>JAQQTO010000046.1:15887500-18540000 GCA_029884595.1 Ormosia semicastrata | reverse complement strand
AAGTGGTGCTTCCCGCCGCGGATGGTGCTTCAAGGTGGCGTGGATGGTGCTTCACGGTGGCGTTAATAGTGCTTCATGGTGCTTCAGAGTGGTTGTTCCAAGTGGTGGGGATGGGTTCTTGGTAAAGAAGTAGAAGTTTGGACGGAGAGGAAAGAAGTTGAGGGGTAGGGTGGGAAGAAATATGTTATCAGGTCTTATCATGGGGTGGGAAAGAGGATAGTGTTATCAGGTTAGAGTGAGATAAAAATGTAAGACCTAATTTGACTATACTATCAAGTTAAATTACCAAACACCTAATTACACCTGATAGTATTAGTTAATACTATCAACTTCTTCTTATCTTGTACACCAAACATACTCTTAAATAATGATTCTTTATAATAATATTATTTTTATATATATAAATTTTAAAATTAAACTCAAAATTATATGTTTAAAAGATTCAATTCTCTTCTACTCGGATAATCATATTTAGTTATGAATTCAATTTTTGCCTCCAAGTTCCAATATTCAGATCTCAAAAGTTAATAACAAAAAGGTGGAAAGGCGAGAGAAAAGTGTAACTGATACAGCAAAACGGGGTGGGACTAGTAAGGGAAATGAATTCCTCAGAGTCACAAAACCTTACGGATGGTCTGAGTGTTGTCCTAAAAAAGCTGCTCGCGTCCCATTTGTCACCATATGAACACACCACTCTACCACATTTTCACCTATCAAGCCATGTTTTCACAAGGAAAAGAACAAAAGAGAAAGAGAAACAAATAGCAGATAAGACAGTGACCCAATCAGTTTGTGAATATGTGCTTCAACACTCAAGAAACAGAAATAAAAAGGGGGGAAAATAGGTTTTTTTTTTTAAAGGAATAACACTAATCGTGAAAAGGTGTAGATTCCTGTTAAAATGTAATAATCTATGGTGATATCTGCATAGACTATTTCGATTTATATTAAGTACGAAAGAATAATAGAGATCACCGTTTATCCTGGCATTAAAAGGTCATTATGTATTAAGTATAGATAGTACTTTATACAGAGTGGATATAACTTTCTCATCAATCATTACTCAATTGTAATTGTTTTAGTCCAGCTTAAAAAAATGTAATTTTTGTTGTCTTTAACCACTGTTATGAAACTAACCTCATAAACATTGTCACAACTATAAAATCCTCCCAATTGTAAAATACATACTACAATGTAGAAGAATCAAATCCATTTACCCGCAATTCCATAAAAAGACATCACAATCCCTTGTTGAAAAAAAAAATTGCTGAGATGGAAAAAAATAAAAAAATTCCTACTAAGATAATTGATAATTCCAACCAATAAAAACCCTACTGAACATTAAAAAAAGATAATGGCCTAGCAAACATTACTTGTTTTTGGAGACCCAATTGTAAGTTCTATCCACTTACGTTCTGATCGCGAACTCATTAAATACAGTTCTATTTTGTTGGAATTGGGAGAATAAATAACCCAAGCATCGGGCACATTCCGTACCAACATGTTCTTTAACCCAAATAATCAGAAACTAGCATTTACTCTTGAAATATTAGCAAAAGTCAACATTACACACCACCTCACTGAACACTGATAAATTTTCCCTCAAATTGTTATGCATGAATGACTGTCATAATTGACGATTACGGGTGTCTGCTCAAATAATATGCTCCTAAACTACAGATTAAACATTTCTGAGCAAGCCATTGGACTAAATAAACATGTGATGTTAAAAGAGAATGTACATACGCATGCTCTTCACACCTCAAATAATTCCCCCATCCCCATAATCACGAACTTTGATTAGAAATGTGTCCATCTTTGTGGAATGGTGACCCAGGCGGAGCAATGAGACCTAGGCTTTTCATCACTCTTACCCTCCGTGCACTCAACTCTTGGGACTTCTCTAATGAGGCTGTTTCCTGAGTATAATAGTAAATTAATATACCAGACCAAAAAAAAAAGGAGCTAACCAACAAATGAAACAAAAAGATTAAATATACTTACAGGACATTGGCTACCCGGATCATCATCATTCAAAATCTCGTTTTGCTTTCGGCTCTTGACTTTATTCTGCACCTCGTCTTTCTGGTAGGATTTTCTCTTGCTTGAAGGACTTTTACTTGATGTTCCTGTTGAAAGAGTGATTGAGAAAATTAGTGTGTTAGGCTATACACATGTTCTGGTGTTGATGTATTGATTTACAATCAATTAGAGAGTAATCTAAGCTAACAGAAACTAATCTTTAGCCTAATAATCAGTAACTGATTATTCTAATAAACATAAATACAGTTGACTATATATTCTAACATAAATGCTAATATTTGAATATAAATGTTAATATTCTAACACTCGGATTTGGCTACTCTAAAGAGAGATTTCACTGTAGAGAAAAATGTAAGGGATCTCAACCACTGATGAGAAAATCAAACAATTGATATTATAATAAAATACATGCACATGCATAACAAACTATGGATTTGTTAGAACTCATTCCCTTGATTTTTTTATTTTTTTAACGCCAATGGTTGAGATCTCACTCTTACTTGCTCACTTTAGAGGAGCTTTTTCCATTCTTAACACTCCCCCTCAAGCTGAAGCTACTAAGTTCTCAGCTTGTTAAAAATAAACCCAGCCAATCAATGGCAAACATAGCCAAACCTAGCCAAACAGACCCAAAAACTCAAACCACCCATGTAGGAATAAGACCGAATAGACCCAATACAAACAGCAGCAAAACATTGTGAACACACATCCAAACAGCAGCAGAACCACAGGCGAATGGAAAGAACAGACAGCAGTGAAACAAAGGTAATTTTTCCTCTGTTACGATAGGAATAAAGGTAATCAACATATTGCTGCTTCGGATTCTTCTATTGATTAGAGTAGAAGAGACTTTACACGATTATATAATAGCTTTTCATAATCAATCAGAAGATGCAATAACAACTCTAGTGTTGCTGAAGCCATAAACATAGTGAACGCTTTTGCCCCAATAAATGTGCCAAACTAATGGTAATAGATTTTCTGAATTCCATTTGCACTTTGAAGTTAGTACCCTACATCCTGTTTGTTGAATGTCAAGAATAAGAATGCATTTTTTAAAATGTCATAGAAACTAATTTTAAAATGAATGTTCAAGAAGCAAATTTTATACAACTACAATAATAATAATAATATATATATATATATTGCAAGTAGAGGGCATCCAACAAAGAATTAAAATAAGATACTGTGCAATGTCAACTCATGAGTTACTCTCACTTTTCCTAGAGACGAGCTGCAGAAATAGGGATTCACACAAAACAAAGTATAAGACAAACTAGAGAGGAAATGGAGGAAGAAAACAACAAAAAGTGGATGAACAATAATTTGAAAGAAAAACAGATACACCTCGAGTGTCCTTTCAGCATGACCTCAGCCACAACAGACAGTAAACCTATATAACAAATCTTTCGGATCCTTGGAGGATGAACTACAAATGGTAATATCAACTAAATATGTAAAGCAGTAAAATCAATATGTTAGATTCAGTAATCTAGTTTGAAACTTAAAAACATGATGAAACCTTGAAAGGTGAAAAGCAGCAAAAGAAAAAGTTATGTATACTAATGTAAACCCATTTCCACTTTGTGTCTCAACTGAAGTCAAGGGTTTGCTTTCATGTGTCTGGGTCCAAGGACCTAGCCTGTTGCACCATATACATGTTTCATAAAGATATGGACTCCAATCTGGAGAACAATAACACATTCTGCGGAATATATTCCTTCATTTGCCAATCCAACTTTTATTAATCAAGTGGATTTGATTAATATTCTCTCCTTTTTTATTCCTTTCCTTTAACACGATTTGAGTAGACACATTAGAATGCAATGAACCAATAACAACAATCGGAAAAGGGATACCATCAAACCCTTGATTTGTTTACACTATTCTTTCTCTCTCTCTCTCCCTCCCTCCTTTTTTCTTTACCACAGAAAGAAAATAAGAAAAAAAAAAGCTATACCATTTGTATTTTGCAGAGCAAAACGAAGAGAATTACAAGGAAATTGGCTAACCTTTAGTCTTTGAAGATGACCCCTTTGATCTTGAGGATTTTGTGCTAGGAAGATCCTTTGCCCATAAAAAAAAATAAATGAAAGCAGACACAGTTAATTCAAAGTGTTTAAGACAATTTGCTGCCTAAAAAAAGTAAGAACGCTGAAGATCATGCTTACAACCTCATTATTAGCAACCCAGACAAAGAAGGTATGTAATTATGTATGATTACCTGTTCAAGAGCTTGCTGAAGTATATTTCTGTAAGAACCATTATTATGCTTGAGTATCTGAAAGCACAGATATGTTCATTATAAGCACAGAGAAAATCATGTCAAAGCTATTAGATTTACAAAAGCGACAGAAAGTAAGTACTTATCAAATGGTTACCAAATACCAACTTACCATCTCAAACTCAGAACGACATTTAATAGGATCTACATACGAGCTGTAGAAGGAAACATAACACGTTATAATTACAAATTAATGTGCAAGTTGTAGAGAATATAAATTGGATAAAGTACTGACTATGTATAGCTTCCGTACAGCCTAACAAGGACTTCCCCTGCCGATCTTTTCTTCGGTTTAATGCTCTTGTTGACACTATTGTCATCAACAACCTACAACATAACCAATTATTTCAAAGAAGTCAATTTAATTATCAACTAGTTAACATTAAACAGAGAATCTAACCTTTGTTATATAAACCGACAAGTACAAAAATTCACAAACCTGTGCAGGCCACCATGAGCCACTTCGAAGCTTGATACATATTACATCTCCTAATGCCACTGAATCAGTTGTAACTTGCTCTCCCCCTCCTTCACTAACCTGACTCTTCCCAGTCTCACCCCTAGTTTCCATAGTTTGCATTCAGTAGCCAAGAAAACCCTAAGGGAAAACCCAAAGGTCAAAATTTGGTCTCACACCACTAAGTCACTAATGGAGTAAACCCACAAACATAACAATGTTGCTCTCTCAAATGGAACCCAAATAACCAATTCCTCCTCCGTCTTCACCTGGGAAGTCAAGAAAAGCAAAACATAAACAAATTCGTTATAGCATGTGTACATTAATCCGTTCTATACCGTTCTTCTTATACCTTAACCTTTCTCACTCTTCAATTTTCAGGTATGTCAGGCACCAAATAATTTACATCAGGACCAAAGAATAATAAATAATTAAATATTATTATTTTTTTCAACTAAATCTTGAGAGCAAATAGAAGCGCGTTTCAAGTTTCTTCTTTTATCATTAACATGCAGAAAGAGACGAAGAGGTGTGTGTGTGTGTGGTGGATTGGATACTTACAGCAGCTTCACCTTGTAAGAGAGACTAGACCCCAACAGTATTGAGTTCTCACTCTCGACAATTAATCAGATTGTGTTCCAAAAAAATTGTTCCGTTGGTGATCAAAGAAAAAAGTTAGGTTCATTTTTTTATATTTATTATATTAATTTTATTAATTAAATTATGATATGTGCATTAATATTTTTTTATATCTTAATATTTTTTATAAAAATATACACATATTATAATTTAATTAATAAAATAAATATATTAAATATAAAAAAATAAACCTAAATTTTATCCTTTGTGTAATAATCTTAGTTACGAAATAAATAATTGTTTTGAGTAATTATTTATTTATTATTAGAATTATTTTGAGTAATTATTTATTTCTCACCCTAAATCCTATTATATCTCTTAAAAGTTTTTCTAAATGTAATTTTTTATTTTCATTATCATTTGATTATCATCCGAAAACGGAAAAAACGAAAACTAGGCCAACTTTTTTTATACACATAAATCCGATACTCATATTTTTTAGGTATAATATTTTTATAAATTATCAAATATTTTATTAGTTATTAATTATATTTATTTTTTCTGAATATAATATTAAGGTGAATTTCAAATATTTTATTAACAGTTAGATAAATTTTAAATATTTATATTATAAAATCGACATTAATAAATACTTGACATATCAAGTATCAAGTACAAGTACCATATCTAGAATGTCCACTGTTTAAGTGGGTTCGATGGGTTTTGAGATATTTTTATATTTGATATAATTATTAAATTGATACGTTAAATTAGAATAATGATTATTTTATTTTAAATAATATTTATATTTTTTAATATCACATAAAAATTAGTTAATAAAATATAAATTATTAATTAGTATATACAAATATATAATTCTTTCAACTTAATTTCGTTAACTAACTTATATACGTTATTAATTAATTTTTTATTTTTTATTAACTAATTTTTTACATACTCATTAATCAACTTTTATATGTTATTAACCACAAATTTATACTTCATTAACTAATTTTATGTAGTGTAAAAGTGCTATTATTGAAAATGAATAAGATTATCGGAGTTGGTTAAATTAGGTTGAGGAAAGTTTTTCCTTCAACTCGGCTTGTTTAAAAGTGAGTTGAGTTTAGTCAAATTCGTGAATCTGACTGACATATATTAAATAATTTTTTTTTTGAGAAAAAAATATTGATATATAAAACTAAAAATTTGTTAAGCATAAAATGCTTTAATTAGAAATAATATATATCCTAAATAAAATGAAAAGTTCAAAACCAATTTTGCATACACAAAATGAATTTAAATAAATTTAATAAATTTAATAAGTCTTACTAAATTAACATAAATTTAAAATAAATTAAAACAAATTAACATGTCTTAAAAGTTATAAATAATAAATTACATTAGTTAATTAAATTCAATATTATCACATATAGAATATAGATTGTTATAATCATTTATTTCATTCATAATTTTTTTAAAGTATTATTTGTCATCCAATCGAACAATTAAAATTTCATTGCAATGGTTTATTAAATATTTTATAAGTTTTTAATCAATATTTTCTTGATCATATTCTCAATATAATTATAATACATACACCTAAACTTAATTGACAATACAAAAAAATTATGAAAAAAATATCATAAATTATCACTTTCGCTAAATGGCTTAAAAAAAACTATTTAGGCAAATTAAGTTTGCATGAATTAATATTTTTCAAACTTATTATTCGACCTACATATTATGAGTTAGAGTATTTTTTTAATTCGACTTAATCTACAAATACAACTCAATTCAATTCATATTTTATAAATTAAGTCAAAACTCACATATTTACAAATTTAACTAACTCGCTAAACACTCCTTACCATATCTATCAGTTTTAGGTGAATAATACATATATCTGTCAGTTTAGCAGAGCAACTCTCTATAGATTAGGTTTGCATCATCGTCGCTCGCTAAAGCCTTAAGATGTTAAGCGGTTGGGCCGGTTTGGGTTTGCTACCTTTTTGGATCAGGCTGGTTTGTATTAGACTTCAGAAAACATAGCCCAACTTAAAAGCTTGTTTTTGGAATCATTTGAAATTAAGATTTCAGAATAATTTGATTTGATTTAAAAATATTTTATATTTTAAAATTTATTATAAAAAATAAGATTTAAATTAATTTATAAATCAAATTTTATGTGTGAAACACATTAAATTCTAATTGAATAATTTTATATTAATAATCTACTTTATTACTTTTATTTAAAATAAGTTAAACAACTTAATTAATAAGAATAAAATTCTCAATTCAAACAAAATAAAATCAAATACACTCAATTCCAACTGAACTTTAGTAGATTTAATTTTCTTTTTGGGTTCTCAATATATCTTTACCATCTTTGAGGTAAGACTAATTCCGTCGCATAAGTGATATAGTTAGACCTTCTTACAAAGTGACATCTACAAGGCTCAAGTTCTTATCTTCTATGAACATAGTTTTGAGTGGATTTGTATTTGTACATAACTAAAATAAAAATTTCAAATCAAATTAATTTTAATTTTATAAATTTCAAAAAAAAGAATTTTATTTATAAATCAAATCAGTTTTTAAAATAATTGATTTTAATTTCTTTTTAATTCAAAATGGACTAGGTCTTTAATTCAAAATGGACTAGGTCCATTAGCATTTTTGAATAAAAAGAGATCGCTTTGATTTTAGGAAGAGTTTGTTTTGTTAAATCATTAAAAGAGTTTGATTTATTAGGTAGAGAGCATATTTAGTGAGAAGTGTATTTATTGTAAAAGGATAAGACAAATAAATTTTGATCATTAAATTATATATAGATGGTTAAGATTAAAAGTTATTTAAAAGTCACATAATCACTTTAAAAAATTACATGACTTTATAATTTAATTTTGACCATTTATGTAAGATCTAATAGTCAATATTTACTTTTCTTATTCTCACAATAAATCACTTATATCTCATTTACTATGCTCCCTTATTAGGTAATAATTGATGGTTATGTTTTTTTTTTTTTTTACAGCAATTGATGGCTGTGTTTAGATTCAATAAAAATTAAAATTTATTTGATTTAATTTAAAAATCAATTATCATATTTGAAACATTTTATAAAAAATGAGATTTGAATTCATTTATAAAGCAAATTCTATATTTAGAACACATTAAATGTGAATATTGATTTTATATTATCAAATTACTTTATTATCCTTATATAATATAATAGGTTAAATGATTTGACAAATATGTATATAAATGTCAATTCAACAATTAAAGTTAAAATCAAATCAAATGCACTCAAATCCGACCAACTTTAAATGAATTTCTATTCATACACAACTAAAATAAAAAGAGACTTCAAATCAAAACAATTTTTTCTTTAACTTTTCAAATAAAGAATTTCATTTACAAATCAAATTAATTTTT
Organism: Ormosia semicastrata; assembly: GCA_029884595.1. Taxonomy (NCBI): domain Eukaryota; kingdom Viridiplantae; phylum Streptophyta; class Magnoliopsida; order Fabales; family Fabaceae; genus Ormosia; species Ormosia semicastrata. The sequence goes on along the minus strand of JAQQTO010000046.1, from coordinate 18,531,199 downwards.
TATTTTATACCTTTTTAGTACATGTAGTCGTTTCCCTAATCGTTCATTTATAGGTCACTTTTTATATGTTCGCTGGCTCACCATGAATGCATCAATTATTGTGACTCAAATCGATGAAAAGATTGCATCTTAAAATACTAGTTCATTGAGAAGAAGAGCCTCATAACTTAATTATCGCATTGAGTCGCTATCTTTATTTAATGAGAAACATAATATACAAATCATTAAATGTTGGAGTCAAACTCATTATAAAAAATTTGGGTATTATTAATAGATTTTTTTGATAGATATGTGACTGCTAGTAATACAGGTATTTTTGCCAAACATATCTATTGGAAAACTAAAAGTCAATTAAAAAAATTAAAATACATTTCTGGTAGAAAAATCAGTCAAAAAATAAAAACTTCAATGATTTTTTTTTTCATTTCCGACAACTAATATGCCGGTAAATGTACCAATTATGTGTTTCAAGGTTTTCAACGGATATAATCCGCTAAGAAATTTCTCCAACTTCTGAGGTATAAGCGTCGTATAATTTTTGACTGCTGATCTGCCTAAAATTAAGCTGCTAGAACAATTCGGTAAATGTACCAGTTACAAGTTTCGAGGTTTCCGACTAATCATCCACTTGAAATTCAAATATCCTTGCCAGTAAAAGTTTTCAGTGAACACTAGTCTGCTGGAAATGTTTTTATAACTTATATGCTAGAAGTTTCCTTTCCATTTTTTCAATATTTTATCTTCATCAGCACATCTCCCTTCTCTCTTTCTCTGCACTCTTCATTACCAACGATGGCTCCTCTCCTCCTCCAATCCCCCTGCCAGTTGGGCCTCCCTTTTTAAACTCTTTCATCCAATCGCTCTTCATCAAGTGGTTTGGGCTCAATTCTAAATGGTTGTGGCTGAGACAATCATTGTAGAGGATGAAGGAGCGTGCTTCAGGCGAGATAAGACTTTAATGGCTGCAGGCTGAGGCTTTGGATTCATGGTGGGTGGTGGTTGTTCGACAGTTGAAAATTGTAGCCAATGTGATTCAACAATGGATGTTGGGGCTTGAGGATGGCGGTTGTGGTGATAGTGGATAGGCGTGGATGTGGTGCATGGAACATGGATGTTGGGGCTTAAGAATGGCGATAGTGGATAAGCGCAAGCATGGTGCATGGGAGACATGGGTGCATGAGGCATGGAGGAACATATAGTATATTATTTTTGTTTATTTTATTATTTGAATGTTATATTTATTTATTTGTTTATAATATGTGTTAGAAGATATTATATTATTAGTCTTAGAGTTAGTGAGTTTGGGCTTGTATACCTAAGTATTAGTATAAATAGGAGTACTAGGTCATGGAATTGTATCACATCTCATTCCTATCAATAATATTCTTAGTTTACTATTATTTAGCCATCTTTCTCTTTTTTCCTTTCCCTAACCCTAAACCCGTAATTCTTCAACATGGTATCAAAGTGGTACTATCCACCTTAAGGAGAATTTCTCCCATCCGCTGTTTCGAGTTCATGGAACTTGGTTGTATATTCTCTCATTTACTACTACAAGAAAATCACAAATTAGCGAGAGAAATTTCCCTCGCAAAATAGATTTGCGAGGGATTAGCGAAGGACAAGTCCGTCGATTTTTTTTTCATCGCTAAGTAGCAACAAAATGTATTCCCTCGCTAATCTCTCATAATTTTTTATAAAATGGTGCTTGTATTCCCTTGCAAATGAGAGAGGGAATTGTCGTCGCTGATCTGTCGCTAAAGTTTGGAAATTCGTACTAATTTTGGACCAAAATCCATCGTTATTCCCTCACAAATCCCTCGTAATAATTTGGAAATCCCTACCAATTATGGATCTAATACAACTAAAATCCCTCGCTATTCCCTTGCTAATTTCCCATCGCTATTCCATCACTAATTTCCCTCGTTATTCCCTCGCTAATATGTATATATGATTCCCTTGCTAATCCTTCGCAAATCAGTATTTTTTTTTCAATTTTAAAATAATATAAAAGACATAATTTTTAATATCCAAAATATAGCTGTATAAATAGCTCAATCAAGACAGAAATCCAACAAATAAGTTTATGAAAATTAACAAAATTGTTATACAAATAATCCAAAATAAATCTACTAATGATTCAAAGTTATAAGTTATATAAATAGTTCAAAGTTGTTATACAAATAGTTCGTAAAATGTTGTACAAAATAAGAAAAGAATAGGTAATCAATCTAAGTTTTCTTCGCCATCGTCATCGTCATCCTCTTGGTGATGATGCTTGTGGAGCAAGATTTGCTAATTGGACCGTAGATAGGATGGGAGCCAACATAAAGACTAGTTGAGTCTGAACAAAGGAAGCCATCGATGTTGCCACTGCTGCATTTACAACTTCAGTTATGTCCTGTGTCAAAGGTGTAGAGCAGGAAGGACTTGCAACCTCCGAGGATGAACCATGCATGGTGTTATTAATGTCAATGTGTAAGTTGTTACCTATGCCATGCACCCGTCCTTTCTTGTTAAGACCCATTGCATCCAAACACACTTTCAGGTTAACCATAGGATGAGTCGAAGAGTTTTCTCCATACTTTTCTGACATCGCGGTGTGAGGTGTCATATGACTCCTAAAATAATAAAACAAGAAAAATGTTAGCAAAAAAATCAATAGCTTAACAAATATAAATGACTTTTAATTTTTAAAGACACTTACAACGAAGTTCCTTGAGCGCTTATAGACATAGCTTCCATCTTTCTTCTTATAAACTTTGGTATAGAGATCTCTGTAAGAAATCAGATGCTTTAACTCTACCTCCTGTAATCACATATGGAAGAATATATAATAAACAGTTCATATAAGAAATAATGAACATATACCAGAAAACAATAGGCAGCTAGCCATTATATATTATATTCATTAATTTAGGAGAATAACCTTTTAATTAATTCGGGTACAACAAATTTGGGCACCTCAACCAATTTGAACGTAAGCTTGAAGTACAATACTTTTTCAAACCAACCTAGCCTAGCCTTCAAAATTGGAACTTTGCAATGTAGGTATTTCATGTAATGAGAGCAAAGAGAAGGAGAATAAACAAACATTTGCTAGGATTCATTCAATTTTTTTTAAAGAAATAGCATGTTAAGATAATATAAAGAGCAAGAATTTCATAGAACTTAATGCAGCCTTGATGTCTCGGTGTTTTGATACTAAAAATTATGCTTAATTCAGCACAGGGCTCATTTACCACACCACATACAATGCTATTGATTCCTCTAATTCAAAGAAAAATATTAATTTATCCTAGAGAATCAATGGCCTCATACTACATAAAGAATGCATTCTTATGCCACTAAGGCAGTCAATCAATTCCACAACACGGTTGCAAAGTTTAGTAATTATTAGTACCATTTTCCTCAATGCAGTCAATGATCAAGTAAAGCTGCTTAGGTCATCTTTTGCACACCTTAATCCTTGAGTCTCCACTAACTATAGGTAGACCAATTTAACTTAAATAAAAATAAACAATATATAACAAATCCAGTTGTCAAAAGTCAGTCAAACTTACAAACACACTCATGTCAACTAATCAACAAATTATACAATCAAATCAAAAAGATAAGTGAAGGAAAGCCAGACCATATTAATGCATATATCAAAAATTTCAACAAAATAATATATAACAAATATGCAATGGACATAATGGCAGTAAAAATAACTCAACCCCGATATGCTCTTTTCCTATGGATTCCTAAGTATATGCTATGGTTCTAGTCCAAGACAGTACAAAAGAACATCATATGTAAAGTGAAAACCAAACAAACTAAAAAACCATCAAAATAAAGGCTATCATATCCATCTCAAACATGAAAAAAAAATGCCAATAAGAACCAGCAACCAAAATTATTTTTGATTTCCATTCTTAGACAGTAGCAAAATCGTCTCAAACGAAGAGGAATAATATCACACCACACTCATAACAGCAAGTCAACTCACACAAAGACATACCCACAAATTCAAAAGTCAGCTCCCTGCACTCGTTATCACACTCCCAACGGTCAACACCACAAAATCAAACACTGATAGCTGCAACAGCAATAACAACAACAATAACCAAGAACCAAACCTATCCCATTACATGTGATTCTACTATATTACCAACTTTCTAATAATAAATTGCAATTAACAATTCACAAAACTATGAAAAGGTAAATTCATGAGTCAAGTAAGATAATATATAAATTTTGATTCAGTTTAAAATTCTAACAAGTTTAAATTCACAACTCAAAACTTTAAATGATTTTTATATTACCATCTTGTTCTTATGTTGACCAAAGCTTATCGACCCTCCTGTATGCTTCAAGGCATCAGGCATGACTGTCCTGTTCCTTCGGGCAGTTTCAGACCTCCTTATCCATTTTTCTGTCAGCCAAACATCAAACATGTTAGCCAAGTGGCCTCAAACTCAAGAGGGGGGTGAATTGAGTTTATGAAATATTTTCGCAAATCTTTCGTAAAACGTTTGTTAAATAATTTTCGTTGAAGCTATTGGATAATTGAAATGAATAGATAAAAGAGATTGAATACTTCACTCACAAATCAAATAAACCAAGATGAATAATATTCAAGCAAGCATATAAAGTAAATGCACAAATGTAAAGAGATAGGGTTGAGAGAATCAAATACAAGGATTTATCCTGGTTCAGCCACCCCTTGTGACCTACGTCCAGTCCTCAAGCGAACCACTCGAGATTTTCCACTAAACTTCAAGCTTGAACGGGTGCTTGAAAACCTTTACACAATAGAGCACTCACCAACACCTTGGGATACCTCACCCTTGTGCTTTGAGCCTCAAAAACAGGGATGCCTCACCCTTTACAACCTTTTGAGGGATGCCTCACCCTCAAGGGATACCTCACCCTATTCTAACTTTGAGAGATAATTCACTCTCTAAGGGATACCTCACCCTTTACTCTAGAGGGATACCTCACCCTTTCTTTTTTAGATTACACAAATTATAGAAGATAGAAACTCTCTTAAAGAGTAGATAGATATGTGAACACCCAATTTTGACCGGACTAAAAGAAAAAAAATAATAAAAAAGAAACAAAAAAGAGAAAAAATAAAAAAAATCAAAAAAAAAAAAAAAAAAAAAAAAAAAGATTCTTGTTATTTTTTTTAACCCATCTTTTTAACCCAAATACATAAGCCCAAAATATAATAGAAAATGAAAAATAAAAAAAAGTAAAAAAAATGAAAAAAAAGAAATAATAAAAAATAAAAAAAAAGATTTGTTTTTTCGTTGGGATAAAAATCATTTTTTTCTTTAGCCATGCAGCATCACCACTGCAGCAGGGGACAAGCACTTTTGCCTCCCATTCTCTTTTTCCACAGGGCACAGTTTTTGCTCCCCATTTAGTTTCTCACTTGCACTACTGAACAAACAGATTCCCTCACTAATTGCACCTACTCCCTCACTGATTCACCCACTCCATTATCACCTGGCTGCTAGCAACTAATAAGGGAGGACCAACTTCAAGACCTTAGGAGGGGATCTCTCCATCGGAGGCTGATATTAAAACTTTCAAAAAACCAACCACCAGGTAACCAGCAGCATCGATCCTTCTCCCTCCTGATCACAAACCAAGCTCCTCCTCACCTCTCCACCATTCACGTAACCACCATGGCAGCACCTTCACCAAGCTCTCACCCTCCAACGTGACCACCATACAGAAACCTCCCATCACCACAACCACCTAAACTCCCGTAACCATCTTTTTTTTTTTCAACCGAATAAAACCACAAACCTCCCTCTTCATCAACCATTTTCCACTATAGCCACCAAAAAACCCGAATCACTTGTCTTGCCCAGAACCGTGACCATACGCTCCAACCTTCATAACTTTTTCATCTCCCCACCAACCGACCGTCGGACCCCCAAACTCCATCCTATTCGACCGTCGAACCACCCAAGAACCAAAACCGACCGTCGAATCCGTCCTCTCATCCGACCGTAAGACTACACGAACCACCCAAGAACAGAAACCAGACGCGTCGAATCCATTCTCTCATCCGACCGTCGGACCGTACAGTTACCATCATCTCACCGACGAGCCATCCAAACCTCCATCACCATCAACCAAACTCCATCCCCTCACTCGACCGTCGAATCCATCAGCCTTTCAACCGACCGTCGAACCACACCAGCTACTACCCTCTCACCGACGAGCCATCCAAACCTTCACACCATCAACTAAACTCCATCACATTCGACCGTCGGATCCCAAAAGCAAAAACACCTACATTCTCCAATTTGACCGTCGAACCTCGGCCCAGGGTCGCCCTTCACCGACCGTCGAACTCCTCACCGACAACCCATCCAAATTCTGTCGAATCCATCCCTTCACTCGACCGTCGAAACACACCAGCTACACTCCCCTCATCGATCTTCACCTTCCAAACCCAAATAAATCCATTTTTCCACCGACCGTCGAACCTCAGAGGCCAGTTCTCGACCGTCGGACCACAGGAACCAGTTCTCGACCGTCAGAGGCAATTCCCGACCATCGAACATCAGAAGTCAGCCTCCCGACCGTCGAATCTCAGGGACCAAACCCTCCCCAAACGTCCCCTGGTGCGTGCTGTTAGTGTTGTCAAATTCTCCAATTTTTTTATCTCTTTAAATTGAATTGTGATTGTCTTTTGGGTGTGTGAGGTTGAATCACGTGGACTGCTGTCCATAATGATGCATTTTGATAAGAAGGGAGAAGGGTAAAGAAGTTTAAAAAATAATAATAATAATAAAAAATAAAGAAATAATTAAAATTTTTTAAAAAGGAATAAAAATGAGTTACCTGAGTTGCGACAGCTTGCTAACCCTTATATTTTGTAAACATCTGAGTTGCGACAGCTTGATAATTTACAATCTTAAATAAAAATTTCGTAACAAACTCGATAATCGATGGGTGACGTCTAGCGTGACGCGAGCTTCACCTATTTAATCCTTAATTTGAATAAGCGAGCGCGACGACGCTTGTTAATTCAAATTCCAAAAAATCATTTTAAATAAAATCAACCAACCCACACTTATTTTATAGAGAACTACGTAACTTTGAGTTCCCCATTGCACCAGGGGATACGTAGGAGCAGAATTTCATTTCTGTCAAGCCAAATTTAAATTTTCACAATTTTGTGGTTTCGCTTTTTTTTTAGTTACAATGTTTGCAAAAGGGGTAAAATAAATATTTTCAAGGATTGTTAATAATTTGCACAATTAATCTAAGGTACCGTCTTAGGACGGGTGCGTTAGGGGTGCAGTGGGATTAAGTTTCCACCCTTCCCTAAGCATAACCGACTCCCGAATCCAATCTGGTTCCAAAGACCATTTCCAAATAAAAGGTTTTCCAATTTTTCCAAATTCAAATAAAATTGGTGGCGACTCTTAAAATTAAAATAATTTAATTTAAGTTGCTATTTCACCGCGATTAATTTTACGGTCGCGACAGATGGCGACTCCACTGGGGACGCTTGAGAGTCAAGCCTGTAAAAGTTAGTTATGCAAGATTTTTGGTGATCTTTAGGTGTTTATTTTACCCCTTTTTATTATTATTTGATGATTTTTATATATATGATTTTTGGTGTTAATTGTTGTACTATCTGAACCTTAGGGTAGAAAATTTTTGAAATTTGTTCTGTATTTGCTTTGTTTTGCAGGATGTAGGTAGTCTATTAGGATTGTAAAGGTTTGTACACTCCCAGCACCCACTGTACCTACACATAAAGCACACACAATCGAGTGGGGCCTTATACCCGGGTCTGAGTGAAGCTTAAGTTAAGTAGAGGTTGCGTAGTGATAGCCATTTTGGATGTACTTCCTGTTTGGTTATCGCGAAAACCTCATCTAGAGTGCGCCTTTTTCATGAATGTCCCACACCTAGTTGGTTTACCCACTATTTCGTGGTCAACATTCTGAAATAGGACTTGGCTCTAGAGACCTTTAGAACAGAAGAGCCACCCAATGAAAGTTCTCACGAATCAGAAGGACTCTTAGATCTTTAGGATAGAGAGTCCCAAGTTTAAGGCAACCTCATTAGGACACAAAGGGAGCGTATTTCTTCTTTCCTCATGCCATCCATTCTTGAAAAAAACAAAAAACTTAAAAATACATTTTCTTACATTCTTAAAAAAAATAATAATAATAATAATAATAAATCATCTTGCATTTTTATAATCTTAAAAAAAAAAAAACTTACATTTTCATGACATTGCATAAAGAAAATCATGCATTCCTAGCATTCATTCTTAAAAAAAAAATAAAAATAAAAATCATGCATTTTCATGCCATCCTTAGCATTTAAAAAATAATAAAAAATAAATCAGGCATTTTCATAAAAAAAATTTTCATGCATGGCATCTTTAGCATTCTAAAAAATATATAAAAAAAAATAAATCATGCATTTCATTCCATGCATTTGAAAAGAAAATGTTTTCATTTCATTCATCTCATTTTATGCATGACATTCCTTGTATGATGTTACCGTGTTCGGCAACTATTGCGCGACTAAGGAAAGAAGACACCGCCTCAAATAATTTCAAGAACTTCCAGAGAATGCAGAAATGGAGGTGATGAACCTTCTCCATCCGCATTATGAATAAAAACAAGAAGAAAAAAAAAAAAGACAGCTGTGTACCCGACAATGAGGTAGGTAGTGCCATTAAATCTTATCGGAAGCATGTGGAGACAACAACAACGGCGAGAATCTTGCAGTATGGATTTTATTGGCCTTCTTTATTCAAGGTCTGTTACACCTTTTGTAAAAGTTGCGGAAATTGGTCAATAAAGTTTTGCTTTAAGACTCTCATCCGCACCTACTCCTTAGAAAATTGAGATATAGGAGGCGCGGTTCTTTTGTTGTCAAACACGTGTATCTTATAGGGCCATAGACATTGAGAATCTTAAGAATGGTAATACGCTTAAAGTTAATAGACCAAGACTCAACCATTTCTGGAACATCAAGTTGTTGAGTTCTCTGTGTTGCCGGTTAAATGGCGGATAACGGTACTCCGTGATAACTGATTTCTTCTCCTTTCAAAATGGAGGTCATTCTCTCAAATCTAAGAAAATAGTTTCCTTCTCTTCCTCTAAATGCTCTGACAAAAGTCTATGAAGCTAGGTGTGAAAGACTGAGATTGTTAATGTATAAGGGCATCCCAGAAGATATACGCTGGATAATCGAAGCAAAGGTTCGTTTATCTGGTGAATCTTCAGATTCATTTGTCCCATACATGCCTGGTCTCGGTAAAAGTTCATTTTCAAAAAGGAGAAGAGCAAAAAGAATGAAAGTTTGTTACAAGTGTGCACGATGGAATTGCAACACGCGATGTCACTTTCTTTGGGGATGGTTTCTATAAATAGAGAAGATAAAATATTCTTCATCAAGAATGGATGAGTAAGGAGTCATTAGATAATATCTTATTGACTCTTGAGACGCATTCTTGTGGAGTCGTGCAAATGCGTGAACTTCTTAGTTTGTGGAATCTCTTCAAGGACGAACAAGAGCGTTACGGTCTTGGGAATCGACTCAAAAAGACCCTGTTTGCCAATTTATAAGAAAATTGGATGGGAAGCTTATCCTCGACTCATAGAAGGCGTTTAAGCCGTTTCTGGACGTGAAACCAGAGGAAGATGTGAGCCACAATCACAAAAACATGTATATATTATCTTTCAAAAGAAAAAAAAAAGAGAAAAAAAAACTGAAAATTAAAAAAAAAAGGGCGAAACTTCGGTTGTACTTGGTCTTTAATTAGATTAGGAGCCCCTGCTAGTGGAGTGGCAGACCCGTCATTGACTCGGGTGGACCTTCGCACGCCGGTCGGTAAATAAGGTTCGTGTGCCATGCACTGCAGAGAGCCGCGCAAGTATTCCCAGGTTTTAACCAAAGGCTCTGCTTGTTGATGGACAGAAAGAAGCGTCCCGTGTTTGCATTCTCGCGTGACAATGCCTCTGAGTGAATCCTGTGATTTAATGCCATGGGCTCTTCGGCGACCTCTCACTGGCGTGGTCGTTGGTGGTAGGCGTCGATTCATACGCACTTTAATTAGTGGCGTCGTAGCTCATCAAAATATCCCACAAGCGGGAGGGAGAAGAATGCCCAGTTGGTGAGCCGTCTTGGTATTACTTGCACTCATGACGCGCAGTATAAAGATCTGCCATGAAACCTGTACATAAAGGTATGTAATCATTTGTTATCTTTGTATGATTTTGTTGAATTTTGGTTTTGGACAGACGATCTTTTGGATAGGATCCTTCGGGGGTTTCTAGACCCTGATAATTTTCTTAAAAAAAAAAAGAGTTAAAAAAAAAAGAAGAAAAGAAAAAAAAAAGAAAGAAAAAAAAGTTTAAAAAAAAACACAAAAAAAAAAGATTTTATGTTTCTTAAATTCAACCTTTTCTGACAACAGCCGACCTACCTTTCTAGGTGCAATTATTTCCCTTTCCATTCTTTTTCTTATTTAAACACTCCATTTTCTCCTTCATCTTCAACTCAGAAACACTCAAAGAGAAGAAGGGTATAGAATGGGGCCTGCTATTCGTAACCTAAAAAATGTCTGTGTTTTTGTGGGTCGAGTTATGGGAAGGGATTAGAGTTTGTAAACGCAGCTAGCGCTCTTGGTCGATCACTTGCTGCAAGGAATATTCATCTTGTATATGGGGGAGGTTGTCGTGGGTTAATGGGGGCTGTTTCACTTGCTGCTCTTATAGGAGGCAGTCAGGTTTTAGGTGTTATTCCTAAACCTTTAGCTGAAAGTAACATCACTGGCAAGACAGTTGGAGAAGAAATTCAGGTAACATCCATGCATGGACGCATGAAAATAATAGCTGACAATTCTGATGCATTTCTTGTCTTACCAAGTGGTTTTGGTACTTTGGAAGAAATTTTTCAAATTGTCTCTTGGGCTGAACTGAACATCCACCATAAACCCATTGGTCTGTTGAATGTTAATAATTTCTTTGACCTTTTGTTATTTTTTCTTGACAAAGCTGTGGAACAGAAATTTATCACTCCTTCGGCAAGACAACTTCTTATCTCTGCCTCCACTATTGATGAGCTCATGGATAAATTGGAAGCTTTTGAGTATGTACCTGATAAGGTATTGGCTCAGATAGATTGGTCAATAGGGAGCAGCAAAGGAAGTAACAAGAAAAGCAAGCCAGATCTGACACTTTCTCTTTAATCAGTTTGATTTTATTATACTTTGTTTAAATTTGTGTCCGCTTTCTCCAACAGGTAATTCTATCCTTTACTCATCTATATTTTAATATTAGGGACAATGTTATGATCTGATTGGGGGGAAGGATGGTTGTGTAAAAACAAAAAAAAAAACAAAAAAACAAAAAAACCAAAAAAAAACCAAAAAAAAACCAAAAAAAAACCAAATTTTTTTTTCAAAAAGTGTGTTTGTTAATATGTTTGTTGTGTTTGTCATCAATTAACAACAAAAGTAAATAGAGATGGCAGAGTAAGGAGTATTTTTTATCTTGAGACGCATCTCAATTGGTGGCAGAGTAAGGAGTAGTAGGGTAGTAATTAGTATTAAATTGTGGAAGTACTAAAGTTCTATTCACTTCTTATCAGGGTCTGATGCAGCACTGACTATGTGCTTCTTTTCTACTGGGCGTTGATTCACTTCTTATCAGGTTGTTTTGCTCTTTTCTATATCTCTCTCTCACATTGCGGACAATGTTATGATCTGGTTGGGGGAAAAGATGGTTTTGCAAAAAAAAACAAAAACAAAAAAAAAACAAAAACAAAAACAAAAAAGGTGTGTGTATTGTGCGTCTTTTCTACTGGGCGTTGATTCACTTCTTATCAGGTTGTTTTGCTCTTTTCTATATCTCTCTCTCACATTGAGGACAATGTTATGATCTGGTTGGGGGGAAGGATCGTTGTGTGCCTAAATATGAAAAAAAACAAAAAAAAAACAAACAAAAAAAAAAAAAAAAGGTGTGCATGTATTAATATGTTTATATGTTTGTCAGTAATTTTCTAAACCAGTTAAGGATGGCAGAGTAGGGAGTAAATTTTACTCTTGAGACGCATTTTAGTTGAGGTAAATAACTAGTTTGTGTGGAAGTAGCAATTGAAATTCAAGAAAATTTGCATGATTGAGTAAATTGTCTTCTTTCTTAAAAATCATATGTTTGGTTATGGATGTTGAATTGGTGGACTGAGAATGATAGAACTATATCTTGTGAGATCTTGAGCCTAATGGATGGATTCAACATTTATGCCATTCTCTTCTTTCTTGTGTGATTTTTACTCATGATAATGATCACTCTAGAACTTGCTTTGATTCTTTTTGAGGCTGCGTTTCACTTGCATGCATGAACATGATTGAGGCCCTCTTTCTTAGCCGCTTTTAGCCAAATAGCCAACCTTGCATATTTTCCTTTGCTTAACCCCTTTGAGCTTATTTGACCATTCTTTGTTTCTAACTCATTACGTGCCCTAAATGAAAAATCATGTTCTAACCCAACCTTAGGGAATAAGATAGCATTGACTTTGTTATTTGATGAGTTCTTGAACAAGTGTGGGGTGCATGTGCAGATTGGTTATATAAAAAAAAAAAAAAAAAAAAAAAAAGGAAAAAGAAAATATGTTTCTATAAAAAAAAAAAAAAGAGAGAGAGCGATTATTGCTACAATCAAAAGAATGCACCATGTGATATATTCATACCTAGAATGAGGGTGGATGATTGGAAATAGCAGGAATAGAAGGAGAATATTCAAGCCTAAAGGAATTCAATCTACCAATTGATCTTTAACAAAACATTAGTTAGATATTGGTCATTGTTCTGTATGAGAAAAAACTAAGGAAATCATGGGAAAGTTAGACTGAATGTTCTCAAACATCTTCTCCACTCTAACTGTATCATAATGCTCTTCTATTCTCTTTGGTATTTAACTTGACATATCCATATTACTTCCACCTTTACCTTGACCCCATTATAACCTTGAATGAAGTCCTCATGATTTGTGTATACATGTGTTCTGAGTAGTGGAGAAGTAGAAAATAAGCAAGCATATGGTAGTGAAATTTTCATGGGTCGAATTGAGTGAAACACCTACCTTTTAAACACTTGAGAGATTGAGAGTAAATTCTGTGAGGATCTATCATTCTTTACTCCTGTTTTTCAATTGAAGTATCCTTGCTTGTTGATTTGAGATGTGAAGATGTGTTGCCTCATGAATGTTTGATTACTTGAATTATTAATTGATCTTCATTCTTAAATATTATTAGAAATTGAGTCTTTTAGAATGTTTAACTTTTGAGTCAAATTTTTTTTTTCTGTTTTGCCCGAGGACGTGCAAAAGAGTAAGTGTGGGGGGTGTTTGATAATTAATGATGTCCAGTTGTCGAATCTTGACTCAAGCGAAAAAAAAAATCTTTTGATTTTCTTGCTATTTTATTTCTTGTGTCTTTAACCGTTGTAAATAATATCCTTTCTGTAGTCAAATTTCTAAGAACAATCTGGAAGTTGTTCGTTTCTTTCCTGTTGTACTTTTTGAATTCATGAGTGTCTGTGACATAATGCTTCGTAAAGTGACTATGAGTACAACACCATGATTTGACCATCTAATGGTAATTGCTTATTGACCAATTCAGATCGAAGAGATCTTGGAACTCCCAATTGATGGAAGAGGAGGTACCCGAGTAAAAAAAAAACAAAACAAAAACAAAAACAAAAAACAAAAAAACAAAGAAAAAAAAGCAAAAAAAAAAATGAAAAAGAGCTCGTTAGTCTGAAAACCTGAAGGATCGGTCTAAACAAAAGTTAGGGCAAATGAATGGGCAAAATCTCAGAGGAAGTTGGCACGAAACACCTTGAAGGGTGCACCCAAACCCAGGGCAATTTTGAATTGCGTGTGATCGGCTACACAGGGGCGCTTTTGTTTGCATTTAGTTGGCCATCTTGGGGCAAAATTTTTGAAGGATTGAGGAGAAGGCTGTGTTGAAGGAAGTAGCAACGCAGACAAGGACCGAGTTATCAAGCAGTTGCAGGGAATCAACTAAATGAGAGACAAGGTTAAACACTGGGGCAAAATTTTCTCTCAAGGAATCAGTCAAGCAATGGTTCATCCCATTTCTTGAAAGGAGAGTTGAAAGTAAAAAAAACAAAGAAAAAAGAAGGAAAAGAGAAGAAGAAGGAAAGAACCGAAGGGTCTAAGGAAGAAAAGCATGTGAATAAAGTTTGAGTGGTCAAAGCTTTCCAAAGTCGTCCTTGGTTCAAATGTTTTTAAATAAAATTTAGAAAATAAGAAAAAAAAGGAAAAAAAAAGAGAGAAGAAAAATCCTGTTTTCGGGACTCAGTTGCCCACTGTCTTTTAAATTCCGGGCCAAGCCCACTGTCTTTTAAATTCCGGGCCAAGCCCATTGTCTTTTTAAATTCCGGGCCAAGCCCACTGTCCTTCAAATTCTGGGCCAAGCCCACTGTCTTTTAAATTCTGGGCCAAGCCCATTGTCTTTTAAATTTTGGGCCAAGCCCACTGTCTTTTTAAATTAGGGCCAAGCCCATTGTCTTTAAATTCAGGCCAAGCCCACTTGTCTCTTAAATTAGGCCAAGCCCATCGTCTTTTTAAATTTGGTCAAGCCCATTGTCTTTTAAATTCTGGGCCAAGCCATCTTTTTTTCAAATCTGGGCCAAGCCCATTGTCTTTTAAATTTTTCAAATTGGGCCAAGCCCATTGTCTTTAAATCTGCCAAGCCCACTTGTCTTTAAATTAGGCCAAGCCCATCTTGTCTTTAAATTGGCCAAGCCCATTGTCTTTTAAATTCCAGACCAAGCCACTGTCTTTAAATTCTGGGCCAAGCCCATCGTCTTTAAATTTCGGCCAAGCCCACGTCTTTTCAAATCTGGGCCAAGCCATCGTCTTTAAATTTCGGGCCAAGCCATTGTCTTTTTAAATTTCAGGCCAAGCCCATTGTCTTTCAAATCTGGGCCAAGCCATCTGTCTTTTAAATTTCGGGCCAAGCCCATTGTCTTTAAATTTGGTCAAGCCCATTGCTTTTCAAATTGCCAGGCCCAAGCCTTTTTTCAAGTTTGGGCCAAGCCCACTTTGTCTTTTAAATTACAGGCCAAGCCCACTGTCTTTCAAATTCTGGGCCAAGCCCACTGTCTTTTAAATTTTGGGCCAAGCCCACTGTCTTTAAATTCTGGGCCAAGCCCATGTCTTTAAATTGGGCCAAGCCCATCAGTCTTTTAAATTAAGGCGGGCCAAGCCCACTGTCTTCAAATTCTGGGCCAAGCCCATTGTCTTTCAAATTCTGGGCCAAGCCCATTGTCTCTCAAATTCTGGGCCAAGTCCGCTGTCTTTTTTAAATTCTGATCAAGCCCCTTGTCTTTTAAATTTCGGGACACAGTTGCCCATTGTCTTTAAAATTCCGGGACTCGGTCGCCCATTTTTTACTTTCTTTGAGCGCATCGGCTCCATGCATTCTAATTTCTTTTCATTGTTTTTTACTTTGTTTTGCATTTATCCTTTCATGCATTGCCGGACAAAATTGGAGTTCATTTCTTTACTCGTTTCTTACGACGATAAAATGAAAAAACACAATTTTCCTTTTTATCTAATAAGAAACAAGTAAAGAGGGCAACTGAACACCCAATTTTGACCGGACTAAAAGAAAAAAATAATAAAAAAGAAACAAAAAGGAGAAAAAATAAAAAAAATCAAAAAAAAAAAGAAAAAAAAAGATTCTTGTTATTTTTTTTTTTACCCATCTTTTTAACCCAAATACATAAGCCCAAAATATAATAGAAAATGAAAAATAAAAAAAAAAAAGTAAAAAAAAATGAAAAAAAAAGAAAATAATAAAAAATAATTAAAAAAAAAGATTTGTTTTTTTCGTTGGGATAAAAATCATTTTTTTCTTTAGCCATGCAGCATCACCACTGCAGCAGGGGACAAGCACTTTTGCCTCCCATTCTCTTTTTCCACAGGGCACAGTTTTTGCTCCCCATTTAGTTTCTCACTTGCACTACTGAACAAACAGATTCCCTCACTAATTGCACCTACTCCCTCACTGATTCACCCACTCCATTATCACCTGGCTGCTAGCAACTAATAAGGGAGGACCAACTTCAAGACCTTAGGAGGGGATCTCTCCATCGGAGGCTGATATTAAAACTTTCAAAAAACCAACCACCAGGTAACCAGCAGCATCGATCCTTCTCCCTCCTGATCACAAACCAAGCTCCTCCTCACCTCTCCACCATTCACGTAACCACCATGGCAGCACCTTCACCAAGCTCTCACCCTCCAACGTGACCACCATACACCAGAAACCTCCCATCACCACAACCACCTAAACTCCTGTAACCATCTTTTTTTTTTTCAACCGAATAAAACCACAAACCTCCTCTTCATCAACCATTTTCCACTATAGCCACCAAAAAACCCGAATCACTTGTGCTGCCCAGAACCGTGACCATACGCTCCAACCTTCATAACTTTTTCATCTCCCCACCAACCGACCGTCGGACCCCCCAAACTCCATCCTATTCGACTGTCGAACCACCCAAGAACCAAAACCGACCGTCGAATCCGTCCTCTCATCCGACCGTAAGACTACACAGAACCACCCAAGAACAGAAACCAGACGCGTCGAATCCATTCTCTCATCCGACCGTCGGACCGTACAGTTACCATCATCTCACCGACGAGCCATCCAAACCTCCATCACCATCAACCAAACTCCATCCCCTCACTCGACCGTCGAATCCATCAGCCTTTCAACCGACCGTCGAACCACACCAGCTACTACCCTCTCACCGACGAGCCATCCAAACCTTCACACCATCAACTAAACTCCATCACATTCGACCATCGGACCCCAAAAGCAAAAAACACCTACATTCTCCAATTTGACCGTCGAACCTCAGCTAGGTCGCCCTTCACCGACCGTCGAACTCCTCACTGACAACCCATCCAAATTCTGTCGAATCCATCCCTTCACTCGACCGTCGAAACACACCAGCCTACACCCCCTCATCGACCTTCACCTTCCAAACCCAAATAAATCCATTTTTCCACCGACCGTCGAACCTCAGAGGCCAGTTCTCGACCGTCGGACCACAGGAACCAGTTCTCGACCGTCAGAGGCAATTCCCGACCGTCGAACATCAGAAGTCAGCCTCCCGACCGTCGAATCTCAGGGACCAAACCCCTCCCCAAACGTCCCCTGGTGCGTGCTGTTAGTGTTGTCAAATTCTCCAATTTTTTTTTTATCTCTTTAAATTGAATTGTGATTGTCTTTTGGGTGTGTGAGGTTGAATCACGTGGACTGCTGTCCATAATGATGCATTTTGATAAGAAGGGAGAAGGGTAAAGAAGTTTAAAAAAAATAATAATAATAAAAAATAAAGAAATAATTAAAATTTTTTAAAAAGGAATAAAAATGGATTACCTGAGTTGCGACAGCTTGCTAACCCTTATATTTTGTAAACATCTGAGTTGCGACAGCTTGATGATTTACAATCTTAAATAAAAATTTCGTAACAAACTCGATAATCGATGGGTGACGTCTCTAGCGTGACGCGAGCTTCACCTATTTAATCCTTAATTTGAATAACTGAGCCGCGACGGCTTGTTAATTCAAATTCCAAAAAATCATTTTAAATAAAATCAACCAACCCACACTTATTTTATAGAGAACTACGTAACTTTGAGTTCCCCATTGCACCAGGGGATACGTAGGAGCAGAATTTCATTTCTGTCAAGCCAAATTTAAATTTTCACAATTTTGTGGTTTCGCTTTTTTTTTAGTTACAATGTTTGCAAAAGGGGTAAAATAAATATTTTCAAGGATTGTTAATAATTTGCACAATTAATCTAAGGTACCGTCTTAGGACGGAATGCGTTAGGGTGCAGTGGGATTAAGTTTCCACCCTTCCCTAAGCATAACCGACTCCCGAATCCAATCTAGTTCCAAAGACCATTTCCAAATAAAAGGTTTTCCAATTTTTCCAAATTCAAATAAAATTGGTGGCGACTCTTAAAATTAAAATAATTTAATTTAAGTTGCTATTTCACCGCGATTAATTTTACGGTCGCGACAAGATACAAATTGAAACTCTAATAATGCCCCTTTTGAATATCTCAAGTTTTCTCACAAAAACAGGGGAAAAACATTTTTTGGATTGAATCTCATATATGATTGTTAGATTGATGTTCTAAAATAAAGTTCAACCCTTAATGAAGACCCAAGGCAAGTATTTATAAGTTGTATGAAGAAAAGAGCCGTTGGGGGTGATAAAGCCAAGCTTTTAATGCAGTAAAAATAACCGTTGGGGTCTGTTAGACCGCTTGTAATCGATTACACAGCCCATGTAATCGATTACATGGATGTTTGAACGTGTTCTTGGCTTTCTGGGCTCTGTGTAATCGATTACATTATTGGTGTAATTGATTACATGACTTCTGACTTGCTTGTAATCGATTACACAATCTATGTAATCGATTACATGACTCCTTGAACGTGTTCTTGCCTTTCTGGGCTTCAATGTAATCGATTACATTACTGGTGTAATCGATTACACGGCCTCTGACTTGCGTGTAATCGATTATATGAACCATGTAATCGATTACAAAACATGTGTAATCGATTACCTTGGCCTTTGAACACATTTTTCAAGTTCAATTAAGCTTGTAAGCCATTTCTAACACCTCAAGACATTTGATTAAACATAAAACCTTTCAAGAGTGTTAGATCTAAGATTAAAAATAATGTTTCTTTGAAAAACATGTGTAGCTTTGAATTTTCACACTTATTTTGGAAAAGATATTTGGAAAATCATTTGAGAATCATTGAGATACTTAAAGGGGAATTTACATTGATATTCTAAGACCTATATCTAATATACCTCTTTTGATCTTGGTCTTTATCTTTTGATCTTGATTTTCATCTTTGGCTTTGTTATCATCAAAAACCATTTGACATGCCTTAGAGACATAAGCATTCACATTCTCCCCCTTTTTGATGATGACAAACTGAGCATTCAACAGAATGAGAAATATATGCATTTATTTGATTATCAGATAATTAAGTGCAACACTCCCCCGTAATGTATGCATGAGATATAATATGTGAAAGTGCAAAACTCCCTCGTACACATGCTCTCCCGTACACATGCAATATATTTCACTAATCTCTCCCCCTTTGACATTATAAAAAAGAAGACATAAGCATTCAGATTTGATATAATTATTTCAGCCCAGCAAGATCAATATAAGAGAATAATCGTTTAGCACATCAAAATGTGATACCAATAGCAAATGCATATGAAGAGAAACTTAGATAGTATTTATCATTTATGCCAATAGAAATCAAAGTCATATACAAAAGCAATATGGGATTAGATAAAGATTAAGCAAAAGGAAAGCATCATGAAGGACTAAACTTGAAACAATAAAAAAGGTTCCAAATCATTTCAAGACAATTTCAAACATCATTTAAGTATATATTCTAGTCATATTATGATCCAAAACACATTATTGTGCAGTAAAACAACATATTAAGCATCAAGTTGATGTATTATGCAGAAGATTATGACATTATGCAGCAAAATGTTATGCAACAAGGCATTATGCAACAAGGTGACCAATTTATGCAGCAGATAAGCATATTATGCAGTAGACCAATATATTGTATAGCAGAATTAGATGCATGACTGATCCATTATGACAAGTTCAAAGATATTGATATTATACATGTCATTTCACATGAAAAATATATTCATTTAACATATTCAAGATATTAAACTAGTAAAGCATAGAGCAAGTCACACTTAACCAAAGGATGCAAGTTCAAGCTTCTTGGAGACAAGGAGGATAGCTTGAAGTATTTTCTGGTTTTGTGCTTGGCGCAGCCACTTTTCAATATATCCAAAGTTAGTTTTTGGCCTTCAAGCACACCTACAACACACTTCAATTTGTGACTTTTGGTACCCAAATTTTCTTGGGTCCTTGTGTGTTAGTTTTTGGTAAAGTGCCTTTGGGAACCCAAACCAATTTAGTTCCTAGCTTGTTATTGATATTCTTTCTTATATTGCAATTTGATGCACTATGCCCTTTCCTACCATAATGAAAGCATTTAATAAAGGGACTACTTGATGTACTTGATGAAACAAAGAAACTTTTGAGAAACTTTTGTTGTTTATTAGGATTATACCCCAAACCAGCTTTTTGAAAAACACATCTTTGGTTCCCAAGTAATATGTTCAAATTATCTCTTCCAAAGGTAAATTTTGAAAGAGTGTTTTTCAAGTCCTCAATCTCAATTTCAAATGCTTTACATGATGAGCAAGATGAGGGTGTAGATGTATTATCAAGTGATAAACATGTCATACATGAAGAATTTGCATCTATCAATCCAAGAGTTTCATTTTCTAATTTTAATTCCTCAATTTCTTTGTTTAAAGCATAAATTTGTTTTTCAAATGAGGAAATTAATTTATTGGATGATGAGACAAGTTTTGCAAGTCTTATGGATTCTTTATGCAATTCTTCAAATGCATCTTGTAGTTCATCATAGGAAGGGGAAGAGTTTGATTCAGAATTTGAAGATGTTACCTCTATGTCATTTTCATCTTCCTCTTCTCCTCTAGCCATGAAATATAGATTGACTTTCTCATTATCCGAGCTATCGGTTAAATCCATGTCATTATCATCCCAAGCTATGTAAGCTCTTCTTTCTTTCTTCTCCCTTGAGGATTTTTTGTGGTATTTTTCTACTTTACTTTGATAAATTGAGCACTCCATCTTCATGTGACCTAATTCTCCACATTCATAGCATTTAGGAGTGGATGAGGTTTCTTCTCCTTTGTGATAGACATTCTTTTGGGGAAATGGAGGTCTTCTTTGAGTTTCACTCATCTTGAAGAATCTTCTAAATTTCTTTACTAGTAGAGCAAGATTCTCCTTATCTATTTCCAAGCCATCTCTATCATATTCATCATCATCATGATCATTAATCATGGAGGAAGTGGCCTTGAGAGCAATCCCCTTCTTTTTGTTGTCAACTTCTTCACTTTGTTTGAGTCTATTCAACTCCAATTCATGTTCTTGGAGCTTGCCAAAAAGTGTGGCTAAATTCATTGTAGCAAGATTTCTAGATTCCGAGATAGCCGTCACCTTAGGCTGCCAGTCCCTGCTCAAGCATCTTAAAACCTTGTTAATAAAATCTTCATTAGAAAATGTCTTTCCTAATAAAGCTAAATGATTAACTATATGTGTAAAATATTTTTCCATTTCTTGAATGCTTTCATTTTGATTCATTCTAAAAAGCTCATATTCATGAGTGAGAGTATTGATCCTTGATCTTTTCACTTCACTAGTACCCTCATGGGTCACTTCTAAAGTGTCCCACATTTCTTGGGCAGATTTACAATTTGAGACTCTAAAGAATTCATCATACCCCAAGGATGTGGTAATGATGTTTTTGGCACTCAAATTATATTGGACCTTTTCCTTATCATCATTGGTCCATTCACTTCTTGGTGTATTAACCCTTACACCATTAACATCTTTTATGGGGATAAAAGGACCATTTTCAATAGCATCCCATACATCTAAATCAATAGCTTCAATAAAAATTTTCATTCTTTCTTTCCAATAAGCATACTCATCCCCATTGAAAAAATGAGGTCTATAGATAGAAGAACTTTCTGAAAACTCCTTTGAGGAGGCCATCACTTTCTCTTGAAGCTGCTAAGCCCTTTACACAAGAGCCTAGCTCTGATACCACTTGTTAGCCAAGTGGCCTCAAACTCAAGAGGGGGGTGAATTGAGTTTATGAAATATTTTCGCAAATCTTTCGTAAAACATTTGTTAAACAATTTTCGTTGAAGTTATTGGATAATTGAAGTGAATAGATAAAAGAGATTGAATACTTCACTCACAAATCAAATAAACTAAGATGAATAATATTCAAGTAAGCATATAAAGTAAATGCACAAATGTAAAGAGATAGGGTTGAGAGAATCAAACACAAGGATTTATCCTTGTGACCTACGTCCAGTTCTCAAACGAACCACTCGAGATTTTCCACTAAACTTCAAGCTTGAATGGGTGCTTGAAAACATTTACACAATAGAGCACTCACCAACACCTTGGGATACCTCACCCTTGTGCTTTGAGCCTCAAAAACAGGGATGTCTCACCCTTTACAACCTTTTGAGGGATGCCTCACCTCGAGGATACCTCACCCTTTTCTAACTTTGAGAGATACCTCACTCTTTAAGGGATACCTCACCTTTACTCTGAGGATACCTCACCCTCTCTTTTTCAGATTACACAAAGTATAGAAGATAGAAACTCTCTTAAAGAGTAGATAGATACAAATTGAAGCTCTAATAATGCCCCTTTTGAATATCTCAAGTTTTCTCACAAAAACAGGGGGAAAACGTTTTTTGGATTGAATCTCGTATATAATTGTTAGATTGATGTTCTAAAATGAAGTTCAACCCTTAATGAAGAACCAAGGCAAGTATTTATAAGTTGTATGAAGAAAAGAGTCGTTGGGGGTGATAAAGCCAAGCTTTTAATGCAGTTAAAATAACCGTTAGGGTCTGTCAGACCGCTTGTAATCAATTACACAGCTCATGTAATCGATTACATGGATGTTTGAACGTGTTCTTGGCTTTCTGGGCTCTGCGTAATCGATTACATTATTAGTGTAATCGATTACATGGCTTCTGACTTGCTTGTAATCGATTACACAATATATGTAATCGATTACATGACTCCTTGAACGTGTTCTTGCCTTTCTGGGTTTCAATGTAATCGATTACATTACTAGTGTAATCGATTACACGGCCTCTGACTTGCGTGTAATTGATTACATGAACCATGTAATCGATTACCAGCTCTCTGTTTAGTTTGTAATCGATTACAAAACATGTGTAATCGATTACCTTGGCCTTTGAACACATTTTTCAAGTTCAATTAAGCTTGTAAGCCATTTCTAACACCTCAAAACATTTGATTAAACATAAAACCTTTCAAGAGTGTTAGATCTAAGATTGAAAATAATGTTTCTTTGAAAAACATGTGTAGCTTTGAATTTTCACACTTATTTTGGAAAAGATATTTGGAAAACCATTTGAGAATCATTGAGATACTTAAAGGGGATTTTACATTGATATTCTAAGACCTATATCTAATATACCTCTTTTGATCTTGGTCTTTATCTTTTGATCTTGATTTTCATCTTTGGCTTTGTTATCATCAAAAACCATTTGACATGCCTTAGAGACATAAGCATTCACATTCTCCCCCTTTTTGATGATGGCAAACTGAGCATTCAACAGAATGAGAAATATATGCATTTATTTGATTATCAGATAATTAAGTGCAACACTCTCCCGTAATGTATGCATGAGATATAATATGTGAAAGTGCAAAACTCCCCCGTACACATGCTCCCCCGTACATATGCAATATATTTTACTAATCTCTCCCCCTTTGGCATTATAAAAAAGAAGACATAAGCATTCAGATTTGATATAATTATTTCAGCCCAGGAAGATCAATATAAGAGAATAATCGTTTAGCACATCAAGATGTGATACTAATAGCAAATGCATATGAAGAGAAACTTAGATAGTATTTATCATTTATGCCAATAGAAATCAGAGTCATATACAAAAGCAATATGGGATTAGATAAAGATTAAGCAAAAGGAAAGCATCATGAAGGACTAAACTTGAAACAATAAAAAAGGTTCCAAATTATTCCAAGACAATTTTAAACATCATTTAAGCATATATTCCAGTCATATTATGATCCAAAACACATTATTGTGCAGCAAAACAACATATTAAGCATCAAGTTGATGTATTATGCAGAAGATTGTGACATTATGCAGCAAAATGTTATGCAACAAGGTGACCAATTTATGCAACAGATAAGCATATTATGCAGTAGACCAATATATTATACAGCAGAATTAGATGCATGACTGATCCATTATGACAAGTTCAAAGATATTGATATTATACATGCCATTTCACATGAAAAATATATTCATTTAACATATTCAAGATATTAAACTAGTAAAGCATAGAGCAAGTCACACTTAACCAAAGGATGCAAGTTTAAGCTTCTTGGAGACAGGGAGGATAGCTTGAAGTATTTTCTGGTTTTGTGCTTGGCGCAGTCACTTTTCAATATATCCAAAGTTAGTTCTTGGCCATCAAGCACACCTACAACATACTTCAATTTGTGACTTTTGGTACCCAAATTTTCTTGGGTCCTTGTGTGTTAGTTTTTGGTAAAGTGCCTTTGGGAACCTAAACTAATTTAGTTCCTAGCTTGTTATTGATATTCTTCCTTATATTGCAATTTGATGCACTATGCCCTTTCCTACCACAATGAAAACATTTAATAAAGGGACTACTTGATGTACTTGATGAAACAAAGAAATTTTTGAGAAACTTTTGTTGTTTATTGGGATTATATCCCAAACCAGCTTTTTGAAAAACACATCTTTGGTTCCCAAGCAATATGTTCAAATTATCTCTTCCAAAGGTAAATTTTGAAAGAGTGTTTTTCAAGTCCTCAATCTCAATTTCAAATGCTTTACATGATGAGCAAGATGAGGGTGTAGATGCATTATCAAGTGATAAACATGTCATACATGAAGAATTTACATTTATCAATCCAAGAGTTTCATTTTTTAATTTTAATTCCTCAATTTCTTTGTTTTTAAAGCATAAATTTTTTTTCAAATGAGGAAATTAATTTCTTGGATGATGAGACAAGTTTTGCAAGTCTTATGGATTCTTTATGCAATTCTTCAAATGCATCTTGTAGTTCATCATAGGAAGGGGAAGAGTTTGATTCAGAATTTGAAGATGTTACCTCTATGTCATTTTCATCTTCCTCTTCTCCTCTGGCCATGAAACATAGATTGGCTTTCTCATTATCCGAGCTATCGGTTGAATCCATGTCATTATCATCCCAAACTATGTAGGCTCTTCTTTCTTTCTTCTCCCTTGAGGATTTTTTATGGTATTTTTCTACTTTACTTTGATAAATTGAGTACTCTATCTTCATGTGACCCAATTCTCCACATTCATAGCATTTAGGAGTGGATGATGTTTCTTCTCCTTTGTGATAGACATTCTTTTGGGGAAAGGGAGGTCTTCTTTGAGCTTCACTCATCTTGAAGAATCTTCCAAATTTCTTTACTAGTAGAGCAAGATTCTCCTTATCTATTTCCAAGCCATCTCCATCATATTCATCATCATCATGATCATTAATCATGGAGGAAGTGGCCTTGAGAGTAATCCTCTTCTTTTTGTTGTTAACTTCTTCACTTTGTTTGAGTCTATTCAACTCCAATTCATGTTCTTGGAGCTTGCCAAAAAGTGTAGCTAAATTCATTGTAGCAAGATTTCTAGATTCCGAGATAGCCGTCACCTTAGGCTGCCAGTCCCTGCTCAAGCATCTTAAAACCTTGTTAATAAGATCTTCATTAGAAAATGTCTTTCCTAATGAAGCTAAATGATTAACTATATGTGTAAAATGTTTTTCCATTTCTTGAATGCTTTCATTTTGATTCATTCTAAAAAGCTCATATTCATGAGTGAGAGTATTGATCCTTGATCTTTTCACTTCACTAGTACCCTCATGGGTCACTTCTAAAGTGTCCCACATTTCTTGGGCAGATTTACAATTTGAGACTCTAAAGAATTCATCATACCCCAAAGATATGGTAATGATGTTTTTGGCACTCAAATTATATTGGACCTTTTTCTTATCATCATTGGTCCATTCACTTCTTGGTGTATTAACCCTTACACCATTAACATCTTTTGTGGGGATAAAAAGACCATTTTCAATAGCATCCCATACATCTAAATCAATAGCTTTAATAAAAAAATTTATTCTTTCTTTCCAATAAGCATACTCATCCCCATTGAAAAAAGGAGGTCTATAGATAGAAGAACTTTCTGAAAACTCCTTTGAAGAGGCCATCACTTTCTCTTGAAGCTGCTAAGCCCTTTACACAAGAGCCTAGCTCTGATACCACTTGTTAGCCAAGTGGCCTCAAACTCAAGAGGGGGGTGAATTGAGTTTATGAAATATTTTCACAAATTTTTCGTAAAACGTTTGTTAAACAATTTTTGTTGAAACTATTGGATAATTGAAGTGAATAAATAAAAGAGATTGAATACTTCTCTCACAAATCAAATAAACCAAGATGAATAATATTCAAGCAAGCATATAAAGTAAATACACAAATGTAAAGAGATAGGGTTGAGAGAATCAAACACAAGGATTTATCCTGGTTCAGCCACCCCTTGTGACCTACATCCAGTCCTCAAGCAAACCACTCGAGATTTTCCACTAAACTTCAAGCTTGAACGGGTGCTTGAAAACATTTATACAATAGAGCACTCACCAACACCTTGGGATACCTCACCCTTGTGCTTTGAGCCTCAAAAACAGGGATGCCTCACCCTTTACAACCTTTTGAGGGATGCCTCACCCTCAAGGGATACCTCACCCTTTTCTAACTTTGAGAGATACCTCACTCTCTAAGGGATACCTCACCCTTTACTCTAGAGGGATACCTCACCCTTTCTTTTTCAGATTACACAAAGTATAGAAGATAGAAACTCTCTTAAAGAGTAGATAGATACAAATTGAAGCTCTAATAATGACCCTTTTGAATATCTCAAGTTTTCTCACAAAAACAGGGGGAAAATGTTTTTTGGATTGAATCTCATATATGATTGTTAGATTGATGTTCTAAAATGAAGTTCAACCCTTAATGAAGACCCAAGGCAAGTATTTATAAGTTGTATGAAGAAAAGAGCCATTGGGGGTGATAAAGCCAATCTTTTAATGCAGTAAAAATAGTCGTTGGGGTCTGTCAGACCGCTTGTAATCGATTACACAGCCCATGTAATCGATTACATGGATGTTTGAACGTGTTCTTGGCTTTCTGGGCTCTGTGTAATCGATTACATTATTGGTGTAATCGATTACATGGCTTCTGACTTGCTTGTAATCGATTACACAATCTATGTAATTGATTACACGACTCCTTGAACGTGTTCTTGCCTTTCTGGGCTTCAATGTAATCGATTACATTACTGGTGTAATCGATTACACGGCCTCTGACTTGCATGTAATCGATTACATGAACCATGTAATCAATTACCAGCTCTCTGTTTAGCTTGTAATCGATTACAAAACATGTGTAATCGGTTACCTTGGCCTTTGAACACATTTTTCAAGTTCAATTAAGCTTGTAAGGCATTTCTAACACCTCAAGACATTTGATTAAACATAAAACCTTTCAAGAATGTTAGATCTAAGATTGAAAATAATGTTTCTTTGAAAAACATGTGTAGCTTTGAATTTTCACACTTATTTTGGAAAAGATATTTGGAAAACCATTTGAGAATTATTGAGATACTTAAAGGGGATTTTACATTAATATTCTAAGACCTATATCTAATATACCTCTTTTGATCTTGGTCTTTATCTTTTGATCTTGATTTTCATCTTTGGCTTTGTTATCATCAAAAACCATTTGACATGCCTTAGAGACATAAGCATTCACAAACCAAGTCATCCCACACTTCTATCCTCATTCCTCTGGGCCCATGGCCCTTAACATCAGTCAAGTTATTTGAATTTGCCCTATCAAAGGCCTTTTCCCTTGCTATGTTCAAATGGTCTGGATAACGGTCCATGCAACTCCATTCCCAGATAGTTCTCGCCATGCCGTAATCGTGATTGGATGTGAACCGATGCTTATCCTACACAAATGTTATGTAAGTATATTTATTTTTTGATGAACATATAATATATAATTCTAGAAACACAATTACTTACCATAAAATCCTTAAATAGTTTGTCCTTCATGTCAGCAGGATACTCTCTCCACGTACTAGCCGGAATAGGCATCCTTGTCATGACATTGTACATAATGTCACGGGTCACTCTTAGTGGGATAAACTCCCTCCTGTACACGAAGATAATGTTAGTAATCTAAAAGTAAATAAATGTAATAAGAGATGACAATCACTTTTACTTATGGTTCAGGGATAGGCACCACATATATAAGTTCCTTACTATCAGTTTCTATATGAGATTCTCCACTTGAACGCACCACATTTGAGCTGCTAGTTGGTGGGTCAGCAGGGGCTAACATAGAAATGGGTGGGTCAGTAAGGGTGAGACAGAAGCTGATGCGCCTCCAGTGGTCAATGGGACAGACAGTGGTACGCCTGCACTGGTTAATGGGCCAGTAGCTAAAGTTACACGTAACATAATTATAGATAAACAAAAAAATAGAGTTATATATCATTTATATAAACCAATAGTTAACAATAATTAAGAAGATTATCCTACAGGTATACTTGGAGAGTGCTGAGAAAGTTGCAGTGGTGGAGAAATATGGGAAGATAGAGAAGGCTGAGGTGGAACATTACGGCCTCTCCTACGACCGCGTCTAACGCCTTTACCTCGAGTTATCATGATGAATATCTGCATAAGGAAACATAATGAAACATGTCGAGTTAAGAAATTATATGTCAATAAAAACTTCAAAATATCATAATGATATTTCAGTGTAAATACCATTAAAGAAATTTATTGAACAAGATTCAACTGTAACTAGAGTCTGAAGCATATGATTCCTCATCTTCATCTAAGGATGCATTAATTTCATTATCTTCGTTGTCATTAATGAACTCATCATCAAGCAGAACGTCCATTGAATTATATATATCATGTATGTTCATTTCTTCCATCTGGGCATGTGCATCAAACAAAGAAATTGCTTCATCATCTATGACAATATTGTTTGTTCCAAAGAATCCATCATCTTGGTAATAATCAGTAATAACTAGCTCATTCAATTCATCACCTTCATCATTCAATGTCTCAGCCACGAAGAGTTTTGCTTTGACCTTGCAAGCTGCCCACCATTCACCATTAGCTCTATTCCTGCTTTGTAGGTATCTTGTATAGTACACCTGTTGTGCTTGTTCAGCTAAGACAAATGGCCTATTTGAGTGAAGTCTTGATTTATGCTTGATGTCAACCAACCCATATCTCTCATCACGATTGACTATATTACTCGGTTCAAACCAATGACATTGTAAAAGAAATACTCTGTTCTGATTTCCTAAATATGACAATTCCAATATCTCTTCAACGGTGCCATAATACGCGAAGTCATTCTCACTATATATACTGCCTCTAACTCATATGTCATTATTCATGATAGCTTTATTTTATCTATACTCCTTAGTATGAAATCTATACCCATTAACCAATAAGCCACAGTAAGAAGTCACGGACTTGGATAGACCATAACTTATCTCTCGTATCATTTGATCCTTAACTTGACCTATATTAACCTGTATAATTACATAGACGATAGATAATTGTAACATTTGTCATAATGAACATTGAATTTAATATGATAGATGTGATTATGGATAAAAGGACTCACTAGATGTTTTAGCCACCTACTGAAGTCCTTATCTCAAGCTTCCAATATTTGATCATCAGGGATATTGGGATATGTTTTCTTTGACGAATCTTCGAATTGTCTAATCAATACAATAATTAATATTTAACATAACATAGTTAAAAATTAACAAATTCATTAGTTAGGGAAGTGACTTACTAGAAATAAGGTTCTAATTCTCCATAATTTACAAGCACATATGTCTCAGCAATATGAAGTTCTACATCCGTCAAGAATCTATTTCGACCTCTCCTGATAGGACGACATAGATGTTTAAAAATAAACAACCATTCATTAATTGTATCTTCTCCACCGTCGTCATTCCGAGGACCTTGAGTGTCGCAACCGGGATCGCGACGGGATGACCGAAAAATATAAAAAACAATGGAGTCGCCACCAATGTTTATTTAAATTGGGAAAACATTAGAAAAACCCTTTAATCAGGAAAACTGGTCTTTTGAAAATGAGTTTGGATTCAGGAGCCGATTACAGGTAGGGAAGGTATTAGCACCATACACTGCCCGTTCCATGAACGGTACCTTAAGTTAGTTGTGTAAATTTTAATAATCTCAAATATATTCATTTTAACCCCTTTAAACAAAAGACTTTGTAATTACTTTTTATTTTTTTCATTTTTTATTTTTTGA
The DNA here is from genome assembly GCA_029884595.1 of Ormosia semicastrata. Taxonomy (NCBI): domain Eukaryota; kingdom Viridiplantae; phylum Streptophyta; class Magnoliopsida; order Fabales; family Fabaceae; genus Ormosia; species Ormosia semicastrata. Next base: position 18,500,999 of record JAQQTO010000046.1, on the reverse strand, counting down.
AAAGAAATAAAAGAAACAACCAAATTATGAAAATTTATTTTTTTGGCTTGACAGAAATGGATTTCTGCTCCTACGTATCTCCTAGTGTAATGGAGAACTCAAAGTCACGTAGTTCTTTAGAAAATGATTGTGGGTTGATTGATTTTAATTAAGAAATAGATTTTTTTTTGAAAAAGAGATTTTGTTTGAAAATAAATCCATTCTTGCACGGAGTTCAAGTTAGCACCAGGCTACTCAATAAACCCTTATGATTCAAATGACATTGAAGATAGCATCCGCTATTCAATCACCATCATTGATCATTGCATGGATTAAAAACTAATTTTTTTATTTTATTTTTGGGAGTATTTTAAGACAAACAAATAAACACAATTTTTCATGGGTCAAATAAATAAGAACAAATAAGATTAAGTATATGCATCACAATACCATTCAAAACAAAATTTATTTTTATCTTCAATAATTTTTTGATTTTCTCTATTTTTTTATTTATTATTTATATTTTTTTTATTTTTATCCCTTTTCATTATTTTTGTTTTTTATCAAGCTTAACAAATTACTTGTAAACTATCTAATTAAGAACTTTACCCCAAATAAAAAATCTAACCCAAAAACAAAAGAGAGAAAAAGAAAGGGCCCAAACAAACTCCCACCCAAGTAAAAGAAGAGCCCAGGGGAGAAAAAAAAGAAAAAAGCAAACGCACAAAACAAAAAAAACTTTAAACTTGCAGCAGAATCACTTCTGCATTTCACACAAAGCAAATACTCAAGTATTAGACTTTGAAACTTAGGAGCCAAAGTAACAAACCAGAGAGGAAGAGATTTAGGGCTTGAGTGACGGAGTGGCGGGTCCGGTGGCCTGGTTCCGTCGAGGTTCGAGCGGCTCGGACGGTGGTTCGTCGAAGTTCTGTTGCAGCCAGATCTGGATGGCCCGGTGCGCGGTGACATGGGGTGGTGCGCCTGTTCGGACGGCGCCAGTGATTCCTGGCAGAGCAGTTACGGATCTGGTCCGACGGAGGGGACGCGGTTCGTGGCTCGGTTCGAACGGGTCGGTTCGTGGGTGAGACGGCGGGGAGCGTCAGCGTGGCTGTTCGCGATGGCGTGCGGTGCTGCTGGTTGGAGCTCAGATCAGGGACGGTTTGGAGGAGGCAGCTTCACAGTTTAGAGGTTTATGGGTGGGGGTTTGAAGAGGTGAAGGTGAGGTGGTTATGGAGTTTGGGTTGTGGTGTTGGAGGTTGAAGAAGATGAATAGTGGAGAGTGGTGAGTTAACTCGGTGGAGGTGGTGGAATGGGAGGTGTTTTCTGGTTTGGTTTGGGTGAGAATGAATGGTTGATGATTTTGTTTCGGGTTGTGTTGAAGGTTAGAGAATGGTGGTTACGGTTTGGGGTGGTGTTTTGGTGATATGATGAAAGAGATGGTGAAGATGATAATGGGTTCTGTTGGTTGAGGATGGGTGGTCTCGGTTGAAGATTGGTTCTCCTCAGAGCTAAGGTGTGGTCTCTGCTTGTTGGAGAAATCTGAATCCCCTCCCCCTTTTTCTTCCCCGCTTGCCTTTGTATCCGAAAAAGGAGGCCTCCTGTTCGAGGTGGAGAGGCCGCCGTGGTTGACTCGGCTTGGGTCACCATGGCATTCCCTCATTTGTGCTTCTTCTTCTCTCGCTCCAAGCTCCTCCTTCCCCAATGCTTGCTGCCCTTCCCCATCCATGATAGGCGGTGTTGAGTAGCCAACAAGTAAAGACACGGCTATGGAAAGCTACGTTTTCCCCTTGATTATTTACTTATTTTTGTTTTCTCACAGTAACATCGAAGGAGTTTTTATTATTTATTATTTTTCATTTTTTTTGTTTTTATTTTTTATTTATTTATTATTTTTTTTGCACAAATAAAATAAAAAAACTGACCAAGAAAAACAAGCGCTCACAATACTGCAATTAAGCGTTAATCCTTGATTAAGTGACAAAATTTTATGGACAAAATTAGGTATCAACAGTTGCCCCCCTTTGCTTTGCATTTAAAATAAATGGGAAGCAAAGGAATTGATTTAATTTTGTCCATAGAAATTTTCATTTCTTTTTTTATTTTATTTCTTTCTTTCTTCTTTTCTTCTCTTTTGTTTTTTAGAAAGCAAAGTGACGAAAAAGGTAATGGACATTAAACGAGAGAGAAAGTTTGCGGAGTCGGGCATCCGTCGAAACTGGACAAAGGGTGAAAAGGCACAAAGCTTGCGGAGTCGGGTATCCGCTGAAGCTTAACAGAAAAGAAAAAAGCTTACGGAGTCGGGTATCCGCTGAAGCTTAACAGAAAAGAAAAAACTTAAAACAGAAAAGACACAAAGCTTGCGGAGTCGGGTATCCGCTGAAGCTTGACAGAAAACTTAAAACAGAAAAGACACAAAGCTTGCAGAGTCGGGTATCCGCTGAAGCTTGACAGAAAAGAAAAAAGCTTACGGAGTCGGGTATCCGCTGAAGCTTAACAGAAAAGAAAAAACTACTGAGTCAGTATCCATTGAAGCTTAACGTAAAACTTAAAGCAAAAGATAAAAAGCTTCATGAGTCGGGTTATCCGCTAAAGCTTAATAGAAAAGAAAAAAAAAGCTTACTGAGTCAGTATCCGCCGAAGCTTAACAGAAAAGAAAAAACTTACTGGTCAGTATCCGTTGAAGCTAACAGAAAACTTAAAGCAAAAGATAAAAACTTATGAGTCAGTTATCACCGAAGCTTAACAGAAAAAAAAAAAGCATATGGAGTCAGTTATCCGCCGAAGCTTAACAGAAAAGAAAAAACATGGAGTCAGTTATCCGCCGAAGCTTAATGAAAACTTAAAGCAAAAGATAAAAACTATGAGTCAGTTATCCGCCGAAGCTTACAATGAAAAGTAAAAAAAAGCTACTGAGTCGGGTATCCACCGAAGCTTAACAAAACTTAAAGCAAAAGATAAAAAGCTATGAGTCAATTATCCGCCGCTTAACAAAAAGAAAAAACTTACTGGTCGGTATCCATTGAAGCTTAACGAAAACTTAAAGCAAAGATAAAAACTTCATGAGTCGGACATCCGCTGAAGCTTAAGAAAAAAAGCTTACGGAGTCGGGTATCCGCTGAAGCTTAACAGAAAAGAAAAAACTTAAAACAGAAAAGACACAAAGTTTGTGGAGTCGGGTATCCGCTGAAACTTGACAAAAAAGAAAAAGGCAATGGGCACAAGGCCCTGGAAATTAAAAGACAATGGGTGCAGGGACCCGGAAATTAAAAGACAATGGGTGCGGGGACCCAGAAACTAAAAGACAATGGGTGCGGAGACCCGGAAACTAAAGGACAACAGGTGTGGGGACCCGAAAACTAAAAGACAATGGGTGCGGGGACCCGAAATTAAAAGACAATGGGTGCGGGGACCCAGAAACTAAAAGACAATGGGTGCGGGGACCCAGAAACTAAAGGACAGCGGGTGCGGGGACCCGGAAACTAAAAGACAATGAGTGCGGGGACCCGAAAACTAAAGGACAATGGGTGCGGGGACCCGGTAACTAAAGACAATGGTTTTGCATGTGATGCCAGAGAATGGTGCATGATGCAATGGATACAATGAATGTGATACCAAAGGATAATGCATGTGATGCCAGAGGCTTGAGGACAATGCATGTAATGCCTAATATAAAGCATAATGCAATGGATGTGACGCTTGAGGACAATGCATGTAATGCCTAAGATGAAGCATAATGCAATGGATGCCCTACTGTAAAGATTCTTATGAACAAATTGAGTAAGCAAATCTTTTTTTTTTTTTGCTTTTTTTGTTTTTTTGGTTTTTTTTTTTTTTTTTTTTTTTCACATCGGAGCTTTGATTCCGCAACCCTTAAGGACTTTTTCCCACAGCAGGATCGCGATTGAATAGCAAAATTCATTGATTGGCCTTATGATTTGTCTGATCATCCTTTTTTCTCATCAACACTTAAAGGGCCTTGAGCCAGAAAACTTTATGCAATGGGCCTTGAGCCTAAAAACTCATGAAGTGGGCCTTGAGCCCAAGAATTTGTACAATGGGTCATGAGCCAAAGAAATGAATGTACTTGAGGAACTAAATGCTTCTTGGAAAACTTTGACCAACCAAACTCTTATTCAAAAGGGATCATTGTTGAATTTCTCTTCATTAAATATGACTCGTGTAGAAGCTTGTGACTTTCTTCCCCCAAAAGTTCCTATTTCCACTGGACATACTTCAATATGAATTAGCCATTGAGGATGTCATTTCCTTCATCGATTGAAACTCTAGAGCTCATTTGGCTTGAGTTGTTCATCAAGAGGCTACCATTAGATGGTTAAATTGTACTATTGTGCTCATGTTCACCCAACCTGAAGCATCATGTACCAGATATGCATGGATTCAAAAGTACAACATGAAAGAAATTTACTACCCGAGTGACCTTTTTTGACTGATTTTGGGAGTATGACTACAAGAAGGACACTTACAAAGGATAAAAAGACAAGTAGCAGAATAGTACAAAAGTCAATAGGTTTTTTTTTTTTTTGCCTTTTTTTTGCTTTTTGGACCCAGTTTGGATATGATTGGTCTTTACTTGACAACTGGACATCCTGACCATTGTTTTATCAGGTATCTACAGAAATATGCCCCTGTGTATGGTATCAAATGAATTTGACTCAGGGTATGTCATTTGATAACAAAGATGCCCCAGTGTAGGCCATTTGACAACAAAAATTATCCCAGTGAGAAATTTTTTTTTTTTTTGCGTAAGGCCAAATAAGACAAAGCAAACTGTCTTAGTTTAGAACTGAATTGAACATGGTAGAGACTTGTCTCAATGTAGAGCCAGTTGAACTAGAAGATTTGCCCCAGTACAGGGCCAAATTAAACAGGGTAGAGACTTGCCCCAATGTAGAGCCAGTTGAACTAAAAGATTTGCCCCAGTGTAGGGCCGAATTGAGTAGGGTAGAGACTTGCCCCAATGTAGAGCCAGATTGAACCAAAAGAAAACATGCCCCAGTGTAGAGCCAGCTTGAACACGACAACAATTTGCCCTAATGTAAGTCCCTTTTTTTTTTAGACCGCCCTTGCGAGTTTTCAGCCTAACAATTTTGTTGTTTTTTTTATTTTTATTTTTAAGAGCAAGGATTAAAAATTCAGCAGTGCATAAACTTTTTGTCTCAAAATTAAAGTTGATGAAAATGAAAATGACCTTTCATTGATCAGAATGGACTTTTTAAGGCTTGTAATGTGGCCAAGGTTAGGGGTTATGAAATGAAAGGTATAAGGCTCAAACAAGTGTTTAAAGGTTAAGTGGGACCAAGGATCCTTGTTCAAACTTGAACCTTGTCAATTGCTTTTGCACTTTTAAGCACACTTTTCTCTTGTTGATCTCCATTTTTTCGTGTTCAAACTTGAACTTTGTCAATTCCTTTTACTTTCCGCCTCTTTCGCCTTTTCTTCCTTTTTCTTTTATACTTCAAAATAATCACCATGACAATCAACCTTTATTTTGTGTCATCCCCTAGTGTAGGGGTGATCCTTGTCCAGGGTTTATTGAAGAAAACTTTCAAGCTCAAAATAGGACAACGAGGGATAATGGCAAGATGAATTCTTGTGAGAGAAAGAGAAATATAGCCAATCTTCATTTCAAATCTTGATTGCTCATTTTCAAAAATTTTAAATTTGAGACAAAATGATAATACCCACCAAGTGATTATTTATTTGCTCTTTTTTTATTTTTTATTTTTTTGATTTTTATTTTTTTTTATTTTTTTGTTTTTTTGTTTTTTTTTTTTGCAAAGAACACCTGCACTCATGGGTCTCATGACCACAAACAGTTTTCACAATGAGAGTCCAATAGGATATGAACCAAACGAAAGCAAATAAAAAGCATAAAAGAATGACAAAAAGGATCTGACAAGAACATGAGTGCCAAGAACATGGGAAAAGAAAACAAGGTATACTGAGATCCACACAAATCCATCACATTAATGCTTCAAGAAAGTTTACATAAGTTCAAAAATTTGAATGGTCTTAACGATTGAACAAGCATGATGTTAGTACAATTAAATCATCATTCATGGTAACAACTTGGTAAACAAATCAGAATACCAGTCGCTCAGAAATTTTCCAGTGCTGGAGGACTCCAAGGTATGGTTCATTCTCAATTGTTAGAAAAATGAATCATCACCTTGTTGAACTTTCTAAGATTGCCCCTGATCAACCATTGTAGGCATTCTTTCCTATTGCAGATAGGCATGTGTAGAAATCTCTGACAATGCTTGGTGATTTACTATTTAGGTAACCGTTGTCATCCATGAGTTTTTCTGAAGCCCCATTTAACTCATTCGACTTGAAGTCCACCCTCAGTCGGTTCAATATTTTCCATACTTGCCTGTCCGTCATTCATTTGGTGCAGTCTTCCCTTTTTCATTTCCCTTTCAATCATTTCCCCAATTATCACAATATCAAAAAAATTCGATGACACACTTCCAATCATATGATCATAGAATGGCGCGTGCAGTGTATCAGTGAACATAGCATCCATCTCTTTTTCTGACAAAGAGGGTTCTACTTGTGCAGCTATTTCCCTCCACCTCTGAGCATATTCCTTGAAGGTCTCAGCATCCTTCTTAGACATGTTTTGCAGTTGCGTTCTATCTGGTGCCATGTCAATGTTGTATTTATACTGCTTTAGAAAGGCATCAGCTAAATCCTTAAAACTCCTTATATGGACACGCTCAAGATGTGTGTACCAATTCAAAGCTGCCCCAGTTAAACTGTCTTGAAAGAAATGGATTAACAGTTTATCATCGTGAGCTTGTGAAGCCATCTTGCGAATGTACATTGTCAAGTGATTCCTTGGGCAAGTAGTCCCCTTATATTTATCAAAAACTGGGACCTTAAACTTTTGGGGAATGACAACATCAGGGACCAGACAAAGCTCAGTAGTATCCTTGAGGCCATAACAACCTGCTCTTTCAATGACTCGTAATCTCTCTTCCAAAGTTTCCCATCTCTCTTTGAACTGAGGATTTTCAACAAAGGAACTCAATGGGTATTGAGGCATGAAAGTGGGAGCAAAATGTTGCACTAGTGGGGTTCCACTGGCACTTGGGTAATGGGCATATGGTTGGGTTGTGCTCAATGAGTTTGAAGCAGGCATGCCACTATCAGGGGAATTAGCAAACCATGGTGGTACAAAGCTGGAAGGGAAACTGTATGGTGGGATGAAGAAAGAGAATGGGTGCTGTATTGGTGGGGTTTCATTAGCATTCAACCGAGTGACTTGAGTTTGGGTAAAGTTCAAAAGGTTTGAATTTGGTGTCGCTGCTAGCATGCTATTACCAGGGGGATTGGTGGTCAATGATGGTACATAGGTGGGAAGGAGGCCATATGGTAGAAAGGGTGGCACCTGGGTTTCCTGAGAACTGGTGACTGAGGGTTGAGTGGTGAACGGCATCACAACTCTTTGAAGATTAAAGCCTTGGTATTGCAGCAGGGTTGGAGAGAAACCAGACAGGCGAGGAGGTGTGGCCGGATGTCTTTCATTTACCACTGAGGGATTCCCATTTGTGCTCCTTCTATTTTCCATGGACTGTAGCATCTCCATCATCTTGGACACTTGTTCTCTGAACTGATTCACCTCATCCTTCAACTCTTGAGTTTGATTTATTTCATTCATAATCTTAGCCTGGGAATGATCCTATAAGGGTGTCGCGGAAGCAATTTTTTGTTATAGTGCCCATTTTTTTTGCTTGGTGAAACATGATGTGAATATGCAATTATCAACATTGACTGAACAAAATTGGCAACATGCATGCATGCAAAGTATTATGCAAAGGAAATTTTTTATTTTTATTTTTTTTTATTTTTTTTATTTTTAAAAAGAATGCTATGAATGTCATGGTAATGTAAAATGATGTATCTTTTTCTTTCTTTTCCCTTTTTTAGAATCAGGAATGCGATGAAAATGCAAGATGATATTTTTTATGGGGATGTCATGCAAATGCAAGATAATGTATCTCTCCTTTTTTATGCTAGAAATACTATGAAAATGCAAGATAATGTATATTTTTCTTTTGTTTTTGAATGCTATGAAAATACAGGATGATATTTTTTGTTAGGAATGTTATGAAAATGTAAGATGATGTTTTTTTTTCGCTTTTTTGATGCTAGGATTGTCATGAAAATATAAAATGATGTTTTTTCCTTTTTTATGAATGCTAAGAATGTAATGAAAATGCAAAATGATATATCTTTTTTTTTTAAGTAAGAATGAATGACATGAGAGATAGATGAAAAATGAAAATGCTATATGATGTATCATTTTTTGTTGAAAAGTTTTTTTTTTTTTGCCAAAAAGAATGTGAAGATGAAATGACATGGGGAAAAGACAGATAAAAAGAAAAGTATGCTCCATTTGTGTCCTAATCAGGTGTAACCTAAGGAGATGGATGACTCTGATTTTACGTCATTATGTTCAATCTGCTAATGCAAGGCTTTTCAGGACAGATCTATCTTCTAAAAAGTCATGGTCCCCAGATTGTCCCCATCTCGAAAGATAAGGATCCAATTCATGAATTAATCACAAGTAGGGATGAACCCTCTCAATATGACTAGTCCATGATACTGGTAACAATCTGAGTGGTGTCTCAACAAATGTCAAGTGAGCACAAGGCTCCTCAATAACAAAAGTCGAGACCCCTCCTACTCTTCTGGTTCGCACGACTTCGGGTATAGAGCCCAAAAAGTGTGTGAGGTAAGTGATTAGTGACGTGTGTGAATGAGCATAAAAACCTATACAAAAACTTAAAAGACAAAAATACCCCTAACCAAAGAAACATATATATACAACAAACAAACTAGCAATCATCTACCCTAGGGTTTTAACAATTAAGTACAAAATATATATACAAGCCACAATATACATGAAATAATTCTATCAGATATTTACATAAAAGTACTAAATAAAGTACATTTACAAACAAATAAGAAAACAAGAACAAAGACAAAGAGGGTAAAATAAATAAATAAAAGATTATTAAAAATTCGCACAACTAGCAACAACAGGCCTGACTCTCTGAAAGTCCCTAGTGGAGTCGCCAGCTGTCGCAACCGGGATCGCGACGGGACGATTGAAAAATATAAAAAATAATGGAGTCGCCACTAATGTTTATTTAAATTGGGAAAACATTAGAAAAACCTTTTAATCAGGAAAACTTATCTTTTGAAAATGAGTTTGGATTCGAGAGCCGATTACAAGTAGGGAAGGTATTAGCACCCTACACTGCCCGTTCCATGAACGGTACCTTAAGTTAGTTGTGCAAATTTTAATAATCTCAAATATATTCATTTAAACCCCTTTAAACAAAAGACTTTGTAATTACTTTTTATTTTTTTCATTTTTTATTTTTTGAAAAGAAATAAAAGAAACAACCAAATTATGAAAATTTATTTTTTGGCTTGACAAAATGGATTTCTCCCTACGTATCTCCTGGTGCAATGGAGAACTCAAAGTCACGTAGTTCTTTAGAAAATGATTGTGGGTTGATTGATTTTAATTAAGAAAGAGATTTTTTTTTTGAAAAAGAGATTTTGTTTGAAAACAAATCCATTCTTGCACGGAGTTCAAGTTAGCACCAGGCTACTCAATAAACCCTTATGATTCAAATGACATTCAAGATAGCATCCGCTATTCAATCACCATCATTGATCATTGCATGGATTAAAAACTAATTTTTTTATTTTATTTTTGGGAGTATTTTAAGACAAACAAATAAACACAATTTTTCATGGGTCAAATAAATAAGAACAAATAAGATTAAGTATATGCATCACAATACCATTCAAAACAAAATTTATTTTTATCTTCAACAATTTTCTGATTTTCTCTATTTTTTATTTTTTATTTATATTTTTTTATTTTTATCCCTTTTCATTATTTTTGTTTTTTATCAAGCTTAACAAATTACTTGTAAACTATCTAATTAAGAACTTTACCCCAAATAAAAAATCTAACCCAAAAACAAAAGAGAGAAAAAGAAAGGGCCCAAACAAACTCCCACCCAAGTAAAAGAAGAGCCCAGGGGAGAAAAAAAAGAAAAAAGCAAACGCACAAAAAAAAAACTTTAAACTTGCAGCAGAATCACTTCTGCATTTCACACAAAGCAAATACTCAAGTATTAGACTTTGAAACTTAGGAGCCAAAGTAACAAACCAGAGAGGAAGAGATTTGCGGCTTGAGTGACGGAGTGGCGGGTCCGGTGGCCTGGTTCCGGCAAGGTTCGAGCGGCTCGGACAGTGGTTCATCGGAGTTTTGTTGCAGCCAGATCTGGACGGCCCGGTGCGCGGTGGCGTGGGGTGGTGCGCCTGTTCGGACGGCGCCGGTGATTCCTGGCAGAGCAGTGACGGATCTGGTCCGACAGAGGGGACGCGGTTCGTGGCTCGGTTCGAACTGGTCGGTTCGTGGGTGAGACGGCGGGGAGCGTCAGCGTGGCTGTTCGCGATGGCGTGCGGTGCTGCTGGTTGGAGCTCAGATCAGGGACGCTGGGAGGAGGCAGCTTCACGCTTAGAGGTTTATGGGTGGGGGTTTGAAGAGGTGAAGGTGAGGTGGTTATGGAGTTTGGGTTGTGGTGTTGGAGGTTAAAGAAGATGAATAGTGGAGAGTGGTGAGTTAACTCGGTGGAGGCGGTGGAATGGGAGGTGTTTTCTGGTTTGGTTTGGGTGAGAATGAATGGTTGATGATTCTGTTTCGGGTTGTGTTGAAGGTTAGAGAATGGTGGTTACGGTTTGGGGTGGTGTTTTGGTGATATGATGAAAGAGATGGTGAAGATGATAATGGGTTGCTGTTGGTTGAGGATGGGTGGTCTCGGTTGAAGATTGGTTCTCCTCAGAGCTAAGGTGTGGTCTCTGCTTGTTGGAGAAATCTGAATCCCCTCCCCTGCTTTTCTTCCCCTGCTTGCCTTTGTATCTGAAAAAAGGAGGCCTCCCTGTTCGAGGTGGAGAGGCTGCCAGGGTTGACTCAGCTTGGGTCACCATGGCATTCCCTCATTTGTGCTTGCTGCTCTCTGCTCCAAGCTCCTCCTTCCCCAATGCTTGCTGCCCCTTCCCCATTCATGATAGGCAGCTGCTGAGTAGCCAGCTGCAGCACAGCTATGGAAAGCTACGTTTTCCCCTTGATTATTTACTTATTTTTGTTTTCTGCTGTAACATCAGAAGGAGTTTTTATTATTTATTATTTTTCATTTTTTTTTTATTTATTTATTTATTATTTTTTTACACAAATAAAATAAAAAAACTGACCAAGAAAAACAAGCGCTCACAACACTGCAATTAAGCGTTAATCCTTGATTATGTCGCAACCGGGATCGCGACGGGACGACCGAAAAATATAAAAAACAATGGAGTCGCCACCAATGTTTATTTAAATTGGGAAAACATTAGAAAAACCCTTTAATCAGGAAAACTGGTCTTTTGAAAATGAGTTTGGATTCGGGAGCCGATTACAGGTAGGGAATGTATTAGCACCCTACACTGCCCGTTCCATGAACGGTACCTTAAGTTAGTTGTGCAAATTTTAATAATCTCAAATATATTCATTTTAACCCCTTTAAACAAAAGACTTTGTAATTACTTTTTATTTTTTCATTTTTTATTTTTTAAAAAGAAATAAAAGAAACAACCAAATTATGAAAATTTATTTTTTTGGCTTGACAGAAATGGATTTCTGCTCCTACGTATCTCCTGGTGCAATGGAGAACTCAAAGTCACGTAGTTCTTTAGAAAATGATTGTGGGTTGATTGATTTTAATTAAGAAAGAGATTTTTTTTTTGAAAAAGAGATTTTGTTTGAAAATAAATTCATTCTTGCACGGAGTTCAAGTTAGCACCAGGCTACTCAATAAACCCTTATGATTCAAATGACATTGAAGATAGCATCCGCTATTCAATCACCATCATTGATCATTGCATTGATTAAAAACTAATTTTTTTATTTTATTTTTGGGAGTATTTTAAGACAAATAAATAAACACAATTTTTCATGGGTCAAATAAATAAGAACAAATAAGATTAAGTATATGCATCACAATACCATTCAAAACAAAATTTATTTTTATCTTCAACAATTTTCTGATTTTCTATTTTTTTATTATTTATATTTTTTTATTTTTATCCCTTTTCATTATTTTTGTTTTTTATCAAGCTTAACAAATTACTTGTAAACTATCTAATTAAGAACTTTACCCCAAATAAAAAATCTAACCCAAAAACAAAAGAGAGAAAAAGAAAGGGCCCAAACAAACTCCCACCCAAGTAAAAGAAGAGCCCAAGGGAGAAAAAAAAGAAAAAAGTAAACGCACAAAAAAAAAACTTTAAACTTGCAGCAGAATCACTTCTGCATTTCACACAAAGCAAATACTCAAGTATTAGACTTTGAAACTTAGGAGCCAAAGTAACAAACCAGAGAGGAAGAGATTTGGGGCTTGAGTGACGGAGTGGCGGGTCCGGTGGCCTGGTTCCGGCGAGGTTCGAGCGGCTCGGACGGTGGTTCATCGGAGTTTTGTTGCGGCCAGATCTGGATGGCCCGGTGCGCGGCGGCGTGGGGTGGTGCGCCTGTTCGGACGGCGCCGGTGATTCCTGGCAGAGCAGTGACAGATCTGGTCCGACGGAGGGGACGCGGTTCGTGGCTCGGTTCGAACGGGTCGGTTCGTGGGTGAGACGGCGGGGACCGTCAGCGTGGCTGTTCGCGATGGTGTGCGGTGCTACTGGTTGGAGCTCAGATCAGGGACAGTTGGGAGGAGGCAGCTTCACGGTTTAGAGGTTTATGGGTGGGGGTTTGAAGAGGTGAAGGTGAGGTGGTTATGGAGTTTGGGTTGTGATGTTGGAGGTTGAAGAAGATGAATAGTGGAGAGTGGTGAGTTAACTCGGTGGAGGTGGTGGAATGGGAGGTGTTTTCTGGTTTGGTTTGGGTGAGAATGAATGGTTGATGATTCTGTTTCGGGTTGTGTTGAAGGTTAGAGAATGGTGGTTACGGTTTAGGGTGGTGTTTTGGTGATATGATGAAAGAGATGGTGAAGATGATAATGGGTTACTGTTGGTTAAGGATGGGTGGTCTCGGTTGAAGATTGGTTCTCCTCAGAGCTAAGGTATGGTCTCTGCTTGTTGGAGAAATCTGAATCCCCTCCCCTGCTTTTCTTCCCCTGCTTGCCTTTGTATCTGAAAAAAGGAGGCCTCCCTGTTCGAGGTGGAGAGGCTGCTAGGGTTGACTCAGCTTGGGTCACCATGGCAGTCCCTCATTTGTGCTTGCTGCTCTCTGCTCCAAGCTCCTCCTTCCCCAATGCTTGTTGCCCCTTCCCCATCCATGATAGGCAGCTGTTGAGTAGCTAGCTGCAGCACAGCTATGGAAAGCTACGTTTTCCCCTTGATTATTTACTTATTTTTGTTTTCTGCTGTAACATCAGAAGGAGTTTTTATTATTTATTATTTTTCATTTTTTTTGTTTTTATTTATTTATTTATTATTTTTTTGCACAAATAAAATAAAAAAACTGACCAAGAAAAACAAGCACTCACAACATTGCAATTAAGCGTTAATCCTTGATTAAGTGACAAAATTTTATGGACAAAATTAGGTATCAACATTGAGTGCACCTGGTCTATAGGTGGGGATCAAAATACATGGAAGAAAAATTAGAAATTTCTTCTAAAATATATGCTTCACAAATAGATCCTTCAACTCTCGCCTTATTTTGGACCTTCCTTTTCAAGTACAGCATACACCTCTCAAAGGGGTACATCTACATGTAATGCACTGGTCCTCCAACCTTAGCTTCATAGGGGAGATGTATGACTAGATGTTCCATCACGTCAAAGAATGCTGGAGGAAAAATCTTCTCTAACTTACAAATTATTTCAATAATGGAAAGCTCAGCATTCTCCATGATGGAAACACAAATTTCAGTTGCACAAACTTCTTTAAAGAACTAGCTGAGTTCTATTAATGGTCCCCATATAGGTTTTGGCAAGATATCACGAAATTCCAGAGGAATTAACATTTACATAAAAACATGACAATCGTGAATTTTCATTCCATATATCTTCCTGCCTTCTATATTGATGCAATGTGCGATATTCGATGCATACCCATCAGGAAACTTCAACTGTTTTATCTACTCACACATCATCCTCCTTTGATTGGCATCCAAAACATATGTCGCCTTTGGTTTTTTACACTTACCATTCTCAACTATCAGCTCCAAGGTGGGACGTTTGTATATTATCTTCAAATCTTCTCTTGCATTTGCATTGTCTTTTGTCTTGCCTTTTATGTCCATGACAGTGTTGAAGATATTGTCAAACACGTTCTTCTCAACATACATAACATCTAAATTATGTCGTGTTAGATTAGTGGACCAATAAGGTAATTCCCAGAATATATTCTTCTTCACCCAGTTATGGTGTATACCAAAGTCATCTTATTTTTGTTTACCTGAATTCAAGCCGAAAATGACTTCCTTAAATTAAGTCACTCTATTCAAGACATCTGTTCCACTTAGCCATTGCGGTGGATTAGATTTTTCCACTGTTAATTTCTTTAAAGAGTTTCGATCACAGCGAAATGGATGATCAAAAGGTAGAAATTGGCGATGGCAATCAAACCAACAACATTTCATACCATGCTTCAATACAAATGACTTACTGTGATTCATACAAAGTGGACAAGAAAGTTTTCTATGAGTGCTCTACCCAGACAGCATTCCATAGGCTGGAAAGTCATTTATTATCCATAACAAAGCCACTTTCATATCAAAATTTTGCTTCTTTCAAACATCATAAGTTTACACCCCATCGTCCCATAATATCTTTAGATCGTCAATTAGGAGTCTAAGATAGACATCTAAACTTTTACCTAGTGACTTTGGTCCAAGAATCACAAGAGTGAGTAATATATATTCCCTTCTCATACACATACTTGAGGGTAGATTGTACGGTATAACAAAAATAGGCCAACGTGAATATGGTGTGGCTGAACCACCGAATGGATTAAAATCGTTTGTACAAAGGCCAAGCCTTACATTTCAAGCCTCTAGCACAAATGTTGAATGGGTAGCATCAAATCATTTCCAAGCATCAGCATCAACTAGATGCCTGATCACTAATTCATCTTGACGCACTCCATCCGCATGCTAACTCATATATATTGTACAGTGTTTTTGGACATAAACAGACATTAGAGCCTAGGTATAATGGAAAAATATCGCAACACTGAGTGCGGTATGTCCTTCTCATTCGATGAATATCCCACATTCGGTTTGAATCGTGGGTGTCCATATACTAAGCAAACTGAATAGAGTCTCGTATCACTGTATTTTTTGTAATACAACATGCACTGATTAGGACACGCATCTATCTTCTCATATTCTAATCCCAACTCACGAACCATTCTCTTCGATTTGTAAAAGTTTTCGGGTAACCTTTCAGGCTCTGGAAGCATGCTCTTAATTATGACAATCATTCTATCATAATAACTCTTACTCATGTTGAACTCTGACTTCAAGTTCAATAGTTGAGTTACAGCTGACAATTTTATATGCTTATGGCAACCATCCCATAAAGGTTCGTCAGCATCTCTTAGCAAGTCATAAAACTTCGAAGCTGACAGATTTGGATCCTTTTCTAAATCTTGAACTTTTGGATTTAATCTATCACCTGCGGCATCCATAACTATATCCACGTATAGATTTTTAGTCTCCACTTCATTATCATGGACAATGGACCCCCATCTATCCTCACCATGAATGGTCTAATTTACATAACCATCCACAAATTCGTTTTTATACAAATATTATTCTATCCTAAATGACTTCCTCCATACACAGTTCTTACATCTAGCACATGGACAAAGGATGCGACTTAATGCATCAGTAACCATTGGGTCTCCTTCAGTAACCTTAATAAAATCATTAACTCCATTCTTGAATTCTTCACTTACATAGCCAGTAGGATTAGTTCTTCGTAACATCCAACTTCGATCCGGTCTCATGGTTGCTGAAATTGGTTTAGCACATTAATACAGTCATTTTCAAAATCTTCACCTCTCTTTTAACATGGTATGACTCTATCCCATTTGAAAAGACACATTTTCAATACTTGGTTTATAGAATTCACAAAAATCACACATCTTATACTTGATGAAATTTCAACAGCATACATGGTGACATCTACCATGATCAAGTATGTACCCAGAGAACAAAAGGAAATGTAATAGAACAAAATTTCATCAAGTATAAAATATGTGAGATTTAAGGAATAACCATTAACCAAGTGAAGAAAAAGTTTCTTCCCAAACAGTTCAACTTAGACAATTCAAGATTCAATACAATGGGCAGTATCTTAAAAAAGTACACATGCTCACTAATATTGAATCTCAAACGAGAAACTAAGGCTTCTCTTAAAGTGTAAAAAAAAAACATAAAGCATTAATTTCGACCATGCTACATGCAAATATGTAAGTACTTCAAATGAGACATGTAATAAGGCTATGGTTGAAAACACAATATAGACTACTACAATTTTATGTAATTGTAGACAAAATAGGACAAAAAGGATTCCATTACCATAAATAGAATATAAAAGATTTGAGATTTGAGATTTGAGAATAAGAGGAAACAAGCAAAGGAGAGTCTCCAACAATCACATATGAATTAAAGAAATATTATGGGAAGCGATCTATGTAGATTACAAAAGACATCTTAACAATGTAAAAGAAAACCATAAATTGTCATAGAAAAGTGCATGCGTAGAATGAAGTTTCAAAATTGTAAAGAAGTAGTAGTATTAATTGAGCCGAGACAATTAAAGCTAAAAATACATATATCTATTTCATGAAAAAGTTGTAGTGAGATTATAATTATGGTTGTTCTAACTTCTGGGTATTGTAATAAAATTGGGGTTGAAATATTGATAACTTACAGTGATCACTTATGAGGAGATGACACTGCTTTCACTTTAGAGTTTGCGCAGATGTTGCTGAAAAATAGAGGGGAATAGATTGAGTGTAAATACATAATCAAATGTAGAAAAAGAAAAAAAGGTGGGAATTTAACAGAAGAAACAGAAATATTCTCCAGTGATGAGAATGACTTATTGCATGGTAAAATTTTGTTTAGCTATGGTTATTAGTTTTTTGAGAATGTAATGTAGATATAGTAACTATTCTCCTAAAAATGGAGAGTTTGGGGTACTTTGTTCAAATTCCCAAATATCTTTATATTTTCTAGTATGTCTTCTATTTGGGAAATAGTATATTGCTTTTCTTTTACATGGTGTGATAACTTGTGAAGTTTTTTTTTGACTGGTTTATAAATTTGAAATAGTATACTGCTTATGTTACTTAAGTATAATTAATATATGTCACAAATCTCTCTTGATACAAACTTTTTTTGGTAGAACATGCACAACCAAATATAATAATCCTATTAGGACTTCAGAGCAATAGCAAAGCTAATCAAATTTAAAATTCAGATTTCTTGCAACTTCATCATCATCTTGCTTGCTTGAACTTTTTACTATTTTAAAAAAGCAAGAAAAGGATTATAGAAATATACATCTAAGAAAACCTTTCATGCAGAAGCTTATGCATTTTTTTGGGGTAAAAGAATAGGGCACAAGCCCAATAGAGACATAATAACAGCAAACTAAAAATTAGTTTAGCTTATGCTTTTAGGATAAAGTTTTTTTAGACTTTGTCTCCAAAGTGAAAGTGCTTATTACCCAGCCTTCTCATCCTTTTGTGCTCATTCTTTTTCATTTTTATGCATTGCTCAGCTAGAGATACCATAATCGTTAACAACTTCCTACGAGATGAGGGAGGGGATACTCTTATTTCAGCTGGAGAAAATTTTGAACTAGGATTTGTTACTCCTAATGGAAGCTCTAGTAGCAGAAGATACATGGGAATATAGTACTACAAGTTGAATCCACAAACAATTGTATGGGTTGCTAATCGAGACAATGCATTCCAGATTCTGGGGGTGCTTTTGCCATTGCAGAAGATGGGAATCTCAGAGTTTTGGACAGAAGTAGGAGATCCTACTGGGGTATAAATATTGAAAGATCATCTTCACTACACAAGATAGTGAAGCTAATAGATAGTGGGAACCTCATTATACAGTAATAAAAAAAACAAGAAGCTATAAACTTGTAGAAGTTCCCAACTTTTCCTAAATTCATAAATACTCCTTTTTTTATGTCTCATGCAGATCCCATTACTCACATTAGCTAGTATTTAGTATCATTCTTAAGAATGTTAATAGCTAGTTATACACACATGTAACTTGCAAAGTTGCAACCAGCATAGGCCAAGGCAAGTAACACATGACCAAAAAAAAAATCTCAGCAGCTATAAGCTGAAAAATGGAAAAACATATAATTTCAAAAGACACTATCAATAACAAAACATGACAAATCACACCCTAAAAAAATAATCTTTTGGGCAAAAAATTGAAAGGGGAATGAAATATGCATACCCCCTGAATCCTCTTGCTAGTAACGGGGCACTTGGGTCCGCTGGTTCTCTTCTTTGTGCTCTGATAAACAAGCTTCCCACCTGCATTTCCAAAACCCATTAGAATCAATAATGCCATTCGTGAGTGTGTAAGAGGGAGGGATGAGATAACTTACTTGCAGGGCTGTCACTCGCTTAGGTTGCGTCACTGTCGTGCTCAGAAAGAGGGGAACAGAGTGGGTGAGCGGCTACAGGCATCGTCACGTGGCTGTCGCGCTCAGAAGGAGGGGAAGAGCATGGGTGGTGGAGGGGAGGGTCGTAGTGGTCGGGTACTGTGAGTGGGAAGGAGTTGTGGAGGGGATGAGATAACTCTTGATTCTAACCTAAAGTTTAAGTTTTGGCTCTTTATTTACTAAGTGGGCTCTTTTTCACCACAGGTGTGGGCACTTTTTTTAGCCAGGAAAATCATCACTCGCTAATTTTAGCAAGGGAAATTATTCATTGGCAATTCCCTCACTAATTTTAGCGAGGAAAAATATCCCTCGCCATTCCCTCACTAATTTTAGCGAGGGAAGTTATCCCTCGCCATTCCCTCACTAATTTTAGTGAGGGAAATCATTCACTCATAATTCCATCGCTATTAACTCGTTGTTTTCCCCTTGAATTTATTTTTAAAATTTTGCGAGGGCTCAGATTTCTCTCACAATTTCCTCACTAATTTGCGAGGGAATTGCGAGGGAAATTTTCCCTCACAAAATTTTGTCGCTAAGTCATCAATTTCTTGTAGTGTACATTTTGTCTCGTGTTTCCTCTCTTGTTACCTTTGTTAAAAAAAATAAGAGAAAAAAGAAAAAAAAGAAACTCAAAGGTTATGTTTTAGCTTCTTCGTAGCCACTTTTGGCTGCTATTTCAATTTTTAGGCAATCCACAGTGGTTTCTTGTGAGACTCAGGCCAACTGGTGGTGGGTGGGTCGAGGTGCGGAGGTGGTTGGTTCGCACGTTTTGGGTTTGCTTTGGTATGCATCTGTGGTACATAATTTTCTGTTGCTGCTGTTTGGTTTTCCAAGCGACCTAGGGGCGTCACTGGCGGTTCGCGGCCAGGGGTGCTGGTGAGATAACCGGTGAGGCTGGTGGTAGGAGTGGTGGCTAGTGGTGGTAGGAGTAGTGGTGTCGATTTGAGCTTCAGTTTGCGCACACATGTTCCATGACCTGTTTGTGGCTGGGCATGTACTTTTCTAGTATAGACAAGGTCGATTGGCAATCAGAAGTGGTCGTTGGTGACCGGAGCTCCCGCAATATCTTCGTTGTGGTGGTTAGGTGTGATTTTAGCACTATTTGGGGTAATTTCCTTTGAATCTGATGCTGTATTTGACTTTATGAGTCAGGTTGAAGCTGGAAAATGTGTTATTCAAAGTTTTCTAGCAGTGGGTTGGTGTTTTCTTGTCTCTTTGATTGTTGTGCTGCTCAATTGGTGGTGACTCTAGCGAGTGAGGTTCCCTCTCTGGTGAGACTTCCGGCGATGTTTTCAAATCTCATTTCTAGGTTAAAGTTTGATAATGATGATTGATTGTGTGTTTGTTCATGGTTGGGTGCTTTACTTTCTGACATAGGTCAAGTTATCAGTGGTCTAAGTTCCGATGAGATATTTGGTGATGTGTGTTTCAGGCATGATAGTGTGGTTTTGGGATGGTTTCATTCT
The DNA here is from genome assembly GCA_029884595.1 of Ormosia semicastrata. Classification (NCBI taxonomy): domain Eukaryota; kingdom Viridiplantae; phylum Streptophyta; class Magnoliopsida; order Fabales; family Fabaceae; genus Ormosia; species Ormosia semicastrata. The sequence goes on along the minus strand of JAQQTO010000046.1, from coordinate 18,480,814 downwards.
CTCTTTCGTCGATTGGTTTGATGACCTCTCCAGTTAGGGGGAGATTTGACTTTTGATTTTGTGGTTTATCTTGTGATTTGTGAGTTTGGACTTTGGTTAGTTGCTATGATGGATGCTTGGTGGTCGAGTTATGATTATGTCGATTTGATATCTTTGAAGGAAATGGACTAAAGTTGTTGTTATATCTTGTGTTTCTTTGTTCTTCTAGTGGATTTTCTTGATGCATCTTGAGCTTGGAGGAAAGGGCTGCCCGATTGGAGGCAAAGAGTAACCAACGAGGTAGAGCCGCCCCAGAGATGTTAGAGGAAAGGGTTGCACGCTAGATGGAGCCGCTAGGAGGAATGAGCTATCAGTAAGGTGGAGCCACCCTAGATTCTTACTAGCAATGATGTTGCAAGTTTGGGAGCAAGAGTTTATCAGTTTCTCTTCTTCTTCCTTTTTGGACGCTTGGATAGTTCAACATCTTCTTTTTTTTCTTATGTCATATTTGAATGGATCAACGTCTTTATGCCGAGTTTCTCTTCTTGCTTTTGGATAAAGATAGGGTTCTGTTATTTTTTTTTATGAGTTCGCTACTTGTAACAAGCTAAAACTTAGTAAACTTTAGCTTGAGGGGGAGTGTTAGAAGATATTATGTCATTAGTTTTAGAGTTAGTGGACTTGGGCTTGTACACTTAAGTATTAGTATAAATAGGAGTACTATAGGTTATGAATTTGTATCACGTCTCATTTCTATCAATAATATTCTTAGTTTACTATTGTTTAGTCATATTTCTCTATTTTCCTTTCCCTAACTCTAAACTTGTAATTCTTCACAATATGTATGCATGTATGCATATGGTGTTTATATGCCGACTATATGTGTTTATGTGTATATTTGTTCATATGTTTATTTGCATGGTATACTATTATTTATTGGTGTTTGCATGCTTGTATGATAGATGATAAATATTATGATGATATAGGATTTGAATAATAACATTACATTGTATAAGACCAATACTACTTCATTATAAGAATAATATAGTAATGTGCTAATTTTAAAAAATGGTGGCAAAAATAGTAATATGAATTTTTTTAATTTTTAAGTGAAGAATTTGATAAATTATTTAATTTAATAATTTATATGTTAAACTAAAATAATTAATAATATTAATAAAAATATATAATATGAAATTAAAGAAAGTAAAAATCTAAAATGTATAATTAATTAATTGATTTATTAAATGATAATATCAATTACACAAATATGTGCCGAACTGTGAAATGTACGATGTATATACGCATGGGTCGAGGACATGAGACAATGTGGCAGATCTAGCAGATGAACAATGACTTTAAACTAAAAAGACTGACAAATATATAAGAGAATCGCTTACAGAGCTACAAATTATATAAACTGAAGATTTAAATTTAATAAAATATAAAAAATATAATATGAAATTAAAAAGTGAATTTTTTTAACTATATCAATAATTAAATAATTAGTTAATTAAACTAAATAACAATTAATTAGTTCAATATGTGAGAATGATCAATTACAAAAATATGCGAGCAATTGTCAAACGTACGACGTATATATGCAAGGGTCAAGGACACGAGGTAGTGTGGCAAATCTTGCAAACAAACGATGACTTCAAACTAAGAGGAATGACGAATATATAAGAGGTCTCGGTTACGAAGCTATGAATTGCGTAATATAGTAATATGTTATTATTGTTAACACTTATTTGCATGCATGTTGTTGTGTTTGAATAATTGAAATAATTAATGCTCTACTTAATTAGGAATCTCTAAACTTAAATTAGATGATATTAGTTTTGAATTGATAAGTTAAGTGGCTCTGAACAGTCCGGGACTTGACTGCTCAATTAACTTATCTTTTGTCATCTAATGATTGTGAGGATGAAGAGTCTAATGATAAGATTATCAAGTGGTAAATGTATTACAAAGTTAAAGTGGTATGATGATGAAGAGAAAACTAGGTAGGGTGATGTAAGAAAAAGAAAAAGAAAAACATTGCGGACTAAAAGAATAGATTTGCATGTTTTTGTGAAGTAGATTTTCTGACAGACAGAAGTCAAATGGTGGAGCAGTTGAGGAATAAAGCAAAAATCGAAAGTAGACAAAATTTATATAAAAAGTTATTTCAACAACGATAATGACATTATACAAAAATCTCATGGAGAGGAAATGCCTGATAAAATCTTGAGCTCAACATCATTAGGATTGAGGAAGTTGAGTGGGTAGTGCCTAGATTATTGCCCTTGCTAATGACACTAGAAGCATGTGTCTCCTTGCACTCATCTATCGACTTTTGGAGAATAGTTGAGAAAAAGTTAATTTCAGGGATATTTGGTTGAAGTTGAAATTAAAGTTTTGATAATGATTGTGATGACAAGTAGAATAAATGTATTTTTCTCATTACTTGTAATACAATTTGAACTCAATGGAAGACTATCCATATTTAATGAATGAGTTTAGGAATTAGGAGCGTTAATATCAAGAAAAATAAAATTTCTTTTGATCTTTAATGAATTGCTCTTGCTCGTATTAAAAGATTTTTGTATTGGATATCTTCTGATGAGCTAGGATAGAAATTCTAGCAACTATTCGAGAAGTACGACTTGCTCTAAGTAATGTTCCTTATGAAATACATCAATTATCATAATTGTCTTCAATAGTTAAATACTCGAATTTTCTTAACATTATTGTATTTTTCCTTACTCTTGATGATAGTTACATCTAGGAGTGGAAACAGGCCAGGCCAAGCCAGGCTTTGCCTTAAACAGGCCTGACCTGTATCCCAATTATAAGGCCTGAATCTGGCCTATAAGCCTGTAATAGGCCGATTTTTAAGGCTTGGTCTGACCTTTTTAAAAGCCTAACTTGACCTGAAAGCCTATTTAAAGGCCTACTTTGCAATGAGACCTCTAAATAGGCTAACAGACCTACCTTTATATAGGCTAACAGGCCTTTACATAGATTAACAGACCTACCTTTAAATAGGTCAACATGTCTTACATAGGCTAACAGACCTACTTTTAAATAAGTCAATATGTCTTTATATAAGCTAACAGGCCTAAGCCTTGAAATAAGTCAACGGACCTACTTAAAGCCAATAGGCCTTTGTTATAATTTAACACTCACCTTCTAATTTTATAGATGCTCACTACTTTCTTACTCTAGTCTTTGATCGATGTGGGACTTGGAGATATACCAAGTTGCTCACTTTCTTACTCTAGTCTTTCAAGCACCACATCGACGAAAGATCAGAGTAAGAAAATAGTGAGCATCTATAAAAGTAAGGGGTGAGTGTTATAGATATTCGCTACTTTCTTACTCTAGTCTTTGGTCGATGTGGGACTTGGAGATATACCAAGTTGCTCACTTTCTTACTCTAATCTTTCAAGTCCCACATCGATCAAAGATCAGAGCAAGAAAGTAGTGAGCATCTATAAAAGTAATGGGTGAATGTTAACTTATTATTTTCATTCTAATAAATATATTATGTTAAATATATTAATAAATATGTTATTTCTATTCTAACTTACTAACTTAAGTTTTAATTATTAAATTTTATTAAAATTTAATTAAAAAATATATTAATATATTATAATAAATTAATAATTATAATTATAATTTATAATTATTATAATAATATATATTATATTATATATAATTAAATAGGCCAGGCCCGCCTACCAGACTTAAAAGGCCTATTAGATGGCATGAGGCCTGACCTTTTTAGTTAAACAAGCTTTTAAAAAAGTCTTGGTCTAACTTGTTTAGTAAACAGACTAGGCCAGGCCATAGGTCCCTGACGGGTAGCCTGATCTATTTCCACCCCTAGCCACATCGTACAGCTCAACTCATATGCCTTATCTAATCTAAAGAAGTTGTTTCGTCCAAATCTCTTGATTGGAGAAGGCATATGAGTTAATTATTGTAAGATTTGACTATCATTGACTGTATGGAAGAGCGTATATAAAAATGCTAATAAAATTTGTATATTTAATAGTTGAAGACAATAATGATGATTGATATAATTCACATCGAATATTTCTTTTGGAAAGCTTGTGCTTCTCAAATTGTAACAAGTAGGATAGGTATCCTAGTTTATCCAGAGAGAAACCAATACAATTTTTCTTTTAAATACGAGTGCGATTGATTCAAGAGCTCAAAAGAAAAGTGGTTTTTTTTATACTGATACTCATAGTTTATAAACTGATTCGTTAAATTTGGATAGTCTTTCCTTGAGTTTATAAAGTATTACAAGTAATAAGAGAAATATATATGCTTTCACTTGTTATCATCATCACTTTTTTAAATTCTAATTTCACTTTTGTTCAAATTTTCTTGAGATTAAATTTTATTTGCTACTCTTTAAAAAATGTTATATGACTGCAAGCAGACACATGCTTCCTGTGCCACCTGGAAGGGCAATGGTCTTAGAACTGCCCTCTCAACTATCCTAGTTCTAATAATGTTAAACGCACAATTTTATCGAGATGTTTCTCTCCATGATACTCTAATACAATGTCATTTTCGTTGATATCATCATTCTTTATATAAAAAAAATTGTTTGCTTTTGGCTTCTTTCTTATTCTCTGACTTCTCCATCAAAGGGCTTCTGTTCACCAGATTTTTTTTTTCATAAAATCGTGTAAATATGTTATTATAAGCTACAGTGTTTTTCTTCTTCAAATTTTTATATCTTATTATCTAGTTTTTTTCTTATCGTCACAAGAAATAGAACCATTTTTACTACATAAACTTTTGATCATATCAACCATCTGAAAATACTATTATTTGAGTCATGATTTTCGTTATCAATGGAAGACGAAAGATAAGTAAATCTTAAACTGTTCAAAATTACTTATATAGTGATTCCAGTGGATTTTGCACCAGAAAAAAGTCCTAGTAACATGTATTTTCTGGAGGAATTTTTGCCAGAATTTTTTTGTGGATATGTTCCGCCTGAAATTTTCGGCAGATATGTTTCACTAGAAATTTTCGGTAGATATCTTCGCTGGAAAATATCAGTAGATTTTTATTTCATGCCAGTGTTTTTCCAAGGGACCAGTTTCCTTCGTAAAATCTGTTGAAAATTCAAATTTTTAGTGTATTTCGAGAAATTACTGGTGAATATAGCTAATGGTAATTTTTGAATTTCTTGCAATGAGTCTTTTAATAATCTATAAATATATGATTGAGGGAAAATGTAAAAAAAATTTGTTCTGACACTGAATATATAAATGAGTACAGATACCACAAGAAAAAAAATTGAACGCTAAAAATCACATCGTGTCTATGTCTATCATAATCAAAATCATTTTATAAAAAGAGACTAATATCTCTTTTTCTTTTTGCTAGAGAAAGTTTAAAAGAATGAGAGAGCTTACTAATTCCGCCACACATTCTCATGACTCTTATTAGTAGGAGAGATTATTACATAATCTTAAAGCACTATAAACGTATGCTTTAGAATAGATATCTATCATTAATTTAGAATTTATGACTTAAAATTTATATAAATTTATTTAAAATTAATTATGAAGATCTTTCCTAGAGCATTTATTTATTGTGCTCTAGAAGCACACTATAATTTTTCAATTAGCAGAAAAAAGTTTCAAAATCAAGACACAAAATGTAATCTTTCATATATATAAACTAGTATGATCACACGATTCTGAACGTTTTAATGTTGTAAGAAAAATATATAGTAATCAAAGAATTAATCATCATATCCTTTGTTTCAAATTCTAATATGTCCAAATCATTCCCAAAAAAAAAGATTTCTATTGTCCAAATATAGTTTGAGTGAGCATAATTTAGAGCCAATGTACTTCAAGTTTCCATTTTTCCAACTAGCCATAACTTCTATATTCTGCTATATGTTGCTTAGACAGCTTTTCAAAGCCATCATGTGCTCTACCTTCTTCATTCTTACTTTATACGAAATTAGGAATAGATCACCGTGGATTCTTATTCCTTTTTTTTGTTTTTAAACCCACTCTCCATATAAGAGAAGTGAAAAACCTCTTCACTGACATGTAAAAGGAGAAACTTTGAATCTTTCTCGTTATTTCTTTTGGAAGCTGTGGTTTGTGGACATGTGGTATGTTTCACATGAATTTTGATACGTGATAGTACTTGATAGCCTCGTATCAAGCAAGGAGTATCTAATTTTTGGTATAGTTACTTTTCTGATAAATTGCTGGCATTAAAGGAGTATTCACACCTTTAAGAAACATTTTCTACGAGGAGGAGTTGATCAACAAATTAATGTGAATAGTTCTGCTTGCTTACTTGATTTATTTGATATGGGCAATCGTATGATGTGTTGCATTGAGCATTTCATTATTTTGTTTTCTTTCTATCACTAAATATTATTGAGCATCTTGAATTTCTTATTTCACTATGTTGCTGTCTTTTAATGTTATCAAGAACTTAACTCTCTGATATGTGCAGGTATACTTTGATCGCAATCTTCGGTTGGGTTTGTCATGAACATTTCTTAGAATCCACGATGGCCACTAGGTTCATTCTGCTCAATAGTCTGCCCTGTAGGAAGTATGCAATATAAAATTAACCGTTGCCCTTACCATTAAGGAGTGTTTTATAGTTTTGGGTAATGGAAGTGTTTTATTGTTGATGGTGGATCCAAGCACATGATATGACACCCCATAATCTTTCTTTTGAAAATTTATTATTTTTTCTCTCTTCGAAGTGCTTTGTTCTTTACATTATTTTGTTTTGGAGCACATACCCCCCCCCCCCCGAGCCCTTTTTTCTTCCCCACATTTTTTGCATTTTTATTTTGGTAATCACATTTTTGCATTTTACTTCCTCTGTTATTGTCTTCTTGGCTTAATAGTTAATGGTTTTTTTTTCCATGTGATAATCATGTTTAATTTAATTTTTCTCGTCTGAATTTTCAATGGTTTAGGTAGTAAAGAAACAGGCATGTGTGTACTGTGACGTGTGAATAATACACTAGTCCAAAAACCACTTGGCCATAAAATGATTTGATACAAAACTTAAGCTGTTAGATGCAATACCTAAAAATGATTATATGATTTTATCTCTCTTAACATTCAATGGGGATATAGCATCTATCTACCACTTCAAAATTAAAAATAAAAATTATGGATATTTACCTTCCTGGAATTTATGGTAAAATTCGGCCTTTCAAAAGCCCATCTGATATTTATGAGAAATGATTCAAATTAACAACTTTTTTGTAATGTGTAATGTAAAGTCCTTTCTTTTTTCTCCGAAGATAAACGCATCATCACAACGATGAAACTGGGACACAACGGTTAAATTAAACAATACAAGTGAGCAAGATGATCAAGTGCAAATGAAATAACAAACCCGGGTGGATAGCAGTTAAGGAGAGTAGGTTCATATTTTATGCCAATCCTTAAGTGACTTCTATTTGGGTCTCTACCCAAAACTTTGTCATTTCTGGACTTCCAAAATACTGCCAAGGTCACAAAGTTATTTGTATCTATATCAGATTGTAGCAGCATGAAGAAGTTGAAACAAGATCATTTGCACGAACATGACTGCATGAGAGGTGAAATTAATTAAACATCTAAATCAAATGAACAGCGAATAAACACATGCATGGCAGGTTCAGAACATGCTTCACATAGTTTTCCACAACCGAAAGCAACCTGTTATAATTCCAAACCATTCATTCAATCATCACCAGAGTGTTAAGTCAACCAAAAGGATGGCATTCACTATATTATTGTGAATATAATCAGCATTCCATGTCCAAGAACCATGCAGAGATGCCTCTGGTTTCAACTAACACCCAGAATTGCCATCAGGGAATATGCTGACTCCTTGTGAGTGCAATTGAAGAGGTATACTTTGGCTGTAGTTTCATGCATTATATAAATGCACCGATCAGACAAAAGGCATCTTGATAAATTATTAGGAAGACAAAAGGGCAGGAAAATGCTTTGCAGGACAATTTTTTTAGCAAAAGTTTATTAGGCTGTTGGTTTATCATGGATTCCAATATTAAATCCTCATGGACGTATGGTGAAACAAAGCTTTGTTTAGAACAACAATCGCCAGAAGACAGAAGTGGTTGTTTAAAGAAATGGTGGTCCACAGAGCAAATTTAACTTGGTATAAAACTGACCACAAAGCATGGAAACATAAAATTGAAGGTCAAAGAGGAACCAGTTAGAAATGTCACAGATTGTGTGGCACAAATTGTAATTAACGTCAATTCAAAAGCTAAGGCAAAATTTTTTGGAAGTACAAGAAATAAATAGAAGTCTCAATCTTGCAGAAGTTTTCTTCCAAGTTGCAGTAGTCATTCGTTCTTCCTGCAGAACAAGAAATAAATAAAATTAATAACTTATAACTACGTAATATTCTAATCTCCCTCGTCTATCTTCCGGTACATGTTCAATTTGGCTTAACTACGCCCTTCTAGATTGTGGTCCAGATCCCCATTTTAACAAAAAGTATATTATACTTAGTGTCATAGTTATTGTACTAACAACTCAGAACAACCAGCCGAATTTTGTTTGTCATGTGATTTCATGTGTATCTTCTGCATATTAAATATATGTATAGAAATATTTACTGGGTTCTACAATTATATTAACCTAATGTGTAACAAACACCGTAATAACTCTAGATGATTAGCTGGTAAAAGGACAACAATTTGCCTATGGTTAAAAAAGTAAGCTACTATTGTCAACCAATTTTATGCAGATAACATCAAATTGGTTTCACAACGATTCTATAATATTATATAATAAGAATAGTGTCATAACGGAACCACAACCAATAAAAATAGGATTAAGTAAAGAAGGTATAGTGTAAGAAATAAATTACCACAAGCACCTGGTTAAGAGGTAGCCTATAATAAGAAGCCAGTGGTCCTGTGAATGCTATCTGCACTCTGCAGTTAAACTTAGAGAAATCAGAAATGTTATTATAAATATAGATAAGCTTGATTAGACTCCACGTGTAAACAATACGTGACTATGGGCTCAGCAAATGAAAATAAACACAAAGAAATCTTTGAAAATAGAAACCATCAATGAAAATGAAATCCATATTAGCATGCTACCTTGTGACCTCAGCAAAGAGGCAGAACTTGAAATACAAAAAGACTATAGGCTCTTTAGATTCAGAGTGGAAGACCTATAACACTGTTTGTGGTCTATGCTATCGTATAGCTATATAAAAGTATGACACGATAGGTAACTATCCTATGCTAAATGATGATTCTGATGACGAGAGGCCGTTAGATCCATCCAACCCACATAACAAGTTAAAGAACCATCACCCCTTTTGTCCACCTTTTTATCTCTGGTGATGTTGTTGGGTTAATGTCTGGGGTCGGTCGGTGTCTTCCTAATGTGTTCATTTACTATTTTCGCTGCTGATAAAATGTTCTTTATTTCCTTCTGAATCAATACTGATCACTACACGATAATAATGTAAGTGAATTTATTACCATATGTGTACGGATGTTATATCAATTTTAAATTTTAAATATTTTTAATAATTTTCTTGAAATTGTTTTTAAAATACAACAACCTTACATATATATTTACACAAATTATCTCACAACTTGCACAATTTTCATTTCTAATTACAGTTGGATCTATGTCGGTTTTTTCACACTTAAACTCTAATATTGCCTAATCCTTTTGAAGTGGGGAATGGATCTTTCACATGTGTGTTTTTCATATGAACATATTTATACGAAGAAAGAAATAGATACCAATACTTTAAATATAGTCTCATAGTTCCACAAATTTTAAGATAATCATATTAATGGTGCTTTTTTTTAATTTTTTATATTTATTAGGACTGAAAACGAGTCGATATGAGTCCAACCTAATTCATCATGACTCAACTTAATAAAAAAAGTTCAGTTCCAAACTCGATTCAAGTTCGATATGAATCACTTTGTGTAGTTCAAATTCGATTTGAACTAAGTTCACGAACTATTCGATTTAGTTCATAAACTTAAATTATATGAATAAAATATTAAAATGAAATAATATGAACAAGTTCAATATGTATATATAATATAATCTAAAAATAATAATTATGAGAATATATATATATATATATATATATATATATATATATTCAATTTATGAACCAAACTAGTCGAAGTTACTTAACTCAAATTTAACTCATTTATTTAAAGAATTTAACTTTGAGCTCAAGTTTAACTTATTTAATTCATGAACCAAATTTATCGAACTAATTAATAAATTAAGTCTCGAATTAATCTCGAGTTAATTCGATTCATTACTAATATAATTTATCTATCACTTCACATGATTATGTTTTGTTTGTGATGTAAAAAATATATACGAAAGAATCCATTCTCATATGTGAAATAATCCTGATTTTTTTATTATATTTTTTTTCACATCATTTTTTATATTACTTTACATAATATTAATCATATCATTTTTATTATTTTTATTTTTATTTAATCATAATTATTAAAATATATAATACAAATTATCTTGAAATATACAGATGTTATATCAATTTTAAATTTTAAATATTTTTAATAATTTTCTTGAAATTGTTTTTAAAATACAACAACCTTACATATATATTTACACAAATTATCTCACAACTTGCACAATTTTCATTTCTAATTACAGTTAGATCTATGTCGTTTTTTTCACACTTAAACTCTAATTTTGCTTAATAATCTTGAAGTGGGGAATGGATCTTTCGTATGTGTATTTTTCATATGACCATATCAATATGAAGAAAGAAATAGACGCAGATACTTTAAACATAGTCTCATAGTTCCACAAATTTTAAGATAGTCATACTAATGGTGTCTTTTTTTAATTTTTTATATTTATTAGGATTGGAAACGAGTCAAATTGAACTAAACCTAGTTCATCGTTGCTCAACTTAATAAGAAAGGTTCAGCTTCAAACTTGACTCGAGTTCAATATGAATCACTTTATGTAACTCAAATTCAATTCAAACTAAGCTTATGAACTATTCGGTTCAGCTCATAAACTCGAATTATATGAACCAAATATCAAAATGAGACAATATGAACAAGTTTAATATGTATATATAATATAATCTAAAAATAAAATAATTATGAGAATTATATATATATATATATATATATAGACACACACACATGCTATTTATGAACCAAACTAGTCAACATGATTAATTCAAGTTTAACTCATTTATTTAAAAATTCAATTTTAAGCTCAAATTTAATTTATTTAATTTATAAACTAAATTTATCAAACTAATTAATGAATTAAGTCTTGAATTAATCTCAAGTTAGTTCGATTCATTACTAATATTATTTATCTATCACTTCACATGATTATGTCTTGTTTGTGATGTAAAAAATATATAGGAAATAATCCATTCTCATATTTGGAACAATCCCAATTTTTTATTATATTTTATTATATTATTTTATATAATATTGATCATATTATTTTCTTTTCATTATTTTTTTTACTTAAACATAATTATTAAAATATATAATAAAAAATTAAACATAATTATTAAAATATATAATAAAAAATAATATGAGATAAAAAATAATGTGATAACATCAATTTTTTTTTATGTGAAATGTACTGTCAAAGTCGTGTAAGGATGCTTATTTTTAAAATAAGCAAGAAGATGTAGGAAGATTTCTTAAGAAAAAGATATACCAATTTAGTCAAAAAAAAAAGAAAAAGATATACCAATAAACAAATATTATATAGTAGGTGAAGGAATAATTAATTAAAAGTTGAGCAATTATATTATACGTATTTGTCTTGTCTTTTTGTATGTTTTTCCCCTGAATCCCTACCATAGAATCTCTCCCAAAATAGGCACCCTTCGTCCACATGATTAAAAATTAATGTTGAGCTTCACCATCCTCAACTTACCAGTGTGTGTCTTAATGCTAACACAAAAACACAAACACCACCATCACTACTCTCGCTCCCACATGGGTGGTGCAGCTTCTTTCAACCTCACATTTTACTTGTTCCTCATCACCCTCTTTCTCATTCTAATTGGTCCCTGGACTCTTGCATATGCAGAAGCCAACGACACCAGAGAAACCCCACCTCCTCCGTCACCACCACCAGATTCTAATGGCACAGAAAAAAGCTCCTCCACCTTCAAACCAGGCATAGCCGTTGTGGTGGGCGTTTTGACCACCATGTTTTCTCTCACTTTTCTCCTCCTCCTCTACATCAAACACTGCAACAGTGTCAATGTGGACGGTGCAGGAAACATTGGTGGTAGCGGTAACCCAAGTTCACGAGGGGTCCCACCTTCGACCGGAAGGAAGAACTCCGGCATTGACCGTTGCGTAATAGAATCCTTACCCATTTTCAGATTCGGATCCCTCATGGGCCAAAAAGACGGACTCGATTGCGCAGTTTGCCTCACCAAGTTCGAAGCCACAGAAGTTCTTCGCCTTCTACCAAAGTGCAAACACGCATTCCATGTCGAATGTGTAGATACATGGCTCGACGCACATTCCACTTGTCCTCTCTGCCGTTACCGAGTGGATCCCGAAGACATTCTATTAGTCGAAGACACCAAAATTTTACGGCAAAATCAACCGATTCCCCCATCACCACAACAAATCCACCAAGAGGAACATTTGGACATTGAAAAAGGAAGAAACTCATCACAAATTGCAGAGACTCGGCGAGTCTCTGGTAGGCATTCGTCGGTGGGAGAAAGGGAGGGTGGGTTCTTGCAGTTGCAGATCATTGCGGAACGGGAGCAGAGTCAAAGGACGGCGTCGTTTAGAAGGTCATTGGACAGTGTCACTGCGAGAAAAAAGAACGAGAGCGTTGGGGTTGGGGTTGGGGTTGGTTGCTTTGTGCGTCCCAGAAAAGACGGCATGTTGTTGTTGACGCAAAACACGGACAGAGACAGAGACAGGACAAGCGTGGAACGCAGGTTAGAGCACCGGATCATTGTCTCCCCATCCCCAAAATCCTACACTGGGCTCCACCAGCATCAAATGCAACGGTGGAGCGATGTGCAACCGTCGGATTTACTGTATCTGACGTCGGAGATGATAATTGGGCGGCGGCAGCAGCAGCAGAATATGCAGGTGCCGTTGCACTGGAACACTGGCGGAGGAAGGAGGATGATGGTGGTGAACGATCACAACAACCACCGTACTAATGATGATGTTGATGAGGTGGAAGAGGACAGTTGGAATGGCAGGGGGATAATAAATTCGAGAAGCGTGTCTGAGATCACGGGATTGAGCAGGTTCTTGAGTGTGAGCAATAACAATAATAACAGAGAGGAGGAAGAAGAAGGTCGACATCATCAACAGGGACACAGAGAGGAGAGATTAGTTTCGAGGTAGTTGGCTTGGATTTCATTTTCAAAGTCACAGACAGACACAGCCAGCTGTACGGTAGGGATGCTGTTATCGCCGGCTTCTGTTTTTTCTGAGAACAGAAGAGAGAAGCTCCTTCTTTCTGAGTTATTCTGACTCACAAAGTACTATTCCTGGACCTCTTGGTGCTGTTGCTGCCATTGCATTTGTATCTTAGCGTAGCCTTTAGCTTAGGTTAGGATAGCTCAATAGCTTAGCATTTGCTACCGAGAACAACATAACAGAATATAAAGGTAACTTCTATTTATTTATTTTTGAAAGCAACTTTATTTTATTTTATTTTATTTTTTATTGATTTTGAATTTGAGACTTTTGAGTAGAATAGAAGAGAGAAAATGGAAGAATGGAATGGGTTATGGGTGGGTGTGGGGCAAAGAGGAAACGAAGAAAAAGAGTGGAGAGCGACAACCACGGATACCGAAGCGTATGTGGAGTAGAAGGAGTGGTGCGGAAGTGAAAGTAATTAAGAGAAGCACGTGGATGGAAGGGACATGATCCTGAAACAATGTGCATCTATGCGTGATACGGAGAACCCTTTTCCTTCCCTTCGCAGTTTCTCAATTATTTCTCACTTTTTTTATCCATTCTCTCGATCTATGCATTCATTATCATAGATACAGACATACAGTTATTTATTTATACAAAAGTTTATTTTTTCAATATTTATATCGTACAAATATATTTATTGTTAAATCTTATTTTAAAATTTATGTAATATTACAATATATTTTTTATACAATTTTATATCTACATTAGTTTTTGTCTTAAGTTTTTTTTTTTTATGATAAGTATATAATAAAAAGGAAAACGATGAAAACAAAACTTTCCATTTTACAAAATCTATAAAGAGTCAGATAAAAAAAATCGATAAAGAGAAAAGTAACAATATACTTAAATAAATATTATATTAAGACCGCATACTTACATTTTTTTTTCTTATTAATATGCAAATAAAAAAAACTCATTCTTCTTGCCGTCATCTGTTTTTTTTTTATCAAATTTTTAAAATGTTCTTCTCTAATTTATTTTTCCTTGTCCTGCGCAGTAGCAGTGGAACGGAGGATATTTAAAAAATGTAACGACAGTGAAAGTTATATATATCTGCTAGCTGTTATCCTTTTCTGATTTCCATGGCTTTGCCTATTTATTATATATATCTTTTAGTACTACAATTTTATTCGTTTTAGAAGTAAAAACGATAAATTACAGTTTACACTTTTTAAATTTTAAATTATGTACAAGTTAAAATTTAAGGTTCCAAAAAAGTATAAATGACATTTTAGATTTCATATTTTTTTTAACAAAATTTGTTTGTATTAAGTAAATTATTAAAAATTAACTAAAAATGTCACGTGACTTGAACAGTTAAACATGAATGATGATATCATTAAAAATTTATTATTTTAATATCATAATCAAGTAAAAAGTAACATTTAAGCTAAAAAAATAAACACTTACGAAAAATGACTAACAACATTAATATTAATATACGTTGTAAATGACATTTTAGATTTCATATTTTTTGAACAAAATTTGTTTTTATCAAGTAAATTATTAAAAATTAACTAAAAATGTCACGTGACTTGAACAGTTAAACATGAATGACGATATCATTAAAATTTTATCTTTTTAATATCATAATCAATTAAAAAGTAACATTTAAGCGAAAAAAATTAAACACTCACGAAAAATGACTAACAACATTAATATTAATATACGTTAAAGATTAGTTTCTTTTTTTTTTAATGATGGTGGGGGGTTAAAGGATTAGCTTGTATTAGCAAGTAAGGCCCTGTATAGTGTATATATTATTATTACTATTAATAAATAATAACCCCGAGAAAAGGCCTCTCAAGAATTGTGCCCTACTTAAGTTCATTAGTCGTCCCATTCGATCAATATTTTCAGTACTAATGTAGAATTTCATGAACATCTTTTATACTCTCATAGACTCGCTATTGATAATCGCTCCTTTAAATAGCAATAAAAATTTAGATACAAAAATCATAAATCATTACAAAAATAAGTATGAATTATTATCTACCATAAACAAGTATACAAGTAATCTAATATAAAAATGTGAAAATATAATTGTGCTAACACTTCGTAGTCAAGTCACGTGTCTCTCTTAGCAAAGAGTCAATTTTTCTTTACACTTCTAAGAGATAAGCTTTTCATAGTTTTTTTTTAATAAAATAAAATAAAATACCCATCCATAAAAATTTCACTTCTATTTGTAAGAGAACACCAAAATTACCCTAGGTGTTAAAATTTTACGAGCAAAACTAAAGGCAATGTTTCTAAAATTTACAGTATGGAGATTTGGAATTTGGATGCAAGAAATGGAGAAAGAACTTGAACGGTTTTAATCAAGAAATTTTTTTACTATCATCGTAAGATTGAATTGTCTAAAGTCGCAGATATTTCTACACCAAAGTTGCTGAAATAGCATGCCAGAAAAACGTCATAAAAATAACCGCTACCAAGCAACGACACTATTCACATATCGACAAAGTAAAACCTAGAAATAATTCAAAAACAGGCAAAAGAAGCCATACCCATCCATTTCTACAAATTGGATTGTGTCAGGATTCCCTCACTTCCGCATTGCAGGGGGGCATAAGCCGCCTCCTCTTTGCAGCTTGTTCCTCACAAATATCAGGTGCCATGCCATCAATCATCTGACCATCATTACATGTGGCCTTGTCATCTACTGCATCAGAAACTTGATGCAATGGTATTGTTTGAGTCTCTTGACAGGAAGAGTGGAGATCTTCATTCTTGTTACCATCACAATTCGTATTTAAGTCTTGAGAAATTACCATGATAGAGGTAATTGGTAAATTGCTACCATCAGAAACAGAAATATCTGTTACATGCTCAGGGTTTTCTGCGGGTGAACAATTTTTTTCACCTTGTTCAGCTTCATTAGATGATCCGGCTTCATTTCCAATGGGGCAATTTTCAATGATCCCTATGTCTTCTGAATCATCTGAGGCATCACTTGATGCATCTAGAGATGACTCAGCCATGTCATGCTCCGCTTGTGGAGAAATTTCTGGTCTATGACAAGTCTCGTCTCCACAATCCCTAGGTAAGTATCGCAAAGAACATGTTTGAGGTGTAATTCCAGCCACTTGCTGGATGTTGGGGTCTGTAGTCAAATACATTAATTCTTCGCCTAGGTCTGTGTCTTCCTATTAAAATACAACAAAAAAAGGGGGCAGGGGATTAGTACTACAATATCAATCAATGTAAAAAAAAAAAGTTATAGGACCTAAAATAATGTTGTCAGAATGTAGGAAATCTACCAATCATTCAATGATTATGTTAGGAACTATGCCCCAGCAGGTGATAGATCGAAAACTAATGTGGTCATATAAAATGTAATGCAGGCAACATAAATTACTCAACCAGCATAGAAGGCTACCGCCTACCATAGCATAAGGGTTCAAAGTCTCATTGTGTGGGATGAGGAAACCAGCTATGCCCAAAAAACATGTTGGCAGAGGGGACTACACATGACCCAGGGGAGAAGTTCAAACAATTTCAACAAAACAAATAGCACATGCAGACAGAAACAAGTAGAGTAGATACCTCCATCGGAAATATTGAACCATTGAAACGATAATCAGATGACCGCTGATCAAAAGAGTGGCACTGTCCCAGTAATGCTCCTGCTGTAGCTCCTGGCTCAAAAAGCTCCTTAAGAACCAAGCCTGAATTGCTAAAAGATTGAGGATCCAAAGACGATGAGGCCGACAATAGAGTGATTTCTATTCCCTGCCCAGTATGGGAATTTGTTGACTCCCTCTTGATTTCAGGATGCTGAATGCCAGTTCTGTTCTCATTATTTTCTAAGTAATGGTGGTCATCACTACACTCAGAGGAAGAGATTTCGTGTGAACCACGGTTTTCCACAAGTTCAAAGATTAACCTCTGGATAAGCGTTCGCTTGAGATAAGCCTCCGCAGGCAGAAACCAGTCCACATTGAGCTGGAAAATTTCTAGTTATCTTAGGTCAAATCCATATAAGAAGCCATATGAATCAATAAGGAAGTTCCCTTGCAATGTTAAAAAAGATAACATAGTAACAAACTAGGCGAGGAACTACAAAAATTGGGAGAGATATAATACTTAAATAGGCATGATCAACAGCTTAAGATAAAGATAAAAGAAATTGAGAAAATTGCAACAAAATAATTATGGGAAAAAATATTTCCAACTTAAAAACAATTAACCACTCAAGTGGTTAATTAAGTCAATAAGTGGTTAATCATTTGCCACTCTTTGAACATTGATAACCAGTTATGTGGTTAATTGATTTTAAAATGGAAATATTTTTACCAATAATTCCTTTCCTTGTTTTGTAGTTTTTCCTAAAATTTTTGGAATAAGCCAAAACTAAGATTAAGACCACTTACAAAGTTGGAGAACTTGGTTAGTTTGAATGGATTGAAATTAAAAGGAGCTTCAGCAAGGAAGAGCTCCAGATAGTGCAGCAGAAAGAGGCCGCAATCATATGAGTTTTCTTGCTGTGGCAACTGTCATGGAGTGAGCATTCAGTCAGAAAACATTAGTAAAAAACATCCTTTAGAACATAAAACAAAAGCTGCTCTTGATAACTCAATTAATCATAAGCCATGGACAATTGAGGAAAAATACAAACGCAATAAGCATATCGTATTGCATTTCCCTCTAATTTTTCCAAATTAAAACAAACAAAAAAAAGGGGGAAATTATCAAGTGATAGGATTTTTTTCTTTCGAGTGTATGAAACACAAATGGTTTGCAGTAAATTCCTAGCATATAATAGATTGAAACAAATACCTGTATTATATAAGAATAATCAGGCCTCACTTTGTGAATGAAAAGATTTTCATGTTCATCAATAGCTATGTAAGATTTTTGAGAAAGAGAGCACATTTTTTATAGTAGTTTCCTAAACAATGTAGAATCTACTTTTCAGCAAATAAAACTGAAATTTGTTTCATTCAACACTAAGAAGTCTTTAAAGGAAGAATGATTATCTCTGCTTCTAATTTGAAAGGCATCAAAATATTAGCAGGCAATACCGCAAGTGGAAGAAAACGCATATTAAAGAATCTTGATGAAAGGTCTTCTTCCAATGTATCCTTATGCCTCTCTTTCCATTCTTCCCATAAGTAACTGTCAATTTCAGATGAGAAGGGATCAATGTATAACTCCGAGTTCATCTTTTAAAATGAGAATACAGACAAATATAAGGAATAGGAAAGGAAATAGTAATAGAAAAAAACATGGATAATATAATAGACATTAATGTTGCAATTAAAGTAAGGAAACAGAAAAAAGAGACAGAGCACTACTAATGAAGCAGAAAATGTTAATACATGGACTAGGCAGCATCCATAAGCATATAAATTTTGATTTTCTTGTTTGTTTTACATTATCACTCATAATAAAAGATAAACCAATTATGATATTTGCATTTTCAGAGCTCAAGGTCAATTTAAAGGTGAAAACAAGAGAAGTACTATCATGTATTGCTCAACACTCAACAGTTACAATTACAAGTTTTTATGTGATGCTTAACAAAAAATATGGATATCCTAATAACTAAATTTGTTTCTTCTATATACCCTGAAAGTCCAAAATATGAAAGTCAACACTATATGTATGTGTTTCTGTTGGACAGTGGTGTTGGACGGTGGCCTCTATGGACGGTATTCCCACAGTTTTTAGTGTAGATATTGTTTTTAATGTTCAATTAATTTGTTGCTTATTTTATAGGTACTAGTTTTTAATGTATAGCAGCTGCCTCTATATAATCTTCGTTGTAAACATTTTGTTAGTGATGAAATAATATACAGTATTCATATTTTTTCAAATTCTAAGATGGTATAAGAGAGGTTCCAATCCGGGACTGTCTCTGTTTTCCGCTAAGCCTTTTCTTTTTTTCCGGTTGGCCTTCATTGCCAACCAATCCCTGTTTTTTTGGCCATCATTGCCTCCAAACACCCAGAAACCAAAAACCCAAACAGTTCCTGCCTTAAACATCCAGAAACCAGAAACCCGAACAGTTCCTGTCCAACCTCACAGCCAGCCTTCATTGCCAACCAGCCTTTATAGCTGGTCATCCGTCAAAGTTAGGCCACGAGGTGACTCAGAGACCTCCGACCGGCCACCCACCTGAGCGCCACCGCCGGAAACCTTGTCACGCACCGCCACGCGCCAACACACGTGTTTGGAGTTCCTAGCGTGTGGGAGTCACGCACCACCTTCTGGTCACTGGAGAGCGACGCCGTTTGTTCCATCCACTTCGCCGGCAACCCTTGCTTCTGTTTCAGTGGTCGGAACTCCATTCCAAAGCTGTTTGAATAGTGGGTTCACCTTCTCCGACGTCTTTTATGGTTCTGCCTTGACTTTGTTACTCCAACGATTCTACTTTGTCTCTCACGATGTCAACCGAAGGTGAGGTTTCAAATGTCTCTCTACACAGCCTTGAAAAGCTCTTAGGTACTTGTTTTTTGACTTATTAGGGTAAGTTACCGTTGGATTTAATGTCTCGGGTATAATTTTTACCAACTCCTGGATTATGGATTCAGTAGCCACAGACCATATGACCAACAACCCCACTATATTTTCCACCTATTCTCCATGCCCAAGCAATAAGAAAATATCCACATCTGATGGTTCTTTGACCACTGTAGCCGGTGTAGATGTCCAACTAAGCCCCCCTAGTGACCTTAAAAAATATCCTTCATGTCCCTAAACTGTCCACAAATCTAATTTCTGTTCAGAAATTAACTAAAGATTTATCTTGCAAAGTGATTTTTTACAATGATCATTGTGTTTTTCAAGACAAAGATTCGAGGAAGATGATTGGACATGTTAGGGAGCAGGATGGTCTCTACCTCCTTGAAGCACCTTGCCAGGTAAACAAGACCAAGAGCGGACTTGGACACTCATATTCTTTTACCTCAGAACTTCTTTCAACCAAAAAAGACAAAATTTGGTTTGTTCACCGTAGATTAGGCCATCCATCCTTTTTTATTATAAAAAGTATTTTTCCTTCTTTGTTTAAAGGTCTTGATGTTGAACAATTTCATTGTGAAGTATGTGAACTTGTCAAACATAAGCGTGTCAGTTTTCCAAGTAGTAATACAAGAAGTTCTGTTCCTTTTTCTCTTATTCACAGTGATGTTTGGGGTCCATATTCCATTCCTTTTTCAGGACCGATAATGCTAAGGACTACTTTAATTAGACTCTTACGTATTTTTTCCAGAAAGAAGGAATAATCCATGAATCATCCTGTGTCCATACTCCACAACAAAATGGGTTAGCAGAACAAAAAAACAATCATCTTCTTGAAAAAACCCGAGCCCTATTGTTTCAAAGAAATGTCCCTAAGTCATTCTGGGGGAAAGTTGTTCTGATAGCTACTCATCTTATAAATTGCTTGCCCACTAAAGTCTTGGGGTTCAAGAGTCTTATGGATGTCCTCTCCACTTTTTATCCTGACCTGCACACTTCCAATAATCTAGTCCCTAAAATTGTTGGATGTGTATCTTTTGTCCATGTTCACAGTCCAAACAAGGGAAAACTTGATCCGAGAGCTCTAAAATATATCTTTGTGGGATATTCTTCAACCCAAAAAGGATACAAGTGTTATCATCCTCCAACCAGAAAATTCTATGTCTCTAGGGATGTTACATTCAACGAAGAAGAGTCCTATTTTTCTCATCCTTATCTTCAGGGGGAGAAGTCAATGAAGGAAGATAAGGAAGATTTCCTACTTGACTTGTCCTCACTTCCTGTGTCTAATGGTCATTCTCATGACCTTCCTGTTGTCCCTAATCCTCCTCCTGAAGTCATTATTGAACCTGTGTCTAAAACCATTCCTGACCCAGTGGCTGAGTCTGCTCTTGAGAATGTAAGGTATGACAAAGGCAAGGTGTTCACAAGAAGGAAGATGAATGTTCCTGAACCTGTGCAGGCCCAAGAGTCCAACTCGGAGCCTTCGAATGAGATAATAGTATCTAACCCTTTATTGTAAGATGAAACTGAATTTCATTTGGATAGTAGTGACCAAATTCTTCCTATAGCCATCAAAAAAGGAACCAGAGAGTGCACAAAAAGGCCACTATACCCTCTTTCACACTTCTTGTCCTTTGAGATTTTTCACCATCCCATAAAGCCTTCCTTATAAGCCTAAATACCATTGCCATCCCTACCACCCTACCCGAGGCCTTGTCCAATGGAAAATGGAAACAAGCCATGACTGAGGAGATGAAGGCATTGGAAAAGAATAAAACCAGGGAGCTAGTGCAGTTACCGGCAGGAAAGAAAAGTGTGGGCTGTAAATGGGTGTATACTGAGAAATATAGAGCGGATGGATCCATAGAGAGGTATAAGGCACGATTAGTTGCCAAATAGTACACCCAAACTTATGGAATTGATTACCAGGAGACTTTTGCACCAGTTGCAAAGATAAACACAGTTCGAGTATTATTGGCATTGGCAGCTAATTATGGTTGGGATTTACAGCAATTTGATGTCAAGAACACTTTCTTACACGGAGATCTCAAAGAAGAAGTCTACATGGAGGTCCCACCAGGATATAGGAGGAATTTGCAAGTCAATACTGTGTGTAAGTTGAAAAAGGCCTTATATGGCCTCAAGCAATCACTGCGAGCGTGGTTTGAAAGGTTTGCTAGAATTATGTCTGTTTGTTAAACACTCTCCTTCAGGGGGAGTCACAGCTCTCTTGGTGTATGTTGATAACATAATAGTAACAGGAAATGAAGCTAAGGAGAAACATATTTTGAGTCAATGCTTAGCCAAGGAACTGGAAATTAAAGCATTAGGAAGGTTAAAATACTTTCTTGGAATTGAGGTTGCTCATTCTAGGAAAGGAATATTCATCTCTCAACAAAAGTATGTTATGGATCTCCTAAAAGAAACAGGTCATACAACATGCAATAGATCCTAATATGAAACTTGGACAGGCAGAAGAAGATGCTGCAATTGACAGAGAAATGTATCAGCGTTTAGTGGGAAGACTTATTTATCTATCCCACACACGGCCAGATAAGCATATGTAGTTAGTGTGATTAGTCAATTCATGCACAATCCAAAAGAATCTCATTTACAAGCAACATATCGAATATTACAGTATCTTAAGGGAACACTAAGAAAATGCATTCTATTTAAGAGAAATGGAGGTGTGATACTCGAAGCATACACTGATGCGGATTATGTTAGATCACCAGTGGACAGAAAATCAACTACAAGATATTGCACTTTTTTTGGTGGAAATCTAGTAACTTGGAGAAGTAAAAAACAGAATGTGGTAGCACGATCTAGTGCGGAGGAAGAATTCAAACCTATGGCTCAAGGGGTGTGTGAGCTACTATGGTTAAAGATTATTCTTGAAGATCTGAAGATCAACTGAGATGGTCTGATGAGACTTTATTGTAATAACAAGTATGCAATCACAATTGCTCATAATCCGGTACAACATGATCGAACAAAGCATATTGAAGTTGATAGACATTTTATCAAAGAAAAACTAGAGAGTGGTTTAATTTGTACACCCTATGTATCTACACAAGGTCAGCTTTGTTGATGTACTTACAAAAGGTTTGAACATTTCAGACGATTGTATCCAAGCTGGGAATGGAGAATGCATATTCACCAGCTTGAGGGGGAGTGTTAGATGGTGGTGTTGGACAGTGGCCTCTGTGGTCGGTGTTCCCACGGCTTTTAGTGTAGATATTGTTTTTAGTATTCAATTAATTTGTTGCTTATTTTCTAGGTACTAGTTTTTAATGTATAACAGCTGCCTCTATATAATCTTCATTGTAAACATTTTGTTAGTGATGAAATAATATACAGTATTCATATTTTTTCAAATTCTAAGAGTTTCAATAACCTAGAAGCACATTCATCTAGAAGATTCATTTACAGTTCATTAATTGCAGGATCGACCATTTGAGCTCTCTTTTTCATATTTATATAATGCATAATTTTGCACAAGAGTAGAGTATAATGTGGATTAAGTTTAAATGAATTATTATACATAGATCTTAGGCTAAGGATATAATTTACTGTTCTAAGGCCAAAATAAGTTCCCTTACGGTTATTGGACTGATAGATAAGTTTAGGCATTGACCAGGAGAGGAATTGGTAATTATTTATATGAAGAGCTAACCCATCAAGTTGTGGTTTTAACATGATTTATTTGCTTGTTTGAGATCTGTTTACTGCACCCACTAAATTAGGTGGTGATATATTTTGACAGTCACGTCACACTTCATGACCAATCACGTCCTTGAAAGAAGCTTATTAACCACTAGGAACTTCATTATCAATTGCTGAATAAGATCACGATTTTAATAAAGGTATTGCCAAATCAACGATAACAAAATTCAGGTATTGATGCATCACACCCCCCCCCCGCGGAAAGAAGACTAGAATGGGCTAGAACATGGCCGCCTAATTCCCAAAGCCAACTTCCACTTGCATATATAACATCAAACTCTTTTTTAAATCAAAAGAACATAAAAACTAACATACAAATTTTTTTTTGGGGGGGGGGGGTGTCAAGGGAGGGGTTGAAAGAGGAATGAAAGTACTCTAATATACCTTTGCACGAGGTTTTTCAGACCGCTATGATTTCCTTTTATAGAATCCATATGCAATATACAGGGTACCTTAAGTGACTTGTCCAGCTCTTTATCTGGAATATGTATCATAACATAAATATCAGAGAATACAGAGGTTCATGGGAAACATCACAAGCTTAAGACCTCACCATTAAAATTAACCACTTCACCAGGATGACATATGACTATTAAACTCCAGTGAAGACTGCCATTATATTCAAAATTTAATGCTGATCAGCACTTAAATACATATAGAGACAATAAGAGAAGCAAAACTTCGAAAGAATCTTACTTGAAGTTCACAGGTATGAAGATATAATCCTTTTCAAATAAATTTACTTTTCTCGTCCATTTACGAACACGTAGAAATGCTGCTTTGCCATCAGAAGCACTAGATGGATTTTTGTCCATATCAGCCAGCTTTCGAAAGAAAAAACTATTAAAAAAGTGAAATCTAGGCTTTTCCTCCTCTTGTATCCGACTTTTCAGATATCTGCCAAAATTAAGATTTTCGAAACTGTTATACTATCTTCAAGAATCACAATGTGGATCAAGAACCCTATAATTTTCTTTATTTAATATGTTTTCTACTTCTTTAACATCATCCTGCAATCAGCAATCCTTTTAGTATTATCTCTGTATACGCATGACCCATCTTACTGTTCCTCTTGTCCATAAGTGCTTACATATATGATTATCTATTTTCAACTCTAAAATGCATGTTACAAAAATCATAAAAAAATGGATCTAGGTTTAAAAAAGAAAAAGATAAAGGAAGCTCCATAATTCACAAAGTTATAATCTATAAGAACGAATATGCAACCAAAGAGGACAGAATGAAAGTGGAAAAAGTATTAAAAACATTATTAAGGATGTGATGAGTAAAATTTTCAACAAACACAGGACAAAAGAATCCAACATTCCAAAAGGAAAACATATATATGCAAACTTACTGGATGTAAAAATCAATAATTGTGTCATTAATGAATGTGTCTGGTTGCAAGAGATCAACATCTCTTTTACTTAGGGAAACAGCATCCGGATCCCCTTTTGGATACACAACTTCATCAAAAGGCTCCTCAAAACTGTTTCAGACAATAAAATATCAGAATTAGCCACCATACAGTATTTGGAAAACCCCCTCCCCAAAAAACACATACACACAAAATAAGAAGACAAGAACATGCGTGGTAGAAAGCAATAACCTCAAATGGGTATAAAGCAAGATACCATGATCTTTTACATCCAGTATAATAGACACATTGAAAAGGACCAAGAGATTAGAGGATTTATGCATAACATTTTATCCTCAACATAATAGATGCCATGCATGTTTCTACTTTAAGGTACATGGGAAACATGAAATAACATACAAAAGGAACCATGGACTCCAACCTCACATTTTCAACAAATAAGCAGTTAAGGATATCTGCAACATCCTAAGCCAAACATCTCAGCAGCACGCATTAAACAACAGAACAAACTATGGAACACAAGGAAAAATATTTATAGACAGCTTATACCATGCAAAGGTAAAATAGGACAGCAGAAAGCCCTAAAGCAGAGAACATTTTCAAAACAAATGCTATGGCATCTTCTAAGTATACTTGTTAAAAAAAAAATTAACAGTTCTTACTCACTTAGGGAAGTAGCATCTAGGTCCATGTGAATCATTTTCATTGCCTTCTACGTCCGTACTACAAGAGAAAACATAATCATATGAATATTACATTAAATGAAATTATACAAACTGACATTCAGAACACAAAATATATCCACTTCATATCAATTTCAAACCAAATGGAATCACAAATCTTAATTTTATATACAAATGACAAATATAACAAGCAACAGAGTCCTGTCAAGACTCCTGAGTTGCAATCTATCTATCAACTATAATTGATGGAAACCACCAGCCTACAGTTGCAAACCTAAAATCTCTGCAACATTTTATAGAACCATCGATAACTAACTGACCAACGAAAAAATTAATAATAAAAAAAATACAATTTAACGACTTACTTAAGCACAATATTCCAAATAGCCAAGTATTTCATATTAAGAGATGTGATCTGTTTATGTCTCAGGGGCCAATTGGACTCAACAACCGCAATCTCCAATTCCTCAATGCCTAGCATAAGTATAGGTAAGCAGTTACAATCAGTAACAGAGAAGCTACTATCTGCAAAAACTCTACAAACTCATAATTCTAGAAATTACCCAAATAAATTTATAGTTACAGCTTAAATGAAAATGTCAAATTATGTCAAGTAATAGTATGCCAAGCTATAATGAAAAAGAAAACCGTTCCACATTGGTCAACCACATTAAATACACCCACCTGAAGTGCAGCTTACATGATTTGACTGACTTGCATTACTTGATATTACACGAAGCTTTATAATGACCGTTCCACTCTGAAGAAAGCACACATCAGGAACTACAGAATTTATACACAAAAAAACAAATATTGCAAGCAACAAAAGTATAAAACTCACACTTTGAAACAATTGACACTTAATATCAATGAGATCATCAACTGCCCATTCAAGATCAAAGGCTCCTTGTTTTATACATGCAGTTGAAATATTGATCTTGATGCAACAATGTGAAAAAGTCAACTTTGGCCCCATATAATAATTATCCTGGTATATGACATAATCAGGATGAAGAATAACTTCTGTATTTGCGTCATCCTGAAGATTACATGAAAGAAAATAATAGTAAATTCAAAAACTGAATCAGCACAATATACTACAAAAAATAGTGAATGAAATGCTGCAGAAAGCATTTTATATTGATATACTAGATTAAGAGATACTTTGCAGCTTCAATAGACTGTACATCGGCTTATATTCTCAGATAGAAAGTAGGTAAAACTCTATGAAGTAGTAGGGGCAAAAGATAAACCAATCCAAAAAAATTAACAGGGATCTGTAATGAAATAAGTAAATAGCAATAAATGACAACAGTAAAGAAGAATCAAAGCTGTAACAAATTTAAAAACCTCTAAAGGTGAAAAATACTGCATCTAATGTCAATTTCTTTAGCACAAATGGGTTCTGTCAATAAAAAAAGAATTACCATGTCAGAATTGTCTATGCCATTCAATCCACAACCATTCAATGAAACTGAAATCATGAAAACTAAATTTAGTGAGTAAACTGCAACATAATATTTCCAAATCAAATGTGGTGGAGATAATAAGTATAGGAATCCAGGATTATGATAAAACATACCATTCTCTGCAATATTGGAGGCAGGACTTGTTGGAGCACTCTCGTTCATGCACTCATCAGTCTCTGAATTAACATCAACTGATTCATTCTGCATAAAATTTGAACATAGATATAAATCTCACAATTAAATTCTTTCCTTAAGCTGTAATCTTACAAATAAAAGTTACATTACACTGGATGGAGACCCTGAAGGATCTATCTGGCTCATCTCAGGTGAAGATACACCGCCACTTGTATCCTTTGTATCTGGTTCGTTATATTTATCAATATCTATTTTAAAATGATGGTGATTTACATGACTAATGGAATATGATTGTCTGGCATCTTCCACCTCAGAATTCTTCTCTTTGCTATCAACTATAACTTCCACTGTGTCCAGAGGGGGGTCTGAACCACCCTTTTCCAAATTAAAGTTACCACCAACTACATCAACATCAACACAAGGAGTACTGGCAACATTCTTTACAACGAAATTGTCTACCTGGGCATCTGTAAATATATTAAGTGAGCTATGTTCAATCAATTTAATTCATAACCAGCTTAAAAATGAACAGCAGCAAAACAAGAACATTTAAGTCATGGCAACCATAATATAATTGAAATGCTTATATAATAAAAGAAGAAAGAAGGAAGTGGGGTATTATTACTAAAACAAGGATTAAATGACAAAGCTAAAAGCACATCTTCAACAATAGAGAGCAGGACTCTCAACATTGTAATTCATTTTCTTGTTTCAGCTTCAATCATGTATTGTTTCACTATCACCTGAAAAAGGTCGTGAGTTGCCAAAACGAAGTCACTTCTACGAGACAGATACATCGCATTAAGCCGTATCAGTTAGGTATCGGCATGTATCTGGCAAAAGTATGCCCAAATTATGGCTGTATCATACGCATGTCAGATATGGATACATACATGATATGGTTACGCCGTGGAGTTTTCCATATGCGTGCATCATAGTAAAAAGATGATAATGATGATGAGAATTATCTAGGATTGCATTATCTCACTAAGTTTTTCAGTTTTGTGACGTAATGGTTTGCTTATTTATACTTTTAAAAAAAATATATATTAATTGCATTTCCATTTCCACAATGCGATTAAGACGCTTGATCTTAACTTGGATAGTACTTATGGGTATTGAATTATCTTTGATTCTTCTTCCATTTCATGATACAATTTAAGTATTTCCTTTTAAATATATACTCATTCTTCATTATCTATCTGCTAAAGAATATAAACACTTAAGTCATGTTTACCTCCCCTCCACGAACTTGACAACCATGGTATGCACAGCTGGATTTTTTAAGTTTAAGTTACTATTTACTACCATAAGAAGTGCCATTGAGATTGCAGCTGTACTGCAGGTAATGCTTCAATCGCAACGACACTGCCAATGCTCAGGAATGTCTCGTGTTAAGGATAATCCAACTTATCTCAATAAAGATAGCCATCCATCATGACATCAGATGTGCCTAAACCTGGCTATGTTTGGATATTTAATAATTGATGAAATGGAATGGAATGGGATAAGATGAGATGAGATGAGATGGAATGGAATGGAATGGGATAAAAGTACCATTCCATTGTTTGGATATTTTAGGATGGAATTGAGTAAAGTTACCACTCCATTGTTTGGGAAGTAGATGGTTTTTGGTAGGATGGAATGAAATCATAATTATAATAATAATAAAAAAGGTGATTCCATCCCATACCCCCCAAATTGGGGGGGAGGAAGAAAATTGATGGTTTTTTGTGAGATGGGATGGAATCCATCCCACCCACTTCCATCACATTCCATCCTTTTTTAACATACCCAAACAATGAAACATATCTCTATTCCATTCCATTCCCCTCCATTACACTCAATCCCACTAATCCAAACATGTTTAGGGCAAACGAACTTTTGCAGATGTCATAGACAACTCTACATCAAAAGAAAATATATGTCTATGTTTGGATAACTTATGGTGGATGGAATGAAATGGGATGGAATGGAATGGGATAAAGTTTCTATACCATTGTTTGGATATTTAATGATGGAATGGAGGAAAGATTCCATTTCATTGTTTGGAAGTTCTAGTGGAATGGAATGGAATGGTAAGAATTATAAGTATTTTGTTCATATATCATTACATTTCATCTCATTCCCCCCAATTTGCGGGGAAGAAAAAGTGGGGTTTAGGATGGAATGGATGCTACCCATGCCATTCCATTCCATCTTTTTAAAAAACCAAACAAGGGTACCTAAGACCATTCCATTACTTTCCACTCCATTCAATCCCTTACCACCAATCCAAACATACCCCGGTTCTTCATAAATTCTATGGAGCTACTCTAATGGTGTTCTTGGAAGAAGTAAATTAACAAAAGTTCAGACCCTAGTACATTCTCCAGGTTTTACTCAAATTTTCACATCTAACACAATGACTCCACTTTTTTTGAATTATTATTATCTAATTTTCACATGCATTCCCAATTTCGCATCTAAAAGGCAAAATGAATATAGATATGAACAATTCCAATTGAAAACCTTGTTTGTTTCGTAGAATTAGAATTTTAGGGAAATCGTCTTACCGTGAGCGATAAAATCGTGGTTGGAGAGGGATTGAGGATCGAAGGTAGGGCTTTTGAATTTGGTGAGTTGTTTCTGGGAGTCAATCTCGGCTATCTCATCCTCTTCCTTGAAATCGAAGACTTCCATATCTCTGCGCGGAGACTTGTTCATCGTCCCCGACGAGGGTTTTGGAATTCCGTACTTTGAGTGAGCTGAACCTGAATGGATTGGACTCGTCAGGCGCGAAATTGATGCAAGTGGTAATGGATTGTGAGAGAGACTTCGGGTTGGGCGTGCACGGTGCGTTGAAGAGAGCCCTAAAACTATTGAGTTCGGCCAATTAGAAAAAGCCGGGTGTCGTAAATCTTACTTAGAAACTTCGTAGTTCTTTCTTCCGAGAAAGCAAGTCTACTGAGCACTGAGCTGGTAAATTCAATAATTTTATATTTTTTATATTTATAATTTTATTTTGTTATATTTATTTTTAAATTCTTAAATGAGTAATTAGTAATGATAATTTTAAAAAAATAAAATTAATTACAAAATCGGAGAACTCCTAGATTAAATATAAATTATTTTTAAAGTATATAACCGATAAAACTTTTAAAATGAACTTCACGTTGGATTAGTTATAAGTCGAATCAAGTAAATTTTGGACTAGTAAAAAAAATTATTACAAATTACGGGTTGAGCGAACTAGTCTATCATCCAGATAATTTTTTATTATTTTAAAAAAATAATGAATTTAATATTAAAAAATTTAATTAGTAAAAAATAAGAAATTTGTGTTACTCGATTTTAAGTTAATGATAAATATATTAAATAATTAATCCAATTATCAATTAAGTTTTAATTTTTTAAGAAAAAAATAATAGTTCTCTTTTAAGTATATATATTAGATTAAAAAATAATTAAAATTCAGACTAATGAGACAGGTCACGTCGAACCAAATTAAATTTAGTCTTAATTTTTTTTAATCTCAAATCATACTTTTTATCTAGTTATTCAGGTTAACCCATCGAGTTCGGCTCATTTTGACAGTTCTAATAATCAATTCAAGTTGAGTCTTTGATAAAAAAAATGCAATTAAACTACTGTTAACTCAGTAACCAAGTTGAGTTTAGTGTAGAAAGATGACCCAAATCATAGTTGTAAAATCCGGATTAGAAGTCGACCCGCTCATAAGGTCAGGTCATTGGATCAGCAATTTGACCACGAGTCAAGTAGTCGAATCAGAAAATCTTAGACAAAGGAAAAAAATAAAAAAAAATATATGAACGAATTACTTTATATAAATATTATTATATTAAAAAATACTAAATAAAATATACTATATGAAAAAAAATACTTCTAACCTAGTGATAATAATAACCTATTGGCAAGATAATATTATAAATTAAGAAACTAAACATATTACTTAACAAGAGTATGTGGTCTAGTGGTAAAATGCATGTTAAGATAAGGTATGTTAGGTAATGTGTTCAAATCTTACAAGTTGTATTTTTGAGATTTTAACTAAAAAAAAAAATTTCAGCCAACCCATTCGGGCGAAGTGGCCAAGTTTGACTGGGTTTGACCATACCAAAAATCATTAAATCGTTACAAGTAAGAATCAGATTGGTAGGTCAGTGTTATTTTAAGGGGGGAACATATTCATTACATCGCAAAAACACCATTGTAGAGGGTGCAATCATCCTCAAGTGCTTTTCTAAAGAAGATGAGAAACTATTGGCAACAAAGATGATGCCCACTCAAAGTTATAGGTTCTACATGTTGCGATGAGTATTATGGCGCCACTTGACATCTAGACCAACAAGTTGTATTTTTGAGATTTTAACTAAAAAAAAAGGTCCAACCAACTCATTCGGGCTGGGTTGCCAAGTTTGATTGGGTTTGATCATGCGAAAAAAAACAAAATCCAGCCAACTCATTCGAGCGGAGTCACCAAGTTTAACTGGGTTTGACCATGCGAAAAATCGTTACAAGTAAGAATCAGATTGGTAGGTCAGTGTTATTTTAAGGGGGGAACATATTCATTACATCGCAAAAACACCATTGTAGAGGGTGCAATCATCCTCAAGTGCTTTTCTAAAGAAGATGAGAAACTATTGGCAACAAAGATGATGCCCACTCAAAGTTATAGGTTCTACATGTTGCGATGAGTATTATGGCGCCACTTGACATCTAGACCAAGAATGAGGTGGCGATGGACTTTAGAGACCTAAGAATCAAGAAGAGAAGAGGCATTGGTGAGAAGGGTGTGGATGTTGTGGGAATGAAAGGAAACATATAGAGTGATTTAGTTTTGGAGTAGAGTGATTTAGTTTTGGAGTATGACTAAGGAGAAAGAGTGGATGTGCTAAATTTTTTTTTTGAATTTTTGGATAAACAAAGGGGCAAAAGCCCAAAGAAAATAAACTAATAAGAGATTACAGCTCTCTCAAAACCAACATGGCTAACATCAGCCAACAAAGCAAGACTAAGAAAAGAAGGAGGAACCTAGAGAAAATGAACACCATGAGGCATATCATGACCATGCTTTGCCAAAACATCAGCATGGAAGTTACCTTCCCTGTAAATATGGCGAATAACAACTTGCCAATCTCTACTCAGAAGATCACTGATCCTAGCCAAAAGAGAAGCACAAGGATGCCAACAATCCACTCCAGACAAAACCAAATGAATGGCAGTCTTTGAATCAGCTTCAAGCCAAAACCTTTTTATATCCAAGATCATAAGCAGTTTTAAGGCCTAAAAAGAGACCCCAAAGTTCTGCCATGGTAATAGTGTAAGTGCCCAAATTTGCCACAAAACCAGCCAAAAATGTTCCATGTTCATTACGCAGCAATCCACCACAAGCTGCCGTGTTTTGGGAGCTAAACATGTAACCATCAACATTGATCTTGGTTCAACCAACAAGGGGAGGAGTCCAATAAATAAACTCAACTCGATACTCATGAATGGAGCGAAGAGCATGCTGGGAAGTCTCTATGGCATATCCATACTCTTCTGTAAGGTGTAACACCAAATTCAAAATAGAGGAAGGAGCATAACTAGAACCTTTAAAAATGGTGCAGTTTCGCTGGGACCATAACATCGAACAAGCAGTAGCAAAAAAAAGATCCCAACGACCCACACTAGCATCACCCAAAGAAGACATCAGTTTAAGTTGCATCTATTCTCGTAAGGGAAGCCTGAAAAATTCCAGACATTTTGAAGGATTAACCAAATTACATCACATATTCCGGGCCACCATACAATCTCTAAAAACATGAAGAACGGATTCTTCATGAACACCACAAATAGCACACATGGGATCAGAAGTAAGATGCCTTTTAACCATGTTCTTATTTATTAGCAACATTTCGCTAGTAGTCAGCCACATTAGAGATTTCAGCCTCTGAGGAGCTTTCAAATGCCAAATCATCTTATATAAAACATCCCTAGACTCATCATGGGACTGGGCATAAAGCTCATAAGTTGTACTAACAAAGAATGAGTTATTTGAACTAAGTAACTGGATCAAGATCCTCTGTTGCCCCTGTTAATTAAAAATACATGTTTTTTTAAGATACTGCATGTGGCATGTATAATATTTTTTTGACAACATATCACATGCGGTATGTATGATTTTTGTCTTTCATTTGATAAAAGGACCTCTCTTGTTATTTTAGAAATAGGAGAGGATCCCCTCCCTAGGTAACTAGGCAATAGAGTCAACCAGACCAGACAAGATAGGATGAGGTAAAGTGAGGATGACATCCACAAAATCCTAAGGCAACATAGACGAGAGTTTCTAGACATCCCTACCACAGTCATTCGTAGCAAAATCCGCCACAAATACTTGCTTCTACATCTTATCTACATGGATAGTGACAAAATCAATTAGGTGATGGGTCCCAAGAACCAGTGATCAATCCAAAACTTTACTCTGCCACCATTTCCAAGACGCCAAATGAGATTCTGATGGAACCTCTTCCAAGTTTTACAAATACCCCTCCAGACATTAGACATAGAAGATCACTTTTGAACATCAAGAACAACATCAGTCCTACACCCATATTTTGCTCTAAGAACCTGAACCCATAAAGCTTGGGGTCGGTGAGTTAAATCCCAGTTCAATTTCATAATATAAACCAAATTCATTAGCCTATATTTTTGAAACCCAAGACCTCCCGTGCTTTTTGGTTGGCAAATATATCCCAACTAATAAGGTGTATATCCATTTCTTCTCATTTGATGACCCCCAAATCAAGTTCTTACATAATCTATCCACCCTCACAAAATTGTAGCAGCAACAATGTAGTTTGCATGGCATAAGAAGGAATAGTAGTTATCACTGAATGAGCAAGCGTTACCTGCCCAGCCAAAGAAAGTGAGCTCACCTTCCAACCATTTAGCTTGTTAGCAATTCTATCCAGCATATAAGAATAATCTTTCAGTTTTTGCATATCATGAAGAAGAGACACCCCTAGATATTTCCTTATATCCGATGTCAAACGGAATCCAAAGGCATCACTAATTTCCCTTCTTCTAGCGAAATTAACATTTTTGGAGAAAAAGATGCAAGACTTTGCTGAACTAACCTTATGCCCTGAATTATCACAGAAAAAATCAAGAACTGATCAAGAGAAGCTTTACCAAACAAAACCAAGTCGTTAGCAAAACATAAATGAAAGAGCCTAGGACCACCTCTAGAAAGGCATATAATATAATATGCTAAATCTAAAATAATAATTTAAGTGTTTATAATGAACTGTGTCCACTCAAGAATTACTTAATATAATATGCTAAACTAAAAATGAATTAGGGCTTTAGTAATATAATATGGAGGATTTGGTGGGTTGCAAGTCGATGAGGAACATCTGGCTGCATATTAAGCCCATCTCAACCTTTTTATTTTTATTGAATCAATGACCCATTAGTTTAATGCCTAAGTCAAATTGATGACACTTCTTTTTAGGGGTGTATTACTATTTACATCATTGATTGAGTGAAGGATACGCTATTTTACATGTGATAGAAAAAAGTATGGTATTAAATTATGAAAAGGAATGTATACATGTTTGTTTGATGTAAGAATAATTAATTATAATTGAATGTGATGCGCTAAATAGTATTGTTTTTTTATTAGTAATAAATGATAGTCACTCTTTGTCGAAATTAAAAGTAAGGAAAAGGATCGTTATACATTTTTTTTAAGAGTATATATATTATTGATATTTTTTTAGAAGGTATCAAATTTAATATGAGAGAAAAATAATAAAAAAAAAAATATGATAAATAATATTAAAAAGATATATATATACTATTAATGATAAAAATATCATAATTGTAAAAGTAAAACGCATTTGAATTTATAGCTTTCATCGTACCAAATGCAATATGAATCAAGTTCATGTAAAGATACAATTTTTTTATGGTTATATTAGCCATCTAATATTTATTTATATAATACTCACTAACTAACTAACAATGTATATAATTTTTTGAATCAATGCATGTATATGTCTTTCGTAAAATGTCGTATTAAGTTTGATAAGATAAATTAATATAATATATTATAATTTTATTAGTTATTTAGTATAAATATTATATGTTATAAGTTTATTCGTCAAATACGTCTTATACATTAAAATGATAAATAACTTAATCAAATCTTGAAAGATAGAATTAAGTTTGATTGGGTTTTGATGTATAAGCTCTTATAAAAACTTTTTTATTACAATTCTAAACACCTTGATATCTCCAACCCTTTCATATCAAGTCTTATACTATCAAGTTTTTTATTGTATCAAACTTTATATTATCAAGTATAATACTATTAAGTCTTATCATATATTTCATGTCAGAAGAGCCTTATATAACAGAGAGGGTTTCTTGATCATTTTGTGCAAATTGAAATTAATTGTAATTATAATGTTATAATTTGTAATATTTTATGAAATTTATCATATTTTTTATTCTATAAAATTTGTGAAACATTTACAATTTCATAAAATTAAAAGCAAACATAATTTTTATAAACAAAATTATACTTTTGTACTTTATAATTAAATAATATCAAAATTACTATAAGAAATTACAATAAATTATATCAGAATATTTATTTATTTTAATAAACATTGTAAATAACATATCTAACACGTTTTTTTTCATAAATGCATACAATGAAAATAAGGGGAAAGTTTACTTATAAGAGTTCATTTCATATAAAGACTGAGGCAACAAGAAAAACGGAAAACTATAAATAAAGAGATATGATACATGGAGAGCGACACAGGATGCTACATTGGCATTACATTGCATGCTGCCATGCATACCAGTTGCATATTTTGAGTTTTGGAGAATGGGAAAACAATTGCTTTATAATGAATGTGATTTTGATGAAATTCGATTGTCAAAAGAGATGTATATCATCAGGACTAGAATAAAAGGATATATTGGTGGTAACATAAAAATTTACAAAAAACTAAAAGTTAGAAGTACATGATGCGAATAAGGAAAGAAGCAATAAACAACATTATAAAATGGGATTTAAACCTATTTACAAATCAATTTCCATGCTTGGAAATTGGAATGCAATAAAAATGATTTAAAGTGATCTTCTATTAGTAACTTATTTTAGTAACTTATTTTATTACCTACTTAAAATAAGTTAAATGACTCAACTAATAAAGGAACAAATATTTCCAAACAATTAAATCTAAAATAAAATAAAATCCACTCAAACCACACTACATTTAAGTGGATTTCTAGTTATATACAATTAAAATAAATAAGTTTCAAATTAAGTCAATTCTTATTTTCTTTTCAAACAAATGAATTCATTCATAGGCTTTTTGACCAATATGTCATTAGTAGCAAACTTATTTATCAAATTACCATCATTTTTAAATTATTTATCAAGTTGCCATTATTTTTGTCACTTTAAAATTTTTTATTATTTTCGTTCCACGTAAACTACACTAACATGCGTGGCGCATCCAACTAGGATGCACCAACACATGTGACGTTTTCCACCTAGAAACGCTACACGTGTTGGCGCATCCTAGTTGGATACGCCACGCGTGTTGACGTAGTTTACGTGGAACAAAAAATAAAAAAAAAATATCACGTTGTATGTGCAGGGTACTTAACCCATTCCACGTGGATCTCTTGAAAAATGGCGCCCAGTGACATATACAATTTACATGTCTACTAAAGAGTGCACCACAATATTGAGAAACATCAGTTTCAATTAGCTTATTTATAAGTCAAGTATTTGCTTCTGATCTGTAAAGTAATCGATGTGGGACTTTGGTGTTGGCAAGGCAAAGCAATTAAGTAAGGCAATAAAATACATTTGTTCAATGTGGAACTTTGGTGGTAGCAAGGAAAAGTAACTAAGTAAGGTAACAAAACATATTTGTTCGATGTGAGACTTTGATGGTAGCAATATGCAGCAACAAAGACATACCCACAAACTCCACCTGTAGACATATCAAGGGGTTGCCATCTTAGCAAGTTGTTGATAGGGAATAACATATGCTAGAGAAGTCACAACCAGGCCAATCCAGTGCTTCCAGATGAACGTGGAATGGAAGATCAACATCCTTATTAATATATATATAATCTTTGTAAAAGAAAACCAATGAATTAGGTTATCAATAATCAGTTCACCAGAAAATTAATTAGAGGAACAAGTACTCGTTCATATTCATATGAATGCTTTGTTGCTACTTTGTTGCTTTACCTTGCCACCACCAAAGTCCCACATCGAACAAATATGCTTTATTGTCTTACTTAGTTTCTTTACCTTGCCACCACCAAAATCTCACATCGAACAAATATACTTTATTACCTTACTTAGTTGCTTTGCATTACCAACACCAAAGTCTCACATCGACTACTTTACAGATCAGAAGCAAATACTTGACTTATAAATAAGCTAATTGAAAATGATGTCTCTCAATATTATGGTGCACTTTTTAGTAGACATGTAAATTGTATGTGTCTCTAGGCGCCATTTTTCAAGAGATTCACGTGGAATTGGTTAAGTGCCCTGCACATGTCACGTTGGAATTTTTTATTATTTTTCGTTCTCCGTAAACTACGTCAACACGCGTGACGCATCTAATTAGGAAGCGCCAATGCGCGTGGTGCATCCAACTAGGATGTGCCAACACGTGTAGCGTTTCTAGGTGAAAAACGCCACATGTGTTGGCGCATCATAGTTGGATGCGCCACGCGTGTTAGCGTAGTCTATGTGGAATGAAAAATAATAAAAAATTTTAACGTGACAAAAATAGTGACAATTTAATAAATAGTTTGAAAATGATGACAATTTAGTGAATAAGTTTACCACTAATGACATATTGGTAAATTTGACTTCATTCATAAGTCAAATCAATTTTTAAAATATTTTATTCGAAACATACTCTAAAATTTTGTTTGGAATCATCAATAATTTAAAATGATTTGATTTGAATTAAAGTGAATTATTTTAATCTCTAAATTTTTACATTGGGAACTTAATATAAAAATATGTATTTGGACTGATTTACAAGTCAAATTTTATATTTGAAACACATTAAAGATTAATTAAATTAGTTTTAACTAACGTGTATTGGTTCGAGTGGAAATGATTCGGATCTCTTAAGCATATGGTCTTAAGTTCCATCCTGAGATTCATATGTATAAAAATAATACTATTGGAATGAGTTTCTGCTTAGGCACCTCACCGTACTGCAAGAGATTAGTCTCTCACCTATTAAGTAAGAAATACTCTGAGAAACAAAAAAAAATGTAGTTGTTAGAAATAAAAATTAAATCAAGTGTATAGATCATGAAATCATCAACCCTACCTAATTTGGAGGGAATGATGATTCTTGGTTCTACAAATCATCGACCCTACCTAATTCTTGGATTCTCTCATATCATTTTTTTTCTAATGTGGTCAAGTAGATGAGAGGAATATATACAAAAGTATTTATTAATAAGACTCAATCATGGTTTGTGAATTTTTTTTTATAACTTTTATATCTATCTATCTCCTCTACTTGATCACATGAGAAAAAAAAATAACATGAGAGGATCCAAATCTATGGAAATACTCATTCAATAGGACAAAGCATTAAATGAAATCATCATTTCACATAACCAAATGTAACATTAATTAGTGTGGGCAAAAATGTTAATTCAAACAATTAAAATTAAAATCAAATTAAATTCACTCAAATTCAATTAAATTTGATTGAATTTCATTTTTACATAACTAAAATAAAAAATAAATTTTAAATCAAATTAATTCATATTTTATAACTTTTTTTTAAACATATTCTAAGAGTATGAATATGTTTTGGGTGGTGAGTTCAAAGAAAAAGAATGAGAGGTTTTTTTTAAGAAAATCTTCTCCTTATTTGAGAATTTTTAAATAAGATAAATGTAACATTCAAATAATCATTTATATATGTTTATAAATATTTCATAGCTTTCTTAATTTAAAAATAAAAATTAACTACTCATTTCTTTTTTCTCTCCAAACATACCTAGATGATTGAAAATATTATTTACCCAATTAACCTTGTTATGAATTGCGGGTTAGGTTTGTTTTCACTTTTCAATGAATTGACAACATCTAATCTCATTATTCACATGGAGACTTTGTATAAGATTCGTTTATGAAGTAAGGTATTTATAATTTCTTAAATAAAAAAAGAGGTTTGTATGAAAATTCGTAAAGTAAGATATACAAATATAATTTTCTAATAATAGAGGTGTCGAGTTCAATAAACACTAGCTTAGAAGACGTTGCTATAATTTTTTTTTTTTACGATATTTTAATATTTAATATGGCTTAAATATATTTCTACTCCATCTAAATATAACAATTTTTTTACTTTAGCCCTTCATTTTTTAATTCTCAGCTTATTAACGTCCACGTTTGTAAGTATTCTTGGAGTAAGAGATTTTTTTTGTACTATATCATTTAATGTGTGTCACATAGTTATAATATTAAAAAAATAATTAAAGTATAAGATAATAATGACCCATATAACTAATGAAACATATATTAAATAGTACAGAATAGAAAAAAAATTACTCCAAAAACATTTAAAAATTCCTCCACATGAAATGCTTTACCTCCACGTGAACATATAACAAGTTTTTTAAATAGCAATCAATTAATATAATATAAAAAAGAAAATACATTACTTGAAAAGTTAACATGTGTCTTCTTTGTCAGCAAGTGTATGGTTTGGTTTAATGATATGTGATAAATAGCAAAATTAAATTTTTACCATGTGTCATTTGATATAGTCCTTTTTTTTACGTGTAAAGTGATGTGACAAATGACACAATTACAAAATAAATAAATAAATAAATCAATCAAATAACTCCATCAAAAAAGGTTTCAACTTTCTAGTTTCATCTTTCTTAGTATTTTGGGAATAAAAAAATTGGTAGTTGTAAATTTATTTCCCTAAATTCTATTCCCTAAGGGTTAAGCTTGAAGATTCAAATTTGAAAAATTACACGCGAATGAAAGGGGATTGGGGTTAAAGATACACACAGTGCAAAAGGAATACTAAAAAATAAAGACCTAAAGATACACATATTTGGGGAGAAGATATACACAAAGACCTAAGGATTTGCCATTATTGCCAATACCAAATCCTTATTGCCACCATCGATCCCCACTATATCAAACGACTCAACACCTGAACCTGAACCTGAACTTGAACCAAACCACCACTACCTCGCTATCAACCTCGCTCACCACCACGAAGCCACCAACCACCACAACTCTGAACCATGCCACCCAACGCTACTGCTCACCATCTGCCTCACGTTGTTGTTGTACCCTCATGAAGCCGCTCCCCTAGTCGTCTCGTGTCGTCGTTGTCCACCTCGCACTATCGTCGTCTCCGCTTTCTCCTACTTCGTTTCTTTGTTCCAGAACCAGAAGCATCTTTTCTTGTTACAAATTAATTAAGGGAGAAAAATTGGGATTCAATGATTAATATTCCATTTCAAATCCACAGTAATCATTTTGGGTTTCTAATTCATTTCAAATTAATCTTAGGTGATTGGATTTCAAAACTATGTTGGGTGATTTGATTTGACTTTTATTTTATATAAATGTTGAGTGAGAAGATTAAAGTGACTAACCAAAGCCAAATAATCAATAAGGTTAAAATTATTATCCATAATTTGAATTCTTAAAATAAATTTATTTACATATTCTCCCAAATGTAAAACAATAGTCAATCATCAAATTTATTTCGATAATTATTCAATTTAATTATTCTAATTGAAATTCCCTTCCTATTCGAATTGATTTCAATTAGTTTCATACATGGGAAGTTTTTATTTAATTATTATATCTAATTATATTTATTGTGTTATTTTCAAATCATAATAACTCTCTTACCATCAATCTATATATTTATAGCTATGTTACACTTCAATACATTTGCAAAGAAGAAACTCTACTACGAAAATTGTTGTAGCTATTTTGCTCTTTTCTTTTTTGTTTTCTCATTGCTTTTAACCCTCTTACAATTGGCTATGTGTTTCTTGAAGTTTGCATTCTTCAATTAGACGTTGAATGTGTGCATCTATTTGAACAAACTAAAAACAAATCACAATAGACACTTCTTTTTAGTAGAGGTACATTCCTGTGTATGACAGTTTTTTACTTGGCCACTAACAAGTTGCAGTTTACAACTCAAGCTGCAAGTTGGGGAGCTTTTCTTTTATCCTACATCCATTTTAACAGTGCCATTTGCACTAAGAGATACCCATGTAGCTCAGGTACAATGTCATTTAGTATTTAGGATTATTTGTATCATTTGACCATTATTATTATAAAAGGATTAGATTATTTGTATCCTTGGACCATTATTCTTTTTACCGTTATTGTAAAACAATTAGATTAGTTGTCTCCCAACTGATAAGATGTTCGCAACTGAAGGTAAAACCACTTTCTGGGGATTGCTTCCAAAATTGATTGTGTT
This sequence comes from Ormosia semicastrata, assembly GCA_029884595.1. Classification (NCBI taxonomy): domain Eukaryota; kingdom Viridiplantae; phylum Streptophyta; class Magnoliopsida; order Fabales; family Fabaceae; genus Ormosia; species Ormosia semicastrata. The sequence goes on along the minus strand of JAQQTO010000046.1, from coordinate 18,438,941 downwards.
GCGAAGTGTTCACTTTATTACTTAGGATTGTATGTTATCCACTTAGATTCAGTAAAATCAATTACATTGATGAATGCAGATAAAAATAAAGGCAATGAGAAATCTGTTAGAATCAATTAGAATTTTGTTAGATATAGATAGAATTAGCGTCAATCAATATATGTTAGAATATTTGAAAATTATCTTTATTGTAGCTTTCCATGGAATTCATGGCTATACTTGTCACTCATTCCGTGGAATTCATAATTGCATTAATCAAATAAAAGGAGTCTTCAACCCTCTCAATCAATAGAGGCTAGATCGGACTAAGGAGAGAGACGGTTGAGTACGGAAGCGAAAGCGGAGATATAGGCTAGCTAAATGCCCAGTGAGAAGACTGACATGAGTAAGGAGAAATCCGAATGACTAGTGGCCATAACTCATTAAGAAATCTTTACCTTTTTGTTGAAATATTTTAGAGTATCATGAATAATCTCTTAGGACAAATTTGATTTATTTCCTTATTTCTGTATTATAACAAATTTATTCTTATTTTAGGACAGATTTATTTCTTGTAATTTAGATATATTCTAGGCAAGTAGTTATTGACATTTTATAATGTAAATCATATATGTATAATTATTCTTTCCATCTTTTTCCCTTGTAATTATGGAAGAATTCAACATAGGCTTACAAATCCTTATATATAAATATATGTCCTTGAATGATAAATAAATTATATTAGAATTATTCTTTGAAACATTTTAATATAGTATTAGAGCTAACTTTGATTACCCTTTTTTATCATAAGAATCAAAGCATTTTGTTTCTCTGATTTGAGAATTATGATCTCTAATGGCTACTTCAACCAGTAGCAATACAAATACATGCTTCAAACTCCATGGTTATCCTGACTTGCATCCAAAGGATAAGGCTGCATCAAAGATTGAGAACTCCAACAATATTTTGTTGCTGCTGCTGGATTTGTTGCCAAATCAGGTATATCTAACTCTGCCTGTAGCTTTCCAGTTTTTGCTAGTAGTAGTGACTGGATAATTGATACGAGTGTTACTGATCATATGACTTGTGACCGTTACAAGTTTACTCATTTATCTTCCTGTGGCTCTAAGCCAGACATTGTTAATACTAATGATGTTTCATCTCCTGTCTTAGGTGTTGGTACTGTATCTTTGTTCCCTTCACTGCCAATTTCTAATGTCCTATTTGTTCCTTCACTAAATTGTATTATTCTTTATGTTAGTCAACTTACAAAGTCTCATGATTGTGTTACCTTATTTTCCCCCACTCATTGTGTATTTCATAATACTCATACTAAGGAGAAGATTGATAGTGGAAAAAAGAGTGGAGGATTGTACTATCTAGACAGTGGCTCTCAACACACAAATGGAAAAACATTAGCCCACTTGCTAAGTTGCAGCCAACTAGATCAAAATAAGAAGTAAATTTGATTATGGCATAAACATTTAGGACACCCCTCCTTTAACTAGATCAAAATATATTTCTGATTTCAAGGAGATTTGGTTATGGCATAAACGTTTAGGACACCCCTCCTTTAGTTATCTTAGGAAACTATTTTCATCACTATTTCATCATTGTGATCTTTCTGATTTCAACTATTAAACTTGTATTATGGCCAAGAGCCACCGTGTTACATTCCGTTTAAATAACACTAAGATTGATACTCTTTTTCCAGTCTTTCACTCTGATGTCTAGGGCCCTGCTCCCTTGTCCACACACAATGGCATGACTAATTTGTCATTTTTGTTGATGATTGCACACGAATAACATGGCTATACTTGTTAAAACATAAAAGTGATGTTTGTACAATTTTTCAACATTTTCCTAAAATGATTGTCACCCAATTCAACACTTATAATGGGGGAGAATACTTCAAGAAAGAATTTAAAGATTTTATAAACTCAAATGGTATCCTCCATCAAACATCATGTGCTAATTCCCTTTAACAAAATAGAGTCGCTGAGAAAAAGAATAGACACTTTTTAGAAGTCACACGATCCTTACTTATTGGTGGCAATGTTCCATCCCACCTTTTGGGAGAGACATTAAGTTTTGCTATATACCTAAGCAACTGTGTCGCATCTAGTACCTTGAACTTTAGGAGGCCTTTAGATGTTCTCTCAAATCACTATACTCTTCCTTCAATTGTTCACCTACCTCCCTGTACCTTTGGATGTATGGTATATGTTCATCTACATCAACAACAATGTACAAAATTTGAACCCCGAACTATGAGGTGTATGTTTGTTGGATATGGCACAATACAGAAAGGTTATTGTGCATATCATCTTTTCACTAATTATTTTATTTTTTTTATGGATGTCACTTTTCAGAAGCAGGAGTTATTCTATTCCATAAAGAGCATTAATTCTCCACTTCAGATGGGGAATGGATTTGAAATGGAAGTTCATAATCATGATCTCTATGACATAAATTTGTTTGATATGTCATAGCCACAACTGCAAACTAAAAATTCAGATCTCATTACTGGGTGTTAAATTACAAATCAAGATTTGACATGTTTGATAGAGGAAATGCCCGATAGTATAATATCTCCAACGTCAAGTCCACTGATCAAATCTGCAACTCCAAAAAACTCTCCAGAGGTAATACATAACCTTGACTCTGATCATACTATTGATTCCAATATTCATGAAGTTATTAGCCCACCTAATTCTAATCCTATAGAAAGTTCATATCATCTCCCTCTTAGATTTAACCGAGGTCAAACCCCAATTAACTATGAGCCCGACATTAAATAAAAAATGAAGTACCCTATAAACAACCATGTGTCAGTTAATAAGTTGTCCAAATCATATGCATCTTATGTATCTCAATTATCTACTGTCTCTATTCCCAGTGATTCACAAGAAGCTCTAGCAGATCCTAGATGGACCCAAACTATGGTAGAAGAGATGACAACATTGCAAAAGAATGAAACTTGGGAGTTTGTACCTTTACCAACAAGAAAGAAGACTGTTGGATGTAGATGAGTGTTTATTGTTAAACACAAAACCGATGGAACTATTAAGAGATACAAAGCTCGACTTGTTGCAAAAGACTACACCCAATCCTATGGTGTGGACTATTAAGAGACCTTCATACCTGCTGCAAAACTCAACACTGTGAGAGTGCTTTTGTCATTGGTAGCAAATAAAAATTGGCCACTGTTTTAGTATGATGTAAAAAATATCTTTCTACATGGAGATTTAGTTGAGGAAGTATATATGGACTCTCCCCCACGTGTTCCATAATACTTAGACACAACTGTGGTATGCAAATTAAAAAAGGCTCTATTTGGGTTAAAACAATCCCCAAGAACTTAATTTGGCAGGTTCAACAAATTCATGAAGAACTTTGGTTATAGACAAAGCAACTTAGATCACACTTTATTTCTAAAATAGAAAAATGACAAAACTACTACCTTAATAATTTATGTTGATGATATGATTGTGACAGGAGATGATCATGATGAGATTCAACTTTTACAGTAATATGTGGCCTCTAAATTTGAAATGAAACAACTTAGAGACCTCAAATACTTTCTTGGAATTGAAGTGGCTTAGTCAAAGTATGGTATCTTTCTTTCCCAAATGAAATATATCCTAGATTTGTTATCTGAAATAAGAATGCTTGCATATAAGCCAGTTGACACTCCCATTGAGCAGAACTACAAGTATTTCCAATGTTCAAATGTAGTCAATATTGATAAGGGCAAATACTAAAGGCTTATAGGGAAACTAATTTACTTATCCCATATTAGGCCAGAGATACATTAAATGTTGTAAGTCAGTTCATGCATGACCCAAGAAAGCCTCACATGGATGCTGTCGAAAGAATTCTAAGATACTTAAAATCTGCTCCAGGCAAAGGCCTGCTGTTCTCAAATCATGGTCACCTAGAAATAGAATGGTATACTTATTTTGATTGGGCTGGGTCAGCCGACGATAGAAGAACTACCTCAGTTAACTTCATCTTTGTTGGAGGAAATCTTGTAACTTGGAGAAACAAAAAACATCCTATAATGGTCAGGTCAAGTGCTGAAACTGAGTTTAGGGACATGACACTTGGAATATGTGAATTACTATGGTTAAAAAATCTACTGGCAGATTTGGGATTTGAATCAAAGTAAGCAATGAATCTACATTGTGATAATGTCTCAGCTATAGAGATTGTCCACAATCCTGTTCAACATGATCGGATAAAACATGTAGAAATTGATAGACACTTTATTAAGAAAAAGCTTGAAGCTGGAATCTTGTGTCTTCCATTTGTCAGGTCTGAGCACTGATTAACAGATATTCTTACAAAGGCTCTGGTACGTAGTGTGTTTTCTGATTCTCTTATCAAGTTGGGAATGTCTGATATCCATGCACTAACTTGAGAGGGGGTGTTATAATTAATTAGGATTTTGTTAGATATAGATAGAGTTAGCGTCAATCAATATATGTTAGAATATCTTAAAAATGTATTTATTGTATCTTGAAATATTTTAGAGTATCATAGATGATCTCTTAAGACATATTTGATTTATTTCCTTATTTTCGTTATTAGGACATATTTATTTTCTATAATTTAGCTATATTACAGACAAGTAGTTATTAACATTTTATAATGTATATACTCTGTACAATTATTCTTTCCATATTTTTTCCTTGTAATTATGGAAAGAATTCAGCATAGATTTACAAATCCTTATATATAAATATATGTCCTTGAGTGACAAATAAATTATATCAGAATTATTCTTTGAAACATTTTAATAAAATTTAGGCTCAACACCTTTTATAGTAAAAATGAGACTATCACCAGGAAGGTTTTCAAGCCCAAAAAGGATATTGCCAACAGGGTTCTCTAGTAGCATGCTAGAATGGGCTGGGCCAACTAGAATCGGGCCATTTTCGGGTCGGGTCAGATTGAGCTATGTGAGTTTTCGGGTCGGTATTTTGTTAGCTCAGTCTAATTCTATGTAATGTTATCGGGTCGGGTTAATTCAGATTATTTTTAATTTTGTGTTTATTTTTACTAGTTTAATCTACCTATTTTGTCAAACTATTCGGGTCAATCCATCAAGTTTGACTCATTTTGACGGCTCTATTGGCGTCTCCATAACACAAATTTGGATTGTCCATGATTTTGTATATAGGTGGGCTGTTGTTCCTGTGTGGGATCTTTCGTGTTTTGGATTTTGTCCACCTGAGTTGTTTAGGATGCTAAGTAGTGATATGTTACGGCGCTTATGTATGTGGTATTTTGATTATGTGTTGGTTTATCATCAGTTTTTTTTGGGGTTTGATGTATCTTATATAATGCTTTGAATATTTGAACTTCTATTAGGTGGCACCATACTATGCTTTGTAAATTTGCCTAATGGTTTAATGAATGGACATGGATGGTTATATGGTTTTTGTTGTGCACAACAAACCATTTTAACAAGTCTGCTATAAGAAGAGTTCATTGTGCATTTCGTGAATCTTCTTGGTAGATGTCGAAGGATAAAGGCGTTGGGAGTCATTTAGTTGATTGCGTTGTTGGGATCCTACATGAATATTTATCTACTGAAGTGTAGAATGTTCCAATTGAGTGTAGAATTGCTGACATGCACCTTAATGTTGCAGTTGAAAATATTAGTCTGTACTATTTCTAAGATGCTGCGATGCTGCGATGCTGCATGAGGTTATTATTGAAGGATTTGGAATCTTTAATCTGCGCCTTGGAAGAGATTTTGTTTCAACTGGATTTCTTCATTCTACTCATTATTTGTTGCTAGAAAGTTTTAGTACTTCAAATTTTCAAGTTTGAAATGCTTCAGAATCCATCTTGCATATGCTTTCCACCACACCTGACTATCCAACGGTTGGACAGTTGGTTTTGGAAAATGCAGACTATGTGATTGTTTCAATATATTGACGACTACGTCATTTGGACCTTAATTATTATGTGCTAACTGTGGTAGCATCCATATGGACTAGCTCACAATATATTAGTAAACAATTGGTACAGATTTTAAAATTATAATGTACATTAATGAATGGGCGAGTAATTTGGATTGTACTCATCAAAGTAGAAGATATAAACTACGTCTTCATCGTTTTTAAACAATATATGAGGAAACTAATAATATTATAGCTTTCTAATTATCACAATAATTATTGATGTCTTATGAAAAAAAATTTTATTGATGTGTATTTACCAAACAGCCCTTTAACTTATGAAACCGATTTTCAATTAATAAGTAGTATTTTAATAAAGTATAGAAAAGGATAAATTCAAATGTTCTGGAAATTAATTGTGTTCACTAAAAGTGTATTAATTTTCTTTGTATGGTTGCAACTAATTTGTCAAATTACTATGTGAGGTGTCTCGGTCTAGAAAAGAATTGTAATGTCGCCTTTTTTTTCAATTAACCAAAAAGTTTATTTGAAGTTATTCATTGGTAGTTATATAATGTATAAGATCCAAACTTATGTTTTGACCACATCAAATAAAATAAAGTAGTGGATATTTGAAGTGCTAATTTTTTAAAAATAATTGTTAGCGTTGAATTGGGTTAACTTTTAAAAAGATAATATGAATATGTTATATTCACAATAAGTATTATAATATAAGTGAATTTGTGTCTCTCAAAAAGAGAATATATATTTGATTTTTGAGTAAACTTTGAATAGAGAGAGTCATATCATTTTTCTTTCGACTCAAGGAAAGTTGAGATTCAAAAATAAATTATGTTCACTTATAACATGAATCCGTAATTACCAAAACTTCTTAAAAATATATATGAATATATCTGGTGTGAAAGTGGATATTGAGTATGTTTTTATAATCCCACTTCCATACCTCGTCCCATATGCATACAATTATATGCATTGATTATGCATTTTTATTGTCATTATCATCCTAAGTCATAAATCTTAGACTTATAAATATTATTTTTTAATGAACTATTACATATATATTTATTTAATAAAATTTGTTTATTTAAATTATATTTATTTTTATCACTTAATTTTTAATTTATCTGTATATTGCACAAATACAAAATTTAGTATAACAAAAGAGCTATGCAAGAAAGAATATATTTTTTAAAGAACGTTTTTATAATTTTTTAAAAGTAAGAGACTAAAATAAAAAAATAATATATAATATATTTAAAAAAGTAAAAGCATATATATATTTGAGTAAATTTATTTTTAAGTTTGATGATATTACACTATAAAAATAACATTCACTTCTATTAATTGATCAAGTTGTATAATTATGTAAATATTATCAATTAAAATTTATAAGATTTTCAGATTTATAGTTATTTATAAAAAAATATTTTTTAAAAAATATTATTATGTATAAATATTATCGTTAAAATCTGTAATATTTTTTATCAATTAAAATTTAATAACATTACTAATTAAAAAATGTATATATTTTTTTTTAAAAACTCCTTACACACTCACACAGAGAAAATTGTAAAAATCAGTTTTTTTTTTATAAAAATATTATTATATATAAATATTACTAATTAAAATCTTCAAATTGAGGTAAAGTTTTCAAGATAATTTCTATTATTTTAGTATACACAATTTTTCAAAAATAATTGTGAATGCTAAAATTTCTATAAATTTTAAATAATATTTATTATTAACTTGATCAATTAATTGAGGGGTGAGTGTCATTTTTTTTTGGAGTTGATATTTTTTTAAAAATATTTTTTATAAATAATCGTGAATCTTAAAAAAATTTTATAAATTTTAACGATAATATTTACATAATTATATAATTTGATCAATTAATAAAAGTGAGTGTTATTTTAAAAAAATAGAACTGATTACAATATCATCAAACTTAAAGGGGATAAGTGTAATTTACTATGTATATTTTTTTATAAACTAAAGCTATTTAATATTTCATATCTTTCATCTTTCTCTTTTGGTTTCTTCGGCCCTGCAACTCCATTAGCTGGTTTCTCACGCAGGCAGCTCAGGCCCATCAGAAAAAGAAAAGAAAAAAAAAATACAAAAAAGGAAAAGAAAATGCAGAACACAAGCAGAGCCGAAGCGGAACGCTTGTTGGGGATCGCCGAGAAGCTGCTGCAGAACCGGGATCTGAACGGGTCAAGGGACTTCGCCATTCTAGCCCAGGAAACCGAACCGCTTCTCGAAGGTTCCGACCAAATCATCGCCATCGTCGACGTCCTCGTCGCCGCCGAGAAACCCCTCAACAACAACCACCTCGATTGGTACGCCATCCTCCAAGTCGATCGCAGGTCGCAAGACCTCGATCTCATCAAAAAACATTACCGCAGGCTGGCCCTCCTCCTTCACCCCGACAAGAACCCCTTCTCCCTCGCTGACCACGCTTTTAAACTCGTCGCCGACGCCTGGGCCGTCTTATCCGACCCGGTCCAGAAGCCCATCTACGACAAGGACCTAAACGTATTCTCTCGGGTCGATCTATCCGTTCCCGGATGGGTTCAGCAGGACAAGTTACCGGTTCGCAAGAACAACAACCCGGTTGGTTTTGACGAACCGGCGGTTGATGGCGGTTCTTCGTGGCGCAGAGCGTCGAATTTTTGGACCGCGTGTCCGTACTGTTACTTGCTGTACGAGTACCCTAGGGTTTACGAGGGTTGTTGTTTGAGGTGCCAGAATTGCGAGAGGTCGTTTCACGGTGTTTCGATTCCTTCGCTGCCGCCACTGGTGCCGGGCCAAGAGGCTTATTATTGTTGCTGGGGTTTTTTTCCGATGGGTTTTGTGTTTGGAACTTTGGGTTCCGATGGAAAAGGGGCGGGGCTGATGCCGCCGCCTGCGGAGGTTCCCAGTTGGATCCCACCGCCGCGGCCGCCGCAACCTGTGGCTGTTGAGCACGTGGTGAATGGTAGAAATTTTGGGGAACCCGTGGCGGCGGCGGCGGCGGCGGCGGCACCCGCTAGGGTGACTAGGACGGTGGCTGGTGGTGGTGGTGTTTCAAATGGGGTTGCTTGGGGATTTGGATCTGCTCCGCGGAAGCGAGGAAGGCCGCGAAAGGTGGTTTGAGTTGTGTCTTATGTTTTGCTCAGAAATCAGAACAATTGCAATTGAAACGCATTGGGGAAAATGCGTTGATTGTTGAACATGAAGCATTGGTGGGAGTTGGCAACTAACATGGATGAACAAACAAGTCTGAAGCTGTTTCGGTGGAAAAATTGTAGGTTTTTATTTGTTATAGATTGTTTAGTTTGTTTAATTACTTCTTTGTTTGTTGTACATGTTCTTACATGGTTGATAAATGCAGCTCTGTAGTGTCTGCCACAAAGTTGTTTCAGCTAGTTATTTATAGGAGTAAATCAATGTCACTGGTTTGTTTATTTAGAATAAGATTACAGGACCATGCTTTTTGCTTTACATGGATTTGGAACTTTCTTATATTGTTTTACCTATTGATAAAAAATTTCAGAGGATTCATTGTGATTGCTGCTCCTGAAAAAAATTCTATTGATCTAAGATTCATTTTAGCTATTGAGATTTGAGAAGCTTTTTCTTTTTTAAAATTTATTTTACTGTATATTAAGTTCATGCTTGTCTTATTATTTTTTTTTTTGCGGATTTGCTTGTTTTACTGATGATGAACTAGTTTGCAACTAGTCTTGTTCAAGTTTATGAGAATCTAAGGTACTCATTGTAAATACTTAAGAGGCTGTGCTAGATTATCTGTACAATCCTAGTGGCTGCGATAATCTAGAATTCTGTGTCTGTTTTCTATTGCCCTACTGCATGTTTCAGCTGAACAAGAGAGAGGAGACATTGTTTTTCCCACTTCAGAAATATGCTATTACAAGCCCCTCTACTAATTAATCATGTCCGAATGCAGCCCCCCAATTTTTTTTCTTCTCTAAACACGGGAAATATTCTGAGCAAAAAGGCAAAGAATGAAACTTTTCATGACAAGGGGGAAAAAAAAAAGAGCATCGTTGGGCTGTTTTAATGTACGTATGTACGCATACGTTGAATTCCTGGTGTCTGGAATAGGCATTCTGTTCAGTTTGTTGGTAGAACCTTCTTGTGGTAACTTTCAAGCACTATTTTGAAATGGTTCAGACTTACAACATATAGACCCTTTCCATCTGTCTATTGTGTCCATCAAACACACTTTCAACCGTTGACATCGTCGGCTTAAGGGCCATGGCTGAATCCTGAAAGTGGGAATTCGCTGAACTTATGCTCGAGAATCAAACACTTGGCTGGCTAAGGCGGCTTCACTCAACGAATCACGGAATCAGAAGTCTTTTAACCTAGCAAGCACGGACACGTGTTCGACACGGATATACGACGACGCGCACACGACATGCGTATTTCACGTGTCCGAGTGTGTCTAATTAAAAATAATATTTTTTTGACTCGGACATGACTCGAACATAGTTAGGACACATCTCGGACACACCGCGGACACATATTGGACACATCTCATTAAAATTTTTTAAAAAAATTACTGTGTGACAGTATACTAATATCACGGTCCACAAGCTCAATATCACCTGACTCACCCTCAAGAAAAATCTTCTATTTTTTCTCAATACATTGTGTTCATTGTGTGCTAATGATTCAAGTTTTAAGTGAATTTCACTCTGATCTGGTGGTTCAATTTTTAATTATTGTTGGTTTCTTTCTTAATTATAAATAAAGATGCTTGTGTTGTCGTTGAGGAGTTGTGTTTGAAATGTTTATAATCAAAATTATATATATATATATATGCCTTATCCGTGTCTTAAAATTTTTGAATTTAGTGTATCCCTGTGTCCGTGTCGTGTCCTGTGTCCGTTTTCGTGCTTCATAGCTTTTAACTCTTTCTATTTACCAACCCAAAATCTATATCAGATGCCAATGATATAGAGGATTCTTATATTTTTATATCAACCAGTGCATATTTTTTTTTTACATCTTATCTAATATCATTCATTATGCATATTTTTTTATTACATCTATTAAAAAAAAGTGCAAACAGTCATACACCCTTAAAAAGGAGTGTATGACTAACATGTTGCTATAGAGAATAAACATTCCGTTTTTAATCTTTCTGACTTTCTGATTTTTTGGAAAGAGCTTTAATGCTTTGCTTTGTTATCCAGAGGTTTTAATTGGGGTACAAATCCCACAATCATATACATATGGGTACTAGGGAGAATACAATGCATAATGTCCAACTTAAAAAAGACAGCTGGATCATTTTTGCAAAACTTCAACAAAAGGGCATATTTTAAAAACATCAACATCTACTCTGCTTATCCAGCTAATCACTCTGTTTAGCAGTTGGAAATGGTGATGTCTGACCATCCTTATTATCCTTCCTAGCAGGAGGTCCACTCCCATTCTGTTGGACAGCAAATTCTTGTGATTCGGAAGGGGTAGATGGAATCATTTCTTCATCAATTGCAAGAGTTCGTTTTGAGCCTAGTAGGGCAGCATCAAGAACAATATTTTTTTCCAAGGAAGGACTAACTGATGATGACACCTTAGATTTCTCTTCATCTTGCTTTGATAGTGAAGAAGTAATAGTAGTCTCTCCTCTGCCAGACTCATTGGAAGTTAACAGAATTTTGGGTACTGTTGCCTTTCCTGCACTTCCTGCTCTTTCCTTTTTGGGATGCGTAGATTTGGAGGTCTTCTGGACTGAATTATCACAACCTATATTCTGGGTCTTGGCTTCAGAAATTGGCTTTAATTTATCCTTGGAGTTTACACTGGATGCGGGGGTCGATGTCACTGCAAAATTGTCACGTTCTACTTTGAAGTCAGATGTCAAGCTTTCATCAATCTTGGCATCTTTCTCCTCATTTGTAATAGTTGAATGAGTTGAATGCTTAACTTTATAAGGTGGTTCTATCAGTAGGAATGGACGGTTTGCCGTTGCTCTGGAACGAGTATAAATGGTTTCATCAAATGGATCAATTTCTAAATCAGTATCACTGCACATCTTCTGAACTGTGCGGATGGGTGTGGCTAACCGAGCTCCATAATGACTGATAACTCTGAGAAGGTCCAAGAGGATTGCCTCCTGTTTTATTACATAATAATTATGAATCACCTAAGCTAAGTGAGCTACTTATCTGTTAACCAATCAGAATAATTTGACTAAAAATTAAAGAATAATGATCTTTTATGAAGACATTTGGCAGCGCCAGCAACAAATTGCTAACTTGGATAGTTGAGCCAAGATATTTTTGACAAGACTACATGAAAATCCACGCAAGTCGAATACATCAATGAAACAATAACAAAAATTTAGGCTATACTTGATTTCTAGGTACATTTGTAAAGAAGCCAAAAAGTATAAAAGCAACCAGCCTGAATAATCACAAATATTAGGCTATAGTAGAATAAGGCATCAAGGGAATTACAAAACCGGTGAAGATAGGAGTTGGTGAGAAATAAAAACAGGGTGACTATATTTATAGGTACTGCTTAACGCCTTAAAAACTTCTGGACTTCAAGTTATTATCCAAAATAAAAATAGTTGAAAAAACCCTTACAGATGAGTTTTTAAATATAAAAATGGGTGAGGATACTACTAATGCAATTGAGTTGAAAGAACTGCATTAGCAAACATTTATATACGTATGTTATATTACACCATCACACTTTATGCATATGCAATTGCTATAAGCAATCTAGTCTCACCTTAACACGGAGGTACTCTTCAGAATGTGAAGTTTTAACAAAGCAAGATATTAATATCTGTAACAGAAAAAGGCATTATAAGATAATAGCAGTTGAGAAATGAAAAGGAGAAAAATAACAACTATTAAAATTGAATAGTAAAGCAGATAACAAAAGGAGGGACAAAAAGCATATTTCTACACATTCCAAGATGATAATGCAAGAAATACTTCACTCCTGCCATGATAAATGCTTCACTACTAGATAAGATGTAAAAGACAAAGGAAACCTAGCATCGTATAAACAGGAAACTTGATAAATCTCTCAGAATGTTACAGAAGATAAATAAAAAGAGCTTTTATAAGCATTCAGGTACATGTATGATCGAATAGCAGATTTTAAGAGAAAGTCTTCAACTTTACTCGGAGCTAGTAGACACCTAAATCACACTGATGTTGGCAAAGAACAGCAAAACCTATAGGGTTAAAAAAGTTTTGAAACATGTATTGATGTTTTATCAATATGACACCTTACTTAACTATCTGTCCCTAAATTTAAATATCACAAACAGAAATCTGATCAAGTATGATAACAGAGAAGGATAAGAAAGAAAGCTACAAGCAACTATCTAAAAGTCATATTGCTATGGAGGGTACAGAAACTATTAAAAGCTGCAACCAAAAGTTTAAGAATATGTTTTAAATAGCAATGGTGATGCAGGAGCATTGGAGGGGGGAAAAAGGAGGGCCACTGTACATGCTACAACAGTGCAAGTACTTTTCACACTACAGTATTGTGACTGTGTGAGTACTGTAGTGTAGCATCCTTATTTATTTTTAGTTTATGCCTTTGAGCCTTTCAGTTTCTTTCTGTTCCAGTTACCATAGACAGCTAGGATTAGATCTATCTAAGGGCAAGGATTCATTTGAATTAGGGTTTCCATCCTATATAAAGGAAATTTGAAAGCTATAAGGAGTAGTTCAGATTTTTCTTAATAACAGAAGTTTTTCTTCTATATTATTTGGTTGTTAACTGGAAGCAGCCCCGTATTGGATGTGTACCTTATCTCCTTGCCCATTCTTTTCTCTCCCCATTTCTATTGAGTACTACAATGTTAATGCTAGCACTGTTACCCTACATCAGATAGTGTAAGGAGTGGTGCTTTATACCTATAAGGTTAGGTCAGGTGTAAGCCACAAGGCATTGAATATACAGGAGTAATGTCTTCATATACAGTAGATAAAATCTAATTATAATAGACAAAACTAAATGTTGCAATTTAAAAATTCGAGTTTTTCTTTACATATTTAAATTTATTTTATTATCTAAAATAATTTAATAAAAATTAGATCAAACTTTTCTAGGCCTTTTGCCTTAGCTATGCAACAAGATGCATCTCAAGGTGAGCCTTAAAAAATCCTTTCAAAACAAAGATCGAAGATAAAGGGAAGAAAACAAGATATTGGAATTTCTAGGCTCGTAAAATATAATATAAACCAATGAACAGAAAAGTTATCAACCATAAGAGCCTGATTTTCTGGATTGATATCCTCCAGAAAAACCCTTCTGTGCAATTTTCTCTGCTCTACTTGAGGATTTTTGGCCAAAACCTTGCGCATATCAGCTACAATACTCTGCATAAAGAAATTAGGAAAGAGATTACCTTAGTTTTCACATGATGAGATAGCCATCAGAAAGTCCTTGACCAAGTTTTAAAAGCATGTGAACCAAGAGTACTCACATTAATCTTGTTAACATCCAAGTGACTAATAGCAAGGTGAGTCTTGATGCGCCAATGAGATTTCTTACTAAGATTCCTCACAACATTTACACTCAACTTGTGATTAGGAATATGAACTGCTTCACAATCAGTACCTCTCACTATTGTTGGTGACCACCAGCCTACATGCTGCAGAAAAATTAAAATTTTAAATACAACAAAATTATAATTTTAAAGACATATAATAAAGAAAAATATCATTTATAATAGTATTCAATTTGTCGTGTATACATGGAAAACACACATTGGACCAACATTATGTTTTCTGTGCTCCTAAACAATCTTTTCAGTATGTTAGATAATAGATACAAACCTCAACTTTACCAGAAACCTCATATCCTTTAATATTTGTTTGAATCCGCTCGTTCACAACAAATGGCCGAGTTGCATGAATCATTACACTTGAAAGGAAGTTCGTAAATATCTGAATGCATCACAAAAATGAAGTGAGAATGGCTGCAAACAAGAGTCTACCTAATTGATAATGGCTATACCTTGAAAAGTTCCATATGGAATTTGATGAAATTGAATATAAAGGATGATCCATCAAATGCAATGACAAGGATGACTAAATCATTCTCATAGACAGTATCAAAGAACCTATACTGTACCTCACGACCTGCAAGGGAAAGCAATACTGTGCCCAAACCACCAGCAGTCAACCACTTCTGCGTGGAGAAACCTAGCAACTCCATAAACAATGACACAGCAGCAACCCATATTGCAGTATATACAGCTTTCCCAGTAAAATCAATGCTCATCTGTCATTGAGAGTACAATTTTTCCTTGAATGAGATTTGCGTTTACACTTCAGGAATGCCCTCAAGAGTCAATAAACCAAATTAACAATTTGAAACTCCTTCACAAAAATATCCAACAGGAAAATGAAGAAAATTATCCTATAACACTACCTTTAATTTAATCCATATACTCAAAATTATGTTTAAATAATATTCACACAACCAATTTTTTTTCCCCTAGAGGTTGACTACTTTTCTAATCATCATTTGGAATAACACAACTCATCTAGCAACTCCATAAACAATGACACAGCAGCAACCCATATTGCAGTATATACAGCTTTCCCAGTAAAATCAATGCTCATCTGTCATTGAGAGTACAATTTTTCCTTGAATGAGATTTGCGTTTACACATCAGGAATTCCCTCAAGAGTCAATAAACCAAATTAACAATTTGAAACTCCTTCACACAAATTTCCAACAGGAAAATGAAGAAAATTATCCTATAACACTACCTTTAATTTAACCCATATACTCAAAATTATGTTTAAATAATATTCACACAACCAATTTTTTTCCCCTAGAGGTTGACTACTTTTCTAATCATCATTTGGAATAACACAACTCATCTAAAGCTTCGTTTAAGTTTATTGCAGTAAAATGTCATGCACACAGCAATGGAAACATGATAAGGATATGTAACAGAAACATACATTTTTTGCATCACAGGAGTCATTTGCCTCCCTAAAGAATTTTTGTGCTTGTTGAATTAAGCTGAAAACAAAGAGTACAAGCATATTACATTATAATTTAAACAAAACACAGGACTCCATGCATACACATAATAGTAAGAAATGAGCAACTCAAATAATTATTATTAAAAAAAAAAAAAGATGACAATCAGACAATGCACAGGACTCAATACCTTATTTTATCTTCATATTTGTTAAATAAATCAACAAAAACTATAAAATAAAAAATGTAATTGAATAATTAAAATAAAATAAAATAGAATTATTTTAGATAAGCAAACCCCTCATTCTTTCTGCACTTTCATTTTTTTCCTCCGACTTTCTCTCTATTATTATTTTTTAAAAGTTTTTATTTTGCATACACATTAGTGTGTGCTTTACTTCTAGTTCGAACAATAAGAAAACAGAAGCTTATCTTGCTATTAAGGTGCAATATGATAGTAACTTTGCTAGTTTGCCAATATCTGTGGAACATAATTCTGCTGGAAATCAAATCTACCTTGATGAACAGTAAGCAAATGTAAGCACTGTCGACAAAGATCTTATAAAACTCAGCAGCCGTTGCTTTATAACCTGACTGGTTTCTGATGGTAGGACTAGTGGATCTAAATCCCTGAAACAGTTTATGTTAAGGTGTATACGGTATAGCAATAGGACTTCAAGAACTTCCAGTGAAACGACATGTTGACCCAGAAAGATACCTGCAGATGAGCATTACCCCAGTCCACAGCAGCAAAGGTTGAAAATAAGATGTCATAATGTAACGCGAACTACTTTTCTTCCAACTTTTATCAGTCCTCTGAAAACATTTGTCATGGAACAGAAATTCAACTAATGATAGTATTCAATTAGAATTAGACAAAACACAGTATAGGATTAGATGCTAACTTCTTGAAGAAATAGAATCCTGCTCAGGCGCAGGAGCGGCTCAAGACCAAAGACAGCAAAGCCAATGATACCAAGGGCAGGTATCAATTGAAGCACAACGGGTCTTCTTGATATAGCATTATATGGCCTACATCAATATCGAAAAGTAAATATCTCCATAGATATTGTGTTCAGTGACGGATAGGCGAAAAAGGAAGAAGAGATGCAACAAAAACAAAAAAATTTAGCATCAGATGATAGACTCTTTTGGTAATAAAACTTAATACAAGTAACATATATCATAATACCATGCAATGGATCAGTTTACAGGTTCCTATTTTAATCAGTTTAGAGTCTTGGTGGGGTTTGTTCAATTCCCAATTTCTAACTACTTCACCACTCCCAAAAGGGGAACCAGAGCTCAATGCTCCAGATGCCCAACATAAATCTCAACAAAATGTGAAAGAGAAACCAAAAAGAAAATATGAGGGGGAAGAGGGGAAGTAAACATGCAGCTGTAATGTGACACTAGATGGCTAAACACATAAAGTGGCTTGGAGAGGAGTCAAATTGGTGCCCAACATATTAAAGAAAGCCCAATAGCAGGATATACCTCTCAATTGTAATTACAACCTGACTCTACAAAGTACAACCACTAACATTTAAAGTAAAATAGGTGCATAAAATGCATACGGAATAAACACGGTTGTTTATACATGTAGCGTTAGTTAAATAACATAGGGTTATCAGTTCAGAGGAAGTTTAGCCAAAAGTAAAAGGTGCACACTCTGTCAAACTTAAATTTTATAGCAATATGAGAACGGCCACTATCAGCATAACCATATATAAACATGGACATGCATATCAACTAATTTGTTAAAGTTTCTCACAACTACAAGGAGAAAAATAGAGAGAGGGACCTTGACAAAGAAATAGTAGCCAATTTCATGAGTGGGGCTTCACACCCTCCAGCTGGTATTAGGGCAGACCGACACAACAAAACATTACATCTAGAAGGTACAGGCCTAAGTGGGGAATGTACTCTGGAAAGAAGGAGTGCTGAAGAATCCTGCCTCTGTCAATTCACAAACAAAGTTCTCCATGGATTTAGACTACAAATAAAAGAAACATATAAATCCAATACAAAAACTGTATCCAATAAGCAATGTGAATGAAACTGACAGGCAACAAAAATTTAACAAATAAATAGCAAAATAACAAACATATCTGCCCCACAAGAGGGAACAAACAAGAAGCATGAAATTTTAATACATGAAGGCATGAAGGCCATACCAAACCATGTGGCGAAAGATTGATGGTAACAAAGCATAATCGATCACCACTCACGGGCTTCTGTCAATAGATAAGTAAGTGAAACTCAGCATTCTACACTATAAGAGGAAACCTCTAGGAAAATGAATCAAATCAAATAACCACATACATGACAAAAACTACAGCTTCCATTATTACTGTATAGCCTAAGGTCTTGAGAGAATCGTATTGAACCCGAATAGGCCATTGTTGAATTGACCTGAAGTCCAAGGTCATGCAATGAGCACAACATCATATAACAACAGATCGAAACTAGTTTACCCTTTTAAACTGAAAATTAGACCTGCATGAGAGAAAACAATAACCTTAGCAGCCAAGAAAATACAAGGTTTCATTGCAAATATTATTTTCCCAATTGTTTTGGAAGGGAAAGCAACAAAAATGCAAAGGTCCATCCTTAAATAATTTTCTAAGCAACTAAACAAAGCTCAGGGATTTTCACTTCTATAAAACTAATAAAAAGAAAAAAAGATTTGCAGTGAAGAAGAAGAAGAAGAAGAAAATAATAAAATAAAAACAAACCTTAGTTAATCAGCAAACAGTGCTTCATTCTGACGGACTCATAGAGAGAGAGAGAGAGAGAGAACAACGAATAAACTGAAATTTGATATGCAAGTAGTGTACCTGAGTGATATTTGATACAGATAATCCAAAGTTTTGGGATGAAAGAAAAGATAATATTCCTCGGAAACAATCGCCACTCTGCAAGTTTTACGAAACAAACATTGTGGGACTTAAGAAAGAAGGGAGTCGGTACACGAAATCGTTTCTTCCACGATGATGAAAATAGCAATGACATGGCTTGAAATGGAATCACGAATAATTCTCTTATTTATTGGATGGTATTTTGAACCAAAAAAAAATTATTTATTGGGATGGTATTTTAAGCAAAAAGATATAAACAAAAAATTATTACTAATTTTATATTTTACATTTTTGTAATTTAATATTAGTTTTTATGAAAATTTACGTACAATATAAATTTTTTTCTCATTAGATACATATATTTCTTTTTTATAAAAGCCTATTTAATATTATCTTAAGAACTAGCTTACCAAAAATAAATACGACTATTTTTAAAAATAAATTTTAAATACAACATCAAAATTAGAAGGTTTTTTTTTTTTAAAAAAAAAATGGTACAAAGATGAGAAAGTTTTATTCTCTATATTTTAGTAATAGTGTTAAAAAAATTATATAAATATTTATATATTTTTAGGCAAAGTATTCAAGAATTATTATGAAAATAATAATGGCCTAATTAATAAAATAATATTTTCAGATGTTTTTAATTCAAAGTTATTTATAATTAATCTGCTAAAATTTTAAATTTTATATAAAAATATTAACTAAATTTTATTTTTCAAAATATATTATGAAAATTAATATTTTTTATTACAAAATGTAATTTTATGTAAAAAGAGTTTAGAAAACAAGTTGAAATGATATAAAGTGGTTTAAGTGAAACTTCACCATGTGATTAAGTAATTCTCAAAAAGATTTTATATTAATTAAGTTAACACTCATTTACTATATAAATATTTATATTATATACGGAATACATTTTTAAATTTTAAGACATTTTAATTAATAAAATATAATTACGACATAAACTTATAGATTCAATAAAAAAAATTATCAAAAAATTGAAACTCAATGCATATCGACCTAATTTTCCAATATGACGATGGCATTGAAGATTCGATCTTTCATAATTCCCAACATAGTTATACCCAACAAAAAGGGATGAGTCGGCGGAAGAGAAGAGAAATTTTTAGGTAAGTATAATCTATTACGTTATTTTTTAGGTATTTAAATTATTATTTGATATATATAAAAATATTAAAAATTAATAAAATTTTATAATAATTTTTATTACATTATATATATTAAATAATAATTTAAGTGTTAATAATAAATCATGTTTAATTAAAAATTACTTTGAAAGAAAAATTATTTCATTAAAGAATATTATCTAAATCATGTTTGTGATTTTACATATTTTGAACAATGGCACCTTTTGCATAAGCGTGTATTGAATCATGAATATTCTTAGAGTTGATTATTAATGGGGTTAAAGCATAGTTGTATAACATGATGTAAAGGTAGATCCAATTAAAATGTCGAGTTATTGGGTTAACATGAACCGATAGTAAAATTGTTGAATCAAATAATTATATAAAGAATAAAATATTTTTTAAAATATTTTATAAGAATTATTGATATAAAATATATTATATTAAAAAATATTAAATAAAAATACTTTATAGAAAAAATATTTTTAAATAAGTAGTGATAATAATTTATTAGTTACATACTAAATTAAGAAATTGAGAATAATATTCAATAAAAATATATGATTTAATGATAAAATATACTTTATAATAAAGACATTTAAGTATAGTATTTAAATCCTAAAAATTATATTTTTATTAAGTTTTAATAAAAAATTTGACTAATCTGAGTCAACTCAGTTAGGTGGGTCATTAAGTCACTCATACCAATCCGAGTTTGACCAGGTCGTTGAGAAAGTTGGTTCAACAAATTAATTGGACTAACCTAAAATTCAAGTCACAAATTTTTTGAGTTGATTATTCAAGTCGATTGAGTCTGTACGATTATAAGTTAAAGCAAATGGTATCGCCAATGGATATTGATAGGTTTGGTATTCGAAAAGGATTTGGTTTGATTGAGTTACTGTAATTGTCAGTTAGTGTGTCGTTCACCTTAGGCCAGCGAATTGACAAAGAGAAAAAAGGAGGAGGGGAGGATTTTGGCCATCCTTGAAGGTAGAAAATATTACCTCGATCAATTTTGTCATTTTCACACATATAATCAAACATATCATTGTCTCTCAACTATAGTTGTTAAAACGGATTAGGTCATTTTTGGGTCTGATCAAATCGAATTATGTAAATTTTGAATTATTATTTTGTTATATCAGTCTAATCTTATATAGTGTTATCAAAATAGACCAATCAAAATCATTTAAGTTAAGTTAATTTAAGTCAGACTAATTTAGATTATTTTTAATTTTATATTTATTTTTATTAATTTAATTCACACATTTTATTAGACTATTTAAGTCGACTCATTAGATTTAATTCATTTTAACAATTCTACCTTGAACTCTCCTAATATTTTTTCTCTCACTACATCAAATTAAACTAAACCAAATCAAACTTATCTTAAGAATGTGTTTAAATGACATGTAACATAGAGAGTGAAAAGGCAACGAGGATAGCAAAACAAGTTTGCTATTGGGAGTTTAAAAATAAATAAGAAATGAAAGGAGAAACTCAAGGATAATAAAGTTGAGTTTCATATTAATTTATTATTATTTTCCTCAAAAACTCAAATTTTATTCTCCAAAATTGGGTAGAACAGGAGAAACTCAAGGATAATAAAGTTGAGTTCTATATTAATCTTCCTAACATGAAAAAATGTAATTCCATTTCTTTTTTTTCCAAGTCTTCATTTCCTTGAGTATTTAATAGCATCCTCCTTAACGAAGTACATCCAAACACACAGTAAGTTTAACAGTAAACAAAAATTAAATTAAATTCTTATTTTTATCAGTATTAAATTTCATTGTTTAGCCTATATATATATATCATTCGTTAATTTTTAAACTACTTTTCAAGGCAGTGACAGAAAAATAAACTATAAACGAAATGTGGAACCTTTTGGATTTGGATCCCTGCAGATGAACGTGTTGAACCTTTATCTTTTTCATGATCCTTCATCCATGGAACGTCCTCTGAGTTGATCCTCCGCTCGCGCGGCACAACGCAGCGTTTGAATCATCACTGAAACTCTCTGTATGATTCATATGTTCTATAAAATTAAAATATAATTAAATTATTAGATTCTCATTGCCACAATGAAGCTTCAGTTGTTCGACCAACTAAACCACTCTCAAAAATCCGCTTTTGCTGTGGCTTTCGTCCTTCTGTTGCCGCCTTTCTTTCCCAATCTGTTCCACCCTTTGGGTCGTGCTTCTCCTTCCATGTTCTCTGTAAGTCCTAATTTTCCACATTTTAAAATTATTTGTGAATTACCCGAAGTAATGATTTTGTTTGAGCTTGTTTTCTGTGAGAAATTATAGAAAAGACAGAAAGATTTTATTTTAATGAAGACCCAATTTTTGGAATCAATCAATTGCCCTTGCAGGAGTGGATTGCTCCGAAGCCTAGGCACGTGACTTTGCTAGAGGGTGCTTTGCAACGCCAAACTGTAAGTAGTGTAGACATTAATTTGATGATTTCACATGCTTTTTCTGTCTCTAGAGTTGTTTCAGAATTACCAATTATTTATTTATTACCAGTCTATTCAATTACAAACTAGTCTGTGGTCTCCCTTGCCCTACCAAGGATGGAAACCTTGTACTGAGCCACCAAAATCACATTGTGAGTTCAAATTGTGAATTGAATTTCTTTTTCTTTTATACAGTGGACATCTATTTATCTTATAAATAAGGACTGTGTTGTCTATGAACAGTGCCTGCTATTTTACATATTAACTTTTAATTTCTTGCAGCACTACCTGAAAAGTCTCGGGGATATATCCAGGTTTTCCTTGATGGAGGATTGAACCAGCAGAAGATGGGGGTATATAAATGAGTTTGTGTTTTGTGTATTTTATCATGTATCTCATTGGCAGCGAGGTTTTTGGCTCAACACTTGATCATTCATCTAATATCAGTCCCCCCCCCCCCCCCCCCCCCTTTCCCATCTCTTTGAAAGATATGTGATGCTGTTGCTGTTGCTAAAATTTTGAATGCGACGTTGGTGATCCCGCATTTTGAGGTCAATCCTGTTTGGCAAGATTCAAGGTATATCCAGAGTAGGCTATTTTTTGCAACCTTATTTCCTTTCATTTTCAAAGTGAAAAGTAGCCGTTTATGTGAAATTGTTATGTTTGTGTAGTTCATTTGCAGATATATTTGATGTCGATCACTTCATTGATGTCCTCCATGATGAAGTATCTATAGTGAAAGAGCTTCCTAGTGATTTCTCTTGGAGCACAAGGGAGTACTATGCCACGGGCATAAGAGCTACTAGAATCAAAACAGCACCAGTTCAAGCTACTGCTGACTGGTATATAGAAAATGTCTTGCCTGTACTTCAGAGGTAAGTTAATAGCTTAAGCTCAGATTCTTCCATGTTCTCCCCTCCACCCCAAAATGGACTTGGGTTTTACCTGTATGGTCATTGCTTTACTTGGATAGTTACTTGATTTCTATCCTTGTCAATATGACTACCAGAAGCTTTTGATACTAGTGATTAGAGTGGATTTCCATGATATAATTTATAGGTGTCATTTCTCTAGAGTCTAGATAATGATCATGGTATGTGAGCTTTAATATTGAGCATGGAAAACATATTTCCCATGGAAGTAATGCCTAGTTCATTGAAAAACAAAAAAGGGAGACATTTTAAGAACAAATATTGGGTGAACTTGTGAAATCCATTCAAATGGAAAGACATGATGCACTAGGCAATAGCATAACGTAGATTTGTCTTACCAATCAAGCCAGTTTTTATTTTTTTTACTTTTTATTTTTTGACAAAACTTATGGTTTAAGGCTTCATTTGTTTATAGAAAATAACTTAGAAAACATTTTAACTTTATAGTATTTAGAGACACTAAATGACTTTTTTCTATTAAAAATATAAACAATTTCCTGAACAAGAACATGCCTTTGAAGCCACCTATCACCCAACTGTATATCATTCTAATAATTACCTAGCACTTCCAGTGAATTGCTGGGCAGGCAGACACTTTTTGTTGTCAAACAGCCACCGTTGATTGTCAAGTGTCACTCATCATAGTATATTGGCCCTAATAGTTGTTATAGGATAAATAGTTGATTGTAATTCATGGATGTCTATGATCGGAAAATTTCGAAAAGAGATAAATATAAAAAAAAAAAATACTTTGGTTGGTAGAAATTTACTTTGAACTTTGATGGTATCATTTTTTTTGTCAAGTAGATAATGTTAATGAGGATTCAAGCTGCTTAGAATTTCTTTTTTTTTTTTTCGATTCTTCCTAAAATTATGTGCAAAATATTTTTATAGTAACAGAAAAACTAGAGGCACCAATCTGTGGTGTGCAGAAGGCCATAAGCCACTCAATGTCTTCCTTTAGAGATACATTATTTACATAAATATCTATTTTCAAATTTTGTAGATTTTCTTGTTGATACAGTTATGGAATTGCTGCTATTGCACCATTCTCTCATCGTTTGACATTCAACAACTTGCCATCAGACATCCAGCGTCTTCGTTGTAAGGTCAACTTTGAAGCATTGATCTTTGTTCCACATGTCAAAGAATTAGGAAAGACCATTGTTCATCGCCTCTGCCACACACCTGGCATTAACCAGGCAGAAGGGAATGGCAATCTGCTGGAGGAAACTGATAAATTTGGAAAACAGCAAACTGGGAAGTTTGTTGTGTTGCATCTGCGTTTTGACAAAGTATAGTCTTTATTACAGTTTGAGCAGTTTATTAGGATTCAAAGGTTATGCATGTAGCTTCATAAAATTCTAGGTCACTTGTTATTCTAATTTCATTTGGAAAGTCTTGTTATTGCATTGGGGTTACAATATTCTATGCTGCATGTAGTTTGTTATGTAGTTACAAGTAGACTAACTGCTTTATTTGTTTGAAGTAGCAGAATTAATTCAAATATCTTTAGCACCAAAATATTATTCCTCTGTGTGTTGGTGTAATTGTGCTTGCATGTGTTTTTGAATGATGAATTGATTATCTATGCTTCTGTAGTAGAGGAGCCAATTAATAGGCGCTTCTATATAAAGTTTATGTTGATTCTGTTGTAAAGACCTTTCAGAGTAACTACAGCTTCAACGAGCTGCACATTTGTTTTGCCTCTGTGTGTGTAAGCATGCTTGCATGTGTTTGGATGATGATTTATGCGTCTGTAGTACAGTAGCCAATTAATAGATGCTTCTATAGAGCAAAAATGTTGATTATGTTGTAAAGATCTTTTAAATTAACTACGATGTTAAGGAACTGCACATTTCATCTTGACTCTGTAACCCTGTAATATCTATGATAAGTTATGTATTTTCCATAAAACTGAGGCTTCTATTTAGTTTCATAATGGCCACATGTCTGTGATTCTAAATTTCCTATGCAGGATATGGCTGCTCATTCAGCCTGTGATTTTGGTGGGGGTAAAGCTGAGAGACTTGCTCTAGCTAAGTACCGGCAGGTGATTTGGCAGGGAAGGGTGTTGAAATCTCAATTCACTGATGAAGAGTTGAGAAATCAGGGGCGTTGCCCACTGACTCCTGAAGAGATTGGATTGCTCCTGGCAGCTTTGGGGTTCAACAATAGAACACGGCTTTATCTTGCTTCCCACAAGGTGCATTAACAGCATATAATAGGATGGACAGTGATTATGTAGCAGCAAATATTTCATTCCGATATTCATAACAAAATACCTAGTGATTAATAATCTAATACTTTCTTTGACAGCTCTATGGAATGGGATTTTGTGCTTTAACTTGGGACTTAGTCTGGATTGATTGTATTCTTTCAGGTATATGGTGGAGAAGCTAGGTTAGCAACTTTAAGCAAGTTATTTCCTCTTATGGAAGATAAGAAGAGCCTAGCCTCTGCAGAGGAACTGGCCAAGGTTAAAGGAAAGGCATCACTATTAGCTGCTGTTGATTATTATGTGAGCATGCACAGTAACATCTTCATTTCTGCTTCTCCAGGCAATATGCACAATGCTCTGGTAAGATTCATTGTTAAATGTTCTATTTTAAACTGAACATTTGAAAAGAATTACATTACATTACATAACTACTTACAGGTTTAAAAGGAAGCCTCAACAGAGCTATAATAAAATCAGATCTTCTATATTGTTTTGTATAATGAAGTAAATTCTCAAAATTTACCATTTAAACCAAACATCTTTTGCGTCTCTAGGTGGGACATCGTGCTTATATGAATCTGAAGACTATCAGACCCAATATGGCACTGTTGGGCCAGGTATTTCAGAATAAAAGCATGGGCATGGGCTGGTCCGAATTTCAACTTGCAGTCCTTGATGGACATAAGAACAGACAAGGGCAGATAAGATTAAGAAAGGAGAAGCAATCAATTTATACATATCCTGCTCCTGATTGCATGTGTAGAGCTTAATAGGAACAAGTTTTGACAGTTGTAAATTGATCTTTGGCTTAATTACGTTTTTGGTTTCTTTAATTTCAATGAAGTTCAATTTTTCTCTCCCTAGTTCTAATTGCAGTGATGTTCTGGTAGTTTTCAGATTCATGCAATCAAGATGTTGACGTGGAACTCTTTTTTTCACGACGTGGCATAATACTAAATAAAAGTGTCACTTCATCAAATTTTGTTATGTAAGCAATGCACATTACATTAGCATCAGACTAATATGGGTACCTAATTGCACCGATTTGAAAACTATAGGATAATATTGTTGCAACCGAAATAAGGGGACCAAAATTGAACTTCTATGCAATTAGTTCATATATGTAGTTAAGCCTTAATCTTTTCAACAGTGTACTGTATATATGGTTCATTTTTTTCATCTCGTGCTCATTTGAGCAGCATGTGATACATTGATCTGGGTAACTGATGTGAGAAAAGGAGTATTTAAATGTTGGGAAGACTGAAGTTGAAGTGACAATTTTATAGGAAAAATTACTTCATTTAAGCTCCGTTTGACTTGCAAACTTGAATGCATTATTATTGATTTTAGGAATTAGTCTTCGAGAAATGAGAATACCGTATATGTTAATTACTTTCTTTGAACAAAAGGACACATCCAGTCAGGTCAGGAAAAATGCACACACTGAGAATAATTCTACCTAAAGTGGAAACCACAAAAATGGAATTTTTAATGGATGTGTATTCTGAATTATTTAGTCCTTTAACTTTTTGGGGTTTACGCAGCATTAACAATGGAAGCAACTGACCAATTATCAGAGAAAATGCATTTTTTTGTTCTTTTTTATGCGAACATTGAACTTGGACCTCCTCCTAAACTCATTTCTTTGTCTTGAGCAACCCCATGCTAGTGACTGCTTAATGATGACACTTTTTCATGTGACCTACAGCTCTTAATTAAGAAAAAGAGTTCCGCTGCTTCTGTTTGAGAGTTAAAAGTGAAAAAACAAATGAGAATTATTATTTTTAATTTAAGAATTAAAATAAACTCTTTCTTTTCCTTATTCCCAATTTAAAGGGAAGAATTTTACATAAGTCCTCCCCTCCCCCTCCTTCCCCTTCCTGACATAGCATTAAACAAAATCACGGCCACAAGCACAGCCTGGTTATAGGTACTCCAATTTATCGAACGAAGATAATCTAAATGAGATGCCAATGGTAGAGAATACAATATTGCGTTTTTCCCTCTCTTTGTTTATAATTGAAAACAGGTTTTATGGCCCATTCTCGGAGAAGGGAACAAACCGTAAACAAAAACGGTACTATTCAGAAGTTCTAAATGGGATACAGTTTTATAAATCATGAATTGACAATTATGTACATATAGGTGCAATCAACTAGGGAGAATACAATGCATAATTCCAACTTAAAAAAGACAGCTGGATACTTTTTGCAGAACTTCAATCGAAGGCATATACTAAAATATCAACTTCTACTCTGCTTATTCAGCTACTAATCTAGTCATTCTGCTTAGCAGTTGGAAATGAAGACATCTGGCCATCCTTCTTATCCTTGCTAGCAGGAGGTCCACTCCCATTCCGTTGGACAGCAAATTCTTGTGACTCTGTAGGGATAGGAGATGGAGTCATTTCTTCCTCAATTGGAAGAGTTCGTTTTGAGCCTTCTAGGGCAACACCAAGAAGAATATTCTCTTCCAAGGAAGGCCTAATTGACGATGGAGACACAGCAGATTTCTCTTCATCTTGCTTTGACTGTGAAGAAGTAGCAGAAGCGGTCACTCCCCTGCTAGACTCATGAGAAGTAACAGGAGAAACTTCAGACACAGCACTTTGTGTAGGGTTTTTAGATACAGAAACTGTAATTCCCTTTCCTGCGTCTCCTGCACTTTCCCTTTTAGGCTGCAAGGTTTTGGTGGTCTTCTCTGATGAAGGCACAGCAGATTTCTCTTCATCTTCATTTAACTGTGAAGTAGCAGAAGCGCTCTCTCCCCTGCTAGACTCACGGGAAGTAACAGGAGAAACTTCAGGCACAGCACTTTGTGCGAGGTTAGACACAGGATCTGTAATTCCCTTTCCTGCATCTCCTGCACTTTCCTTTTTAGGCTGCAAGGTTTTGGAGGTCTTCTCAACTGAACTATCAGAACCCATATTCTGACTTTGGGCTTCAGAAATTGACTTGGACTTATCCTTGGAGTTTACACCGGGTGAGGAGGTTGATGTCACTGCAAAATTCTCATCTCCTTTGGAGTCAGATGCCAAGGTTTCATCAATCTTGGCATCTTTTTCCTCATTTGTACGAGTTGAACGAGTTGAAGGCTTAGCTTTGTCTTCACCATTGACTTTATATGGTGGTTCTATCAGTAGGAATGGGCGATTTGCCGCTGCTCTGGATCGAGTGAAAATGGTGTCCCCAAAGGGTATATTTTCTGAGTCAGCCTCACTGAATATTTTCTGAACTGTGCGGATAGGAGTGGCCAGCCGGGCTCGATGATGACTGACGACTCTCAGAAGATCCAAGAGGATGGCCTCCTGTAGTTATTAGCAAACACTTATCAACATACAACATATTGTATTACACCATGTGCAACCACAATTGCTCTGTCTTACCTTAACGCAGAGGTACTCTTCAAAATGTGAAGTTTTCACAAAGCATGATATTAATATCTGCAAAAAGAAGGACCCTTAGTAAGATAATGGTAAATCGAGAAAGGACAAGGCAAAAGGTAAACAATTACTAGCAAGGAAAACTGGGCAAGTTATAATAATACAGAAGGATAAGAGTGAATCCTTCAAAAAAAATAACGAATAAAGAGCCATGTTTGTCGAGATAGTACAGAAAACATCAAAATCAGGAAAATAAAAGCTGAAGATTTTTGCAGTGTATATATAAAATATAAACAAATGAACAGAACAGACACATACCATAAGAGCCTGATTTTCTGGATTGACATTCTCCAGAAAAACCCTTCTGTGCAATCTTTGCTGCTCTACTTGAGGATTTTTAGACAAAACCTTGCGCATATCAGCTACAATATTCTGCATGAAGAAAACGGAATGGAGATAACCTCAGTCTTCACATGAAAAAATACCCATCAGAAAGTCCTTGAACAAGTTTTTCAAGCATGTGAACAAGGATTGCTCACATTAATTTTGTTAACATCCAAGTGACTGATAGCAATGTAACTCTTGATGCGCCAATGAGATTTCTGACTCAGATTTCTCACAACATTTACAGTGAACTTGTGATTAGGAATATGAACGGCCTCACGATCATCACCTCTCACAATTGTTGGTGACCACCACCCTACATGCTGGAGAAAAAATGAAATTTGAATACGACAAAATTAAAATTACACATATAAGAAAATCTATCATTGGTAACAGTTCTATTTATCATCTAAACTACTCATTAAAACAAAAACAAAAAAATACTGGAACAGCATTACACTTCTTATACTTGTAAAGTTCCTTTTAAGAAAGGTAGAGAGATACAAACCTCAACTGTACCAGAAACCTCATATCCTTCAATCTTTGTTTGTATCCACTCGTTCACAATAAATGGCCTAGTTGCATGGATCATTATACTTGAAAGAAAGTTCGTAAATATCTGGATTAATCACAGATATGAAATTAGAATGGCAGCAAACAAGAGTATTACCAAATTGATTTTTTTTTTGGGCGGATAAAATTGATAATGGCTACTGGCTAGACACCTAGAAGACTTAACTTTTATAGTATTTGATGAAGTTGATAAGAGGATGATCCACAAAATGCAATGAACAAGAGGACATAAACAAACCATACTAGTAGACAGTACAAAAGAAACAATGCTTTACCTCACGACCTGCAAGAGTGAGCAACACTGTGCCCAAACCACCAGCAGTTAACCACTTCTGTGTGGAGAAACCTAGCAACTCCATGAACAATGACACAGCAGCAACCCATACAGCAGTATATACAGCTTTCCCAGCAAAATCAAGGCCCATCTGTCAGTCAATGTTTTCATAAATGACAAGCCAATAAATAGATTAACAATTTTGGGACTTCCTCAATAAAGATCCAAACAGAAAATGAATAAGGATATGATATAACACATTCAACCATATACTGAAAAACAAGTGTAAATAATATTTAAACAATAGACTTTTTAGGGTTTATACATTGATTATATTCCTAATCTTCATTTGTAATGATATATATAATTAAAAAAAAAACTTCTAAGGCTTCATTCAATGCTCTGACAACAAAAATAACTAGTCCAACAATATTATTGCAGCAAAATGCTACGCACACAGCAATTGAAAAATGACAAGAACTGACAAAGGTGGTAAATGAATGTGTAACAGAAACATACATTTCTTGCATCACTAGAGTCATTTGCCTCCATAAAGAATTTTTGTGCTTGTTGAATTAAGCTGAAAACAAGAAATACGACCATATAACATTATAATTTAAACACGATGTAGGACCCAATACACCTAATAGTGAAGAAGGACAAGAAAAAAGGAGAAAACAAGATAAAGCACTATCTCTTTATGACTGCTACAAGCAAAAAACCACAACAAATTATTAAGCAAGAGCAATGCAAACTGATTCCAACATTAAGGGGTGGGGGGAAGCATATCTTATAATTACAGAGTATAATAGTCGTAGAAGAAATCAATACTGAAAATCGTTTATAAAAAGCATTTCCAAATTCTGCAGGGCATGCTTCTTCCAGAAATCAATACCTTGATAAACAGTAAGCAAATGAAATCACTGTTGACAAAGATCTCACAAAATTCAGCAGTCGTTGCTTCACAACCTGGCTGGCCTCTGATGGTAGGACTAGTGGATCCAATGCCCTGAAACAAATTATGTAATGATCAATACCAATAGAATAGGGCTTCCAGTGGGATACACTAGTTGATCCAGAAACAAACCTGCACATAAGCATTGCCCCAGTCCACAACAGCAAAGGCTGAAAATACGATGTCATAATATACCATGAACTACTTTTCTTCCAACTACTATCAGTCCTCTGAAAATATCATCATAAATCAGAAAAGGTACTAATTATAGTATTCAATCAAATTTGGACAAGAGAAATAAGAATAGATGGTAACTACTTGAAGAAATATAATCCTGCTGAGACGTAGGAGCGGCTCAAGACCACAAACAGCAAAGGCAATGATACCAAGGGCTGGGATCAGTCGAAGCAAAACAGGGCTTCCTCGTAAAGCATCATATGACCTGCATAAATAAATATCTACAAATAAATGTTTCCATAGAGATTATGCAGTAAATGATAGATTAAAAAAAAAAAAAGAGATGAAACAAGAATAATACAAATTTAGCACCAATTGATACCAGTCCTTCAGAAAAAATCATAACACAAAAAATTCAAATTAAACATATCATAATATCATGCTGCAGATTACTTTACAAGTTCATATACTAATTAGTTTAACTCTTGGTGGGTCCAGTCAATGCCAATTTATATTCAATCCTCCATCACTCCTCAAGGAGAAAAGAAAAACAGATCGTGCTACAGGTTGAAGTTACCCCCAAAATACATGTCAACAAGCTAATAAATAGATACCAAAAACAAAGAGAGGGGGGCGGGAGGGGGTGCCTAAACATGCAGCTGTAGTTTGACACTAAGTGACTGACAACATGCTGGTGGTTTAGAGATGAGTCAAATTGAATTGAGAAAGATATCAAAGAAAGTCTACTGGTCTACTAGGTAAGATATCTAATTATATACCTCTATGAGTCATAACTACAAGCTGACTATAATACAAACATTAACATGAAATTTAGAAGAGGTGCAGAAAATACTCTTGGCATAAGCATGATTGTATATACATGTAAAATTATGACGACGGATAGCAAACATAAATTTTATTGCATTAAAGTAAATAAAGGGTGCACACCATAACAAACATAAATTTTATAGCAAAATTAAAAGGGCTACTAATCGGAAAACCATATATAAATAGGCACGTGCATATCCACTAAATTATGGAAACTTTCTCAATTAACAGGAGAAAGACACACCAACCTTGTTAATAAAACAGTAGCAGATTTCATTAACGGAGTCCCACTCCCTCCACCTGGTATTAGGACAGACCGACATATGAAAACATTACATCTGGAAGGCACATGCCTTATTGGGGCATGTACTCTACTTAAAAGATGGAGTGCCGAAGAATGCTGCTTCTGTTAATTCCAAAAAAGGAAGTTCTCCGTGGATTCAGATTTCAGACTAAATAAAAGCAATCAACATTAACACAAAAATGCAAAACAACAGTTGTATGCACAGAGGAATTCAAGTGAAGCTGATAAGCAATCGAAAATCTAACAAATAAGGGGAGAAGTAGCATGAAATTTTTAATCCACAAAAGCCATACCAAACCACGTGGTGAAAGATTTATGGTAACCAAATGTAATCGACCAACCCCCATCGGATTCTGTCAAAATGATATGGAAATGAAACTCAGCATTTTAAACTCAAAAGAGGGAAACTGTTGGAAGTCACTTAAAAATTAAAATTCAAATAAGCACATACATGATGGAAACTACAGAATCCACTATTACTGTGGAGCCTAACGTCACGAGACAATTGCATTGAACCGGGATAAACCATTGTTGAAACTGAAGAACAAGGTCATGCAATCAGCGCAATATCATATCACACAGATGGAAACTAGTTTCCCCTTTCAACCCAATGCTACAGTTTCCTAACGGGAAAACTGAGAAGAAAACGTTTCAAAATGTAACGGAAAATTAGACCTGCAAGAGAGAGATCAAGAACTTTAGCAGAGAAGAAAATACAATAATTCACTGCAATCATACTCATTTTTAAACTAAGAAGAAACATAAAGAGAAATTAACTCCAGTAATGAGCAAAAAGAAAGCACGAAATAAAACCCTAAAAGTTCGTGAAAAGTGTAACTAATCAATCTATCAAATTTATAAAATAATAACTATAGAAGGAGCCTTTAATTACCAAAAACAGCGCGTGATTGGACATGCCTTGCGTACTCTTCAGAAAAAAACACATATCGAACACTCAATTAACTGAAAATTGAGATCTAACTACCTGAATGGTACTGATATTATCCCTAGGTTCCTGGAAAAAATATATATATAATTTTCCTCGGAAACAAATCAGGCACTTCCTCCCGAGAAAATCGAAAAAGAGCAGAGCAAGAAAGAAGGGAAATTTCTGAACAGTTGTTGTATTTGAAGGTGGTGGTCGTGGAGGAGGAAGTGGTAGAAAAGTCCAACTCGGTTGGCTATGCTTCCTTCGTCTTAGTTGCACCCATTAACGGGTTTCATCTACGTGGTCCAATCAAAACGCACTGTTTCTGATTAATCCATGCTGATAACCCGCGAATTACAGATTTTTATTGTGGATTTATGTGGCGCCTGGAAGGTGGTTCCTAAATCCTAATAGTAATAACGTAAACGACATGACTAAAGTTTCTTTTTTTTTTTTCTTCTATTTTTGTTTTTACTTTTATTTCTTACAATATTCGTTTTTCTCCCTACCATATTTGATGGTTTCCTGACTTTCCTCATTTTCCTCGAAAGGCAGCGAGCAGCGAATATTATTGTTTGTATCGGCGAAGGGATAAATAATTAGAAGAATTAGACGATAGGAAAACGACCGTCAGGATGCATATATAAATAAAAATAAATAAATACTACTAAAAAACAACAAAAAAGAGGAACTTTTCCAATATGTTTTATTTTTATAATATTATACATTTAGTAATAATATTATATACCCACTTTATGATTTATGATAAACTGATGCGAATACAAATTTATTATTATTCGGGGAAAAAAGAGGAGAGAGATAACAAAATATTTTTTTTTTTTGGATAAACAAGAGATAACAAAAGATGTATACTAATTTGGGTGGATAATATAGCGCAGAGAGCATATGGTTGAGAACTTGTCCGTATACATGAAATGGACAAGGTAAGAAACGTGTCTCGTGCGCTGGATTGCTGAATGCTGATTTTATTTTATTTTAACACTGCTGACTGCTGATTAAGTAATTAGTGTATCTCTCCCGGTCAAATTAAAGTACATGATTTTGGGAAATTTAAGAATAACTGAAAAGAAAAATACATGTTTTTCTTAAGAAAAGAAAAGAAAAGAAAAATATATGTTTGATAGCGGAGCTAGGTTATATTCTATGGAATATGGAATATTACTCTTATTAAAACTGGGAATCATTAAGAAATTATCATTCAATAATAGTCAAATTAATGAAATAATCTTTCGAGAACAAATGTTTCAAGAACCAAAAAATTGTTTACTCTAAAATTAACAGTTGTTTTACTATAAAATTTGTGTTTTACATAACCCTTTTAATGAAATTAATTTCTAGCAAATTTAATATCTATATACTATTATATAAAACATGCAAGTGGGGCTAATGCTACGTGTTAATCATATATAAGTTTGTTTTCCTGTAATTTTTTACTTTTTTTATAAAGTTGTCTCATCAATTAATTTCTCCTATTTTTCGTGTGTTTCAATTTTTAAATATTTAAATTTTGATTTGTATTTCTTCACTAATTCAAACTTATTTCATGAAGAATTTCACCCACCATTAATTATTTTTTTTGAAACATTTTTAAATCCATATATATCTTCTGATATTTAAAATTTGAAACTGAAATCCTTTCATACATCATTCTTTCTTATAATAATATTCTAACTTCTTCTTACCGAACCAAAGTTGATGTGGTCTTTTTCTTTTTCTTTTTCTTTTTTAAAAATATCCTCTCCTTAAATCTGTTGTAAAGTGCTTCATCTCTATTTTTTTTGGTTGGTTCTACTTATTCTAAAAAACTTTTGAGCGTGTCTTCTCATCTCTCCTTCTTTATATTTCTTTTAATAATTTTTTTATTTATGGTTTATCTGTTATCATTCAATTTTTCGTTAGTGTATTGCTCAGGTATAAAACTAGTTTTTTAATTTAACATAAACATCATTTCTTTTTCAAAGCTCTCGCTTGCTTATGATTAAAAGCTAACATGATCATTTATCTAACGTTGATCCGTATTTATATGATGACGACCACCCCTTACCAAAAAGGTTCATCAAAGACAATTTGGTCGCTTTAATTATTGTTTGCTAAATTAAACATTTGTTAATTTGCCAATCTAAACTCCATAAACCACTAATGTTTGAGAAACTTTGTTGAAAAACCAATGCGGACAAGTTTCATTTGTTTTATGGACTTTGGGCTAATCTTTCGTCAATCGTCATTGCTTAAAAGGGTGCTAAAATAATGACATTAATGAACTTCTTTTTGATAAATACATTAATGAACTTTTTTCAAGTGATAAAATGTGTATTTGAATTAATTTATTTTATATTTAAAATATTTTATAATTAAAAATTTGTGAATTTTTTTAAATAAATAATTATTTCTTTTAAAATAATCTTTCTTAAACATTCTAAAATGTCCAACCCATGATATAAGTACTGAAATATTTTATGTCATTTTTTTAGTCAGCTTTATAAAAGGAGGGGAAAAGGTGTCTCTAATCCGTTGATGAAGCACTGCCCATAAAAGAAAAAGTCAAATAAACAAAAATCAAAATATCTAGTGTTCATGTTCATAAGTCATAACGTTATTTTGCAGCGATGCCGGTGAATTGAACTACTTACCCGCCTTGCCTTCTTTGAATAAAATAGCAAAATTACTTAAAGTCAAATAATGTCTTTATATTATAATAATTTGTGTATGTTTCAAACTTTAATTTTTATTCTGTTTTAAGCACAAGGATTTAAAACACCATCTCTAATTATGTACGGGTTATAATAACTAAAACGTTTAACTTTCTTTGTAATGTGCTAATGTATCACTTGTTAACATTATAAAAAAAATTATACTAACAATAAATCAATTTAAAACTCTAAACATGATTTGTTCAAAATCAAGTTATATTAATTCATAAGTCCTTGTACATTTTGGAAGATTCAAATAGGTTCATATATATATATATTTGAAAAAAGTTTAGGGGAGAATAAGTTGTCTCATTCTAAGGTCAATATGCATGGATCTATCAATATGAGTTAAATCTAAAACCTTTTTGTTTGATACAGTTAGTTGAGTCAACTTTAGGTGATAGTAGGTCTATATATTTTAAAAAAATTGTATTTGAATCTTTATAATTATAAAAATTTCTAATTGAGTCATTACCATTAGAGCACTATCATAGCCATAGAGAACTGATAAAAATGATCTGAAACTATATGAACACCATTATAAACTTTTAAAATTAGTATAATTTTAAAAATTTCTAATTGACTCCCTAGATTCTTATGTGTTATCATAGAAATAAAAATATCTTATTATTTTTTCTTGTTATGTATATTGAATATGTATATTTTAATTATAATATTAAAAATATAATTAAAATGAATAACATTTATAGTCTATATAATTGAAACGATACACATTCAATTATTCAGAGAAAAATGATTCCTATTATTTCATAAGCACTTAAGAAATTCTCTGAATTCAATTGTTTGATTTTTCTTCAATGCGTGAAAACTACTATTCAAGACAGTTGATTTCATGTATCTAGAATGCATAATAGTATTATTGTAAAGGTGACATTCAAGGGAAAATGTTAGTTTT
Organism: Ormosia semicastrata; assembly: GCA_029884595.1. NCBI lineage: Eukaryota > Viridiplantae > Streptophyta > Magnoliopsida > Fabales > Fabaceae > Ormosia > Ormosia semicastrata. The sequence continues at coordinate 18,401,984 of JAQQTO010000046.1, read as the reverse complement.
AGAATTTATGATACACATCACATATCACATAGATCATATATTTTTTTTGTTTCTCAAAGTATCTCTCATTCGATAAGTGATAAATTAATTTTTTGAAATATGATTATACACTTAAGTAGAGACCTTTTCTAAGAGTATAATTTTTAAATATATAAATTCTGAGATCGAACCAGAACCAAATGAAAGAGTTTTTGATGGCTTACAAAAAAAAGGAAAAATAGAGATAAATCGAATAATAAATAGTAATGGGTGATTTTTGTGAAATAAGAAAAACCTCATTAAATATTAGTGTTCACTTTTTTTTTGTATAAATATACATGCAAATATTAGTGCTCAAATTTAAGTAATGTAAGGGCTCATTTGGTACGAATGATAAGATAAGATCTGATAGTATTAGACTTGATAGTATAAGGCTTGATAGTATAATACCTGATAGTATAAAGCCTAATACGTAATGATTGGGGATATCGAGATGTTTAAAATTATAATGAAAAAAATCTTTATAAGAGCTTATACATTAAAACTCTATCAAGTCTAATCCCTCTCTCAAAGGTTTGATTAAGTTATCTATTATTTTAATGTATAAGAGGAATTTGATGGATAAACTTATACAATACAGTGTTTATACCAAACAACTGATAATGTCATAATGTATTATATTAATTTATTCTATCACGCCTAATACGACATGCCAAACAAGCCCTAAAAGTAATGTGCGCTACATTTATCACTTATTTTAATCAGTGCATTAGTACAACATAAATTATTATGTCAATAACTTTTTTTATTTGATTTTTTTTACTATTTATCACATGTTTGCTAATTTTTACTTTAACTTTTACACATAATTTAATGCAATATAACAATTTTTTTCATAAGCTTAAAGCTTATGATTCTAGATTATAGATTATTCCAAATGTTTTAAGATATAAATACTATTTTATCTTCAATCAAATAATTTTTTTAATCATTTTATATTTCTTTTAGTAATTTAATGCATACAAATGATTCTTTTTATATCATCAAAATAAAATAGATTATTTTAAAATTATTTTTCAACTAATATATCTAAACATAAAATTAATTTTATCATGATTGATTATAATAATTAAAGTTTTCACAAGTAATCCAAACACACTTCAATGGTGAAAAATACTCTTCCCTATTGTTTTTGGGATGAAAAGGTTTGGATTTTTTTGGTTTTGAGTCTCTAATCTAAGTCTTGGGTCCAAGAATAATCAAGTAGTTGCAATGAAGAGATGGATGGGAAACTCGTTAATCTCACTCCTATGCTTAAGTTAGTACCTAATAAAAGAAGGAATGCTTAGAAAATGAAGAGAGCATGGATAGTATTCTTATCTTTGCAATGAGGGAAGGTTTAGTATTTATAATCATTGAGTGGGTGACTAAGAAGAGCAATAACCCTACGTGTTAATCGAGAATAGCCAATTATCACCTAGTCTACTTCGTTGAGTCTATGGACTCTAATGCTTCCATTACGAATCGAGGATTCGTATATGCCAAAGTCATTCTGATACTTAAATTAATTCTTATAAGAGTTAGGGAACATAAGAAAAAAAGAGAAGACTTACCTCATTATGTATCTATCCAACTGCATATATGTATATATAAGCAAAATTGATAAAAACATATGAGATTTTGAATCCTCGATGTGGCATTAGATAGTGTGGTTAGCCTATATTTAGTTATAGAATGAGTTTGATGTCTAGGTTTTATTGGGTAAAAAGTTAATAGGAGAAAATGTTCTTAATAATATATAAGATAATATACAAAGATGAGAAATTTTTTAAATACAATTTATGACTTAAATAATAGACAAATTCACCAAATAGCATGCAAAAAAAAACTTGTATAATCCTTACGCCCTAAAGACAAGAAGAAAGCACAAAAAAGAGATAAAATACCAGTTAGATATTGGGCATGATATTAAGCTAAGGCACAAATATTTCGCTTTCTTTAAGACAATTCATGATCTCACAAGAACTCCTATGGTATCTAGGTGCAGTGGGTCATGACATGTTACCTCCAAGATACAACAACCCAACAATCATGTTGTTCATCTCTTTACTTATATACAAAGAGAGATAAGACTCTCTTCTCCAACACTTTTTCTCTATTCAGGTATATTAGTAAGTTTGTATATGTTTACCTTTTGTTTGTGAATTGTATATTGTGTTTGTCTGTTGATAGGTCTATTTATAAGTGAAGATATTAATGGTATTTGAATAATCACATTTAGTAACTTTTAGTGTGAGTGATTATTAGGGTGAGAAGTTACAATAACTTTAAAACACATAAGGATGGAGTTACAAAAATTAAAACAAAATTATTACTAATTAATAAAGCATCTTTCATATTCTCCACATGCTTTTTTAAGTGCAACTCCCTCAATATCATATTTATCAGTTATTCCTAATAACCCCTAAAATCAAAAAATATTGAAAGAATGTCAACTTTTTATTAAAATATCCAACATGCTTTATTTAATAGATTTTTTTTAGATGAAAAGTATGAATTTTCATTCAACTAGAAACAGAATCCAATAGTAATACATCAAGGAAGCATGGTGGCGAAACCGGCCAAGAAGCTTTTATTTAATAGATTTTGGACTTATATTTATAAGTGTACATAGTATAATAATCAATTTTTAAAAAAGTATTCATAATTTAAATCAATCACGTCTTTGTTCAGTCACGTATCTATTAATCTAGTCAAATTTTTTTTTGGTACATCAAGTCGTTTAAATTTAGTATAAGTGATTGAGATAAATATAATTTAAATAAATTTAAATTCAAATGAAGATAAGCAGGCAAAAACAAAATTAAGAGAAGTAAAAAAAAAAATTAGTTGGAGCTAGGTTGTGCACATTTTTAAGTCAAAGGCATATAAATCGAGTTGGCTTTGGATAAAAACCAATCCATAATTATCCATTTTTAGTGGACTTTTTCTGTCTTCACAGATTAAACTCACCAATTATACCCAAAAAAAAAAAAAAAACTCGCCAAGTCTGTCCCGGCAAACTATTATACCGTTAGAGTTTCATGTTCACGTGACACGCGCGTGATCATATTCCGTATTTGAATTCGGACCTAAGCGCCTTTTTCTCCAATTCGGTTTAATCCAAACCCGACACGTCCATATTCAAATTCGCGTTGTTCAAATATCGAAACAAAACGCAAACCCTTCGTTTCGTTCTGTTCTGTTCCTTCTCCAACGTTCACGAACGCAGAGAGAGACCCTTCTGTTCTGTTGAATCTCCGTTCTCTTCTCTCTCTCACTGTCGCTCACTTCGTTCCTCTCACACGTAAGCTCACATGCCCAACTCCCTTCTGCTTGATCGCTTCAGAATTTCATCAGCTTCAAAATACTTTGTGTTTTTCACATTCATGATTAATCACTGTTTTAACCTAAAGCGGGATTGAATTTTGCTTTCAAATTGGGTTCTAGGGTTTCCAAGACGGGTTGAGTTAGGCAGAGATGGAGAACTCGGATGGGAGAAACGCAGATTCAACGCAATGCGTGCGAGTTGCCGTTAACATTCGGCCCCTGATTACATCGGAGCTTCTTCTCGGCTGCACAGATTGCATTTCTGTCGTTCCCGGCGAACCTCAGGTGCTATTAATATTCGGCCCCAGTGTTCTTGTTTGAATTTTAGGTCCATAATTTTGCTTCGTCATGTTGCATTTGCTATTTAACAATATGGTTTATGTGGCAATATTTGAGTTAAGATTTCGTGTATGTTGGAATTATTTAATCTATGAAATTGATACCTATTGGTGTGTTTGGTAGGTGCAAATTGGGTCTCATACGTTCACCTATGATTATGTTTATGGTAGTTCGGGGTCACCTTCGTCTGCAATATACGATGATAGTGTAGCTCCGCTTGTTGATGCACTCTTCCATGGCTATAATGCCACGGTTCTTGCATATGGACAGGTATAATTTTCAAATATTGTTACTTATGCTTCAATGATTGTGAAAACTTTATTTGAGAAACTTTGCTTTGTTACTTTAGTCTGTTAATTGGGTTTATGTTCTCATTATGAAAGACGGGATCTGGAAAAACATACACTATGGGCACCAATTATAATGGAGAGGGAAGTAGTGGTGGAATTATACCCAGGGTATTGGAGACTATATTCAATAGAGTTAATGCTATGAAAGACTCCACAGAGTTTTTGATTAGAGTATCGTTTATTGAGGTAAAGAATACTATCATCAGTCATTAGTTAATGAATTTCTCTGTAATTGTCAATTGAGTTCAGACTTTTAAAACTTGGTCTGCTAAAAAATGACAGATATTCAAGGAAGAGGTTTTTGATTTGCTTGATCCCAGTTCATCCAGAGGAGAAGTGGCCTCTACTGCAAAGCTCGCTTTGCCCGCCAGAGTTCCCATACAAATCAGAGAAACAGTAAATGGAGGAATAACACTTGCTGGTGTGACCGAGGCCGAAGTTAAGACAAAAGAAGAAATGGCATCTTATCTCTCAACTGGTTCATTGTCACGTGCCACCGGGAGTACAAATATGAATAGTCAATCAAGGTAAAATGCCATAAAAAAAGTATGCAGCATTTTTTGCTTTGTAACTAATTTTTCATGGTTTGGTTTGATATTTAATGAATTAATAATGCATATGATTAATGGAAAATTAATTTATAGGATGTTGACTGTGTGGTTTACATTTTTTGTCTAGTCGTTCGCATGCTATATTCACAATCACAATGGAGCAAAAGAATGGTGATGATATCTTATGCGCCAAACTCCATTTAGTGGACCTTGCTGGTTCTGAACGTGCAAAACGAACTGGTGCAGATGGCATGCGTTTAAAAGAAGGTATTTCTAGTTGTTAATGATACAACAGAATTGTAGGGTTAGGAATAGAATTAATACAAAATAATGTTGATTCTGTATGATTGTTAGAATATAATTTTGAAAATTGAGTTAATTAATGCCTTTTATGCTAACTGAATTCTTTGTAAATGCAAGTTGTCTAAGTTATTTAATAATCAATTATTGTTTTTAAATGGATTAGGCATTCATATCAACAAGGGTTTATTGGCTCTTGGAAATGTAATAAGTGCATTGGGAGATGAAAAAAAGCGAAAAGAAGGAGGCCATGTACCATATCGTGATAGCAAATTAACACGCCTACTGCAGGTTTGCACAATATTTATTTAAGCAGCATATGTAGTATACTTATACTGAATAACTCTGCCTTGTCCATTCTATGGATGATTCTTTCTAACGTGAAATAATGTAAGAAATAATAGCAAGACATAAAAACTGAACTTATATATGGATGTTTACTCATGAGTTCATATACTGTTGGGAGTGCTCCTTGTCATTTTGTTTGACATATGAGAACTCTTAAACTAAAAGTGTCGTGTCGGTGTGGGTATAATGTATTGCGACTCCTATGTTGAAACTTGTTTGCAAAAGCCACTGTAACCAAAAAAATGTGATAAAAAAGCATTATGTGTGGCTTTTAGTTTAAAATATTATCTTATACATGGATTAATATTTTCTTATCATGACATGCGATTGGATAATGAATGTGTAGGATTCTCTTGGAGGAAACAGCAAAACGGTGATGATAGGTACACATGATGAGAGTGTTTTGATATTTTTATATTTTCTATTGTCACATGTATCATCTAATCTGTTGGGAATGTTACAGCATGTGTTAGTCCTGCTGACACCAATGCTGAAGAGACATTGAACACTTTAAAGTATGCAAACCGTGCTCGCAATATTCAGAACAAGGCAATTGTAAGTGCAATATGCATCTTTTTCATCTCTTATTCTTTATTCTGGGCGGGGTCGTTTGTGTTTCTTACATTTGGTGAGCTTGAATTTTCTTGTTTCAGATTAATCGTGATCCAGTGGGAGCTCAGGTGCAGACAATGCGAAGTCAGATTGAGCAATTGCAGGCTGAGCTTCTGTTTTATAGAGGTGACGCCAGTGGACCATTTGAGGAGCTTCAGGTACATCATTATTTTAGAAATTGTCAGAAGTTGCTCACTCATCTACTGTTTATATGTTTCTAATGGCCTTTGATTTTTTATTTTATTTTCTCAGATTCTTAAACAGAAGATATCTTTACTTGAAGCAAGCAATGCAGAGCTACAGCAAGAGCTTAAAAGACGTCAAGTAACTTGCGAGAGTTTAACACAACGTGCTTTTGATGCTCAGGTCTTTCTTTGATCCTTTATTTTCTCAGTTATAATAAATATTGTGAGTTCCTTACGATATCTTTGCAGTGTTTTTGACATCAAGTTGTAGGGTCTCACTCAAGGTGTTGAAAATATTTTTAGGTTGAAAAAGACCGACTGATAATGAAAATAGAATCCATTCGAAACGGTAAATCTTGGGATGAGATTGACTCAAATTCAAATCAGGTCTGAATGCATTAAGTCCTTGTTAATGCGTGGTTACAATTTTCTGAAGTAGATCCATCACTGAAACATGGTCTGAACTCAATTTTAGGATTATGACCTAGTGAAATCTTATGTGTCAAAGATCCAAGATCTCGAAGGGGAATTGCTACGTTTGAAAACTTCAAACACCGTGAATTCAAGCCGTTTTGTTGATTGTGTTGATTCCGATGATGATGGATACCGGTCAAAGAATGCTTTATTTGCATGTGGTAATGAGTTTTCATCTGATTGTGATGCCAAAGCTGTGGACGTACCAGGTAGCACATTGGAAAATATGTCTAATTGAAGTATTATTTATTGCACAGTGCATCTTTTTATAGAGCGTTAATGTTTGTGGATGGTGTTAAAAATATTATTCTTGACAAATTTGTTTTGGTTTAGACAAGTGCATCAAATTTTTAAGATGACTTACTGGATTCTGAAAGTTACTATAGCAACATTTGGACTTCTTAATATCAAAGTTTTTTTATTTGCATTTTTTATCTCTGCAAATTGGCATTTCATCCTAAATATCAATAGATTTTTTTTATGAACATTTGTACAACTTGTTTGCAGATGAAATGGAAGATGATGCAAAGGAGCTAGAACACTCATCTCTTCAAGAAAAATTGGATAAGGAGCTCAAAGAATTGGATAAGAAACTTGAGCAAAAGGAGGTAAAAGTTGCTTTATCTAGTTTTAAACTCATTAAGATGTTGATCTTTTTTCTTTGTTTTATTGAGTTTTGATTTGCTAATGCCCTTATCAAATTATGAAAATTCACAAGATTTATGCTTTCAAATTGCTAAGCTTGGCTTAAATGTATTGTATTACATGTTTTGTAGGAATATGATTGATTTCGCAACATGTTTCTACTTTCTAATTCTTTTTTTTCTCTGGTCGAAGGCTGAAATGAAGCTGTACAATAATGCTGATACTTCAGTTCTTAGGCATCATTATGAAAAGAAACTTATTGAGATGGAACAAGAGAAGAAAATGTTGCAGGTAAATTGCTTTGTGCTACGTATCTAGGTTTCCTTGCATTATAAAAGTTCTTGTAATAACACTATTCCTTCCGTATATTATTGGCAGAAAGAAATTGAGGAACTTAAGTTCAATCTTGCAAATATTTCATCCACCTCTGATGATGGTGCTCAAAAGTTAAAGCAGGATTATCTTCAAAAATTGAATGCTCTTGAAGCACAGGTGATTTGTTATTTGGAATGTGTTAATTCTCAATGGCCACTCAATGCCATAAACTGATTATTTGTTTCCAGGTCACTGAGCTGAAGAAGAAACAAGATGCTCAGGCTCAACTCTTGAGACAAAAACAGAAGAGTGATGAGGCTGCAAAACGACTTCAGGATGAGATCCAGAGAATTAAATCTCAGAAGGTGCAATTATGCTGTTAATGAAACTTTAATGAAACTTGCATTTTCAGTTACAAGTAGAAAACTTTTCCTCCCCACTTTTGTGGCATTACTCATAGTTTATTTTTTTTAGGTTCAACTTCATCAAAAGATTAAGCAGGAATCTGAACAATTTAGGTTATGGAAAGCTTCACGCGAAAAAGAAGTTCTCCAGGTAAATGCATGAGGGCAGAATTCCCCCTTTAATTTTCTTAATAACAATCTCATTGTTACTTTGCTATTCCCTTATATAATCGTATAGAGGGTAATCTTTTCACAACTTCTGGTATTCTTTTTTCAATTCCATAATTGTATTATCTATAATTTTATCTTATCGTATAGAGAAATCAGGGAATATTTCTTTCTAATCTTGGACGCAATCGCCGCAACATCTCTCACTGACATGGTTTCAACAAATAGATTAGTTATGAATAATGACAGCAATTCTTCTGATACATATTTTGATTAATTAACAGCTTAAGAAAGAGGGAAGGAGGAATGAATATGAGATGCATAAGCTGTTAGCGCTGAATCAGAGGCAAAAGATGGTGAGTTGATGTTCAAACCACTTGCTGTTGTGGCCTTATTTCGATGCTGTTTATCCCACTATTTATATGTTGATTTACAGGTATTGCAAAGGAAGACGGAAGAAGCTTCCTTGGCTACAAAAAGGCTGAAAGAACTTTTGGAATCTCGAAGGGCTTCCTCACGTGAAACTATGGGTTAGGAGATTTACTGTGTCATGCAACTCTTTACCCTATTTTGTGAGCTTACTAATAACTGGCAATTATTGTTTTATACGTAGGTGTTGGAGGTGGGAATGGTCCTGGAATTCAGGTACTCGCAACTTCATTTTTGAGTTTGTAAATTGTACACATGGATTAAATTGTTTATTAAACATTGATGAGTGCTTTATTTTTCTGAATATTATACTTCTGATTTCTTGGCATACTGATCAGACTACGCATCTTATTTTCATGCATGCTAATGAGTGGATATGTCTTGGTGTTTTGGTATCTGCTACTTGACATGTGTTTTTTTATTTGAAGGCTTTGATGAAGGCAATTGAACATGAGCTTGAAATCACTGTCCGAGTGCATGAAGTACGTTCAGAATATGAGCGTCAAATGGAAGAGTATGTGCCCTTTTCCACTTTATGATTGTTCTAAAATCTGATGACTTTAGAATGAGTAGGTAGAGTGCCTGATTAAATTTGTGAGCATAAGTTTGAATTTTGAAAGCAACATGGTGATGGCCAGGACGTTGGACAGCCCCCTGCCTTTTATATATGTTAGAATCTGATAATTTATGTTATTTTCACCTTTTTAAAATAGAAGTATGGATTATAGCCAATTAGAGACGCTGGACATATTCGTTATTTCTGGGTTGTATTTATTTTGTATTTATCCATTTTACTCAAACTTAAAAGATGAGAAAACTTGTACTGATTTTCTAATTTTCTTGGCATACATGTGTTTAAGAGTATCTACCCAGTGATTCTAGGCTAGCTTGTATAACAGCTTTATGGCGAGGATTAAAACCTCTTCATCATTACTTTATGTTACATAAAACATAAATCTTTCTGTATACGGATTAAATTATTTTTTCCCCTCTTTTTGATTAGAGCTTCTCTCACTAATTCATTTAATTATTGCTTTTCATTTTAGGAGGGCTAAAATAGCCAAGGAGATGACCAGGTTAAAGGAAGAAGCAGAGATGATGAAGCAAAATAATTCATGGTGACATGTCTTGCAGTTTCCTGTTTTTCTTTAAGAATTGTACAATCCTGTTTGTGGTTTTTCTTTGGCAATCTATGTTTGACAAACTCTCTCTTTGACTGATTGCTAATGTAGTGATTTCTCCATATCAATGTCTCCTGGTGCAAGAAATTCTAGAATTTTTGCCCTTGAAAACATGCTTTCTACTTCTTCTACAACTTTAGTGTCTATGGCATCACAGTTGTCAGAGGCAGAAGAGCGGGAACGGGTTTTCAGTGGCAAGGGACGTTGGAATCAAGTCCGGTCCCTTGCTGATTCCAAGAATTTGATGAATTATTTATTCAATATAGCATCTTCCTCCAGGTAGTAGCTTATCTGTATGTCATGTTTCGGTCCATAATTTAACCTATAAACCTTGCAAAGTTGTTAAACTAGAGGTGTTCTACTAAAATGCAATATCTGTTAAATCACTAGTAATCCAAATTTTTTCCTTTGTGATAATATGACTGACATTTTCCTCTGGCTTTTCTTTATCTCAGGTGTTTATTGCGAGATAAAGACGTAATCTGCCGAGAGAAGGACATGGAAATGAGAGATCTAAAAGAAAAAGTAGTAAGGCTAAGCTACTCACTTCGACAGTCGGAAATGATAAAAGCTGAACTTACTCATCAGTTGAAGTTGCAGGTTAGTGTGCTTTAGCTTGTATGCCTGTATGACATCATCCAGATAAAGCTTCAAGTAAAAACATTGTAACGCAATTTAGTAAAAAACTTATCAATCTTCCTCCTTCCCAAAATTTAGCAGCTCTTTGTAGATTTTAAGTATTATCCATCCTAATTTAGCAGTTGGATTCTCCAATTATTTAGTATTTTCGTTTTAAGAAGTTTTTCCCATATTATTTGAACTGTATGACAGAGTGCAACTTTGAAGAGATACTCAGAATCTGTGGGGGATTTAGAATGCGCTAACATGAATGTTGGAGGACACAAGTATGACTTGCGCAAGCCGGTAGGTCTCACATATCATTAGCTCTTCTACAACGCCGCCTGCAAAAGATTGTATCTCACAATAACATTTTTAGCACTGAAGTTATTGAACAATTGGTTATCATTTAATCCGCTGCAACTTATTTTAACTTTAGGAACACCGCCGATCTACCCTTCTTCTGGAGGACATGGATATATCTGACACAGAATCAGATGATTATGATGATGTTGATTTTGAAGTGGATACAACAGATGGCGACTGGAAAGAGTCAGGAAAACTAAGGGTTAGGAAAAGGAAATCTAAAACCAGACGTTCAAGCACCGAAAATAATCAGTCAAATATCAACAGTTCAGAAGATGTCAAAGACAATTCAAAAGATAGACTTGGAGGTGCATCTGGGGAAACTGCATCAGACATTTGCTGCTCTTGTAGTAAAACCTCATCGTGCAAGACAACAAAATGCAAGTGCAAAGCCATGGGCAGCAGTTGTGGAAGTTCTTGTGGTTGCCTGGCAACCAAGTGTGCCAACAGAGCATCTATCTCAAATGAGTTACAGGAGCCAACACAATCGGGGTTGGTTGAAATGACCGAAAATAACTCTAGTATTGAAGAAACAGACAAAGACCGCATTCTTGCTACTCAAGGTGCAGAGTTACTTCAGGGAGCACTGGTCTGTAGGCCTGCTGAGACAAACAGTGACCAAGGGCCAAGAAAGCCTCTCTCGGACATAGGAAATACACTGGTGCGTCTCAGTTCATCCTTTAAAAAGTCAAGTTCTTTCTTGATTAAAATAAATAAATAATGCTACTCATACAATACATTAGTTTACATTTATATATTTTACTATTGATTCTACTTATTTTTATATACATCTACACTTTAATTATACCATGAAATAAGAAATGTGCAAGAAACATTATTAAAAAAGAGGCAAGTCTCTCTGCATTGGGCAAATTCATTTAATTTGAATCATCTCATTTTTTCAAGTCATTATTGCATTGGAACTGGAAGTACTTCAAATTGCTTTATTTATCACGTGACTTATTTTTTCGAAAGTATGGTAATCCTCCTATTTATTTACTAAAATAATATCATTTAAGGAGTGCATGTAATTTATTATAGAAATCACACTTGAATTCACTCGTTTTTTCGAGTAGGCTCTATTTTATAATGTCAGAGGTTTCTTATAAATTTTTATCTCATGCTTTTTGTTGGGGCGAAAACGATCAGGTAGCCTTGTTAAGTATTACAGTCTCTTTGTGCAGGTCAAATCAAATGCCCTAAAGGGTAATCAGAAAAAGAAATTGCGGAAATCCACCATACTTCTTGTTTCAGATCCGCTACCTTCATCCCAGCCAGAGAATTCTGAAGTCCCCAACCCCAAGAAACAAAATAATAACATTAGTGAAACAAATGTCGCCGTGAACATACCACAGAAAATGCCCTCATCTAGACCTGAAAATGCTGCCTCTGCCCCCAAGGCAGAGGGTAATTTTGTGGACCCAGATTCACCTTTGAAATTACCAAGGGCTATGCGAAAGGTAGCACCATCAAATGCTGGCGTGCCATTGTGGGACAGGAATGCTGGCAAGTCAGATGAATCTAACAATAATAAGAAGGAGCCTGAAGTTGTTGAAGGTAGAAGTCCGCTACGACATAAAAGAGCATTGGGGGAGAAAGAGAACAACAGACGCTAATCTTAATATCTTACATCCATTTCTTATCCTTTTCGGTGATGTTTATACCCCAAAGGCTAAAGCTCAAATTGAAGACGAATGCCATTACCATATTCTTATGGTTGATCTGTTGAAGAAAGAAGACTCCAGTAGTCCAGTGGTGTATAGGGTTCCTAGAAATGTGTATCAAATTGATTTTCGTTTTGCCTGCAGTAGACAACTAGATGAATTGGCTTGATCTTGGTTAAACTTATTTTAGATCAAAATATGTTGTGTCAAAGCTTTTAGGGTCTCTCCGTGGCCCGTGGGGGATATCAGGTGAAAATATTTGTGTCAAAGCTCAGCATTTGAGCTGAATCCGTCGGTGGGAAAAATCTTTTCTGCCGAACTGCCACATTTTTTATTGTAAATAAAGAATAGAATCTGTTTGTGTTTCCTTCATTTTTCGCGTATAGTGTATTTTGCCATTGACTGTCATTAGTGAGAACCGAGAAGGAATATCTTTCAAAACTTTACGTGCAATAAAGCGAAAATATTTCCTGATTTTTTTTTGTACAATATTTCTTGATTTTATATTGTATCTTTATTTAAAATTGTTTTTTTTCTACAATTTTTTTTTGGATATAATGGACCAATAAGGTTCTAACTTTTAATCAATTATATCCTACCAACTATCAAGATTATTGAACACTATTGCACTTTTAATAACTTGAATATCTCTTATTTAGATAGCGTTTGATACATTTTTTTTCACACACTTATTTATAAAGAATATCATTATATATTGTTTTCCTCTTATATTATTTATTAATTATTTAGTAATGCAAAATTTAAATTATAAAAGCAAATAAGCTTTTAGTTTAAGATACATTTTTTTTTGTATCGGTTAGAAGATATTAATAATTGTGAGGAATAATTTAAGCATGCACTAAAACAATTTGTGAATCTGGCTTTGCACTTTGATTTCTCTTTAATTAAAAGAGATACCGCTATATGAATATAAAAAAGAATTTAATTTTATTTAATTACTTAATAACAACAGTATTTATTTTAGTTTTTTTTTGGGTGCATATTTTAGTTTAAAATATGAATGAAAATTAATGTAAAAATTGGAATTTATTTAATATAATAATTTTTAAAAAATATTATACTAAAACAAGATATTGTTTTACCAAAAAAATAACACACAAGATATTTGTTTTAAAATATACGGCAAATACAAATACAAGTAGTATAGATTCCGGACCTAGAAAATTTGAATCAAGCATGTTTCCCTCCACAGGCTTCAATTGCGCTGGCCATTGTTGCTTACGTGGCACCGCACAATTGTTTGTCTGCTAGGCCGAGTAAACGCAGTAACGTTATATAGCCGCGGCGAACCAGAGCAATAGTTCGATCATATAGTGGAATCGCCATTTGCGTCTCTTTCCTTTGCCTTTTCATTTTTCTCTGGAATTTCGATTTCAATTTCCCCATAGTTGAGGATCATGAAGAAGACGAATCGCCGATCCAAGCAGTCGAGTCCAGTCGATGCCTCAGCTTCGGGTCCGAACGAAAAGCAACTGTACGAGGAGAGGATTCGCGAGCTCGAGCGAGAAAACAAAGCGTATCAGGTCAGTGTTTGAATTCCCTCATTAATCCGATGCTGTTGTTTGTTTCTGATCTGGATGAGGCCTATTTGGTTCCTAAGAAAATGTAGAAAAGAAAATTGTTGGTTATCGAGATCTGGTTTTTCACATTTTCGTTCATGGTGCTCGAATGATACTTACTAAGAACTTGCTTAACACCGGTGTTTGCATTTGCCATTTGGCTTGATAATTTGTTTAAAAGAGGATAGGTTTCATAGATTTGGCACCGGATGGTTTTGAATTTTGAAACGGAATCCTTAATCGAGGGATTTGAGAAGGGAAAGCATTTCCGATACAGAAAGTGCAAATTTCAAAATATTGCAAATTTAGGAAGTGATTGATCTGATGAATTTCAAGAATTTTTGTACCGATTGAGTCAGCTAATGTTATTACTATGGAGTTCTGTTCTATGAAGAACCAAAATCGTAGGGTAGGAAGTTCTTCCTTACTTCGGGTACTGTGTAATTTGGCAGATGGAGATCGCAGAACTAAGGCAACAACAGGGAAATGATTCATCTGCTTCTGACAATGGAGTTGAAAAGCTTAAAAAGGATTATCTTCAGAAGCTGAACGTACTTGAAGAACAGGTAAACGTTAATTTGCACTAGCAGAGTGAAAATATTTTTGGCAGTAGGACCGTGATTTATTTCAGTATTATGGTGTTGCAGGTTACAGAATTGAAGAAAAAACTAGATTCTCAATCCCAATTTTCAACCCAAAGGAAAAGAGTTGATGAATCAACTAAGCAGTTGCAATTTGAGATTCAGAGTTTAAAGGCTCAGAAGGTGACATTTCTTATGTGGATGGACTCTAGTGTTTTTTTAGTCCTTATCCATCCCTCTTTTGCTTTGGTATCGACCATTGTGTTTACATATAGGTTCAACTGCAATGTAAGCTCAAGTTAGAGTCTGTGCAATTCAGATTATGCAAGGCCTTACTGGAGAAAGAAGTTCTTCAGGTATCTATTCAGTTATGTTCTCTTATGTGTAAGATTTGGATGATTGATGATTTTCATTGATAAAAAGATGCTTTTTAACAGGGAGACTGATGAGTTATATATTTGGTAAACATAGCAATTGCTATTTACAGATCTAGCTGTTTTATCTAGTATCTCCCTTCCGGTTAGTATATTTATCTTATGGAATATTTGTTCCTGCATCATCAGCTTAAGAAAGAGGGAAGGAGAAATGAATTCAAGACCCACAGTTTGCTGGCTTCAAATGAGAGGCTTAAAATGGTTGGTTCATTGTATCTTCCTCAAGGTTTTTTATGTCTTTTTCTCTCTCTTTGTTGCTGTGGCTATTATTTTTCTTACAGTTGCCACTTTTCTCTCAATTTCCTTACATCAGGTATTGCAGCGGAAGACAGAAGAAGCTTCTGCTGCTATTAAACGTCTAAGAGAGATGATAACAGCTCGAAAAGTTATATCAAATAGATCAGCTGGTTAGAAGACCTGAATATCTTTCTTGTTTAAATATTTATTTTTGATTTATTTTGGCCTCACTACATTCATTTCTTTACTTTTTTCATATGCTGGTTCTCATGTAGGTGCTAGAAATAGAAACGGTCAAGCAATTCAGGTAATTTTCAATCAATAGAAATTGTTGATTGCTTGTGGATTTAACATTTTATCATTTGGCGTTATTTCAATTTGACAGGCACTTTTCCTGACGCTTGCAGATCCTTTTCTAGGATATCTGTATTTGACTGAGTGCTATACGGTTCATAAGTTGTGTTGAATAATGATATTTTTCACCTCCGCATAGTTATTTCCTTACTACTTGGCTGAGCCTTGGTCATAGATCCTCCACTGGGATGTCTATATTTGATTGAATGCTGAGGTTCATGGCCTGTGTTGGGCATTGTATCCAATAATGTTATTTTGGACATCCTCTTGCTTCTTCCTTTTTTCAGTATAGAATTTCATGCTCCAAATTTGTACTGTTTAAGCTCTAGAGGAGAATGTAATGTTTTATCCTTTGAAGGCTTAATCAATCTGATAGAGGTTGCTTCAGTTGAAAATGTATATTGAATGGGTTTGACTGCTGTTTTGTAGCAGTGGCCTGATTAATATGTTAGCCTAACTTATTAAAACATCACTAAAAAAATTGGCTGGTGCAGGATGCTGAGCATGAACTTGAAGTCACAACTCAGTTACACGAGTTATGTTCTCAATATGAATCCCAAATGGAAAAGTAAGTCTGATGTCACTCCTATCTTCTTTTCCTTGGCTTGTACTTATGGCCCTTCTTTATAGGTGTTCAAAAGGTTCAACTCTGTTATTCATTTCATATTTTTATTGAGTTCCCTTCCTTGTAATATATCTCTGGATTTAGCAAAGATGAAATACCTTTTTAATCTGTCAAAGTTGATTACTAAATACCGTCTGAAGGCTAATAGTATGTATTTCTAGGTATGGTTCTTCTAATGTGGGAATGTATCTTTTTACTCTAATTCATGCTAGATTAGGAATGTTTACTTTGAGTTGACACTTTAACAACTGTTAGCATCACAAGTTTTCAAAAGCTGAGCATTGGAAAAAGTTATTTTAGTGTTTGAAGGCTAAAATATAAATGTGCCAGGTAACTTGAAATTGGATCTTATGACACTAATGTTCGTGTATCTTTTGATTTGAAATCTCAACAAAATTGAGTATTATAGCAACTCGGTTGGAGGAGCCATTTTGTTTATCTTCAGTTTAATTATGTGGCTCCATATTCCTCTAGTTTTTGGGGTATTAGTAGCTTGCCCATTTGATTTTTTGTGCAATTGAAAATTTGAAATTCAAAGCTGATTGAGGTAGAAAACATGGAAGTAATGTGAATAAGAGGTGTTTATTTGGTGGTCCCTCAATTACCATGGAAGAAACTGTTATCCTCGCATCCAACATAAACCATACAACTAACATGCTGTGAATAAAAAATTTCTACGTTGATTCAATAATACATCAATAGTTTGAAGTTTCCTGTTTATATGATTTGTAAAACAATATTACAACTTGCTTGCAAGAGTATTCTCGTCTGCATGATTTTGTGAAATGCATATTAATTTAAGGATCCCTATTCTAACATTTTGGAATGGTCAGGATGGCTGAAGAGATTGCAAAGCTGAAAGAAGAAATTGAGTTGCAGAGGCAGGAAAAATTAAGGTGAAAACTGTTACTCGTTTTTCCTTCTGCAATGTTGAATTCTATTAGCTTGCAGTACTATAGAGCCCACTCACTACTTTAATATTGTGTTTTAACTCTCTTTTTTGTTACTTCAAGGTTTCATTCACAGGAAGAAGACTGTGACAATTTGGAGAAGGATTTTGATATCCAAGATTTAAAGGAACAAGTAAACGGCCTTGGTTGTCTACTTAGAGAATTACAATTGCGGAAGGAGAAGCTTGATTCCAAGGATAAGAAACAGGTTTGTGCCATTGACATGAAATTAGAGCTGTATTAGGGATACACGTGGTTCAAAGTTAAAACAAATAATTTAGTATGGAGAAATATGATTTTTTTTCTAAATCATTGTACTAATTTCTTAAACTGTGGCATCTTTTAATCAGCAGGACTTGGTTCCGCCTCTTCTCTCTGATGAGAGCAATGGCAAGTTACTGTTAAAAATGAATACCCCTGAAACGAACAGTTCAAGTGATGCTAAGAGGGAGAGAACAGCTGAAGGGCTTTGCTGCTCATGCAGTAAGAAGTCCTTGTGCAAGACTACAAAATGCAGATGCCGATCCACTGGTGGGAGCTGCGGACCATCATGCGGCTGCACACGTTTTAAGTGCACAAATAGGGAACTAAACCAAGTGGCAGGAAATGAACCACTAAAATCCGAAAATACTGAAAGCATTATGAACGCTTCAGCTGTTGATAAGGATGGAAGTATGATCGCTTCTGAATGTGCTAAACTACTCCAGAGTGCACTTGTTCAGAAACCTGCTAGTTGCCGAGTCAACCCGGGACCCATAAAGAAGGCATTATGTGACATTCAGAACTCAATCGTATTCTCCATCCCGAAGCTCTGATTTCAATGACCACAACACTTTATTGCATTTGGCATCTATTTTAATGACCTAGCTGAGATTTTCCCAGTTTTTATTATAACCCCAGGATGTACTACTTAGATTTTGTGTGTGCTACAGTTTTTCAACTTGCCTACTAATCAACAGGACAATTCTATTGCAGGGCAAATTGGATGCTCAAAAGCCAGGCAAGAAAAAGAAAGTGCGGAAGCCCGCAATTCACCTTGTTACCAAGGATCCAACGTCCTCGTCGCCAGAAAATAACAGCAGCACCGAAGCATACAAAATTGAAACTCAGGAAAATAATCCGTTGAGGTTGGACAGGGTGACGAAACCAGCTACAGAGAATTCTGGTCAGCCAAATGAATTGGTGACAGCCATTAGTGACGCAGCTGGTATTCGTCATTTAAGAAATGCAACACGACAGGCGAAAGCTTTCGTTGGGAAAGAGAACTGTTTCATTTAACTTGCCATCTTCACATGTGAAGTCTTCTTTTTTCTCGGGATAATATAAGGCAAGAGCTGCAAGCATTTCTCTGGTTCTCTCTGGGTGTTGAAAATTCATGCCAATGCTGAATTGTGGAGTGTAGTTATGTTGTCAATACGGGAATTTGCATTCTATTACTACAAACCGCGACGTAATTACTAAGAACCTTATCTTCTGATATCGGTGTGGGAAGTTCCTAGTTTTGGTTTATTTAAGCTTACTTACCATTTACCAATTGTTCCTTGTTTACTTAATTATATCTATATTCATATCTTTTTTTCTATATAATTTTTTAAGATATTAAATTATGTTCTAGTTTTTATGAACAATTCAATTTAAATCCATATATCACGTATTTTTTACAATTATTATTTTTAATGGTTTAAGTCATATAACATATTATGTATTTATATTATCCTTTAGCAATTAAGAAGTAAAATAAATTATCAGCAAAAAAAAGAAGTAAAATAAATAACGAGACATTCATTTCTAATGAAATCATCTGTGTGGTCTTCTTGACGGTGACTTTTATCTTCGTTTTTACTCTCAAGTAAAAAGTTGTTATTTGTATTAAAATATTATTATTAATATGAAAAAAAAAAGATATACAATTTTGTTTTTAAAGTTAAAGAATCACTAAGGGTTGGAAATAGTTTGTAGTCTCTGTTCTTGAGTATCATTGGTATAGTAACAAAAATAGAGCGTGCTTCAAGAATACAAGGACAGATCGCCATGTGAGATTTTTTTTAGGGAAATGATTTTTGTTCAAGCTTTATACAAATACTTCTACTTTATGCCTAACTTTTATGCGTGAAATTATATTATATACGAATATAGTATTTTTGTGAAATATAAAATAAATTTGTAAGTGAGTTAAAAAAAATTAGACGTATAAAAGTTAGACAAAAATAAGATTATTTTTTATACTTAAAATATATTAAACAAAAATAATCATTTCATTATTTTTTTATACTACTTTTGACACTAATTAATAAAATATAAATTAAGTAGTTAACAAGTGTATTAATTGGTTAATAAAAATTATGTATATTAATTTGTTAACATGATATCTATTAACTAACTTATATATATTAATTTTGTCAAAAAAAAAACTTATATATATTAATTATTATTAATTTATATTTTATTAATCAGTGTAGAAAGTGGTGAAAAAAATAATATGAAAAAATTGGAATTATATATTAAATTGGACTTAATTTTAAGGGTCGTTCAAAAATTGGGTTTAGTATTGTTATTGTCACTAATCACCTCTGGCTCTATGGTCGGCGCACATGCTAAATATCAAAATCTAATTCAACCTAACAAACTTGACATTATAATTAAAAACTTAATTAAATATTTATTATGAATCCAAAGGTTCTTGTAGGCTGATAACAATTACATTAAGTTAACTTTACACATAGTAGCAATTCAAACCAATAATCCTATAGTTGCAGGCCTTGGGATCGTGATTGTAGTATCCACCAAAACTAATTGGAGGCACACTAGAGAAAAATCAATTGGGATAAACAAGTCCCAACTAACTCAATCAACAACCTGCAAATTTGTAAAAAACAAAAAACAAAATAAAATAACGGGGTGAGTCATACACCTTTAGTAAGAGCATAAGAAAATCAAAGTGAATAAAAGAGGAAACAAATAACAACATGAATCTTTAAACTCAAAAGAAAATACTCAACACATAATAATTGAAGGGGTAAAGTTCATAAATAACATCAATTTACCATATGCTTTCCTTTTCAAAACTATTCATGATTATAAAAGAATTTAAGAATATAAGTCATATATAAAGTAATTCATTTGGGTCACATCGATACAAATCATATACAAATTGGGCAATCAACTTTGCCTAACAAATCACATATCATACTCATCTAAATCCCAGAACCTCGCCTTTCCTATTACCATCTCTTAAAGTATAGAGTTATCCACTAAATATTAAGAAATTAAAATACAAACTCTATGAATAAATAAAATAACTACACCATAGTTTTTGTTTTTTTTCAAACAATAAAGCTTTAGGAAATCCATTTATGGTTGAACTAATAGTGGATAAAGAGATTAGATAAAATCCGTAATTATAGAGTTTAAGATTTTTAAGAAATTTATGAGAAAAATCAAAGTTTGATTTCTTCGTTACCATTTACTAGAACCCAAGCTACTAAACACTAGGATATGCTTGGATAGAGGGTTTTGGATGAAAAGAAAAAAGAAAATTTATATTATATTTTTAAATTAAGAGAATTATAAAATATATATAGAAATGAATAAAAAATGATTGAAAATGTTATATGGTCATCTTTCATTTTATTCCTTCATTTAAAAAAAATCTCAAATATAAAAAATATTTACTCAAAATAAAGAACCTTCCTTCCCTTTCCTTTTAAAATTCAAACTCCCAAACATACCTTTAGATTTTCACTCGAAGTCCAAAATACACTTACTCACAATTTTTGAGATAACAATATTTTAGAGATTTTGAGATTTGACACAAAAAAATTAAGAATAAAAAAGTAAAAATTTACCTCTAATTCTTAGTGCAAGCAGATGCAAAGATTTGGTGACAAAATTGAAAAAAGGTGGAGACTTAACTATAGCTCCAAATGGAGCAACATTTGAGGAAGAAGAGGAGGAGACGTTCTTGTCTCTTTTACTTTATCCCTCTACTTAGAACAAATCTGATCCATTTTATTCCCCCGTAAATTTATTGGACAAAATGACAAAAATACCCTTTAAAAGAAAATTAAATTCCAACCTTATCCCTCCCCTTAATCTACGTCATCACAGTTATTGTAAGTCAAAATTCAAGACTGCTTAAACATAGATCAAAATAATCAACCAAACTTCCCCTGACATGTAATTTTTCCATTTTAATATTAGGCTGCAACAACAATCAAGCGTTTTGCCATTTCAAAATTAAACTACAACACAAAAAGGAGAAAATACAAAATTATCATAAACAGCATATATGATAATGCCGATCATAGAAATTACACTTCTGCTCAACCATATATAATTTAACATTTTTCCCAATCAACGGATCACAACTCTTCCCATCTAGGGGGCCAAAGAAGACTTTATTTCATTAAAAGCTATATAAATTCATACTGTTTGCTGAAATTACTTTCCAACACGCAATGTATAGTGCAAGAAGCACATAACTTCAAGGCATGGCACCTTTGATTTTGAAACTACCTATTCAGTATCCCTGACTAATTTCCATATAACAACAAACGGTTACACACTTCAAATATTTAAAGATATCATCCTTGTATTAGCGATCTTGCATCTCTTCCAATGAAATGTTGGCATTGTTGATTCCGGAATAACATGTTGCAGTATCTTTAATAAGCAGTGGGATACTCTTTTCCAAGTCTTAAGAAATAGCTTCCCAGACATGATGAGAATTTCATGACATCGTTAATCTTCATTTGATTTCAAGTTTTCTTATCCAATAATCAAGTTGGCTGGCAACGCATCCTGACCCGGTGGAACCATAAGAGCTGAACTTCTGGATCGCATTTTCTACTCCAAGAAATTCATATACATCCTCATCAAAGACTGGATTTATACTTCTCAGCTCGTCAGGACTCAAGTCCAGCAGTTGGCAGTTCTTCAATGTACACAAGGCAACTGATCTTCCAACGATATCATGAGACGTCCTAAATGGCACCCCCTGAATGTGAAAGAAAAAAGTTAAGAATCTGGCAAATTTGCAGAACTAAGAAAGGACAAAAGGGAACAGATAATTCAAAAGTTAGAAATTCTTATTCTTAATAGGATATAAAGAATCATCTGATACAGTTGGAACATAACAAACTAGTGGCAATGAGTAGTAAGACCAGAAAAGTTATGATATACAAGGCTTGATGTATTGACAGTTCACTACAACCTGTGAAAAATGCAGCATGTCTATATTTGCTCCCACTTCTCAATGCCTATCAAACTGAAACAACTACATGTTTCATACTAAAATGGAAAGGAGAAGACTATTTTGGGGGGATTTTAGAAATTTGAAAGAGTAAAATGGCCATCATTGTTTAGACAACTGATCCTGAAAATTGGACAGATTGGTAATAGATGCATGTAATGTGACAACTGCTGAATACTGACCATAATCAACGTGGAGAAATTTTCGAGCAGTAGTTTATTGCATTCAGCATTTGAAACTTGATAAGATATAAACTTGGTAAACATTTATTTCCTTCATTCAAATGGTTCTAGGGGATGGGGAGGGGGAAGGTGTTTAATTTTGTTTTCTGGTGAAAAAGTGACAGGTTGACTGGATGAGGACAGTCAGAACTGGGTGACAAGGACAGGGATTTGAGATTGGGTTCAAATCTGAACTTGGACAGTGGTATGTATCTTGATGTTAATTTTCCACCAGATGGGCCTACCATGCTTTCAGTCTCAATTTTTATTACAAACAGAATGCTTATTGAGAGAAGGCCAATCAGTGAATGTGACTTACCTTCTTAACAAGATAATCAGCAAGTGTTGTTGCATCAAGATGCCCAGCAGGTAAAGCCTTTTGTATTCTTTCCTGATTGAAAGTAATGTTCAGTGCAAACTCTGCTGATACCTCAAGCATCCCCAAAATCGTTTTCACACTGTCAAATGCTGGTTCTTTATCTTCCTACTTCCAGAAAGGAACTTTTTTAATGAAACTCAGACAAAATAGAGCAGAAAGAAAACAAATGAATGCAGGAACTACACACACAAGCAAAGAAAACATGCAAAGCAAGAAAAGTTGAACTTTCTTTTTTTATTCTTTAGCTACCTGCAAATCACGATTGTAAGCATGAGGAAGTCCTTTGCACAATGTGAGGAGAGTAACCAGGTCTCCTATGACTCTGGCAGACTTCCCACGAACAAGTTCCATTGGATCTGGATTCTTTTTCTGAGGCATTATACTACTTCCTGTTGAAACGGAGTCACTTGGTGTGATAAATCCAAATTCCTCTGAAGCCCACAATACCCATTCTTCACCAAGCCGAGAAAGATGCACTGCAGTGATGGCATTAGCAGAAAGAAACTCCAGTACAAAATCTCGGTCTGAAACTGCATCTATACTATTTAAGATAACAACATGTACTCAGTTAACAAGGAAAAAGAGATGCATATGAAGATTTAACACCAAGCACATGCCAGGCACAATTACATAGATTGACTTCACACAAAGAAAATGAAGTTAGATACCTATTCCTCAGGGGAGCTGTAAATCCTAAGGCATCTGAAGTCATGAATCGATCAATGGGGAGCCCTGTACCAGCCAATGCACAAGCACCCAAGGGGCAGAAATTCATCCTAGCTCTACAATCTACTAAACGACCAGCATCGCGCTCAATCTGCAAGAAGGCATAATGTCTACAGTCAATAAAAGAGCTGAGTTTAAAAACTATTCCCTAAATCTGGACTGCTTATTTCATAAATGAATAAATAAAATGGAAAGTCAGGACTTTTTGACAACAATAATGGTAAATGCATTTTAAAGCAATGTTTGACTCATAAATAAAGGCCTGATGGATGGAAATGAAAGTAAGATTAAGTTGAAGAAAACTAAAAGAATCCTATTACAGAATTCCAGAACATCTCATAAGTGGGATTGACATATACGAGCAACATACATAAATACAAGAACAGCACCTTTTCCTAAGCCCTTCATCTCTTTTAAGTTTTTTTACTACTACTAAGGGCTGAAGTCACCATTTGATAGGATGCAGATGCAATCATCAACAGTCTATTTTATCAATTCCATGAATCAAGTGCATGCAGTTTTTCACAAGCAATTTTTGTAGTACAGCAAGGCTAGATGGCTCAGTCCTTTTGCATACAAGAACTTCAAGTGAGCAAGACACATAAATTAGATCAACCATTTGCGATGGGTACAAGGACTAAAACTAAGTTAGCAGCACACCTCCTCAACATACGCCAGCAGAAGGTGTTGTAGCAAAACCGGTTGCGCACGCTGCAAGTGAGTATAACCAGGAACAATGAGACCATCATTCTTCAAAGCCAAGGTCACCAGCGAGACCTGAAGGTGCTTCATGCTTTTGATGATCTTATCGATGGCATCACGACACCAGAGGCGAAAGTCTGTCAAAACTTGATCATTCCGGCTCCGAGCCGTGTGCAGCTTCTTCGCAGGCTCACCGATCATATCAGTAAGTGCCGCTTCGATGTTCATATGCACATCCTCTCGGTCAGTCCTCCAATTGAACTCACCGTTCTCAATGCGCCTCTCTATCTCATCGAGACCTTCAAGAATAGAATCCCTATCACTAACACTGATCAATTCCTGCGGCACAACCAACCAAAGCATTCAAATAGCAATCAAGGAAAGTGTAGTTCCAATAATGTAAGCATTGTTTTAAATTACGGACGTGGTTTCAGTTAAGTTACGATTATAAAAATTGCGAACAACTGCGGAAAAATGGGGCTGTAATTGCAGTTGCGGTGACTTGAAAAACCGCAATATTGCAGCCGCGATTGCGATTGCGGTTGCGAAAGAAAATCAAAAGAAGTAACTAACCTGTTGAGCGAGCATTGAAGCATGAGCTTTGCTTCCCATGATGTCGTGCTTGTAAAGCTGCTTATCGAAAGAGATCGATTCAGTGAATCTCTCGACGGCATCGGTAACGCTTTCTTCGAAGCGTCCACCCCATAGTTTAGCCTCCTTGGGCTTGGTGGTATCGACCTCAGATGCGCGAACAGCCTCCATTCTAGGCTTCAGCCTACAAGGAAATGTGCACCAAGGTTGAGTTATGGAAACAGAGAAGGAGGAGAATGAGGGTGATGGAGGCGCAAAAATGGAGGTTGAAGACAAGGCGGCTATGGATTCCATCAGCGGTTTCAGGGTTTTGGTAATTGCTTGTTTAGTAAAGGGGTTTGGAGCGTTTCGCGTTGATTGAAAGCTACGAAGCATAAACAGTGACACGCACGCACACGGGACATGAAACAACCACGAATACGAGAATACATTAAAATAAAAAAATTATAGAAAACAGATCCGTTATATATATAAAATTAAAAATTCAAGAAAAAATTTATAATTTATAATATGATATATATAAGTTTTAAAATTTATAATATTTTAACATATATTATATATATATATATATCATTATTTGTAATTTGGTAAGTTTTTCATAAAAATATAGAGTATTATTTTTATTGATATTTTACAAAAATTATTTGAAATTAATTTGTTTTAATAGAACTAGTCATATACAAGTAGATGTATAATAACAAAAATTAATTAAAAAAATTATTTAAAGATTAACTTCATTTTGTTCTCTACCATTGGCACAATGGTGACATGATAGCTTAGTCTCAGATTGTGGTAGATAATTAGATAGGAAGAGTGACCTCACAGTAAAAAATATTGTGATTTGATTAAGATAAATGATACTGATAATTAAGTAATTGAGTTTGGGTAACGAGTAATTGGTAATTGTATATATAATTATTTTTTTACTTTTTTTATTTTAAATGATAATTAAATTTTTTATTTTAAATTTGTCATGTCTTGCGATGTTCTCGACATGTCTGAACCAAAAAATATATTTTTTTAATCAAACACTTCTAGATACATAGTCTTGCATATGTTATTATATATCTGACATAGATACGTATCTGACACAAGTACTAAAATGAATTTGGATCTTCGTAATTTTTTTTCTTTTCAAGTAGTTAATTATAAAAAAAAATACAAATATTGTTAAAAAAATTTACACTAATAATTAAGTTTTATTAATAATTTTTTTTTACCTTTTTTTTCTCCTATAATTATCACTTAATAAAAAAATTGAGATAATCTACATTCTACGCAAATAGTATGTACGTGACTACGTATAAGGGTGTAAATTGGTTCGGATAATCGACCAACTCGATTAATCCAAATCGAACTAATTAAATTGGTTTGGTTTGGTTTGGTTTGGATATATTGATTGGTTCGGATAAAATCCAAACTAATTAAAGTTTAATTGATTCGGTTCTCGGATTTGAAATTTCAAAATCGAATCAAACCAAACCATATATTTATATATTTTATTTTAAAAAAAAAATTATGCTACAACATTTTTTAACTACTACTTATTTTTCTTTATTTTTTGTAATACTTTCTCAGCTTTCAACTCCTAAAACGTTATTTTCGTTCAACATAGAAGGTTAGAAAACTCCTTCTCAAAAAATGTTCGATTCTACTCACCTAAGACCTGCTTGATTCGACCAGGTCATATCTATCGATGCTATTCTAAAAACTCTTGGAGAGGTGAGAGACTTGAAAACTTTCGATCTTTTCTTCAACCAACTCTCTGGATCCATTCATATTGAACTTCAAAATTTACATGTCATTCAACTTTTGAACCTCTCTTATAATAATTTAGAAGGAATCATTCCTAATTAGAGTTTTCCAAAAGCTTTCTTTGTCCATTTAGAAGGTAATAAAAAATTTGTTTGTATTTTGCATGTGAGCCTCATGGTTATGAAAGAAGCATGTCCAGACATTACATCATCAAAGACACAAATTGGTAACACTTTTTGATATTATGTCTAACAATTTGCTTGCTACTATACATAAAGAAACGAGAAAAGTGAAAGTAATAAAAGAACAATATCATCTAAACTTGGAAGCTTGGAAACGATGAATTAACTTTAAATGCTCTAAGTATTGACTTTAAAAAAATAAATTTCTGGTTCTAATTTATGAGTACTTAAGTAATGAGAGCTTGAAAGATTGGATTAAGGGGAAGAGAGAGCATGCAAATGAAAATGAGTTGAACCTTATGGAGAGATTGAAAAAAGCCGAATATAGATATTGATCTTTTGTCTTGTGCATTGAATTACCTACACAAAGATAGTAAAGTTCCTATTGTGCATTGTGATTTGAAACCTAACAACATTCTCTTGGATGAAAATATGATTGCAAAGGTTGGAGACTTTGGATTCGCTAGGTTGCTGATTCAAAGTTCAACTAATCAAGTCTTCATTAGCTTCACTCATGTCATTAGGGATTCAATTGGTTACATATATACCTCCAAGTTAGTAGCCTCACAATTTTCTCTTAATTGAATAGTAGTAGTATACAACTTGTCAAGTTAAATCTCTCTTGAAATTTTTTTTAACTTATTCAAATATAATTTCTTAATACAAATATCAATATGTTTCTTTATTTCCTCTTTATGAACCTTTTAATACATATTCTAAAATATGAAATAATTATTAGTGTTCAAATTAATAAGATTAATTCTATTTCTAAAATTTTTTCATTAGTTTATTTTGTATTTTTTTATGAAAAACTAATTATTTAGTTAATTTTTGTATTAAAAAAATGATCAACTCGATCACCCGAACCAAACCAATTCATAGATGTTCGATTCGATTTGGTTCGGATTTGACTATCAAAAAATATGAAAACCGAACCAAATCAAACCAATTGATTTTAATTGATTCGAATTTATTTTCCCATAAAAATCAAACCAAACCACCCACTTACATCTTCATAGATTAAAAGGGACGAGACGGACGGAATCTGCGAGGTGCATGCGTCACGGTGTTTGGATCTTTTAATCGGGTACCTGGGTAATTGGTTATGATGGAGCAGCCCGATATGATACTGCCAGGTATTTTCTAATTGGGCTTCATGACCCATTCATCCTCTGCAGAATTGGGTTGCATGATTTTTAGATTTTGTGGACAAAAAAAAAACGTTTTTTAACATTTTTTTTGTCTTTGACCTTGTATACGAGAGTAACCTTTAGACATTATTGTGACTAAGAGTCTCTTTCAACAACTGCCTTCTCCAACATTGGTTCTTTCATTAGGAGTATAACTCGCTTACTATTGCACCCACTCTTGTTGGTGCATATATATTTTTTATCTTTGACTAAGATATCCTTATAAGCTTTGTTATGAGACTAATCCTTTAGGTACTATTGTGACTAAGAAACACTTCCAATAATTATCTTCTCTATGGTTTAAATATTGGTCCTCTTCCTATGATTAGAGTGTGACTTGCTTATCACAGCACCCAATATTTGTTAGTATTTTTAGCATTTATTTTAGTATTTTTTTAATAACTAATTATAAAATTATGCTTTTTTTTTCTTTTGGTGCTCTTTTCTTCCAATACTTTATAAATTTTCATCCTTTCTTTTTAATATGACTATTAAAAAATATAAGATGAATATTAACAATACATTCTTTTAGACACTTCTTTTAACACTTATTTTGCTATTAGTTTACCTCATATACTTGAAATGATTATTAGGAGAGAGATACTAACAATACATGCTCTTAGACAAATAGTAAAATAAGTATTAAAAAGAGTATTCAAAATAATGTGTTATTAGCATTTCTCAAAATATAAAATATCTAAAAATCAATTTTAAACCTTGCCTTTTGTAAAATTAAGTATGCATTTATTAAGTCATATAATATTTTATTTATAGTTTATGTATTTTTTCAAAAATGACTTCCAAGATTTTTTTTTCTAGCACTACCGACACATTTGATTTTAAAATGCAATGGAATCTCTGAATAAGGTATGAGAATTGGATTTATTGGTAATATATTTTTAAAATTTATTATTACAATTTGAACCTGAGATCCATACATTTAAATTAAATGTTTACCTATTCAATGTACCAAAAAAAATGTTTACATACTCTAACCATTTAAATATAGTTTTGTTACTTTTCTAATGTAAACATCACACAAGCAATGTCGTTTCTCTGTTTCTACCTAAAAAGCAATGGAGC
This sequence comes from Ormosia semicastrata, assembly GCA_029884595.1. Lineage (NCBI taxonomy): Eukaryota > Viridiplantae > Streptophyta > Magnoliopsida > Fabales > Fabaceae > Ormosia > Ormosia semicastrata. The sequence goes on along the minus strand of JAQQTO010000046.1, from coordinate 18,372,846 downwards.
ATCTAATAATTAAGTAGTGTTTTCCTTTTTTGGGGTAAATAATAATTAAGTAGTGTTGATTATGTTTAGTTGTGCAGCCAAATGACAAAAGCCGGAAGTTTCACATTCCACATGGGAGTTTGTCTTAGATGCACTTAAATTTAGCGCATGGATGCATCATTACTTTGTAGCCATTGTTTTAATGATTGAAAAAAGCAATGGTAGAGATGAAAAATCAAGAATTGTCTAAGTAGGTAATCATAAAATCTTGTAAATTAGAAATTGGCCACCATCTTTATCAGCAAGGAAGGCTATGGCCTCCCTTTCTTTTGAAGACAAGAAGCACCAGAAACGACAAATGGCGCAAGACCACTTCCGGTCATGGAACCGCCCGCGGCACACATGCGATTTGTAGAGCAGATGCGGAAAGTGTAGAGAATGGCTGGAGAGTAGACATTGCTGCCAAATGTAGAGAATCACACCACTTGCTGGTCTTGCAGTGAAGTGAGGGTAGGGGAGGGTGGGGATAGCAAGGTGGGGTCGGAGGAGGGAGAGGGTGGTGGCAAGTGGGATCACATACTTGTTAGGGTGGGGACTTCATCGATGCCTTCTGGATCCATGGCGGCACCCTGTGCAACACCTCTGTCATCTTGCTGCCTAGATCTGCAAGTCCCGCTCGAGCATCGTGGGGCCTCAAACCCTGCTGCCAAGATGTGTCGTCTCCTTCCGCTACCATAGCCACGCCAAACCCCCTACCTCGCCTAAGACGCATAGCCCTCATCCAAGTCTAAATTCACCTTGTGTAACATCCATAATAATATTAATAATAATAATAATAATAATAAATAAATAAATAAATAAATAATAGGTACATAAAAATATTTATGAGAAATATTTAAAATATATATATATAATAGACTAACTATGTAACAACTTTCAAAACAAAACAAGGTTACTTGAATAGAAGTTTAACTATTCGAATAACTAGCTAGTTATTTGAATAGGGTTTATACTATTCGAATAAATTTATTATTGTGTATGAGAAAACACGTCATTTTATTCGAATAAAATCTCTACTATTCAAATAAACATGTCACTTGTAATAGAATGGAAAATTTAGTTCCATTCAGTTATTTTATTTTTGGTTCCTTAAGTCCAATAGTTCCAACAGAACTAATTTGATGAAGTGAGATGAATGAGGTAAGATAAGTGATATCATCAAGAGACATGTATCATGAATGAAGCATTCTTGACATCTTGACTAAGGAAGAAACAATGATTAGCAACAACATGTGTCAATCTTAGATTTGAAGCCATGATTATAGAAACAGGTGGCAAGCATATGCATGTTGTATGAGAAAATTCCAGAATTTCAGCTTAGATTACAGAAGGAAAAGAGTAAGCCAAGCATGATGAAACACAACTAAGAGGAAGACAAGTGTCCAATATTAATGATAGATGAAGCTTATGAAATAGAGAGGAATCATTAGCTTCCAGTGCCCAATGTTATTTCATCCTATAATTGCACCTTAATTCTAGAATGATGAACTACTTGCAGCAGAAACATGTGACAAATTAATCCTGAATGAAAAACAAATTAGAAACACTGATTGCAGAGAGAGATTTTTTTTTTTAGAATTGCTACCTGTTTGACAACAAAACACTTAACATCATTCCCTAAATCATTTCCCATGTAAGACAAGATCAATTTTGGCTCTATAAATACCTCTTCCCTCTCCCTACTCACCCAAAATTCACAAACAATCATGCTCTGTTTTCCTGCAACATCACTCCTTCATCTTCAACCACTCTCTTATAAGTTTCAATTTTGTAAGAGAAGTAGGAATTAATAAAAACACCACACTTTTTGTCTTTATTTATTCCAACCATAACTCCCAGTCCATCACTTTGCATCTATACTCGTTTGCTCTATTTAGTTTGATGAAATAATGACATTACTGGTGTTTGCAAAATGTAATTTTTTTATAGTTTTATTTGAATAGACCTAGTTTTATTCTAATAAACCATGCTAAAACATGTTGAAAAATTCGTGAACAAAACAGAAAAAGGATTCCCACCAAGGATCTATGCGAAAAAGGTAGCCATGAAACGTGATTTTTTGTGTTTACCTCTTGAAGCCAGACGAAAAAAGATCAAGTAAATCACTAGCACTGCAGCAATGATGGTACCACTACGTTGTCCACACGAACAAACTCACAAACGTCCAACGTATGCAATCTTGGAGTCTCACATCTCCTATACAGTACTAGTTGCGAAGAGAAAAGAAAACTGTCACTCACTCACTCACTGTTTCTGTTAGGGCACGGTTAGGGTTTGTAACTGATGCTCCTTGACAGCCCATTAGCAGTACTATTTATAATAGTGACTACCTTATGTGAGTGAGAGTAGCAATAGGTTTAGCAGTGCAACCTTGGACTCATCTATTATGAGTCTGACCCATGATAGAACCCTAGTCCAACTTGGATTTTAATTGTTCCAATATAGTATGTTTTATGTGTGTGACTTTGCAGGTTCTCATGATGTTAGTAGTAATATTAAAATCCTATTTTAATATTACAAGCAGTGAGTGGTATCTAGCAACACATCGCTGCTACCTAAATAATGAGAATATTAGTGATTTGACATAAATTTTCGGTGACCAATATTTTCATATAGTTTAGTCCCTTTGTCCATATATCTAGATTGAACACAAGACATGGAACGTGTCACCTTTATATAGTTCAATCTTCAGTTTTCTGATACTTGAGTAGACTTAGTAATAACAAATGAAATCAATATCTCATATTGACTCATTTGAATATGATCATGCATTTCGTAGTCTCACTCAATCAGGACCCCTGAAGATATCACTCCTGTTATGTAGGAGGGACAAATCTCATATAAGTCACTCACATCCCTTTGTATGATTCACAGTATGTCTAATAACTAACTTTATAATTACCTTGTTACAGATGATGTTTGATGACATTAAAACATATAACTCTTCATATAGGAATCGTAGTGATTTCAGGTCAAATGACGACACACACCATTGTCACTTTAAGAATCACTTATGACACTCACATAACGATCTACACAGCATTCTCATGGTGGATCAGACCAATATATCATTACTCTAATATATATTCATATGAAGACTTGATATTTCATATCCATGACCCATGAGATGTGGTCATCAGTCTACGCATATACTAGTCTCAATGCATTATTGTTGTCCTAATTAACAATAATGCTTGACTAGGAACATTTAAGAATAGTGTTCTGATTCTATCCAATAGGATCTCATGATCAAGTCATCCACTTGATGTCTTATGACATTAAACTGACTATTCTAAGGACTTTATTATGTTTATAATAAATAACATAATAAATGAAATGACTCATGTATTAAATAAATAGCATAATATAATGTATATAAGTATGATCAAAATAAATTAGCCTCTAGGATATACACTAACAAAACACTTCAAAAACTACGTTCACGAAACGTTTATTCGAATAAACTCATCATCTATTCGAATAAACACTGCAATGTGAGATTTTTAAGAAAATCTATTTGAATAAGTTTTTGTCTATTCGAATAAAAATCATTCAGAAAGCCAGAAGATTGTGGTGTTATTCGAATAGATCAACGAGTTATTTGAATAACAAACACCAAAAAATGGCCATAGAGAGAAAAGTCATATTGTTTTCTCTTTATTTCCATTTCTCACTATTACCCAGCAACATTTTGTTCACTCTCAAATGTGATTTTTAGAAAGGTAAAAAAGAGTGAAAACTCACTTTTTTTCTTCTTTTATTCTACTAAATCTTAATTCTAGTTTTATCTTGGATTATTTTGAATTTCTGACCTTTTTCAAAGTTATTGCATGATTTCTTACTATATGTTTCGCTTCTTTTCAATGTTGATTTCTACACTTTGATTCTATTTACTAACTTTAATTTAATATGTGCTTATTTTCGATTTCGACTTTCTCTTATTTTCCTATTCGAAATTATCTTTCGATTTTGATTATATTGATAATATGAAATCTATTAAAAATTTACTATTATTTATGTTTCGATTACAGTTAATCTTATGATTCTGTTATTTACTTGTCTCTCCTTTTGATTTCGACTATATTATGTGGATTCTGTTATTTACTTCGATTTCAAATATGTTTATGGATATTGGTTAGTCTTATTTCGATTTCAATTTTGGTTTTATCCTTCAATTTTGATTTCTATTAAAATTATGATCTGTATTCGAACTTTGTATCTTGATTGTTGAATTCTGTTTAAAGTTCACTAATGTTGCCCCATTGTACTAATGAAATCAATATGCAAGAGAATAATTATGGTCATAATCAAAGGACATTGAGGGACACCTCATTGTCAGAGAAAGAAATGCACATTTGATTAAGAATCTTATCAATGGGATAAGAAGAGTTATTGTCGAAATCACTCCATTTCTGTTTCGATTTTGAATTAGGTGTCTATTTTTTACCTTTCTCTAGTTTCAATTTCAAACTACTCTTTGCTTAACATTTTGATTTCGATCTCTATACTATGATTTTGATCATTTCTCTTTCACATCGAAGTTACTCCTTTCTTTGACTGATTTTTGGTTGAAATTGTTTCTTTGCTTGATTTCAATTTCGATCGGAATTATGGATTTTTGGAAAGAAATGCGAAAAAGAATGGTAAAATATTTTTCGTACTTGTGACAGCTGAAATATTATTAGTTTAAAATTGATATATGTTTTTGCTCTTTCCTATTGAATTTTATCTCACATAATTTTGCGTGGTATTTTAGAAAGTACTCTCATATTCATGATTGATGCACGCCTCAAGCAGATTTTTAAGCTTAGTTTGGAGGAGCATGTATAAGTATTAATTACTCATTCTTGATGTAAAATTTTAAAACCAAATTGATATTAATAACAATTTTATGTAACTGTCTAGTAAACAAATTAGAGAAATTATAATTATTAGAGTAGGATGTTACACCTTGTCCTCAACCACGGCCACAAACTGAGACTAAACCAATTTGCGGCTACCCAGATCTGCATCCTCTGTTGCGTCCATCCACTGCAAACGACCATTGCAAAAGTCCTATACAATTTTGGGATTAATAAGAAATAGACTAAACATTAGGGTTAAAAAATAAACAAATAAAAATTTGATTAACCTATTATTTCAAGTAAAAATGCTTGGTGTATGCATGCACCAAAATTCACGTGGTGCATATTAGAATCCTCCTCCACATGGTACATCCAAAATTAGTTGGCCTACAAGGTTTATATAAATAGCCTTCGGTTGTATAAAAAAATATGAAAAGAAATTTGTATGTGCCATTTTATAATGAATGAAAGAGGAAGAAACTGAAAAATGTCATGCCAAAACGATAATTAAAAATCGTCTCTGAGATAGTTTTTCTTTTCTTTTTTGTGAATCTCTAAGATGAAATTTTTTGGACCTTTTGTTTTAGTTTGGGACAGAGATATACCAAATATCTCGTTAATGTCATTCGGATGTGGATGAGGAATTTCGAAATCAGCCGCAAGCATTTTAGTGGTTGGGTATGTGATGTCTCTGGTAGTTTGGATTTGGCCGAATCTGCATCTGGTAGGCATTGGTTCCAATAACACAGCAAGTTAATGGTTATTTTTGGGGAATTCTTCGTCCATTTATCACGTGTTTATATAAATATTAGTAATTAAAAAATATCATAAATTAATCACATATAAATTAACGTAATTTAACATAATATACTTATATTTATAGATAAGAAGATATTAATTTTTTTAATGATAAATTATGGATTCATTCAATAAAAAACTCAATGACACTTACAATTTTAGTAAAATCAATTAAGAAAAAATAAATAAATACAATCTTCACTTAAAACTAATATATAATATATAACAACACATATCGTGTTACAGAGTATCATCATTATCTTAGTAAATCTTACTGTCATATAAGGCTAAAGCATGAGATTAATTTTAGAAAACTTAAGTTAGAGATTTTAGATCTATCATAATATGAAATATATATAAGAAACTCAAAATCAAACTCTTTAAGTCTTTCTCAAAAATAATAAATCTAAAATATCAAGATAATTTTATTGGAGGAAACAATAAAAAATAAGAAAAATAGGAAAAAAAAAGAGGGTTGTCGTCAAAAGATTGGAACAACAACCTCATTAAACAAACACCCAAATGAGGGGATCAAAACGGAAGAAAAACACCACACCAAATTACATTTTGAGAAAACACCAACTTGAGAACAAGTAAAAACCAACTGAACAGGATAAAATGATAAATAAATACAATATGAACTACGGTTAAATCAAGAAAAATTTTTTTTGATTTTAGTACTTTATCACGGATTTAAAATTTGAAAATGAAAAAGACACTCACTAAGAACACTCATAAAAATTTTATTTAAAATTTGAGAAACAAAATTACTATGAACAACATTATAAATATAATTTTTGTCCCAAAGTAAACGCTCTCACATTACAATTTTTGCATGGTTAAAGTTACAAACCCTCTCCCAATTACTATGATAAAACTATAAACCCTCTCTCAATTACTATAACTTTTGTAGATAAAGTTACAAACCCTTACCATTACAATTTTTGTAGACAAAATTGCAACCCTCATTAATGTAACTTTTGAGAACAAAGTTGTAAACCTTTTCCGAGAGCATTACTTACAATTTCATCCTCATCATTCTCATGCTTCTATCAATACCTAATACAATTATTTATAACTTACAAAAAATTTACTTGACAAGCAACCATCTTTTTTCTCAAAGCAATCTTAATTAGACTCTAAGCCTCTATGAGGCAACTTGATTGTTGAAAACTCCTTTTTTTTTCTTCTTTGATACACTAAATCTTAATTCTAGAATTCTTAATTTAAAGTTCACTATTGTATGCAAGAGAATAGTTATGGTCATAATCAAAAGGACATTGATGGACTAATCATTTGATTAAAAATTAATCTTATCAATGGGATAAGAAGAGTTATTGTCGAAATCACTCCATTTTTGTTTCGATTTTTGAATTAGGTGTCTATTTTGAATTAGGTGTCTATTTTTACCTTTCTCTAGTTTCAATTTCAAACTACTCTTTGCTTAACATTTTGATTTCGATCTCTATTTTTTATAACTTTTTATTTTTAAAATAAATCTCACTTATCTCTCCCTTATCTTAATATTAATTACAAATCAAAATCAAATCAACCAATAAAATAGAAAAACAATAATTTTTAAAAAATAGCAATTTGGATTAATTCCAACTATCCTCACCTTTGATTTAAATTTCATCATCACCCACAATCTTTAAGATCTTCAAAATTTCAATTCTTCTTCACCTTCGTTGCAAATCACATCAAACCATATAAAATTACATATTCAAACTATCATTAAATTGTCAAGCAAATCTTTCAATCAACACATTATGTACATGTTTGGTATCGATTGCTTGCTTTTTTTTTCAAAAAAATTTTTGATATATACTTATTTAATAACGTATAAAATTAAATTCTCTAATCAAACAAACAGGCATGTCTCTATAGATAATCTGCATCTAGTGAGCATTGGTTCCAATAACACAGCAAGTTAATTTTATCACGTGTTTATATACAATGAGTCAAAAGAATATCCTATATTGAACAAAATAAAAGCTTTTTAAAGTTTAAGATTTTTATAATCTTTGAAGTTTTTAGTTTTACCTTCATAAATGAAATAAATCAAAACAGAGGTCCAAAACTATAAGTCTTCAAATTCTAATTAATTTTATTGGAGGAAACAATAAAAAATAAGAGCTTATAATTATCTTACATTTTGATATGTAAATACCATTTTATCCTTAATCAAATAATTTTTTTAATCATTCTATACCTATTTTAGTAATTTAAAACGAGTCATAAAAGTGATTCTTTTTACTTATCATCCAAACGAATCAGATTAACTTAAAATCGCTTTATTTACTTATTATTAATGATCCAAACATAAAAATAAATCAATTATAATCGATTATAACAAAAAATAGAAAAACTTTTTTATACAATAATCGATTATTAAGATAAAAATTTTTTCAATTCTTCTTCACCTTCGTTATTATCATCTATGGAAATTACATATTCCCAAACACACCCTATATTTGTACCATCATTATATAAAACATGTTGCTTGTCCTCCTCTGTCAAAAAGACTTTTGATATATACTTATATTATCATGATAACGGTACACACCACTTACTTTCATCAAACAAACTTTTAACACAATGAGTCAAAAGAATATCCTATAATTGCACAAATATCACAACTTTAATATTACTTGTTAAGGAATATCTCATCCCTTTCACTCCTTTTATTTTACCTTTAAAAAATAAATCAAAACAGAGGTCCAAAACTATAAGCTTCAAATTCCAATTAAGCTCGTAAAGTATAATTTGGAAGTTCCTTCAACGACAGGTCCACGCAAATGCTCGTGTCACGCCTCCTTGCGGAAATCACCAAATTACATTTTGAGAGATATACACGTTTTGGTGTAAGAATCTTCTACAATATCATGTTTAAAACGAGTCATATCTATTATTATTTACTTGAATACAAATTCAATTAAAACTTTTAGATATTTACCGACTACGATTTTATTTTTTTTAATGCAACCAATTATGAATTTTTTTAATGAGAAACTACGACATTTAAAATTTAACAGAAATACTTAGTTAAATAATTGGTATATTTTAGAAGTTCCAAAAAATCCATATTAAATAAATAATAATAACTCACATAATTAATATTTACATAATTTGAGTATGCAAATAAATCTATAAATTATGAATTAAGATCAGCTGGAGTTAAAAAATTGAGGAAAATCTTAACTTTTAAAAGTAAATTCTTTTAGGATAAAATGATAAATAAATACATAATTATATGAGTGACTACCGTTAAATCTTAATTACACTACATGAAGTTTAAAGGATCAAGATCCTCCTCTTTTAAGCAAAAAAACGAGAGGATCTTGTTTACAATATCTCAACTTTTGATTTTAGTTAGACTATCACTGACGGTTCACAAAAAAAGACGTCACCCAACTTTTCTTTCTTTTTTATTATTTTTTTTAATTTTTTGTACAAAATAAATAGTCTTCTTTTCTCATTTCAATCGGGGATAACGATGAAAATGGCAAACAGAGACACTCACCAGAACACTCACTACGGGAGAGAACTTGCCATGGCTGTGGCACATTGAAGGGACATGTGAGCATAAGATGCTATAGTTGAAGGATTCCAAATCTGGAAGCTCCTCAAGCTTCCTACATATTTCTCTGTTGCTTTAAGAACAGAATTAGCATTGGCAAAACATCTTTGGTAACCTTTAGTGGTTGGGACAGCAAATTTAGGACCTTTCTTGTCTTTTTCCTAGTTTTGTTTTGCATCTTTTTAAGATTTTCTTTTATGGTTGTTAAATGCTTGGCAGTAACTATATAATAAGAGATGAGTTAAATGACAAATTAAATCTCATATGACGTGCTCCCCCATGATCATATAATACATTGCGTCACAGTTGAACGGTGAGGGTAGTGGAGGAAATGTTGAAGGAGTTGTTCTAAATAAATTAAGGGCTATAGACATCTATTGAAGTTGCTATTTTTGTGGATTATGTCAAGAAGCATGGGGAGGGTAACTAGAATGCTGTCTAGAAGCACTTAGACTGTCTCATTGCAAACAAAAATTGCCAGCTGCAGGGGGCAAATTGCCATATCAATGGAGGCAAAAGAAAAACCCAAAACATAGCAGTATGAAGGAAGAAGAGTTTTTCTGATGACGGATTCCTCCATCAACCGTAGATGATACTTTAATGAATATAAAAGGTTGAGATGTTGTGAACATGACTCTCTCCTGTTTCTCTTAACAGGAGATGATCTAGAACCAAGTTCAAATATCAACTGTATAGGATCCATATCCATGAATTACCTAGTCATTAAGCATCCGAATGACCCAATTGTACATCTTAAAAATTATTTAATAGTTTATATTTAGGATAGTATAAGTGATTAGTTTAACTAAGTAATGAATAAGTCATTAAGATCGGGTTAGTGGTGAATAGTTTGAATAATTTATATGAGATGATAGATTCAAATTTTATTGTCACTTTAATACTAAAAGAACTAAGTAATGAACTAAACTAATGAAATTTGTTCATAAACTAGCTTGATTTATTTGATTTATATTGTCTTATTGTGAAATTTAACTCATGTAATCCGTATTGGTGAACTGAACTAGCTTGATTTATTTGATTTATATTATCTCGTTGTGAAATTTTAACTCATGTAATCCTAAAATGTTCACGAACTTAATTTGAGCTGAGTTTAAATTATAAAAGAAGTTCATTTTGAAGTCCAATCAAGTTTGGAAGTGAACAATTTCTCATGGACTCGAGCTTAGCTAAACGAATTCGATTCATTTGCAGCTTCAACATTCTAAAGCCGTCGAGTTTAGATCAAATGAGGTGTGTTCCACTTCCACACGCTCCTCCTTTATCAAACTTCATCAAGTGGAATTGGCTTAACCCTTCTGTCTTGTCATGTTATTCTCTTGGTCCACGTTGTGATTTGTTACTTGTTTTGTTTACACTGTGACATTATTGGAAGAACCTAGACACACGCCACGTGTGTCTCGGAATCATCCAACGGCATCTGAAAGCCCTATAAAGTTGAACATTCGATACTCGCGCTCTCCCTGTCTTGCCCTGAAAGCCATATAGAAGACGAATCGTTCCCTGAGATGAAAACTAAGGTTACGATTGGATAGAAACCTTGAAAATACTACAAGCTTTTTGAGTTTTAAAAGGTAGCGATTATCTATTTTTATTTTCCTTTTCCTTAAATAGCAGCTTTGAATCTTCCATCCAAAATTCCAATTTTTAAATCAAGACAAGGCAGAAATCCGGGCTTTGTCGTTTCAGCTTTTCAGGCTCTTTTACTTCAAGTTGTTGTTTCTGTTGACGTAACATCAAAATGTTTTATTTATTTATATATATATATATTTTTTTAATATAAACGTATGCATTTTCTTGATAAATTGAATCAAACTGTATGGATAAGATTGGGTTCGATTATGTTAATGGTTCCCACAATGAGGATTTGTTTATTATTATTATTTATTATTTATTATTAATTTCGTATATATAGTTTATAAGTATTAGCTATAAGGTTTGCGATTTCAGATTTGTTTTTGCTTTGCTTGGTTTTCTGCTTTCAAGTTGCGTTTTATTCCTCTTGATTCTGGTTTCTGTGAAAATGAGTGTCCAAGTTCAATGTATGCACAAATTTTAGGAGGGATGTTTATTTTAGGAGTTTGTGTTGGCTATGACCTGTAAAATTAATCAATCAATGTTTTGGTGACAGAAAATACCTGTAAAATCAATCAAATATTTGCTTTTCTGCTTGAAATACAAGTAACACTAGATAATTTCTGATTTTGATTGCTAAAACAACTCATAATTTTTTTTCTGCCAAAATTTGCTCCAGAACATGTGAAAGGTAAATTATTGTCATCTGTTTTTTCTCCCCTGCAAGGCTTTGTTTTCTGTTTAAAAAGCTTATGCTTTTTTGCTTCAGGGGTTTCATCAAAATGTGGCATTTTCTAATTTTCTAGCTGTTTAGCTTCACTTTTCCTTCGATATAGATGGCTTGTGCATTTCATTTTTTGTTGATTTGTAGTTGCTAACAGATTTGTCTTTAATAGGTTTACCTAACTAGAGATTACCGCTGGTTCAAGAGGATCCTATGCAAAGATTTTTGGTGTGAAAATTTGACACCACATGAGTAAATGGATGTGGCTATTAGCCATCTCCCTTGGTGGTTGTGGAGTGGAAAACATCAAGAGCCAAGAATCTCAAATGTGTCTTCCATAAATTCTTCAGCTGATTCTGGTATGTGGGAATCGGATGTTTTGAGATTTCCTTTAATTAAGCAGGAAAATGTGCCATCCTCTTCAAGAAGGGTGAAGCCAAAATGGCACAGTAGGGAAGAGCTGAAAATAGATAGGGAATATGATGTTGTTCTTGTCCCATCTGATGGCGGATATGTTTCTGGTTCTGAATCTGATGATTCTGATTGGTCTATTGGCTGGTTGGAGCCTCATGGAGCTGGGTTCTCAAGTGATGATGATGAAAGTCATGAAACAGATAACAGTTTTGCTGTGCTTGTTCCCTGTTATGGACGCGGTTATGGTGGCATGGTGGTGGAGGATCCTAAAAGCAACTTACTGAGCAACGTTGGGAACTTCCCAGATAGTTATTCAGATGGTAAGAGCAGTTTCTTTAACATCTATGAGAGTTTGTTTTGTGTTGTTGTCAACTGGATTTTTACACTTTATGTTCTATTTAACGGGTCATTAAAATTTGAGTTATTGCATTCAAGGATTCAGTGTTAACATGAGGTTAAATATGTATAAGCTATTCAAAATGTTGGATATTTTAGATGGAGTTTGAGCATGTAATACTGATTTCAGAGCGCTTGATTTTATCTTTTCATAGCATGAACGTATGATGCTTTTACTCTTGAAAGATATTTTATCTTTGATCAGCTGCTTCATATTAAAGAAAATTAGCAAGATATAATCTTTTTTGTTTGACTTTAGCCAGATGTATTCTTAAGCATATCATTTTGCAGTTAATATTATATCTAATTTCCTTTTTCTCTTAGACAGAAAGTTACTTCATTTTGTTAGAAATGAAGATGTAGAGAGATTTGAGAGGCGATTCTCTCCTTTTTTCTAGTTTGACTATGTTAACAACTACATGAGCTGTCAAACTCATTAAACGATGTGGCAAGACGTCATTGGATGCAAGTATGTAACTTTTCTACACAGCGCATCAAAATTAAATTCCTGTAAATAATGTGATGATGATCTGTATTCGAGGTCCATCAGAACCAACAGTCATTTGGGGATGATAGGTTGTTGATTCGGAACCCTTTTATTCCTTAATCCTTACTCAGTTCTCTTGCCTATAAATTATAACTTCAGAAGAAACTTTACTATTTGGTAGGTCTGGGCATATTATTCTGCCTCTACCTTGCCAGCTTCAGCGTGATCCTTGACCTTGAACCAGTAGCTGGATTCAACAAATTCGTGCACAAAAATTGAGCGGATTTTACATCCAGTAAATGAGTAGCTGCAGCACTAATTATCTTTATGTGCATGTTAACATTTGGCAGATATAAATGGAAATTAACTTGTGAAAAATTTCACCTTGGTGGAGTTATTTATTTATTTATGTTTTAGCATATTGGAGTTTGGTGGGAGAACTTGAAAACCTGTAGTCTTACATCTCAGTTAACCTTCAACTGTATTTTTCACAATGATCTATAGCTTAGCCAACTTCATCGATAAGCTGATGCAAAGATAAGCTGGTTGTTAGTTTGTTGCAATATAGTTAGTTATATGGTCTTCAAGACAATTGTTCTTTTCCAAAATCTGTTTCAAAATTATGTCTGGCTGGTACCTTGTTCTTAGAATTTGAAAAATATGAATACTGTATATTATTGCTCATCACTTACAAAATGTTTACAATAAAGATTATATAGAGGCAGCTACTATACATTAAAAACTAGTACCTAGAGAATAAGCAACAAATTAACAGAACACTAAAAACCATGGGAACACTGTCCACAGTGGCCACCGTCCAACACCACCGTCCAACACTCCCCCTCAAACTGGTGAATATGCATTCTCCATTCCCAGCTTGGATACAATCATCTGAAATACTGGACTAGTCAACCCTTTTGTAAGTACATTAGCAAGCTGACCTTGTGTAGACACATAGGGTGTACAGATTAGACCACTCTCTAGTTTTTCTTTGATAAAATATTTGTCAACCTCAATATGCTGTGTTCGATCATGCTGTACTGGATTATGAGTTATGTTGATTGCAGACTTGTTATCACAATAAAGTCTCATTGGACCATCCCACTTGATCTTTAGATCTTCAAGAATAATTTTCAACTATAGTAGTTCACACACACCTTGAGCCATAGCTCTGAATTCTGCCTCTGCATTAGATCGTGCTATCACATTTTGTTTTTTACTTCTCCAAGTCACCAGATTTCCACCAAGAAAAGTGCAATATCCTGTAGTTGACCTTCTGTCCACTGGTGATCCAGCATAATCAGCATCGGTGTATGTCTCAAGTACCACACCTCCATTTCTCTTAAATAAAATGTATTTTCCTGGTGTTCCCTTAAGGTACTGTAATAATCGATATGCTGCTCGCAAATAAGATTCTTTTGGACTGTGCATAAATTGGCTAATCACACTAACTGCATATGCAATATCCGGCCGTGTGTGGGATAGATAAATAAGTCTTCCCACCAGACGCTGATACATTTTTCTGTCAACTGCAGCATCTTCCTTTGCCTGTCCAAGTTTCATATTGGGATCCATAGGAGTACTAGCTGGTTTGCATGCTGTATGACCTGTTTCTTTTAGGAGATCCATAACATACTTTTGTTGGGAGATGAATATACCTTGCTTAGAATAAGCAACATCAATTCCAATAAAGTATTTCAACCTTCCTAATGCTTTAATTTCCAGTTCCTTAGCTAAGTACTGACTCAGAATATGTTTCTCCTTAGCGTCATCTCCTGTTATTATTATGTCATCAATATACACCAAGAGAGCTGTGACCCCCCCTGAAGGAGAGTGTTTAACAAACAATGTGTGATCTCCTTGATTTTGTTTGTACCCCATAGCCAACATAATTCTAACAAACCTTCCAAACCATGCTCGTGGTGATTGCTTGAGGCCATACAGGGCCTTTTTCAACTTACACACAGTATTAGCATGCAAATTCTTCCCATATCCTGGTGGAACCTCCATGTAGACTTCTTCTTCAAGATCTCCATGCAAGAAAGCGTTCTTGACATCAAATTGCTGTAAATTCCAACCATAATTAGCTGCCAATGCCAATAATACCCGTATTATGTTCATCTTTGCAACTGGTGCAACAGTCTCCTGGTAATCAATTCCATAAGTTCGGGTATACCCTTTGGAAACTAATCGTGCCTTATACCTCTCAATGGATCCATCTGCTCTATATTTCACAGAATACACCCATTTAAAGCCCACAATTTTCTTTCCTGCTGGTAACTGCACTAGGTCCCAAGTCTTATTCTTTTCCAATGCCTCCATCTCCTAATTCATGGCTTGTTTCCATTTTCCATTAGACAATGCCTCAGGTAGGGTGGTAGGGATGGCAATGGTATTTAAGCTTATAAGGAAGGCTTTATGGGATGGTGAAAAATTCTCAAAGGACAAGAAATGTGAAAAAGGGTATAGTGGCCGTTTTGTGCACTCTCTGGTTCCTTTTCTGATGGCTATAGGAAGTATTTGGTCACTACTATTCATATGAAATTCAGTTTCATCTTGCAATAAAGGGTTAGATACTATTACCTCGTTCGAAGGCTCCGAGTTGGACTCTTGGGCCTGCACAGGTTCAGGAACAGCCATCTTCCTTCTTGTGAACACCTTGCCTTTGTCATACCTTACATTCTCAAGAACAGACTCAGCTACTGGGTTAGGAATGGTTTTGGACACAGGTTCAGACACAGGTTCAACAGTGACTTCAGGAGGAGGATTAGGGACAGCAGGAGAAGGACCATTAGACACAGGAAGTAAGGACAAGTCAAGCAGGAAATCTTCCTTATCTTCCCTCATTGACTTCTCCCCGTGAAGATAAGGATGCGAAAAATAGAGTTCTTCTTCACTGAATATAACATCCTAGAGACATAAAATTTTCTAGATGGAGGGTGATAACACTTGTACCCTTTCTGGGTCGAAGAATAGCCCAAAAAGATACATTTTAGAGCCCTCGGATCGAGTTTCCCCCTATTTGGACTGTGAACATGGACAAAAGATACACATCCAAAAATTTTAGGGACAAGATTATTGGAAGTTTGCAAATCAGGATAGAAAGTAGAGAGGATATCCATAGGACTCTTGAACCCCATGACTTTAGTGGGCAAGCGATTTATAAGATGAGTAGCTGTCAGAACAGCTTCCTCCCAGAAAGACTTAGGGACATTTCTCTGAAACAATAAGACTCGGGTTTTTTCAAGAAGATGACCATTTTTTCTTTCTGCTAACCCATTTTGTTATGGGGTATGAACACAAAATAATTGATGTATTATTCCTTCTTTCTGGAAAAAATGCATAAGAGTCTGATTAAAATAGTCCTTAGCATTATCAGACCTGAATCGTTTAATGCCCACCCCAAATTGATTTTTAATCATGGAACAAAAATTTGGGAGAACAGTACTAATATCAGACTTGTGTTTGAGCAGAAAAATCCAGGTAACACGAGTACAATCATCAATAAAAGATACAAACCATCTTGTCCAAGAGACACTAGGAATGGAAGAGGGACCCCAAACATCACTGTAAATAAGAGAAAAAAGAACAAAACTTCTTGTATTACTAATTGGAAAACTGACACGCTTATGCTTGGCAAGTTCACATACTTCACAATGAAATTGTTCAACATCAAGACCTTTAAACAAGGAAGGAAAAAGACTCTTAACAATAAAAAATGATGGATGGCCTAATCTACGGTGAACAAGTCAAATTTTGTCCTTTTTAGTCGAAAGAAGTTCTAAGGTAAAAGAATATGGGTGTCCAAGTCTGCTCGCGGTCTTGTTTACCTGACAACGTGCTTTAAGTAGGTAGAGGTCATCCTGCTCCCTAGCACGTTCAATCATCTTCCCCGAATCCTTGTCCTGAAAAACACAATGATCATTGTAAAAAATCACTTTGCAAGATAAATCTTTAATTAATTTCTGAACAGAAATCAAATTTGTGGATAGTTTAGGGACATGAAGGACATTGTTTAAGGCCACTACGGGGCTTAGTTGGACTTCTCCTACACCGGCTACAGTGATAAAGGAACCATCAGCGGTGGATATTTTCTTATTACTTGGGCATGAAGAATAGGTGGAAAATATAGTGGGGTTGTTGGTCATATGGTCTGTGGCTTCTGAATCCATAATCTAGGAGTTGGTAAAAATTGTACCCAAGACATTGAATCCAACGGAAAAAGGTAACTTACCCGAATAAGTCAAAGAACAAGTACCTGAGAGCTTTTCAAGGCTGTGTAGAGAGACATTTGAAACTTAACCTTCATTTGACATCGTGAAAGACAAAACAGAACCCCAGGAGTTAGAGAGTCAAGGCAGAACCGTGAAAGACGTCGGAGAAGGTGAACCCGCTATCCAAACAGCTTTGGATTGGAGTTCTGACCACTGAAACAGAAGCACGGGTCGTCGGCGAGTTGAACAGAACAAACGGCGTCACTCTTCGGTGACCGGAAGGTGGCGCGTGACTCTCACGCACTGGGAACTCCAAACACGTGTGGTGGCGCATGGCGGGGCATGACAGGGTCTCCGGCGGTGGCGCTCAGGTGGATGGCCTGTCAGAGGTCTCTAAGTCACCTCGTGGCCTTACTTTGACGGATGATCAACTATGAAGGCTAGTTGGCAATGAAGTCCAGTTGTGACGCTGGACGGGAACTGTTTGGGTTTCTGGGTGTTTGGAGGCAATGAAGGGCAAAAAAAAAAAAGAATCTTAAGCGAAAAAGGGCAATGAAGGCCAAAAAACAGAGATTGGTTGGCAATGAAGGCCGACCGAAAAAAAGACTCAACGAAAAACAGAGACAGTCCCGTATTGGAACCACTCTGATACCATCTTAGAATTTGAAAAATATGAATACTGTATATTATTGCTCATCACTTACAAAATGTTTACAACAAATATTGTATAGAGGCAGCTACTATACATTAAAAACTAGTACCTAGAGAATAAGCAACAAATTAATAGAACACTAAAAATAATAGCTACACTTAAAACCGTGGGAACACTGTCCACAGTGGCCACTGTCCAACACCACCGTCCAACAAAGACCAAGAGGCCACCGTCCAACACTTGTAATTTATTGAAATTTCCATTTACAAGGAGTTATCATTAAATTCTGCTTTGAAGGATGATAGAATTTGCTGTGTGATGGTTGTTGGTCTTTCTGAATTATGATTGATCTGTGATGTTAATGTTCACTTGGATTTTTTGGTATAATTTACAACAAAAATATGCATATTGCTGGTTATTACTTATTTGACATGTTTTTTTTTTCCGGGTGGCTAGAATGTTACTGTTTCTGTTTTTTCTTTTGTCTGCAGAGAGCAAGAAATATGTAGAAAATTGGATCAATTCTCTTCGAAATACCTGATGTACAGATACTCTTAATTATGTTTCTGTTGTGTAGAGCAGCCTCTGTAACTACTGCTTTGTTGAAATCCTCATTCGTCTTTAGCCAATAAATAATTGTACACTGTAAACCTTGGAAGGAAAAAAATAAAAAACTGCATACTGCAATGTGATGGCAGAACAGGATTGCTAAACTTTGGGTCTAGCGTAATTTCATATCCTATCAGGAGCAGTTGTGATGCTTTATCACTGTCGGAGAATGATGTACCACTGCTGTTCTGCTCCCAACCTTAGAGAATCATGACATTGGAAAGAGAAGGAAAAAGATATGGATGAATGCAAGTTGAATGGAGTTTGGCTTTGAAGCTTGCAATTCTTTGATGTAAATATTTATGTACATGTGAAATTGGTTGTATCATGTGTGTTTAATCATTTACTCAAATTAGTGTATAATTGAATGTAAAATGTGTATAACATGGTTGTACTCTGCGTGTGTGTTGTTGGGGAAAAGCATTGCATTTTTCACTAAGCTGTGAAGTATAGAGTTACCACGATACTTTTTCTCTTCTGTGTAAATGAGAAGGTATTTGCATAGATGTAGAGTTATATCAATACTTTTCTGTATATATCCATAAGCAATCAAGCGACAGACATATCTACACATTGTCACTTTTTGTTTCTTTATAAGACGACTACTAGTACTTTTCATTGTGGGACTCTAGGTGGTTGGAGATTTCTACATGCCCTCTTTACAAGAAGATTTGGATTCAGTCATTCTAATAAAAAAATGGTGACTTCACCAAAAAAAAATAAAATAATGGTGACTTTATGTCGACTTCAAACTCTTGTTATCTATTAGATTATATTAAAAGATATGTAATAAAATACATAATATAGTTTTAAAAAAAACATTTATAAAAAAAACACAAATCTCTTAGATAATTAACAAATAAAAAAGGGTAAATTACACAAAATCTCCCTCTGTTTTCATGCGGTAACGCTTGACCGTCATAAATATTTTTTTCATATCACTAAACCTTCTAAACTTTTTTTGTTTGTAATTAAAAAAATTAGGATCAAGAGTGGCTGCTCTATTCCATGGTCAGGGCATGCTTCCAAGTTTAAAGAGCGCTTAAAAAAGTACTTACCAATAATTTACTAACAATGGACCCTAACAAGAATCGAAGCCAAGCTAACTTAGTTGACGTGGTCTGTTCTTATTAGTTATGTCAAAATCTTTAAAAAAATAAAATTAAATAGCTATGGTTTTAACTTTGGTTAATTAGCCTGAAACTATGGTTAAATTGTAAATTACATTTCACCAACGTCTCTGTACTTGAAATTCCTTTTTTGATTTGGTCAATGTTGAAAATGTAGTGTTACGGGGTGATAATAGATTTTATTTATTTTTACCATTTACACACATCGCAACTGTTGCACTAGTAATTGTGTAGAGACAAGATCTGTGCAGCAGTTGTGATGCATGTAAATGATGAAGATATAATATCTGTTATCACTTACATGTAAAGACTTTTGCTATCACTGATACGCAGACAAAGGTATGGACACACAATTTGTGTGATAACTATGATGTATGTGTGTACAATAATCACAGTTTAGGACTAATTAGCCATAGTTTAAATCATGATTATTTATTTATTTAGATTTAAAGATGTTAAAGTTAACAGTTTTCACTTTAAACCAAAGTTTAAGAAATTTAGTGACATGAAAGAAAAGTTTATGAGTTTGACTCTTACCGCATGAAAAAAGAAGAGGCTTTTGTGTAATTTATCCAATAAAAAAATGTTTTTGAAAACTCAAACTCTTCATATTGGTTGCATTGACTTTGAGGTGAATCATAGAAGTCATCTTTATTCATTTACTTTTAAGTAGCAAACCATGACTAAGTAAATGAACTGACCTTTGTTCTCAACTGTAATGGTTGAATGGTTGATAATCTGGAATAATCACATGAATTTGCGTAGTTGTAGTAATAATGCGAATCCGTGTTTCTGTTAGAGGTGTACTTGGCTTGGTTTGAATTAGTTTTAAGCTAAAAAATTAATGAATTCAAATAATATTATTTATAATGGTTTAAATTGAATTAGATTAGATTGATTATATTCTGAAAACTAATTCAATCTAAATTAATTTAAATTGATTTGGATTGGATCGGTTTAATCAGTTTTTAACTAATTTTTTTTAACTTAGAATATTATGAGTTAAAAATAATTTAGCTTATTAAAAAGGAAAAAATAAAAGCAGCTTATTTCACATGTTTAAAATAATATTTGATTACATAAAGTGAAATAAGTATATAACAAATTACAGTTAATATAAGTAAAAATATAAAATTAATAACAAATAAATATATTATATAATGTTAATTGATTTGAATTAGATTGAATCAATTTTAAAAATTAAAATCGAAAATCAATCCAATTCAATCGATTTTTGAAAAATTAAACAAAAAAATCAAATTTATTCGATTTTAATTAAGTTTTGATTTTTTAGTTCGACTTTCAATTTTGATTGAATTTTAACATCTCCTACTTTTTGCTAATGTTTGTAAAACTTTCGTTACACAAAAATAACTTGTAAGCCATATCAACTCACACAAATAACTTTCGTTATATATATATATATATATATATATATATATATTATATATATATATATTATATATATTTGAATCATTTGAATAGTTCATAAGATTAATCTTCATTAGAATACGAGTGTTATGCAATCCTTACAAGAATTGTTTTCTTGAGAATAGAACTCGTATCTTTGTTCAAATAAATTGAGATTGTTTAATAACAAATAAATATATTATATAATGTTAATTGATTTGAATTAGATTGAATTGATTTTGAAAATTAAAATAAAAAATCGATCCAATTCAATTGATTTTCAAAAAATTAAACAAAAAAAATCAAATTTATTCGATTTTGATTAAGTTTTGATTTTTTAGTTCGACTTTCAATTTTGATTGAATTTTAACATCTCCTAATTTTTGCTAATGTTTATAAAACTTCCATTACACAAAAATAACTTGTGTTTATATCAACTCACACAAATAACTTTTGTTACATATATATATATATATATATATATATATATATATATATATATATATATATATATATATATATATATATAATGTTACTCAAGTGAGTAGAGGAGTGTTTATTGTGAGAGGTGAGAGGAGTGAATCTTGACCGTTAAATCTTTCATAAATGGTTAAGATTATAATATAAATGCATGCGACTTTTTTAAGTAGTCACATGACCTTCAAGTAACTTTTAATTTTGATCATCTATGTATGATTGTATGGTCAAGATTTACTCTTCTCACTCTCTCACAATAAAAACTCATCTCACTAGATATACCTCATATATATATATGTTTAACTCATTTAAATCATTCATAAAATTAATCTTCGTTAGAATACGAGTGTTATGCAATCTCCTTACAAGAATTATTTTATTGAGAATAGAACTCGTATCTTTGTCCAAATGAATCGAGATTGCTTATCATCTCGACTAAACTCCTTGTGCGTTATATGACACTCATTTTATCCCCAACCATTTTCCGATGCGAATTTCCAAGTTAGACACACCGATTGCAAGAGTTATTCTGTTATTGAGGAGGTAAACCAAAACCTAAGAATCACTCTCAATGAACAGGCTTTATCAACATAAACCCAACAGCTAACACCCCATTTCATTCCTTATGTTATAGGCAAAACCTTATAATCATTGTACATCCTCCCCTCTAAGTAACCCTCCACATCATGCGTGTCCAAAAATTTCCCATACTTGCATTGTCGATATTGAGCTTAATCCATTAATCATGAATCTTTATATTATTAATGGTGATCCTGTTGCTTAGTTTAATAACTCCATTAGAGTCCATTCTTAGGTTTTCATGACTTGTCTTCCCATGTAAACTTCAAACTGCTTGTGCGTTTTCCACTCCATTAATCTTTTTTTTTTTTATAAATCCACTCCATTAATCATGTGGTTTTATTTTCAAATTCTTCTGGTATTAGTTTTGTAAGGACCGTGTAGTTGTGGTTTGTTTTGGGTCGCTTGACCCCGTTATGTCATAAAAAAAATGGACAAAATTTTCACATCGAAAAAATGTTATCAAGCATTATATTAGCATCTAATATAATACTTAAATTAGAAAGAAAAATCACAACATATAGGAAGGATGAGGAATTCCTCCATATACCAGGAGGAAGAATTTTCTACCTACAATAACAATTTTACCCGTTGATCTATGTGGACGTATCACATACTTATATGGTAAGTAAAATCTATTGGTTAGAATTCTTCTAGATATAAGAATTTTTCTAGGAAGGATATCCAAGGTCGTCAACACCAGTCTAAAAATAAACTTTGGACGGCTGTATACGTGTCTAAATTTGCTTTAGGATGCATAACAGGCCCAACCTCGCAAGGAAGACCAAGGTATCCCAAGTGGGGAAATTTTTCTAATAAAGTCCTCCAAAATTTGAGCTCTTCAAAGGATCCAACACATGACACAGCTAATATTGTGGAGAAGTATCCTCCTCTCCATGTCTGCTCCATAAGAAGGCTTATGCGCCAACATTTGTTTCTCTTTTGCTCAAAATTACTTTAACCGCCAAGATCATTAAAATCACAGCTTTTCTCTTATAAGACATTGTGTGCCTTGGTTTATTATTGTGTCAACATGTTGGTTTTATTCATGTTCATCATCAAGGTTTTACCTCAATGGGTTGGATGTGTTTGATTGTTACACAAGATAAAAATGTTGCAAAGGGCAGCAACCAATGCATATTCATGGTGGTGGGCAAGCCACATCAGGACAAAGCAGTCCAAATGGCTGGAACAAAGCCTCCAAGGTATGTTTGTTAGTATATAGGTTGATACTCTTTCCTCAACGTCCAATCTGACTGTTTTCCGTTATCATTAATTCCATCAATGCACATAATTTTTTTGGCCATTAGCTTCATCAAGATAGGAGGCATCAATTTTCAGGCGATTTTAGAATGACCCACATTCTCATTTTCTCTTGATTTCCCAAACTCTATTTGGGAAATAGGGAGATTTTTCAGTTCATCCAAAAATGGCAGGCAACCTACATGCATAAACATGATGCATTTCCTTCAATATATACAATAATTGCTTTTATTTTTTTATATGATATATCTACATAACAAAATACAACGTTGAATTAATTAATGATTGGAATGTAGGAAAATAGATAACGTATCACAGTGACCAGAAAATCATAAGGCTCTATTATAGTTCTATGATTCTTTCAGTTTCATTTGGTTCGTAAGTCCTACCCAGTTTTCTTATAGCAAGTTCCCAGCTGCATAATCATACGTTTGCTTTTGAAGAATATTCATTGTCAATGACATGGAAAACAAAAATTAACAGATATGGAGGAGAAGGTGGCTGAGGCCCTCCGAATCATTGATGATAATGGGGACTCATTTGCCCAAAGGGCAGAAATGTACTACAGGAAGAGGCCAGAGCTAATAAGTTTTGTGGAAGAAGCCTTTCGAGCATATAGAGCAATAGCAGAGAGATATGATCATCTATCAAAGGAGCTCCAAAGCGCCAACCGCACTATTGCCAGTGTCTTCCCGGAACAAGTCCAATATAGAATAGATGAAGATGATGATGAAGAGAGTGTCTCTGGAACAAATTCATCATCTCCAGACCCCAACAATCAAACACAAAAACCAGGCATTCCTAAAGTTCCAAATATCCCAAAGAAGGATTTTAGAAGCACATCCATGTTGCTCTCCAGGAAGGGAACACCTAGGAGGATTGCCAGCTATGCAAAATCTGATCCAACAACATTAAGTTCAGGGCTGAGTACGGTTGAAGCGGTAGCAGAAATTGACAAGCTTCAGAAAGAAATTTTGGCACTACAGACTGAGAAAGAGTTTGTAAGGAGCTTGTATGAGCGTTCCTATGAAAAGTACTGGGAAATTGAAGACCAGATCACAGGAATGCAACAAAGAGTTTGTAGCTTGCAAGATGAGTTTGGCATTAGTACAGTCATAGAAGATAATGATGCACGAGTTTTAATGGCAGCCACGGCTCTAAATTCATGCAAAGAGACCCTTGCTAAGTTGCAACAGGTACAAGCACAATCATCTGAAGAAGCTAAAGCAGCATTCAAAAGGGTTAAGGAAGCTCATGAGAGGTTTGAAACCCTTAGAGACCAATTCATTTCTAAACATGAGAGTCAACAAGACCAAGGCACAGGAATAGAATCAAAAAACATAGAGGAAGAGATGGCTAGCTTGGAAGAAGAAACGCATGATGTGGGGCTGTTGAGAGAGAAGATTAAGGAAAAGCTTGAGGAAGATTCAGGTAATTCCCTCACTATGACAGAATTGGCAGAGCTGATTGATGAGCTTGTAAGTAAGGTTGTAACCTTGGAAACCGCGGTCTCTTCTCAGACTGGTTTGGTAAAGAGACTGAGATCAGAAATAGATGAACTTCAGACAAATATACGAAGCTTGGAAGAGGACAAGGAAATGTTGATAGAAAGTTCAGAAAAAACCAACAAGAAGCTGAAAGAATTGGAGGAGGAGTTGCGGAGAGTTAAAGTTCTCAACAAAAGTGTCAGAAGGCAAGACAACAGCCTCCAAACACACTTCACTGAAGCTAGTTGTAATCTTGAGCATCTCTCAGGAAGATTGAATAATGTGAAGCTAGATGAGGAGGGGGAGAACTTGGCACTTTACAAGAAGAGAAATGCGCCTGATGGAAAACCAAGAAAGGAGTCCGAAAAACCTGATGATGAATTGTCTACTGATAGCTTAACAAAAGAGGATAATATTGGTGTCAGAAATGAAGATAACAAGTCCAATTTGAATGAAAATATTGGTTTTAGGACTGAAAGGATTCCAAAGCTAATACAGCAGGATATGGATGATTTGCCTGAGACAATGAGTAAACATGACATTGAATCACATGATGTGGGGACTGGAGAGGAAGAAGATCAACCTAACTGGAGGCAGATGTTTGTAAATGGAACAGACGACAGAGAAAAGATTCTGTTGGAGGAGTACACATCAGTTTTAAGGGACTATAAGGATGTAAGGGTCAAGCTCAATGATGTGGAGAAAAAGAACCGGGACAGCATTTTTGAGTTGGCACTTCAGGTAAACAGTGATCAATCTAGAAATTTTACTATATGAGCCAATATATAGGAATAAATACATAATTAGATAAACACTTAAAAGTTTTATAATGAACTTCATCGTCCAAATAATGTGAAGTCAAATTAAAAGAACAATTATTTTTATATTTAGACTTTAGGTTTTTTGTTTATAACCATTATATATAATACCTTATCATGTTATTTATAATGCAACTTCACAACAAAAATCCTGTTAAAAGTTGTGTAATATTATCAAAGTAAAAAAAGTTTCACTTATCTTAAAAAGAGATTCTTAGTCATACAACCAATGTTTTAAAAACCGATTTAACCATTGAACTATTGAAGTGAGTAGTTCATGGTTTAATCAGTTCAAATGGTTTAACTAGTAATTAAACCGTTAATATAGTTATATAAATCTCTTTTTTCCTTTTTAAAAAACCAATTAAAAAATTTAAATTAAAAATCAGCTGGTTTTACTGGTCGATTCATTGGCTTTCACCGATTTTTTGAATTTTTAACTGGTTTTTGGCTATTCAACCACTCATCCGATTTTTTGGATGAATTAGAACCGTTGGGGTGGCCATTTCATGACTCAACTGGTCCAACTACTCCGGTTGAATTGGTTTTTAAAACACTACATAAAACAAATTATAATTACTTTGAAATTATGTAATACCAAGGTAAATAAAAAATGAGAAACATGACATATATAAGGGGGGGGGGGGGAAGACAATTGGGATAAATACATTATTTCTATAATACTAGTACCTAGTATCATAAGAAAATAGTAATGTGTAATAGTTAGGGTCAAATTTTATATTCAGAAGCTGTATAGTAGGCACAATTACCTTGACTTCTGATAATGTAGATATGCGCCTGTAGGTAAGGGAATTGAAGAATGCTGTTGCCACCAAGGATAGAGAGATAAACTTTTTACAACAGAAGATGACCTGTCCAGAGACAACTCCTAATGAAAGTCCTTACACTACTCTTACAGAATATAAATATACACCACAGGAAGCGCTTCTTCGAAACGCAGCTCAAGGAGCTAACATGCAGGAACCTGAAATTTCATCTTCAAATATAGATGCAAGTATACTTAGAACTTCTTTTGCAGAGCAACACCAACATATTGAAAACACAGGAAATATTGACATGTCACCTAGAAACGCAAGATTAGAGAAGGTGAGAGCAAACCAGGTTGATAAGAGCCACTCCCTTTCAACCTTGGAAAAGAAATTCCGTGCAGAGATTGATGATTTGCTGGAGGAGAACCTAGAGTTCTGGTTGAGGTTTAGCACCTCAGTTCATCAGATTCAAAAGTTCCAAAACACTATACAAGACTTAAAAGCAGAGCTAAGAAAAATAAAGGATAACAAGAAGTCTGAAGGGAACTCAAATTCTATACAATCTGATATTAAGCCAATATTCAGACACCTGAGAGAGATAAGAACCGAGTTATCACTGTGGCTGGAACATAATGCAATATTGCAGGAGGAGTTGCAAGGTAGACATCCTTCCTTGTGCAGCTTACAAGATGAAATAGCAAGAGCAGCCAATCCAGATTCTGCATCACAAAAAGCAGAACTAAGTGGGAATCAGGCTGCAAAATTTCAAGGTGAGGTTCTCTACATGAAACAAGAGAACAACAAGGTTTCCAGTGAACTGCAAGCAGGTCTCAGTCTTGTGAAGGGACTGAAAAATGAAGTTGAGAGGATGCTAGAAGAACTGAGTCAAGCAATTGGGGTTAACAATCACGGGCACGGTCATGACCATATGAGACACTCCACAAGTCGTCCTAGAATACCCTTGAGGTCTTTTTTGTTTGGAATCAAGTTAAAGAAGCAAAGGCAATCGGTTTTCTCATGTGCCAGTCCACAACTGCAGAAACAATACAGTGATCTAGCAGCGGCTAATAATGCCCCAATATAGACCAACTTCCATCTCCTTTTTAAGTACTTGGGCAACTCTACATTCTGTAGTCTGATTGTGATTTTGCTGTTTTTCCTTTCAAGATTAGTTTTCTTTGAAATTGTAGAACTATTATGAGATACAAACCTTTCCTATATAAACCATGTCAGCATGTGCATGTGTGTGTGTTTATACTTATTCAGAAAGCAAATGATTCTCTCTTGATTTGAATGAATGAATCCATCAAATAAGCATGCATAATTAAATATATAAAAAATTATAATGACCTCAAATGTATTAACAGTTTTCTAGCCATATCCTAAGCCAGCTTAAGTTTTTTTTTACTAATTTTTTAAGCAAACACTTTCACAACTGCATATTGATTGTTCAAAATTAAATGCTGTGGTTGCAGATCTTCTCACTCAGGACTCTGCGAATGTATGGTAACTAAATGTATACAAAAATTAATCACCAAAAAGAAAATGTATACAAAAATTACCAGAGTCATAAACATTGTAACTTTTTTCACAATAATAGCCCTTTTTTTAAATTAAAAAAAATCCTATCCACAGACAAAAAATCAAGTTGTATATGGTAGCAAATCCTAAAGAAACAGTAAGATCAATTAATGTGGATTGCACATGGTAGCAAATCCTCTAAGATCACACCTACCTATTTAGTATATTACAAAAAAAAATTGAGAAATGCTAGCAGGATATTCTTTTGAACACTATTTTTAATATTTGTTTTATAATTAGTCAAAAAATAAGTGTTATTAATATTCTTTTTTTAATAATTTTTTTAAGTGTATGAAGTAGATTAATAATAAAGTAAATATTAAAAAAAATATCTAAAAAATGTATTATTAGGATTACTCAAACATATTTATACAGAAGATTATTTACACAGAATGTACATAAAAAGGAAATGAGTAATTAAAAAAAAAAATTGAAGTGCAAGATAAAGTAAATAATAATTGAAAATTTTGGGTCACATTTTAGTATTTGATAGTTGTCTGCAACTAACACTACTGTTAGTATATAAAGCTGAACCCCTTGGTACTCGCCTATTCATAATAGGCAAGACTGCAAGAAGCCGAAACAGGCCAGGCCAGATTGCTGTTCAAAAATCAAAACAGCCCTTCTGCTTCTATGTTGTAGAAGGATCTCTAATACATGTGCCTAAAAACCCATGTACAATTATTTGTAGTATTAATTTGCAAACATTGGAAGAGATTCTGAAAGTTAAACACACCCTTATTGAGGAGCAGAAATTATACTGCCAACCGGTTGCCGATACCTCCTCCATTCGTGTAATAGTATCTACATTTTTTCATTAAGAAAAGTACTTACATTATTTTGAAATTTGAATATTGGAGTCGAAAGTAATCGGCTGCTAAGAGATGTAATAAAATTAATCATGTAACTTCACTTGATAGCCTAAAATTTTTTGGAGAAATAATTATTCTCATATTTTTAGTGATATAGGATTAATGGGTACTTAATGCTAAAAGACTTAATTTTAAAGTAAAAATATAATTTATTAAATTTAATAATCAATAATTAATAACTATTTAAGTTTATAAAAAAGTATTTATAATTCTCAAATAAAATAAAACAAATATAAATTAAATACAATTAATTAAAAATAATATTTGAGATTTGATAGATTTATATTAAAATTTTAATTATAAAATAGATAAGATCTTTAATTAATAAAATAAATTTTTAATTAAAATAACAAAAAATTTCTAATAAATATTACATCATTCAAAACTTCTACAGCCAAGTGGAATATCCCATTCTTTTAAATTATAGATGAATTTAAAAGATGAATTTTAACAAATAATAAAAATAAGATTGTGCATTGTTTTTCAAAACCAAAAAACTCTCACCTGAAGGGCGCATTTTAAGAGATGTAATACAATCGCTTGTGTGCCTTCTTCGAGCAACTTCTTCTCTCAGCTTCCCTCGCATCCCTTGAAGACCCCATAGTACTTAGTATCTTGGATGCCATTCCTACCTTAATGGTTGTATCTTTCACGAAGTCTAATATATTTATTACGAAGGCGACAAAGTTCTATTTGATTACCACATACTTCCTGATTCAAATCAATTATGGGAACTTACCAAAACTCACAAGTATGCGGCAATCGAACAGAATTTTGTCACCTTTGTAACAAATATGTTAGACTACGTGAACATGAAGTTGGGTGCAATGGCATCCAAGATAGTACTGTTGGGTCTTCAATGTTATTCAAGAATTTTTAAATTATTTTTTATTTGTAAATGTAAAGATTTATGGAATATTTAATAAATATAAAGATATCGAAGAATAAGATTAATTAAAGTATAATATCTACCTAAATTGATTTAAAGAAAAAAAAAAAGAAATATTTTATTTAATTAATCTAATAATTTAAATTACGTGTTAAACTAAAATTAAAATTAAATAATAAATTTAAATAAAATAACTCAAATTAAAATACAAGATTATCAATAAACAATTCTAAAACTTTGAATTCACAACTAATCGTGCAAAGATAAATTTAACTTGAATGTGAATTAATCTTGTTTTATAGAGTCTCTACGGCTACAAGTTTTGATCACCACTAAAGATTATTAAAATTTAATTAATGACATAATTTATTTAAAATAACATGACATATATTCAAATTATGACATAAATCATTTAACGTAGCATGAACTGTTCAATCTTAGATCTCAAAAGTAATTAATACTATTGCACAAGACCTAAGACTACAAGAATTAAGCACGTGATTAAATTATATCAATTTAAATTTACTAATTGACTATGAGACAATCAATAAAAATTAATTTGAATAACAATTAAAGATCAATAATTATCAATATTGTGCAATTATAGAACAAAGAGAAAATATTCCAAACAAAGTTAAATAATCTAAAACAAATATTAGAGCTTCATCTTAATCTTAGAAAATAAAATTAATTACTGATGACAAGAGTATCAAATACAAAGAGTGAAGAAAAATCCTTAAAAGATGACACAATTGCTATGCGTCTTTCTCATTCTTCCTGTGCTTCGTGCAACGCTATATGTCTCTCTCTCCTCTATTGCCCCCATCTTTTCTGTGTCTATTAATAAGAGAATTTATCCAATAGAAGTGTATGTTATACAAAATCTCTTTAATTAGTTTTTAAATAATAAAAATATATTGATTAGATTTAGAAAACTAAATTTAGAAAACTCAATCTCCTTAATTTATCTCCAAATAATAAAAATATATTAATTGAATTTAAGAAACTAATTTTAGGAAATTTAATATCTCTTTTTATTGAAAACTATAAAATTTTCATATTTTTCTCTCTTTATTTTTCTTGTCATTCAAATAGCAAAATTAGTTTTTCAACATCGCAAGAATCGCATCGATCTAATATCTGTAATTTTAGATATGACCCAAATATAACAGCAAAATCAGAAAATATGACTTGAATTCGAATTTATAACAAATTTCTACAATTATCATAATAATTAATTAATTATAATTTTCAAATAAATAAATGATAATTCTACAAAATAAAAAAATTAAATATATTAAAATATAATGATATCTATTTTTATAAAAAAATAAAAATTAAACTATTATCAATGCTCTTATTAAATTTTTGTCTTTGCACTCTTTTTCTTTTTTTTTTTGTTTTCCAATGTTGGCAAGGCATTGAGCCAGAGAGCAATAAATAATAATGTTAAAGCTGTAGTCCTTTACTGTCGAGACAATGACATATTTTCCTTCCGAAGATCTTTCCGGCAGTGACATTTCTACCAAACCACAATTATTCTGGCGATGGCTTTTCTACCCAGTAATGATCAAATAAGTGGTGACTCTTACCAAGCTTTTTTGAGACTGTGTATATATATATAAACTAGAGAGAAAAATGTATAATAAATTATGATAATTTAAATTTTTTAGAGATAATTATGTTACATTCTTTTTAGGAATTTTATCTTTTTAGCAATCTTATATTATTCATCGGGATTTTAATTTATCATATATTAGTTACTTAATTTAATTAATTAGGGGTCGTAGTCTTTTAGTATGAATAAGTTTGGGCTTGCACTAGTAGTATTAGTCCTAATAAATCATATCAATATAATTTTGTCGAATGTCATCTTTAAGTTATATCATCATTCATCAATGTCTTATATTACAATTTTAAATTTGAATTTCATTATTATCTTATTAAAGCAAAATTTAAATACTAATATCTCATTACAAATTTAAATTTCATTATTATCTTATTAAAGGAAAATTTAGCTTAATACAATTTTCATATTATCTTGAATTATAATTTTATTTGTTACTATTATAAAGAAGGATTTCATACATTGGTGTCCAATTTTTATTTTTCAATAACTATCATTATTAGTTACTCATTTAAAAATTTAAATATAAATTGGTGTCCAATTTTTATTTTTCAATAACTATCATTATTAGTTACTCATTTAAAAATTTAAATATAAATACATAAGAGGATAAAATTATAATCATATCTTATTATTCATTTAAAGATTTAAAAATAAATATAAAAAATATAAAATTAAATACAAAATAAAAAAGAATTCAATTAATCTTTATCATTATTTACTTTTTATCTTAACAAAAAGAAAATGTGAATCAACAAATAGGTTGTCGGTCAATACGCTAGTACTAATAATGTAAATACTAATATATGGCATTTTATATTATAGGTAAGGCTTTTACACGCTCAATTACTATTTATACTTTCTACTAATTAATCATAATTTTGATTTTTATTATCATAAAATTGTGATTAGTTAATGAAGAGTATAGATAAATAATTGAAAATATCAATAACCTCATTTTTTGTATTGTTAGATAAATTATTGTATTAAATTTGTCTCACTATATATTTTTTTTGGTTGCACTAATATTATTTTAATAATAATTTTAACATTACTTAATATTATTATGTCGTGTATTGTATGGGTAAAAATCTAGTCATTAGAATGAATAAGACTATTATGTTAATATTTTGTATTACACTATCATACACTACCAATTTAGGAGAATAATTTTAAAGGTCTCCTTTCTTTCTTTTCCTCCCCTACCTATATCCTATCATTTCAACATAGTATAAGCTTGTATGACAAAGTAGTCAAGAGTTCAATTTTTGCCGTCTCCATTCTTCTAAGTAAAATTAAAATTTCAATATATATGATAAAAATAAGCCTTTGCATTGTACACCCTTCAATCCCAAAGCATTTTTACATGAGGGGATGTGTTAAGAGAAGTAATAAAATCACTCATATACATTCCCCTGATAACTTAAGCTTTTCAACTAATAACTTAAACTTTTAGGTAAAATTAAATTTTACCACAAGTCATATTTTATAGAAATCATGTTACCTATATCCTATCATTTCAACATAGTATAAGCTTGTATGACAAAGTAGTCAAGAGTTCAATTTTTGCCGTCTCCATTCTTCTAAGTAAAATTAAATTTTCAATATATATGATAAAAATAAGCCTTTGCATTGTACACCCTTCAATTCCAAAGCATTTTTACATGAGGGGATGTGTTAAGAGAAGTAATAAAATCACTCATATACATTCCCCTGATAACTTAAGCTTTTCAACTAATAACTTAAACTTTTAGGTAAAATTAAATTTTACTACAAGTCATATTTTATAGAAATCATGTTACCACACACATCTGGTGAACATTTGCGGGATATCAAAATATATTTTCCACCAAACAAGAATGTTAAACATTACAATATATTCGTGTTCCACAATCTCACACAATAAATTAACTCTTGCTATCTTACTAGATATCCCTCATATATATATATATATAATGGTAGAGCCAGATTCCAGAAGTTAAGAGGAGCACTAATAATTATAAACACTTATCATATAAATCTGTTAAGAGCATCATAACATATATAAAAAATAAACAATAATTAAATATTGTCAATTGAGTTAAATTAAAAGTAAGGTTTTTAAAGTTTACAATGTATTGAATGTTTTACTTCTCATTGAATGCTTACTATTTTTTGATTCCCTAACCAATGCCTTAGGGGACACTCATTAGACAAAACCTTTAAAAAATTACCCTCTGCAAGCTAAAATTATAAAAAAAAATACTAAACAACTAGAGTTTTTTTGCTATAATTTTTGTCATAATGAGTGGCATTGTTATTGACTCTTAGATATATAAATGAGTAGTCCAAAACTCATTCAACAACCACGTTTGAATCTTGTCAAATTTCTATTTGAATTCTGTCAATTTTTTTTCTAATTATAGCATTACTCAAATTATAACTATAATAAAACTACATTACCAAAGTTAAAATTCTAAATATCAATAACTCCAAACTATGAAAGTAAGAAGTAAAAGTAGGAAAGATATACAGGGAATAAAAAAGAGAGGAGGTAATATTTTCCCTTTAAGAAGCACTAAAGACTTTTAAAATTCTTTTTAATACTTATTACTTTAAAAAAAATCAAGGAGAGCATGTGCTCCTCTTCACAATCAAATATATGGCTCCCCCTATATATATATATATATATATATATGAGCGTATTTGGATATATAAATGAATATTAATCATTAGATTTTAAATAAATAGTTAATATTAAAATATAAATGCATATAACATTTTTAAGTAATCACTTGATATTTAAGTAACTTTTAATATTAATCATTTATGTATAATTGTATAATCAATATTTATTTTTTTCACCCTTTTACAATAAAACTCATCTCACTAGATATATCACAAATATATATATATATATATATATATATATAGGATCTTATTTAGAAAGAAGTTTTTATTATAGAGAGAGGAGTGAATCTTGATTGGATCTTTCAAATATATTAGAATATTAATGCATGTGACTTCTTTAAGTGATCACATGACCTTCAAGTAACTTTTAATCTTGACCATTCAAATGATCAAGATTTACTCCTCTCATCCTCTCACAATAAAAACTATCACTAGATATGTCCCCTATATATATATATATATAAATAGGATCTTACTCAGGTAAGAGAAGTGTCTATTGTGAGAGGTGAGAGGTGAGAGGTGAGAGGAGTAAATATTGACCATTGGATCTTTCATGAATAATCAAGATTAAAAGATAAATGCATGTGACTTTTTTAAGTGGTCACATGACCTTCAAGTAACTTTTAATCTTGATCATTCATGTATAAATATGGTCAAGATTTACCTCTCACCCTCTCACAATATATAAATTATATATAACTCCTCTCACTAGGGGACATATCTAGTGAGAGGAGTTTTTATTGTGAGAGGGTGAGAGGAGTAAATCTTGACCATACAACCATACATGGATAATCAAGATTAAAAGTTACTTAAAGGTCATGTAATCACTTAAAAAAGTCACATGTATTTATGTTCTAATTTTGACCATTCATGTAAGATCCAATAATTAAGATTTACTCATCTCACCTCTCACGATAAATACTCATCTCACTTAATACACATTATATATATATTCATCTAAATGTGCATACAATATTTTTTTACTTAATTTTAATGCTAGACTTTAATTTCAATTGGAATTTTATGAGTCTAATAGATTAGTAATTAATTGAGTTTTCAATGGATATCCTTATATTTTGGTTGGTTCATTAACCTTCCGCTAACTAAAACTTAACCAATCCATTGAATTTTAATTTTGTAATTAGATATATTGGATGGATTTTAATATGGATAGAATAGATGGGTGGTAGATTAATAGATCTCTTTACTACCCTAATTTCAACACGGTAGTAAAGCCTTTATGACCAAGTAATTACGAGTTTGATCCTTGTCCTCTATTGTTTTAAATAGGGTTGACAATGAGCTGAGTTAGCTCGTGAACCTACTCACAACTTTATTCATTAGCAATTCAATGAGTAAATTTTTTTAACTCACTTGTTAAATGAGTCGATCCTAAACTTTCACTTGTTCAACTCAGTTAGCTCGTGTTTTGGCTATATTTATGATGGTAACAATAATATTTTAATTTAATATATATTAATATTTACTTTTATTTTTTTATCTAACTATATTATTTTTAAACTAAATATATGCAAAAAAATTATCATATTTAAAATAAAAATCTTAATTAATCCAGGCATAGGCATAACCACTATTGTTAAAGGTGTGTACAAAATATTATTATCACATTTATTATCCTATTATAATAGTTCACTTATATTGACATAAATTTTAAAAACAAAAAATTAAAATTAAAAGATGTAGGATAACAATTTCTAATAATATCTAAGGGTTCTATACAGCTACTCAAGGTACATATCTAATACTAGTACGATAAACATTTTCAAATATTCGTGCTTCTTTGATCATAAGTCCTTAAGGGTTTTAGATTAGTATAGATCCTTGAAGAGAAAAATTAAGTTAAAGGAACGTATAAAAACTTGTTTGAAAATATCATAAATATTTACTAGAGATATTTTACAGAACTTATAAATATCTAGATATTTTAAAAGTTAAATGTGGAAGGTTCTAGAACTTTATTCCTACCACACACTTGGTTATAATTCCAGCCTACTTGGCTATAATTCCAGCCTACACTACTCTCCATTAAAGAAATAAAGCAACTATAAATTTGTAAAACCCTATTTAAGCAAAACCATAGAGAATTTCACACTTGACTTCCAATTTAATTTTTCCTTTACGAGGCACCCACTTATTTTAGTCTCTTGACTTCGTCGTTGAACAAAAGGTTGGATATTGAGTCATTGAGTTTGAGCACCTTGTAAGCTTAAGGTGTGTCGAGCTCAAACCAAAAAAACACACTCAATTTGTTATTAAGTTAAGTCTGAGCTAAGTCTAACTCGAACTCAACTCAACTCATTTTCTACCTTTTAAATAAAACTCGAATTTCAACACATAATAGAAATGAGCTTGTGTATTGCTCGTGCTTCAAACTCAAATAACTCTTGCTTGAGTGACCATGTGTTAAGAGATACAATAAAATTACTCATGTACCTTCAACTAACATCTTAAGCTTTATAGAATCTCCAAAAGGCATTTTGTAGAAATCACTTTATCACACATCTAAATTTACCACCAAACAAGAATTTTAAACATTGCAATATATTCATGTTCCACAAATTCCTAAGCTGACTCACAATTCCATCACAACTTTAAATTAGAATTTATGAGGAAAAAAAAAGTTCTACTCATTTGCACAAGCTAATCACTCAACTTCACCACCAGTTTTTACTAGTTTGACAATTTCAGACCTTGTCTGCATTCGTCTTGTACCACGTTTGGCAAATTTTCCTATTTTTCATTTATGTTTTGATCTTCAGAACTTTCATTAATTACATACTCACCTCCTTTGTTTACTGGCAAATTTGTGCTCCTGTCTTGATCTAAATTTTGGTTCCCCTTGTCCAGGTTGCTATCAGTAACAACTATTTGATGACTTTCAGTAGTATCCATATTGAATTTAAAATCTGAATTTTTAACAGTTCCTTAATCTTCACACTCCTAAATTTTGTGAGATTGCCAATTCGTGCTCCTGTCATGATTCAAATCTTATTTCCCCTTATCCAGGTTGCTATCAACTGCCATGTGATGATTCTTAGCAATAAATGTAGGAGTCTCATCTTCTTTGACCTTCTCTTTTGGTGCAGGGCTAGGGTCAAAAACTCTAAATTCTTCTATGGGATTAACTTCTTGTGGAACTTCATTAACCACAAAGGTAACGTGTTTGCCTTGTGACAATATAGACAAAGCAGTAGGTGAATTCTTCACTGTTGTATGATAAGAGAGATGTGATGGCAACAGCTGAATGGGAGGGAACAACACTTGAACCAGTGCGAACATCAAGTACATTTGAATGAACCTTCGGGTTGGATTGCAAACCAGCAGGAATGGTTGACTTTGTCAAAGAATTAGCTATAGGCACAATATCTACATCGTTTCTTGTTTGAGCAACATTAAGCTGTGATACAATATTTGATGGGAAACAATCCGTGCAACAACTGTGTTAACTTTTACTACAGGATCTAGAGTTGGATTACACTTCAGCACTACTTTTTCAGGGACTAATTTAGATTTTGCAAGGGAACACAAGATTCCAACAAAGCTTGTTGAGATGGATTCTGAGGTCGTACAAAGCTACTGCAAGTTGTCGAAGTTTCAGCAGTATTACTAGGCTGCACAGAGCTTTCAATTGACGTGTTAAAAGATGTACTAGCTGCAACCATTTAAGCCAGAAGTTATTCAAATGCCTAACATATCCCTCATAATGAATTGAAGTAATAACATCTCAAAACATTTGACATTATAAATAACCCATTTTCCAGAAGATTCACGTGTCAATATTATCTCCATCTTGTGCTTTTGTTTTAACTAGCAGTTAACTAAATCAAAAAATCAAAAATTTCATTATCATTATCATATTTTAAAAGCCATCTAAAATTCAAAATAAATAAATAAAACCCATCATATTATATATGATACATTAGTAATTTGTAGCCAGAGGACACACTCGTTATAGTGGAAAAAGTAATATTATCTGATAGTATTGAGAGATTAGGAAACCAACTAAGGTAGTACAAAAGTAGTATTGATAGTATTGAGAGATTATTATAGTTAAATACATACCACATAGTTTGTAAAAAGCATAAAAAAGTAGTACAAAATTAAAAGAGCATGACACATCTATCCAATAGTCTTGCAAAATCCATAACCTTGGTAAATTTGTACAACACAAAATCAAAAGGGAAAAAAACTATTTTCCACTCAAGCTATTCGGCTCTTCCACTCCAGCCATGAAGTGCAAAAAGTCCACCTGCAAAAAGTCCTACAATTTTTTAAATTTAATATATGTTCGTATCTATATTTATGTCGTGTTTGTATCTCGTGTCTATATTTATACTTTATAATCTGCTACTAACACTACTGGACCGTACTGACCCAATTGTCATCGAAGCACCTATATCCCTGGCTGATTAGGCCGATCTAATACTGGGTAGTATTCGGGTCCCCATACCCGACCGACCAAAGCCCGAGGTTTCAAATTATGGACCACTAACGGTCATCAAGTCAAAATCCGATGATCGTTAGCGGTCATCGGATCTTGACTTGATGACCAACGTTCAGAATCGGCTCCATATCATTAAGACCAAGCATAACGTAGACCACACCAGTTAGAGATTCAAATGACCTTAAACTGTAGGAATCCGAGGAATAGTTCTTATATAAGCCAGCTCGGTTATCCAGGCCGGGCATGTTCTAATTTCTTCTAGCTTTTCACCATATTGACGTAAGTCTTTAAGCTGACCAGTTTACCCAAGAAGCGACACCATAGACATTCTGTTCAAAGAACTTCGGTGGATCTCCTTTTGACTATTCTGAGTTTCAGTCAGCATCCGGAACATTTGGCGCCCACCGTGGGGCTAGGTAAAACTTTTTCTACCTCACAAGTAACCAACTTCGTTGCCTGAAAAGTTCACTTCTTTAACTAGTTATGGCCAGCAATGAGAACCATGCTGTCAATGGAGAGAATTTGGGTGATCTTCAGCCCGGTCTAATGGAGATGCTTATGCAAGCAATAAGGGACATTAACAGCCGGATTGACCAGATTGATCGGATGAACAACAAAGAGCAACATAGAGTAGAGCCAGAGAGGGAGATTGAAGGGTTACTTAATAAGGACGTGGCGAGAGAATTTCATCAATGCTCAAGTCAGCCAAGAGTAACCGACCTTGAAGCTCGTTTGTAGACGAACCATAAGAATCACTCTCTTCCGGCTGCTGATCATCCATTTTCAGATTTTATAATGTCAATCAAACTCCCGGAAGGCTTCCGACTTCCAACGATGGAATTGTACGATGAAACGACGATCCGCAGGAGCACCTTACAATGTTTAATTCCATGATGCTTTTGAATGGCAGGTCGGATCCGATCAAGTGTAGGGCTTTCCTGACAACGTTGAAGAAGTCGGCCTTACTTTGGTTCTCAAGCCTCGAAGCAGGTTCAATTTATGACTTTTCTGAATTGTCCATTAAATTTCTTAACCATTTTTCTACTAGCAGGACACATCGGAAGACTTCGGCAAGTCTGATCAACTTAAGACAATGAAGAGATGAATCCCTCAAAGAATTTATGCAGAGATTCAGAGAGGAAGCAGTTCAGATTAAAGATCTAAACCCGGCTGTATCCTTGCACGCAATCATGGCAGTATTACGTCCGGGACCGTTTACAGATTCCTTGGCCAGAAAACCCCCTTTGGACCTTGATGATTTGCGGGATAGATCCACAGGATACATAAACACGGAAGATATAGCCCTTGCAAGAAAGCAGATGGAGTGGCAATTTTTCGATCTGGAAACGACAGGAAACAGGAGCAGCCCTCACATCTCCATTCGCCCGATTTCGTTTGAAAAATTTCAAGGGGGCGATCCAACCAAAGGGGTAGAACCACAACACACAATAACGACCAATCAGAAAGGTTCAACCGAGGTTCGAGGGAGATATTCGGAATAATTCGATCTGTCTTTGACAAATACACCCCTTTGAACACTCCTCAGGATCAAATTTTACGAGAAATATATAGCACTGGCTTGATTTAAATTCCGATGAATGCAGGAAAACAAAGGATCCCAGCGAATGTTGACAAGAGCAAAAGATGTGAATTTCATAAGATATACAGACACTCAACAGAGGATTGCATTACATTGAAAGATAGAATCGAGCAACTCATTTGAGAAGGTCATCTCGGGAAGTACATATATCGGCGTAGAAGCCGTAGTAGAGAGGCAAAAGAGACAAGAGAAGGAAATCAATCCAGACCGAGGAGTCCAAACTCGGGAGAAAAGAGCAAGACTGTCGTTGCTGTTTCGGATCCCCGGGATCAATTGATTAGAGGAGTGATCAGCACCATAGCCGGAGGATTTGCTGGAGGAGGGAGTTCGAATTCATCTCAGAAAAGACACCTCCGAGCTGTTATGTCTGTAAGTCATCCTTCTCTGGTGCAATATGAAGAGAGCCCGGTGATCTCTTTTTCCAGTAAAGATTTCGTGGGTCTCAATGAAAACTTGGACGACCCAATGGTGATCTCCATCATTGCCAGAAATTTCCAAATTAGAAGGGTCTTGGTCGACTAGGGCAGCTCGGTAGATATACTTTATTTATCGACTCTCCGTGGGTTACAAATTCCAGAAACCAAGTTAAACCCTTTCGATGGGTACCTAGTTGGTTTCTCGGGTGAACAGGTAAATGTGAGAGGACATATTGAACTCTGAACAACTCTTGGAACAGGTACACTTTTGAAAATGATTCCTGTTAAATATCTGGTTATTGATTCTCATACTCCATACAATATTATACTTGGAAGACCTTCTCTTAATTCTTTGGGAGCGGTGGTATCAACCCCGCATTTAACAATGAAGTTTCCCATTTCCAAAAATGAGATAGGTGTGGTTCACGCAGATCAGAGAGAGGCAAGGATATGTTATAACGAAAGTCTAAAGCCAAAACAAAAAGAGGTGGCCAACCGAGTTGAGTCGTCAGGCAAGCCTCTGCACATCAATATGGCGAAATTAGACCCGAGGAGTGATGAGCAAGATTGACCTCAGCCAATAGAAGATCTGCAGGTAATCCTTGGGCCCGAAACCGAATCAGGTAACACGCATTAGTTCCAATCTCCCAGTTAATGTCAAGCATGAATTGGAAAGGCTGTTGATAAAGAATTCTGATGTATTTGCTTGGACTACAGCAGACTTACCAGGAATTGACCCAGAGGTAATCACTCATAAACTGTCCATAAATCAAAAAATGAAGCCTGTTGCCCAGAAAAAGCGGAAGCTTGGAATCGAAAGGCAGGAGGCTACTGCTCGGGAGATCAAAAAGCTGTTGGAAGCAGGTTTCATAAGGGAGGTCGAATATACCACGTGGTTGGCTAATGTGGTCATAGTCAAAAAGTCGATTGGGAAATGGAGGATGTGCACGGATTTTACCGATTTGAACAAAGCTTATCCGAAGGACTCCTACCTTCTACCTAGCATAGATCGGTTGGTCGATGGTGCATCCGGATATCAATTTCTTAGTTTCATGGATGCCTACTCAGGATATAACTAGATCAAGATGCATCCAGATGACGAGGAGAAAACTGCCTTTATCACCGAATTCAGGAATTACTGTTACCGGGTTATGACTTTCAGTCTGAAAAATACCGGGGCGACCTACCAGAGGCTCATGAACAAAATATTTCAGGAACAAATTGGTAGAAACATCGAGGTATATGTTGATGATATGGTGGTAAAAACATCGGCCAGTGGCAACCACTGTTCTGATCTCTTAGAAATCTTTGCTCAATTAAGGAAGTACAACATGAAGTTAAATCCAGAGAAATGTGTGTTTGGTGTTCAAGGCGGGAAATTCCTCGGATTCTTGCTAACCAACAGAGGGATTGAGGCTAATCTGGACAAATGTAGAGCTATAATGGACATGAGGAGCCCTGCGTCAATTAAGGAAGTTCAAAGACTAATAGGGAGGATCGCTGCTTTATCAAGGTTTTTGTCGAAATCTGCTGACCGAGCTCTGCCATTTTTCCAATGCCTAAAGAAATCGAATAATTTTCAATGGACCGAGGAGTGCGAAAAGGCGTTTGCAGAGTTGAAGCAAATTTTAACGACACCACCAATTCTAACTAGACCCGAACAAGGTGACTCTTTATTACTTTATATATCTATTTCTGACAAAGTTTTGAGTTCGGTATTGATAAAGGAAGATGGAAAGGACCAGCGTCCAGTCTACTTTGTGAGCCGAGTCTTTGCAAGGACCGTAAATCGATATCAAAGGATAGAAAAAATGGCATTGGCCCTCGTGGTGACAGCAAGACGTCTTCGACAATATTTCCAAAGTCATCGGATAATCGTCATGACCAACCAACCTATTAAACAAGTTCTAAGAAAACCAGAATTGGCAAGTTGTATGATCTCTTGGTCGATCGAGCTGTCTGAATTTGATATCTAGTATCAACCCAGAGGGCTAATCAAGGCACAAGTATTATCTGATTTCCTGCTTGAATTATCCTCACCCTCCTCGCATGACTCAAATAATGACCTCTGGTATCTCTTTGTTGATGGAGCCTCCAATGTGAAAAGAAGTGGGGCAAGAATTATATTGGAAGGGCCCAATAAAATTCTGATCGAACAATCCTTAAGATTTAACTTCCGAACGAGCAATAATTAGGCAGAGTATGAAGCCATCCTAGCTGGAGTTTCCCTTGCTGCTGAGATGGGAGCAACCCGACTGATCGCAAAATCGGACTCCCAACTGATGACTGGACAGGTTCGGGGTGAATTCCAAACTAAAGATGCTCAGTTAACAAAACATTTATTGAAGGTGCAGGATATTATCAAAAAATTTGCAGAGTTCAAAATTTTGCACATTTCAAGAGACCAGAATGCACATGCCGACTTATTATCCAAGCTAGCCAGTACTAAAAGAACCGGGAACAATAGATCGGTTATTCAGGAGGTTGTAGAAATTTCAAGCATCGATGTAAAAGAATCCTTTGTTATAAACACTGATCCAGATTCTTGGATGGCGCCGATCATCAGATATTTGCAAAATGGTGACTTACCGACCGATGATTTGAAGGCTCAAAAGCTCAAAAAATCGACCAGCTATTATGTATTGATCGGTGAAGATTTATTTAAAAGGGGATTCACTTTGCCTTTACTAAAATGCATTGAACGAGATCGGATTATGTCGGTAATGGAGGAAGTTCATGAAGGTGTATGTGGCAGTCATATCGGAGGACGTTCTTTGGCAGGAAAGGTTTTACGTGCTAGATTGTATTGG
This sequence comes from Ormosia semicastrata, assembly GCA_029884595.1. Taxonomy (NCBI): domain Eukaryota; kingdom Viridiplantae; phylum Streptophyta; class Magnoliopsida; order Fabales; family Fabaceae; genus Ormosia; species Ormosia semicastrata. The sequence continues at coordinate 18,329,632 of JAQQTO010000046.1, read as the reverse complement.
CCTACTATGAAGTCCGATTGCTTGAAGTATGTTCAGAAATTTGAAAAATGCCAAAAGTTTTTAAGTCTGCACAGGGCTCCACCAGAGGAACTTCATAACCTTGACACTCCGTGGCCATTCTGTAGATGGGGAATTGATTTGCTGGGACCTTTACCAATAGCAGCAAGACAAATGAGATACATTGTTGTGGCAATCGACTACTTTATGAAATGGATTGAGGCCGAGCCTCTCTCCAGCATAACATCAGAAAAGGTAAAAAGGTTTACGTGGAAAAATATTATATGTTGTTTTGGTTTACCATTTATTATTGTATTTGACAAAAAATGGAACACAGTTTACTGACAAAAAATTCTGAGCATTTTGTTATAAGAATGGAATTAAGCAGGTTTTTACATCGGTGGAACACCCACAGACCAATGGATTGGCTGAAGCTGCAAACAAAATAATTTTGGCCGGACTCAAGAAGAGACTAGATCGTGCTAAGGGCCTCTGGCCGGAGGAATTACCTAGTGTTCTTTGGGCATATCATACTACACCTCAGTCCTCGACCCAAGAAACACCAATTCTGACTTACTTTCGGAGCCGACGCTATGATTCCGGTTGAAGTCGGAGAACCGAGTTTTAGAAGGATAACGTTTTTCAAAGAAACGAATGATGAGCATATGAAAACCGACCTTAATCTGCTAGAAGAAGAGAGGGAAGTCACCCACATTCGCGAAGAAACGGTCAAAGCAAGGATGGCAAGGAAGTATAATCGCAAGGTCAGATCGAGGAGTTTTCTGCAGGGAGACTTGGTTTTGCGTAAGGTGGAAGATTCCAAGAGACCACAAGGTGAGGGGAAGATGTCGGCCAACTGGGAAGGACCTTTTCGAATTGTAGAAGTTGTTGGAGGAGGAGCTTACAGGATCGGGGAACTCACCGGAAAAATTCTTCCTAGATCTTGGAACTCAGTTTCTTTAAGGAAATTTTTTAGTTAAAACTTTTGTACTAAGGATGTTGTACTCTTTTTTCTTACCAGGATTTTTTCCCATTAGGTTTTGCCTGGAAGGTTTTAACGAGGCACATCTTAGGACCTTTTACTTTATCAAAATATTACTGTCTATTAAAGTATTTAAGTTAAAAATCTTCACACCGACTTTTCAGCCGATGCTGACCAAAGTCGATGTCAGCCAAAGCTGATTGTCGCGACCGGGATCGCGGTGAATGATGCAACTCATAAGGTTTTAAAATATGAAAATAGAGTCGCCACCAATTTTATTTAAATTAGGAAGATTTGGAAAACCTTTCTTTGGAAATGATCTTTGGAATCAAATTGGATTCGGGAGTCGGTTATGGATAAGGAATGGTGAAAACTTAATCCCACAGCACCCCTAACACACCCATTCTAAAAATGGTACCTTAAATTGATTGTACAGAACTTTATAACTTTTGAAAATATTTGTTTTATCATTTTTTTTAAAAAATAGATAAATAAAAAAGAAGAAAAAGAAAATTTTATGAATCATCGAGTTGTCGCAACTTAAATGATTCCCAAAAAAAAGAGATTAGCAAACTGTCACAGCTCAGCTAACCTGATTTTATAATTTCTCAACAATGTTTAATTATTTTATTTTTCCTAAAAAAACCAACAGCTAAAGAAAGAGAAAAGAAAAAAAAACAATAAAAATAAATATGATAAACAAAGTCAAGGAAAAAAGAGAAAAAAGTAACAAACATGCTATTGTTATTTATCTACCCAAACTCAAGAGGAGACCTTGGAACACAAAAAGTAAAATAACCAGAATCCTACCAATCAGAACCCTCTTCTTTTATCATACTTTTTGTTATAAATTCCTTCTTAAAACATACATACTACTGTTAAAAAAATAAAATAATAAAGGAAGAAAGCAGAAAACAGAGGCTCGTAGCCTCTGATAAGGAAAAAAAAAAAAAAAAAAAAGAAAAAGAGGTTTTCAAGTGGGAAGATAAAAAAAAATGAGGTATCGTACGTATTGGGAAGGATCTGGTGGAGATCCGACACGGTTGAGGGTTCTGGTTTTTGTGATCCGACGGTCGGCCGCGTGGGGTTCTGTTTGTGATCCGACGGTCGGTGCGGGGTTCTGGTTTCGTTGTCCGACGGTCGGTGCGGAGAGGGATCCGGTTAGGTTCGACGGTCGGTTGAGATGGATTTGGTTGTCAAGAGAGTGGTGAAGGTTGGTATGGGTTTACGTGGGGGCACTGGGAGTAGTTGGTTAGAATGGTGATTCGGAAGGTAGGTGTTTAGGAGGTTGAAGGGAGGTAGAAGATGGTTGGGTTCGACGGTCGGTGTGGAGAGGGACTTGGTTGGGTTCGACGGTCGGTGCGGAGATGGATTTTGGTTGGGTTCGACGGTCGGTCGAAGGGAGAAATTGTGTTGGGTTCGACGGTCGGTTGAATGGAGAGATTTTGTGTTGGGTTTGACGGTCGGTTGGAGGGGGGAGATTTGGTGTTGGGTTCGACGGTCGGTTGAAGGGAGAGATTTAGTGTTAGGTCCGATAGTCGGTTGAAGGGAAGGATCCGGCTTCTATGAGGTTTGACGGTCGGTGAGGGGGGAAGGATCCGGCTTTTGTGAGGTTCGACGGTCGGTGAGGGCTTCCGAGGTCCGACGGTCCGTTATTCGGTCCGACGGTCGGTTGTCTCAAGGTAATGGGTTGTGGTGAGGTTGGTTGCGGAAGTTGAAGGATAGGTAGTTTTTATGATGGTTTTGGTGGGTGATAGGAGGTTGAGGAAGATGAACAGTGGCAGGAAATTGTGTGGTAGTGTTTTTGGGTGAGGGTGAAAATGGAAGAAACACAGAATGCAGAAATTTAGATGAAACAACAATGGCAGAAGTCAAAGCATAAGAAAAAAAACCAAACAAAATACCTCTGTGCTTCAGGAAAACAACTTGGAAAAAAACTTTCTATTCAATTCTTTTCTTTACAATCTCACTTCTCACTTTCTCTCAAAACTCAGTTTTCTCACCAGTAGCAAGTAATAGCTTTTTTGATCTGTAAGAGAAAACTGTAAACTAAAGAAAATATCCGAAAAAAGAAGAACCCCCCTTCTTTACATTGTCCCCTTTTATAGGCATAAAGAGATTTTGGCTTGGCATCCCGAGCGTCGGTTGTGTAGTCTCCTTCTCTGTAAAAATATCTCCCTCTCTAATATTAGCTTGGGCAGCACGAGATTGTGCCATCCCTGTCGGCTCTCTGTTTTTGGCTTTAAAACTTGCTTCCTTTTCTCTTTTCCCGCCCTATCCCATTTTGTATATCTGGTTCAACGCCGCAAGAGTGGCATCGAGGACAAGAGTACAAAAAAAGCCGCATCTAAGCGATAGGCTGCAAGAGTTGCATCGGGGGCAGCAATCTTTCACCATTTGATGCTTCATTCCTCTGTTCCACGTCTTTCTTCCTCCCAATATCTGGCTTTTCCTTTTTGTTCATTCTCTGTCGGCGACTTACAAAGACGGTGGTCTATCTTTGCTACCACCCTTTTTTGTCTTTCTTTTGTTTGTTTTCCTTTTTATTTATTGTTTTGCATGTCTTTTGTCTTCTTTCTTTCCGGCTTTGTTTGCTTCGCAACGATGACCTCCATTTTTTCTTTTTTTTCTTTTTTCTTTTATATATAGTAGAGACTTAGAACAAAATGGGCCAAGGAGGATTAATGAACTTTAGCCTTTTTCTTATTGGATTGGGTTTGATTTGGTCACAGATTAAAAAAAATGCCAAATATTTTTATTTTCGTTTTTGCATTTTTTAGTATTTATATTTTTTTATTTTTTATTTATATATATATATATATATATTTTTTTTTGTGTCCCAAAATTGGGTGTTCACACCGATGATGCCAACCAAAGTCGATGCCAGCCAAAGCTGATGGAAGATACTGGCTTTTCAGCCGACGCTGACCTAAGTCGATGCTGACCAAAGTCGATGCTGACCAAAGTCGATGCCAGCCAAAGCTGATGCCGACTAAAGTCGATGCCGACCAAAGTCGATGCCAGCCAAAGCTGATGCCGACCAAAGTCGATGCCGACCAAAACTGATGAATGAAATCGGTATTTTAGACCGACCAAAACTGATAAATGAAATCGGTATTTAAATTTATGGACAAATGATGATCACAAAAAATATTTCCAAACATAGTTAGGAAATAACGTTGCAATAGTTTTTGTTCCGAACAAAACATTAAATAAAACTTAAAGTAATGTTGTTCATTCATCTTCATCTTCATCTTCTGGTGGATCAACAATTCGGCCATCCATTACAATCTTGAATGGACCAAGCTCGCCAAGTCGATCGTCAAATACTCCGTCAGGGTTAAGGAGTTTTGCCTGCTCAAGACCGGATTCAAAACTGGCGATCCTCTGCTCGACCGCTTCCTCTTTTAAACTTGTTAGTTCTGCCTTAAAGACATCCCTTGATTTTAAAGCTTCTATCAGGACTCGGTTAGCCTCCATTTTTTGTTTCTCGGCATCCTCTTTTGCCTTCTTCAAAATCAAAAGTTCTTCGACGGCCTCTTTCTTTTTATTCTCTAATGAAACAAGAGATGTCTCAAGGTCGTCGATACGCAAGGTTTTTTGCCTTAAGACTTCGTTTTCTTTCTTTAGGGTTGAGACCTCTTCCTGATGAGCTCGCTGAATTTTTTCAAGTTCTGATCGGTATAGTGAATTGAAAGAAGATAACTTCTTTTTCGAGTCTTCCAGCTCATGTTCTACCGACCTGATCGCACTTGTGGCTCGAAGGAGTTGAACTTCAGTCCATTTTCAAAGGCCGATCCCACCAACCTTATCCTTTCTCTCCTCGTCATTTGGCAGCGAGATTTGTGTTTCCAAGAACGACTCAAAGGGAAAAGAAGATGCCCAGAGCGAAGGGCCATCTGCATTAGCATCGAAGCCATTCAGTGCCTCAAACGCACTTCGTGTTTCCTGATTCTCAGAGGAAGAGCCCTCACCTAGTGTTCGGCATCTTGTAGCAGGAACCTTCAGAACTTCAGTCGCTTCATCGCCTTCTTCCCGACTTCTCTTTCCGACCAATGATTCTGATTGGGTCTCAGAGGAATCGGCAACATGAATCGGGGCTTCAGTCTTCTCTACATCAGAAGCTGTTTTGTCTGCCTCAACCATGTTAGTCAGTAGTTCTTTCTTTTTCGCGAATTTCTTCAGCTGCCGAACTGAGATCCGGGATGCCATCGATTCTGAAAAACGGAACAAAAGGGTTAAAAGTTAGTTTATGTTAAAAGATGAGTCAGTAAACATCGGATTTAAAACTTACTCATTAAATTTGTAATTTTTTCTGGATAATCCCCAAATTTGACAAACACACTAATGTCCAAAACAGGACAATCTTCTAAGAAATCGACCAAGTCTCGGTCGATAGGCAAAAGGCTTCGGTATTTAATACTGAGTATGGATTTCGATTCTGTTCTCCAATAAATAGGGAATCTCTCTATCCCAAGTCGGTCGGCATAGAAGGGTATGTTGCCATGACGGGTCTTAACTCGAAAAAATTTACTTTTGAAGTTCTTATATGATGAGTCGAAGGCCGAGAAAAGTTTTTTACGGGGATGGCTGTTGAATGAAACCCAACCTCCCTTACCAACTCCTTTACACTGGAAAAAGAAAAAGAAAACTTCTGTGCTAGGAATTTTATCAAGGAAGTTCATCAAAACTTCGAAAGCCTTTACAAAGGCCCAATTATTGGGATGCAGTTGGGTCGGTGCAACATTCAAACGACCGAGTACCGAGCACTGGAAGTCAGTAAAGGGTAGCTTTAAATTCAGACTGTTAAAAAAGGTTTCGTACGTGTACACCCAACCGACTTGATCGTCGCCATATGATGACATGAATACAAACTCATCGTTTCGGCACGGAAGGCAGATAAACCGACCTTCATCATCATCCCGGCTAAGCAAGACACGTTGTCGGAGCACGTTAATGCTCTCGGCCGTATTATAAATCGAAGGGAATTTGCTAACCTTTGGGTGAACCCAGTCGTAGCTTGACATTGACTCCTCTCCTGCCGATGTATTTTCTGGATGGTCGGATATCCTGGTTTGGTGCATAAGATTAATGTATCTGTAGGAATTCTTTTGGGGTTTTTCCAAGGTATGGACCTGGACAGCTATTAGAAGGATTTCTCGACAATAACCTTCTACTAAAGTTGAAGTTTAATACTGTACTAACCTATTTGGTTTGGAGAAGAAGGTGAATAAAACACAAATCCTGGTTACGCACCCTTCTCTTTCAAAAACGGATACCAAAACAAAAGGAAAATCAAGATTGTATTTGAGAGGTTACCTGGAATGTGCGTAGAAGGAAAGGCTGTGTGAAGAAAAATGGAAGTTTTCGCCGCATAGAATAGGAAACTGTCTGGATTAAAATGGATGGGGAGGTTCACCGGCAGCACGCAGAAAATGAGAAGAAGAAGGGTCAAGAAGAAGAAATGGAGAAGTGAATTAAATGAATAAATGAAGCATAGTTTGGCAGTTTTTAAAACGATAAAGCCGCTAATCAAAGGATCAAGGAAAATGAAAAGTTTCAAGCAGGACGGTTGGATGTATCTAACGGTGGAAGGTGAAGAACCGTAATGTTTAAAGGTCTTGATGGAGTCAGGTGTATTAATGGTGAAGTGACATAACTAACGTCTAATAAATAAAAGCATGACACGTGGCAAGTTATATTTAAATTTCGTACACAGATAACGAAGCGCCTGATTGGAAGAAAAATTTACGGTGTTTTGGACCCATCCTCATCCGGTCAATGAAAAGTAAGCCCGGTCAAATCTAAAGATTGACCGAGCTGGGGGGCTATGGACCATACTGGCCCAATTATTGTCCGGACGCTTACATACCCAGTTGAAAATTGTGTAGGCTGAACTCTCATCCGACCAATAAAGTAAGCTCGGTTGAATCTAAAGATTGACCGAGCTGGGGGGCTGTGGACCGTACTGGCCCAATTGTCATCAAAGCACCTATGTCCCTGGCCGATTGGGCCGATCTAATGTTGGGTAGTATTCGGGTCCCTATACCCGATCGACCAAAGCCCGATGTTTCAAATTATGGACCGCTAACGGTCATCAAGTCAAAATCCGATGACCGTTAGCGGTCATCAGATCTTGACTTGATGACCAACGTTCAGAATCGGTTCCATATCATTAAGACCAAGCATAACGTAGACCACAACGTAGATCACACCGGTTAGATATTCAAATGACCTTAAACGATAGAAATTCGAGAAACAGTTCCTATATAAGCCAACTCGGTTATCCAAGCCGGGCATGTTCCAATTTCTTCTAGCTTTTCACCATATTGACGTAAGTCTTTAAGCTGACCAGTTTACCCAAGAAACGACACCACAGTTATTTTGTTCAAAGAATTTTAGTAGATCTCCTTTTAATTGTTTTGAGTTTCGGTTAACATCCAGAACAACTACTGTTAGTATATAAAGCTGAATGAACACCCCCTTGGTACTCGCCTATTCATAGGCAAGACTGCAAGAAGCCCAAGCAGACCAGGCAAGACCGCAAGATTGCTGCTCAAAAGTCAAAACAGCCCTTCTGCTTCTACGTTGTACAAGGATCTAGTACATGTGTCTAAAAACCAATGTACAATTATTTGTCTACAAAATTTAAAATGGGAAAATATTCTGAAAGTAGTGCAAGTATCAGTTCGCAAACCATAGAAGAGATTCTGAAAGTTAAACACACCCTTATTGAGGAGCGGCAATTATACTGCCAACCGGTTGCGGATACCACCATTCGTGTAATGGTATCTACATTTTTTATTTTCAGAAAAGTAATTAAATTATTTTGAAATTTGAATATTAGAGCCGAAGGAAACCGGCTGCTAAGAGATGTAATAAAATTAATCACGTTCCTTTGTCTAATAACTTATATTTTTAAAAAAATTGGTTCTCCTTATACTTTTAATAATTTTAGAGTAACAGACACTTAGTGTTAAGAGACTTAATTTTTTTTAAAAATAATATAATTTATAAAATTTAATAATCAATAATTAACAATTATTTAAATACATAAAAAAATTTATAATTCTCAAATAAAATAAATTAAATATAATTAACTAAAAATAAAATTTAAAATTTAATAAATTCTACTAAATTTTTATTATAAAATAAATAAGATATTTAATAAATAAAATAAAACCTCTAATTAAAGTAACAAAAAAAATTAATAGATATTACATAATTGACAGCCTGTAACATTGTCACATCATTCTTTTAAATTAAAGATGAATTTCAGCAAACGATAAAAATAAGACTCTGCATTATATTTCAAAACCCAAAAACTCTTACCTGAAGGGCGTGTTTTAAGAAATGTAATAAAATGACTCGTGTGCCTTCTTCGAGAACCTTCCTCTCTTTCAGCTTCCCTCGCATCCCTTGAAGACCCCAGAGTACTTACGATCTTGGATGCCATTCCTACCTTAATGGCTGTATCTTTGACGAAGTCTAACATATTTGTTACGAAGGCGACAAAGTTCTATTCGATTGCCACATACTTCCTGATCCAGATCAATTGCAGGCAATGGGAACTTATCAGAACTCACAAGTGGCAATCCTTTGAGGGCAATTTTCACCTTTATGAATATCTAAAAAATTTCAGTTTATACATGCTACACAGATTGCTCCACTAATGCTGACTTGTAGCATAGCAGGAATCATGGGTATGCTAAGATTTGGAGCAGCAATCAGGGGATTGAGGTAATTCAATCAATCAGGGCATGCTAAAAGTTTGATGGGATGCTGATTGATACCCGTTAATCCCAACATTCCAAGTTCTTTTCTTCTTCCCTTTTCTCTCTTTTTATGATATGATGATAGGTTCCTTCATTACAAGCTCTTTTCATGAAATCTTAGATATCAAATCAACTTTACAGAAAATATAGTCTTAAGCATCCTGTTAAGAATATTGAGTTATTTTGTTTTATTATTTATTAAGGGTAGAATAGTATTTTTCTTTCCCTGTTTAGCCTATATATAGTTTCTTTGTATTTAGGTTAAATTGACTTTTGCATTTCAACAATCAATGAAACCCTTATCTCTTCTTCACAAATGTTCTTGTATTTTTTCTTTGAATTCTTTATCATGGTATCGAGAAAAGCCATGGACGAGGCTTAATCTCAAACACAATTTCGCGGATCCAACTCTGCAAGTGAGTTGGTGGGGTTGCGGGGCGCGCTGCGGGAGTTCGGGCGCCATGAGCCCCCGAGAAAATTTTTTCGAGACAACATTCGTTCAGTTTGTGAGGCGACCGTACAATTTCGAGAGGGTATTCGCTCAACTTACATATTTTGGTATTTCGGTATTCGCTCGCCTTGTAATGGTATTTCGTTTTCTTTTGACTTTCTTGGTTTTTGATTATGGCTACATTAAAAGACGATTCGCTTGATCCAAGTGTGAGGTTGGATGGAAAGAATTATTCAATTGGAGTTATGTGATGAGAAACTTTCTTAAAGGTAAAAAATCGTAGGGATATGTTAGTGGAACTTTTGAAAAACCTAAGAATACGGTTGAGGGTATCTTTGCTTTGATAGATACACAGGGAAGCAAACAATGCAAAAATTATTACTTGGATTAACAATTCATTGAGCATTCCATAGGTACACACCAATATGAGACTGCAAAGGAGGTTTGGGATCATTTGCAAATGTTATTCACTCAATCATATTTTGCAAAGCAGTATCAATTGGAGAATGATATACGAGCTCTTCAGCAGAAGAATATGAGTATTCAGGAGTTTTATTCTGCTATAACAGATCTTTGGGATCAATTGGCTCTTACAAATCGGCAAAATTAAAGGCATGTGGTGCTTATATTGCTCGTAGAGAACAAAGAAAGTGACATTAGTACGCTTTTTAATGGCACTTCGCGGTGATTTTGAAGGACTTAGAGGTTCAATTTTGCATCGTTCTCCTCTTCCTTCGTTGACTCAGTTGTCAGTGAGTTATTGGTCAAGAAATACGTCTTAAGTCTTATTCTGAAAAGAGAATTCTTTCTACTTCTAATCCCTCTGTGTTAGCGGTATCCTCTAAGCCACCCTCCAATAATCAGAATAAGTCTTATACGAGGGTTGCCATTGACGAGTGCGGTTTACGTAGCGTAAAAGGTCATTGGAAGGCTCGGTGTCCTAAGTTGAGACAACATAACCAATCGCAACAAAGAATCTCAAGCTTCGAAGCCTGGTAACCAAATCACAATCTAATGCTTATAGACCACCTCGAGTTACTGGACCACCACGGCCTAATACGGCGGCGGTTGCTTCATCGTCCTTTCACCGATCCTAGTACTGGTGAGCAATTTCGAAGTTTCTCTCCTTACCCACATGCTATGTCCTTCTTCTTCCATGGGTCGGTTGCCTCATAGTTCTTCGGTATGTCTCATTACGTATGGGTCTTGGATTCGGTGCTTCACATCATATGTCTCCGATTCTTCACATTTTGCTTCTTGTCTCCTTCGTCTTCTATTCCATTATGACTGCCGATGGCACTCCTATGCCTTTAGCATATGTTGGTTGTTGTTACACCTAACTTGTCTCTCCCTAATGTTTATCATATTCCTAAACTCAAATTAAATCTTGCTTCATTGGTCGATTATGTGATTCGGTAATTTAGTCACATTTTCCTCTTCTTCTTGTTATGTGCGGGATCTGCGATCTCGAGTTCCGATTGGGACAAACCGTAGGGAGGGGGGACTATATATTTTGGATGAGTTAAAAGTGCATTCTTCTTCTTTGCTAATAGTGTTGATTTATCTTCTTTTCATTTGAGTCATTCTTCTTCTAGTTTTTACTTATGGCATTCTCGTCTGGGTCATGTTTCATCTTCTCGTTTGAGATTTTTGGCATCCACAGGGGCTTTAGGAAATTTACAAACTTGTGATATTTCGATTGTAGTGGATGTAAGCGGCAAAATTTTCACTTTACCTTTTAATCGAAGTATTGATTTCTTCTTCTCCTTTTGATTTGATTCATTCGATGTATGGGGACCTTCTCCTGTTGCCAAAAAGGAGGGTCTCGATATTATGTTTCTTTTATTGATGATCATACTCGTTATTGTTGGGTTTATTTAATGAAACACCGTTTCAATTCTTTGAGATATATACAACTTTTCGGGCTCTTGTCAAAACTCAACATTCTGTACAGTTATTAAATGTTTTAGGTGTGATTTGGGTGGGAATACACCTCTAATAAATTTTGTGAGTTTCGCTTGCCTTAGATGGAACTATTCACCAAACTTCATGTACAGAGATACTTACGAGCAAAATGGTGTTGCTTTGAAGAAAACATAGGCACATTGTTGAAATTGCTCGTTCTCTCTTGTCATAATCTTCCTAGTGTGTTTTGGGGTGAAGTCGTTGTTCTTCTTCTGTAAGTTTGATTAATACAATTCCATCTTCTCATATTTCAAGTTTGTCTCCTTTTGAAAAGTTGTATGGGTATGCTCCTGATTATTCTTTCTTTAGAGTTTTTGGTTGTACTTGTTTCGTTCTTCGTCCTCATGTGGAACGCAGCAAGTTGTCCTCTCAATCTGCTATTTGTGTCTTTCTTGGTTATGGTAAAGGTAAAAAGGGATATCGTTGTTTTGATCCAATAACTCAGAAACTTTATGTGTCTCGTCATGTTGTTTTTCTTGAGCATATACCTTTCTTTTCTATTCCATCCACTACTCATAGTTTGACTAGATCTGACCTTATTCGTATAGATCCTTTTTCTGAGGATTCTGATAGTTTGTCATCTCAGGTTCCTAGTACTTCAAATACCCCTTCTGCAGGTACTGACACTTTACTCTCCGGCACATCTGAAGCTTCCTCTTCTCCTATGGTCCCTCAAGCTCCGTCTGAGATTGTGGATCCACCCGTACGTCAATCCATACGCATTCGTAAGTCCACAAAGTTACCAGATTTTGCTTATTCTTGTTATTCTTCATCTTTTTCTTCCTTTTTAGCTTCTATTCATTGTCTCTCGAGCCTTTCCTATAAAGAGGCTATTCTTGATCCTCTTTGGCAGCAAGCTATGGATGAGGAACTTTCTGCTTTGCAAAAGACAGGTACTTGGGACTTGGTTCCTCTACCTCCTGGTAAGACTGTTGTTGGTTGTCGTTGGGTATATAAAATCAAGACTAATTCTGATGGATCTATTGAGCGATACAAAGCCAGGTTGGTTGCAAAAGGGTATTCTCAACAGTATGGTATGGATTATGAGGAGACATTTGCTCCTGTTGCAAAAATGACTACTATTCGTACTCTTATTGCAAGCCGGTTCGTCAGTGGCATATCTTTCAACTTGATGTTAAAAATGCCTTCTTGAATGGAGATCTTCAAGAAGAAGTTTATATGGCACCCTCCTGGTGTTTTACATGATTAAGGTATGTCCTCAAAAAGCATTATATGGTCTCAAACAAGCACCCCGTGCTTGGTTTGAGAAATTTTCTGTTGTGATCTCTTCCCTTGGATTTGCTTCAAGTAGTCATGATTCTCGCTCTTTTTGTTAAGTGCAATCCATCGTATCATTTTGTCTTTATATGTTGATGACATGATTATCACTTGGTGACGATATTCATGGTATTTCGGTTTTGAAGACGAGTTAGCTAGACAGTTTGAAATGAAGGATTTGGGTTCTTTACGATATATTTTTGGTATTGAGGTAGCCTACTCACCCGAGAGGTTATCTTCTTTCTCAATCGAAATATGTTGCGAGATATTCTTGAGCGAGCTAGAGACTTACCGATAATAAGGCCTAGACACTCCCATTGAAGTTAATGCAAAGTTTTCTTCTTCGATGGTTTACCTTTGTCGATCCTACTTTATATCGTACTATTGTTGGGAGCTTGGTATACCTTACTATTACTCGTCCGGATATTGCATATCTTTGTTCATGTTGTTAGTCGTTTGTTGCTTCTCCTACTACCTTCATTGAGCAACAGTATTGTACAATTTTGCGATACCTTCGAGTACAGTCTTTCATAGTCTTTTATTTCCATCAACCTCTTCCTTAGAGCTGCGTGCATACTACGATGCTTGATCATGGCGGTGATCCCACAGATCGCAAGTCATTCTTGGTTTCTATATTTTTGGGTGATTCTCTTATTTCTTGGAAGAGCAAGAAACAATCTATTGTTTCTCAATCTTCAACCGAAGAATATCGTGTATGGCATCTACTACTAAAGAGATTGTTTGGTTACGTTGGTTACTTGCGGATATGGGAGTTTCTCTTTCCGATCCCACTCATGTATTGTGACAACCGGAGTTCTATTCATTGCTCACAACTCGTTTTTCATGAACGAACTAAGCACATTGAGATCGATTGTCATCTTACTCGTCATCATCTCAAGCATGGAACCATTACCTTGCCCTTTGTTTCTTCTTCTTTGCATTCTTTCTTTACCAAGTCGCATTCCATCTCTCGTTTTTTTTACGGTTGAAAACTCTCGATGCTTGTAGGCTGATCGTGAGTTTGAGGAAGATGTTAAGAATATTGAGTTATTTTGTTTTATTATTTATTAAGGGTAGAATAGTATTTTTCTTTCCCTGTTTAGCCTATATATAATTTCTTTGTATTTAGGTTAAATTGACTTTTGCATTTCAACAATCAATGAAACCCTTATCTCTTCTTCACAAATGTTCTTGTATTTTTTCTTTGAATTCTTTATCACATCCAAAGCCATACATTATACAATATCCATGGTACAATTAAAACTGGCAGAATAATTTCTGCATATGTTACAGCAAATTTTCCATCAATTTTTTGCTCTTTCTGAATTGAGCATGGTATGCTTTTTTTTGGGGGGGGGGGGGCGCAAATCTGGCTGGCATGGGGAGTTAAGGAAGTATGCGGCAATCGAAAAAAACTGTCACCTTTGTAACAAATACTACGTGAACATGAAGCTGGGTGTAATGGCATCCAACATAGTACTGTTGGGTCTTCAAGGGTCAAGGGATGTGAGGGAAGCTGAAAGTGAGAGGAAGATGCAAGAAGAAAGAATATGAATGGATTTATTTTTCTTAACACACTTCCTCGCTTAAGAGTCCTATGTGCTTGAAACATGCAGACTTATTTTTACAATGTACTGTATTCTTCTCCCAAGTTCTTCTCGTTGGCCGTGCACTAATTACAGCAATCAAAACTCCTAACTTTTTCCTTTTCCTTCTACCCACTATTATTTCATTGTATTTCTCTTTTCAGCGACCGTTTTCCTTTATTTTCTACAGTATGCTCTTATTAAATCTTTATCTTTGCTCTCTTCCTTTATTTTATTTTTTTTTCCAATCTTGGCACAGCGACATCTCTACAATCTACATGCCCACAATTATTTTGGCAATGGCTTTTCTACCCATTAATGATCATGTTAGTGACTTTTACCTAACTTATTTTAGAGTGTTAGAATATTTATAAAATATATTTATATTAGAAAAAAAAGAAAGATGCATAATTAATTACAATAATTTAAGTTTTTTAGGGATAATTATGTTGCCTTATTTTTAAAAATTTTATTTTTTTAGAAATCTTATATTATTGATCAAAATTTTATCTTATCTTTAATTAGTTAATTATTTTTTATTTAATTTAATTAATTAGGGTTAATAGTTTTTTAGTATTAATAGGTTTGGACTTGTACTAGTAGAACTAGACCTAACCAATCGTATCAATATAGTTTTATCAAATGTCATTTTTAGATTATGACATCATTTATCAATGTCTTAGATTACAAATTTAAATTTAAATTTAAATTTAATTTATTATATTATTAAAGAAAAATGTAAATACTAATATCTCATTATAAATTTAAATTTCATTATTATCTTACTAAAAGAAAATTTAGCTTAATGCAATGTTCAAATTATCTTGAATAATAATTTTATTTGTTACTATTACAAAGGAGATTTCATACATTGGTGTTGAATCTTTGTTTTTCCATAACTATCATTATCCGTTACTCATTTAAAAATTTAAATATAAATATATAAAAGGATAAAATTATAATCATATCTTATTATTCATTTGAAGATTTAAAGATAAATATAAAAAGATAAGATTAAATACAAAGGAAAAAATAATTCAATTAATCTTTATCATTACTTACCTTTTATCTTAACAAAAACAAAAAAATTGGGAATCGATAATCGTGTTGTTAGTCAATACAATAGTACTAGTAATGTAAATATTAATATATAGCATTTTATATCGTGGGTGAGGTTATTATCACTCTCGATTGCATATTTATATTTTCTATAAACTAATCATGTTTTTTTTTTTTTTTTTTTTATCATAAAATTGTGATTCATTAATGAGGAGTGTAGATAAACAATCAAAATTATTAATAATCTCATTCTTATATTATTAGATAAATTATTGTATTAAATTTGTTTCATTATATTAACGTATTATATCAACGTATGATGATTCGAGTAAAAAAGACTCGTGTCTCTTAAACATGTAATCTTAAGTTTAACTTTAAGATTTATATATATGAAAGAAAAATCGTTGAAAAGAATCCTCTCTTAAACATTTAACTGTAGTCTAAAAGATTAATTTCTCACAAAATTTGTCTCATTACATCTTTTTTCTAATAAATTTGTCTCAATATATTTGTCTTACCTGGTGGAAGAATACTATGGGCTTTTATGACAAAATGGGTACGACTTCGATCCCTATCACTCCCATTCTTTTAAGTAAAAATTGAATTTTATTATACATGATAAAAATAGGCCTATATATTGTACACCCTTCAAATTTCAAAGAATTTTTGCGTGAAAGAATGTATTAAAAGATGTAATAAAATCACTTATATGTCTTCCCCTAATAGCTTAACATTTTCAACTAATTACCTTAAACTTTTAGGTAAAGTCAAATTTTAGCACACTTTGTAGAAATCATTTTACCACACACATCTGGTGAAAATTTACGGGATATTAAAATATATTTACCACCAAACAAGAATTCTAAACATTACAATATATTCATGTTCCACAAATTCCTAAGGTGACTCACAATTCCATCACAACTTATAGTTAGAATTCAGAAAAATAAAAAATAAAAAAAATCTATTCATTTGCACAGGCTAATAATCACTCGACCTCACCACCAGTTTCCACCAGTTTTTTACTAGCTCGGCAATTCCAGAGCTTGACTACATTCATCTTGTACCACACTCGGCAAATTTGCCTGTTTCTCATTCATGTTTTTGTCCACAGAATTTCCATTAATTGCAGAGTGATACTCACCTCCTATGTTTACAAGCAAATTTTTGCTCTTGACTTGATCTAAATCTTGGCTCCCCTTGTCCAGAATGCTATCAGTAGCTATTTGATGATTCTCAATGGTCTCCATATTGAATGTAAAATTTGAATTCTTAATCGTTCCCTGATCTTCACACTCACCTGAATTTTGCGAGACTGCTTTTTCTTCCGAAATTTCCTCACTTGTATTTTTCATAAGAGGAATCTCACCTCCTTTATTATAAGGCAAATTTATGCTCTTGTCTTGATCCAAATCTTTCCTCTCCTTGTCCAGGCTGCTATCAACTGCCATGTGATGATTCTCGATAGTAAATGTAGGAATCTCATCTTCTTGGACCCTCATTTTTGGTGCAGGGCTAGGAATAGAAACTCTAAATTCTTCTGTGGGATTAACTTTTTGCTTCTGTGGAACTTCATTGATCACAGAGGTAACATGTTTGTCCTGTTCAGACAATATAGACAAAGCTGTAGGTGAATTGTCCATTGTAGGTGAAGCAGCTTTTACAGCACTAGTGCATGATGCAGGAGATGTGACAGCAACAGCTAAATGGGAGGGAACAAGTGCAGAACCAGTGCGAACATCAGGTACATTAGAATGAACCTTTGGGTTGGAACACAAACCAGCAGGAATGGTTGACTTTGTCAAAGGACAACCTGAAGGCGCAATATCTACAGCATTTCTTGCTTGAGCAACCTTAAGTTGTGATACAGTATCTGATGGGGAAACAATCCGTGCACCAGAAGCAACTGTGCTAGCTTTTACTGCAGGATCTGGAGTCGGATTACACTTTGGCACTGATTTTTCAGGGACAAATTTAGATATTGCAAGGGAACCACAAGATCCTAACAAATCTTGTTGAGATGGATTTTGAGGAGGTACAAAGCTACTGCAAACTGTCGAAGCTTCAGTAGTATTACCCGGCTGCACAGGGCTTTTAATTGACGTGTTAAAAGAGGTCCTACCTGCAACCATTAAATCAGGAGTTATTCAAATGCCTAACATATCCCTCATAATGAATTGAAGTAATAACATCATCAATACATTCAACCAGTTATAAATAATCCATTTTCCAGAAGATTCATGTGTCAATATTGTCACCATCTTGTGCTTTTGTCACCCAATTAGGAATGCAATTCTTTAACTAGCAGTTAATTAAAAAAAAAATCAGGACTTTCATTATCATTATCATATTTTAAAAGTCATATAACATTCAAAATAAATAAATAAAACCCATCATATATGATACATTCGTAATATGCAGAGGACACACAAGTTACGGTATTATCTGATAGTATTGAGAGATTAGGAAACCAATTAAGGTAGTACAAAAGTAGTATTGACAGTATTGAGAGATTATTATAATTAAATACAAAACACAAGTTTGTGAAAAGCATAAAAAGTAGTACAAAATTAAAAGAGCACGACACATCTATCCAATAGTCTTGCTAAATCCATAACCTTGGTAAATTAGTACAAACAAAATCACAAGGGAAAAAAACTGTTTTCCACTCTAAGATATTCGGCTATTCCACTCCAGCCATGAAGTGCAAAAAGTCTACTGCAAAAAGTCTACCTGCAGGATGGTGATGGCAATGTGCTCATTCAATGTTCCCCCGCATTTGTGCTCTCATAGTACAGAATCCTTAGATATATTAAATGACAAAAATTAAACAATAAAAAAAAATAGTGATACTTTAGAGAAAAAGAAAATGACACAAGCAATATATTGATTTAATTTACGGTTTTGGGAAAAAATCAGTGTTTCTAATCATCACATTGGCAACTTGCCATTGGAATTTGAAAGAAGCATAAGCACAAAACACAACATGAAACAAGGGCATTTCATCTGTCCCCTAGCAAGACCAGGTTTTGAAGAAAGAAAGGTCAATGACTAACAAGTGGTCCTCAGAAAAGGCACTAAATATATCCACAATCATCAAGTGGGCTCAGTTGATTGTTAGGGACTTAAAGAAAATAAGGGGAAAAAACAAACAAAAGGGACAAAATCAACAGACAAATATAGCAGATTCTGGAATTTGATTAGTACTTTCCTAAACTATATATTAATATATAAAATGGAAAATATAATCACCAGGATCGGTTGTTCCAGGAGCAGTTAACTTTTTGAATGGCATATTAAGGGCTAGAGATAACGAGTGACGAGTTGCCAGCTGTTCGGCAGTAGTATACTGTGTGCTGGTCAAGATGGTTCCTGAATTGGTACTGCCATCTTTCTTTCGTAAAATGCTCCACCTCTGCAAGTATTTGGATAAACCATGAATTTATGTAACATAAAAGTAAATAACAATAAAGGTAAAATGGAACAATTATTAAATCACATTAAAAAAAATATTATCAGCACAAGAAAATGTATGAGAAGTTACTATGACCCAAACCATCACACAAGACTTATCCACATGAGAAGTTACATGAAAAGCTGGACATGTAAAACTCCGTTGCCGGGATTTGAACCCGGGAAAACTGGGTGATACCCAGACATCCTGACCTGACTAGATGACAACGGATTATAATAAATATTTCAGTGCCATCAGTCATCATATTCCAATCAAACATAATATCCACAGAAAGACAAGCATCGTGTGTGTAATAATACATACTCTTTTTTTCCACTAACAATTTTCCTTTCATCTTTTTAGAATCAAGGGAGGAAGGAATGACATACTTAACACATAATGTACAGTTGTACACCAAAAGGATTCCTTAACCTCCCTTCTCTTTGTAAATTTTTCTCTTCATCTTAATGAATTTCTTCTTTAAAAAAACAGTTGTACACCAAAAATGGTCAGATTTCAACAAGCCCAACTCCAATACCTGCACAAACAAGCTAAAGTACCCTCTCCCAACAATAGAGCTGGCTGCTATAGATCTGCTACGTTAGATCAGAGAATCAGAATTCAGCTAAATAAAGACTATTTCTTTGCATCCAAGTCAAGTGGTCAATCTGTCTATAGGATGCCATGAATTAAGACCTCCTAGCCTGCCACCATTATCTAACTTATTAATCAACGTGATAAAACATACCAGAATGAATTTTGATAAACATTCATGGTTAACAAATTGACAGCTTTAAAAGCATCCACCAAAAAGAGAAAGACCTTTTAATTAACTCATTACAAGGAACAAGCACAAGACTAAAACCTCAGGGATATACAATAATTTTAACTTATCTGTTTTGGATTTCATTGAAAACTAGGCTGGTGATGCCATCCAAATTAATGGATGGTGTGCATATAATGAATCTTGGTGATATGCAGAGCCCAAGACTAACTAAACTTGATATGCTGTTCTAGACCTTTGACCACCAAGCAAGCTAACACTTAAACACACTACAAAAAGTGATGTTAAGGGGAAAAATGTTACTGGTTTTAAAATAAAAGGAAAACATGGTTTTGAAGAACGTAACCCCTTGCTGTCTTCTCTTTCTTACAGACTTACACTTTTGTTTACAAGTTACAACCCTGATGGACAAAATGGCAATTTGCAAAGACTTCTAGCTTAAATGAAAAGGGCTAATGATGAACATATTGCAACCCATGGACCACCAACAAAAAATTCACATGCACTCTAAGAAAATAAATAATAACAGTGGATAATGGCCACATAATTCAAAAGTTTTTACGGTTGAAAAACTACCTGAGCCAACTGTGTAGGACTTCTCTTAATAGGAAAGTTGTCTCCTTTTGCCATGGTTGCCCAATTCCCTTCGCCCCATCTCTGAACAGCAGCTCGTAGCTGCATGTCCTCTTCCTCTGACCATGCTTTTCTTTTTCTTTTGGAAGCCATGTTGCCACCAACTAATCCCTTGGTTTCTATACCTTCTGTTGATGATACAGTTGGCAGTGTCTGTCTCTGAACAGTAACTGGAAAAATAATGCTTGTCCCTTGCATCAAATTAGAGGGCTGTGAACTTTCGTTAGGAGTTCTAGATGAATGGCAAACTGGAACATTTATTGTCAATGGAGCCTCAATCGTTGAGCTACTAGGGGTAGATTCACTTAGTGTACGAGAAGCAATCATTACCTGATGAATAAACAATTCCCAGAAATACACTGGTCAAAATTGAAGAACAAGAAATAGCACAACCAGCAAGTTTAAACATTGAAACTGTAAAGAGAACTCTGTTATTCCACTACATGGGGTGATCTATATGGATAAATTAGCATCATCGAGCTCTATAAAAAACCAAATTTTCAGTAAAGATCTTTTTTAATGGTTTCTCCTAATA
Organism: Ormosia semicastrata; assembly: GCA_029884595.1. Taxonomy (NCBI): domain Eukaryota; kingdom Viridiplantae; phylum Streptophyta; class Magnoliopsida; order Fabales; family Fabaceae; genus Ormosia; species Ormosia semicastrata. The sequence goes on along the minus strand of JAQQTO010000046.1, from coordinate 18,309,133 downwards.
CTTTCTTAGGACTTCATCTACCCATTTTAATCGGACTATCTTTCACTTGATCCACTTTTCTCATGTGAACTAACCACCTTGGGTGAGTTTCTATCATCATCTCCTTTATATGTGTTACTCCAACTTTCTCTTGCATACATTCATTCCTAATCTCATTTTTATCTTGTACAGTCACTCATCCGCATCAGCATTCTCATCTCCACTACACTTATTTTTTGCTCTTGTTGGCACTTCATTGTCTAGCACTCACTACTATATAGCATCACTAGTCTTATAGTTGTCCAATAACGGAGAGCCACCTTGCAATCAGATATTAATCTGAAACAGCCCTCTTTGTCACTATAAGGCTTCGCATTATTAGAAAGAAATTTGCAAAGTTTAAATGTGTGGTTCTATTAAGGACGTTTTCTATAAATAGGCAAAATTTGGAAAATGTACAAGGAATACCATTTCATTTGAATACAAGCCTAAGTTCCAAACCAGATGATAATCAAATAAGTAAGATGTAACTAGCAAAGGCATGAACCCAAAGGCCTAGCATATTGAGATAGAGTGTAATAATTAAGGCAAGTATATTCACCTTCACACATGCTGCAGCTTCCGATGCAGATTCAGCACTTATGGGTGGTAGTGCCTCCAGCTCACATTCTAGGTCACTATCATCATCCTGGAAGTAAGACTCCAAATAAGTCTGAATATAAGAGTACAATACTAATCCAAGAATCTAAGAACAAGAAGTCAATGACAAAAATGACAGTACAGCCATGATGGATTGTGCAAAACTAATATGATAATAGCAATTTGAAGAGTACAGATGGCAGACTGGCAGTACAGGCCAAAAGATAGATGGTCATGACAAAAATGATATACAGAATATTGATATTGACAATTTTTTTTATTTTCTGCAGGAGGTGAATATTCATGTTCTTGACAAACTCAACTATAATTACTAGTAGAGCTACTCCTTGATCACTGTTGGTTAATATATTTCACACTAGTAGACTTTGACCCCAAAAAAAATCTAAAGTAATTTTTATGCATTAGAATTTCAGCCAGTTAAATGCCTAGAATTTATGTATTTTATTTTAATATTACCTAAAACTTGATTTCATTTAAGACCTCAAATAGCATGTAAAATTGAAATATCTCGCACATTAAAAAAATTTATCACACTTGGTTCTTCATTATTTAGCACCTAACAGAATTTTTAGGCTGCTAATGTAATCTTTAAAGTGTCATAAAGTATTTGGATGTAGGCGCGACACTCATTTTCTGCTTGACAGAAAACAACCTTCCTTTTAAACTTTTCAAATGACATGACCAGTAACTTCAGCACAAGTGCATAACTACAATAACAACCAAAGCCTTTTCTCACAAGGTGAGGTCGGCTACATGGATCAGACGACGCCATTGTGTTTTATAATATAAATCATGTCATCAAAATGTCCATTTAGTTCTAAGTCCTTTTTAATGATTTTCCCTATGATTTTTCTTGGCCTCCCTCAACCTCTAACTATTGAAATATCCTCCATCTAATCTACTTTTCTTACTGAGACTTCTAATGGTCTTCTCCTCATATGGCCAAACCACCTAAGGCGAGATTCTACCATCTTTTCATTAGTAGATGCTACCCTTACTTTCTCTCTATGCATTCATTCCTGATCCTATCTTGTCGTGTATATCCACTCATCTTACGCAACATCCTTATCTCCGCAAGCTCTTGTTGACTCTTTACCGCTCAACATTCAGCACAAGTACATAACTAAATGCATAAAATAGTAACATACAAATACACATCTTAAAATTATCTGAGATTTAATTATTACAATATCTTATACTAATGTAGTGATCACTGTCCACAGTAGCAGAAAAGAATAACCGGAAGCTATCAAATATAAGGGGGGTATGCATGTTTGGATTAGCTTAAATTTTAGGACATAATCGCATTTTTTTTAAAGATCTCTCAGTAGGACTTTGATTATGTTATTTTGAGTTTTGACCACAAAATAAGCTAATTCAAACACACACTAAACAGTGTAACTCAGAATTGGCAGTGTTTTACTTAAATATATACAACAGCATAACTAGCAGAGTTTATAGTTCAGAAGTAAGGAGTGTGATACAGACCAGAGGTTGAGCCCCGTCTTCCAGATTTTCAGGCAATGCATCTTGGTATGCCAAGTGACGCCACAGCATCTGATACTCCCTGGCATTAGAAATCCCAGTCGAGGTTTTCTTAACCAACTCATTCCAATCAATCTTCGAGTGAGAGTAATGTTCCACTTCCTGAAGCAACGTTAACACCGTGGCTGCATCATACCTGCAAAACCCCCAAATCATGTTAACACCGCAACGCACACAGCTCACACTACAACACAAAATTAGAAAATTAAAAGAGAGAGACCTCTGCATGAGAGTAGCGGCACCTTCCTCGGTGAAAGAGACCTTCTTGTGATTCTTTTCCGGCATTGGCATGTGTCTGGGTGACTCGATTTGTGGTATGCCAAACCGGAAAAACCCTAAACCCTAAGAAGAAAGGGAGAGAGAGTGGTGGGAGCAAGAAGGAGCGAACCGGAGAGAGGTTTATGTTTGTGGAGTGAAGTAGGGGAGGGAGTGAGTGAGAGTAAGACCGTTGAGGAAGGTGGAGAACACGCGCCCCTCTTTGGTTTATTTATATAAGCAAGAAACAGGGATTGAGAGGGTGCCACCCGGGACTGCAGTGAAACGGCTTATGGTTATAGTACACCAATGCAATGCACCGCTTGGGGGCTGGGGAGGGAGGAGGTGGAAGGCAAGATTACCATGATACCCTTTGGGGGCCTTTTGTTAGGTGATTTGGAAAATAAAATAGATGATTGATGATTCCTGTTTGGATTGAGATATGGACAAGAAGGATTGAAAGATGGAGAAGAAGAGGAATTATTGGTATGAAATCATAAGTCTTAATTATGGTTTAGATTCTTTTTATAATTGTACGATTATTTTTGGTAATATAATTACACGATTTTACTATCTTGGTTTAAATTGATTCAATGTTTCTTACCCAAAAAAAAAAATTAAATAAAATGTTTCTCTTTTTGTTTTTCAAATAATTTATTTAGAGTTAATTCATTCATGAACAAGTCCTTTAATCACAAAGGGAAGTTGTTGAATTTAGGAAGTTATTTGACAATGTGGCAAGATACAGGTGAATGTGTGTGTATATATATATATAAATTATTAAGTATTTTAGAGATAATTATTAAGAAGTATTTAATATTTTTATTAATTTTTAATTACTTAGATAAGTAAATATTAAATGCTTTTTTTAAAATTTTAATATATTAAATATTGCACTTTTAATTTAATACTTTTGTTTTTATTGGGTAAAAAATTATTTATTTTTATTTTCTTAACTAATGTCCTAAAAGATACATATCGTTGACTTACTTTACTTTATCAATGCCTTAAATATTTTTAAGTTACATAAACATCACTTATTATGGTCGCTCAAATTAATAATTGCATAAAAATATTTTCAGAAATACATATAATTTTAACATAGTTTACACAACATTTTACGTGTTATTTGATTTGAATCTACCTAAAAAATTCTCAAAATGCATTATGAGATGAATTGATTATAGAAGCACATGTGAGAAACATGGATCCCAAAAACACTACAGGCCAACATGAAATTGGGAAGCAAACACTGTCGTTAGCTTGTATGTCTTTGACTCTTTTGGAACTTTGAGAATCGTTTTCCAGCTGTGATGCCTGAACTTGTATTTTTAACATTGTGCAGCCTTACTCTTACCAGTTTTTTTTATAAGCAGCGTTATTCGTCCAATCAAAATACTTCAATTTTCATCTAATTTTCTCACAAATTCATTCTATATCTCGTAAAAAAATTACAATAACATACAATTTGATTTGATATCTCTTTTACATAAATCTACGATATAAATATAATATGCATATTTTAATTATATGAAAAACATTATCTTTTTTTTATTGGGCAATACCGCCTTTAAATTTATAGTCATCTAAAAACAATATAATTATTATTATTACATTCATATAGTTTACCTAAATTAGTAACTGTAAAATTCATTGGAAATTTGGTACCTACGAGGCTACGATCTACAGCAGCTTTTATTATGTGCGTGAGGATTAATACCCGAGTTTTTGTCATTGTACGTTTATAACCTCTCTAATTTTCTTTCAGTGAACAATCAACTCTTTCCTTCTTACTCATATGAAATATGCTGAATCAGGTGAGACACAAATTTGCAAGCAAATATAAGCATCGACACATACAACTACTAAGTGTGAACAGAAATGGCAAGCTGAGGGAATGGGAATGTCTACGGATTTTGGACTGGCTGGTGGAAGACAGGAACCCGTTACTTGTTCTTGAGATTTCAACTTTGTTTTTCAAGCAGTCTAGCTTGAAAACAGTCTTCAAGAAGAAAGTCACACCGCTTCTACTACTCACAGCTACTGATTCTCATCCGAGGAAAACTTCTCTGCCTTGATAGGAAAACTTACTCTCTGGCTTCCCTTCCTCCATTGCCCTCGTTGTTCACATTCTAGCTGAAACTGAAACATGGCGAATCGTACAGGCTACTATAATAACAAAAGACTACTTTAATAAAGTACACCAAGTATCAAGTTTGAGCCATAGACTTTGCCAGAACCAAAGTTGAAGCCCCCCAACAAAAATAACGCCTTCAAACATCATCCACAGACAGTTGTAAGATCGAGATTTTGAGGTATTACACCCAGACTATTCTAAAGAAAACTGTGTTCAGCAGAGGAAGATACAGTGTTGAAGTAGCAAGATTTTGAGCTATTAAGGATGTTAATAATAAGACCAAGTTATGACACGCACTATTTAAATATACATTAGTTTTTTGTACCCCAAAAAAAAAAAATACATGAGTTTCATTAATAAAATAATTATTCATGACCAATTCCTACATTTAATAATACATGACCATCCACTATAACCTGTATGTCTTGCTGACCGATCTCTGAGACTACTTATCAGAGTCCTGAGTCCCCTAAAAATAATCCTAGTTCGGAGGGATCTAACCTATCATAATAATAGAGTATAAAGATAACAGATAAGAAAAGAAAAAGACAAATGTCCAGAAAATCATTTCTTCTCAAGGAAGCCTGTTTCAGCCTCCACCATCAGTGTCCCAAAATTCCGTAAAAGCAGTGATTAATCTCAAAAATATCCTTCAGCCAATCTTGAGTTTTACATATCAAATAGCAAGGATGCCACAATCCAAACAGATGAACAACCAAAAAAATCACCAGACATCTCTAAGGTAACGTCCATCCATCTGGAGTTTTTTCACTGTAGCCTCAGCCTTTGATGAGTCCACATTTTCCTGAAATTCAATCCACAAACAAGGTTTCTAAGACACTTTCGTCCAATTAGGTATGGAGTGTATAGGCCGTCGCAACAAAAAAAAAATACACTAGTTGGATTGCAGAGTCAGAAGAAAATATAGCATTGTAAATTAAATGCTTTGCAAAAAGACTTAAGATATATAATTAAAAGATGAAAATTGACATTGTTGGGTCCCTTGAAATACTAAACACAACATTAAAGTAGACAGAGAGCAAAAGCAAGTCTGACAGAATCAGCAGATGAAGTACGCAGGTATCCCAATCCACCTCTCTGACCTACTCAGGTTGTGAAAGCTAAAGTTAAGGCTAAACAGTAAAGAAGAGGGGACTAACGGAACACATACATGCATATGCAGCAAGAAAATTATGCATAAGGATAGAATGAAGTTACAATAGATAATGGTTTTCTCCATATCATTTTTTAAGACCTTTTTTTTGGTTGGGAGAGAGAGTTCCTATAAACGGCATTGAAAAACAAAATTTGGCACATAAGATAGTGGAGTCATAATTTACTTTAAAGAAACTAAAAAAGAAATCCTTTTTTTTTCAAATAATAACCTTTTTTAAACTTAAATAGCAACCTTACTATTTATTTGTCCAACAGTTTCTTCAGTGTCGATGCACAAAAAATGTACCCAATTTTAATCTCTACCACTGAATAGTAAGGACCACTTGCTGTAATTTTTGAATCACAAGCACAAAAGCACACATGTTCACATGCCCACACAGATAAAAGGTATGAAAGAATGTTTAAGTTTGCCACATTTCAAATACCACCACTCCAACAGTATGATAATAAAGCTGACAGAAAAGAAAGTAAACATAGTTTTACTAATAAGCCAATTCATGAAGATTTTTCAACTAAAAGCCAAAAAGAGCCTTGATTCCTGCTGGAAAGGAACGAATACAGCTAATTATTACAGATGAATTTCACCAAACAGACAGCAACTTCTGTATTTGTACTCCAACACCAAAAGCCTAAACATCAGTCACTCCTCCACAATCACATAAATATACTCACTGCTTAGCAAAATTATTATTAAGCATCTGTTCCAGGTGAAGAGGGTTAAGCTGCAGATATAAAAACTTCTCCCTTTATTTTCTCATACTAGTTTGTTCAGTCCTCTGAAAATCAATACTCCTCATGTACTATAAAGCATGGGTACTTCATAATGTTTGTCGTACCCGTGTCGGATACGTACCCGATACCATACAAAATACTCAAATACTTGATAAATGTTAGTTTAATTTTTTAACAAATGTTGTATCCCCGTACCATACCTGTGTCGTATTCAATACCTGTACTCATGTCCGTGCATCACAGCTCATCCAACAAGAAAAGTAAACACTATTAATTATTATAAAAAAGGGAGGGATGATAAAAGACAATCAGCACCTGCTGCTGGACAATGGTATGAAGAGTACGATGAACATCTCTGGCCATACCCTTGGCATCACCACAGACATAAAGATAACCCCCCTGAGAAATCAGACTCCACAGATATGCTGCCTGCACATAAGAAAATTGATGCAATAAATAATTTATTCAGTGACATTCATTCCCTACTAGGATATCATTTGCACTTACTCTATCCATCATCTTGTGTTGAACATACTCCTTCTCAGGCCCCTCTCTAGAGAATGCAACTATTAACTCTGACAGAGAACCTTGTTCCACAAAATTCTTTAGCTCATCCTCATAAATAAAATCCTACGCACAAAACATAATTGGGAAATCACACATTGCTCTTTAAATCCACTGGGATTAAAAGTGCACTGAGCAATTATTTTACCATTTGACGATTCCTACATCCAAAGAAGAGTAATGCAGGACCAAGTTGAACACCATCCTCCTTAAGGGCAAATCTTTCCTGGGTAAATCAAAGATAAAGCAGGAATTAAGAACAAGGTAGATGCTTATAAGTTATAATAATTTGGTTTTACCTGAATTATGACATTCAGGGAAGGGATTTGACTAACAATTTTGGAATTTTGGGTTTATTAATCGTTAATTTAGGTAAACTAGGTTTTTCCAATAAACTAGGTGCCTGTTTGGCCATGCTGTGAAAATTGTGTTTTTAAAAAAATTATTTCTTAAAAAACGCTTCTATAATAGGCACTATTAAAAACAAACAATTTGGATTTTACTTTATTTTATATATATATATATACACATCTGCTTCCACTTTTGCTTTCTAGGAGAAGCAACAACTTATTGCTTCTCATTAGTAGCAGATTTTCTGCGTCTGCTGTCACTTGAAAGCACTTTTAGCCAAGCATCTTGAAAAGTTAAAATAAGCTCTCTCTTTTTTCAAGTTATAAGTAGCTTTTGTTGATTTCACAGCACAGCCAAACAGGCTCTAAGACTGCGAAAAGGGGCTTCTAATCATAATAGAATCAACATTAGATACTTTTTATTTGTTTACAATTGTGGGTGATTATTAAATAATTATCTATTGGATTCCAATGTTTCTCTCCTATCCTTTACTTTCTATTCTACTACCCCCCCTCATCCCCCAAATTTCCCCTCTTCATTATATATTGTCACTATCTAACAATCTGCTATCCATTAAAATTAGAAAACTATGCATATTCATAACATATTCACATACCTGTAAAAATCCCCTGAAAGGCGCAAAGCCAGTACCAGGTCCAACCATAATAATAGGAATCGAATGATCAACTGGTAGCTTGAAATTTGATGGCCTAATAAAAATAGGAGCCGAGCTACAGTCACGACTTTTCTCTAAGGGAATAGCATTCTGATCATTTATGAAAGAGATTTAAGTTAGATACAACAAAGCATGATTGGGTATTGCAGCCTGGTGGGGGAGGGGAGGGGAATCACAAACATGAAAACAAAGAGTCCAAGATGTTGAGACGGAGAGCATATGCTTGCATGAGAAATATATCCATCGTAAATTGCTACCTTCATCCAGGTTGAACATACTCCTTTGTGAATTCTGCCAGTGGGAGTTGGACCATACACCAAGGCACAAGTTACATGTACCCTTTGAGGGGCAAACCTGTACGATCAAAATAATGCAATATTATTTCTTGCTCAGTTATCTTATAAAGTCTCATTTAGATATTTTAGATAGGATAAGATAATGACCTAGGAGAGGATGAAATAGAATAATAACGAGGCTGTAAGCGAGGGACTATTGCAGCAAAAAACACACCAAGGGGAGGTTTTACTGATGGAAACTCAGCCATCACCTCAAGGAGACTTCTCTGGCTTCCAACCACCCATTTGGAGTACTCATCCTGGAAACCAAAAATTGTAAATCATCATTAAAGTGTGGGGAAGAAAATTTCAGAGTTAAAACAAGAGACAAACGGTATTAGCAATTTTTTTTACCTTCCCCTGAGGAGATGAGAGGAACTTCAATCTATCTGCTTCACTAGGCTCAGAAGCATGAGCAGCTAATGCAACTAAGGCAGCCTGAAAGAGAAGCACGTATAACTATTTCTTCACTTTTTTTTTTTAATAAAACAAGCACAAATCCCTATTGAAACACATCGTTAGCAAAACTAATTATGTACATGATAAAAAAAGAAAAACAAATGGTAAGCATATGAAGTGAAAATCATATAAAAACCTTTCGTGGGGGGTTCAAGAGATCTGCATAACGTGCTAATGCAGCGTGCAGTGTGCAAGGACCAGGAAAAGGTGGTGGCAGAGAACCTCCTAGGGAAGTGCCATCCTCTTTATCAGTGTGAAGAGAAAACAGCAAATCTAAATTCTGACCCAACAACTTCCCAGCTTCTTCAACAGTTTCATCACAGTTCTCAGCATAAACACCCACATGGTCTCCAGTTTCATATCTGGGAAAGATCAGACAAAAGCCATCAACAGACTAATTAAATACAACCAGATAATTGTGGCAGGATATGCTAGTTGCCATCTGATTAGAGATTCAGATTACAAAGCATCAATCCAAAAATAATTGCTGTAACTTCACAATTTTTTATGCTTCAAGCTCCACAAGATTGAATGCCTTTAAATCCATGAGAAGCTTCATGCACTTAATATCCAACATTTTTCCACAGATAAATACCATTAACAATAAATTCTGTAGGGAATCTCACCCTTCCAGAATCTTATAGTTTTCCCTTGTGAAATAAGAGAGAAAAGAAATTGGATAACTAACAGTTTTTTTCTTAGATTCTTTTTTTTAACTTACAATTTTCCCTATAGGGAATCTCATTCCTTTTTTTTTTTTAATCTGAGCATAAGGTAAGTGTAGCAGAAATGAGAATGTTGCGTTGGATGAGTGGGCATACAAGAAGAGATAAGATTAAGAATGAATGTATTAGAGGAAAAGTAGTAGTGGCACCTATTGAGAAAAAGATGATAGAATTGCACCTAAGATAATTTGGACATGTGAGAAAAAAACCAATTGAAACCCCCATTAGAAGAGTTGATCACATGGAGGAAAGTCCAATAATTAGAGGTAAAGGAAGACCAAGAAAGACTCTAAGTGAAACCATTAGAAGGAATTTAGATCTAAATAGTCTCTCGGAAGATTTGGATTTTGTAAGAACACAGTGATGTCGTTTGATCCATGTAGCCAACCCCACCTAGTGAGAAAAGGCTTTGGTGGTGGTTGTTGTTATATTCTCTTTTTATCTATAAACCAACATTTAACTTTTATCTTAGAATGACAAGTAAAAACCTTGTAGGAAAACTCTATAACACATAATATTCCACGTGGACTCAATTGTCAATATAATAATTATATAATATCTTTAAAATAAGTATACAAATCTATAAAAATAATTATTACCAAAATCTATTTAAAGTCAATAAGAAATAAAATAATTATAATAGGCCAATGTTATTGTTCTTTGTTTTCTTGTTTACCAATAAAAAATGATATGTTTTTCTGTCAGGAAACACTTAGTCCAACTTACGTTATGCCAATCCCTGATATATCAAACTCCAAATGTATGCAAGAGCGGTCAGACTCAGGTTTGTGAAGCTCCCTTTGAACAGCAGCATTAACCCTTCAAGGAAAGAAACAACAGATTTGTTGAATAGACATTAGCAATGGTCATAAAAGCAGCATGCACAACTCCAAGCACCTGCATGGATGATGAATATCAAACACAGCATTCCCATTTGCCGCCACGTTTAAGTGACTATCATAGGATGATGTGAAAGTGGGATCATGAATCACTACTCGATATTCAGGAATAGCAGCTGTATAGGGAGTAGAGGCAGTATTAACATCATCCTCATCTCGGAGCAATTGATCCAACTCAGGCCACAGAGTTTCTTTCCTGCAATGCAAAAGCCAATTCACGCCATTTGAAATGCCAAAAAGCAGTAGCCACATTTCATATAATGTTTATGTATAGTCGAGTGCATATTTACACTTAGTTTTAGCAATAATATAATCGATACATGGATAGCAGGAGCAGGAGGACTATACTTACCAGGCAGAAAAATCATCCTCAATGGATTGATCATCATCACCTAGCCCAAGTGGAACAAGACGCTTTGCACCTGTGTCAAACAGAACACTACACATAAGAAGATACTCATGCAAAGTCAATAACTACTTTAACACCATTTTTAAGTCATATATATAAACTTCAGAACTTAGACATGTTTTTACTTGCTCTACATCTAACTTCAAAGCATTAAAATATAAATCTGCAGAAATATAGAATTTAACAACATATTCCACTCCTAGATTGAAAACAAACTAGAATTATGTAATTAAATCCATCAGAATGTGAGTTGAGGTTGGAGTGTGTTTTTGATACATATGGAATCAACATATAATAATAAGATTGCCTAACAAATGGCTTATGGCTTACAGTATTTTCTGCAAGTTTCAACTAATATTTTCCATCCATTAGAGTTCTAGGAAGGCTTTTATTGAATACTTTGAATCTAATAAAGTCAACCACCAGTGCACTAAGCAAACAAAAAAGGAAGCTGCACAAGTAGATTAACTTTTTTGGGGAGCAGCAAAATGAAGCAAAATAAAAAACTTAAGCACAAATGACAAAAATTAAAACTTAAAAGACATATCATGCTCTTCAGTTTTAATCAATAAGACAATAACAATGATAACAATGGCACTGTGCAAATACAATGGGGCAGACATACCAATTTAATACTTGTGAAAATACAGGTGATCAAATTACATACCTTGTTCACTAAGTTCTTCATCAACAACTTTGCCTATCTGTTTCAAAAGAACAACATCAGATGATGATTTTTTTTGTTAGATGAAAAAAAAATTATCTGAGTTTTACCTTATTAAAATGTTCATATTGCCTGTTACCTAGGCCAAAAACTCCATATGTGAGCTGTTGAAGCCAGGTGCCCCTCTCATCTTTCCCCTAAAATTAAGGCCCCCAAAACTTAGAATAATTTTAAGTTAGCTATATGAATTATGAAAATATGAGAGAGAGACCATAAATCTAGGATTTACTTAAAAGTGATATAACTACAAACCTCGGTAAACCATTTGTGGAATCTTGCAGCATTGTCAGTTGGCTCTCCATCTCCATAACTGTCGTGTCAAGTCCAAATGCATCAAATGCACCACACATTCCAAAAAATAAATAAATAATTACATTTCAATCATTTTTATGTGCATAAATCTTACGTAGCCACCATGAAAAAAGCAAGAGTCTCTTTCTTCAGCTTCTCCTCATATTGATCATCATCCATTGCATAGTCATCCTAGTTCAAATTAAATTCATCAGACGCTTAAACCAAAGCTACATTTTATGATTGAAGTTACTGTAGAATAATACCAAATGCCTTCTAGAACTCTCCTACTGAGAAATCAAACATTTAAAGAATATATATATATATATATATATATATATATATGTGACCCACAAATCTACAACCAAAATGGAGGGATTGCCAAAATTTCATCCCTATCCAACTTACCAGGTCAATAACTTTGACAGCTGCTTTTTCATACCTCGCCTTGATCTCCTCTGCCAAAGCCTATAATAATAAAAACAACAACAAAAAACAGTAATTATATAACACTGGTACATGACTGGCTGTAGAATTAAAGATAAACTGCGGCCGGCAAAACAAGGGGGGGGACTCTATAAATTGGGGCAATCATTTCAAGCATTCAGGAAAAAGGGAAATTAGCTTCATCTTTATACAAAGAACATTTACATAAGCTGCAATGGTTTTCTGGCTAAAATTAGAATATGTGCAATTAGCCAATTTTGAAGAATGAAGACATGTTATAGTAGGGAAGGTAGTCAAAGGCGAAAGAAGCCCTTAAGGCATTTGGGGGTTTTAATGCATTGAGGTGAGAGGCACCAAAAGAGCACTCTTCACTGAAGAAAGGCATTAACATTAGAAAAGGAAGAAAACACTAAAGTATTTGACTATTTTAAATTAATTTCCCATATTAATTAACTACTCAAGCATAACATTCATAGTAAAAATAAAATATCAAAATTTTCAATTTACAAAACCCTAAACTACTAACTGCTAAGAGTCCCAAAGGCTGACAATTCTCTAACATTTTGACTATTTCACCACGTCTAATATCACAGTTAGCAAGTTAGATTGCTGGACTTCATGGGTTTTTTACAGGTATCAATAAAAAAGGCATGCCTAAGACACCACCAGAGGTGTGCGCCTCAATAAAAGGGCTTTCTCAACCAGCAAGAGGCGCTGACCCCTTCTGGCACCTCATCTCAGCGCCTTAGGCATGCCTTCTGCCGCCTTTGTTTGACTACAATGACTCATTTTCAAACTGGCACCAACAACATCCTCGCTCCTTGGTGTTTCCAAAGGGCCCTAATATGACAAAATGAAAACATTAGGCAAAAACAAAGGGTTGCTTGACATTAAAGAGCTGTCACAAAGTAATTCGCTTCACCATAAATATCATCACCATAGCCCACGGTTAACCAACTCAGAGCATAAGACAAAACTAGGAATGTACACCCAACACACATATTTTCTTCCTTCAGCAATTTCAATTTCACAGCACAAAAAAGTGTAATACTATTTGGTAAACAACTAAACATTTTACATATACAGAAATTATATTCTAAAAAAAAATTCAGACAGGAATAGCGCCTCATCTAAAAAAAAGTTCAGACAGGAATAATAAAGCAACGAAAATAAATAAACTAAAAGCTGTAACTACGATAAAGGACCCAAAGAAAAATATCCTTTCAGGAACATTTAGAGGAGTAAATTTAATTAAAAAAAGAAGAAGAAGAAGATCCATCACATTTGTTTCCATCATACGTAGAAACAATTCTATTCTACAACATATTTTCAACACAAGGAAAAGAAACGAGCTGAGAACAAAAAATACCAAAACAGGGAAAAGAAATATACCTTAGCAAAGCCCTCGGCTGTACCAGTCTGAGTACCAAAGAAAATGGTAACCTTAGTCTTTCCGGCGCCAAGGTCAACATCGTCGTCTTCATCCTTCACCAACGATTTTGGCGCTATCACCGGCTTCACCTCCTTGCTCCGATCCGAGGATCTCTTCCATAAGAACACCAAAAGCCCAATTATGACGGCTACGGAGGTCGTGGCGATCAGAACCAACGAATCTGAAACCGAATCGCCGAGCGAAACGCCCAGCGCGGACTCAATGGTACGCACCAAATCGGAATTCGAAGCCATCGTAACTGGAATCGAGTCAACTGAGTCAAAATGAGTTCGAATTCAGAATAAGGGCGTAGGCGTGTTTGGCGGTGACAGAAGGGAGCTGCGGTCGATTTGCTCTCTGCGCCTCTCTTTCTCTATAATATGTGACACTAGAAGTGTGTGGGAGCCCTAGAAGATTGTGGTGGTTTAGCGCGAGAGAGAAAGAGAGGGAGGTAAGTCTTGCGGAGAAGAGAGGCTAGAGCAGAAGTGTTGGCCCACTTTGCATTTGATGTGAAATCAATGGATGTCCTTTTCGGGATATCGAGATTAGATCATTAGAGAGACTTTGCGAGTAGCAACTTTGCGAGATATCGCACTAGACGAGGGCTCCCGGCGTTGACAATTACCTCAAAAAGGTGGATTTTGTGTTTTCTTTACTTTTCCGTCGTTGCATTATTTACCTTGAACTCAATTCACGAAAGTCCAAAACTTAAAAAGAATTTAATAAAAGCAAGGTTAGTAACATATTTTTTAAATATTTTATTTAATATTTATTTATTATTTATTTATTTATATATTTTAAAAAAATATTAAAAAATGTTAATAACATTTATTTTTTGATTAATAATAAAATTAATATTAAAAATATTTAAAAGAGTATGTTATTAAAAATTTTCATTTAATAATAAATCTTTTTAATTAAACAAATTTTCTTACATCATTTTTTATTATTTTAAATAAATAATATTAAATTAAAAATTATCAGCATATAATATTTTAAGAAATTAAAAATATTTAATATTTACCTTTTAAATAACTAAAATGATTATTAAAAAAATTATTATGAGGATACAGACTTATTAAAAAAAGTAATACCATATGATCTTAATAAATTCTCTTATAATCTCTTAATTACTTAAAATATAAATTATTAATTAAAAAATAAATATTTAATTTAGAAAAAACTCTAAAAACATTTTTACCTTTTCGATTTGATTTTTGCTATTGTACATATTTTTTCTTAAATTATGGCCAATAGTAAGTTAGAATATTTGTACACTTGTGCATTTTGTAGCATTTTCCAGTCCATTTTTCCAATTTTTTAAAACAAAATTTCCTGCACATGAACTTTTTGTCTTTAATTCTTAACTTTCCTGCACATGAACTTTTTGTCTTTAATTAATAGTATCTTTAAAAGCATAATTATAAGACTAATCCTTTATATGGTTGCGCACATAATTTTTTAGTAATGTAGTAATTACATATTTTTATTACATTTTAAAAAATTAATTAGTTTTTTTCTTGTTAACCAAAGTGTCAAACTCAAATAATTAATATAGGAAGCACATCTCTTAAATTTATATGCACCAAGGTCACCAATTAGCACAAAATTTCATTCAAGCTTTTAAACAATATAATCTAAGGGTTTGGATCGACTGAATTTTTTATTAACTTGACAACTCTTTAAGAATTAGAATTTAATCTATTAGCTGTGTAAACTTTTTGAATAAATTGCATCTTACATCATTTAATTATAGTCCATGTGCCTTCGCAAGAAATAAAATATAATCCACGTGAGAATATATTGGGTAGAGGTTTTTTTTCTGGTTATTAGACCCTATTATAGCTTGAAATAGGTTTCACCACTAGAATGGTACTTAAGGGAATTCAAATTACCCAACTAAGGGCCTAAAGGGAGGGGAAGAAAAAAAAAATAAGTAAATGATGTTCCATTAAGGAGAGATGAACCTCTTATTAAGAATTTACAAGCAAATATCTCAATTAAGTGAGTTAGGTTCATAGAAGAAGATATATGAATTTTATATAAATATTTATATAACACAATATTCATTTTAATTTATATATATATATGTATGTATATATATTGTGTCGTAGAAAGTGATCACATCATGTCATAAAAGCGAATATTTTATTAATATTTTGATTATTTCAAAATCTATAACAAATTAAAAAGTTCTTAATTATCTATATTATGCATAAAAAATTGCTAATTTAATATTATTTTATACCTTTTCTATACAACTAAAAATTAGTATAAAATATCTTTCTAAACAAATAGTATGAAATATAATTTTGAAATTGAAAAAAAATCATTTGATGATAGCTATTTAAAACTTGAAATGTTTTGTGAAAAAAAAGTTGAAATGCTTATGTACCAAAAACAAAAATGTGAAAATGTTTAACATGCAAATTATTTTGCAATTCTATAACCTGATTTGTTTGAGGAGATTTTAAAATATATATATTAATTATAGTGTAAGTCTGCGAATTAATTATATGTACATGGGAAGAAAGAGAGATTTTTTTACTGAGTTGTGATTATTTAATTAGAGAGACAAAATAAAAAAAATTAATTATATGTCATTTTTAAAAAATACTTTTGTGATTCAAAACTCAACAATTTTACTCTTTGAACTTCATAAAATGTGTGAAATAGTGTAAACTTAATTCTCATGTATGTGTGCAGAAAATTTCTATAAAAAGACAATATGTGAAATTCAAAAAGTTGAATTGTTCTATTTTGAATACGGGAGAATTTTCTAAAAAAACCTATATTTAAATGAAGAAATTCCTTGTCTTTTAACCAAAAATAAAGAACAAATGTGACAAAAGATTTGAATCAATATACATGTAAACCGTGTTATCGAGGAGATTATGTAAAAGAATTTATGTTCACTGAATCAACAAAACTGAACTCTTATTGATTATTGGTTTGTTCCCAATCCCTCCATTATACACCACTATAGATTTATGAGCTACGATGTATAAATACGGGCAATCACAAGTATCAAATATGACACTATGACACCGGTACAAAAATATAACATTTCTATGATATGAGCATGCAAGGGCGGCAGCTTGTTGAGCTTGGGAGAGTACTTTTTTTATTTTATTTTTATTTCCTTGAAGATGCTCCCGTACTTATAAATTTGACAACCCAAGTTCCGCCACCGTGAGCATGGCAAGATATGGTACAATTATCTGATAAAAAAAATTATGCAATTAACAATATTCTTATGCTTATATATATGAATTATGTTAACAAGTATCTTAAAAGAGTAGTTGTTTAGTAAAATAAAATAATTTTTTAAATAAAAATAAAGTATTAAATGTATTAAAAAAATTATTATTTATCTTTTTTTATTTAAATGTTTTTATTTTAACTCCTTTAATAAATATCTTACAAATTCGAATTCAACGTGGACGTACTTTCTTGTTTATGACACTATGCGATTTTCTCAATTTGATATGAAAACGAGTTTTATAATAATTAATAAGGCCACACAGTTTTACCCTATTGATTTACTCACTCGTGTACCCTTTACATTAGAATAACGATACTATAAATTCTAGTATGTTTTTTAAGTACAATAAATACATGTTTTGGAAATAAAGGAACTTTATTATTAGTTTTAAATAAATTTACATAAATTTTAAATTATCAATTTAAAATTAATGATAGAAATTTATTTTAGAATATGTATTTATTGTATTTCAAAACATGTAATAATTTTTTATAATGCTATATGGACACACTTTTCTTTCTATACATGTTTGCCTAGATATAAGTAATTAGAAACAAACATCACATAAATCACACATAAAATTTAACGTGATTTAATCTAATATGTTTACATTTACTAATGAAAAGAGAATTTCGACCTAAGTCTCAATTGTGAACACTCATTCTTATGATTTTATCAATTTTCTGATACATTTATTTAGAACTCATTAACAATTTACATGGCAATTAACATCCCACTCCATGTTTAACAAGATTAAGAATAAGATTAAGATTATCCTTATCAGTATAATACTTTCATAGATTCTTATTTCAAAACAAATATTCCACTTATTTCTCCTTTATCATACCATTAATTACAATTCAAAAAACACATTTTCTAATAAATAAAAACTATTGGTAACAATCTTTAAATTAAAAATTTTGATCAAACTCAACAGTTACACATACGTAATCTCACGTTTACATAATTTTTATCATCTAAATTGATCTAATCTCATCTTTTACACTCTTTCACTATAATTATACCACATACAACCATGATGTAAGGAGATATGAACACATATGATATACAACAATCCTTCTACTTACATTACACGTACATCAATATAGGTTATCAAAGTTCAAAAGAAATACATACCAAGCTCACATCTCTCACGTTCAAAGGATGACTTTCTGGTGTTAAAAAAACATATTACACGCATTATGTGCTTTTTATGGCTGGCAGACATAACAAATAGGCAAAGCAAAAAGATGAAAAGCAATCCAAACAACTAGACCCTAACATGCTTTGGAAAATGAAAATCATGGACGTAAAGTGTTCTAATTATCTCAAACAATACCCCATTCTCCTCCTAGCTTATCCTTCAGCTGGTTAAGTTCTTTCTCAGGCAGAGAAACTGTTATAATTCTTCCATTACCGCCATCTTCCTTATCTTCTGGTCCTGGAAGCACCAAAACGACCCCTTGATCACCCACCCCACGGAAGCTACAATTCGCCAAAATAGGTTTCTGTCCATTCAGCTTTACCCCATAAATGTCAGCTTCTTCCAAATCTACAAATGTCAAGTTTGCTCCATAAACTATAAAATCCTCTTTGCCTTCATCTTTTTCCACCAACTTTTCCATGATATGGTTCTCAACCATTTTTTTCTCAGCAATCAGCCTCGCCAATTCCGATATATCAGATTTCCCAGCTGCCAAATCTGATTCAAATTTGCTTAACACCAATCCATTGGTGGGGAATTCATTTTCTTCACGATTAAAGCAATTTGTACATATTGTCAGAACCCTTGGTCCAAAGTCTTCCCTGATGTGTGCTATAGATTTCAATACCAGCGCTGAAATAATTTCAAAATAAGAGGTCTTGGTCATGGTGGTGTCACTGGTTTGGCTTTGGCCACATGTAGATGTGACTGTTACCAAATGTTGAAGTTGTTTGGAAGTGACGTGAAAAGAGTGAGTTGCCACATCGTTGTCATTAGTAACGAGCCAGAATTCCCCTACAACTCCGGCCCTTTTAATGGAAATGGGATTCTCAGAAACGGAATTCGGTGGAAATTCAGGTTCAGTGAGATTTGGCATGTGAAGAGATTTGGGTGGCACGTGACCAGCCAGTATTTGGCTCCACTTGGTAATGAAGTTGAAAGCTGAAAATGCATCTCCAAGGACATGAGCCCAGCTCAGTCCCACGGACAGTCCTCCACATTTGAACCAAGTGAACTGAAAGCAAAACATAATAGTAGCTCATAAATTCAGTTACTTTTACCCCAAGAGCAGTAATTAACTAAAGAATATATTATTTATTAGAACTCCTGCATAGAGCTTATACTATGAATTTTTAAATGTCTTCAATTTAAAATATGTCAGTGCAAATAAATGTTCCTTTTATAATGTATTTAATTTTATAATTTTCAATTATGTGCATACGCAGATATACACACATTTATTGTCGTATGTGCATGCAATTTTTTTTTTTTGGGTACAAGTATGGGCATGCAATTTGATATTGTATTTAATTATTCTTACAATCTTTGCCACCAATGCTAGGTATAATAATATATAAGCACAAGAATTTAACACTTCTATATATCACCCTATCTTATTCCTTACCGACATACTGAAGGTATGGGTCAGTGTTCGTTAAACAAAAAAAAAAAAGGTATGGGTCACTGCCAACACACATATGGGTATGCACTAGGCAGTGTTAATGGGAAGTTGCTTAAATAGCAAGAATCGATTTTTTTTTTTTAAATAACTTTTGTTGTCAACAATTTTTCTTAATAAACAATGTATAAATATTAATGTAAAAAGTATGAAATAGACATGCGAGGACGGTGTTATAAAAAATTTGTAGCTTAAACATATGAATGCTGTCCTGACCGATTTTTTTGGTTTTATTTATTTTTTTAAGAAGAAATTTAGCGTAAGGAGAGGTTCTTTTTATTTTAAGATCAGAACAAACACTAATTTCAACAAGTGTTTATAGTGCCATTATAAATCACCTACTAATAAAAAAAAATCCAAGATTTAAACCTAAGTTATACTATTGTGATAAGTAGAAAGTTGATTAGGTGAGCTAATCTCGTTAGCTTTTTAGGCTTTACCTCAGAATATTAATGAATATCCTATCAATTCGAAGATGGCTCACACAAAAACCTTAATGATAAGAGCAAAAACCGGTCGGAGAGGGAAACCAATAGTGTATGTTAATTTCAAATTTTTGCATTCATTTTCAGGGTTTAAAATATCTGATCTGTAAAAAAGAAAATTATCATATCAATTTTTTTTGTTTAAAATACATTACTCATGATGAATTGTCAAATAATTCATTACTATTATTTATTTTAAATATTTATTATAAAATTAACATTCAAATACTTGAGAATTCACCATCAGGATTATACTATTTAGGATAATTCCCGGATAAAAATTAAATAAAGAGCTACAAAGCACATATACACCAAACAATCCACCGTCTAATGTAGCATGCATTCTTGAACTTGTTCTCCCACACTTTATACTTTATATTATTAAAATAATAATTATTTTTAATTGTTATTTATCATGTGATTAATGTAATGTAGAATTATCCCATAAATATATCACTCTTTTATGTGGCTTAATAGCTTGAACAATGCTTGTTACAAATTAGGTAAACTCACATCCTTTTACTGTTTTACATGACAGTGAAGTGTGCAAGATTTTTTTTAAAATTATAATCAAATAACAAAAATTATACAAATATAAATTGATATATGTATAAGATAATAATGTGTGTGAGTAATTCATCAAAAAATAAATGTGAGTAAGAAAGATTCTTCTCATAGCTTTCTCATGTCAGGCTCTCAGCTCAGCAGGCATTAAATTTTGCAAAGCATTAACAGCAGTAGTGCTATCGATCACACTGATTTCTGTCAGGATTTACCATTATAACATGCCCCACTTTGGCACTTTTCACCATACATCTCAACCAACAGACCTTGAGGTGTTTGATACATTAGTATACATTTGGGAATCTTAATATGTATATTTAGAATTGAGGAATGATGTTATCACATTATTTTTGGTATTATGTTATTATTTATATTATTTTTGAATAGTTGTGTTTAAGTGAAAATAATAATAAAAAATAATGTAATTAATGATATGAAAAAAAAAATTATTTAATTCAAATATTTTTACAATATATTTATTATATATTTGTATGAAATAAATGTTAAATTAAATTATATGTAATTATAATATCTCGTAAAATATAAAATGAGTTTATAAATGAGTTAAAAAAAATTAAAGTATAAAAATTAAAAAAATAACAAAATTGTATAAGAAGTAATATAAAAAATAATGTGAAAAAAATGATATGAAAATATCATTGTTGTTTAGAATCATAACATCATAAAATATAACATATTTAATAATTTTAAATTTCTAAAATTTTGAATAATTTTGGTTATCATATCAATTACAAAGTTCTGTAATTCAAAATATTTAACACTTCTTCACACTAAATAAATAAATAACACTTCTTTATATTTGGTGTTTCCTATGCAAATGCCGATGGAAAATCTCAATTTCTCAATACAGCAGAATGGGATATATAGTTGGTTCGTTTTTCTTCTACAACAAGTGATTTAATTATTGAAAATAAATATGATAGAAAAGTATGAACTGCTTTAAAGGAGTTCAAGTTAAAAACCATTAGATATGTACTAATGATAAAGAGTTTAGATGTTTCGTAAAAACTCATATTATCACAAGTTTGAATCAGTATTTAAAACTAGTGATAACATGAATTGTGAATCAATTATATCTCTAATTTGAATAAAATCTGATTTTATCATTATTTAACTAAAAATTTAACTACTTGAATTAATTAAATTCTTATTCAAAAATCTTAAACATTAATTTAAGCCTGTGAAGTTGTTGTAAAAAAAATGAGATTAATGATTTTCTATGATATTATTCACAAACCCAAACCCGATCAAGAAACCTGAATTCTTTTCTCTTTTTTTTTTAAAAAAAAAATTGACCATTAATTAATTGTTAAAATTTTAAAAAATTATAATATTACCAATTGTGTCATAAATTACAGACACAATATACGCCATTAGAAAAAACCTAAGAAGTTAACTATGAAGAATAGGTAGGTATCATGACGTACCTTGACGAAAACCAGAGGAGAGAAGCCAAGATCAGGACCAAGCACGTGATCATGGACAAGCCCGTCAAGTGAGTACCCGTTTTCATCGAACCATTCTCGGAGGGTTCTGTCACAGTGCGACTCGGCTATGCGCACCCCAGCGTCGTTGCACCTTATAAACGGCCGCCCGGATTCGGATTTCCTTATCCGACCCGAGACGTGGGAGTACGGATCGAGCAGCGGAAACATGGGTTTCTTCAAGTCGTAGATTGAGAGCCCTTGTACCGCTTCGGAGCTGAAGAAATAAACGGGTCGGATGTAATGGAGCTTCATGAGCAAGTCCATGTAGCTGAGTTGATACGCACCGTTTTGTTCGCCTCGAGGGGTGGCAGGAACCACCGTTGAAATCCTCGAGCTCAGAGGGGGAGTTTCCAAATCGGGTAGTGAACCCATTTGCAAAGAAAATTAGAGAGAGAGAGAAAGGGTGTGTGTGTCTGTGTTGTAAACTTGCAATAATATGTTGTATGTAGGTATTGGTTAAGGTCTTGTTTAGTTCCATTTATAGGGAAACATTAGTATGATAACTGTAACAATGGTAGAAAGTTTTATATATAATATTCAAATTATTATTATTTAATATATATACATATGAATATTTTTAAAGACTGATAAAATTTTATAATTTATTTATAATTTTATATATATTAAATAATAATTTAAATATTTATAATAAATCGTATTTAACTAAAAACTACTAATAACAAAAGAATGAGACAGGGACTAGAGAGTTACCTACAACCGTGACAAGTTTTTAATTTTTCTCCTTCACTTAAAGAAAAGAAAGAAAATGGTAGAAATTATTTTTGAAGAGAAGATTAAGACCATATTTAGTAATGTTTAATTATTTGGCAAAACAACCTTTTTCTCTCATAAAAGCTCTTGTCACCTTTTTTCAATTAAATGCTACTGATTAAATTTTTCACTAAAAACAGCTTTTCTTCAAAAGCTATTATTTGGGCATTTTAATTATATACAATTATGATTATTTCATAGTTGTGTAAGATGAAAATTATTTTACTATTAATTAAATAACTTTTTTAACAATATTATCTCTTTTGATAATTTAATATATAAAAATATTTTTTATACAATCTAAATAAAATTTATTGTCTTAAAAATTATTTATAAATTAACATATTCAAACATGAATTAATTTTCTTACAATATAATTTATTTTTTATAAATAATCTAAACACATACTAAGGGCTTGTTTGAAAAAGCTGAAAATTATAGATTATGCTGATAATTGATTATTGTTATAATCGATTATAATCGATTCATTTTTATGTTTAGATGCATTAGTTGTAAAAGCGATTTTAAACTAATATGATTCGTTTAAATGATATAAAAAAGAATTACTTTTATGTATTAAATTACTAAAATAGGTATAGAATGATTAAAAAAATTATTTAATTGAGGATAAAATAGTATTTACATATCAAAATGTAAAAATAATTTATAAGCTAAAATCATAAGTTTCAATCTTTGAGCATGTTTGGGAAAGATTAAATCTTTTCAAATAACTATTTTTGGAGAATTAAGTTATTTTGTAAAATAATTATTATGTTTGGATAAAAATATTATTTTTTAAAAAACTTTTATACAAAAATTTAATGTAAAATAAAAGTTTTTTTTAGTTAATAATCATAAGTTAAAGATTGAAATTTATTATTTTAGCTTATAGATTATTTCTTACATTTTGATATGTAAATACTATTTTGTCTTTAATTAAATAATTTTTTTAATCATTCTATACATATTTTAGTAATTTAATGCATAAAAGTGATTTTTTAATATCATCCAAACGAATCATATTAGCTTAAAATCACTTTACAATAATGCATCCAAACATAAAAATAAATCGATTATAACAATAATCGATTATCACCATAATCTATAATTTTCAGCTTTCCCAAACAAACCATTTAGCTTATAATTATTAGTTAAAAAAAGTTTTTATTTTTTATTGAATTTCATGTAAAAACTTTTTAAAAAATAATTTTTTTACTCAAATATAATAATTATTTTACAAAATAACTTAATTCTCCAAAAATAACTGTTTAAAAAATATTAAATCTTTCCCAAACATGCTTTAACACGTACTCGTAAATTTGTGGAAATTAAATGGTTGTTATGGTGTTCTAACATGCATTAAATGAAAATACAAGGTATTTTTAGGCTTATTTTTAAATAAGTTTTGTATGTGATTTTATATATATATATATATATATATATATATATATATATATATATAATATATATAATTTTACTTCAGGGTGAGAGAAGTGTTTATTATGAGAGGTGAGAGGAATAAATTTTAACTATTGGATCTTTCATAAATAGTCAATATTAGAACATAAATGCATATAACTTTTTTAAGCCAAGTAACTTTTAATCTTGACCATCCATGTATGGTTGTATGGTCAATATTTACTCCTCTCATTCTCTCATAAAAACTATTCTCATTAGATATATTCATATATATATATATATATTATATATATATATATATATATATATATATATATATATATATATATTTTAAAAAATACATTAATATATAATGTTTGGCCCTTGAGCAACCCTGAGTTGTTCACGAGGAAACGTGAATAATGTTTGTCCTTGAGCAGCCCTGAGTTGTTCACGAGGAAATGTGATTTTAGAATTATCTAATATATGTATTTATATTCAAGGTTATCCTAAATATACTTGTTTATGAAGTTAAAATAAAAAAAAAATTAGATAAAATTAAGATATTTATATATTAAAAATTAAAAAAAGTATTTTTTATTTTAAACTTTTTATTTTAAAATTGTTAACAAATGTTTTTAGCAAAACTTTTATATATAAAAGGTAAAAAAAATTGCAATGCCAATAAAAGAGACAATAATGGAGATTAGAGATGAAAAAATAGGCAGAACCTAGTATGTCGACCGTCAAAACCATTAAATTTGATAGTTTGGGTTGTATTTTTTTAACTCATATTTTTTTATGAGTAAATTTAACCTACCGCATATATGGTTGAAGCGGGAGAGTTTACATGTCAAGTCAATTTTTAAATTTTATTTTTTAAATTTTTTTCGTTTTTGGTCCTAACCCACTATTTTGTTCAATTTTTAAGTGGATTAACATGCTTCACTTTTCAATCTTTTTTAAAAACTTTTTTACTAAGGCAAGTTGACTTGTCAATTTATCATAAAACAAGTATGTTATTTATTCTAACTAACATAATAATAATGGGTCAACTCACCATATTTATTTTCGATTAACTCATTGCAAGTCGAGGTGAATTAACTCATTTTAACATTTTTAATGAAGATGGCACTAGGGTATAAACTGGAAGTTTTAAGAAATATGATTAGTGCCTTGAGTTGTTGAAAGTAAAATTATGAACTATTTGCATTAGTTGTAGAGCATTATTTTAGTATCTATCTTCTTTTTATGTGTATAGTATTATGATAAATTATCAAATATTTCATTAGCTAATTTCATTTTGAACTACTATGAATGCCGATTTTACAATAATTTAAAATTTTATTAAACATAACCAATTTTTAAAGAAATGTTGGATAACTCATTGTCAGTACTGTAGCCCTCAAGTACCATTGCAATTCTCTTAACTAACGCACATTCGATTTTTTTTTTAATTTTAAATAATTAGAAATGATATGCATATGCAAATGCGAGTAGCAAGGTGATTTGTGAGTATGATAGCCATGATATCATTTGGCTCATTGGCTGGTTACCACTCCACTTCTTAGATTCCATCGCTATGGCAGTATTGTGGTTAACATCAAAGCTCTTTTGAGTCCTCCGTCGTCCATGATTTCATAGGGGCAAATTTTTGCATTAACTTTGTTGCCAAGTTGGAAGCTACAGGTAATAGGTAGGAGTATTTATGGAAGAGTTTAGCTTGGTTTGAATCTAGTCTGATACTCTGATCAAATCATTTATTTGACCAAATAATACCTTGACTCAGTCATAATCCGTCTAATAGTTAGATAAGATTCAGTTGATTTAATATTTAAATAAAATGTATAAATTTAAATATTATGTATATTTAAGTTATAAAATTTTAAAAGTATGAAATTAAAAGTAATGAATGCTTTATAATATATATTTTAAAATAAATTATATTAATATAAAAATATTATCAATGTTACCAATAAGAATTAGGTGTAGTTGTAAGCGAAATGCATTCCTAATGACATGATTAATGTTCAAAACCTAAAGAAGACAATTATTGAAATGACTTCTTAATTATGATAGTGTCTCCGAAAATTAGTCTCACAATAATGCTCTTAAAGATATTTGGTCAAAGAAAAAAATATATTATCATATTATGCAAAATGTATTAATAAAAAGAAAATGCAAATAAGCAAGCTATACAGAATTTGAACTGAGAAGAATAAATTTAACAATCCATCGAAAATGGATCCAGTTAAATTGAGATATTATGGCAGATGTGTGAAAATGTAATGTGATATACATTTTGATCGTGTAAATAAAATAATCATGTCAACATATGTTTGTTAGCACATTTGATTTACGTACTGGTGTTTATGAATTGTGATTTAGTTTAGTGAACCTTAAATGTGAACCAATGGACTCTCCAATTTAAAATTTAGAAAACTGTAAAACTCATAGAAATGACCAAATTGAGCCATCATTCTTGATTTGCTTCATTTCTAAATTATGGTGCATTGATCTTTTCAATTTTTCGTAATACTCTGTTAATATAAATAAGCATTTTCCGAATTAAATAGATGAAATGAATCAATTTACTAACAAGGAGAAATACAATGTGAATCTACTCTATGAATCATAAAGAGTCAACGACTTCAAAAATTATGTAATGTTTATGTTAAATACTTGTCAAATTTTATATTGAAAAATTCTAACCTAAAATTAATTAATATTAAGTAGAATGATCATTTTTACAAATGTTTGAACGAAATAAGTAAATTTAGTGAAATAGACGCGACGAGAAGCTTAGTGAAGTATACAATAAAGATATAATATTAATTTTAATATCATGTGATATTCTAACTTAAAATTAATTGATATTAAATGAAGTAACCTAACAAATATATAAATCACATTTAAAAATTGTGACAAACGATATGAGACTCTTATCATATATAAATGATACAAACACCATACTTTAAAAAATTTAACCAAGTGCTTTAAATTTTTTGGTATTACTAGCATGATGAATCCAAAAGTTAACTAGTGAGATGACCAATTACAAAAGTTAGAATAAATATAGATTTTAATAATACTCTTAACATCAGTTGGTTATTTTGTTATATGTTACATCGAATCGGTCCTTAAATAGGAATTAATGCCATCAGCTTCATTTATTAAATGATCAATTTAGTGAAACTTGAAGAACTACTTTGATAGCATTAATTGACATTAAAAGATTACTTTGATGTCGTTATAAACGAGGGATTAATGTGATGTCGACTAAA
Organism: Ormosia semicastrata; assembly: GCA_029884595.1. NCBI lineage: Eukaryota > Viridiplantae > Streptophyta > Magnoliopsida > Fabales > Fabaceae > Ormosia > Ormosia semicastrata. The sequence continues at coordinate 18,281,399 of JAQQTO010000046.1, read as the reverse complement.
TATTTAGAAGATTAAAATGGATATTTATTCTAAAGATTTAGATATTTAAATAGATGTTTCATAATTTTGAAAAAAAAATTATCAGACCTTTATTACAGTAATTTGTTTGTCTCTTTCAATAAAAACTTATTTATTTATTCATCGAAATAGTAGACCAAACAACCTATAAAATAAAAACTTAATGACTATTTTAATTTCTCAAAAGATAATAGGAGCCAATTAAAAATTAGTGCAAAAGTTTATATATTCCACATACAAATCTTATTATACACATGTAATTATTAGGAAAATGAAAAAAAATACTTTTGTAATAATACTTGTTAAAAAAGTTAAATTAAAAAAAATTAAATAATAATAAAATATTCAATATATTAGAAATTATAAAAAAATTAATTTTTATTTTGACTTATTTAAAAGTAATATTTATAAGATATAAAACACAAAACTTGTGGGGGGGGGGGGGGAGCCAGGACACCTGGCGGACCCTGGAACCCTCTTCCTAGTTCCTCCTTCCCCTTTAAATCTGTCCCGTTTGTGTCTCGGTGCATTGTTTGGAGTAATGTTATATCATTTTATAAGTTTTTGTTAATAATTTTTTTAATATTAAAAAAAAAATATTAAATAAAAAATAAAATGTATTAAATATTTTAAAAATATAAAAAATATTTAATATTTTTTTATTTAATAATTATTATAGACCATGATTCAAGATTTTATTCAAAAAGATCAACTCGACATACTTTACATTAGACTCCGCTATTAATATTTTAAAAAGGTCTGTAAGATCTTAAACTACGGCATTGGGTCATATAACGTAAATCACATCACTGGATCAACAAAGATTCTCATAATTGTCAATTAAAATTTTATGAGATTATAAGCTCCTTAATTGTCCCAAATAATAGATAATCATAGCGTCAGTATCCTTGAGTATTTACACTTAATATTACGATTCTAATCACGCTACATAAATTCATGACTAAATTAACCTAATGAGGTATCTGTTATGATATAGAAAAAAACTTTACTTGAGCGTTATTTGACTTAAGTGTTAGAGTTTTTTTTTTTGTAAGTATCTCTCTCCTCCGATTTAACGCGCTTGGTAGCAGTTGCGCAAAAAAGAAATCATTACTTATGTGCTTATTTCAAGTACTATATGAATTTACTTCAGAATAATAATTAAAAAAATTAATAAAAAAATTAAATAAGAAGATAAAATATTTCTCCATTGTTTGCACTGACCATACCTGTTTTTTACTTTTTTATGTGTGTTAGAGTTGCTCCAATGCAGACCACGAACAAAACTTACCCGTTATTACTAACTAAACGAAAATGAAATACCTGGACTGAGTCACACGCATACTAACCATTATTCAATGACCCCCGCCCGCTCCCCACCTACCCCAAACCAATAACACAAAAAATGTTAGGAGAAATAATTTCGGATATTGATTTGAATATTTTATGTTTCTTGTTACAGGATATTGATTTGAATTTTAATAAGTTGTTTCCAGTGAAAAGTGACATTTCCAGAGCAGTGTAAGTATCGACCCAAATATATATATATATAGCAGCATAAGTATATTTTGAAATTAATTATGGTAGTTCGGAGTTAACAGTCAATTGGTACCCAAGAAAACCAAGAGTTCCGCTGAGTCGTACTTTCTTAATTTCTTTACATGTCATTTGTCACTCGTCCATTTTTGACAAAGTTTTGCCAAGTATAGAGTGCAATCTAGGATAACAACTAGTCCTTTAATCGTCACCGCATTGTTATACTATTTTTTGTTCCTACTTCATTTTTAAGAGTTATAGCCCTGTTATTCTTCCGGATAATATAATCTGTTATATATATTCTTCTTTTATGGAGATCATTGTAAACAGACTAACCACTAGCCCTTCCATAGCCATATTTTACTTTTTGTTTCTTCTTCTTTTTACGCTTGTTTTCGTGTTTTTTCTTTTTATTTTAGATAAAAATAAAGGATGTGGATCAAGATTAGAGACCATGTCTAAAAAGTAAACACACACGTACAATATATACATGTATATATTGTAATATCATTGGCGCAAGGGTAAGATGAGGATGAATAAAATAATATTAATTATTTTTCTTTGTAAATCACTAAGATTTGATTCGAAAATATGCAAAATTGAAAAAATACAAAATATTGAAAACTCAAACTCAGAGACTCAAAAAAAATTAAGAATCAAGAGTAAAAACAGTGCCCCATCAAAGTCGTTAGGAAGCTCGGGTGGGGCACCAACACTTTGCCCCGTGACTCTGAGGAGGGCGGCAACTACTTTGCCCCGTGACTCTGTGAGGAGGGCGGCAACTACTTTGCCACATAAGCAAGTATAGCCAGTTGCCTTGTTCCCTTAGTTAAGGCCTGGATAAGGATAAATTCTACGATACTCTTAAGTTGTATCTTGATCGAATATTTTAAAATTTAAGATAATTTAAAATATTAGATAATTTAATTTTTTTATTTTAAAAGAATAATTAAATTATTTAACATTTTAAATTTCTTATTTAGGTAAAATAATTAAATTTTTTATTTATAATTTTTATCTTTTATCAAAATAAATATTGTTATTAATAATATTTAAAATTCAATTCGACTAAACTAATTAAGACATATTTGACTATTCAATTTTTATAAATAAACTTGATATATTTTTAAATTAAGTTTGGGTCACGTTTTCGATTTATCTAACTTAACTAAATGTCACAAAATATTTTAAAAATTAACAAATCATCAATCTAACTACAACGTAAACAAAATGATATGCTATGAACTTAAATATAACACCATCTAATATAAATTGAATAAGACAAAAACATGTATACATATATAATAACAAATATTGAAACAGTGTAACGTCTCAAATACTAGAACTAATAACGTATCCGATTTACGTATCAGTAATTATAATTTAGTACATTATTTATGAATATCACAAAATTTGAAAATAAATAGAGTATATAAATATCAAAATTTGAGCCTTACCCAAACACATATAAATACACACATGTTATGAAGCAAACTATTCTACAAGATGTTTGTTGAGGGTCAAACGTGTTGCCTCTTTTTTAACCGCATCTTGACGTCGCCGCATAAGACATAATACTGATATCACAGAAGTAAAGTTCATTCCCACGAGGATATTGTTATAAAGTGATTACCAACCAATAGCTTAATCAATTCTAGACAAAGACATAAAAATAGGAAAATAATAATCTAAACTAATCTAACCTACATAAGCTATAAACATAAAAGCGGTTAGGTTTCGGAAATCCTCCTTCACCCCTAAATCTATCAATAACATGCAATTCCCCTCATAAACATAAATGCATTGATTAAGTTAGCTTGAGAATCTTCATTAGTCAAAAGCTTATGTCAGGTCAATCAACCCCGCTTTCAATTGCCCAACTCACTAAGTTTCTTGAGTAGCTAACACAACATCCACTCATGAACGATCTATTCTCAATCACACACTATACATGGCCAATAGGTATATTTCTATCCTATTAACGAATCATCACCATCCAAGCCAATTGAATTCGCCGAACATGTATCAACCACACCATATCCATATTAACAAATCCCTATGTCTAGTTCATTTGCTAATATTATGATCATGTAATTGAGGCCAACCAAGAGCAAGCATTAAGCACGTATAATGATTGAACCATAATCAAACATCCACACAAACTTAGAGAAAAACACATCATTAATATAAATAAAAGGATCCATAGTATTCCTAAACAAAGCTTAGCTATACAAAAGATTAGGAAGATAAGAGAGAAAGGGAAAAGAGAGAAAGAAGCTCATTGATTTGTCTCTCAAGCTTGAATCCTCCTTCAATCCTTTGATCCTTGCCTCCAATCCACCATCCATGAAGATCTAACCAAGCTATCTAACCTAAAACTAACCTAAACTAACTAAAACTAACTAAACCTAAAAAGAGAGAAATGGCCAAATGGCCAAAACTCAGAAAAACAGAGAGCAAACATGAAAAGTGAGAGAAAAACGCGTGAAAAACTACTTATAGGCTCAGCAGCCGCCTCCACGCCGCGGCGCCCAATGGGTCGGTTAAGTACCGCCGCAAAGTTGCCTTCTTCACGCCGCGGCTCTATTGCCCCGGGTCCAAGTATGACCAGGCTGAAAATCATCTTTGCGCCGCGGCGTGCTCTGACTTGCGCCGCGACGTTGCTTGCTGGAATGCCAATTTTGGCTTTTCTTCCTCTTTAAGCTCAATTGCTCCATATTTAACCTTGTTTGGAGCCCCTCCTAACATAGAGAAAACACCAAATCAGTAACATATATAAATCTACCTAATTCATAATCATTTAAGCACAGTTTTGCATATTAACACATCAGAAAGGCTTAGAATCAGAATATGACAAACATAAGTACAAAAGCCTCCAAATATGCAATTAAACAAGAAAATAGCATTCATTTTAACACAGATGATAGAGTCCAAATAACTACATTCCATGTAGTTATCACACCCCCAAACCTACATTTTGCTAGTCCTCGAGCAAAACCAAATAGCACTAAGTAAATCACTTAAACATTAAAATCAATTCTTATTCAGCAAGTATATTTCAATCTTCTTATTTTCATTTAAAAACAAATACTAGTGGGTAATGACTGCATCAATCCTTAAAAAGTACAAATGCCCCATAAACAGTTCCACACATATATAACCCTAAACATGCTAACAAATCAGAAAACTCTCCATGCAATTCACATTTATCACAAACATGCAAGATAAACTTCTCCTAATCAAGTCATACATATCCAGATAAGTTTACAAACATACATGCATATGATTCACAGAATCCACAAGATTGTAAATCAACTCTCTCTCCACTAATGTAAATCACACAAGATTGAAAATCAAAAGGGACTTAATCAGCTTATAATGTTAGGCCAATGGTATGGGCGAAAGAAATGAATGAGAAAGATACATACAAACATTGAGACACATAACATACTATTTCAAGACATGAGTCAAAAACTGACACTAGCAGGGTAATCAAAAGTGAATCCAGAAAACTTGCCAGAACCATTTCCGATGCTTTTCGAACTTTACTTTTCTTAAGCTTTTGCTTTTCTTTTCATTTTCATTTTTCTTTTGACTTTCTCTTTCTTTTATCTTCTATTTTTGCAAAGCAATGGTTTTTCTTTTCTTTGATTTGCATCTGATTCCTTCAGGCTCATTTTGAATTGAATATTCATACCCCTAATCATCAGACTCATTTCAAGAAATAATATATCATATACTCAACAAACAATAAAGGTAGGAAGAAAATGACATGCTTTCACATGCAGTAGAACGGCTAACAGGTTAACGAACACAATGGTTATGAAAAACAAAGAAGGCCAAACAGTTTAAGGCTTCAAAAAGGGACCTAAGGATATCATCATATCAGGGTAAGCTTTTTAAGGTTCAATCGGTCCAAACAATGCCCTAATCATTTCCTCAATCATGCACAACTTAGGATTTCGCCTCAAGAGAGTTCAAAAACAATTTCAAGGATAATCAAAACTCTACATGTACATCCATAAACATTCTCAAAACATGCACTCTTATCATTTTCAAAGTTACACTGGCATATAAGTGAGATGTAAATCATGCATCAAAAGCAACTAAATTGTTTCACATGCATCAAATCACATACGGTTTCACTGAAAATGGGGCAAATAGCAACCTTTCAAATCATGAACAACCAAAAACAACACCAGCATTCTTGCAACATGTCATGCATTCAAATGAATTCAACTTCTAAGTTCAAACATACACAACATTATTTGCATAATGTGAAAATTGAAATTCAGGTCATCAGCACATCAGTGATAGTCAAAACAGAATATAATCATGAAAATATATTGACTAAAACACTGCATACTCAAAATACCAATACATGTTAACATTAAACACAAAAGTAACAAAACATGTAAAGATATTCCCCCAAACCTAAACTGAAATGTATCATTAATGAACATAGCCTATAGGGAACCTGAGACAAGTACTGAGCATTACTAAATATTTAAAAACATAAAAAATAACAAAAATAAAAGCAAAAATAGCAAAAACAAGGGATAAATAACAAAAAACACAAAAACAGACTCAATATGCTTAGGTCGCGGCGCCCACAAAAAGCTGCATAATTATGCGTAGAACGCCTTTGCGTCGCGGCGTGTAATACCCTTACGCCGCTATTGCTACACAAATCGCTAAATTTAGCGGCAAACACGCTTTTGTCAGGTTTGGCTCTTTTTGGGTCTCTAGTCGCAACAAAACTTGTTCAAAAAGCTAAATTACGAAATGTACAACACACACGCAATAAAACACAAAAACAAAACATTAACATATATACAAAAGTTAAACAAACTTAAAACTTATAAACTAATCAAAAACATAAAACTAACCTAATTAACATAGTAACCTATTTACAAACTAACACAAACAATACTTAAAACATACACAAACAAGTACTAACACAACTAACACATAACAACTAACAAAAACTATAAACTACTAAACTAACATACTAACACTTATATACACGAACATACTAACAAAAACACATTAACACTAACATAAGCATATTAACATATTAATACACAAATACAAAACATAACATACTAACTATTTATGCATAAAGTAAAAGCATGAATAAAACATAAACATGAGGTACCCTCCCACGAAGGGCCTGAGTTATAGTCCCAGCAGGACTTTGTCACCAAAAGTGAAGTGCTAAGGATGAGTAGTCTTCAAGAACTTGATCCAAGGGTTATCCTCTCCAGGATTTGCAACTTCCTTCAAGGGCCTCGTATGAATAAAATCACCCGGCTTCTTATTTGAAACTAAAACAAAATATAAACAAAACATAGATTATATACAACATATATACAACTTGAATTAGAACTAATCAAACTCATTGTTGATATTAGCATAATAAAAACTAACCCTGGCAACCCAAAAACTTGTTAGGCGTTGACAGGACTAGAATCTAATCAAGCAAACCATTTATAACAAAATATCCCCGGCAATGGCGCCAAAAACTTGTTGAGGGTCAAACGTGTTGCCCTTTTTGCTAACCGCAAGTGTACGGGTCGCACAAGTAATACAGATACGAAGTAAAAGTTCGTTCCCACGAGGATATTGTTATAAAGCTGATTACCAACCAATAGCTTAATCAATTCTAGACAAGGACATAAAAATAGGAAAATAATAATCTAAACTAATCTAACCTACATAAGCTATAAACATAAAAGCGGTTAGGTTTCGAAATCCTCCTTCACCCCCTAAATCTATCAATAACATGCAATTCTCCTCATAAATACAAATGCATTGATTAGGTTAGCTTGAGAATCTTTATTAGTCAAAAGCCTATGTCTAGGTCAATCAACCCTGGTTTCAGTTGCCCAACTCACTAAGTTTCCTTGAGAGCTAACACAACATCCACTCATGAACGATCTATTCTCAATCACACACTATACATGGCCAATAGGTATATTTCTATCCTATTAACGAATCAGCTCATCCAAGCCAATTGAACTCGCTGAACATGTATCAACCACACCATATCCATATTAACAAATCCCTATGTCTAGTTCATTTGCTAATATTATGATCATGTGATTGAGGCCAACCAAGAGCAAGCATTAAGCACAGATAATGATTGAACCATAATCAAACATCCACACAAACTTAGAGAAAAAACACATCATTAATATAAATAAAAGGATCCATAGTATTCCTAAACAAAGCTTAGCTATACAAAAGATTAGGAAGATAAGAGAGAAAGGGAAAAGAGAGAAAGAAGCTCATTGATTTGTCTCTCAAGCTTGAATCCTCCTTCAATCCTTTGATCCTTGCCTCCAATCCACCATCCATGAAGATCTAACCAAGCTATCTAACCTAAAACTAACCTAAACTAACTAAAACTAACTAAACCTAAAAAGAGAGAAATGGCCAAATGGCCAAAACTCGGAAAAACAGAGAGAAAACATGAAAAGTGAGAGAAAAACGCGTGAAAAATTACTTATAGGCTCAGCAGCCGCCTCCATGCCGCGGCGCCCACAAACTCATGCCGCGGCACCCAATGGGTCGGTTAAGTACCGCCGCAACGTTGCCTTCCTCACGCCGCGGCTCTATTGTCCCGGGTCCAAGTATGACCAGGCTGAAAATCATCTTTGCGCCGCGGCGTGCTCTGACTTGCGCCGCGACGTTGCTTGCTGGAATGCCAATTTTGGCTTCTCTTCCTCTTTAAGCTCAATTGCTCCATATTTAACCTTGTTTGGAGCCCTTCCTAACATAGAGAAAACACCAAATCAGTAACATATATAAATCTACCTAATCCATAATCATTTAAGCACAGTTTTGCATATTAACACATCAGAAAGGCTTAGAATCAGAATATGACAAACATAAGTACAAAAGCCTCCAAATATGCAATTAAACAAGGAAATAGCATTCATTTTAACACAGATGATAGAGTCCAAATAACTACATTCCATGTAGTTATCAATGTTATATCATCGTATTTAATATACAAAGAGTACTTCATGACAACAAACTCCCTAAAACTAAGAATCGAAAAGATATCAAACTATTCCTCACAAGCCCGAAATTCCATCTTGCTTCATTGCTTGTTTCCTGTCTGAAATTATCACGAAAAAATTTCATATACGGGGTGAGAATTAAGAAATTCTCAGTAGCACTATTAATAAACAAAAATGTGTCATCATAATAATTTCAACTGTTTCGAGGAAATATTATCTTTTAAGAAAAATCATCTTTCTAGTGTAGGAAAGTGACAAAAGTCAAATTCAGTCATTCCTCTTCCCAAAACAGAGTTCTCATTTTCATTATTATAAAAATCATTTAAATCTAACCCTACGAAACATAATTTTTTCAATAAAAACCAATGGCATCACTCACTATTAAATCAATAAACTCATGCATTAATCATGCTAGCATTACCAATTTATTTACTTGGCATTAATTTGATTTTAGATTGGTGCACATCAACCTCTTTATGGTCGTACATCGCCATATAGAACTACTCCGGGTAACTAGGCCAAGTCTTTCCTGACTAGCTTAGAGGAAGTATGTCTCCTCAAAATCAAAGTTAGGGTTAGACTTTAATCCATCATGATAAGGAGAAAGTACGTTATCTTACAATATCAATCATCAGGAATAGAATGAGAGGTGCGTTACTCAGACTATCTAAGATTTAATATTACCTTAAGTAGTGAGGGAAACACTCATCCTTAATCACTTAATGACTAGGAAAACTCAGGTAAAGAGGAAGGTTCTTCCTTAATCTCAATTACTCTGATATAGAGAAAATCACATATATTCTCTTACTATTAACCAAGTCTTATCCTAGTACAAGTACATCCAAAATTCAACTCGACCTAATTCCACAAAGGGATACCCATGAGAGAAAACAATTTCATCATATAATCATGTATGCATAATGCATAATTAAATCATTATTATCATGGGTGTTCAAATTCATCAATCAATCACATATGATTCAATATCATCATGAAGTCATTTTCTCAAATTTATTTGGATACATAATCTTTTCACAATTTAGTGAATTCCAATCATTCAATTCAAGGTTTAAGGTTAGTATTTACGTTACCTGAGTTAAAGAACTATACATCCATCGTTTCCAGATCAAAAATGACATTTTTAAATATTTTGGGCCTCAGACACGGGCCATATCATTTTACACGGCCTACCCTGTGTTCTTTTTTGTGAACAAATTTTACTCTGGGCGTCGCGGTGTGATACGCGCGACATTTTCTTGGTTTTCAACCAAAAATTCATCCCATTTCCAAATCAAACCAGAAACCAGTCCAACAATCATCAATAAATCATCAAGGTTATCATGTTCAAGCATCAAAGTCTTTATTCAAAATTACTAATTAAAAGAGGGTTTAATTCCCCTTTTTCAACCTCAAAAACCATGGAAAACTAATATCACAAATCTCATTTCCTTACTTTAAAAACCAAGATCAAACCATTATCAAGCTTAAAAGGAACAAGAATCAAGCATAAAAATCAGATTTAATATGGAAAACCCTTTCATTTTTCTTGCTTAAAACAGCAACCAAAACAAGAAGGAAATGGAGAGTGAGTAAAAGAAAACGTTTTCCCCTACCTTAGCTTGGTATCACCTTCTTCCTGCCTTTTCTATCCTCTTCCTCTTGATCTTGACTTGATCTTCCTCTATTCCACTTGATTTCCTTCCTTCCCCCTTTGTTTCTTTCTTCTTCTTGCCAAAACGAGAGAGAAAAGAGAGAGAGCAAAAAAAGAAAATAGAGAAAGAGCATAAAGAAAGACGTGAAAGAAGAAAGAAAAAATATAAGAAAAGGATAATGAATGGATGGTTAAGAACAAAAAGTTAACAGTAAAAGTGTTATACAATTAGAGACATTTTATCTACCTAATTTGGCCTTTAAACATTCTCCTAATATCATAAAAAAAATACTCAACTAATTTATTTGAGCTTCTAAAATTTTATATAGCTCATTTTACTCGGTCAAAGTTTAGAAATAAATTTCTCATATTTATTTTATATTCTTTACTATTTCACTATATTATTATTATTTTATACATATATATTTAACTTATTTAAACTATCATGTCCTTAATTAACTTTTGTATTAAGCATAATGTTACAAACAACACCTCAAAGCTTAGCAAAACCAATATAATTGTGATATAATTTTGATCTATTCACTAATTACTTATTGCTTCTCTATCCTAACCTAGCATGGCCTATCATTTAATTGATTAAAACTCAAGAGTCAAGACTTAGATGTTGTGTTCTAATGCATTCCAGAATCTCTTGCTTTGCCTTCCATACATGCATGCCTGCCCACGTTTTATTGATGTGAATCTGAATATTTCAACCTTTTACTGAGACCCAAATAACTGTAGATAAATGACTATGTTTGGGCTATTGATCTAAACAGTTTTGGTTTTATAGGTGTTAAGATCTATTAGTGATGTCTATCTCAAGAGAACCTAATTCTTACACAAACCCAATTTTTTAGCAATTTGGAAATCTCATTCCTTTGAATTGTCGTGTAATGACAGCTGAACCATCAATCATTATTAGAGAGCTGGAGTCAGAAGATTATCATATGGCCTTTAGTGATGAAGCAATAATTGATATTATTTTCAATTTTTTTTATACAAAAAATACTATTTTAATCCACATAACAATCTACAACATTAGTTGTATGATTTATCATCCTCAAGTGTCGTATGAATTCTAAGAGTTTATCGTATAGCGTTGCTATATTGAACTCTGTGCAAAAATGAATATGTTTTCAAAGCAAAATTCCTTTTTTTTATAAATCTTTTCAAAATTAAAATCAATCAACCTACCATCATTTTATAAAACAACTACGTTAGTTTTGAGCTTCTCATTACACTCAGAGAATATGTTGGCTGAAAGTTAAGTCAAAAATTAAAATCTCATAATTGATCTGTCTTTTTTTTTTTTGAATAATTAAAACATCTCAGTAATTTATCTTTTGAAAATGGATAAAATAAATATTTTAATGTTATAAATGATTTATACAATTAACTACAGGTATTGTGGGATGAGTGTATCAATGGTACTGTGAGATTTAGTTTATATCATTTTATGTGCACAATTAACTCTCGAACTCAACTTGATTTCAAAGGTCATTTATTCTTTTTTAATTTTTTTTAGTTTTTCTAATTTTTTTAATTTAAATAAAATTAGCAGTGATTCTATTTTTTTCTTAAAATTTTATTTTTCACCATTCTTGGTACAATATCTGTTGTGACACTTTTCCTTTCAATTACAACTTGAGTTGTGAGATGAAGAGATAGAAATCTCAAAATAAGTAAGTGAACAAAAAAAAATCTGAGCAAGATTTTAAGTTGTAATCGAAAACCTTCGAACCCAATGACACACTATCAATGGATATAGTTAGGTTTCGGTTTTCATTGGTGAGTCTTCCTAGTAAGTCTCATCTTATGCATTTCTCTTAGTTTGTAGTATGATAATGGTCAATCTTCAAATTTCTCTGTAACTTGGGTCTTTATAGGTTGGTATTATATATAGGGAAAATAGTATGCAGTCTCCTGAACTTTAACTTTTTTTTTGTAAATTATTAACGCAAACTTTAAAATATTTTTAATTAGTCCTTAAATTTTAATTAATATCTTAATAGATCATTATGTTTAATTTAAATTTGTTAATTTATTAATGATAATATTATATAACAATATATTATTTGTATTAGCATTTTATGGATTGTTTATAAATTAAATTTTAATAAATAAATTAATAAATAATTCTTAATTAATATTAATACAAATAAAATAATACAATACAAGATTATTATTAATGAATTAACCAATTTAAATTAAACATAAATATCTATTGGAATATTAGTTAAAAGTTTAGGCTTAATTGAGAAATTTTTAAAGTTCGTGATAATAATTTATAAAAGAGTCAAAGTTTAAAGATTCTATATATAGGAAACCTAATATCCTATTTCATACCATATTATACAAGCTTACTACTTAGGCTTGTAATTGAGCTACGTTCGACTTTAAAATAGATATAAGACCAAGCTCTTTAATGCTTCTCTTAATTGAATAATTGGCATAGATTGTGATCTTTTTTTTAACATTTTTTTCACTAATTTAATTTAAAAAATTGTATAATTAAGCGTCCCTTTAGTCAATATAAGATCGATTGTAACTGAAATGCCTTTTATTCGTATTAATTAATACAATTCAATTATTAGAATTGTAAAATCATCCCTTTTTTAGTAAGCAAATTATTGGATGAAATAAATATCTTTAGTTTCATATTACTATCAAAGAATCTTAACATGTAAGGATATTCAAATTTGATCAAAATTAAAAATTAAATAAAAAATTGAACTGAGAAATCAAAATACAATCAAAATTAAATAAATTTTATTCTTTTTGATTTTTTTTTTTAAATCGATTAGATTGAATCGATTTTTAGTTTTGATTTTCAAAACTCATTTAATCCAATCAAAATCGATTAACATTATATAATATATTTATTTATTATTAAATTTATATTATTTTATAATAACTCTATTTTTTTACTCACTTTTTTCATTTTATATGATCAAATATCTTTTAAGCATGTGAAATAGGTTATTTTTTAATTTTTTTTTTTTTCTTTTTAATAGGATAACTAGTTTTAAACTTATAACATTTTAAGTTTAAATTTTTTTTAGTTAAAAATCAATTAAATCAATCTAATACAAAATAATTTAAATTAATTTGGATTAGATCGATTTTTAAAATATAATCAATCTAATTCAATTTAAATTGATATGACTAATATTGTTTAGATTTGTTAATTTTTTAACTCAAAATCAATTCAAACCAAATTGCAAATACCCATAACATGTTCAACAATATACCAAAGAACACAAGCAATTTAATTTTGTCAAAAAAAAAAACAAGCAATTTAATATGATATAATAAACTTAGGTTTACATCCATTCATCAATTAATTCAGTACCCAAAGTCTTAGACGCACCAATAATTAACTGAAATAAACAGCTATTAGTCACGAAAAGGAATCTATGAAACTTGCTATAAAATTACGCGGCAAAATGTGGCATAGGCATTTCTCACATATTTTTAATTAAAAAGAAAAAGAAAAAACCATGATACAAGGCTGGTCATGAATTCGTAAGACACTTCGCAAAAATTATATTCATGTTATTATCATTTCTCAATTATAAATTTTAGCTAGTAATGACTTTCATATTCAACCAATTTAGGCTTAACAATGACCGATCTCGAATATGTTATCCAATAATTAAAATCGAAGATAACCTAAAAAAATTACAATTCTCAAATTAAAACCAGCCATAACTGCGAAATACTCAACAATAAAAAATTATCCAAATAAATTAAAATGATTAATTTTGAATAACTATTAATGTATAATTTTTTAATATCATCTTCCATTATTGTGTTGTAACATTATTAAAATAAATTGACTATGATAATAACTACTTAAAAAGGTCAGTAGTTTCTTTCTATTTTTCGTTTCCAATATACCAACAAAAAAAAACTTGAAAAGTTAAATTCGTTTAACAATGTGATAACATTTTGATGATAGTATACGAAATTTTATACTAATATTTGATCAATGTTAAACTCAATTAGACATAATTAATGATATAAGATGCTTGTGATGAATAAAATATTGGGAATTAGGCGCGGATACCTGAAAAAAAATATAAAAATACTAAAATAAAATTCAAACAAATACATTATACAAATATATTTTATAAGTTCAAACATGTGAAATAACTGCATAAATAGTTTCTTTAATTTTTAAAACTAAAGGGATATGTTTCATAATTTATAATTCTCATTTGAGATCAATCAAATATTTCTTTCAATTTAATAATTTTGTTGAAATTTTTTGGTTTGAGCCTTTTTGAGGTGACAATTAATTGAATTTTCTCCTCTCTTTTTTGTCAAAATTGAAATTTCCCCTCTGAAAGACCCAACACAGATGATGGATGCCAAAAATATATAATCCACGGTCCACATATCAAGCCCAAGAAGTCTATTGCTACCAGTTGTTTTTCATTTTTTTGGACTGAATTGTTCCCAGTTCTAAATTGACAAATTGGTTTCTTTCGGGCTCAAGAAAAGTAATGAACACACACAAAAATTTGGGTTTGAGGTACAATAGCGAGCCATGTAAAGCTGGGCTTATGTAGGCCCGATACCCAATAATCAAGCATTCAAAACGGATGACATGTAATCTAGGTCTCATGGGACATAGGGTCCAAAAAAGGATAGTTGCATTGAATAGCGTTCCTCACCCATACCATCCAAAAAAGGACATCTCAATTGGAATTGAGTAATCCCCTAACACACATTTACATACATATGTATTATTTTACAATCTAAATCATTTATCATTAGATTATATTTGTTGACACCTTATTTTTTTCATACTTATAATTTGATTCTTTTACACACCCTCGAATATAAAGCATTTTTCATTGGGATTTGGGAATTGCTTGGCGCCTGGCGTATTTCATGCAAAATGGAAGCAACAAAAATATTAAGAAAAATAAAACAATAACAATCAAGTCTTTTCTCATTAGATGTGATCGACTACATGGATTAAATAACGTCATTGTACTCTATCATAAATCAAGTTTTCAGAAATGTCATTCAAATTTAAATATTTTTTAATCATTTCACCTATAATTTTTTTTGTCTCCTTCTACCTTTAACTATTTGATTATCTTCTATTTGATCTACTCTTTTTACAGAAATTTCTAAGAGTCTTTCTTTTATATGTTCAGACCACTTAAGATGAGATTCTCTCATCTTTTTTCACAATAAGTTCTACCCCAACTTTTTTTCTAATGTATTTATTCTTAATTTTATTTTATTTTGTATAACTACACATTTATAATATTCTCATATTCGTGACACTAATCTTATATTTTTATTGAATTTTTTATCACCTAATATTCAATATCATATAACATCACAGATGTTATACTAATTTTTTTAAACATATACTAAGAAAAAAACCTACCAAAATATACTAAGAAAAATTTTAAAATAAAATTAGCTGCTTAGTAATTATCTATATTAATTTAGAGTAATAAAATTAATTTTAATATTTAGTTTCTTTTTTTAAAAAAAAGTTTATACTTAGTAAATAGAGATATTTATGGATTGGGTTTTACTCGAGATCCGATATTTTCAAAAGTCTAATTTTTAAAATTCGGACTTTGTCAGATTAAAATTTGATTAATGATTGAGTTAGAATTAAATTGCTTAATATTTAAGTAAAATGTACAAATTTAAATGATGTGATAGACAATAGATGAGGAAGATAGAACTATACAAATTACACCATTGCTGTTATGTGTCTTCTCCCTTGCTGCATCGTGGTCTGCGTTTTGTGCCTTTACTCTCGAGTCTCGTCTCTGTCTTCCAGTGCGCTATCCTCCCTGCACTCTTCTATCTTCTAATTGCGGGTCGCTTTACAATACTCCCTTGATCCCTTCGGTCAACGGAGTTTTGATACTCCATGCGTCGGACCTACTATGACTGGTAAGTGAAGTACTTTTTTGTTTTTTAATTATATTCATTTGAGGGAAGAAAAATGTAATCCTTCAGCCCTTATACTTTATTTTTTATTTTTATTTTGGTCAAAACGATTTCATTGCTAATAATATCCACTTAAAAACTGAATTGGGAACAACCTAAACATCATAACCCAAACAACACCGCTTGCCCTAAGAAACAAGAAGACAAACATTACAAGGCTAGCTCGTTTGCTACATAACAAAAGATAGAGAATTTAATTGGGGTTGTTCTGAATAATGGAGGATCTGTCCTCTGTTGCTAAAAGCTGTACTTCATGCGGTAAGGACCAGGGACCTAGTAGCTGAAGTTGGATTGTCCATGGCAATTTTGGCAAGTTGATGAGCAAGTCTGTTGCCATCTCTACTCACCCATAAAAAACCCACATAGATCAAAACCATGCTTGAGCGTCTCTATATCATCGAGGATGGGCTGGATGGTCCAATCGTTACCCCCAGATCTGCATAGTTCCACTAGATTCAGGTTATCAGCTTTAAAGAGAACTTTGGGCCATGTGAAGTTCACTGTCGTCATAACCACATCTATAAGTGTTAATGCATCAACTAGGAGTTTTCATTGGGTAATTTGAGTGAGTTTAACATTGTTTTTAAATTCGATCCGCACGTCAAAACAGTAGATTGAATTGTATTGAGTCAAATTTTTTTTTTACTAAACTTGAGACTGACTTGTTCAAGAATTAGTTTGGTTAAGTCGAATATGTGAGTTTCGATATAATATTTTTAAAAAAAAAATTTTGAAAAAAATTAAAAATATAAAATTTAATAAATTAATACAATAAATCTTAATTTCAAATATAATTGATTTTGATATGATAAATTAACACCATAAATTTTAATTTTAAATATAATATGTCTCAATTTAATAAATTAACATTATAAGTCTCAACTAAATCTTACTCAAATATAATAGATCTCAATCTCAAATAAACTAAACAACATAAGTCAATATTTGTATAATAAATTAACAACTAACAAGTCTTACTAAGTTTGAAATATACAAAACAAAACAAATCATAACTCAAATAATAAATTAGTCTAACTAATCGAAGCTAGTGTTATCACGCATGTCATATGTAATGACATAATCATTGATTTCACTCTCTATTTTTTTTAAATACTCTTTATTATCTAAACGATTTTTTACTAAAAAAAAAAAGGTGTGTCGAGTTTATGCAGGTTGAACATGTTCTAATCTGTTACCTGATCCATACACTGTGAGTTGAAGCATTTTTTAACATAACTTAATTCGCGAACTCAACTCAACTCATATTTTATAAGTTTGATAGAGTCGAAATTCACGAGTTTGCAAGTTGATCTGATCAACTAAACAACCCTAACTTCGACTATCGACTATCAGACTTGACCATGCAATTATCTTCTTGGCCCTGACGACCAACCTCAAATGAAAACAACTCTTTCAAAAATGCACTTACTGGGGATAACCAAAACAAAACATAGTTGATGGTAGGCGAAAAACCACAGCATAACATCGCCGATAGTAGCTTGCCCAAATTTCTCTTCTCCTCCACCAGCTTTATTAGCTAAGAATTAGCCCCAGACTTCTCTTCCCTTGTTCGACCCTAAACCCACAACAAAACTTCATTGACATTAGGGCTTACTAAGAAAGGATTTGGCATTCTTAATTAAAGGGACAAATTTGTAAAATTTTAGACAACTGCTTACCGACACAAAAGGTTGTAGGTGAGTAATACCAACCATCGATCTAATTTCAAGCTTAATAAACGCATAAAACCGTAGGAAATTACAATACTCCGTTAACAGCAAGGAGTATTCATTTTATAATTGCAATTTAGGTTTCTCTTTGTTATTGAATTGCATAACCTCTTTTAGTTCATGACCGTGAGCCCCTTAACACAGATTACTTGACTAAGTAAATTAACCGTGCTTTCTCCATCAATTGGGCCGTGGCCCACCATAAGCATGAAGTAACAATTGCAAGTGGCTTAATTCCCAGCATCTTCCAAATTCCTTTAATTTATTATATTTCCAAATCTCATTCATTTTGTAAACAATATTTGCCAAATTCAATAAATCTCATGAGATATAGTTAAGTGTCTAAATAAGAATTCTTAATGATATTATTTATATATATATATATTTTAAAATTAAATTAAAATTCACATACTTAAAAAATTCAAATACTTTTTACTTAGACTAATACATGTTGGTATAATTTATAAAATTATTTGACAATTTCTTCCTTCTCTTGTGATTGTACGTGGCCAAATTAAACGGTGGTGTGATGCCAGTGGGATCAGGAAATCCTCTTTCGAGTAGAGGTAGACTCCAGAGAGAAAGGAAAACAATAACACAGTAAAATTTGTCCAAGCTTTTCCTGCTTTTCCTCTTTCATTCATTTCTGTTTATAGTATGTTTAGTTCCTATAATTGTGGATCCACTGACAAGTGTACAGTGACCCGTACAAAATGCTTTTAACTAAAAGTGCAAAACTGCAAAAGTGCATAATCATAAGGAATTGTAAAAGGAAATCTAAACAGAAAAGATGCTAAACAAAAACACGTGTAAGGTCTCACTGGTAATCAGCCATCCATTTGGGCTGCCTTCTTGCTCTACTTGGCCTTACTCTGGGCTGATTGTCGCTGCTAGGTCCATTATCCTCATGAGCATTCGGTCCTGGGCCCAAAACTGTATCATTACCCCATTCTTCCAAGACAACCTTGTCCTCAAGGTTGAAGTTGGGGTAGGATGTGGTGGTAACTGAGTGAAGGGAGGCTATGGACTTGGTAAACACAAAACGGCTAAATTGGGCGAAGGAAGCTGGAATGGGTTTGTTGGCAGGAGTACCAACTAATGTGACGGGTTGCTGGTTGTAAGAGAACTGGATGGAGGGTACTTGAATAATCTGATAGGAATGGCCCCAGTGTTTGGAGCCACTGGACCCCAAGAACTAGGTCCGCCCCATGTATGGATAAGATGAAGAAGGGTATGTGGAATAACTGGTTGGACAATGTAACCGGGACATCAGCACAAGTTCCCGAACATTGAATGGAATCACCATTCCCAACGACCACCGCAAAGGGTGTGTGTGCCACCACTGGAAGGTCTAAAAATTCTGCAATGCGTGGGTGCATGATATTGTGGGAGCTACCAGAGTCGATGAGGATGGTGACGTTGAGCTCACGAATACGGCCATGGATTCTGAGGGTGCGTGGGGAGGAAGGTCCCCGGAGAGCGGCTTGGGAGAGCTGAAAATGGGCCGAGTCCAAGGTGGGTGCGGTGTCGGGTGTTGCTGGGTCAGGAATGGGGCCCGTGTCAAATGGGCCAGTATCTAGAATGGGTGAATCATATGGGTTGGTGTGTGGGTCATCAGCTAGAAGAAGGAGAAACTTATTGCCTTGACAACGGTGCCCCGGCGCAAATTTCTCATCGCAGTAATAGCAGAGGCCTTTTGCTCTGCGATCTGCGATTTCGAAAGAAGAGACTCGACGAATCGGAAGATTGGCGGAGGTGGGTGGGGCGCCAAGTACTGAGCTAGGATCTTGGCGCGGTGAAGGAGGGGTGGTGAAATGGGGTCCACTGGCCGTGGAATCCATAAGTTTCGCCTCAATTAATTTGGCCATGCCGATGGCCTCCGAGATGGAACGAGGTCGCAAAACGAGGTCGCGTTGAATCTCATTGCGCAGTCCTGAGATAAAGCAATTGAGGAATAACTCTGGTGACATGCCCACGACTTGGTTTGCCAAGGTTTAGAACTGGAATTGATAGTCCATGACCGTCCCGATCTGGTGGAGCTTAAATAAAGCTGCCTGATGGTTCTCGAACGCGGATGGTCCAAATCGGAGCTCTAAGGCGCGGGTGAAAGCTTCCCACGTTGTGAGCTGATTATTGGAGTGGAGCCACTTGAACCACCCTAACGCCGGACCTTGCATAAAGAAAGGGATGAGGTTAAGTCGCTGATGTGGGGGTGTCTGAGTGAGCTCGAAATCTTGCTCGCTTGGAAAATCCAAATCCGGGGTCATATTGAGGTATATTTTGGGGGTTTTTGGTTGGGGAGGTGGGGGGAGGTCATGGTGAATTGGTCTCGGAATAGGGCAAACGGGAGTGGATTTGGGTGGTGATGAAGGTTTGTAGGTTCTGTTCCATGGAAATTTGCATATCTCGCAGCTGGGTAAGGATGGCATCAGTGGGTTTGTCGGATTTGTCTGGTTTGGGAGGCATTGAAGAGTCAATGAAAGCACCAGATTGATGCCAGTGGGATCAGGAAATCCTCTTTCGAGTAGAGGTAGACTCCAGAGAGAAAGGAAAACAATAACACAGTAAAATTTGTCCAAGCTTTTCCTGCTTTTCCTCTTTCATTCATTTCTGTTTATAGTATGTTTAGTTCCTATAATTGTGGATCCACTGACAGGTGTACAGTGACCTGTACAAAATGCTTTTAACTAAAAGTGCAAAACTGCAAAAGTGCATAATCATAAGGAATTGCAAAAGGAAATCTAAACAGAAAAGATGCTAAACAAAAGCACGTGTAAGGTCTCACTGGTAGTCAGCCATCCATTTGGGCCGCCTTCTTGCTCTACTTGGCCTTACTCTGGGCTGATTGTCGCTGCTAGGTCCATTATCCTCATGAGCATTCGGTCCTGGGCCCAAAACTGTATCATGGTGAGAATTGGGAAGATGCTTTCAAATATAAGAATACTTATATGCAACATGTGTAACTGTAAGTGAAATCTGAAATTACATTTCAACTCTTCAATACTTTATGACTCACAGTTATACTCCTTAAAAATATATATTTTCTCATCATTTTTACTCATATTGACCTATAACATAAAATTAGTAAATAATAAGGTTAAATTACTTAAAATAAGCACAAAATTAGCAAAGTTGTCAAGTTAAAAGATATAAATATATATATAAAAATTATACACATCATTATGTTTTGTTAAACCATAAAATTCTAAAAGTAAAAAACAAAAACGTATGATTTTAAATATATATTTTGAAACAAAATATATTAATATAAACTATTATCATTTTCAGATAAAAAAATATTATCATTTTTTATGTGTAAAATATTATTATGTTATGTAAATATAAGTCAAAAAGTCTTATAATTTATTAATTTTTTTAAAAATGTATAAATTTAAAAATATTATGTAACGTTATATTGAATTGGGTCAACTCAAAGTAGAGTATGAACTTAACTCAAAAATGAATCAGGTCTATTTTTAAGAACCTAACATAACTCGATTAACTTCGACCTAAATCAGGTTATTAAGTCGGGTTGAATGATGAACGCCCCTACTAAGTTCAAAGAAAATTAGAAACCAATCCATAAACCTTAATCAAGTTGAATCCTATCGGGTGAGGAGAAAAAATTTCTGTTAATGCAAACTAATAATTAGACTGAGTTTGATTCAAATTGCTAAAATTTCATGTTTTAAAGTATAACAAAGTGATATTTTTTAAATGATAAAAATAAAATTCATAATTAATGAATATTATATAATCAATCAATTTTTAAAAATAAAAATATTAATATAAATTTTTTAATAGGACTATAGGATGTATCTCTATATTGTTTGAGTGTAATATTAATATTTACTTAAGCATCGATTTAATAAAAAATATGTTTTAAATTCTTATATTGCAAGTAAAGTCTATCTTACATAGAATTCAATAAATATAAGTGAAGGTATTGTAATTATTTTAAATTTTAAATTTTAATTAAATAAGATATTTGTTAGCAAATGCCCTCAGAGTATTAATAAAAAAAATAATATCATTTATTAAATATTTTAAATTATTTTAAAAATATTATATAATTTTAAAAACTTTAATATATTAAATATTTTATTTTTTATTTAATATTTTTTCAATTAATACTTTATTATTGTTTTTTTTAATAATGTTATGGAACTCTTTAAATAAAAATAAAATAGAAAAATGGATTGGCAACGTTTTTCTTAGTTCTGTATTGGCATATCATCCAACCTTTTTCGGGAATTCAATTATACCAAATCACTCAAAATGGCATAAAGTTTGTATTATTTAATGCTCACATTACATGCCAGTTTCTGCCCCTTAGTCTTTTCTTTTTATTTTTTTTGTTGTTTTTGGGTACACCTGCCTCTTAGTCTTTACTCTCTCTCTCTTTCTATCTTTCTCTACAACTAATACCACTGTGATAAAACTGTATTCTGGTTTCCGGAGAATCATGAGAGAAGAATATGAGGGTTGTGCAACGAAATCGGCGTTCTCAGGTTCGTTTTCTCTTCTGTTAGTCCTTTTCTTCTTTTTTCTCTTTTTTCCTTTCCAATTCCATTGGCTTTGTGGGGTTCACGGTTTTTCAGTTTGGTGTAGCATTCTCTTCTATTTTTCCCTATGTTTAGTCGTGGGTTTTGTGCTGTTGACAATGTAGGTTATGCCATTTTTCCTTTCCCATTCAAGAGCCTTTGAACTGGTTCGGGGCTCTTGCATTTTGGTCATTTGTTGATGGTTCAAGCTGTGGTTTTTTTTTTGTCTTTCTTTGTTCTTCTTTGCATTCTCAAATTCGGGTTATTATTATGACACTGCTTTATGTTGTTGGTTTTCTTTTATTAACCTGTTTCCACCACACATCACCCACCAAAAAAAAAAAAAACTTGTCATCTAGAAATTTGTACTTCACTCCTTTTTCATTTTTTTTTTTTGGAATGGGGTTATGTTATTAGGTTATTTTCTGTTTCTAATTCATGATGTGTGTCCCATGCTATGCCTCTAGTGAATCTCCGTGATGAATAAATCAGAATCACAAGTTTCTTCATAGAATAGTTTCTTATAGACACCAAATTTTACAGACATTACTTGAGACTTGAGAGCCATGGAACTTGTAATATGAATAGTGAAATTGACAATGCAGCTGATATGGGGTTGTCCAGAAGTTTCAATCTTTTTACTTCAACCTCCTTTTGCTATTCTGTTATCCTTTTCTGTGTGGATTGGCCTTAGGGCACTTCCTTCACTTTTAAACCACGGAGATATGTGCATACCAATTGTCTCGGTATCCTACTCATAAAGGGAAAAATTAGGAAAACAAAAAGAAGTGTGTGTGTTTATCCATATATACTTAAACTTGCAATAATGCAATGTGCATGGGAAGTGGATGAAATTGTCAAGAGTTTAATGTTCATGTAATTGAGAATCTTCTGTTTCTTGATAGTCAGGGCAACATATATGAGGGGCTTGAATATTTAATGTGCTGCTGTTATTCTTAAGTTTGTCGTTTTTGAATAAAAATTTTAAAATAATTCTTTGTTTGACTAAGTATATTTCAAACTAATTATAATCTTAGTGTATTTATTTTTTGGCCCACAGATTCTGTTGTCATCTTATTTTTTATTTTGTTTATTTAAAAAAAAGATGAAAGTTCTCATAAATTAATGCATCTTGTTTATGGATAGAAAAATCAATGGTTTAGTTTATTTTTAATTTTAAATAAAATGCAAGCATCTGTACAACAAATCGTGGATTTGTAAGAACCCACTTCATTGATTTTCTCTCAGCGGTTACCAGTCTGCAGTTCACCCTATAAAGTGCAAAAAGAGGATCCAAATCTGATGAATATATATGTTGAAGCTTATTTATTTGCACTTGGAAATATTGTCATTATGAAGTTCAAACTAAGAATATTGTTCATATTTCAATACAGGTTTGCTTCTTGACCGTGCAAAATGTGCCATGCTGAATTTGCAAGACAAACAAAGACTAGTCCATGAGATTGCTCAGCAGTCAAAAGATGCCCCGAATATGCTTCATTCCTTTACACGCAGGGAGCTTCTAGAAATAATCTGTGCTGAAATAGGCGCAGAGAGGAAGTACACGGGATATACGAAGAGTCAAATGATAGAAAATCTTCTTAAGATAATTTCTAAGAAATCCAAGTTGCACATCATCCAAAATACTCTTGCCCAAAATACTCTTGCCCATTCTCCTGCCAAAAGTCACATTGGATTTAAAAGGAAAAAAATCACATCTCAAGATTTACATTATGCTCCTCAGGGGAATAGTAAGGAGGAAATTGTGAAAACCTTGCTGTGTCAGAATGTTGCATGCAGAGCTACATTGAGTCCAAAAGATTCATTTTGCAAGAGATGTTCTTGTTGTATTTGTCATTGTTATGATGATAACAAGGATCCTAGTTTGTGGTTGACCTGCAGCTCTGATCTTCCCAATGAGGAGTCATGTGGAAGATCATGCCATTTGCAATGTGCTTGGAGTAATGAAAGCTCTGGCATTTTGAAGGACAGTTGGGGTACAAAGTTGGATGGAAGTTTCGTGTGTGCTTCTTGTGGAAAAATTAATGAATTAATGAGGTAACTAGGTTATATACTTAAATATACAAGTAAAATATGCATACATGCACTCATGCATTCATACCTGTATAAATACACACACAGAAATCCCATTAAGTCCTTGTCAGCTGTTCATATGCTAACAGGCACACTTATGCACAGAAGCAGTGCTATTGCCAGACTCATATTGGTTTATTTGCACCAGTTTGAGGCACCTCATTGTAACATACATTTGGAAACCTTCCCCCATAACTATGAGGATAGCATATTTGCACCTGTGTGCATATGTATGGACTGTAACCAAGCTGTGGTGTCTGAAATACTTGTCCTCCATTTAAGCTAAGAATATATGAATGGCAACAATTGTTACGCATGTGGCATGTGCTATTTGGGACCATAAAATGAATCTGAATGTTATGTAGAGATAGATAAGAACCTAAGTTTGCTTGGATTACTTTGAGAAATGAGGAAGCCAAGTAATCAACCTAATATTAACTCCTAATTAGCTGAAACTAATACACTGACACTTGTGTATGTTCCCCACCCCACCCCCAACCCGGGCCGGCAAAAAAAATGATAGCTTAGAATATTGTAATTACACAATTCCTCCTTAGGAAGTGGGATTTGACTATGATTGGATATTTGGATTTCACAGGACATGGCGAAAGCAGTTATTGGCTGCCAAAGAAGCCAGAAGAGTGGATATACTCTCTTTGCGAATATCCTTGGCTCACAGAATTCTCACAGGAACAGAAGGATACAAGGAAATGCAGAAGACTGTAGAAACTGCTCTCAAATTACTGAACAATGAAGTGGGGCCTCTCGATCAAGAATGTGCACGGATGACACGTGGAATTGTGAGCAGGCTTTCATGTGGTGCTGAAGTTCAGAAGTTGTGCTCTACTGCAGTTGAATGTTTTGATTCAAAGTTTTCTAATATTTTCTTTAATGGTACCGGAAATAAAGATGCACCAAGTAAGAATTTTGTTTTGTTTTGTTTTTTTTAAAGGTCAGCTCATTGAGCTTCTAATTGCAAGACGAGACCAGAAATTATCTGATTTTCATGTTAATTAAACTTTAGCATGACTGATTTGGCTTCATGTAATTTATTTTGGCAGCATGCTCTATACGTTTTGAGGAGTGCCTTCCTACCTCAGTGGTCATTGTGCTAGAATACGAAGATCAACTTTTAAAGAAATTTTTAGGATGCAGGCTTTGGCACCGGATATCAACAATGGACTACCCTGAACAACCCACCTTCATTGTTTTGAGGCCAGAGAAAAGGTTCAAGTTAGAAAACCTCCATCCTTCAACGGAGTACTTTTTCAAGGCTTCTCTGTTTAGCAGCACAGGGATTTTGAGTGCTGCAGAAGCTAAATGGGTTACACCTTCTGAACCCACAAATTCTTCAAAAGTTACTATACGTTCACCTCATAAATCCTCAGTTACGAATATGCACATGTGTGCACAGGACGAGAATAACATAAATGCTGAAAACCATCATCAGGTAGAATCTACTAACTCTGATATCAAGTTATCCTCTGCAAAACATCTCTTCTTGGACAACATCAAGGGCAGGTTTGAAGAGTTCCTAGCCAAGCCTCCATCTGTTGAGTCTCTTTCATGTAAAAATTTTGCTTTGGTTTCACCTGGCACACCTTGTAAATCCAATGAAATGAGACAAAGTAATGGTTATGATTCTAGGAAGCACAGGGAGGAAAACGATTACGAGTATTCTGTCAGGGTGGTGAAATGGTTAGAGCATGAAGGGCACATAGACGAATTGTTCAGAGTAAAGTTTCTCACTTGGTTCAGCCTTAAAGCTACCCCGCAAGAGAGAAGGGTTGTTAGTGCTTTTGTGGATGCATTGATTGACGACCCAGCAAGCTTAGCCGACCAGCTTATACACACTTTCATGGACGAGATATTTTGCGAGCAAAAACCTCAGTGAGTATGTTGTATGGGTTATTATGCATGATATGGCACTAGAAACCTAGATGGCAAGTTATTCATACTTTGTGGGAGTTGTAGGTGCAGTGGTGGAGGGGTTAGTTGATGGTCTTCACCAATTAATTTTTTATGATAGATTGGTCAATGGACTGGTTCTTGGCTGCATATTAAGTATTCCGGCGATGGCGCTCTACCTTAAATTTTCTGCCTTTTTTCTAGCGTGCCTTAAGCAATAGTACCTTATAGTAATGATACCAAAAAAAAAAAAAGATGGACTCAGGTCTATAATGTAACAAAAAAAAGCATAGAAGAAACCATGTTCTAGATAACAATAGTGTAATTAATATATATATATATATATATATATATATATATATATATATATATATATATATATATATATAGAGGAGGATTATTTTATCAATGTAAGTTTTTTTTCTTACACTTATTTTTAATCATTAGTTTCATTTTCATCTAAGAGTTCAGATTATTTTATCAAAGGTAATCATTAGATGAAAGTGAAATCAACGATTAAAAATAAGTGTAAGGAAAAAAAGACTTACATTGATGTAAGTTAATTCCTCCTCATATATATATATATATATATATATATATTGCATATATATATATAATTGCATTGTATATGACACGGGTATAAAATTATTTACATCTTTTCCGTCTAATAAACTGAAAACGTAACAAGTAGGTGTTTTCCTAGAGGAAGAGAGATATCTCCTTTCCAGTACGGCATGTCACTTATGCCAAAACATTTCAGCGTGATTTCATCATGTATCTGTGCTCAAACAGTGCTTATACAGTTTCAGTCTAGTCGAAACATGAATGGACCTTGTTATCTGCACTAGTAGTATTACTGTGCACTTTAGTAAGTGCACCGTACATATGGAAATCAAGAATCAACTAATAATTTATACTGAAAATCAGTGCATGCCACCCAGTAAGCTTAACGGATTCCTAAAACCTATCTGGATGTTCAGTATATCCAGCATTTATAAGTAGTTACCTTAGGTTGGAGTATTGAAACGCAGGACAGGACAAGTTCTTATATATGTATAGGATGCATTTTTAGTCGGTAAAATTTTTATTGTGAGAGGATGAGATGAATAAATTTTGACTTTATAGTCGTATATAGATAGTTAATATTAAAAGTTATTTAAATGTCATATAATTACTTAAAAAAGTGACATGTATTTAAATTTTAATATTGACCATTCATATAAGATCTAATGGTCAATATTTATTTCTCTCATTTTATACCTTCTATATATATATATAAATTTTTTCTGTCAGAGGACAAGTTCCTTTATAACCTGGCAATTTGTAACTTCATGATGGGCCTTTATGCCATCATACATTCTCTAAGCCAGGTACAGGTTTCAATAGCTTCCATGGGTCTTCAACCATGGACCTCTTGTATAACGGATCTGGACCACCAGCTCTGTCCTTGCTGGATAAATGACCACGATAATTCAACCCTTGTGTACCACCCCCTCCTGAAACTAGGACTTGGTGGTGCCAGCCACTCCCTGGACTGCGGTTAGGACTGTTCCTGTGTCCTAGTGAAGGATTTGGATTTTGGACTATGATTGGGCCCGTCAGTGTATAATTTTAATTTTGATATACTTTTAATGTGAAATGTATTATATCAATTCATTAAAAGAATTAGTATTTTGTACTTAGGTAATACACAAAATAAATGAATAACATATACTTAGTTTAGAAATATAACATTTTAGATGGTTTAGATAAATTTGATTAAATTATAATTAGTAGAATCTATGGTGAGATTTCAAAATTATTTTTTTTGTTTTTGTAAATCAACTTTTTTGGTATTATAATAACCGGGTTATGTAAATCTTTTTAATAAATATTTTTTTATATGACTTTTCAAAAAATAATTAGTTTATATAGTTTTAAATAATATTAATTTTTTATTCTTGTTTTTTTAATATTAATTTTTATGTGTTTTATTTATTTATTTAATTAAAAATTTTATGTGTTTATTCATTTGAATGTTTTTATCAACTTATTATTAAGAGTATACTAAAATAGTCCCTAATATCAAATTATACTATCAAAATAATTTTAAATAGATAGACATTACAATGACAAATAAAAAGAAAACCTACTAAAAATTAAAATGGTTTATAACAATAAAATCAAATGATACTTAATGCATTCAAATACCCTATCATTTTATAACCTATACATTTAGTTTACTCAATTTAAGTAGAATAAATAAAATAACACACTAGTTAAATTAATCAATTGATATATGCTTCTTAGATTCTTTAATCTTATTCCCTTTCACAAATTTAATTTTATTTTAATATGACACAAAATTACAATTTGCCCATTGCATATGCTCCACCAATGCTCTTGTTGATGTTACTTTCTTCCATTATTTGTTTACAAAACTATGTCAACTCTTGTAAATAATTTTACTCAAAACATTAATGAAACCTCAATGTTACTTTCTTCCATTATTTGTTTACAAAACTATCTCAATTTTTACAAATAATTTTACTCAAAACATCAATAAAACATCAATGTTATATGATACAGTTTTTCAATTGCATTTAAACGATCTTATTAAACAAACTTTATTATGAATCTGAAATTTTTAATTGATTTTATCATGTCTTTTTGTAAAAAAATTATTTCATATATGTAAATATTAATATATTTTCATTTAAAGTTTTCCATGTCGGGAAATATAAATATAAAATATTATATATTATATATATGAATGAAATAATTACAAAAAAACACTTAATAATTTCATAGTTTTCTCATAACAAATTACATTTAATTAATGTTACTATATTTTTATACAAATTTTTTCATTCCCGTGTGATATATATATATATATTGAAGTTTTCTATATAATATAAAATAAATATAGTAATTTAAAAATATAATTAATTAATATAATGTGATAGTATATATGTAGTAGAGATGATATCAAATACCTATGAAAATTTTAAAATTTAAGATCAATCCCTAATTAAAATAATTAATAACGTGATCAACTAAAGATATGTGAATTTTTTTAATTTTTTTGAATATGAATTAATATGTAAAGGTATATATGTCAATATAATTAATATATATTATAATTTTTTATATTTATATGTGTGAGAAATAAATTTAATTTAGACTTAATAATACATGTATATATTCTTTTAAATTGTAATATGAGATACAACATAATAGTTATTGGATCATATATTTGTTATATAATAGATTTTTAAACATATTATTTCATTTTTGATATTTAATTAAACATATTTTTTGTATTTTTGAATATATATATATAGGTTTTTGACTTTTTTATTAATTTATTATATATTTTTTGGTAGTGGTCAAATCAATTTACACTTAAAAAAAATATTACATTAAATAACACGTGATGAAAATTTAATTATTTTATTTGTCATATGTTAATAAATCAAAACATTATATTATTAACTTAAAAGATATATAACAATTTTTTAAATTATGCATTTTTTTATTATATTGATTATAATGATTTTGAAAAAATAATTAAAAAAAATTGATCTATAAAATAGATGTGAAGTAATTTTTGAATAAATATAATTTATCATAAATATTCAAATTATTATTTAACATATATAAAATAAAAAAAAATTATATTAATTTTTAATAATACTTTTATATATATTAAATAATAATTTAAGACATAAATAATAATGTAGTTGAAGTTGTACGCCTAAGAATTTCTAAATAGATGTGATTGATGACCTTTATAGTTTATAGGCTACTCTGTACACGAAAGAAACGCGTCCCACTCACTTAATAGAACGAGTGAGCGGCGCAGATTCCGGCATAGGCCGCACAGTACAGTACAGTACAGTACAGTACATAGTACAGAGTTGCTCTCTCTTCTCTTCTCCCTCTTCACTACTTCTCGCTTCCCACTTCTAACATCACATATACTTGTGATTGTGAACCACAAACACAAACACATCCACAACCACACCCACTCTCTATTATCCCGCACGCACACACCAAATAGATTGAACCAATCAGAGTTTCAGACTCATCCTCAACTCCTTCCCATTTCCATCCTTCTGCTGCCGGGGCTATGCCCACTAACGAAGACTTCCAAGGTATTCTCTTTTCCATTAAATTTATTTAAATAATTAAAACTAAATCTTCTCACAACTCTATTTGCAATTTTTTGCGCTTAACTGATTGATTTCCAGCTTCTTTTTCGCCCCCACCCCTATTCGATGACAGAACAAATACTATGCTTTTTTGTTTCTTTTTCTTTGGTGTATTCGGCTGGAAAGGAATGCTTATGTTTTTTTAAGATTTATTGTCTATACTTAGATTTGTTGTGGTATAGGATTATCTCTGTGGCCTCTCATTTTTGCCCATGATCACCTTAAGGTATTTTTGTCTCTTTCAAATATCACCAAAAAATTATTCAAACGGATTTGAGAGCCTTATTTAATGGACGGTCTTCTTCCTTTCTACTTTATTTTCATTTTTTTGCCTCTGTTAAGGACAATTTCTTGTCCTACCCCTCTTTTGCTATATAAATTATAATTATAATATGTTTATATATCTTATTTTTCTACCAGAATTAATAAAAAATTTGATCCTTCACTTGTCTTTAGTTCTATAGTATTTTCACGAAGAAGATTGTGTTGGATGAGTGAGAAAATAAGAGAAACCTAACTGGAAGAGAGATGTATTTTTGGACCAAGTAAGAGGATTTGAGAAGGAATAAGTGACCAAGTAGGTTTCCTCTAAGGTGTTAACTGCTTGCTTACTCGAAAAATCCAACTTTCCATAGGGCAGGCAGCAATTTTAATTTGGTCCCTTTATTCATGATATTGGTTAGTAGATAAATGAACTATAGACTAAACCTTAAATGAAAGGTATATATTATTATACCAGGCTTGCTTGTTTGTCATGCTGCTTGTATAGGTTGAGATGTTGATTTATTCTAGTTACTTAACATACTTTTTGATATATGTCAGGTGTTTCAAATTGTTATGTGTTCAAGAGCCGATTGCAGGAGTATGCTCAGAAGGTGGGGCTTCCCACACCTGTCTATGAAACTATCAAGGAAGGACCTTCCCATGAACCTTCTTTCAGGTCAACAGTGATCGTGAACGATGTTCGATATGATTCTTTGCCTGGATTTTTCAACCGGAAAGCCGCAGAGCAGTCAGCTGCAGAAGTTGCTTTGGTGGAGTTGGCCAAATCTGATGAAGTTAATCAATCCATCACTCAACCTGTTGTAAGTTGTCTTTACCAAGTATAAACTTTTATTGTCAGCAGTAATTGCAAGCTCCGAGAGTAGTAGTTTATTTTTACATTGCTTCAGTTGATTAGGGTATTTGGAGTTTTTTTTTTCATCAAATTCCTGCCTTTTCTACTTTTATGAATGGTTGTGTTCTACTTTTCTTGTCATCTTTATGGTGATTAGCTAATGGTTAGTTCATAGTTGGTTTCTTTTCATGGTATGCAGCAGGATTGGTGGGCATTGCCTTGTTGGTGTGATTGGTCTTTGTTTCTTTTTTATATTAATTTTTTCTTTTCATTAAGAGGATGGTTTATCTTCCTTCTGCCTTTGTCCCTTTCTGCTCCTTATTAACAGAACATGTCCTTCTGATAAATATATCTGTTTATTTTCTGATTTTTTGTATACAATGCGGTACTTTTTGGCTCTCTTTACTGTTAGAAAAATTACTTCTTGGAATGTGGGGATTTTGGGAGAAGTAAATACCATTTTGACATTGCCTGCCCAGGGGGTGAAAAGTTATTTTTGTCCCACCGTAGTTGAAGCCATATTATTCTTTCTCACTCATGCATGAATCACCCTGTAGCCCATGTAAAAATTACATACAAGGGTTATGAAAGGGATGGGTAATTGGTTGAGACCCAAAACCACAATGCTTTGTTCTTGTTTTGGCTTAACCTAAGTCAACCATCCATACTCCTACTCCATGCCACTCACTACCACTTTGTTGTTGTCCATTTTGACTATGACGTGAAATATAATTGTTGCATATTTTCTACACGGAAAATGCTAGATAGCCACAATTATTTTTTGCCATAATTTTTGATAGAATGAGTTGGATGCTTATTGACTCTTGGATGGATGATTGGTTGTTGCCACTTTATCTTATCCAACTATCACCCCTGAATCTATCCCTATTATGTCAAAATTCTGATTAATTTTTTCTGGCTGTGTGACACTACACTTTTTACACTACATTTTACCTATTTAAGTTATTATCCAATTCTTGAAATATGCACTGTTATCTGATCTAATGCTTTAACAGCTTTATAGGTTTGCTGCACAATTTATCTAAGGTGTTCCTAATTCTATTGTCTCTAGACATTAAAGACCTTTATGTTCTGCATTCTAGTCTATTACAGCTGTATGAGTTGTTGTACTTGTATATTTGCTGCTTCTGACCATGTTAATGGTGTTTCTACCAGCATGAAACTGGATTGTGCAAGAATTTACTTCAGGAATATGCACAGAAGATGAATTATGCAATGCCTACGTATCAATGCAAAAAGGATGAAACACCAGGTCGAGCATCAGTATTTACATGTACGGTTGACATTGGGGGGATTCTCTATATTGGGGGAGCAGCAAAAACAAAAAAAGAAGCAGAGATAAAAGCCGCTAGAACTGCTTTGTTAGCTATCCAGTCAAGTGCATCCCAATCTTCCCAAAACCAGTTTGGCCATTCACAGTTGACGGTCATACCATGCAGAAAAAGGGCAACAGATTCTGTTGCCCTTGTTGATGAGACTTCAAATGCCCCAAAGCCTAAGAAAGCACGATTTAAAAGGAAAGCTTCAAAAAGGAAACACTATAGAGATAAGATGGGCCGTATTCATGCTGAAAATGTGGGCATTGGAGCAAAGATGAATCTTGGGGTAGAATCACATGCAAGTGTTAATGATGAGTCTGGCATCCAGGAAATGAATTCCGGACCATTCAGTTCAGAAGCTATGAAGAATTTTGAGAATGCAATATCGGTTAATTATTGCGAGAAAGAAACATTGGGTGGGGAGGGTTCTTTGCCTCTGAATGACCAAGGGATTTTTGAAAATGGGAAGTCAACAGAATTGCATTCCAAAGAAAACAATCTTGGGACTGTTGCTACAGAAGTATCTTCTGTGTCTAAAGGAGACATGCAGGAAATGAGTGTGGGGATGAACAAACAGCAAAATAATGGAGAAATGGTCTCTGACAAATGATTGTATTATTGTGGTCTTGAGACTTCAAGTATCAAATGATTACAATGGAAGAAAAGATCCAAGCAAGAGCAGACATTAATGAGGCTTAGGAAACCTAGAGGATTCCAACAGTTTTTCTTTGTTGGGTGTCACTCGGTTAGGAAAGTAGAATATATAGGCTGTGATATGATTCAAAGCTAAGTTGAGAATTTTTATCAGTTAACTTATCATGGTGTTTCAGACCATTTATTTATTGTATTGAATTATTATATATTTGAGCTGTCTGCTCCATTTGTCCGCAACATGGGACATGAGATTTGGGTGTGCATTTGAGAACATGTAAGAGTAAAAAAAAGACATATTTATATATTGCTAGAAAAAAATGCAGCTTCATTTAAGAATTTTTTATTTTTAAATATGAAATTTGTTAAAGAATCAATGCATGTATTAGTAGTTGAAAATGTAGTCTCACAAGATGAATTAACTAATCAATGAGGGTATTTTAAATATATTTAAAAAAACCTGTTGTATTGTAAACATTTCACGGAAACAAATTCATATGAACTTGGTTAATTTTTTCTTCGAAATAATAGCATAACTTAAGTTTGAATTTAAGAATTTTCTCATTATGATTATTAATTTGGTCTGATGTTAAAATGGGAAGAGCATTTCTCTCTTTTAAACTTTTATGTACAAAAGAAAAACCTCATTCCTTAATTTATGCATTTTTTTGGGTTAAAAAGTGAAAAATTTATCTGACAAATGACACTTGTTAATAATTAAAAGATCGTAAGTATTTTAAAAAAAATAAAGCATTCAAATTAAAAAAAAAATTATTTTTCATTTAAAACTTATCATTTTTGTATTAAATAAAAAATAAATAATTCAAAATTAAAAAAATTTACTTTTCATTTAAAACATGGTGACTTCTTTGGTAGAACACAAAATGTGTCCATCGGTGGTTCTTTTTTTTAATTTATTTATTTTTTAATTTTCTTAGTTCTAATTTTTGTTCTTGCAACATATCATCCAATCTTTTTAAATGATAACTTATTCTTTTTATTTCTATTTCTTTTTGTGTTTGATTTAGAGTTTTGATTTCTATATAATATCTTAATCATTCTCCTAATTCACAGAGAGTACTTATTGTACATTAAATTTGTATTTCTAATTCCAATTGTTTTCTTATGTTTTTTATTGATACTTGGCTCTGATACCAATTTGATACTATTGTTTTGTCCATTTAAAAATTTTCATATTTTTCATATTCTTTGTTTTAAATATTGGGTTAAATCATTTACTTGAACTGCTAATTTATTAACTTCTTCTTCCTCACAAGTTTTTTCTAGTTCATTAAATTTAATTAGTTTTGGAATTTGTTTTTCTTTAAACTCTAATAATTTTGGTTTATTTATAAAAATTCCTAATTCTGTTATTTCATTTTTCTTAGGATAATAAATCCTTCCTATATCTGTGAATAAGTATGATATATCTATTTTATCATTTTCTTTAAATGTAATACTATGATGTGAATTTGTTAATGCATAACTAACACAATAAGTTACTGAGAAAATTTTATCTCCTGGTTTCATTAAATTTTTTCTTAAAAATTTATGTTCTAATGTTAAAGTTTGTTCTAATCTTTGAGTAGATAGTGATATTCCAATATTTGGACGTACTTCAAATTTTAGTTTCCCATAAGCTAGATTTTCTTCTATTACTCCTAATATCTTATTTTTTGAATCATTAATTCTATCATCTTTTAAAACTAGTTCTATTTGTGAATTAATTTCTTCTTGAAAAGTTGATTTAATTAATACTTCTACTGCACCTATATGAATATATTCGATTTTTCTTCTGTCTTCATCATTTTTTATTTTTCCTTTTAACTCTATAAGTTTTTTCTTATTTAATAGTTATAAACACATATTTCCTTGAGTATCGCTGAATATCCATTGAAGTTTCGTTATTTAATTTTTCATAATAAATAATATTTTTTCTCGATTAAATCTTTTTAATATTCCTCCAAGTCTTTCTTTACCTTTCATATTTGCATTTTTGTTAGATCTAGTTCTTCTTTTTGTAATTTTCTAAATAGAGATTTATTTATTAAAATACTTCCTTCATAATTTCCTTCCTCTTCAAAGTAGTATTTAAATATTCTATGTCATCTATTTTTTCTATTTCCATTTATATTATCTTATTTAAATAGGTTTTTATAGCATGAATATTTAGATTAATTCTTCGAATTCTTATCTTTATTCCTTTTAAGAATATTATTAATTCTTTAGTTTTAATTTCATATGGTTTTACTACTTCAAGAAAACATATTCCTAATAATAGTTTAGTATTAGTTTGATTTGAAACATATAATTCGGTTTGAATTCTTACATCTGAGTTAAAATAAACTTCTATGCTTGTTTTTTCTCTAAATGTATTTTCTTCTTGATCAAATTGTACTATTGTTTGAGGTATGGTTTCTTCTATTTTACTTGTTAGATCTCTACTTACATAATTAAGATAGGATCCAGTATCAATAAGTATAAGCATAATAATTCCATTTACTCTTCCTAGTACATGATATTGAGAATAATTATTCGAGATGAGTTTAATAACCATACCTGGTCTGGGTTTAAAGGGTTTTCACAGCTATTGCTTTCACTACTTTGTTCTGGAATTTGATTTTACCCACTACTGCTTCCGTGATTGAATTGGTTTGGGGTTTTTAGTAGGGTAGAGTGAATGAAAGAATTTTAGTGAAAATAAAAAATTTTATTGATGAGTGATTATAAGTACAAAGAGTTGGACATACTCTCAAATGCCCGACTAGATCTCATGAGAGACTAGCACAAAGTTTTCCTAAGGAAAACAATCTCAAAACTTGAGAATTTTCTGGTTGAAAAACTCTACCATTGCCTCAGCATAAGAGGTCTTATTTATAGGCTCGAACGCCTAGAAATATTTACAAAAATATCCTTATAGACGTAAGTGCTTACATCAGTCACTTAATAATTTACATAGTGACGTAATGGCTTACGTCATTCCTCAATTATTGCCTCATCTGAAGATACCTCTTCATTAATTGTGTCGACCACTTCTTTGCTTTTTGCGCATCTTTCACATGCGTGGCTCTCACTTTCTTTAATCATTGCGTACAAGTCGTTGAGGACAGCTGGCCTGTATTCCATTAGTGGGCCTTGGAATGCGTAGAAAGGAAATCCAAATCCTGTTAGGAGATTCATATCTTTCTCCTTTTATTACTTTACCACTCATTTTGCTGAGTAATAAAGTTGTTGGTCCCTTATACAGTGTTTTGATAAATGATTCCTTTCCAATGCTTTGACATTGCGAGTAAATACTTGCAAGCTAGTTTGTTATAATGACAGTGATTTGATCTTCTTCCAGGATTACTCCAGTAGGCTCATCTTTGAGTGAAAAATTGTTGTTGCTTATTCCCACATAGACCAAGTGCTTGGCTTGTTGCTTAGTAATGAAGTCTGGGTAGGCTGAGTAGAACTTCAGGAAAATGCTTCGTTTTTTTGTAATATTCTTCTTGAAATTTTGAACTGCTTCTTTAAAATTATGAGGGAACAGATTAATTTCTTCTAGATTTAAACTTAAATAAAGACAATTAATAAATCCAAATTGGAACATATTGAATGTCAGTATTGGTGGTGCTCCAGGAAGGATGATTATTTTGTTTCTGAAGAGCTTTCTATCAACCGTATAAAAATAGTTAACTTTTTCTTTGTCGCTTTAATTAACTATTCTTTTGAAATTTTCTCAGAAATTTTTCTCTGAGAATTGTACCTGTAAGTCATGTTCTTTTTTAGAAATAATTTAGAAATTATCTAGGGAAGAAGGATTTTCCCCAGAATTTTAAGTGGTGACTGTTTAGCTGGTGGACTTTTGGTTGCTCCCAAGAAAGTTCTTGGTCCAAGATAAAGTTCCTTCTCTTTTCCTTTTGCTAAGTATTCTTCAAATGCTTTTTCTACTTCTTCCTTGGTCAGATATGATTTGTGTAGGACTCCTGAAATCTTCTGGCAGTGTGGTGCTGCTTTGTACCAGTCATCATAAATTCCTGAAAATGGTCCATTAAAAATCACGTACCATTTGCTGATCTTTTTCTCTTCTTGTTGAAATACTTCTGCAAAAAATCCTTCGGCTTTAAGTTGTAAATTCAGAACTTCAATATCTGCTTCAATAAGTTCTAACTCCTTCAGTTTTTGGGCTTTTAATGTTTCTTTAAGTTCCAGTTGCTGTTTTATCATTTCTAATGTGCTTCGCTCCATTCTCTGGATAGTATATCTACAAGAACGTTCTTCTTGCCCTTGATATGTGAAATTGAATAATTATATTTGGCAAGCTTCATTTGCCATTTGATCAGTCTTTCTTGTTTGTATGTTCCTTTATGATTGATATTTTTAAAACCTGTAACATAAGTAGAGTCCGTTCGGACAATAAATTCTTTGTCAAGTACATAAATCCGATGTTTTTCCAACATACAAATTAGTGCCAATGTTTCTTTTTCATGAGTCGGATAATTAATTTCACTGTTTAAAAAAGTTTTAGACATGTATCGACATAGTAATTCTTTCTTCTGTCTAGGGGGTTTTGCTTTCATTACACTGCCCCAATGTTCATTAGATACGTCGGTTTCAATAATAATTAAGTTATCATCCGATGGATGATATAGTTCAAGAAGATCTTGACATAAGTATTTTAGTTTAATAATAATTGCTTCATCTTCCTCTGTCCAGGACCAAAGGTCATCTTTCTTTAGCTTTTGCTAAAGTAATCTTCTTTCTGCAGCGAGATTCTTTATAAAACCTTCATTGGAAATATATGTTAATAAACGAAGGAATCTTTGTAAATCCTTTTTATCCTTTAATTTTGTTGAAAAATTTTGAAGTTTTTCTAATACATTATTATTTTTCCCTTTTCAATTTTTAATCCTAAATAATTAATTATATTTTGTGCTAAAACAGCTTTCTTTTTACTTAGTACTACTCCATGTTCAATATATTTATTAAGTACTAATTTTATTTTTTAAATGATCATTTAAATCTTTATTAGTAAAGACTAATATGTCATCAATATAGATAAGACAAAAATCTTTAAAATCTCTAAGAATTGAATCCATTCTTCGTTGAAAAATATCTGGTGATTCTTTCATTCTCATTAGAAGTACGTTCCATTCATATTGTCCTTGAAGACAACTAAATGGTGTTAAAGCTTTAGATTCTTCTATAAGTTGTATCTAGTAGAAACTTGACTTACAATCAAAAGTACTGAACTAGTTCATATTTCTTATTTGTTCGATAATTAAGTCCTTTCTTGGAAGATAATACGCGTCTCCTTCTATGGTATCATTTATCTGTTTATAATTAATTACCATTCGTCTTTTACCTCTTTTTATTTCATTATGATTTTCAATATAAAAGGTTGGTGCTGAATATTTACTTTTTGATGGTCTTATTAATTCTTTATTTTCCATTTCTTCAATATCTTTAGCAAATTCATCTCTGTCTTGTTTTGTATAGATCATAGGTTTACATTTTATTTCTTTTGTTGGGTCTTTTAGTTTTAACCCAATTAATTCCATATTTTTATTATTGATTTTTGGGTCTAATAGATTTTCACTACATATTTTTTCTAAAAATTCCTCAATATAGGCTGTGATTTTTCTTCCTGGTTCTAAATTAATTAATACATGGTGAATTTTTTTGGCATATTATCTCCATAATCTCACCATGTTTTAGTTTGCTAAACTTTGTTTGTTTTTTAGAGTAAATACATTCAGAAAAATGAATAATTGAGATTTCAATTATTTCTCGTAATTGTTTTCCTCTAATATATGGTGTTTTGAGCGAAATATGATCTAAATATTGACAAAATGGGGAATATAAGTGTAAGAAATTATTTCCTAAGATTATATCGAGGCCAGTTTCTTGTTGATATATAGTTGGTATAATAAATAATTTGTTTTGAATTTCTAACGTGATTCGTTTGGCGACTAAGTATAAAGGATGTATTGTTCCATTGGCAATTTGAATCTTTAATGGTTTTTTTAATTTTTCTCATTTTTCAAATAAAACTTTTGTTGTTAGACAAATACTTGCACCAGTATCTATATAGGCTTCTGTTTCTTTATTACTTTTTTCAATCCTAATTTTAATATAAGTACTATTCAGATTCTGTTTCTTCTGAAGATAATTCATCTTTTAAATAC
This sequence comes from Ormosia semicastrata, assembly GCA_029884595.1. Classification (NCBI taxonomy): domain Eukaryota; kingdom Viridiplantae; phylum Streptophyta; class Magnoliopsida; order Fabales; family Fabaceae; genus Ormosia; species Ormosia semicastrata. The sequence continues at coordinate 18,241,425 of JAQQTO010000046.1, read as the reverse complement.
TCATATATACTATTTTCAGTATTACTTAGTTCTTCTTCTAATGGTTCTAGGTTATATATTTTATATACCTTTTTTATTAATTTTATTTTTTTCTTTAAAATCTTTTTCTTTTCTTTGAGGACAATTATTTGCATAGTGTCCTTCTATATTACATATTCAAATACACATTTATTTTTTTTTTTTTTGGACAATATTTTCTTGGTATTTATTTTTTATTTCTAAAATATTTTTCTTAGTATTTTTGTAAGCCTTTTTTTAGGGTAAGTTTTTCTTAATCTAGGTTTTCTTTTATAGTACTTTCTTTTCTTTGTAGTTTGATTACACCCATAATTTTTTGAATTTTCTATTTCTGGTATATCACAACAGATTACATATCTTCCTTTATTTAATTGCCTAATTGCTTCCCTCTGTATGCATTGTTCTCTTAGTTTGTGATAAAATATTTGTGTAATTCCTTTTAGGGTATTAGCTGTTTCCATTGGTTGAGTTTGTCAGATAGTTCTTATTTTTATATTAAGTGAAAATGGTAATTTATCTATAAAAATATTCATATATGTTTGTTTTGTATCTGCGTTTAGTTGATAGTAATACTTTTGATGTTCACATATAAAGCTTTTAATTTCACACATATTAAAGATTTGTATTCTATTTAAATGTGTTTTTGCTTTTTCATGCAAAAATCTATTTGCTTCTTCTCTATGTTCAAAAGTGTTATATCCTATAAATTCTTGATAAATTATTCCCATAATTATTTTAGCAAATTCTTGATTATTTCCTATAGTTCTTGCATATTGTAATCATGTTTCATCATTAATAGTTATAAGAAATTTTTGTACATTTTCTTCTATTTTGTAGATTAATAAGTTTTTAACATCTAGTAGATTTAATCCATTAAATCTTTCATCTGTTGCTATTAATAAAATCATTTCATTAGTCCAATATAAAAGTACTTCTTCTTTATTTCTTGCACAATCAATGTTTAATTTATTTCCTACTCTAAGATTTTCATAATGAGGTTTAAATTTTTCCTGAATTTTAGTCCATCTACTATCTTTTCTAGCATATCATTGATTATACATTGTTTCTTTTTCATATTTATCCCAATACTCATCTGGTTTGCCCTAATATTCTTCCTATTTTATTTTAATTTTTGTTCCACTTGACTCTCATTTTTTCATAAATATCTCATCATATTCGAATTCAGATTCGGATTTCGAAGTACTATAATTTAATATTACTTCTTCATTTTCATTATTCGTTTCTACTTGTTTTATTTTTTGTATTTGTTTGTTTTCTTCTTCAACTATTTTTAATTGTTCTAATAATTGTTGAATTTCTTCAATATCATTTGATTTCTTTAATAGTTCTATATATTCATCATTTATCATCTCCATGAGGTTACTAATTTTAGAAATTTTGAAGATTCTTGCTCTATTGATTTTATTTGCTTAATTAACTCTTTTGGTTTTATATTTAATAAATCTTCTAAATCCTTTTTTGTTATGTATCTATTATTTTGTTCATATTCTAAAAGATTTTCTAATTGTAATAAGATTTCTTCGATTTGTTTAACATTTTTATTTTCATTGATTTCTTTTCCTTTATTTATATTACTAAGTGTATCTCTTATATTCATTTATTCCATTTTATATTCTATCGCATGTACAATTCGTAATTCTATTAATATTTTGTATTAATACAATTATATTTCTATTAATTTCTTCCATCATTTTAATTAATTCTTTGCTCATTAATTCAATTTCTTCTGTTAATTCCATCGTTTATTATTTTATATTTAGGGGCCACGGTGCCCTAGGGGCACCAGATAATCCTCCTTAAAACATACCATTTTTAGAATTGCTAACCCGTGACCTTACTTATCTAATAATTTAATGCATAAAAAATAGTGAGATCTGCTTAAATTTAAAAATTAAATTGATCCCAAAGAGTAAACTCGCAGTCCGACCAAGAGTGGCAATTGATAGAATTTCTCGTTTGGAGTTTGAACAGAAAGTGCTCTGTTTTTGAAATTGGATTTCAGTTGAGATCCCTTGTTATTTTATCGAGAAATCAGTTCTGAATGTGGTCCTTTTTCAATCTTTATTAAACTCATTATCACATTAACGTTGAGAAACAGTTTCTTGGAAAAATCTTGCGCTCCCATTCACCCACGCCCTGCTCCACGTTGTTGAACTCTGTGATGGGCAGAGTTCTATAAATTCAACACATTGCTCTCTGTTTTGGGTCGCTGAACCTGCTCCTCTCTTCAGTATACAAACAGCATCGAGTTTGAGTGAGTAAGGGTTTGGAAAGCCAAGGCAGAATATAGTTTTCGACGGTGACGTGCCGACAACGGCAACAAGTCGACAAAGCTTGAAAGAACAGAACAGTAATCGGGTTAGAGGTGTTCAGGAAAGATCTGGACGCAAGTAGGAACCGAATTGAAGAAGAAGAGTGAATCAAATAGCAATGGCGAGAAGTTGGTTTTCTTGATCTGTTTTGCTTTCGCTGTGTTGATCTGAATGTGTTGTTTAAGTCCTTAGCATGTTTAGATCGTTTTTAGTCTTACATTTGGTATCAGAGCAGTGTATATGCCTCTGCCTTACTTGCTCTTCTTATCTGTTATGTAGTTTATTTTTTTTGAATATGGGTATTGTGTTTTTGACGTTTTAATCTAAACTAAAAATCAGAAATCAAAATGAAATCAATTTTCTAAGCTTTTTGTGATTTAAAACGTTGTTTTTGACGTCAAAAATGGCTAGAAACCGTCGAGTTTTCCATTCGGGTTCGCGGGTTGCAACCGGGTCAGAATGACCTGACTCAAGGTTGAAGACGAACAAAACGCAGGCTTCTGTGTCGTTTGGCTGCTGAAATTTAATGGACCTGTATCTTGTTATATATTTGACAACGTCAACATCAATCACACAATATTGAAGCGGTGCAGTGGCAGGCTGGTTTTCATTCAAATGCATGTGCAAGGTCCTGCGTTTGAGTTCAATTCTCAGAATGCTCACATACTTGAATCCTTTTGAAATTTTTTGTTTTGTTCAGTTTTTGTTTTTGTTTGATTAAAAAAAATGGCATGCTGCCTCTCACTGGAATAGAACCTGTGACTACAAGTTTGAAGGTTAAAGGGACTACCACCATGCTATCAACGATTTCTTGATAGTTAAAGCGCTACAAGTTATATATATATGGTTAGTTTACGTGCTGAATTGGAAATTGTGATATTTTTGCAATTGTATTTTTTTAGCACATGAATTATTTAATAAATTTTAATGTATATAGATTGTTTGTTTATTTTGTTGAATTGTATGTTTAATTTTGGTACTTACTTAAGCATGCAATATTAAGTTAAATAATTTATGCACATTAAAATTAATTATTAAAGAGCTTATATAGTTTCTTTTATTGAATAATTATATGCATATATTATTTATTTCTTGAAATTTGTATGTATGAATTTATGATTATTGTACATGCAAAATTATGCTAAATAATATTTATGCATTATTATTCAATTTATTTGTATTATGTTATGCAAATATTTAGCTCTTTATTAAGAATTAATTAATGTTAAGTGATTGATATAATTTTAATTAATTAGGGAATAGCCACAACATCTTTAATTAATTAGGATTATATATATTAAGTTTTAGAATCACACTAAAATATTACTTGTAATTAATCATATGTGATGTAATAAGATCTACCCACAAGAATTTTGTTATATTTGTATGATTAATTAGGATGAAATATCGGATTATATTTCTTGATCTACCCACAAGAATTAAGAAAAGGAACATAATTTGATAGTTTTGTCATAAGGTTGTAGGATGAATCTAATTGAGTAGGACTTTAGCCTACAGGCAAGTTTTATGTCATTAGATTCATGAATTAAGACATGATTTACATTGACAAAACATGATATTTATTTTGTCTCAAATTATGAATAATGAGCATGTATGTTTGAACTTTGCAGTTATTCAACTTGTGAATATTTCTGATATTAAGTGTGATATTCCTGAATTAAGGAGTGACAACTATAAAGTTTGAAAGGAGAGAGTTTTTCTCCATTTGGGCTGGATGGACATTGATTATGCTATTAGGAAGGATGAACCACTGGGTATTACTGAAACCAGTCTTCCAGATGTCGTTGATCTCTATGAAAAATGAGAGAGATCTAACCGTCTCTTTGTAATGTTCATAAAGACCAAAATATCTGCTGGTATCTGTAGTTCTGTCGATCAGCATACTAAAGTCAAGGATCTTTTGAAAGCTATTGATGAGCAATTTGCTACATCTGACAAGGCCCTTGTTAGCACTCTAATAATATAGTTCTCATCCATGAAGCTCACTGGGATAAGAGGTGTGCTTGATCACACCATGCGCATGAGGGATATAGCGGCTCAGCTAAAAGCTTTGGAGGTAACCATGTCAGATTCTTTCCTGGTTCACTACGTTTTGTGCACACTACCTCATCAATATGGCCTTTTCAAAATCTCTTATAACACACATAAGGATAAGTGGCCAATTAATGAGTTATTGACTATGTGTGTCAAGGAAGAGGAAAGGTAGATGATGGAAGAGGGCGAAAAGGTGAACTTGACTATTCATGAAAAGAAAAAGAAGGATCATGCCAAAAATAAAGGCAACATTCCTCCTCAGCCAGTCATAAAGAAAGAGTCAAAGTGTTTCTTTTGCAAGAAGAAAGGGCACATGAAGAAAGACTGCTCAAAGTTTAAGAATTAGCTCGATAAGAAAGGTACTTCATTTGCATTTATTTGTTATGAATATAATATGGTTAGTGTTAATCATAACACCTGGTGGATTGATTCTGGTTCTACAATCTATGTTTCTAATACCTTGCAGGGTATGAAAAACCTAAGGAAGCCAGTGGGAAGTGAACAATACATCTATTCAGGAGAGAAGATGAGTTCACATGTGAAAGCCATTGGAACGTGCAGTTTGGTTTTAAGTAGTGGTTTTATTTTACGTTTAGAAAAGACCTTTTATGTTCCTAGTTTTTTAAGAATTTGATTTCTGTTTCAAGACTTGCACCTTTGGGTTTTTCTTTTAATTTTTTGAATTCTGGTTTCACATTGTCAAATAAATCTGAAATTGTTAGTTTTGGTACATTACTTGACAGTCTTTACTCAATTAATTTGCAAAATGATGTTGCTTATAATTCTATGCATGTTATTGCTGTTTTAAAACGATGTGTTGTGAATAAGGAATCCTCTATGTTGTGGCACCGGAGATTGGGACACATCTCCATTGAAAGAATTAAGCGATTAGTAAATGAAGGGGTACTTAGTACTTTGAATTTTGCTGATTTTGAGACTTGTGTGGATTGCATTAAGGGTAAGCAAACTAACAAGTCTAAAAAAGGTGCAAAGAGGAGCTCAAACCTGTTAGAAATCATACATACAGATATTTGCTGTCCAGACATAGATGCAAGTAGTCTGAAATACTTTATCACTTTTATAGATGATTATTCACGATATATGTATCTCTACTTACTTTGTTCTAAGGACGAAGCTTTGGACGCTTTTAAAGGTTTTAAGGCTGAAGTGGAGAAGCAATGTGGAAAGCAAATTAAGATCGTGAGATCCGATAGAGGTGGAAAGTACTATGGCAGATACACAGAGAATGGACAAGCACCTGGTCCATTTGTAAAGTTTCTTCAAGAACATGAGATTGTTGCCCAGTACACTATGCCTGGTTCTCCAGATTAGACTAGTGTGACAGAAAGAAGAAACTGAACTTTAATGGACATGGTGAGAAGTATGAGGAGCAACACAAAACTTCCTCAATTCTTGTGGATTGAAGTGCTAAAGACGGCTGTGTATATATTAAACCGAGTTTTGACCAAGGCTATCTCAAAGACGCCTTTTGAGTTATTCAAAGGTTAGAAACCAAGTTTGCGACATATACGCGTTTGGGGATGCCCGTCTGAAGTGAGAATTTATAACCCACAATAGAAGAAGCTAGACCCAAGGACTATTAGTGGGTATTTCATTGGATATGCTGAAAAGTCCAAGGGGTATAGATTCTATTATCCATCACACAACACTAGGATTGTGGAATCAAGAAATGCCAAGTTTCTTGAGAATGACTTGATCAGTGGGAGTGATCAGTTTCAGGACATTGCTTCTGAAAAGGATCACTATGAGACTCAACCCTCTGGATCAAGTGATAGATTGATTGTCATTCACGCCCCTCAAGTACAAACGGGTGTTAGACGACCAACAATTGAAGTTCCACAAGCTGTTGAAAATGATCCTATAGATCAAGTTGTTAATGAAGAACAACAATATAATGTTAAACAACCTGTTGAACCACCGGTTAGTCAACAAGTTTCTCAAGAAGATAACGAGGCAACATTAAGAAGATCTACTAGAGTCAAAAGGTCAGCAATTCCTAGTGAGTATCTGCAAGAATCAGACTATAACATTGGAGCTGAAAATGATCCTGAAACGTTTTCACAGGCCATGAGTTCTAAGGAATCGAATTTATGGTACAATGCCATGAAAGATGAGATGGATTCTATGGCTTCTAACCGAGTCTGGGATCTCGTTGAGTTGCCTAATGGTGTAAAAGCCATTAGATGTAAATGGGTCTTTAAAACAAAGAAAGACTCACAATGCAACATTGAGAGACATAAGGCAAGACTTGTTGCCAAAGGGTTCACTCAAAGAGAAGGAATCGACTACACAGAGACATTTTCTCCAGTATCCAATAAAGATTCTCTCCGAGTAATTATGACATTAGTAGCTCATTTTGACTTGAGTTACATCAAATGGATGTGAAAACGGCGTTCTTCAATGGTGATCTAAAGGAAGAGGTCTACACGAAACAACCTGAAGGATTGAGCACTTAGTTTGCAAGCTTAATAAATCCATCTATGGATTGGAACAAGCCTCTCGCCAATGGTATTTAAAATTTCATGAGGTTATTACTTCATTTGGTTTTGAAGAGAACATCATGGATCAATGTATATACCAGAAGGTCAGTGGGAGTAAGATTTGTTTTCTAGTGTTATACGTGGATGATATTTTGCTTGCAACTAATGATAAGGGTATGCTATATGAGGTGAAACAATTTCTCTCGAAGAACTTTGATATGAAGGATATGGGAGATGCATCTTATGTCATTGGCATTAAGATCCATAGGGAAAGATCTCGAGGCACTTTGGGTTTGTCTCAAGAAACCTATATCAACAAAGTTTTAGAGAGATTTAACATGAAGGATTGTTCACCAAGTGTAGCTCCCATTGTGAAAGGTGACAAACTCGATTTGAGTCAGTGTCCGAAAAATGATTTGGAACGGGAGCACATGAAAAACATTCCATATGCTTCAGCTGTTGGAAGCCTTATGTATGCTCAGGTTTGCACCAAACCTGACATTGCATATGCTGTTGGAGTTTTGGGAAGATATCAGAGTAACCCAGGTGTTGACCATTGGAAAGCTGCAAAGAATGTGATGAGATATTTTCAAAGGACAAAGAACTTTATGCTCATGTACAGACGGACTGATAACCTAGAAGTGATTGGCTACTCTGATTCAGACTATGCTAGCTGCATTGATACACGGAAATCAACTTCTGGTTATGTTTTCATGCTAGCTGGTGGAGCTGTATCTTGGAGAAGTGCAAAGCAAACCTTGACTGCTACTTCCACTATGGAGGCCGAGTTTGTTTCTTGTTTTGAGGCTACCTCGCATGGTGTATGGTTGAAGAGTTTCATATCAGGGCTTAGAGTTGTGGACTTTATTTCTAGGCCATTGAAGTTGTACTGTGACAACTCTGCTGCGGTATTTATGGCTAAGAACAAAAAGAGTGGAAGTCGAAGTAAGCACATCGACATTAAATATTTAGCCATAAGAGAGCGTGTTAAGGAAAAGAAAGTGGTCATTGAACACGTTAGCACTGAGTTGATGATTGCCGATCCTTTGACTAAAGGCATGCCACCAAAGAATTTTAAGGATTATGTAGTACGAATGGGACTTGGTTCCATGATGTAATTTTCATTGTACGTACATTTATTATTTTCGATTAAACTCTTATTCAGTTTGATGTTTTCTCATATGTTTTTGTGCACATCTTTGTTTATTTTTGTTGAAAACGTGTAAATATCTTTTATATATCTTTTATATATCTTTTGTATTTATGTAGTTTCCTTGTATAGGCTAATCATATCATAACCCTAATCCTTGTATTTATTATTATAGCTCTATATATACAGCTCTCCGTCGTGTAGTTGAAACACACGGTTTCCTCATATGTCTCTCTTCTCTTTCTCTCTTTTAACATGGTATCTAGAGCCTAAAGAGAGGCAACCCTAGAATCACAGCGCACACCGTGGGTCCACGCCCCTCCGGTGAAAATTTTTCCGACCAACCGTGTTTCCGCCCGGTTTGCCGACCTTTTCTCGTGCCGTGACGTCTTTCCGCTCTTTTCTCCCTGTTCACCGCTGCCGCCGCCGCGCCGCCGTTCGCCGCCCTCTTTCCGGCCGCCGACCACACCGTTGGCACCGCCTCCCTCCGACCGGCCAGACCCCCGAAGCCCAGCCCCAACGCCGCCCTCACGCGCCCGCACGCGCCGCCCGTCTCCGCTGCTGCCCAGCCACCGCGCGGGCTGTTTTCCGGCGCGTGACGGCGCGTCCGGCCGCCCCTCCGGCCGCCGTTCCTCTCGTTTGACTCGTCTCGGCTTCCTCTACGCCGATCTGCCCTCAGATCCGTGTTTTCTTGCGTTGGAGTTTTCAGGTATCTTGTATTTTCCTTTTTGCCCCTTATCTTCTGACCTATGGCAAGTTCTACCTCTCCAGATGGTTCTAAAGATCATCCCAAGGTGAGCCTCCTATTTTCACAAGTTACCTCCATACTCCTCTCTCTCTGCCGATAAATTAGATGGCGGAATTATGATACATGGGCTTCGGACATCAAGTTATGGCTTGAAAGTCAAGGCTATGAAGACCACCTCACCATAGACCTTACCTCATAACTGAGAGAACAACCCCTGTGGAAGAAAATTGATAAACAAGGTTGTGCGTTGTAATCAAGTCCACCATTCACTCCTCTCTCAAGCATCTTTGCGCGCGAGACCACTTGTGCTTCACTTTGGGACCAAGCCAAGGTTCTTTACACTAATGACACTCAGCGATTATATGGGGTTTGCCACAACCTCATGAGTCTTATTGCTCCTCGTCAATTTGATGGACCTATGTCTGCTTACTTGGGTAAGGTTCATGGTGCTCTGCATGATTTCAATGAGTTGCTACCTCCTGCTGCTACCTCCTGCTGCTACCCCTGCGCAAGAACTCGAGCTACGTAGCACCTTTTTCATGCTCATGGCCTTGTATGGGTTACCTCCGGAATATTCTGCTAATCGTGATCAGATTTTGGGTTCGCCTACTGTTCCCACTCTATCCTCACCTTGGTCCTCTTTGCTTCGGGTCCCAACGAAGCAACCCTCTGGTTCTGTCCTCGCTCCGGCCCCAGTTGATACTTCTGCCCTCGTCTCCCACAGTGCCAATCGTGGTCGTTCTCGTCCTGGCACCTCGGGTAGACCTCGTCCGAAGTGTGCATTCTGTAACAGGTTGGGTCATACTGAGGATCGTTGTTGGACCAAAAATGGCCGTCCTCCACGGCCGCCCATATTGCCCAGGCCACTTGTCACCTGATTTACCTGAGTCCTCTGCTCCACCGACCCCATCTCCGGCAGCCTATGCAGATTTTCTGAAATGGTTTGAGCAACAACAGGCTTCTACCTCTACTGCATCTGTTGCACACACTGGTAATACATTTGCTTGTCTCTCTCAATCCCCACCATTAGGTCCTTGGGTACTTGACTCTGGTGCTTCTGACCATATCTCTGGTAATAAACGTCTTTTCTCCAAATTCTCTAACTCTGGCTATTTACCTATAATTACTTTAGCAAATGGTTCCCAAACACAACCCGAAGGGATTGCACTGTCCATCCCCCCTTCTATGTCTCATTGATTCTGTTCTTTATGTTCCTGGTTGTCCTTTTAATTTACTTTCTATTAGTCGTTTGACCGTTCTTTAGATTGTCGCATTAGTTTCACTAAAGACTCTGTCATTTTGCGGACCGGGAGTTCGGGACGGATGATTGGCGCTGGATGTGAGTCTAATGGCCTTTACCACTCTCTGCCACCTCTCGTGTGTGCTCATATCGATTCCCTCTCTTACCATCCATGCTCGGTTGGGTCATCCTAGCCTTGCCAAGCTACGACATATGGTGCCAACCTTTTCTAAGTTATCTACTTTACCTTGTGAGTCGTGTCAACTAGGGAAACACACACGTAGTTCGTTTCCCGATCGAGTGTGTCGTCGAGCTGCGTCTCCTTTTGCTTTAGTTCATTCTGATATTTGGGGTCCTAGTCGTATTGCCTCTACTTTTGGGTCAAAATACTTTGTTACTTTCATAGATGACTATTCTCGATGTACTTGGTTATTTTTAATGAAGAATAGATCAGAGTTGTTTTCAATTTTTCAGACTTTTTATAATGAAATCAAAACTCAGTTTGGTGTTCCGATTCGTATTTTGCGTAGTGACAATGCCCGTGAATTTTTGTCTCACAATTTTCAAACTTTTATGGCATCTCATGGCGTTCTTCACCAAACATCCTGTGCTTATACCCCTCAACAAAATGGGGTTGCTGAACGCAAAAATAGACATCTTATAGAAACAACTCGGACCCTTTTATACCATGGTCATGTTCCCTTTCGTTTTTGGGGCGATGCGGTTCTCACTGCTTGCTATTTGATTAATCGCATGCCCTCTTCTGTTCTTGATAACCGGGTCCCCCATTCTGTTTTGTTCCCCCACCTACCCCTCCACTCTCTTCCGCCTCGTGTCTTCGGGTCGACATGTTTTGTCCATAATATCACTCCCGGTCTTGACAAACTGTCTGCCCGCTCCATCAAATGTGTTTTTCTTGGTTACCATCGGTCTCAAAAGGGTTATCGGTGTTTTTCACCCACTCTTAAGCGTTATCTAGTCTCTGCCGATGTCACATTCTTCGAGTCTGTTCCTTTCTTTGAGTCTCCTGACCTGCCTCCTCCACCCATCACTGAGGTCCTTCCTATTTTTCCTCCTCTTGTCCCTGTTGACCCTGCTCCATCACCACCTTCTCCTATTGGTGCCCCTGGTCCCTACTACGGCACTCTCCAGGTTTATAGTCGTCGGCCACTACCCACCACCACCACTAACATCATCACCATCCGCGATTGTAGAGATTACATCAAAGCTCCTTTGGCCTCTCATCCCAAGCACCACCTCCTTTACCGGCCTCAAGACCTTGCCTCCTGCGTCCGACCTTCCCATTGCTCTTCGAAAAGGTATTAGATCCACTCGTAACCCTTCTCCTCACTATGTTAATCTCGCTTACCATCGCCTTTATTTATTGCATTATGCTTGCCTTTCCACTTTGTCTTCGTGTCTATTCCTAAATCTCTAGGTGAAGCATTATCTCATCCCGGATGCGACAAGCAATGATTGATGAAATGTGTGCACTTGAGCTAAGGTACTTGGGCACTTGTTCCTCTTCCTCCCGGAAAAACTGTTGGTTGGTTCTTGGTGGATTTATACGGTCAAAGGTTGGCCCTGATGGCACTCTTGATCGCCTAAAGGCTCGTTTGGTGGCAAAGGGGTATACCCAGATCTTTGGTTTGGATTATGGCGACACTTTCTCCCCAGTGGCGAAGATGGCTTCTGTTCGCCTTTTTCTGTCTATGGCCGCTATTCGCCATTGGCCCCTTCATCAGCTGGATATCAAGAATGCTTTTCTTCATGGTGATCTGGAAGAAGAAGTCTACATGGAGCAACCTCCAGGGTTTGTTGCTCAGGGGGAGTCTTCTGGCCTCGTGTGTCGTCTACACAAGTCCTTGTATGGTCTCAAACAATCTCCCCGGGCTTGGTTTGGTCGATTCAATATTGTTGTGCAGCAGTTTGGTATGACTCGTAGTGAGGCTGACCACTCTCTGTCTTCTATCGCCATACGATCAGAGGTCGTATCTATTTGATTGTGTATGTGGACGACATTGTTATCACCTAGGCGTGATCACCAAGGTATAACTCAAATAAAACAAAGATCTCTGTCATCACTTTCGGACCAAAGATCTTGGCAAACTTCGTTATTTCTTGGGAATTGAAGTGGCACAATCCAAGGATGGTATAGTAATCTCACAAAGGAAGTATGCTATGGACATTCTTGAGGAAACAGGACTACTAAATGCAAAGCGGTTGACACCCCTATGGATCCCAATGTTAGACTTTTACCGGATCGGGGAGCCTTTTTCGGACCAAGGAAGATATAGACGATTGGTTGGAAAACTTAACTATCTTATCTTGTTACCGTCCGATATCTCCTGCGGTGAGTGTGGTGAGCCAATTTCTAAACTCACCTTGTGAAGGGCATTGGGATGCGGTGATTCGTATTCTCGGATATATTAAGGGAGCTCCAGGGAAAAGGCCTTGTCTTGAAGACAAAGGACACACTCGGATTGTAGGGTACTCGAGATCTTTGATTGGGCGTTCTCCTATTGATGGAGATCAACTTCGGTTATTGTGTATCCATTGGGGTAATCGATTTCCTGGAAAAGTAAGAAACAAAATGTAGTTGCAAGATCAAGTGCAAGCGGAATATCGAGCCATGGCCTCACTTACTTGCGAACTCATTTGGTTAAAACGACTTCTTAAAGAACTTCAATTTGGAAACGTTATGCAAATGACTTTATTTGTGATAATCAAGTCATGCCTTGCATATCGCTTCCAATCCAAGATTTCATGAGAGGACCAAACACATTGAGATAGACTTGTCACTTTATCGAGAGAAAAGATTTTGTCCGGAGACATCACCACTAGCTTCGTCAATTCAAATGATCAACTAGCATGTTTTCACTAAGTCTTTGAGAGGTCCTCGAATAAACTATATTTGTAACAAGCTTGGTACATATGACTTATATGCTCCAAAATTAGTGTTGAAAACGTGTAAATATCTTTTATATATCTTTTATATATCTTTTGTATTTATGTAGTTTCCTTGTATAGGCTAATCATATCATAACCCTAATCCTTGTATTTATTATTATAGCTCTATATATACAGCTCTCCGTCGTGTAGTTGAAACACACGGTTTCCTCATATGTCTCTCTTCTCTTTCTCTCTTTTAACAATTTTGAAAAATATCATTTGGTTTTGACCTAAAATAAACATAAGGTTTATTTATTAAGTTAAAGGCTAGTATCGAGAGACTTGATATATTGTGATACATGGAAGATAATACTCGTTATTAGAGGACCTATCGCTATGTTTCATATATTTTGTTTCTTGTTATGATTGATGATAGGTTAAATGGACCAAGTGGGAGAATGATAAAATTTCCTGTTTGGAGTTTGAACAGAAAGTGCTCTGTTTTTTAAATTGGATTTCAGTTGAGATCCTTGCTTTTTTATCGGGAAATCAGTTCTGAATGTGGTCCATTTTCAATCTTCATTAAACCCATTATCACATTAATATTGAGAAACGGTTTCTTGCGAAAATCTTGCGCTCCCACTCACCCACGCCCTGCTCCACGTTGTTGAACTCTGTGATGGGCAGAGTTTTATAAATTCAACGCATTGCTCTCTGTTTTGAGTCACTCAATCTGTCCCTCTCTTCGGTATACAAACACTATCGAGCTTGAGTGAGTAAGGGTTTGGAAAGTCAAAGTAAAATATGGGTTACGATGGCGACGTGCCGACAATGACAACAAGTCGACAAAGCTTGAAAGAACAGAACAGCAATCGGGTTAGAGGTGTTCGAAAAAAATCTGGACGCAAGTAGAAACTTGATTAAAGAAAAAGAGTGAATCAAATAGTAATCACAGGAGGTTGATTTTCTTGATCTGTTCTGCTTCCGCTCGATTGATCTGAATGTGTTGGTTAAGTCCTTAGTATGTTTAGATCCTTTTTAGTCTTACAGCAATTGTATTTGAAAATGCACGGCAGGCCTCGCAAAGCGTTGAAGCAAGAAGATGCAGCAGCCTTATCAGCCACAGCTGAAAAGCTTCGTTCACTTCAATCTCAGTTCCTCGCCAACCACCACAGTTCCATGTTGCTTCTTCTTCTTCCTTCAACTCTCTCTCTCTCTCTCATTTTTCTTCTTCGTCGATTAGTTTTCTTCAATTCGAATTGCATAAATCTGGTTATATTACAGATATAGCAAGGAAGCGCTAGAGTTAAGCGCGAAGCTTCTTGATATCAATCCAGAGTGTTACACTGCTTGGAACTACAGAAAGCTCGCCGTTCAACAGTTACTCTCCTCTCACTCCGATTCCGATCCTCCATCTATTTTCGATGAGGAGCTCAAAGTGGTGCGTTTTCACTTTCTACACATTGAATTGAACAATGTAGATGAAGATTTTTGTTTTGCTCTTTTATTTTTCTAAGGTTCAAAATAACCTAGTTGATTTTTTAATAAGTTTGGAAAGTAAGTGCGTAATGAAGATTTTATTTTGTTTAGGTGGAGAGTGCGTTGAGGAAGAATTTCAAGTCTTACGGTGCATGGCATCATAGAGAATGGGTACTAAGCAAGGGGCATTCATCCATAGATAACGAATTGCGCCTTCTGAATGGTTTTCAGAAGGCTGATCCTCGAAATTTTCACGCATGGAATTACCGAAGGTTAAATTTTGCTCCCTTTTGATATCCTATTTTCAATAATAATAATAATAAATTGTGCAATTTGAATGATCATTTGGTAAGTTGGTGTCCGTTTTTGGGGTCTATGTTACTTCTTCCAGGTTTGTTGCTGCACTGATGAAAGGATCAGATGAGGATGAGTTGAAATACACGGAGGAAGTGATAGGGGCTAATTTCAGCAATTATGCTGCATGGCACAATCGTAGGTATGGCCATCTAAAAATGTACTTATTCCAAAGGGACATTCCAGTGGTTGCTGGCTCTGTGTTTTTGCTATACATATGCACTCATTTAATTACCTGAGTTATGCAGACTTAAATTTATTTATCAGCCCCCTTGTGAATATACCGTAAACTGTTTTCCATTTGTGCTTATGTGTGTGAAAAATGATGAAATTGCAATATCAGAAATAATGTTGTATTGTTATATGCATCTTGCTCACATCGTGGTACAAAGAAGATTCGTTTGTCCCCTCATGTCTGTTTTATTCTTAAATTATGTTCTAGAAACAAACATTGTCATCCATCAACCTTATATTTTTAAATGCTTTTCATGCAAGCCTTGGATGTATACTTCTGGTACCTATGCTTGATCAATTGTGGCTGAGATCTGTGGTTTGATTGCATGCCTATGCCCATCTGTGTACCTGACAAATATTGTTTTAGTTTTGTTAATAATCAATTAGCTGATACTTTGGAAGTATTCTACAAGATTCTGACGGAGACAAACAAACTGGTAATATGTTGTTGCATGTATTTAAAAAATGACCCCTTCTGCTGCTTGACATGTTGACATGCCATGTTCTATCAAAACATAAACCTGCCCATTTCCAAACATCATTGAATGATCATGATACATAATGCAATGGCCTTTATCAATTGAATATGAGTGAGATATTTCGACAGTGTAGGGAAGTTTGTGGGTCTGTATGTATTATCCTTCATTAGAATATTAGCAATCTTTTTTTCGTTTTCATTCAGTTTTTTCTCTTTTTTCCCTTCAATTCAACACCATTCTTTAAGATTTTGATACATTGGATAAAATGTCATTCTTGATTAACTAGTTTTCTTAATACATATCCCATTGAAAAATTTTCAGTATGCTTTTGTCTAATTTGCTGAAAAAAAAAGCTGAAGGATATTTCCCTAAAGAGAAAGTTTTGAAAGAGGAGTATGAGCATGTCCACAATGCTATTTTTACTGATCCAGATGATCAGAGTGGCTGGTTTTATCATCTGTGGCTTATTGATCAAACTGTGAAAACTGATGCTCCTCTACTTGTTTCATCTTGGCCTTCCCATGGATCTAATATAACTCTAGAGGGAAACAAGTGCCTTCATGGTTGTGGCTTGTCTCTGTAAAATAGTACAATATCAGACATTGGAACACTTCCAGTCATTCTTTATTTCAATCAAGCTGTTGAAGGCATAAACTCATCCATGGTGACAGTTAAATCTGAACTTTTAAAGGAGGATCTTGTTTGGAAACCGCTTTCAACAAACAACTCAAATACTGCTCAAGTTTGGGTTGTGTATCTGAACCTTGGAAATATGGAGCTCCAACCATCGAAAACTTACCCTGTAGAGATCAGCCTTGGACATTCTAAGGGTATTGTATCTTCTAGTGGATATCACTATGGCAATCCTTCCCAAATTGTCTTTAAAGTGTGTGTATAGACTGCTTATACAGAACCTGCTGAAGGACAGGGTGCAAAAATGACTTCATGGAAGGATGAAGATTTCCAAAAATTTGAGGATTTTCAGGAACCAGATTCCATTGTTTCTGCTGATCAACTAATTACTGAGAATAACCATATTTCAACAACTTCCATTTGGTGTGCAGAGGAAATTGTTGAAGAAATGATTAAATTTCGGGATTTATTGTCAGAGTTTGACTGGTAAGATTGATTTATTAAATGGATGGCTTTATGGTTTGAAATGCCACCTTGTAAGTTCTTTTCCCATGTTTTCCCATTTTTATTTCTAAATATTATGCCTTGTTACATTTTGTAGTAAAATTGGAAAGCTTACACTTGCAAGACTATTGACTGCTCTTGGTTCATTATCATCTCCACATTATAAAAGAATAGTTCATACTGAAGAAGTTCTTCAACTTTACGCTGATCTAATGAAACTGGATCCAACACATTCTCTGTACTATAAGGATGAGTGTAGTCTGATATTACTTAAGCAGGTAATTTACTCTTCAGTATTAAATGTCTACCAAAGCATGATTCCATACCCCTTTCATTGTTGTTGATAATGATGTTAGATACTCATGTGAATTTCAGTCAGTATATATTCCGTAGGATAGCCAGCTAGAATAACTGGACCTTTTCATTTCACATCTTCTCTCAAATGAGTGTGTTTGCTTTGGCGTTGACTTTTGAAGCTTTGATGAGGCCAACCTGGTGTATTCTTATATATACAATGAGCTTTATGTTATTGCAAATTTTCTGTTTCTTCCACAATAAATCATTTTTCTTTTTCATGTTTTGATGATTCTGCAGATAACTTCAACTAGGGAGTATTTACTACCATACTGCCACTACTATAAAGATGTAACAGAGACAATTACTGGTTATCTCTGTCTACGATTACAAAATCTATCACTGTCACGAATAGGGTGCATTGAGAATTTATTGTGGGTGCAAATGCTAGACCTTAGCCATAATGAACTTAGATCAATTGAAGATATAACTTTCATATCTTAAAATTTCACTCTAACTTACCTTTACCCTCCCCCCAATACAACAGCAATCAAGCCTTATTCCTACTAAGTGGGGTTGGTTACATGGATTCTAGTACACTGTTGTGCAATCCTGTGTCATAGATTCATGAAGCCCCAATTTTTTTTTACTCAATGAATCTGCATGAAATTTATGCTCTTCTATTTTCTTTTTAACTTTCATGACAGGATGCTTTGCTTGGTTTAGCAAAGCACTTCTCTTCTTCCCTCCCATTATCTGTCAATGTTTCATTAAGCCGAGTCTTTCTTGACGTTGCTTAAGCTAGGATAATTTTTTAATCTATGTAGCTTTAGTCAGACTACTGATATCAATGGTTGAATGAAAATTAATAAATTCACCTTAATGATTTAAATGTTTTTGTTTCATGTAATATATCTATTTACCTAACTATAACAAACAAAATTTAGCACAAGATGCGTTTTCAAGTTATAATGCAAAGAAATTGAACCCTGAAAGGTTGTCTCTAGCTTAGATTATATCTTTGGCTAATCACTTTTGGAAAGTTTAGCTTTGATGTTGTATCCAAAATTAGAAAGAAAAAATATCTCATACTGAATCTTTTGACAGGGTTGGAGGCCATGCAACTTCTATCTTGCTTAAATTTGGGTCATAATAAATTTGGTAGTTTTACTGCTCTGGGGCCTCTCAGATTGCTTAAGTCACTAAAAGTGTTGAATATCTCATACAATGAGTTAGGCTCTCACTCTATTGATACAACAAGATACCTGTGCTCTTCTCCTTTGTCTCATACTGAAGGATTCGGCTGGGGCTGTTTTGAAAGCCTTACCAACAGCATCAGTGCCACAAATTTTTGGGAAGCTTTCTTGATATTTGACAGCTTGAACTTGACAGAGTTAAACATAACAGGGAATGCAGTTGCTGATGAGAACTTCAGGTCATTTCTTGTCAAAGTTTTGCCTACACTCAAGTGGCTGGATGGTAGAGAATTATCCTGACTTAGTTTGACTTTTATGGATGAAGTTTTATCTTTCTGGTATAATGTGACGATGGTACTTTCATCCAGAAGATTATTCACTCATTAAGTAAACTTGTCTTGATGAAGGGCATTTTTATTACCTGTTTAGTTTTTGGTCCTTGCTGGCATCATGTGCTAGACTGCTAGTACAGTAACGCAAGTAAAAGTGAGTAACATTTTTTTTAAGTGTCTATACAAATACCAAACTACATCTTTGATGAGTGATACAAGCCCTTTGTTCCAATCTGAGTGCTTTGCCTTAACCATAACCATGAGTCCATGATGGAGAAGGTGCAGTTTGTACGATCCTTAAGCATATACAAGCTCTTATATATGTTTGTCTTGAATTTCTCTCAATTTTATAATTTACAGACACATGAATGTTAGTCCATTTCCCTTGTACAGGACCGAAGCATCATTTTCGTGTAATCAATTTCTTGATTATCCGTAAAAATTATATCAAGTCCAAAACTATACCTTACCATGCTGTTATACTATTTATTAGTTATTTGTTGTTTTTTAGTATATTTTGTTCTTGCTGAGTGAACAAAAACATAGAATATTGAATTAGAAATTTATGTTTCTGGTATCGATATGAAATATCAAGTATTTTCATTTTCTTTTGCTTGTCTACACAGGTTTAATACTTACGGATTA
Organism: Ormosia semicastrata; assembly: GCA_029884595.1. NCBI lineage: Eukaryota > Viridiplantae > Streptophyta > Magnoliopsida > Fabales > Fabaceae > Ormosia > Ormosia semicastrata. Next base: position 18,222,338 of record JAQQTO010000046.1, on the reverse strand, counting down.
GAAGTCAAAGACACAATTAGTTTGGATGTCCTTCTGAAAAGCGTGGGAGATGCTGATGTTTTTTATGTTTACCATTGAATTCTCAGCTATCAATTAGTTTTTTTAATAAAAAAAATGGGTGAATTCAGCTATCAATTAGTTTGTCGACATGTGGACGATACCCTAGTTAATGGACAACTTCATTAGTTATTTGATCTACAGAAACAAATGAATCTTGTGTCCCAAAGTTTTCCAACTTTTGAGAATTTTCATCTTTGCTTAAACATCACATTTACATCTCATTAATTAATGACAAACCGTCACATCACCAGTTGCAGCATCAAGCACAAATAAAATTCAACAAAATTAGTTCCCAGAAATTCGATGTTACAGTTTCAGATGTCCATTGGCCCTTTCTACTATTGCCAAGATTATGCACTTCAACGAATTAACTGTTGTTTTAGTTTCAAAATTCTGCATCCCATTTGCATCAGTCCATTTTCGCCAAAATCATTTATTTCTGCTCACTCTTGACATCTAATGAGTAAAAGGAAACACAAACATTACAAGGCACTTATAAAGTGATCTAAAAATTTTCATCTCAAAGCTCATAAATATTTTTAGTGACCAATTTTGATAGCTACTCCGATGAACCCAACCTGTTGAGCGCTTCTTGAGCCACGGACAACTGCGGCTCCAACTCGAGAGCCTTCTCGTAAGCCTTCTTAGCTTCCTCTTCCATCTTCTTTCCCTCATAGCATTCCCCTAACAAACACCAAGCCTTCACATTTTTAGGACTCAGCTTCACCGACTGAGTCAAATCGTCCAGCGCCGAGTCAACCGGGCCGCGTTGACTCACCCCTATTTTCAACTGAGCCCTCTTCAGCAGCGCATCACCTCTCTCGCCATCATCGAGAGACTTCGCTGCCAACGGAGACAGTGCCACGTCGATCGATTCGAGGGCCGAAGTTCGAAACCCTTGGAGTTCGAGAGCCATGGATTTGAGAAGGTACGAGGCTGCGTCCTTGGGGTCGATCGCGATGGCTTTCTCGGCTTCGGCTAGGGCCTCTTCGACCAGCGAGTTCGAACCGGAACCGGTTCGGTTCTTGGAAGATCGGGCTTGGGCGAGAAGCTGAGCGCCCTTGACGAAGTGGCGCTTGGCTTGGTTGCTGGGTCGGTTTCTGTGGCGGAGCTTGGCGAGGAGCTTCTGGGGGATGCCATGCATGTAGAGGAACATGAAAAGCATTAGAAGGATCATAGCAATTTGGAGCACGATGTCGCGCACCATTGCTTGTTTCTCACTGATCTCCATTGATAGCCACGGATGGATCTGAGGTTTTTCCGATGATAGAGGATTTGGGAAAAAGGTGTTTGTTTTATCAGAGAATCGGAATCCAGAGACGCAGAAATTGAAAGTTGACCCTTTTGCTTAAACCGCAGCCGCCATGCTTGATTGGGTTTTTTCTTCGCTCTTTTGTTTTTTTGATGGACTATATGAAAAACCAAAATTGAAAAGTGCCATAATATAAATACAAAAAATATATTATATGGTGATATGGACACATAAAAAAAAATAGTAAAATTAATGCCAATAAGATTTGGTTCAATTGACATTATATTGCGTTAAACATAAATGAATTTTTATCGAAAGAGTGAAAAAAATAAATTTTAATTATATATTTATATATTAAGATTAAAAGTTATTTAAAAATTATGTAAATATTTAAAAAAATTATATATATTTATATTTTAATTTTAATTATTCATTTAAAATTTAATAATTAAAATTTTTTTTTATTTTTTATAATAAATGTTCTTTATGCCATATACATTCAATATATGTATATATATATATATACATGTATTGTTAACTTCCATATATTCACGTGGACGTTAACAATTTGTATATTTTATTTTATATAAAATAATTTATATATTTTTTAAATAATTTAAACTAATTGATATTTTAGTAATTTAAAATTTTATAAAAAAATTTGATTTTTAATTTTGTTTTTATCTAACGGATTAAATTAGTCTATTTAACGAAAAAAATTAAGAATACAAATTTTATTGAAGAAAGAGAGTGTTTGACTTCAAATTTAATGAAGATAGAAAACTTGACTTTATTATTAAGTCTAATTATTAATTATTAATTATTAAATTTTATATACAAATATTTACAATGTTTAATATTTACAATATTTTACCAATTTTAATGCTTACAAATTTATTTAATAAATAAAACATAAAAAAGGTAATAAAAAAAGAAGAAAATACAGCTCACAAAATAATGAAAAAATACATTTTTTATTAAAAAATTGGACATGTTAACGTAAACAATGAACACATTCATTAAAAAAAACTAATAAACACATTAAAAATCTAATATAATATATATTATTATTTTAGTTACGTTCTTAACTTTTTCATGTAAACAATTTGTTTATGTAAAATGATTAAATTTTTTATTTTTTATCTTTATCTTTATTTATTTAATGAAAAGAGTTAAATTTCTCATCTTTAAAACTTGTATTGATATTCTATTTCTTTATAATATGACAATGTTAAGTTACTAAAATATCTTTAAAATTAAGTTATTTAAAAAAAAATATATTGATCTTTTCAACCTCTACATTAAAGCATTAAAGTATGAAGGTTAACAATATATATATATATATATATAAGAGTATTTATTCTTTTCTTAAGAGTTGAGTTATATTTTTCTAAAATATATTAATAATTCTATTAACAGTTAATAAAACAGTATTAAATCAAAAATTAAATGTATTAAATTTTTTAATAACTTAAAAAATATTTAATATCTTTTTTTTTTCTCTTGACATTGTAGAAAAGAATTATCTAAAGTCACAATATGCTTCTATTACGATAAATTACTGGGTCAATTTCTTCTCCTTTTAAAAATTAAGAAAAATATTAAGATAATTAATTAAGAAGATTTAAAATTACTTTCCATAAACTTGCTACCACTAAAAAATGAAATTTATAACAGCTAAATTCAGCACACAATTATTTGTATGCAAGAGTTTTAAATTTTTTAAATTTGTCTAACTTTTAACACTTTGTTTTTGTTAAAAGATGCTTTATATTATTAATTTTTAGGAGGTAAAATTAAATCTAGAGGCGTCAGAATGAACTTTGGTCCGTAGGCTAATCATTAGGCCCTGTAAATAGGGTGGGTTGGACTGCTACTTCAACAATTTGTTTAACCACTGTTTCGGCTCAGACCCAGCTTGTTTAACAAGTACTTCACCCAATTGCCTTAATAGAAGTGAAAATTTTGGTATGCACACAAATGCACTATATACACACTCACATAGAGTGAACTTCACTTTCTAATGGGACTTACTCTATGTGAGTATATATAGTGTATTTGTGTGTATGTAAGAATACCTCTAATAGAAATAGCTTAAATCTGTCAAAATAATTATTACAATATCCTAACTTTAAAGACAATAGCACAATCCGAATGAGTATATATATCCCTAAGGCTGCAATGTTGAAACATAGGGCCTCAAATATTTTAGACTTCAAGCTATCCATAAAAGAGCCAGATGTCATGAGTTTATTTATAAATAAACTATTCAGCAGTTCAGGAACCCGTCTGATACAGGAAGCACCTATTTGCACCTTTGCAGTTCTACTACTAGACTTCAACTTGATGGCTTTTATTGCCCTTCTGAGATGGGTTAGCAAGAAGCAACCAATATACAGTTGCAAACAACCAAGGGTCAGAGGATATGACATCAAGGGTCGGGTTACTTGTTAATTAACATTTCCTTACAAGGGCAACAAATTTCAGCGACAAGAAAACCAATTATGGCTGCGTACTCCTTAAATCTCACCCATTTTTATCATCTCTGCTGGAGACCTCAGCAGCTTCTTTAGTGACTCAACTATGCCAGCAAAAGATGGGCGTTGACCAGGGTCACTGCCAAGCCAAGTAAAAAGAGCAAGCGTCAGAAATAAAGCAATGGTTAAAAACATAGCAAAGGCCGTAGTTAACAAAGCAAAATGACACGTGAATTATGCTGATTTTGCTGAAATTGGTAAGGCATCTCCGCAAGGGATTCTCTATTCTAGTCTCTAGGCAAGAGCTGAAGTGAAAACTGCCAAAACCAATATTTAATAAGTCACAACTCACAACAAAGTATCACTTATTTTACTCCAAGGAAGTTTAGCCTGATTGTTTAATTCCTGGGCTTATCCTAATCCAAAAATCACCTAAATGAGTATGCACGGTTACCAGAAAGATTCCCACCTCGTAAAGCCAAAAGAAAAATCAATGATGTTGAAAGTTTATTATACATATGGAGATCCGAAATTCATGTAGACTATGAAAACTCTCTACATTATTGCCAGGACTGAACAACAGGCTTTCCAAAATCGTATAAACATGTCGCAAGTTACCAGAAAACATGACATAACTAACACTTACTCAGCCCAACAAGATTCCATGAGTGAGGCCAATACTGGGGAGATGTTTGGAGGGATAGCAAGCCTCCTATTCTGGAAAGCAACAGCTCCAACCACCTGAGAGTTCACATGAGGAAGATTACTTTACAAAATCTACCTATAAAATTTGGAGGTTTCATTTTGCCAACCAGTTGTTTGAAATATGTAAGTTCACATGTGTACCTCTTCAATATATGTCCTTTTAAATTAACAATTTATTGCAAATGATCCCTACTACTGTATGAATAAACACATTAAGTAAAAATAATTGGCTTCAAATGTTTACAATTTAGACCATAAATACTCATCAAGTTTACCTGGGCAGGGCTAAGTCCACTCCATGGTTGTTGCATGGTCACAAGTTCCCACAGGATAACTCCAAAACTGTAAACGTCAGATTTCTCATTTGAAGGTTCTCCGCGAAGAAATTCTGGGGCCATCCACTCAGGCTAAAAATAAAATCAAGAGAGTTACACACTTATTGAGAGTGAGGCACTATGAAGTAAAAGTTCAACCTCTAAAATATTGATAGAATGACCACTTCCAATATTAAAAGGAATTTGCCTCTATATCTAGGCCAACATGCAAAATCCACTGAGTCCAAATACAGGAAGGTAAGCCCATTGCTCTCTTAAAGCACACCTGAAAATACACATTCCACCCATCCAAAAGACTGAATCGACATCAAACAATTGACACTTACATCCAATCTGATGATCTATCATCTATCTAAAACATGATTGTATCATTGATCTTAGCACCACATTGTAAGGCAAAGGCTAACCGGAAGTAAAAGTTCCTTTGTCTACATGAATCAAGATGCAGTCGCAAATAGCTACACTAGTTGAACTTGAAGTGTTAAACTCTTTAGTCCAAACTTGAAAGAGCCAATTCCCCCCTACCCCCAACTCCCAAAAATTAAAAAATAAAAAACCCCACCAAAGCATCGGCTACATGAATCAAGTGACACCATTGTGTTCTATCAAAAACCAATCCCCCTCCCCCCTAAAAAAAAATATCCACAAAGAAGCAGTGACTATTCACAAGTTAATTGGAAGAGAACTAAAATAATAACAAGTCGATATCATTAAGCTTATGCACACAGAGTGAGAGACTTAACTGTTCCAGCAACAGATTTTGATGGTATGAAAGTGTTCGCCTTAAATCTGGACAATCCAAAATCACAAACCTGAGCAAGAAATGAAAAAAGAAGTCATCTACTTGCACATAATGTTTAAAAATTTCATAATGAACTGCTAAATCAGTTTCATTCCACCTTCACAGTCCAACTTTTGTCCACTAACAAGTTTGGGGATTTGAGATCCCAGTGCACGATTGGAGGTTTCAGACAATGGAGATAATTGATCCCTTTAGCCTGCAATCAGACAAATGATGTATCACCTACAGGACAATTTATTAGTGTAACAAAATAATAATATCAGGTACAAACCACATCTAAAGCCATCCGTAATCTTCTCCTATGATCCAGAATTTCACCAGATGCTGGCCTATGTATCAGGCGGAATAAACTACCCCTGTCATAAATGTACCAGGAAACAGCAACATTAAGGCATTAAATTCTTTACGCAAGAATGTTTAACATTATGGTTAACGGCACAAGAAGTTGGTTGTCTTACCTAGGCAAATACTCTGTCACTATAGATAGATGGGGGCGTTTTGTAACTGCACCCATGAAGAGCACCACATTTGGATGGCGAACACGTTTCATTATTGCAACCTAAAGTAATGCAAATAACAACTTGAATGAACTAGCTTCATTTTCGCCACTTTAATACAGAAGGGAAAATAGAAGAGAGTATCATAGAACGAGTTCCAAATCTTATTATGCACAAAAGAAGGATAAAAGTTTTAAGCATGACAGTACGAAACAGAATTCATTACTGTGCTCCACAAACCATGTGATATACTGATTGTTATAAGGTGCAACTAACTTAAATAACTGGAGTCTATGGCATACAGCAGTATTATTCTAGCTGTAGAAATATGGTCTGCAGAAGTAAGTGTTGTTATGAGTCACGTACTCCTAAAAGTCTGTAACTTAATTTGCATCAAAGAAATTATTTTTTCACGCCAAGTTTTGCATACAAGTGGTGGAACAAATCCAATCTGTACAGAAAAAGGAAGGTCCAGTTAAAGTATAAATGGGTCCAGTGTGCTTCCAACTATACTGAGATGCTGCCGTGCGTGCAGGAGCAGGAGTAAAAGAGATATGCATATTTAGTTTAGCAAATAGCATAACCATTACTTTTAAAACAATAATGAAAGCAGGAGTGGGTTAGTGTGGTGAGGGTTTGGGTAGTTTGTAAGAGGTCATTGAGAATGGATGTCAAATATTATATCCACTTCTTCCTTCATACTGTCAAATATAATCATCATTATCAAGATAATAAAATTCAAAATGTAAACCACTAACTTCTTAACAAATATTGATGCAAAAAGACCATGAGCGTACATGCATATTTGTCATTAATAAATGTGAATATTTTTCCTATCAAGATGAAACAACACTCGGAAACAAGGTAACAAGCATGAAAATAGGGAAACTGAAAAAGCATGGTACATAAACATTAGTAGGACAGAGATATGGCTAGCATTAGCACTACATAAAACAAGAAAATAATAATAATAAAAGATCTAGAAGTATTTTTTTATGAAAGTGAAATTATCAGATATAGAAAAGGACGAAGTACAAAACACTGGACAGAAGGAATACATCCTCCGGATGAGGATAATTGATGATCAGCTAATATGCATGCCTTCGGTAGCATGCCGGACAAGCACCACTTAGTGAAAATAATCCAAATCATAAACAGTGGCTATAAAGAGGCACCTTAGTACATTTGTCTCGCGAATTCATACCTCTCTCAGAAACTCCTTCAACTGATCATCATGGAAATCTTGTACTGTTAAAACCTTGACGGCAACATCCTGCAATATAAAAACTCACTAAATTCTCCACAACCGGGAAAAAAAAAATCAAAATAGGAATTACATAGGTCGTGTCCAAAAAATATATTCAGACATCCAATATAAGATGCTTCAATAGTTAAATATAACCAACTCATTTTGGAGGCTAAATGTCATTCACCTGATTGAATCATACAGACTAAGAAATTACACAGAATGAAAATATTAGAAAGCAACATTTATGTACTCAAATGTGACTACAACACAGAAAATTCGGCACAATGAAGAAAAGTGCATATTAACACTTACTGATCCATGCCATTCAGCACGATGCACAGTCCCGAATGAGCCTGGATAGAGAAAAGGGCAGTAGCATTTAGAGTTACCTAATGGGGAAACAAGTCCATGATACCAATTTTATGTGGATTCAAAAGGAAGGAGCAGGGGAAGCAGAAAAAGTACCAGCACCAACACGCTCTTTAATACATAAATCATCCCATGATATCTCAAGCCAGTCCATTGCAAGTGATGGTTCAAGATTCACATATCTTGGAATATTCCCAGCTGGTAAACAGCCCTGGTTTTCAATTCTATTGTCTACCTGTTTCAGTTCTGACTGGCCGGAAGAACTCAGTATAGATTGTTTAAAAGTACTTTTTACCACAGGACTTCCAGTTACAATGATCTCACTGTTGGAAGTTTCTTGTACTACAACTGTATCTTCACCTAGCCTGGGATATTCATGTAATGATGCTTCAGTGGCTGGATGAAGAGCTTTAGAAACATCTTCATGGATGGAAGGCAAAATTGAACCTAGAATTGCGCATTCCTCATCATTCCCTTTTAAACCAAAAGCAATTAGTGGTGGTTCTGTTCCTTCACAGGTTTGATCAACCGAAGCATAAATGGAGCCCTTATGATTTTTGAGCAAATCAGTTTCTTTCACTTGTTGATCTTTCTGTCCACAGCCTGCAGAACATTGAATAACAGCTAAGACTAACTTTAAACTAGAAATGCTCTCAGCTAGTTAAGATGTACTAAAACAGCACTACGAGAGCATAGGGTGCCCTGTCCTCGAAGGGTTAAAATATAAAATTTCAGAACCAACCATGCCCCACAAGCTTGAGAAGGAGGCAAAAAGCTTGAAGCTACTTTAAAATGCATTTACTATGGAAATTTAGGATTTGGACTAGAGGTAAATTGCAAAACAAAAACCAAATGTCTTTGAAATAGGAATAAATCTAAACTTTTGCGGTGCAAAAAAAAATGAAACATCTGGCTCAAACATGATTGATAACGCAAATGGCTCAAGGCATATAAGCATACACGATGCTTGTCTGCATGTGCACCATTTGCACAATTAATTAAAATATTTTTAGAAAATATAATTGATATAAAAGAAAATACGTGGAAATATTTAGTCCCTACTTTAAATAAGTTTAGGTAATATAAATCCTGAAGGTCCAAGAATATATGGATGGCTACAACAGATTCTTTCCTTGAGCTTGAAATTGAAATACTTACAAACAATTGGAAGATAAACTTTCCAGGTATGTAAAGCACAACGTACCGGAATACGGATGACTTTCAGGAATAACAGAACTGTGACTGGAACTTATAGCTTGAGAACATGCTGCACCATCCATATAAGGTGATTGTGATTCTTTTAAATGAGAAATTTGAAATGGGGAAGGCATCGAAGAAACATATGCTCCATTAATTGAGGAATCTGGCCCATGGACATTTCCTGGTTCCCCAACTAGATCGACTACATATTCCCTGGTAAATAATAAAGCAAAACAAGATACGAAGGAAAATACAGAGCAAATGTCAAATGATTGACAAACTTATCTACAACATTTAAAAAATAGATGCTCCACAACACGTTATCAGTCGCATGCCAAAGTCCTGATATGAGCAAGCTAAAAAGAAAGATGCAGTTATACAACTTATTGATCAATACAACTTGTTGAAAATGCCTAAAGCCCCCGAAACCAAGATGAACATGAAAAGATACAAGCAAAATTAACAACAAAAATCCAGGGTTAAAAGAAGGAAAATGGTAAAAACTACTGAAGGGATGCACGTAATTATGATATATTGACATAGAGTGTAACCACTTGGGGATGAGAGATGATCGCATTGGCATTACTCTACTATCGAAACATAAAAGACAAAGCAAAAATAGAGCAGCAAAGATAGCTATTGCGCTAACCTTGAGAGCTGCTGGTCATCTTTAATCTTGACTAGGCAAGAGGATCTATGATCTGCAGCACAATACTTGCAACCTCGAGCTATGCGACACGGCAAACCAATGTAATCTGCCAATCTCTGCATCATGCACGAAACCAAAGTAACAGTGAAAAACTAATCTGCAACAAGCTTTTCAAGAAACATAAATGCATCCAACGTAGTACAAAATGACCCCAGGCAACACCAATGCACCCACTTCATGCATCCATCCATGCATGCTCACTAATATTCTTATGCAACTAAAATGTTGTTTGATACTATATATAAAAACTAGAAAGCAATAATTCAGGAAAAACATTTTTGACCTTGAAGAGAATAGCCCGATGCCTACAAAGCCCTGTAGATAGGCTGCCAATGGGAAGCACAACACACTTGTGAAAATTCCTCAACCTCTTACTAACCAACTTCCACCGCTTGTGCAGATCTCCTTGCTCCACAGGGAATGGACCCCTTCATACATTCAAAAAATAAAAATGAAAATGTCAATATTAAAGAACCTCACACTTGAAGAATATTGGAGCGGACAAGACAAAGAGATTGTTATATATTATGTCAATTCTCACCCCATACATATGGCAACAAGTTTTCCTAGTTGTTCCACCAACACCAAGGTGTTCTCGGAAGCACAATACAATTCCTGTGCTTTATCTTGAAGCACCTTCAGCCTCGAGTCCTCGTGTCTATCAACAAGCACCACCTCCACACAAGTCTCGCTGGGTTCAACCGCCTTCAGCGCCATCAAAGTAGGTATCCGCCTACCTTCCTCCACATCATTGCACATCGCCCACAGATACGGATTCATCCCCAGTATGTTATAAAAACCGTCCGATATCTTATCCGAATAAGACAAACACCCATTCACCTGAAGAACCAAAAAAAAAAAAAGAATGAAACAATGAAACACACTGATCAGTTATTTATAACAATGAGAATCATCATCTTCTACACTCTTAAGAATGCAGTTGTGCGTTTTGTATTTGTACCCATAGACGATAAGAAACGGTTTCGGCATCCCAGGTCTCAGTTCCCAGAGTGAGAACAGGCTCGGTTACCGGGCTTGCCAAACAAGTGAGCCTCTTTGCCAACGTGAGCTGCAAGATGTAGCTCTCTTTATACTTCTGCGCCAACCTCTCTTTGCTATCTTCATCTTCTTCCTCCTCTTGCCTCTTCGTCGTGGTGGAGACCCTAGACGACAACGTTTCCTCCTTAATGTCGCTGGAAAAATTGCCATCCAGCGTCGTCCCAGAAAACAAGCTCCCAGCATAGCTGCTCCCGCTCGATAACCTCGGAAGCGAGACCTGCCGGTCGAAACTCCGGTAGACGGCGGGGTCCTTGACAGTCTCTGGCTGAAGCAGAAGGCCGCGGTCGTCCTCCGAGGAGGAGGACAAGCGGCGGTGACCGGAGCGATCTCCTTTTTTGTCGATCAACCAATCGCAGAAAGCGGCAATTTGCTTGTGTTTGGTTCGGCACTTATCGCCGCCGGCGAAGAGGTCCGATACGGCGGAGTGGTTATTACCTGATGAGACAACGACATCTTGAACGACGTCCTTTTTGGTTGGAGATGAAAGTGGCGCCTTTTTTGGAGGGTCGCTTTCGACGCCGAAAGTATCTGATTTGATTGAGTTGACGAGTTTCTTCTTCTCGTGATCGAATAGCTGTTTGGAAGATTCATCGAACCCTCGCTCGGGGAACTGGCGCGGGAAAAAGTAAGTGGTTCTGTGAGGCATTTTTTTCACTCACAATAAGTCACGAGCCTCTCGCCACAGATCTATAAAAAATGCACGCACTCACGTGCAACTGCAAACTACTTTCCGTCTTCGTCGCCGCCGCCGTCGCTCTTCTCCTCCTTCCTCCTCTTCTTTCTTCCCTCAACCTAAACGCAAGTATTTGCTATATGCGCGCTTGCTTCACCTTTTTACTCTAACAGTGCGTCAACGAGTTCAACTAAGCCATATATAGCTACTACTAGCTAATAAGTTAAATTGCATTCTACTTTTTCTGGATACGAAAACCACTTACGCCGAGCACCTGAAAGCCGCGGATTCAATCCGCGATTTCGTTCGAGCCCAGCATGGCGGTTTCAGGCTCGATTTAATTTCTCGTTGCGGAACTGACAAGGGAGCGTAATATGAATATATATGTATGTGTACTTAAACTAAAACCGAAACTGAATCCCACTGATATGAGAATTGAGATGCGATGGAGAATGGAGATTTGAGAAAGAGGAATAGGGAGGAAGAGAAGAGAAGAATATGTCCAAATGAATGTTATTGTGAGCTCTCTGGTTGGTTGTGACGTTGTTTGTTGTATTTTTAACCAGGGGAAAAGAGTTGTAACATGGAGTTCGAATATTGCAATGCGTGGTGGGAAATAATCAAAAAATATAAAGCTGCACCGATATGCTAACGGACGCCTCTTAATGAGGCGACACGTAAAGTTGATGACCAAAAATGTCAAGACACGCAAGGGCCAAGGTGCGCATTGCGCACGAGGGTATAACGTAGTATTGTATTGTAGTGCAGTCCGGAGTCGCTGATTTCCGTGTACACAATTTTTTTGTTTCACTCGTACGTAACATGTAGTTTTGTATATATTTATAAAAAATTAAATGGGGAAAATAATTTTTTATGATAAATAGATTTAATAAAATTTCCTTTTTTTTCTTTTTAATATTTTATCTCTTATAGATAAATTTAATATAATAAATTTATTTAAATTTTTTTATCAAAACATTACATCTTCTATTTTAAGTAAAAAAAAATATTTTCTAACACTTACTTTTTTCATTTTCTTTTTGAAAAAATTATCTAAATGTTTGCTATAAAAAAATATGTGCAAATATAATTTCTCACCTCAACATAAGGGATATATCATATGAATTTGGATCAGGTACAGTTTAGGTTAAAAAAGAACTACATCTCCTACAATTTCAAATCTAACGGTTGAAAAGTAAAAAATCATATTAAATTTTAATATTTTATCATTGAAAATCAAAATTTTAAAAGCTTAGATCCTCATTAATTTCTTTAAAAGAAACTATAGAGAATATCCTCATCCATATCATATATACCATCCCTGTCTAAGATGTTGGATGAGAACGGAACTATTTGATATGTTATATTAGATTTAATAAAAAAGTTAATATAATATAATATAATTTTATTAATTGTTTAGTATAAATATTTATTATATAAATTTATTCATTAAATTTTTTATAAATTAAAATAATAAATAATTTAATCAAGTCTTAAGAATGCGATTAAGTTTGATTGAATTTTGATATATAAATTGTTATAAAGATTTTTTTATTATAATTTTAAATACTTTTGTGATATCTTCAATCATTACTTATCAAATTTTATATTATAAAATCTTATACTAACAAATCTTATACTATTAAGTTTAATATTATTAAATCTTATTATATTTTCCGTACAAAACAGACCTTGTACAAGTTTAAAATGACGTGTTGGATTTTTTTTTTTTGAGTAAATAACCAAATAAGTAGTTAAATATGTGACGGGCTTCATATTAGTCTCTTAGTGATTTTAATACTATACGTGATTTTTAAGAGATTATTCTATAATTCTATTTATAAGTTCGTCTGACTTGTTTTGTTTAAAGAGTTTTGTTAACAAGTGTTTTTAATATAAGTATTAAGGAAGTTAAAATAATTTTTTTATATAAAAATAATATATTTAATAAAAAAATTGAAAAAAGATTAATTTATCTTGTTTTTATAAAAAAAAATCTATTTTGACTTACTTAATAAGTAACCGTAGAACACTTATTAAAAAACCCTTGTTTAAATTAACAGAGTTGTTGATATAGCATGTTAAGTTTAAAAAACAAGTTATATTAGTCTTCCAAAAATTGAAAACTTTGTCATATTAGCCCTAACAATTAGATGTGTCAAAATGAGTTTGTTTGGGTTGGCTTAATATATTTTAAGTTAATATTTTGTTAACTTAATCCAACTCATTATTTATTTAGGGTTGGACGAGTTGTTCACTAGCCCATCAATTCCTTTTTAAGAATAAAAATAATGAATTTAATATTTTAAAAAATTAAATTAATAAAAAATAAAAATTTATGTTACTTAATTTTGAGTCAATAATAAATAAATTAAAAATTAATATAATTATCAATTGAGTTTTAATTTTTTAAACAAATAATAATAATAATATTCTTATAGGTGTGTAACTTGTTAAAAATAATTAAAATTTAGACTAACAAATCAACTTAAATTGCATTAGGCCATATTAAGTTAAATTAAATTTGAATTTAAATTTTATTAACCCAATTCATATATTTTATCATGTTATTTGAGTTGGACTCATTTTAACAACTATACCGTATAATCCGTTTCCAATTTCATTCCCCATAAATAGATGAAGTCTTTGGTGCATTCTAGCTGATTTGAGTGAAATAACTATACTTTCGTCATCATTCCCTCTTCCGCCAACCTACTTTACAATGAAACTAAAAGCCTTTGCTTCATAAACAAGATAAAGATGGTCACTTCGATTCATTGCCGCACTCCCATACATCAAAGTTTAGTGGAAATCAGCCACCAGAGAACATATACCTGGCTGAGTACTTTTCGAGATATACCTTCGCCTTGTCCAACAATGTCTATATATCGCCTTCAACTTTCAGGCCAGTCAAAATATCATGTATCATTTACAGCAAAATTTGTACTAGCCAATAAGAGAGATATCAACAAAATAATATGGTCAATATTAGATTTTAATACATTTAAATTATGTATGGAATATGTAAACTACATATATTACGACCACATATGAACCATCATCACTTATTCAAATCGGTGCATCATTTTTTTAGAAGCCATGACACTGATAGCAACTTTTCCAGATTTTTAGAGTGATGAAAATATAATTTCATAACTTCAATACAACTTCTAGCAATCAATTTCATAACTTGGATTCATAATTCTAACAATCCATTTCATAACATTTATATAACCTCTTATCACATGCTTACGCCGGTCCAATTTCCAACAAAAGATTTATTAATCACAATAGCATCATTAGTGTTTTGATGGATTTAAGGGTTACTAGATAGTTGGTTTTCCTTTTTGAACAACAACGATCCATGTTGAGACAGATCTTTGAAGGGATTCAAATGCTCCGGTCGTTTGACAAGTAGACAATTTATATTAATTAATTTACTAATACCTAATTGGAGCTACTTAGTCTCGTATTTATAGAGCATGTATAGAATCCTCATGCAATCTGTGTTAAATGCAGGTATTTAGGATTAGTATTCTGGTGAAGATTACATTCCCATTATTATCGGGGTGAATCCCTATAAGTTAGGAATTCTTGATATGAGAGCTACTTATCAATCTGAGACAGTTATAAGTCCGATAATATTGTAAATAGATAATGGACAGTTATGGATATTTAGGGATATATCTTCTACACGTATCTAGCAATTATGACCCAACGTCGCTCAATGTGCATGCCTCCAAGGTCCAAACTGCCTTCAAGGCCTTAGCTACGTCGTCCAGGGCGAAGTCCAGTTATACGTGTGCAAATTGGTCTAACTAGACGAGATATCGGATCACGATCCAAAACAATTGCCCCCAACTTAGCGCTTGGAAGGACAGCCAAGTGTCAAGTTTTAGTAGAATCATCCGGACATACGGTTAACACAAGAGTCGAAGAAATTAACATTGGATCCCGAGCGTTTTACGCGAAATGCCGGTGTCCATGATATGTTGTTACATCCCTCAAATTCATTGCCCCCAAGTATTAATTCTTGGGATCTCCTTAGGCGTTCTCTGTGTAAACTCTGAGTATAATATCTGAAACTGCAAGAAGTAACAGTCTGCGATTCTTTGGAAAACTGTTATTTTGACTTTATTAGGAATTAAATATTCATTAAAGAGGATTTCGGTTTCATACTGTTTCCTAACTGTCCGCTACTCCCGTGACTAATCTGAAGCTGAGAGCATTAAACGTGGTTGCCATCACGCGATCAGTTCACCTTTTACGGGACTAATCAAAGTGCTTCATTCTCTCTATAAATAGAGAATATTTGCACTGAAGATGGCATCCCTTTCATTGTATTCCTTCCATTTTATAATTTTGTTTAAGAATGATCCTCTTTCAGAGAGAGGTTTCCTATTCATTTTTTGAACTTATATGGAGGGTTTTGCCCCCTACAAGAGTTATTCTCTTAATATTTTCAAAATTCCTAAAGGTGATTAGCTTTCTGCAAGCAAATTCCTTTTTCCATAGAGGCATTTCTTTCTTGGCGTGATGTTGAGTTGCCATGCATTTGGGGAGGTGGAAGCCTTTCTCTCCTGGCGTACACGGGAGTTTTTGACCCAGCGTGTTATTAGTATGAAATGATGCTTTCGTCATCTGGTGCATAGGGACATTGGAGAGCACTCTGTCTCTCTCCCTACCATCTTCCTGAGTGATTTGGAGGCACTAGGCCGGTCTTCTTCATAATGCGGTTAGATATGCAAGAATACCACTCCAGCGGAAAGGAAAACCCTCTAGGAGTAACTTGAGGTGATATGCTTTCTTGGACTTGCTTTACGAAGAGGTAGTCGATGCCAGCCTTTATTATCACTGTGAAGGAGGCAGGGAAGAAGAAGTGAAATGACTTTAGTCTGTTCCGGTGAAGAGAGCGGAGGAACTGTGGATGTGACGATACAACTGGGTGCCTTTGCGGCGATGTTAGCTCCGTCCTTAAACTCTTCTACGAACATTATTTTCACTTTCATTTTAATGTACTTTCTCTTTTGTTCTTCCGTAGAGGCTGACGATGTATGGAATGAAATCAATAAATTTTTTCTTTTCGAGAATTTGTCTTGTATCTCTGAAATTTTCTATTTCTGTTTTCTGCTTTACATTATCCAGGGTGAGTCGAACGCTTATCCCGGAGCTATATTAAGTTACCCCCAGCTCGGCCTTGGGTTGTTGGTATAACGAAATGTCGAGTTTTAGCTCTCACCCCCAGGGTCCGTGTTCTTCATAGGGTGAAGAGTTTTACCATGGTCTTTCGAAGTCCGCCTACCTTTCTTGGGGGAGGATATAGGGTTTGTGGAAAACTTTTGCGCTCCATGGTGAATTCCTGGAGTTGGTTTGCTGAAATTCCTGATCCGGGATCTTGGAAGACTTCGGCCCCAGAGACCAATGAAGTTTTTACTAAATTAACGACTCCGTAACTGACCAAGGTGGTCCATTAAATTTCGTGATCGGTGGAAGATTTCTGATATGAATTAATAAACTTTTTTGAGGTTGTATGTCCCTTGGCCTGTTGCGCAACCGTCCTCTCAACTGCCATGACAATTATGAGTGCCATGTGGCGCGCTCTGATTGTGTAGAAGTGCATAGCGCCCCGGGCGCCATAATGAGTATCTTTCAAATTCTAGATTGTCAAGACCGAAATGTCCCATAACCTTCTGGTCCCTACTCATAGGGGTTTAGGGGTTTTGAATTCTTTCATTATTCATGTCACTGTTCTTCTCTCAAAATCTGTGGTTTTAGGCGATTCTTCAGCGATATTTTGTAGCGGTGGAGGATAGTCTCAGTGTTTCTTTCAGCGCTTTGGCCTTTCAGTAACCCGGTTCTCCTCATTTTCTAAGGGTACCTACTTTCCCTCTATGTCATACATGTATATTTCATCTCGTGGGTGGTCATATGCTCCTTTGATGGAGCACACTTCCTCCATATTCTTTTGTGAGCAAGGGGTGGGAGCACTATTTTCCACCCTTTCAATGGCGTTACCCTATGGAGCACTTCCTCCCTCGCGCTTCGTGCAGCGGAGGTGTCTTTCTTAGGCTTTAGCCTTAGAGGGTGCGGAGGCCAGTGCATGATTGCAAGCAGTCTTCTCTGCTTGCCCACTTCCGTGTCTGAATCTTTAAGTTCAATTGATTCTGACTACCGGCCTCTGTGTGTTTCCAGGAACTCAAATAGCTAGGAGAAGAGTCGTTAGGCTTGAAGAACTAGTTCCAAATGCTGCCCCGGTCCCAGAAGGAGGATAGCCGATAGGACAGGAAGCGGCCATGGAGGATTGGTATACCCCTGGGTCGTGGACGATGCCTATAAATGAATATCCCATTTCCAACTAGGAGAACTTCTCGACGAGCTAAAAAGCTATCTGGTATTGACCGAGGCAAAGAATAGGGACCATGAGTTCCAAATTCTATCATCGGAGAACGAAAGGGTGTGTTCTACTCGTTAGGCGGGGCGAGCATTTCACGCACATGTATGAAGACTTTTTCGTTAGGTTTGGACTTTGGCTTCATTTCACCGACTTTCATATTGCCATTCTCCAGACTTTGAATGCTGCTCTGACCCAAATTTACCCCAATGGTTGGACCAACATCATGGCCTTTGAAAGGATATGCCGGTTGGTCGGGTTGCAGTGCTCAGATAAAGCATTTTTCTATTTCCATACCCGGTATTCCGTTCATGGTGTCAAGGCCCTTAAAAAAACTTGGCTCTCGGTCCGGTCGCAGAAAGGGTTGAAGGTCTTCTATCCGTACCGGGAAAGTTATAAAGATTTCAAAGAGAAGTTTTTTAAGTTGACAGCGGCTCGCGGTGTGCACCCATTTTGGTTAGGCGGAGACGGGGAATCGACATTTAGTCTGTATTGGAATCCGAGGGTGTAGAGTATTCTCACTCAATCATTTGAGAAGGAAACAAGTCATCTGAATGATGAGGATCTTGAATGTGTTGACTTCTTCAAAATGTGAGTCGAAGAGATTGATTCGATTTGGCCCAAAGATATATTAGATACCCCGGATGACAAGACTCTTTAGGCTATATTAGGTAGTTTAACCCATTGTCCAAATGTTAATTTATGTGCTTAACATTTTTCATAATACCTCTTAGCAACATTATAACTCTAATCCTCTGTTATTTTTGCAGAAAGTTTGGCCGAGATGTCAACTGGGAATGCCTTGGCAGTTCTTGAAGCCTTCAAGGCCAGGAATGCAGCCGAGTCGTTGGATCCTCCAGTGGATGCCATTGCAGCTCCTTTACCCCCACCAATTGAAGTCTCGATGGTGGACAAGAAGCCTATCCAGGTAGAGGATTCCCCTTAGGCTATCGAGACATGTAAGACAAAAGCAGTGGAGGACAGGTCATCGGATGGTCATGGTAAGAGGGCAATGGTCGATGAGGGAGGTGGCCCAATCAGTTTATACCATGAAGAATCAGACCCTTAGGAGTTCATTGATTATAATTTTCTGGATGAGCAAGTTACAAACCACCTTACCTTTCGTAGCACGAAGGATACTTTTGCGTGGTTTGAGACTTTTGGTCTCCGCCTTGCTGCCGAAACTCGATATTTGGAACAAGCTTATGAAGAGCACGAGGGGGAGATGGTAGAGAGAAGGCGGCCATTGAGTGAGGGGAAAACCAACCTCTTAAGGCCATGGAGGAGGTCGTGAAGGCCAAAAGTGATGCTAAGTCCCGGGTTTGAGAATTGGAGCGGGAGGTAGGTGCCCTGAAAGATGCTGAGAAGCAGAAATACTCCAGCTTGGTCGAGTTTAAGAGGTACATGACCGTACTTCAGACTGAGAATGAGGGTCTTTGTGCCAAAGATCAGCGGTCTGATGCTGAGATTAAGTCATTGTGAGATGATGTCCAAAAGCTTGTCACCATTTGCACTGATATCAATGGGGAGCGATTTCAAAATGCCATTGATCAACTCCAGCTCTTCAATCCCGGGGTGGCTGTGGCCTTGGACGGCCTGGATTCCAGGAAGGTGGTATGGGATGGGCATCTCGTGCAACCTAGGATTAATCCAAGTGTTGCTAAAACTTTGTCTGCAATGGCCATTGATTAAGGAACCGCTGAGGAGTAGGGAAGTGTTTTGTTTTGATTTTTGCTTCTGTCCCCTGCGTGGGGTTTATTGACTTTGTAAGGACTATTGCCCTGGTTCTCCGGGTTTTAAATTCTCCTTTATTTTGCTTTGCCTTGCGTGTTTGTTTATTTTCATGGTTTATCTTAGGTCCAACACCTTTCATGAACTTCTACATTGTCTGTTTGTTAGAAACTATGATCCGGGGTCCAACACCCTTTTGTGGACTTGTGGTTTTTCCAAAAGCTATAAACCATTGTTTGGGGTCCAACGCCCTTTTGTCGACTTGTAGGATCTCACGCGGCTTTAATTTAAGTGAGGCCTTGTCTGGGGTCCAATGCCTTTTGGAGGCTTGGGGATCCCCTTGGGACTTTGGCATAAAAGAAACCTTGTCTAGGGTTAATTACCAATCAATTTGGCTTTTGAGATCTCTCTTGACCTTGGTATAAATGAAGCCTTGTCTGAGGTCTGCCACCAACCATTTGGGTATTTAGGATCCCTCTTAACCTTGGCATAAACGGTCCTTACTGGGGTCTTTTGTGTATATGGTTCAGTGTGAGAATTTTTCCAGGACTTGGGATTTTTCTACTGCATAACATTTTCAACACAAAGACACTCTCGGGGGGTATAATAGTAGTCTGTCCATGCTAAAATGATCTTGGATTATAATAAAATATCACTTTGTTTTATTGATTTAAGAAATGATTAAGGTCCATACAAAGTGTTCCCATATTAATTAGGGCAGATTAAACATGAAGTAAACTAAGACTAGGCCTTAAATGACACTTAGCTATAGTACTTTCTAAGTTTGTCTGCGTTCCAGAAGTTCTTTACCGGTTTGCCTGTTAGTGTCTCGATGGTATAAGCTCATTTGCTGGTGCTGATCACAATGTGGTGGGGGCCTTCCCAGTTAGGGGCTAACTTCCCCTGGGAGACGTTCTTCCCTCTAATGTCAGCCCTGCAGAGTACAAGGTCTCCTGACTGGAATCTTCTAGGGACAACTTTTAGGTTGTAACGTGTTACCGTCTTTTGTTTGATGGTGGCATCGTGTATATGGGCAACGCGCATTCTTTCTTCCAAGAGGTCTAGGTCCTTCCTGATCTGTCTGGGGTTACTGTCTGCTGTGAGATGTTGGAGGCGCCGGCTAAGTTCTCTTATTTCTACTGGGATCATTGCCTCCCACTCGTAAGTGAGCTTGAAGGGAGTCTCACCTGTCGTAGAGTGGGGCGTAGTCAGGTAGGCCTAGAGGACATGGTCGAGCTGTTCGACCCAGTTTTCCTTGACTTCATCCAGCCTCCTTTTGTTTTTGCGAACAATAACTCGGTTAGCAGCTTCAACTTATCCATTTGTCTGAGGGTTTTCTACAGCGTTACAATGATGTTTGATTTTCAAACCAGCGAGTAGTTCTTCAAACGCCTTGTCCTTGAACTGCGTCCTGTTATCTGTCACGATAGACTCTGGGATTCCAAACCTTGCAATGATGTGGCGCCATAAGAACTTTTGGATTCTAGCCGAGGTAATAGTGACCAGAGGTTCGGCCTCGATCCATTTAGTAAAGTAGTCCACTGCTACCCCCAAAAACTTTAGTTGCCCGAGAGCTTGAAGGAAATGGCCCAGAATATCCATACCCCACCTGTAGAATGGTCAGGGTACGGATGTTGTGGAGAGTTCCTCGGGTGGAGCATGGTTGTGGTCTGAGTGGCGTTGGCACTTTTCACAAACTTGGACGTGTACTATTGTGTCGGCCTCCATTGTGGGCCCATAATAACCAGCTATAAGAGCTTTCAACGCTAGGGCTTTGCCTCCCAAATGGTGTCCACAGCTCCTCTTATAGACCTCTGTTAATACATACTATGCTTCTTTAGGAGTTAGACATTTGAGAAGAGGTGAGAAGAATCCTCGCTGGTATAACTGCTTATCGTAGATGGTGTATTAGACAACAGTTTTTATTAGCTTAAATGCTTCCTTTGGGTCCTCAAGTTGGATACTGGACTGTAAATACTTTACGATGGGAGTGATCCATGTAAGCTTTGAATCTCCAATCTAAAAAATAGTTGAAACAATGATTGAGGGCTGAGCTAAGGTCTCTTGGACCACTGAATGATTGTTCCTTGGGCTCTTCATGCTGGCTAACTTAGATAAGAGGTTGGCCCTTGAGTTTCGTTTCCAAGGGATGTGCTCCACCTTCACTGTTTGAAACCCCTTAAGGAGTCCTTCTACCTTAGCTAGATATCTCTGTAAGAGGGGTTCTTTAGCCTGATAGTCGCCCTAAATCTAGGATGTCACGAGTTGGGAATCACTACAACGTGTGATCCTTGTTGCACTCAGTTCCTTGGCCATCATCAATCTAACAATGCACGCTTCGTATTCTGTCTGGTTGTTCAAAGTAGGGAACTTAAACTTCAGGGAGCTTTCAATTGTCATGCCTTTTGGATTTTCGAGGATTACTCTGACGCCACTTCCCTTAGGGTTAGAGGATTCGTCAATGAACATTGTCCACGAAACTTCCTCAAGGTCTCCGGGGTCTAATGTAAGCTCAACAAGGAAGTCTGAAAGTGCTTGTTAAGATATATGTATAAAGTCTCCTGGGTTTTGGCCTAGTTAAGATAAGGGGAGATGATAACAGACTCTTGAGAGACATGAAGGCGTCCTCACACTTCTGGGTCTACTCGAAACTCGTCCCCTTTTCCAACAGTTGTAAGAGGGGGATGGATTTATGAGCAGCTTTAGCGAAGAAGTGTGTGAGTGCCACGATCTGCCTTATAAGTTGTTGAAATTCTTTTATATTCCGCGGGCTATGCATGGCAAGCACCGCTTGGCATTTGTCTGGATTTGCCTCAATCCAACGACCAATCAACATGAAGCCCAAAAACTTCTCGGCCCGGATGCCGAACGCACATTTTTCAAGGTTGAGCCTCATATTATGCCTTCTAACTTTCGCAAACACTTCTTCGAGGTCGATTGTGTGGGATTCGGACTCCGTGGTTTTAAAAATCATATCGTCAATGTATACTTCAAGCATTCTCCTCACTTGACTTTCAAAGATTCTATTCATCATCCGTTGGTAGGTGGCTCCCGTGGCTACCACATTCTTTAAGTTAAAAGGCACAACTCTGTAGTAATAACTTGCCTTTTCAGTGATAAAAGCAGTTTTATCTTCGTCTCCGGGGTGCATCAGAATTTGATTATACTTGGAGTAGGCGTCCATAAAGGAGAGTAGCCGGAAGCTGGATAGTTGTCAACCAACTTGTTAACGTTGGGGAGGGGGTATGGATCTTTAGGGCATTCCTTATTCAGGACTGTGTAGTCCACACACATCCTCCACTTTCCATTTTACTTTTTCACTAAGACCACATTAGAGAGTCATGTGGTGTAAGAGATTTTCTTGATGAATCCAACATTGAGTAGTTCTTTGACTTGCTCCTCAATGATCTGTTGTCTTTCAGGGCCAACTTTCATCTTCTTCTAGGAGACCGACTTCGTGTCCTGTTTAATAGATAAACGATGACAGACAAAAGCGGGGTCAAGCCCAGGCATGTCGGAGGACATCCATGCAAATAAGTCCTTATTTCATTGAAGTAGCTCTATTAGCTGGCGTTTCTCCTGCTCTTCCAAATTTGCACCTATTTGGGTGACTTGATCAGGCTTGTCACCTAGTTGAATTGGAAGTAGTTCTCCTTCTGGATGGGGTCTGGTACCCCGAATTTCTTCCCTGACATCCAACTCGGTCATAAGGATGTTAGCTTGATCCAAGGCCGAGCTAGACGTAAGTATTCTTGCTTTCCTGAGAGTCCTGCAGATCTTGAGGCTCTCATTATAACATTTGCATGCCGTAATTTGGTAGCCCTTGACCGTGACCACCTCATTATTTTTGTTAAGGAATTTCATGGTCAGGTGAGCGGTGAATACTATTGAGATAATATTGTTCAGGGTAGGTCGCCCCAGAATAATGTTGTAAGCAGGCGAACAGTTTACGACCAAAAATATGACTTTGACAGTCCTGTAGATTTTGTTATCCTCGAAGGTCAGGAATGTTTCAAAATAGCCCACTGGGGCAATTTTCTCACCAGAGAACCCAGTGAGCTCACCTTCATAAGGGGGTTAAGGCAAACATGAGGAACCCTAGCTTTTGGAAAGCTTCCATAAACATTATGTCTGTAGAGCTACCCTGGTCTACGAAAATACGTCAGACTTAGGCATTAGATATTATTTCGGAGAAAACGAATGGATCATCATGATTTCAGAAAATATCACCGTAGTCCTTAGTGGTGAAAGATATCGACAGTTTTTCCCTGTCATTAGCACGGGGTCTGCAAGTAGAGCCAAAAACGCTCAATACTACAGTTCGTAGTGCTTTCTTCCGGGAATTACTAGATGAACCTCCTCCTGCAAATCCTCCAGAGATTGTGCTGACCAATCGATCAGTCCCATTAGTCCTATTTTGAGTATCTCAATTCCTATCCTGCCGGTTGTCCACCTCACGGCAGGGTGAAGTCCGGGATTTTCTGATTAGGCTGAGCGTCCTCCTCCTTTGTCGTGGGGTTGGACTTTACCTGAGGCTATGACTATGTCTTTGTTCCCTCCTCCTTCCGAGGTTATTACTATTCCAGATCCCGACAATATATTTCTGAAGCTGGCCTTCCTTAATAAAAGACTCAATGACATCTTGGAGCTGGTAATATTCTTCTATTTCGTGGCCATAACTTTTATGTCACTTACAATACTTAGAGTGTTCCTTCGTCTTTTTCAGAGGTGGTGACCTCTTAACATTTCGGAACTCAATCTAAAGTATTTCTTTGAGAATTGTTTCTCACGGGGCATTTAGTGGATTGTAGTTGGAATATTTGGGCCGGTACGCATCGCCCTTGGAGGAGTTTCGGGGTTGGTTAAAGCTTCGATTATTTTTCTGGTGAGTGGGTTTACATTTTTTCAAAGTCTCTTTATCCTTAATAGCTTCCTCCAATTCAATGTATTTTGCGGAGCGAGCATGGAACTTATTCATAGTCTCCACCTTCTTTTTTGCTAAGGATCAAAAGAAGTCGAAATCAGTCTGAAGGCCACTCTGGGCATGGTGAAGGGTGATCCAGTCATCCGGACTGACTACACGAACAAGGGCGGTGCTGAATCTCTTAATATACTAGCGAAAGAATTCATTACTCCTTTGACGAATCCCGGAAAGAGAGTCAACTGACTTGGGTTGCTCCTTAGCAGTGGTATAATGCGACAGGAAACATTGCGTGAGATCATCCCATCCGGAAACAGACTTCAATTGCAAGGTTGAGAACCAACGAAGGGTGCCTTTTTTTAAGAAGAAGGGGAAGACCTGACAAATAAATTTTGGGGATCCTTTGTGGAACTGCATTGAGTGGATGTAAACGTCAAGGTGTTCTTGTGGGTCTGTCGTACCGTCATATTGTTCAAGATTAGAGGAGGGATTAAAGCCTCTAGGGATCCTGTATGCCATTAGTTCATTCGAAAGGGTTGTTGTTAGATGCCAGGAATCAGAGTGTGTTGTTTCCGACGAAATGGCTATTTCATCGCGCGGTGGCCTCCTCTGGTTGTTGGCCATATTCCGCCTTTCGTGGACGTTCTCCATGTGCATTGATTGTTCTAGCTCATCGATTCGACGCCATTGGTCGTCCAACAGATGGCGTTGCTTGTCAAGCTGCTGCATTTGCTAGGCTACCAATTCCTGGAGGCAGTTTCTGGTCATCTCAGGGCGGGCAGGGGCTCGGCTGGAAGCATGGCCAGCAACATCGTTATTTAGAAGGCCTAGGCGTAATTGCACTGGACCCTTAGATACTTAAGCGACATTATTGGCCCTCTCTCCAGGGCGGGCAAGCCTATCCATGACAGACCTTCTGCGTGACGGGAGTGGACTTTCGTTGGAAAGTGAAGTCTTATGTCCATTGCGCAGTCGTTCTGCCCCTTACAGCTGAAGCTTCGGCTGCAAGTGGTGGAGCTGGATGAGGAGGGGACTGCGCCGCTGACTCATATCTTTGTTTCATAGGGGGTTGCGCAACCTCCCTTTTTGAATGTTGATGTGTGTTTACCATGATTGTGTGAGATTAGAACTTTAAGGATTCCTACAGACGGTGCTAATGTTATGAAGTGGATTTAGAGAGTACTTAAGATAGACACGTAACAGTGATTTCCTCTTTGAGCAAAAGCAGTTGAGCGTGTTGAGACAATGAGGTGGATACCTGCAAAGGGATATATATTGATTAATTTACTGATACCTGATTGGAGCTACTTAGCATTGTATTTGTAGAGTATGTATAGAATCCTCATACAATCTGTGTTGAATGCAAATATTTAGGATTAGTATCTTGGTAAAGATTACCTTCACATTATTATCGGGGTGAACCCCTATAAATTAGGAACTCTTGATATGAGAGTTACTTCTTAATCTGAAACAGTTATGAGTCCGATAATATCGTAAGTAGATTATTGACAGTTATGGATATTTAGGGATATATCATCTGCACGTATCTAACAATCTTGATATTATGATCCAACGTCACTCAATGTGCATGACTCCGAGGTCCTGATTGCCTTCAAAGCCTTAGTTATGTCATCTAAGATGGAGACCAGTTATATATGTGCTAAGTTAATCTAACTAGACGGATCTCGAATTACAATCCAAAACAATTAGGTATCTATTAAAGATTAATTAACCACCACCACCAAAGACTTCCTATGTTTCTAGAGAAGGAATTTGGAAACTAAGGCCTAAACATTATCGGGGAGATTAATATAACTTACTTTTCACCGTGAAAAAGGGCTTGTGACATTTAAGCACTTATCGTACCATATTAACAAGTATGATAATTTAAATGAAGAACATTTAAATGATTAAGTTAACTTGAATTACGAAACAATTTCTTAGCGACCATGAATGAGATTTAAGATCATTCATAGACTGCTCATGTGAAGTCAATTTTATTTTTAGAGACCAATTTGATAATTTAATTTAATTTTTGATTTCTCATTTATTTGTTTTTATTACAATAGAATTAAGGATTAATAGACTACGGTATAAGTTAGTAGCTCTTAGCTTTATAAATAATATTAAATTGGGTACTGATGTTTATTTTTTTATAATATTTTATTAATAGTTTATTGATTAAAAAAATTAAGACTTGTGATATGTACTATTTTAAGAATAAGGTCTCTCTTTAACTTTTATTAAAGGTTTTTTGTTAAATTATTAATAAAATATTATTCATTTAGTTAAAATGTATAATTTTAATCATGTTTCCTTTATTTTAATTGGCAATAATTTTTAACTGGGTGACAATATTTTACATGAGAATATAATTAGGGAGCAATAGGGGAAAAAAACATCAGATTTGAACCCAAAATGAGCATGTTTGGAAAAATTTTTTGCCAAATAGTTATTTTTGGAGGATTAAGTTATTTTGTAAAATAATTATTATATTTAGATAAAAAAATTATTTTTTAAAAAAGTTTTTATACGAAATTTAATGTAAAATAAAAAAAAATTTTCAGTTAATAATCATAAGTTAAAGATTAGAGCTTATAATTTTAGTTTATAAATTATTTTTTACACTTTGATATGTAAATATTATTTTACTCTCAATTAAATAATTTTTTAATTATTTTATATCTACTTTAATAATTTAATACATAAAAATAATTTTTTTATATCATCTAAATAAATCATATTAACTTAAAATTAATTTACAACTAATATATATAAACATAAAAATAAATTAATTATAATCGATTATAACAATAATCGATTATAATCGAAACATAATTTTTAATTTTTAATTTTTTTAAACAAGTCTTAAGTAGGCTTAAAAAAATTAATTTTTTTTTTAATAACGGCATGTGATGACTGTTGGGAGTTTCGACTTTGACATAGAAGTCAATATGTCATGAATGTGCGTGCTGTAAAGGCCAACTACCTAGTATTTTTCGGGTTGTAATCTTTATTAATTTTCTTCTTTTAGGTCTTTTCCGTCACTTGCTATGCGTGATCCTGTCCAAATCTTAATGAATCAGATCCTCTCGTGATACTCTCTTGTATAAAGAAAGGTCCTGTTATCAAGTGAAAAAAAAAAACTACATATATTGTATATGGTATATTATAAAAAAAATTTATACATATTTTATATAATATGTAAATTCAAGCGTGTATTTTTTATCATCAAAATCCTCTTTTATTTTTATGTAATAGGAAAGGATCCTATAATCTTAATTTAATCACAGCTTTGCCATTTTATTTTGTTTACTGAACAAGTGCTTGTTTTATACATACTCCCTCCGGTCCATTAAAAAACATGAAAATAAAATTAAAAATTAAAAATTAAAAATTAAACAAGATTTTGTTTCCCTTTTTGTATAGTTTGCATAATTGTCCTATCTTATTTTAAGTTTGACTGTCAAAATTAGAAACACTGATGCAAACTTCGAGTAATTTATTCATTAAAGTATATAATTAGAAAAACAATTATTAAATGTTTTCACTTACCTGATTTTAATGTGCAGCTTTGATTTTAATTTTGTTACTTTATATGTGATTTATTTTGTCTTCATGGAATCACTTGTTTTTTCGTTAATTTTTAACATGTGAATATATATATAAGGGAGATCAATTAATATTATTGTAAGATTTGATACACTTATATTATACAATAACTTTTTATATAATTTTTTTAATCTAATTATTGAATTATAACTATTGATTATCTAAATTATTTGTGTCAAATTTTTTTTAAAATTAAATATAATTAAGAATGTAATCAAATAATTCTTATTTTAATAATATATATTATGTTGATTTGGATTTGTATTAATAAAGTATTGAACACTTTTAGATTAATGTGAAATTTTATATATATGATCTAAATGATATAAACTTTCAATTCAATAATAAATTTTATTAAAAAATTATTCAATGGTGTATAAGCTATTTTTACTAACACAAGTGTCAATTGATCCTTACCATATATATATATATATATGATATATGTTTAGTGAGATAAGTTTTTATTATAAGAATGTGAGATAAATAATTTTTGACCATGTAACTAAAAATTACTTAAAGGACATGTATCACTTAAAAAAGTTACATGTATTTTATGTTATAATATTGACCATTCATGTAATATTTAATGGCCTCAATTCACTCATCTCGCCTCTTACAATAAATACTTTCTCACATAATATATATATATATATATATTAGAAACACTGTCTTTCAATTAAAAATGCATAAACCATGTCATTTTATATTATATATGCACTTATCACATGTATTTTTATTTAAAATATATAAATAAATAAAAATATAAAAAAATTACGTGATAACAAAATAAAATTCACAAGCGAAATAATAAATTTCGAACTATAGAATAACACATTAAAACTAGATTAAATTACAATTTTTTTAAAAAAAAATTAACCAAAAGCACACACATTTACACAGGAAATGTTTTGTGTCTAACTTTTATACGTACGTTGTATTTATATCATATGTTAATATGAGAGAAATGTCAAATCATCATGTATGCAGTTATAACATTTTTGTGAGATATGTCGCAACCGGGATCGCGACGGGACGACCGAAAAAAGATAAAATATCAATGGAGTCGCCACCAATGTTTATTTAAATTGGGAAAACATTAGAAAAACCCTTTTATCAGGAAAACTGGTCTTTTGAAAATGAGTTTGAGTCCGGGAGTCGATTACAGATAGGGAAGGTGTTAGCACTTATCTTCTGCTTCCAAGAACTGCATACTTATGTTAGTTGTGCAAATTTTAATAATATCAAATATATTTATTTTAACCCTCTAAACAAAAGACTTTGTAATTATTTATTATTTTTCATTTTTTATTTTTGAAAAGAAATAAAAGAAACAACCAAATTATGAAAATTTATTTTTTTGGCTTGACAGAAATGGATTTCTGCTCCTACGTATCTCCCTGCAATGGAGAACTCAAAGTCACGTAGTTCTTTAGAAAATGAGTGTGGGTTGGTTGATTTTATTTAAAAAAGATTTTTTTTGAAAGTGAATCCATTCTTGCACAGATTCAAGTTAAGACTTGAAATTACTTCGAAACCCTTATGATCCAAATGACATTGAAGATAGCATCTGCTATTCAATCACCATCATTAATCATTGCATTAATTTAAAGACCCCTTTTTTTATTTTTTTTATTAAACAAAAAAGAAACACACAAGAACAAACAAGTAAACACAAACAACACATTGTCATATCACAAACTAAATGAATACAATAAATGTATATAAAAAAATCAAATTAAATACAACAACTCAAAACAAATTCCATTATTATTTTTTTAAACATCAATTTTTTATTTAGAAACAAACACTATGCCTTAGCTTTTGTTTTTTTTTATTCTAATTTTTTTATTTTTCGTATTTTAATTTTTATATCATTTTTTATCCCTTTTTATCATTTTTATTTTTATCTTTTAACAATTCTTAGCTCCATTTAAAGAAAAAAAAAAAACAAGCACAGGATAGTGGATCTTTCCTTTTCTCTTTTTCTTTTTAAAACTTTACTTAAGCCCAATTGAAAAGGAATAGTAAAAAAAAGGGTGATAGCTACGTTAAAAATAAGAATAACAAAAAAGGTAGAATAAAAAGGAAAACAAAAGGTTAGAAAAGGAAAGAAATAACAAGGAGACAAATGCCAATTAAAAGGAAGAGACTTTTGGGTCTCTGTAAGTGAAAAACGACGCAGGGAGCAAAAGGAAACAAAGGGGGAATAGTAAAAAAAAGGTGATAGCTACGTTAAAAATAAGAATAATAAAAAGGTAGAATAAAAAAGGAAAACAAAAGGTTAGAAAAGGAAAGAAATAACAAGGAGACAAATGCCAATTAAAATGAAGAGACTTTTGAGTCTCTGTAAGTGAAAAACGACGCAGGGAAAAAGGAAACAAAGGGGAGTTAGGGGCGGCTCACGGTGATGCACCGGTTGCGTGCTTGGCTATTTCACCGCGAGGCAACGGGTGAGGGGCCGCGCGGGTCGCGGCGCGCGTAGATCCGGGTGTTTTGGTATGGGTGGCGCGGCGGCACGGTCTGGTGGGGCTCGGATCTGGTCCGCGGTGAGGGCGCAGCGGTGCGGTGGGGGTCGCGATGGAGTCAGCAGTTTTGGAGGGATGATGGTTTTTGGGTAGTTGTGGGTTGAAGGTGAGATGGTGGTGACTCACCGAGTTGACTCGGTTATGGGTGATTAGATGGTGTTGGCTTTTCACGTGAATGGAGGTTGGAGATGGAAGTAATGAAAGGTGGTTTTTGGGTGGTGATGGTGGCAAAGGAAAATGGAAGAATGTGATGGTTCTGTGGTGGCTTCTGCGGTGTTGCCGCTTGGTTTGGAGGTTGAAGGTAAGGGTGGTTCTGTTTTGGGTTGCAGGAGGGTATTGAAGGATCAAAATGATGAAGGTGGACGTGTGGTTATGGAGGGGCTACGTTTTGGAACTTGGTGTTGTTGGTGGTAATGAGGGTATGGAAGCTTGAGGGTGATGGTTGGATGAGGTTCTGTGCAAACGTGAATGGAGTTGATAGGGAGAAGGGTTGGTTTTTTTTCTGAGAGCTAAGGTGTGGTCTCTGCCTGTTGGAGAAAAAAATCTCAACCCCTGCTTGCCTTCTCCTTTGCTCTTTTATCTGAAAAATGGAGACTTCCCCCGTCCAAGGTGGAGAGACTGCCAGGTTGACCCAGCTTGGGTCACTCTAACACTTCCTCATTTATGCTTGCTGCCCTCTGCTCCAAGCTCCTCCTTCTCCAATGCCTGCTGCCCTTCCCAAACCATGATAGGCAGCTCCCCAAGGTGTGCAGGAGTGCTGAAGAGCCAGCTGACACACAGCCATGCAAAGCTGCGTTTTTCTTTTTATTTATTTTTGTTTTTTTTGCTGTAACAACAGGAGGGATTTCTTTTGTTTTTTGTCTCTTTTTTTGTTTTTATTATATTTTTATCTTTGTTTGTACAAATAAACTAAACTAGAGTAAGAACTGACCAAGAAAACAAAATGCTCACAATATTGCAATTAAACATTAATCATTAATTAAGACAAAAATTTTATGGACAAAATTAGGTATCAACAGCTGCCCCCATTTGCTTCATATTTAAAATAAATGGGAAGCAAATGAATTGATTTAATTTTGTCCATGAAAATTTTCATTTCTTGCTCCTTTTATTCTTTTTTTTTAGAAAGCAAAATGACGCAAAAGCGAAGGACATTAAACGAGGGAGAAAGTTCGCGGAGTCGGGCATCCGCGGAGGCTTGACAGAAAATTTAAAGCAAAAAGATAAAAAGCTTGCGGAGTCGGGTATCCGTCGAAACTTGACAGAAAACTCAAAACAGAAAGGACACAAAGCTTGCGGAGTCGGGTGTCCACTGAAGCTTGACAGAAAACTTAAAACAGAAAAGATACAAAGCTTGCGGAGTCGGGTATCCACTGAAGTTTGACGGAAAAGAAAAAGCTTATGGAGTCGGGTATCTGTCGAAACTTGACAGAAAACTCAAAACAGAAAGGACACAAAGCTTGCGGAGTCGGGTGTCCACTGAAGCTTGACAGAAAACTTAAAACAGAAAAGATACAAAGCTTGCGGAGTCGGGTATCCACTGAAGCTTGACGGAAAAGAAAAAGCTTACGGAGTCGGGTATCCGTCGAAACTTGACAGAAAACTCAAAACAGAAAGGACACAAAGCTTGCGGAGTCGGGTGTCCACTGAAGCTTGACGAAAAGAAAAAAGCTTACGGGTCGGTATCTCTTGAAGCTTAACGTAAAACTTAAAGCAAAAAGATAAAAAGCTTCATGAGTCGGGTATCCGCCGAAGCCTAACGGAAAACTTAAAGCAAAAGATAAAAAGCTTGCATGGAGTCGGTATCAATGAAGCTTAACGAAAAAAAAAAGACAAATGGGCGCGGGGACCGGAATTAAAAGACAATGGGTGCGGGGACCCTAGAAACTTAAAGACAATGGGTGCGGGGACCCGGAATTAAAAGACAATGGGTGCGGGGACCCGGAATGAAAAGCGCGGTGGGTGCGGGGACCGAAACTTAAAGACAATGGGTGCGGGGACCCGGGAATTAAAAGACAATGGGTGCGGGGACCCGGAAACTTAAAGACAATGGGTGCGGGGACCCGGGAAACTTAAAGACAATGGGTGCGGGGACCCAGGAATTAAAAGACAAAGGGTGCGGGGACCCGGAAACTAAAAGACAATGGGTGCGGGGACCCAGAAACTAAAAGACAATGGGTGCGGGGACCCGGAAACTAAAAGACAACGGGTGCGGGGACCCGGAAACTAAAAGACAACGTGTTGACTTTGTAAATGCATGTGATGGTAGAGATGGTGCATGATGCAATGGATACAATGAATGTGATACTTGAGGACGATGCATGTGATGCCAGAGGCGATGCATAATGCAATGGATGCATAATGATGCAATGAATGTGATACTAGAGGACAATGCATGTGATGCCATAAATGACGCTTGAAGACAATGCATGTGATGCCTAAGATGATGCATGATGCAATGGATGCCCTACTGTAGAGATTCTCATAAACAAATTGAGTAAGCCAAATTTTTTCTCTTTTTCATTTTTTGTTGTTTTTTTTTTATTTTTTTGTTTTTTGCACATCGAGCTTTGGTTCCACAACCCTTAAGGACTTTTCCCGCAACAGGATCATGGTCAAACAGTAACAAAATACGTTGATTGGCCTTATGATTTTTCTGGTGATTCTTTCTTTTCTCATCAGCACTTAAAGGGCCTCGAGCCAGAACACTTTATGCAATGGGCCTTTAGCCTAAAAACTCATGAAGTGGGCCTTGAGCCCAAGAATTTGTACAATGGGCCATGAGCCAAAGAAGTGAATGAACTTGAGGAACCAAACGCTTCTTGGAAAACTTTGACCAACCAAACTCATATTCAAAAGGGATCATTGTTGAATTTCTCATCATTAAATATGGCTTGTGTAGAAGCTTGTGACCTTCTTTCCCCAAAGGTTCTTATTCCCAACGGACACACTTCAATCTGAATTATCCATTGAGGATGTCATTCTCTTCATCGATTGAAACTTTAGAGTTCCTTTGACTTGAGTTGTTCAACAAGAAGCTACCATTAGATGGTTGAATTGTACTATTGTGCTTATGTTCACCCAACCTGAAGCATCATGTACCAGATATGCATGGATTCAAAAGTACAACATGAAAGAGATTTACTACCTGAGTGACCTTTTTTGATTGATTTTGGGAGTATGATTACACGAAGGACATTTACAAAGGATAAAAACACTAGTGGAATAGTACAAAAGTCAAGAGGTTTTTTTTTTTTGGACCCAGTTTGGATGTGATTGATCTTTACTTGACAACTGGACATCATGACCATTGTTTTATCGTATCTACAAAAATATGCCCCTGTGTAAGGTATCAAATGAAATTGACTCGGGTATGTCATTTGAGAACGAATTTGTCCCAGTGGGGAACTTGAGTTTTTTTTTTTTTTCGTAGTAAGGCCAAATAAAACTAGACAAATTGCCCCGCTTAGAGCCGAATTGAATAGGGTAGAGACTTGCCCCAATGTAGAGCCGGATTGAATCAAGATTTGCCCTAGTTTGGAGTTGAATTGCACAGACGTAGACTTACCCCAATGTAGAGCCGATTGAATCAAAAGATTTGCCCCAAGAGAGGCCAAGTCGAGCTAAAGAAGAAAACAAAATTGCCCAGGTGTAGGGTCAATTTGAACAGGTAAAAAAATTTGCCCCAAAGTAAGTTACTCTTTTTGTCTTATCTTCTTTTTTTAGACCGCCCTTGTGGGTTTTCAGCCTAACGAGTTTTTTTTTTTTTGGAGCAAAGAATTAACTCATAACTTTTTGTCTCGAAATTAAAACTTGTGAAAATAAAAGCAATCACTCATTGATCAGATTGGACTTTTTAAGGCTTGTAGTGTGGCTGAGGTTAGGGGTTATGAAAAGAAAGATATAAGGCTCAAACAAGTGCCTAAAGGTTAAGTGGGACCAAGGATCCTTATTCAAACTTAAACTTTGTCAATTGCTTTTGCACTTTCAAGCACACTTTTCTCTTGTTGTTCTCCATTTTTTTTTATTCATGTTCAAACTTGAACTTTGTCAATTCCTTTTACTTTCCGCCTCTTTCGCCTTTTCTTCCTTTTTCTTTTATACTTCAAAATAATCATCATGACAATCAACCTTTATTTTGTGTCATCCCCTAGTGTAGGGGTGATCCTTGTCCAGGGTTTATTGAAGGAAACTTTCAAGCTCAAAATAGGATAACGAAGGATAATGGCAAGATGAATTTCTTGTGAGAGAAAGAGAAATATGGCCAATCTTCATTTCAAATCTTGATTGCTCATTTTCAAAAATTTTAAATTTGAGACAAAATGATAATACCCACCAAGTGAGTATTTATTTGCTCTTTTTTTCTTTTTTTTTATTTTTGTTTTTTTGTTTTTTTTGTTTTTGTGTGCAAAGAACACCTGCACTCATGGGTCTTACGACCACAAAACTTTTCAGAATGAGAGTCCTATGAGATTCGAACCAAAAGAAAGCAAGTAAAGAGAAGAAAGAAAATGACAAGAAGATCTGGCAAGAACATGAGTGTCAAGAACATAGGAAAAGGAAACAAGGTAAACTGAGATCCACACAAATTCATCACATTAATGCTTCAAGCAAGTTTACATAAATTGAAGCTTAATGGTTTTAATGATTGAACAAGCATGGGTCAGACAATCAAACCATCATTTCATGGTAACAACTTAGTAAACAAATCGAATGTCAATCACTCGAATTCCCAAAGGCTTTGAAGAACTCTAGGGTACAGTTCATTCTTGACGGTTAGAAAAATGAATCACCACTTTGTCAAACTTTCTAAGGTTACCCCGATCAACCATTGTAAACATTCGTTCCTATTGCATATGTGTAGAAACCTCTGACAATGCTTGGTGATTTAGGTAACCGTTGTAGTCCATGAGTTTTTCTGAAGTCCCATTTAACTCATTCGACTTGAAGTCCACCCTCAGTCGGTTCAACATTCTTCATACTTGCCTGTCCGTCATTCATTTGGTGCAGGCTTCCCTTTTTCATTTCCCTTTCAATCATTTCACCAATTACCACGATGTCTGAAAAATTAATACACACTTCCAATCATATGATCATAGAATGGCGCATATAGTGTATCAGTGAACATAGCAACCATCTCCTTCTCTGACAAAGGGGGTTCTACTTGCGCAGCCATTTCCCTCCACCTCTGAGCATATTCCTTGAAGGTCTCAACATCTTTCTTAGACATGCTTCGTAATTGCATTCTATCTGGTGCCATGTCCATATTGTACTTATACTGCTTTACAAAGGCATCAGCTAAATCCTTGAAACTCCTTATATGGGCACGCTCAAGATGTGTGTACCAAATCAAAGCTGCCCCAATTAAACTGTCTTGAAAGAAATGGATTAACAGTTTATCATCGTGAGCTTGTGAAGCCATCTTGCGAATGTACATTGTCAAGTGATTCTTTGGACAAGTAATCCCCTTATATTTATCAAAATCTGGGACCTTAAACTTTGGGGGAATGACAACGTCAGGGACAAGACAAAGCTCAGCAGCATCCTTGAGGCCATAACAACCTGCTCTTTCAATGACCCGTATTCTCTCTTCCAAAGTTTCAAACCTCTTTTTGAACTGAGGATTTTCAGCAAAAGAATTCAATGGGTATTGAGGCATGACAGTGGGGACAAAATGTTGTACTGGTAGAGTTCCACTAGTACCTGGGTAATGGGCATATGGTTGGGTTGTACTCAATGAGTTTGAAGCAGGCATGCCACTGTCAAGGGAATTAGCAACCCATGGTGCTACGAAGTTGGAAGGGAAGCCATATGGTGGGATGAAGAAAGGGAATGGGTGCTGTATTGGCGGGGTTCCATTAGCATTCAGCCGAGTGACTTGAGTTTGGATAAAGTTCAACAGGTTTGAATTCGGTGTCACTGTTGGCATGCTATTACCAAGGGGATTTGTGGTTAATGATGGTACATAGCTGGGATGAAAGCCATAAGGAGGGAAGGGTGGCACTTGGGTTTCCTGAGAACTGGTGACTGAGGGTTGAGTGGTGAACGGCATCACAACTCTTTGAGGATTGAAGCCTTGGTATTGCAGCAGGGTTGGAGAGAAACCAGATAGGTGAGGAGGTGTGGCCGGATGTCTTTCATTTGCCACTGAGGGATTTCCATTTGTGCTCCTTCTATTTTCCATGGATTGTAGCATTTTCATCATCTTGGACACTTGTTCTCTGAGCTGATTCACCTCATCCTTCAACTCTTGAGTTTGATTTATTTCATCCATGATCTTAGCCAGGAATGATCCTGTAAGGTGTCGCTGCAATTTTTCGTTATAGTGCCCATTTTTGCTTGGTGAAACATGATGTGAATATGCAATTATCAACATTGATAACAAAATTGGCAACATGCATGCATGCAAAGTATTATGCAAATGAAATTTTTTATTTTTTTTATTTTTTAAAAAGAATGCTATGAATGTCATGTGCAAAATGATGTATCTTTTTCTTTCTTTTCCTTTTTTAGAGTCGAATGCGATGAAAATGCAAGATGATATTTTTTATGGGGATGTAATGCAAATTAAGATAATGTATCTCTTTTTTTTTATGCTAAGAATGCTATGAAAATGCAAGATAATGTATATTTTCTTTTGTTTTTGAATGCTAAGAATGCTATGAAAATACATGATGCTTTTTTGTTAGGAATGTTATGAGAATGCAAGATGATGTTTTTTTTTTTTTTTTTTTATGAATGCTAAGAATGTAATGAAAATGCAAAATGATATATCCTCTTTTTTTTTTTTTAGCAAGAATGAATGACATGAAAGATAGATGAATAATGGAAAAAAAAAAATGCTAGGAATGAAAATGCTATATGATGTATCATTTTTTGTTGATTTTTTTTTTTTGCCAAAAAGAATGCAAAGATGAATGACATGGGGAAAAGACAGATAAAAAAAAGAAAAGTATGCTCCATTTGTGTCCTAATCAGGTGTAACCTAAGGAGATGGATGACTCTAATTTTATGTCATTATGTTCAATCTGCTAATGCAAGGCTTTTCGGACGGATGATCTATATTCTAAAAGTCATGGTCCCAGATTGCCCCTATCTCGAAAGATAAGGATCCAATTCATGAATTAATCACAAGTAGGGATGAACCCTCTCAATATGACTAGTCCATGATACTAATCTGAGTGGTGTCTCAACAAATGTCAAGTGAGCACAAGGCTCCTCAATAACAAAATCGAGACCCTCCTACTCCTCGGGTTTGCACGGACTCCTGAGCCCAAAAAGTGTGTGAGGTAAGTGATTAGTGACGTGTGTGAAGGAGCATAAAACCTGTATAAAAACTTAAAAGACAAAAATACCCCTAACCAAAGAAACATATATACAACAACTTTAAAGAATCGCCTACCCTAGGGTTTTAACAATTAAGTACAAAGTATATATACAAGTCACAAGATACATGGAATAACGCTATCGATATTTACATAAAAGTACTAAATAAAGTACATTTACAAATAAATAAAAAACAAGAACAAAGACAAAGAGGGTAAAATAAATAAATAAAAGATTATTAAAAATTTGCACAACTAACAACAACAGGCGACTTAAAGTCCCGATTATTGCCGCAACCGGATCGCGACGGACGACGAAGAAAAAGATAAAATATCAATGGAGTCGCCACCAATGTTTATTTAAATTGGGAAAACATTAGAAAAACCCTTTTATCGTGAAAATCTTTTGAAAATGAGTTTGAATCCGGAGTCGATTGGGAAGGTGTTAGCACTTATACTATTCCAAGAACGGTATTTATGTTAGTTGTGCAAATTTTAATAATATCAAATATATTTATTTTAACCCTCTAAACAAAAGACTTTGTAATTATTTATTATTTTTCATTTTTTATTTTTGAAAAGAAATAAAAGAAACAACCAAATTATGAAAATTTATTTTTTTGGCTTGAGAAAATGGATTTACGCCTACGTATCTCCTGGTGCAATGGAGAACTCAAAGTCACGTAGTTCTTTAGAAAATGAGTGTGGGTTGGTTGATTTTTTTTAAAAAAGATTTTTTTGAAAGTGAATCCATTCTTGCACAGATTCAAGTTAAGACTAGCTTACTCAATAAACCCTTATGATCCAAATGACATTGAAGATAGATCCGCTATTCAATCACCATCATTAATCATTGCATTAATTTAAAGACCCTTTTTTATTTTTTTTATTAAACAAAAAAACACAAGAACAAACAAGTAAACACAAACAACACATTGTCATATCACAAACTAAATGAATACAATAAATGTATATAAAAAAAAATCAAATTAAATACAACAACTCAAAACAGATTCCATTATTATTTTTTTTTAACATCTATTTTTTATTTAGAAACAAACACTATGCCTTAGCTTTTGTTTTTTTATTCTAATTTTTTTTTCGTATTTTAATTTTTATATCCCTTTTTTTATCATTTTATTTTTATCTTTTAACAATTCTTAGCTCCATTTAAAAAAAAAAAAAACAAGCACAGGATAGTGGATCTTTCCTTTTCTCTTTTCTTTTTAAAACTTTACTTAAGCCCAATTGAAAAGGAATAGTAAAAAAAAGGGTGACAGCTACGTTAAAAATAAAAATAACAAAAAAAGGGTGGAATAAAAAGGAAAACAAAAGGTTAAAAAAGGAAAGAAATAACAAGGAGACAAATGCCAATTAAAAGGAAGAGACTTTTGGGTCTCTGTAAGTGAAAAACGACACAGTGAGGATAAACAAAGGGGGAATAGTAAAAAAAAGGTGATAGCTACGTTAAAAATAAGAATAATAAAAAGGTAGAATAAAAAAGGAAAACAAAAGGTTAGAAAAGGAAAGAAATAACAAGGAGACAAATGTCAATTAAAATGAAGAGACTTTTGAGTCTCTGTAAGTGAAAAACGACGCAGGAGAAAAAGGAAACAAAGGGGAGTTAGGGGCGGCTCACGGTGATGCACCGGTTGCGTGCTTGGCTATTTTGTCTTTGCGAGGCGGCGTGGTGAGGGCCGCGCGGGTCGCGGCGCGTAGATCCGGGTGTTTTGGTATGGGTGGCGCGGTGGCACTGCGGTGGGGCTCGGATCCGTCCGCGGTGAGGCGCACGGCGCGGTGGGGGTCGCGGTGGAGTCGGCGGTTTTGGAGGGATGATGGTTTTTGGGTAGTTGTGGGTTGAAGGTGAGATGGTGGTGACTCACAGTTGACTCGGTATGGGTGATTAGATGGTGTTGGCTTTTCACGTGAATGGAGGTTGGAGATGGAAGTAATGAAAGGTGGTTTTTGGGTGGTGATGGTGGCAAAGGAAAATGGAAGAATGTGATGGTTCAATGGTGGCTTCGCGGTGTTCCATTTCATTTGGAGGTTGAAGGTAAGGGTGGTTCTGTTTTGGGTTGCGGGAGGGTATTGAAGGATCGAATGATGAAGGTGGACGTGTGGTTATGGAGGGGCTACGTTTTGGAACTTGGTGTTGTTGGTGGTAATGAGGGTATGGAAGCTTGAGGGTGATGGTTGGATGAGGTTCTGTGCAAACGTGAATGGAGTTGATAGGGAGAAGGGTTGGTTTTTTTTCGAGAGCTAAGGTGTGGTCTCTGCACGTTGGAGAAAAAATCTCAACCCCGCTTGCCTTCTCCTTTGCTCTTTTATCCGAAAAATGCGGAGACTTCCCCCTAGGAGAGATAACCGCCTTGGTCACTCTAACAACTTCCTCATTTATGCTTCTAAGCTCCTCCTTCTCCAATGCCTCGCCGCCGCTTCCCAAACCATGATAAAATAAAGAGCAGGTGACACACGACCATGCAAAGCTGCGTTTTTCTTTTTATTTATTTTTGTTTTTTTTGCTGTAACAACAGGAGGGATTTCTTTTGTTTTTTTGTCTCTTTTTTTTGTTTTTATTATATTTTTATCTTTGTTTGTACAAATAAACTAAACTAGAGTAAGAACCGACCAAGAAAACAAAATGCTCACAATATTGCAATTAAACATTAATCATTAATTAAGACAAAAATTTTATGGACAAAATTAGGTATCAACAAGATACATAATAAATTTGTAAATAAATTAAAAAAAATTAGACGTATAAAAATTAAACGAATAACAAGATTACATTTACACATATAATTTGCATGCACAAATAACTAATCTAACATATGAAATTTTGGATGCATATATATGAGAAATTATTGCATAAATGTAAGACACCTAACTTGGATGTACTAAGTTAATCATATTATTAATTATATTATATTATAATAATAATATTAATTAATTATAATAATTATTTTTTAATTAATAATATAATTGACCTAATGAATCCAACTTACATACTTTAAGTTTAATTGAAGAATTTCTCGACATATATATGTATCGTTAGGACCTCATATTTATGACAAATTTTTTTATGTTTTTCTAACGAGTTTCTTAATGTATTTGTTAAGGAATAAAAAATAATAGATATTAAATAAAATATAAAGCATTCAATGCATTAAAAACTTTTAAAAAATTATTCATTTTTTATTCCTTAAGACCTTAATAAAGGACACTTGTTAAAAAATTATTTTTTCATTTTCCTTTCCTTTGAAAAATGAGACCTAACATATCAAAAATAAAGGAAATGTTACTCGATATATATTTTTCTTTTTTTTTTCTTTTCATTTTCCAAAGTATTCCTTCCTTTATTTCTTTTCTTCCTAGGATATCAAACAAACTCTAAATATAAAATTTTTACAACTTACATCTAATTTTAATGTAGTATATAATAAAAAATGTTAAAGAGAATTCAAGGAGCTGGTGCAACAATAAATGCACAGACAAGTGACGTGGATAAATATACAGTCATAAGTTCAAAGTTTTAATTATGTTAATTATTTTGAGCCAAGTTATAAGAAACGTTTTAAAGAATATTTTAGTCCCAAATGCCAATATGAATGCTCTACATTTAACGAATCTAAAAGGTAGATTAATCACAATTTCACAAACTTAACTAAATATTACTTATCACAATAATTGTTTATGAATCAAAACTTCACAAAATTTGTTGCTGTTTTGTTTCTTTCTCCATTCACAGAGAAAAAAGAAAGAAAGTACTACTTATCACAATTTAAAAAATAAAAAATATATATTTAGTCTTTTAATATTTTGTGATATAACACTATAATTATTAAAAAATAATTTATGTAACACTTTAATTCTTGAGAAAGATTAAAGTGATTGGACTTGAAAATTTTAAAAAATTAATATATTTATTAAATTTTTTAAAATATTAAAATATTATATGATAAAATATTTAAAAATTAAAATATATATTTACTCTTAAAAAAAAAGTTATTTGAGAGAGTATGTTGCTTAAAAACTTTTTGTATAAAAGTTAACCAAATCCAAATACATATAATAGAAGTATGAGCCCGTGACTATTCTTTAATTACTAGAAAAAAGGTTCTAAAAGTACTATTGTGATTTTATGAATCACGCATCTTATGCGTCAAAGTCAATGGACGAGTTTCTGGTCGTCCGGCATGAATGTGAAGTACCATTCTTCAGACTTTAAATCTGTAACAGGCGGTAAGATGAGACTTTTATAATTTTGTAAAGAGGATCTACGTTAGTCGAATATTTTTTAGAAGGGCCTACACCCACAACGTAAATCTATTTAAATGTGTTGAAAAGTTGGTGCCACTCATGAAATTTTGGCATGTCAGAAGGGGCGTTAATCTGTGGAGGAATTTTTAATTGCATATAAATATGATATATTATTTTTATATAATTTACAAAAAATTAAAAAAAAATTAATTAATGAATTTAATAATATTTTTTGTTAATTTTTTATATTTTATATATAAAAATAATGTATTATATTTGTGTCCACATAAAAATATCTCTAAAGTGTGTGTGAAGGGTTGTATTGTTGTTCGTGGGTGCACAGTAGTAGATCAGGCGAGGTAGAAGATTGAGAGATACAAGAAGCATCAATGATGATGAAAGCGAAGAGATATATAATTCAATTATTACTTTTAATTTTTTATCGTCTATATTAAGAGTGTAAGTGGGTGATTTGATTTAATTTTTAAAAAAAAATAAATTTGAACTAATAAAAATTAATAGATTTGGTTTGATTCGATTTTTGTATTTTTTTATAACTAAATCTAAACCAAATCGAATCGAACATCTATAAATTAGTTTGGTTCAGTGATCAGGGGTCATTTTTTTAATACAAAAATTAACTAAATAATTAACTTTTCATAACAAAAAAAATACATAATAAACTTATAAAAAATTTCTAGACATAGTATCAAATTTATTGATTTGAACACTAATAATTATTTTAAACGTTTTTATAAAGAGGAAATAAAGAAACATATTGATATTTGTATTAAGAAATTATATTTGAATAAGTTAAAAAATTCTTCAAACGAGATTAATTTGACAAGTTATATACTACTACTTTCAATTAAGAGAAAGTTATGATGCTACTAACTTTGATGTATATATATAACCAATTAAACCCCTAAGGACATGAATGAAGTTAATGGAGACTTGATTAGTTGAATTTTGAATTAGCAACCTAACGAATCCAAAGTCTCCAACCTTTACAGTCATATTTTCATCCAAGATAATGTTGTTAGGGCTTCAATCATAATATATTATAATTTTATATATATCCAATCTCTCCATAAAAATTCATTTTCATTTGCGCTTTCTTCTCCTTAATCCAATCTTTCAAGATTATTTAAGTAAAACTATTTTTTCATTATTTTTAAAGTTAATACTAATGTCAATTTATCGTTTCCATTTCCAATTTAGATGATGTTGTTTCATTTTTTGTATTTTTATATATATTGTAACTATGATGATATAATTATACCATTTGTAAAATACAAGTAAAGCAAATGGACAATAGAAATATTTTAGAAAACTCCAAAATGATCTCTCATTATAATATAAGTTCAAAAGCTGAATGACATATAGATTTTAAAGTTTAATAAGAATTGATTCAGAGAGTTGGTTGAAAGAAAGATCCAAAGTTTTCAAGACTCTCATCTCTCCAAGAGTTTTTGAAATAGCACCTGATAGCATATTCTTGCAAGCTGCAGTATTGTAGTTTTAGCGGAGATTTTCAGCATTTTGTGTTGAATGAAAACGATGTTTTATAAGTTAGAAACTGAGAAAATATTACAAAAAATTAAAAAAAATAAGTAGTAGCTAAAAAATATTGTAGCATAATTTTTTTTAAAAAATAAAATATATAAATATATGGTTTAGTTTGGTTCAATTCGATGAAATTTTAAATTCGAAAGCGAGATTTTATCCGAACCATATATAATCAAATCAATTATTACTTTTAATTATTTGAATTAATTTACACGTCTACATCTACTTAGCGGTCACAAAAATCTTCATTCCTTTATCTCTCTACTTGTCTATCCAATTCACTCTTCAAATCTAACAACGAAAGTATCCTGATATTTTTCTTTCAATTCAATCTCCCTATCCTATATATATATATTGTAGTAATAGAGGTAGAAGAAGGAAATGAGTAATTGAAAATAAGGAGGCGATAACAATGTTAAATAATAAGAAAAATGGGCTGTAATGTAAATAGGAAACTACTACACACCTATCTCTAATCGGAAACGGGCCCAACAATGTTAGATCCTGTCGTGTAAGAAATACAGGGCCCAATCATTTCCTTTTCTTTTGTTATCTAGTTCCAAATCCTGTCACTGTTAGAGTCACATTTCTTGTGGCTGTTTGCGTTGCGTGAATGCTAGCATTTTAGGCTCCTGTACTTAGACTTTGTGGGCTTGGCCCTTTTACTAACGAAAAACTTTCAACCACACACACACACACAAAAACTGCCTTCGCACATTTTCGCCATTTCCCTCACCTCTGCAGACACTCATCAACAATTCCCACTTCCTCAAAGGACGCCAACGCAAATGACAACCCATTTGTTTTCAACCTGCTAACGAAGTTGTCTCCATTCAATCTGCACCGTCCACACTAAAACTAATTAACTCAACAGCTATTATGTGCTGGAGTTTGGGTCCTCCACAAAAATTATG
This sequence comes from Ormosia semicastrata, assembly GCA_029884595.1. Classification (NCBI taxonomy): domain Eukaryota; kingdom Viridiplantae; phylum Streptophyta; class Magnoliopsida; order Fabales; family Fabaceae; genus Ormosia; species Ormosia semicastrata. Next base: position 18,177,703 of record JAQQTO010000046.1, on the reverse strand, counting down.
GAGGACGAGAAACGTTACCCATAGTCAATATGCTCACCCAAAATAAATCAGCTGCGCGCGTTGTAAAACATATCCAATAATATGTGGCAGAAAACTAGTCCAAATGCTTGGTATACATGCTAGGCAATCGTGACACATGTTTACATACAAAGTGAAAATTGCCCATTATTTTGCAACAAATTTTCAACTAAATAGCTGGTCCAAGCCGTGACCAACTAAGACTGATAAGTAAAATTTGTTTCTTTCTCTTGTATAGTCAAGGAAGTTTATTGTATTTTTTTATACAATATGATTTCATTTTTTTGAAACAATAATTAATAACTCGGATGAATTAAATGCAACATACACCAATGTACCCCCTCAAAAAAAATGCAACATAGCTGACGGACGACGTTAGCTTGGTGACTGAATATGGACTTAGATACAGTAAAATGTTATGACTCTGAAAGCCAAGTATAAGACTTCATATTCTATCATATAACTTTTTATAAATATAATATTTTCCAATACAATTATTTAATTGATCAAATCATATGCAACATAGTATATGTTTATAAAATTTAAAAATTAATAATTAATTAACATATTTTATTTGAATGTATTATGTACTTATTATATAATAAATATTAATTATTAAATTAAATATATATGAATATTTATTTTATTTTATTCTTTGATAATATAATTTATCTTAAAATTATATACATGATCATTACAATATTTAGTGATTAAATTAAGAAAATATTATTCAATAGTGCAAGTGAACCACATGCACACAAATATATAATTTTAAGAGATTCCTTCGATACAATTTGTTTTCATGAGAGTATCGATACTATTAGTAATTACTGACTACTATTTTATCACAAATACCTCATTTAATATAAAAATAGCTTGCTATATTTATATGTTAAGTAAATGAGGTATATAAATACCAAAATGCTAAATGTTACTAACGATATTTCGTAGAACGACCTTTAAATACTGAAACTAAAGTAACTGTGCGTGTGTTTTGTTAACCAATTTTTTCATGCTTGTTTCTCTCTACTTGTGATTGGTTAGTCAATTTTGTAATATAAATTTTCAACTCCGATAATTTTATCTATTTTTAACAATACCACTTTTTATACCACATAAAATTAGTTAATAAAATAAAATTCGTGATTAATAACGTATAAAATTTAATTAATGAATATGTAAAAATTTGGTTAATAAAGAATAAAAAAATAATTAATGACGTATATAAGTTTGTTAACGGAATCAGGCTAGAAGGGTTACATATTTGTATATACTTATTAATTAACAATTTATACTTTATTAACTAACTTTCATGTGGTGTTAAAAGGAAGTGTGAGTATTGTTTAATGTAAGATAATCATTATTCTATAATGAGAAATGATTTATCTTCTCAATCCTCTTACTAATCCTCCTAATTACTAAATGAAAAAAATATTGAATACTTTTTATGTTTTCAAGACATTAGATGTATTTACTTTTTCATTTAATATTTTTTTCATTTAGTATTAGAGGATTATTAAGAAGATTAGGTAGGATGATATAGAATTACTCATCTATAATTTTATGTGACACAAACAATCATAATTTTTTTACATCACTTTTTTTTCACATAACTTTTTATACTTTTTATACAATTAATCATATCACTTTTTTATTATTTTCTCTCACTTAATTATAATTATTGAAAATAGTGTATAAAATAGTATTTGTTGTAAAATGATATATCAACATCATTTTTCTTAAACAAACTGTGTAAAATAGCAATTCTCATATAAATATAAGTTAATTTTAATTATTAAGAGGTATTCGTATACTTACCAAAATAAGGATGCCAAAAAAAAAAATTCTATCATCTTACTTTATATATTAGTTTGCCTAAAAGGATGGTGTCTGAGGTAGTTGTTTTCTTTTTTTCCCCTTGACTTGGTGTAAGGTAGTTGTTCTTCTCGGTAAAGCAAGCTAATATTTATTGGACGGCGTATATGCTTGATTCAATGTACTATTAATTTAACTACGGTTCATCTTAGCATTCAACTAAGAAGAAAATTGGAGTGTAACTAGTTAGGTCAATTCATTAAATGTAGGTTATATTAGGTTTGTGAGTAAGTTAGATTGAAAAATATTCTAAGTTACAAAGTATGGAAAGTTAGATTGAAAAATATTCTAAGTTACAAAGTATGGATTAGGTAATAAATTTAGAAAATGTTAACATGCAACTTATATAAGTAAATTAATTTTTTTATCAGTCGTTTAGTGGTGGTGGCATTCAAGCTACTTTTTACTTGTTTTTTTGTAGCACTAACTAAATTTAGGTATAAACATTGTGATTACATTAAGAATGTGATTAAGAAAATAAATATCATATAAACTCATAAAATATTTAATAAATTATTATAGTGTAAATCTAATAGACCACTTAAATGATAGAGAGTATTTTGATAAATTTGATAATAAAACAAATAATTATATTAATTCATATATTATATGTGATGATATTAATTTAAATTGACTAATATTATTTGTTGTTTATAATTTTTAAAACCACTTGATCTATAATATTAATTTATTTCATATTTATGTTAATTTAGTAAGGTTTATTATTATGTTTATTTAATTTATTTGATATTTATTATATTTATTTAAGATTAATTATATATATTTTTTAATTTATTTAGAATATATATTATTTTTAATTATAACAAATTTATAATTTTATATTTTAATATTTATTTTAACAATAATTTTTTCCAATATATATAAACTCACAATTTTGACTCGAATCACTAATTTAATAAGAAAATCAAATAAAAAGATACCACAAAATCCATCAAAACCCCCTAGAAGAGACCGCAATCCTGCAATGCAAAGCAATCACCAATCAGCACAAAACTATAATGAGTTTGATTACCATAAAAAAAACAAACAAAGAGTTTGATTCGCTAACAATGCATTTCAGGCTTTGACTTTTATGCATTTGTTTGGCTACAGGCCTTTATAAATTGGCATGTGTATACTTAGATAGTTTTTAAATTCATATAAAAACACCCACTTGCAATTGCACTCGAAGAGAGTGTCTTTTAGCTACAGGAGGAGCATGCTCTGGAGGATTTTCTATATAAAGGAAACAATAGATATCTATATTTCAAGAACTCATATATTCTTATGTCATTTTTTAATATTATTTTTATATTTAATTAATAATATGTGAATTTATAACTAATTTTATATATTAGTTAGTTAATCAATAAATTTAAATTTTAACTTTATACTATAAATTTATTTATTAATTAATTAATATACATAATTAATTATGAATTTATATATCATTAATTAAATATAAAAAATAATATAAAATAATTATTTCTCTTTAAAGAAGGGAGTAGAGTGGATATAGATTACTGTCACTTTCTTTCTAATAAAGCGAATGATCGATAAGTATACTTTTACATAAAATTCTTCTAATCGCAACCGCTTCCTTGAAAATGTAAACCAGCCAGTCAAAAATATATATAAAATCCAGTCAAAATACTTTTTCTTTTATGGGAATCAATTGCTTAAAAAAAAAAATTGTTTCAGTGATAATAACTGCATAATTATTGTGACAGCAGAAGAGATAAGGGAAAGTAGAGTTGGGGAGAAAAGGCAAATATTTTATTATGCGATACTCTCTTAATTATTTGTTGAAGGTATATACTTCACGAATATTTAATAATTTTAATATACTAAAATCATAACTTCGAATTTCTAGGGATTGTGATCACTAGACTTATTAAAATAGATTAAGTATGATTGACCGACTTGAATAATTTAATAAAAAATAAGAATTAAATTAATAAAATTAAAATTTTAATTTATTTTAACTCGATTTAGCTCGATTTAAAATTGGTCAGCTCACTTATTATTATCACCCTAGCATACGCAATCTAATAAGTTTTATTCTTGTTAAGATGCTTTCTTTAGTTTTTTTTTTTACTGGGAAATGAATAGAATATTAATCAGAAAAGGCCGGGAATACATCCAAAGAGGCAAGCATGCACACAGACGCAGGGGCTTACCCAATCCAAACAAAATCATGGTGAGAACAAGCTATTTTAGCTAAAGCATGAGCAGGTTGATTTCCATCTCTCTTAATATGAGAGAACTCAGTCGCTGAAACTTTTGCTGAGATTCAGGCAATCCTCCACAGCAAGTCCATAGAAAGAGTGAGAAACATTGTTGTGAAGAATCGCCCCAACCACCGGTAGACAATCAGATTCCACTTCTAATTTCAGAAAGCAAAGTTCAATTGCCAATCGAAGACCAAAAACTAAGCCCATTGCCTCTGCCAGACGAACATCCATTTGGGCCATAATTTTCCAAACTGCAGCAGCCAAGATGTTACCATTAAGAAAAATGATGTTACTACAATTTTTTTTTAATATACCACTTTTTACACTATTTTTTAATAATTATAATTAAGTAAGAGAAAATAAAAAAATAATATAATTAATAATATAAAAAATAATATAAAAAAATGATATAAGAAAATTATACTTGCACCATTAATCTCCCGGTGTAGAACACCAATACCCCATGATGAATCATCCGCCCTACATTCAGTTTCACGTGGTCATTTTCTGGAGGGAGCCAACGTGAAGGAAAATCCATATCATCAATTCCACTAGTTTGACAGGTTTTGAAAAAACAAAAAACAACTATGATTTTCTGATAATTTTTTTTTCGTATCACTTTTTATATTATTTTTTATATTATTAATTATATTATTTTGTATTATTATTTTTACTTAATCACGATCATTGAATAATGATAGGAATAGTAGTTTGATTAGGAAAATGATGTGGGGTCACCACCTTAGCGACATCCTTTTCCTCCGTGTAAGTGATATTATCATCTTTGATCATATCAATCCAGTTTCTTTCCCTCTTTTGCGAGGCCTTTTGGTGAAAAAAGAATTATATTCTTGTCTCCATGTTTCAACCAAGAAGCCCGAGACCTCTGCTCCCACCAAATTTCCTCTTTTGCAATAAGCATATCTAACTCATTTTCAAGCCTTTTGATCTCAGCCAACGTACAAGCATGGAGGAATTCTTAAGTAGGCACAATTCATTATAAATATTTAAATTATTATTTAATATATATAAAATAATAAAAATTATTATAAAATTATATTAATTATTAATAATATTTTTATATATGTTAAATAATTATTTAAATACTAAGTGATAACTTGTTAGAGTGTGTTCACTTGAAAAATTTCTTACGTGGTCCTTTTATGCAAGTTCCTCAAGTTTTTGCCGAATGTTTTTTGTTTGTTTTGGAAAGTCCCCCACTTGCTTACCAACCCAAGAGTCCAGACCCTCCAAGCAGCAGCTAATTTTACCTGGAAAATCCAGATTAAAATTCTGCCACAGCTGCACCACTTTATCTTCACAGCCTTCTTCCCCTAACCACACCTCTTCAAACCTTTTAATTCTCACTCATCTTCTATTCCGCCTGCCTTGCTCATGGAGCTGGAGCAATACAGGCAAGTAATCAGAGCGGTGACGCATGAGATGATGGACCGAGGCTCTCGAAAATAAAGACTTCCAGGATTCTGTTGCTAGAAATCGGTCCAATCTGGCCTGAATATTATCTTCATCAGCCTGCTTATTAGACCATGTATAACAATGTCCATTGTAACCAATATCCAGCAAATTACAAAAATGCAAAGTATCTCTAAATTCAGTTGTCTGGGAAAGATTCACAGGATTGCCACCCAGCTTTTCTTCATTAGAGAGCACTTGATTGAAATCACCAAAACACACCCATGGGATTGAGCACACCTTCTCCAGATCCTTGAGGAGTTCCAGAGTTTTATGTTTATTAGGTTGGTCAGGAAAGCCATAAACGCCCGTTGCTCTCCAAGCAGCCTGCCCCTCATCATTCTTTATTATCATATCAATATGGTTTGGTGACAAAGCAAGAACTTCAACATTCAGCTCTTCTTTCCAGAAACATACAAGCCCCCCTACCCTCTGCTTTCCAACACCTCTACAATCCACCGCCACCACATTTCAGAAACCAGCAATATTCCTCATTAAATTGACCTTCGAAGCTTTCTTCATTGTTTCTATCATGAAAACAAGGCTGGGAAACTTAGTGAACATGAGCTTCTTAAGAGCTCTAACTGTCTGTGGTTTCCCAAGCCCACGACAGTTCCAACTTAGGAGACTCGTGGTGATCGGTAAGCCTGCAAAGCAGAGCCTGCAGTTATAGTCCTCATTTCACCACTCCTCTTCTGCACCTTAGTCACACCTTCGTCAAGTTTGCCAGAGGCCTTTCGTTTGCACAGTCATAGCAAGTTTAGGTCATTTTCTTTCCCACGGGTCTTCTCTTGACTTGCTTCCAGTCTCTTCCACCTTTTAGTGCATGTTTGATAGAGATTATGATTAGCTTTTTTTTTGAGAAAAAAATTATTGTAATAATGTTTAATCATGTTTTATAAAATTAATTTCAGTTTTTACACGAAATTCAATGTAAAATAAAAGTGCATGTTTGGTAGAGATTCTCAATAGCTTTTTTTGGGAAAAAAGCTGTTTGAATAGTGTTTAATCACGTCTTTAAATTTTTACACTACGAAATTCAATTGTAAAATAAAAGTTTTTTAAAGTGATTTTTATAATACTTGAATATTGAAACTTATGATTTTAGCTTATAGATTATTCCTTACATTTTGATATGTAAATACCATTTTGTCATCAATCAAATAATTTTTTAATCATTCTATACCTATTTTAGTAATTTAATACATAAAAGCGATTCTTTTTATATCATCCAAACGAATTAAATTAACTTAAAATCACTTTACGCCTAATGCATCTAAACATAAAAATGAATCAATTATAATCGATTATAACAAAAAGCTTTTCTGATAATCAATTACTAAGATAATCAAATTTTTGCAATATCCCAAACACACCCTCGAAACTTATGATTTTAAACATAGATTATTCCTTACATTTTGATATGTAAATATCATTTTGTCCTCAATCAAATAATTTTTTTAATCATTCTATACCTATTTTAGTAATTTAATGCATAAAAGTGATTCTTTTTTATATCATCCAAACGAATCAGATTAACTTAAAATCACTTTACACCTAATGCATTCAAACATGAAAATGAATCAATTATAATCGATTATAACAAAAAGCTTTTATATAATAATCGATTACTAAACATAATCAAATTTTTACAGCTATCCCAAACACACCCTCAATCTTCAGTATTATAAAAATCAGCTTTAAAAAGTTTTTATTTTACATTGAATTTCGTGTAAAAGCTGAAGCTAATTTTACCAAACATGATTAAATACTATTCAAACAGCTTTTTTCCCAAAAAAAGTTGTTGAGAATCTCTACCAAACATGCACTCAATCTTCAACATTATAAAAATCAGCTTTAAAAAGCTTTTATTTTACATTGAATTTCGTGTAAAAGCTGAAACTAATTTTACCAAACATGATTAAACACTGTTACAACAGCTTTTTTCCCAAAAAAAACTAATCAAAATCTCTACCAAACATGCACTGAAACTTATGATTTTAGCTTATAGATTATTCTTTACATTTTGATATGTAAATACCATTTTATCCTCAATCAAATAATTTTTTTAATCATTCTATATCTATTTTAGTAATTTAATGTATAAAAGTGATTCTTTTTTATATCATCTAAATGAATTAAATTAACTTAAAATCACTTTACAGCTAATGCATCTAAACATAAAAATGAATTAATTATAATCGATTATAACAAAAAACTTTTATATAATAATCAATTACTAAGCATAATCAAATTTTTACAATTATCCCAAACACACCCTGCTTTCCATTCCTCACTTTATTTTGATTTGTGACATCTGCAAGAGCAGACAGGGTCCCTGCTTCAACTTTCTCCTGCCTTTCATTGGTCCCGCCAAGTACACATTCCACTAACGAATTCACGTGGGTGGGCCCAGTGTCAGGAACCGATCTACCTGAATAATTCATATTTTTATATCACTTTTTAATATAATTTTTTATAATTGATTAATAATATATAAATTTATAATTTATCATGTATATTAATTGATTAATAAATAAATTTAAATTTTAAATTTAAATTATAAATTTATTTATTAATTAAATTAATTATAAATTTATATATTATTAATTTGATATTAAAAATAATATAAAATAATTATTTCTCTTACTTGAATAAAAATGACGTTCTTATATATATATTTTTAAACATTATTAAATTATAGAAAAAAATAATTTGATTAATAATCTAAAAAATAATATAAAAGAAAAATATGGTAAAAAAATTATAGATGTAATCTTCTCTGTTGTATTCACTCATCACTGCTTCTCCCTTCTTTCACCCCCACGGGGCCAACATCTGAGTATGCCTTTTTATCAGCCAGCTCCCATCTGTGTTGCCTTACCATGGTCCAAGATTTTTTGAGTTCGAGATCCCTTTCCCTTCGTCCTCGATAGCCACTACACAAAAACTTTCCTCATGGCCAGCAATACCACAATAGTAGCAGAATTGAGCAACCTTTTCATACCGAAAGTCCACCCAAAAAACACCGTCACGCTTACTCCTTGCCTTCACCCCTTTCTTGATTGGTTTTGACACCACCAGGTTCAGCAGGGCTTTAACAAAGGTCCCCTGTGAATCCTGAAGGTTGAAGATGTCTGCTTCCAAGACTTCTCCCAGGCTCCCCCCGATCTTCAGACCCATCTGTTTGGTACAACAATGAGGAGGAAGGCCACAAAGTTGCACCCCAATAGGAACCTCTTGTTGAACTCCACGTGTGGAATATCTCGGTCTCTTGTCCACCTTTTCAGAGTAAGCCACGAATTGCGATGAATCCACGGGCTTCCCCTTAGAATACGCTGAGCATCGTTATCTTCATCAAAGAAAAATCGATTCAATTTCTCCCCAACTTCTTCCATTCTAAACCCCTTTGGTCTGTTCCAGATGCTTGAGAGGGCATTGAAAACAGCCACTTGATTAATCAAATTAGAATAATCTACCAGCCTGGCAGTGTACTTGTCTCACTCGCTTTATTTTAGGCGCAGAATATAACACGTTGACTTTACACAACTTGCATCTCATCGCAGATAAGAAACCAGTTTCACATACAATTATTTTATTTACATAATAACCAGTGTTTAATTGTAATTCCATGGATGAATATACTCATTATATTCATTTTTCTCTATCCGTTAAGGTTGTTATACAAAAATTAAAAAAATCATTAAAAGTTATCAATTATAAGCAAAATTAATTTTAATTAACTTAATTATTATTTATTAAAATACTTAAAATATTATTATAACTTTATTAATCCTCTCTTTCACTTATTAATATCAAAGATAAAATTAAAAATAATAATTGATGATTAATTAATTTTTTAAATATGTAAATAATTTTAGATAAAATAAGATTCTTAAATAAACAACTAAAAATAAATGAGAGAATTATTATTTTAATACGAGCAACTCCATAACCATCATTAGCACAGGGGCATGATTTACAAATTAAAATTAATTAATTAAGTTGAATGAGTCATAACTTATGAAGTAGAGACACGAACATCAATACGAGGCATACGATACTGGATATAAACATAAAGGTATACTAAATTTAAAATATTATAGGACATGAACATGATATATAGATATATATATAAATTAATATCAAAATAAATTAACAAATTTGGTTTATGTATATATATAATTGTAAAATATAAGAAAAAATATTTATAATTTATTAATATTATTTCTATAAGTTTAAAAATTTACAATATCTTAATATATGTCATATGTGTCAATATTTATTACCTAATAAGTCTCTCCCAAAAAATATGAAGCATAATTTTTATTGACATTTTTTTAAAAATTTACTAAATTAACTTCTCCTAGTATAATTAACTATGTACAAGTACATGCGCATAAAAAAAATTAACTACATGAAATAATAGTGTGAGATAAGTTTCAGTGACGATAAAATAGACGGTTTAATATGAGTAGAGGTAGAAGGAATATATTGACTTTATTATTATTATTATTATTATTATTATTATTGTTATTATTATTATTATTATATTAACTGACACTGTATGCTTGTCAATTAATTGTTTTACTTTTGTTAAGATAAAAAAATAAATAATAATAAGATTGTTTGAATTCTCTTGTTATATTTATCTTTAAATATTTAAATAAGTAATAATTTGTATTTATAATTTTATTTTTTATATTTATCTTTAAATTTGTAAATAAGTAACATGATATAATTATAATTTTATTCACTTTGTTATATTTATCTTTAAATTTTAAATTAATAATTATTAATAATAGATTTAGAAAAACAAAAATTATACACCAAAGTGGAGAATTTTCATTATTTTTGTTAATGCAGTTGGAATTCTTTCATTAACAACAAGTTGTACCGTCCACATTTTATTCATTCTTCAAAAATTTGGTATTTGAATTTTATTTCATCTCTCTCGATTCGCACATAAGATTTTTTAGGGAAAATGAAAGGAAACATGTATTATAAATACCACCAATCCAAGTTTTATTTATTAACTAATAATAATAAATACAAAACATTATTGTTTATACTGTCAAAGACTTGTTAACTCTATTCCGGTTTTACAACGCCTCATTGCCTCGACTTGTCTTTCTCAAATATAGCAACCTTTTTGGTTATGTAAAATGACCAGGTCCCAACCATCAGGCATCAACCATGAGTCGAAGACTTAAGTCTAATTTGGGTCTAGTCCTTTTCATTTTATTACTTGCTTTTTCTTTTTCTAACATTACTTTATTATTCTCTTTGTTTAATTTTATTTGTCTGTTAAGATTAATACGTATAAATTTAGAAATTTATTAAATATGTTAAATGATAAAACAATACAATTTAATATAATTAAATTATTATTTTTTCACTTAATTAATATTTTATCTTTCCTTATATCTTCATTAATCTCACATTCTCTCTCTCTCTCCTTTAAGTAGAGAAGTTTTTTTGACTAAAAAAGACATTCAATCATTCATATTGATAAAATACACCAAGAACAATACAAATCCAATATCGCTAAAAACTGAAAAAGATGAATCTGCGAACAAACTCACAGCACTCAAGTTAATAGCATAACACGTCAAAATGCCTACAAATGTGACAAAATCAAAGTGACCGGAATACCCATGCCTCCGGATCTGTAACGTTGACGCCCAAGTCTTGATTGAATCTGTAATGAATCGAAGCTGATCTATCAATCTGAACCAAACGAATACCGCAACAAGACGGAAACCACCGCAACAAGACGGAAACCAAACGACACCGCATCAAGACGATGGACAAAACACTGCCGCACGCAGATGACGAAAACAAGAAAAAGCACAAAAGAAAAATCCAAATCTATGTGAAAAACCACTTATTTAGATAAAAGGAGAGAAAAAAAAATATAGAGGGGTGATTTTAAGCCAAAAAATGGCTAAACCACCTCTCCTATGGATGAGAAAGAAGGAAAAGAGAAGAAGAATTATAAAGCAAGAATAGGAGAATCAGGAGCCCTCCAAGAAGTAGAGTAGTTAATTTTTTGAAGTTGTAAAAATTAATTAATATGTATTTACTAAGTTTAGTGAAGATAATAAAATATGAGAGTAAAATTAGAAAGAAGACTAATAAATACTCTTTGATTTTCTAAATGGACAAATAACGTTGAACAAACCAAAATTCCTAAATGAAAAATATTTTATCTTTCTACCCAATTTTTCTATTAATTTTCTTAATTCTTGAATGAAGCAAATATTAAATGTTTTTTATGTTTTTAATATATTAGATGTATTTACTTTTCATTTAATCTTTTTTTATTTAGTATTAAGAGAATTATTAAGAGGAACTTGTAGGAGGATATAAAATTACTCATATATACAAGTATATCGTACACACACTCACATAAAGTGACTCCATAATTACAAAACTCGACTTGGTCATTGACTTAGTCAATGTATTGGGTCCATTGGGTCACTGATTCAATGAGTGGGTCATTGGTTGAATCGGATAAAATAAAATATATATATAAAAATTTGATAAATTGAAAAACTACAAAACAAGTACATATACACAAAATAAATTAGTAGTTCATTACTATTTACATTAGGCTAAACTAATATCCTTATTAAGTCCAAATCTCATACAAATAAATTAGAAACTGGTTAATATTTTTGTTGGGCTAAAATTCATATAATATGTAAGCCCAAAATTGATATTGAGCCCATTCTTTCATTAAACAAAAACCATAGTCTTACAAGCAGCATGTTTATCTACTTCCTTATCCTTAATGTGATGCACATGGAGAATGAGGATGAGGTGAAAATGAGGAGCAACATGGTGTGAGGATGTGGAACATGGAGATGCACGGTGGGGGTGAAGACTGAGACAAAACACGAAGGCGCGCGGTAGTGGAATAACACGAGAATGGTGAAGTGCGATGGTGAGGTACGGCGACAACGTGTGGCAGTGAGGCCGTGATAGCTTCTCCTTCTCTAATTACACACTAATCAAGTTTGAGTATTATTGTAGTGTGTGACGTGACCTAATAAAAGAAAACATGTTGAAAAGAATGTAATAAAAAGTGTGTTTCTAATACTCTTCATGAAAAAATTATTTTTAGATTACAAATAAATAGAATCAATTATGATAAATTTTTGAAGAATTAACTGAATTAGTTTGACATTTTTAATAACATAATATGAGTGTTTAAATGTCAAATTAAATAGGAAGTAGTTTGAAAAATTATGAGATTTTGTGGAAATGACAAATAGAGGATGAAGTTTACTTTGGGAACGATTACAAGTTAAGTTAGATACCTGTAAACATATAAGTTCAATTCCTTAAATTTATCTCAACTTAAGAAAAAGTAATAAAGTCTAATGACTGTCAATGATGTATATAAATAGTTATTAAATGATGAGTATAGAAATTAAATAAAGTCTTAGAAATTTCTATAATACCTATGTAAGATAAAAAATTCATCAATGAAATATTAAAATATCCTTAAGAGATACATCATTTCCGTTTAACCTTCAAAAGTATTCATCCTTATCCCTCCAACCTTCTCCATCGCTTCTCTTCATCTTTATTTTTCTCACTTTTCTTATTTTATCTTTATACACACGATTACAGCAGCGGAAAAGAGAAAAGAAAGAAAGAATAACAAAGAAGAAAAGAATAAAGAATATAAAGGAAAGGTTGAGCACCATAAAAAAGGGAGTTGAGATAGGGGTTGCTTGCCTTGCTTTCTCTTCTTCCTCACCTTTCCTCTATCTTAGCTATGTGTTTGCACGTAGCTTTTATGGTATTTTACTCATATTTTTCTCTTTGGGGCTAAGATCGAATTATTGAGTGAAGGGTTTATGTTGAGTTAGATTCTTGATTGAGTAATGAAAGATGGAAAGTATGTTGATGATTATGGGTTTCCTATGGGTTTGACTATTATAGTTAAATTTAGTGGATTTTGGTTGAGATCATGTATTGAGGTTTGATGTTGTTTTGAATGAAAATGAAAGGAAATGAGTTGTTTTGGAATTACCATGCTCAAAAGCTATTTCCTGGTGTAGGAAATCATCTGACAATCGATTATTGGAGTTAGTAATAGATTATCTACCTTTGATGAATGTTGTTGAACATGTGGTAATTGATTACCGATATGCAAAATTGAGAGATTAGAGTGTGGTAATTGATTATCACGAATGATAATCGATTACCAAGCTCCTGACTTTAGAAATTTGAAGCTGGTAATTGATTACCATTCATTACCAAGCTCCTATTTTGCAAGATTGACTTGTGGTAATCAATTACTAATCCCCTTACTTGAGAAAATAGAGTTCTCTACTCTATGGGGACCAAGTGGGATGCATCTATGCCTTATGGAGTGATTAAATTTGATTAAGTTCATTGAGTAAGGTGACTTATGATTATATGATGTACATTTGGTATATCTATATGTTGAGTAGTAATATTATGCACTAGAAAAGCTTGTAAAGCAGTGATACAGTGCACTAGATAAATTTGTGAAGTAGTGATATTATGTATTTGATGCACTTGCATAATAATAAAATTGTGCACTTAATTTATTTGTGCACTTAGTATAATTAGATATGTATAATTGTTATGATTATGAGGTGTATTATAAAATAATTTGTTCCTTTAGAGTATTAAAGTGGAGCTAGTATTGAATGATAAAATGAGGATTTCTCCTTTAGAATGTTAAAGTTGAGCTAGTGACTGAATGAGAATGTAAAGTATATTCTTAAGTGTTCAAAGCTTAGAGGTAATTGGACATAATCCTTGTAAGAGGAGATAATCCTAAATATGTTTTGGATATGATATTCGTACCTAAGGGTGATCTTAGATCTGATAATGAATGATATATTATGAAAGTGATCCTCATACTCTGAGGAGATCTTAGACTTGATACTGAAAATGATCATCGTACTAAGAGTGATCCTATACCTGATATTGAGAAGTAGATTATGAATGTGATTCTCGTACCTGGAAGAGATCCTATATTTGATAATTGGAAATGATCCTCGTACCTAGGGTGATATTAGATTTAGAAGATTGAGGAAGTGACATTCTTTCTCTACCTATGATTATAGATTGAGGATGAGACATGCCCTCACTAGATTTGGCCAGGATTACCTAGGATAATGATGTGTAACGAAGTACTGTTACGTATAAGCTAAGTGCACCAGCTTGATAAGCATACTATCACCGAGTGATTAGTATTGCGACGATGCAACATTTACTCCTTATTAGGGTAGTGCGAGGATGTGACATTCCCTCCCTACATATTTGATACAAAAGGACATAGTCCTGAAAATATGTTTAGAAAGATGATAATTTAATTATGTTTGATCATTTTCATATCATCATGGAGATACTGTCTATTTAAATAATAGAAATTAACAAAGAATGATTGCATAATGAAAAAATGAAAATATTATAGTGAAAGTGAGTTATATGGAGCGTATTTGGTGAGAAGAGTATTTATTCTAAGCAGTGAGAAAGTGAATATTGACCATTGGATCTTACATGAATGATCAAGATTAGAACATAAATACATGTGATTTTTTTAAGTGGTCATATGACATTTACATAACTTTTAATCTTAACCATTCATATATGATTGTATGGTCAAAATTTTCTCCTCTCACAATAAAAATTATTATCACTAGATATGCTCCCTATATATGTATGTGTGTGTGTATATATTTATATATTGGTTGACTAGGTGTTATTGATAAAAGATAATAATTGAATTTTATGTCTCAAGAAGAGAAAAGAACCACTTTAGCATTTGCCACCTTTCTATAAGATATTTTAAGTAATGACTTGAAATCCTTGAAGCAGCTGAAATTATTGTGATGACATATGTTGTATATTAAAAATTTTTAAAATTCTCACCCCCTTATATTTTATTTTCATGATAATTCCAATATGTGACTTATCCACGGAGTAAAGACGAGGATGCTAAAGTAGTTTAGGTTTATCTCTACATTTTGACTATTGACATGTACTCAAAGGTATGCAAAGATTTATATATAGATTATATGTATAAATGCCTATAAAAGTCTTAGTTTGTATCACTTGAACATTAATGTTCTAGATTGCATGAACTATTAATATCAGTATGAATCAAACTTTTTAATTATATATTCATACTTTGAGACAATATTATCCCTCACAAGGCTTAAATTATAAAAAATAGTGTATTTAATTATTGTGAAATGATATTAGTTTAGTTATAATGTGCCTAATTCTAAGTACTTATATGTAATCTGAATATACTTGAAATATTAATTTTGGGACGATACATTGTACATTTGACAATTTTAATTGTATACATGTGAAATAACTTTATTCAAATGACAATAACAAAATGTCGCGTGTCAAAAAATTAGGGCATGTAATTACATGACAGAAGATCAAGACATATGATAATTGACACAAAAGAGACATGACGGATGGGAAGAGCATGTATTTTTGTTTTATATTATATTATATTAGATTGACAATTGTTGATATAGAGAATTTAAACAAATTGTCATATTAGTTGGGGCGGTGAATTTTTTTGGTTCAACAAAATGCACAGGTAATTTATGTTAGTAGTAGTGGTTAGATAAATTTTTTCTCAAAGTAGTAACTTTAGTATTCAACCCATTGACATTGTAAGTAAAATTCACTTAAAGTCGTAATATTCTTCCCGTCTAGTGCAACCAACTACTACTATTGAATTGGGGTAGTGATTTTTAATAAAACTTTTCATATACCTAGCATTACTTAAAGGTTTGACAAATCATTTATAAAACAACACATTTTATTTTCATATTTAACTAATTCGATGAAATCTTTTCATTGTTGAAATCCAAGCCTATTCTCGATGATGTAAAAATTAATGAATGGATTATATTAACTTATATTGAGCTTGTAAAGTTTATGAAATTAAAGGGTATATACACTAGCAAAATATTAAAAAATAATTACAAGGGACTTTTTTGCCAACTTTATTGTTGGTGGATTATTTTTTTCCATTTTTAAGAATATTTTTTACCAAATAGGTAAAAGATTATTCTCTTAAAATATTATCAAACATTTAAATAATTTTTTTATAATAATATTATTTTTATACACATAAATTATGAAATCAAATTTATGATCACATGTTTAAGTAATTTAAACATCTTTCATTTGAATTAATACATATTAATTTTGTTGATAAATTATTTATAAATACATTTATAACTGTTTATTAAACTTAAGGTTTACCTTGATCCTTGAATAAAATGATTAATATCCTTAATTTTTTTCTATTACAAAAAAATAATTTCAAGAGATTTTTCGTAATTTTAAAACTAGACTAGATACATCATACACAGGTGAGAAAATTTTGCAGAATGTAAGGGCGTGTTGATTATATATTAATTTTCCACAATACTTCTCCATTACTACATATTTCTTCCACAAGCTGGCACAGTGGAAAAGAATCTGGTAAAATCCATTTCTAGGAAACCCAACTAATCCCAGGCCAGGGAGGGCAACATCGAAATTAAACTAGTTATCCGGGGTTTGCTTTTCAGCACTTTCCTCCCTTTCACGCATTCTTCTTATTCTTCTTACAATAACAACAATAATAATTCTCCTTAATTCCATTACCGACGCTATTGAAGGAAGCTCCTCCGAGGAATATCTAAAAGAAAAAGATAGAAAAACGGGTTCGGGTTCTAGGAGAATCGCTATCTCCGATCTCCATCCACAAACCCTAGAACTCCACCGAGTCAGTGTGGGTCCTTCCATATCCATCATCTCGTCTATTCAGGTATGCTCCGTCTCGATTCTTGATTTTAATTTTACCTTCAATTGAGTCTTCTGTTTTCTAGGATTGTACCATCGCGTTCTTTAGATTTTTGGAATGTGTGGAATCAGAGACATATCTGCTTTTGATTTACTAGCTCTAAAGTATTTTTTTTTTTAGAAACTCGAGAAATTTTAATTTAGTGCTAATTAGTGAGTGAATGGACTTTGACCGAGCTTGGCTGAGCTGAAAAAGGGACAGTTGAAGTGAGAATGAGATATTGCTGGTGATTTTTTCAAGTTATTTTTTTGTGTTTTTTCACTTCCTTCTTTTTGGGAACACAAATTGAAGGAAGGATCATGGCGTGGTAACGAAGATCAAGTAGATTTAGTATTTTCTTTGCATTTGTGTATTGATCACTTGAACTTGCTTTGGCATTGTTGATCCATGTAGTAATGGCACTGTACTGGCGTGGCGTTGGTGAGATTCTTTTAGCTTTCCTTTTATTTCATCAGACTTGGATGGTGGTTTATCATTGTTATCAGTTTTGGTCCAAAGCATCTGTGTATTTCGACATCATGCAACTCAACTAGATTGTGTATTCTTACACTTTGTTCTTTGAGCTAGAAAATTAGTCTCACGAGAAGTGATGACTGGAACTGTTAATCGGATCATGAAGTCTTGACGCTGAATGGATCTTGGCGAGGAAGGATGAATATCGTTAAGGGTGTTGCTGACCTTATCCGAAGAACTTCCGGTGGGCACACTGGCGAATCTTCGGGTTTGCAAGCTCAAAAATTCTCTCCTCCTGGGCCCAAGATTTGCTTCAGGTAACAGCATATACCTTATTTTTATTCAAGTGGTTTTAATTTATGGAATCAAATAATAAAGCTCAATGTTTGCATTAATTACAACAATTTGAATAATAAGTTATGTTTTGAAATTATGTTGATGTCCAATGTATGTTATTTCATCTGTATGTGGAACAAGCTTAAGTTAGCTTGTTATAAATTATGTCTTTTGGTGTCCTCAGAGTGTTTATCTAATTGTCAAGGCTGCCTTCTTTCATAATTGACTAGAGTTTTAGGAAAGGGAGTTTTATGTAATGTTTAATTGAGTGTTCTGGTGCATAGAGAATAAATTGTATCAGACAACCTCCTGGGGACTCTTAATATCATACTATTAATAGGGATTTTAGCTAGCAGCGGTGGGCTTGCAAGTGTTGGGAAGATGACTCATTTGTTGAATGTCATCCTTCTTGAGAGTGGGAGTGAATGGTTATACATAAGTGGACTTGTTTATATGGAACTGTCGACCTTTAGCCAATGACAAGGACATGCACATTGCTTTATTTAGGTTATTCTTTGGTACTGCTTCATATGAATTATATCATGTTTAAATCTTGTTAAGTTTGTGCCAAAGTTACCCATGTAGTGATTATTGTTACTGTTGTTGTTAATTGCATTTTCACTTAATTTTATAACTTGCATGATATGTCAAAGTTTTTGAGTAACTCATGAGAACAGGACATGGGCATGATGAATAATGTAGATTGAGATGGTTACCATACATATGCTCAAATAGAGAGAGATAGACATGGGATTTGTGTGTATGAAAGGAGTGCAAGACTCTGCTTTGGGGTGGGCTTGGGCCTTAGTCTCTTACAATCTCATCCCTTGATTCCTTCAATGATATTGCCAACTTCTTTATTCCTCTTTTGCATTAATAATACTGTTGAGTATCATGTCTTTTTGGACTTTCTTGAATCCTGTCTCTTTATGACATTTGATCTGTTCAGGGAAGACACTGATGAGACGTGTCCTATTTTTCATGCTATTATTTGTGAAGTATCTTCCATGTTAGAGATTTGAAACAGTGCTTCTTTTGTAAACTTTTTTCTTCTACGTTTTAATATCTTGGGGGTGAACTCAATCTCAGGGTAACTTCCATGTTGCTGGTGGTTATGGAATAGAATGTTGTTAGATGCTGTAAGCTGTTAAGACATGTGAATTACTTTATATGCAAATATATACTTCTTGAACGTAAGATATGATGGCCTCTATATTTTCTTTTAATGGGCACATGACTGTGTAGATCTGCTAAACATTGCCTCAAGTTTCAAACAATTTTTTTAATAATTTTTTTTTTGATAGATAAAGAAATATTGTTGAAGTGAGAAAAAATAAATACATCTGGGGTGAGGATACCTTATCCTCAAGAGCTAGAAAAACTAAAAACGAAACAATGCTAAACAGAAGTTACAAAGGAAACTAGGAATGCAGTAAGGCTGCCCAATCCCTTTGCATGTCACTGATGGCTACTCCCTTAAAACAACCATGGGAAGAACACCAGAGAGGCTAAGAACATAAACCTGTAAGTTTATGGGCAAGGTGACACTGTTAAAGATGCGTGCATTCTGCTCTAGCTTTGTGCACCAAATATTAGCAAAATAGCACATTGCTACCCAATTTTGGCCTCTTTACTCTTGCCAAATCATTTGAACCAAATCATCAAAAACTGTTCTAGAGTAAAAGGACACACCCAGTGCTCATTAGCAATCCCTAAAAGGTTGCTCCAAAGAAAGGTGGCTGCCTTGCAACGCAGAGATAGGTGTTGTGCCTTGCTACAAAGGGCGGTGTGCGAATCTGCTGCAAATCATTTGTGTTCATCCTGTTAAGAACTGCTATCCAGACAAAATACTCAACCTTAGAGGGAAGCTTTGGACATCAAATAGATTTGTAAATGAGGAATTTTAGATTGTTAGGGGATTGGGTGAGAAACTGAAAGAGGGAGTTACAAGAGAATAAGGCACAAGAATCATTTGTGTTAATCCTGTTACAATCCCTTTTACTTTTACTTGAGTTTCATTTGATTTTTGACTTTTTCCAGTGATGTTGGCGATGAGGCAATTGTAAATACTCTTTGGGAGCGATATGAGAGAGTTGATGATAAGGTATGCTTGGATTTATGCTTACTAGATCTATACTTATTGTATATTAAATTTCTGAAGCTTGATGAGCTTCATATGAGCTATTTATTGAGAATTTTATATATGCATTTAAGTCATGTAAGGTGCACAGTCTGTAGGCTTTATTTATCTATCTATTATTAAAAATAAAAGAAGAAGCATATGTGCTTTCTAAATTTGTGGGTTGCTGCTGTACTAGAGAATGATGCTAAATGCATGCTTTCTGCCTTCACCTTACAACATTAGTTGTTTATTTAGTAAATTTCCCATATAACTTAATGACCTTAATGCATTAGGTGGAGAAGAGGAGGCTGCTTCATGTTTTCATCAAGCAATTTGTAGTTGCCTACAAGGATTGGGAACCTGTAAACTCAGGCATATTATTAGAGTCTGCTTCGGTCGAGAATTTTCCATCTGCTGATGATGTGGTTGTTGGCTGCTCTGCTGGACATCCTATTGAAGTCATTCGGGTATTAGTTGAAGAGATTACACAGTTAAGCTTGCTGGTCACTGAGTGTAAGTACAAATGATTGCCATCATCGTCATTATCTTCAGTTCTTCACCTTCTTCCTTCTTAAGTAACATTCAGTAAAAGGAAGTCCAAATGGGTTTTATGCATGGAATAGACAATAGAGGTAAGGCCTATACCATCTATATGTAAAATCAATGAAATAGATATAAGAAGGTAGGGTATATACTTGTTCACATTTCTTCTATTGGGAACAGCTGTTTAATTTACTCTTAAGTTTTCATTTGCTAAGTCAAAATTGAGTCCCAGACTTCCTTTCTCTGATTAAAAGATGTTGTTAAACTTAAACATTTAGAAATTGTAATTTTGGATACTGATACTGTTACTGCTGACATGTAATTTGCAGTAATTCTTGTTTCTTTTTGCTCTTTTCAGTGAATGCCAGCATGGTGCAATCGCCGGCAGACTTGTCTGGGGCTGCATCCAAGTTGTTTATTACTTCTGAGGGATTTTTAATTTTGGATGCACTGAAAATTATCACCCGCTCATTATATAATTGCAGAGTTTTTGGATACTATGGTGGAATTCAAAAACTTACAGCCTTAATGAAAGGTATAATCAATGTTTCACGACTAAGGGTTTTCTTTCTCCGTTTCTTGGTTTTGATTACTCTTGTGCATGATGTTTGCTGAAAATAGTTATAAGTTTCATCTTATGATTATTGGGTTCTGCATATTGTTTCTTTATAATCGTTTGGCATTTTTTTAGGTTGCTTAAGTTAAGGCTTATACATATGCGTTCCACTGTTATAGCTCAAAGATGCTCATTGTTCTTTATTTCATTTCTCACTTTAAAGGGTGTACTGCCATGCGTCTTGTTCAAACTGCCATGATTTTCTTAAAACCAATTTACTTTTATGAACAAAATATGAAATCATTTCCTAAAATTTGATAGTATTTAATTTCTAAATCTTATTTTACACTCTTCATATGCATTATAAGCCTATATTTCGAAAACTTAACTAATTTGCTTTGATTAGTTGCTTTTTGATGTTCTTTAATACATGCTGTTTATAATGGGAAAAACAATTGAAGTCTATTTTTACTCTGGTTTCAATTTGTTACAGGGGCTGTGGTCCAACTTAAAACCATAAGTGGTGCCCTTTCTGCTGATGAAAGTTTGTCTGACTTTGCTTTGGAGAAAATGAGGCTGCTCCAACAAATTCTTACATATGTTGTGTCGATAATTTATATTTTCATTGATTTAGGTTCACATATAGACAAAAAGGATGAGTTGTTCTGCAGTCTTGTAGGCTTTATTTCACGTGCTGATGCTCCAATCAACTCTTCAAATAGTTCAAGGGTTTTGTCTACTGAAGCAAGGTTTCATTGGCGTCAGAAAGCAATTGTTTCTGTGATGGAAGCTGGTGGACTAAATTGGTTAGTAGGTAAGGTAGGGTTCTATTGTTCTTGTATATTTTGAGGTTATTAGGCATCTGTTTTTTTAACTTGCTGATTTTCTAATGGCAAAAATATGTTCACCAGATAAATATAGATGCATGAAGGGTACAATTAATTCAGCAAATATATTATTAAATGTTGGTTAAATATATGTAGGTCCCTATAGTTTCACTAATTTTCAAATAGGTCCCTATAGTTTAGAAGTTTTTAACGGAGTCCCTATACTAAAAGTTTTTAATAGGCCCTTATTGGCTGACAACTGTTTAGACTCCGTAAATGGATGTTTATAGTCATTTGCAAGCCATCTTGTGTTGCTGTTTTAGGGACTTAATTATTAAATTTTGTAATCAGTAGGGATCTAATTGAAAACTTAGTTAAACTATAAGGACCTATTTAAAAAATATTAGTATAGGGACCTCGTTTTAAACTTTAAACTCTAGGGACCTAGTTGAAAATTTAGTGAAACTATAAGGACATATAGAGTAATTTAACCTTAAATGTTAGTGGATTCATTGATTCTGCGATAATACCTAAACCCAGTGATGGAGCCCTAGTGACCCCTTATCCCATTGAAGTGTTTGTATTTAAAATATCTGCATATATATTGACTTCTCTTAGAGAAAAAAAGATGAAGTGATAAGGACCTATTTTCCTTCCAACTTGAATACAACAACAACAATAACTAGGCCTTTTCCCACTAGGTGAGGTCGGCTACATGGATCAAACGACGCCATTGTGTTATATCATAAACTAAGTTTTCAGAAATGCCATTCAAATCTAAATCTGTTTTCCTTCCAACTTGAATGTAAAGAAAAAAATAATTACTAGAGATAAAGCGTATTATAGTGACTCTACCAAATAACTTGTACTTCTTGGTTAAATTCATTCCTGAGATGGTATTAGAGCCTCTTTCCTCATTCTTGTAATTAAACTAAATTTCAGCTCAAGATAGTGATGGGTCTGGGCTTTTGTCCACTCTTCAACCCCAAAGGATATTTGTGTGGGCGGACATGTTAGAGATATGAATAAAAAACCATTCATGGGCCTTGTTCTAGTAGCTCTAGAATTTAGAATGAATGGTTTTTTGACATGGTATCAAAGCTTAGTAGCTCAAGTGGGTTATAGCTTGGTCTTCACCTTCCCTATTCTCCTTAATAAAATAAATTTCAACACAAGGGTGGGCTTTTGTGTTGTCCATTGTTTGCACAGTAGCTTAAGCTTTTAGGATAATTGATCCTCACAAGTCACAATAATCAATCAATGCTTGTCAAAATAAAATTTTGTTTTCCTAAGTTATGGTAGTGGTTGACAAAGACAAATTATAGATTGGTCCTGATACTATCCTCACAAGTCACAATACTACTACTACTACTACTAACTACTACTACTACTACTACTACTCCTATCCTCACAAGTCACAATAATCAATCAATGCTTGTTAAAATAAAATTTTGTTTTCCTAAGTTATGGTAGTGGTTGACAAAGACAAATTATAGATTGGTCCTGATTGGTTTGAAAGAAAATAGGAGAGAAAAGAGATGAATTTTAGAGTTTTCTCCTGTTTGGATGAGGAGAGAAAATGGAGAAGAAAGAAAAAAATTGCAGTGGGTCCCACTGAAAAATTTTCTTCGCTATTATGCGAAGAAAACGGAGCTGGTGCTAACAATTTACCACTCTACCCTTCTTCTCCACCAAGAACAACAGTGGGCAACATCTGCTGTACCCAGTTCAACCAGTGCCTCTACCACAAGTCCACAACCAAAGGTATACCTTTGCATTTTACTTGCAAGATTCTTCAACAACCAGCATCACCAGAGAGCACCGACTTTGAAGAGCTTGGGGAAAAAGTGGCCGTTGACGAGCTTGGGCAATGAGGTACTCTGGGCCTTCGACGCAGGTGCTGCCAATGAAGATGGCGGGGGCGCACTGTGAAGGGTGGTGACTGGTGGTTTCTAGTTGATAGAGCAAGGGGATGGGAATGGGGAAAGTTAGGGGGAAGGTTGATGGGTATGAGATAGGGGTGTGGATAGAGCAAGGGGGATAGGAATGGGGAAAATTAAGGGGAAGGTTGATGGGAATGAGGAAGGGGTGTGGGTGGGGTTGGGGAATGGGGGGGAAGAGGAAGTGGTGTGGAAGTGGGGCCATGGGTTGGGGAGATGGGATTCATGGGAAGAGGTGGGGGTGGGGTAACCTGAAGTTTAATCTAAATTATTTTTAAGTTGATTTAAATTTAAAATATTAGAAAATTATAAATAACATACCACTAGTTATATTTAATTAAACAATTTAGAATCAGATTTTATAATTTTAAGAAGTTTCAATACTCCATGGGTATAATTTAAAATATATTTTAAAATTAAATTTAATAATAAGGAAATATATGTCATTTTACATAATCATATCTTCTTATTTTATTCATTCATACTTCCTTTCCTCTTATTTTCTCTTCATCCAAACATATGAAGAGAAACTGCACTTTTTTACTCATTTTCTCTTCTCTCATTTTCTTTCCTTCTACTTTCTCTCATGCATCCAACAAAAGGTTAGTAACCAACTATGATATGGTGTGGTTGTTGTTGTACCACCAAATATGATAATTTCCCGGTTGTGTTTATTGGAAGAGAAATTACACTTCTAGTTTGGGTTCAATCATAAATGGAGTTTGTGTTGTAGTGAAAGGTGAAAACTACTGTTATACATTATCATTTAAT
Source organism: Ormosia semicastrata (assembly GCA_029884595.1). NCBI lineage: Eukaryota > Viridiplantae > Streptophyta > Magnoliopsida > Fabales > Fabaceae > Ormosia > Ormosia semicastrata. The sequence goes on along the minus strand of JAQQTO010000046.1, from coordinate 18,152,683 downwards.
ATGGGTTATATTATTATTTTTTGTCTTATGGCATATGATTTTGACTATTACTTCATTATATTTCTTTTACTTATTTAAAATGTTTTCTTTCTCACTGAAAGATGAGAGGTCCTGGCTTCACATTTTCCTGAGCCCTAATTTTATTTTTTTTGATAAAAGAAGAAATTTATAGATAGAAAAAGAGAGAAATACAAGCAAAAGGGAGGATAAGGGATCCTCCTATAACAAAAGTAATAGATAGAAAAACGAAAAGAGAGAATCAATGTAACAAAGCTTCCCAATCCCTCATCATATCTGTTAGGGATACCCCAAAAAAAAGGCCATGAGCTTTACACCAAGTAGACGCCAACCGCCTAGTCTTATCCATAATTAGGTTGAGAACGGAAGAGACACCCTTGAAAATACGAGAATTACGCTCGAGCCAGATGCACCAAATTGTAGCATAAATAGCACATTGCCACAAAATTTTAGCCTCTTTCCTTCTACCAAAACCATAGAAGTTAACCATCAAAAAATGATCTAAAGATCGAGGACAGACCCAATATTCACCAAAAATGCCAAACAAAGACTGCCATAAAGAGTTGGCAGCAGAGCAATGTAAGAAAAGGTGAGAAGCCGATTCCCCGAACATGTACCACACATAACACACATATCGTGGAAAGGGCCTTATGAGGCCTACGAACCCGCAACATATCATTAGTATTAATTCTATTAAGTACCTCCCAAATAAAAGCCTTGACCTTAGAGGGAGCTTTGGATTTCCACAAGGGTTTATTATTCGAAGAAAAAGTTAGGTATAAGATTTGCAAGAAAAAACCCCAGAAGAGTCTAGAGACCAAAACCTTTTATCCGGGTAGGAGGAAAGAAGAACAGAATCCAGTAAACCCAAAAGGAACTCCAATTCAGAGAACTCTCTATCATTTAAGTTTCGAAAAAAGTGAAAATTCCAAGAGGAAACTGAATTTTGGACATTACAAAAAAAGTTGATAGGAGAATTATGTAGAGTAGAAAGACGATACAGGCGGGGGAAAGCACAAAAGAAAGGAACATCTCCTATCCAGAGGTCCTCCCAAAATCTAATGTGAGAGCCATTACCTATTTTTAAGGAAAGCAAAGTCTTAAAAGTAGAATAGCCTTGAGAAATAGCACAACTCCCCCTCCTTCTGTTCTTTTTTTTTTTTAAAAAAATAATTGAAAATAGGGTTTAACCTCCGTATGTTTGTTGTATTTGATGGGATGTTCACAGTCCAGGCTGCTTAGCTATCTAGACTGATTTTATATGTTTTGTTTCATTAATCATCCGTTTTGTATTCACCAGACTTAAATTTGTCACAGAGCTATTACGTGTCATTAGAAGATTCAGCTTGAAAGAACTGTTGATGGATGATTCACTTCAGTACTTGAGCTTGAAAATCCTTTCCTTGGCCTTATCTGCAAATCCCCGGGGTCAAAATCATTTTAAAAGTATTGGAGGGCTGGAAGTGCTGTTGGATGGTCTTGGATTTCCATCAAATTATGCAAGAACTTACAGTAAATTCGTTTTGGCTGATGGATTGAGGTATTGTAATTGCAGTGGGTATATCTCAAGCCAATCATTCTTTGTTTGGTTTAGTCGCAGGATATGGTAGTTCCCTTAAGCATGTTGGATCAGCACCTGGCACAAGTGTGTCACAGCTTACCAATTCTCTCTCTTTTCATTTCATCACATAATTCACATTCTTATTTGAGGGTTTACTGCAAGTTTTGAAGTTTTAGTTTGTGGGTAATTACTTGATGACTAGCCTGATGCTGGTGAAGTGTCAGTAGTTTATGCATCACAGTCTGAGTTTGCTGTCTGTTTTAGAATAATATATTGTTTTGTCCCTAATATGCACATTTTATCTCCTCTACTGGTTTTGGCTTGTCTCAAGCATAAAGGAAAATATATTTGGTATTTCTCCTATTTCTGTCTCAGATTGTACTGTTTTTGGAGTATATCTACATTGTTATTTTATGCAGTCTGTCTTGCAATCTTTGAGAAATTGGTTTGCATGATTTTTGCAGGGATGATAAACCATTGCAAAAAAATTTTCAGCTTCATATTCTTGCTCTGGAAGTTTTGAGGGAGGCTGTGTATCCTTCATAATTTGCTAAGTTGTGAATTTCTGAAATTTCATTTAACCAGCATGGTTACTTTGATGAGTTCTTTTATGTAAATAGTTATATGCTACATATCAAAAACCAAAAAAAGGAAAAAAAAAAAGAAAAATTGCATCAACGGCATTGCCTACTAAAGTTCCGAAACATTTTATATGTATATTCATGTGAGATGTATTTGTTTATGTCATTCTGAATTATTCCTCTCTGAATTTTTATTCCCGTGGCAGATAGGATGAAGTCATCCTTTGTGCAATTGTTCGAATTTATAGGGTAATTGGCACCTTTGGCTTGTTTTTTTAAAGACTGGTTGATACTTGAATCTGTCATTCAAATTTAATGCAACAGTTTTATATCCTTGAGACCTTGACATTGATACAGCTTTGGGAATATGAACAACTTGCAATTTCTCTGTGAAAATGGTAGGGTGCATAAGTTTGCAAATAGCTATTGTTCACCGGCTTTTGTACTTCAAGATTTGGGACAAGAGAAGGATTTTGCTGGACAGCAGGTTGTTAGTATGCATGGTCTTGACATTCAAAAAAATGAGAATTGTGCTAAACCTGATCCAGCGATGGCTTGTGCTGGCCTTCCAACCAGTGCTTCTTTTTCTCATTTTTGGAATGATTATGTTGTTATGTTGAGCAGAGGTCTCTGTTCATTTCTAGTTCTCGAAGGTTCAAAATCTCTTAATGTCCAAGTATCTGCTGGTCGACTTGCATTGCCTGTTTCCTCAGGATATTGTGAACTGTCAATCAAATGGGTCATGAGGGTTCTATTTACAATATTTCCTTGCATCAAAGCTTGCTCTAGTCAGAATGAGTTGCCTAGCTATTTAAGGTGAATTTTACCAATCGCTTGCACCGTGCAGTTTCTTTGTGATGTTTGCTGAAAATTCTAATTAACTATCAAAAATAGCATTGTGAATTATTTATGTTACTATGGTTATGCAGTAGGAGCTTCGTGTTTCGAACTAATATGTTGTTTTTCTTCCTATTTTCTGCAGGGCCTTTGTCACAATTCTACAGAACACAGTTCTTAATGCATTTAGAAATCTTCTATCTTCTTTTCCCATGTCACTTGAGATTTTTCGCGAAGAGGGAACATGGGATCTTATCTTTTCAGAAAATTTCTTTTACTTTGAATCAGCCTCAGTTGAAGCTGCTGGACAGATATTTGCATACAATGAGGAGAAGTCTGAAATACTGTCTGCTTCAAGTAGCACTAGCAATACAGCTGAAGTTAGTGGGGTTAATAGTCTACAGATGGAAGTAATTTCGTTTGTGGAATTTGCTGCAACTTCTAATGGAAATACACACAACACGGTGGGTATATTTCCCCCCCCCCACCCCTTCTGGGATGTATATTTTATTAAAATTTCTTTTATCCTCAATTCTTTTTCTTTTATTGTCCTTCATCATTCTAATATCACATGGTTGTTGTCGTGGGTTTACTTGAGATTCATGGGGATGTGTCCACTAAGGTTTCCTGACATGAACTGGAAGTTTCATCTGAGTTTGTTTTGAGTTATGTAGACTTCTTCTCCATAATAATAGGAAGAGAGGAAATGATATCATTTTACTGAACAGAAGTGCAGTGATTTGTGAAAAGATCTAGCTAAGCAACACAATGTCTGCATTCCTGAAAATCTGAAACGAGATGTTATTTTATCACTCATATTGGATATTATGCACTACCTGTCTTATTAATTGGCTTTGTGCATTATTATTTTGCTGAACTAGGATTACTGGTGCGTGTGTGTGCGTATCTTTTTATATGCCTTTATTGATGATTTGTATCTTTTGTTTATCTTAATTTCAGGAATTATCTTTTTTTTTAAAAATATTTTTTAATACTTTTGTGGTGCTTGCATTTTATAATTGCAGTCAATTATTTGGGAATTTTCTAATGTATTTCTACCTTGATTTAATTACAGACTGAATTGTCTACTTTGCTGGATGTACTTGAACATTCTGCTTGTAATCCTGAAATTGCTACTGTTCTTGTGAGGAGTTTGGTTCGCATTTTGCAGCTCTCCCCGGAGAAAACAATTGCTTCCTTTAAGACCTTGAATGCAGTTTCTCGGGTTCTAAAAGTTGCTTGTGTTCAAGCACAAGAGTCTAGAAGATCTGGAAGCATGGACCCCTCCAGTGAGAATATTGGCTTGGAAGTATTAGTATCGGTGCAAGATCAACACAAAGGCAGTTCACCTGAGACTGTACAAAGTTGGTTTAATTGTATGAAATTGTGCATGGAGTTCTTTACCAAGTTTTTAGCAACAGCTGAAGATACTAGGAGTTTGATATTGCATAATTTTACATGCATTGATTGCTTGTTTGATTTATTTTGGGTCGAAGGTTTGAGAGATAATGTGCTTAGACACATACTTGATCTCATGAAGGTATTCTTATATGTTTTATTTACTCATGATTTTTGCTATATTATAATATAACTGTGGAAATCATATTCTATGTCATAATCATTATGTGAATATTATTTATTATGTTACTATTTTTAACATTGCTATTTTTCCAGATTGTACCATACTCTGAGGAAGATAAAAAAGCAATGTTGCAGTTATGCTCTAAGTATTTAGAAATGTTTACTCAAATAAAAGAACGGGAGAAAAGCTTTGTTGATCTGTCTATTGATTTGTTGGTTGGAATGAGAGATATGCTTCAGGCTAACCAAGCGGTATGTATCCAACGTTGATCTATTTCTTAACTATATTTGCTTAAATGTCTTCACATGCATTTGGCAATTTAACTGAAGGTTTGTTTTTTATGTTATATTGTTTCAGTACTATCAGGCTCTGTTTCGTGATGGAGAATGCTTTTTGCATGTTGTATCATTACTTAACAGCAACCTTGATGAGGCAAATGGGGAGAAATTGGTTTTGAATGTACTCCAAACACTTACTTGTCTGCTTGCAAGTAATGATGCCTCAAAGGTACTTGTCTTTCTTCATCTCTTTCTTACTTTTTATTTCCCTTTCCTTCACTAGTTGGGATTACTGTCTAGCCTTTTTTTTTTTGGATTAAGCACATATATGAATGACATCATACTGTTGTTTCGTATGGTCAGAAAGTTCTTTCTTTTGTTGTCCTTTGGCTGTTTTATGATGAATCCTTGTTCTCCTTTTCTGTGCTGTAATATTCTTTGCTCTTCTATTAAATTCATCTTTTATGAAATAAAAGAAAATATTCTTTATCCAAATTGAAAGAACAAAATATGGAAACTTGGTGTCCGAAAACTTTGCTTTGGCTGGAAAATGGCTATGGTGCTTTCTTCATTCTCTATGGCACAAGATCATTAAGAGCAAATATGGTCTACAGCACAAAGGGTCTGAATAGTGCCAACAACTTGATGTCTGCCACTTATTCGAGTCCCTGGAAATTTATGTCTCTGGGATATGTCTCTTTTAGGCCTCGCTTGGGAAGAATTCTTGTATCAAATTTTTGGAGAATCTTTAAATGTTCAATATTCCGTTTCTAGATGCCTTTTCTCACCTGCCTTTCTTTACATCAGTTGTCTATGATGCCAATAGTTCTTGGAATATCCATTCTCTCCTTTCTTTACAACTATAACAAAAACAGAGCACTGGGTTTTTTGGTAAAAGAAAAAAAAAGGCAAATAATGAAAAAAAACTTCTGTTCTGTAGTAGTCTAGATAACAGTAGCTATTTTAGTAAAATTTATACACATTTCTGAAAAAAGGGAAGGAAAATTGCTGTAATGTTTTTTTTTTTTGGTTCTGAAGTTTTCAGCCAACAGTATTATTGTCACTCTTTACAAGAGCATGCAACTGTAAAAAGGTTTTGAAGCTTCTTGATGCTTTTTCATGGATTAAAATATCTCTCATGTTGCATAACCTGAAATTTAAGCTTTTTATACTGAAGAACCCATATTTGTTTAATCTCGGCTTATTTGGTTGTCCATTATCTCCAATTTTGAAGAGTTGAGGGTTCTTCCTTCCTCTTTCTATCTCTCTCATTTTGAATGGAAAAATTCATGAAAATCTAGAATACATCCCTAGATGCTAAAAAAGCATATGATCTCTAAAACAAAGAATATAAGCTTAAATAAAACCTGATATCAAAATTTTCCCTCCCAACATCTCCCTGGTCCAAGAACTAGTTCCTCAATGCATGCTTTTTGGGGATGACATAGTCCTAGTAGAAGAGTTGAGGGAGGGAATAAATGGTAAACTAGAGTTGTGTAGTGAAGCTTTAGAATCACATGATTTTTGGTTAAGTAGAAGTAAAACGAAGTAAATTGAATGCAAGTTCAGCAAGACGTGAGCTAACACTTTTTGGAAGGTGAACACTTGGGATCATACCATATCACTTCACTTGGTTTAGGTATTTTGGATCTAACATGCAAAGTGACAGGCATATTGTGGGAGATGTAACTCATTGGATTCAAGATGGGTGGGCAAAATGGAGAAAGGCCTAAAGCATTATTTGTGATTGCAAGGTACCTCTCAAAGGAAAATTTTACTGAACAACCATAAGAGCAACAATGCTTAGTGGTATCGAATGTTGGGTGGTAAAGTGCCAGCAAAAGCATAAGTGTTGCAGAGATGAGAATGTTGTAGTGGATGAGTGGACATACAAGAAAAGATGACAGAATGTTGCTGAAGATGATTTGGTCATGTGAGGAGAACCGATAGGCCCCAGAATGAAGAGTTGATCATATGGAAGATAGCCTGATATATAGAGTTAGAGGAAGACCAAGTAAACACTAAGCAAAACCTTTAAAAGACCTTGATCTGAATGATCTTTTTGAAGATTTGGTTTTTGACAGTGCACAATGGTGCCTTTTTGATACATGTAGCCGACACCACCTAGTGGGAAAAGACTTTTTGCTGTTGTTGTTGAACCTCCCTCTGAAAGAAAGAGTCTTAGGACTGTCTTGTTTTAACCGAGAAGGAGTCCTTTATTGTCAGATTTTCTCCAGACTTAGTCTTGCAGCAGCCTTGTGATGTTTGCATTCCAAAATACACCTCATCTTATACAGTGAATGATGCCACTTTAGCATGATAAGTCACAGTTGCTTATACCATGGAACCTATTTTTTCAAGAAGTGTTCAAGCACCATACATCTCACCTTAATAAAAGTGCAATCGCCACTTCTTGGATAGGTTACTAGACAGACTACCAATACTGAGCAGACTTTAAAGGTTCATTGATCCCTGCACCTACCTGTTGAAATATATGTAATTTATTTATTTGTATATCATATTAGTTGTATGATTAGAATAATTGTTGCTGTAGTCAAAGACAAACTGTTGTAGCAGCTGCAAAGGCTGCATTGTCAGAATAGGTTGCAGCTTTGTCTGATAGGTTGCAGTTTTGTCAAAATAGGCTGGCTGAAATCCCTACAATCAAGGGATTTTGATTGTACATTGATCATTATAAATTCATCAGGCTGTGAGTCTTCCACTCAAGCCAATTCATATTTTATTTCACATGGTATCAGAGCAGTTCCGATCAGGGAATGCTCCTGGTTTCCGCTGAAACACCTAAACTGGTTGGCCTTCATTGTCAACAGTTCTCGGCCTTCATTGCCATTTATCCTCTGATTGGCCTTCATTGCCGATCATTTCTCCAGAAGCTGCCACCAAAGAAGCTGCTACCAGAGAAGCCTTCATTGCCATTTTCTCTCACATCTCTAATTTGTGCCACAACACTAATTTCTGGTTTCTCCAATTTTGTGCCGCGTGAACAGTGCTGAAATTTGTTTAAGTGCCGTGGGACACCTCCAATTTGCGCTGCGTGAACAGTACGTGAACAGTGCATGAACAGTGCCACAAAATCCAGATTTGTTTTTATAACCATAGTCAATCTTTTTGTGTGTGTTGAATATGTCATACGAAGAGGTAAAAGAAATAGGAGATGTCCAGACTCAACATCCTGGAGAATTGCAGAACATTCATTATGCATATAGGTTGAATGGGAAGAATTACCTAAAGTGGTCACAACTTGTTCGCACGGTGTTGAAGGGAAAAGGCAAGTTGAGCCACCTAACCGGTACTGGACCTACCAAGAGTAGTTCTAAATTTACAGCGTGGGATAAAGAAGACTCCATGATCATGGCCTGGCTATGGAATTCAATGGTCCCAGAAATTAGTGACACTTGCATGTTTCTCAACACTGGTAAGGAGATTTGGGATGCAGTGGAACAGACCTCTTCCAAAGCCAAAGATGCTGGTCAAGTATATAATGTAAAGGTGAAAACAGTGGCAGCAAAACAAGGGAACAAAACTGTTATTGAGTATGCTAATCAGCTGAAGTCTTTATGGATGGAGTTAGATCACTATAGAGTGATCAAAACCCAATGTTCTGCAGATGCAACAGTTCTCAAGGAGTTTATTGAACAAGACAGAGTCTACGACTTTCTAGTTGGCCTGAATACGGAGTTTGATCAGGTTAGAAGATTCTGGGAAAACAGGAGCTTCCATCTCTCAATGAGGTGGTGGCTATGGTACAAAGTGAAGAGAGCAGAAGGAGTTTAATGTTGGATACTCCAACTATAGAGAGTTCAGCCATGGTGGCTGAACATCTTAAACGCAGGCTAGTGAATGTGGAGAAGAGAAAGGAGGGTTTGTGGTGCACCTATGTAACAAGGCAGGACATACCCGAGAGAAGTGCTGGAAACTACATGGCAAGCCTCCTAGTCGTGAATGGAGTAAAAAGGGGGAATCTTCAGGGAAGAGTGGATATGTTCATGTGGCTGCTGCTGAAAACAATGAAGAAAACAAATTTGAATCCACAAGTCTTAACCAGGAAGAAATAAACAGGATGAGAGCTTTCCTCACCAGCCTTGACAAACCAACAGGTACTTGTACTTTGGCATATTCAGGTAAGCTTTCATTTTCATTTGGATTAAATGTCTCAGAAACACCTTCTAACCTAGGTTGGATACTAGATTCAGGTGCCACAGACCACATGACACCCTTATCCAAACACTTCTCCATATACTCACCTTGTCCCAACACTAAGAAAATTGTCATAGCCGATGGTACTCTTGTAACTGTAGCTGGGCTAGGTGATATCCAAATAAACTCATCTCTAACCTTGAAAAATGTTCTCCATGTCCCAAAGTTATCCACCAACCTTGTCTCTATACAAAAGCTTACAAAAGACTTATCCTGTAAGGTAATTTTTGACAGCAGTAATTGTGTACTTCAGAACAAGGATTCAAGGAGGACGATTGGACGTGCTAGAGAATGGAATGGTCTTTACTACCTTGAGGAATCAAATCTGTCCAGCAAGAACAATCTTCCTCATTCCTTCATGTCCGAGTCTATTCTATCCAACAAGGAGAAGGTTTTTCTTTATCACTATAGGTTAGGACATCCTTCTTTTAGGACTGTCAAAATTTTGTTTCCTTCTCTTTTTACTAAATTAGATGTTGAGAGTTTTCATTGTGAGGTGTGTGAGCTTGCTAAACACAAATGTGTATCCTTTCCTATAAGCAATAATAGAAGTTCTTCTCCTTTTTATCTTATTCATTCGGATGTATGGGGTCCTTCTAATGTTCCAAGTGTGTCTGGTGCTCGATGGTTTGTAACCTTTATTGATGATTGTACTAGGGTTACTTGGATTTTCTTACTTAAACATAAGTCTGAAGTAAGCACTGTTTTCCCAAATTCCTTCTCTATGGTAAAAAATCAGTTTGGTGTGAATATCAAAAGACTTAGATCTGATAATGCCAAGGACTACTTTAATCAAATTCTTACTCCTTTCTGTTAAAAAGAAGGAATTATCCATGAGTCTTCTTGTGTCAAAACACCACAACAGAATGGGATTGCTGAGAGGAAAAATGGGCACCTTCTAAACCACACCCGAGCTCTGTTATATCAGCGAAGTGTTCCAAAAACCTTGTGGGGGAAGTCGTTTCTTACAAAGAAACATACCTTGTCAATAGATTACCATCTAGTGTCTTAGGTTTTAAAAGCCCTATGGATGTCCTTTCTTCCTTTTACTCGAATCTCTCCACTACCATCAATCTCAAACCTTGGATCTTTGGTTGTGTATCATTTGTTCATATCCATAGCCAAGGTAGAGGGAAACTTGATCCTAGCGCTCTACGATGTGTTTTTGTTGGGTATTCCTCCACTAAAAAAGGCTATAAATATTATCATCCTCCATCCAAAAAATTCAGTGTCTCGAGATGTTACCTTCAATGAACAAGAAGCCTATTTTCCTAAACCTTATCTTCAGGGGGAGAATCTTAGGGAAGATAAGGAAAACTATCTTACATTACCTGGTCTCCGGATCAGTCTAAATCTGACCTCAATACTCTGGACCAACCTGAATCTGACCCCAAGTTCAATGAAGCCACTCATCTTGATGTAAGATTTGGAAAAGGTTTGGTGTACTCTAGGAAGTCCAAGGCCATTCCAAACTCTAAACAGGTCCAAGAATCTGACTCAACTCCTTCTCACGAGGTAACAATTTCTGAATTACATACTTTACAGGATGCAACTATTTTGCCCACCTCACAGGATGAAACTGAGACTCAACCTACTAAAGATGATCTTGATCTTCCAATTGCCCTTAGAAAAGGAACCAGAAAAAGCACCAAATAGCCTTTATACCCTCTCTCAAATTATCTATCATTTAAAAACTTCTCACCAACCCACAGAACCTTCCTTGTAAACCTAAACACCACCTCCATACCCACTACTCTTTTTGAGGCTTTTACCAATGAAAAATGGAAGCAAGCCATGGATGTAGAGATGGAAGCACTAGATAAAAATAAAACCTGGGAGCTTGTTTCTTTACCAGCAGGAAAACGGCCAGTTGGGTGTAAGTGGGTGTACACGGTAAAATACAAAGCTGATGGGTCAATTGAGAGGTACAAAGCAAGATTGGTAAAATACAAGGGGTTCACACAAACTTATGGGATTGATTATTCAGAAACCTTTGCTTCGGTTGCTAAAATGAATACAGTCAGGGTGATCCTATCTCTTGCTGCCAACCATGGCTGGGAATTATAGCAATTCGATGTAAATAATGTTCTCTTGCATGGGAAACTTGAGGAAGAAATTTATATGGAAATGTCACCAAGATATGAGAGGAAAGTGGTTGCCAATACAGTATGTAAGTTAAAAAAGGCCCTATATGGGCTGAAACAATCACCTCGGGCCTAGTTTGGAAGATTTACTAGAGTTATGACAGCCTTAGGATACAAGCAAAGTCAAGGGGATCATACATTGTTCGTCAAACACTCTGAGTCAGGGGGAGTGAAAGTACTGTTAGTGTATGTGGATGACATTATATTGACTGGAGATGATAGGATAGAACAAGAGACCTTGAGTCAATGTTTGGCCAAGGAATTTGAGATCAAAACCTTGGGAAAATTGAAATATTTTTTAGGGATTGGAGTGGCACACTCCAAGAAAGGGATTTTTATATCCTAGCAGAAATACATCACTGATTTGCTCAAGGAAACAGTCAAAACAGCTTGTAAACCTGTAAGTACTCCATATGTACCCTCACAAGGACAACTCGCCGATATTTTCACCAAAGGATTGAGCTGCCCAGTTTTTGAAAGAGTAGTGTTCAGGCTGGGAATGGAGAATATCTATTCACTAGCTTGAGGGGGAGTGTTGAAATATATGTAATTTATTTATTTGTATATCAGATTAGTTGTATGATTAGAATAATTGTTGCTGTAGTCAAAGACAAACTGTTGTAGCAGCTGCAAAGGCTGCATTGTCAGAATAGGTTGTAGCTTTGTCAGATAGGTTGCAGCTTTGTCAAAATAGGCTGGCTGAAATCCCTACAATCAAGGGATTTTGATTGTACATCGATCATTATAAATTCATCAGGCTGAGTCTTCCACTCAAGCCGATTCATATTTTATTTCACACTACCTTATCTCATGGCAATGGAAAAATTATTCTCAGCTAGGTGGAAATAGGTGGCTGCTCATCCAAGTGAAAACCATTACACTCTAGGTCTTAAACTGCACAACATTTTCTGTTTTCTGTTGTTTTATTATCATACAAATTTGAGTATGGACTGATTGCCTAATGATTATACAATTAGCATATTTTGTTTGAAGTTAAGTCTTGTCCTTTTTGCTTCGTAACTAGGTTGGATTTTATATATTTACCTTGTTTTTAGCGCGGCATTTGCTTCTTGTTTCATTTTCTCTTGCAGGCTGCATTTAGAGCTCTTGCTGGAAAGGGTTACCAGACGCTGCAGAGTCTGCTGTTGGATTTTTGCCAATGGCATTTGAGTGTAAACGTTCTAGATGCATTGCTTGACATGCTTGTTGATGGTAAATTTGATATCAAAATGAGTCCTATGATAAAGGTGATATGCTAGTACATAGTTTCCAAAAGTTGTTTGATCCACTTGCACTGTTTCATTTTCTATTTCAAGAAACTGAAGAAAGTGGCATTTGGTGCACCCAGATGCTATATCTTATTGATTTAGTGCTATTAAATTTTCATTTTTTAAATCTTATTGAATTGTTCCCTTATTTTTTTGTTTTTGATTTCAGAATGAAGATGTAATTATATTATATCTGATTGTACTGCAAAAGGTTTGCAATTCATTTCCCCTTGCTTTTCCTCATCAATTATTATTTTTCTTGATAATTATTTTAGTACTTGCTCAACTTTGTTTTGAGAAAATAATGCCATCTGTTATATTGCTTGCTATGTTGTGATTGGGCAGAGCAGTGAGTCATTGCAGCATCGTGGGCTAGCTGTGTTTCAGCAACTGCTTAGAGATTCCATCTCTAATAGAGCTTCTTGTGTCAGAGCAGGAATGCTTGATTTTCTTCTTAATTGGTTTTCTCAAGAAGATAATGACAGTGTGATCTTTCAGATTGCCCAGTTAATTCAAGCTATTGGTGGGCATAGCATATCAGGAAAGGACATCCGCAAAATCTTTGCTCTACTTCGAAGTGAGAAAGTTGGGACGAGGAGACAGTACTGCTCTGTTTTGTTAAGAAGTTTATTGTCAATGCTACATGAGAAGGGCCCAACTGCCTTTTTTGATCTTGATGGGACTGATTCTGTAAGTCTTGATGCCATTATAGAAATATCTCTGGAGAACTGGTTCTACTTTAGTTACGATTTGAAGTATTTTGCATCAACAGTACTTTTTCTTCCGTCCTGTATATACTATAATCCTGGGTGTATCTTATAATTCTACGATGTCACTAGTTGACATCAGTAGAAGAAAAGAAGGTAAGAGTCATATTTTAATAAATGAATATCTTTTACTAATAGATTTATTAGAAGAGAGAGAAGAAAATGCGAGGATAAAATACCCCTCAAGAACAGCTTACGGGAAAGACTACAAATGAGGAAAAAAAGAAAAATAGAAGGAAATCTTTAGCTCAGAGGAGCTACCAAATCCCTTTGCAAAGTTGATAAGGGAACCTCCCAACTCCCCAATTTAAAAAAAGAGCTTTGACATAATGAAGCCCCAGATACTAGTCTGTCCACAGAGATTGTAAAAGCTCATGTTGCTGCTCAAAAGTTCTGACATTAAGTTCTACCCTTTTACTCCAATCACCTGCAAAATATGTGCACACCTCAATAGAATATTTTTTCCTTGCTCTTCCTGAAAGTCTGAAACCATGGAAATGGGAGGTCTAAAAGTTCTCCCACGGTAGCAGGTACGCCCACTGGTCCCCAAAAATAATAAAATTGTTATTCCGGAGCTTCCTGGCCATTTCTGTGTTAAAAAGGTGGCTGCTAGTCTCTGACACATCAGACAAATGCATGCGATACAACTATAAAACCTTATGTGGTCTACTCGCTGGTATCATTGTGAGATTTTAACTTAAAACTAATTGACATTAAGTGGAGTGGCCCAACAGATATATAAATCACATCCGAAATATTAAGGCAGACGATGTGAGACTCTTAACACTTCTCTCCACAGATGCCTGGACGAAACAGGCGGAAACAAACCTAGCGAAGTAGGCGGAAACAAGCCTGGCAAAGTAGTCAACGGAAATGGAATTTTGGCTCTGATACCATGTGAGATTCCAACTTAAAACTAATTGGCCTTAAGTTAAGTGACTCAACAAATATATAAATCGCACTCGAAATATTGAGGTAGGCGATGTGAGACTCTTAACAATCATACTATTTGTTTAAGTCCTATGTAGTACACTCTAAACTAAGATTTTAACTTTTGTGGGAGCTTTGGCCTTCTGAGAAAGAATTAGCAAGGTTTAGATTCTGGCTAGAAGGTGTGTAAAAAGGTATTCTGAATGTTATTATTGAATCAATCTTAAAATACAATCACTAATCTGAATATATAGCCTAAGCTCTAACTAAAGGGCCAGACTAATGGGCCTAATACAAAAAAAGGCTAATAATTACATATTTTACAACACTCCCCCTCAAGCTGGTGAATGTATATCTATCATTCCCAGCTTGCAAGTAAGTTGGCTGAATCGTTCTGTTGGCAAAGCCCTTTGTTAACACATCTGCTAGTTGGTGCCCAGATGGGATGTAGGCTGTTGTTATTAATCCACTATCCAGCTTTTCCTTAATGAAGTGTCGGTCTATCTCAATGTGTTTTGTCCTGTCATGCTGAACAGGATTATGAGCAATACTAATAGCCGATTTATTGTCACAAAACAACTTCATAGGTCCCTCATACCTTATCTTCAAGTCATCAGGCACAATTTTCATCCATAATAGCTCACAAATTCCTTGTGCCATGGCTCTAAATTCAGCCTCAGCACTTGATCTAGCCACTACATTTTGCTTCTTACATCTCCAAGAAACAAGATTCCCACACAAGAAAGTGCAATAACCTGACGTGGACCTTCTATCACTCACGAACCCGCATAATGCTGCATCAAGATAAGCCTCCATAGTCAAGTTTCCACCTCTTTTGAACAAGAGTCCCCTCCCTGGAGTGGCTTTGAGATCTTGCGAGAACACGATCTACAGCCTGCAAGTGTCTCACCCTCGGATCATGCATGAACTGGCTCACAACACTGACTGCATAAGCTAAATCGGGTCTAGTGTGTGCTAAATAAATCAACTTCCCCACTAGTCTCTGATATTGGACCTTGTCAACCTTGGCACTCTCCTCTTCAGTGCTCATTCTATGATTTTGCTCAATGGGAACACTGTTTTTACATCCCAGTTTGCCTGTTTCCTTCAAAAGATCAAGCACATACTTCCTTTGAGAAATGAAAATGCCTTGTTTTGAGTAGGCCACTTCAATCCCCAAGAAGTACTTAAGTTTCCCAAGGTCCTTCATCTCAAACTCTGCAGATAATTTTTCCTTGAGCAATTGTCTCTCAACCGGATCATCTCCTGTGATAATAATATCATCAACATAAACAAGAAGTACAATCACTTTTCCTCCCTTTGAATGTTTGAAGAAAAGTGTATGATCTCCTTGACTTTGCTTGTAGCCTAGGCACACCATTGCTTTTGTAAATCTTCCAAACCATGCTCGGGGAGACTGTTTTAACCCATATAAAGCCTTCCTCAATCTACACACTTTGTTTTCTCCACTTGTGGGACCAAATCCTGGGGGAATCTCCATGTACACCTCATCCTCTAAATCTCTATGCAAGAAAGCATTTTTAACATCAAACTGGTTTAGTTCCCACCCAGAATGGGCAGCATGAGAGAGTAAAATACGAACAGTGTTCATCTTTGCCACAGGAGCAAACATCTCCTCATAATCGATGCCATAGGTCTGAGTATATCCCTTTGCGACTAGCCTTGCCTTGTATCGATCAAGAGTGCCATCTGATTTGTGCTTGACTGTATAGATCCACCTACAACCAACTGGTTTCTTGCCTCCTGGCCTCTCAACAATTTCCCAAGTTCCATTTCTTTCAAGTGCTTTCATCTCCTCATCCATATTTTGGACTAAATTTGCATCTTTTAGTGCCTCTTGAACAAATGTTGGGATTCTCACAGAGTCAACAGCTGTAATAAAACTTTGATGCTGCAGGGAAAGGTGTTTAGAGGAAACAAATTGGGAAATAGGGTACTTGGCACAAGACCTTTTCAACTTTCTCAAAGCAATTGGTAAATCATTTGGATCAAGGTCAAGAGTATCAGAAATCTGAGAATCAAAAATGGGAAAAATATTTTCAGTATTTACCTCCGGTTCGGACAGTTGAAGTTGTTTCTGGACCAGGATGGGTTTTTCTCTCCTCTGATACACTAATGTTGGCTCACTAGCTTTGTTCTTCACTGGCGCTGAAGGTGGTGATTCCTGCAAAACAGATGGAGGAACAGAACAGAACCATAAACAGGAGACTCTAAAGCAGGTGAAACAATGACACAGGTGACTCGGGAACAGTGGCGAGGAACATTTAACTGAGGAGCAGGTGGCTTAGGAAGACAAGGAGCAAGGATAAGAAACTCGGACTCAGATTCCAAAGTACTGCTCTCCCCCTGAAGCTGAGGGCGAGTGAAGAACGACACATGTTCAAGGAAGGTGACATCCATAGAGACAAAGTACTTACGACTGGAAGGATGATAGCATTTGTACCCTTTTTTGTTAGGTGCATAACCCAGAAAGACACACCTGACTGCACGAGAATCCAACTTAGTTCGATGCTGTTTATGAACATGAACAAAGGCAACACAACCAAATACCCGCGACTCAAGACTCTGCATGATACGAACAGAAGGAAAGTGTGAGAGCATAAATTGAACAGGACTGACATTACCTAGAACACGAGATGGTATCCGATTAATTAGATAGGCAGCAGTCAGTACAGCTTCTCCCTAATATGACTTTGGGACGGACATTTGGAAGAGAAGGGCTCGAGCGACTTCAAGTAAGTGGCGATTTTTTCTTTCTGCAACCCCATTTTGTTGCGGGGTGTCAACACATGTAAATTCATGGATGATGCCCTGTTTACTATTAAAGCTTGAAAGACTATGATTGACATATTCTTTTCCATTGTCTGAACGTAATCTTTTAATACATTTCCCAAATTGTGTCTGTACCATATGATAAAATTGAGTAAACAGTAGGGGTACTTCTGATTTATCCTTCATAAAAAAAAGCCAAGTCACTCGAGTACAGTCATCAATAAAGGAAACAAACCATCTCGCACCAGAAATGTTAGAAATAGGGGCAGGTCCCCAAACATCAGAATGTATAAGATCAAATGGTTCGACACTTTTATTAAAACTAGAGGGAAAAGTAACACAATGGTGTTTAGCAAACTGACAGACGTTACACTTAAAAGACTCGACAAACTGTTGTAAAAACAAGGACGGGAACATAGACTTAATAAGAGAAAATGGAGGATGACCAAGACGCTTATGCTTGAAGCCAGACCTGTGATGTAGGGGAATGAGACTCAGAATGAGACTAGAGACAGGAAGACAACACCTTCTGACCGTCCCTTTCATTAGATAGATAGTACAACCCTCCCCGTTCCTTAGCAACTCCAATCGTCCTCCTCGTGGTAAGATCCTGAAAAACACAATGAGAAGGGAAAAATGTTACTGCACAATTTTGGTCTCGAGTAAGTTTATGAATAGAGATCAAGTTATTGGAAAGTCTGGGAACATGAAGCACATTTTTCAATTTTAACGAGGATTGAAGTTCAATATTCCCAGAACCAACAATAGGGTTATGAGATCCATCAGCAACAGTAATGTAAGAGAGACTAGAAGAGGAGACATAAGAGGAGAAATGTTTGGAATGAAATGTCATGTGATCAGTGGCACCAGAGTCAATAATCCATGCATCCCGAGGGATAGTAGCAGATGCATAAGACTTCTTACCATTCATTGCCCGAGAACAATATTTAAGAGGCTTACTAATATAGTCTTCTCTAGGTTCAGACATCAGAACAGTTGAGAAGAGGTGCTGTCAGGAAAGAACGAATGCACAGGCTTCAAATGACCCACGAAAAAAGGTTCTCCGATCGCGGTTTGGACCTCTCAAACGGACTGAGGAAGGTCCGACGGTGCTATGGTGAAAAGCGCGCGACGAAAAAGTGGCCGGTAGGCGGCGCGTGACACACACGCGCCCGGAGATGGCAGGAGCTGTGGCGGCGCGTGGAGGCGCGTCCGGTGGCCGTTGGCCGCGATCTTCTGGGTTCTGGCCGGCTTTTGACTGGTGGGGTCACCGGCGCGAGATAAGCAGAAGGCGGCGGTGAACGGAGCTGAATAGTTCCTAACGGCGGCGGATGGCGGCTGAACGGAGCGGAACAGTAGTTGATGAGGTCTAATGGGCAAAAAGGGCACAAAGAAGGTGCTAGAAGTTGCACTGAAGGCAGATAAAAATCCGCAATGAAGGTGGCTAGGGTTTTTGTGCGGAAGCGAGACCCCCAAGACCGGGAGTCTCTGATACCATGTGTAAAAAGGTATTCTGAATGTTATTATTGAATCAATCTTAAAATACAATCACTAATCTGAATATATAGCCTAAGCTCTAACTAAAGGGCCAGACTAATGGGCCTAATACAAAAAAAGGCTAATAATTACATAGGCTAATAATTACATATTTTACAACA
Organism: Ormosia semicastrata; assembly: GCA_029884595.1. Lineage (NCBI taxonomy): Eukaryota > Viridiplantae > Streptophyta > Magnoliopsida > Fabales > Fabaceae > Ormosia > Ormosia semicastrata. The sequence goes on along the minus strand of JAQQTO010000046.1, from coordinate 18,134,048 downwards.
GAAGGATTTTGAATCAAGTAACTGGAAGAACTTATCTAAGTTATTAGGGGAGAAACAATTTATCCATCAAATCCAACAATGGTTACTTCTCGGAAGCCTCTTCAGCATAATCAAGAAATATATTAAGGAATGTGGATACTGTCGGAGCTTCTTTTTTTGGGGTTGAGTTGGTTATGGCGATTGGCAAATACCATTCTCTTTTATAGAAGTTATGACAAATACAATCAGAACTGGCTATGCCAAATCTTAATGGGCAGCTGACAAGAATGCTACCTAACTATGTCAATCTTGCTTAACATTTATGTCATTATGTGGCTTTGTATTTTTTTGACTTAATTGTGGACCATGAATCTGAATGGAAGACATGCACTCAATAATTATTGAAATGTTCTTAATGAGCTTCATGTTGAATTACAAATACTCTTGGACGTAGGATACGTTCTTTTTGTTAATTGTTAATGGATGCTGTATGCTGTTTGTAAAAGTACATTTTTTTTTTCTCTTTCTCTGCTTGTAGTTCTTGTAGAACATTTTGTTGATTGCCTAATGTAATCTGCATCATTCTTACTTGTATGTGACTTATTATCTCATTCCTTTCAAATCCTTGTAGGGTATCATTCTTAAGACTCCTCTGCAGTGGCCTCTCAATAAGGGCTTTTCTTTTTCCTGTTGGCTCAGGATTGAGAACTTCCCTAGAAATGGAACAATGGGTCTTTTCAGTTTTCTTACAGAAAATGGAAGAGGGTCCTTGGCTGTGCTTGCAAGGGAGAAGTTGACTTATGAGGTAGGAAAACGAATCTTCTGAAAAATTTCTTCTTTTGGTCAGATTATGTATTTTTCCTTTGTTGTTGTTGTTGGCCATACATTCAATGCATTATGTTTGATCTTTTTGTATTTCCTGTCTCTTGCAGTCAATTAACCTGAAGAGACAGCGTGTGGACCTGAATGTTAATTTAATCAGGAGGAGATGGCATTTTCTTTGCATAACTCATAGCATTGGAAGAGCATTTTCTGGGGGTAGCTTGTTGAGATGTTACTTGGATGGTGATCTTGTCTCATCTGAAAGATGCAGGTTCAAACCATGTTAATTCTTTGTTTATTTAAGTGAATTTATTTTGGTGATAAATTGATAAATTGCTTTTTATGACACTCCCACTTGATTTATATGCTTTGTTTATTCAGGTATGCAAAAGTCAGTGAATCATTAACAAGTTGCATGATTGGTGCTAAAATTAAGATGCCTCACTATGAAGACAATGCGCTCACCTTTGAATCCATCCGAGATTCGTGCCCATTTTTTGGCCAAATTGGTCCTGTTTATTTATTTAATGATGCCATTTCTGCTGAACAAGTGCAGAGTATCTACTCTCTAGGACCAAGTTATATGTATTCGTTCCTTGATAATGAAGCTTTACCACTTTGTGGTGATAAACTACCCAGTGGGATTCTTGATGCCAAAGATGGTCTTGCATCAAGAATTATCTTTGGACTTAATGCCCAGGTCCTTAATTTTTCCCCTCTATATATGGCTATACATGCATATTCTTTTTTTTGTTTGTCTTCATAGAAGAGGTACGTTTGAGCCATATTTCATGTAAGTCTAGACTCTAATGAGTATATTGTTTTTTTCAGGCAAGTGTTGGCAGAATGCTGTTTAATGTTTCACCAATAATCAGTCATGCATTGGATAAGAATTCTTTTGAAGCAGCTGTAATTGGTGGGACTCAGTTATGTTCAAGGCGTTTGCTGCAGCAGATAATATACTGCGTTGGTGGTGTATCTGTACTTTTCCCTCTTATCACCCAGTATTGTAAATTTGAAAATGAAGCAGTTGGAGAATCTGAAAAGACATTACTAACACAGACGACGAGGGAGTGTGTGACAACTGAAGTTATTGAGCTTATTGCTTCGCTTTTAGATGAGAATTTATCAAATCAACAACAAATGCATATTGTGTCTGGATTTTCTGTCCTGGGATTCTTGTTACAATCAGTTCCTCCGCGACAACTTAATTTGGAAACTCTATCTGCTTTGAAGCATCTTTTTAATGTAGTTTCCAATTCTGGTATGCAATCTGTTCCCATTTCTTCTACATCCAATTTCCATTTGATGATATTTTCTTTTGCCACAACTTTGATTTTTAATTCCTTTCCAATGCTTCTCAGGACTGGCAGAGCTGCTTGTGAAAGAGGCTATATCTAGCATATTTCTTAATCCTCTTGTCTGGGTCTATACAGTTTACAAGGTGCAACGTGAACTATACATGTTTCTGATCCAGCAATTTGACAATGATCCTAGATTACTAAAGAGTCTATGCCGGCTTCCACGTGTTCTTGATATAATTCACCAATTCTATTGTGATAATGTCAAGTCTCGATTATTTATTGGAAGTAACCCTCTTCAACATCCTGTTAGCAAACAAGTTATTGGGGCAAGGCCCACTAAAGAAGAAATACATAAGATCCGTCTTCTTTTGTTAAGTCTTGGTGAAATGAGTCTCAGGTCCAGTTTCTTCTGCTCGATTAGTTTCCATGTTCAGAACTTTATGTTTAATATCATCTTTCCCCTTTACATTAAATATTTACTGTAGCGCATTATTTTTACAGATTCTCTGTTCAATTTTTCATTCCAAATTTTTGGGTATATGCAGGCAGAATATTGCTGTAGGAGACATAAAAGCTCTCATAGCATTTTTTGAGACAAGTCAGGATATGACCTGTATCGAAGATGTCTTGCACATGGTTATTCGTGCTGTTTCCCAGAAATCATTACTTGCTTCTTTCCTTGAACAAGTTAATATCATCAGTGCTTGTCAGGTTTTTGTCAATCTTCTCCAGCGGTATGTCGCACTTAGCATTCTTTCCATGAATTTTGCTAATAGAAAGGAAAGTGAATGATAAATCAACTTTAAACTGCACATATCTATGGACAACACTGTCCTTGGAGTTTTCTTTTCCTCCTTTTTTTTTGCCTTTTCAACAATTTATGTTGCTTGGGTCCACGTCTTTCGTGGTTCGGCTGGGTTAGTTAATCTTAAAACAACTTTGTGTATTAGCGTTTTGTTTATTTTCATTATTTAGTGACATCGACAACTTAAAGATGGACACAAGTCTAAGGCCTACATAGAAATACTTTTAAAACAATTTGTAGCTGTTTGTTGACAAGAAATCTATGTTAAAGTGTTAACCTAAGCATATATGGTGGCTTTTTCTTCCATTGTTTAGGGATTGTAAAAAGGTATATTAATCGTTAAACCTATAAGTAAAAAGGGGTTGAAGTGAATTTTTAGGATGTTTAAGAGTACATTTTAAGAAGTGAGTAAAAGGAAATCAACACTTTTTGGGATTCAGGTTCAAGGATTGGGTGTTTTCCCTCAAATGGGGCTTTTGGCGGTATGATGGTCGTGGTATACAAGGTTGGCCCCAAATTTTGACATTAGTTTTGATTGATGTTGGGGGGCAGTGTTTGTGGTGGTTCACTTCGGTTTTTAGCCCTTCAAGTTTTTTTTTTAATGTTTTTATTTTAATCAAAGAATTTTTAAGGACGAAGAGAAAAAATTACAAAGAGAAGGGAGGATAAGGAAATCCTCCTTAGCAAATGAACAAAACAAAAACAAGAAAAAAGAGAAAAACAATGGAGCATAGCTACCAAATCCCTCAACATATCTGTTAGGGAAACCCCATTAAAAAGGTCATGTGCTTTACGCCAAATAGATCAAGGCCCGGTTTACACCTAATGTGATTGTTTCTCTGATTCTTAGACTATCGATCACATATTTTCACATTGTCCGGCTGCCAAGATATTTGTGGTGCAGACTTTTGGTATTTTGGGTAATGCTGGATTTGACCAGAGTTTGGATCAATTTCTCATATGCCATCTTAGGTTTTTTTGGGAGTAGAGATGGCAATGCTCTTTGTCCAACATACCATTTTATTATCTTTCCCTATTTCAGATTCTTTTTGCAGTGGCTCAGAGGATTTTGAACAATCTGAGGGATTTAGTTTGTTCTGGAGTTGGGGGGTAGAGACAATCTTGTCTGTTTGTAGATTTCTTGCAGGCCTAAAAAGGAGGGGGGCATCTGGACTTAGGGATTTGTTGACTAAATTATTTTGGCAGCTAAACGGCTATAGTGCTTTCCTCTAGAGATTACACTGTTATGTTACTTGGGTAATTCGGATAAGTATGGGTTTGACCTGAATGGTTGGGATGCCCATCCAGCGATCACTGGTACTTATTCAAGTCCTTGAAATTTATCTTTCAGGGGTATGTTTCTTATAGTTTTAGACCACTAGTTGGGTGATGGTTCTCATATCTGATTTGGGACGATATTTAAGTGGGGAATTGCTGTTTTAGAGGCCTTCCCTGGCCCCTAGCATTTTTTTTCTTTACATAATTCACCCAAAGAAAGTTTTATTCTATTCATGGTACTAATGTATATTGGGATTTTCACTTCAGAAGAAACCTGAATGATAGGTAGAGTATTGAGCTGTAGTCCCTTCTGCTTTTGTTCTGTTGTTCTCATTTTTCTTCTTATCAAGATAGGATAATTTGGACTATTAATTCTTCTGGTATGTCTTCTGGTAAGTCATACTTTCTGCTTATTCATGGTTCGTTTCAATGGTTTTGGTAGTGTTAGATATAAAACTATTCATAAGCTTTCACCTAAGGGCTTAAGCTTTTGGGAGAGTTGGTGACTGACATGGTATCATAGCCTCTATGACCAAGTGGTAGGAGTTTGATCCTTGCCGCCGTTCTTCTAATCTAAATTAAAAGTTGAATTTCAGCACAAGGTAGGGTGGGCCTGTGCGTTGTGCACGCTTCAAGCCCAAACGGCTCTTGCGTGAGGGCCGTGTTAGATATAAAACCATTCATAAGTCTTCACCTGATAGGAACCAAGCCCAGCCCACTACTCCTAAACCTCTATTATTCTATTCTAGGAGGAGGCCCAAACAATAGCAGAACCAGAATCCATAAACCCTGACCTGAGGGGATTATTCTAGAAAGCTGATTCAGCATCAATCTGAGTAGGATCCCGTAGAATAAGGAAGTAGTTATTGAGAGAGAGCAAATCTATTATACAAGTCTGTTATATAGAGAAAAAAGGGGAGAGGTGAGGGCATGAAAGGTTTTACGTGTGAATTGGAGTCTGAAATAGAGAATCAGACTTGGGAGCTATAGCTCTTTCTTTTGTAACTTCCTTCCTCTGCCATTCAATAATACAAATAAACATATTTCTCTATTTCCATTCCTTGCTTGGTATTTCTGCTATATCTCTGTACTTGGTTTACTGATAGGAAACACCTATCAATTGGTGCTCTCGTTGAGAGTGTATGCCAATGAGAATGGCGAACCAACGACTGGATTCCATGGAGTCACGAGTTGCTGTCGTCGAGTCGAGTCTCAGGAACCAAGAGGCATTGCTCAGGGGACAAGAACAACTAGTGAGATCACACGTCTCGACACTGAAGGAACACTCGGCTCAGCTGAGTTCCTTGATGACTAGTGTCAGTGAGATCACCGGTTCCCTTCAAGCATTGATCCTCGAGGTGCGAGATGGATTCCAACAGCAGCTCCAAAAGACGTCGGATGCCGTCGCGTCGTCAGGTAGCTCGGAAGAAAGTCGCTTATCCGCGAGGCAAGTGGAAATGCCCTCTTTCCACGGTGATGACCCCGTAGGATGGGTTGCGAAGGCTGAAGCTTACTTTGCGGTTCAAGGGACGCCTTCAGAGATGAAGGTGCGGTTAGCTCAAATATGTATGGAAGGGATGACTTGGCACTGGTTCAAAATCCTACGTGACGCCGAGCCGGAGATGAGTTGGGAGACGTTCAAGAGGTCGCTAATGGATCGATATGGAGACCATCTTTCAGGCAATCCATTTTCTCAGCTCAAACTATTACAACAAACCGGAACGATGGATGCGTACGTGGAGGAGTTCGAAATCCTTATGGCTCAGATACCACCGATGCCGGAGGATCAATATATGGGTTTCCTTTTGGGAGGGATGAAAGAGGAGATTTGAATGGAGGTCTTGGCCTTCGAACCGCCGACCCGCCACAGGTTGATCGCGGTGGCCCGTTCGATCGAACGGAAGTTGGAGAGAGCGGCTCAGTCGAGTGGGTGGCGTAACTCTGGCTAGCACCGCCGAGCTCCAATGTCTGGGTTCCAAACAGGGAATCAGAGTCAAGGAGGGAGCTATACCAGCTCGGCCCAAACCACTTCAGGGAGTGTAAATGGGCCCAACGAAAAAGGGCCCAAATCAAATACTCCTTCACACAACTTGACCCAGAACCGTAGTAGGGGAACCAGGAAACTTTCACACCAAGAGCTGATGGATCGAAGGAGACTAGGGCTGTGTTTCAAGTGTGGGCAGCATTGGAGCCCAACCCACAACTGCCCCGACAAACACCTTCGCTTCCTCATTTTCGAAGGAGAGGAACCCACTGAAGATGAACTCTTAGCCATGGACGACAAAGTCGAAGAGGAGAGCGATGAGATGTTGTGTCAAGTGCTGGACTATCGGGCTTTGGATTCGAGGGAGCTAGCCTGCTCTAAGACGATCAAGTTGGAGGGAGCTCTAGCAGGTTACCCGATCGTTCTTCTTGTTGATAGCGGGGCTAGCCACAACTTCGTGGCCGAGGAACTGGTGGTTTCCCTAGGTCTCAGTATCTCGGACACGGAGAAATTTTGTGTGGGGCTCGGTAACGGCAGCAAGTGCGCGTCTCAAGGAGTGTGCAGGGGACTCGAAATCAAGATAGGCAGACACACCATGATTGTAGATGCTTATGTGTTGGACTTGGGAGGAGTGGATATCATCCTAGGAGTGGCGTGGTTAGAAACTTGTGGCCAAACCACCATGGATTGGAAGAAGAAGACCATCAGCTTCATGGAACAGGGTCGAGCGGTCACTCTGAGGGGCTATCACATTCAAGACAACCTGCAGACCTCATCCTTGCAAGGAGTCTTGCAAGTAGCCGCCAAGGAAGGTTTGGAGTCCGCGGGCACCGACAGTCAGAGGCGTTCAGATCAAGAGCATAAGGGCCTCGATTCAGCTATGGAATAGGAGTTGAGTAAGGTATTGGATCAGTACAGTGCTGTTTTCAGTTTGGTCAAAGGGCTGCCTCCACATAGAGACCACGACCATGCCATCACACTGGTTACAGGTGCCAAGCCAGTAAGTGTCCGTCCCTATCGTTATGCCTACCATCATAAAGATGAGATTGAAAAGCAGGTCGGAGAGATGTTATCAGAAGGTTTAATCAGGCATAGTACTAGTCCTTTCTCCAGCCCGGTCATCCTAGTAAGGAAGAAGGACAACTCGTGGCGAATGTGCGTAGACTATAGGGCTCTGAACAAAGCCACCGTACCAGACAAATGCCCCATTCCTACAATCAATGAGTTGCTAGATGAGTTGCACGGCTCCAAATTCTTCTCCAAAATAGACCTCAAGTCTGGGTTCCATCAAATCCGGGTCAGAGACGAGGATATCTATAAAACCGCATTCAGAACCCATGAAGGCCATTACGAGTATCTAGTCATGCCTTTTGGGCTCGTGAATGCTTCGTCCACCTTCCAGTCCACTATGAACTCTGTGTTTCGGCCCCTGCTAAGAAAGTATGTTCTTGTGTTCTTCGATGATATCCTCGTGTATAGTCCCACCTGGCATGCTCATTTGGCTCATCTGGACACAGTGTTAAACTTCCTTTCCCAACACAAGTTTGTGGCCAACAAGAAAAAATGTGTGTTCGGTTTGTCTTCAATAGATTACCTCGGTCACGTAATCTCTGCTCAGGGCGTGGCAATGGATCCCACCAAGGTCCAAGCTGTCCTAGAATGGCCGGTTCCCACAAATGTGAAGGGATTGCGTGGGTTTTTAGGCCTTACGGGGTATTATCGCAGGTTTATCCGCGATTATGGTAAGATTGCCCAACCTCTGACTGTGTTGACCAAGAAAGAGGGGTTCGTGTGGGGCCAAGACCAATCCCAGGCATTTGAGCACCTCAAGCAATGCTTAGCCTCATTCCTAGTTTTAGCACTTCCAGATTTTTCTAAGGAATTCATTATAGAATGTGATGCTTCCGGCCGAGGCATCGGGGCGGTGCTAATGCAGGATCGCAGACCTATCGCTTATTATAGTAAGGCTCTCGTAGCGGGTACCTTGTCCAAATCTGTTTATGAGAAAGAAATTATGGCTCTGGCCCTATCTGTCCAGCATTGGCGTCATTATCTCTTGGGTAGAAGCTTCAAGGTCTACACAGATCATCGCAGCCTTAAGCATCTGTTACAGCAGCGCATCACTACCACAGATCAGCAGTGTTGGCTTGCTAAATTAATGGGGTTTCAGTTCGAGGCTATCTACAAGCCCGGTCCAGAAAATAAGGCTGCTGATGCCCTTTCTAGGAAATTCCTTTCCCAGACTGAGCTCTCTACCATTTCTATCAGCCCCTATTGGGTGGATTTCTCGACAATCAGAGATGAAGTACAAGCAGACAAGGAGCTAGCAGCTCTGCGACAGTCCTTGCAAAATGACCCCAACTCTTTACCCAACTATTCTCTCCGTGATGGCCTTCTGTTCTTCAAAGGCAGACTTATGTTGTCCAAGGAGTCGAAATTAATTTCAAGTCTTCTGGCAGAATTTCATGATACACCGATGGGTGGGCATTCGGGATTTACAAAAACCTACAAGAAGCTAGCAGGTAATTTCTTCTGGAAGGGAATGAAGCAGCATATCATGAGCTACATCCGCCGTTGCGACACATGCCAGAAAAGCAAGTATCAGGCCATGTCTCCTGCTGGGCTCTTGCAGCCCATTCCTATTCCAGAACTGATTTGGGAAGAGGTATCTATGGATTTCATATCCGGATTACCTAAATCCCACGGGTTCGAAGTTATCATGGTGGTGGTCGATCGCCTCTCCAAATATGCTCACTTCTTTCCCCTACGGCACCCATGTACTTCTAAATCCGTGGCAGAAGTTTTCATCAAAGAGGTGGTAAAATTACATGGTTTTCCTAAGTCAATTATTAGTGATCGAGACCCCCTCTTCCTTAGCAAATTCTGGAAGGAAATGTTTCGACTCCAAGGCACCTCACTTCGGATGAGCACCTCCTATCACCCGCAAACCGATGGGCAGACGGAGGTTGTAAACCGCTGTTTAGAAACTTTCCTTCGCTGTTTCGCTTCAGAACAGCCTCGGTTGTGGTATTCATGGTTAGCCTGGGCTGAATTTTGGTACAATACATCTCCCCACTCAGCCACCGGGAAAACGCCCTTTGAAATTGTCTATGGCAGACCTCCTCCCTCGGTCATTCGCTATCTGAAGGGTGAGACAGCAGTGGAATCTGTGGCTGCTGTGCTTACTGACCGCGATGAGGCGCTGCGCCAGCTCAAGTATCATCTTCATCGCGCGCAGCAACGCATGAAGAAGTCTGCTGATACTCATCGCAGGGACGTAGCTTTCTCTCCTGGAGATTGGGTTTATGTTAAGCTCCGCCCACACAAGCAGCAATCTGTAGCTCGGAGGATAAATGCCAAGCTGGCTCCACGGTACTTTGGCCCTTTCCAAGTTCAGTCTCGGGTGGGGGAAGTGGCCTACAAGCTCCTCCTACCCAGTTCCTCTCGTATCCATCCGGTGTTTCATGTGTCTCAACTTAAGCGTTCCGTTTCGGGCAACTCACCTGCAGTATCCTTGCCACCGGATATGGCAGTAGACATAGTTGAGCAGCCAACTCCTGAAGCAATTCTGGCCACTAGAGTTGGGAAACGCAGCGGCAGAGCCAACTCAGAGTGGCTTGTTCTTTGGAAGACACTTCCAGTAGAGGAGGCCACCTGGGAGGATGCGGAATCATTCCAAAGCAAGTTCCCTTCTTTCTGTCTTGAGGACAAGACAGATTTTGCAGCGGACGGTATTGATAGGAACCAAGCCCAGCCCACTACTCCTAAACCTCTATTATTCTATTCTAGGAGGAGGCCCAAACAACAGCAGAACTAGAATCCATAAACCCTGACCTGAGGGGATTATTCTAGAAAGCTGATTCAGCATCAATCTGAGTAGGATCCCGTAGAATAAGGAAGTAGTTATTGAGAGAGCAAATCTGTTATACAAGTCTGTTATATAGAGAAAAAAGGGGAGAGGTGAGGGCATGAAAGGTTTTACGTGTGAATTGGAGTCTGAAATAGAGAATCAGACTTGGGAGCTATAGCTTTTTCTTTTGTAACTTCCTTCCTCTGCCATTCAATAATACAAATAAACATATTTCTCTATTTCCATTTCTTGCTTGGTATTTCTGCTATATCTCTGTACTTGGTTTACTGATAGGAAACACCTATCATCACCTAACATCTTAAGCTTTTGGGAGAGTTGGTGGTTGACCAGTAGAAACAAGGAGGTCAAAATTTTGCGGTAGTGTATGGTTATATAGATCTTTGGTGTATTTAGTGATCTTTGAGGGCATCTCTTTTCCCTTTGATTTGTTGTTTATTGGATTGATTGTCTGGCTTCTCTTTGGTGCTCTGTTCATGGCCATTTCAAGTGAGTTCCCATTTTTGCTATGTGAAGCGACTGTACAGCCATCCTGCATTCTTGATTGTTTCAAATCTCTAATATTAATTATTTTCCATGTAAATTTGTTTATACACGTTTTAAATAACATTATTTTAAAAAAAATTAAATAACATTTTTACATTTTGCTGAAGCTTGAATGATAAGGAAACTAGGGATTTACAGTCCCTCTTGATTTTACGTGCGTCTATTTATTAATTTTTCTGTCAATTCAGATAGGAGAGTTTTGATTTTAAGTTCATCTTGTGTGTTTAGTTCTTGTTAATCCTTCTTTCAGTTTCTCGCTCATACTCCTAAGCATCAAAAGTTCCGTCTTGAAAAACTCATTTGGAATTCTGGCACTCCCTCTATAGTTAATCTTTTGTTTGGTATGCTATGTACAAATCTAGTTCAGAAACAGTAGTTTGCATTATAAGGTGTCTATTTTACTATGAAACAACCTTTTTTGGATTCTTGTTGAGCACTAGGTGTTATAAAGGTTTGTAAAAACAAGGAGGCTAAACTTTTGTGGTAGTGTTGGATTTGTCTTAAGAGCTTGGAGCAATTTTTTATATGCCATTAAGAGGTGTTGGGAGTTGTTAAGATGGCAAGGTCCTATGGTAATGTGCCATGTATGCAGTGATTTGATGCTTTTGGTTGGAGAGTGATAGGTACCAGAAAATTAAGAACAGAAAATAGATAGAAACACTGATATATTGATAAATCTCGGATTGATATCAAGCTGATATCAATTCCAATAATGCTGTAACAGCTTCTAGGAATGCAGAAGAAAAGAAACAAGGATGAGCAAATTAGAGAGTGCTCAATTCTCTCCCAAGTCCCAGCCAAATTCCAGCCTACCTCCCCTCCCCCAAACCACTCAGTTATATTCTCTCTCCATAACAGAATCACGAGAGAATCACCTTTTTCCCATCACTACTGCCACATCAGCAGTTGGTTACAGCATTGTGGTTCCCCCCCTCACTCACATTTTCCTCACTCACTCGGCCCAAACCCACTCTATCTTGGGTTTTCCTTCTAACATAGACCTGAGTAATCTTAGGAGGGGTTCTATCAACACTTCCCCCCTCAAGACACACCTTGCCCTCAAGGTGGAAGTTAGGGAACTGCTCCTTGATAGCAGGCAAAGCCTCCCATGAGTTTTCAAAATCTGGCAGATTGTGCCACTTGATGAGAAGTTCTGTTTCCCCTGCTGAATTGGTGCGAACTGCTAGTGCCTCTTCTGGATGCACCTTCAATTCCCAGTCGTCTGCCAGGAAAGAAGGTAAGGGTTGGCTGGTAATATCTGCTGCAACTGATTTCTTCAACAGAGACACATGAAAAACAGGGTGCACTTGACTGTTCTCAGGAAGCTTCAGTTTATAAGCAACTGGGCTAATCTTCTGCACAATCTCATATGGTCCATAGTACCTAGGACTCAATTTCTGATTCACCCTCCGAGCCAAAGTTTTTAATTTATAAGGCTGAATTTTTAAGAAAACCGAATCCCCCACCTGATATTCCACCTCCCTTCTATGCTTGTTGGCTTGGTTGCACATTCTATTTTGAGCCTTAAGTAAATGTTCTCTGAGTTCATCCAGCATGTGGTTTCTATCAGCCATTAACCTATTTACTGCTTCCACTGAAGATTGATTTCCATCTCCCCTAACCAACACAGGAGGGTCTCTTCCATATAATGCTGAGAAAGGAGTCATCTTAGTGGCTGAATTATAGTTGGTATTATACCAAAACTCTGCCCAGCTGAGCCATTGAGGCCACATCTTGGGTTTGTTCCCTGTTAGGCACCTTAAATAGGTTTCCAAGCACCTGTTTACTACCTCGGTTTGCCCATCAGATTGTGGGTGGTATGCTGAGCTAAACTTCAGCTTGGTTCCAGCAAACTTGAACAATTCTGTCCAAAAGGTGCTGAGGAACACCTTGTCCCGATCTGACACAATGGTAGAAGGGAATCCATGAAGCCTGACTATGTTATCAATGAAGATCTTGGCAATGTCTCTAGCAGTATAAGGGTGAGCCACTGCTATGAAGTGGGCATATTTTGTAAATCTGTCCACTACCACCAGAATTGTATCTACCCCAAAAGCTTTAGGTAGCCCCCCTATAAAGTCCATTGACAAATCTGTCCAGGTGTGGGTTGGTATTGGAAGAGGTTGGAGTAGACCTGCTGGATTGAGCGTCTGATATTTATTCCTTTGGCAGACCTCACATCCTTGTACATACTGCTGGATCCTCTTCTTCATTCCTTCCCAATAAATCAGCCCAGAAATCCTCTTGTATGTCCTGAAGAAACCTGAGTGACCTCCTAGTGCAGAATCATGAAACTCTTTCAGAATTAAAGGAACCTTGGGAGAATCCTTAGGTACCACCATTCTTCCCTTGTAATATAGTCTCCCTTTTCTGAATTGGAAATTTGGATGTGATTCTGGTTGCCTCAACAGATCTTGAACAATTCCCCTCAACTTCTCATCTGCTTGTATTTCATCTTCTAGTCCATCCCATTCATAAAACTGGACAGAAGAAATGGCTGAGTATTGGAGCTTCCTGGAGAGTGCATCAGCCACTCTATTTTCCCTTCCTGGCTTATATTTTATTTCAAAGTCAAACCCCAATAGTTTGGAGATCCATTTCTGCTGTTCTTCCCCCATAATTCTTTGTTCAACGAGATACTTCAAGCTTTTTTGATCAGTGTGCACCACGAAATGCCTCCCAAGTAGGTAGTGCCTCCATTTTTGAACTGCTAATACTATAGCCATTAATTCTCTCTCATACACAGATTTATTCTGGGCCCTGTCAGATAAAGTTTGGCTCATATATGCAACCGGTTTTCCTTCTTGCATCAAAGACAAATTTCCACTCCCTTCCCAGAGGCATCAGTCTCCACAATAAACAACTTCTCAAAGTTTGGAACAGCCAACACAGGTAACGTGGTCATTGCTACCTTAAGTTTGTCAAATGCAACCTGAGCTTCATGGTCCCATTTAAACTTGTCCTTCTTCAGCAGCTGAGTGAGGGGCCAAGCAATCTTCCCATAATTTTTAACAAACCTCCTATAGTAACCCGTGAGTCCCAAAAACCCCCTCAATCCTTTCACATCCATAGGAATTGTCCAGCTCACCATATCTTCTACTTTTCTTGGATCTGCTGATACCCCACTTTCTGAAATTAAGTGCCCCAAGTACTCCAATTGCTGCTGGCCAAAACTGCACTTTTTCTTGTTAACAAAGAGGTGATTATCCTTCAATACTTGCTGTATCTTCTTGAGATGATCCTTATGGCTATGTTCATTTGGACTGTAAATTAGGATGTCATCAAAAAAGACTAGTACAAACTTCCTCAAATAAGGCTTCAAGACTTGGTTCATGAGGGCTTGAAAAGTGGAGGGTGCGTTGGTCAAACCAAATGGCATAACCAAGTACTCATAGTGTCCTTCATGAGTCCTAAAAGCTGTTTTAGGAACATCCTCTTCCTTCATCCTAATCTGGTGGTAACCAGATTTTAGATCCAACTTGGAAAACACCCTTGCACCTCCCAATTCATCTAGCAACTCATCAATAATGGGAATGAGAAATTTATCAGGGATGGTCATCTTGTTCAACGCCCTATAATCCACACAAAACCTCCACCCACCATCCTTTTTCTTAACAAGAATAACAGGACTAGAGTATGGGCTGGTACTCGGTCTAATTATACCAACTTGCAACATTTCACTCACTATTTTTTCAATTTCATTCTTCTGGTAGTGAGGATACCTGTATGGCCTGATATTAGGGATTGGAGCTCCATCCTTGAGATAAATAGCATGATCTTGCACTCTTCTAGGGGGCAGCCCATAGGGTTCTTGAAAAATATCAACAAATTCTTCCAACACAGCCTCCATTTCTGCTGATAGAAGGTTCTGCTCTCCTTTTTCATCTTCTCTCGGTACTGGATGGTATTCCACATAGTACCCTTCCCTTCATTTTGTAATGCCTTCAGCATGGTCTTCCAAGAGGCCTGGGCCCTACAAAGTGAAGGATCCCCTCTGAGAATCATCTTGAGGCCTCCCCTCTCCCATTTAAGTGTCAAATTCTTGAAATTAGCTTCAATATCCCCCAAACTAGCAAGCCAATCCATTCCCAGAACCACTTCTGCTCCCCCCAAATCAAACAGGAAAAAATCCTGTTTAATTTCCACTCCCTGCACCTCAAGGATCACCTCTCTGCATAATCCTCTGCTCCTCACTTTTTCTCCGTTTCCCACTTCGACTGTATAGTCAGGGGTGTTCCCTACTGGCAGGTTCAGCTCCTTTACCAATTTTCTGGAAATGAAGTTGCTGGATGCTCCACAATCCACCAACACCAATACTTGTCTTCCTGCAATTCTACCCCACACCTTTAATGACTGATTAGAGGTCAACCCTACTATGCTGTGTAAGGTTATTTGGTGAGTTTTATCTTCTATCTCTACAACTGCCCCTTCGTCCTCTTCCTCACTTTCCCCCTCTCCTTCCTCCAAATTCTCCATTATGACGATGTGGTAATGCTTCAATTTACATACATGCTCCGGTCCCCATTTTTCCCCGCACTTAAAGCATAACCCCTTACGGCTTCTTTCTTGCAGCTCAGCTTGAGAAAGCCTTCTTCCCATAGTACTCCTCTTGTCTCCGCCTTGCTCATCTGGTGGTTTAGGTTCCAGTGAGCTTTTACCTCCATATGTGGTTCTTAGAGTATTGGTGTGACTTTTCCCGCTTCTCCTCCCAAATTGGGCTTGACCGTGGAGTAGTTCTTTACGTACGCCCCCTCTGTCAGTAGTAACCATCCCTCCTTTCCTTAATGCTCCATTCTTCTCCTCCAACAACATTGCCGTGTCCATCAATTCCGACATGGTCTCAAAGTTATACAGCTTGAGTTCAGCTTGCAACTCCTCCCGTAACCCATTCATAAAAATTCCCATCATCATCACTTTGTCGGCATTCCTCAGTGGAGCAGAGATCATTTCAAATTTCTCTCTCGTACTCCGTTACTGATCCTGTTTGTTTCGTGCTCAACAATGGTCCAAAGGGGTTCTGAATCAATCCTGGTTGAAAACGCCTTAGGAGGGCCTCCTTGAACTGTTCCCAGCTAGGGGAGGGGGTCTGTTCCTCCCACCACTGGTACCAGCTTAATGCTCTGTTTTCGAGAGCCACCACTATTGCGTCTAGTTTCTCTGGGTTCTCCACTTGATTGAGCTTGAAATACCGTTCCACCCTATTAACCCAGCCATATGCGTCATCTCCCGAAAAAATTGGTACCTCCAGCTTCCTTCCCCCATCGTTCCTCCATGGTGGTCGGGTCCCTCTCGAAGAGTGGCTTCTGCTTTCACGGTCTCTGGATTCCGATCCTGGGCGATGGACCGAACCCACTTTACTGTTGCGTTTCCCGTTTTCACTACCCTCCTCTTCGTGGTCGTTGGGTGACCGCCGGCGTCCCGATCGTCCCCTGGTGTAGTTCCGGTTGCCTTTTTTCAGTAGCCGTTTGAGTTCATCCATCTGGGAACGACTTTCGTTCCTCCATTCTCGCACACCTCGTTCCAGGTTCTCCACTCTCGATTCCATGGCAGCTCGACTTTCGTTCCTCCATTCTTGCACACTTCGTTCCAGGTTTTCCACTCTCGATTCCATGGCAGCTCGCGTGGTCACCATATACAGCTCCCAGAATCGGGAGCTCTGATACCAGTTGATAGGTACCAGAAAATTAAGAACAGAAAATAGATAGAAACACTGATATATTGATAAATCTCGGATTGATATCAAGCTGATATCAATTCCAATAATGCTGTAACAGCTTCTAGGAATGCAGAAGAAAAGAAACAAAGATGAGCAAATTAGAGAGTGCTCAATCCTCTCCCAAGTCCCACCAAATTCCAAATTACCTCCCTCCCCCCAAACCACTCGGTTATATTCTCTCTCCATAACAATCACGAGAGAATCACCTTTTTCCCATCACTACTGCCACATCAGCAGTTGGTTACAAAGATTGTGGTTCCCCCCTCACTCACATTTTCCTCACTCACTCGGCCCAAACCCACTCTATCTTGGGTTTTCCTTCTAACATAGACCTGAGTAATCTTAGGAGGGGTTCTATCAGAGAGATACCAGAATTTTCAAGGACAATATCTTACCGCTACTACATTGGGATAAAACTGGTCTTCTTAACCTCTTCGCGGCATCGGCTAGTAGGTATAGAGAGGTTTCTTTATCGTATATTGAACTAGATTGGCATGCTTTGCCGAATTAGCATGCCAAATTGATGTTGTTTTTCTTGTTTTCTTTTTCTCCCTAAGAGATTATCTTATCCTCTGTGATAGGAACCCCCAAGAAAAATGGGCAGCAACTAACTCTATGTTTGGATGTTTTTTCATTAAAAGAACGGAACGGAATAGGTGGGAATGGAATGGAACGGAACGGAAAGGAATGGAATGAAATGGAACATAATTTTCATTCTCTTTGTTTGGAAGTTTCATTAACGGAATGGAATGGAACGGAATTACCTATATGTTCCCCCCATTCCACCTCAATTTTGGGAGGAACAAAAGTTAGACATTTGGGGGGAAGAGGGGGGAAATGATTCCCCATGTGTTCTGTTCCGTTCCCATGTATTTTAAAACTCCCAAACAAGGGAAGTCATTTCCGTTCCCTTCATTTCCTTTCCGTTCCCCTCATTACCTATCATCAAAACATAGTGTAAGGTTTATTCTAGAAAGAAATGTTTGGGCCCTGAAAATGAGAAAAAAACAAACAAGGCTTTAATTGTAACTAACTTGTTGAGCTGGCAGGGAGTAGTGGGGTGAAGATTTTGTTGAGAGAAAGGGTATATCTTGTGGGTTGGTTAGCATACGGGGGGTAGGCTGGAATTAGGCTTGGACTTGGGAGAGAATTGAGCACTCTCTAATTTGCTCATCCTTGTTTCTGTTTCTTTGAATTCCTAGAAGCTGTTTTCAACATTTCCTGGATTGATATCATCTTGATATCAACCAGAAGATCATGAATATATTAGTGTTTTATCCCATTTTCTGTTCTTAATTTTTTGGTACCTATCATTGGTATCATGGTGACCCGAGAAGCAGGGTAGGCTCGGAGAGAACTCGTGAGTCTCCCCGTCGGGATCTGGAGTGGTCTCAGCATACAGGAAAGAAATTTATGATAAGCCAGAAGGAGTTTATATGTAGAGGACGGAGTACTCAAGCAATTTCAGCCAGAGTATGGTCTAGATCTACCGGTCCCCGTCTGGTATGATAAGCCAGAAGAACCAGAACCGGAACAATTGGAGAAGATAGAGGCCGAGAATGTAGAGGAAGAGGTCGAGACTGAGGATGAAGGTGTTGACGCAGTGGTGGTTTACCGTTTCGAAGCTACTGTAGACAAAAGGGAGGAGGAGATGCGTGGGTCATTGGAGGCGGACTATGTTGGAGATCCGGGGTGGAACCTGGTGGAGGAGTTTAGCGGCAAGAACGATGGTGGCTCGGGAAGTGGTGCTGATGGGCAGTGCAAAGGTGTGGGCCAAGGTAGCGTGCCTTTGCAACTGCAAGGCATTCTCACAACTGGAGCTAGAGAGGGAGAAGAGGTGAGGGCAAAACATTCATTACATAGGGAGAATTGTTTAGACCTAATGGGCCAAGCCCAAATGAGTGAGGAAAAGACTGTAGTCTTAGAAAAAGAAGGAATAGGTGTGTTTCCTAGATCCAAATCAGAACGGGCTCAAATTAATGAGAACCTTGTAGTAAAACTTGGGCCATGGCCTAATCAAATTTCTGAAACAGGACAAATGGGTTCAAAGCTACCCATGTCTAGTTCCAGACTCGAAGTCATTGGCAGAAGCAGAAACACCATGGAAGAACAAAAGCAAAACACAATTCCTTCGTGTGGTGCAACCCCCAATGCCCACCATTTTCACACACTCATGATCGCCCAACAATTTGTGAAGCTCCAGCTTGGTCGTGTGGCAGAATACTTAGCAATACCCAAAGTCATTTCTGCTCTGTTTAGAACACGCAAAATAGAGTTTCAGAGCTCCTGTAACCCAACCATTCTTTACCACCGCTGGAGCCACCAGACGCGGGCCACTGTTGGGGGGTTGACCCCGAGTCGAAATCCTCCAACCAGAAGGAGCAAATGACTTGGGACCAAGTGTTGAGCTTGTGCCGGAAGACCATGCCCTGTTCCAAAAGTGAAGAATCATATATAGTTCAAAACACGTGGAAATTTGAGGGTGAGTTTGACACCCACAAGCTTCATGGCTGGGGTCTTTTGGCTTGTGGCCAAGAAGGATTGATGGTCAGAACAACAAGTTTATGTTCTCTTGATTCTGCTCTTCTGTCAAGTGCGTTTTCCTTGTGCTAATAAAATATCAAGGACCATAGGCGTTGAGATGAAGGAGGGAAGGAATATGCCCCTTGTTAGAACTTCTGCACCCGGGGAACTACTAGCCTTTGGTGCTAATGGAGGTGACCCCATTATATGGAAGATACATCCTACTGGTCAGACATAGAAGACTCTCAAGAAGTTTAGATTTCATCGCAAGGACATTCCAAACTTGCAGTGGTTTACAACCTCATTTCTCATATCTAAACAACCATTTTTCCAGAATTCTAAGTTGGTAAAATATCTTCTCTTCCATGATGGGGACAACAGTAAAGTGGGAATAGCTGTATTTGTTGAGTGGCAAAATATAGATACCAAGGTAAAAATGAGATTCTTTGATGAAAGTACATGTATCGAGTGGTCCCTAGTCACTGGAGGAGCAAATATTTCAGCACTAAATGATCTTTTGGTTCCGATGATTGGGATTGCCTCTGGAGATAAGGTCCTAAATGGTGGTTTTAAACTTTTGGAGGATTAGAATCCATATGCTTCTGGCACAGATATAGTGAGGTTTCCAAAAGCTGTTATGGGAAACGAATCAATCTGGAAGACTGAAACAAGGTTTGACATCGGGGGAACCAGGTGTTGCAGTTTACAAGTTAGAGGAATAAACAGAAGATTGCATTGCTATCCTGTCATTAATTTGGAGAGTGGTTTCAACTCAATCTTTGATGCTTCTATCTATAGGCAACCCAAGTTAACAATGAGAAATAAGGTTGACTTTATGGAGAACAAATACTTAGGTCTGTTCTATGGAAATGAGCCTGATGCATCTATGATGGTTGGTGGTCACTGGGTTGTCCCTGCTGTAAAGACCACAGTTGCCATCACTGTTGTACTTGCAGGGCTTTTTCTTATTGTGGGAATTGGAGCAAATCAATGGGATCCTAATGGAAACCCTTGTACTTCAACCATAACTTGGTCATCACGCTTCAAGCAATGGGACCTCGTGGAAATTTCTTTCAGCTACTACAAGACCCTTACCCAAACCTTCACCTTGAGAACAAGGTCCTATCAGAATTGCAACCACTGTCATCCTGTCTAGCTAAAAAAAACTGGGAATTGAAAGTGCAGCCAATTGATGACATAGGCCACCGGAAGAATGAAGAAAGAGAAATAAAGGCTTTGATTAAAGGGCAAGATCTACCTGATTTTGAAAGTTCTTGGGAACCAATGACCTCTGTCCAAGAGAATTTTCCTGAATTTCACATTGAGGACAATGTGAATCTTTGGGGGTGAAGTGTTGATAGGAACCCTCAAGAAAAATGGGCAGCAACTAAGGTTTATTCTAGAAAGAAATGTTTGGGCCCTGAAAATGAGAAAAAAACAAACAAGGCTTTAATTGTAACTAACTTGTTGAGCTGGCAGGGAGTAGCAGGGTGAAGATTCTGTTGAGAGAGGGTATATCTTGTGGGTTGGTTAGCATACGGGGGGTAGGCTGGAATTAGGCTTGGACTTGGGAGAGAATTGAGCATTCTCTAATTTGCTCATCCTTGTTTCTGTTTCTTTGAATTCCTAGAAGCTGTTTTCAACATTTCCTGGATTGATATCACTTGAATATCAAAAACTTAGAGAGGATTTCTGAATTGCTTGAGTAAATTGTACTCAGCATATTGGGTTTATATATACACAAGGAATTAATTACAGTATGATATTTACAAGGATAATAAAAGATGATAAACATTTCCTAGGATGCTAAGGTTCCAATGTTACTAGAAAAACGCAAACTATAAACTGATCAAGTTCCAATAATATGTAAATTCCAACACTCCCCCTCAAGCTGGAGCGTTATATATCAT
Organism: Ormosia semicastrata; assembly: GCA_029884595.1. Lineage (NCBI taxonomy): Eukaryota > Viridiplantae > Streptophyta > Magnoliopsida > Fabales > Fabaceae > Ormosia > Ormosia semicastrata. The sequence goes on along the minus strand of JAQQTO010000046.1, from coordinate 18,113,313 downwards.
AAGCATCCAGCTTGTCACAAATGTATGTTATTCTTGGACCCCGAAGTGACTTGGTAAGAAGATCTGCCAGTTGGTCATTAGAATTTACAAATGAAGTAGAGATCTCCTTTGAAACAATCTTCTCACGGATGAAATGACAATCAATCTCTATATGTTTGATTCGTTCATGGAAGACCGGATTTGAAGCAATATGTAGTGCTGCTTGATTATCACAAATTAACATCATAGGTCCTATCTCGCAAAACTTCAACTCTTTCAAGAGTTGTTTTAACCATATGAGTTCACATGTAGTGAGAGCCATAGCTCGATACTCCGCTTCAGCACTCAATCTAGCAACCACATTCTGCTTCTTGCTTTTCCATGAGATAAGGTTTCCTCCAATAAGAACACAATATCCAGAAGTTGATCTTCTATCACTGGGAGACCCGGCCCAGTCAGCATCTGTATAAGCAACAACATTTGTATGTCCTCTGTTTGTATACACTAACCTTTTTCCAGGGGAGCCCTTAATATATCTCAAAATCCGAATAACTGCGTCCCAATGATTAACACAAGGAGAGTTAAGAAATTTACTTACAACGCTAACAACAAAAGATATGTCTGGTCTAGTCGCAGTGAGATAATTGAGTTTTCCCACCAATCTCCGATACCTTCCTGGATCTGAAAAGGGTTTTCCTTGATCTGGTAGGAGTTTAACATTCGGATCCATAGGAGTATCAACTGGTTTGCAGCTTAGCATTCCAGTTTCTTCTAAAATGTCAAGAGCATACTTCCTTTGTGAGATAGCAATACATCCTTTGATTGAGCTACCTCAATCCCAAGAAAGTATCTTAGTCGACCCAAATCTTTAGTTTCAAAATGACGAAACAAGTGTTGTTTCAGTCTTTGAATTCCTTCATGATCATTTCCTGTGATAACGATATCATCCACATAGACCACAAGATAGATACACAGGTTAGATGAGTGTGTATAAAACACAGAGTGATCTGCTTCATTGCGGATCATGCCAAACTGCTGTAAAATTGTACTGAACCGTCCAAACCAACATCGATGAGACTGTTTTAGACCATACAATGACTTGTGTAATTTGCAGACCAATCTTGACTCCCTCTGAGCAACAAACCTTGGAGGCTGCTCCATATAAACTTCTTCATCTAGATCACCATGTAAAAAGGCATTCTTGATGTCCAATTGATACAAGGACCAGCGATTCATGGCTGCTATGGATATGAATAGCCGAACAGAGGCCATTTTCTCTGAGCAACAAACCTTGGAGGCTGCTCCATATAAACTTCTTTAGCTAGATCACCATGTAAAAAGGCATTCTTGATGTCCAATTGATACAAGGACCAGCAATTCATGGCTGCCATGGATATGAATAGCCGAACAGAGGCCGTTTTTGCAACAAGGGAGAAAGTATCACTATAGTCAAGACCAAAAATCTGGGTAAAGCCTTTCGCAACAAGACGAGCTTTCAAATGATCCACCTTGCCATCAGGACCTACTTTGACAGCGAAAACCTACCGACAACCAACTATCAATTTTCCAGGACGAAGGGGAATGAGTGTCTATGTGTGATTAGATTCTAAAGCTGTCATCTCATTAATCATTGCTTGCCGCCATCCTGGATGGGATAGTGTTTCCTGGACAGATTTAGGAATCGAGATAGACAACAAAGCAGATGTAAAAGCATAATGGGATGGGGACAAACGATGATAACTCAAAAAATTATAAATGGGATGAGGATTACGAGAAGAACGGATACCTTTACGAAGTGCTATAGGGAGGTCTGTAGGAGAGGAATCCGGAGCAGGTGTGGACGTTGAAGCAGGATATGAATCACAGGATTCTGGGGTAGGGACATTTTCTGGAGGTGAAGGACGAGGACGACGATGATAGGTGATGAGAGGACGAGGTGAAGACTGTTGGGAAGAAATTTCTGGTTCTGGTGGACTCGAAGACTGAGGAACAAAGACCGGAGTGCTCAGGTAAGGAGTTGGTAAGACTTGAGATATAGAATCTGGTTCAACCTGTGTAGTATAGTACGGTGTTTCCTCGAAGAATGTAACATCAGCAGAGATATAAAAGCGATGAGAGGTAGGAGAGTAACACCGGTACCCTTTTTGCAGGCGAGAGTACCCAAGAAAAATACATTTAACAGCACGCGTAGTTAATTTATCTTTTCTTGGAGAAAGATCATGCACAAAATAAGTTGAACCAAAGACACGGGGAGCAACTTTATAAATGGGTTCTTTAGGAAATAAGAGGGAATAAGGAACTTGGTTATGTAAAACAGAAGATGACATGCGATTTATTAAGTACCCAGCAGTAAGAATAGCATCCTCCCAAAATTTCAAAGGTGCATTGGCTTGTAATAACAAAGTACGGGCAGTATCAAGCAGATGACGATGTTTTCTTTCTGCAATACCATTCTGTTGTGGAGTATGGGGGCAACTAGATTGATGGAGCATACCATGAGAAGACATAAAAGAATTAAAAGGAGCAGAAAAATATTCTTTTGCATTGTCACTGCGTAAAATACGAATTGTGCACCCAAACTGAGTATGAATTTCATTGCAAAAATTTTGGATGATGCTAAACAACTCAGAGCGGTCTTTCATTAAAAATATCCAAGTATATCTTGAGAAATCATCAATGAAAGTAACAAAATATCGATATCCTAAAATAGAACTGACACGACTAGGACCCTAGACATCTGAATGAACAATATGAAAGGGGGATTCAGACCGATTATTGACTTTACTTGGGAAATTACCTCGAGCATGTTTTCCAAGCTGACACGACTTACACTCAAAGGACTGCAAATGAGAGAGATGAGGAACCATCGTTTTAAATTTATTCAGACTTGGATGACCCAAACGACGATGAAGAAGACTAGGAGACTCGGTAACAGCACATGTGGTAGATGATGAAGTTTGAAGATAATAGAGTCCTTGTGATTCAAAGCCTGTGCCAATCGTCTGTCCCGTACTCCGGTCCTGTATATGGAAAGAACCAGCAGAAAAGGTTATAGAACAATTGAGAGTGCGAGTAAGCTGACTAATGGAAATTAAGTTAAAAGGACAGCCAGGAATAAAAAGAACAGAGTTCAAAGTTAGAGATGGGAGAGGTGCAGCTTGACCAACTTTAGTAGCTTTAGTCTTTGAACCATCGGCAAGGGTGATGGAATGAGGAATTTGTTAGACCTCCTATAAGTAAATGGTATAAGAGGAGATTAAGAAAGCAGACCATAGCAATTGGGCCTGCTCCAGATCAACCTTAGACCCGTGAGGGTCCATGCTTAGAAAGTAGAACAGCAGATAGGCTATGTTAGCCAAGCTGCCTTAGTATGAATAAATAGAAAGAAAGGGAAAGTTAGTTACCATTCGGTTAGTTGTGAATGGTTTGGGAGAGGGGTCAAGCTCTCTAATCTTGACAGGACCAATTCTTTTCTCTCTTTCTCTATATTCCTTTTCTCCACTTTCGCTGTCTCTTTCCTATTTCTCATCTCTGTTTAGGGAACATTTCCCCAGAGATTTCTACAATAATATCAGAATTCTTCAGTAGTTTCTAGTCTAATTGATCCAGTTCTAACAACTGGTATCATTTTGGGATAATCTTCATGGTTTCTACGCGCGGAATGGAAACACGCATTGAATTTTGAGCGAACGAAATGAAGGATTAGGACTTCAAGAAATGCGAAATGCAATGTCGAAAAATCGAGGAGTCGTGATGAAATCAAGAAACAGATCGCGATCTGGCCGAATTGGGCGAGAATCATACAAGAGGAAGTCACAATGATGATAATCTGATTCATGATGAAATGATGATGAAATAAATTCCGCCGGGAGAAGATGCTACGGTTGGGCAAATCGCGTGGAACGTTATTTTAGCCTCAAGAATATGAATGATGCAGAGAAATTACAAGCTTGGTAGCAATGGAAGGTAAAGCTAATGTGGTATCAATGGTGGGAGTCATGTGTGTTGAACATGGGAGGAGTTTCAAGTTTAGAGATACCTTGAGTCCATAAATTGTGATGGACTCAAACAAACAGGTTCGGTCCAGCCTTTGAGATGTGTTGAACCTGAGTACTTGAAGGGAATCTTCCTTATCGGAAGGAAGTGATTAGAGCTGAATTAAAGTTACATCCAGTCAAGAATCTTCCAGAATTGATGGACTATGCTCAGAGAATTGATGAAAAAATGCATTGATGAATAAGGGAACAAACAAAGGAGGAGGACAAACGTGACTCAAACAGTATTGGAACTTGGGAACCTCCTAATAAAATTCAGAATCAAACTGCTACAAGTGGAAGTGAAGCAACAATGTGAGTGAGACTTTTGAAAACTATTGTTCTTTTAGAGGAAGAGGATTTAAAAGATTAACAGATGCAGACAAGAAAGATCAAGTGACATGAAAAGTTCAGCCCAGGGCATGTATGCAACAAACAGCTACAGATCATGATTGAGAGATATTGAGGACATAAGTGGTTATCAAGAGGAAACTCGATTACACAATTTACAGCTAACCATGTATAGCATAAAACTTCAAAAAAATCCATTAAATTGTGGAGAACTGGCAGAAAGACAGGTGATAGTAAGACTGTGTAGCTCACATAATTTCATATCATCCGCGGTGGTAATGAAACATATTAGTTTATATATACACAAGGAATTACCTGTCATAGAAACCCCACCTTATACAGTTGCAAGGGGTGATGGAAGGAGAATTCGATGTCGTGGTAAATGTCAACAACTGTTACTCAAGGTTCAAGGGTTAGAGATTCGACAGGACTTTTTCATATTTGAGCTAGAGGAGTTGATGTGGTGCTAGGCATGGAATGGTTGGCCAGTTTGGGGATCCGAGCAAACTTCAAAGAATTGACATTGAGGGTTCCAACAAGTGAAGGTATCAAGATTTTAAGAGGGGAACCAGCTCTTGCTAGAGCTGCTGCATCTTTTAAGTCTGTTTTGAAAGCTATTCAGGCAGAAGGACAAGGTTTTTGGCTGGAATTTCAGAATATGTCAGTGTTTTATCCCATTTTCTGTTCTTAATTTTTTGGTACCTATCACTCTGCTCCTGTTCTTCTCTCTTTCTCTTCTCTAATGAACTTCTTTTCTTATCAAAAAGGAAGAAAAAAGGATTTGTAGTAGTGATTAGTACATTTTTGTATTCTACACATTATTGTTTGAAGGGAGTTGCTATTTTTGATTTTCAGAGAGACTAGGCAGGCTTGCTGCATTCTTGAGTTTTTCATATTCCTTTATGTAGAATTTTCTTTTATGGACTATTTCTTATCCTCCCTTTTGTTGCACTTTCCCTCTGTTCTCTCTAATAAGTGTCTTTTGCTATGAAGAAATTATAAAAGATAATAGCACTGTTGCCTAAAAATTATAGGTTCAATTAATATGTAGATTGGAGGTTACAGAAATAATTCTATGAAATTAGTTAGTATATATCTGGTTCTTATGCTGTCTCATGTTTTTTTGGTTTATCCTAGGGACTCTGAGTCTATCAGATTGCTGAGTTTACAGTTCATAGGGAGGCTTTTGGTTGGCCTACCATCTGAGAAGAAGGGGTCAAGATTCTTCAATCTCCCAATGGGAAGATCCAGATCTCTTTCAGAAAGCCATAGGAAAACCAGAATGCAACCAATTTTCTTAGCTATATCTGATAGACTGTTCAGCTTTCCGCAGACGGATTATCTGTGTGCCACTTTATTTGATGTTCTTCTTGGTGGTGCTAGCCCCAAACAGGTAATGTGACATATGGACCCTGTTAATTCAATATTCATTCTAACAATAGTCATTTGCGGAATGACATTGCTCCCTTTTATACAAGGTTTAAGTTGTGTGCTTGATAATGGGTTCAAGTAAATTAAGTTGACAAGATAGAGTAAATTTGTCATTATGATGCTTATTTTGATGGTCATTCGCCGGCAACCACTAAGGGAAATTGTGGTTTACAGGTTTTACAAAGACACAACCACCTTGAGAGGGTGAGAAACAAGGGCAGTAGTTCTCATTTTTTACTTCCTCAGATGTTGCCTCTGATTTTCAAGTATCTGTCTGGTTGTGAGGATGCACCTGCAAGAATAAAAATAATCAGAGATCTACTTGACCTTCTTGATTCAAATCCTTCAAATATTGAAGCTTTTATGGTATGACTTTTGTAAGTTCATCTTTTTCCGTTAACAGTTGATGAATTATTGTTTAATTGATGATATTGTTAATAGGAATATGGGTGGAATGCCTGGTTATCATCTTCTCTAAACCTTGATGTGTTAAAAGACTACAATGCCAAGTTACCTAATCAAGGTGGCAGTGGGATGGATGAGCTGCTTTTGGTGAGGAATTTGTTTTCTCTGGTTCTCTGTCACTATTTGCATTCTGTAAAAGGTGGCTGGCAACAGTTGGAAGAGACAGTTAATTTCGTTCTTATGCACTCTGCGGAAGTATGTTGGGAGTCTGACTACGCCTTGACGTTTTACATTTCAATTATGCAAGAATGTGTTTATGAGAGTTAGTCTTGTTTGGTTTTGTTTCATTCTTTATTCAAGTGATGGTTTTGTTTCAAAACTTTCCTTTGTAGGGTGCCAATTCATATGGATTCTTTCTTCGTGATATATATGAGGATTTGATTCAGAATATGGTGGAGCTGTCTGCTGCGGATAATATTTTCATTTCACAACCCTGTCGAGATAATACATTGTACCTTCTGAGATTGATTGATGAGATACTGATCTCCGAAATTGATAAAGAACTCCCGGTATTAGGTCTACCTGCAATTTTTATGTATGAATTATTCATTTTTCTTGATTAAAAATTTAATATCTCAAGGAAAGTAAGTTGAAAGAGTGGAGGATGAGATATCCTTGTAAAAGCGTTAAAAAGAAAAAATTAAAGGTGGACATCAATGCAACAGAGTACTCCAATTTCGTTGAAACAGCTGTTATCAGCATCATACAGATGCCAAAAGAACAACTGTATCTCATAGAAGCTAGGTAGGCAAGGACTTCTGCTTGATGTTCTGGCATTCTACTCAACCATATACACTGCAGAGCCACAAGCGCAGCACACCACCACAATTGAACTTGTCTTTTCTTCATAACAACCTTATGCTGCCACAACAATAAAAACTGCTTGTAACATTACAAGGGCAAGGATGATAAAAAATAACAAAAGGCCCTACTCCAAATGTTTCAAGCTGAGAAACAATGTAGTAACAAGCTTTCTACAATCTTCGTTATCATATCACTCACAGATTAAGAGATAATACCTTGTGGCCTTTGAGCCTGTAATAGGATCATATCATGTCTTTAATAGTATTTAGGAGAAATTTAGGTGTTACATCATGCTTTGATTTCTATAAATAACTAATGTTTTTAGCACTTATTACAATATTCAAAATTGATATTCTTTTGTTGAAGATTTGGTATTTTTTTTTCTTACAGTTCTTTGGAAGTGACTCGGATTTTCACCTTGCTTTGGAAATGGAATGTCACAAGGAGTACAGCTCTGCCTTAAAAGAAGTGTTGATAGGAGAAGCTGATGACCAAACTTCAAGGTATTGAAATGCTGAACCCTGCTCCCCCTCCTCCCATCACTACCAACACCAATAAAAAAGAAAGATATAGTTAGTTGATGCTTGGGATGACTTACAATTTGACCCTGTAATCTTTCAGAAAATCACGGAATTTTAAGCAGCCAATACCAAATGATGATACAATGGAAGAGAAGTGGTGGACTCTGTATGACAAATTGTGGGTTGTTATTTGCAAGATGAATGGCAAAGGACCCACCAACATGTTACCCAAATCATCGTCTTTCGCAGGACCGTCTCTTGGTCAAAGGGCACGTGGTTTAGTTGAGTCATTGAACATTCCTGCTGCTGAAGTGGCTGCAGTTGTTGTATCTGGAGGGATCGGCACTGCTTTGAGTGGAAAACCTAACAAAATTGTTGATAAAGCTATGGTTTTACGAGGAGAGAGGTGCCCTAGAATTATTTACCGCCTTGTTATTCTGTATATGTGTAAATCTTCCCTAGAACGGGCATCGCGGTGTGTCCAACTGTTCACCTCGCTTTTGCCTTGCCTTTTAACTGCTGATGATGAGCAAAGCAAGAGTAGGCTGCAATTTGTTATCTGGTAATATCTCTTATACATATATAAGGGCAATTTTATAAATTTATAAGTTTACTTATCATGGATTATATTTTTGGTTATTTTTCATTATAGTCAATTCACCAAATTTTCAGATTAACCTATCAGAAACTAACATTTGGTTTGGATGTTGCTAGGGCACTGCTTGCTGTTAGGTCACAGTATGGAATGTTGGATGACGGTGCTCGTTTTCATGTTTTATCACATTTGATACGGGAGACTGTCAATATTGGAAAATCGATGCTTGCTACTAGCATTGTGAGCCGAGATGATGCCTTGGATCCTAGCTATAATTCAAAAGATACAGGATCCATACAAAATTTAATTCAAAAGGATCGAGTTCTGGTGGCAGTATGTCTTAAAATGCTTTACTGAGTAATGCATATTGTTGAATATATATGTGTATGTTGTGTGTGTTTTTTTGGGGGGGGGGGATCCAATGGCATTTAGAGAACTTAATCTAGAATAAGTTTGTGATCGAATGGTTGTTATTTCCAATTATTTGAAAAATATGTTATACGTTAATTTTTAGGACATTTCTAATCTATGGATTAAAATTTAACTTGGATTAATGTGAAATTTCCAATGATGTTTTTGTGAGAAATTCATCCTATAATAAGTTATCAACATGTGAATAGTAGTCCATGCTACCCCTACCCATGATTGAAGTTATTTGATGACCGTCAGTTGTATAAAACTGGTTTAGATCATTTCAGGTACCAAAATGTAAAGTAACTTAGTCTATGAAATTGTTTTACTGCAAAACCTTTTGTCAAAAACAACGCATAAACTGTATTCATACTTGCCAAACTAGCTGATTGTTCAAATTAAATTCATTCCCTGCTAGAATATTTCCATACTCATGTTATAACTATATGAACGACCATGGAGGAATGATGCAAATACTTCAATGTGTTTTATTATGCTGCTGTTATTCCTGCCTATCAGCCCACATCTTAATTTGGAAATTGTTATTAATTACCTAATTGAGTATGATTAATGCATTTTTTTTGTTGTGTCACACATTGTTTTTGTCATACCTCCTCTACATCCCTTGTGTTTTCTCTGTCTACTGGTGCTATTTTTCATTTTTAACTGATATCTTTCACTTTTCAGGTCAGTGATGAGGCTAAATATATGAAGACATCAAAAACTGACCGCATCCAGCAGATACAGGAACTCCATTCTAGAATTGATGAAAACTCCTTGGCAGAATCTAGCAGCAAGAAATCTTTTGAGGATGAGATACAAAATAGCTTGAACTCCGTTCTTGCTTCAGACGATAGCAGAAGAGCTGAATTCCAGCTTACTTATGAGGAGGAGCAGCAAAATGTTGCTGTATGCATAACATCCTTCATTGTTTTATTATTTATATTTTTATCCTTCATTGTTTTATTATTTATATTTTTTGTTGGCCCTGCTTTTCTCCCCGTAGAAGATGCTAAATGTAATATTAGTATGTGTATAAACAACTAGGGTTGCTTTTACAGGAAAAATGGATACACATGTTTCGTTCATTAATTGATGAGAGAGGTCCATGGTCTACTAACCCTTTTCCAAATTGTGCTGTAACGCACTGGAAACTTGACAAGACAGAAGACACATGGCGCCGCAGGCCAAAACTACGGCAAAATTACCATTTTGATGAAAATCTGTGTAATCCTCTTTCTGCCACAGCTAGTGGGGTTGCTACTCCTGTCAATGAAAGTAATCCTGGTTTTGTGGGTAATATACCTGATCAAATGAAGCAGCTCTTGCTGAAAGGGATAAGAAAAATAACTGATGAGGGAACCTTGGATGCTAATGAAACCAATACTGAAATAAGTGGACAGAAAGCACCGATTCCCCCTGATCATTCAGACTGCATACCCTCAGACTTACTTAAGGATAGCAGCGACAGAAAGGATACTGTGCAAGAACGAAAAGACACTTCCTCTTCACCTGAGACAGAAGCTAGTGAGGTGTGTGGTACCAAGGAATATGGTCTTTTGGTATTTTAAGGGAGTCCGAAACTGTATTGCTGATGTCATGTCTAATTTCCATTTTCAGGTGCTTGTGTCAATTCCATGCGTTCTTGTGACCCCAAAGAGAAAATTAGCTGGTCATTTGGCAATCATGAAAAATGTTTTGCATTTCTTTGCTCAATTCTTGGTTGAAGGTACTGGTGGATCATCTGTTTTTAGAAACTTCGATGCCTCAATTAATTCTGATCTGACCAAGTCTGATCAAAAGCAAAGGTCATTGAAGTGGCCTGCTTCTGATATGGATCTTCAGAAGGCAATTACAATTGGTAATGTAGAGGTAATAAATGGAAATGGGTCTGTTAAACTTATGAGATGTGTTAAACGCCATCGAAGATGGAGCATGACCAAGGTTGGTTTATTGGTTTCATTTTCTTCACGAAGTTTTCTGTCTTCTACAAATTGATATCTGATTATTCCTGTCTTTTTTTTTTTGGTGATTTCTTTGTCTGATTTTCATTTTAGATAAAAGCTGTTCATTGGACTCGGTATTTGCTCAGATATACTGCAATTGAGATTTTCTTCAGTGATTCAGTCGCCCCAGTATTTCTAAACTTTGCATCACAGAAGGATGCAAAAGATATAGGAAACTTGATAGTTACTACTAGGAATGAATATTCAATTCCCAAAGGAAGTGGAAAGGACAAGAGTGGATCTATTAATTTTGTTGATCGACGAGTGGCACAGGAGATGGCAGAAACTGCCAGAGAAAGCTGGAGGAGAAGGGATATAACAAACTTTGAATATTTAATGATTCTCAACACACTTACTGGAAGATCGTATAATGATTTGACCCAATATCCTGTTTTTCCTTGGGTCTTGGCTGATTACTCTTCAGAGGTTCTTGATTATAACAGGTCATCTACATTTCGAGATCTCTCAAAGCCTGTTGGAGCGCTTGATAGTAAACGATTTGAGGTTAGTTTGTTTTATTGTTTTATAAAATATTGATGGAATGCTCTTATTTATTTTTTAACTAACATTCTTAGTGTATGCTTCTTGCATTTAGGTGTTTGAAGATAGATACCGTAACTTCTGTGATCCTGATATACCCAGGTAATTATGATGCCTGATTTTAGGATTTGCAGTGATCCTTTGTTGTCTGAAATTTATCACTAGTTGTGTGTATGTATGTATATATATTTCTCTCATGTGCTGATGCTTGTCTATTGATGCAGTTTCTACTATGGATCTCATTACTCAAGTATGGGCATTGTGCTTTATTACCTTCTTAGATTAGAGCCCTTTACCTCTCTTCACCGTAATCTGCAGGTATCCTTCTTCATAACATATTTTAAGCATTACCTAACTTGTGTTTTGTGCGACTTCAATTTACAAGACAAAAATGCACTGTTATGGTAGATATGGTGTTCTGTTTATCATTTGTCTAGCATGAAATGTCTTGGAGTGAATGTACTACAATCAATTTTTTTAAGGGGAAAAAAAAATAGCAGTTGCCCTTCTTTTCCCCTCTTTTTTTGTTAAATAATTTTTACCAAAGTTAATCAGAATATTCTTTGGGAAAAAAATAGAAGTTTTTGATTCTAATCAATATAATTTGTAAAATGTTGAAGCCCACTTATTTTGCATTATAAGCTGGTTACTGTCCTATGGAATTATCTATTTTTGGGTTCTTGGTGAACACTAGGTGTGTCCTCTTAGCTTGCAGCAGTTTCTCGTTATATGTCATTGTTAAGGTTTCACATCTATTAAGTAAATGGGCAAAGTACCACTTATAATAACTTGGGCAACCCTCCCCCCATGAGCTAGCTTTTGGGGTGGAGTTAGGCTCAATTACTCTAATATGGTATCACAGCCTATCCCGGTTGGGCCACCTGCAGATGTCCAGTCCTACAAAGTTCATGCTCTGGATGTCTAGTCCTGGGCACAAGGGGAGTGTGTTAAGGTCCCACATCCATTAAGTATATGGGCAAAGTATCACTTATAATAACTTGGGCAACCCTCCTCCCATGAGCTAGCTTTTGGGGTGGATTTCGGCCCAGTTACTCTAATAGTTATAAAGGTTTTGGCAGAAACAAGGAGGCTGTTGTGGTTTTATGGCATTTTACGGTTTATGCAGTTATCCAGTGTTTTTGGTTGGAGAGGAATGCCCATATTTTCAATGTTGTCCTTTTTTCCTTACACTTGTTATGGGATAGGGTTTTGCTTTTGCTTTCTCGTTAGTGCTGTGCACTTTGTTGTTTCAAGGGAATTTCTGCTACTGAATTCAAACAAAGAGATTGGACAGCATTGTTATTTTTTTAACTTCTTTAGTTCGCTGTTGTCTTTTGTTTTCTGATCCTCTTTAGATGCAGTTTCTCTTCTTTCTTTCTGTTAATATATTCTTTTATCAAAAGAGAGAAAAATTGAAATATTGAAGGATCAAGAGGGAGAAACGAAAATAATAGGTGAAGTTACAATTTATAATATAATTTCATGAGGTATCCACCAAGAGGAAGAAGTATAAAAGGAATATGAGGAAATTCTTGATACATTTGTTCTTTTTATGGTGTTGCAGGGTGCTTGTATTTACTCCACCCGCCCCACGATGGCTTTCTATGAAGATTGTATTTATTTTTAGAGATATAAAACCTTGTTTGGGTGATCTATCAGCTTAAGCTTTTAGGAGAATTGGTCTTTGACATGGTATTCAAGCCTTTATGATCAAGTGGTCAGGAGTTTAATCCTTTCCACTCTCATTCTTAATAATTAAATTAAATTTTCAGCACAAGGTGAAGTGGGCCTGTGTCTTATCAATGCTTCAGGCCCAAACGGCTCGTGTGAGGTGGCATGTTAGACATATAAAATCATTCATGGGTCTCCAGCCCCGTAGCTTAAGCTTTTAAGAGAATTAGTCTTTGACATTTATCAATATAGTTTGGTATTTGAGGGAATAAATTTCAAGTCTTTAACTGTGAAATAGTCTATCAAGGCTGGGCATTAGCCTGGAGTATGAACTGAGAGTGGATTCAGCAACCTATGTGTATGCCCTTTGATATTCATTTTTTATTCATTTCTGGGTTCTTAATTATAGCCAAAAAGCTCTCTGGTTTTCTGTTTGTGTGTTATTCATTGCTTTGCATTTTCTCTCTTTTTTCTATTTTTAACTAGGTGTTTTTTTTGCTGTAACTTACATTGCATCATGATTCATATTTCTAATGCTTCTTTATGGTCAGGGTGGTAAATTTGATCATGCTGACCGTCTTTTTCAAAGCATTGAGGGCACATACAGCAATTGCCTTACAAATACTAGTGATGTGAAGGAGTTAATACCTGAGTTCTTTTACATGCCTGAGTTTCTTGTCAATTCAAACTCCTATCATCTAGGAGTTAAACAGGATGGTGAACCTATTGGGGATGTTTGCCTCCCTCCCTGGGCTAAGGTACATGAATTTCCTAAAACCAACTATATGCAAAACAGAGTGACATACTCAAATAATGCTGGCAATTGTTAATATTTTAGATGATTTTTTATGGTACATACAAATTTATTTGAGATTGAAACGTGTTTATATATGATGAGAATTATGCAAATCTATATGCGATGACCCCCTGCTTTCTATCTCCATCATCTTACTCAGCAGCAAGCATTATCAGATTTTGTCTTTGGAATTCAAAAAATTGAATGGTGATCTAAATTATTTGTTTTAGTTACATAAAAAATATCAAAACCTTACAGTCTCTTTGATGATCTACAGGAGTATTCCCTTTAAACTGCTTCAACATAAGCTGTGAGCTTTGCACCAGAGAGATGTAAAATGAATAATCCTGTTCTATCCTCTAATAAATTAACATTTGAGGTTACCAAGAAAGAGATTTTGAATTCGGACATTCAAAGATTATTGAAATCCTTACTACCAAAGTACCAAAAGAAGTCAAAGAATAAAAATCACATCTTTTTACGTACCACATTTTTTAAACTTTACACTCCTTAAAACACTTTACGATGAACCAACATGAAGTCCTTCAAACAAGGACACCTCCAAAATTCACTATCTAAAGCTATGTGCATTACATTATCCAAGCCATGGGACAATATAGGAATAAATGTCTGTGGGTCTTGGAACCATTATAGCACATAACATGGTTATCAGGAGGAAAAGCTTTATGAGGACATCTCACCTATAATAAATCATTAGTATTTATCTTGTTATGTGTTGTAAAATATGTAATTATTAGCCTATGTAATTATTAGCCTTTTTTTGTATTAGGCCCATTAGTCAGGCCCTTTAGTTAGAGCTTAGGCTATATATTCAGATTAGTGATTGTATTCTATCATTGATTCAATAATAACATTCAGAATACCTTTTTACACATGGTATCAGAGCTCCCAGTCTTGGGGGTCTCGCTTCCGCACAAAAACCCTAGCCGCCTTCATTGCGGATTTTTTTCTGCCTTCAGTGCAACTTCTGGCACCTTCTTTGTGCCCTTTTTTGTCCATTAGACCTCACCAACTATTGATCTGCTCCGTTCAGCCGCCGTCCGCCGCCGTTAGGGACTGTTCAGCTCCGTTCACTGCCGCCTTTCCCTTATCTCGCGCCGGTGACCCCACCATCGGGTTCGCCGTCCAAAAGCCGGCCAGAACCCAGAAGATCGCGGCCAACGGCCACCAGACGCGCCTCCACACGCCGCCACAGCTCCGACCATCTCCGGGCGTGTGTGTGTCACGCGCCGCCTTCCGGCCATTTTTTCGTCGCGTGCTTTTCACCATAGCACCGTCAGACCTTCCTCAGTCCGTTTGAGAGGTCCAAACCGCGATCGGAGAACCTTTTTTCGTGGGTCATTTGAAGCCTATGCATTCGTTCTTTCCTGACAGCACCTCTTCTCAACTGTTCTGATGTCTGAACCTGGAGAAGACTATATTAGTAAGCCTCTTAAATATTGTTCTCGGGTAATGAATGGTAAGAAGTCTTATGCATCTGCTACTATCCCTCGAGATGCATGGATTATTGACTCTGGTGCCACTGATCACATGACATTTCATTCCAAGCATTTCTCCTCTTATGTCTCCTCTTCTAGTCTCTCTTACATTACATTTGCTGACGGATCTCATAACCCTATTGTTGGTTCTGGGAATATTGAACTTCAATCCTCGTTAAAATTGAAAAATGTGCTTCATGTTCCCAGACTTTCCAATAACTTGATCTCTATTCATAAACTTACTCGAGACCAAAATTGTGCAGTAATATTTTTCCCTTCTCATTGTGTTTTTCAGGATCTTACCACGGGGAGGACGATTGGAGTTGCTAAGGAACAGGGAGGGTTGTACTATCTGTCTGATGAAAGGGACGGTCAGAAGGTGTTGTCTTCCTATCTCCAGTCTCATTCTAAGTCTCATTTCCCTACATCACAGGTCTGGCTTCAGCACAAGCGTCTTGGTCATCCTCCATTTTCTCTTATTAAGTCTATGTTCCCATCCTTGTTTTTACAACAGTCTGTCGAGTCTTTTAAGTGTGACGTCTGTCAGTTTGCTAAACACCATCGTGTTACTTTTCCCTCTAGTTTTAATAAAAGTGTCGAACCATTTGATCTTATACATTCTGATGTTTGGGGACCTGCCCCTATTTCTAACATTTCTGGTGCGAGATGGTTTGTTTCCTTTATTGATGACTGTACTCGAGTGACTTGACTTTTTTTGATGAAGGATAAATCAGAAGTACCCCTACTGTTTACTCAAATTTATCATATGGTACAGACACAATTTGGGAAATGTATTAAAAGATTACGTTCAGACAATGGAAAAGAATATGTCAATCATAGTCTTTCAAGCTTTAATAGTAAACAGGGCATCATCCATGAATTTACATGTGTTGACACCCCGCAACAAAATGGGGTTGCAGAAAGAAAAAATCGCCACTTACTTGAAGTCGCTCGAGCCCTTCTCTTCCAAATGTCAGTCCCAAAGTCATATTGGGGAGAAGCTGTACTGACTGCTGCCTATCTGATTAATCGGATACCATCTCGTGTTCTAGGTAATGTCAGTCCTGTTCAGTTTATGCTCTCACACTTTCCTTCTGTTCGTATCATGCAGGGTCTTGAGTCACAGGTATTTGGTTGTGTTGTCTTTGTTCATGTTCATAAGCAGCATCGAACTAAGTTGGATTCTCGTGCAGATCAGGTGTGTCTTTCTGGGTTATGCACCTAACAAAAAGGGGTACAAATGCTATCATTCTTCCAGTCGTAAGTACTTTGTCTCTATGGATGTCACCTTCCATGAACATGTGTCGTTCTTCACTCGCCCTCAGCTTCAGGGGGAGAGCAGTACTTTGGAATCTGAGTCCGAGTTTCTCATCCTTGCTCCTTGTCTTCCTAAGCCACCTGCTCCTCAATTAAATGTTCCTCAGTTACCTGTTCCCGAGTCACCTGTTTCACCTATTTTTGAGTCACCTGCTTTAGAGTCTCTTGTTTATGGTTCTGTTCCTGTTCCGAACCGGAGGTAAATACTGAAAATATTTTTCCCATTTCTGATGCTCAGATTTCTGATACTCTTGACCTTGATCTAGATGATTTACCAATTGCTTTGAGAAAGGGGAAAAGGTCTTGTGCCAAGTACCCTATTTCCCAATTATTTCCTCTAAACACCTTTCCCTGCAGCATCAAAGTTTTATTACAGCTGTTGACTCTGTGAGAATCCCAACATCTGTTCAAGAGGCACTAAAAGATGCAAATTGGGTCCAAGCTATGGATGAGGAGATGAAAGCACTTGAAAGAAATGGAACTTGGGAAATTGTTGAGAGGCCAGGAGGCAAGAAACCAGTTGGTTGCAGGTGGATCTATACAGTCAAGCACAAATCAGATGGCACTCTTGATCGATACAAGGCAAGGCTAGTGGCAAAGGGATATACTCAGACCTATGGCATCGATTATGAGGAGACGTTTGCTCCTGTGGCAAAGATGAACACTGTTCGTATTTTACTCTCTCTTGCTGCCCATTCTGGGTGGGAACTAAACCAGTTTGATGTTAAAAATGCTTTCTTGCATGGAGATTTAGAGGATGAGGTGTACATGGAGATTCCCCAGATTTGGTCCCACAAGTGGAGAAAACAAAGTGTGTAGATTGAGGAAGGCTTTATATGGGTTAAAACAATCTCCCCGAGCATGGTTTGGAAGATTTACAAAAGCAATGGTGTGCCTAGGCTACAAGCAAAGTCAAGGAGATTATACACTTTTCTTCAAACATTCAATGGGAGGAAAAGTGGCTGTACTTCTTGTTTATGTTGATGATATTATTATCACAGGAGATGATCCGGTTGAGAGACAATTGCTCAAGGAAAAATTATCTGCAGAGTTTGAGATGAAGGACCTTGGGAAACTTAAGTACTTCTTGGGGATTGAAGTGGCCTACTCAAAACAAGACATTTTCATTTCTCAAAGGAAGTATGTGCTTGATCTTTTGAAGGAAACAGTAAACGGGATGTAAACCAACAGGTGTTCCCATTGAGCAAAATCATAGAATGAGCACTGAAGAGGAGAGTGCCAAGGTTGACAAGGTCCAATATCGAGAGACTAGTGGGAAGTTGATTTATTTAGCACACACTAGACCCGATTTAGCTTATGCAGTCAGTGTTGTGAGCCAGTTCATGCATGATCCGCGGGTGAGACACTTGCAGGCTGTAGATCGTGTTCTGCAGTATCTCAAAGCCACTCCAGGGAGGGGACTCTTGTTCAAAAGAGGTGGAAACTTGACTATGGAGGCTTATACTGATGCAGATTATGCAGGTTCAGTGAGTGATAGAAGGTCCACGTCAGGTTATTGCACTTTCTTGTGTGGGAATCTTGTTTCTTGGAGAAGTAAGAAGCAAAATGTAGTAGCTAGATCAAGTGCTGAGGCTGAATTTAGAGCCATGGCACAAGGAATTTGTGAGCTATTATGGATGAAAATTGTGCTTGATGACTTGAAGATAAAGTATGAGGGACCTATGAAGTTGTTTTGTGACAATAAATCGGCTATCAGTATTGCTCATAATCCTGTTCAACATGACAGGACAAAACACATTGAGATAGACCGACACTTCATTAAGGAAAAGCTGGATAGTGGATTAATAACAACAGCCTACATCCCATCTGGGCACCAACTAGCAGATGTGTTAACAAAGGGCTTGCCAACAGAACGATTCAGCCAACTTACTTGCAAGCTGGGAATGATAGATATACATTCACCAGTTTGAGGGGAAGTGTTGTAAAATATGTAATTATTAGTCTATGTAATTATTAGCCTTTTTTTGTATTAGGCCCATTAGTCAGGCCCTTTAGTTAGAGCTTAGGCTATATATTCAGATTAGTGATTGTATTCTATCATTGATTCAATAATAACATTCAGAATACCTTTTTACACATTATCTATGACAGACCAAACAAAGGATATCAAATTAGAATGGGGAAAATGATATGTTTTACACATCAATCGGGTGAATAAGGTAATTTTATATAATGAGGTAAAACTCTAGCATGGTTCTTTCAAAGTGCAAGTCTTGAAAAGTGTGCCTTATCTGACTGAGCTGTAGCTTTCAAATGTGTTTATTCTTTCAGTTTAAAGCAGCCAGTAAAACAAGTTCAACTTCAGACATATAAGATGACCAAAAAAATTGATTCTGGAGGTCTTTTTCTTCTATTCTCTTCTCCCACTACAACATGAAGCCATCATCTTTAACTCAGTTTAATGCACGTTTCTATTGTAATTAGATCTTTACAATTGTGAATTATTTACACGAAATAGAACATGCCAACCAGAATTTCTTTTCAACAACTAATTCTAATTTACTGAACAGAAAGGACTTATTTTTAAATTATTTGCACAGGGTTCACCTGAAGAATTCATTAGGAGAAACCGGGAGGCCCTTGAAAGTGAATATGTTAGTTCAAATCTTCATCACTGGATAGATTTGGTATTTGGCTACAAGCAACGCGGAAAACCTGCTGTAGAGGTATACATCAAGATCCACATAATTATTTTTCAATCATAATTCATGCAAATTAGAATTGGCTAAACTATGACATAAGGTAAAATTTTAACGTTTGGATTATAGGCAGCAAACATCTTCTACTACTTAACTTATGAAGGCTCTGTTGATCTGGAAACAATGGAAGATGATTTGCAAAGAGCAGCTATAGAAGACCAAATAGCCAACTTTGGTCAGACTCCAATCCAGATATTCCGTAAGAAACACCCAAGAAGAGGGCCGCCTATTCCAATTGCACATCCTCTGTACTTTGCACCTGATTCTATCAGTTTGACTTCCATTGTTTCTAATACAAGTCATTCCTCATCAGCAATACTGTATGTTGATCTGATGGACTCGAATATTGTCCTTGTGAATGAGGGTCTCAACTTGTCTGTTAAGATGTGGTTGACAACCCAACTGCAAGCTGGTGGAAATTTTACGTTTTCTGGTTCCCAGGTTAGGCTTTGGTTTCTTCAGACATGAAATACATTGGGATTTATTATTTAGTGTGTATTTTACTTTTTATTAGAATTATGTTTGGTGGTTTCACGGGTAATGGAACAGCCTCTAACTTCTGCAGGATCCATTCTTTGGAGTTGGTTCTGACATACTTTCTCCACGTAAAATTGGGATTCCTGTGCCCGAAAATGTTGAACTCGGAGCACAATGCTTTGCAACAATGCAGACAACCTCCGAGAATTTCTTAATATCATGTGGCAATTGGGAAAATAGTTTTCAGGTCATATCATTAAGCGATGGCAGAATGTTGCAGAGCATCCGACAGCATAAGGATGTGGTGAGCTGTGTTGCAGGTATGTTTCATGGTTCAGAAAGGATTCCTAACCTGGTGACTGTGTAATAATATAGCATTTGATGTACTGCAGTGTATTTTCTTGTTTGCTGAAGAGGGGCATGCATCACTTAAATCTGGTTTCTTCTATGGCATTGCCTGCTCAATGAAGAGATATGAAGTTTTTTCTTGGCCTCTTAAACCAAAAGTTTTTAGCCATTATGATCATTTTATTCTAATATGTTTTGTTTGCTGTTAGTTGAATCAATTGAATGGCACATTTTGTATATCTCTAGGTAGCTACTATTAAGTATTTTTCATATAAACAACTGTCTCTTTTGACAGCTGTTAGATATAAAACCATTCATGGGCCTTTACCTAATAGCTTAAGCTTTTGGGGGAGTTGGTCCTTGGCATGGTATTAGAGTCTCTATAACCAAGTGGTCACGAGTTCAATCTTTGCCATCCCCATTCTTCCAAATAAAAAGTTCAGCACAAGGTAGGGTGGGCTTGTGCAGTGTTCATGCGTCAAGCCCAAAGGGCTCTTGCGTGATGAGGCATGTCGTGTTATCTCAAGCTTTTGGGAGATTTAGTCTTTCACAACAGCTTTCTGTTAATATCTTTTTTTTGTCATTGGTGGTGTTCAACCTTCTACTTTCTGCTCCTGTCTGACTAGAGAATGGTATCTGTGTTGCAGTTACATCTGATGGAAGTATCCTTGCAACTGGAAGTTATGATACAACAGTAATGGTTTGGGAAGTTTTTCGTGGTAAAACCACAGAAAAGAGAATTCGCAACAATCAATCTGAATTACCCCGTAAAAACTATGTCATAGTTGAAACTCCATGTCATATCCTTTGCGGGCATGATGATATAATAACTTGCTTATATGTGAGTCATGAGCTTGATATAATAATTAGTGGGTCAAAAGATGGAACTTGCGTATTCCATACCCTGCGAGAAGGTAGATATGTAAGATCCTTCCGGCATCCATCAGGCAGTCCAATATCAAAGCTAGTTGTCTCTCTGCGTGGTCAGATTGTGATTTATGCTGATGATGATCTTAGTTTGCACCTGTATTCAATTAATGGAAAACATCTTGCTGCCTCTGAATCCAACGGACGCCTTAATGCTGTTCAATTGAGCAGATGTGGTGAGTTTTTGGTAGGTGCAGGTGACCAAGGGCAGATTGTTGTTCGCTCTATGAACACCCTTGAAGTTGTTAAGAAATATCATGGAGTTGGAAAGATTATAACATCTCTGGCAGTAACCCCAGAAGAATGCTTCTTAGCTGGCACAAAAGATGGAAGCCTCCTTGTGTATTCGATAGAAAATCCTCAGCTTCGAAAAACTAGCCACAACAAAAATATGAAATCAAAGCTTACTTAGGAGAAAAGATAACAATAGCATGCAGAAAAAGATGCATGTGGAATTTTAACAGTTAGAGGCTTAGAGCTGACCTGTGATGACTGTTCCAGGTACAACACTGTCATTCATTTATGAATATTTGGTTGCTTTTTTCCTTCTCCAATAGATTTGTGCTTAATCTCATTTATCTATCTATACAAATAAGAATCCCTATAAATTACTTCCTACTCAGTTACTCTTAGTTAACAATATCTCATTGTTCCTTACTACAATTGCAAAGCTTCATTGCTATTCATTTTGTCTGTGACCAAGATGTATAAAGGGAAACACACAGAAATTACTAAGATCTTTCAAATGATACATGAGTACATGAGGGTCATTTCTTTAAATAATCCGTAAAGCATAATTGTTGAGGAAAGATTTTAATGGTAATAAACTGCCATTTAAAGTACTACTGTTGACTTCTTGCAGACTGTTTTTGCAAAGATGCATATTTAGGTTTAATTATCTATGTATAGAACTTATTGTTTGATTTAAGATTTGAAAATATTGAGTGAAGACATTTTTAGGAATGCCAGTCGGTATTCTGTCAAATTTATCTTGAAATGGTATTATATTAGTGATTAGGGCTGTTCTACTATAAAGTCAGTAGTTCTGCTGGTGCTGATCCCAGTAGTAACGTTAACCACTTTTGACTTTAATTAATCAATTTCAGTTTCACATTAACCACCTAAAAATTAACCATTTATCATTTAATTAACATTAATTATTTTAATTAACCATTTATTAATTTAATTAACCATTTTTTGTGTTAACCACTCGTCATAAGTGGTTAATATAGACTCAAAGTAGTTAAATTAAAACTGGAATAGTCAGAGGTGGCACCCATACAACTTAAAATGCAAGTTTTATCTTAGAACTTGCCTAGTAATTATTCTTCAAGGTATACACTTGGCGCCAAACTACTTGCAAATTCGTTTTAATGTATTTGTAAATTTCTCCTTGGATGTATAATTTACCTAAACTTGTCTTTCTCTAGGGTCATGGTAATTTAAACTTTTGTCTTGAAATCAGCTGCAGTTCAAAATAGGAGCCATTCTTTCATCTGGCATACCCCATTGCTAAATGTAGTAGCAATTTTTCTTCCCCATATTTATGTATTTTCCTCTGTAGTTGTAAATCTTTACATAATTTGTATAATCCACAATATTTGAAGATTGTAATTAGTAAGTAACATCCAACAAGTACTACGATGTTTCTTCCTTTGAAACAAATTTCCTAAGCATTCATGAATATTCCACCGTTATCTTTTACAGGTGCACCCGCTGACTACATACTTGGGGTTATACTAATATTTCTTACGTGTTGATCTAGTCATTTTCTTCCCTTTGGACTTTTGGGTGTCATCCCCAAGTGCTTGGCCTCTGGATACTGTATGATAAGATGTGAGACCAGCAGCTTTACCTGAATATAGTAAGCATATTTTCATTTCTTTCATACTGAAATAGGAGAACTGAGTGGATTATCTACTTTATAAACACCACGAGACAGCAATTAGATTCCTGGAATCAGTTTTCTCATGCTTTAGATTATAGGGAGGTAAAGACTCGGGGTTTTGTTCATACATGTACATTATATTCGTTAATTCTTCAATAGGATTACTAGGATTCTTGTGCACTAAAATTGTAGCTATGAGCTATTATTTGTGTTTCTCTGTTAACACATATATTGTACAGACAGGCTTGAATGCCTTATCTTACAGCTGAAGGCAAAAGGATTACTGTTAGCCAATGTGTTATTTCTGCTGATGTTGCTCACAGGTCACAACTAACCCAACTCGGTCTATTGATGGATTGTGGGGGGCATGAAATGAAATTTAACGATACTAAGAACAACTGAGTGGGACATCGGCAACAGGGAATATCATTCTTAAAACAGGATATCAAAAAATATTTTCTATCCACTTGATTTTGCTTTCCGCATCTATCCTTCTGCTCTTTTCACATGCGGGTATGTAGATGGGTCTTTCTCATTTAAGCAAATTGGACTTTTTGGGCTTGAGTTAAAATTTGAGGACCTAAGATCTTTTGCAGTTTGTATAGCCAACCAAATCCATGTCAATATGTCATAAAGCGGTTATCATTGGGAGGAAAAATAAAGATTGGTGATTCATTAGCATACAAATCCGCTTTGTACTTTGTAAATTATGCATTTTTTTATTAGAAAAATACTAAATACCCATAATATTTTGGTTTGGAATTGTCTAAACGAGTTAGCATTATTATTGATTTTTGGATAGATGAATGGTTTCCACTTCCCACCACTTTAATTTATCCAACAATAATTCTTGACAAATCTTGGGTGAATTTTATCCAATTTTTTTCTAGCTATTACTCAATTTTATTCATTGGACTTACAAGAGCTACTTGTACTATACATCCCCGGAGATATGAGAGCCCGGATTTCACCTGGACCGTGTAAATAAAGGAGTGGGTTATATTCAATAAGTAAGTGGGATCCATTAATGTGAATTTACATTTTTATTATTGTCTGGTCCTCCTTCTGGACAAAGCAGCCAGGTTACATATGTTTTTCTTGGAATTACATTATCACAAATCAAACTGGAGTCTGAATAGAAGATATAATTGCATTATTAAAGTGAAGTGTATGAAAGATTGAACATAAAAGATGACGTAAGATAGAACTAAGAGGTCCGGTATAGATTCCAAACTGATATCTAGTAAATCATCGAGATCAAATGAGTAATATAATGAGTTGTCTAAAGATGCTTGATGATATGATCCTTACTTAAGTAGTTGTTCACTTGCTTTTGTTGGAAGCAGCAAGGGAATATCACCAAATACATGGTACCGATTACCATAGAATATGCATAATTCCTGGAGTTGGTAATACTAATATTGAGGTATTACACTGTCTTTGTAGATGCAAAGATGTCCAAGAGTAAGCCATTCTAAATTATCCTAACTTGGATACGTTTAATCTGAATTTTTTATGCAACTGAGAAACCTGCATGTAGGGATAGTAGAAGTTTTAGTTTAGGTCGGTATCTGTGGGAATTTTCTCATAGTTGGATTGATACGGAGTTTTCTTTTCTCGTGGAACTGAGAACGTAGAAAAATTTGTCTTCAACTCTTCATCTAATAAACGGAGTAGGAGCAGGAATCATGTCTTCATAGGTATTCGACTATTCGTTAAGTGAAAAGTACATATATATAATTAGTTGTTTAATTTTTAAAATGTTATGTTGGTGGAAAAGTTATAGTTTGTGTAATTTTTTTTCCATTTATCTCTGTTTTTGTGATTTTTATAAGTTTTCTTGATTTAATTAAGTACATATGGATATTTGTGGATCCATAGATGTGAAAATTTTCTTCCCATGGTGGGAGCAGCCAAGCAGGGATGAGAGATAAATCTAATGCTGGGGGATCGAGAGTGAGAGAGCACAAATTCCTCTGCTTACTCCGCTCTGCTTGATTAACATCTCTACATGTGTTGAGAAAGTGTTGAACATTGCAAAATAGAATTTTGATTCCTCGTATGTTCGATTTTGGCTCATGTTGGAGATAAGTAGATAACTAACGAACCTGAAAGTTCCTGCTATGCATTTTCATTGGCACCGAAAACTTAAGTGAGAGCAAATTATGTGTTGCGAGATATAATAAGTTCTAGATATTGATCAAATGGAGAATTGGTTGTGATTCAACATGCTTGCTTATTACGAATAGTAACATTTATTGCAAACCAAACTACACCGAAGGAAAAGACGATTCAATCCATAGGAAGTGATTCAGGTGGTAAGTTTGAGTTTAGTAATTAAAGGACAGTCTCTCGAGAATGAAGAACATTCTTACACACAGAGAGTATGTGAGTACCTCTTTAAAAAAGTAACGATTCAAAGTTTGTGGCTGTTTTACATAAAGGACAGGGAGTGTCTAATCTAAGGTCATTAACTGCATTGGTGAATTACATCAAAGGTTAATTGCATAGTTTCTGTAAAAACAAAATTAAACGCATAATTAAAATTTATTAATTTTTTCGTAATAGATAATTTGTAATTTAATAAATTTTTATTGAGGTTGATAGTTTTCCTAACCTTAAGAGGGAGAAAAACTTTCCTTTATCCAAGCAAAGAAAATAATTAAATCCATTAGAAATTATTTTCATAAGAGACTCAATGTCATTTCATTTCATCATAATTTTAAGAAACTAGACAATGGTACCTAAATCCATTTTATCACTTTTCACTCCATTTATTTCTTACCTCTAATCCAAATATAACTTATGTGCAAATAGAGAAATACCTGTGTAAATATGAGATAATATACATAAAAGAATGTTTGGAAAAAATTAAAATTTTCCCAAAACAGATTTTTTCTTCATAAAAGCTATTTTCAACATATCATGAGCTAAGTAGGACAAATATTTCAAAATAGTCGCTGTATTAGTATCTGATATGTATTGTATCATATACTTAAATATTTTTAAATATTTTTCATCTATATATATTTTAATTATTTTTTAGATTTTTGTTATATCAACTTATGATTGTCAAATCGTATCCGTGTTTTATATTTGTAATTGTACTTCCTTAATCATGAGATGTTTAGGAAATATTGATAATTTTTTTTACTATAATTTATAGCTTGTTTTATTTATATTAGAAAAACTTATTTTTTTGAAAAGTATATTTTTTGAGTATCTCATAATTTAAAATATTTACCAAGATTTTATTATATAAAAGTAAAATTTTTATACCATTTAAACCAAACATAATATTTTAAATCGATTTTTACTTAACATATTTAAATATAAAATTAATTTTATCATGTATTTGTTTGTACTTTTTTAATATAAAAGTATTAATTTTAATGAAAAAATACTTTTGAAATACTTTTAATTGTGTGAATAAAATTATTAAAATATACAACATCTTAAAATATATTTTTTTTTATTTTTTATGAGAAATTAGAATGAATTGTTTATAAAAAATTTAAAAATAAAAAAGAGAGAAACTTTTTTTATTATCCAAAAATTACTTTTTTTAACTTATCCAAACGTATTCATAATCAAATATAAAAAAAAAAAAATCAATTATAATCTTTTTTTCTAATCTAATCCAAACAATGCTTTCCCGTCCTCCCTTCACTCTTTCTCTTTCTTTTACTCCGACATCAGAACAAACGAAACTCGCCTTCACAGTTACGGTCTCATACTCACACATATTTATCCATTGTCATTAGTTTGTTTGCTACTTCTCTCTCTACCTTCCCAAAGTCTCATTCTCCCAATCCAACTTCTTCCTAGGGTTAGGGTTAGGGTTCAACCATTCCTCCTGTAATGAATCAAAAACCCCTAATTCTTCCCCGCAACCAACAATGTACGGCCCCATGAACATCCCCAATCAGATCTCCGTCGCCGTAGACAACGACAGCGCCGCCGCTGCCGAGTCCGTCGACAACCACCACCACCATCACCACCGCATGCATTACGATTCACATGCCCTAGAAGACGGTAGCGGCGGAGTCGGTGGCGTCGTCGAAGATGTTTCAGCCGATGCTGTATACGTCTCTGGCGGTGGAGGCCCTGACATGTCTACCCAACGCTGCGAAGATTCTAGCCAGCTCACGCTCTCGTTTCGTGGTCAAGTTTATGTATTCGATTCTGTTACACCTGAAAAGGCACGCCTTTTTTTTTACTCTTAATTTTTTCACTGTTAATTTTTTCCCCATTTTGTTCTTTCTTCACCTGGATTGTGAAATTTCGAAACTCTGTGCCAAATAGCATGCAATTGAAGTAATTTGATGAAAGTTTCGTTTTTCTTTTTCCCTTCCTTTCCAAGTTTTTCATTGGCTTAAGAGGTCGTTCAGGCCGTGAATTTGTTTGTGACGTGTTTTGAAAGCTTACAAGAAGGAACTTTAGGTTCTTTTTAAGAATGAAGTTGTACATTTGGTTTTGCATGACAGGCACAAGCGGTGTTGTTACTGTTGGGAGGATGTGAAGTGTCTACGGGTTCGCAATCACAATGTATGGAGATATCAATATCCCCGCAAAATCAGAGGGTATGTCCTTATTGTAGAACTTCAAGCTCAAGCTGAAGGCACTGACAAGTGGAAATTTTTCTAATTGTTTGCGTTGTGATGTAGGGTGCAACCGAATATCCTGCAAGATGTAGTCAACCGCATCGAGCAGCCTCGTTGAATAGGTTCCGTCAGAAGAGGAAAGAGCGATGCTTTGATAAGAAAGTTAGATATAGTGTACGTCAAGAAGTTGCGCTCAGGTCTGATCTGATAGTAAGCATACTTGATTTCTTGTAGAAATGTATTGAGTGTTAGATTGAACTCTTTTAACTTAAATACGAAGTTATTTACTGTATGGGCTTAAAAGTTGATACTACTTATCTGAATGATTCCATCATGCAAATGATGATTTGGAATGGATTTGTTTTTGCTTCTTAAACCAATTTAGTTATAAGTAGTTGATATATTATTGATCAGTATGGTAGAAATTAAAGAATGTGCTTTAAAATGTCATCTCGTTTTGAAGTGGTGTGAAATGTAGATTTTGCAGTGTGCAAGAGTTTAGTTTAAGTCTTTTTACCGAATTTAAAAAATCTCTCTTTTTACAATGTGAACAACTAAGATTACTCCACAGCGTATTTTGAGGGACAATTTTGACTTGGTTGATGTGGAGTTATCTCAAACCTTCACTATATAATAGCTAGCCCTTTTTGAATTGTGGAGGGAATGGATCCTAATTTAATGTGTAATTTTGTTATGCTATGTTGACGTATTAATGGTAAATGATATTTAATGAAATTTTAATTGCCAAAGAATATCATTAAATCTTTGATAGGTGTAATGATATGCATTATTTTGTGCATTTTCACTCTTATTTCATTTGTTTGTATATGAGTTAAAGCATGTTTTGGATTCTTGCGAATTCACTCCTTTCAGAAACCTAGATTTCCTTATTTAGTAGATAGATCCTAAAAGCAATCCCATCATACCTCTTCAAATGAGTGATTTCCATGCAGAACTTTAAAAATCAGATGATAGAAAAGATTTTGTTTTCAGAGTATTTAATAGCTCGCACTGCCACGGAGTGGAGCCTGAGCCTCTCTGCTCCCAGATGCTGGTGGTGGAGCGTTTCACTATTATGGCACAGAGCGCCACAATAGCTCCTGGTCACAGCTTGAATAGCAGCCACTATTACGGTGTCTGGCCAGAACCCATCATCCATCCAGTCAGATTCCAAAGTTCTGTTGGCAACCTTCACTCGACATGCTCTAGTCCCTAGATTGGATAATGCATCATCCATCTGGTCAAATCCTGAAGTTCTGTTGCCTGCCTCCACTCCATGTGCCACCACGCCTCGCTGTGCCTGTTCAGAACTTAGACGCATGGCACTCCTTCCTCTGTCTTGTGCAACACTTCGTCTGTTTGCACCACACACAACCCTCTGAACTTTATCGTTTTCCTTTCTATCTTCCAAGTTGACAGCTCACCAGAAAGGAAAAGACATCACTATCCACATTTTTGGGTTTTTACATTACTATCTTTCTGTTTTTGGTAATTGACAGCACTGTACTATTTTGGGGGGTAATGAGTGTCTTTCCTTTTATTTAGCTGTGCTTTTTAGACTTTTATTATTGGTATTTAAGTTTTTTATAGCTCTTTGACTAAGATAATTGATAAATGCATCTTAAATATTGAGTATTGAAAATTTGTTTATTGTTTATTTGTTCTTGGTATAAAAGGTTTAAAACTATTAGGCTTATTAATTCTGTATGTTTTACAAATTTTTAAATTTTTTTCGTTTCAGTTGCTATCTTTGCTGTAGCGAGCATTCCACGATCTGCTATTCCGCTATAGCATTTTTGGTGGCAGTCGCTCCATGACGTGTTCTGACATTAACTGCTTTGTTTTTTATTCCTATGTTCCTGTTGTTGTGAGATAAATATTGACCATAATATAGTTAACACAAAATTAACGTTAGTGCTTCCACGGTCTCGCTTCTTCTTTCCCTCTAACAAATTTTTAATTGAGTACAAAGAGATTTTGAATACAATACATAAAACAGCATCCTCCATCAGTAGTTTGGATGCATGATGCATCCAATAACTTATATATTATTGATTGAAAGCTAAATATTGTGCATAGTTGTATGCATTGTGTTAATTAATGGCTTGGTGTCTCCTGATAATGAGCTGTCTTTCTCAGCTAAAGCTTTTTGGGGACTTGATATTTCATATTTAATGTTATCAAGTCAGGAAGCTCTCATCTTCTCATGGAATATTACATGTCATCTATGTTCCCCATTTTTTTCTTGTTCATCATTGTAGCTGTTGGACTTTATTTGCATCAATACCTATTTCGTACTTGTCTGATTTTTAAATGTAGGATGCAACGTAATAAGGGTCAATTTACTTCATCTAAGAAACAAGATGGAGTTAATAGTTGGGGTACAGACCAAGAGTCAGTGCAGGATGCTGTTCAATCAGAAACCTCGTGAGTTTTATCTTACCCATATAATCTTATCACCAGAAACTTTATTTCATCCTCTGTGATTTTGTCACTGATTGTGGGTTTCTGGTGGTGTCATTTGAGTTGTGAGATATGCCATTGGATGTTTTACCATCTCTTTTTATTGCATGTTTGTATAGATGCACGCATTGTGGCATAAGTTCAAAATCCACCCCAATGATGCGGAGAGGGCCATCTGGTCCGAGGTCACTTTGCAACGCTTGTGGGCTTTTTTGGGCAAATAGGGTAGGTATTTCTCCAAATGGTTTGTTTCAGGGAAAAACAAATCTTCTTTCATGTTATTTTCTGTACATATACATTCTCATCTAACTAAAGCAGTTGAAATTGGAAAAAAAAAATTACTTTCTTCTATTTTCCCTTCTTTGGCTGTGTTTTACATCTCCTTGCTATTCTTTCCTCTATTTCGTGAGTGCTACAGGTTAAACCCTAGGTCTCTTATGTTATATCACTTTGGTGTTATAGTTTGGCTTGACCGGCGGTGTGGACAGATCACTCTTTCCCACCAGACGGGTTTGATATTGGAGTGTGAGTCCCATATCGGCTGAGTGAGACACACAACTCCCATTTAAAGTAGAGGCTCTCCCCAGCTTTGCTGTTAGGAGTGGACTCTACTCCACATCAGCTGTTATTTCATTCTATTGGAAATGCAAAGCTGTTTTCTGAATTGTTAGCTTAGAGTTGGTTTGATTTTGAGAAGACATTGAAGACCTACAATTTCATTGTTTTCTATGTAGTCAGTACTAGGAAATTTCTATCGGTAAATTATTATGTGTGGTCTTTTCTAGCACTATTTGGGATTATCAAAATCTTGGGTCATGTTTATCACATTTCAACATGGTATTATGAACTATTTTCTTCTAAGAGTATTGAGATGATAATTTAATTTCCTTTTCCTCTAATTTCAAAGTGTATCATCTTTTGCCTCAAGGGAGGTGCAACTATATTCTCTGAGCATGAAATTCATATTTGCTCGACTGTGAATCTGCAATTTGCTAATTTCATTAATTCTGGATGCGGAATTGTCGGTAGTCTCAACTTTTGACAATGGGAATATGCAGGGTACTTTGAGGGACCTTTCCAAGAGAAACCAGGAGCACTCTCTTGCACCACCTGAGCAGGTATGCTTTTGTTTACTACATCAGGTTATTTTTAACTCCATATGGTATTAAATGCATCTTTTTTCTCCTTTTTTGGCACCTGATGGCCAGGTTGGTGAAGGTAATGACTTGGACTGTCGGACTGCCATCCCTGTGCATGACAATCTTGTTACTTTCACTGATGATGATAAGACAGCTTTGGTGTCTGATAGTTGAGTTTTCCGGTCATGGAAAATGCGAGTCATTGACTATGGCATTAGTATGCTTTTGTTTACTACATCAGGTTATTTTTAACTCCATATGGTAATAAATGCATTTCCCCCCCTTTTTTTGCACCTGATGACCAGGTTGGTGAAGGTAATTACTTGGACTGTCGGACTGCCATCCCTGCACATGAAAATCTTGTTACTTTCACTGATAATGATAAGACAGCTTTGGTGTCTGATAGTTGAGTTTTCCGGTCATGGAAAATGCGAGTCATTGACTGTGGCATTAGTAGGTTTATAGTAATTCCATTCAGTTTGACCTATAAAATGTACAGTTATAGCAAAGCTCTCATCAATACAAGAGGTCTATTTCTATACTCCTGGATCAGTTGCATTAACTGTTTATCGCTGAATGTGTAAACTGGAATTTGAATGACTTGATCTCATACGGGGTTTAGTTTGACTTTGACCTTATGTGAAATGTGCACAACAGTATGCAATAGATCTGGTGGAATAATTTTTGTCTTCCAATTTGATTAAAAAAAAAAAACTGGATAACCATGTCCCTAAAAGGAAGGAGAACTCGGCTTTAGAGTCCTACAGACTTCCAATTTGGATGAATCGTAAGTCATTTAGCTACATTATTGAATCAGAATATGCTACATCATTTGATCTTTCACACCAAAAAAATAGCTCTAGTTTTTTCCGCTGGCATGATCAACAAATTGCGTACAAATAACATCGGAAAGTCTAGAATTTTAGGGGTGCAATAGCCCCTTTAACTCTTGTAAGCTATTCTATGTTGTAAATCTATCTTTCGAAAATTATTAAATGAAATAATATTATTTTAAATAATTTTCAAATTATTTTTATACATGATTAAATTCACAACATGGGAATAGAATAGAGTGAACAGTTCAAACAAAATATAAAGATTTTGCAAAGAAGGGTTACTTTCTAAGATTGTTCAAGCAAAAGATGCTATTTTGTACCATCAAATGCCTAGTAAACTTGTCAAAAACAGCAACTGCAATAATTTTGTGTTTTTTTTCAATCAAGAAAATGACAATTGAAGTGACGATTGAACTGCAAACCAGATTCCAACATCAAAATATTCAACCCACGAAATCTATAAAAAGGTTCGTGTTTCCTTCCAGTTTCCAAGAATGCCAAGACCACACCACCTCACATTACATCATCACTATTATTCATTACCATTGCTTACGACTACCAAACATCGCCAGCCGTCAGATCTCCCAACCACGAACCCTCTCTGCGAACCGTTTATTTATATAGGTGGGCCCAACAACCCGTACACCTTGTCACAAGGGATAACAACTCCTTTGTTCTTATATATAGGAACGGGGAAAGGAAAATTCGCGACACGTTGACGCCGTCAAAATCTGAAATTTTCATTCTCATTTTGAGTGCATTCAAGGAAACACCCCTGCTCGGCTTTTCAGATCCTCAGCTTATTCGAATTTCTCTCTCATCTCATTCTCGAACCTTCTCAGAGCTGCGAATTTGAATTTCACGGTCAAATTTTTGTTTTTGTGATGGATACGATGTTTGATGGATGGAGCAGGCGACGAAATTAGGGTTTCCTCTGCTCTTGTACACAGACACAGACCCGTGGGGAATTGATGGCGGCCGTGAATCCACAGCCTC
The DNA here is from genome assembly GCA_029884595.1 of Ormosia semicastrata. NCBI lineage: Eukaryota > Viridiplantae > Streptophyta > Magnoliopsida > Fabales > Fabaceae > Ormosia > Ormosia semicastrata. Next base: position 18,080,495 of record JAQQTO010000046.1, on the reverse strand, counting down.
TGCAGGCGCGTCCGCTCGAGGACCACGCGATACCGGTCGAAGACGACGAGGATGTCGGTGAGTACGAGGATGGTGGTGATGGTATGGAAGAGTTGGAAGAGTCAAATGTGAATTCAGTGAGCGTTGGTGGAAATCATGGGGAAGGGGGAGGGGCAGTTGTTAATGTTACGCCTTCTTCGCGTACTAGTGAGCTCACTCTTTCTTTTGAGGGTGAGGTTTATGTCTTTCCTGCTGTCACACCTCAGAAGGTACTTTATCTCTCTATTAACTTCTAACTTTTAAGTACCAAAAAATAAACATCTAACTTTTTGTTTTAAGGTTTTGCTGTTCAGAATTTTAAATATGAACTTTTCATGAAAAGTTGAGTATTTAATACATTGAGAATTGAAAAGGTTTTATTTTTCATGCAAAACTTTCTATTTTGGATTGAATAACGCCACTCACACGTACATCCACTCACAATACTTCACATCTCTACAGTTTTTACCATTTGATTATAACCGGATCCACCTCGTTTTCTACACACCTTCACTTTGATTCTACCACATAGACAAATGTATATGAGATGTGTGTCTAATCGAGTGTTACTAACATTATTGTTTTGGATTCCTTAATAAGTGCCCTAGGAAAACCCTTTGTTTTATTAATAGGGCTAATTGCTGTTCTTAGCTTCTTGTTTTTATTGACCTAATTAATTGTATTTGGCCTGGGACTAGTCAATTTAATACACTGGAACTCAAAAAGCTAAACATTTCATTTAATATTTTTTATTTTTAATTCCTTAACAAGTACACTTAGGCTACTCGTTAGAAAAACCCTTGTTATTATTAAACTATGTTGTGAAGAATCTGTGGTTTGAATTCCTAGACAGTATGTGGCACAAAAATTCAATGCTTTGTAAATTCCAGAACTGTATAATTATATGGCAAAAAAATACCAAGGCAGTATATGGCATAAAGAAAATAAAAGAAAAAAACGCAACAGTTATTCAATGCTCTATACACACTGTTCCTTCCTCTCCCTCTACAGGTGGTCTTTGTGGTGATTTGGATGCGTTAGAACACCTTCTAGGTCAATCGACACAGTGGTGGAGTTACTTGCAGGGCACTTCGACGTCCACGTCAATAATAGTATAAGTAATCGGGTGCAAGATAGTATAAAGAGTAAAAGGAAAGAGAGAGAGAAGAGAGAACCCCTTGCATAGTGTGAACAGTGCTATTTATAGTAAGGGTAGGTGGGGGTGCGCATTGCGCACCTTGTGATCATTTGTAACAATTGGAGGAGATTCTGTGACAAAAACTCTCCATAGGAGTTATGCCACGTGTCCGAGCCGTTAAGAGATATTTTGGGGAGATATTTAGGTGGGATGGGTAAGGTGGGTCAATTTCGGGTCGGGTACGATGTTTGGGGGTCAGCCAAGTTTCAGGAGATAAGATGGGTGTGGGACCGATCGGTCGGGTTCTAGATGGATCAGGTGATTTATGAAGGATTGGGTTAGGCCCATTATTATGGTATGATCCTCGAGGGTGGTGAATGAGGGATTGGGCAAGGCCGATTATTCTGGTATGGTCCACATACTAAACTAGTTATAGAAAAAGTAATATCAATAACTATACTTGAAGGTCAAATGCCTATTTGCAAAATTTTATTTTGCATTTCTTGGTATGTTTTGATGATAAATCTTCACTGTGAAAATCATCTTTTATATTTTATTTTTGACATTAATTTAAAGAGCTTATACCTCTAAGTTTCATGGTTATGCCATGTTTAAGAAGGCGTAACCATTCGCCTCAAAGACTCACAATTTCTCCTTTGAAAGCATAGGTATTTGCATGTTTCAAATTTTTGTTTTAGATCTTTAAGGGCTTGTTTGGTTTGCTTTTTGTTTTCATTTTCAAGTGATATGTTTTCACTAATAACTACAAAAATACCACCTTGTTTTTATTTTGTTTTGTTTTCAGAAAACAAACAAAACACCCCCTAAATGTTCTGATTACAAAAAACAAACAAAACATCCCCTAAATGTTCTGATTTTCTAGTGGGCCTATCAATCTTCTTACCTGTTGAGATAGAGAAAAGAGAAGTATAGAGATTGTGAAACCATGTGTCTAAACTATACAACGGAGACTGAATTATATAGACCTATTATAATAAATACAAAGTTTAATAACATGAATCTATATAGACCTATTATATATACGATAATCACATGATTTGGTTAACCTATACAATGAATCTAACACTATTTACATAGTTTTCAATACTCATCCTCAAGCTGGAGCATATAGGTCATATGCATTAAGCTTGTTACAAATATAACTTATCCGAAGACCTCTCAAAGACTTAGTAAAAAAAATCCGCTAGTTGATCGTTTGAATTAACGAAGCTAGTGGTGATGTCTCCAGATAAGATCTTTTCTCTAATAAAATGACAATCTATCTCAATATGTCTGGTCCTCTCATGAAACACTAGATTAGAGGCGATATGCAATGTAGCTTGATTATCACAAATGAGCGTCATTTGCATAATTCCCTCAAATCGAAGCTCTTTAAGTAACTGTTTTAACCAAATGAGTTCACAAGTAGGTGAGGTCATGACTCGAAATTCTACTTCAGCACTTGATCTTGCGACCATATTTTGTTTCATACTCTTCCAAGATATCAGATGACCCCTACTGAATACACAATACCCAGAAGTAGATCTTCTATTAGTAGGAGAACTTGCCCAATCAACATTTGAGTATCCAACAATCTGAGTGTGACCCTTATCTTCATAGACAAGGCCTTTTTCAAGAGCTCCTTTAATATACTTTAGGATGCGAATCATTACATCCTAATTTGCATCACAAGATGAATTTAGAAACTGACTTACCACACTAAATGTAAGGGAGATGTCAGGACGGGTAACAGTGAAGTAGTTCAGTTTTTCAACTAATCTGTTGTATCTTCCTAGATCTGAGAGTGGCTTCCCCTGATTTGGTAGAAGTTTAGCATTCGGATCCATAAGAGTGTTAACAGGCTTTGCATTCAACAGACCTGTTTTCTCAAGAATGTCCATGGTATACTTCCTCTGTGAAATTACTATATCATCATTGGATTGTGTCACCTCTATTCTCAAGTATCGTAGTTTGCCAAGGCCTTTGGTCTGAAAGTGATGACCAAGAAATTGTTTTACCTGAATTATGTCATGGTGATCACTGTCAGTGATAACAATGTCGTCGACATATATTATCAAATAAATACACCCTTGAGCTGAATGACGATAGAAGACAGAATGGTTAGCCTCACTCCATATCATACTTGTTGGGAATTTCGGCATAAAAAACACGGAGGAAAAGGGAATTCCCACCAAGGATCCATGCGAAAAGGGGACCATGAAACATGATTTTCGAGTTTACCTCTTGAAGTCAGAAGAAAGATGATCAACGCAAACCACTAACACTGTAACAGCGACGATGTCTCTACGTAATCTACACAAACAGACCCACGAATGTCCAATGTCCGCTTGGAGTCTTGCCTCCCAACACAGTGCTAGTTGCAAAAAGAAGAAAGCCTGTCACTCTCTTTTACTCTGTATGTATCAAGGGTTATAATCCATGTCCTTTTATACAAGAAGCCTCTCATTAGCTTCTTCAAGAAGCTTTCCATCAGCTTCTTCAAGAAGCCTTGAATGAAAGAGTAGTAGTAGGGTTAGGTGTGAAGTCTTGGGCTCATCTGTTATGAGTTTTGGCCCACAATAGAATTCCCGGTCCAACTTGGATTCTATTTACTCTAATTTAGTCTGTTCTAAATGTGTGACCCTGCAGGTTCTCATAACGTTGGCAGAAATATTAAAATCCTAATATTACAAGCTGAGCAGTATCTAGCAACACATCACTGCTACCCAAGTAATGAGAATGTCAGTGATTTGACATAACCTTTCCGTGATCAATATTTCTGTGTAGTCTAGTCCCTTTGTCCAGATATCTAGATTAAACACAAGGCATAGAACGTGTCACCCTTGTATAGTTCAATCTTCTGTTTCCAGATATTCGAGTAGACGTAGTAATAACAAATGAGATCAATATCTCATATTGACTCATTTAAGTATGACCATGCATTTCATAGTCTCACTCAATCAGGGACCCCGAAGATATCACTTCTATTATGTAGGAGGGACAAATCCCATCTTGGTCACTCACATCCTTTCGCATGATTCGCGGTATGTCCAATTACGAATTTTATAATCACTTTGTTACAGATGATGTTTGATGACATTAAAACATACAACTCTTCATGTAGGAATTGTAGTGATTTTAGGTCAAAGGACTACATACACCATTATCACTATGAGAATCACTTATGACACTCACGTAACGATCCACGCAGCGTTCTCATGGTGGGTCAGTTCAATACATCATTACTCTAATATGTATCCATGTGAAGACTTGAGATTTCATATCCATGACCCGTGAGATGTGGCCATCAGTTTACGCATATACTAGTTTCAATGCATTATTGTCGTCCTGATTAACAATAATACTTTACTAAGAACATTTAAGAATAATGTTTTGATTTTATCTAATAGGATCTCACGATCAAGTCATCCACTTGATGTCTTATAGCATAAAACTTACTATTCTAAAGACTTTATTATGTTTATCATAAATAACACACAATAAATGAAATGCCTCATGTAATAAATAGCATAATACAATGTGAGAAAGTACGATTAAAATAAATTGGCGTCTAGGGCATACACCAACAATCTCCCACTTGCACTAGAGGCAATAAGGCATATGTCTAATGCCTAAAGATCTAGTGTGACCTTCATGTTTTTGCTGTGCAAGAGACTTCGTCAGTGGATTAACAATATTATCATCTGTTGGTACTCTGCATATCTTCACATCTCCTCTATTGATGATCTCACGAATGAGATGGATGCGTCTAAGTATATGTTTAGATCGCTGGTGAGATTTAGGCTCCTTAGCTTGTGCAATGACTCTATTATTATCACAATAGAAGTCCACTGGGTCCACAATGCTAGGAGCTTCACCAAGCTCAGTAATGAACTTCTTGATCCAAACGATCTCCTTTGCTACATTAGAGGTAGGGATAGAAACAGGCCAGGCCAGGCTAGACTTCACCCTAAACAGGTCAGGCTTGTGTTATATGTACCTGGCCTGTTACTTATCAAAGGCCTTTTTTTTGGCCTGACCTGGCCTATTTAATAAGTCTGGCCTTGCCTGAAGCCTATTTAGAGGCCTGATTTATATTAAGACTTCTAAATAGGCCAGCAGGCCAAGGCCTTCATATAGGCCTCAAAATAGGTCTAGGCCTTCAAACAGGCCTTGAAAGGCCATTGAAAAAAAAAATCATTCAAGTACAACTTCTGTTTCTTAATATCATTACTAATAACTCATTTGATTAAATAAAATATCATACACAACTAAAGTACACAAAATTCATCAAATTCAAATATCTCTTTCAAGTCACTTCAACATATAAAAAATGGGACTCTTTTAAGCATATAAAATACTTTTTTCAAGCTTATTCTCACATCACATTCATAACCAATTGGTCATCACTCATCATCAACATCATAATCTCAAGATCAATAATACATCTTAATAATGACAAATTCAAATTATCCAATTTTCACAATATCAAATTCAACAACACAATACAATAACTCAATCTAAATAGAAAAGTGCAATCAACCAATAAAGTGTCAACGTGCAACTAGCCAACCAACCATTCAACCAACCAACAAAGTGTCAAATCTTCAAGGTGATCTCTTCTTCTTGTTCAAACACCTTGAAAAAAATAAATTAATTATATTATTAGATCACAACACAATTTAACAACTACAAGAAAAAAGAAGTATCATTTCAAACTTTTAATTTGTAACAAACACATAGTCACTGTAACAAACCACATACCATGTTCAAACAAAAAGCAGATTAAAGGATGATTGTTGAATAACTCAGTGGTGAGGACCATTCATTTTTAAGAGTATAACAATGACAACTCATTATGGCAAAGAAAATTCAGACTGTTTAGTATTTTTTTTAATGACATAAAAGCAGTTAAAAGCATACTCTTTAATTTATGGAAGAGTTAGTTTATAACTAATCAAAGAAAAGCCAACTCATTCGAGTAACACTTGGTAAAAAACAATTTGTTGACAATGAGCATTTCCCTTTACATATTAATAGCTAGAGTGGTTGCAGAAAATTTAAAGGTTCACAAATGCATCCAAACTAAAAAGAATATGCTGCGTTGATCATATAGAAAATCACCACTAACACAAACATCGAAGGTTTGAAAAGTCAAATTTATAAAAGCACAATTCGTTCACAGATTAATAGATCAAGCTTTATTCCCCCAATATCTTTGTATTTTGTGCTGCTTTCATGGTATCAGAACGTGAAGATTCTCACGTCTATACATAACGAAACTTATGTTATTGACTTGAAATAATACTCAACACTAGAAGATACTAGAGGATTAAACATGGTAGGGGGAATGGGTTTGGGGAAGTGAAGCAGTGAAATTAAAAAAAAGAAACATGGTGAAAGAAGAAGATTAGGGGGAATGGATTTGGGGAAGTGGAGCAGTGAAATGCAGATGTTAGATTAAATATGCGAGGATCCAAAAGTGACTTGTAAATATGAAGATTAGGGGGAATGGAATGGCAGAATCTTCGCGTTCTGAAATTTCCCTTCCTGTCCAATCCCCCGCAACCCATTTTCAAGCAGAGAACAGAGGACACTCAACTAAACATCTATAGAAATGAAAATAGCAATGAAAGTTCATCAACTAAATTCTAGAAATGAAAACAGAGGACACTCGACATACCCCTATTTAGAGTGAGAGGAGAGGAGTGCTGCGTGCGTGGAGGAGAGGAGTCTGAGGAGAGGAGCGACTGCAACTGTGAGTGCGGACTGAGAGTGAGAGGCTGAGAGAGGCGAGAGCCAGAGAACTGAGAGTGCAGATTGAGAGGAGAGGAGGCTGAGAGAGGCCGGAGGCGAGAGCCAGACTGCCAGTGCTAGAGGATCGAGAGTGAGAGGCTGAGTGTGCATTCTGATTTCTGTAACAAGTAGAACCCTAGTTAACTTTAGTGATATAATTGAAATATAATACTATAAAATGTGTAAATATAAGCATAATAACTAAGCTAGCTCAGTGGTCAGAAGAGTGTTATGTAACTACTTGGTATCTAGTTCGAATCTTGGCCTCTTGATTTAAGCAAAATTTCATAATTTTTTAAATATATTTATAAATAAGTGTAATCAGGCCAATCTAATAGGCTTAACAGGCGTTGTTGAGAGGCCAGACCTGACCTACTAAATAAAACAGGCTTTTAAAAAGGCTTGAACCTAGCTCATTTTCTAAATAGGCCAGGTCAGGCCAGGCCTAAAACAGGCAAGGCCACAGGCCCCTGACAGGCCGGCTGGCATATTTCCATCCCTAATTAGAGGCAGCAATATACTCAGCCTCTGTGATAGAATCGGTGACTGTCTCCTGCTTTGAACTCTTCCAGCTCACAGCCCCACCATTCAGGAAAAACACAAAACCCGATTGCGATCTGGAGTCATCCTTATCGGTTTGGAAGCTAGCATCAGTGTAATCCTTTACAACTAACTCTTCCTCGGCTCCATATACCAAGAACGAATCCTTAGTCATTCTCAAGTACTTAAGGATGTTCTTGACAGCACTCCAGTGACTCTCACCGGGATCAGACTGATACTTGCTCGTCATGCTCAAAGCATACGAGATGTCTGGTCGAGTACATAACATGGCATACATGATGGATCTAATTGCAGATGCATGTGGAATCTTGCTCATGCGATCCCTCTCGTCCTGGATGGAAAATGATTGAGCCTTAGATAGGTTTATATCATGTGACATAGGCAAGAGTCCTTTCTTAGATTCATACATGTTAAACTTTCTTAACACTTTGTCTATGTATGTACTCTGACTTAGGCCAAGCAGTCTCTATGATCTATCTCTATAGATCCTGATACCTAATACATAGGTGGCTTCGCCTAAGTCCTTCATAGAAAAGCATTTTCCTAACCAAGTCTTTATAGACTGTAGGGTAGGGATGTCATCTGATAAGTAGTATGTCATCTACATACAATACTAAAAAGACAATTGTGCTATCACTAACCTTCTTGTAGACACAAGATTCTTCTTCATTCTTGATGAAACCAAATTATTTTATTGTATCATCAAAACGAAGATACTAGCTTCTGGAAGCTTGCTTCAATTCATAAATAGATTGTTGCAACTTGCACACCTTTCCAACATCCTGTGAAGTGGCAAAATCCTCATGTTGTGTCATGTACACATTCTCGAGGAGATTTCCATTAAGGAAAACAGTTTTGACATTCATTTGCTAGATTTCATAATCGTGGTATGCTGTAATAGCAAGTAAGATCCGAACGAATTTAAGCATCGCAACTGGGGAAAAAGTCTCATCATAGTCTACATGAATTTGCTTGAAACCTTTAGCCACCAATCGCGCCTTAAAGGTATGCACGTTATCATCCATGTCAGTTTTCTTTTTGAAAACCCACTTGCACCCAATGGGTTTTACCCCTTCAGGTGGGTCAACCAAGGTCCATACCTAATTGGCATACATGGATTCCTTTTCAGATCTCATGGCCTCAAGCCATTTCTCAAATTCTGGGCCCATTACGGCTTCCTGGTAAATCACAGGCTCATCTTGATCCATAAGCAATACATCACCTTGCTGGATCATGAGAAATCCATATCTCTCTGGCTGGTGACGTATCTTGTTAGACCTACGCAGCCACGCAGGTCTTGTGCTACTAGAGCAGGTTGTTGTTCCACAACATTTTGTGGAGACTGCTCAATTTCCACCCTTGGTTCGTTGCTATTCTGTGAACTTTGAATTTCAAGTTCTATTTTCTTCCCACTAGTTCCTTTGGAGATAAACTCTTTTTCTAGAAACACATCAGTCCGTGCGACAAACACTTTACCCTCGGTTGGATTATAGAAATAGTATCCCTTGGTTTCCTTGGGATAACCTACAAAGAAGCATTTATTTTATTTGGGTTCAAGTTTATCAGAAACTTGACGTTTCACATAGCTTTGCAACCCCAAATCTTAATGAAAGACATACTGGGTCGTCTCCCAGTCCATATCTCATATGGTGTCTTTTGAACTTTCTTAGATGGAATACGATTAAGTGTAAAAGCTGTTGTTAATAGAGCATGTCCCCAGAAAGAGCCTGAAAGGTCTGTATGACTCATCATGGATCGGACCATGTCTAACAGGATCCGGTTCCTCCTTTCATAAACACCATTCCATTGTGGCGTTCTAAGAGGAGTGAGTTGAGATATTATCTTACACTCTTTCAGATGATTATCAAATTGTTGGCTTAAGTATTCACCACCTCGATCTGATCGAGGACTTTAATACTCTTGCCAAATTGGTTTTGTACCTCATTCTTTTGGACCATCAAAATAGCCTTTCCTTTTACCTTGTTAATATTTTGCTCAGTAGTTCTCAACATGCTTAACAACTTTGGTAGAGGTTTGTCAATTTTGTTCATGTTGTAATTTATGACGAATTGACTGTAACTCTCCGACAACGATTGCAGGACTAAATTAGTGGCTAACTCTTGACCCAATGGGAAACCAAGCCTCTCTAGGTTCTCAATGTATCCAATCATTTTGAGCACATGAATACCAACAGGGCTTCCCTCTACCAGTTTGCACTGAAACAATGCCTTTGAGACTTCGTATCTCTCATGCCTAGCCTGCTCTTGATAGAGCCTTTTCAGGTGTACGATCATATCGTATGCATCCATGCTTTCATGTTGCTTCTGAAGCTCAGAGGTCATGGTGGCTAGCATGAGACAGCCGACGTCCAAGGCGTCATCTTGATGCTTCTTATAAGCATCCCTGTCAGCTTTAGGGGCATTTGCAACAGGTAGGTCAGGAATGGGCTGCTCTAGAACATACAACTTTTTCTTATGTTTGAGGACAATCCTCAGATTCTTGTACCAATCTAGAAAGTTTGTTCTAGACAGTTTGTCCTTCTCAAGGACGGATCGCAATGACAAGTTATTCGAAGTGCTTTGATGCCATGGTAATCTATCAACAAAGATATGCAAAATATAAGTATCATACCATAAACATATTTAATAAGATCTTTAATTAAATATGTCTCCCACTATTTTATTCAAATCAATGACCCTCAACATTGACTCGAAAAATCCTATCACAAGACTTCCTAGTGGGCCAAGATCCATATTTCATCTAGCTTTGAGTCAGTTTTGGTTGATCGCTCAAAATTTGGTTATTTAGGTAGGAAACATCTTCTAATTACATCACATGCAACTCTTGGATAGTTGGGTGAATAACACTTATTCTAATCCATCTAATGGACTAAAGCCCAACTCTATGCCTCTAAGCCTTCAATCATATTAAAATGGCTTAGTTAAGTCAAACTCAATGGTTGACAGTTGGATATTACCTTTATCCCATCGCGTCTTACTAGTATAGATAAAGGCATCTTATTTTGATAGACTTACACTTAATCGATACTAGTCTTGACGACTTAATCGATACTACCCATCCCATCGCCATGCATTGGAAGGCATCATATAACGACTTAATATTTGCTTTGAGGGATTTTTTTCATTATTATTTGATCTCACCATTTGTTAAACTATTTAACATACCATCAACATTCATGCATCTCATACATATAAAGCATATAAATAATATGACATGGTTATGGCCCTAACGCATTGATTCTCCCAAGCCAATGAGACTATCATTAACTAAACCTAGTAAGCGAATTAACTTCACCAAGCGTCTCCCACTAACGTCCTCATATGATGCCGTCTTCTTGCCTCAACTTCAAGATTACATTTCATATAAAGAAACCTAGTTTTACATACGACGGGAGTTAGGTGAGAAGGGAAAGTACAACCAGAATGTAGAAAGAAAGGCACGACACGTAGGTCGTATTTAAAAATAACCAAAAGAGCAAAATAAGAGGACTAAGGCCATAACCATGCACCATAGATCACAAAGAACATATTAGGTCAAAACAATAATACATTATCATTTTTGTGATTCATAAAAAGAATTTGAATTTTGCGCCTTAGAAAAACACACTACGCAGAGGTAGCACGGGGTTCCCGCTGCCCAAAAATTTTGAATTCATTCACCAGTCACGTGGCGGTATTTGAATGAAAAACGAGATGGACTTCTTATGCCTCCTTGACAGCTAGGGTATCAACGTTTGAACCCTCATAGCTGCGAGGACATGAACACTTCATGTTGCCGGGAACCCATGCGCCGCTGCACCTATTTCAAAAACAGGGTTTGCTTGACATTAACCCTTGATGCCGCCGTAGTTGTCTAGAAACAAGGTTTCCAGAACGTTGTATATGTCACATATATATACCAGATTATGTTTTCACAAAAAGGGTTCTTTCGGTTTTTGAAATAACATATTAAAGATCATATCTTTTACCAAAAAGAGAACAACTAATCATGTTATTTCATACAACACTTGAACAGAAAGGACCGAATCATGGTTTCGCAAGTGGCTCTGATACCACTGTTGGGAATTTCGGCATAAAAAACGCAGCAGAAAAGGGAATTCCCACCAAGGATCCATGCGGAAAGGGGACCATGAAACGTGAATTTCGAGTTTACCTCTTGAAGCCAGAAGAAAGATGATCAACGCAAACCATTAACACCGTAACAGCGACGATGTCTCTATGTAGTCCACACGAATAGACCCACGAACGTCCAACGTCCGCTTGGAGTCTCGCCTCCCAACACAGTGCTAGCTGCGAAGAGAAGGAAACCTGTACTCTAAATGTATCAAGGGTTACAATCCATGCCCTTTTTTTCAAGTAGCCTCTCATTAGCTTCTGCAAGAAGCCTCTCATTAGCTTCTTCAAGAAGCTTCTCATTAGCTTCTTAAAGAATCCTTCCATTAGCTTCTTCAAGAAGCCTTCCATTAGCTTCTTCAAGAAGCCTTGAATGAAAGAGCAGTAGTAGGGTTAGGTGCGAAGTCTTGAGCTCATCTGTTATGAGTTTTGGCCTACGATAGAATTCCCAGTCCAACTTGGATTCTATTTACTCCAATATAGTCTGTTCTAAGTGTGTAACTCTGCAGGTTTTCATAACGTTGGCAGTAATATTAAAATCTCATTTTAATATTACAAGCAGTGAGCGTATTTAGCAACACATCACTGCTACCTAAGTAATGAGAATGTTAGTGATTTGACATAACCTTTCCGTGATCAATGTTTTCGTGTAGTCTAGTTCCTTTGTCCAAATATTTAGATTGAACACAATACATGGAACGTGTCACCATTGTATAGTTCAATCTTTTGTTTCCTGATACTCGAGTGGACGTAGTAATAACAAATGAGATCAATATCTCATATTGACTCATTTAAGCATGACCATGCATTTCGTAGTCTCACTCAATCAAGGGGCCCGAAGATATCACTCTTGTTATGTAAGAGGGACAAATCCCATCTAGGTCACTCATATCCCTTCGCATGATTCGCGGTATGTCCAATTACCAACTTTATAATCACTTTGTTACAGATGATGTTTGATGACATTAAAACATACAACTCCTCATGTAGGAATCGTAGTGATTTCAGGTCAAAGGACCACATACACCATTATCACTATGAGAATCGCTTATGACACTTACGTAACGATCCATGTAACGTTCTCAGGTGGGTCAGTCCAATACATCATTACTCTAATATGTATCCATGTGAAAACTTGATATCTCATATCCATGACCGGTGAGATGTGGCCATTAGTTTATGCACATACTAGTCTCAATGCATTATTGTCGTCCTAATTAACAATAATATTTGACTAGGGACATTTAATAATAGTGTTTTGATTTTATCCAATAGGATCTCACGATCAAGTCATCCACTTGATGTCTTATGGCATAAAACTTACTATTCTAAGGACGTTATTATGTTTATCATAAATAATACACAATAAATGAAATGCCTCATGTAATAAATAGCATAATACGATGTGAGAAAGTACGGTCAAAATAAATTGGCCTCTAGGGCATACACCAACAATACCGAGCTGCTGAACTATAGTGCTAAATCGGCCACACCAACCCCTAGAAGATTGTTTAAGGCTATACAGAGATTTGTGAAGACGACAAACTAGTCGAGAAGACTCCTGCTGAGCAACAAACCCTGGGGGTTGCTCCATGTAAACCTCTTTTGCGAGATCACCATGGAGAAAAGCATTCTTGATGTCCAGCTGATGAAGGGGTCAGTGGCGAATAGCAGCCATAGATAGAAAAAAGTCGAACTGAAACCATCTTCGCCACGGGCGAGAAAGTGTTGTATAATCCAAGCCATAAATCTGGGTATACCCTTTTGCCACCAGATGAGCCTTGAGGTGATCAATCTTGCCATCAGGGTCAACCTTGACAGCATAAATCCATCGACAAACTTTTCGGGAGGAAGAGGAACAAGTTCCCAAGTACCACTTCTTTGAAGGGCACACATCTCATCGATCATAACTTGTTTCCACCCAGGATGAGATAAAGTGTCACCTAGAGAGTTAGGAATAGACACAGAAGACAAGGAAGAAAAACAAGCATAATGCGAAGAAGATAGATGATGATAACTCAAAGTAACATAGTGAGGAGAAGGGTCTGAGTTGTTTCTACGAGATATTTGTTTTTGCGTTCAGCAACCCCATTTTGTTGAGGCATACAGGCACAAGAGGTTTGGTGAAGAATGTTATGAGAAGCCATAAAGAATTGAAATGATTGAGAAAAATACTCATAGGCATTATCACCACACAAACTACGTATAGGAACATCAAATTGAGTTTTAATTTCATGATAAAAGTTCTGAAATATTGAAAGCAACCCACACCAATTTTGCATAAAAAATAACCAAGTGCAGCGAGAGTAATCATCAATGAAAGTGACAAAATATTCGGACCCTAGAGTAGAAACAGTACAACTGAGTCCCCAAACATTAGAGTGTATTAAACCAAAAGGAGATGACGCTCGATTACTGATTAAACGGACTACGTGTGTGTTTTTCTAGTTGACATGACTCACAAGGGAGACTCGATAACTTAGAGAGGTTGGGTACCAATTTTTGTAGTTTGGGAAGGTTAGGATGACCCAACTGTGTCGGGATGGTGAGAGGGGAATCACTGACAATGCAAACATGAGAGGGGTTGGAGAGCTGATAGAGGCTATGAGACTCACATTTGGTGCCAAGTATCTGACCCGAACTCTGTCTTGCAAAATGACAGAGCCTTTAATAAAGGAAATCATACAATCAAGAGACTGAGTCAAACACGACTAATGGAAAACAAATTAAAGGGAGACCCAGGAACATAAAATACAGAGTCTATTGAAAGAGAAGAGATGGAATGGGTAGTGTCGATCCCTTAGGATTGGGATTTGAAACCATTTGCTAAAGTGACAGTAGGCAAATAATCATTGTGAGAAAATTTGGAAAAAAGAGTCTTATTACCAAAAAAAGTGATCAGTCGCACCAGAATAAAAAACCCAAGTACCAATGGATGGGGAGCAAGAGAGACAAGCAAATGAAGTACCAATATGTGCAACAGAGGTAGTGGAACTGGAGGACTGATGTTGCTCAAACCACTTCAGAAAGTCGGCATAGGCAGTCGTTGGAGCAGAGAAACCAGAGAACTAACGTTGTGCAAACCACTATAAAAAATCTGCATACTTAGCCCGAGATGGTCTTGGCTGTGCGAATGAGTCTACGGTGTTTGTCGGAGCAGTGGAGGCCATAGATCAGAACACAAAGTGCCAAAAAATAGAAGCACGAGGTACCTGAACAGATTCGGGAGAGAGACAGAGATGCTCAGGTGAGCGGTTGAGGTTGTGGTGGATGGAATCTGGCCGAAAAAGTATCAGAACAGTTCTTGGAGATAGAGATGCTCCGGTGACCAGTCGAGGTGGTGGTGGCGGCTGGGATCTGGCCGGAAATGGGACGACGATCACGACATTACAAGTCGTGATCGGGGATGAGGCCCCACGCGCCGTCGGAAGTGATGTGTGTGAAACTGTGCGCGGATGTGAGAGGGGGTGCGTGAGAGCGCGTCGTTGGTGGGGCTAGGGCTGGGTCTTTGGGTGTTGACCAAGCAGGAGGAGCCGATTCTAGTGATGGGGTCGCCGGTCAAAAAGGTCGCTGGAAAGTCACGGACGGTGGCGGACATGGGATGATGACAGCGGACAGGGGAACAGGCAAATCAGAGATGAAACACTGTTGGCCAGAAAAAATTTTCACCAGTGGACAGTGCCAGGCACGCATGGTTTTAGGGTTGCCTCTCTTTGGACTCTAGATACGATGTTGAGACAGAGAAAAGAGAAGCATAGAGATTATGAAACCGTGTGTCTGAATTACATAACGGAGGCTAAATTATATAGACCTCTCACAATAAATACAAAGATCCTAATTATCATAATTACATGATTTGGTTATGATTTGGTTAGCCTATACAATGAATCTAACACTATTTACATAGTTTTCAACACTATCCTATGTAGAACAACATATACGAAAATGATATTCAGTTTCAAGATTTTATGGGTAAGGATGGCAGCTACTAAAATTCAGATTTTAACGGGATTTAGGGTTTAACTGGTTTGGAAGTGGTAGGATAGGGAATAAGGACCCGATTGGGGGCTGTTTGGGTAACATGTAAAGTACTTGAGGTAGTTGGTGAAGCTTTATGGATTTTGGGGGCGGCTTCAGGGAAGGATAAATTTGGGTTTTGGAGAAAGAGATTTTGATGTTTTGATATAGCATAGGTTTCACATCTAGGGTATCACACCGAGATTTAATTGCATTAATGAAACAAGAAGATAGTAATTTTTCTAGGTAAAATGTAATAATGTATAAACTGGAATTTACTAAAATAAAGGAGTACTGCCATATGTATTTAGTTTCTATCATGTATCATTTGAGGATTTAAAGCTTTAACCCAGTAAGACAGAAAGAATATAAATTTAAGCCCAATTACTGCCCCTGAAATTAAAAATAAAGTGACATATTGTAAATTGACACAAATTTTTGATCACTTATAACAGATTGATAGAATGTAGAAAAATAACCAATATAGCTTATGGAATAAAATTACAATGAAACCCTGCATTTAAATTAGGCATATTTACTGCTTGGCTCTTCAAAAGGATGATGATTGAGGGTTTAAGGAATGCTTGGTGATCAAATTTTACATTGCAGGTGCAAGCCGTTTTGCTGCTTTTGGGAGGACGTGATGTGCAGACAGGTGTGCCTACGGTTGAAGTACCATTTGATCAAAATAACAGGGTAATGCAGATATTGACTTAACAAGAGCAGTTAAATAACTTGTATTGCATTTTTATGCTTGAATTTATACACTGGCTACTGCAATCTCTAGGGCATGGGTGATACTCCGAAGCGTTCAAACCTTTCACGAAGAATAGCCTCCTTGGTCAGGTTCCGCGAAAAACGCAAGGAAAGATGTTTTGACAAGAAAATTAGGTACACCGTGAGAAAAGAGGTGGCACAGAGGTAAAATAAATTTTCATATTGCACCCTTTCACCTCAAAAAGGTGATGACTTATTTCTAGGTCTAGAAATTTGTCAACTGGGAATTGTCTTGGCTGTGATAACAACATCGTCACTCTGTTGTCTTACTGTTTATGCTCTTCGATAATTTTCGTAGATCTCTGCAAGTCATTTGTATATTTTGTATCTTGGACACAATGTCAGCTGTGCACCGCTTTTGTGCTGCAGGCATCTAACCCTTGAATGTTGATTAAATAATATTCCAGAGAGGTCTGTTGTTTACAATTGTTTTATTTTAGAAAGTAGAATATTGGTCGCTATCTTCCTTAAGGACAGAGTAAAAAGAAGTACATCAACTTAACAGAGCTTCCTAATCCCCTTTGCAAAACTATTAAGGAAGTTACTTGGGGAAAACAATTTACTTTAAACCATAAGGAGGTCAAGAAAATGAGTACTTGCTTATTAAAATCCCTAGCATTATGTTCCAGTGATAAGCAGTTAAGCACCAACAACATTAAACCCAAAAAAAAAAGGTGCTATTCCATGAAGCCTTCATGTCTTGCCAAAATTATGAAAGTGAGTGGTACAAAAGTTTTTCAGACTAACAGGACAGTCCTAATACTCTCTAAAAATGAATGGTTGCTAGTTTCTGAACTCCACTATTTACAATTATACAAATATTACAGTAGAGAGTGCTTGAATTCCAAAGAATGTGATCCTTTTCAAGTTCTAGAATTCTTTTCTAATGAAATGGTATAGTATTTATTTACACAACCAAGCCTTATCCAACTAGGTGAGGTTGGTTACATAGATTAATTGACACCATTGGGCTTTATCAAAAACCAAATTTAGAGCAAACAGAATTTTCTTCTCCCATGACCAAACCATCTTGGGTGAGTTTCCTTCTTGCTACTCCAACTTTTTCCTGGATACATTTGTTCTTGATCTTATCTTTTCTTGCATGTCCATTCATCCACCTCATCATTCTCATATTTTCTACACTTATTTTTTGCTCTTGTTGGCACTTCATTGCCCAACATTCATTACCATAGAGCATAAACAGTCTTATAGTTGTCTGGTGGAATTTTTCTGGGTTTGATAAGCACTGTGCAATCATAAATTACACCTGAAACATTGCTCCATTTCTTCTATCCAGCATGAATCCTATATGTCCTATCAATCATTTCATCATTTTGTAAGATGGATCCAAGATACCAAAATCATGCAAATTGTGGTATGATTTGATTCCCAAGTTTCATCTCCTGAACATTTAACATTCTTAACTAGCGTCTTGCAAATAGGATAGTATTTAATTATTCATGAAAATTTAAACCCTAAACCTTTTCATGTAAAAGTATAGTGATGATCTTATCAATGTTGAAATATGTCCAGATTCATTCCTGTTGGACGGTGGCCTCTGCGGACGATGGCCTCTTGGTCTTGTTCCCACGTTTTCATGTTTTAGTGTAGACATTGTTTTTAGTGTTTTGTTGTTGCTTATTTTCTAGGCTTGATTAGCTTGTTTTCTAGGGACTAGTTTCATGTACAACTCCCTATATATATTACCTCTATTGTAAATATTCTAATGAGGCAATAATACACAGTTTTATTCTACTTAGAGTTGAGTAATTTCTTTCTACATGGTATCAGAGAGCTTCGGCTCTTTTTTTTCTTCTTCTGCTGTGTGTCAGCCTTAATTGCCAAACTCATTCTGAAACAAACTAGTCTTCATTGCCGGATTTCGAGCTCTTCTGGCCTCAATAACCAGAAAGGTGTTCCATCTTGCCTCTGACCGGTTAGACCCAGAAGACGCGATGCCACCTGACTTCCCACCATGTCCGAAACCCAACTCAGACACGCCCCTATTTCAGGTCATGTCTCAACCCATTCTGATAATCCTAATCTCCAAATTTCTAGTAAGAAATTGAATGGGAAAATTTTTATGGAATGGTCCCAATCTGTTAAGATTTTCTTGATGAATAGAGGCAAGTTTAAATATGTTAATGGGACTGCGAAGGAACCTCCCAAGGATGATAAGGCTTATGATACTTGGGAGGCTGAAAATGCTACTGTCATGTCCTGGCTCCTCCACTCTATGCCTCAAGACATTAGCAAAACTTATCTCCTCCTTCCCACAGCCATGGATATATGGGAGGTAGTTCAAAAAACCTACTCCAAAAAGGGTTTTACATCTCAAAATTTTCAGATTAAGAGGGAAGTTCTCAAGACAAAGCAGGGATCTTCCACAGTTACGGAATATGACAACAAATTGAGTGGGTTGTTTGCTGAAATGGATACAACAACAACAACCAAGCCTTTTCCCACTAGGTGGGGTCGGCTACATGGATCAAATAACACCATTGTTTGCTGAAATGGATATGTATCAAAAAGTGGAGAGGGAGTCAACTGTAGATACAGAAAAACTGCGAGACATGTGGGAGAAAGAGAGAGTTTTTCAGTTCTTGCTTGGTCTTAATTTTGAATTTGAACAAGTTTGTGATTGTGTCCTATGTAGAGAGCCATTCCCTAACCTGGCTAAAGCTTTCTCCCTTGTTCAAGGAGCTGAGAGTCAGAAGGAGCTCTTGTGAAAGGAGGAGTCAGTCATGGAAAACTCAGCCTTATTAAGCACTAAATCTAGTGGTGAGAATAAGAAGAGAAATGACAAGAGGTGGTGTGACTATTGTAATAAACCACGTCACACTAGAGAAACCTGCTGGAGGCTAAATGGCATGCCTGCAAGTCCAAAAAATATGAAATTTGGTGGTATGCAGGAAGCAACACAAAATCCAGGAGAATCTGGATTACCACCATTCAGCAAGGAATAGCTAGAGCAATTGCATGGTCTCTTAAGTCAATCCAAACTTAATCCCATCTCTTCCTCTACCCGTTCCCTTGCACAAAAAGGTAATCCCATGGCTCTTACTTCTAAGTCCTCATATGATCTTTGGATAGTTGATTCTGGGGCTAGTGATCACATGACTAGCCAGTCAAATTTATTTCTTTCATATACTCCTTGTCCGGGTAATCTTAAAGTTCGTATTGCATATGGATCTTTGTCTCCTGTTGCGGTTAAGGTTCTATTGTCATTTCTGAACATCTGACCCCGCATTATGTTTAACATGTTCCTAACCTATCTTGTAATCTCTTGTCCATTAGAAAATTCACTGCAGATTCTGATTGTACTGTTGTTTTTGGGCCATCCTAGTGTAAATTTCTGCATATGCACTCGAGGAAGATGATTGGCAGTGCTAGGGAGATGGATGGACTCTATTACCTTGAAGGCAATGCACCCTTAGTTAGACAAGCTCCAATATCAGGCAATCTTGTTTCCTTTTCTGAAAAAGATGAAGTTATGTTATGGCACTATAGACTAGGTCATCCAAATTTCATGTACTTGAGCAAATTGCTACTTGCTCTTTTTAAGAATAAAGATATCTCGTCCTTTCATTGTGATATTTGTCAATTTGCTAAACATCATCGTACTAATTTTTCTCCTCAGCCCCACAAACAATCAGACCCTTTTTCTCTAATCCATAGTGATATTTGGGGGCCATCTAGAGTAAGAAATATTAATGGAGCAAGGTGGTTTCTTACCTTCATTGATGGTCATACACATGTCTATTGGATGTACATCTTAAAGGACAAATGCGAAACCTCTATGGTATTTTAAAGATTCTACTATATGATTGAAACCTAATTTCACACCAAAATTCAAATTCTTAAAACTGACAATGGCAAAGAATATTTTCACACCACTCTTAGCCATTTTTTCATGAAAAAGGGTATTGTGCATCAAACGTCTTGTGTTGAAACACCTCAATAGAATGGTGTTGCAGAAAGAGAAAATAGAAATCTTTTAGAGGTCGCTCGTGCTATTATGTTCACTACTTGGGTACTTAAAACATTTTTGGGGAGAAGCTATTCTTACCGCATCCTACCTAATCAATAGAATGCCATCAAGAGTCTACCAATTTCAAACACCCTTAAAAACTCTAATGGAAATTTATCGTCATGCTCAATTTTTCAGTGACTTACCTCCTAAAGTGCTTGGTTGTGTAGTCTTTGCCCATATTAATAGCTCTCAGAGGAAAACTTGATCCTAGAGCTCGTAAATGTGTCTTTTTGGGGTATTCGCCTACACAAAAGGGTTACAAATGCTTTGACCCCATTAATAACAAAATGTATGTCAGTATGGATGTCACCTTCTTTGAAAATCAATCTTTTTCCCCCAAAACTTTACTTTAGGGGGAGACTCTTACAAATGAAGAAAATTTTTGGGAACCCAGTAATTCTGTGCCTAAGTCTAATATACCTACCTACTGTCCGGAATTTGTTTCCTTACATCAAAATTCTGAACCCGTAGAATCTAACTTATTACCTGAAAACAATGTTGATCTTCCTTCAAATACTGAACCTATAGTGCCAGAAATAATGGACTCCAATGCAAGGGGAGACATACAGCTTGAAAAGAAAAAAGAGCTGCATGTCTATACAAGGAGGCAAAACAAACAAGGTGTGGAGCACCAACCACCACCAAACTGCTAGGATTCAACTTCGAGTGTATCAAGTAATTCTAAATGTTCCTTACATCTTAAACCTTGTGAATCTCTTGATCTTGATCTAGATCTGCCAATTGCTCTTAGAAAAGGTACTAGGTCATGCACTCTTCATCCTATATCCAACTTTGTCTCCTATCACAAATTGTCTCCAAACTTTAAAGCTTTTATTTCGAACCTGTCAAAAACAGAAATTCCTAACTCTATACAGGAAGCTCTTGCTGTTCTTGGGTGGAGAAATGCTGCCCTTGAAGAAATGAAGGCCTTAGTAAAATATCAGACCTGGGAACTAGTACCTCTACCCAAAGGAAAGAGTCTAGTTGGCTATAAATGGGTATTTACAATGAAATATAAGGCTGATGGCTTAATTGAAAGGTATAAAGCCAGACTGGTTGCAAAAAGATATACCCAAACTCATGGGATAGATTATCAGGAGACATTTGCACCAATTGCTAAAATGAATAGTGTCAGGATTTTACTGTTTGTGGCAGCAATTAAAGACTGGCCACTTTAACAACTTGATGTTAAAAATGCCTTCCTCAATGGTGAGCTAGAAGAGGAAGTATACATGCGTCTACCTCTAGGATTTGAAGACTCCCTTGGTCCCAAGAATGTTTGTAGATTAAAAAGGTCACTCTATGGCCTAAAACAATCTCCAAGAGCATGGTTCAAGAGGTTCACTAAAGCAATAAAAGTCTATGGATACCTTCAAAGTCAACCAGATCACACTGTTTTACAAACATACTGTTTGTGGAAAAATAGCCATTCTTATTGTATATGTGGATGATATTATTCTGACAGGTGATGATTTGATTGAACAAGAAAAATTGAAGATGCTCCTGGCCAAGGAATTTGAAATTAAAGACCTTGGTGACTTAAGGTACTTATTGAGAATGGAAGTTGCTCGAAGCAAGGCTAGCATCGTGGTGACCCAAAGAAAATACATACTTGATCTTCTTGAGGAAACTGGTATGCTAGGATGCAAGCCAGCTGAAACACCTATGGAGGCAAACCTTAAACTAAGCGATAATGTTGGTGCTGAAACTGATAAAGGATAGTATCAGCAGTTGGTGGGAAAACTGATCTACCTATCCCACACTTGGCCAGACATTGCCTTTGCAGTAAGTGTTATGAGTCAATTCATGCATTCCCCATGTGAAGAACACTTGAATGCAGTCTTTAGAATCCTAAGGTATCTCAAACGAACTCCAGGAAAAGGACTTTTGTTTAAAAGAGGTGACAGGTTAGATGTTGAAACTTTTATTGAATAGTGTTAGGATTTTACTGTCTGTGGCAGCAATTAAAGACTGGCCACTTCAACAACTTGATGTTAAAAATGCCTTTCTCAATGGTGAGCTAGAAGAGGAAGTATACATGCATCTACCTGTAGGATTTGAAGACTCCCTTAGTCCCAAGAATGTCTGTAGATTAAAAAGGTCACTCTATGACCTAAAACAATCTCCAAGAGCATGGTTCGAGAGATTCACTAAAGTAACAAAAGGCTAGGGATACCTTCAAAATCAAGCAAATCACACACTGTTTGTGGAAAAATAGTCATTCTTATTGTATATGTGGATGATATTATTCTGACAGGTGATGATTTGATTGAACAGGAAAAATTGAAGAAGCTCTTGGCCAAGGAATTTGAAATTAAAGACCTTGGTGACTTAAGGTACTTATTGAGAATGGAAGTTGCTCGAAGCAAGGCTGGCATCGTGGTGACCCAAAGAAAATACATACTTGATCTTCTTGAGGAAACTAGTATGCTAGGATGCAAGCCAGCTGAAACACCTATGGAGGCAGACTTTAAACTGAACGCTAATGCTGGTGTTGAAACTGATAAAGGATAGTATTAGTAGTTGGTGGGAAAATTGATCTACCTATCCCACACTCGGCCAGACATTGGCTTTGCAGTAAGTGTTGTGAGTCAATTCATACATTTCCCATGTGAAGAACACTTGAATGCAGTCTTTAGAATCCTAAGGTATTTCAAACGAACTCCAGGAAAAAGGACTTTTGTTTAAAAGAGGTGACAAGTTAGATGTTGATGCTTTTACTGACGCTGATTGGGCAGGATGTATAGATGATAGAAGGTCAACATCTGGCTACTGCACCTTTGTTGGAGGAAATTTGGTGACTTGGAGAAGCAAAAACAGAATGTGGTAGCTAGAAGCAGTGTTGAAGTTGAATTCAGAGCAATTGCACAAGGAATATGTGAACTCCTATAGATAAAGCGACTCCTAGATGAATAAAAAATTAGATGAAATCAACCCATGAAACTGTACTCTGACAGCAAGGCAGCAATTAGCATCTCGCATAATTTAGTTCAACATGATAGGACCAAACATGTCGAGATTGATCGACATTTTATCAAGGAAAAACTGGATGAAGGAACTCTGTGTATTCCTTTTGTTCCTACCAAACAACAAGTGGCAAACATACTCACCAAAAGTCTTCAAAGTTAGCAATTTGACTTCCTTATTGACAAACTGGGATTGTTAAATATCTATGATCCAGCTTGAGAGGGAGTGTTGAAATATGTCCAGGTTCATTCCTGTTGGACGGTGGCCTCTAGGTCTTGTTCTCACGTTTTCATGTTTTAGTGTAGACATTGTTTTTAGTGTTTTATTGTTGCTTATTTCTAAGCTTGATTAGCTTGTTTTCTAGGGACTAGTTTAATGTACAGCTCCTTATATATATTACCTCCATTGTAAACCTTCTAATGAGGCAATAATACAGAGTTTTATTCTACTTAGAATTGAGTAATTTCTTTCTACAATCAATATTAACAATTTTAAATAGCTTTACAACTTGGAAGAAAATTATAATCTAAGTTGCATTTGAACTTGATCTTTGTCATATGGAGAATTTATAATGTAAAAGAGGCTTCATGTCTGGTCTGGCTAAATTTGTTTTTATATTGAACTTCCACACGACGGAATATTAGACCTGAGAGTTATTATCAGGTAGAGTCCAATCTGTGAGCATATTTCTTAACAGCTAAAGTAAAGAGTGAGGAACATGATGCATGTGTGTTGATAGTTGGTACTTGAGTGCCATTTTGAGATCCAATACTATCATTGGCTCCTTGTAGGGTTTTGTTTTATTTTTCTATTTATTTTTTAAAGTTTGATGTGTTCTTCTATATTCATATTTTTTTTTTTTGTTCTCTTTTATTTGTTGCTAGGATGCATCGGAAGAATGGGCAGTTTGCATCCTTGAAGGAAAGCCCAGGTTCATCTAATTGGGATTCTGCACAGAGCACATGTCAAGATGGCACTCCTCATTCTGAAACTCTGTGAGTTTCAAGCTTGGTTTTCTTGCTTATATATTATTTTATCCAAATGTAGTGATTCTTTTATGTTTTTTTTATTGCATTTCTGTAAACATTGCCCCCGCCCTTGCTTTTTCATGTCTTCTAGACGTAGATGTCATCATTGTGGTGTCAGTGAAAATAATACTCCTGCAATGCGTCGTGGACCAGCTGGACCAAGGACTTTATGTAATGCATGCGGCCTTATGTGGGCTAACAAGGTTAGTCATTATGCTAATGTTGAATTGGAAGGTTTTAGGTAGGAAAGAAGAAAAGAGAGAAAATGAATACTCAAAATAAGAAGACTATATTGATATTGCTGTGATGATGTTGTGATACAAAAGATAAACTGAATAGTCCTATTTATACTAATATTAGGATATTAATCCTAATTAATAAGGAAACAAATTAGAAAATATAATAAATAGGAAATAAATTCTAAGAGATCCTATGAGATATCCTAAAATATTTCAAGATACAATAAAGATATTTTAAGATATTTTTCAGATATTCTAACACTCCCCCTCAAGCTAAAGCTTACTAAGCTTTAAGCTTGTTACAATTACATCTTAAAGAAAACAAACCAAAAACATAATGCGCCAAACAGTGTGACAGTGGCAGGCAACTGAATCTGGGACTAAGACGGACAGGGCCAGTGCATCTGGGACAAAGTCGAGGCTTGTGCATCTAGGACAAAGCGAAGGTTAGTGTGAGTCATAACTAATATAAGCCACCGTCAGAATAATCGTCAATGGGAAAGCCAGTGCATCTAGGACAAATTGGAGGTGTGAGTCAAAACCAATAAAAGTCACCACTAGCATGATTCATCTGTGGGAGAGAAGTCACCACCGGAATGATCGTCGATGAGAAGAGAAGTCACCATTAGTATGATTCATTAGTGGGAAAAGAACGGCATGACAAACACTGGCATTGAAGTATATGTTGAGATGAATTTATTCTCATTCTCCCCCTCAATGCTATGCTAGCATTGGAAAAGAACCAAGTAGTAGCCAAAATCATATATAACTACCACAAAAAATGCCAAACAGTTACGTGGAGGTCAGAGATGATGTAGTGAGGCAAACGAACGGCGGAGGAGCCCGGAAAGAGGGTGAAACAGCCATGGATCAATGTATAATGACCAAAAACAGAAAGCATAAGGTACCTGAAAGTCTCAATGCAAGTGAACAAGGGGATAGAGATGTCAAATGAAGGATCAGAGGGCAGATCTGTGTAAAGGAGGCGGAGACGAGTCAGGCAAGAATAGCGACGGCCAAAGCGGCGGCCGAAGAGGCGGCTAGACAACAGAGACAGCGGAGATGGGAGATGAGATGTTGGAAAGATGTCGCGGTAAGGGAGAAAGACCGACAAACCGAAATGGAAACACGGTTGGCCGGAAAAGATATAGAAAGGTCTCAAAAGGAGAACTTGGCAACTAGAGGTGGCTAATTGGAGTTCCAGATCTTTGGGAACTCAGCAGCGAAAGTGACGGGACAGGTCATGGAGGATGGTACCGCTCTGATACCATGTTGAATTGGAAGGTTTTAGGTAGGAAAGAAGAAAAAAGAGAAAATAAATACTCAAAATAAGAAGACTATATTGATATTGCTGTGATGATGTTGTGATATAAAAGACAAACCCAATAGTCCTATTTATACTAATATTAGGATATTAATCCTAATTAATAAGGAAACAAATTAGAAAATATAATAAATAGGAAATAAATCCTAAGAGATCCTATGAGATATCCTAAAATATTTCAAGATACAATAAAGATATTTTAAAATATTTTTCAGATATTCTAACAGCTAATGAGTATGGTTTTGATGAAATGCTTGGTGTCAACATGAACTTCTGTACTTCATTTAAAGTAAAATGATCAAAATCTGTAGTCTTTTTTTCTTTTATATAATCCTGTTCTGAAGATAACTGGCAACTGTTTTGGATTTCTTTAGCTTATGCTACTATTGTTTCTCGTTCTACCAAACCATTGTCATGTATTATCTTTGATGGTGCCATTTCATTGTTCGTGATTGGGAATTTGATCCCAATGGTATAGGAACTGGCTGGGGCTTTATAGTAGAAGATGCCCTTTTGCCTTAGCAGTGGTAAATTAGATGTTGTCTTCTGACTATATGATATGCCTGTCAGAATATTCATGTTTCTTTTTCACCTTGCATTCCTGTTGACCATACTTGTCTGCTGCATTCTCAATCTCCTTAGTTGTCTGCACCTAGCAAATATCTTCATTTCCCCTGAGTCTGCTTCTTGACTCTGACAGGGTACACTCAGAGATCTCAGTAAGGGAGGAAGAAATCTTTCTGTTGAGCAAAGTGATCCGGTATGTAAAATGGGGTGCTTAATGTTTTTCCTGATTTATTCCCCGATTGGAAGTCAATTGTAAATGCTAAGGGGTATCGCTTCTGCATGTATTTTTAATTATCAGCTTCAAATTAAATGGTTTCAGTGATGGATCTGTTATGGAGTCTGGGGTGTGCAATATGTTAGTCAAATTTTTTTGGAAAGAAAAATAATCTTTCTTTTTTATGATGTGAAAATAAACTTTAGTCAAGATAAAAGGAGGAGGATAAGATAATATTTTAGTAATAAGTCAAGCTATTGTTGTGCTAATTACGATTCAGTCACTCCTCTTTATTAACAATGTTAAAGATCACGGTCAAAATCCCATTGGATAATGTATCTTTGTGAAAGTTACTAGTTAAAGAATTCTGACATGCAATTATATGACAAATAATATTTTTAAATGGAGACAGCGTACATTGACATGAAACTAAAATTTCATGTAGTTCACTGCAAAAGATTTATTATTAAATATTGCAGTTTAATATGGGATGGATTGGGTTAAAATTATTTCTAACACGAACCCGAACCTAAACCAATTTGTTTTCTAAAGAACTCCAAAACAAGCTAACCCCAATAACGGTGAAAACTAGTGGTTTTGAACAGCCTTACCTGGAAGTCTTTGTGGCACACATTGTTAGATCCTTTTAATTACATCACAGTCCTAAAAATGCAAAGTGATTTACCTATCAACTTGAATGGAATTTGCAGGAGACTCCTATTGATGTCAAGCCTACTGTTCTGGAAGGGGAGTTGCCTGGCATCCATGATAAGCAAGTAGAACTCTTTTACATATTGCAAATTCATTCTTGGCAGTGCAAATGTTGTTCCATTATCATAAATTTTTTTTGGTGTATGTAGGGAATTTCTGAAGATCCTTCCAAGGCCATTGCTGCTGAAGGTTCTAATAATCAGGCTGTAAACCCCAGTGATGAGGTAGTTTTATTTTATTTTTTTTCTCTTTATATTCTTTAACATCCATTTTGGAGTTTTCAGGCACCTTTTCTCAGGTATTGACAAAACGAGAGCTTCTAATGAATTGTTTTGATACTTGTATAATGGATATTGGGGTAATTTTCTTGTTCAGGAATTGCCTGAATCTGCGGAACACTTTACAAACACTCTGCCACTGGGAATTGGTCATTCTTCGGCAAATGACGATGAGCAGGTATTCCTATTTGAGTAGTTTGTTTTATAGAGTAATGTTACCTACACAACTCTTGTATTCACAACTCTGCACAACTGTACAGGTGGCTCAATCTGAGTTCAAGTAGTCCCACTTGAACTTTTCCAATGAAACTTAAAATGGATCCACCTGTACTTTTGTAAATGCAAGAGTTGTGTTGGTAACATAATTCTTTATGAGATGCTTTTGAGTAGTTACTTCTTACATGAGGCTTATTTGATCTACAGGAACCTCTGGTTGAGCTTTCTAATCCTTCAGATACAGATATTGACATTCCTGGAAACTTTGATTAGAAGGTACTAAGTGATTCATTACGTCGGGGGTTTTTATACACTCGTTCCTCTAGTATATTCTTCGTGTACTAATGTGATGCAGATCTAGAAGCGAGACAATAAGGAAGTTGCGGGTTATATGTAACACTCACAAATGAAATGGTGATTACTAATTAGCAAGTCTCGAGAAGCTCTTCTGTTCCAGACGCCTAACATTAATTAGTCTGCAATATTGATGTTGGTATAAGTGCCAAAATATTGCTTGTGTATAAGTTGTCAGATGATCAACCTTAGAGTAGTTATATCATGAAATATTCATGAGTTAGGGCTTGTGTTAATAAAATGCTGTCTGAGTGTCCCTGATTATAATAATTTCATTGAGATCAAAGCATTGGTGCCCTCGTTTTAGAGATGAAACTTAGGTGATATGCTGTGCCACTCAAGATGGACTACTAATTTGAAATACTAATTTAGCAGTGTCCTAATTCCGACATTTGATGATGGTTAGGCTTGTGCTACTGGGCTCTTGGTGTAAACATTTGGATACCTCATAAAAAGTAGACTTGTTCCAAACTTCTGTACGTATATATACATATCAACAATGATCAGTTTGTGTTCTCGTGTTCTCTATGTTCTTCCATGTATTAAATTTACATGTTATCTTTGCCATTCCGGTACCCCGAAAACAATTGCAGTTGTTGTCATCATCATATCGTACTATGATACTAAACATAGTTGTATCAAAATAAACTAGTTAGAAGAATCCTTGCGCTATTGACAAAAAAGAAAAAAGAAAAGAATCCTTACGCTACCTCAAAGTCAATTAATCCTTCTAAAGTTAAATATAAATTATTTTTACCACACTATGTGCTAGTCCGTATCTTGTAGTTGTTTTACTGTAACAGTATAACTTCCTTGGCAAAACTATTAGTCACGTTATTTTAACAAAAAATATTTGCTTTCAGTTTGGACCAAAGTTAAAGGATTAGTAATCCAAAAAAAGAAAGTTTAGGGAGATAAATTAAAACAACGTTTAATCATAGGGAAGTAAAGTGTAATTTCCCCTTAATTTTATTTGCATTGTTGTTATTTTGTTTTACACAAATCTATTCATAGACAGGTATGACATAAATAAATAAAATTTTTGTGGAATATAAAAAGTTTCACGAATCATCCATTTCCCATCTAGGAATATAATCAATAATCATCCAATGAAATTTTGATTGATTGGCGCCAAATTTGATAATTGAATTCCTCTTCAAGCTTTTCTCCGCGCTATAATACCAACCCTATAAATCATGAACGTAATTACAGCTTCTATTTCTCCTTACCCATATTCATGTGTTGCACGCGCCCAAGTAAAGCAAGTTTATTGCCACTCAATTTCCTTTGGATGAGATCTACCGTCATAATCTCGATCGCAAGGTATTTCTCAATTCCCGAACCAATTTCATTGTTTTTTATTTATTTATTTTTCTGGATTTTGATTTTCATCCTGATACTTAATCTAATTTCTAGGTTTTCCAATTGTAAACTCAAATTTAACGGCGACTTTCTTAGTTCTGACAATTCACAGTAAAATTGTTTCTCTCGAGGTGCGTGTTCCGTTAGATTCTGCGAGTGAAAAATCTAAAATCCATCTCCAATCCGTAGAAACTTATATAGGAATGTCTAATTTTTGTTGGTCAGATGTCAGTGGTAGAGAATAACACTGAGCCCAAGATGAAGAGAGCAAGGCAAAGTGAGAGTGAGAGTGAAAGGGAAGGGAATGAAGACAGGCTCAGTGACTTGCCTGATTGCCTTCTCCTTCACATTTTGTCATTTGTGAAATGCAAAGATGCTGTTCGGACTTGCATCTTGTCCACAAGATGGAAGCACCTCTGGAAACGTCTTCCAACTCTTATATTACATGCCTCGGACTTTTTAACTCTTAAGATTTTCAGCAAATTTGTGTCTAGGCTTCTGTCTCTTCGTAATAGCTCTGTTGCATTGCATACTCTCGATTTTAAGCGTTATGGAATTGTTGAAACTCATCTTCTGAAAAGGGTCCTAAGTTATGCTATTTCACATAATGTCCAGCGATTGGGAATTGATGCCGAAGCTGATATTGATCAGTTGCCTCCTAGCATCTTTTCTTGTATCTTCTCTTGTCGGACTTTAACATCTCTTAAGCTTTCAGTTTTCCATAAAAATCTTTCTGATTGGAGCATATTATTTCCAAAATCTCTGAATTTGCCAGCATTAACAAGCTTGTATCTTGTGAATATTGCATTTTGTGCAAGTGATAATGACCAAG
Source organism: Ormosia semicastrata (assembly GCA_029884595.1). NCBI lineage: Eukaryota > Viridiplantae > Streptophyta > Magnoliopsida > Fabales > Fabaceae > Ormosia > Ormosia semicastrata. The sequence continues at coordinate 18,049,930 of JAQQTO010000046.1, read as the reverse complement.
CTGAGCCCTTTTCAACCTTTAACAGGTTGAATAATTTGGTCATTGATTATTGTACCTTAAGGGATGCACAAATCCTCTGCATATCAAGTAATACGCTTTCCAATTTGACTATCCGCCCTAGAAGTTCTGACTTTTACAAAATTGTGCTTTCTGCACCAAATCTTCGTTCTTTTGCTTTTGAGGGAGTTCCCTGTCAGCATCTCTCTGGATGCAGTCTTTCTTTCCTTGAACAAGTAAATATTGATGCAGATACCTTGCGTCGTTCCTCAGAGCCACCTTTAATCCTGCTTAACTGGCTGAAAGAGCTTGCTAATGTACAATCATTGACAGTCACTGCAAATACTCTTCAGGTAACTTAGTTTGGTATGTTTTGAGGCATTGTTCTTTTACTTTGCTGGTAAGATGCTTTTTTATGTCAAAATTCTGTCAAAACTAGCTTGACTTGCAAAAACTTTGTTTTATATGGCCTCTAATTCACCCTCATTGTGTAGGTGCTCTTCTTAATTCCTGGTTTATTGAAGATCAAGCTCCCTTCTTTGGGTAACTTGAAGTCATTGAAAGTGAAAATGAAACTGCTTTCATCTGTATTTGCCGTGTCACTGGGACCTGCCAAGTCATGGAAAGAAAAAATGAAACAATATTCACCTACCATACCCGATGGAATACTGGACTTTTTGCTTCAAAACTCCCCGTCAGCAGAAGTTTCCATCATAAAGTGCTGAAGGTGAAATGTGCATTCAACTCTATAAACAGAAATTCATATAATTACTTTGGTTTTTGCATCTTTCTCTGATTCTGTCTCCCTCCGTCTCTCTGTTTTCTACAACAGTTTATCAGTGGATTATTTATGAACCCCTGGATCGTAATTCCTTTGCTACATCTGCATGAAATATACCTTATAACGATTTATGTCTGATATCTTTCTTTTTATACTAGCATGATTGTATCCAATCTCAACTTAAGTGATACTCTATAGCAAGGCTGGGGAAATGCCATTGCTTGTATTACTTGATCAACTTCAAAAGAATGTTTTTGGTGATTGAGATAGATCTTTATTTCAAGGTTGATAGGAAGAAAGAATTGATTGTTGTCGGAGAAACATAGAAACTAGAATCTTTGTTTATAATGGAATCAAGGCTCCATTAAAAAAATATATATTTGATTGGGTGCATCTTGAATAGCTGCAAGTACTAAGTGACAATCAGTTTGAAGTTTACTATTCTTTGTAGTTGATATTGTGATTTTCTTAAGTAATAACTCATCCTTGAGGAGCACTAATGTTGATTGAAGATGGGAAGTGAATTAGACAGTAAAGAAGCCAAAGGTTTAAGTGGCTTTTGTTAACTTGTTGGGAATTGCTTGCAGGTGCTATATGTTGCTTGAAAGTCATTCTAATCCATATTGAAAATAAGACTATAAGGCACTTCTAATTTTCATTTTTGTTAGTTGAGTTTTCTTAGATTTGGTTGCATGATAGTTTGGAAATATGCTTGGAGTCTATTTGGACAGTGACACAGTGTTTAATTAGATTGAGGGAGATACTTAACTATTGAAACATGCGAAGTACTAAAGCAAATTTTTTGGAATATCAAAGGTTAGATGAATTTTTGCAAATATCCTGTAGCTTGTTGGTAGTTATTAGGTTGTTAGTAATAAAGTCGAAGGGATTATGACTTATGACCTTTGATATAATTTTATATAAAGTTGAGTTTTGTTTTGCAATTTTGGTGTCCTTAGATATGCTCCTTAACATTCGTTATGCCACATAGAAATCATGTAATAATTAGTCATAAATTCAATGGCAGGAGACATTAATGATGTCATTGATATGTGATGGGAGCGCAAGCTAGCCCAGTAGAATTTTGGGAATGTATTATGAGACATTTGTGTTGCAATTTGTGTAACTGTGGTAATATAACTTCGAGGTTTTTATGTCTCTAATGTTTTTTGCATATATATGTTTTAGTCATAGTTGATGTGCAGACGTCCTTGCTAAATGGGAGCGAAACATGCAGCTTGGACTTTTTGGATTGATCCTTCTTTTGGTCTAAGCCTCGACCTTCTTGCAGATAGCCCTGTAAAAGGCTTTAAATAGAGTGTTGTTTTAGCCATTGATTTCCTAGAGTGTTGTTTTGTTTTTTCTCTGATGTAAGGAAAAAAAGACTTTATTCTGTTTGGGATTATTCTGGTTCGACTACCTTTGCTGGAAATTATACGCTACCTATGGTCAGTTGGATGGATAGTATTTTAAGCTACCACGTGACTTTGACAAATTATTTTTTTAATCATTGAGGCCCAGGTTGAACTCTTGGTTTACCCTGGTATTATATGTGTGTATATGAGAGTATGTGTTCTGAGCATAAAAAAGAAATGATGCCCAACCAAAAATACTTGGGGTTAATCTCAAAATACAAGCAAAATTTAAGTGAAAGATTGCCTTATGCCCGGGTGGAAGTATTTTGGGCTAGATTTCGAAAACAAGTCAATGTTTGCCTAATGCCTGGGTGGAAACATTTGGGGCTGCTGTCATGAATGGGAAAATGTGTGCCTGAGGCCGAGACTGAAGTACTTGGGGCTAATAAAATATGTTTCTATAAATTGCGTGCCTGAGGCCTGGGTGGAAGTATTGGGGGCCAAATCCTGTTTTTATAAATTGTGTGCCTAAGGTTTGGGCAGAAGTACTTGGGGCCAATTTCTGTTTCTGTAAACTGTGTACCTGAGGCCTGGGAAGAAATACTTGGGGTTAAATTATATTTCTGTAAACTTAGTTATTATGCCACGTGATTCCAGTACTAAGGATTTCAGTTTAGCTTGTGAAACCATGATATTGTTGAAGCATGCACCTATTTCGATCTTTTATAATTATTCCATAATTTCAATTAGGATGTTGAACTTGTATTATTTGATGGCTAGAGGCTTACGAATGCCCAACATACTCATTGAGCTTGTAAACTCACTCTTTTTATTTTTTCAGATCTTATTAATGCCACTTTTGACCCACATATTGGCGGGCTTATTCACATACTTGGTGAGATCAGAGATGAGCTAGCCTGAGGAGGAGCTTGGAGACATGGATACAAGTTTGAGTCATTGCAGTCTTAGGGTCGTGGTTACATTTTCTTGGTTATTGTGCCTTCTGATTGTGATTCTGTATTGTTTCGTGTGACTCTGTTTTTGTTTGGTGTTATTGGAGCTAAGCTTCCTTTGGCGTGTACTTGAATTTAGGTTTATGAATTTTAAAATATGGAAAGGTTTCGGGGATTGGATGTGGCAAAGTTAATGGCAAGTCATAAAATTCTTTGTTTGGATGCAAAGTGAAATAGTTTTAAAAATCCACCAAACAGCTTGGTTGGTGGATTTAAGTGGTTAACTGGTTGTCAGTATGATTATCCAAACAGCTTGGTTGGTTTTGTTGAGAACATGAGATATAGGACATTAGCTTAATTTGTTTGAATTAGACTAGGAGCTAGTTTTAATATTTGGTCATGGTTTAGTTCTCTGAGAATTTGTCCCTGCTGGTTGAGGTATGAATTATACTTTCTGCATTTGAACAGGTTAAGGTAGTCTCAGATGCCAAATTTGCAGCCTTAAGCCTGTGTCTAAAGGACTAGGCAGAAGGAACTTGTTTTCAAAGCCGTCTTATATCATACCAGCCAGCGACAAACTTCAAATTCATTAACTTTGAAAGCAAAGTGTCATTTGTCCCAGGAAAATATTTGTTGTACATTCAAAATACGCACACCGTATTTACATAATATGTTTATGTGAGAGAAATGTTAAATTAGATTGTATGTAATTGTAACAGTCTTACGGGATACAGAATGAGTTTGTAAGAGAGTTGAAAAAAAGTTGAAGTATTTTAGGTAGGCAAATAACGGGGTTGTTTATCCCAGGTCTCGTTCCTGCCAATTTGAAGGAGGTATTGTTCACCAAAATTTTCAGAAATATAAGATGCAACCGTTCCATCCTACAATTGCAGCTTTGGGTCTGCCTCGAGCAAAATTAGGCTAGACACAGCCACTTCAGCTGATTATTTTAGTGCATTTGTACCTCCTGGAATAAGCTTATAGCATGCAGCTTTAATAGTTTAATTTAAAGTTTGCTTACTATTTTACTAATTAGGATCTAAAAGTAAGTACCAGACATCCAATCATTGTTCGTCGTCGATATTTTTAAAGTACTAAATACTAATCCAGTATTTATTCGCTAACCGGCTCTGACTTCAAAGGATACTAACTGGTTGAAAGAGGAAAAACGTAAAAAAGGAAAGTAGTAAGCCAATAGACTTATTTTACTTTATTTTTTCTACAGAAGTTAATACATAGTGATTTGTATTCTTCATATTAGGTTAAGTGTAACAACTATGGATGTGTTGGTCTACTCAGCGATGGACTAAAGAATTTTAGTAAATGAGGGCAAAGTATATATACTAAAAAAAATCTTCAAATGTTTATATTTAATATCACGTATTATTATTAAAAATACAAATAATAAGAGATCAATAAATTATTTAATCACTCATCTATATATTGTACATATGATTCTTTATGATATTTATAGCATATAAAATTATTTAATTTGTAAACCTAAAATCTTCAAAAATAACATTTAATATATATTCTACAAGTCTGTTTCTTTTTGTTTTCAGATTTTAAAAATTAAAATCAAATCAAAACAGTAAAATAATGTTAACTTGTAATTATAAAAAATTTAGAATTATTACAAGAAGAAAAATGATTTGATGAATTGAGTTATTATTATTTTTTTACAGCCACTTATGTGGACAATAGACAATCAAGACAAAATAATGAGAAGAATAGATTAACATATATACATTTAATACAAATTTAATTTAAATTTCAGTGGGGGCATATGCCCCCATACCTTATAAGGTGGATCCGTCCCTGGGTCTTCTGAATGTTAATTTTCAAATACGAGAATTATAGGTGATTGTTAGTAACTTAGTATGACATGGGTTCTGTATAAAACATTATTCTATATTAAATTTTGTATAAAATCTCATTTGTTTTAACATTTTTGTGGATTAAAAATAAATATTACCGACTAATCAGTATGCCACTTACATAGGGCCTTGGTTATTCTTTTGGAAAATGGTTTATAATAATCTGACACAATGATTTTTCTATCAAACTTAAATTTAATCATGATAATATTATGTATGCTTTGTTTTAAGATTCTTTTTCTAAACTCTAAAAAAGGATTTCATGTTAAAAATATCTATCATAAAAAAACAATAACTTAAAAAATAATTGTATATGTAATAATATTTGGCTTAAATAACATTCTAAATATTTATTGTTTGCAATAAATTTTTTTTATTATCGAAAGTTGTTTAAAATTCTCTCCTTTATTATCAAACTTAAATGCTTTGTTTTAGTGATAGCAGGAGGTTAGTGTCAATTAGTTTTATGGATTGAACAATTTTAATTTCCCGAAGACATAAGTAACGCCAATTTGGTCTTTCAAATATAGTTAATATTGATTTAGTTATTTAATCATGAAAAGTGCATTCCGCACTTTAAAAAATCCAAATATGTGAGATTAATATGAATATAAAATGCTAGAGAAGTTATGAATTAAGGCTCTTTGTCACAAACATTTGAAGTTGTCAAAGACTTGGGGATCATATTCATTGCATAACAATTAACATGAACCATGCATTGACCAAATATCGAGTCCCACTATAATCATGCTAGTCTCATTATAATTTTTTTTGGGTAAATATCTCACTATAATTTTTTTAATGAACTAAATTATGTACATATTTTTATAGTTGTATGAACTGAATCGACCCGACCAATTTGATCGGAAAACTTGCAACTTGGCTTCTGAGCTGATTCGATTTGTGTTCACAATGAGTTTTTTCAGCAACTCGATCAAATTCGAATGACTTGGGTTTCTTTTCTTTTTTTAATATTTTAAACTTTAAAAAGACAACTTACATGATTTGAACATGTTATCTAAAAAGATCCTTTTGATGAAATGCATTTCGCTATTAGATAACAAGTTCTTGTTAAATAATGTTCTTAATTTTTTAATTTATATTATTATTGAATAAATTCAATTTTAAAATTTGAAGCTAAATAATTATCATTGCTATTTAGTTACATTATTAGTACTTTTTTCATATGATGTATTTTTATATACTAATTTTTTATATAAAGTTTCGTATAGTATTTTTTAATAAAAAAATATTATTTGTCCAAATTTTCTGATTCAATTGTTTAACCCTATGTTGAACCACTCCACCTCTCTAAGTTATACAACCATGCATATTTCATATGTTCTGTGCAAGTATCTTTTGTCATGACCCACCTCAGGATTCGTGACTAGCATCCACAAGCTAAATATCAAAATCAATTTTAGCCTGGCAAGCCTAACAAATGTAATTCAACAATTAATCAAATATTTCTTACAAAATCAAAGGCTTGACACAAATAGATTAAATTCATTTTAAACAATTCAAACCAACAACCCTTTAGTTACAAACTTTAGGATTAGAACAACAACATCCACCAAAACTAGTTGGAGGCATAGCAAAGGTAAATTGGTCAAGATGAACAAGTACCACCCAACTTAATCAACAACCTGCAGTATGTTAAAAAAAAAAAGCTAAACCACACAAACTTAGTGAGGACATAATAAATAAAGTGAACAGGAAGGAAAACAAATAAATTTAAACTTTAAAGATAACTTAGAATAATAATTGAAGGAATAGACTTTATAATGAAACCAATTTGTCAAACGTTTTCCTTTTTAAAATTGCTCGTAATTATAAATGAATTCAAAACTGTTAGTCATATATAAAGTAATCCATATGGTATGGGTTACATCTGAAACAACTACATATCAGTTGGGAAAATCAATTCTACTCAACAAATATCATTTCATATCATCTCAAGTTGGGGGCCTTACCTTACCTGGCAAACATCTAAATTTACTATTGCATATAGACTATTATATCTCTTCATTACGACAAGCGATGAAATCTCATAACTCGGATCTTCTCACCCAATAGCTCATTGAATATACTATGTGCACATAAGTTGTTATATCTCTTCATTACGACAAGCGATACCATTATATCTCTTCGCTAACGGTGAATAGTGTTATAACACAAAACCCATCATGAATATAAAAATATAAACTTAGCTTAAGAATCACTACAAGAAAACAGAAAATTTGTGGCGAATTCGAATCCGTCACAATTGCGATGGATTTTGCAGCGGATTAAAATCTGTCTCAATTTGGGTTGATTTTGTGGCGGATCAATTTGCGGCAGATTTTTGCTGCGGATTGCCCCCTGCAAATTTTCTCCGACAACATTTTCATCGTGGATTTTTTTTCTTTTTTGTTAAAAAAGGTTTCCGCCTCAAAATTAATAAATATAATAAAAAAATTCAGGAGAAAATTTGAAAAAATTTAAAAAAATTTGTCGCAAAAAAATCCACCACAATTTAAAAAAAATTATGGCGGATTTAAACTTAATAAAACATTTGATAAAAAAATATTAAAAAAAAATTTGCGGAGCAAAAATCTGCCACAAAAAACTACCCAAATTTAAAAGATAAATTGGTGGTGGATATTATTGATAAATATAATAAAAAATTCAGGAAAAATATAAAAAAATTAAAAAAAATTCATCGCAAAAAATATACTGTAATTTAAAAAAAATTACAGTGATAAATATAATTAAAAATTTGGCAAAAATAATATTAAAAAAATTGCGACGAATTTTACTGCCATAAACCAAATCTAAAACCTCATCTTCCTTATGCCATTCTCATTTGTCTCATTTTTCCATTCTCAACATCCTCTCCCCTCTCTCCTTTGCAACCCGCGACAGCCACTGCCACCGACTCGCTACCACCGATCGGCCAGTGCGACCCCTACCCTGATCCGCGGCTGTTCAAGCCTTCCTCCGCACGACCCCGACGAGCCGCGGCACCGCCACCCCGACCTCGACCCACGACACCTCGACTCTGAGTCGCGCACCTTGACCCCCGCCACTGCGACCCCGACTAGCACGACTCACCGAACCCGAGATCCGCGCCACTGCGACCCCGACTCGCGACCCCGCACCACCGACCCGGCCGGCCGCCACTGCTCCATGCCTCCACCAGTCCACGTGACGCCACCTACCAACCAAGTACCCCACTGTTCATTGCTTGCTCTATTCACGGCACCAACTGCTCCACGCTCTGTTCATTGCTTGCTTTGATTTGCCAACAATGCTCATTTGGAGCATGCTTGTAGGTCATTTGACTGCTATCTATATGATGCATCACTTTTCATTTTTTTAAGTATTGTACGATGTTTGATGCCGTAGTAATCTATTGATGTTGGTTTTGTGTTTAAACCAATGACTTGTTTGCTGAGAAGATGGATGGGGTAATTCTTGAAGGGGTGTGATAAAGCAGTTTGGGAACATGAGGGTCATTGTGATGGTCATTATGAAATGTAGATTTAGAATTTCATCACATGCTTACGATCAGGTTTAGAAAATTTATTTGTCCATCATCAATTTTTATTTGATTATTGCTATGTACTGTAACTCTGTCTGGTCTTGTTATCTTCGTAATATATTTGATGCATGTGGTAAATCATATTAGTGAGCGAAGCCTTAGTTTCCCGTTTGAGATTCAATATTAGTGAGCACACGTACTTTTTGAAGGTACTGCTCATTGTATTGAATCTTGAATTGTCCAAGTTGGACAGTTTGGGAAGAAACTTTTCCTTCACTTGATTATAGTTACTCCTTAAATCTCATACCATATACTTGATGAAATTTTGTTGTGCAACATTTTCTTTTGTTCTCTGGGTGCACACTTGATCGTGGTAGATGTCACCACTTTCTAGTCGTGCACTTGGATACCAATGGGAAATGTTACCGAAATTTTGTCAAGTATACGATGTGTGATTTTTGTGATTACTATCAATCAAGTACTGAAAAATTGTCTTCTTGAATGGGATAGGGTCATACCATGTTAAGAGAGATGAGGATTTTGGAAATAATAGTTGTTTGGATTGAAATATTTATACAAGTATAATTTTAAAATATATTAATTATGCAACATATGTTGTGCATTTTGCATTTTTATATTTTGATCTAAGTGCAAAATTATCATTGTAGAAAATGGTAGTTCTAGAAAATAGTAGATGGATGTATAATTGGATTCATTCGGGTCGTAGATGACTTACACAAGAATTTGTATGTGGAGTTGAAGAGTTTATGAATTATGCATGTCGATCTTTCCATTACTTAAGTGAAGGAACAATTAGGTGTCCCTGTTTGATGTATTATAGTGGGAAATTGTTGAAATCTGAGATTGTGAAAGTTCACTTGTATAAAAAAAGGATTCAAACCTAGGTATTGGTATTGGACATATCATGCAGAGGAAGAGCCTGATCCAATTAGTGTAGATATAAACTTTGATGTGAACACTGCTAATAGTCCTATATTAGAGGAGAAAGACGTGGTTGATAGATATCAAAGTATGGTTTGTGATGCAGCTGGAACAGACTTTGGAGATTTTAGGAGTTGTTTCCAACAGAGTGTTGAGGATCCTCTACATCCAGAGGCCGATGAGTTTTATGATCTATTAAATATTTTAAGTCAGCCATTATGGTCTGGTTGCGAAACTTATTCTGAGTTATCCTTGGCAGTTTGAATGTTAAGCCTAAAATCTGATTATAATGTAACGCATGCATGCTTTGATTCATTTATGGAGATATTAAGAGAGGTTGCTCCACTAGGATCAAGAATTCCTCTGAATTACTATAAAACAAAAAAATTGGTTGCTAAACTCGGGCTTGCTTCAAGAAAAATAGATTGTTGTGTAAATAGTTGTATGTTATACTATGATAATGCCAGACAATGTAGGTTTTGTGGTGCTGAAAGATACAAACTTCGCAAGACTAGTAATGAAAATAACAATGAAGTTTCGGTGAAAAGAATGCATTATTTACCTCTTATTCCTAGGCTCAAGAGGTTGTATTCCTCTATGAGCTCATCTGCACACATGAGATGACATACTGAGAATAATAGGAAGGAATGGGAGATGTCTCACCCATCCGATGGTGAAGCATAGAAGCATTTTAATAAGACATATCCTGAATTTGTAATTGATCCTAGAAATGTTAGGCTTGGTTTGTGTGCTGATGGTTTCACTCCCTACAATCAATCTGCTTCTCCTTACTCTTGTTGGCCTATGATAGTTACTCCATATAATTTGCCTCCATAAATGTGTATGACTGCCCTATACATATTCTTAACATGCATTATTCCTGGTCATGACAATCCCAAGAGCAAGATTGATGTTTATTTACAACCATTAATTGATGAACTGAAAATTTTATGGGCGGGTGTTTAAACTTATGACGTGTCAAGCAAACAAAATTTTATGATGAGAGCTGCATTGATGTGGACAATAAATGAATTTCCTGTATATGGAATGTTGTTTGGATGGATGACTGCTGGTAAATTAGCATGTCCATATTGCATGGATCAAACAAAGGCATTCACTTTGAAGCATGAGGGAAAAATTCATGGTTTGTCTGTCATCGTCAATTCTTGCATGTTGATCACATGTTTAGAAGAAATAAAAATGCATTTAAGAAGAAAATTGTGGTGACTGATTTGCCTCCATCAAGATTATTTGGATATGAATTAAATGAGATTGTTAGTGCCTTTAGTAAAATAACTGAAATGTAGTCGTGCAAACATCATGAGTATGGTGTTTATCATAATTGGACTAAGCATAGCATATTTTGGGAGTTACCATATTGGAAGGATAATTTAATTAGACATAATTTAGATGTCTTACATATTGAGAAAAATGTCTTTGATAACATATTCAATACTATTATGGATGCTAAGGGCAAAACAAAGGATAATGTGAAGGCAATAATGGACTTAAAAGAATATTGTCAACGATAAGAATTGGAGCTTATTGATTTACCAAATGGTAAGATTATGAAACCAAAGACTAATTATACTTTTACCAAAGAGCAAAAGAAAATTGCTTGTAAATGAGTACAACATTTAAAAATGCAAGATAATTATGCTTCGAACTTGGCCAATTGTGTGGACATGAATCAATTACGATTGTTTGGGATGAAGAGTCATAATTGTCATGTGTTTATGGAGAGTTTGCTTCCAGTTGCTTTTTCTTTGTTTCCAGATCAAATTTGTAAGCCATTGATTGAATTGAGTTAATTTTTTAGAGACTTGTGCTCAACAACTTTGACGGAAAAAGATATGCTCCAAATGGAACAGAACATTTCGGTGATTTTGTATAAATTGAAAAGGATATTTCCACCAGATTTCTTTAATTCCATGGAACATTTACTAGTCCATTTATCTTATGAAGCAAGAGTAGAGGGGCTAGTTCAGTACAGATGGATGTATCCATTCTAGAGGTACTTAAACAAGATAAAGAAAACAGTTAAGAACAAAGTTCAGGTTAAAGGTTCTATTTGTGAAGTTTATTTGATTCAAGAGATATCTCATTTATGTTCATTTTACTTTGAGCCTCATGTTAAGTCAATGAGAACTAGAGTTGGACGAAATGATGATACATATGAAAATATGTCAATAGAATCGACTTTGTCAATTTTTAATCAACCCGGTCGAGGTTATGAAACATAAAAAAAAAAAACAGTGGCTAAATGATGCTGAGATGAAATCTGCGACATTGCACATCTTGCTAAATTGTGAATAAGTTGAACCATACCTCAAGTAGTACTATTAATTTAATTTATATTTTAAATGTATTGCTCACTAATAATCAAATCATAAACTTTTAATTTTTTAGTGTTTTTTTTACAATATTTCAACATTCCTGAGGAACATTCAAATGAAAGAATTAATGCAGATTTTATAGAGTAGTTCAGAAGTTCTGTAAGTATTTAAACATTACTAAATTGGTTTTCCTAATCATTATATAAGATTTAGATCATTAACATTAATTATATTTTTTTCTAGGTTCACAATCCACAAAATATGGTGAATAATTCTTACTTGCATGATTTGGCATGGGAGCCTAGTAGATGTGTGACATCTTGGCCAATGTATTTTGTTAATGAATATAAATTTCACACAGATGCTTAGTGAAATAGGAAGATAACAATCAATAGTGACGTGTGTGTTAAAGGCTCAACTAATGGTGAATATGAAAATGATTATTGTGGAATACTAAAAGATGTGGTTGAGTTAGAATATACTGGAGAACCAAAAAAAGTTATTCTTTTTAAATGTGAATGGTTTGATCTTATGATTAATAGAGGTACAAGAGTTCACAAAGATTATAAGATTGTAGAGGTTTAACACACTAGACGATATGAGAGGTTTGATCATTTTATCATTGCTTCCTCTATGAGATAAGTGTATTATGCTCATTTCTTGAAAAAAAAAAAAGGATAAGGTCCAATAGTGGGTGGTAATAAAGACCAAGGCAAGAGGTCAAGTTGAAATTGAAAGTGTCCAAGAAATTACATTCCAAGATGATACTATGACTCCTGTGGATCCAATTGTTGATGTGGATCTCATTGATCACTTGCAAGACATTAATGAGGTTTTTGATGTAGTTCAAGATGTTGATTCTAGTAGAAAGAATGAAAATGATGAAGAAGAACAAAGTTTTAATGACGACGATGATGAAACATCTTCCAATAATGAATATGAAGCAAATAGTGATGAGGACAATGTTTCCTCATAACTGTGAGTATAGAATTATATTAATAAGTTGTAGTTACTACTTATACATTATTGAGTTGTGTTTGGAATTATATTTACATTATATTTTTATTATTTGTGTAGATGTCATTGTCACGAGGAGATAAGTGGAAAGGGAAGGAGAAGGAGAAACAACAACCTCGACGTCTTAGAATCAATATAGGGAGGCCATTTAGGGGGTAATCATCAGGATCATCTCCACCCTCGATTACAATATCACCCATTGCAGGTTTGCTTCAGCCACCATCTTCTAAGTACGTTATGATACCCACACCTAGATCCCAACGTCTGTCACATACTTCCAATTCACCGCATGGTGCAACATATGATTCTGGGTCACCTACTATTAGCCCGTCACCGAGTATCCGTGAGTCGTCGAGTACCCGTGAGTCACCGGCTACCCGTGATTCTAATGTTCCCATTTCTTCTACACCATTTGTTACTAATAGGGAAGCAACAAATCAAAGCAACAAGACATTTGTTGAGCCCGATGGTGATTTTGGGTATGTGTACAACTATTTGCTATTCATTTATAGTTATGCCCATTCAAATTTTTTGTTGAGAATATTTACATTTCTTTTTTTAAATTGTATCGTAAGTTTCTGCCATCTAAACCTACTGCTGATGCCATAACAAAGATTATACGATCTTGGTATAATCATCCTTAGACATCTTAGGAAGAAATACCCAAGGATACTAGAGAAATGTGGTTTCAAGAGTTTCAAGTATGTATCATTTTTTATTGTTTAATTATGTTTGTTTGTCTTGTAATGGCGTAATTTTTTTTAAATTTAATGTTATTTACATAATATTTTGAAGGGTTATATTTGGTGGATGCCTCAGCATCATAACCATATGTAGAAGGCATATAATAATCATAGTTCGAAGAGACTATCAGGTTTGCTAGGGCAGGCACACAACTTAAATGAAAGACATTTTTGGATTGGAGAAGGCATATGGGAAGACTTATGCAGGCACTAGGCTAGTAGCGTGTATAAGGAGAAATGTGAACAAGCAAAGATGAATCGTGCTTTTGACACTGGTGGATGCTTGCACACTGGTGGTTGCATTTCTACCGGCACCCATGCACAGAAATTGGTAACTATCATCGTCAGTTGTTTAGTAATATGTTTTATTATTTTGTTATTAACTTATTTTCTCATTATTACAGGCTAAGACTTGGGGTAGAGAGCCCACAGTTGATGAGACCTTTCGTCACGTACATTTGAGGAAAGAAGACCGTACTGCATAAGTTTCTACAAAAACTAAGGATTTATATGTTAGTATTTCTTTTGAAATTATAAAATTTAATATTAACTCATCTTATAACAATAGCTATAAGAGGTTTTTTATTTCCATCTTTAGGAGAAATTCAAAGTAAAGGAATCTGAACAATTTTCTCAGTGCTCAAATAAAGAAGGGGCATCTGGTACACAAATGACCAGTCGAGAGCTTTAGATTAAAACTGTTGAGAGGATAAAGAAGGGTCATGTTTATGGTCTTGGTTCTCAAGCATCTATCTATGACCATGGAAAGTCATCCTCCTCAAGGCCTAGATCGAGTCAAGTTCCTGAGCACGTTATTAATCAAGTTAAGTAATAGCTGCAACATTTTTTATTAATTAATTTTTGTATTTTGATGGATGTAGTCAATCTTTTCATTTTTTGTATTTTTGGTTAATTAATTTATTTATGGAATGAAATGATGAATTTGTGTTTACATATATTAATCAGGTTAATGAGCAGTTGCAATAGGAGATGTTGGATTAGGTTCAAGAGATTCAATAACAAATAGAGCAGTAGAGCCAACAACATGACCAATAACGTGAGGCAGAGTGGAAAATGCGATTTGAACGATGCTAGCATCAATAGCAACAAATGATTGGTAATATGCTGAAATCATATTTACAAGTCACTGGCACTTAGCCAAGTTAGCAACAACCACTAATAGAAGAAGACAACGAGGATACTGAAGATGATCATGACGATGACAATGATAATGATGATATGGATTGAAATTGATGTTTGAGTGCTGTATGGATTCTGATAGTTCTTGTAAACTTTGTATTTGAACAAACTTTGTTTAAGTAATATAATTTATTATATTTATTTTATAGATTGGTTAAATGTATTAACAAGTTGAAATTGATGTTTAAGTGTTATTTTAAATGCATTGACAAGTTAAAATTGATGTCTGATTGCTGTATGTATTAATAGTAATATAATTGTGAATTTTGAACATTTATTTTAAATATTTTTTAAAATCCAAAAATTTTGGGCAAAAAAGTCTGCCGTAAAATCCATCACAAATTCGCGTAGAAAGGCAGACAAATCCGTCACAAAGTTCACCACAAATTTGCGGTGGATTCCGAGTAGAAATTAGCGGCAAAAAAATCCGCTGCAACCTGCATCAAATTTGTAGCTAAAAAATTCACCGCAATCCTCGTAGAAATTAGCGGCAGAAAATTCTGTAGAGGATTATTCTGCCACAAAATTCACCGCATATTAGCAGCAAAAAAATCCACCATAAATTAGTAGTGAAAAAATCCGCCACAAATTAGACCATTTCCGACAATGATTCCAGCATGTTGCCGAAGCAATTTACAGCAAAATAATTAGCCACAAATTTGTGGCAGAAATTAAAATTCACCGCAAACTAAATTGCAACGATCGTTTTTGTGGCGGTCACGAATCCGCCGCAAATCCATTACAAATTGATAATTTGCGACGAATTTTAAGTGATTTGCAGTGAATTTATCCTTCGCAAATCGTAATTTTTCTTGTAGTGAATATCATAATTAGAACTACACCATCAAAGTCGAAAATACTTATTTCTCAATCTCACATTAAGATTTAAAACATCACAATTACATTCTCATGAATAACAACTCACATAATTGATATTGTCAATAAGATCATTACTTAAAAGCATACTTACTCAATGCCATTATAAAAGAGGTTTAGCAATGTCTAAAATGATAATCATATAATCTAAGTTCATTAAAAAAATAGTAATAGTAACAATACTTCTAAACCAGTAATGAAAGTTGTAGTTTGATTATTTTGATTGAAATAAACTTTATATTGAAAGAAAATTTTAATAAGCTAGGAAAGTTTTGTTTTCCCAATAAAATAATATTAGGAAAGTATGTCATTAAGTAAATTATTCACTCACAAATACGAAGAACCATCTTAATTGGTCTCAAATACTGCAAGAGAAACAAGTGACATAATATGAACGAATTTAACCATAAACAAACAATTTAACAAGATAAATCAAACCCAATTGTAAGGCCTCAAACTACCATTTAGAAATTATGCTCAACTCTTCACTTGTTTGTTGTTCCCTTCAAATATAGAATTATCCACTAGATTTTATGGTTTTAAAACACAAGTTCAATAAATAAATAAAATAACTATATCCAAATTAAAATTTTCAAATGATAAAGCTTTAGAAAGTCCATTTATGATTGAACTAAAAATGAATAAAGAGATTAAATAAAAATTCTAATTATAGAGTTTAGAGCTTTCAAGAAACTCATGTGAAAATTTGAGGATTGACTTTATTGTTATCGCTTACAAGAGCCCAAATTTTTAAATGCTTAGATTTCTACTCAAAGCTTCAAAATACTCTCACTCATCATTTTTGAGCTAGCAAAGCTTAAAAGATTTTATGTTTGTTACAAAAATAATAATAATAATCATAAAATAGAAACTTACCTCCACCTCTAGATACAAGTGAACGTAAGAGATTTTTGGTAATTAAGGGAAAATAAGAAGGATTGGTAATGGCTACTAATGGAGCTCCTTTTTCTTAAAGAAGGAGATGATGAGTCTCCATCCATCACCTTCCCTTTCTTTTTAAAACATTCAATCTCTTTTTTTTTTTTATACTTAAAGTAGAAAATGACAAAAATGTCTCTTAAAAGAAATTTTCATTCTTACCATATCTCTTCTCTTGCCAAGTTTTTTTTATTGTGCTCTCACCTCATCAAATTATTACATCTATTTACTTAGAAATTAGATTTATTCTTAATATTTCTCATTATTCTTTTATTATATACACCTAATACGAAAAAAAGTTTGGAATGTTTTTATATATGTGCCTTTATCCCTTTATACTATGATTGAATGATAGAGAATGAGAAAAGGAAAAAGTAATACGTGAAAGGAGAAAAAGTTTATTTAATTGAGAGTTTATTAAAAGATAGGAATGGAAATAAAAATATGGAGAACTATTCATCTTCTCTTTCTCTTAAATAACAAATTTTTGTTCTTCTTAAAATTAAGGTGAAATGTCAAGAAATAAACTTATAATTAAAAATAAACATGTTATATTTTGTTCCGTTCTATTATTTTTATGAGTCAACTCCCAAATAAGATAATGAAATTTCATTCCGTACTCTTACTAATCTTTCAAATAAGAAGAAAGATAGCTTTATTCCGTTCCTTCCGTTCTCTTTTCAGCCCATCTCAACCTGTTTCATTCCATTTTGTTAATGATAAAGCATCCAAATATAATGTTAATCAAAATTCAATAAATAAAACCTTTGTAAAATTTAGGTTATGTTTAGGAGTTTTAAAGAAAATGAAAATGAATGATTCATAATAAAATGAAATAGAAAGATAAGGAATGAAATAAAATATAATATATCACTTCATTATTTTGATATTTAACAAATTTAATGATAGAGAGAAGTGAATTATTCAAGTCATTTATTCTTTAATCTTTTGAATTGAAGAGAAACTTTGAGTGATAAGAGAGAGTCATTCATTCTTTAATCTTTCTTTACCATTTTATTCACTCTTTTAAAATAATTTCAAAATACACTTTCATTAAATATTACAATTATCATTTCTTACATGGGAGCGTTTATAATACACCCTTAAAAGTAGGGTGTATCATACATCCTTCAATCTCAACCATTGATTATGAAACAAATGGGATCAATGGCTGAAATAGAAGACCTGAAACTGGACCAACCAGTTTTTTTTTTAAAACGTTGGAAACCGAATCACCCATCTGCACCGTCTAACTCCATGGCCACCGAACCACCACCACCCATCTCCGCCATCCAACTCCATGGACACCGAACCCAACACCTTTGCCAACAACCCCCCCTACGCCCTAGGCTGCCATCTCCGCTCCAGTCATCGGTGGCAACTTCTCCATCGAATCACCACGAACAGCCGCACATACCCACCGTTCCCTCACCTGCTCCGTCGTCGGCGGTCCAGCCTCACGACCCACCCACCGCTTCTCAGACCCAAACAGCCACACCCCTTTGCTCTGCCGTCTGAACCTCCCTACGTCACCACCCACAACCACGCTGCCATGCTGCCATGGCCGAACCACCACCACGCCCCAACGACCCAAACGCATCCCTGCCTTGTGCCACCACGCTCAGTCGCTCTGCCCCAGATCTGGCCGAATCGAGTCCAGGTCTGGCCGAATCGAGCCCAGATCTTGCCACCGCGACCAACGACCCAGAACCACCCGGATCCAAACCCAAACCCACCTTGTGTAGGTTTTCTTCTTAATTCCAGATTTATTGAATACTGAAACCCCTTGCTTTGGATAACTTGAAGTCATTGATTTGATAGTGAAAGTGAAAAAAACCTTCACCCTATATCACAAGCCACGAAAAGCTGCCAAATCAAGGAAAGCAGAATTGAAACCGTCTTCACCTATACCTGATGGAGTAGTGAATTACTTGGTTCAAAACTCCCCCTTTGCAGAGGTTACTATCATAAATTGCTCAAGGTGATGCAGACATTTAAGTCTTTGAATAGAGATTCATATTATTGGTTTGCTTTTTTCCTTCTTTCTGTGTTTCTCTTTCCCTCCTCCTATTTTGTTAGCTGTTACAACAAAATATCCATTTGTTTGCGATATTTGCTTAGGAAAGTAGTAGAAAATTTAAGAAAGCATCTCTATGAAAAAATGACTGTCTGAAACATACCTCTTGAAGTTTTTAATGTCCAAGATATTGTTCTTTGCTTACTTGTATCTAATTTAAAACAAATTCCTGACTTTTGAAGCTACAAGTTTTTTATCTGAAGCTGTAAGTATCTATTGCTGTATGGTAAATTGGTAACATTTTTTTGCTGATAAGTATTTGACGGCCTAGCGTTGTTTTTAATTACAGTATTCAACTATTCATGAAATGTTTTAGGTGTCATTGTGCAATCAAATAGGATTTTCAAGCTTGTATTTAAGTTTGTATCTATTGCTGTTCGAGTAGCTCCCATAAGCTGTGCAAAACAGAATCTGTTTGTGGTGTTGGGAAGTTCCTACCTGACTGGATTGTTTGTGTACTAAAAGTCATGACAAACCATTGAATTTTCGTATTTAGGTGACTACCACCAAAAATTCTGGATATGTTGAGAAACAAACCTTGGTAGTGTTTTTTTTTCTATTTTTTTCCATCTTCTCTTCTAAAACTATGGGTTAGTCGGTTGTAGTGATTTCTAGTCACTTTAGAAGAAATTTATGGATGAGTGAGACAAAGTCTAAGAGGTCATTGATGTTC
This sequence comes from Ormosia semicastrata, assembly GCA_029884595.1. NCBI lineage: Eukaryota > Viridiplantae > Streptophyta > Magnoliopsida > Fabales > Fabaceae > Ormosia > Ormosia semicastrata. The sequence continues at coordinate 18,030,641 of JAQQTO010000046.1, read as the reverse complement.
AAAGGAAAGAAATAATTCTTAAGAGGTTGAAGAAACATAGGACATGATATCTTCTATTAACAATGGAATTGGGGTTGGTCTCCAACACCACCAAACAATTAATTTTTCATTTGGGTGCATCTTAAATTATAGCACAGATTCAGTGGCAGTATGTTTCTAGTGTAACCTTCCAGCTTGGGTGCATCTTAGTGCTCTTTAGGCACACTTGGGGAATTATTTTTAACATATGCACGGCATCATTGAATACAAAGCTGATTGTAGAACTTAAAATTTAGTTTACGTGATATGCATCCTTGGTAAATAATTTATGAGTGGTTGGTTTGTTCTCATAGTCATAATGCTTGCTATGTACGCCTTAGAATTTATATTTTCTCTTCTCTCTGCAGGAGTTTCATTAGAAATACTTCATAATTTTGGTTTTTGTTTAAGTTTTCATTGGGACTTGGGAGGTGTTTACTTGGTTATTAAATATCAAATTTAAATTTCATAATGAAGTAAAATTTTCTTTGTTCAAATGGTTGCTTGATTTAGTTGTAATCTAATGATTTTTAGGCTCCTTTATTATCATCTAATGGTTGTTTGTAAATGTTTTCTTTTAACTCTTCTAATTTTCTTGAATTGCATCTTGCTGCAGCTGTTGACATTACTTTTTGTGAAGCTTACATGTCATATTTGAGGGTCTAACGGGTGAATATTTGACTGGGGCAGCATTGAGTGGTTAACTGGGTGTCTGTATGATTATCCAAACAGCTTGCTTGGTTTTGTTTTGTTGAGATATAGGGTCCTAGCTTAATTTGTTTGAATTAGACTAGGAACTAGTTATAATATCTGTTCATGGTTTAGATGTTACATGAGAATTTATCCCTGCTGGTTGAGATATGAATTATACCTTCTGTATTTGAACAGATTAAGGTAATCTTAGATGCCAAATTTGACAGCAATAGCCCAGGTATCTTTTTAATGGGTTATCATGTAATTTTTTTTAAAAAAAAATTCTCTAGACATGTTATTTTCTAATCATAATATCATCATCATTCCAATAGTAGACACTCTAAATTTTGGATCGTTGATGTCTTGGATCATATGGTAAGGATAAACGTATTTATGTGGCTAAAGGACAAGGCAGAAGAAAATTGCTTACATCGCAGTCTCACTTTCTACTTGTCTGCGGCAAACATGATCTCCGATTATTTCTTAATTATTTTATATCATACCAGCAAGCGATAAATGTCAAATTCATTCATATTGAAAGCAAGTGTCATTTATCCCAGGTCTCGTTCCTGCCAATTTTAAGGTCTTGTACCCCAAAAATTTCAGAGATATAAGATCCGACGGCTCCATCTGTAAAATGGTATATATTATTCTCAAGATGAATACATGAATATAGGTATATATTATTCTCAAGAGGAATACATGAATATATACAAAGTTATAGTATCAATCTAGGTCTTAAAATCAGGCTATTACAATAAATTTACATTAGGCTAAATCAATAAACTATCCTATAATAGTGTCAGCAAACTATCCCTATAATTATGCAGAGAATAAGTTGAAGATCTGCTATTAATGGAAACAACCACCAATACTCTCTCTCAAGTTGGAGCATGGAGAGTATAAATGCCCAACTTGACCAAAGTCTCACAGCCCAAGTGCTTTGGTGTAGATGTCTACCAATTGGTTTTGTGAAGAGATAGACCGAGTGGTAATAATCTGTGACTGAATGTGCTGTTGAATGAAATGACAATATATTTCAATGTGTTTCATATACTCATAGAAGACGAGATTAGCTGTAATATGAATTACAGCCTGATTGTCGCAAAACAGAGAAATTGGAGAAGTTTACATCACTTGAAGGTCCTGTAGGAGTCGTAGTAACCAAATGATCTCACTAGTAGTGGTGGCCATAGCTCGATACTTAGCTTCAACAAAAGAATGGGAAATCACCGTTTGTTTCTTAGAGCGCAATGAGATGGGCGAGGAGCCAAGAAAAATAATGTATCCAGTAGTAGATTTATGTGTCATTGGGCATCTTGCCCAGTCTGCATCATAGTATACTCGCAAGGATAATGAGCCATCGGAAGGGACAAGATACCTTCGCTAGGGTTTTCTTTGAGATAATGCAGCACCTTATGAGTAGCATCAAGATGTGGTTGTCGTGGTGCATGCATAAACTGACTAAGAATGTGTACAACATAGTTGATATCTAGACGTGTGATAGTGAGATAAAGTAGTCGCCCTATCAGTTGACGATATTGCTCGGGATCAGTGCAAATTGCACCACAGTCAAATGAAAGTTTGTGGTGTTGGTCCATGGGAAAGGAAGTCGGCTTGCAACCTGTGAGTCTACTCTCAGTTAAAGTATCCAGAACATACTTACGTTGGCTCAAGGCAATTCCTGCTGAAGAACATGCCACTTCAATTCTAAGGAAATACTTGAGTATTCCAAGATCCTTGATGTGAAATTTCGCATCCAAGTATTGTTTTAGCTTGGAAATATGAGTAGAATTTATCCCTGTAATGATGACACCGTCAACATAGATGAGAACTGAAATGAAAGATTCTCCACTAGAATAAGTGAATAAAGAATGATCTGCATCAGACTGCTAATACACAATGGCAAGAAGAGTAGTGGTGAACTTGTGATACCAATTTCTAGACGTTTGACGAAGTCCATTAAGGGATTTGTGTAACCGACATACACACTGCTCCCTTTGTTTGGCAAATCCCTGTGGGATCTTCATGTAAACTTCTTCCTCCAAATCACCATGTAAAAAAACATTATTCACATATAGTTGGTGTAATTCCCATTGTTTAATCAAAGCCACCCCTAGCAAACAACGCACAATGACTAATTTGGCAACAGAGGCAAATGTCTCATGAAAATCAACACCCTCAACCTGAGTGTAACCTTTGGCGACAAAGCGTGCTTTGTAACGCTCAATGCTTCCATCTGGATAATATTTGACTTTGTAAACCCATTTAGAATATATGGCTTGTTTTCCAGGAGGTAAGGTTTGCAAAGTCCACGTGTGATTTGCCTCCAAAGTAGAAATTTCCTTTGCCATAGCATCCCTCAATGCTTATGTTTTATAGCTTGAGAGAATGATCTCAGCTCATCAGTAGATGAGATGGTTGCTAAAAAAGCAATGTGATTGGAAGAGAATTTATCATAAGAAATAGAATGGGAAAGAGGGTGTACTGTCGCATTTGCTGAAGGAGTGGGAGAGGACGGTGCAATGCTTGAAGGAGCAAGAGAGGGAGGCAAAGTATAATGGTAGCCTGATAAGGAACGAGAAATCTGTCGTTGTCTTTTACCAGAAGGAATTGGATCCATTGGGACAACATTGTTGGGCTCATTAATCAAATTAGGACCAACAGAGTCAAGAGAGGAGGCCTCTATTGTTGGCAAATCAGGTTCAATTGGCTGGGACCTAACGTTGCTAGAAGAGAGCACCCCATATGTAATCTCGGTTGATGAGGGCTCATTGGTGCCAAGCCCAGAAACATGTATAGGTGGCACGAACTCAATGGCAATATTTGGTTGATTAGAACCTGCAGATAACTTATGAGTCCAAATTCTTGTGGGATTAGGTTCCACACAATTGAAAGGATTGTCCGATGTTGCAATTTGAGTCAAATGAATCGACAGATCAGTGTTTGTTGAAGAATTGGAAAATGGGAAAATTTCTTCAAAAAATTGAACATCACGCGAAGCATAAATTTGCTTACTTTCAAGATCATAGAACTGATATCCCTTTTTCCCATTAGGATAGCCAACAAAAACACCTGATCTAGCACGTGGAGCAAACTTGTCATACTGCTTGGTATTCACATGCCCATAGCAAAGGTAGCCAAAGCTTCTCAAGTGACCATATGTCGAAATCTTCCCAAGCAAAACTTCATATGGAGTTTTATTATGCAAAACTGAGAGCGACATACAATTGATCAAGTATGCGGCAGTAAGGACACATTCACCACAGAAGGAAATAGGAAGGTGTGCTTGGAATCGCAGTGCACGTGCAACCTCTAAGAGATGTCAATGTTTTCGTTCAATGACTCCATTTTGTTGCGGTGTGTCCGTTCAATTGGATTACCATTCTATACCATGATCAAAGTAATGAGTCATTAAATCACCATGAGTAAATTCTAGGTCATTGTCTGTTCGTAAGACTAACTCGAGAGTTAAATTGTGTTGAAACTTAATTAAAAAATTGCAAGAGATATGACCTAGTTTCTGACTTGTGGTTCATGAGAAAGATCCATGTTGCTCTACTGAAATCATCCACTATGGTCAGAAAATAATGGGAACCAAAGAATGATTTTGTTTTGTATGGACTCCAAATGTCACAGTGGAGTAAATCAAAAGCATGCATAGTTTTATTCATACTAATGGGAAAGGACAATCGTGTCTGTTTTGCCTTACAACAAGCATCACAAAATAAAGTCTTCTTGCAATCAAAAGAAATAGATAAGTTTGGAACCAAAGGGATACAATTCATAGGTAGGTTCCCTAAGCGTCGATGCCATAAGCTTGCCTTAAATAAATTGCATGCTACCAATGCCTTCCCCCCTTTCATCGGCTTCAAGTAGTAAAGGCCATTTTGTTCTCTAACCACTCCAATTAGCATCCTCGATGGTAAGTCCTGAATTACACATAAGTTCGACCCAAAGGTTAGCATACAGTTTAAATCATGAGTCAATTTACTAACAGATAATAAATTGAAACAGAAATTAGGAACCCCAAGGACTTGCTAACAAATTAATCTCTTTCCAAAGGCAACTCGGCCCATAGCATGGACAGAAATTGTTTCGCCATTAGGAATCTGCACATGTGGCATATCAGATCATGATATTACATCTGATAAGCTATTTATATTGTGGGTTATGTGGTTTGTAGCCCGTGTCAATAACCCATTTACCTTCTATCTTACTAGAAAAATTTGAAGCTGCCATGTTTGCAGATGGCCCACTTAGTGAAGCTCCATGACTACCTAGCAAAGTTAGCAGTTGTTGATGCTGTGTAGGAGTTAAACTCTGAATTTTTGATTGAAGTTCATCTACTATTGCAGCAAAGGTTGCGCCTAGCGGTTGGTCACTAGTGCGACCTCCTTAACTCTTGAATGATTTGTTCCTTTGCCTTCCAAGTTTGTGCCAATCAGGTGGGTAGCCGACCACCGTAAAGCAATATTCTTTGCTGTGGTTTGTCTTCCCACAATGCACACAAGGAGGAAATTGATCACGGCTCCCATCATCTTTCTTCTTCGATCACGATTCAGTTCCTTTAGACAATAAGGCAGCGACTTCGAGCATAGGGGCTCGATTTGTAGCGACCAAACGTTGCTTTTCTTCTTGCGCAACAATGGCGTATGCCCTTCCGAGATTTGGTAAAGGGTCAACGCTCAATGTTTGAGACCTCACAGTTGTGTTTTGTTCATCAAGTCCCATCAGAAAATCAAAAACTTTCTCCTCCTCGCGCATTGACTGCATTTTCTTCGCCGCACCACAGATACATCCACATTTGCACATCGATACTAGATGAAGACTCTGTAACTCACCCCCAAACGGTCTTTAATTTACCGTAATAGGATGAGATCGAGGATTTCTCTTGTTGCAAAAGGGCTATGGCAGGCTTCAACTTATAGACTTGTGGTGCTATTCCTTGGGTGAACCTTTCTTCCAAATCTTTCCGTACTTCTCTTGTAGTTTCAACATGAGCAGCGCTGCCTTGAAGCTCCTTAGCAAGTCCGTTTGTGAGCCACAAAAGAACAACTGCATTACATTGTATCCATGGCTGTAAATTCAGAGAATTGGCCTCCGGTTTCTCTATGGTTCCATCCACAAGACCAGACTTGTTTTTGGAATGGAGCGCGTTCAAAAAACTACGTCTCCAAGTGAAGTAATTGTCTCCACTTTCACTCAGAGGGTGCGTCACAAAAATCAGACTATGATGATTAGACGGGTGCAAATGATATGGAGAAAGGTATCAACTGCCTTGCTATGGTTAGCATTAACATTTGTCACCAGATCCCCAGTACCTTTGCTATTGTCTCTGTTCTCATCATCCCCTGCCATGTCTGTGAGAAAAAAATCCTATAAGCTTCGTAACCTCCTCTGATACCATGTAAAATGGTATTGTGAATGGTATATATTATTCTCAAGATGAATACATGAATATATAGAGTTACAGTATCAATCCAGGTCCTAAAATAAGGCTATTACAATAAATTTACAATAAGGCTAAATCAGTAAACTATCCTATAATAGTGTCAGCAAACTATCCCTATAATTATGCAGAGAATAAGTTGAAGATCTGCTATTAATGGAAACAAAACCGCCAATACCATCCTGCAACAATTGCAGCTTTGGGTCTGACTCGAGCAAAATTGCACAAGAATCAGCCACTTTAGCTGCTCATATTTTATTGCATTTGTACCTCCTGGAACAAGCTTAGTAACTTGCGGCTTTAATCTGAAATTTGCTTGTTAATTTATTAAGTTGGATCTAAAAGTCAAGTACCAGATACAATCCTCATTCATCATGAACACTTCTGAAGTACTAATTTTCCATTCCTTTGCTAACCAGCCCTGACTTTGAAGGATACTGACTAGTTGAAAGGGAAAATGACACAAGGAAAATTAGTTAGCCAATAGACTCATTTTGTATATTTTTTTTTCTGATGAAATTTTTTTGGGTACATTTTATCTAAAGAATTTAATACATAACGATTTGTATTATTCAGAGATGGTTAATTGTAACAACTTTGGATATGTAGATCGTACAAACGTTAATGTAATTGTTAGTATGACATGTCTTATATACAACAATCTATATTAAATTGCGTAAAGTTTTGTTCATCTTATAACACTTTGTGGATTAAAAATTAATATTATCCTACTATCAATATGTTACTTACATAGGCCTTGCTTATTCTTTTGGAAATTGATTTAGAATAATCATTCACAATAATTTTTGTCTATCAAAATTAAAAGTAATGATAACATTATATATGTTGTGTCAGCTAAACAAGGATCTCTGTACGAGAGAGAATATTGCTTTTATTCTATTTTTCAAAATATAATAAAATGTCTGTACATAATCATGTCAACCTTTAGGCTCCTATTTTCTAATAAATTAAGGAGCCCAAAAATGCACATTGACCAGAAGCTACAGGAAAATACATCCCGAAAATGATTTGAGAGAAGAGATGAACGCAAGGCTCTTCATCACCGGTGACTGAAGTTGTCAAGGAATAGAAAATGTTAGATCTGTGTGGTTGATGGGTAATAGAAAATGTTAGATAAGAGATGAAAGCAAGGCTCTTTATCACCGATGACTTAGGTTGCCAGGGAAAATACACGTTGAATAGCAAGCAACATCAACCATGCATTGCCCAAATATCGAGTCCCAAGTTCTCTTTCCACTCTAGGCGGCCCTCTGCTCCTGATGTCTATCTCAAGTCTTCAACTGAGGTACTTCTTGATAGAGAAAGATCAGCTGGCACGTTTTTGCCATCCTTTAGAGTAGAGTAATATAAAAACTAGATGAAAAGTGCGTCATGCTCAGCTGAAAAGTAAGAAATCCTTTAGATAACTATAAACATTTCTATTCATGAAAATCTTCATATGGTGAGGATCCACTAGAAGAATCACTGTCAAATGAAGTTGTCTCTCTCGGAGATGATGGTAGCGATTCTCTTTGTTGTGAGGATGAACCTGCAAGAGATTGAAACTTCATTCCTCAAGTAATCAAGTGAATAAGAAAGGATTTGACAAGCAGAGATGAATCAGCAAGATCAGGAAGTCAAATCTCAAAACACAATGTCTTTTAACTTCGGATTTGTTTTCAAAGGAAATGACAAATTTCACCAAAAACAACACAGCTTTGAATAGTTAATTTTTCAAGCTAGTTGAGAAAGATAATGTTTGTTTGTTCTAAGGGTTAGATTCAAGAAGCCAGTATAATCTTAATGTTAGGGTATTCAAAATACTAAAACAATCAACCCCAGAAAAAAAAGTTTAGGATAGACAACCAAAGTGGCTACTGCACATCGCACAGTTTAAATGACATACAAGTGTTATTCATACTAAATATGATCAAATATGATCACCAAAATGTAGTTACTACCATGAGTTAGCATTCACATGTAATCCAACTAATAGAAAAACTAGTGAATTAAGAACCCATTATGCTATTACTTTATTTAAGCAATCAGTCCTAAAGGATTGGAACTGATCCAGAAAGACAAAAAAAAAAAAGGAGAATAGGTGAAGAATAAAACAAGAAGAGTCCAGAACTTGCGCACTAGGATTCAGCAAGAGGCAGGGTTTAGCAAGCTCTTGAATCATGTTTAGAAAAGAGGAACGCACCCAAGAGAAAGAGAGTGAGAAGAGAATAGCAACTTAGCTAAATCTGGTCCAGCCACATAATTTATTCTAACAAATAAGAAGAAAATGACTACAATACCCTTAACACGTACAACCTAAAAGGCTAAAACATCATCCTTCATAACAACTTAATTCTACTATCTAACAATCCAGATAGGAGAATTAGGATTTTGATATTTATGGTGTGTTTCCTTGTAAGTCCTTTTCAGATACACTCACTCTCCTAATCATCGGAAGTTCCTCCTTGACAAACCCATTTGGAAGTTTGAAACTCCCTCCAAAGTCAAGTCTTCTGTTTGGACAGCTGTACTTAATAGTTAACAGGATTAATACAAATGACGTGTCATGGTTTTGTAGACCTCACACTACTATTTCTGTCAATGTGTTATGTGCAGGTCTCGTTCAGCAACAGTAGCCCATTTATGTCTATACTGCAGCTAGTTTTTAATGGAATAATCTATTAGGGATTCTTGGTGAACACTAGGTGTATCCTTCACCTTGGAGCAGTTTCTCATCATATATTTAGAAGGTTTTGGCAAGAATAAGGCGGGTATGAATGTATGGCAGTAGCTGTTTTCACAGTTCTCTGGTGTATTTACTTGGAGAAGAATGCCTCAAGTGTCCTTTTTACCTTATGTTTGTTATAGGATAGGATTGTGTTTATGACTTTATGCCTTCTCTTTGGTGCTTTGCTCAATGTTTTTGTTGAAATAGTGTCTAGATTTATTGTATAAGCTAACTAAATCATAACCAAATCATGTAATTACGATAATTAGGATATTTTGTAATCTTTGTATTTATTACAATAACTCTATATAATTCAGCCTCCGTTGTGTAATTCAGAGACAGTTTTCTTCATGTGTCTCTCTCTTTTCTCTCTTTTTACATGGTATCTAGAGCTTAAAGAAAAGCAATCCTAGTACCGTGCAAGCCTGGTGAGCCCACTGCTCTCTGGTGGAAATTTTTTTTCGGCAAAACTGTATTTTCACTCTGATTTGCCGGCCTTTCTCCTCCTACTGTGTCCTCTTTCCAGCAGACTCATCTCCTTTGATGCTATCAGCTGTTGCTCGCCATTGTCCGCCTCAGCAGTCCAACTTTCCAGAGACCGGTAACTTTTTCGGCGACCTTTCAGGCCGGTGACCCAACCACCAGAATCGCCTCTCCCTGTTCGGCCAGAACCCAAAAGCCCGGCCTGAGATTCCCTCACACACGCCCACACGTGCTGTCCAAACGTCCCTGCGTGCAGCTCCACCGGCTGCCCTTTCACTAGCACATGGGCCACCCCTCCAGCCACTGTTTGCAGCAACGAACTTACCCTTCTCTCCTCTTTCTAGATCTGCCCTCGCCTTTTGTGTTCGTAACCGTTTGTCGCGACCCCCTTTTGAATCAGTGCATTCGGGTACTGTTTGGTTGTGTTTTCTGGCCTGTTGTTTACTAATCCATGGCTAGTTTTACCTCCTCAGATAGCTCTAAGGCCACCACGAAAGCTGAGTATGCAGATTTTTTTTACAGTGGTTTGCACAACGCAAATCCTCTGGTTCCTCTGCTCCAACAGCTGCCTATACCGACTTTCTGAAGTGGTTTGAGCAACGTGAGACCTCTAGTTCCACTACCTCTATTGCACATATTGGTACTTCATTTGATTGTCTCTCTTGTTCCCCATCCATTGGTACTTGGGTTCTTTATTTTGGTGCAACTGACCACTTTTCTGGCAATAAGACTCTTTTCTCCAACCTTTCTCACAATGGTTATTTGCCTACTATCACTTTAGCAAATGGTTCCAAGACCCAATCCCAAGGGATCAACACTACCCATCCCCTCCCTTCCCTTTCAGTAGACTTTGTCCTTTATGTTTCTGGGTCTCCTTTTAATTTGCTTTCCATTAGTCGTTTGACTCGGTCTCTTAATTGTATGATTACCTTTACTAAAGACTCTATGATTCTGCAAGACCAGAGTTCGAGTCGAATACTTAGCACCGGATGTGAGTCTCATGGCCTCTACTAGCTCTCCAATCCATCTCGTATTTGCGCTATCAAGGATTTCCCTCTCACCATCCATGCACAGTTAGGCCATCCTAGCCTTCCTAAACTACAAAAATTGGCGCCCAGCCTCTCTAAGTTGTCGAGTCTCCCTTGTGAGTCATGTCAACTAGGAAAACACACTCATAGTCTGTTTCTCGGTAAAGTCAGCAGTCGTACGTCATCTCCTTTTGCTTTAGTACATTCTGATGTTTAGGGCCCCAATTGTACTGTTTCTACTCTAGGGTCTAGATATTTTGTAACTTTCATTGAAGATTACTCTCGTTGTACTTGGTTATTTTTTATACAAAATTGGTCTAAGTTGTTTTCAATATTTCAAAACTTTTATCATGAAATTAAAACTCAATTTGGTGTTCCTATACGTAGTTTGCGTAGTGATAATGCCCGTGAGTATTTGTTTCAACCATTTCAATCCTTTATGGCTTCTCATGGCATTTTTCACCAAGCCTTTTGTGCACATACCCCTCAACAAAATAGGGTCGTTGAACGTAAAAACAGACATATCGTAGAAACAACTCAAACCCTTTTACTTCATGGTAATGTTCCTTTCCGTTTCTGGGGCGATGCATTTCTTACTGCCTGTTATCTGATTAACTGCATGCCTTCCTCTGTGCTTGATCACCAAGTCCCTTATTCGATTTTATATCCCCACCAACCTCTACATTCCCTACCACCTCGTATATTTGGGTCTACCTGCTTTGTTCATAACCTCACTCCTGGTATTGATAAATTTTCTACCCGATCTATAAAGTGTGTTTTTCTTGGTTACACTCGGTCCCAAAAGGGTTATCGTTGTTTTTCCCCTGATCTCTGACGTTACCTCGTCTCGGCCGATGTTACCTTCTTTGAGTCTGTTCCCTTCTTCTAGTCTCCTACATCAACTCTTGAGCCTATCTCTAAGGTCTTACCCGTCCTTCTTCCTCTTATCACTGCTGAGTCAGATACACCTCCGACTCCCTATGTCGAGCAACCAACCACAACTATTCACCCCTTCCAGGTCTATCATTGTCGGCCACAACAACCTCCACCACCCCTACCTCCACCAGAAGTTACAGAGGTCAATGTGGACTCTCCTTGGACACCAATTCCTTTACCGGCTCCGGCACTGCCTCCTACGCTTGACCTTCTCATTGCTCTCCGAAAAGGTATACGGTCTACTCGTAACCCTCCTCCTCACTATGTTACTTTGAGTTATCATCGCCTATCTTCTTCGCATTATGCTTGTCTTTCTTCCTTGTCTTTTGTGTCTATTCCTAACTCTTCAAGTGACGCTTTATCTCATCTTGGATGGAGACAAGCTAGGATCGATGATATGTGTGCCTTTCAGAGCAGTGGTACATACTTGGGAACTTGTTCCTCTTCCTCTCGGAAAGTCTGTTGTAAGTTGTCAGTGGATTTATACGGCCAAGGTTGGCCCTAATGGCAAGATTGATCGCCTCAAGGCTCATCTGGTGGCAAAAGGGTATACCCAAATTTTTGGCTTAGATTATAGGGACACTTTCTCGCCTATGGCGAAGATGGCTTTGGTTTGACTTTTTCTGTCTATGGCCGCTATTTGCCACTAGCCATTTCATCAATTAGACATCAATAATGTTTTTCTCCATGGTGATCTAGAAGAAGAGGTTTATATGGAGCAACAAGGTTTGTTGCTCAGGAGGAGTCTTCTGGACTAGTTTGTCGTCTCCTAGGGATTGGTTTGGCTGATTTAGTACTGTAGTTCAACAGGTCGGTATGACACGAAGTGAGGCTGACCACTCTAACTTCTATCGTCATTCAACTCAAGGGTGTATTTATTTGATTGTGTATGTCGACGACATTGTTATCACTGATAGTGATCACCATGACATAATTCAGGTAAAACAATATCTTGGTCATTACTTCCAGACCAAAGACCTTGGCAAATTTCGATATTTCTTGGGAATAGAGGTGGCACAATCCAATGATGGTATAGTAATTTCACAAAGGAAGTATGTCATGGACATTCTTGAGGAAACAGGTCTGTTGAATGCAAAGCCTGTTGACACTCCTATGGATCCGAATGCTAAACTTCTACCAAATCAGGGGGAACTACTCTCGGATCTAGGAAGATACAGAAGATGAGTTGGAAAAATGAACTACCTCACTGTTACCCGTCCTAACATCTCCTTTGTAATTAGTGTGGTAAGTCAGTTTCTAAATTCACCTTGTGATGCACGTTGGGATGCAGTGATTCGCATCCTAAAGTATATTAAAGGAGCTAGTGGAAGAGGCCGTGTCTATAAAGATAAGGGCCACAATCATATTGTTGGATACTCAGATGTTGATTGGACAGATTTTCCTCTTGATAAAAGATCCACTTCTGGGTATTGTGTATTCATCGGGGGCAATTTGATATCCTGGAAGAGTAAGAAACAAAATGTGATCGCAAGATCAAGTGCCGAAGTAGAATTTTGAGCCATGGCTTCAGCTACTTGTGAACTCATTTAGTTAAAACAGCTACTTAAAGAACTTCGATTTGGGGAGATTATGCAAATGACACTCATTTGTGACAATCAAGTCGCATTGCATATTGTCTCTGATCCAGTGTTTTATGAGAGGACCAAACATATTGAGATAAACTGTCATTTTATTAGAAAAAATATCCTATTTGGAGACATCACCATTACCTTCGTCAATTCAAATGATCAATTAGCGAATGTTTTCACTAAGTCTTTGAGAGATCCTCGGATAAGTTACATTTGTAACAAGCTTCGTGCATATGACCTATATGTTCCAGCTTGACGAGGAGTGGTGAAATAGTGTCTAGATTTATTGTATAGGCTAACTAAATCATAACCAAATCATGTAATTACGATAATTAGGATCTTTTGTAGTATTGTATTTATTACAATAACTCTATAATTCAGCCTCTATTGTATAATTCAGACAGTTTTCTTCATGTCTCTTTGTTTTCTCTCTTTCAACAGTTTTGTCAATAGAATTTATATTACTGATACATAGACGGATAAGACAACTTTGTTACACTCTTGAGCCATTTTGGCTTGCTTTCTTTTTTGTTCTTTTTAAGGGAATTTCTTATCCTAATAAACTTTTGGTCCTATATGTACTTTCTCTCCTTTGATGATATATTCTTCTTTTAACCAAAATCCGAAAAAAAAAAATTGTCCATGAATCACATTGAATATTAAGTAGTCATAAAGGCTAAAGCAATAGCATGAAAGTGAATCTTGAACAAACCTTTCTGTCCTCTGGAGCGGAACTTCTTAGTGTGCCGCCTGATAAGCTTTTTAGCTTTTGTAATCGTGAGCTGCCTAGCAAAAGGAGAGAACTCAACATCACTTTCACTCCAATCACCTTGAAAATCATTCTCTGCTTCACCTCTCATAGTTCGGAGCACAAATGCCTTTGCCTTGCGGCGTTGAGTATTGAACAGTCCTCTAATGGAGGTTACAAATCCATCACCTGCACCATCACCTGGACGCTTAGGCCAAGATGGTGGATACTGATCAGATTTTCCTGCCTGGCCTTCGTTGTCACTAAAATTAAGGTCAATTTCAGGAACACCAGCTCCACTGGGCTGACTCTGACCTTTGTCTTTAAATTTCTTACCCTACATGATCCATATAAAAGAAAAACATTTAAAAGAATTCAGTACAAACAGTTAAAGTTTTCCACCAGATAGATCTATGCAATTAAAATAGTATACTTTTCTTGATGGGTAAAAGGCTATTTTGAAGCGAATCAGAAAAACAACAATTTCACTCAAGTTTTTATTCTGCCAAGTTACTATAGCAGCATGTTTGTCTTATAATGTCCTCATAAATTTGCAGTGGTACGTATTAATAGCATATGAGTCTAGAAAGGAAAACGCCAGGGTTATATATAACCATTAACAAGAAAATGAAAGGAGGGAAGGAAACTGTATGTCATTCATCACCTGCATTCCAGTCACAGACTTCAGGACTCCCCAGATGATGTGCTTCTTAACTCGTGAGAAGAGTCTTCGCCAAGTCCCAGTAAACTCGACTCGGTGAAATTGATCCATCAGTAATTTCAGATCATTTACAACAAATCTTTGCCCTTCATATGTAACCAATAACTCAACCTGCAAGAATTAATGCACGATTTTTAGTGGAAATTTGAATTATTGCATCATAAGTGATGATAGATAACAACAGCTTCACCAAAAAGCCCAAAACTACCCACCTGGCTAATTTTGATATTGTGAAACTCCATCATCTTTCGTGGCCTAGATCTCTTCTCTTCATGTGACTTAGCCACCTTTTTTTCCTCATGAGATGAGCGACCAGCTTTGACACCTTTGGAATCTTTTGATTTATTCTTAGAGGCTTCATCATGTTGCTCAGTAGAACCAAATGGTCCATCTTTTGAGGAAGAGAAGCTTTGTAAGACAAGTTCATTAGCTACAGATTCTGCCAGAGTCTCTTCCCAAGTTCTGTCAAAAGACGATGTCCTTCTCAACTCAGGGGTTGTACCAGTACCAGGGTTTGCTTTGACATTTTGTGGTTTGGATGCCTGCAAGCAGGTTACCAAAACTCATTATGAGAAATCCAGCATCTAAAAATAATATAAATTAGGAGAACATAAGGAAAAAAGAAGAAGCTATATTCTTCCCTAGCTCTCCTATCAATGCAGCACGATATTAGTATTCCCTGATATTATTAATATTTTGACTTGAGAACCATGTATTAGACAATTCATCAAATACTCACTTGAGTTGAATCAACATGGACAGAAGGCTGACTTGTTGCAGGAAATAGCACTGCAGAGATACCAGATTTGGATGAGGCCTCGGGCTCTCTTGTTGAGTGACTGCTTGAAGCAGAAGCTTCATGGACTGATGAACCTTTCTTTACACGCCTTGCACCAGCAGTGGTTGAAACCTTCCAAACCTCCTGTATAAATAACTATTATTTTAACTTCTGACATAATTTATCTGCAAATTTAGCTTGGATTTTGCAGACAAGGTAATAAGAGATTTGTAATCCTAGACTAACCTGTCGGCGTTGGGAATCTTGTTCTTCTTCTTGAAAGAAATACTCCCACATCATTTTGTACATCGTCTCTGTTAAATGGATCTTAAGGGGATAAATCTCTACCTATAGTGAAAAGTAAGTTCACATTAGAAACAAGTTGAACCAGTCTTGATATTTCAAGCAAACCTCTCATGAATAATAAATTTTAATTTCTGATTCTGAAATCCTTTTGTACTCGACACATCTCAGTTCATTATAAAATGGAATATCATTGATGATGCAATATTTAATCAGTAGTTCCTTCTTTGGAAATAGTTATTAGCCCAATTCATTCGACATGATTGACAGTTACGGTTGAAATGGTAGATTCCCCCAGGGCCCCCTGACAAAAAAAATATCATCCTTATTTCTTCTGAAACTCCTAGAATAAGAGCATAAATTCCACATTTTGCAGAAAAACCCACATAATGCAGATTTAACATTTTCTAGCCCCTTGATATTTACATTTTTATTCTTCCATTGCAATTGGCTGTTTAATATGAATGTGAACTTCCATTGTTCTGCAGCGATTTTTCTATGGAATAAGCTGTTTGGGATTTTTGGAGAGTCCCGGATCTGCCCTTTGGACTTGCATTACTTTCTTCTTATTAAATTTAGGGGTTTTGGTTCTCGTAAAGAAACAAGGATCTTGTGGCAGTGCTCTGTATTTGCTGTTCCTTGGCATTTATGATTGGAAAGGAATGCTAGAATTTTCAAGGACTCATTTTCGACCCTAGATTTCATTTGGAATTTCTCACACTTCTCTCAGTTCATTGATTCTAAAAGGATAGGGTGACTTTTTTGGCTTCCTTGTGGTGCTCCCTTAACGTTTGCTTTAGAGGGGTGTCTTTGTTAGACATGCAAAGAGATTGATCTGCTTTGTTGCATGGCTCAAGCTCCTAGGCTATTGTTGTTTCTTTTTGTATGTTTTTTATGATGTCTTATCCTCTTTCTTTGTACTATTCTCTTCTCCTTTAATAATATTTCAAATATATATATATATATATATATATATGAATGTGAACTTCACACTGTATTAATTTTTTTTTCAAAGGAAGGTGTATTTTAGGCATGTTTATGATAGACCTTTGTTGGTAAAAGCTAACCAGGCCAACTTGATTTCAACATACAACAATCCAACAGCTGTAACACCTTGGAAAACATGTTAGGCTTGTATATGGATACAGAGATAGCCTAATATCTGCTTAACATGTCTGTATAATTTTGTGATTTTCTGAGTATGTTTAGTTTCTTTGCTGTAATACTATTTGTGAGAAATAGTTATTATTAGCCTCGGAAATCGCTTAAACTGCTCAGTTAATGAAAATAAATGTGGAGACTTTATTTCTAGGTCACAAATGTGTGAATTGTGCTACAGTTAAAATATGAGGATAATCAGAGTTAGTTTGGTATTTTTAAGCATACTGGGTGTATGTTTTAATGCCGGATTGACTAGTCACAGATATGGAAAAATGTGATAATGGTGAAACAGAATTTTTAATGAATCTCAGGATTTATTTTGAATCTGTTGGAAGTTAGGAACTTGGATTTGGTGGAATCTAAGTGTTCTTAGCAGATCGAAAATTTTGGAACCACTTTGTGGTTATCTTAAAGGTAGCAAAGTTAGACTTTGCTATTGTTGTTGTTCACGTCAGAATAGAAAGGAAAACAGAAAAGAGAAGAGAAAAGGGAGAAAAGGGAGTTGAGGAAGGGAAGAAGAGAAGGAAGAAGGAGGATTCAAGTGGAGGCTTGGCTTCATCTTCAAGATCTTCATCTCAGCTACAAGAGGTAGGGGTTCATGATACTTTAAACTTCACTTCTACTCATTTTTCATGTTAGGCTTATTTGAGGTTTAATATGCCAAATTGAGTTCTTGTGTTTTGAGTGATTTTCTTGCTTGGATAAGTTCTAAATGTGGTTTATGACTTGTTCATACTAAGAGTTTGGATTAGAAACTGAAAATTCTCCATTTGGACCTAAAATGCTCTAAGTGTTGATTTTAGGGGTTTGGTTGAGTGATTTAGTGTTTTAATCCATTTTTGATGAAATCAATTGATGTTTTATGTTTCTTTCATGTTAGTGAACTTGTTAGGAACTTAAAATTACCTAGAAACCAACTTGGAGTGTTGGATTTTCATGAGAAAAATGAATGGAACAGTACCGGGTTTGCAGAATTCTGCAAAACCTGGGTTCTGCTGCGCAGGTTTTCAGTCTTCGCAAACAGAGACCACCACACCGCGGCGTGGGTGTATCACACCTAGGCGTGAGCTGCTGGAACTTCCAACATTGAGTTTTTGATGTTTGGAATTTCCTAAGTGATGGGATCACTTATATATGCTTTCCTAAGTGTGTTGAGGCACTAATGGGAGTAATTCTTGGAGAGAATGACCAACTAGCATATATGAGAAGTTTGGAAAACCCTTAGGCACCCAAAGTGATGGGATTTGCCTTAGGATGAGATTGGAGAACCTATGGGCGACCTAAGTGTAGGAAATGCCTTAAGATAGAAATGTGGGACCCTAGACAACCAAAGTGAGGTGGAGTGTCAAAGGGTACTATGTTTGGACACCTTAGGCTTCCATTGTGTGATGGAATGCCATAGGATAATCTTGAAAACCTTAAGCATCCAAGTGTGATGGAATGCAATAAGATAGTGTTTAGAACCTTGTTCAACATGAGGTTGACTTTGAAATCACTTGTGAAGTGATGGTGTAGGATTCTAGACACAAGAGTGTTAGTTTTGCTAGAGACATGGAGTGGTTCCTTTATGTGATAGAGTTGAACCAAGAGAGCATGTGTTCTAGTTAGGGTCTTTCATTTGGTTAAAGTGAACCTTGTGATGGGATTTGTGAAACCCTAAGCATCATTTGAGAAGTAGAATGTCATAGGTTAATACCTAGAACCTTAAGCAATATGGAGTTTCCTTGGGATTCACTTGCGAAGTGATGAAGTGAGGAACTAGGTGTTGTATGCTAAGTGTGCTTAGCAAATAGTATTTGTTATCATGCATAGGTTGTTTCTTTGTGTAGAAAGTAAGCCGGAGATGCGTGGATGACATTTACTACCTCGTGAGACAAGGATAAGGTATAGAAAGGACTAGAAACGTGACCTTGCACCTTATGTGATAAGTGAGTTTGGTTGGTTAGTTTGTTAGTTTTCCTTAGTCACTCGGTTAGGGAGGACCTAGTGATGATTGTGTGTATTTGCGAAATACATTGCATATCTTCTTTTCAAACTTGTTGTCTTGCTATTTTCCCATGTATTGTAACCTAATATGGTGTGCACAACCATTTGGCCAAAGAGTTGTAGGTAATCAGTCCAGGAATTCTTCAGAATGAGGACTAGTCCTAGATTCTCATAGCAGAAGCTCATTATGGTCAGGGTTATCGGTATGAGGGTGGTAATAGTACTCTTACGTTGGTGAGAGGAAAGTACTCACCTATGACCAAGTGGGCTCATGCTTTTAGGCCTAACCTGCTCAGTATATACAAGGGAACAGGGAGTTCTTGGGAAATAAGTAAGTGGCATGCGTTTTCAAAAAACTAAAATCTACATCAACACTGCATAATCATTTACTAGGATATTATGTGAGCATAACCATATATCATATCATAAAGCATTGCATTTGTTGGTAATTGTATGGGCAGTTGCCTTGCTTGTCGCTTGTCGCTTGTCGCTTGTCGCTTGTTGGTTGCTCGATGATATCTCACAATTGTATGGGCAGTTGTTTGATATCATTGATTGTCGTATATGTGGGATAGGATTTATAGCTTGCCTTGTGAATGTTACATAGAGTAGTATGTATATTCTAATAGTATTGAGCAGTGGCTCAATTATCTATTGCAGGCTTAATCTTATGTTTTTGTAAGGTTTGTTCATCGGGAATGAATGAACACTGGTATTGGAATGCTTATACTGAGAAATTGTGATTTCTCACCCCATTTGTGTTTCCATATAAATCTAGGTACAGGTAAAGGGAAGCAGAAGAAACCAAAGAACTTGTGTAGTGATTTTGTTTCTTGTAATAAATATGTTGTACATTTATTTCCTGCTACCTTGAATTTGTAAAAGTTATGTATTACAGTTTGCCTTGAGAGACTGATGATGTATATATATGGCTTTTTGTTATTCAAGCTCTCCATATTTATTTATGTGAATGAATAATATGAGTTTAGTTTGTTGTTTAGGTTAGAAGTAGCATTGCTAATACTGCTTATCCAAGTATATGTGCGATATACTAGGTTACCGGTATTAGGATGTTACAACAACTACTTAAAGCCCACCAAAATTTAGCAGCACATGGGTAATGACCTATGATGCATCGGTAGGGCTCTCAAGCCGCCGTACCTGTGTCCAGTGCGTTTCAGGTACAGGTACCGTACTAAACGGAAGAAAACATGTGCAATGCTTGAGACAGTGAACAACGAGATTCCAGCTGCGAGTCTGCGACGCCTGAGATGGTGAGCCTTGCCGCTGTATCATTGCTCATCTTTACTCTTTTTGCTTTTGTAACCCACGGTAATTCACTCTGCGTGTTATTTGAAATTACGAAGACGAGAAAGAGACTGGGAGTAGTTCACCCATTGAATATTAATATTATATAGATGACTTTTGTTTGTTTTATTTGGCAATGGGCAGCTTAGGATCTTTTATTACATTATATAAGTGACTTTTATCTTATTTGGCAATTGGCATAATGTGATTTTTTTTATTATATTATTCTGTTTTTTGACTTATTCAAAGTTTTATTTGACAATTGGCACTTTGGCAGCTCCAGTTATTTCAAATAACATGTTTTATAATTTTTTATAATGATTTTATATGCTTTTTTTATATTTTATGAAATTATGGGTATATGTATACATGCATATGTTTTGCCGTATCTTATCGTACCCGTATCCTAATTTTTTTTAAAATGTCGTATCTCTGTACCGTACCCGTATCGTACTGGATACCCATACCCGTATCCGTGCATCATAGGTAACGACATATTAATAATGTACCAGCTCTAAAATGTACGTGCCATATAAATTTCTTCTTACACTGATGCTCGATATGGCATATCTTCTTAAACTTACAAATCCTCAGTATATGGAGCGAATCAAAGTGCAAAAACATTATGATACTAACTTGACAAGACTATATTATCTTTGGACAGGGTATACTTGAGATAACTCTATTACAGTATGACATATGGCCTCAATTTTAATCAATGACCACCAAAAAAAAAAAGGAAAGAAAAACCCCTAATTAGAAAAAGAATGGATTGGATTCTATTGTTCTGCATTGAATTTCCCTAAGGATCCAAATAACCTAAAGGAAGCGATTACCTGGAAAAGTTCAAGGGGAGAATTTCCATCCTTCGGAGCTCCCTGTTTAGCATCTACTTGAAGCATCACTTTTCTGGAAAAATAATTGTTAAAAAAGGAAGCCATCATGCAATATTAGGATGCCAACAATATAGAATACAAATACAGCAGGATTTAATATGCAGCTGTTCATCCCTTACAAAACCTATAGAAAAATTTCTAAATAGCAGTATATATAAGAACATTTTCAGAGAGCCACCCTCCAAATTAACTACTTCAGAGACATACATATAGCAATCATTAAGGAGCAGAATATGCCCACTTTTTTTATTGTTTTGATAAAAAGAATCTGCCCACTTTAAATGTTTCAATTGCATGCAATTTAGTTACTGTATAAGCTCTGTGTCAGTGGCAGGAATTATCATGTCAAAAGACACTGAATAACACAAATAACAATTTCAACATTTCATTCATATTTTGCCCATTCAATGGAATAGGCATGACTTTGTAAGTCTTGCGCCTTTTGCTTTGTTGAAAGATAGCCCTTTAGAAAATGAGTTAAAAGCCACCATGAATTGGTTTCACTTATCTTATTATCTAACATTATGGTCTTGTAGTCATCATATCCAAATGATACTAAGATATAATGGGGAGGAAATTTTTCCAGGTTTACTTTCAATGGTTATACAGAGATGATATAGGTTCAAAAATGCAATGGAATAACAGCACCTAGACAGATTGTAGAAAAGCTCAGACATTCACCCCTCGAGATAGATCAATTATATAATTCAGCTAACAGAGTAAGGAACAATGGTTTTTGTTATGAGACATCTAAATAAGAACCGGTTCATGTAATTAAAAAAAAAAATTTGTGAGGGAGAATGGAATGACAAGAAATGACTCTTCTTTTGGAAAATATTTGAAGAGAAACATATTTCATATATAAGAATGATGAAAGGGGAAGGTTAAGTTTCTAAACATCTTTTCCTCCATCAGAATGCCAAATGCAGCATGAGAAAAGAAAATGCGGCTTGCTGAACTGTAGATAGACAGGGAAATTTTGTTTTATAGTTTTACTTTTATATGCGAGGGGGTGCATCCTTTTTCACACTTCCTGTATCATGCCCACAAGCACAACAAATGGGCGGAGAGAGAAAAAAAGAGAGAGAATAGCGCATTTGGAAACCTAAGGGGGGAAGGATGGAATTGAACTTGAACTCAAAACATAATCAGAATGGTAAGACAATGCGTGGAACAGCAAAGCAATAAATATCATAAAATCAACCTATAAGCACCAAAAAATTAAGAAAAAGTCCAGGAAAAATTACATACTTTCCCCATTCGGGTGGAGGATTCCATGCTGACAAGAGCATATCAGACTTGGCATTAGGCAGGCAGTTTCTGACAACAAAATATTTTGTTGTAAACTGAGCAATGCCCACATCCTTGTAATCCCGGTCAAAGTCACAAATCTAAGTGTTTGGCAGAATGAAACTGAATTAGCATACACTTGCAAATTGAAACCAAAAAGAAATGAATTAGGAAAATTACAAAATTAAGTGCTGCCAAGGAACTGCCATTCTCAGGCATAGGAATAAAGACAGGAAAGAACAACTAAACTAGAAAAGACTAATGTGATTTTTTCCTTTGTCTCATATAGCAGTCAGAGAAAAGACATTCAAAGGCTAGCTAAGGTAGAAGAAAACTATTAATCGTGTAGCAATGCCTTCTATATCTAGTCCATGGAGAAATTTTGAGTCTTCATGTAGGAAACTTTTGGAATGCATCTAATACATATATTAAGCCAGACTTGGTACTGAGAAGATTTGATATTGAGAGAGCAGTTCATACTTCCCAAGAAGCAGATTTAAAGTGGACTCTGAGTTTTGGAAGGAAACATACAGAGAAGTAAGAGAAAACCAAGTTTGCAAAATAATTCTTACCATGTCATTAATCTCAGCTTCAGCGAAGGATTTACCATCAACAAGCATGCTCCAAACAACTTTATTAATTTGCAATGATATGCGCATAGCATAGGAAGGACTTTTGTTCTTCTCCTTCTCCATTAGCCGTAGCTGTGCAGCTTTTTGCAGAGCCATCCTTAATGATACAGATGCTGCCTTTCTAGATTTTTGTGCACTTACAAGTTCTCTCTTCAGTCCTTGGACCTGCCAGTGTTTTACTACTGTTGATTAGGTATGACTATTCGTCATCTACTAAAATATACAGATAAATACAAAAATAGTCTATGCATCTCAAAACTATATCAGAAACACAACCATAGGGAGAATATACTAGTGAAAGCTTTCAATTCCTCAAATGCCAAAAAATGCAATATCCTTCCCCTACTCCTTAAAAAAGGGCAGATAATCCAAACCGAGATGGTAGCGAAGTCACTAATGAGTAGAACCATAAATTTTCATGGGATGCTGTCCCCACTGTGAGCAACATTATTAAGAATAAAAAGACCATAATTCTCAAAACTGGAGTGCACCTGCCACTTCAATCAGAAAACCAGTGATCCAGCTTGTTTACCAGTCTTTTTAGACCTTAATAGCTGGGGTTTAACTTAACTGGTTAATGAGTCAACGAACTGGCCAGTTGTGCCGGTTATAACCAGCCGGTTATTCATGAAATCAATCCAGTTCATTGACTAAACAGGTCAGTGAACCCAGTATCAAACCCAACACTCGACTTTATTTAACTAAGGCCTGTACCATTAAAGCCAACTTGATCCTTGTGTAAGATATTATAAATTATATGTCCATTTCAGTCCTCCAAAATATAAGTGTCGTCAGGTTGGTCCTCCAATTATTATATACATTAAATTGGTCCTTTAATGTCAATCTATGCCATCAAATTGGTCCTTAAAAGGATGAAAATGAAAACATAAAGTGTCATTGAAGGACCAATTTCATGTCGCCTATAAATAGAGGACCAATGCGATGTTGATTATATCTTTAGTGGACCAAAATGGACATTTACTCATAAATTTTTTTTAGACTTAATAGATGAATAGTAAATCTTTACATACATCAACAGGAACATTTAAAGTTTTAAAAATTGATATACCAACTAAAAGATTTTTAAAAAATCAAAATACACGTTGTCTCGGTATTAACAAATTAAAAATTTTAATATACTATGCAAATTATTACTTTCAAAAATTTAAATTTTTTTATCATAATAACATATTAAACATAAAAAAAAAAATCATATGTTCCCTACACCTATGGTTGGTATTATGTTGTTAACTGAACTCATTTATGATTTTAACATATGGACGATAATAAAATATTTTATGTATGTTTTATTAATATTTAATATATCAAATAAATTTATATTATATAATAAAATATATTTATAACAGTAACTATAGTTTGACCACTGAACCATGAACCACCCTCTTTTCCAGTTCATTGAGCAATTCAGTTTTCAAAACTGTCAAGAAACAACTTTCCCAAAAGCTTAAGTTGTTAGGTGAAGGATCACAAATGGTTTTATATCTAACACGTCCCCTCACGTAAGAATCCTTTGGGCTTGAAGCATGAAGCATGGACAATGCACAGGCCCACCTACCTTGTTCTGAAATTCAACTTTTTATTTGGAAGAATGGGGGTGCCAAGGATCCAACTCTAGACCATTTGGTCATAGAGGTTCTGATACCATGTCAAGAAACAACTCTCTCAAAAGCTTAAGTTGTTAGGTGAAGGCTCATAAATGGTTTTATATCTAACAAAAACATTGAAAAAGACAGAGGATACAACTGAATGTCACCATAAAGAACTGCCAAAAGATCATATAGGTGCACAAGTAAGATATTTCAGTTCAATACTATCAATCCCAAGCATGGGATATACCTAAAAGTGTAAGCAATTCATAAAACAACAGAGTCATGCACTGAATGCGAATCGAGGGCAAGCTTTGATGAGGTGAAAAAACAAAGGGGCCAGATTAGAGGATTATAACTTACCATTATCATAATTCAGGCATTTAATGTACGTTAATTTGCAAACATTCAGCAACAGAAATCACCCAACAGAAATAAAGTGTACAGTGCCAGCCAGAATGTTGATGAAAACTAAAAAGTAGGATATCTGAGCTAAAGTAATTAATGATATCCACCTACCATTAACATTTGGGCAACAAAAACACAGAAATCATGGAATTTTAACATTTAATCTGTTTCATACTGTACAAAGGAAGAAGGCTAACTTAGCCTCATCCTAAGTACTCCTTTTCTTATATTAAATTTCTTCTTTTATATAAAAAGAAAGACTTCTCTATCATTAATTTACTATTCACAGCTAATAAGTTTATCAACTTCTGCCAATTGATACTAATATTTCAAGTACTGCAACCATAAAAATATCACCAAGCAAAGTACTAGCCTGATTTCTTTTTAGTGTATAGAAAGACCAGAATATTTTAGAACAAGCATCGATAATGGGATTCAAATTATCCAGTCACATCGTTTAAAAGATTGTTAACAAGATCCATTTCTTACCAACATGGATCTTCCACCAGCTATCATCCACAAGTCACTTTCCTTTTCTGGATGTAGATCTCCAGAAGTGTCGCACCAAAGAGACAATTTTCGAATATCATCAAGAAGCAACTTCTGTTCCCTCTCTTTTTGTTCAAGGTTGATTTTTGCAAGTTCAACCTCTTCAACACCATCAGGAACCACCTCATCTGCTTCCTCTTCAACATCTTCATCATCTTCAGCAGGAAAGGACAGGCTACTTTTTCGAGGCCTGAGTTGTGTACAATACACATATTTAATTTGAAGAGTTCATCATATAGCACAGAACATCTTGGATTTTGCTTTACGTTTCTTGAAGGGCAAAAAGAGATCAAATCTACGTAACAATCACTTAATTTAACAAACTAGATTATCTAAATTAAAACTTAATCTATGAATAAAAAACATATCAGACTGATATAAATAATTTCATTAAGAACAGTAAATTTAAAAAGAAAGCTATTGCAGCATGATAAACATCTAACCAATGCTTCAGGTAAATATCTGCAATAAAGAAGCAGTGTAGAGCCTGATAATACATAGAGCTGATGTGCAACTTCACCATGCCAAATAACTAAACCTACAAAAACACCATCTTGTTCTATCCATATAAAATAACAGCTGACAAATCTGACCCAAATAAAATATCTGGTGTCTGAACCTCTTGAAAGAAATGATAGTGATCCTACCTATATAGTCATTTATGTGGGAATATACTTGTTTTAATAAGAACAACCAGACCTACATTGGCACCATTAAAAATTTGAAAGAGTAATAAATAGTGTAAATGATAGGTACCTAATTAACAAAGAGAATAAACTGAATATTCTTTGTATTAATATGAAACTCAGGTCTGATATCAAGGTGATAACAGAACCTGTATTACAATGAAAAAAGAAGTCTAGGCACTTCGAGAAGCCTAGGGTCTCCCAATTCCCAGCCTAAATCCAGCCTCCCCCACTAGTCTCTTTCCTATCTTTTATAACTGACCTCACCCCATTCCCACGTTCCTTTCAGCCCCAATCGTGCAAGTTAGTTATTTTCTCCCTCCTCTCTCTCTTGGTTTTGATCCCCTACACCGCACCTCTTCTTTTTCCTCTCATAGACCTTAGTGGCTCTATCAACTCTCCCCCCTCAAAACTCTCCTTGCCCTCAAGGAGGAACCCAGGGAAGTGTTCCCTGAGGTCATCCACCAGCTCCCAAGAATTCTCAAACTCGGGTAAACCTTGCCATTTGACCAAGACCTCAACTTCTTCCTGGCTGTTCCTGCGTGTAGCTCGAGCTTCTTCTGGTTGGGCTTTTAATTCCCATTCTTCATCCATAAAGGAAGGTAAAGGCTGGCTGAAAGTAGTAGGTGCAATGGACTTTTTCAACAGGGAAGCATGAAAAACAGGATGCACCTTGCTCTCTTCGGGTAGCTTCAACTGATAGGCAACTGGGCTGATTTTCTTCACAATTTCATAGGGACCGTAATACCTGGGGCTCAATTTCTGATTCACTCGTTTAGCTAAGCTTTTGAGCTTATACGGCTGAATTTTCAAGTACACCATGTCCCCCACCTCATACTCCACTTCTCTTCTATGTTTATTGGCCTGAACTCTCATTCTGTTTTGTGCTTTCAGCAACTGCTCTCTCATTTCTTCTAGCATGTGATTCCTCTGGGCAGTTAACCTATTAACCTCCTCTACTGAAGATAAAGTCACATCTCCCTTAATTAAAACAGGAGGGTCCCTTCCATATACAGCTTGGAAAGGAGTTGTTTTAATGGCTGAATGATAATTGGTATTGTACCAATATTCTGCCCAATTGAGCCATTTTGGCCACTGCCGCGGTTTTGCCCCTGTAAGACACCTCAAATAAGCCTCCAAACACCTGTTCACTACTTCGGTTTGTCCATCCGACTGTGGGTGATAAGCACTGCTGAATTTCAGCTTTGTTCCAGCTTGCTTAAATAGCTCAGTCCAAAAGGGACTAAGGAAAACTCGGTCCCGGTCTGAAACTATTGAGGAAGGGAACCCATGGAGACGAACTATCTCCTTGATGAATGATGCTGCTATGTCCTTGGCCGTGAATGGATGGCTTAATGGAATGAAATGGGCATATTTGGTTAGACGATCCACCACCACCATAATCGTATCCAACCCATAAGCTCTTGGCAGTCCCCCTATAAAGTCCATTGAGATATCTGACCAAACCTGAGTAGGAATGGGCAAAGGCTGCAATAAACCCCCTGGGCTCAAACTCTGATATTTATTCCTTTGACACACCTCACAAGCTTGCACATACCGCTGAATGCTCTTCTTCATGCCTTCCCAGAATACCCATCCGGAAATCCTCTTGTAGGTTCTAAGGAACCCTGAATGCCCCCCTATTGCTGAATCATGAAACTCCTTGAGGATTGTGTAAATCCTTGGAGAATCCTTAGGAATCACCATCCTCCCTTTATAGAACAACCTCCCCTTTTTCATTTGGTACCCTGGATGTGAATCCGAATTACCCAATAAGTCTTGGACAATTCCCTTCAATTTCGAATCTTCCTGTACCTCCTCTTCTAACCCTTCCCATGCTGGACAGTGAATGGTAGTGAGAATCCAGCATTGCATTTGCCTTGATAAAGCATCGGCTGCACTGTTTTCCTTTCCTGGTTTGTATTTAATTTCAAAATCAAACCCTAACAGTTTGGAAACCCATTTCTGCTGCTCCTCACCCATGAGCCTCTGTTCTGCAAGGAATCTCAGACTTTTCTGATCAGTGTGCACCTTGAAATGTCTGCCCAACAGATAGTGCCTCCATTTCTGGACTGCTAGGACAATTGCCATGAGTTCCCTTTCATACACTGACTTCCTCTGGGCCCTCTCTGACAAGGTTTGACTCATGTAAGCCACGGGTCTGCCTTCTTGCATAAGGACTGCCCCTATGCCTTTTCCTGATGCATCCGTCTCTAACACAAATGTTTTCTCAAAGTCAGGGGCTGCCAATACGGGTAAGGTAGTCATGGCTTGCTTGAGTTGTTCAAATGCAGTTTGTGCTTCACTGTCCCACTTGAAATTGTCCTTCTTGAGCTGCTGTGTCAGTGGCCAAGCAATTTTTCCATAGTTTCTCACAAACCTCCGGTAATAGCCCGTCAAACCTAAGAATCCCCTTAGTCCTTTCACATCTGTAGGAGTGGGCCATTGTAACATATCTTTAACTTTATTAGGGTCAGCTGAAACTCCTCTGCCTGAAATCAAATGTCCCAAGTATTCAAGTTGTCCTTGGCCAAAGGTGCACTTCTTCTTATTAGCAAACAGCCTATTGTCCCTAAGCACTTGTAACACTAGCTTCAGGTGCTCCTTATGACTTCCCTCATCACGGCTGTAAACTAAAATATCATCGAAGAAAACAAGGGCAAACTTCCTCAAATAGGGCCTTAGGACTCGGTTCATAAGTGCTTGAAAAGTTGAAGGGGCATTAGTAAGGCCGAAAGGCATAACCATATATTCATAATGCCCTTCATGAGTCCTAAAAGCTGTTTTTGGGATATCTTCATCTCTCATGCGAATTTGATGATATCCCGATTTCAAGTCCAGTTTGGAAAAGATGACTGCACCCCCTAGCTCATCTAATAGCTCATCAATTACTGGAATTGGAAATTTATCAGGTATCGTTACTCTGTTTAAAGCCCTATAATCAGTGCAAAACCTCCATCCTCCATCTTTTTTCTTAACTAAAATAACAGGGCTAGAAAAGGGGCTAGTACTAGGCCTAATGATGCCTGCTTGTAACATTTCCCTCACGATCTTTTCTATCTCATTTTTCTGGTAATAGGGATACCTGTATGGCCGTACATTAGGAATCTGAGCTCCTTCCTTCAAGGTAATGGCATGATCTTGTTCTCTCCTAGGGGGTAACCCCTTGGGTTCCTGGAATACATCAGTGAAGGCTCCCAAAATGTCCTCCATGTTTGCTGCTGGAATCGGGGAATGCTCATCCTCCTTATAGAGTGGGTGATACTCTACATAATATCCTATTCCTTCATCTTGCAGGGCTTTGATCATGGTCTTCCAGGAAGCATGGGTTTTGCAGAGGGATGGATCTCCTCTTAAAATCACCTTGCTGTCCCCCTTCCTCCATTTAATAATCAGGTTCCTGAAATTGGCCTCAATATCCCCCAAACTAGCTAGCCAATCCATACCCAATACCACCTCCGTGCCTCCTAGATCCATCATGAAAAAATTCTGTTCAAACTCCACCCCTTGCACCGTGAATTTCACCCTTTTACACACCCCTTTATTTCTCACCTTCTCCCCTGAGCCAACCTCCACCGTATACTCTGGAGTATCCTTCACTACCAGTTTCAGTTCCCTTGCTAGCTCCTTAGAGATAAAATTGCTGGTTGCTCCTGAATCTACTAAGACCAACACTGGCCTCTCCTCAATCTTGCCCCAAATTTTAAAGGACTGATTGGAGGTTAGGCCCTCTTTACTCCTTAAAGACAGTTGGAGTGTTTTGGCCTCTAATTCAAGCTCCTCTTCTTCCTCTGACTCCTCCCCTGCCTCATCCTCATCACCTCCTTCCCACAACACTAGCTGGAAATGCTTGAATTTACACACATGCTCCTTTCCCCATTTTTCCCCACACTTGAAACAGAGGCCCTTCCTGCTCCTCTCCTCAAGCTCGGCTTGACTGAGCTTCCTCCCTGCTGCAAAATTCTTCTCTCCTTTGGGCTCCTCGGCTGATTTGGGTTTGTTAGACGCTGGATTACCATAGTTGGGCTTATACCTGAAAGTGTTGGCTCGATTACCCTCCCCCATGGGCCGCGTTTTGGAGCTGTAGGCCCGATCCTTCCAGTTCACCTTCTCCTTCATTGTAGGCCCCCCTTTCTGCAGCGCCCAATTCTTTTCCTCCAACAGCAACGCCCTGTCCATGAGCTCCGACAAGGATCTCGCCTCATACAACTTAAGCTCTGCCTGGATTTCCTCCTTGAGACCATTCAGAAAAATACTTTCCAGCATCACCCGCTCCTCCTTCTTCAAAGGTGCGATGAACATCTCAAATTTTTCTCGATATTCCATCACCGATCCCGTCTGCTTGATGCTCAACAAGGGACCCAAAAGGTTTTGGACCAGCCCTGGCTGGAATCGGCGGATAACAGCCCTTTTGAACTCCTCCCAACTCCTCTGCATGGCTTGTTCCTCCCACCACTGGTACCAGTTTAAGGCACGATCCTCCAAAGCCATCACTACCACATCAAGTTTCTCATTCTCCAACACCGACTGTAACTTAAAGAACCTCTCCACCTTCACAATCCATCCATACGCATCATCCCCATTGAACATAGGGATTTCCAGCTTCCTTCCTCCTACTGCGTACATTGGTGTTTGGCTACTCTCCCTACTCACTGATCGTGAGCGTGACCCACCCGACTGACTACCTCCGCCCCCGTCACCCTCTTCACTGTCCGGGGTTCTCCGACGTCGGGTCCGTCCCCTGCGCCTCCGATTTCTTCTTTGGAGAAGTTGTTTAATCTCGTCCATCGCCCTCTCCAATTTTCCAACCCCTCGCTCCAAATTCTCCACTCGTGATTCCATTACGTTGCGCGTGACGACCATTCAAGCTCCAGGATGTGAGCTTTGATACCAAATTGATAGGTACCTAATTAACAAAGAGAATAAACTGAATATTCTTTGTATTAATATGAAACTCAGGTCTGATATCAAGGTGATAACAGAACCTATATTACAATGAAAAAAGAAGTCTAGGCACTTCGAGAAGCCTAGGGTCTCCCAATTCCCACCTAAATCCAGCCTCCCCCACTATTCTCTTTCCTATCTTTTATAACTGACCTCACCCCATTCCCACGTTCCTTTCAGCTCCAATCGTGCAAGTTAGTTATTTTCTCCCTCTTCTCTCTCTTGGTTTTGATCCCCTACACCGCACCTCTTCTTTTTCCTCTCATAGACCTTAGTGGCTCTATCAGTAAACATATAAATGAATTGCTACAATTGTAGATATGAAACATAGTGCAGATAAATACTACTGATACAAGGAGTCACAACATACATGAGTGTTTGAAGTAGGTAAATAGATAAAAAGTGATTTAGAATGAGTGCAAAGAAAGAGTGGGTTAGTCCTTACTTTGGAAGGCGTGCAAAGAGAAGATTGGTCAACACATCCAGCATGACCTGGAACTGGCGAGATGTCATTGTTGCTGTTATATTATGAGAATTAAATGTGAGCTCCTTCAAGGGCTTCACCTGCAGTAGAAAGTGTTTTTTTTTTAAAGATAAAAAGCATTCAAAATAAAATATTGACCACAGCCATGATAAACGGCACATATAAACTGGAGAAACATACTCTTTAAAGATATGCATGTCTGGGGAATGCATGCATTTACTTAGGCTTGGCAATCTTGCACCGCCCAGCAGGTACCCAACCCGCACGGGGCGGGTTTAAAACCCGCTCTGCTGTGGAGCGGGGCAGGTGCAGGTTTTGGTCAATGTTATATTAGGAAATTATATTAGCACATGTTTATATTATTAGCTGTCAATCTATTAGCTATAGTTTAGGAAATTAATATCCCTGTAATTTCTCTCTTTATTTATTGTAATCAGTGTATATATATCAATGATCATGTGTGTAGCATAATACACACAATTCTCCAAACACTTCTTCATGGTATCTAGAGCCTAAAAGAGAGGCAACCCTAGAACCCTACATACCCGGTGGACCCACTATCCTCCGGTGACAAATTTTTTCGGCCAACCGTGTCTTCACTCCGGTTCGCCGTGCCTCGTCCGCCCGCCACCACCATAGGAAGCCGCGCCTCCTCCTGCTCGGCCTAACCCCAAAAGCCCAGGCCCAGAGCTTCTCACACACGGCTCCACACGCCGGCAACGTGTTCTGCCCAGATCCACACGCGCCACCTTCCCAACGAGCGTGCCGGCGCGTCTGAGCCTCTTTCCCACAGCTGCTTCCATCGCTGGTCTCGTTTCTCCGTCTCCGGTCTTCTCCTCTTTGTCACGTTTCTGCCCCCAAGCCAGCATGTCCACCTTTGGACATCCCTCCGACGTGTCCTCAGTCCTCAGTTTCACCTCTGTTCCACTCATTCCCTGCGAAAAATTGGTCGACTCCGCCAACAACTCCTAGTCCGCTGATGTGGAGTTATGGTTCGAAGGGCAAGGCTGCCATGATCATTTAGTCACGCAGGCCAAGGATACTCCAACGATGTCAATTGCTTGTACAACATTGTTTCAAACTTGATGGCCGTTAAGAAACAAGACATGGATATGCAGACGTATCTGGGTAAGCTTGATCATCTTATTGCTAAATTTGATGCTCTCATGCCATTCACTGACAATGTAGCCAAACATGCAGAGCAACGTGGAAAATTCTTTATGGTTCTTGCACTTGCCGGTCTCCCACCTAAACTTGACTCGGTCCGTAATTAGATTCTCTCAAGCTCTTCGGTTCCAAGCTATGATGCCATCTCCGAACAACTATTGTGTATCTCCACTCCTTCGGTCTTTACCCCACCCTCTGTTCCTGCTGACTCTTCCACGCTGGTCTCCCAATCCAGCAACCGGGGTGGCCGTGGAGGAGGTCGAGGTGGTAACCGTTCCCGTCCTCGTTGCACTTATTGCAAACGCTTTGGTCACATTGAGGAACAGTGCAAAACTAAAGCCAACCAACAGTTCAGAAGTGTGAATGTTGGTCAGGTTGTTCCATCTGAGTCATCTGAAGATGTTTCCCTGTCTGCCGCTAAGTATAATGAGTATATCCAGCTCAAAGTAGCCCATCAATCCACTACACATGTCGTTTCTGTTGCTCAGACCGGTAATCCTGTTGCCTTTATCTCACAGTCCTCTTCCCTCAGACCCTGGATTCTTGATTCAGGCACTTCTGATCATATGTCTGGTAACAAATCTCTTTTTTCCTCCCTCACCTATATAGATACACTCCCTAGTGTCACTTTGGCCAATGGTTCCCAAACCATAGTCAAAGGAATTGGTCAAGCCAATCCCCTTCCCACGCTCTCCTTAAACTTTGTGCTTTTTGTGCCTAGATGTCCCTTTAATTTGATTTCTATAAGCAAACTAACCCGCACCTTGCCTTGCTCTGTTATTTTTGCTAATGATTCGGTTCTTGTGCAGGATCGGGGTACCGGACAGACGATTGGAGTAGGACGTGAGTCTCGAAAATTGTATCACCTCACCATACCTGCTTTTCGTCGCTTGTTCTGTTGTTGAGTCACCAGTTGTTATCCATCAACGTTTGGGACATCCTAGCCTATAGAAGTTGCATCTCATGGTTCCTAGTCTTTCTAAAGTGTCTACACTAGAGTGCGAGTCTTGTCAATTGGGAAAGCATGTTCGTAGTTCTTTTCCCGATCGAGTCAATAAACGAGCTACGTCTCCTTTTGCTTTAGTTCATTATGATATTTGGAGTCCTAGTCGTGTCACTTCTACTTTGGGATATCAATACTTTGTTACTTTTATTGAAGATTTTTCACGTTGTACTTGGTTATTTTTAATGAAAAGTCGTTCCGAATTATTTTCAATATTCCAAGGTTTTTGTTCAGAGATTTGAACCCAATTTGATACTCCTATTCAAACTTTGCGAAGTGACAATGCACGTGAATATTTCTCTGCCGCTTTTCAATCCTTTTTGACTTCACAAGATATTTTACACCAATCAACCTGTGCTCACATCCCACAGCAGAATGGCGTAGCTGAAAGGAAAAATAGACACCTGGTTGAAACAGCTCGTACTTTACTCCTCCACTTCTATGTACCACTCCGTTTTTGGGGGGATGCTCTCCTTACAACATGCTATTTAATTAACCGCATGCCTTCTTTCGTCCTCCAAAATCAGGTTCCTCATTCTATCCTTTTCCCTAAACAGCACCTTTACTCTCTTCCACTCCGTGTCTTTGGGTGTACTTGCTTTGTCCATGACCTTACTCTAGGCAAAGATAAATTGGTCACCAAATCCCTAAAGTGTCTTTTCCTTGGTTACTCCCGGTTGCAAAAAGGCTATCGGTGCTACTCTCCCAATCTCAAGAGATATATTGTTTTGGCTGACTTCAGCTTCTTTGAGACCCGTCCTTTCTTTTCAACCAATTCAGATGTGCATCATGACAATGACAATATGCTTCCCATTGGTCACTCTCTCCTTCCAGTCCATCCACCACTAACCTCAGCTCCTTTGTTGCTTACGAATCCACAGAGACTGCGCTTAGAGTCGATTGATACACCAGTCAACCCTGTTGATCCTCCAGTCAGTCCTATCGCTGCCCACAGTCCTTCACATGATTCACTGCCTACTCCATCGGACTCTCCTGCTCCACCTCCTGCATTAGAACTGCCCATAGCATTACGCAAAGGTATCAGATCTACTCGTAATCCTAACCTTCTTTATGCTTGTCATTTGAGCTATCATCATTTATCTCCTACCTATTATGCCTTTGTGTCTTCTTCGTCTTTTGTTTCTATACCCAAAACTATAGGTGAAACCCTCTCTGACCCAGGATGGCGACAGATAATGGTTGATGAAATGGCTGCTTTACACTCCAGTGGTATGTGGGACCTCATCCCTTTACCTTCTGGCAAGACGACTGTTGGTTGTCGATGGGTCTACACGGTCAAAATTGGCCTTGATGGGAACGTTGATCGTCTGAAAGCTCGCTTGGTTGCCAAGGGCTACACACAGATTTTCGGCCTCGACTATGGAGATACCTTCTCCCCTGTGGCCAAGATTGCTTATGTTCACCTTTTTCTTGCCATGGCCGCGGTTTACCACTGGCACCTTCACCAACTTGACATTAAGAATGCCTTCTTACAGGGTGAATTACAGGAAGAGGTCTATATGCAGCAGCCTCCTGGTTTTATTGTTCACAACACACCTGACTTCGTATGTCGATTGCGTCGCTCACTATATGGCCTGAAACAATCTCCCTATGCCTAGTTTGGGAGATTCAACTTTGTTGTCCAACAATTCGGCATGACTCGGTGTGAGGCTGATCACTCTGTCTTCTTTCGACACTCCTCACCTGGCCTTTGCATTTATTTGGTGGTTTATGTCGACAACATTATCATCACATGCAATGATCAAGTTGGCATTCAGCAGCTTAAGCAACATCTGTCACACCACATCCAGACCAAAGATTTGGGTCCTCTCAAATACTTTCTGGGGATTGAGGTGGCTCAATCTAAAGCAGGTGTTGCCATCACTCAGTGCAAGTATCCCTTAGACATCCTTGAAGAAACAGGTATGTTCGACTGTCGACCTAGCGATACGCCCATAAATCCTAACGTCAAATTACTATCGGGTCAGGGGGATCCTCTAATAGACCCTGGTAGATATAGACGTCTTGTTGGTAAGCTTAACTATCTTACAGTAACTCGACCCGACATCACCTTTGCTGTAAGTGTGGTGAGCCAATTTTCGGAATTCTCCTTGTGATAGTCAATGGGACGTTGTGGTTCGCATTCTTAGCTACATCAAGAGTGCACCAAGTAAAGGCTTACTTTATGAAGACAAAGGCAATGCTAAAGTTGTTAGTTATTCTGATGTTGATTGGGCAGGTTCACCGTCTGATGGGCGCTCAACTTTAGGATATTGTATCTTTATTGGAGATAACCTAATCTCATGGAAGAGCAAGAAACAGAACATTGTGGCTAGATCCAGTGCAGAGGCCAAGTACTGTGTTTCCGTGAGCTCACATGGCTGAAGCAATTGCTTCAACAACTTAAATTGGGAGAGGTCAAGGACATGAAACTAATATGTGACAACCAGGTTGCTCTACATATTGCCTCTAACCTAGTTTTTCATGAAAGGGCCAAACACAGAGATTGACTGTCATTTTGTCAGAGGAAAGGTTCTTTCAAGCGAGATTACTAATGGCTTTGTCAACTCCAAAGACTAGCTAGCTGATGTTTTCACTAAGTCCCTTAGAGGGCCTCGGATTGATTTTATTTGTAACAAGCTTGGTGCATATGACATATATGCTCCAACTTGAGGGGGAGTGTTAGATTAGGAAATTATATTAGCACGTGTTTATATTAGCTGTCAATCTATTAGTTATAGTTTAGGAAATTAATATCCCTGTAATTTCTCTCTTTATTTATTGTAATCGGTGTATATATATCAATGATCATATGTGTAGCATAATACACACAATTCTCCAAACACTTCTTCAGTCAATCAACCCTATCCCACCCTACACCCCGCGTCTAAATAAACATTATATTTGTGGAAAACTGTGGACGGTGGCTTCCTTGATGGACGGTGGATGGTAGCCTTGATGGATGGTGGACGGTGGCCTCTTGTTCTCACATTTTCACGTTTTTTATAGACATTGTTTTTAGTGCTTTATTGTTGCTTATTTTCTAGGCTTGATTAGCTTGTTTTCTAGGGCCTAGTTTAATGTACAGCTCCTTATATATATTACCTTCTTGTAAACAATCGGTTTAAGCAGAAATATACAATTTTCATATATAGTTTTCCTATTCTTCAAATTCTGAGATGGTACTAGAGCAGTTCCGATCTGGGACTGTCTCTTTTTTCAGCTGAGCACTTTTTCGGTTGGCCTTCATTGCCAACGAACCCTTGAAATCTTCATCACCATCGGCCTTCATCGCTGAACCTGAATCCTTGAACTCCTCATCACAATCGGCCTTCATCGTTGATCTGGGACTGTCTCTATTACACTGTCCCTAGTCCAAGCCTTCATTGCCGTCTTTTCTGCATCTGCCAACTATGCTTTACCTTTCACGATGTCAACCAAGGGAGAGGTTTCCAGTGTAGCTCAATCAGTGCAAGATGCTCAATCAATGCAACTCAAACAGTCACGCAATAGTGGGAAAGTTGTGTCACAGAGTCAATCATCCCAACCAGAACCCAACAGTTTCAATCAAGAGGAAATTGAGCGAGTGAGATCACTTTTAAACAGCCTTGAGAACCCCTCAGGTACTTGTTCTTTGACTTATTCAAGTAAGTTGCCTTTTTCTGTTGGATTAAATGTCTCGGGTACAACTTTTACCAACTCTTGGATTATGGATTCAAGAGCCACAGATCATATGACCAACAACCCCAAAATATTTTCCACCTATTCCCCATGCCCAAGCAGTAAGAAAATATCCACAACTGATGGTTCCTTGACCACTATAGCCGGTATAGGAGATGTCCAACTAAGCCCCCTAGTGACCATAAAAAATGTTCTTCATATCCCTAAATTGTCCACAAATCTGGTTTCTGTTCAAAAATTAACTAAAGATTTATCTTGCAAAGTGGCTTTTTATAATTATTATTGTGTTTTTCAGGACAAGAATTCGGGGAAGATGATTGGGTGTGCTAGGAAACAGGATGACCTCTATCTTCTTGAAACACCAGGTCAGTTAAACAGGACCAAGGGCAAACTTGGACATCCATATTCTTTTACCTTATAACTTCTTTCAATCAATAAAGATTAAATTTGGCTTGTTCACCGCAGATTTGGACATCCATCCTTTATTATTATTAATAGTCTTTTTCCCTCTTTTTTTAAAAGTCTTGATGTTGAACATTTTCATTGTGATGTATGTGAACTTGCCAAACATAAGCGTGTAACTTTTCCAATTAGTAATACAATAAGTTTTGTTCCCTTTTCTCTCATTCACAGTGATGTTTGGGGTCCCTCTTCTATTCCTAATGTCTCTGGGCAATATGGTTAGTGTCTTTTATTGATGATTGTACTCGTGTTACTTGATTTTTTCTGCTTAAACATGAGTCTTATATTAGTACTGTTCTCCCAAATTTTTATTCCATGATTAAAAATCAATTTGGGGTGAGTATTACTATTAAGCGATTTAGGTCCAATAATGCTAGGGACTATTTCAATCAAACTCTTATGCATTTTTTCCCAAAAAAAAAAAAGGAAAAATACATGAGTCATCTTGTGTTCATACCCCACAACAAAATGGGCTAATAGAGCAAAAAAATAGTCACCTTCTTGAAAAAACCCTAGCCTTACTATTCCAAAGAAATGTACTTGAGTCCTTTTGGGGGGAAGTTGTTCTCACAGGCACTCATCTTATAAATCGTTTACCTACTAGAGTCTTGGGATTCAAGAGTCCAATGGATGTACTCTTCACTTTCTATCCTGATCTACACACTACAAATAACCTCATCCCTAAGATTTTTGGGTGTGTGTCCTTTGCTCATATTCACAGTCAAAACAGGGGGAAACTTTATCCAAGGGCTTTAAAATGTGTTTTTGTGGGGCTATTCTTCGACCTAGAAAGGGTACAAGTGTTATCACCCTCCATCCAAAAGATTCTATGTCTCCACGGATATTACATTCAATGAAAAGGAGTCTTATTTCACCCGTCCTTATCTTCAGAGGAAGAAGTCAATAAGAGAAGATAAGGAAGATTTTCTGCTTGATTTGTCCTTACTTCCTGTGGCTAAAGGTCCTCCTGAGAATTCACAAGAAATAACTAAAAACACTGCTGAACCTGTTCCCGAAACCATTTCTGACCTAGTACAACTTGTGCTTGAAACCATTTCTGATCCAGTCATAGAGTCTGCTCTTGAGAATGTGAGATATGGCAAGGGCAAGGTGTTTACAAGAAGGAAGATGGCTGTTTCTGAACCCGTGCAGGCCCAAGAGTCCAACTCGGAGCCTTTGAATGAGGTAATAGTTTCTAACCCTGCATTGCAAGATGAAGTTGAATTTAATATGGATAATGATGACCAAAATCTTCCTATAGCCATTAGAAAAGGAACTAGAGAGTGCACAAAACGGCCACTATATCCACTTGCACACTTCTTGTCCTTTAAGAAATTCTCACCATCCTATAAAGCCTTCCTTGTGAGTGTAAATACGATTACCATCCCTACCACCCTACTCGAGACTTTGTCCAATGAAAAATGGAAACAATCTATGAATGAGGAGATGGAGGCATTGGAAAAGAATAAAACCCGGGAGCTAGTGCAGTTATTGGCAAGGAACAAAATTGTGGGCTATAAATGGGTGTATACTGTGAAATATAGAGCATATGGGTCCATAGAGAGGTATAAGGCACGATTGGTTGCCAAAGGGTATACCCAAACTTATGCAATTGATTACCAAGAGACTTTTGCACCAATTGCAAAGATGAACACAGTTTGGGTATTATTGGCATTGACAGCTAATTATGGATGGGATTTACAGCAGTTTGATGTTAAGAACGCTTTCTTGGATGGAGATCTAGAAGAAGAAATCTACATGGAAGTTCCATCGGGATGTGGGAAGAATTTGCATACTAATACTATATGTAAGTTGAAAAAGGCCTTGTATTGCCTCAAGCAATCACTACGAGTGTGGTTTGGGAGGTTTACTAGAATTATGTTGGCTATGGGATACAAACAAAGCCAAGGGGATCACACACTGTTTATTAAACACTCTCCTTCATGGGTAGTTACAGCTCTCTTGGTGCATGTTGATGACATAATAGTGACAGGAAATGATGCTAAGGAGAAACAGATTTTGAGTCAATGCTTAGCTAAGGAGCTAGAAATTAAAGCATTAGGAAGGTTGAAATACTTTCTTGGAATTGAGGTTGCTCATTTAGGCAGGGTATATTTATCTCCTAACAAAAGTATGTTATAGATCTCCTAAAAGAAATAGGCCAGACAACATGCAAACCAACATAGCATATGCAGTAAGTGTGATTAGCTAATTCATGCACAGTCCGAAAGAATCTCATTTGCAAATAGCATATCGATTACGACAGTATCTTAAGGGAACACCAGGTAAATGCATTTTATTTAAGAGAAATGGAGGTATGGTACCTAAGGCATACACTGATGTTGACTATGCTGGATCACCAGTGGACAGAAGATCAACCACAGGATATTGCACTATTCTTGGAGGAAATCTGGTCACTTAGAGGAGTAAAAAACAGAATGTGGTAACACGATCTAGTGCGGAAGCAGAATTCAGAGCTATGGCACAAGGTGTGTGTAAACTACTATGGTTAAAGATTATTCTTGAAGATTTGAAGATCAAGTGGGATGGACCGATGAGACTTTACTGTGATAATAAGTCTACAATCAGCATAGCTCATAATTCGGTACAACATAATCGAAAAAAGCATATTGAAGTTGACAGACATTTTATCAAAGAAAAACTGGAGAGTGGTTTAATTTGTACACCCTATGTGTCTACACAAGGTCAACTTGCTGATGTACTTACCAAAGGGTTGAGCAGTCCAGTATTTCAGATGATTGTATCTAAGCTGGGAATGGAGAATGCATATTCACCAACTTGAGGAGGAGTGTGGAAAACCGTGGACGGTGGATGGTGGCCTCCTTCATGGACGGTGGACAGTAGCCTTGATGGACGGTGGATAGTGGCCTCTTGTTCCCATGTTTTCACGTTTTTTGTAGATATTGTTTTTGTGCTTTATTGTTGCTTATTTTCTAGGCTTGATTAGCTTGTTTTCTAGTGCCTAGTTTAATGTACAACTACCTATATATATTACCTTCTTGTAAACATTCAGTTTAAGCAGAAATATACAGTTTTCATATACAGTTTTCATATTCTTCAAATTCTGAGAATATTTAATTTAGCATCCAATCAAGTCAATTATATTTGTTGAAGAATTATGGGTTTAGGGTTAGGAAAGAACGAAAAGAGGGAAAGGCGGCTACCAAGCATAAACTGAGAATATTATTGATAGGAATAATGTGATACAAAACACTAAAATTATACCCCTATTTATCCTAATAGTTAGGTCAAGTACTAATACTACTAGTACAAGCCCAAGCCCACTAACTAACAATGAGACTAAACCTAATTAAATAAGGAAACAAATCATAAAAGATATTCTAATATAATATAAAGATATTCTAAATGTGTGGTGATAGTTCAAAAACTGTTCCTCATTTGTTCTTACATTGTTTTGTGGCCCTTTCTTTATGGAATTATTTGTTTGGTATTTTCGGAGTGTTGGGTTTGCCCTAGGTCCTTGGACCAGTTTCTGTTGACTAGTTTTACTAGTTTTGGGAGAAGGAAAAAAGCCAATTTCTTATGGTAATGTGCAATCTTTGCCACTCTTTGGTGTATTTGGTTGGAGCGTAATTCTCGCATCTTTAAGGAGATTTCTTTGGATCTTTGGGATAAGATTAGGCATTTGGCTTCTACTTGGTGTAAAGCCCATGGGCTTTTTAGAGGGGTTTCTCTGACATATGTTGAGAGATTGGGTAGCTTTGCTTCATTGGTGTTTTTTGTTCATTTTGTTTGTCCTTTTTGTAAGGAGGATCTCTTATCCTTCACACTCTTTGTAATTATCTTCTCTTCATCTTAATTACCATGTTCGCGGTGCTCTCTAGTATGCGTACGCGGTTCGTCACTTCTTACTATATAATTATAAGACTTTCTTTATACTATAAAGTATCATGAATTGGTACGCGGTACGCGATATGAGGGAACTGGTTGGCAGTTCACAGAGTTATTGAGACAATCTGGTAACTATGGTCTTAATATATTTCTTCTTTTCATCATTCAAAAAAAAAAAGATTCTAAATATTCTCTAACAATATTAACTAATCTTCACTAGTTTAACACTTATCTTGAACATATTTTTTTGTTTATATGAGATGAAGGATTAATTTTAAGATTGTGATTAAATATTGTACAGATTTAGTATAAAATATTCATATGTGCGGGGTGGCGTCGGGTTGAGCAAAAACCCGCCCCATTGCGAACCCTACATTTACTAAGGATAAAAAGACACATTGATATGTTAACAGATTAGGATACGATTATGGCATAAAAATAACTTACCTTCAGTTCTGGAGTGCCCCCTTTGTGCCTTGTGTACCGAAAATACATATCACAAGGCATAAAAACTCTCTCAAGAAGAGCACCTGTACGCATTACTTTTGGAGAGCTTCTAAGAATTTTCGGAAGCCACTGCAATCCAGCTCCTGGATCAACATCTGTTGGCGCAACATGAGCCTGTACATGCTCCAACATAACAGATAACTCCATTCTTTTCCATGGCATTTCAGGTTGGTATTCACTAATATGTACATCTTTAGTACCAAGTGCTTGCTCAATCATCTCATAACCAACATGAAGGACTGAATGAAATGACCGGGCTAAAACACGGCCACTTACAGCAGCAAGCAAAAATCTACCCTGTCCAACAAAAAAGCGAGGTGATTTTAAAAGCATGAGTGATATCTACAGTACCAGTGAGAGAATAAATATATTCAACTAAGTATCAAAAGGGTAAAAAGGTAAAAAACCAGACAAAATCGTGGCACTTTATTTTGAAAATTCACTAGTAAAATAGATAATTTTTTTTAAGATAAGAGAAGATATACTAGATACTTTAATAACAGAGAAAAGAAGAAAAAGAGGGATTGAAAATTCAGGGGTAAAAGAAAAAATCTTTTAAGTTTTTTTAGAAAAGAGAAGAAATTTTATTAGAGAGCAGAAGGAGAGAAGTACAATAGCAGAGGGGAAAAAACAAGAGAAGAAAGAAAGGTTACAAAATGAGGAGGTTAAGATATTCTCCTTCATAAAGATGCAAAAAAGAAACATAGAAAAAACAAACAATGTAGTCAAAGCAATAAGGCTTGACAATCCCTTTGTATATATCTGGCAAGGAGACACAGAGTAGATACATAAACATACATACATGTGTGTGCATGTATGTAAATATGCATTTTAATATTTTTTACTTATTTAATTAGATGCATTTCTGTCATATTACATTTTTTAAGAAGATTGACGAATACCCGTGTCTATGCCATATCATATCCAAACCCCAAATTGTATTTGTGCTTACAAAACAAGATGATTGAAATGGATAAATTTGACAAAAGTTCCTTATTTAGTCTCTCAACACGATTGTATTCGTACTAGGTGCCAGACTTCCTTATTTAGTCTCCTTCCCCCTTTTCTCAGATATGTCCCATACTTTTTTTCAGTAGGAACATTCATTTGTAGTTGCTTTGTTTTGTTTTTGGGTCTTTGACCTCGTTTGCTCACCAAAAAAAGAATACTCATGAAGCCCTTGTGAAATTGCATGGAGTGGAAACAGACCCAACCAAATTAATTAGGATGGTATGAATCTCCTCTACCCTCACCAGTCCAGTCTAAGAAATAGAAGCCGAATAAAGCATATTTATTAGTAGAAAAAAAAAAAAGACAAGGCACTAAGCAAATTGATTAACAATACTGGAAAATAAAATGAAAAAGGACCAGAAGAAGGGATTAAATTAAAAACAAAATTAAAGGTGAAGCAGAAAACCAAAAGCTGTCTGCTGCTTTTGTAAATAAGATTTTTTTAAAAAAATTAAATAAAGTTAGGGAAAAGTAAAGGGGAAAAAGAAATTTGTTTCATTCTAGGTTCAAGTTTCTGCCAATAAGAAAAGCACAATAATTAGTGAGTATCTCTTGAAAACTAGCAAGAGAAACTCAATTTAAAGTGCACACGCATTTTTTAAACTTACATTTTCATCCTCAGAGTGAAGATTAAACTGTGGCTCAATAACATTCACCATGAAGTTTCGAGTCCCATCTGAATCATCTGTGTTCTCGTTTTTAGCTGGCAATACACCAAAATCGGAAATAACAAAGGTGGAACAAAACTATCAATAAAAATACTTAAGAACAAATAATGCCTAAAAAAAATAACTCAATGATCTTGCAAGCAGTGACAATATTTGTTGTAACAGATGGCATATTTAATTATCTATTTATTTATTGTGTGTGTTACTACTGATCTATTTTGCATGTCCAAATTGATAGCAGTTAACAAAATTTCTTGAAGCACATGAGACATACCAGATGGCAAGTAGTCCACCTTAACTGAATTTGGTGGAGATGAAAGTGATCCAGAAGTACCTGCGTGCTGAGAAGAGGGAGAATTGGAAATGTTACCAGTGGGAGGGCACTTAGAAACATCATCTTGACGGGTTTCAGCTCCATCATGCTGTTTGTTTTCCTCAAGTAATTTTCTCTGTGCATACTGCCGAGAAGGAGAAGGCTTGGGAGGTTCGAAGGCTTTGGATAGACCACCAATCCAGGCCCAAACAGCATCTCTGTTTTCAATAGTCCACAGAAGCTTGAGACCATAGACAAACACCCGCTGACAGTTGTCAGCTATTACCACATTGTAACCATCATCATCACTTGGGTCAGACCGCATACGTTCATCAGTTTCACTCCCATTTTCAAACTCAGACCGTACGTATGTCATCTCAACATTTCTTCTTCCTGCTTCTTGCCATGCTAGTAACCTAGCAGGATCAGCCTTTGGGGATTGTCTTCTGATAGTGAAGTAATCAGAGGACAACAGAAATCCATCATCACGATTTTTCTCTGTCATGTAATGTTTTTCACTGGGGATTTTGTCCATGGATACATATTGTGAACTTTTCCGTATCATGTTAACTAC
Organism: Ormosia semicastrata; assembly: GCA_029884595.1. Taxonomy (NCBI): domain Eukaryota; kingdom Viridiplantae; phylum Streptophyta; class Magnoliopsida; order Fabales; family Fabaceae; genus Ormosia; species Ormosia semicastrata. The sequence goes on along the minus strand of JAQQTO010000046.1, from coordinate 17,985,954 downwards.
TTTGGCAACAGTAGCACAGTCTTCTTTATTTAGGAAAGCCTTGGGCATATGAAGGTCAAGACCTTGGTAAACAAGATCAAGAATGTCACGCTTGCTTTCAAAAGTATACTTTTGCTTGCCCCTACTATAACATAGTTCATACTTCAGTTTTGTCATTTTGAAAATCAGTCCTTTGGCTGGATCATCATCATCTAAAGGCATGTTCTTTATACAGGCTGGTGTGGCATCTAGACGGATCATAAATTCGGTCATCACTTTATCTAGTGAGAGATTGCCTGACCTTGCAACTCTTGGAATTCCAAAATGAGGCCAACGAGAAAATGAGCGCAGTTTATGTGGGGGAATGTAGTTCAAGCTCCAGAATCTTAGAATCCATGCTAGATCATGAGCACCAAAGTTAAATGTCGGGGAAGCAGGTGAAACATTCAGGGATATGTGAGGAGGATCATATACATTAGCATCTCCTTCAATATAATCTCTAGCAATGGAAGATGGGGACTGTTCTTCTGATGAAGGAGGAAAGGGTCTAAGAGAGAAGTTCCATCGAAGGGAAAGCGAAGTGGATCTGAAGGGATCAAATACTTTGTCACGAGGTTTGCCCTCAACTGGAAGTGCAAATAAATAATGATTCATGGGATCTCCAGATTCACAATCCCAGTCCATTGTAACTTCAAGAGTAAAGACTGGGGCTTCCAGAAATGCACCAGAGACACCTGTTGGAATTTTGAAACCACGTTTGTTTGCCAAACTCTCCAAACTACTCAATAAAATCTTAAAATCTTTGGCAGAAACAAAAACACAACCATCAGACTGGTGAATTTCCATAGAGCTACTCACAAGTTGAAGTTTGTCAACCTTTTCATAAGGATCTGTACTTGCCAAAATATTCCACCTTGATTCAGTAAAGTGTAAGGAAATTTTTCCATGGATGTAATTTCTCATGTCATCCCACCATGGCAAACTCCGCTCCTTTTTCGGTGGCAGAATGAATGGGCCAGGATTCCTAACACTTAGATTAGCCCTCCGAAGTGCCACGGTAAAAGCATAACTAACATCAGCAAAAACTGGTTCATACCCCACCCCAAATGACACCTCACCTTTCTGGAAATGAATTGGCAAATCTGAGTATGTCTTCATTGGTGGAGTAGTACCACTAGCTGATCGAAGCATGCGAACCTTTCTCCATCTCCCAACATAGACATCTTGATATATTTGAGGTTGAAAGCTAGTTGCCTAGTTGAAATCAATAAATAAATAAAAAACAATGGAAAGGAAATATTATCATGTTGATTATAATGTAGTTTATCCCCCAAAAACGGTAAAAGAAGTCAGTTTGAGTAAAAGGAAACATATATTCATGTGAACATTTATAAAATAATAATTGAATATATACATATGCAAACACATCTGCAACAACCGAACAATATCCATAGCACATTTGTCAGAATTTTCAGGGATAATTTCTCATCGTTTCTCCTTCTATGGGATAAAGTTTTCTTAGCTTCTTTGTGGTGCTTGGTCAGTGGCTACTTTAGAGGGTTTTTTTTTTTTGTCAGAAATACAGAGATTGATAAGGTTTGCTCACTTGATGAGTTTTTCTTCATTTCATCATTTCTAGTGGTTTCACTAGGAGAATATCTTATCCACTTCTACATTCTTTCTCTTATCTAATGAATTTTATTTTCTTATCATGGAAACCAAAAAAAAAAAACTGTTAACCTGTTTTTGACCCTTTCTGTATTTACATCTACAATCAGTGACACCATTTTACCTAGAAGTTAAAAAACTCTAAATGAAGAAACCTAAATTTGGCAATTTAGACTTGATATAAATTGCACAAACCCTAAACTTTAGACCATTTTGTTACTTTCCTTCAATTGCCATCTCTTGTGGGTTTGCATGCCATTTGTGCTGCAAGCAAGACTGAGAGCAGAAGTATGCAAACTAGTAGAGTCTCTGACTTTATGATTATGTTTTATGATTCCTATTGAGTATTAATGTCTAGGATTGTTTATGAGTTTGAATCTTATTTTGTTTTGTAAACTTGTGTGAACTGTGAAATATTGATACTTTGAAAGTAAATTGATGAAACAAGTAAGAGTCAGGATCAACCCTTTAATTAAATATTTAAATGTTAAATGGTTAAACGGGTAGTGTCAAGGTCAACCCTGTAACTAAAGAGTAGTATCAAGATTGAGTAAACATGACACGATTATTAAATGGGTAATGTCAGGATCAAGCAAAATGCCATAATACCCCTACCTTGACTCAATCATGATTCAACCCATTTACACGAATTGACAACCTTACCCAAGCTTACCACTTGAGATAAGCCCAAGTGGCTTAAAAAGAACACTATTTGCGGACAAAAGTTGGCACCTTCAAAGAAAACATGAAATAACAACATGCAAAACTATCAACTCAAGGGTACATAGTAATTCAAATGGTGCCAACAGTTATACTCTTATCTACAGTAAATCATGCCTCAAAGCCATCCTACTATGGACCAATCCTATGAACCTGTGCGTTTATATTAAATTGTGTTTTGTCCCCACTTTAGTTCACTTAATAACCTAAAGAATAAGATTTACCTGATCAAATCCTAAATACACTTTTAACAGTCATAGAAAAATTACCAAACCACAATATTGAATAGCACATAAAAGTATTCCACAGTAAGATTGTAAAACTTTATAGCTTTAAAATATTCACTAGACAAATTGTAGCTCTACAGCTTTTTGACCGAACACAGTGACCTCACCTAGTGGTAAAAGGCTTTGGTTGTTGTTGTTGTAGACAAATTGTGAATGATCTTTGACTTTCTAATGTCCTATTAGTAAGCCACACATCCTCACCTGGAAGCCACCTCACTCTCCATCCTCATCCTTAGAGGGGAAGGAGGCATCAAGAGATAAAGGATTCTTGGCTTCTATAATTTTATACTTTTCTAGACCAGACTAATGTATCATATTTTTCCAAAATCTTCCTATTGTACTTTACTGCTATTAATTGACATATAAGTAAGCAAGGAAACGGTGTTTACATTTGAAAAGAGATGGGAACTTCAATGTAGATGGTTCAAGTTGATTCAATAGGGCAGCCCATTAGATGTGACTTCAATATAATAATCTTTACTATAATTTAGAAGCAAGACTTAACAGTATATATGCTAAAACTCTCATACTTTGCTGTCATTCAACCAATAAAATATCCATCCAAAAAACATGCTTATTTTACCCAAATATTCAGGTCTTCTAAGATGGGGTCAATGTAACCAGAGGAAAGATAATAAGTTTGAAGGCCAAGTAAGCCAATAAGATACTTCTGGATTTGTCCAGAGTAAATCAATGTCTCATATGCCAATTTAGAGGTTCGAGAGAAATGCAAAAATTTTCAACTATATTTCTTTTGTTGTTAGTTCTTTATGAGATAAAGGGGTCCTCTTAGCTTCTTTTTGGTGCTCAGCCAACAGCTATTTCAGAGGGGTTTCTTTTTTGGATATACAGAATGATAGGAAAAAGCTCTGATTACAAGATGTGTGTTTTGTTTTTTCTAGTTTTAGTATATTGTGGATTTTTTTTAGGAGGGTCTCTTATCCTCTTCTCTTGGACTTCTCATTGTCTTCTCTAATGAAATTTTATCTCGAGAGGGGCCAAGTATGACAATCAGATATTTCTCGAAGAATAGTATTTTGGTCTCTGAATTTATTTCTCTTTCTGGTAACACAGTTAATTATTTAATGCATCCCCTCAAGTTCATCATTCTGTAACAGGACCTTCTTAACTAAAGGATGGCCAGAATATGCAATCAATGTAAACAAAAAAGGTGTATATAGAAGGATGGGAGGCAATGAGATTTCTTAATCTTACCTGCTGAGCCAACACAAGACGACCTTCACATTTACCAGAACTTCCAGAGAAAAGAGGAAATGTGTAATCCCGAAGCTGGACCACAAGAGAACCCGTATTTAAGATAATATTTGTCCCATACAGGCGGGAAAATGGTATATCATTTTCAAGACAGACAGGATCAAGCTTCTTCAGAACCTCAATCATCCCAGCATCTCCACCATCAATTTTTTTCAAGCTTACATCTAAGTCTGATGCAGATATTGAAAGAAGAGAAGTCCTTGAAGTACTAGGTTTGAAACCAGCTTGGAAACCTTCTCCACAAGCACCTGACCCTTCAGATAACACTAGATTCTGGCATACCCGGTAATATGATCGGAATGATCGTTTATAAATTTCGTCTCTCATGGATTCAATAGTAGAAGAATCTTTTACATCAACCTCAACATCATTAAAATAAATTTTTCTTTCTTGACATGAATTATTGGTGTCAGTAGATTTCGGACCTTGTTTGGCCTTCGAAATAAATTCATCTAGAAAGTTCAACCGGACAGCTAACTCACTAGCTTCCTTCTTCAGCAGCTGATAGTGTTCATCAAGCCATCCCTGGATTGGTTCCTCTTCAATGTCAGCAGTTAACTTGCGTATGCAAAATTTTATGCATCCAAATTGTACTGAACTGGGTTTCTTAACTTTAGAGCTCTCTTTCTTCACAGGAAAAATAAGATTAGTCTTTGCAGCAATTATGAGCTTCAAACCTCGTAACATATCCTCGATGACATCATCAATGGCACGCAATTGCAATCTGTATGGCATGCAAATGTGAACATCAAGACCTTGGATTACCCAGTCCCATGTTGTGACTACATGTCCTTTTGCGTCAGATGAACTAGCAGAGACACTAGGAATTCGTGAAATTTGCATCCGACTACTCTTGAAGATTCTGGCCCCATTAAAACTAAGCATAAGTCCTTCAAGGAGCACTCCTATACGAGCATTCTCAGAGAAAATTGACTGCACCTGAACCATAGCATCAACTCCATCTCCTAGCTCAGCTGATATACTTAACATTTCCACATCAACAGCAAAAATAGATTCTTTCTTCTTCTGCTTTTCAAGATGCCCTGATTCAACAGTAGCTTCATTTTTCCAATTATCATCTCGCACATGAGACACATCTTCCATGTGTTCATTACCACGCTCCTGAAGCTTGCTATTCTGTACCAGTAACTTCAGCTGGAGAACAAGTTCAATTAGTGATAGATGTACATCGGGCTCCCACCTTACAGTAATGTCAGTAGCACTGAAAAGAGAACAAACAGCAATCTCTTTAAGGCCACCTGAACGCTGTACAAATTTAGCATTTTGCATATCAAACAATGCCACCTTTGTTACTGGCCTATTTTCCTCCATATATTCCTGATAGATAGATCTGGCTCTTTCAAGTTCCATCTGTGTGGACTGTTTCTCTTTGTCCACACTCAAATTAAATTGAAAGATATCAAGAGAGACAGAGTACTTCAGCTTCTGGTATTCATCAGAAATAGTGGACATTATGTTTGCATTGCGCGGGGTACCATCTGCTGACACATTTATTATAACTCTACCACCCTGTGAACCATAATTAACTCGCTTGGGGTCTGGAACAATTGTATTTTCCAAGCCTGTCTCACCCCATACATACACCAAACACCTTTCAAGATTGAATTTGAACAACTGAGTTCCCTTCACCGAAGGTTTTGTTAAACGCCCCTGGCTCTGAGTCGATTTTTTCTTTGAAGCAGATAGGCTTTTCAATAGAGCTTGAAAGGATATGGCTGTTGATATGAGTGATTCTACACGCCTGAAAGTCAGATAAACTCCCATGCCACTCACATCAACTGATAAACCTAGCCTACACCTAGGACCATCTTCTTCAGAGGATTCCACATCCTTTTTCCCCCAATCCAAACTAACCTTTGCAATGTGCATAATGGAGCCAGAATTTGATTCCACACCAAAAACACTTTCTTTCAAGCATTCTTGATATTCATCAGCCAAGTGGAGATTTAACTCACCAAGTTCAATGTGTACTGTAGTCCCCATATTTGAAATGTTGTTTGCAAACAGATGTGATGATTGTGAGCAACCCTAGATTAGGAAAGCATTAGATGGATGCTTTATGGTCAATGTCTTTATTAAATTAACATAAGGAAGGAAAAATACAAAACAAGGATAACTACATCCAAAACAATAGAACTTGAGAGTTATCAACATTGAGGGTATAATGACTTCATAGACAGGAATTTAAAGATTCAAACATACAAAACAAACCACCAATAGATTTCCTATGCAGAAATAATCGCTTAAGCACCCTTCAACAAAAGACTCAACCAATAATTGAAAATGATCCTTTGTACCTCAAATCTCATCCAATTATCTGTTACAAATTCTCCCTCTTCCGGAAGTTTATAATGTGTGTACATGCATCTTTAAGGCATGCTTGATAAACATACAAATTTAAAGAGCCACAGGATATATTACTATACACCAGCATGCTCTTTTCATATTACTCTGTTAGGCCCATGAAAAGTCTCCATCCTAACCTCTTGCTTCTTTCTAAAGGTGTTAGAGATAGTAAGAAGAGAAACCCAGCAGTACTGCAACTCAAATCCCTAAATAATGCCAGACTATTTTTTCCTTTTATAGAAGATATTTTATTAGAGATAAAAGCGGGGAAAAATGAGAGGAAGGACAGAACTAAGATGACAGAAGATTTAAAAAAAAAAAAAACCACACACACACACTAGAAATGGAACTAGTTGTGCATTACAAATTACAGAACATAAGAACTTAAGCATATACTGGAAACAGTTTCCAGAAGATATACTTCAACTTCCTAACACGTAACTTCATAAAATAATAAGAAGTATATATAAGCATAATACTTACATGATATACTGGAGAACCAACCATATTGAAAAGCACTATTGTCATCTCAGGAGCTGAGACATTGCATGTCCACATGATGGTCTTGCTATCAGTTGATTGCGGCTTTACAACAACAGAAGCTTCTTCTCGAAGTACCATTTTTTTCTTCTTAGACAAATGGAGGAGCAACCAAGGCTTTAACCTGCTCATTATGATGTTGCACTGAGTACCTCCTAGCTTGATTTCAGTTTCAGCTCTAACAGGTGAGATTGGCTGAAGCAGAGGAAGCACCCCAATAACAACAATAATAATAAGTTACCACAGCAAATACAAAAATGAATATTCAAACTCTATATGCAATTAAAATAAGATAATAAAACATCAAAAAATGAAAACAAAAAAGCAAGGACAAATTTGAGCTGTACATGAAAAACACAAAACAGCATGTGCAAATTCCAGTTTTCCTGAACCTTTTGTTCCCTTTTTGGCACCTTGGTTCTTTTCTTTTTTTTTTCTAGAAGAGGTTTATCCTTTTTGTATTTATTTGTCCAACCTTTCTGTTAGAATATTAGGGTTATTTGTCCTACTTTAGTGGGTTTGGGCCTGTACTTGTAGTACTAGCACTTGACCTAATTATTAGTACAAATAGGAGCATTAGGTTAGGGTATTATATCATGTCATCCTATCAATGAATCAATCATATATCCAATTCTATTGATAGCAGTCTTTCTTATAATGAAAAAGAAGCAGCAGTTTTCTGTAAACTACATAGGTAAACTTCCTAAAGTCTAAGTATACATATTTACTCAATTATATTTAGAGAAAATTCTATTAAATAAAACCACCGGAGGTGCAACAATTTCTTCTTATTATTAGAGCATTGCCAATTTGCCATTTATATATAAACTTCTGCAGGAATTCTTTTACAAAGTGATGTGGCTTTGCATGATAATTTCAAGCATAAAACTAGTCATTGTGTAGCTCCCAAAAATTCTCAGGCGATAATTAAAGGTAATAAGACTTCAACAGCCAGTTAGTATTGCAAATTCACAATATAAACTGTATGTTTAAAATTTCATCACTCAAATGTTGATATTTTGCCAGGTGGAGTAAACACAAAGGAATACCAATTTTATGGTGAGGTAAAGCAGTTTTATGTAGATTGCAAAGAACTTACCTGTACTGGGATATACACAAAAGATACCAAATCCACCTTCAATATCTCCAGGATGGAAGAATCTGCTTCTCTAATAAGCTGTAATATCAAAGAGGCAAAAGAAAAATTGTCAACAAGAAGTAAAGAAAAGTGAAGAGTGGAAATTGTATTACAAGAGCTTCACCAAAATCAACAGTCACACTCCGTACATGAATTTCACTAAACTCCAGTTGAAAATCAAGGCGTGTACTCTCCCCAACATCCTCAGTGGATCGTGATTTGGTGCTTTTCAATTGGATGCCCATGATGTTATTTTCAATGGAAAGGCCAACTTCACGATGCACAAAACTCACATCCAGCTTTGGTAGATTGAAGCTGACCTATCAATAACAAGCATAACTCCACAGTTGAAATTAAGACAACTTGAAAAACCTTTTAAACCATTTTGAAAGCTACTTTGATTAAATAAAACCAACAAATGTAACCCAAACTGATCATCGAATTAAGCACCATAAAGTAGACAAACGCTTTAACTTTCAATAGGGCCCCAGCATTCCAAATTAAATTTACTCAAAGGAAACAAAAAATCACCAAGAACGTGAACACATACTCAGAGAGACTTACAAGTGAAGGAATCACATTTTGCCCAAAAGCCAAATTCTAGTGTCCAGCAAGCCATAAACAGTAACAGAATCAAGACTTTGAAGCAACAAGATAACTTATGCAGTTTCTCTACCCTTCATATTTCTGAAAAAAAATTAAAGTTCTTTGAAAAACTAGAGCTATCCACAATAAGGAAACCCATAACCGAAGCACCACATAAATAGTCTAAAGTTGGGGAAAAGCCACACAGACACATCATTACACCACACAACCTACCAGAAAGATAAACTAATGATATAATGCATCCTTCTGATTAGGTGGACCAATATTCTCCACAATCAAAGAATATAGAAGTTACCAACATTCTGAATTGGTTACACTTACGCATAATAGCAATAAAAAAAGGTAAATAAGGAACCATTAGATGACAATGATATTTAGAAATAAAGATTCAACTACATTGAACTACCAGTGAAATTAATGAACCAATAGTTCATCATCCTAAAAAATAAAGTATACACCAATATATTTTTAAAGTTGATAAAAGAAGAAAATTTATTGAAGAGAAAGACAGAAGTACAACATTTCATTTATTCTACTGCTCCTAGACACAACATAAAGAAGGTTAATCACTGGAAATGAGCAGATCCTAGACCTAGAAGTGTTACACTAACATTCAGGCTTGAATGTTAGTGGAACATATGAGAAATGCTGAAATATCTACAAAATATCTAGGAGAGAGAGAAGGATGCACAATAGATTAGGATAAGTTATTTTATTTTAGGATAATTGTGTTACCTTATTTTTAGGAATTTTATCTTATCCTTCATCTTATCTTTAAGAAGTGATTTGTTTCCTTATTTAATTAGGATTAGAATTCTAGTGATGCAGCCCAGGAATTTATTTAAAATTATGGGTTGGATGGGAAAGGAAATTATGAAGATAGGTTGGGTGGGTATATGGAATAAAGGGTATATGTGGGAAGAGTCCACCTCCTTGGATGAGAATTTGATATTGTCAGAATCTAATCCGAAGTTGAAAGAAAACACCAGAAGATGTATTCTGGAAATACTTTACTTAATTCTCAATTTTTCATTCTCAACTCTGTTGAAAATTACATAGAGAATCACTATTTATAGACCCAATATGTATCTAGAATTGACTGGACTCTTAAGTGGCTTAATTAATGACTTTTGACTGACTCTTAGACTGTTTTTAATTACTCAGACCCCTAATTACGAGATTGGACTTTCCTAGACTTAATTAACTTTTCAAATACAGAAAATCATAACTCTTGAGTAGTTCTAGACTTGAATACATAGAACTGTTGTGATATCTATCCTGTTTGGACGGTTGGCTGGTTGGACGGTTGGCTGGTGATTCATGTATCATTATTTTTAGAGCTTTAACTCTTGTTTATTTTCTAAGACTTGATTAGCTTGTTTCCTAGGCCTAGATTAGTGTACTATTAGTGTACAGTTATTCCCTAATCCACTATATATACTACTACGTTGTAATGATTCAGTTCAAGGAAATAATACAATATTTTCTACATGGTATCAGAGCGGTTCTTTCTTGGGACCACCTCTGTTTCTCCTTCACTCTGAAACCTCTGTGTTTCTACTCTGCGTTTGGCCTTCATTGCCGACAATACCAGCCTTCATCGCTAGATATTTCTATTCGAAATACTTGAGGCCTTAATTGCCTAGAGAGCAAAGATATGGAAGATATTCAATTTCAATAGCCTAGAGAGTCATAAGGTGCATCAACATCACAAAAACTGGGCAGTCTCAACCAAGAAGAGATTGAGAGGGTGAGATCACTCATTAGCAACCTTGAGAAGCCTTCAGGTACTTGTTCTTCGGCATATTCAGGTAAGTTTCCTCTTTCAATTGGACTAAGTGCCTCGAGTACAACCTTTACCAATTCCTGGATTGTAGACTCAAGAGCTACTGATCATATGACCCACACATCTAATAATTTTTCCACCTATTCTCCTTGTCCAAGCAGTAAGAAAATAGTCACTACTGATGGGTCTTTGACCATTGTTGCAGGCATAGGGGACATCAAAATCAGTCCATTAGTGATCTTAAAAAATATTCTTCATGTCCCTAGACTATCCGCAAACCTTGTCTCTATACACAAACTCACTCAAGACTTAGGCTTCATTGTGATCTTTCACAACAATTATTGTGTTTTTCAAGACAAGGATTCGGGGAGGATGATTGGATGTGCTAGGGAACAAGATGGCCTCTACTACCTTGAAACATCAATACAAAACAGATTACACCATTCCTTCAATTAAGAATTTGTTTCAATCAATAAAGAAAAGATTTGGCTTCACCACAACAGACTTGGACATCCATCCTTCAGAATTATTAAAATCCTTTTCCCCTCCTTGTTTAGAGGTCTGAGTGTTGAAAATTTCCATTGTGAAGTGTGTGAGCTTGCTAAACACAAACGCGTACCCTTTCAAATTAGTAATAAATGCAGTTTTGTTCCATTTTACCTCATTCACATCGACATTTGGGGTCCATCTACCATTCCTAATGTTTCTGGGGCAAGATGGTTTGTCTCCTTTACTGATGATTGCACTCGTGTTACTTGGGCTTTCTTGATCAAACACAAATCTGATGTCAGTACAGTCCTTCCAAATTTATGTTCTATGATAAAAAATCAGTTTGGGGTTACTATCAAGAGATTTAGATCAGATAATACAAAGGATTATTTTAACCAAACCCTTAACCTTTTTTTTTTTAGAAAGAGGGAATTGTACATGAATCATCGTGTGTCAATACCCCACGACAAAACGGGGTTGCAAAAAGGATAAATGGTGATCTCCTTGAAAGAACTTGAGCCCTTTTGTTCCAGAAAAATGTCCCAAAGTCCTTTTAGGGGGAAATCGTTCTCACAGCCACCCATCTCATTAATCGTTTGCCTACCTGAGTTTTGGGATTCAAGAGTCTGATGGACATACTCTTAACTTTCTACCCTGACCTACACACTTCAAATAACCTTGTCCCTAGGATTTTTGGATGTGTTTCTTTTGTTCATGTCCATAGTCAAAACAAGGGGAAACTTGACCCAAAGGCCCTAAAATATGTCTTTGTGGGTTATTTTGCAAACCAGAAAGGGTATAAGTGCTATCATCCTCCATCCGAAAAATTCTATGTATCAATGGATGTCACATTCCATGAGCAGAAGCCTTATTTCACTCAACATTATCTTCATGGGGAGAATTCAAGGGAAGATAAGGAAATTTTTTTGATGGATTTGGACTTGTCATTGGTGCCATTATCTAAAGACCCTCCTTGCACATCTATGTCCAACCATACCCCTGAAAATTCACTTGAATATGTACCCAGACTTGAACCTGTGCTTGAAACCACACTTGTGCTTGAAAACGCACTTGAAAAAGCACCTATGGTTGAAACCGCACCTGAACCGGTGCTTAAAAAACCACAAACAGACCCTGTTCTTGAAAATCTGATTTGGCAATGGCAAAGTGTTCACAAGAAAGAAGATGGCCATCCTAGAACCTGTGTAGGTTCTAGAGTCCAACTCAGAGCCTTTGAATGAGGTAATAATTTCTAACTCTTCTTTACAAAATGAAACTGAACTTCATGTGGAAAATGATGACCAAAACCTGCCCATAGCCATTAGAAAAGGAACAAAAGAGTGCACTAATGACCATTATACCCTTTTGCACACTTCATGTCCTTCAAAAAATTCTCACCATCACATAGAGCCTTTCTAGTCAGCCTAAATACCATTACCATCCCTACCACCCTATCCGAGGCTTTGTTCAAAGAAAAATGGAAAAAGCTATGAATGTGGAAAATGAGACATTAGAAAAGAACAAAACCTGGGAGTTGGTGCAATTACCGGTAGGAAAGAAACCTATGGGGTGTAAATGGGTGCATACAGCGAAGTATAGAGCAGATGGGTCAATAGAAAGATACAAGGCATGGTTGCCAAAGGGTATACCCAAACCTATGGAATCGATTACCTAGAGACCTTTGCTCCAGTTGCAAAGATGAACACGGTCAGAGTTTTATTAGCATTAGTAGCTAATTATGGTTGGGACGTACAGCAGTTTTATGTAAAAAATGCATTTGTGCATGGAGATTTAGAGGAAGAAATCTACATGGAGGTTCCACCAGGCTACGAGAAAACTCTAAATGCCAATACTGTGTGTAAATTGAAGAAGGCTTGGTACGACCTTAAGCAATCACCACGGGTGTGGTTTGGAAGATTTGCAAAAGCTATGTTGGCTATGGGATACAGACAAAGCCAAGGGGATCACACACTGTTTATTAAGCACTCTCCTTCAGGGGGAGTCACGGCACTCTTGGTGTATGTGGATGACATAATAGTGACATAATAGTGACATAAGATGATGTTAAGGAGAAAAAGGTTCTAAGTCAGAGTTTGGCTAAGGAATTTGAGATCAAATCACTAGGAAGACTAAAATACTTCTTTGGAATTGAGGTTGCTCATTCTAGGCAGAGTATTTTTATCTCCCAACAAAAATATGTTACAGATTTACTCAAAGAAACAGGTAAGACAGCCTGCAAACCAGCAAGCACACCCATAGATTCAAATATGAAACTTGGAACAGCAGAAGATGTTGCAGTGGTCAGAGAAATGTTTCAACATCTGATAGGAAGATTAATTTATTTATCTCACACACGACCAGATATTGCATATGCAGTAAGTGTAATCAGTCAATTCATGCATAGCCCGAAAGAATTTCACCTACAAGCAGCTCATCGGGTACTACAGTATCTCAAGGGAACCCCCGGGAAAGGTATTCTATTCAAGAGAAATGAAGGTTTAGTACTTAGGGCATATACTGATGCTAACTATGCTGGATCACTGATTGATAAAAGATCAACCTCTGGGTATTGTACCCTCCTAGGAGGGAATCTTGTGACATGGTAGAGTAAAAAACAGAATGTGGTAGCACGGTCTAGTGCAAAGGCAGAATTTCGAGCTATGGCGCAACGTGTGTGTGAACTACTTTGGTTAAAGATCATTCTCGAAGATTTAAAGATCAAGTGGGATGAACCAATGAGACTCTATTGTGACAACAAGTCTGCAATCAGCATAACTCATAACCCGGTACAACATGACAGAACAAAGCATATTGAAGTTGACAAACATTTTATCAAAGAGAAGCTGGAAAGTGGATTGATTTGTACACCCTGTGTAACTACACAAGGTCAACTTGCTGATGTCCTCACCAAAGGGTTAAGCAGTACAGTATTCTAGAATATTGTGTCTAAGTTGGGAATGGAGAATACCTATTCACCAACTTGAGGGGGAGTGTTGCGATATCTATCCTGTTTGGACGGTTGGCCGGTGATTCATGTATCATTGTTTTTAGAGCTTTAACTCTTGTTTATTTTCTAGGACTTGATTAGATTGTTTTCTAGGCCTAGATTAGTGTATTATTAGTGTAGAGCTGTTCCCTAATCCCCTATATATACTACCACGTTGTAATCATTCAGTTTAAGGAAATAATACAATATTTTCTACAAGAACCATGACTATTTAGTAAATAAAATATTTACTATAATAATTATTTTTCTGCATCATCTAGTATTACTATAAATAGGACTATTGAGTTAGTATTATGTAACACATTATTATCACATCAGATTATGAATCTCATATTATTCGATAGCTTAATTCTCTCTTTTCTTCCTTCCATACCTAAAACCATCCAATTCAACAAGAAAAAACAAAGAAAACAAAACCATACCAGAATGTCCAATTTTCATTAAGAATGAAGAGGCTAATAGAAGGAAAATTGAAAAGCATATAGACTAAACCTTCAAATTTGAGAAAGGCTGCCAACTGGTTCTATATTTTCAGAACTACATTATTTTTCTTTAGTTTTTAAGATTCTCAGATACATGTTCTGGCTGTGATACCTTCCTCCACCTTGTTCTCAAAGAAAAAGGAGGTGATATCTTTCAATACTTTTCAATTAAAAATGTGTCAAGGAAGCATCAACTGAGATTCCTTTTCTAAAAGACATCAAGAGCAACCAAAAGACTAAATTTCAATCAAGTCAGATTTATTTTCTTATTTGATATGTATTAGAAGGAAAAAAGAAACACAAGTAATAGATTCAAGCAAAATACAAGAAATGATGCCTATCCTGGTGTCAATAATATGTTTTATAGCTCTAATCTCTTGATATCCAGTCAAATTGCAGAACAACAAAAAAATTAAAAATGACTGGTAATGAAAGAAATTGTTTAAGCTAGTTTCAAATTTCAGTAGGTGATATTTTTGAAGTAAAAGATACTTCAATTATTGTATTGATGTACTTCCTATGTTTTTTACGTGTTTTGCTGTTTTTAGTTTTTTGAGGAGGATTTCTTATCATCTGCATTTGTTTTCTCTTTCTCCCTTAGTAATGGAAAAAAAAATGTGTGATGAATAGAAACGGAAAGCAGGTTTAAATTCACAACCTTTTCAGGAAACATAGAACTGTACTTGGAGAAGGCTGCAAGTGTTTGCTGCTTCTTTGATGCCTTTTTTGTGCTCACAGAATCAGCACTTGACCCTATAATTCTGTCAGAGCCAGAAGAAGACTCTGATGAACTCTTGCTTTTCAAAAGCAACCCCTCATTCAAATTCACGGCGACCTCTCCACTGGAAATTTCCACATTCTTAATAATTATACCCACTTCCCTGCATCCAAAAAGAAGAAAAACAAAATTAACCTAGTAGCCATAAAAGAATAGAAACGACAAGTCAAGCAATAAGGAGAGTATCCAAGTTAAAGTCAGGTAAGCCTACTACAACAGTACAAAATACAAGAAGGAGTGAATTTTTTTTAGTGAATAACAAGACTTCTATAAAAATTGCTCAACAAACCAAGGGCAAGTGTAAGAAGAAGAGCCCTCTTTGCATGGCAAAGCACTAGATGACCAGCTACAAATATAGATTAAGAAGGAAGTTCCATTTGACAGATTCTATACTAGGAAAAATTCTTAGGTACACATGGTGCACCACCAGAGTTGTGAACTAAACCAATAGAAACTGATCATTGAGTTGGAATTTTCAAATACAAGACCCACCATGCAATATTTGTCAAACTAACTGTCTGTTTCTATTACTTTAGTGCACAACTGAGCGGTGCACCATGTGTACGTTGGAATGGAATCTCCCTTATAGTTGAAGTTTCTCCCTTGAAAACTCCCATTGCCTTCTAACCATAAGGTTTACTCATCAGACAGCTTAGATCATCTTGCACACAATCTACCTCCTCTTCTCCAACCATCATTCCGACAAGTGCAAGATTAATATTTAAAAAAATGTATATAGAGAAGAAAAATACCTATCATGACCAAATTCACATGAGATGGACAACTTTTCACAGATAAAAGGAGCAGATGACGTTTCTATAGCAGCAATGCATGCCTGGCCAGAAGAACTGCATCCTCCACCACTTAAATTAGATAACTGGTCACAACTAACCCGTGGCTCACCAATGTGAACAATAATAGGTAATATTTGTAGTCTAACTAACAAATTTGACTTGGATCCACCATCTTTAGATACATCCACATTCAATTCCTTGATCTCAACAGTAGATTTTGGTGTCTGCAACATTCAAGAGAGATTCTCAGTGACCCAAAGAAAAAATTATAATAAGATCCCAATAGAAACAAAAAGAAATAATAGAAGTTAGTTTAAACTTATAAGTAGATAGTGTGTTAAAATTAATTTTATTCATTAATATAATAATTACATTTGATGATCTAACTTCGTTTTTAAATATATTACATGCTATACACACACACCCCAGTATATGAAAATAAAGTCAACATGTGTTTGACCATACAAGCAGAAAACTACAGTTTTATGGAGATGCACACCTTCAGAACCAGATCAGTCACACAAACTGACAAATATCGTGCAATATTGCCAACAATCATCCACTTTCCCCTGCCTGAAGCACGGGATTTCCGAGCTTTCTTCTTCCCAGGGCTTTTATTTGAGGGCCTAATAACAATTTCTAAGTCGGATATTAACACCTGCAGCTTTGGATCCCGAGAAATGAAACCCACACCAAGTTTGACCAGGGATTGGCGTAAGCTGACTTTAATTTCACCAACAGATACAGATTCAACAGCACCCTATACATATTATAAATCAACATAATATATTCCCATGAGCCCTTAAAGACACAAGTATGGTAACAGAAACAAACATGACAACTCAGTAGAATATAAACATAGGATTTTAACTAGGATCCACAGAGTGCAGCTGTATAAAGAAAACAAAGATCAGCTGAATCAAGTTGCCCACAGTTTTCAGAATCTGAGGGAAAACTTGGGGGGAAAAAATCATTTAAGATGAAACTTACAGAAATTCTAGGGGATTTTGCAATTTAGTCATTCAATATTTACATCGTTTATCACAATAAAATCCCAGCACTGAGTGCATTTTACACTCTCAAGCTGTAGCCCGATAAAATGCATAATGTTTTTTTTTTTTATAAAAGAAGAAATTTATTAAGATGAAGAGAAAGAATTACAAATAGAGAGTAGGATAAGGAATCCTCCTAAAAAAAGAACAAAACATAAAACAAACATGGAAAAAGAGAAAATCAGCGTAACAAAGCTTCCCAATTCCTCAAGATAAAATGCATAATGTAAAACCCCCCAATGCCCTTCAAAATTCCTACAATGGAATAAGGCAGTGAATGAAGGCAAGGAAAAAACCTTTTTAAACTTCACTACCACATCTCTTAAACATTTCCATCCACCAACACGAAATCCAACAGATGCTCCCAAAATCCGGCTCAAAATCCAAGCCAGCAACCCAGAAGCAAATCTGTAATAAGATGCATAAACAAAATCAAGTAACATGATGGTTCAGATGCCACAAGTCTCTAAAGAATTATTTATAATAAAAAAAAGTAATGGCGATATAATACTCAATCTTAAACCATAAAGCATAGTATGTCATCTATTAGAATAACTGAGCCATACTCCACCCCAAAAGCTAGCTTATGGGAGGAGGATTGCCCAAGTCATTATAAAAAGTACTTTGGCATATATTTAATCGATGTGGAACTTTAACACACACCCCTCATGCCCAGGAGAGAACATCTAGACCGTGAAGTTTGCAGGTTTACATAGAAATATTTTTTTGATAAGAAAAGAAATATTATTAGATGAGAAGAAGAGAGTACAAAGAAAGAGGATAAGGAATCCTCACAAAAACAAAAACAAAAACAAAAAAAACAACTAAAACTTATGTGGGAAACACATGCAACAAGGCATGCCAATCCCTTTGCATGTCTACCAAAGAAACACCACTAAAAAGACCATGACCAGAACACCAGGATTATATAGAAATATATTGTGTTACAGCCTGTTTTGTATGCATGTATACTGATAGTAATTCTGTTAGTTAGGTTGTTAGGTTGTTAGGCTGTTAATTGTTAGCTTGTTAGTAAGAGTTCTAGAACATTTCTAGAGTCTCTTGTATAAGTACCAGAACCTGACTCAGGTTCTGGTTGTTAATTCAGATACAATCTCAATCACTTTCTCTCTCTTCTAGCATCTCTCTCTCTCTCTACTTTCTCATATTTTCTCTCAGTTTCTATCATTTTCTTGGTTCACTGAAAACTAAAATGGTATCAAGAGCTTTCTTTTGATCCTGGAAATGGCTTCCCCTTCAAATCCATTTCACTCTTCCACTGAGAATTTTTCTCGTCCATCTTCGGTTCCACCTTCAGCTCCCATTACATTTTCTTATTCAATTTCTATGGAACTCGATGAGAATAACTTCTTGATATGGAAGCAACAGATCGAGGCGATCATCAAAGGCCATTGTCTGCAGCGTTATGTTGTTAATCCTGAGATTCCATCTCGTTTTGCGTCAGAGGAAGATCGCGCTCTTGGTCGAATCAGGGAAGCCTATCTTAGCTGGGAGCAACAGGATCAACTGTTGTTTTCCTGGATCTTGTCTTCGCTCTCTGATTCTCTTCTCACTCATGTTGTTCGATGCGTGCATTCTTGGCAACTTAGAAGGACTGGACATCTACGGGTGGCCCAACTGGGATAAGCTCTGATACCATATTAGAATAACTAGGCCTAACTCCAACCCAAAGCTAACTCATGGGGAGAAGCACCTGGGCAAAAAGCAAACAACAATGGCAACTTGGCAAAAAACCACCAATGCGATATAATTTGACCATAAAATTTTGGTATTCCTCCCAAACATCTCCATTGGACATAGGGACATCAACCCCATTGAGTACTCTTTGGTTGACAGTAGGATTTGTTACTCCCCCCTCTCCCCCCCCCCCCAAAAAAAAAATTATTTTGACACATTGATCTCTCTTGGATCATATCAGAATAACGGACAAGTTTACCCTCAAATGAAAGGGAAGTGTAAAAATTAGGTATTTAGTTTTTTTTTTCATTTCTTTTCTGTAAAAGAAGATAATTTTATTAAAAATTAGGAAGAAGAAAAAAGGAATACATAAAATGAGACAGATAAAAGGAGAGGGTCAGACGACAAACAATAAACAATTAGAAACAAACTCATCAATAAAAAAGATATCCCCAATCCCTCTGCATAGCTGTCAGGGACACACCTTTAAAGTAACCATGGACTAAGCAGTATAGAGAGGCCATAAAAAGCAATACCATCCCATAAAAGATCTAAAGACTGAGAGAAGAATTCTTGAAAATCTGAGCATTTTGCTACACCAAATAATTTTTTCTAACACATAAAGCTCTCCAAAAGAGAGTGAGCCATTGTGCAATGGTAAGGTGCTGCCTTGCAACCTGGTGGTCGCAGGTTCTAGCTGCAGAAACAGCCTCTCCGCCCATGGGGGTAGGGCAACATACATATAACCCTCTCCAAACTCCACAATGGTGGAAGCCTTCTGCACTGGGCCGCCCTTTTTTAATCAATTTCTCCAAACCTGCTAAGTTTTTTAAACAAGATAGGAAAAAGTGATTCGTTGCAAGGTCACAAGCACTTTCTCCCAATGTTTGTATTATGTGGTTTTCTAATTCTAAGGCTAGTAGGCATCTATTTCTTTACTGCCCAACTGCTTGCGCAAAACTACAAGTTACAAAACTTTAACCTTGGAGGGAACTTTGACCTTCCGAAAAAAAAAGTTAGATTTAAGAACAATATATTTTACTAGTTAGGTTCTGAACCAAGTGTTGAAAAACGGACATGCAAGTGAAAGATCCAGAGGCATTACAGGACCAAACTCTCTTATCTTGGAGGTAGAAAAATGATAAGAGTCAAGCAAGCATAGCAAAGAAGATTTATCTTTGTCATGAACTACCTCTTCTATAGTTCCTTCTTCAAGAGTTAATTTTTAGCACTCCTAAGATAAACTCATTATGGAGAGGATTTTGCATTACTTCCCAAACATACTATTTTCCAAAAGGAATTGTCTTTTAGTCCAACAATTATGTCCCTCGTTGATCCCAAAGGATATTGGACATTGATAACAAAATATCAAGTATTCAGTGACACATCATGTATTCTGCTTCTACGGTATCCATGCAGTTCAACAGTTCCAAAGGCAGCACTTAGTAACTCCTTTTCTTAGACTTAGAAAATACTATGTCCTCTACAGTTTTCCAAAATCCCGGTCACCAAATAACCTTATACTATTATAATCAGTGAAAACAAGCATTGTAGTACAAGTGCTAGAACACTTTCCACTTTTGATTACATACCTAACTGGCTGCTCCTTACTCAACCAACTGTCTTCAGTACATAATCCAAACTAAAGATATAACACTTTTCCTCAAGTGTCAGACAAGTAGCTAAAATAAGCTATTCCTCTATTCCAATTGATTTCAACAATTCAACCTAAACATAGGCAACAAGCATTTGAGATGTAACCTAAAAAAAATGTTTATAGCAAACATCCTTGATGCAACTGCAGCATAAAGAAAAACAGTAACAAAATTGGAAATCGCCGAATATGCTAAAATTCAGTAAGAAAAAAAAATAAAAAATACATAATCGGGGACTTACATGAAGACGAGCCACAATGTAATTGAAAGCAGCAAGAATCCAAAGAGGAAATTAACAGGGGAAGCTGCCATTTTCGAAGGGGAAAATCACTTCTCTCCCAAAATAAAAATTAATAATAACCGCTGAATTTCAATCATGCTCACGAAATTCCGCAAGAAGAAACGCGAACACGCGTAACTCCATAGCAAAGCTCACCAAAAAAGAACAATCTAGAAGAAAAACGAAAAGAAGAACCCTAGATTTTGTGAGAAAGGGGGAGTAATGGCTGGTAGAGGAACGAGACTTGGTCTTACTTGAAAGCGTGGTGATCGGAAGGGTTCATTTATTTATTTTTATTTATAATTATTATTATTATTATTATTATACTTGATACTTGATTGCTCAGATCCGATCCGTGAGGTGCTGTGGGTGATCGAAGGCTTAGACACTTCACACACACACACTGTTGTGGAAATGGAAGTGAGTGAAAAAGTTAGCATCATGTGCGACGCGGGTACAGGAGAGGCAGCGTGGGCACCCGGTTGTTTTTGGGGAATCGTGCGGCCACAGTTACTGTTTGTACTGGAATTTACAACAACGAACCTGTTACGTGTCCTTGTGGGGTAAAACGGAAGACAAGTTTAGTCAATGATCCATGGCGGTTAATGTGGTGTTAGTTGGTTTTGCCCGCGCAGATTCGCGCATGGATTGATCTTTAAATGGGATCTGTTCAGTAAGTATGCTAAGTGGAGTGGTTCAAGGTAGGTTTATATCACTCCTTCCACTTGTTAATATGTAACTAAGGTCGTTGCTATTATACACCGCCTCATGTTATGGTGTATAATACACCTTAAAAAATAAAAATGATCAATGATAACAAGTTAAATCTGGTTATTCATTATTATATTTTAACTCAAAAATTTTGTTATATTACATTTTTAGCCTTCCTTCATCATCTTCTTGCAAAACCACCACGGAAGACGTCGGCGCAATTGCCACGCCACCGCGACCACCCCCCACTGTCCTTTCGGTCGGCCTTTGAACCACTGTCCTTCCCCCAACCACCACCACCTACCTCAGATCTGGTTTGGTCAGCGCCCTTTATATTGCTGCTCTGTTCAACCATTAACTGGCAACCGTCGCTATGGATTGCAAACTCAACTTCTGTCTCTGCCGCGGCCGGCAACCGTCGTTGTGGACTGCAAACCCAACTTCTCTGTTGCGTTCGACCTGTCCTTCCATGGAATTAACTTCGCACCGCCTCTATCGAACTCACACCACCGTCGCCGTATCACAACCACCACGGATCTACCACCAGACCCAGCCACGAACTCAGATCTGGACGAATCGAGTCCAGGTCTGGCCGAATCGAGCCTAGATCTGGCCGAATCAAGAGAGGCAGGGGGAGGTGGTGGAAGGGAGGGTGGGTGGGTGGTGGTGCACCCTGCATCTGTCATCCTCAACCGAACCAGAACCATTGTCTCCCTATGTCAACCTCAAACCAATCACCGTCAACTGGAGCCACCAGACGCTCCGCTTGCCTCACCAGTCACCAACCACGTATCACCTCGTCGCCCTCAAGGTAGTCTACGACGACTCCGACCTGGCGGTCACCTTGACACCCACGCGTCGCAGAACACTACTCCACCGTCCGCGACTTGATGGCAGTTCTGACTCATGGTGATTGCTGTTCTGGTTGTGATGGTGCTGCCGGTGAATTCTCTAGCGAAACGAAGAGAGAGAGAGAGGAGGAGGAGGAGGAGAGGAGCTGAGGAGATGGATAAGGATTTTTTTGCAAATTTCAGAAATGGGAGAGAGAAATGAACAATAAATAAAAGACCTCCCTTTCAGGTTTCAAGTAAATGATCTCTATCTTTAATTTGATTTAATATTAAATCAATGGTTTAAATTTTAAAGTGTATGATACACCCTCCTTTGGAGGGTGTATATTAGACGGGACCATGTAACTAATGCTAAAATTTTTAGTTAAAGTAATATGTATGTTTTTATATTTTTTCGGATGTTGAAATAATTATTATAATTTAGAAGTTTGTAATTAGATTTATACATTTAAATTTTTTAATTAAATTCTTATTGTTAGGACACTTTCACCTTAAATGTGAAAAATTCACTTGCTATGATTAATCTTACGTCAACAAAAATTAATTTATTGTGCACGATAAAATTATTCTAATGGACAAATTAGTCTCTGCAATAAGTGTATGAGAAAATAAAAAAGAAAAGATAAAAAATATAAAAAAATGAGACTATCGTTATATATAGAACTGAAGGTAATACTTTTAGGAGGTGCATAATATACACATTCTTCATAATTATTATGAACAAGATGATATATTTTATTATTGAGAGTGTGTATTTTAGAGCGACACATGTTCATTTTGTTATGAGAAGATGTTATAAAATTAGGTTTGTGAGAGTGTTGGGCCTAGACTTAGGTAATGATGCAAGTTGGTTTAAGGTCAGGCAAACCAAGTAAGGTGGATATGGTCAGATATGTATGATGGAGTGTGTTAAGTCAAATAAGCTGAATGGAGTATAAAGTCAAAATATCAAGTATGTGTATAAGGTCAAAAAATTAAATAAGACTTAAAAAGTTTTTGGGTTAGGTTCATTAAACATGGACCACTATCTCCCAACTTAAAACTTAATCAAGTGATAGAGCTACAAATTTATCGTGTGCTTGCAGTTGTTCCTTATTTAACTTCCTTTGTCCACGGGAGTTGGTACTAATTAGAATAAGATCAAGTCATACTCAATTCAACAGTCATGCTCTCTTGTGCTTATGTTCATTTTATGCCTGATGTTCAATTGACCCACCTACGTATCAATTAAATATATTAAAAGAAATACTTTTCTATGTGCTACTTCAATATTTATTCACTAATTCTATGTTTAGATATTTTTTCATTAATGGAACATAATAGAATAAGTAAAAATGGAATGGAAATGAATGGAATGGAATGGAACATAGTTTTCATTCTCTTTGTTTGGAAGTTTCATTAACGGAACGGAATTACCTATGTGTTCCTCCCATTCCTCCTCAATTTTGAGAGAAACAAAAGTTGGACATTTGAGGAGAAGAGGAAGGAAATGATTCTCTATGTGTTCCGTTCCATTTCTATGCATTTTAAAACTTTCAAACAATGAAAGTTATTTCTATTACTCCCATTTTTTTTTCTTTCCCCTCATTACCTATCATCTAAATATAGTGTAAGTCAAAAACTCATGGTAGTGTGCATATATTATGTAAAAGGGAGAAAAAAAGATAATGACATAAAAAAAAGTAAGAACTTTCTCCGATACCTTTACCTTTTTTAAATATTATCACTACCTTTGAATTATGTCCAATAGTAATGCAGCACGTGGATGCATTTATAGGAAGGCTTTTCATTCTCAGTTACTAACTATTTTTTTGGTGTAGTTATCTTTAATTTTAAAATATCACTTCAATATTTTAATATTTGATGAGAAACCTATCTAATTTTTGTTGGGCCATGATTCATGGAAACAGTTATGCAGCTAGCGAATGGAGGCAATCTCCATCATTAGAGATAAAAATAGAGCAATTCATATGTCAGGAGTTTGTGGCCTGACATGTTTTAAGTTTGACCTGATTTATTTAAAAAATGAGTTACGTTTAGGTCTTTTTAAAAGTCTGTTTCATTTAGTAGGTCAGGTATGGCCTCTCAATAAAGCCTGTTAAGCCTATTAAGTCAACCTGTTTATATTTATTTATAAAATTATATTTTATTTTTATTTTAATGATCTTTCAAGGTTTGTTTAAAGGTTTAGGTCTATTTGAGATCTATATAAAAGTATTAACCTGCTGACTTATTTAGAGACCTTAATATAAATCAGACTTCTAAATAGACTTCAAGTCAGACCAAACTTCTTAAATAAGTCAGATCAAGCCCAAAAAAAAATCTTTAACAGATAATAGGTCAGATTCAGATTAAATATTTATAACATAAATTTGACTTATTTAAGATAAAGTCTGATTTGACCTGACCTATTTTTATCCCTATCTATCATTGACTTCATCCATCATTGACTTCATCCATATGCTCTCTCAATCGTCAAACCTTGGGCACTACACAATATTGCATATTTGCATGTAGAAAACGTGAATGATTAAGAGATATGCCGATGTAAATGTAATTTAATGCAAGTGTAAGGAACAAAAAAAGTAGTTCGATTAAATGCAAGCAAGCGGCATTTAATGAAACACAATATGCCCTATTACATCAATAAGAAAAATAATTAATTCTTTTAACTTATCTTTTTAATAATTTTCTTAATTATTAAATAAAAAATATTAATTATTTTTTAAATTTTAAAATATTAATTACATTTATTTTTTTATTTAATATTTTTTTATTAAATAAAAAAATTAATAAAAAATTACTTTAAAAGATATAACAAAACTGGATCAATAAACATGGTCAGTGCATAATCTCTTAATTAAGCTATTGATCAAGCGGCGTGCTTCTAGAGAGTTCCAATACATCTACGAAGAGGAGACTTCCCACCATTTTATCATTTTCTTTCAATCTAAAGTCCATCAATTAATGTAGGTCATGTCTCCAACGCATGGAAGACGACGAACTTCCGTGGATGCTGCAGCCTCCAAATCCAATCCCAACATTTTTCTGGTGGATTGCTTTTTCTTAAATTCCTCTCTCTTTTTTAGTGTAAGCCTTTGGTGTCTATAATGTCTTACTATAATTTTTATAGATATTAAGTAAGTTTTCTAAATTATTTTTTAGAATAACACGTTACTTATAATAAATTCTCTCTTAAAAATATATATTGAATTTATTTTATTTGATCAGTGTTTGTACTTTATTTTATTTGATCAGTGTTTGTATCCTAAATATTAATAATTAATTATAATTTAACGTGATATGACCTATTTTAGTTCTTCAATAATATCAATATTTATTTTTAAAATCTAATTTTAACTCCTATTAAGAGCTAACTACGGTGACTATGGAAGAAAAAACTAAACCTTTTATTATTCTAGTTGAATATGGTTTCCTATAGTTAAAGGAGTAACATCTACGTAAAGTTGTATGCTAAAAAAACATTAATTTTTTTTATCCTAATTGACAACTAAATTACGCTAAACATAAAGGAAAAGAAGTCAAATTCCTACTCTAATTTATATTGTTAAAGTCTTAATTTGAGAGATTTAAAAACATATTTAAAATATCTAAGCTTAAATATAAGTTTCTTAAAGATATTTTTAGTCACAAAATATTATCATGGAATTTTCATCAAGGTGCTTACATCATAAAAGAGAGTAGAACCCTTTCAAAGTTAGTAGTAAGTAAAGGGTAACACTCCTAAATAGTGGATTAGCACCCAAGTAGTCAAAAGTTAGGCTTTATTATAGGTCTTTACATAGTGCTCAAAAAAACAAGAAAAGTTTGTAGAGTGCTACTATTATTATTAATTTACATATTATACTCTAGCTATCTACATCGTCAAGTATCAAGATTGGAATACAAAGACCCCTTTGGTGATAGCAAACACGCATGCACCCAACTCGGGTATGTCAACCCACTCGATACGAAAACCAACTATCAACCTCAATTTGGACATTTTTTGGAATATCACACAAAATTTAATAAGATAAAACGTAGTAGGAAAAGTAAAAGCAAAAATAAGTTTTAAACTAATGGTATTCTAAACGTCATGTATACGGAAATCATTTTCTACTCTTTTCAATCAATTCTTTTTTTTTAAATCCATATATAAGAGTAAAAAAAATCATAATATTATGCTACATAAGTTCAAGTAAAATTATAGTTTTATTTCAAAATAATCAATGGAGAAAGTATCTCAATATTTTTTCCTTGTCTCATTTTCTAAGGCGAAAGCCTTCTTCAAATAACCTTTAGGGCCTTAACTTTATCATTCTCAACTAAATGAACAAACTCAATTCTAATTAAGGGTAATTCCCTTAGGTTACGATTGATGTAAAGGATTGGAATGACACTTCATTTTAATAATAGAATCACAACATTCATATGTTTGTTGTTGAAAAAATTTGGAATAACATTCCTATTTCAAATCTCATTTCACAAATTCATGTAATCCAATTCCTCAAAAAAAAAAAGTGAAATTGCAATTCCACATTTTTATAGAATAAAATTCCACATATTTTTCCTAATATACCCTTAATGAATCTATAAAATAACATAATTTGATTCTTTTATAATTTACAAAATACTCATATGTTATAAATTTTTCAACTATAAAAAAATGCATATATATTTTTTGTATTGTAACTTGGAGTCTTTTGGATATTTGACCTTGGTACTTTCTTTATAATGTAATTTTCATTTAAGATTATCATATAATTGTTGTTTATTTTTATAATAAGTTGGATAATTTTTCAATCTTAATTTTTATTG
Organism: Ormosia semicastrata; assembly: GCA_029884595.1. Lineage (NCBI taxonomy): Eukaryota > Viridiplantae > Streptophyta > Magnoliopsida > Fabales > Fabaceae > Ormosia > Ormosia semicastrata. Next base: position 17,958,973 of record JAQQTO010000046.1, on the reverse strand, counting down.
ACTTTTTATCTTAAAATTAATATTGTACCAATATGACAAAACTTATAGTCATAACTATAACATACTAATTATAAGGGGGAAAATCATTAAAAAGAAAAATAAAACATATTATCAATATTTATTTTATTAAACTTGTTTAAGAATTAATTTTAAATATTGCTTTAAAAATAGATATTTGTATTATATATATAATATGAAAGAAAAAAGTTAATTTTTCATATTTTCTATTTGGGGCATTTATGCCATTTAAATCAATTTAGATTTCATTATGTATTGTATATTATACACCGAATTACATAATTACTTTCTATGACATTTTATTTCTAATTATAACAAACTATAAAAATGAATAGGATTCATATTCCAATTCACTTATACCTATTCTTATTCTGATTCTTATTTCATAAAATTACATTTTTTTGCACCAAACATAATAACTTCTTATTGAGGCGTCCATTAATAATTTATAATCTTGGTCAAAATAATCTTCTTACATATTGATTCATTTATTTTCATGAGATAGCATATCATAAGTGCTTACTTCATGGAAAAGAAATATTTAACATAAAAATAACTATTTTATTATAATAAATCATATGAAAAAAAATCATCTACCATTTAATAGTTATATTATAAACAAGGCAAAAATAGAACTTTCTTTTTATTTAAGAACAGTAAATAACTATTCAATAATATATTATATTAATCCAACTAATGGCGCACACACACACATATATATATATATATATATATAAAATTGGTGAGAGAGTTATCATGACCACTTTTAACAAATAAATAAAATTGATTAGAAGCAAATTAAAGAAATTGGTGAACCAAAATCATCATACAATAGTCAATAATTATCTAGATCACATAAATCAAGTATTTAAAAATGAATGAAAAAAAAAATAAAACACTAGGCAATCCTTTCATCTTTAATTTTCTTAGTTCAAATCAAAACCTTGTCAACTAGTATAATCGTGACTCAACCAGGTTCCAAAGTTTAAGTCATAAACCCACCTATATCCACCATTCCTTCGTCCATCAATAAGTCTGAATGCCTCAGATTTAAGGCTTTAAATAATAAAAATATCATATTCAAGGCAAGAACAAAACGACGGGGGGAGGAGAATTAAGAGTCTAGTCAATACAGTTTTGGATGTGTTCTTCATCCAAAAAAATCCCACAAACAGGTGCAAAAACAAATCAAAGGAAAATAACAATAGATAAAAGTAGTAAATAAAAATGAAGTCTTTGGGTTCTTTAACCCTCAAGTCATTCCCAACCAATGTGTACTCCATTTCTCCACCAAGAACTCATTTTTTCCCTCATCATCAACACATGAAAGAGTAAACAGAAGTATAGATGAGATGAGAATAAGAAAAAAATTTCTAAAAGAATAGATCAGGAAAATGGACTGAGAGATATGAGTAGAAGAAATAAAAAAGAATGAGTAGACTCTTTGCCCTTCCTACTCTTTGGAAAATCTCAGTTGTGTGGAGAAAAACATAGATATTGAAGCACTTTGTATTTTCAATTGAAAAAGTGAGGAGCAGTTTGTTACTTTCTCTTTATAATTGGATTGGTGTTTATGATAAGGAAGGTAGAAACAATTTGCCTTATAAAATGTAGTGACTTATTTAAAGAGCCTGATGATTTTTTGTTTGTCTCAAATCATTCTTGACACTTGTTTAGCGCAAAAACGTGCCTGTCTCACCAATTAGCTAGATTTTTATCTCTTTTCTTTTTTAAAAAAAATTATGATTACTTACAAATATATGTCCCTTTTTTATATTTCATTTTTATTCCTAAATATTTTCACATAAATAATTTTATATATCTATTATTATTATTATTATTATTATTATTATTTATATGGATATTAATAAGACCTTACTTAAAGGAAATAAATATTAAATCACTTGAATCAACAAAATGTTGGTACCATTAATGTACCATCTTTCTTTTACTTCCTTTGGTACCATTCAGGTTCAACTAAAAAACAAGTTTGAAAAATGATATAGGAGTGTTAGATTTAATTATGTGAAATTGCTTTGACTTAATGGTAAATACGGAGAGTTAATTACCAAATTTGCTTTGACTTTGACTTAATGATAAATATATATAAACTCGTTATTTAGGTTGCAGGCTATGTATATTATAAAATCAATCAATGATATCATGTCAACTTAACAAGGCATCAATACCCTTTAACAAGAGTATTGAAGAAATTCTCAAGAAGAACTTATTTGAAAAAAATTAATTTTTTTACGTTCAGCTATTTTTAGAAAATTAAATTATTTTATAAAATAATTATTATATTTAAATAAAAATATTATTTTAAAAAAATTACACCAATTTCAATTATTTTATGACCAGCTTACCTCACTCAGTTGTTTTGTAAAAAAACTTTTGATTATTCACAACCTTTCCATTCTTGCTCCCAACCCCACCTCAGCATTAGCAACTTTACGTTCTTACTGAAATTATGGTCAATTATTCACATGTTGACATGTTGAGTGCAACATATCTAATAAACATATATAATTATTTATTTAATGAATATTCACTATTTATTTAATTATTTTTTAACTTTTTGTTAAAAAATTAAATATTTTAACAAGTTTTAATGTTAAAAAGAAAACATAAATATTATTAATATAAAAATAACTTTATATATTTTTTCATAATTTATTATGTAAAAGTAATTTTTTTATATAATTTAAATGAAATAAATTATTTTAAAATTATTTTTCAGTAAATAAATTCAAACAAAAATAGATTCTAATTATAATTAATTATTACAATAATCAATCATATAAAAATTGATTATCAGCATAATTTTTTTAAAATTTTCTTAAACACACTCTAAGTATAATAGTAATTTTTTTTAATTGATTTGTTAGAAAAAAAAATTGTTAGATAGGTTAGCCGCTCAGCCTAGCTTTGAGCATTCCCAAGGCCTAAGCCGATTCCAATCGTATGGCCCATAATTTACCTTGGGATTATTCCTCAATTCACCGACCCCACAAGCCTAGACTCACTTACCCAATTTCCTCAATCTTTTTACCAAACAAAATCAATTCACGACTCCCCTCATCCGCCGCAACATCTGACACATTTTTTTAATTATTAAATAAAAAAAATTAATTTTTTATATTTTTAAAATATTAATTTATTTAATTTTTTATTTAATATTTTTTATTAGATAATAAAAAAATTATTAAAAAATATTTTAAAAAAAATAACAAAGCTTGTAACTCTAATCACCTTGCAACACATACAAAGGAGAGACCAAGTGGCGGCGGCTTTTAATGCGCTCCACTTTGACCAGCGATGCACCATTAGTCCATTGATTCAACCGGCTGCAATGAGTTCAAATAATTTATTGTTATTGTATATTGTGTTTATAATATAAACCCTTAGCTTAATAAAATTTCACTGGTCCAACTCCTGTGGTGATGCTTCGTTTAAGAATGACATTCTTCAATATATGCCTGAATCAAAATCCAAGACTTGAGATTTCGGTATAAACAAATAAAGCCATGGATGAGGAACATCCCACAATCCTTGTAACTGAAGCTTCAACTCTCGATTTCGGACACTATTCAAAAACTCAACATATGAGACATCTTTTTTCATAATAAAATCTAGGGATATATAGTTTAATATGTTAAGAGTCTCGTATAGTTTGTTTCAATTTTTTGAAGATGATTTATATATTTGTTAAATTATTTCACTTAATATTAATTAATTTTAAGTTAAAATCTTACATAATATCAATAAACTTGCATATTCTGTCTAAGTATTTAGAGAGAGAGGTGTTAAGAATTTCACTCACAATCTTTATAGCAAAACATGTGTTGGTAACAAAACATGTGTTGGTGCTGGAGTAACACCCCCTCCATGAGGACATTACATTTATAACACTGACTCCTTTTTCTATTTACTAAAAAAAATATATAAAAGTTTACTCAAATTATTAAACAATTGACGTTATAAAATATGATATTCAAATGTCTCTTTTTAAAAGAATAACATAAAATTATTGAAATCGATAAATTTTAAGTTATAATAATTGAATAAAATAGACTTTTCATAAAATGAAATTTATTACATCCATGAATATATTATCTCATGTTCCAAAAGCATAAAACTCATATACTCCAAAAATAAACATACATATAACTATCATATGAAGACTAAGCTTATTTTCTTGAAAGTGTTACAATTAAAGCTTAAAGATGAAACAATGGTTATATGAACTTGAGAAATTTGTAAGAATGTTTCATGTGATTTGATAGTGATGACTTTTGAATTTGCACGACTGAAATACCTTGTGAAATAATGCATTAGCATTGTGCTTTTGGGCCGACGTACTGGATCCGAGTGGATCGTGGAACCGATTTTTTGGATCCAAGTAGATCATTGGTATTATGTAATTGTATGGACGACTATATAATATCATTGATACTAATGGTATTAGACGATTGTATGAGCGGTTGCTTTAATACCATTGAGAACAGTCTAACAGTGGTTTGATTTTCATTGATCATGCACTTGAGCATTATATTGTCGGCTTTTGTTGCCTAGAAGTGAACGAGAATTTGGATAGTGTGATCCCGGATGGATCTCAGGAGGCGTCAGGGCGAGGTAATTCACTTAGTGATCTGATATCACATTGTATACCCATAACTGTGAAAAACCGTTGCAACGCACGACGAGGGCTCGACAAATACTATCCTTTTCGTGGTCTGGCGTAGACTATTTTTTGAAGGAGGACAGATCTTCTAGAACGTTTTATCTCTGAATTTTAGCTTCATGGAGTAAGAACTGGTTGCATTGTGCATAAGGATAGTTAACATACACATCGTGCATATGCATAGTCTGCCAAATGATAAAAAATTTCTTTTCCATTTTTATCTTATGAATCCTTAATTAAATTTCTCAGTTATCAAGTCAACTAGATTCACCACTAATAAATCATTTCCATTATTCCAATTATCTCCAAAATTATTTTCATTAGTATATTCAAAAGTTATTATTTCTCAAATCATAACATTGTGATTATTTCTCTTTTACTTATAAATCCTTTGACCCTAAGTAGTTCCCCAAATCATCTAAAAATATGTCCTAATGTTCTTTCTAAACCTTTCATTATTCAAATTCTAAATAAAATAATTTCTATCCTAATTACTTATTCATCTCATTATCAAATATTTTAGGTTTCCAATTCATTCTTTCATCCAATTATCAAATACCATAATAATAAATCAATTATTTTCAATGGTAAAAACTTTATTCCTTTCCACTTTCAACTTGTAACATCATAAATCATGTTCTTGCTACCTAATCATCTAAGTTCTTAAACAATGAAGTATTTTAGTCTTAAAATCCTATTTTTCCACACCATGGCCGTGAGCTTCAATAGCTATTGAGACCAAAATATTTTTCCTTTCTAACACAATTTAAAGCATACAACATAATTTTTAAGCATCAAAATTATACTATAACAAATTCATACATAATATCAAGTAATAAGGTTACATAAAACATATAATCACAAGCCACAAAGTCATGCAATTAAGGTGAATAAATCCTCACATTAATTTATCACCCACAAGAAATTCGTTCCGTACCACCATAAGTGGTTGATGAGGTTAATCTCCCTCTTACCTTAGAAGATAACAAGAAAAAGAATTTCCTTTATATCTCTTGAAATTCGTCAAACTCCTCCACCAAAACTCTAGGATGATCAAACTCACATAATCAACAACCAAAACTTAAAAAGAAGAGTCATTGATCACCAAGGTGATTAAGAATCACGAAAATAAAAGAAAGAAAATAGAAAGTCAAAAATTTTATCTTAAAACTTCAAGTTTAGAACTTTATGGAAGAAGATGAAGATAGAAGAATCAAGTGATGGTTATAAAAGGAAAAAGTTTCTCAAGATCTCCTGTCACTATTTTCACAGTCCAAGATTTTTTGGCCTTGAAAAAAGTATTTTATTTTATCAGGTTCGCTCAACGTTCATGTAAATAAAAAAATATATTAAAATAATTAAATAATTCTAAGAAAAATTCACAAAAATCATAAATATTATAAAATAAATATATATCATAAAACAAAAAATTTGCAGATGTTACCGCTGGTGGCGAGACGAAGAGGGTAATGGCTTGCAGCAGGTGCGCCTAGATGATGTGGCTATTTGGAGTTTTAAGGTCTAAGGAAAAAGGTGGCGTCGAATGCTTGTGAGTTGTGAATTGAACAGTCCTTGTAGCAAAGATGATAAATTTAACAACAACATGCTTAATCATGACAATGGTGAACATTGAATTTGCATTCCAAACAAAACAACGAGAAAAATATGGAAAAAATGTTCTTTTTTAAGACTCCAGAAGAGGAAATTTTGAAAAGCTAAATGCATGAAGAGATTGATACCTGGCATAGAATAAAGCACTAGCTCAGAGGAAAAACAGCCACGAATGCAGTTTGATGCAAAGGTAGCAAGCTTTAAACATCGCCGTAATTGGCAAGTCAAAAGCCTCAAGTCCCTCTGCTTTGGCTTTTCTCCGCGCTGTAGGTATCACAACTTTCTCAGTTTGCCTTGGTTGTTTCCTGTTGCTCACTTGCTCTGCTCCCCTCTTCTAATGTATTGGTTACTTACGGCATTTGTTTCTTGGTAAGGTGTATGGTCATTGCGTATGGCTGGCTTCGTTGTTGTATTGGTTAATATTACGACATGGTTTTGAGTTTATTTTGTATTTTTTTAATTATTTGGTGTATCAACCATATAACTTCTCGTATTTTGATTTTTTTAATATTCTACACATATATTATGACAAATTAAAGTACAGTTCTACTGCTTTGGTTTCTAGAGCCTATTCATGGAGTGAATAGGGATAGAAATAAATCAGAATATCTCATTGATTGTTTATGGCTTAACTCGTATTAAGCATGACATAATTTATTAATTAAATAAATTAAGTCAAAGTTTTTATAAAATCCAATTTAATTAAAAATATGAGACTTCAAGCTATTCATAAAGCCTTGTGAACCTACCGAGATTAGTTGGCCTATATATATATATTATTACTATTAAACCTAAATATAATATAATAATATAATATTATAATATAGTATTTCATGTCAAGAAAATATTTATAATATTCATTTTAAATTTAATATTTTGAACACTTAACCCTAACTTGGACTACTGTGAGTCGCAGAGTGAGAGAGTCTCGACTCTCGACTATCAATTCACACCTCTCACAAACACAAGCACACGGGAGAGGACAACAGCCGCTCAAGCCAGACGACGCCGGCGAACAACTAGTCGACCACCGTCCTTCGCGGTGATCACCGACTCGACCGCTCACGCGACAACCACCATTCACCGAGAGTCCGCAACCACCCACTTGCTCACGCTGTCACGCGACGAGTCGACAACCGCGACACACTCGACAACCACCGTCCACGGCAAGCTCCACCACGACCTCTGTTCACACCACCATTGGGTAAAGCTCCTCAGTTGCAGATCCGTTTTGGAATATTTTTTATGAACCTTTAAAAAAAAAAAATCTGCTTATTTTGAATGTATTTTTATTTAACACTAGTTTCCACCTATGTAGAACCGATATTTCAAAATGGTCGCGCCGTATTGATACTTTTTAGATACATTTCATCTATATATCTTTTAATTGTTTTTTATATATCTTTTAATTATTTTTTAAAATTTTGCCTCATCAAGTAGTATCCGTGTCTCGAATCTGTATCTGTACTTCCTTGGTTTCCACCGTTGGTATATTGTTAGTTAGCAAAAATTGTGATTATTGTTTTTTGCCAAAGGAAGTTGCGAATGGCACCCGTTAATAAATAATCAACTAATTAACAATAATCTGGCCAGCTAGTTCTGAAGCTTTTTCAACAAGGTTCCTGTAACTGAAGTACAAATAACTGGAATATAAATTTACACACTACACAAGCCCAGCAATCTGCAGAAGAAATACTACTGTAAGAGCATATGGGAATAGGAGGATGTAGAACAAATGGTACTAGCTGTGGCCATTTTAATTGCATTGCCAGAACTCATCTAACCATTGTTTTTCTTTCCTTTTGCTAGGTGCAGTACTCACTTACCAAACTGGGCTTTCACCTATACTCAGACAACTTGTAAGAAAGACGTGAAACTAAAATTCCAAAGTGCATTTAATTTGATCCTACCTCTTAGTTGGTCAAGTTAATCCTAGTTCTATGTACGCCTAAATTATTGTTTGATGTAAATTACTCAATAAAGTCAATATCTCCTTATTAGTGAGCTAGACTACTGACTGCTAGATTATTTGGAATGGTTTGTGTTATTTTAGTGTGTTGGACTGTTGTATGCTGAATTATTTGAAATGCCTTGTGTTGTTGCTGTCTGTTGGATTATTTGGAATGTCTTGTGTTGTTTTAGTGTGCTGGACTGCTGTATGCTGGATTATTTGGATAATTAGGCCTGTTAAATTCCTGTTATTGTATTGCATTTTTTTCGTAATGTCTTGAAATGATACACTTGTTGGCTTATTTAAAGGCCTAGGTCTGTTAGCTTATTTAAAGGCTTGTTGGCCTATTGAGTCCTTATCAATATCTCAAATCAGTGATGGATTCTATTTGACGTATAAACCCTTTGTCAGGCTATTGTTCTCTTGTTTTGTTCCCTAAAATGGAGTAAGACATTGGTTTCTCAATAAGATCAACTCTTTTCATTACATGATGGAATTGGTGCGGAGTCTGCGGACCTACTTAAGTCAAATTCGTTAGTTCCATATCGTTTGAGCCCTTTCACACAAATTTTTTCTTTGCTTGTGATTTCATTAATTTTGTGTACATATAAAAAGGCTTTCATTTTGTAATTGACTGTTGGCAGTTTAGGCAAATTTCATAAGAAGTTAAACCCCCCCCCCCCCCCCTTTAATTGCCAGAGTAGCAAACTCCTGGTGATGATTTTACACTTTATTCAGATTTTCCCCCAATTGTATTATGTTCTATTGATACATATTTATACTAAGAAATTATCAATACATATAGATAATGATACTGAAATGATGGGTGGATTGGGTTTTCTTACCACCCCATTTACCAGCTCTGCTAATCACATGAGAGCATAGGTGCCGTGGCCATCACGGCTTTTATTTTAATAAAAAACATTGTGTTTGACAATCTAACTAGTCATCTTTCTGAAAAAATGCAGGTTTCAAGGTTGTAAAAATTTTTGACAGATCATGGAGACGACTGTGAACCATTTAAATAACAATGATAGCAAGGAAAAGTAAGTTTGTTTCTCCATTTGTGCTTCCATATGCATCAACTGCTGTCTGGTTTAAAAATTTTAATACACAATAGGGAAATGGATTGGAGCTTTGTTAGGTTAGTTCATTCAATTTCCTTATTGTGTTTGCAGAGAAGCACCTCAGCTTGCTGCATTGTTGAAAGAAATGAAGGAAGGACTTGATACTGTAAGGCGTAAAATTCAATCTTTAACTGCCAAGGTGGGATGCTCTTTTTTGCTTCAAGTATTTTTTTTTTTTGCACATTCCTTAAACTGTTGCTTTCTATTTCTGACTTTATCATCAAATTCATAATGTTACAACTTAAAATCCTTCTGTTGTTTGGACTTGAAGTCAGGTTCTTGCCCTGTCTATTTTCATTGATACTTCTTTCTACTGCTACTTTAGCATTTCTGAAATACTCATCTCAACTGATGTCTTAAATATCATTGATTGCTATACATATCTTAATATTAATAAGTAATTTGATTTTTAATGCATCTCTCCTTGTCTCTTATATCAGGTGAAAGAAGGTCAATATCCTACAGCAGATGGATTTAGCTATCTTGAAGCTAAAAATTTGCTACTTTTGAATTATTGCCAATCCCTCGTTTATTATTTGTTGCGGAAGGCTAAGGGATTTTCAATAGAAGAACATCCTGTTGTTCGAAGTATTGTAGAGATAAGATTATATTTAGAAAAGGTCTAGTTTTATTCTTTTTTGTAGAAGAACTATGTATATTTATACATAATGTGTCCTAGACATTTGACATCCTTGTTTCCATTGCAGATTCGGCCAATTGATAAAAAACAACAATACCAAATCCAGAAACTAATGAAAGTTAGTGAAAATGCAACCAGAAGTGATATTCCAAGCAAGAAGGAGCCAGTTGCATCCGATAAGAGTGAGGATGTGTCAAAGTATCGCCCAAATCCTGACATGCTTGTTAGCAAATCAGATTTAACCTCTCAGGTTGGTGTACGTAATAATATCAAGTGTAACAATTGTTATACTGTAGGATGGTAATATTATGCAAAATATATTTTCCCTTTTCATCTCTAACTTAATTCCTGTATGCTGTAGGATGGTTATGATGCTTACCATGCTGTAAAATTTGCCCCTACTTCTATGGACTTAGAGAAAACTTCAAAGCATGAAAGAAATGCATTGAGAAGAGAAAAAGAAATTCTGAAACAAGCTAAGCAGAGTGATTATATCAGGACATTGATGAATGATATGGAGGAAAGACCTGAAGAGGTGACATAATTGTTTATTTTGGGTGTTGAATCATAATGACTTAATGAGTTTATGTAATGATTTGTTTTGGCTGCTTACTACACAGGTAAGAGATTTTGAGGGAACTAGTAGAGAAGTTGATAGACATATTGCCAAGATGGAGGAGCGTGCTCGGCAAGAGGAGGAGCTGTTCACTCGTGTTCCTCTTACAAAAGAGGAGAGGAAGAGGGAGAAATACTTGAAGAAATCAAGAAATGGGTATGGGGATTGTTTGTTAGCCTGATATTTCTACAGTCTTAATCATTGAATGTATGATGATATTTTTATTTATATGCATTTTTTTTTTCACTTAGCATTTATGTTTATTCTATACCAGGTTGCAAGGTCTTACAGAAAGTTTCTATGATGAAATCAAAACATTACCCTTTGAAGATAAAAGTGGAGAGCAAATAATGGGCTCTAGTAATGGTAGCAGCAGAAATGGAAGACTGAAGAAGCGAAAGGCATGAGTCACTTTTAATACTTTGAAATTGTTATGCGGAAATTATAAATTACTTTTTAAAACCATACATGGAATTTTCTTTCAGTTGAACTATGGTGGATTGGTTTATGCACTATTGCATCTGCATTGCATATAACGATCCTAATTATTTGATGATCACCTTCTAGATACTTTAAGTTTCTGTTGGTCCTTTGTCCATTGTGTCTAACAAACAAGCCATGTAAATAAACAATATGTCTTATGTCCTTTTTTATTATGCAGATATAATGTTTTATAACTTAAATTTATGGAATTTTATCATTCTATTAGATGATCCCTTGCCGTCTAGCCTCATGGTGGCTCATTAGAATCTTAGATTATCTTAGCTAACAACGAATCTTATTGGGATCCTTACTTTGCAAAAGCATGTTAATTCCTGCTGTTTTTTTTGCCTCTGGAATAACCATGTTGATTTGGTTATTGGTCTAATAATTGTGGTTATGTCATGTTCAAAAACAATTTATGGTCCTTATTAACCATGTGTACGATTCTGAAGAATTTCTACGATATGCACCTGTTATTTACAGATTGTTTTGTGCTATGTACCATACAAAATAATCCGAACTGATACAATGATGACAGAAATACAATTAAAATGTCCTTTGAAATAAGTTACTAATGAACCGAAACTTCTATATATTTGAAAACTGAATTCCGTGCATTGACAGACATACACTATTCCTCTAACATATTTTTCTGACTATTTTATTTTATTTTTGGTTACATTCTCTGACAATTTTAATTTCAAAAGTAAGGAAGAAAAAGATATGTTGCCTCAAGTTGTGCCTTTTTCCTTTTGACTGCTTTGACATCTTGTATTAGTGTATGCATTATGCAACTGATTGTTGAATTGTACTGTTTCAGTAGAGTCGGTGACTAACAGTTTTGGCTTCCTTGCAGAGGAGACATTGAAGAAAGAAAATTCGGGTTTCAGCCTAAAGGACTGAACTGCTATATGGGAAACAGACACTTAATGCAGTTGGAGGAAATAATTTTAGATTCAATGTGAAGGAATGCAAAAGGTACAGAGATGGTCTTGGTACATTCCTCCTCTTTGGTTTGACCTTTCTCGTTCCCTTTGATTCCAAGATGCGAGGTGTAGAACTGTGTCTAAACAAGTGGGGTTTGTAGATTTTAATATTTTATTGTCATTTTATTTTATTGTTATTTTTATTATCATCATCATCTTCATGATCTGCTCGGCTGCTTAGTTTATCGGGAACCTGTATTAGAGATTTTAGAAGAAATGAAATAATTTTTATTTATTTATTTTTTGCTATTACCGATATGCACCCAATTTTGTAACACTCATAAATTTGATCATCCACCTTTATATATTCAGGTGGAGTGTAGCATTTTAAACATTATATTTACTGAAGAGTGAAGTTTATATTCTGCGTTTACTACTCGTCCATGGGCGGAATATGTAGGGCACCACTTGGTTCTTGTGTGGTTCTTATGTAGGCCATCTCTGAAGTCTGAGCAGTAGTGTATTACTCTTGAATTGGCTGTGCTTGATAATCAACCCTATAGACTCATAACATTGTATAAACCATGCATTTTGCTGAATGGTAGTTAACAAAATTGTGCATTTGACGTATACATAATTTGTAAGATATACCTACACTAAAAAAAATTATATAAAGATCTAATTTTTTTCTCTTATCATTCGTTAAGATAGTGAGAGAGCGAGCGCAAATATATTGAGGTTTCACTTTCAATAGTGTATGCTCTTCATGAAAAAGTATCTGCAACAATACAGCTAATCACTAAAGTTATGTAATTCAATTTTTTACTAAAATTTTGTAATTCAACTTTTTAAAAGTATTTTGTGGTTATTCTGTTAAGAAATTAGTCAAATAGGTTACACAAATTTTAAAACTAGTAGTTGGATTTCTGTCAATTACATTTGTCAGCTTTACCACTGTCTATTAATATAGAGGAAAATATACTTGCACAAATTGTGTTCGATATGTGCACAATTTGAAATATTCACAATCTGAACTATTCAGAAACAATTGCAATGATCCAAAACTGAATAGATTTTCCTCCCTCTAATCAGAAACCAAAAAAATAATAATCTTAATAATATTGAATATGTACCATTGGACATAGTTGGAGAAAATATATTTCACCGTGACTACTGACAAGAGTGCCTCGTGACTGACATTCTTAGGGCGGTAGAGTGCCTAGCCGGTAGTTTCTCCTTAGCACTGGTTTCATGGAATGGATCTTTTTTAGTCAACTTTCGAACTATGCCTGACAGGTCGGGCTGTGTTGTACAGATAAAGACCACATACAAGAATTGCACAGCCAAGTAGAAAAAATGGGCTCAGGCTTGTTCCCTCAGGAAGATATGGCAATGGAAGGGAAAGAATATAAACAGAAATCGGCACTGCAAAAATCATAAGCACACATGAGCTGGAAAGCTCATAAAGAAAACAAGATGTGCAAAAGACCTTCAAGCGGACATGTTTTTCTGGAATGCAGTAGAAAGCATGCACGAGATATAACAATAACTAAATATAGAAAGAGAGAGAGGGAAAGATAGTACCTGACAAGATTACCATAAGAGAAGCAACAACCGCAGAAGAAGTTTTTACTACATTAAGCAGGGATATGTTGAATGCCAAATTGGTGATTATGTAAAGCACCGGAAGCAAGGGAGCCCCATCACAACCTGAGACATGAAAGGAAAGTGGATTGATTAGAAATTTAGAACAACTTGAGATAAAAAGATTTTCAACAAGGTTCAAATCATTGAAGGGAAAGAAGACCAAAATAAAATTTCATTTTCATCGGTTGTATGTGGGACAGTTTATACTGGGTATTAATCGATTAGGAAAAATTAGAGGAGAAAGGCTAAATAGCAATTTATTAATCTCTTACAATTATGAGAATTTTAATTTAATTTTATAGAAAAAGGTTAAACATAACTTATTGACATATCTAGATGGGGCTATACCATTCTTACGTGCATTCACAAATTTCTGATCTGACGGACAAAGGTTTATGATGCTAGTACATTAGGTAGGGTATAGCATTATGATATGAACTTCGGGAGAGCCAAGGCTATATAAACCCCACATCAGAATCCCATACCTATGATTTGAGACTCTAATCCCATACCTTGCAATTGGGTCATAAGTCGTAACACATTAATAGGAATGCACCCTAGTAAATAATCTCATACTCATAATACCTAATCTGATAGTGTTTTAACAGCAAAATAATAAAAGAAAATGCAGACAAGAATAGAAAATCATGTGTAGCAAGATATGTTATTGCATTGTTACGGATCTATTAGAGCTTACTTGGTTTATCAGCTCCAAGGTTTAGAAAGCAACCAGCACCGCTTTTAAGATATGAAGGAAGTTGAACAAGTGGTATTCCTTTCAAGTTAGTAAGTAAAGGTAGAAAGAGAAATACAAAAAGAGCCTACAATAATATCAGAAGCCAACCATAAATATACCTCACAATCATTATTTAAGTAATAAACATAAAATAGAAATAATCCAAAATAAACTTGAAATGCCAATAAGAGAAAGTATTCTGGACTTGAGTCAACGCTGTACTACCATTAGAAAAATTGCCCTGCCAATGAGCTTGTAGCTCAATTGGCACCAGCTCAAATCTTTTAAGACTTGTGTTCAATCCTCCACCAGACCACCTATCCCCCTCCCCTACCCTGGTGCTTGCGCCTCCAATGTAACCAAAAATTAAAAGAAAAAAATTAGCACTGTTTACTAAAACTTTTACAGAAGGAAAAGTAATGATCAAAGCCAACTCAAAGAAACCTGTCAGGATCAATTCTCCGTTTTGGCCAAAGTACATATGACTAATGTTTAGAAAATAGTTGTAAAGGGCAGACAGGAGTCCAAGTGGAGCCCAGAACTTGAAATTAACTGAATAGGCATACTGACAGATTCATCCGTCTCTATTTCATCATAGCTAGAAGCAAACAATAGCAACTTAGCCTTGAAGGTAACCCATGGTGTCTTGTCAGCATTGGGAACTGAAGACTTACAGCCTCTGAAGCATGGGTACTCCTCTCAGGGAGGAGTACCGGTACCCGATACGTACCGGGTATAGGTACGCGTCGGGTATGTGATAGGTACGTACCGAGTACGTACCCTTTTTTTTTTTTGAATTTTGTAGTTGGGTATGGCTTGGGTACGGCTCCATCAAAGTTAGGTACGGCTCCACCACTATATTTTGCCAAAAACAATTGCCTTTCACTCCCAAATGAGAATTTCTTTCTTTCCCCCAATTCCCTATTCAATTAGAGCCTCATTTCTACTCCCCTTCTCGAGTCTTGACCTAGCAGCACAGTCCATAAAGAGTTACATGGGTTGTTTGCGACCCAATATGCTGATAGCAGCGTTCCAGACTTAGGAATAAGATGAGGGAGAAAAGGTAGAGCAGAGGAAGAAGGCCTATAGAGCAGGGCTGTGTGGCTGCATGCAGAAAAGTGGAGAAGAAGTCGCTTGGAGATGAAGCCGCAAGTGGGATAGCGTGGCTGCTATGTCTGCAACTGCATTTCTGCGATATTGCTTGAAGAAAAATTGGAGAAGCAGCCGCAATTCCGAGAAAACATGGGAGGAAAATAGTCAAAAGTGCAAAACCCTAATTGATGCAATGTGCAAAACGCACATCATCACTTAAAAGCAAGTAATGGGCCTTTTCTAATTTTGGGCCTATTCAATCAGTGGACCACAAAAAAAATGTGAGAATAGGATAAAACAGAGAGTGGGCTGTGGACTTTGCCTATTACAAATAGGAATTAGTTAGTAGTATAATTTATTTTAGTTTATTATATATATATAACGTACTCGTATCCTAGTTTTTTGAAAATTTTCGTACCTTGTACCCGTATCCGTACCGGATACTGGTACCGTACCCGTACTGGTGCAACGTAGCTTACAGCTTTTTTATGCAAGACATTGAATGTTCTTAACTTTGAGATACAAAAGTCAGATAGTGAATTCAAATATCTAGGATTAGCAATATAATTCCTCCTAATAGAGACAAATTTCAGATAACTTTCCCTTGTGCTTTGTTAGTGTTGAAATTATTGGGATTGGATGGAAAAGAAAAAGAGAAAATTTAATAGGACTGAAATTTTTAGTGATGTTGTGATATAAAACATTGACCTACTCCAATTTATACTAATATTTTAGGTCAAGTACAAGTGTAGCATATCTAGTACAAGCATAGCCCAATAATACTCCAAAATAATAAGACTCCTAACACAATATTAATCCAAATATTCTAAATTTCTAACAGTTACCATAGGGTACAAACAAAAGTAATACATTTTGAAATGATCTAAAAAGATAGAAAGCAAATATAAAACTTCCTAAGTAAATTGACCAGCAAAATTGTAGAATACATGGTCCAAATTGAGAAAATTTAAAATAATTAAATCACAGGATTTGCCTAAAGATTGTTCTTCCATTACAAATATAAAACTACTAATAAATCAGCAATATAAGAATGAGAAACTAAAAAAATTACTTTGGTTTTATTAAAGTCGACTATACTAATTTCGAAAGGTACACTTAGTTAACTGCAATTTATGTTGCACCAATCATTATATTTAAACCATCTGCATTGCCATAGAAAGCCATACCTGAAACCCAGATCCAAAAGAATTGACCACAAATATGTCCAGTGACTTGTGCTGCATGTGAACAAGTCAAGGACTTCAAATCATGCCCATGCATGAAATGCCAACGGGAAACATTGTACAGTGGCCTTAAAAATACACCCACCCCCCCACCCTACACCCCTCCAAAGAAAAAAGAAAGAAAAATATACCTTTAACCGAATGGCAGAATCAATGAAAACAGACTCCTGCCATACATGAAAATGTAAAGATTATAACATTCCCTAACAAGGTTTAACTAAAATCAACATCTACTTATGGGTTAACCTTGATTACAGAAGCCCCAGCTTGAAAGGCACTGGAAATTATCATCAATGCTGGCCAAAAGAACTCAACTTCAGAGAGCATCTGACCTGCATTAGAGCCACTGCAATTATGGGAGACAAATGATCAGATGGGACCCACTTCTTTTAAAGTGAAAGCAGAATTTCATATCAATCTCGTCTAGGCATTGACTGCACAAAATTTGTACCCAAAGAACCACAATGAAAAGGTTATCTGAAATTTGAGTTGCATGTATAATAATAATTCACACTACACATTTACGCATGATCTCAATTTGAAGAAAACAATTTCTTTATGCCCAAAAGAAAGCAAGCTATTCCAAGATGACCTATTAACAAGTATTCATATAGGCATTTGACCTAGTTAGTGAACTCAACATGAGAAACTGAATATGGAGATGGAGAGTACTGATAGGGATTAGATTACTGTATTTGTCCAGATAATAAAGTTAAACTACCTTGCAATAGCCACCACAACACCAGCAGTGACAAGTAAGCACCCAGCAAATTGGTTGATTGTGTACCTTCTCCCCAAGAGAAGAGTAGAAAACATTAGCTGCCAAACCAAAAAAGTCTGCAATAAAAAGAATTCATAAACAGTGTTTTAAGATTTTTATGTTATGCATAATAACACATTAAATTAACTAGCAGACTGACTAACAAAAATATTACTATGGATATGCATATAATAAGCTTCAATCAGTGTCATCCCATAAAAATGAGTCAGGATTCAATTGAAACACAATTTTTCCTAATCAATTGCACTTACTGGCACCATCTAGAGTTGAGTTACTAGTACTGCTAATGACAACACAGGCTGTGTAAAATGTAAAATATTAAAAAAGACATACAAACATTTGTATGCAGGAAACGATACTAGGATGAGGATCACATCACCAAATTCACCCCATGCTAACAACATCAGTAATAATAAAGTTTCAGCAAAGGCACGAGTCATGAATAGCCATTAGTGATGGACAATAATCCATCCATTTGAAATGTTAAAGGATATGAATTGGACAATATTGAAAAGATATGTATCTGAAATATTACCTGGACTCCAGGATAATAATGTGTGATTCTTTCTCACTAATATATCATAACAATTCAAGTCACTTAATTAATAAAAATTCTAGCTACAGATTTTACAGCAATATTCTGTGATTTATGTCATTTTCTTCCATCCCAGTTGTAATAAAGGACAGGTTAATGGGCAAATGAAGCCATGCTGTCAAGACATACTGAAAATATGTTATAAAATAACAAGCCTCCTATACTTTAGGAGTGACTGCTACACGCTACTATAAATATGGTGATGAAATGGCTTAAGTATGATGTCATCAATGTGAGACACAGAACAGACTCGATCTATATGGACTACATTGTCCTAGAAGAAACAAGTTGGATGATGCTAGCTGTGTCAAAGTATTTTTGAAAAAAAAGAAGGAGAAAAATGAGTGTAAGAACACCTATGGTTAGTAGTGAGAACCTAAAGCAGTCTTGGTTTCTAAGATGCTACAAGTTGATAAACGTCAAAACTCCCTTACTTATTGTAGTCATTGCTAACAAATTAGCAGGTTTATGTAATTGATAAACACTGCAATGTTCCAAATTCTGAATATATTACAAATCCATCATGCTGATCAGAGAGACCACTGAGTCTGACTAAACCCAATTAATGTCACAGCATGCCAAGTAAGTTCTCAAATCTCAAGCACTGCTGAATAGCATGCCATCTGTTGAATATCTTTTAATATTGTATCATATCATAGTGTATCTTATCATATCAGCTGTAATTAGAATATAGGAAGTAGAATATTTAGTTACCGTAAATAGAGATATCAATCCAAATCTTAGGGATTTAGTTTAGGATTAAGTGTATATCTTGTAATTATAAATATACAATGCTGATAGGGTTTTCTCTCAAGCAATTCAGTTACAATAGTCTCTCCTCTAATTTCAAGTACATATTATGTAAAATTAAAGCAAATTTTCTCGAATAAGACCTTGCGAAATGTAGGACAAATGAGAATCCAAAAAAAAAAGTAAACTTCACAGATGTATAAAATAAAGGGCAGATGTATATTATGTAAAATAAAGACAAAAATGTATTCTTATTTGTCACCCGCTCTTATCTTTTGATGACAATGGCTGCTCAAAATATTTAAGATACCTGATTCAATATGGGTATGACTGGTCCAGGAAGTATGGCTGCAGAAGGTAACGAACATTCAATATAGAAACACTGAAAGCAAACACAGGCTATTTGATTTTGAGAGTAAAGTGAAAATGGAGTGCAATGGAAAGATTTTGATTTTCAATCGTTGTTGTGTGGCAGAGGGCGGAAAGTGGAAACTCACTTTCATGGTACATGAGTGGCCAAATTTTAGGGGTTCCGGTTGAGTGAAATGAGTTGCACTTTCAATCATCTGACAATTTTGTTGTACCAAGCAAGTGTGAAGTAACTTTCATCCCAAATCCTCTACCTCCCCACTTTTTGCCTACTTAAAGCATAGTCTACACATCATGCGAATTGCAGCCTCTGCTTTTGTTCTCTCCTCTCGAAAGTAGAAACCTTTCAAACTTCACATTGCTTTTTTCATTTCACACTTTTATTTTTTATTGCTGATTATTCATGTCCAATAGAAACAAGTCACTTAATCCCGATTAACAGTAACACCAACATAACTTTGTTACACTTGCAAGTTGCACCTAACACTACAAAAATCTAATATACTTATTACTTAGATACACAATTAAGACAACTCAAATGGTCATGTTACCTATGTATATTAGATATCTAAGAACACCTTCATAAAATTTGAAGACGATTGAAAATAAAACAGAAAAAAAAACTAGAAGATAATCAGTACCTCCAGCAGACATTCCAGTAACAACTCCCAAAGATTCTAGAAACCCAATGGCCAGAAAGCGCAATTTTGGAATGGCTAGCATCTCATCGGTTACAATTCCCACCCGGTATCGAATATATAAGATGGTAAAATATATAACCACATACCTATAATTATTTGCAAGATAGACACACAAACATAACTAATCACACTATAAACACCTCAAAAAAATAATAAAGAATTTTTGAGAGTGATAACACCAAATAAATGTGACAGATCTAAGAGTAAGATGGTATACCCAAAAGTTGTGAACTGAGCGAGGAAAAAGGGGTAATGTTTCATGGGAACGAGAGCCAGCTTGTAAAGCACACGATTAGCTACCGCTAATGTGACGGTAATAGCGGAGCTAAATAAAATCAGGTTGGTGCTTGGTGACGAGTCTGAGGTTGAAGCCCGAATTTTGAAAATGTTTGGGTTGCGATGGATATGGGTGGTTGTGGTGCCGTTGAATTTGGCATTGCCGGTTAAATGTAGTGGTAGCTTTGAAGAGAATGACATTGGGAACAGAGATTCAAGCTTTGTTGTGTTGACGTGGTGGAGTTGCTGGAATGTAAAACGCGAAGAAGGAAAGAAATGAAATGAGAACGTTGAACAAAATGCCATAGCGGAGAATCAGTCCTGGCTGGTGGTAATGCTCTGGTCTGAGTTTGAACTTCGAAGAGGAATCAGTCCTCCCTGGCTCGTGTTAACTTGTGTTGGGTTAAAAAGGCCTATTCTTTCTGTACCAATTTGGCATGGATCGGGATCCTCCGGTTAAGGGAGAATTCTGTAAAAATACATGTTTTTACACGTATTACATGTGGTATGTATAATTTTGTACATATCGTATGCCCTATGTCTAAAATATATGTATTTTTAATAACAAGATCCTCTCCTCTTATAAGAGAGGATCCCGATCCATTTGTCATTTGCACATGGGATGGAAGGGCCGCTGCCCAAGAGAAATGGCGTTTTTTTTTTTTTAACATTAAGGCTATGCATTACTTCTCCTAGCAAATATTTTTTTTTTAAATATATAGTTTAAAACAATACAGCACCAAAATTAAAAATAATTTGAATCTACCTCTATATTAAAAAAAAATTATTCTTTTTTAGTACTCTCTGTTCTTAATTTAAATACTATGTTTATTCTATCTTGTGAATAAATAAATTTATTTACATATTTTTTTCTTAATTAATAACGTTACCTTCTTAATTAATTATACATAATTCCTTTTTTGTCTTAAATCTTTCTTCTTTATTGTCTTCTTAATTAACTATACACAATTTCTTTTTCGTCCTAACTCCTTTTAAGATAAAGTTTATTATCATCTATTTAGTCATTAAAAGAAATTTTTAATTACCTATGTTTGGAATTCATAAAAGAAATACTTATTTTTAGAAGTCAACAATTAATATATACAATGCTTTTATACATAATTAGACTAATCTAAAAAATTTTCATTTTTTCTCTATAACTTTAAAGTAAAATATTATTTATTCAAAGAGTTTAATTCATAATGTACTATATATATATATTAAAAATTAAGTCTATAAATTATACTCTAAACAAAAATTAAAATTTTAAAAAATATCGTGCAATGCATGGGCTATTACCTAGTTATATTTTACAAACGTGTGTATGTTACATTCACAAGCCCCCTTTTTTTTTTTTGTAACTCAAGCTCTTCATTTATTTACTAAAAATATGACTATGAAAAGACACTTGTGCCTTTATTTTGGGTGCACAAGAAGTAACTCTTATCTTAATGATAAAGCATTTCTCTAGAGTTAATAAATTGTGTTAACAGCTACTGCTGCTGCTGCTGCTCCTCCTCCGCAACTCATCAGAGTGGAAACGGATATGTGATGGGAGGACTTGGTGCAATCATTGGATTAGGTTAGTTTAGAGTCTTTTATGGAGATTGTCCTCCTTTGGAAGCAAAATGTTATGATTTTTCATATTGACTTTATGAGTTGATTGTGGCTTATATTTTCATGCACAGGTATGGCAGTTGATGCTGGAAGTGCTATAGCTCGAAGGATGATTGGTGCAATTTTGGGTCCTACTGTTGCTTCAACTGCCCCTTCTGCTGCTTCAGCTCGTAGCAATAGTAGTCTTGCTCTTGCAGTCGCAGGTTGTGATGCTTGTGGTGGTCAATATGTGGCCCTACGGAATCTATGATTCTCTATTTCTTATTTTGATTTGATAATACTTCTGCAACTGTAGAGATTTTTTTATAAATAAAATTGTATTTTCCTTTGATATGAATGGTTCTTAGTTGATGGTTAGTTGGGAAATGGGTTTTGGCTTTGGTATACCGATAACAGCTCTTAATGTTCCGGGGCAACACAGATTTATGATATAAAGATAATTAGGGATGCACTCATACTTGCTTCTGTTTTGCAGTGCCTGAACTACGTACTTTGGTAGGGATATCAGCAAGTATAAGATTTACATGAACATGCTTCAGGATTGCCGATGGAACGAAGCGATTACGTTGGTTGTTTGAAGTTGATAAATCCGAGTTTAATCCTTTAGTTTCTTAGTAGTTAATGTCTTACTATATGACAACCAATGGATGTTATGTTGCTGTCCTCGATTGCGATTAATTTTCTTAAAGGCAAGTAAACAATAATTTATTTGTTCTGAAGTAAATTCAGAAGTTACCTGAAATAGACACGTACTGATGGTTGAAGGTAGACTCCTTTTGATGCACGACAGTTACCAAGAGCGTTGATTCAGGGGGGTGAGTACCTGCAAAGGGACTTTAACACTCAAGTCAGGATGTGCACCAATTAGGTCAATACTATGGGAGAATTCATACCTGATTGAGGTGACTTAACTTGATACTTATAAGGGTTGAATTGATATGTTCTCTTGATAAAGATATACATTCCCATTATGGTTGCAGGAGAAGATATGTTCTTTATTTAGTTATAGAGAATCCCTATATTATCGTAATACTGGTATGACAGTCACAGTGTTATTATTTCATAAGATTATGATTGGCAATTAGGAGATATCATAAGTTTTATCTATTGCGCAAATCCTGTGGTAAATCTGTTACCATCCAAAATTGGGATCTCATTATAAGCTGACTCTGCTGGAGACCTACAGGCTTGGACTTCTGCATGCTAGTATGTATACTAGGCTGGACTACATATTGAGAGCCCAGGTTACAGTCCAGACAGTTGCCCCCAGCTTGACGTTTAAGTGGAATAGTTAAGTGTCAAGATTCTAAATTTGAGAAGAACCTGTGGCGCTTAATAGACAAAAATCCATTTAGGCCGAGGTCCATTGTTATGGAGTACCTCCGGGGTTGGCATACAACACCATCCCGTCATGTGAGGTATATCCTTTGCCCCCGTATATGATTTCACAGGGTTTTCTGACTTTTTCCACATTCATCAATAGTACTGAGCTTTCTTGGAAAACCGTTGCCTTGACTTTATCGGGAATTAAAAATCCATTAAAGGGATATTAATTCCATGTTGTTTCCCAACTGTCCACTTACCTCATAACCAATCAGAAATGAGGAGCATTAAGAATGCAGTTTATCTCGTACGATCAGTTCACCTTTCTAGGGACCAATCAGAGTACTTCATTGTACCTATAAAATAGGGAATGTTTGCGTTGGGGCTGACATTCCTTTTGTTACATTCTTCTCTTCTTGCCAATATGTTTTAGAATGTAACATTTCATGGCTTTCTTCTTATTTTGTTCGAATTCAAAAAGGGTTTTGCCTCCTGCGAAGGTCATCTTCTTGTTTTTTTCAAAATCTGTGAGGATGTTTTCCTTTTCTTTGTAAATAATTTTTCCAAAAGGGACTTTTCTTTCTCAGTGTAGCAATGACAGACACTTTTCTTTCCCAGTATACGAGGGAGTATTTAAAACACGCCCTGCTGCTAGAAAAATCTGTGATACCTATCGTGTTGGACGGACTTCCTCGAAGAAACAGAGCCTACACTCCTCCTCATTTTTGAGAATTTAGCAGGTGATTCATCCCGAGCTTTGCTAGTTTTCAAATAAGTAGGAATGACTGTTGAAACACCTCCGCAATTTGAGGCAACTTGGGGTGATCATGAAGCTGGTGCAATGATCTTCTTCATGAAAGGCTACACCCCGTCCAGCGAAGGAAAATACCGATGCTCTTTCCTTATACATTTCATGTCTCAATATTTTCTTTTCCCTCTTTTCCAGATGTAAGATGATGTATGGAATGAGAACAAATCAATAAAGACTTTTCTATTATAAACTTTATATTGTGCCCGCTTTCTTCCTCTCATTTTTTATCAATGTTCGCATATTTTTCTTTTTGCTGGGGTAAATCTAATGTTTATTCTAGCACAACATTGCAGTGCCCCCATCTTAGCGCTTAGTTTAAGAAAACGGCAAGCTTCAAGTCTCTAGTTCGGGGTTCGAGTACTTTGTCACTTCAACAACCGTGGTCCGAACTGATAACCCCACACTTAAACAGATATCCCGGTTAAAGCCGGGGTTCATGGGAAGAATTCGTACTTAACCTTCAGAAGTTATGCGACATTCGAGTTATTGCACAACTGTCTTTTCAACTGCTTTAAGAACTGTAAGGGCCACATAACGCATTTTCACTGGTGGGACGTGCCTAGTGCTTCGTGTGTCATGATGAGCACTCTTTTGAAAATTGGGCCGTAAAGACAACAATGCCCCCTAATCGCTTAGCCTTTAAATAGGGGTTTAGGGATGTATTGTCTTCGCCCTACTGTTTCTAAACGTCTTTCCGAGAACTTTGTGCAATAGTGAAGCTTGGACTTCAGGTGGTTCTCAACCATTTCCATCCCCAGTAATCAAGAGCTTCTCTTACATGGTATCTCCTTTTTTTTCCCTCCATTACTGTTTTTCCTTTTTAGTTGCTTCTACTGTGATTGAGTAACTGAGTAACTGAGTGCTTATGCGTTCCTTGCTGGGGTGCGTTTCTGTACTTCAATTCATAAAGTAGATTTAGGATTTCTAACCCTTTTCACATGGCTCTATCCTCTTGGAACACCATTTTTGCTATGGTAGACGTGGCAGATATGTCCTTCTGAAGTTTCGGGCTTTGGATGGAAAGGAGGCCGATGTGTAGGTATGGACCGTTCAGTTCACCTTTCTCCGTGTCTGAATCTTTGATTCGATTGATTCTGAAAATTACTTATCGACCTCTTTGGGTGTTCTCAGGATCTTCATGGCCAGAGGTAGAAGGGGAGCCAGAGCCTGAGTACCGATTGCCAAGGCTCACGTTTCAGCTGAGGAGGACTCAATCCAGATCCGGCGTGGTCCGAGGCTAGTATATCCATGGGTTGGGGATGATGTCTAGGATCGTTTATCTGAGCTTTCTTTTGAAAACGAGCTCAGACAATTAGTACAATATTTAGAGTTGATAGAGGGGAAGACCCGCGACAGAGAATTCCAGGTTCTATGCCCGGAATGGAACAAGAGGGTTTGCTTTTCTCGAGAGGTGGGATCATACTTCATGTTTCTCTATGAACCACTCTTTGTCAAATTAGGGCTTCAGTTACCATTTATGGAATTCCAGATCACGATCCTTCAAGCCTTGCACACGGCCCCAATCTAAATCCATCCTAATGGCTAGGGTTACATCATCACTTTTGAGAGGTTCTGCCAAATAATGGGGCTCCGGTATTCAACCAATGCCTTTTTCTATTTTTATACCTGGACAAACCCTCAGGTCAGCGAGGTAGAAGAATTAGCTTACAATTTGGTCGTAAATCCTTTGATATTTTTCAAGATATTTTCAAGGGATTTAAGACTAGATTTTTTAAGCTGATGGTCGCAGAGGGGTTTCATCCCTTTTTTCTGAAAGACGATAGGGAGCCAAAGTTCCTATTATACTAGACGGAGGATGCTTTGTGTTTTCCCACCATGTTACTTGAAAAAGAAGAGAAAGACCTTACTCCGGACGAAGTTGATTGCTTTAAGTTTATAACCCGATATTCTGAAGAACATGAGTTTATCAAAATCAAGGATGTTCTTCATACCCCTGGTGATGATCTTCTCTTTGTTCTGTTAGGTAGGAATTATGATATTATTACCCATAATTTAGCCCAAGCTTTTTATGCTTTAAATTTTCTATACTTCATAATTTTATTTGTCTAATTTCAATCTTGCGTCGCTGTCTTATTTCAGGAAGCAACATGGCATCGGGACCTTCTCTTGTAGCTCTGCAGGCCTCGAGATCAAGGAGGAAAGTAGTAGGATCCTCAAGTGTCCCTACAGCCGCCGTTCCAACATCCTCCAGCCGGGGCGTTATCATTAAAGAGACCCCAGAAGAGCCGGACTCCTTGACTCAGAATCTTTAAGGGAGGAAAAGAAGGGCCGCTTAGAGCTCTATTGACCGGGGTCAGGGGAGAGCTTCAGAGGGCGGCAATGAAGAAAGGGCAGACCCTTTGCCTGTTATCTTGGGGCAGCCTGATGCCGGGCCGTTTATAGATAAGTGGTTACTGAGTAGTGAAGTGATGAGACATATCTCTGAACGGAGTATGGCCCAAACCCTAGCCAACCTTCAAACTTTTATACTTCGAGCCATCGCAGAAATTCACTATATTGAAAGGTCTATGGAGGCAACCGATAGGAAGATGGCAGATGAAATCAAGAAGAAAGATGAAGAGGCTGCTCGGAAACTTACTGCGGCTCTTAAGCTGAATGAGGACGCTCAAGCATGGATTATTGAGCTGGAGGCAGCATTGGCTGTCTCCGACTTGGCCAAAAAGGAGCTCGAGGCAAAGGGTCTTCAAGCCGACAATACCATCAGCACCCTCCAAATTCGAATAATTCAATTAGAAAAAGATGTTGAGGAGCTAGACATCATTTCAGGAAACATTAGTGGGGAGCAGTTCCAGAATGTCATTGGCCAAATTCAGCATTTCTACCCCGGCATCACTCTTACCTTGGAAGACCTCAATTCAGAAAAAGTCTTTCATAACGGTTAACTTGTTTGGGCAAGGGACCTTGCTCAAGCCGATTCCGGTGCCAACCCAAATGCTGTTCAGGCTCTAGAAGGAGGGGAAGCTGATACTTAAATCTGTTCCTTTTTCGTCTTCTTCGCCCTCTGCGTGCAATTTTTTGTTTTTGTAATGACAATTGCCGTGCATCCGGGGTTTTAAATTAACTTTTTATTTTCGGTGACTGCTTTGCCTTGCTAATTTATTTTCTTTTCGTGGTCCGTTTTGGGTCTAATGCCTAATATGGAATTTATCATTATCATTCCGTGGACTTAGGAAATTATTTTCTTATTGGGGAGACTATGGTCCGAGATCCCACACCCATAATAACGAGTGCTTGACATTCCACTTGACTTAGGTAAAAATGATGCCTTAGTCCATAGTCCAATGCTTATCATACCCAAGCATTTTGGAATTTAAGACTTAGACAAAAATAACACCCTAATCCATAATCCAAGGCTCATAATATCGAGCATTCAGAATCTCTAGATTTAGGCAAATATAACACCTTAATCAATAATCCAAGGCTCATAGTATCGAACATTCGGAATCTTTAGATTTAGGCAAATATAACACCTTAGTTAAAGGTTTAATGTCCAAGAAGATTTGAAGCATATAGTCCCTTCTGCCTTAGGAATGATTATCAATAAACCTTACCCGGGGTCCTTTACTATCCATAAGGATTTTTTGGGAACCCATCTGGCTTAGGTATTGGGGAGGACCACGGATGTTGAATCCGCACTGCCTCTTGATTTCTTGACCTTTAGATGGTCAATGCCAAGTATCGAGGATGGGTATTGACCCAGTAACTTACTACCAAAGCTTGGTGTGTTAACCCTCTTGACCTAAGCTTGTTAATGTATCTCATATAAAAAATAATGTTTGAATAACTCTATTTTATTGATAATTTTGGAGGACAAAAGTCCATACAAAGTATAGAATTCAACATTGGGACAGATTAAACATCAGTTTACTAAAGGACTAGGCTGTCATGGGTATCTAGCTATAATATTTTCTAAGTTTATCTGCATTTCAATAATTCTTGATTAGGGTGCCTGTTAATGTCTCCAATGTGTAAGCTCCTTTACCAGTGCTGACAACAGTACGACAGGGGCCTTCCTAGTTGGGGGCTAATTTCCCTTGGGAGACATTTTTCACCCCGATATCCGCCCTCCTGAGTACCAGATCTCCTGGTTGGAACCTCCAAGGGATTACTTTTTGGTTGTATTGGGCCACTGATAACTCCATATACTGTAGTTATTTGTGCCCTATATCTGTTTATAAATAATACTTAGTTCTTGTTTACAATGAATATTTGGAAGATTTTAGGCTTATATTTGTCACATTCTAATTTGGATATCTTCCTATATATTTTTGAGCAAATTGTGCTTATTAAGTGATTAAGTGGATTTGTATTTATTTTTGATTTGGTGATTTCTCTATTATAGGAAGGGCTCCAAACAAGATGATATATGGAGCATGTGAGCCAAAACTAGAAGATAAAGCCAATTTTGCATCTTAGCTACTCACGCTGCAGCGCAGACACATTAATGTCGTGACGTGTTGCACATCCCCTGCTTCAGTACACGAGACCCGAGGCTAGAGCGCCGCAACACAAAAAATAGATGCCACGGCGTAGGTGACCTAATTGAACGCGTGCCACGACGTAGGAATATTAATGTCGTGACATTCCCTATCTTTCTGAGCCTATAAATACTATTTTATTAGATTTTTGTAGAGGAGGCTGTTTAGGTTTAAAGACCTGCGGCTAGGTTTTATTGTTTGGAGGCTGAGGAGGTCAAGGGAAGCAAGGTTGGAGGCAATCTTCTTCATGGAAGGAGATTCAAACATCAAAGAGCTAAATTCATGAGCTTCCTTCCTTCTCCTTTCTCTTTTCTCTCTTTCATCTATCTTGAACATGAGTTTTGTAGTTCTATTTTCATATTCAATGATTAGCTAAGCTGTATTTAGGGAAAACTTTAGATCCTCTTATGAATATTAATGATTTTGTAATCTTTTGAGTATATATTGATGTTTGGTTTTATTCAATCATATTGTTCTTAATGCTCTTAATTGTTTGATCAGCTTTTAAGTGATTTGATAAAATCTGATGAACCTAGACATAGGAATTTGGATTTAAGATCATATGTATGGTTTATGC
Source organism: Ormosia semicastrata (assembly GCA_029884595.1). Lineage (NCBI taxonomy): Eukaryota > Viridiplantae > Streptophyta > Magnoliopsida > Fabales > Fabaceae > Ormosia > Ormosia semicastrata. The sequence continues at coordinate 17,929,899 of JAQQTO010000046.1, read as the reverse complement.
ATGTTTGATTTCATTCAATTGACTTGGATAAGTTGATTCACTAACTGAGTAGAAATATACATTTTAGTCATGCATAGTGTGTGATTGAGAATAGATCTTCATGAGTGGATTTTGCATCTAACTAAGGAGTTTTCAGTAAATGAAACTATGGTTAATTGACCTAGACATAGACTTTTAACTAAATCAGATTCTCAAGCTAACTTAACAATTCATTGATGTTGCTTGTAAGGATTACATGTTATTAGTTGAAGTAGGAGGTGAAGAAGGATTCTCTGAAGTTCTAGATATTATCTTTATTGCTTTGTAGTTTAGATTTAGTTTATTTGTACTTTATCTATTTTTTATGTTCTTGAATAAAATTAATTAAGCTATTGGTTGATACTTAGTTTTGGAAGCTAACATCCTCGTGGGAACGAACTTTACTCTTTATTGTATTACTTGAAAGACTTGTACACTTGCGGTACACAAATAGTCTAACAAATTTTTGGTGCCGTTGTCAGGAATGATGATTTAATTTTATATTGTTATTATCAACAATGAGTTTAGTTAGTTCTAATTCAAGTTATATATAGTTTATTTTAATTTAAGTTTTCATTATGTTACGTTTTAGGTACAATAAGGAAGTCGGATGACCATAATCATACGAGGCCATTAAGAGAATTCACGACTCTTGAAAAGGAAAACCTTCAATCAAGTTCATGAAGATCATTCATCCGCACAAACCATTTTGGAGAAAAAGTCCTGCCAGGACTATAAATTAGGCCCTTCTTAGAAGGAAATCCAAGTTTATGTTAATTCTTATCTTTACTTTTGCATAAATAGGTAGTATGTTGATTTTGTATGTTAATACTTATTTGTTAATACATATTAGTTAGTATGTTGCTTTGGTTAAGTTTTAAGTTTAGTTTATGTTAATACTTATATATGTTAGTATGCTAATATGTTAATATGTTAGTTTAATGCTTTTGTTAGTTTTTATGCTTTAGTTATGTTTTAAGTCTTAAATATGTTAGTATGTTGACTTTATGGTTATATTATGTTTGTGTTATAATTATTGTAATCTAGCTTTGTGAACAAGTTTTATAGGTGCTGGAGATTACTTTGAAGTAGAACCAATAGCAAAATTGTTTTTGCTGCATAATTGTGCAGACTGGTCTCTCACGCCGCGGTGCACTAGACTCAACGTCGTGGTGCTGGAGTGATTTTTCTGCAGAATTCTGCAGACGAGCTAAACGCCGCGAGACAGGCATATCAATGCCGCAACGTTGTGCTCTGTTTTGTATATATTTCTTTTATTTTTCATGTTATTTCATATTTTAGTATGCTCAGACTAACAATACACATATTTTTGATAAGTTTAGGTACCCTTTGTGCCATGCAAAGTGAGGACTTTGTCTCACTTTGGTTTAGGAAAGTATTATTACATGCTTTGATTATAATGATGAATGTATGCATGTGATGATGCTTACTGGATGCAGTTGTGATAGCCACCATGTTTTCATGATTTTCTATTGTTTTGGCTATTACTAAAGGGTGATGATGCAAATATTTCAACTTTTAACATTATAAAAATGATGTTGTGCATGCTTGAATTGAAAAAGTTGAATCTATTTGAATGCATGATATGTTGCAAAAATTGCTGGTGTTGTTATGGTTGTTCAATGATATAAAAGATTGCTATTTGGCTCCTTTATAGTGAAACATTATGTGATCAAGAAGCGTGTGAAACAATTTAGTCGCTTTTTATGCATGATTTACATTTCACTTAGATGCACGTGTAACTTTGAAAATGATAAGAGTGCATGTCTAGAGAAAGTTTATGGATGTACATGTAGAGTTTTGATTATTCTAGAAATTATTTTTCAACTCTCTTGAGGCGAAATCCTAGATTGTGCATGATTGAAGAAATAATTAGGGCATTGTTTAGACCGATTGAGCCTTTCGAACTTACCCTAAATGATTTTATCATAGGTCCCCTTTTGAAGCCTTATATGTTTTTCATAACCATTGTGTTCGTTAACCTGTTAACCATTCTAATGCATGTGAAAGTATTGTATTTTCTTCCTACCATCATTATTTGTTTAGTACATAATATGTTATTTCTTGAAGTGAGTCTAGTGATTAGGGGTATTAATGATTTAATACAAAATGAGCCTGAAGGAATCAGATGCAGTAAAAGAAAAATCATTGCTTTGTAAAAAAAAATTGAAAAAAAGAAAAAAAAGAAGAAAAGAAAAGCAAAGCTTAAGAAAATAAAATACAGAAAAGCATTGAATGGTTCTGGCGAGTTTTCTACTTTCACTGCTGAATACCCTGTTAATATCAGTTAAAGACTCAAGACTTGGAATAACATGTTTATGTTCCTCAATGTTTGTGCTAAATCCTTTCCCTTTTGTTCTTTTACCTAATACCATTAGCCTTACATTACAAGCTGTTAAAGTCCTTTTTGATCCTCAGTTATGTGTGATTTACATTAGTGGAGAGAGAGTTAGATTACAATCTTGTGGATTCTGTGATTTATATACATGTATGCTCATAAACTTATCCAGATGTGTATGACTTAATTAGGAGAAGTTTATCTTGTATGTTTGTGAAAAATGTGAATTGCATGAAAGAATGGCTGGATTGTTAGCATGTTAAGGATTATGTATGTGTGTAGCTGATTATGACGAATTAGTACTTTTTAAGGACTGATACAATCATTATTCGCTAGTTGTGTTTTGAAAAGAAAAGAAAATTGAAATTATATTATTTGCTGAATGAATGTTTGAATGAATTGTTAAGCATGTTTCCTTAGTCCTATTTTGTTTCACTCGAGGACTAACAAAATATAGGTTTGGAGGTGTGATAACTCTATATAATGTAGTTATTTGTGCCTATATCTGTTTATAAATAATGCTTAATCCTTGTTTACAATGCATATATGGAAGGCTGGATTGTTAGCATGTTAAGGATTATGTATGTGTGTAGCTGATTATGACGCATTAGTACTTTTTAAGGACTGATACAATCATTATTCGCTAGTTGTGTTTTGAAAAGAAAAGAAAATTGAAATTATATTATTTGTTGAATGAATGTTTGAATGAATTGTTAAGCATGTTTCCTTAGTCCTATTTTATTTCACTCGAGGACTAACAAAATGTAGGTTTAGGGGTGTGATAACTCTATATAATGTAGTTATTTGTGCCTATATCTGTTTATAAATAATGCTTAATCCTTGTTTACAATGCATATATGGAAAGTTTTGGGCTTATATTTGTCACATTCTAATTTGGATATCTTCCTATATGTTTTTGAGCAAATTGTGCTTATTTGGTAAGTGATTAAGTGGATTTGTATTTGTTTTTGATTTTGTGATTTCTCTATTATAAGAAGGGCTCCAAACAAGATGATATATGGAGCATTTGAGCCAAAACTGGAAGAGAAAGCTAAGTTTACATCTCAGCTACTCACACCGCGGCGCAGATACATTAATGCCACGACGTGGTGCACATCTTCTGCTTCAGTACATGAGATCCGAGGCTAGAGTGCCGTAACACAAAGAATGGATGCCACGGCGTAGGTGACCTAATTGAATGTGCACCGCGACATAGGAATGTTAACCCTGCGACGTTTTCTATTTTTCTGAGTCTATCAATACTATTTTATCATATTTTTGTAGAGGAGGCCATTTAGGTTTAGAGAGCTGTGGCTAGGTTTTACTGTTTGGAGGCTGAAGAGGTCAAGGGAAGCAAAGTTGGAGGTCATCTTCTTCATGGATGGAGATTCAAGCATCAAAGAGCCAAATTCACGAGCTTCCTTCCTTCCCCTTTCTCTTTTCTCTCTTTCATCTATCTTGAACATGAGTTTTGTGGTTCTATTTTCATGTTCAATGATTAGTTAAGCTGTATTTAGGGAAAACTTTGGATCCTCCTATGAATATTAATGATTTTGTAATCTTTTGAGTATATATTGATGTTTGGTTTTGTTCAATCATATTGTTCTTAATGCTTTTAATTGTTTGATCATCTTTTAAGTGATTTGATAAAATCTGATTAACCTAAACATAGGAATTTGGATTTAAGATCATATGTATGGTTTATGCATGTTCGATTTCATTCAATTGGCTTGAATAAGTTGATTCGCTAACTGGATAGAAATATACCTTTTAACCATGCATAGTGTGTGATTGAGAATAGATCTTCATGAGTGAATTTTGCATCTAACTAAGGAGTTTTCGGTAAATGAAACTATGGTTGATTGACTTAGACATAGGTTTTTAACTAAATCAGATTCTCAAGCTAACTTAACAATTTATTGATGTTGCTTGTAAGGATTGTTTGTTATTAGTTGAAGTAAGAGGTGAAGAAGGATTCTCTGAAACTCTAGACATTATCTTTATTACTTTGTAGTTTAGATTTAGTTTATTTACACTTTATCTATTTTTTATGTTCTTGAATAGAATTAATTAAGCTATTAGTTAATACTTAGTTTTGGAAGCCAATATCCTCGTGAGAATGAACTTTACTCTTCATTGTATTACTTGAATGACTCGTGCACTTGCGGTACACAAATGGTCTAACAAGTTTTTGGCGCCGTGGCCGGGGATGATGGTTTAATTTTATATTACTTATATCAATAATGAGTTTAGTTAGTTCTAATTCAAGTTGTATATAGTTTATTTTAATTCAAGTTTTCATTATATTATGTTTTAGGCATAATAAGGAAGTCGAATGGCCATAATCATATGAGGTCTTTAAGGGAATTCGCAACTCCTGAAAAGGAATACCTTTGATCAAGTTCATGAAGACCACTCATCCGCACAAACCATTTTGGAGAAAAAGTCTTGCCAGGATTGTAAATTAGACCTGATAACTCCATAAAATATAGTTATTTGTACCCTATCTTTATGCTAAAATGAATGCTTAATCCTTGTTTATAATGTATATTTGGAGAATTTTGTGCTTATATTTGCCATATTCTGATTCAGAGCCTTTCTTGTATATTTTATAGCAAATTGAGCTTTAATTGTTTATAATTATGTAGATTTATATATGTTATTGATTTGGTATATTCTCTATGATAGGAGGGGCTCCAAACAAGGTTAAATATGGAGCAATTGAGCTTAAAGAGGAAGAGGAAGCCAAATTAGATATTTCAGTGGTCACCGCCGCGGCGCAAGGTAGTGCGCGCTGCGGCACTGAGAGGTATTTTCAGCATGCCATACTTGGACTCAAGGCAAGAAGGCCGCGACCTAGAAGAAGTGGGCACCGCGGCGTACGTAGATCGACCCTGTGGGGGCCACGGCGCGCATATGTGGGGGCCGCGGTGCGATAGCGGCAAGCTGAGCCTATAAATAGATTTTTTACGTTTTTCTCTGAGTTCTGGCCATTTTGGCCATTTCCATTTTCTGTTCTTTGTAGTTTTCTTAGTTTTAGGTTAGTTTTAGTTAGTTTTAAGTTAGTTAGTTTGGCTAGATCTCCATTGATGGTGGATTAGAGGCTAGGAACAAGGATGAAGGAGGATTCAAGCTTCAGAGAGACAAATCAATAAGCTTCCTTTCTCTCTTTTCCTTTTCTCTCTTCTCTTCCTTATCTATTGTATAGTTGAGCTAAGTTTAGGATGATTTTGGATCCTTGTTTATATATATTAATGATGTGTTCTTCTCTGAGTTTGTGTGGATGTTTGATTATTGTTCAATCATTATCTGTGTTTAATACTTATGGTTGGCTAATCACTGATTACATGATCCTAATATGAGCAAATGAACTAGACATAGGGATTTGTTAATATGGATATGGTATAGTTGATACATGTTCAATGATTTCAATTGGCTTGGATGAGTTGATTCGTTAATAGGATAGAAATATACCTATTGGCCATGTATAGTGTGTGATTGAGAATAGATCGTTCATGAGTGCATGTTGCGCTAGCTTTCAAGGAAACTTAGTGAGTTGGGCAATAGAAACTAGGGTTGATTGACCTAGACATAGGCTTTTGGCTAATGAAGATTCTCAAGCTAACTTAATCTGTGCATTTATGTTTATGAGGAGGATTGCATGTTGTTGGTAAATGTAGGGGGTGAAGGAGGATTTCCTGAAACCTAACCTTGTTTATCTTTATTGCTTTTATAGATTAGGTTTAGTTTAGTTTATTGCTTTCTTATTTTTATGTCCTTGAATAGAATGGATTAAGCTATTGGTTGGTACTTAGCTTTATAACTGAATATCATCATGGGAACGAACTTTTACTTTGTATCTGTATTACTTGAGCAATCCGTGTACTTGTGGTAGCAACCAAGTTTTTAGCGCCGTTGCCGGAGATAGTTTTTATATTGCTAATATAAACAATGAGTTTGATTAGTTTTAATTCAAGTTGTATATAATCTATGTTTCTTTTGTGTTTTGTTTTAGTTTCAAATAAGAAGTCAGGTGATTTCATTCATACGAAATCCTTGAAGGAATTCGCGACTCTTGAAAGGATAACCCTTGGATCAAGTTCTTGAGGACTACTCATCCATAGCACTTCAATTTTGGTGACAAAGTCCTGCTGGGACTATAACTCAGGCCCTTCGTGGGAGGGAACCCCATGTTTATGTTTATTTTGTGTTTTTACTTTATGCATAAATAGTTGGTATATTATGTTTTGTATGTTTGTATATATATGTTTGTGTTTTGTTAGTTGTTAATATGTTTTTGTTAGTATGTTAGTAAATATATGTGTTAGTTATGTTAGTTTTACGTTTTTGTTTGTTTTTAGGTTTTAAGTTTGTTTAGGTATTATATAGGTTAATATGTTATTTTTGTGTTTTGTTAAGTTTGTGTTTGTACATTTTGTAATTTAGCTTTTTAAATGAGTTTTGTTGCAGCTAGAGACCCATATGAGCCAGATCCAGCAGCAAAACTGTGTTTGCTGCTAAATTTAGCAGCTTAGGTAGCTGCACCGCAGCGTAGGGGGCATTTTCTGCAGAATTTTGCAGCTTTTTTTGAGCGCTGCGGCCCAGGCATGTGGGCGCCGCGGTGCTAAACCCCTGTTTTTACTTTTTCTGTTATTTTTCTACTTGTGTGTATTTAGTAATGCTCAGTACTAGTCTCATGTACCCTATAGACCATGTTCTTTAAGGTTACATTTCATTTTGGTTTGGGGGAGTATCTTTACATGTTTTATTACATTTATGCTTAATGTTAATATGTATTGGTATTTTGAGTATACAATAGTTTTAGTCATCATCTTTCATGATTATATCTTGTTTTGACTATCACTGGTGTGCTGATGATAAGAATTTCAATTTTCACTGTTTACAAATGATGTTGTGCATGCTTGAATTGAAAAGTTGAATCTATTTGAATGCATGACATGTTGCAAGAATGCTGGTGTTGTTTTTGGTTGTCCATTATGTGAAAGGTTGCTATTTGCCCCATTTTCAGTGAAACCTTATATGATCTTGAAGCATGTGAAACAGTTTAGTTACTTTTGATGCATGATTTACATCTCACTTAGATGCAAGTGTAACTTTGAAAATGATAAGAGCGCATGTCTTGAGAATGTTTATGGATATACATGTAGAATTTTGATTATCCTAGATATTATTTTTGAACTCTCTTGAGGCGAAATTCTAGGTTGTGCATGATTGAGGAGATGATTAGGGCATTGTTTGGACTGACTGAGCTTTAAAAAGCTTATCCTGATATGATGATATCTCTAGGTCCCTTTTTGAAGCCTTAAACTGTTTGACCTTATTTGTTTCTCATAACCATTGTGTTCGTTAACCTGTTAACCATTCTAATGCATGTGAAAGCATTGCATTTTCTTTTTACCTTCATTGTTTGTTGAGTACATGGTATGCTATTTCTTGAGATGAGTCTGATGATTAGGGGTGTTAATGAATATTCAATTCAAAATGAGCCTGAAGGAACCAGATGCAATCAAAAGAAAAAGCAATGCTTTGCAAAATAAAGAAAGAGAAAGAAAAAAAAAGAAAACAAAAGAAAACAAAACAAAAGAAAAGTAAAGTCGAAAAGCATAAAAAAATGGTTCTGGCAAGTTTTCTGCATTCACTATTGAATACCCTGCTGATATCAGTTAATGACTCAAGTCTTGAAGTAGTATAAAAAACTTGGTTGCTACCGCAAGTCCACGAATCGCTCAAGTAATATAAATACAGAGTAAAAGTTCGTTCCCATGAGGATATTCAGTTATAAAGCTAAGTACCAACCAATAGCTTAATCCATTCTATTCAAGGACATAAAAATAAGAAAGCAATAAACTAAACTAGACCTAATCTATGAAAGCAATAAAGATAAACAAGGTTAGGTTTCAGGAAATCCTCCTTCACCCTCTACATCTACCAACAACATGCAATCCTCCTCATAAACATAAATGCACAGATTAGGTTAGCTTAAGAATCTTCATTAGCCAAAAGCCTATATCTAGGTCAATCAACCTTGGTTTCTATTGCCCAACTCACTAAGTTTCCTTGAAAGCTAGCGCAACATCCACTCATGAACGATCTATTCTCAATCACACACTATACATGGCCAATAGGTATATTTCTATCCTATTAACGAATCAACTCATCCAAGCCAATTGAAATCGTCGAACATGCATCAACCATACCATATCCATATTAACAAATCCTTATGTCTAATTCATTTGCTCATATTAGGATCATGCAATCAGTGATCAGCCAACCACAAGCATTAAACACAGATAATGATTGAATAATAATCAAACATCCACACAAACTCAGAGAAGAACACATCATTAATATATATAAACAAGGATCCAAAATCATCCTAAACTCATCTCAGCTATACAATAGATAAGGAAGAGAAGAGAGAAAATGAAAAAAGAGAAAGGAAGCTCATTGATTTGTCTCTCTGAAGCTTGAATCCTCATTCATCCTTGTTCCTAGCCTCCAATTCACCATCAATGGAGATCTAGCCAAACTAACTAACCTAAAACTAACAAAAACTAACCTAAAACTAAGAAAACTACAAAGAACAAAAAATGGAAATGGCCAAAATGGCTAGAACTCAGAGAAAAACGTGAAAAATCTATTTATTGGCTAAGATTACCGCCATCGCGTCGCGACCCCCACATATGTGTGCCACAGAGCCCACAGGGTCGATCTACTTACACTGCGACGCCCACTTCTTCTGAGCCGCGGCCCTCTTGCCTCGGGTCTAAGTATAGCATGCTGAAAATGCCTCTCAGCACCGCGGCGCGCACCACCTTGTGCCGAGGCGGTGACCACTGAAATGTCTAATTTGGCGTCCTCTTCTTCTTTAAGCTCAATTGCTCCATATTTAACCTTGTTTGGAGCCCCTCCTATCATAGAGAATGTACCAAATCAGTAACATATATAAATCTACTTAATCATAAATAATTAAAGCTCAATTTGATATAAAACATATAAGAAAGACTTTGAATCAGAATATGGCAAATATAAGCACAAAACCCTCCAAATATGCATTATAAACAAGGACTAAGCATTCATTCTAGCACAAAGATAGGGTACAAATAACTGCATTTTATGGAGTTATCATATCCCCAAACCTACATTTTGCTAGTCCTCGAGCAAAACAACATATAACTAAGTAAACCACTTAAACAATTCAAACCAACTTTCATTCAACAAATTTATTTCAATCTTTTTTTTCATTTAAAAATAAATACTACTGTGTAGTGACTGCATCAATCCTCAAAAAGTGTAAATGCCCCATAAACAGCTTCACACAAATACAATCCTTAACATGCTAACAATTCAGAAAACTCTTCATGTAATTCACATTTTCACAAACATGCAAGATAAACTTCTCCTAATCAAGTCATACACATTCAGATAAGTTTATAAACATATATGCATATGATTCATAGAATCGACAAGATTGTAAATCAACTCTCTCTCCACTAATGTAAATCACACAAGATTGAGGATCAAAAGGGACTTTATCAGCTTATAATATTAGGCCAATGGTATGGGCGAAAGAAATGAAGGGAAAGAATACAATACAAACAAGACCCTTCTTGGAAGGAAATCCACGTTTATGTTAATTCTTGTCTTTACTTTTGCATAAATAGGTAGTATGTTGATTTTGCATGTTAATACTTATTTGTTAATACATATTAGTTAGTATGTTGTTTTGGTTAAGTTTTAAGTCTAGTTTATGTTAATACTTATATATGTTAGTATGTTAATATGTTAGTTTAATGCTTTTGTTAGTTTTTATGCTTTAGTTATATTTTAAGTCTTAAATATGTTAATATGTTGATTTTATGGTTATATATGTTTGTGTTATAATTATTGTAATCTAGTTTTGTGAACAAGTTTTGTAGGTGCTAGAGACTATTTTGAAGCAAAACCAGCAGCAAAACTATTTTTGCTGCATAATTATGCAGACTGGTTTCTCACGTCGCGGCGCACCATACTCAACGTCGCAGCGCTGTAGTGATATTTTTGCAGAATTCTGCAGACGAGCTAAACACTGCGACGCAGGCATATCAATGTTGCGGTGTTGTGCTCTGTTTTGTATATTTTTCTTTTATTTGTTATGTTATTCATATTTTAGTATGCTCAGACTAACAGTATACATTTGATAAGTTTAGGTACCCTTTGTGCCATGCAGAGTGAGGACTTTGTCTCACATTGGTTTGGGGGAGTATCATTACATGCTTTGATTATAATGATGAATGTATGCATGTGATGATGTTTACTGGATGCAATTGTGATAGCCACCATGTTTTCATGAATTTCTATTGTTTTGGCTATTACTAAAGGGTGATGATGCAAATATTTCAATTTTTAACATTATGAAAATGATGTTGTGCATGCTTGAATTGAAAAAGTTAAATCTATTTGAATGCATGATATGTTGCAAAAATTAGTGGTGTTGTTATGGTTGTTCAATGATACAAAAGATTGTTATTTGCCCCCTTTATAGTGAAATCTTATGTGATCAAGAAGCATGTGAAACAATTTAGTCGCTTTTTATGCATGATTTACATTTCACTTAGATGCACGTGTAACTTTGAAAATGATAAGAGTGCATGTCTAGAGAAAGTTTATGGATGTATATGTAGAGTTTCAATTATTCTAGAAATTATTTTTCAACTCTCTTGAGGCGAAATCCTAGATTGTGCATGATTGAGGAAATGATTAGAGTATTGTTTAGACTGATTGAGCCTTTCGAGCTTACCCTAAATGATTTTATCATAGGTCCCCTTTTGAAGCCTTATAATTGTTTGGCCTTATATATTTTTCATAATCATTGTATTCGTTAACCTGTTAATCATTCTAATGCATGTGAAAGTATTACATTTTCTTCCTACCATCATTATTTGTTGAGTACATAATATGCTATTTCTTGAAGTAAGTCTAGTGATTAGGGGTATTAATGATTCAATACAAAATGAAGCTGAAGGAATTAGATGTAGTCAAAGAAAAATCATTGCTTTGTAAAAAAAATTGAAAAAATGAAAAAAAAAGAAAAAAAAAAGCAAAGCTTAAGAAAAGAAAAGTAGGAAAAAGCATTGAATGGTTCTGGCGAATTTTCTACTTTCACTGCTGAATACCCTGCTAATATCAGTTAGAAACTCAAGACTTGGAATAACATGTTTATGTTTCTCGATGTTTGTGTTAAATCCTTTCCCTTTTGTTCTTTCACCCAATACCATTAGTCTTACATTACAAGCTGTTAAAGTCCCTTTTGATCCTCAGTTATATGTGATTTACATTAGTGGAGAGAAAGTTAGATTACAATCTTGTAGATTCTGTGATTTATATACATGTATGCTCATAAACTTATCTGGATGTGTATGACTTGATTAGGAGAAGTTTATCTTGCATGTTTGTGGAAAATATGAATTGCATGAAAGAATAGCTGGATTGTTAGCATGTTAAGGATTATGTATGTGTGGAGCTGATTATGAGGCATTAGTACCTTTTAAGGACTGATACAATCATTATTCGCTAGTTGTGTTTTGAAAAGAAAAGAAAATTGAAATTATATTATTTGCTGAATTAATGTTTGAATGAATTGTTAAGCATGTTTCCTTAGTCCTATTTTGTTTTGCTCGAGGACTAGCAAAATGTAGGTTTGGGGGTGTGATAACTCCATATAAGGTAGTTATTTGTGTCCTATATCTGTTTATAAATAATGTTTAATCCTTGTTTACAATGCATATATGGAAGGTTTTATGCTTATATTTGTCATATTCTAATTTGGATATATTCCTATATGTTTTTGAGCAAATTATGCATATTTGGTAAGTGATTAAGTGGATTTGTATCTGTTTTTGATTTGGTGATTTCTCTATTATAGAAAAGGATCCAAACAAGATGATATATGTAGCATTTGAGCCAAAACTAGAAGAGAAAGCCAAGTTTACTTCTTAGCTACTCACGCCACAACGCAGACACATCAATGCCACGACGTGGTGCACATCCGCTGCTTCAGTACATGAGACCTGAGGCTAGACGCAAAGAATGGACGCCATGGCGTAGGTGACCTAATTGAACGCGTGCCGTGACGTAGGAATGTTAACTCCGCGACGTTCCATATTTTTCTAAGCCTATAAATACTGTTTTATTATATTTTTGTAGAGGAGGCCATTTAGGTTTAAAGAGCTGCGGCTAGGTTTTACTGTTTGGAGGCTGAGGAGGTCATGGGAAGCAAAGTTGGAGGCCATCTTCTTCATGGAAAAAGATTCAAGCATCAAAGAGCCAAATTCATGAGCTTCATTTCTTCTCCTTTCTCTTTTCTCTCTTTCATCTATCTTGAACATGAGTTTTGTGGTTCTATTTTCTTGTTCAATGATTAGCTAAGCTATATTTAGGGAAAACTTTGGATCCTCCTATGAATATTAATGATTTTGTAATCTTTTGAGTATATATTGATGTTTAGTTTTGTTCAATCATATTGTTCTTAATGCTCTTAATTGTTTGATCAGCTTTTAAGTGATTTAATAAAATCTGATGAACCTAGACATAGGAATTTGGATTTAAGATCATATGTATGGTTTATGCATGTTCGATTTCATTCAATTGGCTTGGATAAGTTGATTCGCTAACTGGATAGAAATATACCTTTTAGTCATGCATAGTGTGTGATTGAGAATAGATTTTCATGAGTGGATTTTGCATCTAACTAAGGAGTTTTCGGTAAATGAAACTATAGTTGATTGACCTAGACATAGGCTTTTAACTAAATCAGATTCTCAAGCTAACTTAACAATTTATTGATGTTACTTGTAAGGATTGCATGTTATTAGTTGAAATAGGAGGTGAAAAATGATTCTCTAAAGCTCTAGACATTATCTTTATTACTTTGAAGTTTAGATTTAGTTTATTTGCACTTTATCTATTTTTTATGTTTTTGAATAGAATTAATTAAGCTATTGGTTGATACTTAGTTTTGGAAGCCAATATCCTTATGGGAACGAACTTTACTCTTCATTGTATTACTTGAATGACCCGTGCACTTGCGATACACAAATAGTCTAACAGCCGCTGCCCTTTGCTTAAGGGCAACGTCGTGTATATGGGCCACACATCTTCTTTCTTCTATTAGATCTAGGTCTTCCCTAATCAAGCCGGGGTTGTTGTCCTCTGAAAACTGTTGGTTGTGCAAGCTTGGTTCGCCTATTTCTACCGGGATTATGGCTTCACACCCGTACGTAAGTTTGAAGGGAGTTTCACTTGTGGTAGAGTGGGGTATGGTTCGATAGGCCCAGAGAACATGATCAAGCTGCTCGGCCCAATTCCCATTAGCTTCGTCCATTCTCCTTTTAATTCCACGTACAATAATCATGTTAGCTACTTCAACTTGCCCATTAGTTCTGGGGTTCTCCACGGATGGACTGGTCCGTTCTTACTACCACCGTGTGGCATTGAAAGTATTACCACAGTCTTCTAGCTGTGGTGATTAGTGCGAAGATAACCTTTTCAACTTTCTGATAATGAAGCTCAGGGCTCTGCAGAACCTTACTTACGAAGTAGACCGATTTTTGCCCTTCCCTCGTCTCCTGAATTAACACAGAGCTCACTGCTTCTTCATGAACTAAGAGGTATAAGTAAAGCATCTCACCGGGCTCCGGTCTTGTCAAAATAGAAGGGGATGATAACAAGTTCTTCAATGATAGAAAAGTGTCCTCACATTCTTGGGTCCATTCGAAATTCTTCCCCTTCTTGAGTAGCTTGAATAGGAGAAGAGATTTGTGGGCTGCTTTAGCAAGGAATGAGAGCTGCTATGCGGCTTGTAAGTTATTGTACTTCCTTAACACTTTGAGGGATTCCCATGTCAAGTATCTCTTGACATTTATCAAGATTGGCCTCAATTCCACGGTGAGTTAGCATAAATCCCAAGAATTTCCCTGCCTGAACCTCAAAGGCGCACTTTTCCAGGTTTAGCCTCATGTTATACTTTTTGACCTGGGCAAATGCTTCTTTAAGGTCTGTCGCATGCGATCCACCTTGTGGGGTTTTCACTATCATGTTATCTATATAGACCTCTAGCATCTTCCCCACTTGATTCTCAAAGACTCTGTTCATCATCCTCTGATAGGTGGCTCCTGCATTTTTCAGGCTGAAGGGCATAACCCTATAGTAGTAGCTCGCCCTGTCAGTGATGAAGGAAGTTTTATCCTCGTCTCTAGAATACATGAGAATTTGGTTGTACTCAGAATATGCATCTATAAACGACAGCCACCTGAAACCTGAGGAACTGTCCACCAATTTATCCACATTAGGGAGTGGGTATGGATCCTTGGGACAAACCTTATTCAGATCTGTATAGTACACACATATTCTCCACTTCCCATTGGATTTCTTGACCAGGACCACGTTGGATAGCTATGTGGTATAAGAGATTTCCCTGACAAAGTTGCCGCTTAGTAACTCCTTAATCTGTTCTTCAATGACTTGTTATTTTTCTGGGCTGACATTTCTTTTCTTCTGTGCTACCAGCTTCACACCTTCTGTGATGGACAGGTTATGACAAATGAAGTTGGGATCGAGTCCCGGCATGTTAGATGACGTTCAAGCGAAAAGGTCCTTATTCTTTAGCAAGAGTTCTGTCAGTTGTTATTTTTCTTTTTCTTCTAAATGTGCTCCAATCTTGGTAACTTGATCCAGCTTGGCTCCAAGTTGGAGAGGTTGCAACTCACCTTCTAGCTGGGGGCTGGTACCACAGATTTTTTCCCTAATATCTGTGTTTGAATGCATACTTTTGAAGACTTGTTTTGATGATAACAAACGTGAAGAATAAATGAAGATGATAAATAGACCAAGTCCAAGTTTATATTTGATTAGCATTAAGACTTAGGATCTATTGTACGGAGCTCACATTGATATCTCTTTGTTTTTGAAAGAAAAGATAAAGCTTGTTTTTAAACTTAGTTTTCAAAACGTTTTCTGAACTAAGTTATTCGAATAGAACCTAGTCTATTCGAATAAATCCTTTTACGAGACTCTGTGCTTAAAGCTCTTATTCGAATAGCATGGCCTTTTATCCGAATAAATGAGGTTTTTCAGAACTGTGCTTTAAGTGAGTTATTCGAATAACTCATACGTTATTCGAATAAATCTATTCTGTCTGAACTTCTTTTGAACCACGTTATTCGAATAGATAACCTGTTATTCGAATAACCCTTCGATTTTTAAACTCTGGTTTTAACAGAGTTATTCGAATAACATATTGGTTATTCGAATAACCCATTTCGAGATGAGTTTTTAATTTGGTTTCGAGAAACAGTACGTTATTCGAATAAGCTTTTGCTCTATTCGAATAAACACGAAGCTTTTGTTTACGTATATGGAAACAGATGTACTGACTTTCAAATTTGTTTTAAATGCTATTAATTATACCTAAACTACTGTCTCCATGTTTTTCCCTATAAATAGCAAGCTTGGGTCACGAATTTCTTTGCCCATAACTCGAATTATTTTCTCGATTACTCTGTTTTGTGAAAACTATTTTCTACGCTCTTTTGATTAAAAACTTTGAGATATTTCTGTGAGAGCTCCTTTAGCACTTCAATTTGTATTACTTACTCTGAGTGAAAGTTTCTCTTCATCTATATTCTGATATTCTGTATCGAGGGTGAGGTATCCCTCAAGGTTTGTATAAGGGTGAGTGTGAACACCCAATTTTGACCGGGGTAAAAAATAAAAAATAAAAAAAAGGTATAAAATAAAATATAAAAAAAAATTTGCTGCATGAAGCAATTTTCTTTGCTGACTCTACGTTTTTTTTTATTTCTAGCCATACATATTTCACTCCTTCAAGCACTAGCAAAATTTTTTTTATTTGCATCTATCATAATCATGTAGCATTTTTTATTTCTAATCATGTTCCCACCAGCACACACCCCACTTCACGTAACAAAGTGTGAACACCCAATTTTGACCGGGGTAAAAATAAAAAATAAAAAAAGGTATAAAATAAAATATAAAAAAAAATTTGCTGCATGAAGCAATTTTCTTTGCTGACTCTACGTTTTTTTTTATTTCTAGCCATGCATATTTCACTCCTTCAAGCACTAGCAAAAATTTTTTTATTTGCATCCATCATAATCATGTAGCATTTTTTATTTCTAATCATGTTCCCACCAGCACACACCCCACTTCACGTAACAAAGAAAAGGGAGTGGGGGCTCAATATAAAATAAAAAAAAGAAAAGAAAAGGGAGGAGTGATTGACGCAAAAAAAAAAAAAGAAAGAAAGGGTCAACAAAAAAAAAATAAAAAAGGAGGGAATTTTGATACAAAAGGAGGATTTAGGGAGATTTGTCGGGAGAAGATGAAAATTTGAAGGAAAACGCCAACCTCCCAGACGGTGAGCAATCATCACACCCACTACCATCCTCTCACCTCCAAAACATGAAGGATCCCTCCATAAATGCCTCTGCCATCATTTTCTTCCAGACGAGCTTTGAATCCAATTCCTTCCAAACTTCTGCCAACCCCTAACCATCTTCTGCCACTCTCAACCTTCATTATCACCATCTTCAACCTTCATCCCTGCACCATTTTTTTACGTAAATCCTCCTCCCTCACCACCCCAAATCGTAACCACCACGAGCGCAAGCCCCTTACCCTTCACCCCCTCATTTCAACAACCCCACAAACCAACCTCCACCAAAAGCCGAATTTGATCCCATCTCCACTTTCAATCTCATTTCCACGTCCAACCTTAACTATTCACCATATCCAAACCTCACCACCCTTCACCCACATCACCTTCCATCACCCAAGCATTTTCTCGCCACCAACCTCCCACCGACCGTCGAATCCAATCTCCCTAAACCGACCGTCGAACCTCACCAACACCAAGCTTACCATCATCTCACCGACCATCTCTCCGACACCCTCACCGACCGTCGAAACCTAAGAAGCCGATCCTTCCCCTCAACCAACCGACCGTCGGACCCCCAAACTCCATCATATCCGACCGTCGAACCATCCAATCTCCCTAAACCGACCGTCGAATCCCCATATATCAACCTTCACCATCCCTCTCACTATTGTTGTGAACCCACTCACACTAGCCAAAATCCCATAAAAGGGCCTCCATAACCTCTCCTGAAAACCACAAAACCTAACCAGAACCGACCATCGGACCAGGAACCAGAAACCAGACCCGTCGAACCTCAAATTAGAACCCTACCAAAACCGACCAAAATCATATCCCTCTCCGCACTCGACCGTCGAACTTCCAGCTCCTTCTCCGCACTCGACCGTCGAACTTCCAGCTCCCTCTTCGCACTCGACTGTCGAATTTCCAGATCTTTCCCCGCATCCGACCGTCAAATTTCAGAAACTAAATTCTTCCACACCGACCGTCGAATCTCAGGGTCCAAACCCCTCCCCAAACGTCCCCTGGTGCGTGCTGTTATTGTTGTCAAAGTCTCCAACTTTTATCTCTTTAAATTGAATTGTGATTGTCTTTTGGGTGTGTGAGGTTGAATCGCGTGGACTGCTGTCCATAATGATGCATTTTGGTAAGAAGGGAGAAGGGTAAAGAAGTTAAAAAATGATAAATAAAGAAATAATTAAAAGTTTTTTAAAAAAGGAATAAAAATGGGTTACCTGAGTTGCGACAGCTTGCTAACCCTTATATTTTGTAAACGTCTGAGTTGCGACAGCTCGATGATTTACATGTTTTTTTAAGTTAAATCGCTAATTGATAATCTTAAATAAAAATTTCGTAACAAACTTGATGAATAATGGGTGACGTCTCTAGCGTGACGCGAGCTTCACCTATTCAATCCTTAATTTGATTAACTGAGCCGCGACGGCTTGTTAATTCAAATTTCAAAAATTAATTTAAATAAAATCAACCAACCCACACTTATTTTATAAAGAACTACGTAACTTTGAGTTCCCCATTGCACCAGGGGATACGTAGGAGCAGAATTTCATTTCTGTCAAGCCAAATTTAAATTTTCACAATTTTGTGGTTTCGCTTTTTAGTTACAATGTTTGCAAAAAAGGGGTAAAATAAATATTTTCAAGGATTGTTAATAATTTACACAATTAATCTAAGGTACCGTCTTAGGACGGGTGCGTTAGGGGTGCAGTGGGATTAAGTTTCCACCCTTCCCTAAGCATAACCGACTCCCGAATCCAATCTGGTTCTAAAGACCATTTTCAAAGAAAGGTTTTTCAATTTTTCCAAATTCAAATAAAATTGGTGGCGACTCCATTTTCTCAATTTCATATTTTAAAATCCTTCGAGTTGTAAATTTTCCCGCCGTGATCCCGGTCGCGACAGATGGCGACTCCACTGGGGATATTTGGAGAGTCAAGCCTGTTGTTGTTAGTTGTGCAAATTGTTAATAATTTTTATTTATTTATTTTACCCTTTTTATCCTTGTTTTTGTTTTCTTTTTGTGTGTAAATGGAGTTTATTTTATTTTGTTCCATGTAAGTATCTGATGACATTATCTTATGTATATTGTTACTTGTATATATTTGTGCATAATTGTTGAAACCTTAGGATAGATGATTGCTGCCTGGCTATTGTATATATGTTTTTGCAGGTTGGGGGGTAGTTTCTTTTTAAATTTTTGTACAGGTTTGTACGCTCCCAGCACCCACTGCACCTACACATAAAGCACACACAATCGAGTGGGGCCCTATACCCGGGTCTGAGTGAAGCCTAAGTTAAGTAGAGGTTGCGTAGTGGTAGCCATTTTGGATGTACTTCCTGTTTGGTTATCGCGAAAACCTCATCTAGAGTGCGCCTTTTTCATGAATGTCCCACACCTAGTTGGTTTACCCACTATTTCATGGTCAACATTCTGAAATAGGACTTGGCTCTAGAGACCTTTAAAATAGAAAAGCCACCCTATGGAAGTTATCACGAATCAGAAGGACTCTTAGATCCTTAGGATGGAATTCCCAAGTTTAAGGCAACCTTATTAGGACACAAAGGGAGCGTACTTCTTCTTTTCTCATGCCATTCATTCTTGAAAAAAACTTAAAAAATACATTTTCTTACATTCTTAAAAAAAAAAAAAATCATCTTGCATTTTTATAACCTTAAAAAAAAAAAACTTGCATTTTCATGACATTGCATAAAGAAAATCATGCATTCCTAGCATTCAAAAAAAAATCATGCATTTTCATGACACTCCAAGCATTCTTAAAAAATAAAAAAAATAAAAAAAAATCATGCATTTTCATGCCATCCTTAGCGTTTAAAAAATAATAATAATAAAAAATAAATCAGGCATTTTCATAAAAAAATTTTCATGCATGGCATCTTTAGCATTCTAAAAAATATATAAAAAATAAATCATGCATTTCATTTCATGCATTTGAAAAAAATGTTTCCATTTCATTCATCTCATCTTATGCATGACATTCCTTGTATGATGTTACCGTGTTCGGCAACTATTGCGCGACTAAGGAAATAAGACACCGCCTCAAATAGTTTCAAGAACTTCCACAGAATGCAGAAATGGAGGTGATGAACCTTCTCCATCCGCATTAGGAATATGAAAAAAAAAGAAAAAAAAAAGACAGCTGTGTACCCGACAATGAGGTAGGTAGTGCCATTAAATTTTATCGGATGCATGTGGAGACAACAACTGCGAAAATCTTGCAGTATGGATTTTATTGGCCTTCTTTATTCAAGGTCTGTTACACCTTTTGCAAAAGTTGCAGAAATTGGTCAATAAAGTTTTGCTTTAAGATTCTCATCCGCACCTACTCCTTAGAAAATTGAGATCTAGGAGGCGCGGTTCTTTTGTTGTCAAACACGTGTATCTTATGGGGCCATAGACATTGAGAATCCTAGGAATGGTGTTGTATTAAAAGTTAATGGACCAAGACTCAACCATTTCTGAAACGTCAAGTTGTTGAGTTCTCTGTGTTGCCGGTTAAATGGCAGATAACGGTACTCCGTGACTCTCAAGTCGGTTTGTTTTTCAGTTTCCCATAATAACTGATTTCTTCTCCTTTCAGAATGGATGTCATTCTCTCAAATCTAAGAAAATATTTTCCTTCTCTCCCTCTAAATGCTCTAACAAAAGTCTATGAAGCTAGGTGTGAAAGACTGAGATTGTTAATGTATAAGGGCATCCCGAAGATATACTGTTGGATAATCGAAGCAAAGGTTCGTTTAGCCAGTGAATCTTCGATTCATTTGTCCCATACATGCCTGGTCTCGGTAAAAGTTCATTTTCAAAAAGGAGAAGAGCAAAAAGAATGAAAGTTTGTTACAAGTGTGCATGATGGAATTGCAACACGCGATGTCACTCTTTGGGGATGGTTTCTGTAAATAGAGAAGATAAAATATTCTTCATTAAGAATGGACTGAGTAAGGAGTCATTAGATAATATCTTATTGACTCTTGAGACGCATTCTTGTGGAGTTGTGCAGCGTGAACTTCTTAGTTTGTGGAATCTCTTCAAGGACGAGCAAGAGCGTTACAGTCTTGGGGATCTGACTCAAAAAGACCCTGTTTGCCAATTTATAAGAAAATTGGATGGGAAGCTTATCCTCGACTCATAGAAGGCGTTTAAGCCGTTTCTGGACGTGAAACCAGAGGAAGATGTGAGCCACAATCACAACAACATGTATATATTATCTTTCAAAAGAAAAAAAAAATGAAAAAATGAAAAAAAAAAAAATGAAAAAAAAAAAATGAAAAAGGGCGAAACTTCGGTTGTACTTGGTCTTTAATTAGATTAGGAGCCCCCGCCGTGGAGTGGCGCACCCGTCATTGACTCGGGTGGACCTTCGCACGCCGGTCGGTAAATAAGGTTCGTGTGCCATGCTCGCAGAGAGAGTCGCGCAAGCATTCCCGGTTTTAACCAAAGGCTCACGCTGGCGATGGACGAAAGAAGCGTCCCCGTGTTTGCATTCTCGCGTGACAATGCCTCCGAGCCGAATCCTGTGATTTAATGCCATGGGCTCTTCGGTGACCTCTCACCGGCCGTGGTCGTTGGTGGTAGGCATTTGTCGATTTACGCACTTTAATTAGTGACGTCGTAGCTCAATCCAAAATATCCCACAAGCGGGAGGGAGAAGAATGCCCGATTGGTGAGCTGCCGTCTTGGTATTACTGCACTCATGATGCGCAGTATAAAGATCTGCCATGAAACCTGTACATAAAGGTATGTAATCATTTGTTTTATCTTTGTATGATTTTGTTGAATTTTGGTTTTGGACAGACGATCTTTTGGATGGGATCCTTCGGGGGTTTCTAGACTTCTTTACCCTGATGATTTTCTTGAAAAAAAAAAGTTAAAAAAAAAACACAAAAAAAAAAGATTTTATGTTTCTTAAATTCGACCTTTTCTGACAACAGCCGACCTACCCTTCTAGGTGCAATTATTTCCCTTTCCATTCTTTTTCTTATTTAAACACTCAATTTTCTCCTTCATCTTCAACTCAGAAACACTCAAAGAGAAGAAGGGTATAGAATGGGGCCTTCTATTCGTAACCTAAAAAATGTCTGTGTTTTTTGTGGGTCGAGTTATGGGAAGGGATTAGAGTTTGTAAACGCAGCTAGCACTCTTGGTCGATCACTTGCTGCGAGGAATATTCATCTTGTATATGGGGGAGGTTGTCGTGGGTTAATGGGGGCTGTTTCACTTGCTGCTCTTATAGGAGGCAGTCAGGTTTTAGGTGTTATTCCTAAACATTTAGCTGAAAGTAACATCACTGGCAAGACAGTTGGAGAAGAAATTCAGGTAACATCCATGCATGGACGCATGAAAATAATGATTGACAATTCTGATGCCTTTCTTGTCTTACCAGGTGGTTTTGGTACTTTGGAAGAAATTTTTCAAATTGTCTCTTGGGCTGAACTGAACATCCACCATAAACCCATTGGTTTGTTGAATGTTAATAATTTCTTTGACCTTTTGTTATTTTTTCTTGACAAAGCTGTGGAACAAAAATTTATCACTCCTTCGGCAAGACAACTTCTTATCTCTCGCCTCCACTATTGATGAGCTCATGGATAAATTGGAAGCTTTTGAGTATGTACCGATAAGGTATTGGCTCGATAGATTGGTCAATAGGAAGCAGCGAAGGAAGTAACAAGAAAAGCAAGCCAGATCTGACACTTTCTCTTTAATCGGTTTGATTTTATTGTACTTTGTTTCTGTTTAAATTTGTGTCCACTTTCTCCAACAGGTAACCTATTCTATCCTTTACTCATCTATATTTTAACATTGAGGACAATGTTATGATCTGGTTGGGGGGAAAGATGGTTGTGCAAAAAAAAATAAATAAATAAAAAACCAAAAAATTCAAAAAGTGTGTTTGTCAATATGTTTGTTGTGTTTGTCAGTAATTTTCTAAACCAGTTAAGGATGGCAGAGTAAGGAGTAATTTTTATCTTGAGACGCATCTTAATTGGTGACAGAGTAAGGAGTAGTAGGGTAGTAATTAGTATTAAATTGTGGAAGTACTAAAGTTCTATTATTTGATTTCTTTTCGTGGTCGAGATCAGACTGATCGTGTGTGCTTCATTTCTCGGCGTTGATTCACTTCTTATCGTGGTCGATGCAAAGACTGATCGTGTGCTTCATTTCGCTTGCGTTGATTCACTTCTTATCGTGTTGTTTTGCTCTTTTCTATATCTCTCTTTCACATTGAGGACAATGTTATGATCTGGTTGGGGGGAAGGATCGTTGTGTGCCTAAATATAAAAAAAAAAAAAAAACCAAAAAAAACAAAAAAACAAAAAAACCAAAAAATTCAAAAAGTGTGTTTGTTAATATGTTTGTTGTGTTTGTCATCAATTAACAACAAAAGTAAATAGGGATGGCGAGTAGGAGTAAATTTTACTCTTGAGACGCATTTTAGTTGGGGTAGAAGTAGCAATTGAAATTCAGGAAAATTTGCATGATTGAGTAAATTGTCTTCTTTCTTAAAAATCATATGTTTGGTTATGGATGTTGAATTGGTGGACTGAGAATGATAGAACTATATCTTGTGAGATCTTGAGCCTAATGGATGGATTCAACATTTATGCCATTCTCTTCTTTCTTGTGTGATTTTCACTCATGATAATGATCACTCTAGAACTTGCTTTGATTCTTTTTGAGGCTACGTTTCACTTGCATGCATGAACATGATTGAGGCCCTCTTTCTTAGCCAGTTTAGCCAAATAGCCAATCTTGTTTTCAATATGATATCAAGCACTCTTTTGACTTCTTGAAAGTTTTCTGATTCTTGCCAACCTTGTATATTTTCCTTTACTTAACCCCTTTGAGCTTATTTGACCATTCTTTGTTTCTAACTCATTGCGTGCCTTAAATGAAAAACCATGTTCTAACCCAACCTTAGGGAATAAGAGAGCATTGACTTTGTTATTTGATGAGTTCTTGAACAAGTGTAGGGGTGCATGTGCAGATTGGTTATAAAAAAAAAAAAAAGAAAATATGTTTCTATAAAAAAAAAAAAAGAGAGAGAGAGCTGATTATTGCTACAATCAAAAGAATGCACCATGTGATATATTCATACCTAGAATGAGGGTGGATGATTGGAAATAACAGGAATAGAAGGAGAATGTTCAAGCCTAAAGGAATTCAATCTACCAATTGATCTTTAACAAAACATTAGTCAGATATTGGTCATTGTCCTGTATGAAAAAAAACTAAGAAAATCTTGGGAAAGTTAGACTGAATGTTCTCAAACATCTTCTCCACTCTAACTGTATCATAATGCTCTTCTATTCTCTTTGGTATTTAACTTGACATATCCATATTACTTCTACCTTTACCTTGACCTCACTACAACCTTGAATAAAGTCCTCATGATTTGTGTGTGCATGTGTTTTGAGTAGTGGAGAAGTAGAAGATAAGCAAGCTTATGGTAGTGTAATTTTCATGGGTTGAATTGAGTGAAATACCTACCTTTTAAACACTTGAGAGATTGAGAGTAAATTTTGTGAGGATCTATCATTCTTTACTCATGTTTTTCGATTGAAGTATCCTTGCTTATTGATTTGAGATGTGAAGACGTGTTACCTCATGAATGTTTTAATTACTTGAATTTAATTGATCTTCATTCTTAAATATTATTAGAAATTGAGTCTTTTAGAATGTTTAACTTTTGAGTCAGTTTTTTTCTCATTTTGCCCGAGGACGTGCAAAAGAGTAAGTGTGGGGGGTGTTTAATAATTAATGATGTCCAGTTGTCGAATCTTGACTCAAGCGAAAAAAAAAAAATCTTTTGATTTTCTTGCTATTTTATTTCTTGTGTCTTTAACCGTTGTAAATAATATCCTTTCTGTAGTCAAACTTCTAAGAACAATCTGGAAGTTGTTCGTTTCTTTCCTGTTGTACTTTTTGAATTCATGAGTGTCTGTGACATAATGCTTCAGGTAAAGTGACCATGAGTACAACACCATGATTTGACCATCTAATGGTAATTGTTTATTGACCAATTCAGATCGAAGAGATCTTGGAAATCCCAATTGATGGAAGAGGAGGTACCCGAGCAAAAAAAAAAAAAAAAAAAACAACAACAAAAAAAAAGAAAAGGAAATGAGCCTTTAGTCTGAAAACCTGAAAGGTCGGTCTAAACAAAAGTTAGGGCAAATGAATGGGCAAAATCTCAGAGGAAGTTGGCCTGAAACACCTTGAAGGGTGCACCCAAACTGGGGCAATTTTGAATTGCGTGTGATCACCACACAGGCGCTTTGTTTGCATTTAGTTGGCCATACTGGGGCAAAATTTTTGAAGGATTAAGGAGAAGTCTGTGTTGAAGGAAGTAGCAACGCAGACAAGGACCGAGTTATCAAGCAACGGTTGCGAGGAATCAACTAAATGAGAGACAAGGTTAAACACTGGGCAAAATTTTCTCTCAAGGAATCACCAAGCAATGGTTCATCCCATTTCTTGAAAGGAGAGTTGAAAGTGAAAAACAAAGAAAAAAGAAGGAAAGGAGAAGAAGAAGGAAAGAACCGAAGGGTCTAAGGAAGAAAAGCATGTGAATAAAGTTTGAGTGGTCAAAGCTTTCCAAAGTCGTCCTTGGTTCAAATGTTTTTAAATAAAATTTAGAAAATAAAAAAAAAGAAAGCAAAAAAAAAAAGAATAAGAAAAAAAAAGAGAAAAAAAAAGAAAAAAAATCTTTTTGATCAAGATGCTTATTCCATTGTCATTCTGGGATTCAGTTGCCCATTGTCTTTTAAAATTCCAGGACTCAGTGGCCCATTGTCATTTAAATTTCGGGACTCAGTTGCCCATTGTCGTTTAAAATTCCGGGACGCAGTTGCCCATTGTCTTTTAAAATTCCGGGACGCAGTTGCCCATTGTCATTTAAATTTCGGGACTCAGTTGCCCATTGTCTTTTAAAATTCCGGGACGCAGTTGCCCATTGTCTTTTAAAATTCCGGGACGCAGTTGCCCATTGTCATTTAAATTTCGGGACTCAGTTGCCCATTGTCTTTTAAAATTCCAGGACGCAGTTGCCCATTGTCTTTTAAAATTCCGAAAAGAAAGCAAAAAAAAAGAAGAAGAAAAAAGAAGGAAAAAAAGAAAAGAAAAGAAAAGGAGAAAGAAGAAAAAAGAAAAGGAGAGAAAAGCAAAGGAAAAACAAAGAAAAGAAAATGAGAAAATAAAAAAAAAAAATTTTTGTTCAAGATGCTTATTCCATTGTCTTTTAAATTCCGGGACGCAGTTGCCCATTGTCATTTAAATTTCGGGACTCAGTTGCCCATTGTCTTTTAAATTCCGGGACGCAGTTGCCCATTGTCTTTTAAATTTCGGGACTCAGTTGCCCATTGTCTTTTTAAATTTCGGGACTCAGTTGCCCATTGTCTTTTAAATTTCGGGACTCAGTTGCCCATTGTCTTTTTAAATTCCGGGACACAGTTGCCCATTGTCTTTTAAATTTCGGGACTCAGTTGCCCATTGTCATTTCGGGACTCAGTTGCCCATTGTCCTTTAAGTTTCCGGGACTCAGTTGCCTTTTGTCTTTTTTACTTTCTGTTGAGCGCATCGGCTCCATGCATTTCAATTTCTGTCTTTTACTTTTGAGCGCATCGGCTCCTGTCTTTTAATTCCTGTCTTTTACTTTTGAGCGCATCGGCTCCTGTCATTTACTTTTTGAGCGCATCGGCTCCTGTCTTTTAATTCCTGTCTTTTAATTTCGAGCGCATTGGCTCCTGTCTTTTAATTCCTGTCTTTTACCTTTTTGAGCGCATCGGCTCCTGTCATTTACTTTTCGAGCGCATCGGCTCCTGTCTTTTAATTCCTGTCTTTTACTTTTTGAGCGCATCGGCTCCTGTCTTTTAATTCCTGTCTTTTAATTTCGAGCGCATCAGCTCCTGTCTTTTAATTCCTGTCTTTTACCTTTTGAACGCATCGGCTCCTGTCTTTTAATTCCTGAGCGCATCGGCTCCATGCATTACATGCTTTTTACTTTCTGTTGAGTGCACCCGCTCCATGCATTCCATGCATTTTAAATTCCTGTCAATTTCTTTTGAGCGCATCGGCTCCATGCATTCCATGCATTTTAAATTCCTGTCAATTTCTTTTGAGCGCATCGGCTCCATGCATTCCATGCATTTTAATTTCTGTTGAGCGCATCGGCTCCCTGCATTTTATTTTCTGTTGAGCGCATCGGCTCTATGCACTTTAACTTTTTGTCATTTCTTTTTCTGTTAATTCTTTTGAGCGCATCAGCTCCATGAATTTTAATTCTTGAGCGTTTTGACGCTTTGCATGTTATTTCTCGCATTTGTTTTACATCTTGTGCTTTCTTGGGACAAAATTGGAGTTCATGTCTTTACTCGTTCCTTACGACGATAATAAGAAGACCACAATTTTCTTATTATCTAATAAGAAACAAGTAAAGAGGGACAACTGTGAACACCCAATTTTGACCGGGGTAAAAAAAATAAATAAAAAAAAGGTATAAAATAAAATATAAAAAAAAATTTGCTGCATAAAGCAATTTTCTTTATTGACTCTACATTTTTTTTTTATTTCTAGCCATG
The DNA here is from genome assembly GCA_029884595.1 of Ormosia semicastrata. Lineage (NCBI taxonomy): Eukaryota > Viridiplantae > Streptophyta > Magnoliopsida > Fabales > Fabaceae > Ormosia > Ormosia semicastrata. The sequence goes on along the minus strand of JAQQTO010000046.1, from coordinate 17,902,453 downwards.
CATATTTCACTCCTTCAAGCACTAGCAAAAATTTTTTTATTTGCATCCATCATAATCATGTAGCATTTTTTATTTCTAATCATGTTCCCACCAGCACACACCCCACTTCACGTAACAAAGTGTGAACACCCAATTTTGACTGGGGTAAAAAAAAAAGGAATAAAATAAAATATAAAAAAAAATTTGCTGCATGAAGCAATTTTCTTTGCTGACTCTACGTTTTTTTTTATTTCTAACCATGCATATTTCACTCCTTCAAGCACTAGCAAAAATTTTTTTATTTGCATCCATCATAATCATGTAGCATTTTTTATTTCTAATCATGTTCCCACCAGCACACACCCCACTTCACGTAACAAAGAAAAGGGAGTGGGGGCTCAATATAAAATAAAAAAAAGAAAAGAAAAGGGGAGGAGTGATTGACGCAAAAGAAAAAAAGAGAAGAAAGGGTCAACAAAAAAAAAATAAAAAAAGGAGGGAATTTTGATACAAAAGGAGGATTTTAGGGAGATTTGTCGGGAGAAGATGAAAATTTGAAGGAAAACGCCAACCTCCCAGACGGTGAGCAATCATCACACCCACTACCATCCTCTCACCTCCAAAACGTGAAGGATCCCTCCATAAATGCCTCTGCCATCATTTTCTTCCAGACGAGCTTTGAATCCAATTCCTTCCAAACTTCTGCCAACCCCTAACCATCTTCTGCCACTCTCAACCTTCATTATCACCATCTTCAACCTTCATCCCTGCACCATTTTTTTTACGTAAATCCTCCTCCCCTCACCACCCCAAATCGTAACCACCACGAGCGCAAGCCCCTTACCCTTCACCCCCTCATTTCGACAACCCCACAAACCAACCTCCACCAAAAGCCGAATTTGGTCCCATCTCCACTTTCAATCTCATTTCCACGTCCAACCTTAACTATTCACCATATCCAAACCTCACCACCCTTCACCCACATCACCTTCCATCACCCAAGCATTTTCTCGCCACCAACCTCCCAGGCCACCGTCGAATCCAATCTCCCTAAACCGACCGTCGAACCTCACCAACACCAGCTTACCATCATCTCACCGACCATCTCTCCGACACCCTCACCGACCGTCGAAACCTAAGAAGCGATCCTTCCCCTCAACCAACCGACCGTCGGACCCCAAACTCCATCATATCCGACTGTCGAACCATCCAATCTCCCTAAACCGACCGTCGAATCCCCATATATCAACCTTCACCATCTCCTCTCACTATTGTTGTGAACCCACTCACACTAGCCAAAATCCCATAAAAGGGCCTCCATAACCTCTCCCGAAAACCACAGAACCTAACTAGAACCGACCGTCGGACCAGGAACCAGAAACCAGACCCGTCGAACCTCAAATTAGAACCCTACCAAAACCGATCGAAATCATATCCTTCTCCGCACTCGACCGTCGAACTTCCAGCTCCTTCTCCGCACTCGACCGTCGAACTTCCAGCTCCCTCTCCGCACTCGACCGTCGAACTTCCAGCTCCCTCTCCGCACTCGACTGTCGAATTTCCAGATCTTTCCCCGCATCCGACCGTCAAATTTCAGAAACTAAATTCTTCCACACCGACCGTCGAATCTCAGGGTCCAAACCCTTCCCCAAACGTCCCCTGGTGCGTGCTGTTATTGTTGTCAAAGTCTCCAACTTTTATCTCTTTAAATTGAATTGTGATTGTCTTTTGGGTGTGTGAGGTTGAATCGCGTGGACTGCTGTCCATAATGATGCATTTTGGTAAGAAGGGAGAAGGGTAAAGAAGTTAAAAAATGATAAATAAAGAAATAATTAAAAGTTTTTTAAAAAAGGAATAAAAATGGGTTACCTGAGTTGCGACAGCTTGCTAACCCTTATATTTTGTAAACGTCTGAGTTGCGACAGCTCGATGATTTACATGTTTTTTTAAGTTAAATCGCTAATTGATAATCTTAAATAAAAATTTCGTAACAAACTTGATGAATAATGGGTGACGTCTCTAGCGTGACGCGAGCTTCACCTATTCAATCCTTAATTTGATTAACTGAGCCGCGACGGCTTGTTAATTCAAATTTCAAAAATTAATTTAAATAAAATCAACCAACCCACACTTATTTTATAAAGAACTACGTAACTTTGAGTTCCCCATTGCACCAGGGGATACGTAGGAGCAGAATTTCATTTCTGTCAAGCCAAATTTAAATTTTCACAATTTTGTGGTTTCGCTTTTTTAGTTACAATGTTTGCAAAAAAGGGGTAAAATAAATATTTTCAAGGATTGTTAATAATTTGCACAATTAATCTAAGGTACCGTCTTAGGACGGGTGCGTTAGGGGTGCAGTGGGATTAAGTTTCCACCCTTCCCTAAGCATAACCGACTCCCGAATCCAATCTGGTTCTAAAGACCATTTTCAAAGAAAGGTTTTCCAATTTTTCCAAATTCAAATAAAATTGGTGGCGACTCCATTTTTCCATTGTCATATTTTAAAATCATTCGAGTTGTTATTTCCCCGCCCCGATCCCGGTCGCGACAGTGAGGTATCCCTGCAGGCTGAGACTTTAGCACAAGGGTAGAGTGTCCCTATGTGTGAAAAGTGCTCTATTTTGTAATGGTAGCAAGCATCTATTGAAGCTTGTATACTTAGTGAAAAATTTCGACTTTCGAGGATTGGACGTAGACCACAAGTGGGTTAGTGGTCGAACCAGGATAAATATTGTGCCTGCTTCTCTTTTCCCTAATCTCTTTATTTTATGCAATTTAATTTACTGCACATTTATTTTTTGCTGCTCTTTATTATTTCTTTTCTTCTTCTCGTTCCTTCTGTGCATTTATTTATTAAGCTTTTAATATTTGTCTTATTTAAAAAGAGTTTTTGCGAAAAATTTTTATGCTCAATTCACCCCCCTCTTGAGTACTGGAAGCCACTTGGTAACAAGTGGTATCAGAGCTAGACTCTTGTATAAAGAGCTTAGCAGCTTCAAGAGAACATGGCTTCTTCAAATGATTTTTCAGAAGGATCCTCCATAAATCGACCACCCTTTTTCAATGGGGATGGTTACGCATATTGGAAGGAAAGAATGAAAATCTTCATCGAAGCTATTGATTTAGATGTTTGGGATGCTGTCGAAAACGGCGCTTTTATACCCACACATGAGGTCGATGGCGTAAGGACCAAAACACCACGAAATAAATGGTCTGATGAAGACAAAAGAAAAGTTCAATTTAATTTAAAAGCCAAAAATATTATTACTACTGCTTTGGGATATGATGAGTTTTTTAGAATTTCAAATTGTAAAACTGCTAAAGAAATGTGGGACACTTTGCAAGTTACCCATGAGGGTACTAGTGAAGTTAAGAGGTCGAGAATCAATTCTCTAACTCGTGAATATGAACTATTCAGAATGGACCAAGGAGAAAGCATTCAGGAAATGCAAAAGAGGTTCACCTACATAATTAATCATCTTGCATCTTTAGGCAAAAGTTTTTCTAACGAAGATTTGATTAACAAAGTTTTGAGATGTCTTAGCAGGATTTTGCAACCCAAAGTGACAGCAATATCAGAATCAAGGGATTTGTCTACAATGACTTTAGCTACCCTCTTTGGAAAACTTCATGAGCACGAATTGGAACTGAGCAGATTAAGCCAAAGTGAAGAGAACGATAAAAAGAAAAAGGAGATAGCGCTCAAAGCCACTTCATCAACATTTGACAATGATGATGAAAAAAATGAAGAAAGTTCAGAGAACATCGAGGTAAGTGAAGAAAATCTGAGTTTGTTGGTTAAAAGGTTTGGTAAATTTCTCAGGAAAAAGGGAACGCAAAGAAGACTTCCCTTCCTTTCGAAAAAGACACATTTCAAAGGCGAAGGAGCTTCATCGACTCCAACTTGCTATGAATGTGGCAAACCTGGTCACATGAAAATGGAGTGCCCAGTTTACCAAAAGAAGAATGAGAAATTTGAAAAGAAGCCTTTCAAGGAAAGAAAAAGAAGAAAAGCCTACATAGCGTGGGATGAGAACGACATGGATTTAACTGACAGCTCAGATAGCGAGGAAGCTCAATTATGTCTCATGGCAAAAGGAGAAGAAGAAGAAAGTGAAAATGAGGTAAGTTCTAATACTACTCTATTACCTTCTTATGATGAGTTACAAGACGCTTTTGAAGAATACATGAAGAATTGTTAAAATTGACAAAAATTATTTCTTCTTCTAAGAAAATAATTTTTTCTTTAGAAAATCAAATTCTTGTTTTAAATAAAGAAATAGAAGAATTGAAAATTGAAAATGAAACTCTGGGAATCATTGATGCATGCACAAATCATTCTCCACATGCTTCTACTTCTTCATCTTGTTCTTCATGTCATATACTTGAAAAAGAAATCGAAGACCTAAAGAACACTCTTTCTAAATTCACCTTTGGAAGGGATAACTTAAATATTTTGTTAGGAAGACAAAGAGTGGTTTTTCAAAAAACCAGGATAGGTTATAACCCGAAAAATCAACAGAAACTTTATAAAAATTTCTTTGTGCATTCTAGTATTTCAAGTAGCCCTTTTATTAAATGTTTTTATTGTGGAAGAAAAGGATATAGTGCTTCAACATGTAATGCAAGGAAAAACATAAATACAAAAATTGGAACAAAAATGGTTTGGGTTCCCAAGGGTACTATACTCAAAACTGACACACAAGGACCCAAGAAAGTTTGGGTACAAAAAGTTAAAAACTAAACTTGTGTTGTAGGTGTGCTTGAAAGCCAAGAGTTCAAATTGGTATCTTGATAGCGGCTGCTCCAAGCACATGACCGGGGACGATTCAAAATTCACCATGCTTATTCCCAAGAATCATGGACACGTCACGTATAGTGATAACAACAAGGGTAAAATTCTTGGAATCGGCAAAGTCGATAAGAACCCTAACTCCTCTATTGAAAATGTGCTGCTTGTTGAAGGCTTGAAACATAACTTGCTTAGTATTAGTCAATTATGTGATAAAGGAAATAAAGTTATATTTGATTCAAACTGTTGCATAATTGAAGATAAAAATGACAAGCATGTTAAATTCATTGGTCATAGAGTAAACAACATCTATATGATTAGTCTTGATGATATATCTTCAAATGATGCGAAATGCCTTTTAAGTAAGAATGATGATTCATGGCTATGGCATAGGAGAATTGTACACATTCACATGGACCATTTAAAGAAGTTGGTCTCAAAGAGCTAGTAATTGGACTACCCAAGCTTAATTTTATAAAAGATAAATTATGTGATGCATGTCAAAAGGGTAAACAAATAAATGTCTCTTTTAAAGCAAAAAATATAGTTTCAACTACTAGACATTTACAACTTTTGCACATGGATCTGTTTGGACCTTCTAGAACTATGAGCTTTAGTGGGAATTACTATACTTTAGTGATTGTGGATGATTTTTCTAGGTATACATGGACTTTATTTCTTGCAAATAAAAATGATGCATTTCTAGCTTTTAAAAGACTAGCCAAAGTTATTCAAAATGAAAAAGGTTTTCAAATCTCTTCTATAAGAAGTGATCACGGTGGCGAATTTGAAAACAATATTTTTGAAAATTACTGTGATGAACATGGTATTAATCATAATTTCTCTGCCCCTAGAACTCCGCAACAAAATGGAGTTGTAGAAAGGAAAAACTGTTCTTTAGAAGAAATGGCGAGAACTATGCTTAATGAGGCTGCTCTTCCTAAATACTTTTGGGCGGATGCTGTAAGTACAACTTGTTATGTAATGAACCGGGCCCTTATAAGGCCTATTTTAAAGAAAACCCCATATGAGTTGTATAAGGGAAGAAAGCCAAATGTCTCACACTTTCATGTTTTTGGTTGCAAATGTTTTGTTTTAAACAATGGAAAAGATAATTTAGGCAAGTTTGATGCTAAGTCTGATGAAGGTATATTTCTTGGCTATTCAAATCATAGTAAAGCTTTTCGTATTTACAATAAAAGAACTATGACTATTGAAGAATCTATACATGTTGCATTTGATGAAACTGACTCAAATGGATCGAGAAAGGATCTTGTTGTTGATGATGTAGAAGAAGTCTTGGCGAAAACACATTTGGAAAATAAAGAAAAAGAAATCAAGGAGCAAGAGGATAAGCAAAGACAAGAAGATTCGCAAGCTTTGGAACTCCCCAAAGAGTGGCGAACTTCAAAATATCACTCCCTTGATCAAATTATCGGTGATGTATCTAAAGGTGTAAGTACTCGTAACTCCCTTAGAAATACTTGTAATCACTTAGCTTTTGTTTCTCAAATTGAACCCAAGGATTTAATTGAAGCTTTTGATGATGAACATTGGATCTTAGCTATGCATGAGGAATTAAATCAGTTTGAAAGGAATCAAGTTTGGGAATTAGTTGCTAGACCTAATAATCACCCCATAATTAGAACTAAATGGGTTTTTAGAAACAAACTTGACGAAAATGGGTTAATAACTAGAAACAAAGCTAGATTGGTTGCTAAAGGGTATAATCAAGAAGAAGGAATAGATTATGAAGAAACCTATGCACCTGTAGCTAGATTAGAAGCTATTAGAATGTTACTTGCTTATGCTTACATCATGGATTTCAAATTATATTAAATGAATGTCAAGAGTGCTTTTCTAAATGGTTTTATTCAAGAGGAGGTATACGTTGAACAACCTCTAGGTTTTGAAAATCATGAACTGCCCAACCATGTTTTTAAACTTAAAAAGGCTTTATATGGTTTAAAGTAAGCTCCTAGAGCATGGTATGAAAGGTTGAGTAAGTTTCTTTTGGAAAATGGTTTTTCAAGAGGAAAAGTCGACATTACCCTTTTTATTAAAAATAAAAAGCATGACATTCTTCTTGTGCAAGTATATATGGATGATATTATATTTGGTGCTACTAATGAATCCCTTTGCAAAGAATTTGCTAAGTAAATTAGAATGAATTTGAAATGTCAATGATGGGAGAATTGAATTTCTTCCTTGGACTTCAAATCAAACAAACGGACGAAGGGACTTTCATAAGTCAAACCAAATACTGCAAAGAATTGCTCAAGAGATTCGAAATGGAAAACGCTAAACACATGGCCACTCCGATGGGCACTTCTTGCTACTTGGACAAAGATGAAGGAGGTAAATCAGTAGAAATAACGAAATATAGAGGTATGATTGGATCTCTCACTTATCTTACTGCTAGTAGGCTAGATATAATGTTTAGTGTATGCATGTGTGCAAGATATCAGGCAAACCTTAAGCAATCTCATTTAAGTGCTGTTAAACGTATAATGAAATACCTAGTAGGCACTTCACAAATGGGCTTGTGGTACCCTAATGGTGCCTCTTGTAGCCTAATAGGCTATTCTGACTCTGATTTTACTAGGTGCAAATTGGACAGAAAAAGTACTAGTGGGACATGCCACTTGCTTGGTAGTTCTTTAGTTTCTTGGCATAGCAAGAAACAAAATAGTGTGGCTTTGTCTAACGCTGAGGCTGAATATATTGCAGCCGGGAGTTACTGTGCTCAAATCCTATGGATGAAGCAACAACTCTTAGACTACGGTCTTCAGCTTGATCACATCCCGATAAGATGTGATAACACTAGTGTAATAAATATCTCTAAGAATCCCATACTGCATTCTAGAACAAAGCATATAGAGATAAGACATCACTTTATCAGAGATCATGTACAAAAAGTGGATTGTATTCTTGAGTTTGTTGAAACATCTAAGCAACTTGCAGATATCTTTACTAAACCCTTAGCAAAAGAAGCTTTTTTTTATATTCGAGGAGAATTGGGCATAATTGATCAATCCAATATTTAAGTTTGCATGTTTTATTGCTGAATATTATCACATGAATATATGCTTTCTATTTCATAAATGTATGTCTTTACTATGCTTCTGTGATTAGTTTTATTCGAATAAGCAAAGGCTTTATTCGAATAAGCTCCTTTACTGCTTGTTAAAATGTGTGTTGAACATCAGCCTTATTCGAATAAGAACTCAGTTTATTCGAATAAACTGATTCCTCTGTTAAATCCTGTGTGTTTTTCTTCTCTGTTTATTCGAATAACACCCTCCCTATTCGAATAACCAGAAGCCTTCGTTTATCAGTGTTTCTTTCTGCCCTCTGCTTATTCGAATAAGTCCCTCTTTATTCGAATAAACAGAGTCCTGCTTTTATCAGGTTCTGGTCTTGGTCTCTGTCTATTCGAATAGACCCCAGGTTATTCGAATAACCTGAACCTGTTTCTATCAGTGTTGACTGATTGGCCTCAGTCTATTCGAATAACTCCCATAGTTATTCGAATAAACCATGTCAGCTAGCCAAAACGCTTGGCTTTCCCAGTTGTTTTATTCGAATAAACCCTTCCTATTCGAATAAACCCTAGCAGCCACACCTTTTCAGTTTCCTGCGCGCCTGTCTGTTCAGCTTTCCAGTAAGGTTTATTCGAATAAAACTCAGTTTATTTGAATAAACACGGGTTTCCTTTAAATAACCCCCTGCGCACCCAAAACGTTTTCACCCTCCATCTTCTCTGCTCTTCACGTCTCCTTAGCTTCTGTCATCTTGCTTAACCCTATGTTTCCACTCACTCTTACCTTCCTCCTCCATGGCCTCCTCCTCCAACAAGCGTCCTCGCACGAAGAATGCTCTAGGCACCAACCCTCTTGATCTGAGAAGGCTCTCCTCCAACGAAGAGCATCGTGCACGCTTCATCTCGCACTTCTGGGAGCGAAACTTAGTTCAACCTAAGTAACTGGATCTCTCCTTCTTCCAGCAGCATCGCGGCTTCGACTTCCTGACTCTACTGCAAAACCAGGGAGTTCTTCAGCTTTGCTCTCACCGGGCCACCATCTATCCAGCTTTGGTGAAGATGTTCTTCTGCAATCTGGCTTTCGATGGCCAGAATCTCCTCTCTGAGGTATGTGATCAGAACATTGTGATCACACCGCTGGACTGGCTGACTTTGTTCAGGCTGCAGTTCTCTGGCGCCCTTGTAGAAGATGGTGACACCCCGTTTCTGGAAGAGTTCAACAAGCTTCAGGCGGTTGAAGACCTGCTGAAGCCTGGCCTAGCCCTACCTGACAAAGGTCTCAAGGGTGGAATGCTAAAGAGCCAAGACAGGCTTCTGCATTACGCCTATGCTCACATCCTGGCTCCTCGTGGTGGCAATTACGCCTACCTCAGCGAGGAAGATGTCTTCATGTTGTGGTTTCTGAAGAATGACCATCAGGTCAAGTAGCCTATGTTCATCATGAGGCACATGATGAGGGCCAAGGGCAAGGAGAAATCTGACTTGCCTTATGGCATTCTTGTCACTACCTTGCTGAGCAAATATCCTCAGGTCTTGGAGACTGAGTCGGCCATTGCTCTGACTCACCACAATGTCTTTGGTGCTCGCACCTTACGGAAAATGAAGATGATCCAAATCGATGAAGGCTGGGTGTACCCAGATGAGGTCGTTGAGGATGAGCTTGACCCTGCTGATGCCCCTGCTGTTGCCCCTGCTGTTGCCTTTGCTGCTCCTGCTGATGCACCTGCTGATGCTCCTGCTCCGGTCACCCTAGAACAGATCATGGCCACCTTGCAAGATAACCGAGCTTATATGGAACATACCTTCTCTATTCTGTTTGATAGAATAGAAGGCGTGGAACGTGAGGTTGCTGCTCTTCGATCTGCTTCACCTGCTCCTGCACCAGCTTCTTCACCACCACCTCCGGATGCTTACTTCTAAGAACTTTAGTTCTTAGGCTATCTATTTTTTTGGCTTTATGTTATTTATTTCTGGCTTGTGTAATTGACTCTCTTTGTTATTAATGCATAAATAAAATTTTCTGTTGATCTATTGCTATGAGTACATTTCCTTTTATGCATTCTTATATATGTTTATGGGACTTACCCCTCCTTTTTTGCTCATGACAAAAGGAAGAGAAATATTTGATCATTTGACTTTAATTGAGAAAAGACGGGTAAATTTAAAATAAGATTGGATTCAAATTGAAAGGGGGAGCTGCGCACATATCTGATATACATTACCTCTTATAATTAAAGAGGGGGAGTAAGCTTTTATACTTTTTTTGTGAATTCCAATTATATGCACTAACGCTTTTCTCATTGATAGTCTCATTGATAGTTTGTCATCATTAAAAAGGGGGAGAATGTGTTTGAATGCCTACTTTTGAAGACTTGTTTTGATGATAACAAACGTGAAGAATAAATGAAGATGATAAATAGACCAAGTCCAAGTTTATATTTGATTAGCATTAAGACTTAGGATCTATTGTACGGAGCTCACATTGATATCTCTTTGTTTTTGAAAGAAAAGATAAAGCTTGTTTTTAAACTTAGTTTTCAAAACGTTTTCTGAACTAAGTTATTCGAATAGAACCTAGTCTATTCGAATAAATCCTTTTACGAGACTCTGTGCTTAAAGCTCTTATTCGAATAGCATGGCCTTTTATCCGAATAAATGAGGTTTTTCAGAACTGTGCTTTAAGTGAGTTATTCGAATAACTCATACGTTATTCGAATAAATCTATTCTGTCTGAACTTCTTTTGAACCACGTTATTCGAATAGATAAGCTGTTATTCGAATAACCCTTCGGTTTTTAAACTCTGGTTTTAACATAGTTATTTGAATAACATATTGGTTATTCGAATAACCCATTTCAGATGAGTTTTTAATTTGGTTTCAGAAACAGCGTTATTCAAATAAGCTTTTGCTCTATTTGAATAAACACGAAGCTTTTGTTTACGTATATGGAAACAGACAGCTTTCAAATTTGTTTTAAATGCTATTAATTATACCTAAATTGCTGTCTCCGTGTTTTTCCCTATAAATAGCAAGCTTGGGTCACGAATTTCTTTGCCCATAACTCTTGAATTATTTTCTGATTACTCTGTTTTGTGAAAACTATTTTCTACGCTCTTTTTGATTAAAAACTTTGAGATATTTCTGTGAGAGCTCCTTTAGCACTTCAATTTGTATTACTTACTCTGAGTGAGAGTTTTTCTTCATCTATATTCTGATATTTTGTATCGAGGGTAAGGTATCCCTCAAGGTTTGTATAAGGGTGAGGTATCCCTGCAGGCTGAGACTTTAGCACAATGGTAGAGTGTCCCTGTGTGTGAAAAGTGCTCTATTTTGTAATGGTAGCAAGCACCTATTGAAACTTGTATACTTAGTGAAAAATCTCAGCTTTCGAGGACTGGACGTAGACCACAAGTGGGTTAGTGGTCGAACCAGGATAAATACTGTGCCTGCTTCTCTTTTCCCTAATCTCTTTATTTTATGCAATTTAATTTACTGCACATTTATTTTTTGCTGCTCTTTATTGTTTCTTTTCTTCTTCTCGTTCCTTCTGTGCATTTATTTATTAAGCTTTTAATATTTGTCTTATTTAAAAAGAGTTTTTGCGAAAAAGTTTTATACTCAATTCACCCCCCTTCTTGAGTACTGGAAGCCACTTGGTAACAACATCCAGTTTGGTCATAAGTATGTTGACCTGGTCCAAGACGGGGTCGGGGGTGGCAGATTTCCTATTTCTAGGATTTTCACAAATTTTCAGGCTCTTATTGTAGCATTTTCTGGTGGTCACTTAATCTCTTTTAACAGTGACAACCTTATTGTTCTTATTTGGAAATTTCATCATGAGGTCAGTAGTGGAGATCACGGCACCGAGAGCATTTAGAGAGGGACGACCTGAGATGATGCTGTAAGCCAAAGGGCAGTCCACAACCAAGAACCTTACTTTAACCATCTTGAAGAGTTTAGAAGATCCCAAAGTCAAGTGGATTTCGCAGTAACCTACCGAGGTAATCTTCTCACCTGTGAAACTTGTCAGTTCCCCATCGTGAGGAGTCAAATCTGATGGCAATAATTCCAGCTTCTGATAAAGGTCCAAGAACATAATATCTGCTAAACTTCCTTGATCTATAAAAATTCGGCGGACCTCAGCATTGTATATTATTCCTGAGATGACGAGTGAATCATCGTGTTCTGGGATAATTCCACCGTAGTTCTTGTCTGAAAAAGTGATGGAAGGCATTTTTCTTTTAACAGTCTGCATTCTAGGTTTGGAATGGGATACACTAAACACCGCCATCCTCAAGGCTTTTTTCTGGGCTCCATTTGATGACCCTCCACCAGTGAAGCTGCCTGCAATAGTATTAATCGTTCTGTTTGGCTCAGAACATTGGTCATTGTTGTCATCAGTGGGAGCGTCCCTGTTCCTATTCTACTGGTCATTATTGTTTCGGCGAGGTGGAGTCCAGGATCTTTTCCTAGGACTTCGAGTCCTTCTTCTGCGGTGAGGGGATATGCTTCGTCGAGGACTGCACTTGTTGTCTTTGCGCTTACCGCGGTGCTCTTTGCTTTGGACCTGGAGGATATGTTGTTGCAGTCGTTTAGCCTTAATTAGAAATTTGATGGCATCATGGAGTTGGTAGCAATCTTCCGTATCATGCCCGTAACCTTTATGCCATGTACAATTCTTATAATAGTCATTCTGCTTGTGTTTCTTAATGGGGGGTGGTCTCCGTATATTCTGAAACTCAGTGTGCATTACTTCCCTCAAGATTATTTCTCGTAGGGTATTCAGTGGAGTATAAACGGAGTATCCAGCCCAGGGTGGACTATCTTTGGAAGACTGGGGTCATGAGAAATTACGATTAGGCTTCTGATGAGAAGGTTCACCTTTGTCCCACCTCCTCTGGTCCACCGTTGCTTCCTCTAAGTCTATGTAATTTTGGGATCGCCTCTGAAATCACTTAGGTTCTCCAGTTTCTTTTTAACCAAGGAAGCAAAGAACTTAGAACCTACTCGAAAACCACTTCTGACATAGTGAAGGGCTATTCTGTTGTTGAAGTTTTTCACGTTAGTGCATGCCGTCATGAAACGCCTAACGTAATCGTGGAGGGGCTTGTCTTTCCCTTGGCGAAGCTTTGCCAGGGATTCAATAGATCCTCCATGGAAGCAAAGGGATTGTTCATAGGCATTAATATATTCCCGGGGGTTCGTGGTCCCATCATAAATCTCCAAGTTTGCTGGAAATATAAAATTTATGGGAACGCGGTATTCTATAAGTTGATCAGAAAAAGGATGCTCCTCGAACCCGCGGTTCGGATTGTCATTCCGGATATTGACCATTGAAGCGTCAGCATGTGCCCTTCTTTGATTGTTTCTGGTGCTAAGTGATATGTGGATAAAATACATACCTCTTGTGCTTGATTTGAGGTGGATTTAGGTGTGCTTTGATGATTTATGTTAGAATTTATGCCATATTTAATCTAATTATCCTTAGCATCTCATGATTAGTTTTTCTTTATGTTTTTAGGTTCAAAAGAGGAGTTTTGAAATAGCTCTATGAAGTTTTGGATAGATTCATTGCAATGGAGTTGAGCTCGGAATTTATATGACCAAGATTCGTAGAGTTTTTAAATTTTGCGTGATAAAATGAGCATAACTTAAGCTACATAAGTTGAAACAAGGTGATTTTAGTGGCATTGGAAAGCTAAGAAAAAGATCTACAGCTTTCATAAAGATTATTTCTCTAAAAAATGACGTTTTGAGTGAATAAAGAGTTAGACACGACTGTATCTAACTTGGAAAACGCTTCTGTCTAGCTCATAGGGCCTTGTCTAACTTCAATGAAGCATCTGTGTGGGAGACATGGCCGTGTGACCCCTGAATGTGCAAATTACGCTATTTTTAAAGCTCACATGGTCGTGTGAGGCTTCTTGAAGTGAAAATAAAACTGTTTTGCCCCCAAATCATTATAAATAAGGAAAAAAACACCAAACCTATGAGGACTCTTGGCTAGAGACTTGTGTGACAGTAGGTTTTGAGAGGAGAAGCACAAGGATTCAAAGGTGAAGGCTTTAAAGGCAAGAGCAAGACTCTTTGAAGATCAACCATTGAAGTTCTTTCCTCCATCTCCATCTTCCCATCTTTTTTTCTTTTTGTTTATCAATCATGGTTGTTTCTTTAACCCTTGTTCTTGTTTATGTTATGATGGTCATTAGCGGCTAAACCCTTTTTTTTTCTAGGATTAGGATGAAACTCTCTATTTTCCTATTATGAATTATTAATTTGATTCTTTATTAATGAAATTATTGTTCTTAATTCATTCTTGGTATGCTTAATGCTTGAGATATGTTGCACGCCATATTTATATGATTTTAGGCTTTAGGTGAAAGATTGAAAAATGAAATCTAAGTGCTTGATAATCTAAGAATTGAACTTAGGAATTGAGACCTAGACATAGGCTTAAATCCTTTGAGGAGTAAATGATTGTCATGAATCTTAATGGGTTGGAACTTGGATTAATTACCATGAGAATGAGGTTAGTGAAGTTTTAGCACGTTTTTAGTGCCAAGAAATTGAGTTTTAAATAATTTAGGACAAATCTTCTTCAAGAACATAATTGAACATTAACAAAGATAGGATTACAATTTATTGTAGGGGGTAGTACAGTGAATTCTGAGTCCTAGAACTTTAAATCCTTGTTAAATCTCATTTTTCTAATTTCAATTATTTATTTTATTGCTTTGCTTTTTGTCTTAATTTAATTGGACTTTCACTATTAATTTTTATTCGCTTAAATAATCAAAGTAGCCGTAAGAGTTAATAATTAACTGATCCTCATGGGAATGATCTTTATTTTACTACTTGTACGATCCGTGCGCTTGCAGAAAATCAACAACAAATTTTGGCGTCGTTGCCGAGGATCGTGTTGATATTAACACGAGTGGTAATTTGGTTGATTTAAGCACATTTTATTTTATTTTATTTTCACTTTCTTTTATTTTTCTTTGAATTTTCAAGTGTTATTTCCTTTTTATGCGAAGAACGAGGAGTCAAGGAGATTTTATTATCTTTATTGCATTAGAAGGGAAAGAAGAGCACAGAGAATTGAGGAAGACAACATGGCAAACAATAATGACCAAGCTGCCAATGTAGAGCTAAGTCTGAGGGTTTATGGAGCTCCCAACGCTAATGCTCGTCTGTCTTTCGTTGTTAGGCCACGGGTAGAGGTCAACAATTTTGAATTAAAGACGTTACTGATTCAGATGTTCCAACAAATGTAATTCAGCGGGTTACCAACCGAAGACCCGAATCAACATTTGGACGATTTCTTGAAACTACGTGACACAATCAAGATGAATAGGGTTTCGACAGATGCTATAAAGATCAGACTTTTTATCTTTTCTCTTAGGGGGAAAGCAAAGAAATGGATTTACTCAGAAGCCCCAAATTCACTTACCATTTGGGCTTTGATGGAGCAAGCCTTCTGGATAAATACTATCTAATTGGGAAGACAATTAAGCTCCGTCAAGACATCACTACCTTCTCTCAAAAAGAGGATGAGTCTCTTTGTGAAGCATGGGAAAGGTATAGTGATCTGATTCGTCAATGTCCACATTATGGCTTATAGGATTTTATGGTCATCCAAACATTATATACTGGGTTGACTTTCTCTACAAAGTAGCTCTTGATGCCGCAGCTGGCGGTGCTTTGATGGCAAAGACTCCAACTGAGGCAAGGGCCTTAATTAATAAAGTGGCTTCGAATATTTATTTGTGGTCAGGTGAGAGATCCTCTTCAAGGAAGCAAACCAGAATTTTAGAGCTTGATGTCGTTACCATGTTGAATGCCAAGTTTGACACCTTGGCCAAGTCACTTGAAAAGCTAAAAGTCAATTCTATAAATACTCCTAAAGTAACTTGTGAAACATATGGAGGAGGGTATTTGACTTTGGAATGCAATGCAGTGGAGACGTATTCTCAAGACCAGTCTATGGGCTAAATGAATTATGTCCAAAATTATAATTTCAAGGCTCAGGGGAATTCATTTTCTAATTCATATAACCCCAGCTGGAGAAACCACTCAAGTCTCTCCTATGGAAATCAACAACATAATGTGGGCCCATCCAGTTTCCAACAGGTTCAACAATCTTCTCAAGGTAGGAAATCTAATTTAGAAGCTCTCATGAAAAATTTCATCGTCACTCAAAAGAAGCATAATAATGCCATACAAGCTCAAGTGCAACAACATGGGGAGTCCATCAAGTATATTCATACTTGCATTGATCAAATGACGACTTATTCTAAGATGCTTGAAACTCAGATAGCCCAACAAGCAAGCTTGTTCAACATGGTACAAGGGCGAATCCCAAGTCAACCGAAAACTAACCCAATGGAGCAAGCAAATGCAATCTTCTTGAGAAGTGGTAAACAACTTGAAACCCCCACAAGGGAAGAAAAGCATGAACATGAGAAAACCCAAGAAAAGGAAGAGAAGCAAGAGAATAACAATGCCAAGAAAGAAGAAGAATAAATTGTTAAAAAGTATGTTCCTCCACCAGCATATGTTCCACCTTTGCCTTTCCTTTAAAAATCTCAAAGGGCGAAGCTTGATCAACAATTTGGAAAGTTCTTGGAGGTTCTAAAAAAGATTTATATAAACATTCCTTTTATTGAAGTGCTCTCTCAAATGCCCCACTTATGCTAAATTCTTAAAAGAGATTCTTTCGAATAAGAGGAAGCTTGAGGATTATGAAACTGTTGCTTTAACTGAGGAATGCAGTGCACTCATTCAGAACAAGCTTCCTCCTAAGCTTAAGGATCCAGGTAGCTTCTCTATTCCGTGCTCAATTAGGACTACGCAAATTAACAAGGCTTTATGTGACCTTAGGGCAAGTGTGAGTTTGATGCCCCTTTCCCTTTATAAGAAACTTAATGTTGGGGAGCTCCAACCGACCACCATCTCTCTTCAACTAGCTTATAGGTCAATTAAACATCCTATTGGCATATTAGAGAATGTTCCTTTGAAGGTGGGAAAGTTTTATATGCCGGTGGATTTTGTTGTGCTTGACATGGAAGCTGATGCTAAACTATCGATCATACTTGGGCGTCCATTCCTTACCACTAGAAGGGCAATCATTGATGTCTACGAAGGAAAATTGACTTTGTGACTGAATGATGAGGAAGTAGTGTTTGATGTTTTTAATTATGAAAATAATTCTAATTCCTTTAATTCATGTAATCGCATAGATGTTACTGATGTGGTGGATAATGTTGTACTTTCAGATGTGCAAGAATCAATGACTGATGCTGTGCTAGAAAAGACCTTGCTCGAGGATGCCACTAATTTTGAGAAGGCCAAGCCCTACAAGACCTAAGAAGTGGAATGGCAAGTGTGTCAAGAAGCGCGAATTTAAACTTGGGGATAAAGTTCTTGTCAATAACTCGCTTCTACGTTTCTATCCTAGTAAGTTATGGTCAAAATGGTCAGGACTATATGAGATTATTCGAGTCTTATCTTACGGTATGCTTGAAGTGAACAAAGAAGGCCATAAGTCATTCATGATAAATGGCCGGAGAGTGAAACACTTTGAAGAAGGAGTAAGGACTGAGCACTACTCCATTGGTATCACCTGAGCACAGAAACCATACCAGAGTCAAGCTAATGACTATAACTTAGCGTTTCTTAGGAGCTAACCCAAATTTTTTTTTCTCTTTTTCTTTACTCTTTTTTTATTTTATTTTATTTTATTGATTAACATTTTTTTTGTAGTTTGCTATTATTGAGTCGACTTAAGTGTCTCCCTGAGTTCGGAGCCTTTGTAGGGGGATATATATAGCTGTCGGCCATCCAAAAAGATTTTTCTTTTCTTTCATTTAGTTTCTTTATTTTCGTATTTAGTTCTTACATTTTGTTTTTTTAGCTTTTACTTTATTTTTCTTGGGCAATTTCAAACCCTATGTAGCCGCTCATAAAGACCAGATGTTCGAGTTTATGGTTACTCGCCTCTTTCTCCCACCCTCCCCCACCACCGTCATGATCTTGAGTTTTCATTTTCAGGGAAGTTTCGTTGTCATTTGTACTATTATTTTTCTTGTCTAAACATTGAGGGCAATGTTTCTTTCAAGTGTGGGGGGAATCATTGAGCACTTGTTTATTGCATTGAATCTTGCGGGAATTGTGTTTTAATTTCTTGATTATTTCTAAGCTGATAGGAATTTTTTTTAGAGAGGAATCTACTACTATTTTTGAACTATTTTTTGTGCACGACAATTTTTTTTAATTGAATGTTGAAAAATTTAGCATTTATTTAGGAAATTAGCTATGTCTGCTTATAATTTATTCTCTTTACTAACTTAAGTCATAAAGTGAGTTTTGAGCCTTTATTGATTGGATTTTTCATCAATTAAATTTTTTGTTTCTTCTGGAGTGAGTTTTCTCTTGATTTTTGTGTGCTAGAACTTGATTTGATATCTTGTTGAGACTTTTATGATTCACATTCATACTTGAACATGATTAAGGCAATTAGGCTTAATTCTTTCTTGACTTCCTGAGTTGCATTGTTAAATAATCCCTTAGTTATCCCATTTAAGTTTGAATTTGATTTCTTTGGATACCTTATTGAATGATCAGGTTGAATTCTTTGGAGCAATTGATGTGTTAATTGAGAAGTCATAAAGGATTGTTTCTGTCTTCAAGGGTTTTATTGCTTTAAAAAAAAGAAAAAAGAAAATGAATGAAGAAGGAAAAAAAGAAAAAAGAAAGAAAGAAAAAAATTGTGGTGAAGAATAATGAGAATATTTGGTTGAAAGTGGGAATTGGTTATCTCCTTGTGCATTATGTTTTCAACCTGATTATGTTTGGTATTGATTTATCCATAAATATTCTTTACCATTTCTTATCTTTTTCTTACCTTTCATTATACCCATGGCCCGTTACAACCAGATGAAGTCCTTTTGATTCTTGTTATGTATGTGAACTTGGAAGTGAATATTAATTGATAACCAAGCTTATGGTAATGCATTTTTCAAGAGAAATTTGAGTGATCTCTTTGTCCTTAAACAATTGAGTGATGAAAAGATGAGTGATCTCAAATCGTTGGTAAAGAGAAAAGGTGCAAGCTAGACTCAAGCCTCTAATTGTATTAAATGCTAAATAATCTTGTTTGATTGGATTTGATTGCTGAACTTAATTAAATTTTTAAATTATGGAATTTTCCTTGATTCATTTTTCTTGATGTTGAGTTTAATCTTGTTTTTTATTTATATTCTTTGCTTGAGGATAAGCAAAGTTCAAGTGTGGGGGAATTTGATGTGTGGATAAAATACACACCTCTTGTGTTTGATTTGAGGTTGATTTAGGTGTGCTTTGATTATTTATGTTAGAATTTATGTCACATTTAATATAATTATCCTTGGTATCTCATGATTGGTCTTTCTCTATGTTTTTAGGTCCAAAAGAGGTGTTTTGACATGGCTCTATGAAGCTTTGGATGGATTCAATGCAATGGAGTTGAGCTCAGAATTTATATGACCAATATTCGTAGAATTTTTGACCTTTGTGTGATAAAATGAGTATAACTTGAGCTACAAAAGTTGAAACAAGGTGATTTTAGTGGCATTGGAAAGCTAAGAAAAAGATCTACAACTTTCATGAAGATCATTTCTCTAAAAAATGACGTTTTGAGTGATTAAAGAGTTAGACACAGCCGTGTCTAACTTGGAAAATGCTTCTGTCAAGCTCACAGGCCGTGTAACCCCTGAACGTGCAAATTACGCTGTTTTTAAAGCTCATACAATCGTGTGAGGCTTCCTAACGTGAAAATAAAGTTGTTTTGCCCCCAAATCATTGTAAATAAGGCAAAAACACCAAACCTAAGAGGACTTTTGGCTAGAGACTTGTGTGACAGTAGATTTTGAGAGGAGAAGCGCAAGGATTCAAAAGCGAAGGCTTTAACCAAGGGCAAGACTCTTTGAAGATCAACCATTGAAGTTCTTTCCTCCATCTCTATCTTCCCATCTTTTCTTCTTTTTGTTTATCAATCATGGTTGTTTCTTTAGCCCATGTTCTTGTTTATGTTATGATGGTCATTAGCAGCTAAACCCTTTTTTTCTAAGATTAGGATAAAACTCTCTATTTTCCTATTATGAATTGTTAATTTGATTCTTTGTTAATGAAATTATTATTCTTGATTCATTCTTGGTATGCTTAATGCTTGTGATATATTGCGCGCCATACTTACATGATTTTAGGCTTTAGGTGAAGGATCGAAAGATGAAATATAATTGCTTGATAATCCAAGAATTGAACTTAGGAATTGAGACCTAGACGTAGGCTTAAATCCTTCGAGGGGTAAACGATTGTCATGAATCTTAATGAGTTGGAACTTGGATTAATTGCCATGAGAATGAGGTTAGTGAAGTTTTAGCATGTTTTTAGTGCCAAGAAATTGGGTTTTAAATAATTTAGGACAAATCGCCTTCAAGAATATAATTGAACATTAACAAAGATAGGATTACAATTTATTGTAGGGGGTAGTGTAGTGGATTCTGAATCCTAGAGCTTTAAATCCTTGTTAAATCTCATCTTTTCTAGTTTCAATTGTTTATTTTATTGCTTTGTTTTTTGTCTTAATCTAATTGGACTTTTCACTATTGATTTTTATTCGCTTAAATAATCAAAGTAGCCATAAGAGTTAGTAATTAACTGATTCTCGTGGGAACGATCTTTATTTTACTACTTGTACGATCTGTGCACTTGCGAAAAATCAACAACACTAAGACTTCCATCACGATGGTGAAGCCTGAGTCAGTTTTCGAGCATGGCCCATTGCATGTCTTCCAACCTCTAATACTGTTCATTCAGCATAGCCATATGCTGTTACAACATGTCTTGAAATTGACATTGGGATGCGTGGGACTGATTCGTGAGTTGAGAGCGAGACGCACGGTCGCCAATTTCATTATTGGGCATTCCCAAACGCTGATGAACTGGGATTTTGCGCTCTTGGGCATTAGGATTGCCTCCTTATGCTGGGATTCCAAGTCTATCTCTCACAAAAATCCTGCGCGATGGGTTTGGGCTTTTGTCAAAAACCGAGGTAGGGTGCCCATCGCGTTGGTTTTCTGCATTGAGTGCCTGCTTTCTCGCAGCGGAGGTTTCAACGGCAGGTGGTGGAGCAAAGGAGAGGAGGGTGTTGGGCTGTAGGGTCCTGCCTTTGGTTGGTTGAGATCTGCCCAGCATATCTTCTTGAATTCTATCTCGTGTTCACAATGATTGGAGTGGGATTATAAGTTTCTCGTTTCCCACAGACGACGTTAATGTTCTGAAGTAAATTCAGAATGTACCTGAAATAGGCACGTACTGATGATTGAAGGTGGACTCCTTTGATGCATGACTGTTACCAAACGCGTTGAATCAGGGGGGTGGGTACCTGCAAAGGGACTTCAACGCTCAAGTCAGGATGTGTACCAATTGGGTCAATACTATGAGAGAATTCATACCTGATTAAGGTGACTTAACTTGATACTTATAGAGGTTGGATTGATATATTCTCTTGATGA
Source organism: Ormosia semicastrata (assembly GCA_029884595.1). Lineage (NCBI taxonomy): Eukaryota > Viridiplantae > Streptophyta > Magnoliopsida > Fabales > Fabaceae > Ormosia > Ormosia semicastrata. Next base: position 17,881,083 of record JAQQTO010000046.1, on the reverse strand, counting down.
AGAGATACATTCCCATTATGATTGCAGGTATATTTCTTATTTAATTATAGAGAATCCCTATATTATCGCAATACTAGTATAGCAGTCACAGTGTTATTATTTTATAAGATCGTGATTGACAATTAGGAGATATCATAAGATTTATTTATTGTGTAGATCTTGTAGTAAATTTGTTATTATTCAAAATTGGAATCTCATTATAAGTTGACTCTCCTAGACGTGCAGGCTTAGACTTCTGCCAGTATATATACCAAACTGAATTATATATTGAGAACTCAGGTTATGGTTCAGAACATTATTTTTATTGTTCGTGCAAAAAATTTGATGGTTGAGGAAGCTAAAGGGTTTGTTAGTATTTAACCGCTTTTATTTGTCCTGTCAACCAAGTCAAATTTAGTCCTTTTCTTGGCATCCTCTTCCCTCTTTCGCCCCTCCACGAACCATGTTCTTTGATTGGTTATTAAGTTGTTAACAGAAGGTTAGAATCATGATGAAATGTTTTAATTGGGTGTTGATATGTTAACTCCTTCTTCTTCTTCTTTTCTCGATCGAGTCATTATCCTGTAAACTAATGTAAGAGTTAAGGAAAGCGAAGAAAAGAAAATGTGGAGATATTTAGAAAGGAAATGGGGTCTTTTGTTTGAATGTTCCAAATAAATAGTATCCCAGAAACATATGCGTAAGTGTACTTTAAAAAAATATATATATTTGGCTTTTAAACTTGAATTAGAGGAGAAAAAAATGCTTACTTATTACTATGTAGTAAGTTACAATTAAGCAAAAGGCTTGATAGCATTTTTTTTTTCTTTGCGGGTTTCTCAAGGTGTCTCAGGGATGTAGGACTCATTCCTTTGAGCATGAATTGAAGCAATATAATTAAGTTTTATCTACACAGTGCCCAACTCCTTGAGGGGCCTAATTACATATATATATATATATATATATATATATATATAAATACATTAAGTGCACTACACATATTTTTCATGTTCAAAATTAATTTTTCATTTTGTGAAATTAAATATTTTTTATTCTTTAAAAACAAGGGAGCGAATTATTATTTATAAAATGTATTATCAAGTGTTAATTTTTCCATTTATATTACCTATTTGATTGAATGTGAATGAAGTATAATTTGAAAGAAATTGGTCATTTTGGGAAAAATACTAATTATCTCATTTAACTTTTTAAAAATAATAAAAACGTTATTTATCGTCACTATATTATAATTGCCACCACTGTCATTGTTATAATCTTCGCCATGGTCACCATTGTTTTGCCACCACACTATAAGTCCATCACCATCCCTATCACTAATTCTGCCATTGCCACCAGATTGCTATTATGTAAGGATTGTCATTAAATTACATTAATTTTTTTTTTTCATTTAGTTTTAAATTTTGATGTATCAAACTCTAGAATTATTTTTTTAAAATAAAATAAAACACTCTAGAATGGAAAGGGCTGAGTAGTTATTTATTCTATTCTATTTTCATTCCCATTTTTGAATTAAAAATCATTCCAAATACTCACATTCCATCTAAATAATTTATCTATTTGTCTCTTAATTTTAATATATCAAACTTTATAATGGAATGGGATGAAAAAAATTTATTCTATTTTATTTTCATTCCCATTTGAATTAAAAATCATTCCAATTAATAACATTACTTCTATATAATTTATCTATTTGTATTACCCATGTAATTAAATTGTTTAGAGAATTGGAAAATATTTATGTACAGTAAATTCTTCATTAATACAGGAGATAAGTTCCAAACAATTTCTACATTACAATATTGACAGAAAAAGTTATTTTAAAGTAAATAAGAAATTATGTATTCATTCTTAAAGTAAATGATTTAAGGGAATGATTTAACTCATTAAATGATTTAAGGGATAATATATCTTACTTACTCAGAGAACTTTTTCCAATCTTGACACCCTACAATTTGCAGGAGTTAGATTTTTTTACAAATTATTGACACTTTTTTCCTGAATGTAATATTAAAAAAACTTACTTCTAGTTTAAATTGTTAATTTATTTTCATCAACCATATGCTATTATGTGGTACATGCAAGTGGGGTCAATGCCACATGTCATTCATATATAAGTTTTTCTTTCTCCAAATCCACACTCACTTGATTTAGCCTCATTTTTTATGTATTATAATATTAAATTCAATTTTTTTTGAAGACATATATCAATTCAAATTTTATTATGATTAAATTGATTTAATTTAAGTGATAGAATATCCCTTGTCTATTTGAACAATAGTTTCTAAATTAGTCACCCTTTTCAAATTTTAAATTAATTAAAATATCAATTATGCTTATTTATCTGTCATAATCTATATCTATATATTACATAAAAACACAGTCCATGCAATAGGATCAATGCCACATGTCACTTATATATAAGCTTCTTTCTCCTCCAAATCCACGCTCACTTGACATTAAAGGTTCGTGTTTTTAGATCGGTTTGGATCGATTTTAAGATAAAAAATCATCTTATCTAAACAAGGTAAGTATTATCGGTTCGGTTTGGATTAGATAAATTTCAATAACCAAACCGATATAATCCAAACCGATTTTAATCGATTTGAATTGGATTAGATGATTCGATTTTTAACAACATGAATGAAAAAATTATCCAAAGCTAATCAAAATCAGCATTAGAATCCTCTTCATTTGGTTGTGGGATTGCACCTCAGACATGGTGGTGCTCGTGGATCGTGGGTATGTGGTAGATCTGGAGGCAGATCCTCTCTAGATCTGGGTTCTGGTGGCCGGAGTTGCTGGTTGACGGTGGCTCGCGGTGGAGACTCAGGTGCTGGTGGCTCGCGGTGGAGGCGCGTGGTGGAGCCGGATCTGCTGGTGGCTCGCAGTGGAGGCGCACGGTGGAACTGAATTTGCTGGTGGCTCGCGGTGGATACGCATGGTGGAGCTAAATCTACGGCTCGCGGTGGAGGCCGAAGTGGGGAGGATGGGGCCGAAGTGGGGGAGAGGGAAGGGGGATGGGGCCGGTGGGGAGGGGGGGGGGGGGGATGATGCTGAAAGAAGTTTCAAAGTTTGATACAAAAGTCAAAATGGATGTTGAAAAAAGAGGGAGGGATAGCAGAGCAGGTAAAGGAAAGGAGGAGTGTTCTTGTAATTTTAAGTGACATTATGGGTATTTAAGTAATTTTAAGTGTATATTTAGTGTAATAATTGGTTTGGATCGATTTCATGAAATGGAACCGAAAATTGAACTGAACCGATTAGTTCTTCAAAATTTCCATCCAAAACAATCCAATTTATTTCGATTTTTGTCGGTTTTCAATTTTTTTGGATCGATTTTTTATTTTTTATTTTTGGATTGGTTTGGATCTGAACACCCCTACTTGACATAACCTCATTTTCTATGTATTAAAATGTTAAAAACTATAAATTCAATTTACATTTCATTCATAACTAATTTGATTTAATTTAAGTGATAAAATATCACTTATCTTTTACTGTGTTTGGAAGACAGAGAATGAAGGAAAGGAAAAAAGAATAAGGGAAGGGGAAAAAGTTTTATTGTTTGGGAGTTTATTAAAAGATAAGAACGGAAATGAAACTATGAGAAACTATTCTCCCTCTCCTCCCCTCAAATAATAAATTTTTGTTTCTTTAAAATTTGGGTGAAATGGAGAGAAATAAACTTAATAGTTAAAAATAAATATGCTAGATTTTGTATCGTTCCTTTATGAGTTAACTCTCAAACAAGATAATAGAGTTATGTTTCGTTCTCTTATTAATCTTTCAAACAAGGAAAAAAAATAGTTTTGTTATATTCCTTTCATTCCCTTTTCAGCTCATCCCCACCTATTCTGTTCCATTTCATCAATGAGAAAACATCAAACACAGTGTTTGAACAGTAGTTTATAAAATTACTTACTCTTATTAAATTCTAAATTAATTCAAATATCAATTATACTTATTTATCTATCATAACAAATGTGAATGAATATCACACCTTATTCAAATTTTCTAACCTTTTTTAAATTAATTTAAATATTAATTATACTTATTTACCAATTATGATGAACAATAACTCTACAAAACAAACGTTTGATTCACAATATTTTTAATAACACTAGAATCCCAATATACATACAATTAATCATATGTTTATTTTCCCTACTTTCTTATGGATTTTAATTACTTATCTATTATATTTATATATTTTCATTAATTATGAATAATAAACTAAAAATCTAATTGGAATTTCAATCATAATTATTGATTTGATTTTATATAAGTGATGAAATATCTCTTTGAATCATATTTTTATCTTGAAATATAAATTCAAGTTCTAATAATTGTTTTATGCATTTAAATTTTTTGATACAAAAAATTCATTAATTATTTTGACTTTTAAAATTTAAAATTAACATTTTATAATAATTTAGTATAATTTATACGAAAAATAAAAAGATTTAATTTATATGCACCGTCAAGATAAAAAAATTTACATCATCAACCAATCATGTATTGCTATGTCATTTAAATTATTTAATTCTTACAATAATTACCTCAAAAATCATAAATGTGATAAAAACCTTTAAACCGACAAGATATAAAAATTAAACTCAAAATAAAATTAGTATAATAATACGACAGAAATGAGAAATACAAAATTCTTACTATCTAATATATATCTTTAATGTAAGCATAAATAAAATTCAAAATCGTATTTTATATTTTTAAGCTGAAAGAATAATTCATTAAATTTGTAAATCAACATCTTTAAAAAAATCAATAAATAAGGGTGGATCTACACATCAAGTGCTATGATTTAGCATAATGCACTAAACACTCAGCCACCCTAAAGCAAAAAAACCAATAAGCAAAAAGATTTATGCCTCTCACTATATATCATAGTTGTATAACTCGGATCAGAAATTGACCCGATCAAAAGGTTGGGTTATTGAGTCAACGGTTCAATCGTGGATCAAATGGTCAAACTGAAAAACTCGAATAAATAAGAAAATATTTTTAAAAAAATATTATATGAAAAATTATTTGATATAAAAAAATTTATATTAAAAAATACTAATGAATAAAGATATTTCCAAACAAACGGTGATAATTGATTGGATAATAATATAAATTAAAAAATTGAAAATAATATTTAATGAAGGTATATGATCTAGTGGTAAAACACACTTTATATTATGTCAAAGACCTTCAAGTGTAATGTTCAAATCTTAAAAATTGTATTTTTGTCAAGATTCAATTTTTTTAGAAAAAAACCAAACTAAGCCAACTCGGGTCAACCTAACTGGGCGGGTCTCCGGGCCACTCAAGCAATTCAGTTTTGATTGGGTCATTGAGAAAATCGGTCTAACAAGTTGATCAGATTGCCTTGGAACCCAGGTCACGAGTTTTCTAAGTGGATCAGTCGAGCCAATTCGGTCTGATCCATACAACTATGTTATGGACCCATTATACAAGTAATTTTCCAAGCCCTCATTAATACCATCATAAACAATACTAACATCTCCTTGCAAATAAATTTTGTGAACACCAAGTTCTAGGGGTATAAGTGGGTGGTTTGGTTCAGGTTTTGGGGAAAAATAAATCCAAACCAATCAAAATTAATTAGTTCAGTTTGGTTCGGTTTTCTTATTTTTTAATAGCCAAATTCGAACCGAACCGAACCAAACATCTATGGTTTGGTTTAGTTCGAGTGATCGGGTTGACCATTATTTTTTTTAACACAAAAATTAGCTAAATAACTATACATGTAATACAGAAAAGTGCACGTAATATATTTGAAATTTCAAATAATATTGGAACATAGACTAACCTTTGCTCTTCCATCAGACAATGAACATTCAATTTTAAGTTGAGTCACACGATCATTGGTCTTTGAGATTTCCTGTTTATATCAAATCCAAAATGCTAAAATAGTGAGAAAAGAAAACTTCCTAGTAGATGATAGAAAAATAGAATGTAGTAAGCAGAACAACTAAAGATAATGGAACCAGAAATAAGATAACAATTATCAAATATCACACCCCGACCAAATATATGCAATAATGCCATAATATATTCCTAAAAACCTGTCTTGGGTAATCAACACAGAATGTCAAAATCAACAGAGGAGAAGCAACAACACTTAAAATGAATAGCATTATATAGATTATTATTTTCAGACACATTAAACAGGCACATACATTTTCTTTAGTTCTCTCTCTTTTTGAACTGTTAGAGAAAGGAATATTATCTAACGGTGCAAAAAGATCTATATTGTAGTCTACCCTTCTTAAGTCAATCAAGCGTCTCCTGCCCAACAGTTGTGAACAATAAACATAGTACAAGAAATCAAAATACCTTCACAGCAACAATGGAACAACATAATCAACACATCAATCAAAAGTCCTTGCTCATACAAATTACATTTTTTTCCACAAAGGAAAGTATTGAAAGGCTAGGCTGTATTGCACGGAATTGGGCATTCTTGGACATTTTAGGTACAGAACAGACTCTTTTTTCTTCTCTTCTTTACTTCCTGAAATTAACTTAGGGCATCAAAGGGAAGAAGCCCTCAAGGTACTCATGTAAACCATAAAAAGCATCATATTCGAGATAGACAACAAACAAACTAGTTACTGGTGTGCCACCGACAAACAGTACAGAAAACTAGTCAGCATTTGAACTTTAAACAAAAAACATAAATGTTCAAGTAAAGATAATTATTTGCGTTAGAAAATGACTAAGAGGATAGCCAAAGCAAAACCACTAGTCATATGATATACATGACTTTTATCCAATATCAATATATAGCCAGTACAAACATAATAATGGGCATCACCCAAAGTTAATTCAAACTCAATCAAAACTCAATCCAAACATAAAAAAAATAAAACGATTCATTAAACATGATTCATCAAATCGAATTTATCTTTCAACTTCATCTACATCCTGCAATAAAGATAAACAAAATATTAGAATTTGTGTATACTAGATTTTAACAATCAATCATAATTAATGTACTTATAAATGTTACCTTAAAAGCTTGTCAAAGACTTATTAGAACCCAACTTCAAGATTTGAAGATAATCCTGACAACTTTAAAAATTCAAACATAAACATAAAAGGTAAATAAGATTAATTAGTAACAATAGTAAGTATAACAACAAATAAAAAACTTGAGAATTAAAACTAAGTTTCCATACCTGATTCAACCTTATCCATTTCTTCCATTTCATAGCATGGTTCAAGATTCTTTTTAGGAGTCTTGATCCAGTTCTGAGTACAAATCAATGCCTCAACAATGGTAGGATGCAAGGAACTACGAAATGGGTCAAGAACTCAACCTCCAGTGCTAAATGCAGACTCAGATGATACAGTAGACACTAGAATAGCCAAGATATCCCTAACCATACGAGAAAGAACATAATATTTCATTGATTTCCCTTTCCACCATTTCAAAATGTCAAATCCAGGATTGTTGTCCTCAACATCATTGTCTTTGTATCTTTCTAACTCATTCATTTTCACCTTACCTTGTTTTCTCCTCACTTTCAATCTAAACTCATCTTCCCAACCCTCATCATCATCACCTAAACCATCATTACTAGCATGAGATTGTGAGGCAACATTTGAGGCCAACGTACTAGAATCACCAATATTCAGGGGAATGGGATGCATTGACTGATAATGCTCAAACAACTTATCAATCAGACCCTTCAATCTTTCCACCATCTCCTTGTACTTATCCGAACCATCACCATACATCTTATTAAAACTAAACTCAACATATTCAAGCTTATAACGTGGATCAAGAAATATAGCCACAAACAAAAGAAAGTTTATACTCCCACTATTTTTCCAATATTTGTCAAACTTGACATTCATGTTTGTTGCTATTCTTTGTAGTCTTACATCATTGTTTTTCCTCCACTTACCCAGGGTCTTTTGAATGTCACATAACTTGTAAAAAAAAATATTAGATGTAACATGCAATGACCTCGAAAAAGAAAGAGTTGCATCATAGAATATTTTTAAAAGCTTAACAAAAACACGTGCACGACTCCAATCATCCCTAGTAGGAGGTCCTCCTACATTGTCAAGGGCTAACAAAAACGCATTATCCGCATCTTCAAGGCGATAAAATGCCTTTTCATATTTCTCAGCAACATCTAACATGAAATAAGTGGAGTTCTACCTGGTTGGCACATCAAGAGTTAACATTGCCTTACTAGTTATACTAGCCTCTTTGACACACGTCTTAAAAGTAGGCAATCTAGCCGAAGATGACCTAACAAACTTGCATGCAGCCCTTATCCTTTCAATTGAAACATCAATTTCCTTCAAGCCATCACTAACAATTAAGTTCAAGATGTGAGCACAACATCTCATATGCATGAACTCTCCATTTAGTAAAGAAGTACCATTCCAATCACTCATTCTTCTAAGCAAATATGCAATAGCAGTATTGTTAGCACTAGCATTGTTAACAGTCACACAACAAATCTTTGAAATCCCCCATTCTTTCATGCATTTCTCTAAAACATTTCCTATGGTTTCACCTTTGTGGTCAGCTATCAAACCAAAACTTAATATTTTCTTGTTTAATTCCCACTCATCATCAATGTAGTGACCAGTTACACACATATAATTCAAGTTTTGAATTGAAGTCTAAGTATCAGTGGTAAGTGAAACCATTTGGTGATTTGTAGACAATATGCACTTCGACCTCTCTTTCTCCATTTGAAACAATTGCATACAATCTTTAGCAAGAGTGACACGAGAAGGAATTTTAAATCTCGGTTGAGCCTCACTCATCAAATCTCTAAATCCTTAGTTTTCAACAAATTTAAAAGGAAGCTCATCAACAATTATCATCCTTGCAAGTGCATATCGGGGTACCTCTTGATTAAATTCAATAAGTTTCATGCTAATACTATCAAGATCATCCTCACATTACTTTCCAATAGAAATTATTTTTTGTCTTTTATCAAATACCCTATGTGGATTTTTCACACAAATTTTCAAATGCTTTAACATGTTTGAGGTCCCATGACTAGTAGTATTGCATGCATATTATTTATTACAATAGTTACAAGTAGGCTTATCATTTACTCTCTTGAAATGAGACCAAGCATTAGAAGGGGGTCTACTAGGTTTCCTTTTCAATACCTCTTGTTGTGATGGGGCATCTTGTCCATGTGATGACGTTTCATGTCCTTGTGTTAGAAGTACCTCTCCTAGTTGCATGTCACTAGTTGTTGTTGGAGTGGTAGCACTCCTAACTTGAGTTCCACTATCACCAGTGCTTGGAGTCTTACTAGTTCCAAATGGATCACTTGCCATTTGTTGGTGTCAAGTAACCTACAAAAAAGTTATACAAAGCCATTAGATAATATAGAATCAAATAATGGTTCGTGATGGGCTCCCGACCATATAATTCTACTAAATAACCCTCAAGACTCTCAAAGAAAGCATGAAACCTGATCAACCTACAACTCTATTTTTGGAACAGAAATATAGAATCAAGAGCAACCAGCATGGAATAAGCCTTAACAACTAGGCAGAGCACTTCTAGTAACAACAAAGAAACTGAAAAGTTTCCAGATGGTTCTAAAATGTTAATATCCAAGAATATATCTAGTGTGGGAAAACATTACATTCAAAGAATAAATTAAAAACCAAAAGGTCATCAAACATACCTTTTGACATAAAATTTTAGCTTGAATATATTTTTGGATGTAAAGTCCCACCAAATTACATGGATGAGCTACTAATTAATCAGAAGCACAAATAGCTAAAAGTGGAGAAAAATGATGAGATAACACTTTTAGATATTGTAATTGTTTGCCATATCTCACTTTTAGATAACAATGACTTTAGAAAAAAATATAGATAAATGAGAACACTCTTGTTCTTCACAAACACACTAAGAAATTGGCGCTGAATTTAACCCGCTTTGATACCAATATGATGTCAAAAACACATAATCTCACCAAATATTTTTTCTCTCACACATACTCAGAGTCATGCAGCTTATAAGAGAGGAAGAGAAATATTACAAATTCTATTTGATTTCACTTGTTATTACACAGTACATAAGCAGGACTTTTATAGGCTAAAATGCTTATTTTAAAAAAACATAATGATGAAGTAACATTAATTAATGAAGCGGTGCAGCATTGATCAAAAACAATTTGATCTCTTCATTCTTTAAGACTCCCTTGATGACATGTGGTAAATGAAAGACAGCAGCAGCTACGTTTTTGCAAGTTCCTTGGCTAACTTTGACACTTCTATAGCAAGTGCAAGTGACAATCAACTTGAATTTAGGAGTTGGATAGTGAACTATCTTATGACTCAATTAAAAAAGCACAGGGAGGAGGAAAAGGAGCTATTGGGGTAAATGAGCTACTGGGGGTGCAAATGTTAATCGCCACCCTCGTCGATATGTAAACTTAGCAACATCATTATTGTCTTGGATGTCAACTATGTTTGTGAGTAGAGGATTTCAAAACAAAATAGAAAGACATGAACAGATGCAGAAATCAAAACAGAAGCAGAGGATTTCAACTGGGCAAGACATAAAGTTGAAAGAGATCAAACCTTTGGGCTTCTTAGATGAATAGAGGTAGAAAGCACCAACACCAATGGCTACAAGAGCCACGGCCACACCTACGAGCGGTGCGTGCTCGAGAGAGAAAGATGGTTCCAATTGCACAAAGACTTCCGGCAAGTTGAGTAGCGTCAGCGCGCGAGGGATGATGGCGATCCGAGCAGCGTCAGCGGTGAGGGGCGATGGCTAACCGAGTAGCGTCAGGGCAAGCGGCGATGGGTGAGGCAGAGGGTGAGTCTGGGTTGGGTTAGGGACTTAGGGCTCATATTTGGGAAAATTGGAAAGGGCACGGTTTTGTTTTGGCCTTTTTTGGATATCAGAGACAGATCCTCACATTTTATCAAATAGCAATTAAGTGTGTATAGTGTTGGTTCAGGTGGTTCTTCGGATTTAAATTTCTAAATCCAAGAACCGAACCAATTAAGTTCTCATTGGTTCAGATTTTATCCGAGCCAATTAAAATACTTAAACCAAATCAAACCAACTTAATTGGTTCGGTTCGGGTTAGTCGGTTTGGTCGAATTATCCGAACCAATTTACACCCATACCAAGTTCCCTTGCAAATTGAAGTCCTTCAGTAGCTCCACTTTATGTGCATCATTTACGCCAAAAATCTTCCTAGTCTTGGCAGTGTAGAAGTTCCCACCATTATCGCGGATGACAATTCTAACCCTAAAGGCATTATCTTTTGATAATATGGCAACATCAACATTTACCTTCAAGAAGGCCCCCTCCATTGTGTCGCCACAGTGTTAGAAGCTTCCACCCATGGACCAGCAACACAAGCCCTCTAGAACGTGTAGAGTCTTAACTTCGCCCTCATTGCAGCGCTTCCTCCATCATTCACTGTTTTGCCTTGCCATTGATTATTCATTTCCTCCCATATTCCACACCATATCATGAATACTAGTGCCACCTCCTCTCAGAGTTAGATTGTCGTATATTAGTGACTAGACTGTCCAGCCAAGTATCCTCTAATCAGTCTCCAAGCATTTATGGTAACCCCACTATCATAGCAGCAATTTGCATCATTGGGCAATTCAAAAATAGATGTACTACATCTTCCACATCATGGCCAAAAAGGTAATATCCTTGGCCCACCTGCACTCCTTTAATCGCTAATTTAGTTCTCGTGTGGGTAGAATGTTACAAGATAATCGGCAAGCAAACACACAAACTCGTGGTGGTATATTAAGTTTCATATTTGTTTCCACCAGCTAGTGTGAGAGTTAAGAACATTACTCTTATAGTAGCTTGCATCATTTTGTAGTATCTTCTGTTGTATTTAGTCATGTCAATAGTGTTTGTAATCATTTTTAACTGAGAATAAGCCTCTACTATCACGAACCAGTATATTTTATTATTTTTACTCTTGTTTTTCTCATATCATTATATTAATAATAATTATAAAAATATTAAATTAGTGATATCATTACAGAACATTAAGTTATTCCATAGGACAACGAATATTTCTCTCTCCAAGTCTAGCAGTCTACCTTTCACAAGACTTATAGGCCCGATTATGATGTTATTAGGAGAAAATTTTCATAATAATATTTTTTTCAAATATAAAATCCACCAAATTTAAATATGATATATATATAACCAAATTAAGATACATAATTTTTAAGATAGACAAACCTTTTATAATGATACAAAATTTTTAAAGTTATTATATTTAATTATTTATATCTTTCTGTTCATTACATTTTTTTAACACTCTCGGATGCATGGGTGTTATAAGGGCGGCTCAATTATATTAGAAGCCTAAAGCCAAATAAAAAATTGAGGATTTTAATTATAAAATAAATATTTGTTATTTTAGCTTTTTAAAATGTCAAATTCTTGATTAAACTTTTATAATCAAATTCTTCTAATAGAAATCATATCTTTTATTAGGGAGTAGTTCTAGAGATTATGTCACAGGTAAGTAATATATAATTCTGTTTATATAGATTATATCTTTGATATGTTTTTATTATTATGTTTAATATTCACTTTTTACATTGACAATTGACAAAATAAGTTGCATTTTTGTGTTATTTAATTTTGTTGAACATGTGTCATGTCATGTGATTATATTTGTTATATTATTTCATTTATGTATATTGAATATAATATACATTCAAAATTGATTTGTAATGCTATTTTTTTTACGAAGATTCCATATTTAAGATTAAATTTAAAGAACTTGAATTTAATAAATAAATAAATAAAGTATGGTTCATTAACTCATGGCGTGAAACTATTGGAGCAGTTGATCATCTTGCAAATATGGTTCTTTGGGGAAAATGATGTAGTTGTTAGAAATTTAAGTGTGAGTGAAGTCTCACATTGATAAAAAATAAGTAAGTTGAAGACTATATAAGTGAAAAAGACTCATAGACCTAATGCCTTAAAGTTTAGGGTCAAGATGTGGTGTCAGACCCATTATTGTAATTTCTCACTTAACTCATTAATGGAAATCTCTTTAGCTTTTAAGCTCTTCCTATGACCCAACAAGTGGTATCAGAACCCATGATTCGACTTGGATAAGATTGATGTAGACGACAGTGATTAGTAGATCTATGTGAAATTTCTCTTATGTCGAAAATATTCTTAGTTATGTGAAAGTTAGGCGACGTGTTCCGTTATAGATTATGAACTCACTCTTTAACATACTTGAAATACTTCTACTTGAGGAGGAGTGACTGTGTGTAGCCCTATTTGGAGGAGATGAGGCGAGTGACTGTGTGTAGTCCTATTTGGAGGAGATGAGGCTCTCTCTTAGTGACACCGTCAAATACTTGAAAGACTTCTACTTGAGGAGGAGTGACTGTGTGTAGTCCGATCTGGAGGAGATGAGACTCTCTCTTGGTGATACTGTCAAATACTTGAAAGACTTCTACTTGAGGAGGAGTGACCGTGAATGACTCACACTTGAGAAAAAAAATATTAAAAATCCAACTGTGAGTATTAAAGTCTCGTATTAATAAAAAATAGATAAGTTAAAAATTATATAAATACAACATACTCATAAACTTAATATTTTAAAATTTTGGGTGGTGTTAGGCTCATTAATTTCAAATCCCTATCTGACTGGGGTTGGTGGGAGTGGTGAGAACCGTAGGTGGAAGCTTATGCTATATAAAGCTGCCATATGGAGGTCAGTTGACATGTATGACTCTTTTGTAGACACACCACACAGTTCATGATGGATGCAAAGTAGTAAAGAGTTGCAGCTTTTTGCTTTTAGCTAACATTTGATACTATTTACGTCGATGATAAAGCCACACTTTTGAGTGCTTAATGATATATAATTTGTAACTAATAATTACAGGTAAAATGTGCCAAATCTTTTCTTTTTCATGATATCTAGAACTTCAGTTGGTCTTCACTTCCTCATTTTTTCTTCCCCAAAATTTTCTTTCCTTAACTAGCTATTGGTAGTCACAGATGCCCTTAGTTATTGGTTGAATTAGCAAATTTGATCGCTTTCTGTTTGACAAATTGTGGACAATATAGAGGCTCAGTTCTCTGATCTCATTCCCATGTTTTTTTAAAAAAAAGCCCTAGATGGGTCTTTCAGATGATTAAGGCAGTTGTAGAATTTTTAAGTAATCTATGACAGTTTAGATGCTCCAAAGGATATATGGTTATGATGACCCACCCGGGCCACCCCACATGCTGCATATTAATCCTAAAGCCTAACTATACTACGCTTTAGAAGAAGCGTCTAGTTTATCTCCAAATCCTACTCCCATTATCAAAGGGTTTTGAAAAATGGGAGCAAAATCAAAGGTAACATACACAATTTTTTAAATGTTTATATTTACGCATAAAAATAATTAAAGATTAATTCATATCTACTTCTTACATATTTTCATATTTTGAGAATAAAAAATATCGTTTTCATTATCAATATCATTAAATAAATAAATAAATATATATATATATATATATATATATATATATATATATATATATAACTCAATGGGGGCTTATGTCTCCAGAATCATCCACATAGGTCCGTCCCCACCCATCCTATTGCAGCAATACAAGTTTAGGGTTAAGACACAAGCAACCACTTCATGTTCTCGATTATAATTGAACATGAACCTTCGAACAGACTGAAATAAAATCAAGATTTTGAAATAAGAATAACTTCTGACACCCCCCCCTCAAAAAAAAAACAAGAATAACTGATGGTAACACAATTAATGATGATAACTAAGCATGTAGATCTTGCATTATAATTTTTATTCACTTTCTGTTAACATTACAGTTGTAATTCTGTTAGGCTTCGGTTCTAGATACTCTAGAATGATCTAGGTTCCTGTATAAAACAGTTGAGGTCAATTTCAGATCTCAGTTTATAGTTAATGAAAGATACTTTTCTCAGTTTCTCACTCTTTCTCTCTCTCTCTCTCTCATCATTTTCCTTCATTTTCTTGCTCTTTCTCACACTTTCTCAGCAACTATGAAGTCTGAAATATGAAGTCTTTTAGACTTCTAAGCCCAAAAGTTAAGATTGACACATTTATACCAACATGTTTGGATGCAAAGAACGATGTCATAGATTGTTCTCTTGCAAGATGAAAACCCACAGATTATATAGAAATTGGCTACTGCATCAAAATAAACCATTACCACTCGCGCCAACACCCTTGACTATTTTTTTACCTGTAGTTCATAATAGTGAAACTAACAATCGGGGTCTCCCAATAAAGGATTGACATGCAAAGTGACAAGGTACAGAGTCTCTTCATTATTACGTCAAAATAATTTTTGCAAGGAAACTGCAATCTGATTTCTCAGCATCACTTACGTAGTTGCCAAGAAACAATCGCAAAATAAAATATCATAACGGGACAAAACAGGTAATTGAAAACTGCCAAAGGCATTTCTCATTGCAAATATAGAACTGTACAACATATTAACATGATATAAACTTGAAATTTTGTCAACCCCCTGTACCACTTTTAAAATAGTTTTCTAACCTAAAATGTAAAACAGTATTTTGCGTCCCCTCCCCAAAGCTTTTCAACCAAATCCAAATCCCTCATTTGCTTCATGAATCGCAAGCAGTAACCTTTCTTCCAAATGTTGTTTAGATGGATACTCCGGCAAATCTAATTGATTGAAACTGCATAAAGAAGAATCCGTGTCACTTAGTTCAACTCACGTGATAATAATGATCTATCAAGTGATGAAATATTGCCCAGAACTTAAAAGATAGCCAAAAAAACGAAAAACTTGTTGATAGAAGAGATAATGAATTGAATAGTGGAAAAAAGATACCAAGTATGAGCAGAAGGCAAGTGATCAGGACTTCCATATGCCTTGTGTATCTGAAACTTCTGGGAGCCTGAAATTCCTTGAAGAGCGCTAAAACCCTCCAAAGGCACCTGAAATGTTGATAGAAAAAATCAGATCCCCTAATTATATTATATACTTGTTCCAACTGCTCCAAGTCAACAAAACAAGGAACCAACATCATTCAATTATCATAAGCACGATACTGAATATTCTGAGGGAAACAGGCAAAGCTTATATCAAGGTTGTATATTGTCAGGAACATAACTGTCAGTAAGTCTTATCTCCATCCTAAGCCTATTCAGTAAAATAACAGTCGCACCTCAGATCACTCACAATCGTTAGTTATCACAAAAATATAGTTGAGGTTTCAAAGCCAACTACATACTCTGCTTAAGTTCTCAATCATGTGAGACTTACCCGAGTCTTGACCATTTCAAATAAATTGAACACAAACTGGGTACAGTTGAAAGTTACTAGCATTTAATTAATTCATCTAATGCATTCAAACACCTAGATATCGGGCAGAAGATAATAGGAAAAATACTTCCAATATGAAGCTACAAGCAGCAAAGTAAAATTGATTCAGAGACAAACATTGAAAAATCACTGAAAAATTTGTGTTATTGCTAATAAAAGATTTAAAGGTTTAAAGCTCTGAAAGTAATATACCTTGGACGTGCCTGTCACAAACTGCAACAGTCTAGCCTTGTCTTCTTTGCTGAAACCTTGAACAACCTCCCAAAACCATTGGATAACTGGCGATGCAGCACTATATCCAGAATATTCTGTATTTGCTCTCAAGTCATCCACTGAAATAAAATGTAGAACTGATTGTTAAATTTTCTTTTCCACGGTTTAAAGACTTGTAAAGATAGCCAGTGCTGAGAGCAAATAAAAATTAATGACACCAATAAAGGTATTGTAAAACAATAGAAGAGACTCACAATCAATATCAGGAAGTCCACTGATCAATAATTCCAGTTCTTTGTCATTGAATATAGATATCAACTCCCTGGGAATTAACTCATTGAACCCTTCCAAGAAAGCATTTATTTGAGGTCGAATAGCAGTGGTCAACCGATGCTCAGCAACCAAATCAACATATTGATGCTTATTCTCCTCCGTAACTTTGATATTCCGTCCACCAGGAATCAACTCATAATCAGTCACCTAGACATGTTCATCAAAATTAGACAATAAACAATGCACAATCCAATACATTAATATCATCTCAAAAAGCTTCAGAGAGAAGTCAGTACTTCTGTTCGTTCATATAAGATCAACTTTTCCTCATCTGCATCAATGCTAAAAGTAAGATCCAGAACATCACTGATATCATTCTGCAACCATACCAGAAACATGAGACAATTTTCACAATGAACATGCAGATAACAATTGTGAGAGTACCGATAGGGCATACAGGAAGACTACAAAAATGCACTTGCCTCAAGCATCCATTTCAAATTTCTGAAATAGTCAGGATCAATGGCTTCAATATCATGATATGTAACTTTGACCCCTAGAGTGTGCTTGTAGAATGATCGAGTAAAATGGACATCCAAGAGCTGACCATCAAATAATGCTTTTCCAACCTGGATGAGGTAGAAAGGGGTAAGAAAGAAGCACATATGACCAAAAGAAAACATTAAGAACAGTTGAAAAGGAACTCACCACTCTACCAACAAATTTGAAATAAGATAGATGTTCTGTTTGGTAAACAGAGTTAGGGTTTGGCTGAAATGTCGAATCATTGCCCACTGTAGTAAAAAGCAGTGCTCCTTTGTCAAAAATAACTCTGGACAACAATTGATACCATTCCCTTGTAAGCCCACCTGCATCAATACCTTCCTCCCCTTGGAAGTGAACAGTCAACCTTCCCTTCAAATCTTGAGTTGATCTCATGCGAAGCTGGTTATAAGAATCTTCTAGAACATATGCCCTTCTTACTGATATTCTTAATGGGCTATGGTGATGGTCATGCTGATGCTTAATTTTTGATCGGAAGTGGGAACGCTTGTTATCAAAATCAATGAATCTTGGAACCTTTAGCACGAGGGAGAAAGATTTCTCAAGCAAGCCAGGATTTTGCCTGATAAAAGCATTTAGTAGCTTCCTATGCTTCTCTGAAAATTTGACAAAAGCAGCATGTTTCTCATCCACTTTCACAGCAGGTCCAAATGTTTTCTGCTGTGTAGTAGATGTGATGGCATCTTCAACATCAGAAATAACAGGAACACTTGAGTCATGACTAGCACCTGACTGTGCAGGATGCAGCTTCTCACAAACCACAAAGAAAGATTCTATGTATGGTAAGATATTTTGAGAACCAGCTGGAAGTGGAGGTATGACACCAGGCGGTTTAGACACAGATGTACTAGAAGGGGTGAAAAACTCGGATGCAGAGTCAGAGTAGGACTCTATCTTGCTTATGCAACAGCTCAGCTCATGCCACAAGGGCTCTAATGCTGAATTAATCTCCCAAACCTCAGAAAGAGCAGGAGTTATTCCATCACTCTCTTTCTCAGTCAATGAGGTGACAAGGGAGCTCAAGGCTTGCAAAACTCTCAAAATTGCAGCTCCATCAGAAGATGTTGTACTGAGAAGAGCTTTCATTGCTTCACTGAAAACGTGTAACTCATCCATTGCAGATGAAGTCAATTTTTGAACTGCTTCTGCCAGCTCAGTGACAAAAAGCTGACAATGAGTTGGAGCAATGGCCACCAATTTCTTCATTACCTCCGCGACAAGACCATATGCATTATCTGACAAACTGGAAGGAATCCAAGAAACATCAGATCAAGTCTATCATTGATAAATTATACACATTGTTTTTACAACAATAATAGCCAGACCAATGTGGTCTATGAATTGTGGATTAATAATTAAAAAGCAAATAAATGCACACATATCAAGACCCAAGTAACAAAATGAATTGATTTAAAATTATGCCAGGAATCTTATGACACCCACCACTCTCCCCAAGTCAGGAGTTATTAGTGACTGACTGACTGTAACTAAATACACCAAAACAAGGCATATTGACAAAACCCAGACAGCAGAATTAACACAAATTACGAGCATAAGCCCATAATCATACCCTTCTAGTGCAAGCAATGAGCACAGGAGCCGAAGTTCTGCTTGTGGCAGATTACTCAGCACTTGCTGTGTCTCAGTTTCCTTATTACCAGAGGGTGTGGGTTTGGAGGAATCATCTTTAGGAGATGCATCAAGACCAGAGGAAATAACAACAGAATCTGTATTCACATCTGCCTCCATTGCAGAAATTTGTGGACCCAATACTTGCTCAGTAGAAATCTGGGATTTGTCAGATGAACTAGACTTGCTTCCAGCACAATCGATGATAACATCCAGTAAATTTAGCAACTGAAAACAGATACACAGCAAATCATGTCAGCACTGTCTGCAGGTACACGAAATTGGATGTGCTAAAGAAACCAATAAAACCAAATGATCACCTGCTCAAGATGGGCTATGCTCCTCAAATAAAGAGGTTGTTTCAAGAGACTCAAAAGCATTGCAATGGATACGTATCCTTCATTACTTTCACTTAAATTTATTTCATCTTCAACAACCATCACAGCTTTGCCGTGTGCAACATCAGCATTATCTGGTTCTCTTGAAGCAGGATGATACAGCCTAAACTGAAGCAAAATATTTGCCACATATGGATGATTACGAGCAAGATAAGTGAGAGTTTCAAGTATTCGCCGAGAGAGCAATGGGGGAACTCCTATGTAATTAAACAAATATAGAGTGTATTAATAAACTTGTTCGCCATTAAACATTTAAAAAAAAATCTTCCAAATAATATAAATGGTCACTCCAGTGAAAACAAGCTTGGGGAATAAGAAGGCGAAATTCCTTTTGGATATGGCTTAATCGGGAAGATAAATTCAAAACTAAGAGCACTAACTATACAATGACATTACTTCACAGAATTAAAACCAGGATAACTGTTAATAAGGACAAGGAATGAATAAAGACTTACCATCAAAAGATTGAGGACGTGAGTACATTACATTGTTCTGACAACCATATAGTCTGTATGGCGGCTCAACTGCACTAAAATAACTGGCAGGCTTTCTTACATCAAGCATTAGTAAGTCCATCAGAATTTTTACCAGAGAAGTTCTGGTTTCACTATGGGCACAAAGATTCAAAAGAAGCCTTTGCAATTGACCTTTATATAGTGGCTGCAAAAATTTAAGACAAATTATAAACAATATAGTGCTCATTTTGAAGGACTTCTTCCTATCAATACCTGAACTATGCGAAATAACCGAATCATGGCATGCAAAGCTTTGATGTCAACTAGAGGTGCTCCATCAGCTTCAACAACCTTAGCTCCACCGGACCTACGTGAAGAAATGTTTCCCCCTGCTCCATCCAGGCCAGAACCAATACCTTCACCACGCCTAGAAGTCTCACCTCTACGGCTTCTGGGATACATACCAAAGAGGGTACGACTGTATCGATGTGCAAACCTCTCCCGCAACATATTTGCCTCAGCAACAAGAGCAGGTGTCAGGTTGGCAAGGATAGCATCGGATGATGTCAAAAGAACCTGAAGAAAACCAAAAAGAACTCTTCAGAGACAAATTCCCATTTATAAAACTGGATTCAACTGACAAACTTGCCTCTTCTCGTAATTCTGAAGGAAATGTTGCAATTATTGAGACTGTATCCATTTCAACAGGTTGACCTTCCAACTCTTGAGATTGATGTAGCCTCTGTGCTCGCTGTTGAGCAAGAACTTCTGCTCGAATATCTGGGGGAAGAGCTGCAAGGAACTCAGGATCAATATCCCCGGTGTTTTGAGACTCAGCATTTGATGGTTGAGCAACTTGACCCTGCTGAGCTGAGAGGACTTCAGCACGCAGCTCCTCAGGAAGAGCATCCAGAAAAGCAGGATCAATTGCTCCTGATCCAGCATCACTGTTCACCTGCTGCTCGGCTGCCGGACCATCTTGATCTGCATCTCGGCTTGAATTTTCAGAAACTTCAGTAACACTATGGAGGGATGCATCTCTCCCACCTACAGGAGAAGAATGACCAAAAGGCACGTTTGCTCTTCTTGTGCGTGCAGCCTGTGAATCACCTGCTATCCTATCTGCAGAAACCTGCCTTTCTCCACCATCATCATGGCCATCAGCACTTCCAATTTCAACATCTAGGCTCCGAAGACTTTCACCAAAAGTTGCCCCACTGCCACTACTCTCCTGGCTCACAGCTTCAACATCCCGCACAGCTGCATCATTATGCTCAAACTGCATCTCAACTGTCTGTGAGTGAGTGCTTGGTACATCTGCTTGCAGAGATCCATTTCCTGCAGGTATGATATCAGCATTGTTGTTATTGTTATCAATTGAAGCAGGAGTCACCGTACCACCTTCCTGTATTGCATTACTTTCAACTGGGATTTCTAGCCTTGAACCTCCTGAATCTTGCAACTGGCTGACTTCAACTTTACTATGAGGGCCGGCTTCTGCTATGTTATTATCAGATGACTTTTCAGGGGTGGGTCGCCTCAATTGAGAGACAAGTAACTCCTCAAGGCCCTGTGGTACAACGCCAGTGTTTGACCCACCACTTTGCTGGTTATTATCACTCCACAAGTTCAAACGGTGTCCATGACGTCCACTCCTCAGTGATCGAAAGATATTATCCAAACCCGTTGAGTTCTCCAATATACCATCTAGAAATTTAAAAAAAAAAAAAAGATAAAAAAAAGGTGTCATTATTGGAATAGAGATGAATAAATAAAGAAAAAAAATTATTGGAATAAAACATCAACAAGTTAAGAAATTAATAAAGGAACTAGCCTGATTGCCCAGTAGGCAGGTGGACTGAAGAAGAAGGTCCAACTAAAAGTGGATGGCGTGAAGGAGTAGCAGTATCACCAGTTCTGCCCAAAAGGCTGTAAATAGATGTAGTCCGCCCTGGACGTCTAGATCCAAAAACTTCAACTGGCATCACATGAAGAGCTTCATTTGGAAAACTGTTGTCTCTTCCAAAAACCTCAATATGGTCAAAAACATTAATTCCATTAATGCCCTCCTCAAGTCGCAATATAACCCCATCCTCATCATCCTCTTCATCCTCATCCTCTTCCTCCATCACTTCATCAAAATCATCATCATCAATCTCGTGATCATCTTGATCTGTGTCAGGATGTGGCAAGTGATGGACTTCATCTTCTTCCAAATCATTATGTTCCTCATCATCCTCGTCATCTTCATCTACATCTTCACCCTCATCTCCAGACATATCCTCCTCCTCCTCCTCCTCCTCATCATCAAGATTTTCTTGGCCATGGGGTTGGATTTCAAACCGTAGCCCCACATTTTCAATTCCATTTTCAAGACCTCTTGCATCCTCAGCAGTTTCATGCATGTACTCATCATCATCATTAGCAGGAGCAAAGCCTCCATCAAGATCTTGATCATGCTCCATATTATCAGTAACAGCTTCAGACCCACCATAAGACTGAATTGCATTGTAAGACCTAACATGGTCAACTTGAAGGGAATCATGATTGACCTGAGATGTAGTTTCCATGGACTGAGACATGTCACCAACATTATCTGTTCTTCCAGCTTGGCTAAGATTGGAAGGCTTTGTTGAATTATCACCCTTCCCTGCACTAGAATCAACTGAATGAACATGCTCCTTGGTTACCAACTCAAGAGCTTTGATAATACCAGTAGCAACTTTAGATGAGTCAGCATGGTCCAAGTCCAAAACTTGGAGAGTATGAGTGAATGATTTAACCAAACCAGCATCCATAAAAGTGGCAGAGGCCTCTGTCGAGATGGATGAGCCAGCAGGCGTACGAGCAGCCAAAACATCATTGAGTAGATCAACAAAAACCTGAATTTCATTGCCTGGTGGCTTAACACCATTACATGAATCAATAAATTCATTGATTATATGACTAATCTCAGTAAAAACCCTCCTCCTTGCCTCTGTAGAACGAACACAAGCAGCCACCATAAACTGGTTAGCCCTGGTTGCTAGTTTCTGTCTCCAATCACCATCAACTTTCTTGTCCTTTTTTGAATTCCGAGAATATGGAAGAAAATTATGCAGAATATGGTAGAATATTCCTCCCATGCTTAAACCAGCATGACTCTTTTGATCAGTGCTCCTAGTGCTGCTCATTTCAGCATCTCGTCGAAGCAGAACATGAACAGACGATGAATACATCAATAATATCTCCGTCAAAAGCTTCAAAATAAATACTATCTTCGCAAGTGATGCAGAAGCTTCCTGGCTGCTGGTTTCATTCCCCTCAGACGCGGTGGCAACGGCTTTTCCTTTCCCCTTATCTGTAGAGACATCAATGTCCATGTCACTTGATGTGGGGGTGGCAGGGAGGACATTTGAGCTAATGTCATCTTTCAAAGGGGGGACAACAAAATTGCATATAGATTCAAGAAGAAGTTCTATCACATTAATAAAACTTTGATTAGGCTTTCTATGACTTTTGACACACTTTGCATTTGAATCATGAATTTTTCCATGAACATTCCCAGAAGCTGCTGTGTTTGTATTTCCCAAACCAACCTTCCCATCATTATTCTGTGCTTTGTCTTTCTCCAATGATTTATCCTTCTCCTTTTCTTTCTCCTTAGCTTTGTCTTTATCCCAATCTTTCAGCAAGACAACGTAAGGTCTTTCACCTACCATTTCAACTTGGCAAACAGATTTAGCAGCTTGCATAAATATTATTGGATCCCGAGAAATTACAGAAGCTAAATTTAACAGGAAATTGCGAGGATTGACCCTTCCATTTGGATGCCGGTTAGACGCAACTACAAGACTATGTTTTATCTCAGATTCCATTGCTTGCTGGAGAGTTTGTGGATCTTCAAGAACATGACGGACAATACTAGCAGCAACATTGTCAAACCCAGGGAAAAGGCTACTGGTTGGCAGAGAAAGAAGTAAACTTAAACCACCAGCATCAAAAAAGGTAAGAGCAACAGAATGATTCCTTGTAAGATTGGAACATAGTAGCAGAACAGCATGCATTGTGTCTGAGGGAAGTTGGTTCTTCATACAACTACAAGCAATCTGAACAAGTCTCTTCTGCTCATGTATATCTGCATACTTGGAAGACAGTCCCAATGCATACTGCAATTTGTGTTGCTTATCCTCATCAATGATAATTGATGTCTGCTGGCTATTCGGAGCTTCCTTCTTCAACTGCTCAGCAATTTCAGAATTCAATTTTTGATCCACTTGCAACAGCCTGTCTAACGCAAGAAAAGCAGCTGTGACCCATTTTGGCACCTGATGTTTCTCCCTGCTATCAAGACTAGAATCCCACTGGCAGAGTAGATCCGAGGTGATTTTGATCAAACCACTCTTTGAAGCAGCTTCCCGTGCTACAGCATCCTCATTAAGAATCAAAGCAAGAACATGAAGCAGAGCAGCCAGCATGGTATTATTTCCATTACTAGAAACCAATCCACATTCCTTGATCCGGTCAATAATGAAAGTGACAACGCTAGATCTATATAGACCATCATCCTGAGAGCATATCATCATAAGCAGGTCACGGACAGGAAAAGCAAGAGTTTCCTTTTGTAGAAGTTTTGTGCAAGTTGATAACAACTCATCTACAGGAGGAGTTCGGACCATCTCTTCCTCAAGCTGTTGAGTACTGTCATTTACAACAGCATCCTTAGTGTCTGACTCAGAGTTCCCAAGGGACATGGCAAGTGCACGAGCAAGTTCATCATCTTCTTGTGTGTCCTCTGGATGGGAAAACAACCACTCCATTGCCAACTCCACACTATTTGACCCAACTTGCATCAAAGCTTCCTCTGCTCTAGACCTGGAAAAACCCATCTCTACAATGGTTGAAATAGCAGTTTCATTAGGAGGAGGCCCAGTAATACGAGCACTGCTGCTGCCATTTACATTTTTTACTTCAACCCCTGAATAAACATGCCTAATGATAGAGATAACTGTAGAAATAAATTCATAACTACAATCAACGAACTGGGGATGAGTCCAAACTGGAAGCACAGCCTTCAACACCATGGATTGAAGGACCTTCACAAATATCTCTGCATCCCGTGGGAAAGGGGTATCACCACTTGTAAGGGGCTGTGCAAGTAAGTGCTTTGTGAACGGAGACAATATAAAGGAGGAGGTCACTAGATGGTCCATAAATTTACCATAAATAGCTAAAGAACCATAAATCCATGAATGATCTGTATCTTCCTTGTCATCATGCTTTGCATTACCATCATCAGTTTCCATAGGTGATGCAGGGGTCCGATTAACTGCAAAGAGCAACTGACTAGTAGCTTCAAATGTGGTCAATACAGATTGAATAACTCCATGCCCATACAAGCAATTCACTAGAACAGGATTGCAAGAATCTGGCCTCTCCATTAGAATGCTATCCATAAAATCAATCACTTTACCAAAGTAACGACATTTTGTTGAGATCGACGCTTCTGTCCCCGAAAAAGTTACATGCCCCCCAAAATTCATGTGATCTAGAGCAATGCATGCAAAAGTAGAAGCCACTGATTTTGAAGCAGGACTTACATTCATCATATCATCACGTCGGCGAGAAGGTAGCAGCATTACTTTTCCTAACTCTTGGAACAAATGGGTAATGTGAAATGAAAGTGATCTGACCATGTCACAACAAGAGGTATAATATGACCTCTGCTTGTCACATTCCTTTTTATTAGTAGCCCCAGAAGCTTCCACAGACCCAGAATGATGCAACTGATTACTGGAACCTAACCGCATGATTGAAGGACCAACAGAACTTGATCGATGCTGAGAACCAGAGGCACGGCCCAAATCTCGATACAGGTTTATAAGGTCAAAAAACTGTGATTCAATACTCCATCCTGAAGTCCTCCTTCTAAGTAATGGATCAAGAAACTGCCTGAAAGAATTGAACCTTCGCTCTTCAGTTTCATTTGCATCCACTTCTGCCTGTTGTGAATCAGCAGAAGAACAAGTACCATCATCCTCAATCTCAGGCTTCTTATTTTCAAGTAGAGCAAGCTGCCACAAAATTTCACGGTGGACATGTCCAATGTCTTCAAGAACATCCTTACTGCCATTTCCAAATTCTGTAAGCAGTGCAGTCACCCAACGGTTGTCTTTCGATGCAGCAAGAAAGAGAAGGAACTCAACCAAGAAAAGTGAAGAAAAGATACTGCTATCAGTCATCATCCTTGGATCCAGTAACAAAGGTCCTGAAGCAGCACCAAACCCAGTTAATGCTTTCTTCAAGTGCTCTCTAAGAGAGGAACAGAAGGCACGTGCCAGAGGAGTGGAGTGATGTTGAGCGAACCCCTTAAATACCATGGTGCTATGCAAAGCAATAGACATTCCATCTGAGGATTGTGCAATAGTGGGTCGTAATAAAAACTTCAATAAAGCTTCAATTCCTGATTTTTCCACAAATAGCCGACATGTTTCAGAATTTTCCATAGTCCGGTGAACCAATACCATCAAATGAAAGATGCATAGCTGAACAAACTGCTCATCACTTATCCCTTCAGCAGCAGAATCTGCTGTGCCTACAAGGCAGCAATGGCTTTCATTTTCTTTGTCTTCAGAATCTGTTTCCATTGCACTAACCTCATTACCTTTTCCAGAAGATCCTGTATCATTACCATCTCCAAAGGAAGCAATCTTATGGATGATTTCAATGATAATATCCACACCAGTACTTCTCAATGAAGATACATGACGTAGAAGTTCCTCCACAGAATTTGCCAGAGGAACAATAGCCTCATTCATGGCAAAGACATACTTTTTGCTCGTGAAGATGTCAACAAGGAACCGCAGTGATGAAGTTTCTCTGACTACCTCTAAGCCTTTGGCATTAAGACAAATGGCCCCAAGACCATTTGGAATGCATGTCAAAGCCTTTGATGAAGGAAGTATTCCAGAAACAACTGAAGATAAAAATTCATCAGGAAGACCCATTTCATGCAGAGCAGAAAAACATGTAGGATCTTTGTGGATTATTTCACTCATAACAGTAACAGCTGAGTAATAAATGTCGCCTCCAAACTTACCGACATTCCTAAAAATCAAGGCTAAAGTTGCAGGTAATGAACTGTCGTGAGAGTGCTGAGATCTGGTAGAGTTTGCAGGGGCATATGTTGCAGAACCAAGTGCCTTAAGGGAGACTTTTATGAGCCTCTTCTGCGAGTACAACTGATCAGTACTATGTCTTGAGCTTTCACAGGTGAGCATCACATTATCATTTTCTCCAACCAAACCAATAACCCTGTGAACCTCTATCTGTAATCTTTGAGCCAAAAGCTCGATACCTCCCAACTCTTTAAACAAAGATACAGCCGAACTACTATAATCCATAAGCTTCTGAAGGGTTTTCACTGCAAAACAGACAAGATGAATATGTGCAGGATCAGAATCCTCCAGCAGAGGCAAGAATGTGGGTACCATGCCAGAACCTCTAATATTACTCCCAGAAGATGAGGTTGACACCACATGGAGCAGATAGAACTGAAGAAGTGCCTCAACAAAGGCAAGGGAAGATGGATCATTAGAACTCTTCAATGACAAAATAGCCCTCTGAAGCACATTCAGGAGTATCATGCGGTTCCCTCCAGTAAAATTCATACTAGATCCACTCAGTATCCGTGCCCGTTCATGAGATGATGTATATGCTGCTAACTGAGCTCCTAATGCAAGCATTACAAGTGTTCTGATAGATCCAGATATGGTTTCTTCAGATCGCACAACTCTAATCAATTCATTTGTATATTCTGGTTCATTAGCAAAAAAGGACACGAGCTCATCATGAGCATCACTAGACTGGACCAGCACAATGAAAGCAAGAAGGCAAATTCTGCTATAGAGCCTGCTTATTCTCGGAGATCGGAAGGCACGAGCATATCTGATTCTAGTGAGCAGTGAAAATCGGAGCTCAGGAGGAACGCTATACTGCTCAATGCACTGCTTCAACAATGACAAATCATCTTCTTTGCACAAATGCATATCTGGCATATGTATAACTCTCAAGCTTGGGGAAACTGTATCAACACTGTGTTCCTTGCTTTGGGCACTGGGTCCATGCAATTCAAAATAAAGGGTAGAACCTATGCGGTAATTGGATTGGTCACAACCATTGTCTACATCAGAAGGAAACAAACACAGTGCTTCATCTTGGGCTTTCTCATTAGACATAATACAAGAGTACAATCCCAGGCCCTCCTCCTTGCTTCCCCACCCCTGTGCTAGGGACAGGAGATAGCTGTTCACTGAACCACAGCCAACCATCTTTGCACTTCCATGGAGCTTAGAGGGATTTATTTTTACAAGTGCAGAAAGAGTTTCTAATGCTGCAATAAGAACCTCAGGATCTGTTGATGCTAGTAAAAGCTTGAAGTGCTGAAAAGGAAGGGAGAAATATTAGAAAATAAAAGTTTCAAATAATAAAAGAATAAATCACTTGACTAAAATAGTGGATGAAGTATACAAAAGAAAATGAATTAAGACCAGACTTAAATAGGACATAATTTCTCTACAATTTACCTCTAAGCCATCAAATGAACTCTTGTTAGGACAGTTCTCTAAAATTATTTGCATCACCCGTAATATTTGCAGAATTGCATGTTTTGGTAATGGGATGTCATCTTCTAGATTATCTGACAATGTCAGGTCATTTCGACACGACAAATATGTCTTGAAGTATGTATCAAAATGAAGTAACAATGGCCTCCAGTGGTGAAAATTCCCCTGATGTGAAAGCATTATATAAGTCAATAGGGGAAAAAAAACAAAAATTCTTATGCAGCAAAACATGCTATTACCTTATTGTACTCCCACCGAAAGCCAGAGAGTGGTATAGCTATATCTTGTAATGGACACTGGATGACCTTCTCAACGAAGGCTTTGATCTTAGGAGGCTGAAATCAATCAATCACCAAATTCAGATTAAGTTACATGGGTAAGGAGGGAGGAAATGAAAGATGAAAATCTAAACCATTAGAATTTCAGGCACGTATTAGTTCAACCATGAACCATCAGGAATTTGAAGATATGTGTATAGACAGAATTGCACGTACACCCACAAACATGAACATATATACAAGTGGATCTAAGAATAGAAATTGTGCAATGCAATTGAAGCAAATTTCAAAATATACTTATTTGAATTTTAACAATCATCCGTGTTAATCAATTTTGAAAAAGAAATAACAGTATTGATCAATTTAGAAAAATGAAAAATAATACTAGTACTACTCAAAAGTTTTAGAACAAGAAAAGCATCAGCACTGAACTTAAGTTTTACCACAAGGAGTATGTGCACAATGAGCATGCAAAATTTAAATGAACAGCCTAACGATAAAAAACCAAAAATACCAGAACCCAAAGCTGTATAAAAGCCAGAATCTGCTATACTTTCTCATTCTCTGAGTAGAGTAGGTATATTTGTACTTATGTATGTATAAAGTCACACTCATGCATAAGCAAATATAATCAAAACCAAAGATTCACTCTATAATATGAAATGTCTACATTAAGTGTATGAAATATATATAAAGAAGGTTAAAACCATAGAATTACCAGGAAGTAATATGAGAATTACCATACTGCTTGCAAATATTTTTACCTGACCACCACTTCCATTGGACGAGCAACGCAAGTGCAATTCATATACTAACAACTGACTGATGCTCAAAAACATAAGAGGACACTACAGCTCATCAATAATATCTAACCATTCTATGTACAACAGTTTGGGCCACACAACAAAAATGCATCCAATAGGCCCCAGATGTATTACTAAATATACAAATTTCAGCATATCACAACCTTTTATGAGCATCACTTATTCACTTGCTGACCAAACCAGTACTAGCAATGAGTGAATGACTAATGAAATGAGCAATTAGTATATGCCAGTAATACACAGCACATCCTAATCAAATTTTTAAGGTAGCAACTTGTCAAAATATGGTTTATCTTTATTATATTTTATAAGTTCGGTAATGCATAGTATAACAGCTCTATTGGATTTTTTTTTTAAAAATAAATTAGCAATACTTTATTTTATATGCTTCATATGCATCCTGTATAACATTGTTCATTGCTGTGGATGAAAGCTAAACCAATTTAAAAAATTAAATACAATCCAAAAAAGAAAAGAAGATAAGTAGAGAAGTAGAGAAGCAAATTGCTTATGCTGTTCAAGCTTGCTTGATAACTTCTAGTTAGGGATTAATGGTCTTTGGACAACTCCCTAATAAGTAAATCTTAAGCCAAAATCAACTAGCTCATTTAGCTATTCCAACACATCAGCAAACAAAATATAAACTACAACTGTAATTCACCAGCCAATAAATTTCTACATCACAGATTATTGAATTGATCTTATGTAATATTAGTTTTCCTGGCTATATGACCAATCTCAAGCCGAACCCAATATCTTTCAGTTAAAAAATTATCTTCTTTTTGAGAAAAATACAACTTCTGGAGAAGCTAAAAAGTAACAACTTTAGCTCCTGAAAAAAAGCACCAGGAAAAAAAAAGACAACACTTTGCTGCTTTTTCAGTTTCCTAAAAGCTGTGGTGTTTAACTTTTCTTAAAAAGAGCCTTTTTAAACCAAAAGCACTTTTTCTACTTTCGCCAAATGCCCACTTAGTTTTCCGTGCCATTTCATTTACTAACTAAATGCACATCTATTCTAACACCTAAAAAAAAAAATATATGCACATCTATTCTAATTTCTAACGATGCTAAATTCATAACAAGGACACCTAGTCTATTCTATTAATTTCTCCCCCTAATACAAAATAGAGCATTCAAGAACTTCATATCAAAGAACTTGTTAAACAGAACCAAAAATATCATACGGAAACAATCAATCAAATAAACCATACAAATTTATGGGTGGCAAGTGCCTTCATACATATTATACCAGCAAATTAAAAAAAAAAAGAAATCAAATGGTAAAATAGCTGGACAGACACAATCACCTAAAAACTGAATATACAAACCCTTTGAAAATTCACTTTCTTATTAGAACAGATGAATTAGACGGGGAATAAAAAAAATTATAAAAAACAACCTTAATGGGTTTACCCAGTAGTTAAAAAACTGATCCTGTTAAACCCTAATTGCGTATACAATAAAAAGGCGAGTGTAAGAGAGAGAGAGAGAGAGAGAGAGAGAGAGAACTGACGGGCTCAGAGTCCAGTTTGATGGATGGACCAATGGCGCCCTCGCTGGAGAGAAGTTGGCGGAGCCTCGAGGGCCAGCTCGATCTTAGGGTTGTCATCTCACCTCTACTTCTCTACTCTGAACAGTAACTGTCCAAAACAAATTCAAATTAAAACCACCACATCAACAATAACTTTAAAATAATTTTTTTTTAAAAAAGACACAGAATCCATCCATTTTACTAAACTAAACCGATACCAATAGCACATAGATTGAAAGAGATTAAGGAAGCATCAGAAATTTATGTTTGGACCAAAAAAAATCATATTGATCACATAAATAAATAAATATTAAATAATAGGTATTGGTAATTGCAAAAGTGAAAGAGATACCTGAGAGAGAGAGAAGGGAGTGGGTATGCACATCCGGAGTGCGAAGAGAAGAAGACGCGAGCGAGAGATAGAGAAGCGAAAGAGGAAAAGAGAGAAAGGGGTGTTGGAGGTTGGGTATCGCTATCTATGTGATATAAAATGTTTTTATTTTGTACTCAGAAGTTTTGCCCTCTTTGAAGCAACCATTGAAAGGAATGGAGTGTATAAATAGTGAGAACTGACGCAGACTCACTGTACTGCAGGTGCAGGGTCTATAAGAAATTGAGAAATGGAATTTTACCACTATTGCCCCTAGGTTTTGTGGTATTCCTCTATGTATATGTTTCTATTGGTTTTTATTCTCAGATAATACCGTTCCTCGTTTTGTGGTTCTCCCAAAACAAATGATAAATTACAGATTGTACCGTTTTTTAAAAAAAAATGTTTAGGTCCAACTTTGTAGGACTCCTTTGAAGGGCCCAAATAAGACCCCGAGAGTAGTGAGTAGTGAGTGAGTATGACAGGGGAAAGGAAAAGGGATCGTTAAATTTTGAGTCCATTGATGGTCTATTATTTATGACATCTTATAGTCGGTTATCCGGTTTATTTGATTATTTTATTTAGTATATTTAAAAATTATAATTTAGTTTCAAACATTTTTAAAGAGTGTTAAATTATAAATTTGTCCTCACTTTACTTTACTTTAGAGTATTTGTTGCAAGTAGAACAGTTTACTCCTCTTTTGACTCTTTTGTTTTATAACTAGCAATTTTATGGTTCAATTATTGATAATCCAAACAGTTTTTAAAATTATTTTTCAAACCAAATTACTTGTAAGGTTCGATTTGTTAGAACTGTAATTAAGATTTGGTTTTTGGGTTTGGTTAATTGGTTCATAACCAGAAAATAAAAATAAAACTCAAATTAAAATATAAATCTAACAATTTCTTGAAGGAGGAAGTTCAAGATCCTCTTCGAGACTTAAGATCGTGGTCATTTAAATTCTTCAAATTCGTCATAGAGGATGATGAGAAGACCCAAACTTTAGATCTGTTCACCGTCAACTCACCATGATGACACATTGGACTTCATCGAAGTAACACTTGGTTTGATGCTGACATCGTGCCAGGAAAAGCTGCGTCGATCGATGGTAATTGCTGCTAGAAGGATAATTGAACGGAGCTAGCATCAAATCCTCCACCACAGTGAGAAGTTGAGATCCAACGATGAGGTTTAGCATCGAACTCCATCTGAGTGAGGTGATGAAGACGAAGCTCAAAACAAGTCAAGTTATGAATCATGTTGACCAAGACGACATGGCCACACACTCAAACAGAGTTAAATCTCATAAGACTATCATTGTAATAAATATCAATTCTTCTTATCTACCTAAATAGGTTCTCGTATTAGATCTAAACCCTTCATTTTGTTAATTAATAAATCAATGATTTTAACACATGGTTCATCGATGGTCTAAAAAAATTTGGACCATTGAAAACGTTCCCAAAGGAAAAGGGTAGGACTAATACAGAGGGATGGGGATGAACCTCTTTACTTTCTTAGATATCGAAAATTTTAACCATGAGTTCACCCATAATCACAAATTATATCTTTTACCCTATGTTTAGATGTTTTTTCATTAAAGGAACGGAACGGAATAGGTGAAAATGGAACGAAAAAGAATGGAATGGAATAGAACATAATTTTCATTCTCTTTGTTTGGAAGTTTCATTAACGGAACAGAATGGAACGGAATTACCCATGTGTTCTCCTCATTCTACCTCAATTTTGGGGGGAACAAAAGTTAGACATTTGAGGGGAAAAAGGGAGAAATGATTCCCTATGTGTTTCGTTCCGTTCCCATATATTTTAAAACTCCCAAACAAGGAAAGTCATTTCCATTCCCCTCATTTTCTTTCCGTTTCTCTCATTACCTATCATCCAAACATAGTGTTAGTTTGAATGTTTCACATTTGGAGCACAAATCTTTTTTTTTAACGCATAGCATATGTTAGTTTAAAAGGGTATATAAAAACAAATTAGTTAAAAATTAAGGTTTGTTTGTTTCAAAACTAATTTAAAATCAATTCTGATGATCAAATTTAATTTTTATGTAATGAGTTGGTAACTTATTGATTTTTTTATGAGTGATTCTTATTACTTTATCTTATCTAATAATCACTATTTAATCTAGTTAAATAAGAGAAAAATGGATAATAAAAATGAATGAGATAGAGTATAAAAATTTGGACGGAAGAAAATCAATTTTGAGTTGGACATATTAAAAACTATTTTAATCTAAAAGTAAGATCAAATACGAACTATTTTTTTTTTTTAAATTTAAGTGAAAATCAAACGCCTACTTAAAAAAGATCAACTCTATTGTACCCTAATATTTGGATTTTGAAGGTTATCAAACTACACATACTCTTCTAAAGTTTGATAAATTTAAAACTATTAAACAATATGTTAAATTTAATGGAGAGTTACCAACGTGCATGTCGCATGGGATATGTGTTCAGCATAAAGGTACAAGATGCACTCTTCCAAATAGCCCAAACTCAAAGCCTAAGGATAGTCTCATCCCACACTTCCAGTAATAGCCTCACAAGTTTAGAGGCTTATACGGTATAAAACAAACTTTTATGCACTATACATGAAAATGAACCAATTTTTAAGAGTGTAAATATGTATTTTATCCCCCCCCCCCCCCCCCAAAAAAAAAGAACACACCATCTAAGAATCTTAGTTTAAGTAGCACTTCTATTAATGAACTTCTAGATATGAAAAGATCAAATACTATCCTCTTATAATAAGTTTCAAACCTATTTTATAACAAAGTCAATAAAAATATACCAATAAAAATGTAAAAGATGAAGTACTTGTTTACTTAATAAAATACATATTTGAATTAACTTATTTTGTATTTAAAATAT
This sequence comes from Ormosia semicastrata, assembly GCA_029884595.1. Classification (NCBI taxonomy): domain Eukaryota; kingdom Viridiplantae; phylum Streptophyta; class Magnoliopsida; order Fabales; family Fabaceae; genus Ormosia; species Ormosia semicastrata. Next base: position 17,846,655 of record JAQQTO010000046.1, on the reverse strand, counting down.
ATATATAAGGAGAAAACTTAAGTAAAGTTCCTTAAATGTTTGTGGTACTTGTCTCTAATAGAAACATGACATGTGTTTTATTTTTTAGTTATTTAATTATTATTTTCAAAATTTTCATTAATGAGTTATAGAAAAATGTACACATGTCATGTTTCTATTAGAGACAAGCACCACAAACACCTAAAGAACTTTACCTAAATTTTGTCCTATATATAATCAAAATGTTGCAAATAAAATCTTTGATTGAAAAGATGTTTAAATTTACTTATTCAATAAGAGTTCAACCCCTATATTCTCATTTCTCATTCCCCCAAACTTCCTAAATCTTAAGAAATGAAGAATTTAAGTGAAAAATAAATATTTGTATTTTAGAGTGCAATCAATTTTCTAGTTGGATATATGGTTATTAAAACAAGTTGAATCCGTTGAACTAATTCATTTAACCACATAAATTATATAAAACAAACTTCTATTTAGTGACTTGTTTAACAAAATATATTTTTTACTTAGCTTAAGGGTTAAATGAATCGAACTTAAATGATTCGAGCTAACTCGTTTAATCTACTCATGTATTTGAAACATTTATTATTTAAACTAAGTATTAAGTAATTTCTATAGTTTATGGAAGTTTTGAATATGATCATTGGCATTTGAAATATAAGTTTAGATTTGAACTACCTATTATAATTACTTTGATGTTTGATTCTATAAAAAAATATGTGATTTTTTTTAATTTCATTTAAATGGACCGCCTATTTAAGCTCGTAGATTTATGTTAAATGAATCAGGCTAATATTTTGTGAACCCATTTAAACTTGAGTATTTTTACCTTGGCTCGTTTGACATTACAAAAAACAAAAGGAAGCTTTCTCAAACTCAACCCTAACCATGAACACCCAAATATTCCTAGGAATAAAGCTCACCTCTTGTAGCCTAACTAGTACTCTGATATGTTGAGGACAAAGTGAAAATAAACGTGAATAAGCCAATAATATCTCATTACCTTGTTTTCACTTAAACAATAAGATGTTAAATTCATCTTTAGCATGCAAATCTAATATCAGGACAGCATGACTTTGCCGATATATCATATATCAGCAGATTCAGTACTATTTCAGTAGGAATTTTTAGGAAATATAGCTTTGTCTGATGTTAAATTTGTGGTCTTGCCTGAACTACAAATATTGTCCCATCTTTAACCACTCCTTCAATGTCCTGAGGGCAACCATAAAGGTCCTCTAAGATTTTTCCTGCCTCTGCAATTCTTGACAAGAGTGAGGTTTGAAATGGTTTATCCGCTATAATTGGATCTTTTGAGTAGTCTAATACAACTTTCTCAACTTTGTCCATGATTACACTGCAGGAAATTTGAGTAAGCATTTAGATAGCATGAGATCCAAAAGCAAGCAGAAAATGTAACTGCACAAATACCAAGAAAGAAAACGTAATTGCACAAGGAAGAGATATTTGCAAAATAGAAAGAACAAAATGATGTCAAAGGGTTCTCTTTAGGATCAATTGTAGCATCTAACCCATATAACATTAAGGAAGAATAGTAGCATAAATGCAACAAAATTAGCAATTACAAAGAACAAGTAACACCTCTAAAAGCTTTAGTTTTTTTTTGGTGTAAATTTTGTGACTCACAGCTATAGTAATCTTGCTTAGCATTCCAAGGTATTATGATGATTATGGTCTTCTAGATCACATTGAAGGAAAAGGCTTCTCTAAAGTAAGTTTGTCTCTAAGATGAGCAAGTAAGAGTGTATCCACCCTTGACTTGATAAAGTCCATCCAGATCTCAGCCCACTATATGATCAAGGGTTAATACACCCTTACTTGCTCACTTTAGAGACAATTTTACTTTAGAGGAGCCTTATCCCACATTGAACTACCAATCATATTAGTCATTTACATATGGCAGGGTTATTAGCTACTTCCTAAAAGACAACACAGGCCATGCATAACTACACTAAGGATCTGCATCACATTTATCATTGACCACCTTTAGTAACACTGCAGTCTGAATAGCCAGAACCAATTATTTGGATATTTAAGTAGAGTAGTTGAATTTATTCAAAATGTAGGTGATATTCAATGCTTCGTCATCCAGCCACGATTCAAGTATATTATGATGTACTCAACATAATTTATATCTGACTTAAAGAAAGTGCCACACATTTTACCTGTCAAAAAGACCAGCACCAGCAAATCCTTCAAGGTCCTCAGCATTGGAATCTGATCTGAATATAATGGATTTCTTACTGTACAGCCCCATTAGCTTGCTTGGGTATCCGGTAACCTACAATAAAATTCATTACATTCATGAGTGAAATACATGAATGGCTCTGCCTTCCGTTAATTTGAAAAACAGGATTTTTGAAACTAGTAAAGTTCAAAGTAATTTAACATGATCCAACTTAATGGTGCATAATTTAATAAATGGTGTTGAAAACTATGTAAATAGTATTTAGATTCATTGTATAGGCTAACCAAATCATGTAATTATAGTAATTAAGGATTTGCAATCTTTGTATTCATTGTAATACGTCTATATAATTCAGCCTCCATTGTGTAATTCAAACACACGGTTTCATCATGTCTCTCTTTTCTCTTTTCACTCTCAACATGTTATCTAAAGCCTAAAGAGAGGCAACCTTAGAACTGTGCACGCCCAGTGAGCCCATTGCTAGCCGGTGAAAATTTTTTCCGGCCAACCGTGTTTCCATTCCAGTTTGCTGGCAAACACCATCTCCTTCGCTGCCATCTGCTGCGACCTCTCTTTTACAGGTTTTTCCCATCGCTACCACCACCTCCACCGTCGTCTGCTATCTGGAAAAAAGGAAGGGAGGGGATGGGTAGTGCTGATCCCTTGAGATTGTACTTTGGAACCATCAACTAAAGTGACGGTAGGCAAATAACCACTGTAAGAAAGTTTGGAGAAAATATTCTTATTACCAGAAATATGGTCAGTCGCACCAGAATAAAGAACCTAAGTACTAATGAATGGGGAACGAGAGAGACAAGCAAATGAAGTACCAATGTGTGCAACAAAGGCAATGGAATCGGAGAACTGACGTTGCTCAAACCATTTTAGAAAGTCGGCATAAGCAGCTGTTGGAGTAGAGGAACTAGAGGACTGACGTTGTGCAAATCACTGTAAAAAATCTGCATAGTTAGCCTGAGATGGTCTTGGCTTGGTGGAGGAGTTGACGATGTTCATTGAAGCAGTGGGGGTCATAGATCAGAACAAAAGATGACTCGAACTAGAGCTAAATGAGTCGAGCAAATGCAGTCGTTAATGGAGGTCACTAACGAAGGAGGTGAGAGCAGATCTAGGTAGATGAGGCCAAGACAAGTCAGACAAGACCGGCGACCGCCAGAAATCTGGTCGGACACGCCGTCATGCGTTGGAGAAAGGGAAGAGCGTGGATCTGTGCGCTGGCAGTGTTGGTGATGCATGGGAGCACGTGAGACGGTGACTGGAGGTGCGACTTCGATGGGTGGGTTAGTCATTTGACTCAGTCTCTTGATTGCATGATTACCTTTACTAAAAACTCTGTCATTCTGCAAGACTGGAGTTCGGGACGAATACTTGGCTCTGAATGTGAGTCCAATGACCTTTACCAGCTCTTCAACCCCTCTCATGTTTGCACGGTCAAGTATTCCCTTCTCACCATCTATGCACAACTGGGTCATCCTAGCTTTCCCAAATTACAAAAATTGGTGCCCAGCCTCTCCAAGTTGTCAAGTCTCCGTTGTGAGTCATGTCAACTAGGAAAACACACCCGTAGTTCGTTTCCTGGTAAAGTTAGCAGTCGAGCATCATCTTCTTTTGCTTTGGTACATTCTGATGTTTGGAGTCCCAGTCGTACAATTTCTACTTTAGGGTCCACATATTTTGTTACCTTCATTAACTGCACTAGTTATTTTTTATACAAAACTGGTCTGAGTTGTTTTCAATATTTCAGAACTTTTATTATTGTTAAAAGAGAGAAAGAGAAGAGAGACATATGAGGAAACCGCGTGCTTCAACTACACGACGGAGAGCTGTATATATAGAGCTATAATAATAAATACAAGGATTAGGGTTATGATATGATTAGCCTATACAAGGAAACTACATAAATACAAAAGATATATAAAAGATATAAAAGATATTTACACGTTTTCAACACTCCCCCTCAAGCTGGAGCATATAAGTCATATGTACCAAGCTTGTTACAAATATAGTTTATTCGAGGACCTCTCAAAGACTTAGTGAAAACATCCGCAGTTGATCATTTGAATTGACGAAGCTAGTGGTGATGTCTCCAGGACAAAATCTTTTCTCGATAAAGTGACATGATCTATCTCAATGTGTTTGGTCCTCTCATGAAATCTTGGATTGGAAGCGATATGCAAGGCACTTGATTATCACAAATAAGAGTCATTTGCATAACGTTTCCAAATTGAAGTTCTTTAAGAAGTGTTTTAACCAAATGAGTTCGCAAGTAGTGAGGCCATGGCTCGATATTACCTTCGACACTTGATCTTGCAACTACATTTTGTTTCTTACTTTTCCAGGAAATCAGATTACCCCCATGGATACACAATAACCAGGAAGTTGATCTCCTATCAATAGGAGAACACACTTGAATCAAGATCATCGAGTACCCTACAATCTGAGTGTGTCCTTTGTCTTCATAGACAAGGCCTTTTCCTGGAGCTCCCTTAATATATCTGAGAATACGAATCACTGCATCCCAATGCCCTTCACAAGGTGAGTTTAGAAATTGGCTCACCACACTCACCGCAAAGGAGATATCTGGACGGGTAACAGTAAGATAGTTAAGTTTTCCAACCAATCGTCTATATCTTCCTTGGTCTGAAAAAGGCTCCCCCTGATCCGGTAAAAGTCTAACATTGGGATCCATAGGGGTGTCAACCGGCTTTGCATTTAGTAGTCCTGTTTCCTCAAGAATGTCCATAGCATACTTCCTTTGTGAGATTACTATACCATCCTTGGATTGTGCCACTTCAATTCCCAAGAAATAACGAAGTTTGCCAAGATCTTTGGTCTGAAAGTGATGACGAGAGATCTTTTTTTATTTGAGTTATACCTTGGTGATCACTTAGGGTGATAACAATGTCGTCCACATACACAATCAAATAGATACAGCCTCGGACTGTATGGCGATAGAAGACAGAGTGGTCAGCCTCACTACGAGTCATACCAAATTGCTGCACAACAATACTGAATCGACCAAACCAAGCCGGAGATTGTTTGAGACCATACAAGGACTTGTGTAGACGACACACGAGGCCGAAGACTCCCCGAGCAACAAACCACGGAGGTTGCTCCATGTAGACTTCTTCTTCCGGATCACCATGAAGAAAAGCATTCTTGATATCCAGCTGATGAAGGGGCCAATGGCGAATAGCAGGCCATAGACAGAAAAAGGCGAACAGAAGCCATCTTCGCCACTGGGGAGAAAGTGTCGCCATAATCCAAACCAAAGATCTGGGTATACCCCTTTGCCACCAAACGAGCCTTTAGGCGATCAAGAGTGCCATCAGGGCCAACCTTGACCGTATAAATCCATCGGCAACCAACAACAGATTTTCCAGGAGGAAGAGGAACAAGTGCCCAAGTACCACTGCTCTGAAGTGCACACATTTCATCAATCATTGCTTGTCGCCATCCAGGATGAGATAATGCTTCACCTAGAGATTTAGGAATAGACACAGAAGACAAAGTGGAAAGGCAAGCATAATGCAATAAAGAAAGGCGATGGTAACTGAGATTAACATAGTGAGGAGAAGGGTTACGAGTGGATCTAATACCTTTTCGAAGAGCAATGGGAAGGTCGGACGCAGGAGGCGAGGTGCCGGAGGTGGTAAAGGAGGTGGTGCTTGGATGAGAGGCCAAAGGAGCTTCGGTAATCTCTACAATCGCGGATGGTGATGATGTTAGTGGTGGTGGGCGTGGCCGACGACTATAAACCCGGAGAGTGCCGGTGTAGTAGGGACCGGGCACCAATAGGAGAAGGTGGTGATGGAGCGGGGTCAACGGGGACAAGAGGAGGAAAAATAGGAAGGACCTCGGTGATGGGTGGAGGAGGCGGTCGGGAGACTCAAAGAAAGGAACAGGACTCGAAGAATGTGACATCGGCAGAGACTAGATAACGCTTAAGAGTGGGTGAAAAACACCGATAACCCTTTTGAGACCGATGGTAACCAAGAAAAACACATTTGATGGAGCGGGCGAGACAGTTTGTCAAGACCAGGGAGTGATATTATGGACAAAACATGTCGACCCGAAGACACGAGGCGGAAGAGAGTGGAGGGGTAGGTGGGGGAACAATACGAGAATGGGGACCGGTTATCAAGAACGAGAAGAGGGCATGCGATTAATCAAATAGCAGTGCGGTGAGAACCGCATCGCCCCAAAAACGAAAGGGAACATGACCATGGTATAAAAGTGGTCCGAGTTGTTTCTATAAGATGTCTATTTTTGCGTTCAAGAACCCCATTTTGTTGAGGGGTGTAAGCACAGGATGTTTGGTGAAGAACGCCATGAGATGCCATAAAAGTTTGAAAATTGTGAGACAAAAATTCACGGGCATTGTCACTACGCAAAATACGAATCGGAACACCAAACTGAGTTTTGATTTCATTATAAAAAGTCTGAAAAATTGAAAACAACTCTGATCTATTCTTCATTAAAAATAACCAAGTACATCGAGAATAGTCATCTATGAAAGTAACAAAGTATTTTGACCCAAAAGTAGAGGCAATACGACTAGGACCCCAAATATCAGAATGAACTAAAGCAAAAGGAGACGCAGGCTCGACGACACACTCGATCGGAAACGAACTACGTGTGTGTTTCCCTGAGTTGACACGACTCACAAGGTAAAGTAGATAACTTAGAAAAGGTTGGCACCATATCTTTGTAGCTTGGCAAGACTAGGATGACCCAACCGAGCATGGATGGTAAGAGGGGAATCGATAACGAGCACACACGAGAGGTGGCGGAGAGGCGGTAAAGGCCATTAGACTCACATCCTAAGCACCAATCATCCGTCCCGAACTCCGGTCTGCAAAATGACAGAGTCTTTAGTGAAACTAATGCGACAATCTAAAGAACGGGTCAAACGACTAATAGAAAGTAAATTAAAAGGACAACCAGAACATAAAGAACGAGAATCAACGAGACATAGAAGGGAGGGATGGACAAGTGCCAATCCGCCGGGTTGTGTTTGGGAACCATTTGCTAAAGTAATTATAGGTAAATAGCGAGTTAGAGAATTTAGAGAAAAGACGTTTATTACCGAGAGATATGGTCGAAGCACCGAGTCAAGTACCCAAGGACCTAATGGTGGGGATTGAGAGAGACAAGCAAATGTATTACCGGTGTGTGCAACGGATGCGATAGAGGTAGAAGCTGTTGTTGCTCAAACCATTTCGAGAAAATCTGCATAGGGCTGGGAGAAGGGGTCGGTGGAGCGGAGGACTCGGGTAAATCGGGGACGGTGGCACAGGGCAATATGGGCGGCCGTGGAGGACGGCCATTTTTGGTCCAACAACGATCCTCGGTATGACCCAACCTGTTACGAATGCACACTTCGGACGAGGTCTGCACCCGAGGTGCCGGGACGAGAACGACCACGATTGGCACCGTGGGAGACGAGGGCGTAAGTATCAACTGGGGCGGAGCGAGACGTAAGAACCGGAGGGTTGCTTCGTTGGGACCCGAAGCAAAGAGGACCAAGGCGAGGATAGAGTGGGAACGAGTGGCGAACCCAAAATCGATCACGATTAGCGAATATTCCGGAGGTAACCCATACAAGGCCATGAGCATGAAAAAGGTGCTACGTTGCTCGAGTTCTTGCGCGGGGGTAGCAAAGCGGAGGTAGCAACTCATTGAAATCATGCGAGCACCATGAACCTTACCCAAGTAAGCGGACATAGGTCCATCAAACCGACGAGGAGCAATAAGACTCATGAGGTTGTGGCAAACCCCATATAATCGGCGAGTGTCATTAGTGTAAAGAACCTTGGCTTGGTCCCAAAGTGAAGCACAAGTGGTCTGCAACGCACGGAAGATCTGCTTGAGAGAGAGAGTGAATGGTGGACTTGATTACAACGCACAACCGTTGTTTATCAATTTTCTTCCACCGGGTTGTTCCTCCGCGGTATAGAGGTAAGGTCTATGGTGAGGTGGTCTTCATAGCCTTGACTTTCAAGCCATAACTTGATGTCGAAGCCCATGTATCATAATTGCTTTGCCATCTAATTTATCGGCGAGAGAGGAGTATGGAGGTAACTTGTGAAAATAGGAGGCTCACCTTGGGATGATCTTTAGAACCATCTGGAGAGGTAGAACTTGCCATAGGTCGAAGATAAGGGGCAAAAAGGAAAATACAAGATACCCGAAAACTCCAACGCAAGAAAACACGGATCGAGGGCGGTCGGCGTAGAGAAGCCGGACGAGTCAAACGCGAGGAACGGCGGCCGGAGGGCGGCGGCCGGACGCGCCGTCACGCGCCGGAAAAACGCCCGCGTGGGTGGGCGGGCAATGGAGACAGGGCGGCGCGTGCGGGCGCGTGAGGCGCGGCGTTGGGGGCCGGGCCGGGGCTGGCCGGTCGGAGGGAGGCGGTGCCAACGGTGTGGTTGGCGGCCGGAAAAAGCGGCGGCGAACGGCGGCGGACGGCGGCGGCAATGGCAGCGAACGAGGAGAAAAGAGCGCCGGAAAACGTCACGACACGAGAGAAAGGGCGGCAAACCGGAGGAAACACGGTTGTCGGGAAAAATTTTCACCGGAGGGCGTGGACCCACCGGGTGTGCGCGTTTCTAGGGTTGCCTCTCTTTAGACTCGATACCATGTTAAAAGAGAGAAAGAGAAGAGAGACATATAGAAACCGCGTGCTTCAACTACACGACGAGAGTGTATATATAGAGCTATAATAATAAATACAAGGATTAGGGTTATGATATGATTAGCCTATACAAGGAAACTACATAAATACAAAAGATATATAAAAGATATAAAAGATATTTACACGTTTTCAACAATTATGAAATTAAAACTCAATTTGGTGTTCCTATTCGTAGTTTGTGTAGTGATAATGTCCGTGAGTATCTCAACCATTTCAATTCTTTATGGCTTCTCATAGCATTCTTCATCAAACCTCTTGTGCTCATACCCTTCAACAAAATGGGGTCGTTGAATGCAAAAACAGACATCTTGTAAAAACAACTCAAACTTTTTTTCTTCATGGTAATGTTCCTTTCCGCTTCTGGTGTGATGCAGTTTTTACTGCCTGTTATTTAATTAATCGCATGCCCTCCTCTGTGCTTGATCACCAGGTCCCTCACTCTGTTTTATTTCCCCATCAACCTCTGCATTCCCTACCATCTATTCGGATCTACTTGTTTTGTCCATAATCTCACTAGATAAACTTTCTGCCCAGTCTATTAAGTGTGTTTTTCTTGGTTACACTCTGTCTCAAAAGGGTTTTCGTTGTTTTTTCCCTAATCTCCAGCATTACCTCGTATTGGCTGATGTTACCTTCTTTGAGTCTGTTCTCTTCTTCTAGTTTCCTTCCTCTACTCTTGAGCCTTTCTCTTGTTGGTGTATGCCCTAGAGGCCAATTTATTTTGACCATACTTACATACATTGTATTATGCTATTTATTTAATACATGAGGTATTTCATTTATTGTGTTATTTATCATAAATATAATAAAGTTCCTAGAATAGTAAGTTTAATGTCATAGGATATCAAGTGAATGAATTGATCGTGAGATCCTATTGGATAGAATCAAAACACTATTCTTGAATGTCCTTAGTCAAATATTATTGTTAATTAGGACAACAATAATGCATTGAGACTAGTATGTGCGTAGACTAATGGCACATCTCACAGGTCATGGATATGAGATATCAAGTCTTCACATGGGTACATATTAGAGTAATGATGCATTGGACTGACCCACCATGAGAACGTTGCATGGATCGTTACATGAGTGTCATAAGTGATTCTCAAAGTGACAATGGTGTATGTGGTCCTTTGACCTGAAATCACTAGATTCCTACATGAGAAGTTGTATGTTTTAATACCATCAAACATCATCTGTAACAGGGTGATTATAAAGTTAGTTATTGGACATACCGCGAATCATGCAGAGGGATGTGAGTGACCTAGATGGGATTTGTCCCTCCTACATAACAAGAGCGAAATCTTCGGGCCCTCTGATTGAGTGAAACTACGAAATACATGGCTATGCTCAAATGAGTCAATATGAGATATTGATCTTATTTGTTTTTACTAAGTCTACTCAAGTATCAGGAAACGGAAGATTGAATTATACAAAGGTGACACATTCCATGCCTTGTGTTCAATCTAGATATGTGGACAAAGGTACTAAACTATATGGAAACATTGGTCACGGAAAGGTTATGTCAAATCACTGACATTCTCATTACTTGGGTAGCAGTGATGTGTTGTTAGATACCGCTCACTGCTTGTAATATTAAAATAGGATTTTAATATTACTGCCAACATCATGAGAATCTGCAAGGTCACACACATAGAACAGACTAAATTGGAGCAATGAGAAGCCAAGTTGGACTAGGATTCCATCGTGGGCCAGACTCATAACAGATGAGTCCAAGGTTGCACTGCTAACCATTCTGCTACTCTCACTCGCATAAGGCAGTCACTATTATAAATAGCACTGCTAAGGGGCTATCAAGGAGCATTACAAACCCTAGCCGCACCCTAACAGAAATAGTGAGTGAGGAAGTGACATTGACAAGTTTCTCTTCTCTACGCAACTAGCACTGTGCTAGAGACGTGGGACTCTAAGATTGTGGACGTTGGACGTTCGTGAGTCTGTTCGTGTGGACAACGTAGAGGCACCGTCGTTGCTGCAGTGCTGGTGATTTAACTTGATCATTTTTATCTGGCTTCAAGAGGTAAACTCGAAAAATTCACAAATCATGGCACCACCCCCTCCCTTTTTCTCATGGATCCTTGGTGGGAATCCTTTTTCCGCTATGCTTTTGTTCACGAATTTCCCAACATCTTTGAGGTCTTACCTGTTTCTCTTCCTCTTATCTATGTTGAGTCAGATACACCTCAGACCCCCTACTACTATTTGCCCCTTCCAAGTCTATCATCATTGGCCACAACCACCTCCACCGCCCCTACCTCCACCAGATGTTACAGAGGTCAATGCGGACTCTCTTCTGGCACTAATTCCTTTACCAGCTCTGGCACTACCTCTTGAATCGAACCTTCCCATTACTCTCTGGAAAGGTATACAATATACTCATAACCCTTCTCCTTACTATGTTACTTTAAGTTATTATTGCCTATCTTCTTTGTATTATGCTTGTCTTTTTTCCTTGTTTCTTGTGTCTATTCCTAAATCTCTAGGTGATGCTTTATCCCATCCTAGGTGGAGACAAGCTATAATCGATGAGATGTGTGCCCTTCAAAGCAATGGTACTTGGGAACTTGTTCCTCTTCCTCCCGGGAAGTCTATTGTAGGCTGTCGGTGAATTTATACAATCAAAGTTAGCCTTGATGGCAAGATTGATCGCCTCAAGGCTCGTTTGGTGGCCAAAGGGTATACCTAGATTTTTGGCTTGGATTATGGGGACACTTTCTCGCCAGTGGCAAAGATGGCATCAGTTCAACTTTTTCTGTCTATGGCTGCTATTCGCCATTGGCCCCTTCATCAGTTGGGCATCAAGATGCTTTTCTCCATGATGATCTTGCAGAAAAGGTTTACATGGAGCAGCCCCCAAGGTTTGTTGCTCAGGGGGAGTCTTCTAGACTAGTTTGTCGTCTTCATAAATATTTGTATGGCCTTAAACAGTCCCTAGGGCTTGGTTTGGCCAAATTAGCATTGTAGTTCAGCAGTTCAGTATGACACGGAGTGAGGCTGACCACTCTGTCTTCTATCGCCATCCCGCTCAAGGGTGCATTTATTTGATTGTCTATGTCGACGACATTGTTATCACTGGCAGTGATCATCATGGCATAATTTAGATAAAACAATATCTCGGTCGTCACTTTCAAACCAAAGACCTTGGCAAACTTCGATACTTCTTGAGAATAGAGGTGGCACAATCCAAGGATGGTATAGTAATTTCGCAGAGGAATTATGCAGTGGACATTCTTGAGGAAACAGGTTTGTTGAATGCAAAGCATGTTGGCACTCCCATGGATTCGAATGCTAAACTTCTACTAAATCAGGGGAAGCCACTTTTGGATCCAGGAAGATACAGAAGATTAGTTGGAAAACTGAACTACCTTACTATTACCCGTCCTAACATCTCCTTTGCAGTCAGTGTGGTAAGTCAGTTTCTAAATTCACCTTGTGATGAACATTGAGATGTAGTGATTTGCATCCTGAAGTATATTAAAAGAGCTCCAGGAAGAGGCCTTGTCTATGAAGATAAGGGTCACACTCAGAATATTGGATACGCAGATGTTGATTAGGTAGGTTCTCCTACTGATAGAAGACGCACTTCTGGGTATTGTGTGATCATTGGAGGTAATCTGATATCTTGTAAGAGTCGGAAACGAAATGTGGTCACAAGATCAAGTGTCGAAGCAAAATATCGAGTCATGGCCTCAGCTACTTGCGAACTCATTTGGTTAAAACAGCTACTTAAAGAGCTTCAATTTGGGGAGATTATGCAAATGACGCTCATTTGTGATAATAAGGTTGTGTTGCATATTGCCTCTAATCCAGTGTTTCATAAGACCAAACACTGAGATAGATTATCATTTTATTAGAGAAAAGATCCTATCTAGAGACATCACCACTAGCTTCGATAATTCAAATGATCAACTGGCAAATGTTTTCACCAAGTCTTTGAGAGGTCCTCAAATAAGCTATATTTGTAACAAGCTTGGTGTATATGACATATATGCTTCAGCTTGAGGGAGAGTGTTGAAAACTATGTAAATAGTATTTAGATTTATTGTATAGGCTAACCAAATCATGTAATTATGGTAATTAGGGATATGTAATCTTTGTGTTCATTGTAATAGGTTGATAGGCCCATTAAACATGTATATAAGAGGAGGGATAAATTAGGAAAGAATAGAGAAGGGGCAGAATTGGGTAAAGGACAGATCGAGGAGAAAAAAGGACATGCTGAAGGAGGGAATAACAAACTTGACAGATGGCAGCTTGGGACTGGAGGAGAAAAGGAATGAATCAGTGAAGGATATGCATAAAGAGGGGGAGGAGAGAAGGGGAGAGGGGGGAATCATTTTGGGAAGGTTAAGGCTTGCTGAGTATAGGAGCTGGTCCTATCTCTGCAACGGATGGTTATTCATTTCTCTATTTCTTTTTATCATTCCTGTAAGGAGTTAGTCTCCATTGATTAGCTAAGTTTCTGTTCTGAGTCATAGAAATTCTCACTGTATTGAGGGATTTCTCCTTGTTATTAAGAGTTCAATATAAAATTTCAGTCAGTTTTCCTATTCTATATTTTGGGTCCTATCATAGGTCTATATAATTCAGCCTCCATTGTGTAATTCAAACACACGGTTTCATCATATATCTCTCTTTTCTTTCTTCACTCTCAACAAATGGCTATTAAGAGCAATTGACATTACCATAGGAGATTTTAGATCTGTTTTCTTCACAATGAAAGTCATTGCACGTCCTGGATATGCCCCAACCAGAGTCTCTCCCAAGCCTTTCACAATCTGTTTTTGGAATAAGGTGAGACGATGGAAAGTATTCCCTTTAGTTTATTAAAAACCAAGAAGAAAGATTTACCTCAGCATATATCTCAGAAGTATTCCCTGACAAGGGATTTTTCGTATGAATCACAAAAGCATAATCACCACAAATAACTTCTTGAATCAATACAGCCATGCATATATTTTCATGATTCAACTTGGCTTTTTGGCAACTGAGAAAAGCTCGTTCATTCCACTTGGAAGCCCAGACCTACAAATTAAGAGGAGAATTACAAATTCTTGCATGGTTTTGTCAGTTATGAACACAATAGTCATCACAAGCATTCGTCGCTTGCAGTCTTGTCTAATTGTAAACAATATGTCAAAGCCCTTATGCTCTCCCTTTGCCAAATATAAGAAAACCAGCTGATTACAACCCAACCAACGTAACTGACACAGCCAAAGATTTAAGCATAATCCAAAATGAAATGAGACGAAAAGTTTAATATAGATAAAATTGAAAATGGAAAACAATGCCATACAATGAAAACGGAAGAAATATAATAGCAAGTTCTCCCTTAACAAACAAAAATTAATACTAGAAGTTATACCTTCTTTATTGCTTGCCATGCATTATTCCACCTCTCATTACCTTCATCACCAGGCCACGGTAACCTTGAACTTCTAATTTTGTGCTCAAGTTCATATGTCTTGCAAAATTTTAGAAGAAGGAAAAAAATGAGGCGTAAAATTACAATGTGAAAATAATGGAAATAAAGTATGATTCTTCACAACATAGAATCCATGACCATTTGAAGGGAAACAGTCCTTCAAAGTCAAAACACCATGCATGCACATGTCAATATATATATATATGTGTGTGTGTGTGCTGTACACACACACAAAAAGCCATCATAAAATGTTTTCCAAAACCACAAAACGATATCATGCATTATCTGGATAAAGGCAAAAATGTTACTTATGAAAGATGATCATGGCATTCTCAGTATTGTCACATGTAGAAAAACAAAGACAGGAAGATATTAAAGAGGAATGTAAATATCAGAATGCATGAACTTTGTACCAGATATCATAATGTACGAAATCATCAACAAGATCTCATGATGCTTTTTAAAATACCATAGATGGTGGAGCATTCATTTCCAGGATGCCTTCTTGTACTGCTTTAAGTTTTGAAAGATCACCATTACGTACTGATTTGCATAAAGAAGCAATCTTATTTGCTATATCCTACAAGAGAATGAAAACTTCAAATTCAGTTTGGAAAACCACTTTATCCAGAATTATATTAACATCAGATCACTAATGAGGCACATGTATAGGGAAGCTTTTCACAATCAGCAACAGAAAAGGATAAGTATATCTTTATTTTTCTTTGGGTTCACATAGATAGAGAAAATCATTACAAAATTCCTTTTAACTATAGCCCTATCATGAAAAGAAATAAATTCCTTTATGACACATGAAATAGCAAATAAAGTCATATGTTCCTTAACCTAGTAGATTAGTCCTTCTTTCAAATAAAGTCACATGTTCCTCTTGCTTACCACTATTTGAAGTAGCAACTCAGTACACATCTCATTCACATAAATCCCTAAAACACTAGCATGATATTTGGAAGATGAAGTTCAATCAGTATTTCTAACAAAATAAGGATGATCACCATTACATGTTGAAGTTATCACTTTCATGAAGATTACAATATTAGGAGAAAATTAGCAAAAAGGGAAAAACATGATTATAGAGGTTAACTGATTGGTATTTTATCTATATGTCTATGTAGTATTACTATGTCTGCCAAAAATTAAAATTATGGCAAAACCGATCCATAAATATGGCAGCAAGTTTAGACCTATAATCTCAATCAACTGTTATCAACTTACTATTTCAGTGTTGAATGATATTATAGAAATCCACGTTAGTAGACAGTATACACAACCAAAGTTCTATGAAAGAACTGAAGGATTGCTACAATTACACACTTTATGTACAAGGAAATGAACAATTGTTACAATACCTTATTAACTTTGTCTTGTAGAGCAGCCTCAAAGGCTCCAAATGTTAGGGCAAGTGAAATTGGGATCTTAATCCGTGATGGCACCCTTGAACGTAAAAGTTTAATATTGCAAGATTTTGCACCAACCTATGTGACAGAAGTTAATGAACTTAATTAGTGTATAATGCTGCTCCAACTATCCAGGCTTCCATCAAAATTTGCAACCAAGCATGCAGGCAATTCTCCTGCCTTGACCATATATATATATATTTAAAGTACAAAATTTCATCCATTGTGGATTACTTGGTTACACTTCCATTTTCACACTGTCATTTTATTAAAACAGGAAATAAGTCATTTAGCATTTCAATTACTTCAAAACAGGAAATATGTCTGAATGTCAGAACAGACACAAGTGAGTTGTTTTGATAATGAAATGGAAATGTGAAGGTTGGTAGGCAATCATATCAGCATTAGCGATGGCCTAGTCTAGTGACAATGAAGGGAAGGGAGGGTGCAAGGGTGCTAGTGGTAAAAAAATATCATACCAGATACATTGTTGATAGTGATCATGGTAGAAAAAGTAGTGCAATCTTTAGCCAGCGTGTATGGAGGAGTTGGTGGAGTCATCATTGTCATAACTTTGGTAGCATTGGTGGTGCTGTGAGGATACCAGGATACTTGCAAAAAGTTTGTGAAAGAGAGTTCTGATGGTGTTACAACTTTTATCAACTTCGTTGGAAACACAACCTCTAGCTCTTACATCCAAGTATACACACCTTTAAAGAGACTGTGGTATTTGTTAGATAAATAGGTTTTTACCTTTGGTCTTTTTACTTTTTTATCCCTTTATACTAGCTATTCTTTTACACACATATAATAGAATCAGACTCATGACCAAGAAGGTCACAACTTTCCTCTCAATGGTTTTCTCTATTCTCTCCTTTCTCTCTCCTCTAAGTTTACATGGTATCTAGAGCTAGGGAGGAGAAAGCCATTGCCTTTACCCACTTGCCCACTACAAGTGGTGATCATTAAACCCATACCCACCATTCTCACGAAGTGGTGGTGACTATCGTGATCCAACATTCCTGTTTGGGTGATTTTTCGGGTGACTTCCACGGCTGTCTTCTCCAACTACCCGAGCTCTTCATCGTTTCGAGTGGGTTCGACCTCAGGGAGACACTCAGAAGGCTCCGATCGGCCAGAACCCAAGAGCTTATCGCCATTCGCTGCCGGACGCACCTCCACGCGCCGTCTCTTTCTCTGCGTGTGGTCGTCACGCACTGCCCCAGCTTGAGCGCATGAGCAAAACACGCCGTTCTGTTCGTGTTTCTGCCTTTTCCGAAGCTCTTCTCGTTGGTTTTCCGGCCTGTCCCAGCCACCTTCGGTCAGATCGAAGCACCTTCATTTCTCCCTAAATTGCTCTCTTGTTTGTCTCTCTCTCACAATCATGGCTGAACCTCAAAGTGAGTTGGATGTCAAAAATGACACTTCTAAGAGTGAGACTCCTATTTTCACTAGCTATGTCCCTTCTGGAATCACCACTAACAAACTAGATGGAACCAACTATGATACATGGGCTTCAGACATTAAGCTATGGCTCTTAGGTCAGGGATATACTGACCATTTGACAAAGAAAGCAGAGGATATCCTAGCAATTGAAAGGCCTAAATGGGAGAAGATTGATGCTCAATTATGTAGCTTGATGAAGCAAACTATTCACTCGTCATTGAAACAAATCTTCCGCCCTTACATCTCATGTTATACAGTATGGAGGCAAGCAAAGGACCTTTACACCAATGACAAACAACGTATGTATGTTATTTGTTCTGATCTTATGTCTCTTATAGCTCCCCGCAAACTTGAAGGACGTATGTCAACCTATCTGGGAAGAATTCAAGCTGCTCTTTCAGACTTCAACGAGTTGTTACCTCTAGCAAATTCTCCAGAAAAAGAGTATGAACAAAGAAGCACCTTCTTCATGCTCCTAGCACTTTATGGTTTGCCATCAGAATACTCTTCAACCCGGGATCAGATTTTAGGAAGCACTGTTGTTCCTACTCTCTCACAAGCTTTTTCTAGCCTTCTCAAGGTTGTGGGACCCTCCACATCACAGCCTTCTATTGAAGTTTCGGCTCCTCCAATTTCTAAAACTTCGGCTCTTGTCTCCCAAGTGGATAATCGGGGACGCGGTGGTAGAAATTGAGGAGGAGGACGTATAGGCAATCGCACTCGTCCAAAGTGTGATCATTGCAAGCGGATTGGTCACACTATGGACCGTTGTTGGATCTTGCATAGGAGACCACCTCTAATTGCTAATGCTGCTCAGACTGTCATTTCTGATACTTCAGAAGGTTCAAGTCACCGGTCAACCACTCAACCATCCCAACCTGATGATGAAGATTTTTTGAAGTGGTTTGAAGCCAGACAGCCCTCTACATCTGTGACCTCGATTGCACACACTAGTAACTCCATTGCTTGCATCTCCCAATCACAATCCCTTGGACCTTGGGTACTAGATTTTGGTGCCTCGAATCATATCTCTGGTAACAAACATTTGCTTTCTGCCATTTCTTATCCAACACACCTTCCCACTGTTACCTTAGCCGATGGCTCTCAAAGTTGAGCTAAAGCAATTGGGAAGGCTAATCTTTTGCCTTCATTATCTGTTGACAATGTTCTTTATGTTCCTAGTTGTCCTTATAATTTGATTTCAATTAGCCGTCTAACTCACACCTTTGATTGCTTAATCACCTTCACTAAAGACTCTATTCTTGTGCAGGACCGGAGCTCAAGGAAGATGATTGGCGCAGGGCGTGAGTCACAGGGCCTCTACCGTCTCTCGACAACCTCCAATGTTTTTGCAGCCACAGAGTCTCCCAATGTTATTCATGCTCGTCTTGGACACCCTAGTATCTCAAAACTTCATATGATGGTTCCTAATTTGTCAAAGTTGTCCTTTTTGGAGTGTGAATCTTGTCAATTGGGCAAACACACTCGTAGTTCCTTTCCTAGTGGAGTCTGTAACCGAGCTGAATCTCTTTTTGTTATAATTCACACTGATGTTTGGGGACCTTGTCATGTTAACTCAACATTAGGATATCAATACTTTGTAACTTTTGTGGATGACTATTCAAGGTGTACTTGGTTATACTTAATGAAAAATAGATTAGAATTATTCTCCATTTTCCAGAGTTTTTGTTATGAAATCCAAACTCAATTTGGAGTTACCATTCACACCTTAAGAAGTGACAATGCCCGTGAGTATTTTTCTACATAGTTCTAATCTTTTATGGCTTCTCAGGGAATTATTCACCAATCCTCTTGTGCACACACCCCTCAACAAAATGGGGTTGCTGAAAGGAAAAATAGACACCTAATTGAGACAAGCCGTACACTCCTTATTCATGCTAAAGATCCATCTCGTTTTTAGGGTGATGCAGTTCTCACTGCATGCTACCTCATCAACCAGATGTCATCATCGGTTCTCCAAAACAAAATTCCTCACTCCATTGTTTTTCCTACACAACCTCTTTATCCATTACATCTTCGAGTCTTCGAGTCTACATGTTTTGTTCATGACCTCACACCAGGTAAAGATAAACTCTCTCCTCGATCACTCAAATGTGTCTTCCTTGGATATCCTCGATTACAAAAGGGGTATAGATGTTTTTCTCCTGACCTTAAGAGATATGTTGTTTCTACTGATGTTACTTTCTTTGAGTCAACCCTCTTTTTCCACTCAATCTCCTCCGAAGAACCATCTATTTTTGAGGTACTCCCTATTCCTACTCTCATTACCCCTCTTGAGCCTGAAGTTGATCCAAATTACCATGTAGACCAGACACCTCCTTCACCACCACCATTATTGACTACCGTCGCCGTCCACGACAGATCCAACCTTCTGGCCAAACCACTACTAATGCTCCTGAGACGGTTGAAGCCGCAACTGATGACTCACATCCTACTCCAACATTATCTCCCATTGCTCCGGACCTTCCAAGTGAGTCTGATCTTCCTATTGCTATACGTAAAGGTATTTGTTCTTCTCGTAACCCTTTTCCTATTTATGCTGGCTTGAGCTACCATCGTTTATTTTCACCCCATTATGCCTTTGTATCCTCCTTGGATTCTATGCCTCTCCCTACGACTACAGGTGAAACTTTTTCTCATCCAGGCTGGAGACAAGCTATGATTGAGATGCCCGCTCTTCATACCAGTGGAACTTGGGATTTGGTCCCCCTTCCAGAAGGCAAATCCGTTGTTGGATGTAGGTGGATTTACACTATTAAAGTAGGTCCAGATGGTCACATTGATCGCCTTAAAGCACGATTGATTGCTAAAGGCTATACTCAGATTTTTGGTCTTGACTATGGTGATACATTCTCTCTTGTTGCCAAAGTAGCATCTGTTCGTCTCTTTTTATCCATGGCTGCCATCCGTCATTGGCCTCTTCACCACTAGATATTAAAAATGCCTTTCTTCATGGTGAGCTACAGGAAGAAGTCTATATGGAGCAACCGCCAGGCTTTGTTGCTCAGGGGGAGTATTCTGGACATGTGTGTCGTTTACGAAGATCTCTCTATGACCTCAAACAATCTCCTCGAGCCTAGTTTGGTCGCTTCAGTAATGTGGTGCAACAATTTGGTATGGCTTACAGTGAAATAGATCATTCAGTGTTCTACCACCATTCTTCTCAAGGATGTATTTATCTAGTTGTACATGTTGATGACATTGTTATCACAGGCAGTGATCATCATGGCATTCAACAGCTTAAACAATTCCTCTTCAATCATTTTTAGACAAAAGACTTGGGCAAACTTCGGTATTTCCTGGGAATTGAAGTTGCTTAGTCTAAGGATGGTATTTCTATCTCACAGAGAAAGTATACTTTGGACATACTTGAGGAAACTGACATGCTAAATGCTAAGCCTATTGATACCCTGATGGATCCTAATGTCAAACTCTTACCAAATCAAGGGGAGCCCTTAACTGATCCAGGCAGATATTGGAGACTTGTTGGGAAACTGAATTATCTCACAGTGACTCGACCTGATATATCTTTTCCTGTGAGTGTTGTTAGTCAGTTTTGAACTCTCCATGTGACAGTCATTGGGATGCTGTGATTCGGATTTTAAGATATATTAAAGGAGCACCAGGAAAAGGACCCCTCTATGAGGATAAGGGACACACTCAAGTGGTTGGTTATTCTGATGCTGACAGGACAGGTTCACCTTCTAATAGACGTTCCACTTCAGGTTATTGTGTACTTATTGGAGGTAACCTGATTTCTTGGAAAAGTAAGAAGCAGAGTGTGGTTGCTAGATCTAGTGCTGAAGCTGAGTATAGAGCTATGGCTGCGGCAACATGTGAACTTGTCTGGTTAAAACAGTTACTCAAAGAACTTCAGTTTGGAGATGTTGGACAGATGACCCTTGTCTGTGATAACCAGGCCGCTTTACATATTGCCTCTAACCTCTTTCATGAAATAACCAAACATATTGAGATTGATTGTCATTTTATAAGAAAGAAGGTTATTTCAGGTGATATTGTCACAACCTTTGTCTCAAATGATCAGCTTGCAGACCTCACAAAATCTCTTAGAGGACCCCGAATTAGTTATATATGTAACAAGCTTGGATCATATGATATATATGCTCCAGCTTGAGGGAGAGTGTTAGATAAATAGCTTTTTACCTTTGGTCTTTTTACTTTTTTATCCCTTTGTACTAGCTATTCTTTTACACACATATAATAGAATCAGACTCATGACCAAGAAGATCACAACTTTCCTCTCAATGGTTTTCTCTATTCTCTCCTTTCTCTTTCCTCTAAGTTTACAGTATTTATGATTGGTTACTATAGTTCAAAAGATAAAAGTGGAAAATAGCAATCTTATGGAGAATGAAAGAATTAATCAATACAATGTTACATTTTCATATGTATCATTGACTAGTCAGTCACCTGCAAACTTACCATCAATATCCAGAAGACCTTGTGTAAAGTATAAGCAATAATTGAATTGATATACAGAAGCATACCATTTCACCAGTAAACTCCTCAACTGAAGCAGCATATTTACCACAAAATGTCTTCTTTTTAAAGGTCACTCCTCGAGAAATGGAGAAAGAAACAATGGAACTACGACATAGACTGGAGCTATTAATCTCACTACAAGCACAAAAATTATGGTTTTCTAAGATCACTAGGAATCACAAGAAGTGTGCTAATCAATTACATTTGAATCTTCTACCTTACAACCAAATTGGTTGATTTCAATCTTATTGATATTGCTTTCCCCTCCTTTGACTTGAGATCCCAGAAAACATTTTGGTCAAAGCATGTGGCAAAACATATCTGCACAACACTACTTACATCATGTGTTAGATTTCTGCTTTTATGACAAAGCATTTAGTAGCCTTTGGCCTCTTGTGTCGGATCAAAACAACAGTGTCGGGTCATAAGACGGATTATTATTAGAGACAAGATATAATGAAAATGTTATACATGCCTTATTATTTCTGGCTCTGATTGAAATATGGGATAGAACATCTGGCGTATCTGTTGTTAGCACTGCTACCACCCCTTCTGGAATTTCTTCATCTCCTGTTATTTTTGAAGCAATAATAACGGTTGGTCTTCCATAAACTTTATTTTGAGCTGTCATCAATTCATTGACAAAGGTCACAAAGCCAGACACTTCCACTGCACTAATAACCTGCCAGCTGCCACACAAATTTTATTCAATTGACTATAAACCCTAAAAACCAGCAATAGGAGAGTTTCTAAAGGAAACCATCAAATCAGTGTATAAAAAAAGAATGTATTATGATGTCATGATGGTATGGGTTGAAGATGAATCACTCAGCTTAGATTAAATCCAATCTACTAAGCACTCAGTAACATGTACATCACATTCTTACCAGCCTAAATTTGCAACTTTCCTAAGAATGGGGTCAAAATGGTTAACAAGGATTGACAGAATTGCGGAACATCCGGATCTTATCAACTCCTCTGTAAAAATATCAATCTGATAATGGAAAAAAGTTATCAAAAGAAGACTTCAATATAATAATTTCTATAAGATCTAAAACCAGAAACCTCTAATTCCGTATTATTTTCCAAAGTCAAACATATTTCAAGTAACATACCGTCCATTTTGGAACTCCAAGCAAATTACCAAGATACTGGGCACTTGGTTGGATTTTTTTCTGGTAATAATGAGACCTTTCAGCAAGTACTAGCTGCAACCGGTCAAGTATAGCCTTTGTCTGTAGTGCCCACTGACTATCACCCGATTTATATGATTCGCAGATGCGATACCAGTCCTTTAGAAGGGAACATGATGCCAACAAATACCAGGAATAGTTAACCATTCAGTACATAAAGGATGAGTAGTACAACCATAGGTAGACTTTTGCTTATCACAAAGTCCATAAGAGAAAGTTAAAGAAACTTCCAGTGTCAAACATATACCTTTGTGCAGTAAACAAAGTCTTCATTTTTGACAGTTGATAAGCATGTATTCTCAAGTATCAAGGAGAACAAAAACAATACTTCCTGTTGTCAATTGAAGAAAAAAAAAACCCCTTAGTTACAATGCTTAAATAAAAATTTAGTCCAAACCAAATATATAATAATTTCAGATACGCAAGTATTGTTACCGGTGGGTTTGCAAAGTTCACATTTTTTAGTCCCCTTTCCATAGTTGTTCTAACAGCTGAATCCACAGAAATATCAAGGAAAAGTAGATCTTTTAATCTTCCATGGGATGTCAGCAGAATAGGGCGAAGCTCAATGCGTGATTCCAGTAACTTCTGAGAAAAACAATTTTCATCTTTTCAAGGACAGCCACTTGTAAAAGCTATATTTTTAATCAAATCTTATACAGACTGACCTCCATTAGTGGACCAATATTGGTGTCACCAAAATGTGCTTTGACAAAATTCAGATTTTCCTGCATGTTGACAACATGAATGAAGTATCCTCCATTAACATGAATAATTATAAACACAGAGAAGATCAGGTTATAAATGTGTACATCAACAAATATTATATACGTATTTTTTATCCACATGAGAAAGACCTTCCAAACATAAGTTGACTTGAAATGCCAATAAAATTACACTACCAGCAGTTTCAATGGCAAACCAGCTGCAGAGCTATGTCTAGTTGCATTTGTAACATTGCCATCCTGAAAGACCAGGGGAAAAGTCAAGATTCTATTTATTACAAATCCAATGTTGGTCATGTATGTCACAAAGCAAGCAAGGTGAAAATGACAAGTATCCTTAACATCTGCAACCATCACCTTGAAAGAGGAACCCAAACAAACATCAATAGCATATTCAAGGTCCACACCTGTGTGAACAGCCTGTGTCACAGAGAGAAAGGTAATCTGTAATTTTGATCATTGTAAACATACTGCAATACTAAAAAGAAGTTTTATAATTGTAATCAACACAAATTTAAGGTCAACACCTAATTCAACAACCTATGATACAATGGTAAAGAAAATTAAAGAGCCATTGACCACTTTAGGTTGAAACGCTTCAAAGAACAAGTGAATACAGTGAAATCAGTTGTACAGGGAAAACAAGAATGATGAAGCAGAGGGTGGTAAAATCTTCAGATCACCCAAAGAACAGACAATTCAATAGATTTAATTTTATTAAGACTAAACTCTGAACCAGCAGGTAGGTGTTAAGAACTTAAGATATATTAATAAATAATAATCCCCAAGCCTATCAAAACTAGTTTCAGGTTTTCTAGATAACTGAATGTTACTACTTCCCAACAAGTCGGAAAATCAACAGACTAGGCTTTCCTTGGAAGATTAGAAAGAATATTACACCTGACAAGATAGGAAGATAACTACAACTAAAATGTTCCTAACAGAATGCAGAAAGCAATTAAACTCCTAGTTAAAAAAGGAAAACCATACTGCTGAGCTGCTAATGAAAAATGTGAAACTGAACTACTGGACTCCAGATAAAATTAGGAAATTAACATCAATGAGATAACCGGAAAATTTTCTTGTGAATTCTCTATGCCAACATCAAAGAAGCATTGAAAAATTAAGGTGCATTAGATAAAAATGATACTGCCAAACTTCAAAACTTAAGTGAGGACATGTATGTCTCCAAACAATGCCCCACAATGATAAGCAGAAAGATGAAAAGATTTTAATGCACTCCACTTTTCCCATCAAATTCACTTGAAGTAAACAAGAACCAAATTTTGGAGCACTTTTTGATGGTTCAGTATAAAGGTTTTGTCAAAAAAGGAGGCTCAAATTTGTGGCAGTGTGCTGTTTATGCAGTCATTTGGTGCATTTGGCTAGAGCAGAGTGCTCACATTTTTATGGATGACTCTTTGCCCATAAACTTGTTATGAGATAGGATTCTGTTTGTGGTCCCTCTTCTGTGTTCAGCTCAGGTTTGATTCAAGGGGGTTGCTCTTACTGACAAGCAGAGAGATTGGGCAGCCTTGGTGGTTCACAAGCAAATTATGGTTGCCAAACTTGAGAAATTATATGCACCAAATGTAATGTAAAACTTGAATAGACAAATATCCAAATTAAAATATAAAAAGTGTCTCCTAAAGTCTGGTGCATACCTTTAATATCTTCAAGTATGCAGTGAGGTCATGGATAAGTCTATCCCTCATATCAGTCCTGAAATGTGGTTCTGACACAATTGGACGGTCATAGCTTGCAAGTTTCTCTCTTGTGAGACCATTTGCATTTAATGTTTTCCAATAAACATCAATTCTGAAACCGCATCTTATATAACTTAAGAGTGCCTGTTACAATGATAACAACCACTTTTTAAAAGTTTTCTCATATAATTATCAAACCAGGTCACTATTGCAAGTATACCAATACTATGTTAATCTTTGGTAGAAGTGCTTATTATCAACTCAGGGCCAAATAAGACTAAAAGGCACAACTCTAACAAATTGGCAAGGGGCGGTTTTAATGGAAAAATAAGGATGATTATAAATTTACAAGGATAAGAAAAACAATGCTCTACTGATGTATGACAAACGGAAACATTAGAAGGTAGGGAGAAGAGAAATAGGCGAGAGGGAGAAGGAAAGAGGGTGAAAACAGAAAATATTCAATAGGAGTCTCATTTCCAAAACATAGATTGTGAACTCAAAGTACATAGTAATCCTTAAATAGGCAATCTCTACTAGTATTAATAAACAACCAACTTGATAGTTGTTAGAAGACATTATGTTATTATTCTTGGTGTTAATGGGCTTGGCCTTATACATCTAAGTATTAGTATAAATAAGGGTATTAGAATTGTATCACATCTCATCTTATTAATAATATATTCAATGTTTTAATTTTAGCTTATTTTTCCTCTTTTTCCTTCTCCCTAATCTTAATCCTATAATTCATCAACATGATATAAGAGCAATATCATCCGCCTTGAAGGCCTCACCTTTCAGCTGTGTTGAGTTCTATAGAACTTTTTTGTATATTCTTCCCTATTTGTTTTCCTCAAAACTTATCCTATGTTTTCATTTTTCACTTTATGAAACTATTTAAAAAATATATATATCCATGTTCGTAATCGTGACCTAGGTCACTGTTCATATTAGTGCATAGCCAAGGGTGGCTGTGGTTCTGTGTTCCAGGAGACCTAGGAGTAGTCGCCAGTGATTGGCAACCAGACGTGGCCAGAAAGACGACCGGTGAGGTTGCTGGTGGTCGACGGTAGCGGTTTGTGTCTTCCCCATTGCAAAGGCTCTGTTTTTGCGTTTCAAACGACCAACAGAAACCGTCGATGGGTACTTGCCAGCCATGTTCGACCGGAGCCGGAGGAGGACCGGCAGGACTGATGGTGACTGGCAGTGGGTGCAGAGCTCTTGCAAGTGTTTGTTTGCCTCCTCTGTTTTGTGCATTTTGCGGTTTTTGGTTATAAACAACCAGTTGAGTGGCCAGAGCTGCCATGGTGGGGTGCGACTGGGAGGCCGACGGCTGCAGATTCCGGCCCAGACAAGTGTGTGCGGTGGTCAGGGAAACTCGTCAGCGACTGCAGGTCCGGCAACGTCGTGGTAGTTTAAGCCACTCTAGGTGTGTTTTGGTGCAGTTTAGTGCGATTTGGTGCGCGGCGTGGTGGTTCAAGCTGCATGGAGGTGTTTGTAGGTGTTGTTCAGAGGTGCGCAAGTGACCGGAGCTTTTTGGTGAGTTTGTTGGTGGCTGATGACTGGAGTTCCGGTGAAACTTCCGGCGAACTACATTTTAGGTCTGATTTTTGGGTTTTCTGCCTAGCTTTAGTCTCTCTTGGCTGGTTTCTCTGATGGTTAGGCGATGGGGGTTAGGTTGGAGACTGGCTGAGGGTATGTTTGTTTGTCTCTTGTCAGAAAAAGTGGCTTGGTTCTGAATTTGTGCAGTGTTGATGTAGAGATTAATTTGTCCTTGGTTGTGTTTGGTTTCATAGTCTAGAAAATGGTGATTTGAAAGTGTTGAATATGCTATGCAAGTTGAGACGTGTTGTGACATGGGTGGTGATAGTTCTGATTTTGTGGCCCGCGAGTTTTCCGATGAACTGATTCAAGGGGAGATTGGTTTTGGCTTCCTATTGATGGCTTCGTAATGATGTTGCGATACATGGCATGACAAATTTGTGTTGTGGAGATTGCAAAGTAGAGATTTTCGAGGCTTATGTTCGGTGATGGTATCTAGTTTGACTAGAGGAGATTCTAGTGAGAAGATTTAGGCTTGAGTTTCTGCTCACGCAGTGTTTTGTGACTGTTGGCTCTTCTTCCCTCCTCTCTTCTTCTATGCACGGCCAAGGGTGTCGTGGGTTGGGTCCCTCTTTTCTTCTATGTGCGGCCAAAAGTGTCGTGGGTAGTGTTTTTGGAGACCGAGTGTGTCGCGGCCAGCTAGCAAGATGCGACCAAGGGTGTCGTAGGTCTGGGAGCAGGAGTCGTCCTAGTAACTTGTGGTTTTGGCCAGTCAGAAAGGTGTGTCAAGGGTGTTGCAGGTATGGGAGCAAGAATTTCCCAGTTTCTCTTCTCTTCTTTGTTCAATCTCCTTGATGTGGTTGTAGTCTTGGTATGTTTAAATTGGGAGAAAAGGGATGCCCATTTGGTGTAGCCGCCTATGGGAGAGGCAAGGAGCTGCCAATGAGGTGGAGCCGCCCCCAGAGATATTAAAGGAAAGGGCTGCCCGTTAGATGAAGTCGCCCCAAGGTAGTTTGGTTTATCCTAGGAGGAAAGGGCTATCAACGAGGTGGAGCCACGTTGGATGCAAGCAAAGTCTCTCTTCTTCTTGGTGATAGCATCATTTAAGGAGAAACAACGAAGCTAGCTCGTCATTGCTAATTGCATTTGGGTGGCCAGTGGTGCCACATTTGGCTGCAACCAAAGCGGTGCACTTGTGGAGTTCACGTCGATGCTGTGTGGCAGCGTTTGGTCGGTGGCAATGGTCTGGTTGGTTGTTGTTCTGCCTATGTTTGGTTGCTGGGTTTGCGGATTGAAGACTTTGGACATTAGTAAAGGACCCTCATTTGTGTTATTGGGTGGTATAATACCCGACTTAGTATTTTGGAGACCAATTTGGAGGTTGAGGTGGCCATTGAGGAGAAAGGTCGAAGACTCCAAAATTGGTCTCATTTGCTTAGGATGTGTGCCGAGGAGAAGCAAGGAGCAATCTGCCAAGGACGTTGCCAAGGCTTCATTATTCAGGGGGAGCACTAGTTTCCTTAGTTATTTGTTGAGATCGGTTGAGTTTTAAATGTTGGTGATGTTCTTTGTTTTCAATTTATGCCTTTATGGGTTTTCTACTTGTAACAAGCTTAAGTTTAGTAAGCTTAAGCTTGAGGGGGAGTGTTGTTAAACTCAGAAAAGTGAAGGCAAAATTGTTTTCTATATCTCTCTTGAATGTTTACAATGAAGGTAATATATAGGTAGTTGTACATAAGAATTAATTCATAGAAAACAAGCTAATCACTCCTAGAAATAAGTAACAATAAACACTAAAAACAATGTAAAAGGCCACCGTCCAAGGAGCCACCATCCAAGGACTCCTAACTGAAGGGTTTTCTACACCCAATTAAGGAGAGAATTTGCCAATCAATTCTGTTGACATCCCCACTCAAATTGATGCTGGTAAGTCTACAACCATCAATTTGCTAACTAGGACATTGTGGAGCTGAAGTGTTAAGGATTTGGTGAAGATGTCAGCAATCTGAACAGATGTCGAGACATGAGGTAAAGTGATAACTCTGCGGTCATAGGCTTCATGGATAGAGTGACAATCAACCTCTATGTTCTTCATTCGTTCATGGTAAACCAGATTTGCTGCAATTTGTATGGCACTTGTGTTGTCAACATGTAGTGGAATTGGGTGTGCTTGAGAGAAACCAAGCTTTGTAAGAAGGCCATGCAACCAAATTATCTTAGAGCATGCAGCAGACATGGCGCAATACTCTGTTTCAATTGATGACTTAGAGACCAAGTCTTGTTTCTTGCATTTCCATGAGATTAGAGCATCACCCAGAAACATACACCAGCCAGTAGTAGATTTCCTTGTGTCTGGACATCCAGCCTAATCAACATCATTGCATGCTTGGAGCTGGAGTGATGAACCAGTAGGGAAGAATAAGCTGCGTTTGGAGGTGCCAAGGAGGTATCTAATGATGCAGTGCACTGTTGAAAGGTGGAAATGCTGAGCTGATTGCATGAACTTGCTAACTATGTGGACAACAAAAGAAATGTCCAGTCAAGTGATGGTTAGGTAGATAAGACTACCAACTAGCTTGCGATATAGAGTGGGGTCTTCAAGAAGGTCACCTTCATCTCGTCTATATTTCACATTAATTTCCATGGAGGTGTCAACAGAGGTTGCATTAGTGAGGCTGGCTAATTGGATAAGATCTTGAATATACTTGTGCTGATTTAAAAATATGCCTTTAGTTTGATAATGTACTTCTAACCCCAAGAAGTAAGTGAACTAGCCAAGATCTTTCATATGAAAAGTTGAATGCAGCAATTGCTTAATTTCAGAGATAGCCTCTTGATTAGAACCAGTCACCACAATGTCGTCCACATAAACAAGGAGTACTATGATGACTTTAGAAGTCCTTTGTAGAAAAATCATACTGCTCTATGTGAAGGAAAAACCAAGTAGCATGGATCGAAACTTCTCAAACCATACTCTTGGGGCCTATTTCAAGCCATATAAAGAGCATCTTAGTTTGCAAACTGTATTAGGTGATGGTGTAGGCATACCAGTGGGAAGTTTGATGTAAACTTCCTCCTTGAGGTCACCGTGGAGGAATGCATTTTTGACATCCATTTGACGTAATGGCCAGGATTGGGAGGCAGCAATGGCAAGAATAGTGTGCACAGTAGTCATCTTGGCGATAGGTGCAAAGGTCTCATTATAGTCAAGTCCATACTCTTGCTTATTTCTAAGAACAGCCAGCCTAGCCTTATGACGGTCTATGGAGCCATCC
This sequence comes from Ormosia semicastrata, assembly GCA_029884595.1. Lineage (NCBI taxonomy): Eukaryota > Viridiplantae > Streptophyta > Magnoliopsida > Fabales > Fabaceae > Ormosia > Ormosia semicastrata. The sequence goes on along the minus strand of JAQQTO010000046.1, from coordinate 17,816,459 downwards.
GAACGAAGCTTTATAGAAAACACAAACTTGCTGCCAAGAGGTTTAACAGATGGGGGACATGGAACAACACCCATATCTGATTTTCTTCTAGGGCTAGAAGTTCTATTTCAATAGCTTTCTGCCAACATTCATACTCCATTGCCTGTTTATAAGAAGAAGGGATAGGAACAGATGATAAAGTTGTTGTCAAGGATAAAGGAGAGATGAAACCATACTTTTCTGGTGGTTTACGAATACGAGAACTGCGTCGTAAAGGGGCTGGTTCTGGAGCATGTACTGGATCAGCAGCCAGGGAGTGATCTTGAAAGGGCCTAGGAGGTTCTGATGGCTGATTTGGAGTGGCCTTATTGCGTCTTTGGTACATCAAGAGAGGTTTTGATGATGGTGGTCCTGCAGGAGAGTTAGAAAACAATGGCAAGACAGAAATTGAGGAAGAGAGAGGGTCATGGTGAGTTGCAAAAAAAAAATTATTTTCTTGAAAGATGACATTTCTAGAGACCCAAATCCGACGTAGATTAGGATCATAGCATAGAAAACCTTTTTGGTGAGCAGAGTATCCAAGAAAGGCACATTCAACGGATTGCACGGTGAGCTTAGTGCGTTCTTATGGAGGAAGATGGACATAACACACACAACCAAAGGTGCGAAGATTAGAATAACTGGGTGGGTGACCAAATAACCGAGTGAAAGGAGAGTCATTGTTCAATGATGGAGAGGGCAAGCCGTTAATAAGGTGGACAACAATGGAGAGAACTTCACACCAGAACTAAGATGGCACAGAAGATTCCAACAAAAGAGTGCGAACAACATCAAACAGATGGCAGTTTTTTCTTTCAGCTACCCTATTTTATTGGGGAGTTGAAGGGCAGGACTTTTGAGATACAATACCATTAGTTTTCAAGAATTCCTGAAATAAATGAGATGTGTACTCCCCTCCATTGTCAGAGCAAAGAATTTTAATTTTTGAAGAAAATTGGGTCTGAACATAAGCGTGAAAGAATTTGAAAGCAGTGAATATTTCGTCTTTAGAGCGCAGAAAATAGATCCATGTGAAACGACTAGTCGTCAATAAAAGTGACAAAGTACTTGTAATTAGCATGAGATATAACAGGTACCATCCCCCATAAATCACTATGGATCGTATCAAAAGGTTGTCCTACATTCGATTGATGAGTTGAAAAAGGTAGAGTTTTACTTTTGCCAAGTTTACAAGAAATGCAATCAAAGTGAACAACACTAAGAGATGGGGACCTTTTATTTCCAAGGAAACTAGATTTCAGCAAGTCATGAAGTACATTTGAATTTGGATGTCCAAGATGCGTATGCCACGTTTGGTAATCAATATTAGCAGAATTACAAGAAACAAAAGGCATTGAAAGACATGGAGACAAAGAGAAACGGAGAGGAAAAAGGCATCCAACTTTAGGCCCCTTTGCAATCATCTTCCTTGTGTGTTGATCCTGCACAAGACAACCAGATTTTGATAATTCTACCTAACAATCATTGTCAACTAACTGACCAACAGAAATAAGATTACTGGTGAGACTGGGAGAGACAAAGACATCAGTTAGGGATGAAGAAATATCACCAGTGGCTGTGATAGGTAAATGGTTTCCATCAACAGTATGAATCTTGAGATTTCCAAAATATTTGGTGACATTAGTAAAGAATTAAGAATTGTTTGTCATATGGTGGGAGGCCCCAGAATCAAAGTACCAAGGGAAGAGGTAGAAAAGGATTTACCCAAGAGTCCTAAAGCAGAGAATGCTGAAATGATCATTTGTTGAACCATTTCATGAGTTAAAATTTGAACAGGGGTAAGAGCATTTTGTTGCACAAATGCTGTATTTGCAGAACTACTAGGAATAGAAGAACCAACAGAGGCAGTAAAGGCTGTGGCAGATCGCCTGGGTGGTCGTGTTGGACATTCTTTGATAATATGTCCATCCTTTTTGCAGTAACCGCAGAATTTTTTGGGAAAGGTTGAAGCGAAGTGTCCAAAGCCTTTGCAATAGAAACATTGAACAGCGCTCATGTTCCGTCCTCTTGGCTTGCCTTGTGCTGCGTACGCCACTGGAACAAAGCGGGATTTTTATTGTTCCATGGTTGTTTGAGTGAGAAAGCGTTGTTCTTCATGAAACAGATCATTGAGGCATGCATCCAGTGAGGGTACAGGGTCTCGGTTCATGAGATTGGACTGGATACTTTCAAAGTCAGATCTCAGTTTCATAAGAAATTGATCTTGTTTAGTAGTTTCATGAATTGATTGTACAGAACTAAGACCTTCAGGCATAGTTGTTAGAATCGTACGATTCGATTCGATTCGTCCAACCGGCGATACGGAAATGGCGTTGAATCAGAAATGGCATCGAATCGTAACCGAATCGTCTGAATCAGTGCGATTCAAAATCGGACAAGTGAATCGCACGATTCTGCGATTCCATTAACATGGACAGTGCAAAAAAATTTCATAGATTCTGTTACGAATCTAAAAAGGCTAGAAGGTGGGAGTTGAGATTCTATTGCAAATCTGAAGAGGCTGGACAGTAGGAGTTGAGAGTTAAAATTTAATGGTCTTTTAATTCTTCACATTCATTCTTCGTCTCACTTTGCATTCTACAATGCCAACAGCCAACTAGAGACTCACTCTGTTTTCGTAATCGTATTCTGCATTCTGCAACGCCAACCACTAAACGTCATTCTTCAATCTTCATATTCAGTCACGTACTCACGTCTCACTCTGCTCTAAAAACACCTCTTCAGTCACGTTCTTCCAGAGTTCCAGTCCTCTGTTTTCGTATCACGTTCTTCCTTCCAGTCCTCTGTTTATCAGTGACAGTGTCACTCACTCAATACAAATGGCTCCTAAGGTGGCTCCTAAGGCTAAGAAGAAGGGGAAGAAGGATGTTACCTGGGAACATTGTACTGTTCTTAACAATAGATTACATGTGAAGTATAATTATTGTCCACAAGCAATGTGGGGTGCTGCGTTTAGGATGAAACACCATTTAGCAGGAACTCATCAAGAAGTTATTGCGTGTCCCCAAGTTCCAGAAGATGTGAAGAATACTTTGATAAAGATGTTGGGGGAAAAGGAGAAAAACGAAGAAGATGATATTGAATTCTTCAAAGAGACAGCTACTCCTATTGATGGTTCGCAAAGTAAAGCAACTATGGATGCCTTTGTCATGAAGGGGAAAGGGGGAAGTAGCTCTAAGGCCAGACAATAGACCTTCAATAAGATGGTAAAGGACAGAGATGTGGTGATCAGAGACATATGTCGATGCATTTATGGCAATGCATTGTCATTCAACTTGGTGATGAGTCTTTTATTTGTTCAAATGGTGAAATCCATATCTGAATATGGGAGAGGTTTGAAGCCTCCAAGTTATCATGAGGTCAGAGTCATATATTTGAAGAAAGAGGTTGATGATATTAATACTAAATTGGACGTCTATAGGAGTGAATGGAAGACGACAGGATGTACGTTAATGTCAAATGGGTGGACTGATGGAAAGAGTAGGTCTTTGATTAATTTTCTGGTCAATAGTCCTAGAGGAACTGTGTTCATAAAGTCTGTGGATACTAGCCAGTTCACTTAAGATGCTGAAAAAATGTTTGAGTTAATTGATAATATGGTGGATGAAATTGGAGAAGAGAATATAGTTCAAGTAGTACCTGATAGTGCATCTGCTCTTGTAGCTGCAGGAAACAAATTAATGGAGAAAAAAAATACCTCTTTTGGACACCTTGTGCAGCTCACTGCTTTGACTTGATTCTTGAAGATATTGGTAACATTCCAGTATTTCACAATACCATTGGAAAGGCTAAGAGGATCACAGTCTTCATTTATAGGCATACTTGGGTACTTAATTTGTATAGGACTTTTTCTAATGGTAGGGAGTTAGCAAGGCCAGTAGTAACTAGGTTTGCTACCTCTTATCTCACATTGAAGTCCATTTTGGATCAAAAGATAGCTCTCCAGTCTATGTTTGCATCAGAAGAATGGGCTACAAGTACTTATGCTCTTGGATTTGATGGTGTAGCAGTAAGGGAGATTATTTTGGAAGATTCAAGGTTTTGAAAATCTTTAACTTATTGCTGCACTTGTGTCTCTCCACTTGTGAAAGTCCTTAGACTTGTGGATGGTGATTCGAAGCCACCCATGGGTTATATCTATGAAGCCATGGATAGAGCGAAAGAGCAAATAGCTAAAAAATTTCAAAATGTAGAGAATAGATATAAGAAAGTGTGGGAACTCATAGACAAACGTTGGGACTATCAACTCCAAAGACATCTTCATGATGTTGGATACTATCTTAATCCTAGGTAATATTTTTTATTTATATTATTATTTATATTATGTTGGATACTATATTTATACTAGTATATCACTGATCAAAGCTTATCAAAATTTATAGGTTTCATTATGAAACAAGTTTCAATACAGATCTTGAGGTGATGACTGGTTTGTACAAAGTGATGGATAATGTAGATAAATATGGAGAAGTAAGCAGAGAAGAAGAGAACACGGTGGTTCTCGTATGCTTTCATATATACCAAATAAAATGTTTTAATAGAATATATAGAAGATGAGAGACAGAAATCAAAACAAATCAAAACCTGAAAAACAGAAAATCAGGGATTGATTTATTCTCTCCTAAAACATAGGAAATCTGTTCCCCTAACTTATTCTGAAGATAAATCTGTTTCCCTAACTTATTCTGAAGATAAAAACAAATCCTAACTTTCCTAAAATATCAACACTCCCCCTCAAGTTGGTGCAAAGATATCTATCATGCCCAACTTGCTAACTTGAAGTTCAAATGGCTGTCTTAACAGCCCTTTAGTCAGCACGTTTGCCGCTTGCTGTGAAGTAGGTACAAAAGGAGTGCAAATTATTCCCTCTTCAAGTTTTTCCTTTATGAAATGTCTATCAATCTCAACATGTTTCGTCCTGTCATGTAGAACTGGGTTATGAGCAATGCTGATAGCTGCCTTGTTATCACAATACAACTTCATCGGAAAACTCACAGGTCTCTTAAGTTCTTCTAAAACCTTTTTTAGCCAAAGAACTTCACAAATTCCTTGAGCCATTACTCTAAATTCAGCCTCTGCACTACTTCTAGCAACAACACTCTGCTTCTTACTCATCCAAGTGACTAAATTGCGCCATAGAAACGTGCAGCACCCAGAAGTTGACTTTCTATCTGTAGTAGATCCTGCCCAATCAGCATCGGTATACACCTCAACTCCTCTCTCATCGTTTTTCTTGAAGAAGAGTCCTTTACCTGGTGTGCCTTTTAGATACCGAAGGATTCGATACACAGCTTCAAGATGAACTTCATAAGGGGAATGCATAAATTGGCTCACCATGCTGACAGCAAAAGCAATGTCAGGACGAGTGTGTGATAGATAAATCAATCTTCCAACCAACCTTTGATATCTTCCCGTGTCAACAGGTACACCATCTTTGACTTCTCCATGCTTAGAATTTACTTCTATTGGAGTATCTGAAGGTTTACACCCACTCATCCCAGTTTCTTTCAAGAGATCAAGGATGTACTTCCGTTGTGACACCACTATGCCCTTTTTTGATCTTGCCACTTCCATTCCAAAAAAGTACCTTAGTTGGCCTATGTCTTTAATCTCGAATTCCTTGGCTAGGCTCTACTTAAGTCTGCTCATCTCTTCTATATCATCTCCAGTCAAGATTATGTCATCTACATAGACAATCAAAACTGAAACTTTGTCCTTGGTGGAACTTTTGATAAAAAGAGTATGATTAGATTGCCCTTGACTATATCCTTGGCCTTTAACAAATCGTGCGAATCTTTCAAACCATGCTCTGGGAGACTGTTTGAGCCTGTATAGAGATTTGTTTAGCTTGCATACCTTAGTTCCAAATTTTTCAGAGAAACCAGGCGAAGGCTCCATATATACTTCTTCTTCTTCCAAATCTCCATTCAAGAAAGCATTTTTCACATCTAACTGATTCAGAGGCCAATCAAGATTAGCTGCAATTGATAAAAGTACCCGAACAGTATTTAGCTTAGCAACAAGGGAAAATGTCTCAGAGTAATCCACTCCATATGTCTGAGTAAAGCCTTTAGCTACTAGGCGAGCCTTGTACCTTTCCAAGGATCCATTTGAGTTGTATTTTACAGTGAAAACCCACTTACAACCAACAGGTGTCTTCCGACATGGTAGATCTGCTTTCTCCCAAATAGCATTCTTCTCCAGAGCTCTCATCTCCTCAAGAACAACTTCTCTCCACTCAGAAACATTTAGAGCCTCTTGGATATTATTAGGAATAGCTACACTAGATACTTGTGAGATAAAGGCACAATATGAAACTGAAAGATTATTGTCGGATAAAAAATTTGACAAGGGATGTTTTGTACAAAACCTAACACCTTTCCTAAGAGCAATGGGAAGATCAAGTTGACTTGAAGAATGTGACTTAGAAATACCTGGAGCATTATTTTCAGAAGACTTTGAAGAATTATCATGATCTAACCTCTGATTAGATTCTTGGTGATGCTGCAGAATGATGACTCTCCTTTTCTATGCTTGATATTCCTTTGAATAAACAAGACCTTTAAACCATTTCGCACACATCTCTGTAGTTTTAGCATTTATATTTTGAGATGGCATTTGAATATTAGAGGATTCATCATTTTCAACATTTAATTCATTTAATTCATCAATTCCATTCTCAACATTTACAACAACAACAACAACAACCAAGCTTTTTCCCACTAGGTGGGGTCGGCTACATGGATCAAACGATGCCATTGTGCCCTATCATAAACCAAGTTTTCAGATATGTTATTCAGATCGAAATCTTTTTTAATCATTTCACCTATAGTCTTTCTTGGTCTTCCTCTACTTCTAGCTATTGGGCTATTATCTACCTGATCTACTCTTCTTACAAGGGCTTCTAAGGGTCTTCTCCTTACATGTCCAAACCACCTAAGGCGAGATTCTCCCATCTTTTCCACAACAGGTGCTACCCCTACTTTCTCTCTAATGCATTCATTTCTAATCCTATCTTGTCTTGTATGGCCACACATCCAACGCAACATCCTCATCTCCGCTCCATGACACCGATCTTATGCTCTTGTTGGCTTTTTACTTTTGACATTCAAGCACCATACAACATCGCAGGCCTTATAGCTGTGCGGTAAAATTTACCCTTAAGTTTGAGAGGCACTTTTCTATCACAAATAACTCTTGAAGCACTCCTCCATTTCATCCATCCAGCTTGAATCCTATGGTTTACATCTCCCTCTATCTCTCCATCATTTTGTATGATAGATCCAAGATACCTAAATTGTGTGACTTGTGGTATTGTATGATCTCCAATTTTCACCGCTAAGCTATCATTAACACGCCTCTTACTGAACTTACATTCCATATACTCCGTCTTACTCCTACTTATACGAAGGCCATGTTCTTCCAAAGTTCGTCTCCATAGCTCTAACTTCTCATTTGTTTCCTCTCTCGACTCTCCAACTAAGACTATATCATCTGCAAAAAGCATGCATTGTGGCACCGGCTCTTGGATATGCGTAGTAAGCACATCCAAGACTAAGGTAAAAAGATATGGACTCAAAGCTGACCCTTGGTGCAGTCCTATAGTTATAGGAAAATCTTCTGTGGCCCCACCCTGTGTTCTCACACTAGTTTTAGCCCCATCATACATATTTTGGATTGCTAGAATATAGGCGATACGAACTCCTTTCTTCTCCAAAGCCTTCCACAAGACCTCTCTCGGTACCCTATCGTAGGCTTTTTCCAGATCAATGAAAACCATGTATAGGTCTTTTTGCTTCCTCCGATACCTCTCCATTAATCTTCGTAGAAGATAGATTGCTTTCATGGTTGACCTCCCAAGCATAAAACTAAATTGATTCTCTGAAATATGAGTCTCTTGTCTTAATCTCCGTTCAATTACTCTTTCCCATAACTTCATGGTATGACTCATGAGCTTAATTCCTCTGTAATTTGCACAGTTTTGTATATCTCTCTTATTCTTATAAATAGGGATTAAAGTGCTTCTCCTCCATTCGTTTGACATTTTCTTAGACCTCATTATCTCGTTAAACAGCTTTGTGATCCAACTTATACCTTTCTCTCCTAGGCACTTCCATACCTCAATAGGTATATTATCCGGTCCGATCGCTTTTCCATTATCCATCCTCTTCAATGCTTCTTTTACCTCAAACTCCCTGATTCTATGATAAAAGGTTTTATTTTGGTCCTCCTCTCTAGTGTTTAGAATGTCCGAGTCCCCTAAAGTCTCATTCTCAACATTTGAGTCAAAAAATAAATCAGAACCATCAAGAAAAACATCTTCATTAGTGTTGCTCTCCCCTTGAAGATGGGAATTGCTATAGTATGGAGTTCCTTCAAAGAAAGTAACATCCATGGAAATAAACATTTTTTTCAAAACAGGATCAAAACATTTGTAACCTCTTTGATTAGAATGATAGCCAACAAAAATACATTTATGTGCCTTTGGATCAAGTTTTGAGCGTTTTGGGTCATGATTATGAACAAAAGTCATACTGCCAAAAACTTTTAAGGGAATATTTGTTGTAAGCCAAGTATGCGGAAAATAATTCATAAAAACTTGTAAGGGAGTTTCAAAGTCTAAAATCCTTGTAGGAAGTCTATTAATCAAGTAAGTGGCTGTTAAAACAGCATCTCCCCACAAATACTTAGGAACTTTAGTTCTAAAACTTAAAGCTCTAGTGACTTCTAGGAGATGTTTGTTCTTTCTTTCAGTCACCCTATTTTGTTGAGGTGTATTATTACATGAACTTTGGTGAACAATACCTTTCTCAGCAAAAAAACTCCCTAACACATTATTAAAAAACTCCTTTCCATTATCACTTCGAAAAATTTTAATCTAAGTCTGGAATTGTGTTTGAACCATATTATAGAAATTTTTAAACACAATTTCAGTATCAGATTTATCTTTCAACAGAAAAACCTAAGTGACCCTAGTATGATCATCAATAATAGTAATGAACCATCGTTTTCCAGAAAAAGTTGCCACTCTAGAGGGACCCCAAACATCACTATGAATCATGGTAAATGGTTCAGATTTTTTATATGGTTGAGATGGAAACACTGGTGTTTTGCTAATTCACATGATTCACACTGAAAAGACACATGATTTTTATTCATAAATAACTTTGGGAACAAATGCTTTAAATATTGAAAATTAGGATGCCTTAAACGATCATGCTATAACATAATTTCACTGTCACTAGGTACAGAAATAGAATTAAAACAAGTCTGCTGGTCTTGCCTTCCAAAGGTTGATCCTTGATGGAGAAAATAGAGGCCACCATCCTGTTTAGCACCCCTAATCATCTTCCCCTAGGTTAAATCTTGAAATTCATAATGGGAGGACCAAAAATTAGCTTGGCAGTTATGATCAAAGGTTAATTTACTGACAGATAGGAGATTATAGGATAGATGAGGGACATGCAGAACATTGTTAAGAGTAAGAGAAGAGGAAATAGGTACAGTTCCTTTTCCAGCAACAGTGGTAAAGGAACCATCTATAATTTTTACCTTTAGATTCCCTGCACAAGGTGTATATGATGAAAAAAATTGCAAAGTACTAGTCATATGATCAGTGGCACCTGAATCTAATATCCAAGAGTCATTAGATTTTGTACAAGCAATAGCTGCAGTAAAGAGATTACCTGACTGAGCTAAAGAACAAGATGGATTAGAGTTTCCGAAAGATTGAGATTGAAACATTTTATATAAATGCTCTATTTGTTCCTTTGTGAAGGGAAGAGATTCTCAGGATGATTGCTGCCCTGGTTCCAAATTGCTTACTTGGAAAGCCCTGACAGCTCCCCCTGAACTGTGATCACCACTCATTTTTTTCTTGGGATTTGCTGGTTTACCATTTAGTTTCCAGCAGGTTTCCCTAATATGCCACGGTCTTCTACAATGATCACACCAAGGCCTCTACTTTCCTCCTCGCTTTTCTCCATCTGAGGTTGCACCTACACCACGGACCACAAGAGTCGATCCCTCATTATCTATGTTGATTTCATTGGGATGCATCATCACTTGCCTCCGAGCTTCTTCTCTACGCACCTTTGAGAAGACTTCTCTGATGGTTGGCAGAGGTTTTCACCCTAAGATGCGACCTCTTACTTCATCAAGATCCCTATTCAGTCCTGCCAAGAAAACAAACACCCGACTTCTTTCTTTCTTCTTATACTAGGCATTGTCATTCGGACTCTCCCATGTTTCATCATCAAAGAAATCCAGCTCCTGCCAAACAATCATCATCTCATTATAGTATGTTGTCACTTCACGTGCCCCCCTGCTGCATCTTCCACATTCAAGTGTTCAATTCGAACAATTGGGAGTGATTGTCTAGATCAGAATAGGTCTCCCTTACGGCTTCCCACACATCGCGAGCCGTGGGCAAGAACATAAAGGGTTTTCCAATCACCAGATCCATAGAATTGATTAACCACGCCGTAACCATTGAGTTTTCGGAATGCCACTGCCGGTATTTTGGATCGGTGATGGCTGGTGGTTTCACTTCACTATTCAAATAGTCGAGTTTCCCCTTGCCGTCGATCACCAAGCGCACGGACTGAGACCACTCAAGGTAATTCTTTCCATTCAATTTATGAATGGTAATCTGCAGAGAGTTCTCAGACATAGAAGCTCCGGCCGTCTGCTGATTTCCTCCCGCCGAAGTCATTACGCCACTGCTAGCATCCAAAGGGGTCGAACCGAAGCCAACCATGGCGGCCTTAAAGTTCATGATTGGAACCTTAAAGCTCTTGATACCATGTAGATAAATATGGAGAAGTAAGCAGAGAAGAAGAGAACACAGTGGTTCTCGTATGCTTTCATATATATCAAATAAAATGTTTTAATAGAATATATAGAAGATGAGAGAACAGAAATCAAAACAAATCAAAACCTAAAAAATAGAATATCAGGGATTGATTTATTCTCTCCTAAAACATAGGAAATCTGTTCCCCTAACTTATTCTGAAGATAAATCTGTTTCCCTAACTTATTCTGAGGATAAAAACAAATCCTAACTTTCCTAAAATATCGACATATAAGTTGGCTCCGGATATAGAGATAAGGGTGAAAATCATTTCCCAACTTGATAAGTTTGACAAGGCAGAGGGAATGTTTGGATATGACTTAGTAGTGGCAACTAGAGATAAGATGCAGCCTGGTATATTTTCTTGCTAATATGGCTGGCTGCCTGTGCTCAGTCTTCATTTTGTTTATATCTTATTCTTATTTAGTGTATTTTTTATTTTTTGTTAGCTATATGGTGGAGTAGTTTTGGAGTAGAATACAAGGAGTTGCAAACTTTTGCCATACGTGTTCTGAGTCTCACTTGTAGTGCTACGGGGTGTGAAAGGAATTGGAGTGTGTTTGAACACATTCACTCTAAGAAGAGAAACCACTTAGAGCAACAAAGACTAAATGCACTTGTATTTGTTAAATACAATCTTAACCTTGAGTCAAGGCAGAAGATAAGAAAGGATAAGGGAGAGACATATGATCCTATTTGTCTTTCGGATATGAAATCTGATGATGAATGGATCACAAAAAGAGAGGAGCCTTGCCAAAATGATTTAGAGCTGCAAGCATTAGATAAATCTTGCATGGATGTCCAAGAGTGCTTTAATATTGAAGAAGGAGCTCCAAGTAAAAAGAGAAAAAAAGGTAGAGTTGTGAAACCTCCTAGTCTACTACATCTATTGATCCAAATTCTTATAACTTCTATTACATTACAAATTTACAATTTATATGTATTCCATGTTTATGACCAAGAAACCTTAATGCCGTGACCGTGAGCAACAAGAACAAGGGAAAAAGCATACAAATTGGTGAAGTTGAAGGTGGTGGTGGTGGTGAAAATGGAGATGAACAGGATGAAGAGGTGGCTATGGTTAATGATGACACTCAAGCTAATCAAGAAGACTTTGATAATCCTGACCTTGAAGGGGAGGAGAATTGAAGATATATAGATTATAGATTATTTAGTAATTAGTATTGATATTGACTATTTATTATTTCGAATTAGAAACTTTTTTGCATCAATTTGGAATGACTTAACTATATTTAAGTTATAACTTATGCGTAATGCGTTTACTTATGACTTATGTTATGGCTTATGATGATTTTATTTAAGTATTTATTTGAGACTTTTTAAGTGTTTTTTTTTTATGTTTTAGGTGTGTAAATGTATATTTAAGTCTATAGAAAGAAGGAATGTTGGAATGTATGAATATTATTCCTTGAATATTTCTGTACAGATAAGGTTACAATATATATAGGCTAAAGCTATTAATTGCTATCCTAAAAATAAGGGAGAAAAATCAGCCCTAATAAAAACAAGAATAAGAAACGTATCTGTACATATCTGATATTAATGTTAATATATTACAACACTCCCCCTCAAGCTGGTGAGTGAATATCAATCATTCCCAGCTTGCAAGTAAGACTTTGAAATCGCTCTGTGGGAAGTCCCTTGGTGAAGACATCTGCTAATTGGTGCTCTGAAGAGACATACTCTGTAGTTATAAGGCCATCATCTAATTTTTCCTTGATAAAATGGCGATCAATCTCTATATGCTTTGTTCGATCATGTTGAACCGGGTTGTGAGCAATGCTGATTGCCGACTTGTTATCACAAAGTAACCTCATAGGAGCTTCATACTTTATCTTGAGATCATCGAGTATGATTCTCATCCATAACAGTTCATAAATTCCTTGTGCCATAGCTCGAAATTCAGCCTCTGCACTTGACCTTGCAACCACATTCTGTTTCTTACTTCTCCAAGTCACCAAGTTTCCTCCTAAAAACATGCAGTAACCTGAGGTAGACCACCTGTCGACAACTGACCCGGCATAATCTGCATCTGTATAGGTTTCAATGGTCAATGTTTGTTCTTTCCAAAATAGAAGTCCTCTTCCCGGGTTTGTCTTCAAATACTGAAGAATTCTATTCACAGCTAGCATATGTCTCTCACGAGGATCATGCATGAACTGGCTAACCACACTGACAAAGATAGGCTATGTCAGTGCGTGTGAGACAAATATATCGCTTTTCCCACAAGTCTCGATATTATGTCTTATCCACCTTGGGCTCTCTTCATTGTTTCCAATCCTATGATTTTGTTCAATAGCGCCCCCGTGGTTTTGCAACCTAGCTTACCTGTTTCCTTTAGAAGATCCAGGACATATTTCCTTTGGGAAATAAAGATGCCTTGTTTGGAATAGGCAACCTCTATCCCAAGGAAGTACTTCAGCTTCCCCAAGTCCTTCATTTCAAACTGTGCAGCTAATTTTTCTTTTAAGACCTGTTTCTCAACCTCATCATCACCAGCAATGATCATGTCATCAACATAAACCAGAAGAAGTGTAAGCTTGCCTTCTTTGGAATGTTTTATAAAGAGGGTATGATCTCCCTGGCTCTGCCTATAACCTAAGGACACCATAGTATTGGTGAACCTCCCAAACCAAGCACGAGGAGACTGCTTGAGTCCATATAAGGCCTTCCTTAACTTGCACACCATATTCCCTCCACCGGTAGGTCCATATCCTGGTGGAATGTCCATATATACTTCCTCTTCCAAATTCCCATGGAGAAAAGCATTTTTAACATCAAATTGGTGCAAGTCCCATCCAAAGTGTGCTGCCAAGGAGAGAATGATCCTGACTGTGTTCATCTTTGCTACTGGGGCAAATGTTTCCTCATAATCAATCCCATATGTCTGAGTATACCCTTTTGCAACCAGCCTTGCTTTGTACCTGTCTAGAGTACCATCAGACCGATATTTCACTGTGTAAATCCATCTGCACCCAACTATCCTTTTGTCCTTCGGCTTCTCAACAATTTCCCAGGTCTCATTCTTGTTTAAAGCACTCATTTCTTCATGCATGGCTTGAACCCAATTCTTATCCATTAATGCTTCTTGTACTGAAGTAGGGACTCTGGTAGAATCTATTGTTGAAATAAAACTCGATGCTGTACTGATAGGTTTTTAGTGGACACATACTGAGATATGGGGTATTTTGCACAAGTTCTTCTGGCTTTTCTTAAGGCTATTGGCAAGTCATCAGGGTTAGGTTCACAAATATCATGTAAAGAATTATTCAAAGGCTCAGAATCAGGAATGCTTACCTCTGGTTCGGGCGACTGAAGTTGCTGTTGGACCAGGTTGGGTTTTTTCCGATAATACACCTGCTTGTATCGATCTTTAGGTGTCTCTGAAGTACCAGAAGATGATGCCACATCCTTTATCAGAGGAGGGATAGATGACTCAGTAGATTCAACTAGAAGAGGAACAAAAGATGACTCAAGAGACTCAGCTTCTTGACCACTCTCCCCCTGAAGCTGAGGACGAAGGTGAAAAGACTCGGACTCATGAAAAGTGACATCCATGGAGACATAGACACGACGACTTTGAGGATGATAACATTTGTACCCCTTTTGTCAGTGCATACCCTATGAAGATACATTTGACAAATTTCTAGGATCCAACTTACCACGATATTGACTATGGATATGAACAAAGGCAACACAAACAAAGACACGACACGGAGATTCTTCATGGTAGGAACGGAAGGGAAGAAGGAAGTCATGACTTGCACAGACTAAGACCATCCAAGACACGGGAGGGCAATCTGTTTATCAAGTATGCGGCAGTTAAGACAGCTTCCCCCCAATAAGACTTAGGGACAGACATTTGGAATAAAAGAGCTCTTGCAATTTCTAGGAGATGACGGTTCTTTCTTTCTGTAACCCCATTTTGTTGGGGAGTATCAACACAAATTAACTCATGTAACACACCATGTTCTTTAAGGAATTTTGTGAAATGTTGATTCACATATTCCTTGCCATTATCAGATCGTAACCGTTTTATAGAAATATCCATGTGACCCTAGTGCAGTCATCAATAAATGAAACAAACCATTTTGCACCAGATATATTAGAATTAGAGGAAGGTCCCCACACATCAGAATGAATAAGATCAAAAGATTCAATACTTTTATTATTATTTGGAGAAAAAGTTGTGCGATGGTGTTTATGGCCCGACAAACATCACAAAGAAAAGACTCAACAGACTCATTGGTAAATAATTGCGGAAATAAAGACCTAAGAAGACTGAAAGGAGGATGACCAAGGCGTTTGTGGTGAAGCCATATCTGAGATGTAGCAGAAGCGGAACTTGTCGCATGATTGGATGTGGACATCATCGGACTAGTACAACCATGAGGCCGATGTAGAACATATAACCCTCCCTGTTCCTTAGCAACCCCAATCGTCCTCCCCGTGGTAAGATCCTGAAACACACAATGAGAGAAAAAGAAGGTCACTGTACAGTTTAAATCTGTGGTAAGCTTATGAATAGAAATAAGGTTATTAGACAAATGAGGGACATAAAGCACATTATGTAAAGGAAGGGAAGGGTGAAGTGAAATAGTACCACATCCTAAAACAGGGACATGGGATCCACTAGCAACCGTGATGTGATGCTTACCAGATAATTTAGAGTAAGTGGAAAAATATGAGGGATGAGGGTCATATGATCGGTAGCACCGAGTCAATAATCCGAGATCCTCAGATACAGTACTAGAAACATTAAAGGAAAAAGAGCTTAAATTCTTACCAGTCATGGTTAGAGAACAAGTGCCAGAAGGCTTACTCATAGAGTCCAAGAGAGTGCGCAAACGATCCAACTCGGCTTTACTAAGCGCCGGAATGGCCTCCCCAGATGGTGGTGCAGAGACCTCTTCACCCTCAATAACCAAGTCGGACACTGTCTGATTAACTTGCCTTTGTTGACTGCCTTTAAAACCCCCAGAGCGACCAAGAACCTTATCTCTGCCATGGAGTTTAAAACAAGTGTCCTTAGTGTGACCAGACTTCTTGCAAAAGGACACCATCGCTCGTCACGTTTGGCGGACGACTTCCAAGAAGATGAGCCGTGTCTTTCGGATGATAACCCACCAATAGGACCTTTGCCGGTGGCCAAAGCGGAACCATCACCGGAATTACCATTATTCAACATGACCGCCCGACGACTCTCTTCCCCCCTAACTGTAGAACACCTCGGAGAGAGAAGGAAGCTTGTCCTTACCTAAAATCGAACCCGAATAGGATCATACTCGAAATTCAACCCGAGAGAAACTTAAAGACCCGTCCACGCTCAATAAACTTGGTTAAAGTAGCAGAATCCTCAGTGCATTTCATCTTGAGATCCTGGTTTTGATCCAGCTTAATCCATAAACCATTCAGAGTACCATAATAATCAGTGACAGAAAGAGATCCTTGCTTGGTATTAAAAATGGTGTTTTCTAAATCATAACACGCAGCAATATCTTGTTTTATAGAATAGGTTTGACTCAAACTATCCCAAATTTCACGTGCAGAAGTAAAAAACATACAATTCTTACTGATATCAGGTGTCATAGAGTTCCATAGCCAAGTCATAATCAAAGAATCTTCATTATCCCAAATGTCAAACTGTGGGTCATCGGCCTTCGGAGGATCCCCGACAATGTGCGACAACTTCCGACGACCCTTGAGAGTGGTGAAAATAACCTGGGCCCATTGGAGATAATTCTTACCATTGAGGTGATAAGTAGAGTGTAACACTGGAAGATCATGGGGATTCAGGGCTGCAACGGCCACCAGAGGCGTTGAAACGACAACCGGAGGCGGCGTATTGATGGTGGAGGACTGGGTGTCTACTGTAGACATGTCGGTTGGACCCGAAAATGGTCAAAAAGTAACGGGGAGGAGCCGACGAGCAGAACAGCGGTGGTCGCGGGTGAACGGCGGTCTAGAGGGCAGCGCGTGGCTCCTATGCGCGTACAGTGCAGCGGCGAGGTGGCGACGCGTGGCTGATCGGTTTGGGATGGGCCTTTCGGTGGTGGCCGGAAACAAGCCGACAAGTAGTCCGGCGGTGGTGGTGAGGCAAAAAAAGGCGGTGACAGGTGGTTGGTGGTGGTTTTACGGCAGCAATAAGGCTGCAAAGGAAGGAGGAGACAGCAGTAAGGCTGCTCAAAACGAAGAAAAAACAAAGGCAAGCCCTAGGAACGACCTAGGCTGCTGATACCATATAGAAAGAAGGAATGTTGGAATGTATGAATATATTCCTTGAATATTTCTGTATAGAGAAGGTTACAATATATATAGGCTAAAGCTATTAATTGCTATCCTAAAAATAAGGGAGAAAAATCAGCCCTAATAAAAACAAGAATAAGAAACGTTTCTGTACATATCTGATATTAATGTTAATATATTACAACAAAGTCTTTTATTGATGTGTTTATGAATCATACGATTCGATACGATTCACGATTCACGATTCGAAAATTGGGCAAATGATTCTTGATACGATTCACGATTTTACAACTATGCCTTCAGAAGTTAAGTTTTCATAGACTATGTCAGTGTATTCGGCCCAAAGATTTATGAAATGAGAGTAAAATTCAAAGATAGAGAGACTGTCCTGATGAAAGATGGTGATTTCGTGTTCAAGCTGGAATCTGCGAGTGGTGTTATTCTGACTGTAGATTTTCTTCAGGTAGGCCCACATATTGGCTGCAGTCTTGAAAGGTGAAGATTGAGGACGATGTTAGGATCAACAAAGCCTATGATCCATGCCATGACTTGAGCATCTTTTACCTCCCACTGGGCATGTTCAGCCTTGTGTGTGTCTTTATTAGGAGCAGGGTTGCTGCCATCAATATGACCCCAAAGGTCCTTACCTTTGACAAATATCTGGAATTGGAATGCCTAGGCTGAGTAGTTCCTGCCATTAAGACGAACCAACAAGACGTCATATTTTTTCGTAGACCTGAGGCTAAGAAAAGATTGTTCACGAAGAACCAATTCTGGACTAGGAATGATTCGAGAAAGGGACCAAGAAAAACGTAGTCTGAACTAGGAGAGAGCTGAGAGAGAAAAAGGACAAGAGACGTAGAATTTCTGGCTAGGCTAGGCTAGGATCGTAAGCCAGTCTGATACCATGTTAAACTCAGAAAAATGAAGGCAAAATTGTTTTCTTTATCTCTCTTGAATGTTTACAATGAAGGTAATATATAGGTAGTTGTACATAAGAATTAGTTCCTAGAAAACAAGCTAATCACTCCTAGAAATAAGTAACCCTAAACACTAAAAACAATGTAAGAGGCCACCGTCCAAGTGGCCACCATCCAAGGAGCCACCGTCCAAGGACTCCTAACTGAAGGGTTTTCTACACCTAATTAAGGAGAGAATTTGCCAATCAATTCCGTTGACAAGTGTTAGAAGATATTATGTTATTAGTCTTAGTGTTAATAGGCTTGGACTTATACACCTAAGTATTAGTATAAATAGGAGTACTAGGTTATGGAATTGTATCACATCTCATCTTATCAATAATATATTCAGTGTTTTAGAGTTAGCTATTTTTATCTCTTTTGCCTTCTCCCTAACCCTAATCCTATAATTCTTCAACAATAGTCAAGTAATCCTAATTTTAAAATAGAAATTTTAACCTATTCTTATAATATCTTAGTCAATTAAACTACTAAAGTACTAAGAGATGCTCAAATTATGATGAATTCCCAACACATAATTCCTTACTCCTATTAAGTACACATATTATAAATATTACATTCCTATACTCTATTATTTCTATCCCATATTACCCTGATGGCATTAACTACCCTAAAAATGTTTATATCAATGATTGTGTGAATACCATGAGAAATACAATTTTTCTATCCAAAAAAATTACATAATCAGCTACTTGATTTCTATTAGACATAACAAATTTTTAAATGTAGGATAATATGGAGCAAATGCCCTGATTACTTAGTTACCTCACATATTATGACATCATCAGGACTACTATTATTGTGTAACTTTTGATGCCATTCCTCCATCATGCCTGTTTTGCAGTCATTATTTTTCTGAAAGGCAACATACAAGTATGATTTATTATGCAAGGACAACAATTTTATTTCTGCAAACAAATATATTTTATATACCTGAATCAAAAGAATTTCATCACGGATTCTCTGACCAGCATCGCCCTGACCTCCACGACCAACACATGCCATTATTAGTCTCACAATCTCCCTATCACTTGACTGGCTCAAGTATATTCTTTGCAATAAATTGGTAAACCTGTCTTGCGCTTCACTAATTTCACTGCAAATTAATTAAATTCATTATTTTCACATGCAACAGATAGGCTTGTGATAACAACTATGATTAGTATTACTGCACATACAACAGTAAGTTTGGGAAAGACAAACATGAACAAGTTGACAAAAAGTCAAAATACATTATGAAAATGGGCTAAGGCAAATTATTAATTGGACCAGCAGCAACTACAATTATTCAAAATGCAATGCTAAATTATAAGTATTGAAAGAGAGAATGTTTGACAGAAATTGTGTGTGAGAGCTGCACACTTGATCTCTTACTTATAGCTTGATTAGAATCAATCAATGGAGTAATCAAGGAGCTAATTAGGATCTAATCAATAGCTAATTTACAGCCCAATCACTAGCTAACAATTAGCAAACATCATAATCACAGTCGACCATATATTTTAACATAGCTAATATTCTAACAACAAGCTTATATTCAATTTTTTGTCACTCTGTAATTTGGCTTAAGCCAACCCCACCTAATGGGATAAGGCTTGGTTGTTGTTGTGTAATTGGGTTTAATTGCATTATTAATTTATTCTAACTCTTTTTGAAGCCTCATGTTTCCAGGTTTAAATCATTGGAAGTGAAATTCAAAAAATTACAAAAATCATAGCCTTGATATCAAGAGAAATATGGTGATATCAGCTTCTTTGTTAGTCATTAGGCAACAGCCAAATCATTTCAAAATTCAAACAAGCCATGATTCTAAGTCACTGAAGCAAACATTCAGACATCTCTGAATTAAATTTGTATTTTCCCGAACATAGGTTGCTTAAAAAGTATATCATGAAAATGGTGCATACAAATATTTTTAATCTAAAGAAGAAAAGATTATTTATGCTTCACTTATAACAAATCCTAAGTGAAATTGAACAGGATAATCCAAAGTCCAAACAAAATAGTCCATTTAGTGAGAAACACCAGTGCTATAACTATTACACAATGATATGAAGCAAGAAGAACTTCTATGGAGTCAAATCATATCAAGAAAGTAATTAATTTGTAAAAAAGGTGAAAGAATAATTATTTACCGAGGTTTCACATTAAAATTCTTATTCCATGTGAGATGCCTGCATGCCACGAACCTGAACCAAACTAATATTCCAATCAGCCCCAGTTCCCCTTCAGTTTTGCAACGCTCTGTCAGCTCTGTGGCAATATTGAACCTGAGAAAAATTAAACACATCAAAGAATAATTTCAGCATACAAGTACGATATATATTTGTTTATAGAAAATGAAATATATCAAATTTAAGAGAAGGAAAGTACACCAAAGGTGATGGATAAGGTATCTTCAAAAAACATTTAAGAAAAAAAAAAAAAAGAAGAGGAAAGCTAAGAATATCCATATTACAATGTTCATTGCCTTTCCTTTCCTGTAAGTCTTTCTAATAATCATATTTCAATGCTCTCTTACCTATGTGTGTCACTGGACAAAGAAGTCGCTAGGAAGTACCTCTGATAATTATCATAAATTTTCTTTCAATGTAAATGAAATAGAAGGTTTTGTTAAACACCTGAGTTTAGTATCATAGTCTCACCTGTGCATCAAGGATCTCTCAGCCTCTTTCTCTCTTTGAGAAATTTCATCCAGTAACCATAAGACAACCTCTTTTGCATCTCTATTAAACTGCATGCAAGTTTTTTCAGTTCAAAAAATGCTCAAAATATTAAGTTACATATTTCATTCAACTGCAAAAAGCAAAGTTTTAGGGCTCTGCGACTATAGTAGGAACAAAAATTATATCATTAAATCAATATGTACAGTCTAGGCGTTTATATAAAAAGAGAAAACATTGTATCAGAAGTTTCCATTAGAACTATATCGAATATTAAGGACCATTTATGAATAGCCTTGGCTTGTAATAACAATATTCTAGTTTTAGTGGAAGAAAGTGACACTTTTATGAATTTTTTTCCCCCTTAAGTTCTTTGAGGCTATCACTGGTTTCAAGGTTAATTTGGTAAGAGCAGTGTGGCTGGTTGAATCTGGTCCTCAAATTCTTTCTTCCTATGCATCTTTGGCTGGTTGTCAAACCTTGTAGTGGCCTATTACTTTTTTGTCAGTACCTTTCAGTGGTAATCCACAAGCTAATTTGGATCCTGTAGTTCGAAAGGTTGCTTTCTATTCTTTGGGTAGTTTGATTATGCTTATTCAAACATGTTTGTCCAGTATTCCCCTATCACCTCTCTTCTATGCACAATTGACCCATCAAAATTATTTTTTTCAACTTTCATAGGAAATTGAGTGATAATGAAACTAGTGAACTAGAGTCCTTACAGCTTTTACTTGATTATATTCATCTCTCCCCTAATCCAAACGGGAGAATTTGAAATTTGGATTCTTCTAATGCATTTTTTTTCAAGCTTTTTTTATTTATTTAAGTTTCTAATCTGCTCTCCCCAATCACCAAAGTTTCTTCCTTGGCAATCCCATCAAAAAGTCCAAAACTCCCTTAAAGCAAGTCTTTCATTTGGAAGGAGATTAGAAAGCCTTACTGACTTATTGTTTTTTTTTTTGAGCCATTTTGGCTTGCTATTTTCTTTTCTTTTCTCTTTTTCTTATCCTCCCCCTAGATGTAAATTCTCTCCTTTCTTTCTATTAATATATTATTCTTTTATCCAAAAAAAATTATTATATTTTAAGATATCTTTTTTCTTTGGTAAATTGAGGTTTCTATATTGATAAATTTGGTGGCATTTGAATACTATATTCGAGACAATATAAAGCACACAGGATGGATAAAATAAGTAACACCTTTAAGAATTGATATTGGAGCAATTCTCAACCTTTTTATCAACTAGACACAACACACACCACCGTGCATGCAAGAAAGAATTGCAGTTGATAGGACGAACAAATGCAAGAATTGCAAAGAAAAAAAAATTGAGTAGTGGTGGGATCAAGCAAAGAATTAGCTGGCAGGATTCAATGAAGCCAGGCAGGGATCATGGAAACATAATTGAAATGCAATCTTAAAACAAGCAACGTTACAATGTGAATACAAATGACTGTTAAATGCAATTAATTACATGATGTTCTAAATTCTAATTTATTAAAAAATCCCAATTTTTCAGAAACTTTTTAATTGCATGCAGGTAAGTGGGTAAAAATGTGGAACTATAGCCCTGCATATTCAAGCATATATTCAATACGAAAATGTTATATTAAAGAAGAAATATGAAAATTACCTTTTCAGTTGGATTGATTGGTTTAAGCTCAGCAAAGAAGTTTGCCCCATTGTTTTTAATCCAAATTCCACCTGTCCAGATGACAAACTGAATACCAGCAAAATTCCTTTTCTGCAAATTAACATCTACAATCTTTTTTTTTTTTTTTTTTTTTTAGGGGGGGGGGGGGAGGAGGTAAAAAGGAGTATGGTCAGTATGTGCAGTAATCTATAATAAATACACGCTAGTCCACAATAGAATGACCATGAAACAATGCCCTTGCATAAATTACCTGAAAAGATCCATTTCCTGTAAACTTATCTGTAAAATAACTTTGACACGCTCCAGAAACCAGTTTTGAGTTTTCGGGCCATATCTCTTGTGGTGGCACCTTCACATTGCAGCAATATCAGATAATGAAATGAAAAAAATGTATGTAACTGCAACAACAGAGCCTTAAGAAAATGAAATCATAGAACTCACCAGCCATTCACTTGGAGACAACTTAGATACACCCCAGTGAAGCACCGTAGTACCTTTTGTATTTGCAGCAATGAAAATGTGGTTGTTGCCACTGATGTTTTTTGAAAATACCTGTCAATATGAAAGTCTTAAAACTGTTGAAAAAATAAAAGTCCTTTCAACATAACAAGAATGATAACAAGAAAACTAACCACAATCTCATAGTTGTGGACATTATATATTTGCCTTGACATTACATCTGTTCCACCAATAAATTTCTCTATAAGATTTATCAATGCTGTTGTTGACAGATAGGTTCTTTTGGCATGCTCTTCAGAATGCTTTTGCAACCACTCTTCAACATTATATCTCCTTCGGTAGGAATATAGCATACCACTCCTGAGTTGATCTTTGTTATCATTAACAGGTTTTATTACTCCTCCAGTTGGATAACTATTCCATGACTCATTCAAGGTTATTCCTTTTGATAACTGATTTTGGAGCTCTCTCAATGCATCATCATAATGTTGCTGCATTAAAATGCAAAAGTACCAATGTGACTGAAATTTCTTTCAGAAAATGCTTAAGTTCTAGTTATTCAAAAAAAAATGCTTGAGTTCAAATTTATTACTCTATCTACAATACATAAAGTTTGCATAACCAGTTAGGGCTTTTGTATGATACAAAACATAATGATCACACTTTTCATACATAAGAAGAAGATAGCCACAGCAGGAAGACAACAGAAAACCTTTAGACAGGAAAAGACTATTTAGAAACATGATAGTGAGAATAAAATTAAGTGATGATATGGCCTTTTAGACCTCATCTCTTTTGTCTCTATATTTTGGTCATCAAAATTGCTGGAGAGTGAATTATATGCTAGTGAGAGAACTATGATGAAAACTACCTATTCTATCAAAAAAATTGATGAAAACTACCTATCTTAAGAGGCTCACTTCAATATATAGGCTGTCATTTCATATTGGAGGAACGTTGGCTTACTCATGATAGAAACGGTGGAGATGGAGAAGGTTACAAGTGCACCGACAACATTAATGCAAGTTTATTCCTCCAAAAAATGAGAGCAAGTTTTGAAGTTACCTTTACAAAGAGGATATCATATACATTGAATCTGTTTCTAGGACAGATTGACTCATAATGTGGTTTTGCTATCTTGCCTCTCTTCTTTCTCCTTTCTTTTTTTTTTTTCCCCCTCTCTACTCTATCTGCATTATTCTTTTTCTCTAATCCCTTTGATGTTCAACGTATGACATGGTAAGGGATCGATGAATGGACAATATTAAAAGTATGTTCACATTGACAATTACATACTTCTTTATTCCTTATTTTCGTAAAATAAGCTAAATCTACACAACACCGGAAACAAAGTCTACCCAGAACTCCCACAAGAACTCGGACTCTGCGATATAATTATGGCAGAGAAAAAAGGAACAAGCAACTTATAGAAAGTCTCTTAAAAACAAGCAACTTGTTTCTGCTGCAGTATGTTAAAACTACCTTCTCTTGTTGAGGCGAACTTATAGGCCTGCCCTTACTCTCCCACAGTGAATAAGCCTTACGCTCTATCAGGTCCTTTGGTATGTTAGAATCAGAATGAGATATTACAGGAGCATCACTTGCAGGTATCTCTATTCGAAAATTTCCATGGTTCAATTTCAACCTAAAAACCAAAGAAATGAAGTAACGTTGGAGAAGTTCAATGCAGCAAAAATTGAAAGCCAAGAAAAATAGGTATAAATTAAAAAAAAAAAATGAAGCAAACCATCTATCACGACTGCCATCTTTCAGAACAAACTCAATGGCATGTATGTTAGGATCCCGCAACTCGATGATAAGCATGTATATCTGTCCATGCTGCAAGTTATGCATGAAAATTGAAAATTTTTAACATGCTGATCTGAGGAGCATCAATTATAGCCATATTAGTTAAGAAAATGAATTTTAAGGACAAAACCTTCGTAAATTGTGACTGCAATGCACCCTGCTTATAAGATTTCGCTCCTGAAGAATTATCAGCCGGAATGAACCAATTCCTGTAGAGGACACAAACAAATAAAAAAAAAAGTTTGTACACACTCAACTCAATAATTATTATATGTGAAAAAAGGGGATTACTCTCATACCCTTGTCAAACATTTATTTCTTATTAGTTATACAGTCATACTTTTTTGGACTTTAAACATTTATTATTATGTGAAACAACAATCAATAAAAGATTTACAAATCGTCACGGATAAGTTAAGTGTTATGATTTTGGCTTTACTTATT
Source organism: Ormosia semicastrata (assembly GCA_029884595.1). NCBI lineage: Eukaryota > Viridiplantae > Streptophyta > Magnoliopsida > Fabales > Fabaceae > Ormosia > Ormosia semicastrata. The sequence goes on along the minus strand of JAQQTO010000046.1, from coordinate 17,791,292 downwards.
CCTGTGACTTTTCAGATATATTGAGCCATATGGGATTTCCCCGTTCTCTCCCCCGATCGAGATATCCTCTCTTTCACCCCCCAAAAGATTGATTGAATCATCAAAAATTTTGAGCGTGAAGTGTAATGAAGTGCAATTAGATCGATTTTTTGGTTTTTTTGGGGTGAATCATCACAAATTTTGGGGGTATCCAGATTACTATTCTAAATTTAGAATAATTTATGGTTGGCTTGGTTGGACCAATAAAGTGAAGCATCCAGGCTCTGTTTAGAAAAAAAACCAATTGGTAATATATCTACGATTACTACTTTTATCATGTCATATATTTTGCAGAAAACATGAAATAAGAAATTCAGAAAAAGGGAAGTCGTATCAAAAAGACGTGGTATTGCAGTATTTGTCCTATATGTGCAAATCCAAATCGGGCAGATCTTTACTCCGAGTAGGAACAGAAACCTAAAAGAATTAAAGAATTGAAGAAGCTCATTCAGAAACAAGAAAATTACATTGCGATTTGGATCCGATCTCGATGAAAACAATACATCAATGAGAAGTTAGTTCAATAAGGTTAGTACAGTATTTTTTTTTCTTATATTCTATTATAATATAATATAGATTAATATAGATATAATATAGATATATAAATATAGATATATAATATAGATATAAGGGGTCAAAAGTCGTCTTTCTTGAAAAATGTAAGAAAAAGACCTTTCGTTAGAAGTTCGAAAAAGTCCATTATGAAAAAGGAAAGAGCGTTGAAATTTACACATTGATTCCTTTTTGCGATTTTTGGTGAACCGTATGCATCAAAAGGTGCATGTACGGCTCTTAAGGGATAAAATTGTATCCTAATCAACCGACTTTATCGGGAAAGACTACTTTTTTTAGGCCAAGAGGTTGATAGTGAAATATCGAATCAACTTATTGGCCTTATGGTCTATCTCAGTATAGAGCACGATAACAAAGATTTGTATCTGTTTATAAACTCTCCGGGCGGATGGGTAATACCCGGAATAGCTATTTATGATACTATGCAATTTGTACAACCAGATGTACAGACAGTATGCATGGGATTAGCCGCTTCAATGGGATCCTTTATTTTGGCAGGAGGAGAAATTACCAAACGTCTAGCATTCCCTCACGCTTGGTGCCAATGAGTCTTTTCTTTCTCAAATAAAAGACTATGCCTTCGCCATATGAATATTAAGTAATAATAGCATGGCACTTCGAGTTCGATATGCAAATTTTTTTTTTCAAAACCATTCGATTATGTATCGAAAAAGTACTATGAAAAAAGCGTATTTACAATTTTATCTGATCTATCGGGAGCCTACTATTTCAGTGTCACAAAGTTTTTTGTTTTCAGTTTTCACACCGGAAAGCTTTTAACAATATTTATGTTATGTTATGAAAGAATATGAAAAAAAAACGAAACTTGGAAATTGCTGAATAACAGACGAAATAATAAAGCAAGGGAACCATCATAGTATTTTTTGAAATACTCTAAAAAAGGAGGGATGGTTATTGGATCATTTAATGATCTGGGTCTGATAGGCCCAGTATATTTTCTATTTATTCGATGGAAGGTCAAAATAAATTCATAGTAAAGCCGTATGCTTTAGGCAAAAGATGCCTGTACAGTTCTTCAATTCTATCTTTGTTTGTTTTTTTTTTTATTATTATTTATTCCTCTCGCCTTATCATGCGAGATAGAGAAAACCTTTATGATGTTCTATCATCAGGGTAATGATCCATCAACCCGCTAGTTCTTTTTATGAGGCACAAACCGGAGAATTTATCCTGGAAGCGGAAGAACTACTGAAACTGCGCGAAACTATCACAAGGGTTTATGTACAAAGAACGGGCAAACCCCTATGGCTTATATCCGAAGACATGGAAAGGGATGTTTTTATGTCAGCAGCAGAAGCCCAAGCCCACGGAATTGTTGATCTTGTAGCGGTTGAATAAAAAATTTGCACCACGGATTTTTCGCAACTACACGATTTGAGATTTTATTTTTTTTTTTATCTTCTTAATCTTATTACCCGATTTAATGAATTAATCTATTTAATGAATTAATTCATTAAATCGGGTTAGGATTGATCTAAACCAGCTCATTATCTATACGACTCACCATGCCAACTATGAAACAACTTATTAGAAACACAAGACAGCCAATCCGAAATGTCACGAAATCCCCCGCTCTTCGGGGATGCCCTCAGCGCCGAGGAACGTGTATTAGGGTGTATGTGCGACTCGTTCAGATCATAGACTAAGACAAAAAAAGAAAGGAAATAAATTATTCCAGTATCGGTGATCGGTTAAGATAGTGTGAATGGAGTTCTTTCATTCACTATCTTAACTTAAAAAAAAAATCTAAAAAAATCTATTAAATATATATATATTCTTCTATTGTGTATCAAATTTATGGTTTCGATTGGTGCAAACCCAATCACCTCAATTTGCAATTTAAGATGAGAAAGACTTCCCCATTGGTAGCAAATGGTTATCGATTAAGCGGGGAAAATCCTATTTCAATTAAAAAGCGGAAAAATGATGCCCTTATTTTTGCAAGAACGGACTAAGAGGGTCAACTACCCAGCTAATCTTCATACTTAAATGCCGTTACTGTATAGCTAGATTTCGTTGTGAAAGACCTATTACTAGATATTTCATGAGTAGAGCCAAAGAGTGTGAACTATACAAGTTAACAATAACATTGATTAAATGAAGGAAGGAGCTCCGGTGTATATAGAGGACCTCGCCGTTTAAAAAGTAATTATAGAAACGATGGAACCCACCATTTCTTTCTCTATTTCTATTTAATTTACTATGTTTTTTTGATACCTAGTATCAATACAATTTCTTATTTCGAGGTTAAATGCTTAGAAATAAAAAGAAAAAAAATCGTGGTTGGGAAGGTTGGTTATAGTAGCAAAAGCCTTTGGAATTTTAATTTTATACATTGGAAGAATATATTTTTGTTATTAATAGACTAGGAAGGGGAAAAGAATAACTGAAAGAAAAGAAATCAAATAGTTATTCATCAAAGTCTCATTTATTCAATGACCAGAATTAAACGAGGATATATAGTTCGGAAACGGAGGACAAAAATTCGTTTATTTACTTCAAGCTTTTGCGGGGCTCATTCAAGACTTACTCGAACTATTACTCAACAAAAAATAAAAGCTTTGGTTTCGGCTCATCGGGATAGAGATAGGAAAAAAAGAGATTTTCGCGGTTTGTGGATCAGTCGAATAAATGCAGTAATTGGTAAGAATCCAAAAAAAATATACCACAGTTATCATAATTTAATGTATAATCTGTACAAGAGGCAATTGCTTCTTAATCGTAAAATAGTTGCACAAATAGCTATATTAAAAGGAAATTGTCTTTTTATGATTGCCAACGAGATCATAAAATAAAAATTCCCCGGAGACTGAACTCCGGGAAGGTAATAGAGTAGAGATTTGTATGATAAAATAGAATTCATATGATTTGATTATGATAAAATCATCAAAATGAACAACCACGCTCAATAAAAAAAAAGATTTATTCTTCTTCACCGATTATCTTTTTTTCTTACAACACAACAACCCAAATTGGATTGTCGTAGTTTTCGAACAAAACATCAATCCACATTTGATTTGAGTTTAGATTCAAATTTGAATTCAATTGAAGAGTTATTTTTTTTTTTTTTTAAGACCAGTAGTACTAGTTCTAGCGGTCGACTGGCTTTTTTCAAATTGTTTTTCATTATTAAGAAATCTTTTTTCATTATTAAGAAAAGGTAACGAAGATAAAATACGAGCTTGTTTTATAGCAATCGTAATTAATCGTTGTTGTTTTAAGGTCAATCTATTCACGCGTCTAGATAATATTTTTCCTTGTTCACTAATAAATCGACTAATTAAACTCATGTTTTTATAATCAATTCGATCCCCCGATTGAATCGGGGGCAAACGCCTACGAAAAGATCGCTTGGATTTAAGAAAGAGTCGCTTAGATTTATCCATAGTTTGTTTATTCCTATCCCGAAAATCCTATTTCTTACAAAAAAGGATTTGTTTTATTTATATTTTTCTTTTTATTTATTTATTATTTTTTTTTTTTAATATATGTTGTTATATAATGAAATATATGTTATAAAAAGTTCTATATATAATTTATAGAATATATATGAAAAATAGATCATTTTTCATGTTCCTTTGGAAGGGTGACACAGACGCGATTAATTTGATCTATTTCTTTATCTCTGCGTGAATCATATGTTTGCAACAACAGGGACAGAATTTTCTCAATTCCAATCGACTAGGCGTATTGTGTCGATTCTTTTGAGTAATATATCTGTAAATACCTGTTGATTCCTTATTAAAACTATTTTGAGCACAACTGGTACATTCCAAAATAACCGTTATTCGGATATCTTTACCCTTGGCCATGAACCTCCTTTGGGTTTTTGATTCACTTAATTCTTCTATTTTCTGATTCGAAGCGAAGAAGAAGAAAGGAAGAAAAAAAAGTAGAAGTTGAGAATTTGAAATCAAATTATGAAAGATTTCGTTCCAATTAATATAGTACAGTAATTAATATAGTATTAATATAGTACAATAGTACAGTAATAATTAAGTAATACAATGATTTCGAACTATATTTCGAATCACAGTACAGTATTTCAGTTTTCATTTAAGTCTCTTGTATGATATTGTTGCCCCGCCCTAGCCATTCCATTTCCATTTCTGGTCTCACTCTATTATTAATAGAAATGGAATTGAAGCCTGGGCCAGATTCCGAGTTTCGCTGAGGCCGAATCCACCTTTATTCTTTCTCTTTTCTAACTTATTCTATTCTAATTCTAAAAAAAAAAGAAATAAAGAAGAGGGGGTTAATCACAGATATTTGATTGGATCTCTAATCTTCTTCACCCCTTCCCGTGCCAATAACTAGAATGAAAAAAAGGGGAATATCAATGCATCTGGGAATAAACGATTGATCTCTATCAAGAGGCCCGCTAAAGCCCCGAACCATAGAGTACTTACCACTGGTGCCACGGAGAGATATGTTTTTAGATCTCGCATTTAAAATCCTCCTTCTTTTTATTCTTTATTGTAAATTTGAATACATAATTACATATAGGAATATGATCAGATGGTTATTTAGTTAATAACCACTTGTATTTGTCGTCAGAATTCCTAATTCAAATTGAAATGTACAACGATTCATTAGATATCTTTTTTTTTAACAAAAAAAAGGTCTATTTCTGCCCGAGCATTCCCTAAAAATATTTTTCCGTTTTAGGGGAATTTCCTATTTCTTTTTATTTCATAATATAATAAGTCTTTTATTATTATAATTTTGATTATTATAAGAATTTGATTATTCTTAATTCTATTACTATTATTATATAGAGTAGAAATTCTATATTCTAGAATATTCTTTTTATTTTTATAGATTATTCTTTTTATTATTATACTCTATATATTCTATTTTTTAATTAATTAATTAATTAAATATTCTTATTTTATTCTTATTCTATAGATTCTTTGTTCTATAGAATCTATAGAATATTTTTCTTTTTAGTTTCATATCCTATATTATAGGATATGAAACTAAAAAGAAAGAAAAAAAAAAAATAGCAGGATGATATATATATATATCATATCAACGGAGAAAAGAAAAAATGTGGAAAACAAAACAAAGATTCTTTCCAATGACACTGGAAACCAATTGAAAGGGATGTAGCGCAGCTTGGTAGCGCGTTTGTTTTGGGTACAAAATGTCACGGGTTCAAATCCTGTCATCCCTATCCCTAACTATTAGTTATCGTATGAGCAGTAACAAGGGATCACGATTCAAATTGGACATACATACTCAATATCAATATATCAATATATATTGATATAGTATATGCATGCACGATGTATTGGGGTCACGTAAAATTCTTTATGAAAATTAAGCGCTCTTAGTTCAGTTCGGTAGAACGCGGGTCTCCAAAACCCGATGTCGTAGGTTCAAATCCTACAGAGCGTGATTCCATTTCCATTCTTGTTATATCGAGAATGACACTGAAATAATTGAACAGCAGTCTAAAGTATGAATTTGACCTCCTGTGGATTAGGATTAAAACAAAGAAATAGGAGGTCCATAAACAAAGAGATGTTAATTAATCAAAGGTCCAACTGATCACCACGCCGGTATTGTAAATATGCAGTTACGAATAATCCAGCCAAAGTAATAGGAATGAGACCTAACACAATTCCAAATAGAAAAACTTCAATCATTTTAATTTGTTTGAAAGGGAAAGGGGGAGGTAATATCTATCCTTAAATATTAATCTGTATTGACCATTAATCTCAATGACCAAGAATTGGAAATTGACACGGTAAGGAACTATAGAATATCCCAAAATTTCCAATTCATTTCATAATTTCAAATCAAATAAGTCGTATCTTACTCAGACCGATAAATAGAGCTGAGGTTATAGTTAAAGCCGCTAGTAGAAAACCGAAATAAACCATCATCATTATTATATAACAAATTGAAAGTTTTTTTACCAAAATGTCTTTAGAGGCAAATTTATTTACCAAATTACCATTTTTTTAAAACTATTTATCAAAATATCATCATTTTTGCCACGTTGAATTTTTTTATTCTTTATTATTCCACATAGGATGCGCCAACGCACATTACGTATCTAACATGGATGTGCCAACACACCTAACGCATCCAACGTGGATACACCACCCTCTTTGGCGTATCCACGTGGGATGCGTCAAGCGTGTTGACACATTCATATAGGATATGCAAGGAGCATTGGCGCATCCAGACATTTTAGTGCATTCAAGTCGTACCCTTATAACTCTACCTCTCCTCTCCCTCTCACGGCCACTTCTCTCATTTCTCAAATTTTTACTTTCTCTCTAGAATTTTTATCTCTATAAACTCTCTCCCAAACTCTCCTTTGGCTATAACTTCGATAAAGGCATTTGCGATCATATATGTAAGTATTTTTATTATTATATTGTTGTTATATTAATTGTCGAATATTTTTATTGTTAGAAGTATTGTTTATATTTTTAAGTTTTTATATTTATTGTGTATTATATATTTGTTTTATTGGTAGAATTATTGATTATTATTGTGTATTGTATATTTGTTTTATTGTTAGCTAGTAGGTTTTGAAATTTGTCTGTACAAAAAATAATAATTTGATTATTATTAGGGTTTTTGTTTTTTTTTTTTTTTTTGTTATTTTCAATTGATTAAAATTGTTGGTTTATTGAAATTAAAATTAGTTGGGTATAAAACTAATTTGTTTCAGTTGTCAAATATGTTAATTGATTTCATACGTGTTGTGTTGTTATTATTCAGAAGTTTAAGATGGCCAAACACCTTGTTGTTCTCATTTATTACAATGGAAGAATGTATGAAGGTAAAGAGGGTCTAATGTATGAAGGTCCTCGTCCTAAGTCTATCATGATTCAACGTGATACGACTTTTGAGCTTCTAAAAAAGAGAATTCATTTAAAATTATGGCTCCAAGAAAATCAAGTTGTGTCTAGTATTGTATATAGATTTCTACAATGGAGTAATGTACTGAAATGGATAGGTCTTCCATTAGAAGGTGATGACAACTACGGCCTTCAGAGGGTTAGCGAGTACTCGATCACGACTACGACCTTTAGAGGACTCTGATTCTTCAGGTGTGCCTAGGACTCAGCCTCCGTCCACTACTACTGCTACTTATCCACCATCTCAGCCACCACCTCTATCTTACCCACATATCCAGGTTATCAAAAGTCTACAGTATACCCACCACCTGCTTACACTTATTCACCATATCCTTTGACCTTTACCCTTACACCGTCATTTCCATATCCACCGTATATGGGTTACCCACCATATCCTCATCCATCACAGTCAGTACCTTCTTCTGATCCCTCTCACAGACAACTACATTCTGACCCTGACCCTGACCCTTCTCATTAATGTAGTCATTGCACTTCATGTATGGATTTATTATCCTTTTATTACATTTTCTTAGACTGTGATGATTGTATGTATATGTATAAATGCTTCTGTTATGCTTATGCATCTTATACGTGCTCTGTTGATATGAAAATCATAATATATATAAATATGTTTCATTATACAGAATGATATACTTTTGAGAATGTCTAATTTTTAAGGGATATTCTATCAAATTTTTCATAGAATCATAATGTTTAAACTATTAAGATTAATTGAATTTGTTAGACTCTCTAGGATGATATTCTTGCCCATGAACCGGTCATGACGTTAAGAGTGTGATTAACTTCGATTTTCAAAATCAATCCAAAGTATAAAAATTAATTATAATACGCTAAGAGTGCTCATGGCTGCTCATGACTAGATTTAATTGGTAAAGTTTAACTTGATTATTTCATTGACCCAATTTTCTAAACCTGGACTCAGCCTTAGATTTAATTGGGTCGAGACTTGACCTAATTGAGATTAGATACATTATATCAGCTTTTATTTTACGTATAGTTAAATTATAATATTTAACGAAATAAAAAAATATAAAAAAAATTATTTAAGCATACTACAAATGATTTGATGGTAAAATAGTTTATTGTTCACGTCAACAAGGCTCACATGGCCATATGAGAACACGACATAGTTTTGTCAGCATGAAAAATGCACTTTTTGGTAGACACGGTCGTGTGATCATTATACACGGTTGTGTCTCAAAGTCAGAAGCTTCATTTGAATTAGACACGGCTATATGGAAATTGGAAGCACAGTCGTGTATTGGATACGCCAACTAGGCATGCGCATCCACGTAGGATGCACCAACAAGCCTTTCGTATCCTACGTGGATGACCCAACATACCTGGCACATCAACGTGGATATGCTAATGAGGGTGGCGTATCTACGTTGGATGCGTCAGGCGTGTTGGTGCATCTACGTAGAATATGCAAGGCTCATTGACGCATCTTACGTGGAACAATAAAGAATAAAAAATTTTAGCATGACAAAGACGATGACATTTTGATAAATAATTTCAAAAGGATGGTAATTTAGTAAATAAGTTTGTTACTAATAACATTTTGGTAGAAAGGCCACAAATTGAATTATATGCCTGATTATTGTTTTTTATAACAAATATTTTTGTTAAACAAATTTATTTTTGTTACCTTTTTATTTTGGATATAATTATTACACAAATTATGCAAAGATTTTAATTTTTAAAGAACACAAATTTTCAGTATTATGAGAAGTGTGTGGTAATATCATTCTTTTTTTTCTTTCTTTTTTCTAATATGAAAGCTACTTATTTGATTTAATGAATTATCCACTAAAGTTAAATATATTTCTCAAAAAAGGAAAAAAGACTTCTAAATCCATAAAATAGATCATGTCTTATGTAAAATTCAAGGCGAGTGTTATGGTGCATCATCTTGAGTTTAAGTGTACCATACACCTTAGATTTTACCTACTATTGTAGGTTTTTTATTTTTTTTACAGGTTTTTTTTACAAATTAATTTTTTTTCATAATACTATTATTGGCACTGTTCACCGACAACTGGAAGCACTGTTCACAGGCCACCGGAGGTACTGTTCACCAGCCATTGGAGGTACTATTCACCGACCACCCAACACGGTAACATTGTTCACCGGTGCCGACGTGGCACTGTTCACCGAGGGGCACTGTTCATCGGCGGTCACTGTTCACCTGTCGTGCACTGTTCACCACCACTACTATTCACTTTTTACAATTTAAACAACTGTGTAAATAATAACAGTTAAAATTATACCAGTTTTTATATTTTTTTCATAAATATTTGTGTACATTGAAATTTTTTTCCTAAAATTATAATTGTGTTTGTTGAAAAATCTTATAAATTTTAACTGATAATATTTATATAGTTATACAACTTAAAAAAATAAAATTTACAAGTTTTCCTAAAGCAGTAATCGTATTTGTTGAAAAATCTTATAAATTTTAACTGATAATATTTATGCAACTATACAACTTAAAAAAAATATTAAAAGTGACTGGTAAGAAATATACAATGGCCTACCAACCAACGATAGTAGTAGTAGTAGTACGTAAAAAATATAAAACTAAAAAAAACCTTAAAAAAACCAAAAAAAAGAAACCTAATAAGCAGATTTTCTGTAATTGATCTAAGTCATTGATTTATTTTATAAATAAATCAATAGTTTGAATTAAGTGGTGTACCATATACCTTCTTTTAGAGAATATATATTAGACCCACCCAAAATTCAAATACTATGTACGGATTTTGAATTCCAAAAACTAATTTCCTTCTCAAAGAATGAGGGCCTCACTCGAAAACAAGTTGCCAATTACACCTAAATCAGTCAAATCATGTCTGTAAAAAAGACTTCCTCACCATATATACAGAACAACAATAATATTTTTATCATAAATAATACATATATTTCTTTTTATATCTTTTTTAATACCATTTATCATATTTATATTTTTCTATTACTTAATCACATCTACCCAAAAAAAATGTGTAAAATAGTGTCAGAGTAAAAATGATATAAAAACATCATTTTTGTATATAGAATTACCCTATCTGGAAGCAAATATTCTTTGACTTAATTATTTTTTTAGTTTTTTAAATATAATTATTTTATTTTAATCTCTTTAAATTTTAAAATAAATGAAATTAATTTATATTAAAACTTTATTTTAAACACTAACTTCATTTCTCTTCAAATTTAAAAGAATTAAAATAAGATAAAAAAATTTAAAAAAATCAAAACTAAAAATAACTATATTTAAATAAACTAAAAAGATAATTGATTTATATTTTTTTTTATTACTTTATCTCTCAATCTCTTTTTGAAACTAAAACATCGGAATGTATTTTATGGATACCTAACATGCGCTTATGACTGAACTTGGGAGCAATAGAGAAATTTAAACATGGAAAATACGGAGCAACATTAGTGCCATTTGTGAGATAAAATATCATTATAGGAAATATATTATTTAAAATAATTATGTAAATTTGACAAATTTATGGTTCGATAGAGATTTTATAACTTTTTTTATATAATTAATTTTTTTATATGAATTTATATAATATAATTAATATACAAACTTTGCAAAATAATATTATAGTATCTCAAGTATAATAAGAGTTATTAAAATTTAAAAGAGTTATTAAAAGTTTAAAACTTAATCTTAAAAAACTAAAAGAAATGAACTTAAAATAAATTAAATAGACTAATTTTAGGATGTGTTTGGATCAGTTTTAGAACAAGTAATTTTAAGATAATAAAAAAAGTATTTTTTATCTCTTTTCTATTTTTTTCAAAAATAGCTTATCATAACTTCTCATAAAAAATAAAAAAATGATTATTTTTAAAATCGGTTTATTTTAATAATTTTGTTCAAACAGTTAAAAATATTTTTATATGTATTTTTATTAAAAAAGTATTTTTTATTAAAAAGTATTTTTTATTAAAAAATACTTTTTTGGCCAAAAAAATTTACAAATAAAGGCACCATTAGCCAAAAAAATTTAAATAGACTAATTTTAGAAATTTTTAGTATCAACAGCTCATCAACCTTCCAGGCTTCCAGCTTTCTCATCAAACAGTAAAATTCTTTTATCTCTTCTAATCTTATTCTCTCTTGTCTTTCTGACTTTGTCTCTCACGCGTTCCTTATCTTATTCTTTTTCATCTTTCTCAATTTGTGTCTCCTACGTCCGTTTCATTTTTCAGTTCTTCCATAATGGAATGGTAATGAAACTCATGAACTTCAAAACTCTTCGACTCAACCCTAAATTAATCTATTTGAGAAATTATTGGATGCTCTTGAAATAACAATAAAGAAAGATATTACAATTGATTTTAACAACACTTATAAATTTTAGATAAAAAAACTTCAATTAATGGTAGAAATTATCCGAAACATTCATTTATTGCTCCTTCGAAACTAAGTCAGAATTTCTCTCCATATGGAGATGAGCAAAGGCCGTTGATGATAGACTTAAGTTTTAACTTGTTTTTTTGGTTACCAAAGATTTTAATTTTGGGAAACATGAGGTTTTAAGAATCGAATGTTATTTTATTTTTATTGGAAACCGAAACATGTTTGTTTGTTTCCCGATTTTTCACTGGTCATTAAAAACAAAGATTTTGCTAAAAAATGTCTTAAAATACTGGTTAAGCAATTATAAATTATAAATTTTAAATTAAAGGTGAAGTTTTTAAGTTTTTAATGTATTGAATGTTTTGTTTTTTTTAATATTTTTTATTTTTTATTCATTAACAAGTGTCTTTAAAGTGCTAATAAGACATAACCAAAAAATAAAGTACACTTTTGTTAAAATAAGTTGATGAGTAAGAGTTTAGACATTGTTTCAAAATTCATGATGTAATCTAAGAATGAAAAAATTACTCATGTATGTGGAGATTCGCAAAGATTATTTACAATGAGATAAGAAATAAAAATTCATTTATTAAATAAAGACAAAGATGAAAATTATAATATTCATCTCATAAGTACAAATAAACTTATGAAATATAATTTTTTATTTAATATATATCATTTTTTTATTTTAAGATAAGATGAATATATATATATATATATATATTTATTATTTTACAATGAAATTTTTATTAAATGAGTCATAATAATAAAACTTGTTAATTATTTATATAAACTAATTATTACAAAATATAATTAAAGTTAATTATTATTTATAATATTTTTTAATTTTATAAAAAAATTAGATCATTGAATGAAATTATAATATGCAATATTAAAATTATTTTATTTGGTTTTTTTAAATTTTTAAAATAATTAAATTATTTACTACCAGTAAATACTCATGAATATTCACCTATTTATAAAGATCACAAATAAGTATTCGTGTCGAGACGGGACATCCCTAATGTAATCAATACTTGCGGATAAAAAGCCTCTCAACTAAATGTCCACTGGAAATAAGTAAACTCGTTTACTGGTGCCCACGGTACACGGAAGAACAGAACAAAGTACAGGGAAACAGAGTATCTTCATCCAATTCCCATGCAGTATTCTTAATGTAAAAATAATTAACTAAAGATATGAAGATTGATGGCTTTTAAATCCATAACGTTCTATAGTTGCTAGTTCCTGCAAGAATTAAAGATCATCTGTCACTACTGTCTTGCCATCATTCCCATAGTACCAGCATATGACAGCAATTTCTCCTTGTCCACAATGCAGCGGACATTGGGCATATTATTGCGTGAGCAACTTTGAATCACATGCCACTATTTTAACCCGACCAACAAACTCTTGTAAGTCTTCAGACTTAAACACTGCATCTTGCAACATAAAGGTCCAAACATTATCACAAAATCTGTATGTGTGGAGATGTCCCTGTGATTGAACAGTGAAAGAGAAAAAGAAAACAGGTCAGGTTTCAATAAGCCTAGGCAACGGTAGTATTAAAGGAGGAAAGAGAGAGAGAGAATAACTATGTTCATTACTTACAAAGACAATAGCATCAGTTTAACTAATCAATTACAAATCTAAAAGAAGGAACAGGATGATTCACTACACACAGGTTGTTTTAAGATTAGCTGCTGTTGAACACACAAGCAACACGAAATAGCAGCCCACAGTCAAATTGACATTAAAATTCCATGAAACATGAAACCTTTGCCATTTCAACATGCATTCAAAAGCTTCCCAATTATATAGTGAAAACAATGGTGTCAAATCATAAACCTTCAATTCTCATTTTCATTCGGTCACATTAAATTACGTTGGGGTGAAAACAAGGCAACACGAGAGGCAGGTCGCGATAGCAATGGAAAATTTATGTGATAATATACCAACAGATTTGACTAAGAATTCATATAAAATTAAACCCAAAAGATTTAGATAAAAGCAAATTGTTAGTCTACCAAAGAAAAAGCTTATTGTTAATTGACTTAATTCTATTATGTTGAAATTGTTCCCTGGATCAATATAAGAAAAACGAAAATATTTGAAAATGCAAAGCTCAGCACAAGAATCTTAGTTTTATGACATGCACTTTCTTTTGAGCTATGTGAATTGGAAGACCAGAACAATATCAATTTACAAAGAAAATAACTCTTGCAGATAGAGTGATTGGAGAGCTCTTCTGGAATAACATATTTCTCTTTCTTAGATTTGCTTTATTTTTTGGCAATTAAAGCCTAATGGAGGATAACTCGGATATTCAACTTTTCTTTTCCATCATTGAATTTTGTTTCTATACACAAAATAACAAGGCCAAACAGCCAATGTTGAAATGATAGATCTTCTATATTACCAGCTAGTCAGCTAATTACATATCATAATACTCTATTTAACAGGATGAGAATGTTTGACATAAGGGTAGGAAATTTAATTCAATATTGGATAATTATAATCAGTTTGTCAACAAAAAACAGCCAAATTGAGTGCAACAAGGACAAAAGAAAACTTCTTTCAAGGAGCAGAATAAATGCAATCATCAAACATTCCTGCAATCTTGGACTTCACTAAATGTAAATACAAACCAAAATGCAAAAGAAAAATGTGAATAAATTTAACTTCTACCCCACTTTATAAAAGTTAATAATGCTGTGTATTATCAAGAATTCAAGATCTCTATAATATAAATTCAACTAAATTCTAAATATTTTTACTTTGTGCTAATGTTCACACGTGTTCATACTTCGTAGGCGAATCTGTTAGCCATGAGTACCTAACTTACAGCTAAGAATTTTATTTTTAAGGCAATAAAAAGCTTCATAAGCAGAACTATCAATTGGCACTATCAAACAATTAGACCTTTTTGACCCTAATGAGCAAATATAATCGAATTAGCATTATATCGTTACAGGGATTACCCAAGTTTTTTAGTTGCCAAACATTTATTGGTTACTGGTTATACTTGGTAGATTTCAAACATTTATTGTGAAAACCAACAACCAATAAAAGTTTGACCAGTGTTTTAAAAACCGGTTCGACTGGTTGAGTTGGTTGTTGACCAGACACTCCACCGGTTTAGAGTTCAATGACAGAACCGTTTGAACAGTTAAGCCAGTGAAAACCGGTAAAAACTGGATAAAACCAGAAAATACAGCTAATAATTTTTTTTTGGTAGGCAAAAAAAAACTTCATAAGCAGAACTATCAATAGGCACTATCAAATAATTGGACCTTTTTTACCCTATCGAGCAAAGATAATCGAGTTAGCATTATATGGTTACACGGATTAATTCGGTACCCACATTTTTCAGTTGCCAAACATTTATAGGTTGTTGGTTATATTTATTAAACATTTATTGCAAAAACCAGCATCTGAGTAAATATTTGACAACTCATCGAAGTTAGCAGTACCCAGCAAGTAGCAACTCCCTATGGTTACCTTGTCTCCAGTTATCCCAAACAAGAATCCCCACAGAATTCTCCTTATACTTTGACAGTGGCTAACAAGTCCACAACAACAACAACAGCAGCAATCCAATCCAGATAATAATGATAATAAAATTGTAGCAACAGACAAGCAAACATACAACGGCCGAGTAATATGCCACATTGCCACTAGCAAATTCTACCAACAACGGTTACCTTGATGGAGACCTTGCTCTTAACATGCATTTCCAAAGCTTCAGTCATAGACTAGAAATCCACATGCCATTAAAACAAACGTTAAAACAGATCCAGAAAATTAAAATTCAGGTAACACACATACATGGGGGAGACAGAGAGAGAGGGGATGATAGATAAACCAAAGTGAGAGACCAGATGTAAAAGTACCTTGTCGAACTGAACAAGAACCTGAATAGCAAGCTCGGGGCTGAGAGTGCCGTTCTGAACCATCTCGTCCAAAGTCTCGGTCAGGCACATTCCGATCGTCGACCTCCGGTACAGTTCGAACGTCGCCATTCTTGCCTTGCGAAACGCGATCTGAGTCGATAACAAATACTGCATAAGCCAGATTACAACGTATATGCGTTGATGAAAGAACAATAATACACAAGAAAAATCACGTCAGAGAATAGGGAAAAAAATTGCAGTGATCGAGAAAAAACGAAGATCTAGGGTTGGGATTCGTATTACGAGTCGGGTGGCGACGTTGAGAGCACAGCTTTTCGTTTCTTCTTCAGTTCTTGTGTGCTTCTTCTCGGTTAACGTTTGGCTTGATTGCGTTTCTGAGAGCGAAGAAATTTGGGGCTTTTTATACCCTAGCATTCGGAGCTGAGGGTTATATATAGTGCGAGGTTGGAGATCAATGTGCAATTACATTCGTGCCCTCATGCGTTTTTATCACGTGAAGACTGACCACCAAAAAAAATACATCGGAGTTAACCTTATATTTAGATAATAAGTGCATGTGTGAGAAAAATTAATTCTTTCTTAAATAGTTATTTTTAAAAATTAAGTTATTTTGTGAAATAATTATTATGTTTGGATAAAATGATTATTTTTTAAAAAGCTTTTACATGAAATTTAATGTAAAATTAAAATTTTTTTCACTAATAATTATAAGTTAAATATTAAAACTTATGATTTTAGGCTTTATAAATTATTTCTTATATTTTGATATATAAATATTATTTTGCCTAAATTAAATAATTTGTTTAATCATTTTATACTTATTTTAGTAATTTAATGCATAAAAGTGATTATTTTTATATCATCCAAACGAATCATATTAACTTAAAATCGTTTTACAACTAATGTATCCAAACATAAAAATGAATTGATTATAATCGATTATAACAATAATCAATTATCAAAGATAATTATAATTTTTAACTTTCCCAAATAAGCCTTAAGTAAGGAGGAAAAGAGGGAAAGAATGAGAAAAATAATAATTTTTATTGTTTGAAAAATTATCATCTTACCACTAACAATAACTACACTTATTTTAACACTTACTTGCCATGTCAGCTTTTATTTTTTTTTAAAAAGAAAATTTTCATTTTTCATTTCTTTTCTCGTCTTCTCCCTCTCCCTCTCATTTCTCTCCATCTTTTCTTCTCATTTCTCCTCCTTCCAATTCTCTTATTTGAACCAGAGAAAATCTTCCTTTTTTTCTTTTCCCATCTTCCCCTTCTCCCTCTCATTTTTATCCATCTTTCCCTCTCATATCTCCGTCAACTGGGAGTCTCATTCGAACTTGAGAAAGTATTGAACGATTACTTAGGTCGCATACTGAGGACGCGTAGCTCCATCTGACGAGTCGCCGCCTCCATCACCGGAAGGAGTATTTCTCTACAGTTTCCCTCAGGTGTATTCCGAGTTAAGTCTTTTATTCATCTTGATTTCATTGGCAGATTCTATGAGCATATTGCTAGTTTATTGTATTTTCTTATTCCTGGGAGTCAAATGGGAAATATGGCTAATGTGAATTTATTGGGGGGAAACCCACTTGGAAGTTAGTGTTTCACTCTTATAGCTGCAGATACCTTCCCTCATAATGTGCCTTTCCAATGTTAGGTGCCTTATTGAGTTCCTTGATAGTACAAAAAAGCCTCACTCTTACAGCTGCAGATACCTTCCCTCACATTGGGACTATGTTTTTTATTTATTTTCTTTCATGGGATTCCAGATCTGAGTCCTTATCATGATGTGTATGTGTAATAGAAAAGTTTGATGAAGTTGGTGTCTTGAGTCCTTGCTCTGTGTATATCTATGTATATATATTGATATACTTGTGTTATTGTGTGTGTGAAGTGTGAATCTGTATCCAATCCACCATAGTAGAAATGACACATGATTTGTAGTTTTCCAATTGGTGGACTAAGGATGCACAGAAAGGAACACCAATGGTGGTGCAAATGGAGAACACCACTTGCCAGCATTAAAGTTGTATAACTTGTTTTAGAACATTAGATGGCCCTAAGTGCAAGATTGAGTAGCTATTTCTTTACTAGATTGAGTAGATGGCCCTAACTTGCCAGCATTACATGATCCACCAATGTTGCATGGGCATGAATGCATGAATTTGGCACACAACTCTCTATTATTTTTTTCCCTCTTTACTACTTGTTATTTCTTTATTAGAAACTTCAGAATTTGGAACATGATTTCTGGTTGCTTACTCACTTGGCGTGCATCATGTCTTGCTAGAAAAGCAACATATAAGGCTGAAATAGTGTTGAAGTGCTTTCATGTTGATTAACACACTACTTCCCTATTGTTTGTTGATTGCTTGTGTTTGTTGACTCTGTTGCTTATAATTTCACTATTGTTTTACACTATTTTTAGCTCTTGGTTAACGAAGTATAAATTTATGATTAATGACGTGTATTAGATGGTTAACGGCTTAACCATTAACTACAAATCTACCCATTAACCAACATATAGACGTTATTAACCATAAATTTCTACCTCGTTAACCAATAGCAAAAAATGCTATAAAATAATAGTGACATTTTGTCTTTTTTCTAATCCAAACCTTAACACTTCCACTCCTTTCTATTTACTATAACTCTAACTCATACATAACGTGGAAGAAAATGCCTTATAGTCACTTTGGAAATTCTGTTGACCATTGATATCTATAATGTTTTCCATCACTTGCTGAATTTTTGGATGGTAACATGAGTTTTTCATGTGCAGGTTAGTGGAATTGGAAATAGTTGCTTCCATGGAGAATGAAAATACTGTCAGTGATGGTGGGGTGTTAGATGATGTTGGTGGTGGTGCTGAATGCATTGAAGAAGAAAATGAAGCTGAGTTAATTATGGGTGACAACTTAAATAGGCAATCTGAACCTTGTGAGCCTGCAGTGGGCATTATATTTCCTTCGGTGGTTGCCGTTAAGTCATTCTATCGACAGTATGCTAATGCAAATGGATTCGATTTCATCATTAGAAATTCAAGAAAAGGAAATGATGGAGAGTTAAAATACTTCATTCTAGCATGTTCACGAGGAGGGAAATGTGTGTCAACAGTACCAAATGATTTGAATAGATATCCAACAATGAAGAATAACTGTCAAGCGAAGATAACTGTTGGTTTGAACAAAAATGGATTTTGGTACATAAAAAAAGTTGTACTTGACCACTGTCATGATCTTAGCCCTGCAAAGGCAAGGATGTTCCATGGGAACTAAAACATCAGCATACACGTGAAGAGAAGAATACAGATCGACAATGAAGCAGGCATGAGGCTAAACAAAACCTTCCGTTCTCTTGTTCATAATGTAGGAGGGTATGATAATTTACCATTTGTTGAACGAGATGTGAGAAACTATGTTGGGAGGAAAAGACGTGCAATTGGGAAGGAGGGTGATGATAAGGCTCTAAGGAGTTATTTTTCACGGATGCAATAACAGAATAGTAATTTCTTCTATTCTATAGATTTGGATGATGACTTCCATGTGAAGAACATTTTTTGGGCTGATGCAAAAAGTAGAGCTGCATACGAATTGTTTAGAGATGTTGTGATGTTTGACATACCTATTTGACAAATATGTATGACATGTCATTTGCTCCATGTGTTGGTGTGAATCATCATAGGCAATCGATTTTGCTAGGATGTGGTTTACTATCTACTGAAGACACTGATTCGTTTGTGTGGCTATTCGAATCTTGGCTTAATTGTATGTCAAGAAAGGCTTTAAACGGTATTATTACTGATAAATGCAAGGCCATGAAAAATGGAATCCAGATAGTGTTTCTTACTACTATCCATCGATGGTGCTTATGGCATATCATGAACAAAATTCCAGAGAAGTTGAAAGGTTATGGTGAATATAATAGTATGAAGGATGCAATGAAAAATGCAGTTTATGATTCCTTGACAGAGGCTGAATTTGAAAGAAAGTAGGTTACTTTCAAGCAACAATATGGCCTACAAGATAATGAATGGTTGAGTGGGTTGTACAATAGCGATATAAATAGGTCTCAATCTTTTTGAAGAAAGATTTTTGAGCTAGAATGTCAACGACTCAGAGGAGCGAGAGTATTAACACATTTTTTGATGGGTATATAAACTTAACAATAACTCTGCAGTAATTTGTAAGGCAGTATGATAATGCTCTCCACGATAAGGCAGAAAAGGAATACAAGGCAGATTGTCGATCATTTAACAGCATTATTGCATGCGGGTCATACTCTATGATTGAGAGGCAATTCCATGGTGAGTACACCCATGTGAAGTTTAACGAGGTTTAAGCTGAATTTAGGGGTAAAATGAATTGTTCTATTTGTATTAAGTGTGTTATGGATGAAATTTGTATTTATGATGTGTTAGAGGAGATGTTAGTAGTTGGAAGTCCGAAGGAAAGAATAGTTGAGGTGGTACTTAATCACGACAATCATGATGTTAGATGCAAATGCTTGTTGTTTGAGTTTAAAGGTATTGTATGTAGACATTCCCTTGCTGTTCTTGCCCAAGAAAGGGTGAAGGAAGTGCCTTCGAAATATATTTTGTCAAGATGGAGCAAAAATATAAGAAGGAAACATGCATACATCAAAAACAGTTATAATGTAAAAGAGTTGCAGCCTCAAATGCAAAGATTTAATAATTTGTTGAAAGAGTTTTACGAGGTTGCCGAAGTTGCTGCGGAGTGTGACGATGCTAGTGATTTTTTTCTCCAAACATTGCATGTATGTAAAGGCAAGGTGCAGTCGATTGCTACATCGAACCACAATAATGTCACATGTCATAAAGGTCAAGACAAAACAGGCAATGTGATTGCCACTGGCAGCAGTCAAACGAAGGAGTCATCGAGTGACATTCATAATCCATTACGTGTAACACGTAAAGGCTGCCCTCAATCAAATAGGAAAGTATCAAAAGTTGACCAAATTGTGAGGAAAAAGAGGAAGACAACACATCAAAATCCACATATGTTCGTAATTCATGTGAGTGCATTTGGATGTGTTTTGTTTGTGTATGGAATAATTGTGTACTGTTACTTATTTTGGAAAGAGTGCATATATTTTGAAATGTGTTGTTAACTTATTTCTATTGGTTTATGTAGGAGTGTGTCGAGGGAAGCATGAGTCAGATCAATGGAAACAAGTTACATGTATGCTCATTTGTGAAAAGATTGACTCCTGGAGAACGAGATGATGAATGTACCGTGGTGTGTGTATGCACCAAAATTAAATTTAAATTGTAATTAGTGTTGAAGTGATTGTTATGTTTCGGGGTAATATTGATGGAGTCATTCTTATGTGTAAGCTTTTATAAGAATTTATAATTTAACTTTGGTTATATTCTTCCTTTACAGTCAACAGTTGTTGACTTGGACATAAATGTTGATGTTTATAAAGATAGTTGTTGGACTTCGTAGCTAGCAGAAAGTCCAGCACAAAGTTCTCTATCATTACTTGAAGATTTTGAACATGATGTCACTAGTGGACAAAAGGCATGAGAAACATATGCTAAATTTTAAGTTCTATAATTGATTGTAGTTGACTTATTTAAATATTTTTTTCAGGCTGCTAGTAGTGAGATTTCATATATAAATTTTGTCATGAGTAGTCATTCCAGGCAATTTCAAGAAACACGGGCCGAGGGACACTGATGTATACTTAACTCGTTCAATTAATTATAATTTTTACTATTTTTATTGGAGTTAATGTTTAGGTTGAAAGACTAAGGCAATTAACTTTGGTGTTGCAGGTTTATGGGACAACTGTCGATTTACCTATAATGGGTTCAAAGATTAGTACTAATAGAAATTGCATATTTTTTGCTAACTTTTTGATGAGAAATGTGGTGGTGACAAAGGGTGAACTGTGATGACATAGCATATATTAGATCTTTTTTATTATTTCAAACATTTATTTTGTTGTAAGTAAAGTAACCTACTTAGGTATTTTTTTGGAATAGGTTGTTTGTGTAGTTTAGTGAATGAAATAGTACTTATAAAGTGTACATAATCATATAAGGTTATGTAAATGGTCAGGTAGAATTATTTTTTTGGTACAAGTTTATAAGGTATCCAATGAACATTTTACATTTATGAAGCACAATTATATCTTATGGTACATGTAATGTGAATGTATTTGTTTAGTTATTTTTGTTTGATTGGTAATGCCATTTTTGAAAGCAAAATCAATTTTTCAAAAATCCAAAGGAAAATACTCATTTTCTCTATTTCTACGCTTGTAAAAAAAGTTAGTTAATGAAGAACAAAAAGGTGGTTAATGACCTACAGAAGTTGATTAACGGGGTAAAAGCTGGATGTGTTGCATATTATGTGCATGCCTATTAACCAACTTTCATAGGTCATTAACCACTTTTTTATTCTTCATTAACCAACTTTGTTTCAACGCTTGTGGAAAAAGTTGATTAATGAAGAACAAAAAAGTGATTAATGACCTACAGAAGTTGGTTAACGGGGTAAAGGCCGGATGTGTTGCATATTATGTGCATGCCTATTAACCAAGTGTAGAAACAAATTATTTTCCTTTGGATTTTTGAAATACTAATTTTGCCTTAAAAAATGAATGGGTAATGGCCTCATGACCAATAGCACAAGATATATGAGCATGCATACATAACTTATACTAATTTCATTGGATCCATTTATCTTTGTGAAGGTTGTATCATCTAAAAAAATGTTTCTTTATTTATGTATTACTTCTCTCTATTTATTGTACATGTATGAAGCGCAATTATATCTTGTGGGATATGTTATGTGAATGTATTTGTTTGGTTATTTTTGTTTGATTAGTAATATCATTTTGATTTTTAAATGAATATTACCTATTCCAAGATCAGTTCAATGTCAATTACACACGTGATCAATACCAAGGAAAAGTATTCAAAGAGTTGGCTTGGTCATGAGCCCATTTCTGTAGGTCATTTTTGAAGGCTAAATCAATTTTTCATGTTTTCAAAGGAAAATAATCATTTTGCCACTGTTTCTACGCTTGAGAAAGACGTTGGTTAATGAAGAACAAAAAAATGGTTAATGACCTACAGAAGTTGGTTAATAGGGTAAAGACTGGGTTGCATTATTTGTACATGCCCATTAACCAACTTCCACAAGCCATTAACCACTTTTTTGTTCTTCATTCACCAACTTTATTTCTACACTTGTGAAAGAAGTTGGTTAATAAAGAACAAAAAAGTGGTTAATGACCTACAGAAGTTGGTTAATAGGGTAAATGCTGGAAGGGTTGCATATGAAAGTTGGTTAATGGACATGTACAAATAATATGCAACCCTTCCAGCCTTTATCCCGTTAACCAACTTCTGTAAGTCATCAACACTTTTTTGTTTTTCATTAACCAACTTTTTTCATAAGCATATAAATAAAGTTGGTTAATGACGAACAAAAAAGTGGTTAAGGACCTTTGGAAGTTGGTTAATGGGCATGCACATAATATGCAACCCTTCCAGCCTTTACCTCGTTTATCAACTTCTGCAGGTCATTAACCAACTTTTTTCACAAGCGTATAAACAAAGTTAGTTAATGACGAACAAAAAGTGATTAATGACCTTTGGAAGTTGGTTAATGGGCATGCACATAATATGTAATCCTTCCAGTCTTTACCCTATTAACTAACTTCTGCAGGTCATTAACCACATTTTTGTTCTTCATTAACTAACTTTTTTCATAAGCATATAAACAATGAGAAAATCATAGATTTTCCTTTGAAAACATGAACTAACTGATTTAGCCTTAAAAAATGAATGGGTAATAGGCTCATAACATGTACCACAAGATATTATTGTGCCCACAAGATATTTATTGGGAATCTAACTTTCAATTACGATAATGACATTCAACCACAACCATATATGTGAATGCTTATGTCTCAAAGCATATCAAATGAATTTTTGATGATAACAAAGTCAAGATGAAGATCAAGATCAAAAGAGAAGACCAAGATCAAAAGAGGTATATTAGATATAGGTCCTAGATTATCAATGTGAAATGCTCTCCAAGTGTCTCAAAGATCTTTAAATGGTTTTTCAAGATCCTTTGAAATCAACTTGTTATTGAAAGCTCATATTTTAAGAAAATGTTGATTTTAATCTTAGATTGTGTAAAACACATGTCAATATTGTTCAATCCAAGTATCTCAAAGTTAAAAATGGCTTACATATCAATTGGACTTGAAAAATGTGTTCAAAGGCTAAGGTAATCGATTACAAGATGTTTGTAATCGATTACATAGCAAACAGAGGCCTTGTAATCAATTACATGTGCATTGTAATCAATTACAAGCAAGTTAGAGGTCTTGTAATCGATTACACCAAGCTGGTAATTGATTACAATGAACTCAGAAAAGCAAGAACACGTTCAAGAAGCCCTGTAATCGATTACATAGAAATGGTAATTGATTACAAGCAAGTTAGAGGCCTTGTAATCGATTACACCAAGCTGGTAATCGATTACCAAGTGCCCAGAAAGCTAAGAACACCTTGGAACAACCATGTAATCGATTATATAGATTGTGTAATCGATTACCAGTGGTCTGACAGTGCCCAATGGCTACATGAAGTGCATTAAATGCTTGGCTTTAATATCCCCAATGGCTCCATTGTTCATAATTCTTATAAATACTTGTGTTGAGGCTTCATTAGAGGTTGACCTTGAACCAAAAATTGATTTCTAACACTTTAATACGAGATTCAATCCTTGAAATCTATTCTTGCTCTATTTTTGTGAAAATCTTGAGATATCTTTTGAGAGCATATTAGAGTTTCAATTTGTATTAATCACTCTTGTGAGAGTTTCATTCTATCAATCTGAATTGCTTTGTTAAGAGGGTGAGGCATCCCTCCTAAATTGTAAAGGGTGAGACATCCCTTAGTTGAAGAGGCTCAAGCTCAAAGGGTGAGGTATCCCAAAGTGTTGAGTGCTCAAGTTTATAAAGGTTGTCAAACACCTATTGAAGCTTGAAGATATAGTGAAAAATTTCGAGTGTTTGCTTGAGGATTGATAAACCGTCAATATGTCCTATTTTTACGGTTCAATTCCTTAGTTTTTCATATTCTTTTTATTTGTTTTTAATGAATTTTGTTTGTTAGTTTTGTTATATTTTTAGTTTTGTTTAAATGTATTTTTATTAAGTATTTTATGTGTTTTATCAGGTAATTATGCTTGGAAAAATTTAGATGTTCAAAGGAGCTAAAAAAAAGAAAATTTCACAGAGTCCAATACTGAAAGTGTTGGTGTGTAAGCGCTGAGCCCGGAAACGTATGCAAAGAATGGTGAATTAATGTTTCAGCGCTTAAGCGGCTGAGAAGAGCGCTGAGCGCGCGCAAGAGAGCAAACAGAGAGCATTTGGGCTTAAGTGACTGAGCGCCCAAGCGCCCAGTAACCAGCGCCTAAGCGCTGATTGTGCAACAACATGCCTGATTTTCTTTAAATTAAAGAGTTACACCACACAGACAAAACATTGAGTACATTACACAGAAAATCCCTAATCCTAAGAGTTATTTTGCGGTAGCAGACCTTGGAGGAATGTTTCAAAGCAGGACTCTTGAAGGCTTGAAGATCTTAATCTTCATTAAAGGGGTTTTGATTTCTCTTTCTTTTTAGTTTCCCTTTTTCTTTGGGTTTTCTTTCTATGAGTTTGTATTCTGATATGAGTTTATTTTTATTGAACATGAGTAGCTAAACTCATAGTTAGGGCTATGGGGGATCTTGTTTTCCTTATTATCTGGATTTGATTTCTAATTTGATTATGGTAATTTCTTTTTGGGTTTATCATATTACTTGTATTCTTGTCAGAATTTGATCACTTTTGGTATGTGTTAATTCATTGTTTGACCGGTGACCATCCGTATTCAATGAGTGGATCTATATGGTAAGCCTAGGATTAGATTGGTGAATGACTAAACATCGATTTATCCTACCAAT
Organism: Ormosia semicastrata; assembly: GCA_029884595.1. Classification (NCBI taxonomy): domain Eukaryota; kingdom Viridiplantae; phylum Streptophyta; class Magnoliopsida; order Fabales; family Fabaceae; genus Ormosia; species Ormosia semicastrata. The sequence continues at coordinate 17,765,459 of JAQQTO010000046.1, read as the reverse complement.
GGAATTGACGGTATGTTAGTTCATCTCTTGAATTGAAACTTAATGCATTCTTGGTTAATTCAACTAAATGACCAAATAGGTGAATTAAATTAGGAATAAAATATTGTTTCATCCATGACCATTATGATTCAATAGCAAATAAGAGAATATTGGTAAAAGAATTACCTTAATCATAATTGAAAGAAAATCTGAATAATTGGATTCAAGTGAACCTTGCGCCCTAATCTCTTTCTCATTGATTATCTTTTCTTTGTTTGATTGCTCATTGCTTTTCTTTATTTGTTATTTTGATTTTAATTTGAATTTCTTTATATACTTTCGATTGTCTGGATAACAAAGGGCTTTGCGAATCTAGTAATTACTATTTATTCCTCGTGGGATCGATAACTGGGACTCAAGCCTATATTACTTGGCGATAGAGTGCACTTGCTCTAGTGTATTTTACGCGTACCAAGGACTGGACGTATGTCACAAGTGGATTGATGATTGAACCAGGATAAACTATTGTGTTTGTTTCTCTAAATCATTCTCTTTACATTTGTGCACTGTTTTATTGAATTACTTAAATATTGTCTTCTTTGGCTATTATATTTATAAGTGAAAGTGTTCATCTCATTTATCCAATCACCTCTATCCATTTAATAGCTTCAACGAAAATTGATTATCAAATGTTTTACGAAAGATTTACGAACTTGTTTTATAAACTCAATTCACCCCCTCTTGAGTATTGAGGCCACTTGGTAACAATATATTCTTCAGTTTCATTTTTTATTGTTACACGAAAACCTAAATCCAATATTAGTGTAAAAGAAAAATAAGTATATGAATGAAGTGGGCTTGTTCATCACAAACAATTATGTATATGCAAAAGAACGACCTAACCTTGCACAAATAGGTGATTACTGAAGGTGACTCATAAATTTCTTTTAAAAAAAAGAACACACAACATTGTCAAGTTCACGGCATCAATTAGAGCAGCATAAACTGTTTGAAACTTCTTAAAGGAGCCACCTCCACCGAAAAAAATCAAACATTCTACACACAAATATATGGGATCGGCCTATAATCATATTACAAAGTTCACATCCTAATATCTATTAACCATCAGTTAACCCATTATATCTGGGTGTCCTTCCTTTTCTTTAGCTAGTATATAAATGGAATTCGAGTGGACGCACTTTTCACATGCTTCCTCAGTTGGACTTTTGCTTGCGTGGCAATGTTCGATGATGGCTTATCGGTGGTAACAGCCAGTACATCAGCTTCAACCCGGAGATTACTTCCATCTGTGTAACAACTGACCTCAGGTTAGATGTTAAACAATTATGTATATATAAGGCAATTGAGCCAGTGGAAAAAAGGTTTGCACAATTACTTACATCATTCTCTGGAGGCTGGCCTACCAATGATTCACCTAGAAAGGAATGTCAATTTTTAAAAATTTCCACAAAACAGAGATATGGTAAATGTAACCCCCTAAAATTTACCACTATTGTATTTGTATCATCTAAAATTACTTACTTCCCTATTCCACTATATAATATATAGTAATTTAATCTTAGAGCTTGCAGTCACAATAACATATATAAGAAAAGCACTAGTTAGCATAAAATTTGTATACATTAAGTCCTCTGTAATATCAAATAAAGGTTACTATAAAAGGGATATGGTAATTCAAACAAAGGAGAAAAACTAACGTAATAACCACGCAATTCTAATGTTAATCAAACATTCCTCATCATCATTTCCGAGCAGCAGTATGACTGCGAAGCCATGGGCTTCCCACTGTCAATGGTGATGCATGACCAGGCCTTTGCTGAGAATCGGCTTCATACCATTCACTGTCACCATGAAAAGGAGTCACAAATGCATTATATTATCGATGTATGTTTTCAGTATGATGCGTGGCAGCAAATGAAGTTGAAGGTGCAGTCGTTGGATGCTGAAGCACTATTTGTTTCAACGTACTCTGTTCTTGCTCAAGGAAGGAAATTCTCTCCTCAAATTGCCTATTCTCCGCCACCACTCGGCGAAGTTCACTAGCATGGTCCTCTATATCAAAAGACCTTGCTCGATCATGCCCAAACTAGGGTTGTACCTCATCCAATGCTTCTTTGAGTATTTCAAACTGCATCTCTTCAGTCGTTGCAGCCACATCCTTGATTATTTGCTAATGCACAAAACACACCAGATGCATAAATATCAAATGTTGATGGAATACTAGCATACCAAATTTTTTTTTCTTACCAAACATGTTATTGGAAAACTAATTCAACCATGCTTACCAAATTGTGTCAAAATGAATGATCAATCTTGTCCTTACTACTGCCCACGTTTTGCCAATTCAGAAATCGTGGAAAAGGAAATATGCGGGGGTTCCTGTCTGTTTGCCACATGGACAGGTGGTCCAAAGCCCAAATCTGCATCAAGCAATTGTCAGACTTAAGTACATAGTTTTACTAGGAAGGTTAATATGCTAATAAAATTCATGCATAGGAAAAAATTACTATAATTTGAGGATGGAAAGAGTATATACCTGAAGGATAGTTGCACATTCTGTTATGTGTCTTTGGCATGAATTCTCACCCCTTTTCACAACAAAAGCAGCTACGCTTAAACTATCAACCAAGAAATCGTATACTACTAAATCCCAACAGTAATTACCAAGAACATCCAAGTCATCCAACATTTTAATTATGCTGCCATACACATATCTCCCTGTTCTTGGAAAATAGAACATACCAAATGCAAGGAGTATGTACAGTCTACAAAAATTATCCACCTGATGGTCACCTCGATACGCATGAAGCAGTTGGACAATTCTATCAACGGTGACAGCTGCACCCCGAAACATATTCAATGTTTGACATTCCCCTCCATCGTCAGCTTGGACACGTTCACCTCCGATGCATACTCCAAGCACAAAACATACATCGATGGGATTAAAACCAACCACCCAACTTCTAACTCTGAACCCCCTACTTTGGTCGTCCCATCGGCAAGCTAATTCCCACAGTAGTATGCCAGAGATTTATAAATTTTGTGGCATATTTACAAGTGCTTTGAAGGGAGTGGCCTCGATTCGGGTTCTTTGCGCAGAAGACAAATTGTTGTTAATGTCAACCAACACATTGGGTACACAGGCATGCCTCAAACGTAACTGAAAAGTGTAAAAATAAAGTTCATGTTAGTAATAAATAAATAGCAGTCATGTAAATAGTAAAAGTAGTTCACGTGTTCTATACATTTTGCTTGTTTGAACTTGTTGACCCCTCCTTCCTTCTTGATGGTGCCATGCTCCAATTTTTGCTTTAGGTAACGCACTTTATATATTAAACAACAGCACCTACAAAATGATGGAAAACATTTTAGATATCAATGATTAAAAGATTTTTCAGAATGACTGTAAGTCATGTTATAGGTCATATCATTTGTCCTAATAGCATTTTAACAAGTGTAGAAACAAAGTTAAATTGAAATAGCAAAAACACTCTATGAGAATCTACCTCTTTAAACATATTTTTCTTTTTGAGTTTTTCTAATAACAAATACTAGGTAATGAAAGCAACTTGAGATGAATTGAAATGATTTGATGCTAAGTAATTTGAGTTCATAATTTGACAACATGCAATAAGCCTTTTTTGAAAACCTATTTGTGAATTATGAGGGTCCATCAATATATAAAAATAAAAATGTATTAAATAAAAATATAAGTACTTATTATCTTAAACATTAAAAAAGCATTCAATATTTTTTAAAAATAATTAATAATCAATAATAAATATTATCATATCCAATTTTTAACATGTATTTTTAAGACACATCACATGTTAATAAAACTTATATATATATATATATATATATATATATATATATATATATATATATATATAAATATAAAAGGAAGAAATTTAGACAAGGAAGAGAGTGAAGCAAATATAAGATATAATATTTCTTTCATGCAATTTAAGTTATAATAAATATCAAACTATCCACTAGTCATCTAATGGTTTCAAATATTATTGCTCCTCTCATTAGCCTTATGACTACCATTAAATTTAGCTCCTCCCCTTATTAAACACAGTGAAAACCAAATCAACCAAAAAAAAAAGTTAGCAAGCACATACCCTCCCCTGTAGCCTCCAAAAATCATAAGAAAACAAAAGCCACAGTTTTCTTGCTTCCTCAGCCTATAGATGGATATTCAAACTTCAAAGACATTAACAATAATTTTCCCTTTTGGTGGGTCAGTTTAATTGGATTAATATAGAATAAGCTGGGCACCATTCACACAATTGTTCTATATTATTAGTTGCCATCCCTCGTTCTTTTACTAGGATAAGGTCCATTTTTGTTTCTTTTTTCCAACTAAGATTGCACTTTTGCTTTTTCTCTTTCTTCACTGTCTTGTCTATCAGGAAGAACTTCAGGCTTACAGAAACTTCCCCATACTCCATTCATCTTTTATGCATCCAATTTGGAATGTAAGTTCCTAACTTTTACATTTTTTTTATCCCATCACTTTCTTTGGATGCAACAATTTGTAATGGACCATTTTCTCAGCCATCTCCCATCCCATTTACCACTCAGCCACTACTTTCTAGTTTATACCTCTTGTCATTAATTCTTCTGCTATCTCAAGGCTTTAGTGGCCAAAGGAGAAAAAGAAGTTTGATACTTTCTGACACCATCTTTATGGCATTAATGTTTTAGTGCCTCAAAAAATGCTTGTCTTGTATTGGCCACACCTAAAGCATCAAACTTTAAGCTGCCCAACATCATATCTCTAGAACCTACTTTGATTTTCTGTCACTTTGAAGTTCCATTACAAACATCATATCTCTAGAACGCACACTTGAATCTCATTAAGCTACCTTAGAAAACAAGCTCCACGCACTTGAGAAAATTAGAGTCCTCTCTGATGAGTATTACTCTTTCAAGAAATCTTCTTTCCTCCAATTGAGTTACTTGCCTCTACTTTTGGAACTTGTTTTTGGAAGACCAGATTCTCAACTCTCAAAAAATCATATAGAATTCAAGGAGCTAGCACTTTCTTGCGTTCTAAAATTGCTACCCCTTGTTAGTTTGGAGCCTTTAAATATGATCAAAGATGAGTCTAAATTAGCAACATTCATGCTATTATTTAATAAGGAAGTAGCTCGGTTAAGACCAGTCTGTGTCATCTTATAGAATCAACTGCATCATTACAAACAGAAGAGGTATGTTACATGCTTGGAAACTTTCACAAACTAGTGCATCAGATTATTCTAGTTGTTCACCAAAAAAATGAGGTTTCTAAGGCAGCAATCAAAGCCATGTCATCATTATGTTCCTTGTAATCTAACAGATAGAGTTTGGTGAGAGCAGGAGCTATAGATGGGGTCTTAACATACATATTTACATATTTATATAGCGAGGTTTTACTCTACTTTGCTCTCTCCCCCTCACCACAACCGAACCCAAACAATCAATAAAATGGTATGGCAATATTCAAGGATTAAAATGTACACAGAGAGAGAGAGAATGTTACCACAAAGATTACAATGATGAAGGCAGCAACATAGGCAGCGCTGCGGAGTGATGGAGTGGACGGGGAGTGCCTCGCACGCACACTAACTGGTACCTCACATGCCAACTGGAAGTGCCAACAGCAACCTCGCACGCCGACTGCACCTGCGTGGTCTCCGTCTCAGTTTGGTACGAAGGGGAAGTGACAATGCCAAATGAGAGAGACAAATGGATAGGAGAAAAGGGGGAATAAGGGGAACAGGGAGAAAGGGAACGAATAGGAGTATGTATGGTGTGGTGTGGAATGTGATTAAAAATAAATATTAAAAATAGTTGCCAAGTTCCACCAAAAATATAAAAACCTTGCAACCAGCCAGTAAGCAATGGTCGATCCACGAATTAACACTTCCAATTCCTAATTAAACTCTAATGAAAAATAAACAAGAAAAAAGTAAAAGGGGTTTTGTTGATTAAAACTAAAAAGAGAAATTAAACTTAAACCAAAACAAGAAACACAAATTGAATTACGGTTAAAGACATTGGTTAAGAGATGGAATCCACCACTAGATTTATGTGATTATACTAACTTACATACTCTTTATACCAACATGATCAATTATGTTCTTATGTGATTGTGAGATAAATTCCCTGTTTTCCTTAAGTGTTGGCCAATTTAACAACCGCTCAAATCAACTCCTAATCATCGATTAGTTATAAAGCAACCGCTCTTACAACTATCCAACAATTGCATTAAGATTTAGAAAACCAAACACACTAAGATCTAATCACACACCAAGATTAAATTACTTAGAACATATATTTCACTAGATCTATTACCGCAACCGCGCATAATATATCCAGATCTACCACTTTTATAATTGGTAAATAGCATAAAGATAATTATACCCACATGAACATCATACATTTCAGATTTACTACCGCAACCGCGTATAATAAACTCGTATCTACCACTTTGAAAGCGAACAAGTATAAAAACCTTCATACCAACAATAGATTCAAAATATATGAATAAAAACATAATTGTATTGATATAAAGAAATATGCAAGATTCACATAATCAAAACTAGGGTTTCATCTTCCCTTAACCAAATAAGAAAACTAGCCACACATGGCAAATTCAAAAACAGAAGAAAAACATAGTTCAGAATGAAAGTGCAAAAGAAAACTGAAGATCAAACTAGTTTCCAAAGGTTGGGGATGATCGATCTTCGATTGCTCGAACCCGAGACTCCAATCTTCGATCCAATCTTCCTCTCTCTTGTTCTTTGAATCCTCTTCAGCCCCTTGGCTGCTCCCAGCCCAGACCTCCTTTAGGGACTCTAAACAACCTTATTTATAGGTTTGGGAACCTAATTTAGCATTAAAACACGAAATTAAACTTCTGATGCGACGACACGGGCCGTGTCATATTACACGAACCCGTGTTCAATTAACGACAGATTCTCGCCCAAAGTCGAGAAGAACACGGCCCACCCCGTGTCACTTGACACGTGCCGTGTTCTCGGTCAAGGCTTGAAATTGACTCTTCCTCGTGAAGTCGAGAGAAGTACACGCTTACCCCGGTCATTGGACACGGCCGTGTTCTTCAAAACCTTCCGGTCTTCAAAGTCGAATAATACACGCCTACCTCGTGTCATTTGACACGGGAGTGTTGATCATTTTCTTCTAACTAGCTTTGATTCTTCATGAATGCCCTTCTTCCTTTGCTTCGAGGGTAAACCGATCTTCTTAAGTATTCATCTCTCTCCTCAAATGGCCATCAAGCTTGGTTTGATGCTAATGGACTCAAACACTTAAAGATATCCTGAAAAGCATAATTCATTTATGAGTGTTTATAACCACATTTAGCATAGTTTCACAATAAACATCCAAAGACAACTCTAAATCAGAAACTTAGCTAAATGTCAACAATTGAGCACATATGGAGTCCAATTAAATCAATCATAAGGCATTTAAAATATGAAAATAATCGACAGATCAATGTAACAATGCCAAATGAGAGGGACGAAGGGACGGGAGAAAGTGACAACTCCAGGGTTCAGAAATTGGGGAAATAGGGAACGAAGAGCGGCGTAACAGATGGAGGAGGAAATTTGGAGAGAATACGAGAAAATTTGAGAGAGAGAAAAGGATATGAGAAATGGAGAATGAGAGGGAAATGAAAAGGCAGAGATAGAAAGGGAGAGATACGGGAGCTTTTTGGTTGAAGTATGTATCCCACACGTACACTAACATCAGCCAAACTACGGTGTGGAGATTGGTGTTTTATTGTTCGCGGTATGAATATCGCGATTGTTACTGTTTAGAAGTTTTAAAATATATGAGAAAGAAATGAAACATATAAAAAACTATTTCTCCTCTCTTCTCCTTAAATGTCTAACTTTTATTCCCCAAAATTGAGGTGGAATAGGAAAACATATTAGTAATGAAGTTTTGTTCCATTTCGTTAATAAAACTTCTAAACAAAAGGAATAATAACTATATTCTATTATTGTTAGCCATGACAACCATTACCCAAGAGGGGGGTGAACTGGGTGATGATAAGTTTTAATGCAACTTTGACAAATTATGCATTTTGATATTTTCAAACAACACATACAATGGAATAAGTCTAACAAATGTGCAACTATTATAGATTACTCAAATATAACTTCAGTTATGGGATAAATCATGCAAATAAGTTAGATATCAAATTCAACTCAAGCATATATAGTTAAAGCACAAATATAAAGAGATAAGGTTGAGAAAATCAAACACAATGATTTATCTTGGTTTAGCCACCCCTTGTGACCTACGTCCAGTCCTCAAGCGAACCACTCAAGATTTTTCACTAAACTTCAAGCTTGAATGGGTGCTTGAAAACTTTTACAGATTGGAGCACTCAACAACACCTTGGGATACCTCACCCTTGTGCTTTGAGCCTCAAAACAAGGATACCTCACCCTTTACAATCCTTGAGGGATGCCCCACCCTCTTTACAAATCAAAGGATACCTCACCCTTGGCAACCTTTGAAAGATACCTCACTCTCTTCACAAACAAGGGATACCTCACCCTTTTCTCTAGAGGGATATCTCACCCTATTTACAAACAATCAAAGTGTTTAAAATATGGAACTCTCACAAGAGTAGATTAATACAAATTGAAGCTCTAGCAATGCTCTTCAAGAATATCTCAAATATATACAAAAATAGAGCACTTGATGATTCAAAAATGATTCTAAGATTATAGTGATTGAAATATGTTTCTCAGTTGTTGTTCAACCACAAATGATGCCCTAAGATGTGTATATATAAGTTTTCAACATTAAAGAGCCGTTGGGACATTTTTAGCCAAGCATTAAATGCCATTAATATAGCCGTTGGACTCTATCAGATTGCTTGTAATCGATTACATATCAAATGTAATCGATTACATTGTTGTTCCAATGTGTTCTTGGCTTTCTGGGTTCTGTGTAATCGATTACATTCTTGGTGTAATCGATTACAAGGCCTCTGACTTTCTTGTAATCGATTACATGCTCAATGTAATCGATTACTAGCTCTTTGTTTAGCTTGTAATCGATTTACAAAACGTGTGTAATTGATTACCTTGCCCTTTGAACACATTTTTCAAGCCCATTTGAGGATTCATGCCATTTCTTACTTATAGAAATCTGGATTAGAAAAGATTAACTTATGCTTTACAAAATCCAAGATTGAAATCAACATTTCTTTAAAAATATGAACTTTGAATATCAAGTTGATTTAAAAGATCTTAAAAAATCATTTGAATATAATTGAGATACCTTGAGAGCATTTCACATTGATGTTTTAAGACCTATATCTAATATACATATTTTGATCTTGGTCTTCTCTTTTGATCTTGATCTTGATCTTTGACTTTGTTATCATCAAAAACTCGTTTGATATGCTTCAAGACATAAGCATTCACACTATTCTTTTCTTTTTTTTTTTCCTACTCTATTCCCACCTATTATATTCTGTTCTATTAATAAAAAAAATCCAAATTTGTAAAGTTAAAACCCATAGTTTAGAGTGCTTTCCTTTTCCATGCTTCTCTAATAGTAGTGCATAAAATATGCTCTTTTTATTTGATAACGTTTTACTTTAAAATTTTTTAATCATTAATTTTTAAATTACCTTCAACTCAATATTTTGTATGATAAATTTTCACATAACTGAAAACAAAAGTCAACACAAAATCTATGTGCTCATAATATTTTGTTTCTTTCTATTAGTAAAACATTATACTTAAAAAAAAAAACTTAATGATTAACGTATAGGAAGAACATTAATCATTGATTTATATTATAATTTTAATATAAGTTTGAAATGAAACTTACATGCAAACGCAGGTTAGGCGGCTTAATTGGTTGAAGAAATTTGGATAATATTATGCATTTTTTATGTTCATAGGTTGAAATCCTTATTTAACCAGTAATTCTAATGGCCATCTATTTGTTAGAGAAAAATGAAATTTACATAAAAACAATTCAATAAATATACTTAATTAACTTTGTGTTCAATTTAATCTGATTTAATATGATAACTTTTGTCTTTCAAACAAATCAAAAAAACCTTTTGTCTTTCAAAATTCAAAGTATTTTTTTTTTACCAAATAATGATATTTACATTAAAAAATTCCTCACAAAATTCATTTTTTTTTCTCTCACTTTTTTCTATCACAATCAACTTTAAAATTAGTGAGGTTAGGGTTTTGTTTATGCAACCGACATTACCTTTTTTAGGTGGATAATGCAAGTTAGGTGGCTACAGCACATCGGTTAGCATTTTTTTAGCGCCCTACTAGATTAGCAGCCTAGTATGGTCTTCTTCATGAGTCGTTTTAACATGGACCTCGTAATCAAAAGTCTATAGATGAACCTAGTAATATGAACCATTGATTAGGAAGAATTTTATATCAATGGTTAAGATCAATTACCTATAACTTGATAAGCAAGTTAATGTGTAATGTTGGTAATTGCAAAATTAGTCTTTTAACAAAAGGAAATTATGCAACAACCACAACACCAGATCAGAAGTCTTCTTCAGCGAAGGTGGGATCTGACTTCATTGCCAGCTTGGGTGGCGGTGTCATCTCGGTGTTCGTCGGCGACAAAGGGGATGTTTGGTGGTTAGGGTTCAGTCGTGGGTAATTGAGAATGAGATGGGTCTGTGGTGTTGGTTGCAGATCCGGTCATGAGGTAATTCTGATTCAGGTCTGGGTACGACGGTGCTCTGTCTCGCAGATTGCTAGCGAAGGCTGGTTTTGGAGGGGTGGTCGTACAGTGCCACGGCACAATGGCTGTGCAGGGGAAGATGATGGTTTCAGCCTAAATCTAGTACGTAAAAGGGGCGGAGCTGCGGCTATGGGTTCGAGTTCGATTTTGGTGGCGACGTGGTGGTGGCTCGGGAGTGAGGACAATGCAAGAGAGATATGTGTTTGGTCGACGATGGTGGATGACAGTGCATGAAGGAGGGTTCTGTGGGGTGATTTCAGATTTGGGTGGTTATTGTGGGTTGAGGTTCGAGTTTGATCTAGAGGGTTTGGGTGGATTTCTGTGATAGGGGGCAAACAACAACCCACTAGCAAAACTCAAACAACAATCCCCTTTCATCATCAAAAAATTACTCCTTCTCACAATCCTCTACCCTCACAGCCAACACCCAACCACCATACCCATTAACATCAAACCTCCAGAAGAACCACGATCTCGCTGTCGTTCTACCCCGACAGCAGCATCGTTCCTCCTTCAACCCGAAAACGTAGCCATGGGACTTGGCCACAACAGCAATAGAGCCCCGCAAATGGAAGTCGTTGTATGTCACCACCAGATTCGCGTCATCTCCATCGCTCACCAGTCTGCCCACCCTGTTGCAGATCCCCCATCTCTGCCGTCCTCCACCACAAGTTGCGCCACCAGATGTCATCGTCGGAGTTGGGCAGCTCCGCCCCATCTACATACCAGATTGGCACCGTCTTTCGCCCAAACCACCACGAAAACCACCAGTCCGCGCCACGCACTATCACGCGGACCTCCACCATGACCAGCCCGTGTCTGTCACTCTCGCTGCGCCATTGTCCGCTAGTGCCGTTCTTGGCTCTTCTCAGTCTTTTGGTTTATAATAAACTAAAGTTTTATGTAAAATTATCAATAGTTGAAGGTTTTAAAAATAAAAAAAAAATTGAATTTTTCTGCAAAATTAAAAACTTATTATAGCAGGTAAGGTCAAAGGGTCCATCAATGGACATTTGACTATAGGGTCCATATTAAAATATTTGACTCAATAAAATAGTCATGGACTTTCAATGAAAAAAGGGTTGAAATATGGCTTCATATAGCATGGACCACCAGGTCCAATTGGACCATGTTCTTATAGTCATAGGATTTAATGAGAAACACATTGACGGTGGATGAGGTGAATTGGTAACTTGCTCACTAGGTTCAACTGATTTTGCAAAGAGATACTCGTGAAATAATTATTTACGGCTGGAATTAATTCTAAATTAAGTGGAGATTAAGAGGAGGAATTATGATAATTGTGATTAATGAAATCCAGCAAGTATGTGCAAAGTAAAGAATGAATTGTGACCCTTTTTTGTTATGGTTTTAGAGCGTTCCGATTCAAATTTGTTGGATAAGCGTCACAGAGTCATCCATTTTGCCTTTGCGAAGATTGTCGAAGGTAAGAGTTGAAAGGGTAGATTCCAAAATCTTTGGCAAAGTTTGGGGGAGTGATGTTAGAAACACAATCAAGGAAACAAATATTGATAAAATTGTATATATTTCTAAATGAATGTATACATAAAAATTAATCTCTATTTATAAAAAAAAGTTATTGTATAAAAAATAAAATAAAATATAATTATGTACTAAATCAATCTAATTATATACAAAATTAATTATAATTATCTTTAAAATTAATTATAATCTCAATTATAATTAATCACACTAACAAGTAACTTAATGATCTAGTTTCTTTAGCCCTCCTCCTTCTGATTCTTGTTCGGGTGTAACTTATATAATACTCTTTTCTTCTGGATGGTTCCATGTGTATATTACAGAAATTTAACATTTGGTTGTTGTTGCTTTCTCTACTTGCAAAATGATTTTAAAATTGCATAAATTAATAAGCCTTAAAAATGTTTTAAATGCTCCTAAATTTTTTTGGAGCATAAATGCTCCATATGTTTACATTACATTGTCATATTGCGTAAAACTTAATGAATGACTCATTTTTTTTACCTAAAACTTAGATTACAGGTAACCTATAAGTTGGTCTCACTTCTTCTTTTTTCCTCTCATAATTCCACTTTTTCTGTCTCCAAGCTCACTTTCTCTTCCTTGTCCACATGTTGCTCTTCATCGAGACAGGACATCCTCCCACTTTCATGGCAATCGTGCTCATGTTCTAATTGATACCAAAGCATCAAAATCTTCAAGACTAGCTGGTACTTGAGGACCATGTCAGCATTAACCATGGCACTAAGCTTCTTCATAAGCTCTGAAATGTTGATACCAAACCCGTATCGAGAAAAGACCCCAACCAGCTCCTCTTTAATATATTGTAGATCTAGATCTATGGAAAATTTCTCATTTGAAAAATAAAAATGATACAGCAATTATAAAGTATACCCAATCTAAAGGCTCACTGAAAGAATCAGAAGATGTTTACTCAAGATGAAATAGTAAAGGGCAAATACTTTTTCCCCTTTCTTTGTAATATGTCAGAGCTTTAAGAATCAGGGATCAAAGAAAAAAAGGTCGTTCAAAACTCATGTGACAAACGGGATATCATACATGCACCAAAAATAATAGGGAACCACCATTTTCACACATATTCATTTGCTTCATTCTCAGCAACACCCATTTTTGCAAGTGGTGGAATCCATTTATAAGTCGGGGCAATCCACCAGCACCTTGAACAGAGCATTGGAGGCGGTTCATGTTAGCCTTAAGGACAGCGTAATGGGCAATGGATTGCCAGAGCCGTCGGCAGTGGAGCAAACTAGAAAATGGAACATGTTGTTGAGGGAGAAAATGAGGTTGGAGAGAGAAAGTGAAAATTGTAAGGAGGTGGGAGAAGAAATGGGACATAAATCAAATTAAAAAAAGAAAAAGAAAACTGAAGTAACTGGCTTTTACCTATCATCATGAGTAAATTGTTTGGAGCATCGATGTTCAAAAACTTTTTAAGTGCATTGTAAACGTCTCTTATGAAACAAGGATCATCTAAAGTAATGATATGAGCTTAATTAATCACTTTACAAGTATCTTTTAAAGTGAATTCTTGCCCTCTCCTGTGAGCTTTCTACCGCTAGAAGATCGTATGCTGGATTTGTTTCCATTTCAAGTTAGAAAACGTTTCTCGATGTTTCTTTACAAGCACATATAATTTACAGAAGTTCAAAATCGATGCATTTTACTCTTCTTATAGGTATAATGATTTTAATAATGCAGTGAAAGATTTTGGGAGCTTCTTCTACTCAAATCATCTTCTACTTTCATTTGAGTTGGGTCTATAATATGTTTGTCGAAATGCCACAACGAGCAAGTGTTTAAATTTTCCTAGTAGGTTTGTCATGGTCAATCGTTTTCGAACTTCGGAGTTGGTATAAATAATTTCATGGGTGGCCATTTGAAGGTATTGAAACATATGATTCCCCATTGGATTAGGAAGTCATTGTTTGTCCAACTGCAGAAAGCGAGGAGTTTATACTTTGTCACCAGTGTTTAGGTGTTGGGTTCTGGGATAGGAATTTCTATTTCAGCAGATCCGATTCGTTACACTTTCATTAGGGATTGAAGTGAAATTTTGGAAAGCGTAATAACTTATCATTAAATAAAGTGAAGGACCATTTTATAAACCACATAAACCAGTTATAGCAGGGGAACTGGCTGGTCCACAGGTGGTCTATTGACAACCTGGTCCACCGTAAAAGCCACCATTGTGATATGGAACATCCCGAGCGTTTATCCTTGAGCTTGTGCTGTATGGATTTCGAGAAGAAAAAAAGTTAGATACACATTACATTAAGGGATATATATTTCATATTTGTTAATATGACATAATCAAAATAGGAATATGTAATAAAAAAAATACAGTAAAAATTATGTGATAAAAATTATACAAATGTGAGTGATTAAGATTACCTTTTTGAGAGAAGTTACTTATAAAAGAAAATGGTTGGGATAGAAATGGATAAAATCTGTTAAATTTTTTTTTATCTTTGTTTATTTATTTAATTAAAATGAACACATATCTCAATAAAAACTTTAAACATGCAATAAGAAAAGGCTTGAGTGCATGAGCGTTTTTACTTTCCGTAACAAATCCCTTGAGAAAATCATGAACCCTCTTGAAGCATAAACTTTGAATGTCAAAGCCCATTGGCCCAAGTATTTCGCTCGTGGTAGTTTAAGCCTGCAGACAAACAAAACAAATTTGGGAAATCAATGCTTTGGTGGATGAAATTCTCGAATTCAAGAAGCAAATGGTGAGATGTGGCTTCCTTTGGACAAGGCGAGAGGGTAACAACACGGCACATGCCACAGCAAAGGCTATGCTTCAACAGCAGCTTCCAACCAACTGGGTGTTTCAGGTTCCTTCCCTGGTAGGTGGTAGCTCGGGAAATCGCAAAAGACGCCTTGGCCTGTCATTGCAGCAACTAGTAGATTGGATGTTAGATCTGTCTATGTAAGTAGTTTTAGCTATGTAAGCATGCATGTACCCATTGACTATTTTGGAGCATCGGAGCTTTACATACTAAATCTGACTTGTACTTGTTCCTTTTGCTATCGATGAACGACGCATTTCTGACCAAAAAATAATAATAATAAAAGAAAGGAAAGGAAATGAAACAAGGTAGGGAAGGAGGTTTTCCTTCACTTAGTAACAATATAAGAATAGGAAGGAAGGGACAAGAGTAGAGGTTTATTCAGTGGGTCTCACGTTGTTTTGATCCTCCTTTCTTACAATGGATTGTAAGGGAAATGAGAAAGAGTTTTGGTTAATTACTGTAAGCCCCACATATTTGGAATGATTTTTTTGTCAATGTTACCAGTTTTAAAAGGGTAATAAAATAATTTAATATATATATGTTTGTATAAAACTAAATAATGGAAAGAAAATTTTATTTCTTTTTATTAGGTGATACCAAATAAGAGAAGTAATAATTTATCTACTTTCTTTTCTTTTTTATTATGTTATTTTAATTTCCTCTCTCCATGATACCAAACATATCCTTAATGATAGTCATAATAGTGTATTCTTTTTTTTTTTTGGGAAGACTAATGCCACATAGTTAAAATAATAATAATAACTAAAATTTTGATAGAATTCAGCTATGAGTAGTGATATTCTTCACGAGTTGACTTTCACAAATTCATTCACAAATGGCTAAATGCATTACACTTTTATTTTGATAGTTAATATATTAAAAAGAAAAACCAATCACCTGATAAAACGACAATTGATTAGTTTGCTCCTGTTTATTTTTGCATCGTTGCACGGAATAAGTTTCATGACATTTATCATTATGTTTCATTTATATTCAATGATGGTTGTTAAATAAAATAAAGAAATAAGGACCATTTATCTATCTAAAAGTTAATAAAGATGTCAACTTATTATATGTCGAAAATTCTAACAACGAAATTATGACAGTCTAATATTAATCAAAAGTGCTTAAATGTGAACAAAAGGGAAATTGAAATAGAACAGCTAATAACCATGTAATTGTAAACTTTGGGTGTAGCAAAATCGAACACTGTTCTGTGTGCAACATGTAATCTACTTATCTGCAATATATAAGTTCTGACAAATATAGCCTCATGCATTTATCTATAGGGTACAAGAGAGGTAAACAAGATTGATATTGAATGGGGTGTGGACCGTGTGGTAGGAGCGGGTTCATATTAAACAAACAAAATTAATATTATCTTTTATGGAACAGAAGGACCTTCTAAACGAATATAGTCATACATTATCCCCTCAAAGGGACCGGTAGCTATAGTCTGTGTTAGATAAATAGTATTTTCGCCTTCCACCAGTAGAAGAACTGACACATCAATGTTGTATAGCCTGTAGAGTCCATGAATTCCATTTCTAGCTATCGTATTGTCCTTCCCAATCACCCCCGTTATAAATAGAGGGGGATCTTGTTTTGGATGATTCACTCTAACCTTTAAATTTGAAAAGAAAAACATGGGATAGGGACATGGAATAGAAAGTGAAAGCATTCAACAAATTCATTGTGAAATAGAAAACTAATAAAAAAAATTTGTTAGGTTCCTAACCTGTAATTCAAAGACATATGCGGTTGCAAGCGCCAGTCGCAGCTTATAGGTTCCATATGCTTCCACATTATCAAGTTTGAACTTAATTTGCCTTGTAGTTCCATGGTAAGTGCCATCATCTCTCTTTCTGTAATTCATTCATTAATTTCATTTTTCATGTATCACATAGGTGGATTCAAATCCTCTATTCCCTTTTCCCGTCTCGTTCCTTAATTCCTTATTCCCTTAATTGAATGCTGACAACTTATTAAAAAAATTGACAAGTGAGAAGTTATTAACTTATTTACAATTAAGAGAGAAATATTAATTTGCTGAATTATCATCATTCAATGGGGGGACTGAGGATTTCAATCCTTGTGTACCTTCAAAAAACTCAAGTATATGTTGTCTTAAAAAAGTACTGGACCTGGTAACATGTGCAAAGAACCAATCTTTTCTGTAGTCACTCACTCCTACCGTATAAATCAAATCTTCATTTGGATATAAATCTGCATATCTTTCCCACAAGCCATACTGCCTAAACCTGCAACTGCCACAAAGTTGGTCAACAAAACTTTTGATATAGATGGCGGCTAGGTGGGAACACAGCTCAGAAATGTTGAGCCTTTAGGCTTTAACATTTAATTTATGTAA
This sequence comes from Ormosia semicastrata, assembly GCA_029884595.1. NCBI lineage: Eukaryota > Viridiplantae > Streptophyta > Magnoliopsida > Fabales > Fabaceae > Ormosia > Ormosia semicastrata. The sequence continues at coordinate 17,747,996 of JAQQTO010000046.1, read as the reverse complement.
AGAGGGACTGACTTGTCTGGATGGTTGACATAAAGCTTGTTTATGTACTTTGGATTAGGATCAGGAACATAGAACTCAGCAGCAGAACGATCAGGAATGCCTATTTCCCACAATGTTGGTCCATCTCTTGGGGGCTCGTAAACAATGTCACCAACATTTAGTTCACAACCTGAATTACTTTGTGCTTATAGTATAAATCAATTCTTCTATATGCACATCATTTTTAAACAAACAATTTTACACCTAGTTAATTGATTCCTAGCCTTATTAACGACATAATATACGCTTTTAACTAGACATTTGTACATCTTTAAACCAAGTGTAAAAATTGTGTACAGAAATCATGTGCAAGCATCATTTTCTTAATATAAATTATAGTAACATAGACTGAAATATAAAAATGAGTGGTATAGTACTACTAAATTGAACTCCCCTTTAGCCAATGAAAAAAATATAGATAAAAGAATCCGGGGTTATGGTGAGGATAACATTGTTCCAGTACTCTCCATTGAAAACTGGAACCCATGCGTAGAGATTATAATCCCCAGTACGTAAATTATTGATTAAGAAGAAGCCTTTCTCGTTTGCTTTAGTCCAAAATTGGTATCCCTGAAGTGACCAGAAAGATCATACAAATTAAAATTGCTACCTTGTAAATCTAAAGTCTTTGATTATTTGCCCAGGAAACATTGAACTCTATTCCACATTTTGTGTAGGGAAAGATCTACCTTGCATTCTCTTTGCCAGGATCCAGCGTCTCCCGGTGGTGCCAGACCTACATATGCGCCTTGTGCAAGTATGTAGTCGTCACTTATGCACCTGAAAGAGTTCATTTTGAAAGCTTCAAAAACCGCAGTTTTATTGTGGCAATGATATTTTTGAGAAATTCTTGTGGGGTCTGATAATATTACACTACTCCATTCAAAACATGACACGTGACAAAGCACAACCACACAAGGCATTAGATTGAAAAATAATAATTTAAATCTGGACAGCTACAAAACAAGTGAATTTTTCGATATTTTGGTAGTTTGGTGTTATTACCTGTCTCGGACTCGTAATGTGCCACTAGCACTGCCCCGTTGATCGGACTTCTGAAAATCCTCTGAAGCTGGAAAATCAAAGGGCCAACTTTGAACTTCCTTGGTCATCTAGAGGCCATTCTTTATGCTTTCAGTTAGTGCTATTTCTTTGTTATATTAGCTGCCTTAGTGAAACTAAAAAAAAAAAAAATCTCCATAAGGTTAATGGGCTAAAGAAACCTGATCTCTGGCATCCTCCCAGAGGCAGACTGGGTCCTGGCCATCCAACAAAGTGTTAAGATAGACAAAAGTTGGCTCGAAAACTTTTTTCGATGGCTCATTTGGTTGGAGTTTCAGAACAAGATCCTTTCCCCCGTAATGAGCACTTAGAAACATCTGATCTGATACGTACAAAAAAAATATAGCAAGTCATTTTGTTTTAGGCTGTTCAACATGAAATAACTGTAATAATTTTGCATTGTTGAAATTAAACACTCATTGTACTAACAACTACTATTAATTATGTGAGTAGAGATGGCAATTTTACCCATGATGCTAAGATTCGTGGGTAATATCCGTGACGGGGTGGGTAAATACGTCAATTCTCCCATGGGATATAAATACCGTTTAGTATTATCCCCGTTTAATAAACAAATGGGGCGAGGGTGGTTTCCTCCCAAAATCTTCCATGGTGCAAAGAAAATTTTATATAAATATTTTATATAAAATTATTAGAAAAAACTTAATTATATAAATTTAAATATTATAAAATTATATAAATTAAAAGTATTTTAGGTGTTTGACATTATTTTTAGATTAAGTTGTATTGAAAAAATTTTAAAAAATTATAATATTATACTTTTTTTATTTTTATTTTTTATTTTATTTTTTGATTTTTTTGATTTTTTTAATTTATTAGAGTCTTCACGGATATCACAAATCTTATTTTGCATGGAGAAAGATAAACAATCTTACACCTGATATGGAGACGAGTACGGGCGGATATTATTCGGGGCAACTCCGGTGTACATCCTATATGTGAGCAAGCAAGTTGCATACTTTTTTTTTTGTGTGTGTGCATCATAAGAGAGGGAAAAAAAAAACAAGGTGCATGTGCTTTGCAAGTTGCAATAAAAAGAATACTTACTGCAAGGCTGATGGGGCCTACATGGGAGATGAGATTCTGTTTGACAGGGCCACCTGATCGGAACTCATTGCTGGGTATGATTACCCAGAACCCCATGCCCGGATCAGTTTCGGATTGGGAGCTTATCCACCCATGGACTTTAAGATCTTTGTTGTCGCTTGAGTATTGGTACTTGTCATCCACCTTAATTAGTCAATAACAAATATTATTTTATTTTTGGTCTAATCAATAACAAATTTTGATTAATCATAGAGAATATTTTTTTTTATATTTTATTCATATAAGAATCATGTATTACTATTAACACTCTCAATTATCTTTTTATACTTTTCATTAGTCACTCATAATTTTTTAAAAAGAAAAACTAATATTTTAATAGATTAATAAAGAGAAACAAAATTTGACTCTAACTTTTAATTCTAACTCTTACCTCTAACCTCATTTAAATCTTTTTTCATTTATTATTTTTAATTTTATTTAATTGAGTTAATAAACATAAACACATGGAAAAAGATTAAATGAAATTAAAAATAAGAGATAGAACGAAATGTTAAAGCTAAATTTTGCTCAATAAAAAGTGTAAATAAGCATTTTGGAAACCAATAACCTCACTCATAAGAATGATATACATTAGTTTGTCACTTGTTAGAGACTAGACACTCTATATATTATCTAGCAATGAACGAGTATAATGTTACATAACTTTTTGAGTCTTGGTAGTTTGCTTTTTGCATATGCGGATCATCAGCAATCATATTACCTCTCCCTTGAACTCTGGCTCCACGGGATTGACGAGCAACACTGCCTCCGGGGGAACAAGTTCTTTTCCTCTTCTAGGTAATCGGTCGTCCGGAGGAGGCATGAATCTTTGCCTATTATCGGCTAAGGCCATATAATGGAACCTGCATATAATAACTTCCAAAAATTATCTCGCAAAACGCTAATTTACATGTTTTTGCCTCAAAAAATTACATATTATTGTCAAATATAGGTTTAAGGCAGTGAAGGGCAGCAAGATCCCAGCCAAAGAATCATTGAAAGTAGGATATATATGATAAGGTTACAAGGCGATACATGTCTTTTCGAAGCCCGAAAACAATTCTGATCTGGATCCGGTTTGTCTCCAGCAAGTTGATCTCACCGCTTATCTCTCATCCAACAGATTAATATTAATTTAAAATTAATAAATATTTTAAATATTAAAATATAAAATAAAAATCTTGACCAGTTAGATAAAAAATCAATGTTGAGATCTTTCAGCAGGCCAATCCGAATCCTTCTGATCTGAGGTATGTTGAAAGCAGGCCATTCTTTTAGGCGTTCAAAGATGGCGTCAAGTGTAGAAGCCGGAGGAATTACGAAGCATCACATACCTGTAGAAAATGGTTAAATGTGTGTATTATTATATTTTTGTTCGTAATAATCAATCGTCATGATTATGAGTGTAAATGAGTTGAGATATGTTATATTTTTTATTATAATAAAATAATTATTTTAAAGTTTGTTTTAACCTTATATTTTTCTCTCTCTCTCGAACAACCAATCTAGCAACTTGTTTTTATCCAATACGTTTCCTTCGTTTTACCTGTTTAACACTTCATTTTATCCAACATTGTTTTTTCGATGCATGTTACAAGTTGTTCCTATTTTCTAGTACTGCACGTTGGAGCATGGTGCACGTTGGTTTCTTGCTTCCTTTTTGGTACTTTAACGTTATAAAAACAGCTACCTTTGGCTCTTTTATAAATAACACAGCTCTGGTGTTTTATAGAGAGAAGAAAAAAGGTGATTTCTCAAGTACAATTTGTATAAATTTTATCACATATATACATCTCTTTTATTTTCTTTTAATCTTATTCTCGTGAGTAATTTTATAAGTTATTTTTGTATTTTTATTATTTTTAGTACGAAACTAATAAGAAGTAATTGTTATATTATGAAAATATTAACTATCTAAAATTGTTTATGCCAAATAATTTATTCATGTGACCAAATACTTTTAAACTTAATGCACTTACATGCCTCAATCAATAATTACGGTAAGTTATTTTATTTATGTAACTTTAATTTTAATATTCATCTAATTATTTCTATTATTTTTCTAACAAAATATTTATGAACTATTTAAATTTAACTAGTTAAATATTTGATTAAGTTCATTTATTTAATTAATTAATTAATTTCAAACTTAAATTTAACCTCAATTATATAAATTAACCAAACTCAAACTTTATACTTTTATAAACTTTACTTTAAAAACCCGTGAATAATTAACTAGTGTATATGTATATGGGTATTACTTACTAAAAGCTTTAATATGAAAGTTATGATTTTGTTTTTTTAATAGATTATAAATAAAAAACTTTTATTTTTATTTTTATTTTTTACTCCATCTTCTAATATAAAATATCTACTAAATATTAAATTCATAAATTTAAGAAATATTTTAAAGAAAAATTTGGTAAAAGGAAAAAAAATTTAACTATAAATGAACTAAAAAAGCTTAAAACTTCATATATTTTTAAATAAGTAAAAATCAAATTTTAAATTTAACTCATTTAAATAACTAACTAAACTAAGCTTAAGTAATTTTTTTTTTTTACAAGTCAAACATAAACTTTAAGTATTCGATTTTACTATATTACATATCCTTAATCATGGTTGTATTCAATGTTATTAAGCAATCAATTTAGCGTTTGTTTGGTTTAGATTGTCTGAACCATCAACAACTTATTCTTGGAGAAAAATTGTTGCACTACTGTTGTCTTTTATGTTTGGGTATGTGACATAAAAAAATTAACAATTTTTTTCTTGAGAAAAAAGTTGTTAGAGGAGAAGCTCATTCTTGAGCATTATTAAAAAAATTGTTGAGATTTTTTCTAACAATGACATACAAATTTTATTTTGTTTTTAATTAAATAATTTTTTAATTAATCAAATAATTTTTTTATTTATTTTATACTTATTTTGATAATTTAATACATAAAATAATTTTTTTATACCATTTAAACAAAATAAATTAAGTTAAAATTACATTTATCAACTAACATATTCAAACATAATTTTTTTATAATTAATTATAACAAAAAAATTAATATAATAATATATTATTAAAATAATCAAATTTTTACAATTATCTCAAACACACACATAATAATAATAAAAAAAAAAACAATCAATCTAATGGTACCTTTTGTCGATATTCAGAGGCAAAGCTTTCCCGCCATAGGTGCCTAGGTGGATCCCATTTTCCACTATAACTCTAGAACTTGTTCCTACAAGGCTACAGCCCTGCATGGCTAGCCAATTAATTGCATGATAACAGGAACTAATAATGACATTAACTGTCAGCTTATATGTTTTGATTTATGGGTATGGTTATTGGTACTCTTATGCACAGTTCCTATTTTTTAACTTTATTTATACTTTCCATATTTATTTTTATGTAAATTTTTATTTTAATAAAAGTCAAAATAATTATTTTTCCATATATTATAGTTACGTATTCATACTTTAATTTAGTTACAACTAATTTATAATCTTTATTCAATTTATCTAGTTTATGTCTTTGTGAAATTCACAGATATTTTAGTTTTTTTATTCTTTTTATATTTTTTATTATATATATAATATTTTAATAATGTAATATAAACAATATTTTTATACTTAACTTTATATATATATATATATATATATATATAATAATTTTACTTATTATAAAACCTTGTTTTAACACAATCATTTTTTAAAATAACATTAAAAATGAAAAATTGGCTTATTGAAATATATATAAAACCTTCTATTCAATTTTTTTAAAAAAAATAGACTGCCAAATGAAATTGTAGCATATCAACTTTTTTTTCGAAGTATTTGAATATTTCTTCTTTATATATTAAAAATGCAAATATGTTTTAGACATCAAAACTACTTACAAACATGTTTAAAACGATCTCCTCATTCATTCTTATTCAAAAGGTACTAATAAATAGGACCAAATGATAGAAAAAGTATTTTACAAATATAAATAAATAATCATACCAATAACATAAACAAAATGATGAATAATTAGCTCTAAAATAATTAATCATTGGAATTTAAAATAAATTTCCATTTTGGTCTAAAATTTATGATTACTTTTTTAAATTCCGATTGCCTCTAAAAATCATCAATAGAAAAGAAATTAATAATCTAAGATTTTAACCTTATATTATAGCTCAAGTTAAATGGACATATCTAAAATTTGGGAACAATAATTCTTTTCTTCTTTTTTTATTCCATTGCTTTTATCTTATTCAGCAAATAATGTTTTTACTTTACTACAACAATATATAAATTTGCGTTTGAAGTCATTACACTGATAATATAAAACATGATAAGATAAGAGAATAGGATAAGTTCTGATAGTATAAACAAGTTGATAAGTACTTATACTATCAAGCATTTGATGCATTTAGTATAAATAACTTGATAGTATATATAATTATTTACTATGACTATATTATCCTTAACATTTTTTACCATCACCTTTTGCTTGTTAAATTATTAATGAAATAATAATAATAATAATAATTACTTAATTTAATAATAATAATAATTACAAATTTAATAATAATAATAATTAAGAATTTAATAATATTATTAATAATTTTGAATATAATTATAATAATAATTACTAATTTAATAATAATAATAATAATTACTAATTTAATAATAATAATAATAATTACGAATTTAATAATATTATTAATAATTTTGAATATAATTATAATAATAATTACTAATTTAATAATAATAATAATAATTACGAATTTAATAATATTAATAATAATTTCGAATATAATTATAATAATAATTACTAATTTAATAATAATAATAATACTTACGAATTTAATAATAATAATAATAATTACGAATTTAATAATATTAATAATAATTTCGAATATAATTATAATAATAATAATAATAATTACGAATTTAATAATAATAATAATAATAATAATAATAATAAAATTAGGAATATAATAATAATTATTATGAATTTAATAATAATAATAATAATTACAAATTTAATAATAATAATAATAATTACGAATTTAATAATTAATAATAATAATTACGAATTTAATAATAATAATAATAATAATTACGAATTTAATAATATTAAAAGTGGAGGGTAATGGTGGGAGGAAAATCTTATCGTGTTATATCATGGTAAATATATAAGGAGGATAAATGTTATCTTATTAGAGGATAAAAGTTTTGGCCGGTTGGTATTATCCTATCAAAAGGACATACTAAAAGTCGATAAGTATTAACTTATACTATCATATTCTCCTTATACTGACGCATACTTAACACCGCTACAAGAGCAATCCTTTAACTCATATGCTTTTGTGGAGAGTTATCAGATAAGTTAGATTTTTTTTTATATAGAATAAGATAATAAACAATGAAGGAAAATAAAAAAAATGAATATTTTTTAACTTGATATGATAATATTATTTCAGAAACTGATTATAACTCAATATTGTTGTAATATTACAATTTTTAAGTTTGGTTTAGATAAATAATTTAGAGTGTGTAGATAGACAACTACAAATTTAGAGTGAAAAATAATTAAAAAAACCAGTTCTAACTCGGACTTCACCCTCTATTATCTCTTTCCTTAACTTCAAGTAGATTATCAAGGCCATTATATTGTATCCCAGTGACAAATCCACCTGGTTTTGATAAATACTTGCAGTATGCCATTGTCCATGACCACCTGCAATTCAAAGATCAATGTCTCAAGCAATTTTTAATTTGCCATAACATCATAAACTCTAAATAGAAAGAAGAAAACAATTCATGTCTTACATGATTGACTATGATAGCAATTGCACTGCTTGTGATGACATGTGATGAAGTATCTTCGCCAGTTGCTATACACTATATTCTGATCCCTTAGACCTCCTTAATTATGATTATATAGTATATTTTTTTGGCGATGTCTTTTCTTTATTTGTCATATAAGTTCTTGAGATTCATAAGACTTTGGATTTATTTGGATAAACTTCTAAAATAAGATTTTTTTATGTGATTTTTTTTAAATATCTTCTAAAAAGGTAAATATTATTTTATGTTTAAATATAATATTAGAGAAATATTTTTTTAATGTTTAAATATTTTTTATGTTGTAAAAATTATATTTTTTGAGAAGCACCAAAATCTAATTTCTAAAAAAATAAAACTCTTTTTAAAAAAAAAATCCGATATACTAAAAATAAACAAAAAAAACTTTTTTTTAATTTTTTTAATCTAAAAATGCACATCCTTTAGATTTTTCTCTGTGGCCTAGTTTTCTTCAACTAAAGGCCAAGCATTCTTTTCTTTATTCGAGTTCTCGTGCTCAATTCTTTACTCAGTCGCCACTGTAATCGTGTAAGTTTAGGATTGTAAGGGCAAAACTGAAGCTGAAGCAAAAAGAATATATCACTATCATGAGTTTTGTGCGGAATGCATGTCTGCTATTAATGCCCTCCAATGACTTACAGTTATGTCATGACTCATATGTGATGTCCTCAACAAACATCAAATATATATTTAATGTCAGAGAAATCCAAAAGAAAGAGGAAATGATATCTATGAAATTCAATATCAAAAGTTTACGTTGGTTGTTTCCCCTGTTAAAGATGTCATTAATGTTAGGATCACATTTGGCAAATAGATGTGCTTGACTGTTTTATAACTTTTATTTAATTTATAATGTGGCCATCTAATTCTATGCTCTAGCAAATTAAATAAGGTGAGATCTGTCCCTTCATTTTCAAATCTCATAGTCACTCTAAGGTTTTATTGTTATTTCCTGACATCTCTGTTGAAAAAGAAATAAAGAAATACGATGCCATTGAAGGGCTTTCAGAAGGTTTTATAAGTTTATCTGGCTTCAAAATCAATCTGCTGATCAATAAATTATTTTTCCATTGATTTGAGTTAAATAAATTCATGACATTTTTCCATCGAATATTCTTCAGAAGAATGTTTAATTTTGATCTGTACAATTTATATAAGGGGGTCCTTCTAAACGAATATAATCATACAAAATTCCTTGAAAAGGACTTGTGTTATTTGGTTGAGTTAGAAAGATGGTATTATTCCCCTGCCTAAGAAGAGTGCCTTGTACATCAATGCTGAATAGCCAGTAGAGCCCATGAATTCCATGTCTAGCTATGGTATTCTCCTTTCCAATTACTCCACTTGAAAATAAAGGCGGTTTTGCTTCTGAATTGTTTATCCGAATCTAAAATCCCAAAATTAGAAGAAAGAGAAATGAAAAGGGGGAAAAAAAATCTATAGTTAGTAAGATAAAATACTTTATATGTACAACGCACATGCAAACTTTTACCTGTAGCTCAGCATTATGGACAGATGCCAGAGCCATTCGCAATTTGTAGGTTCCATTGGTATTCACAGAATCAAGATTGAAATTAATTTGCCATGTGGTTCCTTGGTACGTGTTATTGTCTTTCTTCCTGCAGAACAGCAAAGGAAAGTAATTGAGACAATAATAAGAGAGAGAGAGATACTAGAATGGAGTGAGGGAGGGAGACTTTTGACTGGTGAGACACCAAGGCAATAAGCTGTTATGTTCATAAAGGAAAGCAGAACCTAAAATCAATCAATACATTACTCTCTAAAATAGTGCTTTCAATTAATTGACACTTGAAATTGATTTTCCTACTGACAACGTGTGTGCTTTCATGAGGAGGGGTCAGGCTAGAGGCCATAAGTTCAATTGCCAAAGATAAAAATGAAAAGAAGACATTGATTGCCATTGGCAAAAGATGAAAAAAAAACAAAACAAACAAACAAACCTGTTAACCTGAGCAAAAAACCAATCTTTTCTGTAGTCACTAATGCCGACAGTGTAAACTAGGTCTTCATTTGGATACAAATCCGCATATCTCTCCCACAAGCCATATTGCCTAAACCTGCCAGTTATAAGGCACATAAAATTTTTCCTTTTCTAAAATGAAGGTTCAAGTGATAATATTGGAAAAAAAATTAAGAACCTGGGAAGCAAGCATACATTGAGCTAGTCTATATAGTATGTGACAGTTATGTCAAGTTGTGTTCAAATTGGCAAAAAAGGAACCAACCTGTCTGGATGATTGACATAAAGTCTGTTAATGTACATAGGATTTGGATCAGGAACATAGAACTCAGCAGCTGAGCGATCAGGGATGCCTATTTCCCACAATGTAGGGCCATCTCTTGGTGGCTCATAAACAAGCTCACCCACATTAATTTCACGACCTATGTTACACATTTGCCTCCTAAGTGAGTTTAGAACAACAGTACCATATAGTTTGGAACTTTAAAAAAGCTTAATAAATTTGTTAAGACCTGAGGTTATGTAAATGACGCAATCATATTGATAATCACCAATGTATCCAGTGACCCAGGAGTACAGATTATAGTCCCCAGGACGTATGTCAATAATTGAGAAATAGCCTTTATCATCAGTAATGGTCCAAAATTGATAACCCTGTTAAGAAATAATAAAACGTATCATTTGTTTTTTTCACGTGGCTCAATGTTGTCGTTCTTTATTCGAATGGAACAAGGAAGTAACTTAAAGGTTACCTTGGATTCTCTTTGCCAAGATCCAACGTCTCCTGGGGATGCTAATCCCACAAAAGCACCGCTAACTGGGATGAATGCATCACTGATGTACCTATACAGGTTTAATTATTGAGATAAATACACCCAAATGTCTACATTTTTTCACATGGTAAGAAGAAGCCAAGAAATTAATTATGTAAATTTTAAGAATCTCAAAGTTTACAGGTTTCAGATTCTGATAAAAGGATAAGGAAATGTTTTCTTTTTTCTTTTATTAACAAAAATAGTCATTAATCTTCACTCATTTTTTATTGGCACGTGAACTCAACTTACGTGTTCATTACTTCTATTGCTTCTTTTTTAAGCTTGGTGCAGCCAAAAGCCAAACTAGAGCAAACATAAAGGTGAGTTAAGCATGTGATAACGTACCTTTCTCGGACAAGCAATCTTCCTTCAACTTTACCTCGTTGATCAGATGAGAGGAAGTCCTCGGAAGCGGGAAATGTATAGGGCCAGCTTTCAATTTCATTCACCATCTGCAATTTTTATTTTTTTATTTTTTACTGAAAGCAGGTATTCTTACTTGACTAGATGTTTTGGTGGATTGTGATTTGGAGTGAAGAATTTTTATTTTTATTTTAAAAAAAAGTGGCGGAACCTGTTGTTTGGCGTCCTCCCAGAGCGTGATGGGGCTTTCCCCATTAGATAGAGAATTAAGGTAAATGAATATGGGCCCAAAGACTTTCTTCCACGACTCATTGGGTCCAAATTTTATTATTAGATCTTCCCCTGAATAATGCGTGCTATGAAATACCTGATTCATGTGGTTTCCCAAATCATTATTTCATTACTTCTCAATTGAATAAATTCAATCACTAAGAAGAGCAGACCAAAAATTAAAAACCACCAAGTTAAAAAGATTAATGAAAATCTTACAGAGAGGGTGGTGGCGCCGACGTGGGAATTTAAGTACTGCTTGAGGGGCCCAGCAGATCGGAACTCATAGCTGGGAGTAATGAGCCAGAACCCAATGGATTCGGATGGATCGATGCATATCCAGCCATGAACTTGGTTGTGTCGGCTCTCGCACGAGTACTGATACTTGTCATCCACCTGGTTTCATTATTTAAGCAATGGGCCCAAAAAGTTAACATTTCCAGGACATGTTGGGGATTTCGGAAGCTTGTTTGAGTGCAGTACGGTTTCGGTTTTGGGCTGTAGTCCCTTTCATTTTTTAAAAAAGGAATAAAAGCCCCCAAATCATTTCTTTTTTACAACTAAAAAAGAAATTTAAAAATCATTTTATTTTATCTTATTAAAGTTTTCTTAATTTTATTATAAAAAATAAGTTAGTTCGGAGTCATCGGTCATGCACCAAAAGAAAAAAAAAGTCATTTTAGAATTAAAAGCAATATTAAAAAAACTAGTGACTACCTATAAAAAGTGGGTCGAAACTTCTATTTAGAGTTAAGAAATGAGTTTAAATATTAAAAAAATAATTATTATAAAGAGATTATATAATTCTTAAAATTTCATAATTGAACGAGGATAAATTATGTGGGTCAAATATATAAAATGGTTAACTTCGAAGGACACTTAAAAAAATGTTAAAAAACTTCAAATCCAGTAAAAAAAAGTTAGAAAACTTCGAAGGACAAAAAATTTAAAAAATGGTTAACTCTTCAATTAAAAATTTTATCTATTCTAAAATTGATTTTCAAATAAAAGAATTTTTAATATTGACTTTGCTCTTCCACAGAATTTTCAATGAAGAATTTCATTGGAGAACTTTATTTATTGTTAGCAACCATTTTTTTCTTAAGAAAAAAACGTTCACCTAAACCCGACAATAAACATGAATCACTTATATTTTTTGGCAATATCTTTTAATTCATTTCCATAGATCACACAAAAGCAAAAGTATACCTCTCCTTTGAACTCCGGCTCAACGGGATTGACAAGCAGGACAGCCTCTGGGTAGGCCAGAACTTGGCCTCTTTCCTCTGACCGGTCATCAGGCAGAGGCATAAATCTTTGCCTGTTGTCTGCTATAGCCATGTAATGGAACCTTTGCAATTAAAATACCACAAAATATATATTAAAATTAAAAAAAGAGAGCTTTTGTTATTTGTTTTTCAAAATCTGAGGAACCACCAAAAAACACTAGGTTACCTACTTGTCCTTCCTGAGCTTGAAAGCAATCCTAGTATTGTCAAGATCAAATGCAGGCCATTCTTTCAAATGCTCGTAAATGGCATAGGTGTAGAACCCGGAGGAACCACGAAGCATTATAAATCTACATAAAATGGTCCTCCTCTTCCTCATCATTATAATTATCTAATTTAATTTATAGAACCCAGAAAAGAGAGATCGAGATTTGAAACAGAGTATGTAATATATTTAGAAGTTCAATAACCTTTTATCAATATTGAGTGGCGCAAGCTTCCCCTCAAGAGAGACATTCCACATTCTGGTGAATGATAGCTCTACTTGTTCTTCATTTTCCACTATCACCGCAAAATTTGTGGCTTCCATCCTGTACAGCTTTCGCCATTCAATGGGTTCAAAGTTCCTAGATAGAATTGGAATGGCATAACAAGGTCTACCATGAATTTTACCTGTCAAATCTACCCTTCCCCTTTTTTCCTTTTTCTGTTCTCTTTTTTCCACCCTCGTCCCATACCATATCCCAGTACCTACACACATTGATTACACCAAAAGAATAAGAAGAAGAATTTTAAAAAAAAGAAGAAATTCAGGGTTATGAAGCTCACAGGAGTTGATGACATTATTTTATGCATATGTTCAGTGTTTATGAATTTTCTTAGGAGAGAGCTTTAAAAGTTATAATATAATATTCTGAGTAAAACATTTGAAATTGAATTGCTGTACCCTCTGTCAGATTCCTGGTTAAGAACTTCGAGCAAATTGTCGAGCCCATTATATTGAATTCCTGTGACAATTCCTTCAGGATTTGATAAGGTGACCTGGACTATGCCATTATCCATTACCACCTGGACACAACAAAGAAATATAGTTAAAAAAAATTAAGATAATCAATGGCTTATTGCATCCGAAAGGCCATTCTAGAAATCATAGTTAAATAATAAAGAAATGTAAAGTTAGAGAAGAAACCATTGCAGAAGTGGATTACATGTTTATCTTGAATATCCAATCGCACCCCTGGGGATTACATACTACAAATTAGTCCCTTGAAATGTTCCAGATCTCTTCAGCTAATATTTTCATAACATGGATCCTAGTGCAGCTTTTTATTTTTTTGTTGTTGGACAGAGAAAAACATATCCAACTACAGAGAAAACATAGTTGTGGCTGATTTGCCTCCATGAGGACCAAGACACAGAAAACCTTAGATTCTCAGAAGTCAAACAGAGACTAATTGGTGCCAACCAAAAACCACGTAGGCCAATAACGAAAGGCATAAACGCTAAAAGAGAACAAGGGTAAGATGAAGTTAAGAAACCTGGATTAGTACCACAACCCAGAACCACGATGAATTGTAGCATCAAGAACAGGAAGTGGTTACTGAAGTTCATCGCTCCCTGCTTAGGCTTTGGCCCAGTGTAGTGGACTTTGCTTGACGACAAATGTTACTTTCAGATTCCTTGTTTTTGTCGATTTATCCGCACAAGTCCTTTATATATTCATTAATCATTAGCAGGCTTGACAGAAAACGTTTCACCATTGGGAAATCCTCCTTTTAAGAGTAGGGGATTAAATTTTAGGGAAAATTAATGTTAAAAGCCTTTTAAGGAATAATATTTAATTTAAAGAAAAAAATAAAGTTAAAATTATTAAGAAGAATTATTTAAATTTTAATTAGAGATAATGATTATTTAATTTCATATAATGTGTAATAATACACTTAATGAGTAGTTATTAATTTTTTTATTGAGTGATCATTAGTTATTATTAAGTGATTAATAGTTTTAAATTAAAGTTCAATATATAAAATACATGAAATTAAAAAAAATTACGAATGATTATTTTCTTTTATTATGTTGTCATTAGTTGTCACTAAATAACTAACAATTTTAAATTAAATTTTATACGAAAAAATTTATGAATGACTACTTCGCTTCTTATTGAGTGATTATTTGTTGTTAGTGAGTAATTAATGTTTCATATAAAGTTTAATATATAAAATATATGAAAATAAGAAAAAAAATTACTAATGACTATTGCTTTTTATTAAGTAGTTATTAGTTGTTACTGAATGACTAATAATTTCAACTTAAGTTTTATATACAAGAAATAAATAACTAACAGTTTCAAATTAAATATCTTTTTTAATAATTTCAAATTTTTTCCCCTTAAATTAAATATCATTCTTTAGTAATCGTTATCATTAATTCTTCCTAAATTTTATGCTAAGATTAAAGAAAATATTAGTAAGGTTCATATTCCTTTCCAACCATGCCCAGAGCATTTAAAATTTTGTTACTTTAGTCAACCTGTGATTTTTGTCATTGCACACTTAATTTAAGTTATAGAAACCAAAAGTGGAAAAACGGATTAATATAAGATACATTTTAATTGATAATTAAAGTGAATTTTTTTTAATCTCAATTAAAGTGAATTTTAATAAATTTGAATTTTTTATTTTTCATAGACGATTATTTACCTCGTACTCATGCACTTAGTCACATTTTTAGATCTTTTTAAGGTGCAAGATATACAAAATTAAGTATAAAATTAATAATTGTTAATAAAAACATTTATGATATAGATTTTTTATATCTTAATTATTTTGTAAAAATCACCTTACACTTTTAAAAAAATTTAAATCTTACCTTTTAAACGAAAATTTAATGAAATGCGTAATTCAGATCAGAAAATAAAATGCATTAACTTATATACCAATCACCAAACCTCTAAACCATGAGTAGGTAATTTAACAAAGTAATATCTATTTACCTTGACTTCGTCATGACAGCGAACCAGGAGCTTTACATTAGAAAAACGAACCAGGACTTTGTCATGACAGCGGTGGGTTCTAGATGGTTTGACAAGAGAAGCAAGTGGCAGTTAGAAGGCAGGAGAAGATGGATGACCTTAATGGAATTGACCTTAATCCGAATCTTAAAGATAAGAAATTATAATTCTATATTCAATTATAATTTTATTGTTTAAAGATATGATCTAAAATATTAAAAAATTATTTATAAAAATAAAATTAATAAAAATATTCATACAGTAATATTTTTATAATATAATAATTATTTTTTTTTCATAAAAAAATTTTCATGAATTTTTTTATAAAAAATAAATAACTATTATAATAATTTTTATATAAAAATATAAATAATTTTTTATATAAATATAAAATCTCAATAAATATGATTATTCATAAATAAATGTGGAGAGAAAGAGAGAGAGAGAAAGTTTAATTTTTAAACTATAGAATTGATAATTAACATGGTATAGGTTAAAATTAAGAAGACTAACTTAGTTATTTTTCAATTACATGGAATTAGTTTATGGAATTATAATTCCAATTTTAAATGATATTCCAAACATAAAAATTAAATTAAGAGTCAATTAATTCTAAACTCTAATTCTATGCTCAATTCCAGAAACTAAACGGACACTAATAGAAATTAAGAACTTGATTGGGTAATCAAGGGAAGGTTCAGCTAAGCTAATCAGTTAGGTAACAGGATGGACAGAAACTGTAGTCATGTGATTGTGAAAGAAAGAATACATCTAAGAATCTTGTTGGACCAGTTCTCTTCAACTACAGACAAAGCATTCATTTATTTACCAATTCTTTTTCAATGGTAAACCCTTTTGGTCTTCTATTTGTCGATACCGCTGTAACAACCTGGCACAGTTGCTCACGGGTCGCTATGAGAATTAGAAGTTTAGAACCGTGAAAGGCCGTATAAGTTTTAAGTGTAATTCTAATTACACATTTTTAATCATATGATTTTATATTGACATAATTTTTATCGTTTGATTATATTTAATTTTATTTTATTTTTTACACACATTCATTATATTTGTGTTATATATACATATATAAGATACACATCACTTTATCTAACTTTATTTTTTCATAATTTTAAACTAGAGCTACTATGCTATAAGGTTTATCAGTGAATCAATTAAGAATTATACCCAAAACTCATATCACAAAGTAGACGATTATCCTTTTCTAAGGAAACATATATATATATTTTCAAACAGAATTCAAGAGAAATGTTTAATGTGTGATTGATTTTGTACTAGATGGCCATGGATCACCGGCCTCGTGAATCTCTTTTCATTGTGAACTCATTGATAACAGAAAACATTGCTGGCTAGAAACCAAAACCGCAATCCACAATTGATGTTAGCGACTGAGTTCCATTTCTGAAAATAAATTTGCTGGTGAGTTGTGAGATTTTTAAATGAACTTCCAATAATGTTCATGCTGCACTTAATCATTGCCGTTGTCACATTTATAATGAAAAGGTAGTGCTCTTCTATTCAGCAAAGCAATAAAAAAATTATAATTCTCTTTTTCTTCTTTTGTGCTAAACTAACGGTCATGCACTTATTAGCCTAGCCTCTTGAGTATATCTTTCCTGAAAATTACGAATTCAATAATGTAAACAAGCTGCACAATGACGACTAAAACTGGGATACTGCTAAAAGAATTGCGTATAGTGGCAGTGTGTGATTAGCATCTATACTATAAAGATAAACTAATAATATATTTAAGTCCAAGTTAAAAATAATGACAGGTAAACGAATTCTCAACTAGACCATAATTTTCTAGTGCAGACCCTTATTCACATGACGTCAGGACGGAGGAAAAGTAAAATAACAAGGGGACCAATATGAACTCTTATATTCTTATATTATATAGAGTAACTTATAATTATCCTCATCAAGTTTGATGATATTATATTCAACTTTTTTTTTTTAAAAATAATATTTATTTTTATTAATTGATTAAATTATATAATTATATAAATATTATTAGTTAAAATTTATAAAATTTTTAGTATTCACAGCTTATTTATAAAAAAAATATTTTTTTAAAAATATTAACTTCATTTTTTTTAAAAATGACACTCACCCTTTAATTAATTGATCAAGTTACATAATTATGTAAATATTATCAGTTAAAATTTATAGAATTTTCAGCATTTACAATATTTATAAAAAACTATACATATTAAAAATAATCAGTATATACTAAAAACTTTACATTTTAATTAATAATATTTATATATAATAATATTTTTTTAAAAAAAATTTTTACAATTTTCTCTATGTGGATGTATAAGGAGTTTTTTAAAAAATATATATATTTTTTAACTAGTAATATTATCAAATTTTAATGATAAAAAAATATTACCAAATTTTAACTAGTAATATTTATACATAATAATATTTTTTAAAAATATTTTTTTCATAAATAATCATGAATGCTAAAAATCCTATAAATTTTAACTTATAATATTTACACAATTATGTAACTTGATCAATTAATATGACGAGTGTCATTTTAAAAAAAAATTGAGTATAATATCATCAAACTTAGAGGATGTGAGTGTAATTTACTCTAAATAATATATATTTTTTTCACACTTTATTTAATATTATTTATTTTATATATTTTTATTTTATTTTTTACTAAATCACATCTTTTAAAAAGATATAAACAATATACACTCTTAAAAAAGAATATATAACTAACATTTTTAGGCCAATATATATATGAGAAGTAATAGTGAAGGGGCCAAATGAATATTTTTTTATTTTTTTTTAAAGTTGCTTTGATTTTTTTGTTATACAAAAATTGAGGGGACTTTGGCCTCCTCAACACTAACGTACCACAGGCCCTGCAGTTATTTCTTTGTAAGTAGATGATATGTATCTGTTTATAGATATTGTCATATTTTATTCAAGAGTTTTGTTAATAAATTAAGTTTTAAATGAAAATAAAGTATTTACCATATTAAAAATTAAAAAAACTATCTTTTTATTTAAAATTTGTTATTTTGACTTCCTTAATAACTGATATAATAAAACTATTTATTCAAAATCATTTTTGAGTGGAAAGACCCAAATAAAAAAAAATACACTATCTTTCTTTCTTTATATATATATATATATATGAAAAATAAATCATCTTTCTTTTCTCAAAAAACGAAAATTTTAAATAAAAGCTTTTTCTTTAGGGAAATGATTTATCTTCCTACTTTCTTCTTACTCTTCTAAACTAAATAGAGAAAGTTTTGAATGTTTTTTATGTTTCCAGGACATTAGATGTATTTACTTTTTTATTTAATATTTTTTTCATTTAGTATTAGGAAGATTATTAGAAAGATTGGGTAGGAGGATATAGAATTACTCTTTTCTTTATAACTTTTTGGTATTTATGACAACTTGTTGGAGCAAGACGTGAGGAGTCTTCCAATTTCCAAACGTAACATAATAGACTGTCAAAAAGATGGTATTTTCTTCCCTTTTTTCTGCAAAAATGATTGTATTATCTCCTTCAACTAATTGAGTATCATATTTTGGATAATTATAATAAATTTGTTTTGCAACTTATAAACCTTATATAACTTGCGCTGTATGGTTTTATCTCTATGATATATTTCAGTTTGATTCCACACAAAAAAAACCAATTTGGTAAATATATATATATATATATATATATAAAACTTATTAAGTACCCATTATGTGCATGTTTGGTAGAGATTCTCAACAGTTTTTTTGGGAAAAAGTTTTTTTCTGTTTGGTAAAATTAGCTTACTTTTTTTACAAAATTTGTAAAATAAAAGCTTTTTAAATCTATTTTTATAATCTAATGATTGAGATTATTTTAGCATTATTATTCCTTACATTTTGATATGTAAATACCATTTTGTCCTCGATCAAATAATTTTTTTAATAGATCTTATTTTAGTAATTTAATACATAAAAGCGATTCTTTTTATATCATCCAAACGAATTATATTAACTTAAAATCGCTTAAACTTAATGCGTCCAAACATAAAAATGAATCAATTATAATCGATTATAACAAAAAACTTTTATATATATATATAACTTATTAAGTATCCCATTATGTCTATACTACAAAGCAAATACAATCATGAAAAATGTGAATAACACATTTTTTAAAACACATCTTTTAACACTTATTTTATTATTAATTCACTTCATATACTTAAAAAATTATTAAAAATAAATATTAATAATACTTACATTTAGATTAATAATAAAATAAATATTTAAAAATATATATATTACAAGCATTTCTCATACAATCATTCCATGCCTAGCTTTCAAGTTATCCCTGCTATCAATCAACCCACATATGTACCTCCAATTCCGCAAGTTGTTGCTGAGCCACCCAGCGGTTTCTAGGTACTGCTTTATCCACACTGGTAAAGTGGTAAGCTTAATCCAAGATTTGCCATGTGGTTCCATGGTATGTATTATCATCTTTCCCTGTTTCTATACGTCTATGGAGTCTTTGTGTGTAAGTTAGCATGCCTGTCAGGCATGTTTGCTGCATGCCTAGCACCTTTTTCATTTTCTTTTGTTGTATAATGTTAGCACTCACCGTCATATATATATATATATATACACACACACATATATATATATATATGATAAATGACATCATGGTAAACATGTTGTAACGATTCTAATCCAAAATTAATGCAAGGTCTATTACAGAACTTTTAGTAGAACGGTCAAACTCTTAAGATTTGCCTTATCCAAATAGGTAAAAAGAAACTGAAAATTACACACTTTCAGAATCTCCACTCTTTATTTTCCTATATTTCTTCGTTGGATTTAATTGAATAGTAAAAAAAAAAACACCTACTTTTCTCAAATTTTCTTAATGAAACAAGACGACAGGTGGACCTTCTAAACGAATATAATCATACATAATGACCAGAAATGGACCATTGCCTCTTGCCTGTGTCAAAAAAATGGTATTATCTCCTTCAACAAATCGAGTACCCGGTATGTCCACATTGTAAAGCCAATAAAGGCCATGAATTCCATGCCTTGCAATTGAGTTATCCCTTCCAATCAATCCACTTGAAAATAGAGGACGATTTGCCTTTGGATCATTAACTCGAACCTAAAATTATAAAAAAGCAGTGTATTTATGAAACATAGGATAAAATAGAACTTAATTAGTATTACTATCAATCCAATACATGAAATTAATTAAGACATGCACCTGAAGTTCAGAAAAATTTGCTGATGCCAAAGCCACTCGCAGTTTATAGGTACTGCTTTTGTTCACATTTTGAAGCTGAAACTTGATTTGCCATGTGGTTCCTTGATATGTATTATCATCTTTCTTCCTGAAAAAAGGGAGGAAAAATCAACAATGTTTTTGTTCACCTTGGGGCACATAACAATTTTGTAATGCAAAACCAGTTGTGAAACTATTAAGTCTACCTGGTAACTTGAGCAAAGAACCAATCTTTGGTGTAGTCACTAACGCCAACTGTGTAGACCAAGTCCTTGTCAGGGTATAGTTCTGCATATCTCTCCCATAACCCATACTGCCTAAACCTGCAAATTATAATCGGCTATAACTATTATATAAATAATTATATGGTCAATTTACAAGCATTGACTGCATTTACATTGGAAATTAATCTGGGCCAATGGAGTCAATGCTTGGATTTTGAAAATTTGCTCATATTATAATGAGAAAGAAATCTTGACCTGTCCTTTCTAAACTGAAAATTTCAAAACAGTCTTGAATTGAATTCTTTTTTATCATACAGAAAGTTGAAATGTATAAAACAGGCAACAAGGTGACTAACTTGTCAGGATGATTAATATAGAGTTTGTTGATATATTTGGGATTTGGATCAGGAACATAGAACTCAGCAGCTGAGCGATCAGGGATGCCTATTTCCCACAATGTTGGACCATCTCTAGGAGGTTCATATACAAGATCACCGATGTCAATGTCAGAACCTGTTTTCAGTTTTCAAATAAACCACATATACAAAATAGTTAACACAAAACTGTCTGTAAATAAAAAGAAAATAGTAACATTGGTTAATGAATACCTTCTGTTATGCTCATAACTACATCATATTTATAGTCACCAATAAAACCAGGGACCCATGCGTAAACATTATAGTCGCCAGCACGTATACTGTTGATGGAGAAATACCCATCATCGTCTGCCTTGGCCCAGAACTGATAATTCTGATAACAAGTAAAATGTGATATTTACGTTGGCTATGGTGTGTTTGTTGGCGTATGATTAA
The DNA here is from genome assembly GCA_029884595.1 of Ormosia semicastrata. Classification (NCBI taxonomy): domain Eukaryota; kingdom Viridiplantae; phylum Streptophyta; class Magnoliopsida; order Fabales; family Fabaceae; genus Ormosia; species Ormosia semicastrata. Next base: position 17,725,944 of record JAQQTO010000046.1, on the reverse strand, counting down.
GTTCATAAAATGGTACATTAAAGTGAAAATGAACATATTCAGAAGAACATGTACACTCAAGAGTAGACCATATTTTTCTCTTTTTCAAGTCACCTTGCATTCTCTTTGCCATGATCCAACGTCTCCTGGTGGGGCCAAGCCAACATAGGCACCTTTTGCTGATATGTAGTCATCGCTTACATACCTATATATTTTATTTACCAAAATGGAATTAATTAAAAAAAAAATTAACAACATTTGCTTTCAATGAGCATAAAGGTACTACAATATAAGAAAATCTTATCGCGATGCACTTATATTGCTGCCACTATTCATTTAGCTCAGTCAATTTGAAGTCCGTGATTGTCATTCTTAATTAATTTTCAAAATTTAAATCGTAAAAAATTACAATCACCTAAAACAACTTCCATGGAGATCTTCCAATAATATAAATGTAAATTAAATAAGAAAAAGATATGTAATAATTAAGAAATGTGTGAGTAAAATTTATCAGAGACTATCATTACGTTTAAAATACATTTTATAAGAACAAACCTTTCTCTAACCACTAGCCTGCCACTAACATTACCACGTTCATCCCACTTTGGAAAATCCTCTGACTCAGGAAAACTGTAGGGCCAGCTTTGAACTTCCACCAACATCTGTAAGTTTGGTTTGGTATGTGCTAGTGTTACTATGCAAGCTATGTTAGAAAATCTAGCGATAAAATTGATAGATAGATAGATAAGGTGATTTTAAACCTGAAGTTTAGCATCTTGCCATAGTTTAAGGGGGTCATCTCCATCATATGCAGAATTCAAATAGATGAAAACTGGACCAAAAACCTTCTTCCATGCCTCACCAGCTGTGAACTTTGGCACCAGATCCTCTCCGCTATAATGAGCACTGAGAAACATCTGATTACATTATTTTAGACCAAAGATTCCAAAATCAGACCCAAATCATAGCACCCATATATTTGCGATACAAGTAACTATCATGTGCTATTGTCAATCACAGAATGAAACTGTGGTTTAAAAAAAAATTTAAAAAAACCCTCCAAAAGCCGTCTTTAAGATTTTCCTTTTCTATGTGGTTATCTTCAATTTACATGTTGATTTAATAATTTGACTCTATTTTTACCTTTTTTTAATAACTTATACATTATCAAACCACTTATAGCAAGCGTGGTAGGTCCGGTCCCACGTGGGAAGTTAAGTTTTGTTTGACGGGTCCACCAGATCGAAACTCATTGCTCGGTGTAATTAGCCATAATCTCATTAAGCTGTCTTTAAGACTTCCCTTTTCTATGTGATTATCTTCAATTTACATGTTGATTTAATAATTTGACTATCTTTTCACGTTTTTTTTAATTATTATTACTTGTACATGATCAAACCACTTACAGCAAGCGTGGTAGGTCCCACGTGGGAAGTTAAGTTTTGTTTGACGGGTCCACCAGATCGAAACTCACTGCTTGGTGTAATTAGCCAGAATCCCACCGCCGGATTCATGCAGATCCACCCATGAACTTGGTTATCTTTGTTGTCACATGAATATTGGTACTTGTCATCCACCTAGACATAAGGTAGTGCAAATCATTATTGTCCCAAAAAATAAGTACATACCCATAGTCAATAAATAATAATAATAATAATAATAATAATAATAATAATAATAATAATAATAATAATAATAATAAAAGTAATCTAACTATGGCCCAGAATATGGAGTGAAAAAAAAGAAGCAAGAATCATCAAAATACATAGATGCGGTCCTCCTATTTATAAGTGAGACATTTCCATTATGTAAACTTAAATTCATTGAATTATATTACAGTATATCTATCTACATGGCTTAGTTCAAGTGAAGAAAAATTTAGATCTTTTAAGTATGTAATTTTAAATTTAATCTTAAATTTTATGTATATAAAAATAATTATTGAAAAAACTTTCACTTAACTGTTTGATTATATTTTAAAAAATTAATTTTTTACTTATTAAGTATATACTATAGAAAAAAAAAAAATTACAGTACATCTTTATTGAAAATTTTGTAATAATTATTAAATATAACTAAATGCAGAATTTGATAATTAAAATTTAAAGGCATAATATCTCTAATGATATTTGAGAATTCTTTTTACACATTTATAACAGTGTTTTTTTTTTATATTCATTATTGGGGCCAAAAAGGCAAAAAGCCAAAAGGATATACTACGGGGGCGTTGAATAAAATGAACTACAAAACAAATGTACTTTCTCAGAAAAAGAAAGAAAGAAAGAAAGAAAAAACTATCCTTTGAAAAAAGCGCCATCCGAAAAATATATAATTACAACATTGACAAAAGGAAAAACAGTTTTAGATAGATAATGCCTTAAATTTGTATTTGTTTTGACTTTTGTTGTATAAATGTAGAGTTAATTTTGATGACAAGTTTTTATATAGTATAAAAAATTTTATATTATTAATTAATTACATATCATTATATTTATGATTTTTAAAATAATTCTCTCAAGATTCAAATATTTTTAATAATATAATATATTAATTAATAATATAAAAAAATTATATTAACAATACATCATAATTAAATTCATAAAAGTGTCTATTTTCTTACAAGGGACTTTTCACAACACTTAGCAATTAAAGATCACTTAGAGTGTGTTTGGAATGAATAAAAATGAGAAATGAATTGATTTGATTTAATTTGAATTGATTTGATTTGATTTAGAAATCAAATTTTGTGTTGGAACTTTAAAAAAATAGGATTTCAATTGATTTAAAAATCAAATTTTGTGTTTGGAATTCATTAAAATGAGAATTGATTTGATTTAATTTTATTATTTTACATTTTAACCCTTATGAAGTTATTAGAGATAATTATTAAGGGTAAAATAGTATATTTATTTTAAATCAAATCAAATCCTAACAAATCCTATCAAATTTGATAGAATTTAAAAAACAAAAGGAATGAAATCTTCAAATCATTTCTTACTTTTTTAACATTCTTTAATTAAATTTGATTTACAAATGAAATCATTTCTTATTTTTTTGTATTCCAAACACACTCCTAACGTAAACGTACCTCTCCTTTAAGTTCTGGTTCGATAGGATTGACAAGTAGAACTGCCTCTGGGTAGGCAAGGGCTTGGCCTCTAGGTGGTAATCGGTCATCTGGAAGAGGCATGTTTCTTTGTCTATTATCTGCCATCGCCATATAATGGAACCTGCCCAAACCATTCAATTAGTTCGATTAACCACGTTTAACTGATCATATTGGATTTCTCTCTTCGCAACCAAGCACATAACAATAACTAGAAGTATGGAAAGGACAAAATATTAACTAAAATGTTAAGCCGCTGCATACTTGTCTTTTCTAAGCTTGAAAGCAATTCTGGTTTCGTCAAGATTGAAAGCAGGCCAGTCCTCTAAGTGCTCATAAATTGCATAGGAGTAAAAGCCGGAAGAACCACGAAGCATTATGAACCTAGAATGTGAATCACACATAAAATTGATAATAGTTAGACTTTTTATTTTAGTACCACCATCTTAATAATGAAATAGATAAGGTTGGTGTCACATAATGACCTTTTATCAATATTTAAGGGAACCAGCTTGCCCTCGAGGGAGGCGTCCCACGTCCTGGTGAAGGATAACTCAACTTGGTCCTCATTTTCCACTACGACTCTGAAAGTGGTTCCCTTTATCCTGCAGTCACTTATCACACTGTAATAATCTGCTTTGCTTCGTGTATGTATGAACTACGTTGAGTTTTTTAAGAACAGGTGAAAATGAACTACATGTGACTTTCTTGAAGATACATGGTCATAGAGGAAAGAAGAAAAGGAAAATTCAAATATGAAAAAATGGGCTTTTTTACTAAACTGCCACAGTTAGTAAAATTATTTATCAAATTGTCATTTTTTTTAACTATTTATCAAATTACCATTTTTTTAACTATTTACTAAAATATCACTCTTTTAAAATTATATACTAAAATGTCACCATTTTGTCCTATGTGGCATTTTTAAATAATTTCTGCTCAACCAGGATGCGTCAAGTAGGATGGCGCATCCACGTAAGTTGCGCCAACACGCTTGACGCAACCTACGTGGATGCAGTATCCTACTTGACGATCCTTGTTGAACTTTACACTAAAAAGCGCCACCCTTGTTGTAGCAATCTTTTAAATTGAAATATTTATTTATAAATTATTTAAATTACTTAATAAAATTTGTAAGCATTTATTAATGAGTCCATACTAATTATGGAGGTAAAATATAAAATATAAAATTAAAAAAGTGATAAATTTAATATGTTGGTAATATTTAATATTGTTTTAGTTATTATGAGGATTTATTAATTACATAACACATATATTTCTTTTTTTGTTATTTTTTAAAAATTTGTTTCAATTTATTTTTCATTTTAAAAAACGAATGAGGTATTAATTATTTTCTTTTAATTTTGTCTTTATTTATGATTTTTAAAAAATTTAAAAATAATGTAATCAAATATCGTATATCTTATTATTGAAGTTATTGAATATATTTATTTATTTTTACACAAATATTTTAAACAACATATCATAAAAATTAAATGGTATATCCTCTAGAGGAGACATATCACTTATAAGTTATACTTATACTTATACTTGGTTAATATAATTTTTAAAACAAATTTCGATGACTTTCCTTTTATTATTAGTCAAATCATAAGAAAAGTTAGTATTGATGATATGGGCATTAAATGCTTCCTAAAAAAGCCTATTATTAGTTATATCAATTAAATTACTCTTGCATTAATTCAAATAAATAAATGAAATTTTTTTAGTAGAATTCGGATGATAGTGAGTAGGATTCGGATCCCAATAATCCCCCTCCCAAATTTTTAGTAATTCAAATTAGTAAAAATTTCGACAGAATTTTTCTTAAATATTGGACCTCCCCAAAAGCCAATAATCCTGTTTAATGCAACCAGTTACCAGAATCTTTAATAAAATCTAAAATAGTGCGAAAAACATATATAATCTAATCTAATAAGGGTACCAAACTGACAAGAAGATATTCTCAATAGTCTTTTACACAAAATCACTAAATATAATTGCATGTCAATGTCAATGAGATGGGCCCGCATCATAATGCGCGTGGCTGTGAGATGGTTCGGAAGAGGGACCTGGTTGTGATGGGTATGGTGGGTAACCTGGTGGTGGGTAAGGATATGGTGGGTAACCCCGTGGTGGGTAAGGATATGATGGGTAACTCGGTCTGGATATAGATACTGTGAATAAGGGTACGGTGGGTATGGTGGGTAATATGCGGTGTGGTGGGCGAGTGGGGGTACGTAGCGGTGGTAGGAGGTGAGTGGGGGTATGTAGCAGGTAGTGCGTAGGAGAGGCGAGTCGTATCCTGGCTAGTAGAGCTGGAGTCCTCGGGATGTCGAAGTCGTGTCCGACTGCTCGCTAATCCTCTCCTCCGTCTACGCCGCGTTCCCTGTTGGCTCGACTCCTCGGGCAGTCCTGAAATGTCGTCTGCTGCTGGAGCTGGACGCAGCTGTTCCATCGTAATGCGGTTATGCTCCCGCAATGAGTGTAGGATTTGTGTAGTAAGAATTGAGTTCGTTGAGAGAGTTCAGAGTGTTTAGAGAGAAGAAATTTGTAGAGAGATAGTGAGAATTTAGGAAATGGTTTGAATGTCACGAACGGGGGAGGGGGTGGGTGATATATACTAGGGTTACGCCACCCTTGTTGGCTTATTCTGCTTGCTTGCGCCAATAAGGGTGGCGCTTTCAGTGTAAAGCCCAACCAGGATGCGCCACGTAGGATGGGTGCAACCTACGTGGATGTTAGCGCATCCTACGTGGATGCACATCTTGGTCAGTTGGTAGGTAGACAAAAGGGTGGTATTTTAGGTATATAGTTTCAAAAGAGTGACATTTTGGTAAATAGTTAAAAAAATGGTAATTTGATAAATAATTAAAAAAAATAACAATTTGATAAATAATTTTATTAACAGTGGCACTTTAGTAAAAAAACTTGAAAAAATGAGTATATGAAAGTAAGTTGGGCATACACAGCTACTACGGCATAACTGAAGCAGTTAGAGTGGGGTCTTAAGCTCGATTGTCATGCAAATAAAACAAAAAGAAAGAAAAGAAAATAGACATACACATCAAATCTACCAGTGGTTCCTGTAGTTGCCGGTTTGCTCCAAACAAGGTCCCAATACCTACATCAAGTTGAAAACAAATTTTGAATATTACTAGGAGGAGTACCAAATGAAGTTCCTTAATTTATAAAAACAACTTTGTAAATACCCTCTATTAGATTCTTCATTCAAAACTTCAAGCAAGTTGTCGATGTTATTATACTGTATTCCAGTGACAATTCCTTCAGGATTTGATAAGGTGACTATTAGTATGCCATTGTCTATCACCACCTGCACATGAAGTTTTACTTAGAACACGAATGAATATTAACTCCTTTTTTGTTTTTGTTTTTGTCTATTGATTATAACAAGCAACCTAATTATAAAATGAAGCTTAAACCATAGCGGAGACTCATACCTAAACAAGAATTTCATATAAGGAACATCTACTTCTGACTACTATGAAAAATTATATAAAGATATATGAAAGGAAAATCAATCTATGGAAAAGATTTTAAATACATGGCGATCTTTAATACTCAGTTGCACCCCTAGTGGCGGCATGGTGATACTTCAGTGAACCAGAGAAGTAAGCAATGAAAGTCTCACAGATTGAGAGTAGTTTTAGAATGGCTGAGAATTTATCTTATAATTCGAAGAAGGAATGGCCTCTATATAATACCATTGGCTGGCTTTGAGCACAGGCAAAAAGCAGTTTGTGCTTATGTTCTATCATTCAGCAATCTGCCAATAGAAATTGGATAGTCTGAGGACTTAAATGGATTGGTTTAGTTTCCTTGAACTAGAAAGAAAGCATTCTACATATCTCTTTACTTAGTCGCCACAGTTGTTTGGTGTATTAGATAAAGGCGTGCGAGTGAAGAAGCAGTCAATCACGTTATTGAAGGATAAAAATGTTGTGTTTATTCCTTGTTTTGGTTTCTTTCATTTCTTATTAGCTGATTGAAAGTTTTGAACCGCAACCTCGTTTTAGCACGCTGTTTTGTGAAAGTTAAAACAATTTTTTGTTTATTTAATTGATTCAAATTTTATTTTTATTAAACGTGAAAAATCAATCTATAAAATCAAATCTATCTTTTTAGTAATTTCAAACACAATGTTAGAGTTGAATTTTTATTCAAATACAAGGTATGCAGAAACGTCCAGAAGGCGGATTACAATATTATTGTTCACGAAGTTGTTCTTTAAGCATGCAAAAGTTGTTTCTTATGTACGTAAGGTATAAACGAAGCTGCACCCAGCACTGAACATTTCAGTAAGCTTGATTAGATTGGAGAGGTGAAAATTTATGAATTACGTATACGGATACGAGACATGACATAGATATAAATATGAGAACACATTAAATTTAAAAAATTATAAGCCATGGATACAGATATTATATATATATATATATATATATATATATATATATAAATATATAAAAAGTAAATTAAAAAACTTAATTTATGTATACAAAATTTTTTAAAAAAATTATAATTTATTAATATCATTTTTATAAATTTAAAGATTTATAATATCTTAATATATATCAATATCATTTTTATTTATTTTTTAAATATTAATAAATTGTCTTTCAAGTCGTGTCTTAAACACATGTTAAATGTGTCAAAACATGTCTAAATGTGTTCAAGACGTATCCAAATATGTCTAAAACGTGTTTGAACTAAATAATAATTTTTTTAATTAGACATATTTAGACACATAAGACATATCGTACATGTGTCTCCATGTATCAGACATGGATACGCTTAAAAAATGATATATCCGTGCTTCATTGACTGAGAACTGGCCTTTTTTTTCTAACGTCGTGAGAACTAACATTAACCATGGTCAACAAGCGTCTATATAGAGTACTCATTAAGTCAAATACAACTGGTAATTGTTAAGGAAAATGTTTGTCTTACATCTCTTTTTAGAGATGTAAGACTATTCATACTTTTTTAAAAAGATGTGATTGAGTAAGAAAAAATAAAATAAAAATATATAATAAATAGTATTAGATTAGGTGTGAAAAAGAATATATACACTATTTGATGTAAAAATATCATTGTTGAATTGTTAATACCGTTAGCTTAATTGCCTCTGGACGGGCTTTATTGTGTTGGGAAGGGTAACTGGTATTGAATAAAGTCTACCATGTATGGCTTATGAGCCTTCCTACCCCTCATCAAATGATCTTTTACGGGCCATAAAAAAAATGGATTGTATCATGACGTATCTTAGAATTCATATAGACAGTGTAACACAGCAAAATTTAATACATCTTACTAGAATTTGAAGTGTCACATCGTGTTTGATTTATTTTTCTTTATTTTTTCTCTGCTATCCCAGGATGAAATCCCACATTATTCAAAAAGGTCTGTACAAAACCAATGTTCAATCTGCCTGTTTCAAGAATGATGGTGGATGAACTAGTCTAACCTAGACAATAAACACAAATATCAATTTATCATGTACAAAGGTATCACAGAACGTTTCTACATATCAAATCAAATCCAAAACAAAAAACACACAAGCAACAATAAACTACAGAAAAAAAAAAGGAAAAAAGAAAAGGAAGATAATAACACGTATACAATGTTCACCAACAAATATATTCCATTATGATGAAAATGCACTATTATTTTGTACCATTTATTTCCCAATGCTAACTTAAAGTTCTTCTTTGAAACAAGGTGGGCCTTCCAAACGAATATAGTCATACATGATACCCTGGAAGGGACTGGTGCATCTAGGCTGCGTAAAATATATAGTGTTCGTGCCATCAATAAGAAGAGAACCTGGTAGATTCACATCGTACAGCCAATAGAGTCCATGAATTCCAAGTCTTGCAATTGAGTTGTCCCTTCCTATTAATCCAGTGGTAAATAGAGGACGCCTTGCATTGGGATCATTTATTCGGATCTTCACAGACAGTGCATACAGTTCAGCACAAAATTTTAAAAGGTGAAGTACTTACATCCAACAAGGCCCTATACGTGTGTATGAGAGAGACAAAAGCCAAGGGAGGGAGTATACCTGCAATTCAGCTAATGTTGCAGATGCAAGTGCAACTCTCAGTTTATATGTACTTCCCCGAACCACACTATTGACTTCAAACTTGATTTGCCAAGTTGTTCCTTGATGAGTGTTATCCTCTCTTTTTCTGTAGTTATACAAGCTTGAAAATTTAGTACATAGTATGTAATGTATAATTGAAAGAAATGCAACTAGTATATATGAAATAGGCACTAGGCACTACAATCTTCAGCCATGTTATACAAAATAATCAATATTCCAAGAAACAGACCTGGGAACCTGTGCAAAAAACCAATCCTTTGTATAGTCACTAACACCAATTGTGTAAACCAAATCTGCATCAGGATACAATTCTGTATACCTGTCCCACAATCCATACTGCCTGAACCTACAAGTTGAGAGAAAAAAGAAAGACCTAAGAACAGATCAATTGACATCTCAAGGAAACATTTTCATCACATGTAAAATGGGAAAATGCACAGTTGGAAGAGGGCTCCAGTATTTTCATATTATAATATGTAGCATAGATTTAAAATTAACGGAAAAGAAAAGTCGATCACCCAATGTAGAAAGACCTCAGAAATATGCCCCTAATAATATATAACAGAGCTAACCTGTCTGGATGGTTGATAAAAAGCTTATTAATATATTGTGGATTGGGATCAGGAACATAAAATTCTGCAGCGGATCTATCAGGAATACCTATTTCCCACAATGTGGGACCATCCCTTGGAGGCTCATACACAAGTTCACCCAATTCAATATAACAACCTGCATTGCAAGTTTAGTAAGCATACACTTTTTGCAAGATGGCAAATGATTTCAACTTTGACCAAGTTAAGGAACCTGAGGTTATCTTCATAAAATCATCCAATCTGTAGTCCCCAACAAAACCAGGAACCCAGGCATAAAGGTTATAGTCGCCTGCACGTATGTTGCAAATCGTAAAAAATCCATTCGCATCTGCTCTGGTCCAGAATTGATATTCCTGGCAGGAAGTAAATATTAAATAAGCATATAGAAAAGAGTTTTTTGGGGCACCCACGACAGCATTCTCATGATCATCTTTCCCTAAACAAATATGAGGAAACCCTGGATGAAGGCAACATTATTATAATTATTTTTCTTAGAACCTTGATTCACATAATTTATGTTTTTAAAAAGAAAAGGAAAACAAGGTTATGTTTCACATAGTTTGCAAGATCACCTTGATCTGTTAAAGAGTTAGATTAGCACATTATTAGCTTCAAGCCTTCAACTATTAGTTGTTTTCAACAACTCAATCAAAATATCAAATCATATTGTCAAAGAGAGACTGTAAGGAATAGCTCCCAACTTCAACTTTAGCCCTCAATATAGAGCAACTCTTGTTCAAAGTAGGAAACCATTCTCAGAGAATAGTGAAAAAAAGTTTAATATCCCCATCCTCACCCCAAATGAAAGAAAAAAAAATGACAGTTGAGCACAAAATACAGAAGTGCACAGCTCATGCAACTAAAATATTAGGTTTCAATTAGCAAGGGAAAAACACCTTGCATTCTCTTTGCCATGACCCTACATCTCCTGGTGGGGCCAGACCAACATAAGCACCATTTGCTGATATTAAGTCTGTGCTGATGTACCTGGACATAATAATTAGAATAGTTCACTCAATTTCACCTATATAAGAAAAAAGAACAACCACAGTCTTGCCGCTGCTCAGCAATTGATTCATCATTCAACTTAGTAATTTTTATTTTTTGGTACATAGTAATTTTTATTTTATATTTAAAAAAAAGGTATTCCTCACAAAAAAAAGTGAGAACCAATATTTTTTTTTTTGCATATTACAAAAATAATGAAAAGATGTTAATTAAATAAATCTTAGCAGTTAGCAATAAACTTGAAGAATTGCAATAGAATAAGGAAAACTATGCTTGTATTCCAAGCACGGGTATAAGTGTATAACAAAAAGATACTCATCCAATAATCCAAATAAAAACCTCAAGAAGTTTTGTGACAACAAACAAGGAAATATCTTTCATGCTTGCCTGTCTAAGACAAGTAGTCTGCCACTGACGTTGCCCCGTTGATCTGACTTTAAAAAATCCTCTGAAGCTGGGAAAAAATATGGCCAGCTTTGAACTTCATTCTTCATCTGAAAATCAATTCAAATCAGTCTTTATCCTACAACTTCAGCATCCAACTGTACTATATCATCTACCTCCTAAGTCCTAACAACAGAAGTACAAGAAATACATGAGAAAACCTGTATTTTTGCATCCTCCCACAGCCAAAGTGGGTCGTCAGCAATTAATCCAGAATTAAGATAAATATATACAGGACCAAAAACCTTCTTCCATGGTTCACCACCTCTAAATTTTGGCACCAAATCTTGTCCCGCATAGTGACCACTAAGAAACATCTGAAGATGCCAATTTAATAACCACATGATGTTATAAGAGATAATAATCAGGTCAAACGATCTCAACTTGTGGTAACACTCATAGTATGCAAGCCATGCAGAAACTGTCATCATGGTCTAAATTCATTCACTTACTGCAAGTGTGGTGGGGCCTACGTGAGAGGTTAAATTCTGTTTGAGGGGTCCACCAGAACGAAACTCATCACTAGGTGTGATCTGCCAGAATCCCACTGGTGGACTGAAAGATATCCACCCGTGGACTTGATTATCTATATTTTCACATGAATACTGATACTTGTCATCCACCTGTGAATCAAAGAATCATATAAAACCACAATGAAACACTTCCTATACACTCAACCTATGCAAAGGAAATCATCCATATCTCTTCAATGAGTGATATGAAAAATTATCTTCTGGCCATTCAAGACTTGCTAGGTCCACCAACTACTACGTGTGTGTTTGGACTTTGAATAATTATTTTTGAATAAAATGTAGTTTAGAACAATTAATTGTGAAAGAATTAATTTTGGAAGAATGCATTTTATGATTGAAATATGGTAGTATTTGCCTAAAAGTAATTTTATAAGAATGTGTTTTGTTTGGATAGTGTGAGGTAATATTGCTTTTTAGTGTCAAAATATTTTAAAGGGTTAAATTTAGTTTGCCCCCCTGTGGTTAGTTTCAATAGCGTTTTGCCCCTCTATAGTTTCATTCCATTTAGACTACAAAATCATAACTTTAACTAATGGAAGTTACAAAATATATATTAAAGATTCCTTATTCTCTTAAAAATAGTGTTCTCCTTGTTAAAATTAGGACAAACTTAAACAAAAAGTAGGAAAATTAACGGAGATGTCTTTATGTGCGCAAATTGGACATGTCTTGATGAGTAAACCTGCTGGTTTAAAGGATTATAACATGAATTAGAACTTTCTTAGTTGATATAGCCAAAAAAAAGACACAAGGATATAACAATTATGTTAATGAAACCACAGCGGGGAAATGTGACAAAGTTGAAAGCACATGGTGGCAAAGTGATATTCCCCAAACCACACGGGGGCAAACTAAATTTAAATAATATATAAATGATCTAAGCAAGGACAAGATTGTAAAACTGTGTGCCAAATGGGTGAGAATGAATTTGGTGCAGAACTGATGTTCAAGCCATTCAAAGAAGTAACAGACATTTTGGCTTCAACTAATCAAACAACCTAATAACAACCAAATGACGTTCAACACTGCAGAATTAATCCTTTGCTTCAAACATCAGTTTCAAATGTAAAATCATACATCCCTACAAGTATATAAGACCTAAAAAATAGACTACTAAGGAAACATACAATTAGTAGCCTTAAGAAGACAAAAGCTGTGCTAGAGGAAATATTAGCAACAGGTACCTCGCCTTTCAGTTGTGGATCCTTAGGATTGACTAGTAGGACAGCTTCTTGGTAGGCCAAGGTTTGGCATCTTCCTGGTAACCGATCATCTGGAAAAGGCATAATCCTTCGCCTATTGTCTGCCATAGCCATGTAATGAAACCTATATACTTGATTGTTAAATTGGATGAATATCCAAAATAAAAAAGGATTGCCTGTTGTCTGCTAGGACCATCTCTACTAATGCTTTGAATGTCACATGACCAAAGTTCTAGAAAGAGAATGCTTGTGTTACTTTCGCCCCTAGATTTGTGTAATAAAGTGATATTTGGAATTGCAAAATTATCTGTAAATGCTAGAAAATTATTTAGCAATTATCATTTTCAGCAACAAAAGCTTTACAAAGTCTTGTTAAATATACAACTATGGCAAACAAGTACAACAATAATGAGAAACACAATGAGAGGCATCGAACTTTTAGCTGAAACGATATATGTACACACACACACATATAAACAATCAGTTAATTTACTTGTCTTTTCTAAGCTTGAAAGTGATCCTTGTTTCACCAATATCAAAATCTGGCCATCCATTTAAGTGCTCATAAATTCCATATGAGTAGAAGCCTGATGAACCACGGAGCATTATAAATCTGAAATTGACCACCCACAAATATTAATACTGCAGCTAGCATTTTGAAAAAGGTAATGAGACACAAAATTTGAGCAAGGACCTTTTGTCAATATTTAAGGGGACAAACTTTCCCTCAAGAGAAGGATCCCATATTCTTGTGAATGAAAGCTCCACCTGTTCCTCATTTTGAACTATAACTTTAAAACACGTTCCTTTAATCCTGGAACATAACATCTTGAGTTCATATTTGCTTTAAATATTATCCTTTGAGCAATAATGGAACTGATAAGATTGCCAAAACAATACGTAAGCAAAATAGAGGGGTTTGAGAACTGGTTTATATTTCTGCTCAGGTGTGACATAAAAATCACTCCCATTTTAATTGTGAACTTTAATCAGTGGATGCATTTGAATATATCTTTATTGAGAATTTGACTTGGTGGAATAATATCAAAGACTCCATGCAGTTACAAAAGAAAGTAGTATTGTCATACACATCAAAGATTCCTTTGCTCCCTGGTGCACTCCAAACAAGGTCCCAGTACCTAAACATTCAATTGAAGGACAGAATCAGCTTCCATCTAGAAAAAGTGAGAGGTGCCTTTGATTTACTCACAATAAGTAAGAAAAATTATTTTCCATTCTTAATGATAAGATGTAGAACACACTGTTCTTCACAAGGCAAATCAAATTTGATTTTTCAACCAAATTCACCATATCTAGTGTTTACTTTTGCTTTTGTACCATGAAAAAATAAAATGGCAATTATCTTACTACCTATCAGCTTGAATTCTTAACTAGTTCCCAATTCATTTACGCATTATATTTTCAAGAGACTAGCTACTCTATTCAGTTCATCCCAGAACAAGATAGATGAGAGAGAGAGAGAGAGAGAATCTAAATGAAATTATGCATCACTACGACCACTTACCCTCTATTAGACTCCTTATTGAGAACTTCAAGCAAATTGTCAACACCATTATATCGTATCCCAGTAACAATTGCATCTGGGTTTGATAACGTAACTTGGAGTATCCCATTATCCATCACCACCTGCACATGCCAAGTAGTTAAAATAAGTACACGAAACAAAGAACGGAACCGACAAAGTGTTACTGTTACCAACACAAGATTTTCCTTTTGCTTAAGGTTATATCTGATGGAATCAAAGTTCAGTTTCTGTAGTGTCTATTTTACAGTCAAAGTTAAGGTACAAGGAAAAAGAGATGCAATAATTTAACTTAGACGATGAGGTCTAGTTACGTTGCATATAATCAATTATAACAAGTATTTTCAAGGTTTTGTAATTGAAGTATAATGAAGAACAACATTACAAGTACAAAGGATAAAAACGCACAAACAAACTTACATAGCGATCTTGGATGTGCAACCGCACCCCTGGGGCAGACATGGCGAATCCTTGCTTTACTTTTTAACTAATTTGCTGATAACAGAAGGAATATCAGTCCGGGTTAAGAATTCCAGCAGAATTTAAAAGAAATGGAATTGCATAAGGAAACAGAGTCGATCATTGACATATCAATCACTTCACTTCTCAATGAAATGTAAGAACAACTTTCCAAAAAATATTTAGTTGAGGACAACAAAAACAGTTGCAACAGATTTTAATGCTTAAACTTCTAAATTCCAATTATGTCTGTATATTTCAGAAACCTCAGTTTCCTGTGTCAACAAAAACGTGTAACTATGCAAGGCAGCCTCCACATCACACACAGCAAATAGATGAAATCCCAATTTAATTCCGTTGAAAGTGATTAAATAGGGTGATTTAACAACCAACTACCAGAGTATTCATCCGGTTGCGAGGAGTTACTGTGTGAGATATATTTTAAAGTGATTTGTTATATATTCTTAAAACATCTTCTTAATAATCTTTCAACTATTTAATAAAAAAATATTAAATAAAAAATTAAATATAATTAATATATTAAAAATATAAAAAATATTTAATATTTTCTTCTTTTAATAATTAAAAAAATTATTAGAAAGATGAATTAAGTAAATCAAAATAAATGCACCGAGAAATCAATATCTTTCACGAATTACTACCGATAGATTATAGATATAGACAAGGAAAGATGGGGATACGGAGGGAGGCATATTATATCAGTGAGCAACAGTGAAAACGGAGCGATCAATATAGACACTTGTCACGCACCTGACCTGAGAGTGTGGAAATTGGCTTACTATAGGCAACAGCTGTCAGCGGTGGCGTAAGTGCATAACGGAAAACAACAGAGCCACATAACACTTAAGAAGGCGGGGACAAATTTAAGAATCACTTAATACGTTGCCGTGAAATTGTTGTAATCTCTGTCTTCTTATTCCAGGAATACTCTGAAACTTAGAAAGCGGGGAGGGGTGGCAGTTGGAGAAAATGCTTTTGAGACGACTGAAAAAATGAATTTAATAAATATTTTGACACAGATAGGGACAAATTTGGATTCTTCTTATTTAAAAAAATACATCTATAATTCTCTTATCACTTTTTTTTTCACATTACATTTTATACTTTTTTAATACTATTAATTATATTTTTTTTTATTACTTTTTCTTATTTAATTACAATTCTTAAAAAAATTGTGAAAAAAAAGTATCATGAAAAATGACGTAAAAACACAATTTCCAAAAATATATATATGTCGGTGAAAACGACAATCACTTTTTGCATAAAATTTACACTTTTATTTAAATTCATAAAAAATAATGTTACTCAAGGTATCCACAAGATGTGTGCCAAGCATTATTAAAAAAAATTGTCCGATCCAACATTCTTAGAGCCTACAAGAATTCTCGCTTCAAAGGTGAGTGCACGATGCATGACTTCACGGACAGATATTTTACTGCAAGGGCTGTAGTCAAACTGCAAAACCGAAGTATCATCTCGAGAACGATAAACAAATGTAGTGTTAAGACCAGGAAAAAAAAAAAAACCAAATGTAGGGCACATTTTCTAAATTCCGACTCTATTATATGATGGATTGCACTGCGGCGGACATAGCAACGGCTAGATGTTGAATTAATGTAAAGTAAAAGGGCAGATGCTACTGTACCCCCCCCCCCCCCCCCAAAAAAAAAGGGAGATGCTCTTTCCTTCTTCGACAAGATAATAATTAGAGGTTTAAAAACGAATAGCAATCTTTCATCAATCATAAATGGCTCAAATTTATCTCATGGTACTTGGTAGTTCTCTCCATCAAAATACAGAACTACAATAATTTTCAAGAAAGTACATAACTACTCAATATAAAGTGACAATGACAAAACCGATGTGTTTTAATGCACTAGCAAAGTATATCTCATACGACTTATGTTGCAGGCGAATAAATTATACAGACAAAGCAGATTTACACGACCCTAAGTAGTAACATGTATCCTCTCTGCTGCTAATGCACATCATTGGGCTCTGCCTTTCTCTGGAAAAAAATAGATCCGATTATAACAGCAATACCAGTGATTGCTATTGTGAAAAGAAGACGTTTTCTTGAGAATTCATTCGGCTGCCTTCTTCGAGCACCCTCCTCTCTTTCAGCAGCTGGCCTCTCATCCCTTAAGACAAAAATTACAAGTAAATAGTTCAATTACAAGGAAAAGAGAAATGACGCTAATTACAGTTTATAGGCAATGAAAATTCACTAAGTAAACTTCTGCAGATTGTGCATTAAGTAAACTTCTGCAGATTGTGCCTTTGTGTAGCTCGGACTTACAATTAAGCCCCAACTTCTTAAATAGGTCAAAGGATTCATGGGCACATTGTAATTATTTAACATTAAGCCTCAACTAAACAAAGCTCATAAATAATAATACCCAGTTGCTTCTATTAAACAAAACACAGTAGCAACACCCCGAATAATAACAAACTTAATTTGGACATGATCTTAATTTTCTAAAAGCAATATAAATAAAAAAGAATAACTAACTTTAGGAGGTACATGTTTTTTAGGGTTATATGAAGAAAGTAACATACTTCAAAATTATTAACTCCAACACCAACAGGTACCAAAATTAGAGAGCACAATAATGCATTTAACACTTGCACGGGATGGACCGAAGATAGAAACAAATAGAAGACAGTTAAGATATACACCCATCCCTTAACCCTCAGAAAGACAAGAAGCTGCGGTAACAATTAAAACAAAAAGTAATTCCCAGATTACTTCCAAAATTGCAACCAGTAGTATCCATATGATAACTTAGCCATTTGTATAAATGTAGCAAGAAAAAAATATTTCTATCTCAGAAGTTGTTAACTTATATAAACATTTTTATCATTCTATTCAATGGAAATCCCATTATATTCTTTTGTCTAGAAACAAAATAAATACAAACAAACAAACATAATGAAGGTAAAACAAAGTAATGAAAATAATAATTCCTTCTTTATTTCTAGTTTTTAGAGCATGTGTATGAGCCACAAGCATGGAGAAGTATGCGTGTGTATTTTACATTAACATACTCAGGAAAAGGAACATCAAATAGGTTTAGTGGAGAACACTTGTAACTTTTCAAGAAGCAAGAAACCATAGATATGTTACGCATACTATAATAGTATCAATTCAAAAATATGAAAGATTGCAGGATTTGGTCAATCAACAATTAGCTACAAGCACGAAAATAGAACCAAAAAATAAAAATGAATCAGAAGCTTTGTTCACATAAATTTCAAATATAATTTTTGGACAGGACTATGATGCACTATAATTAAATGATGACATTTCCTACCTTGAAGACCCCACAGAATTGTCTTGGATTCTATTGCAACTATCATCGTGGTTGTATCTTTCACGTAGTCTAACATATTTGTTACAAACGTGACAAAGTTCTGTTCGATTCCCACAAACTTCCTGAAAGTTGTGAAGATCAAACTGAAATTAGTGCCAAATTACATAAATTAATACAACCTTCCTAATTCAAAAGTTCTTTATAAACAATACCTGATGCTCAGCAAGATCAATTGCCGGCAATGGGAACTCACAGAACTCACAAGTGACAATCCTTTGAGGGCAATTTTCACCTTTATGGATATCTAAAATATCACGCTCCATTGTCTCACTGCACAACGAACAGGCAACCTGCACAAATTCACATTTTCTTTTGAAAAACTAACGTAAAAGTGAATTTTAAGGCGACTTCAAGAACTGTTACAGTGTGCCAGGCAACCTGGGGTGAGCCGTGGGGGCACCCCAGGGAAGGAAGTGACGGGCATGTGGCCAGCTTCCCCAACTCTATCATTGTTTGTGTTAGCCCTAGCATATGTAGTGAGTTGTCATTCCAAGATTTTTATTTCATGCCTTTTCTCCCTTCTGTGATACGATAGGTACCTTCATATTATATGCATGATACAATAAAAAATAGGACTGGCTCAACAACTTCTACATACGTTACTGCAATTTTTTCATTAAATTCCATTCCATACATGATTAAGCTCTGAAAATTAATGCCATGTTTGCAGAATAAGGGAAAATTGAAAGCCATAATAAAGCTGCTTAAAGAAGTCATCTTTATATCTCTGTTCACCAAAGCTTCACCCACCCTGTTCTACCATACTGCACACAAAATGTCAAAGTAGAAAATAATCCTTTCAAGCAACTACAATCCTGCCAATCCACATATATTCCCTGTTGAGCACAATTACCAACAAAACATTATAGAACCAACACCCAATTTGTAAAACCCAAATCTATGAACTGAAGCACCAATTACAACAACAACAACAACTAAGCCTTTTCCCACTAGGTGGGGTCTATGATAAACCAAGTCTTCAGATATTAAGTAACAAAATTACCTAACAATTACCTAACAAAATTACTAAGTAACTAAAAGATATTAACAAAAATGCCATCTGCTAGTGAAATATAATTAGGGTTGATCTATTGGGTTGGGCCTTGCTTTTGTATATCAGTATTTTCTTGTATTAGTGCTAATAGTTTAATATAAATATAGAGTTAGGGTGGCTAATTATAATAAGTTAGCTATTCCTTTTTCTATTTTGTCTCTCATGCTTTTCTCCTTCTCCATCTCTCTTTTCTCATAACATGGTATCTAGAGCAAATTCAAACAAACCATAGTCTCCAAAAAAAAAAAAAGACAAAAATCATCTTCGTGCTCAGAATCTGCCGATCTACCCTTCCCTAGGGTTGGCTGATTTTTCCCAACATTGCTGAGGTCCAAATCAACATTCTTCGTGGGTGTTTGGGCGTGAGGGTTTCACGCTAGATGCGCTGATCAGCAACCAGGTGGGTGTCGCGCTTGCTGTTTCCGCCGAGCAGGGGTGTCACCACTGGCCAAAGGAGCCGCGACTGGTATTTCCGGCGACGAGGGGTGTCGCTATCGGCCAGGGCTGCTGCGTTTTGGGCGTTTTCAGTCGTGGTCTGGAGTTTCTGCTTGAACCCAGCGAGCCCAGTCTGCGATTTGGGCATTTTCAGGCGTGATCTGAAGCTTTCTTTCGCACCCAGTCCTATTGATGTGGTTTTGGGTACCATTTGGGTGTTTTCAATTCAGTTGATGCATTTTTCGGTGGTGTTTGGGTGTTTTCTAGTGCAGTTTGGGTGTTTTTCTTTGAGCCCAGCGACTTTCGTGTTCTTTGAAGTGTACGTTGGTGTCTCTTTTTTTTCTCTGATGGCCGATTCTAATCATAATTCCAATTCCACTAGTTCTGATGAATCTGAGCAGTCTACGAAACCTATCGTCATACCCGAGGTCATCTCTGCTTCTGTCCAAATTACTAATGATAAGTTTGACAGGAAACACTATGCGGAATGGCGTAAAACTATCACCATGTTTCTCACTGGGATTGAGAAAAAAGATCATTTGATAGATGACCCACCAACATCCACAACTAGGTGTGATCGGTGCCTCGGTGGTTGAGGGAAGATAACAGACTATTTGGTATGATCAACAAAACCCTTGATACTTGCATTAAGCATGTTGTTTCTCATTGTGATACTGTGAAAGAGTTATGGGAGTATATGAAGTTTCTTTATTCTGGGAAAGCCAACTTAACTCATTTTTATGAGGTGTCATAGGCGTTTCATAGACCGACATAGCAGGAAAAGTCCCTTTATAGGTATTTTACTGACTTTAAGTGTACTTATAAGGAATTAAATGACCTCCAACCTATCTCTACTGATGTTAAACAGATGCGCCTACAACGGGAACAGTTGGAAGTTGTGAGTTTCTTGTCTGGATTATCCTCTGAGCTCAGTGCGGCTCGTGATAAGCTCTTGACTGGGTTTGATCATATGACCCTCGTTGATGTTTATTGCCGCCTCATGCGCACTCATCATGAGTTGCATTCTGATTCTTCTTTTGGATCACCGGCTGCTTTGGTTGGTCGAGGTGGCAGCAGAACAGGAAGAGGTGGAGGCCGTGGTAGTCATGGTAGAATAGGTGGTTGTTCTGGTGACGATGATGGTGGTCGTGATGGTAGCTTTCCTGGTGACTGTGATGGTGGTTCTTATTTTTGTTATTACTGTGGGGAGGAAGGCCATATTAAGAAGAATTGTTGGAAGTTAAATAAGAAACCTGGTTCCTCTCGAGGTCAATGTTATGCTCATACAGCCACTCAAGAAGGTCTCTTGCCCACATCTGTCACTGCTCTTCAAACACAAGGTCTCAGAACCAACACCATGTCTGGTGCAGAATTTGAGGCTTACACTCAATTCCAAGCTTCACAGGGTATTGGTCCTTCTTCCACTGCTACTCTTGTCCAATCAGGTAATCTCACTGCTTGTCTCACTTCTTCCTCCCGTACCTAGGTCATTGATTCTGGTGCTACAGACCATATGACAGGTAATACTAGTATTCTATCCTCTTTTCTTCCCACTTCTTCCTTACCAAATGTCACTTTTGTTAATGATTCCTCAACCCCTGTTATAGGTAATGGGGTTGCCAATCCTTCGTCCTCTCTTCCCTTACATTTTGTCTTATGTTTACCTCATTTTCTTTTTAATCTTTTGTCTGTCAGTAAAATTGCCAATAGTTTGAATTATAGTGTTCACTTATTTCCTACATATTGTTTATTTCAGGATCTTGGGACGAAGAAGATGATTGGTAGAGGTCGTGAATCCAATGGCTTATATGTTTTGGAGTCCGCTAATCCGAGACCACTGTCGGTTGCTTGTTCTGCTTCCATTTCAAAGTTTCATCTTCATTGCCGACTGGGACATCCACCCTTGCAGACATTAAAGAAGTTGTGTCCGAGTTTAGAGTCTTCCTTTGTTTTGAATTGTGAGCTTTGTTAGTTTGCTAAACACCATAGAGGATCTATTCCACCTAGGGCCAATAAGCATGTTGCTTCTCCTTTTACTTTAGTTCATTCTAACATTTGGGGGCCTTGTCCCGTTGAGTCTAAGGCTGGTTTTCATTATTTTGTTACTTTTGTCAATGATTACTCTCGTGTTACTTGACTTTATTTAATGGAAAATCGTTCAGAAGTGTTTAATATATTTCATTCCTTTTGTGTTGAAGTTCAAACTCAATTTAATATTACTATTTGCACTCTTCGTAGTGACAATGCTAAAGAATACTTGTCTACCCCTTTTCTATCTTTCTTGCAAGAACATGGCATTATTCATGAAACCTCATGCATTGTCACCCCTCAATA
This sequence comes from Ormosia semicastrata, assembly GCA_029884595.1. Lineage (NCBI taxonomy): Eukaryota > Viridiplantae > Streptophyta > Magnoliopsida > Fabales > Fabaceae > Ormosia > Ormosia semicastrata. The sequence goes on along the minus strand of JAQQTO010000046.1, from coordinate 17,703,732 downwards.
AAATGGGGTGGCGGAAAGAAAGAATCGACATTTACTTGAAGTTGTTTGTGCTCTTTTATTTGAAATGAAAGTTTCTAAACACTTTTGGGCTAATGCTGTGTCTATTGCATGTTATTTAATTAATCGTCTCCCTTCATCTGTTCTTAATGGTCAAATCCTTCATTCCTTGCTCTTCCCCTCTAAATCTCTATTTGCTCTCCCTCCTAGAATTTTTGGTTGCACTTGTTTTGTGCAGGACATTCGCTCTCAAGTCTCCAAATTGGATTCTTGCTCCCTCAAATGTATCTTCCTTTGTTACTCTCGAAGTCAAAAAAAGTACCAGTGTTACTATCTTGATTTACGTCAGTATCTTGTTTCCGCAGATGTGACATTCTTTGAAACAACTGCTTTCTCTTATGAGTCTACCCCTTCCTCTCCCCCAGATGATGATGAGGACTTTCTGGTATATTCTTTTCCTACTCCAGGTACCTCCTCTTCTCCTTCTTCTTGGTCTCATCCCTCCCCTCGTCCTCCTGTGATCCACCATTATGTTCGGCAGAACAAGCACCCTACTGTGGCCGATCCTACTACTCCAGACCCTACGGATTCACTGCCTGTTCCAGTTCCTCCTTCCTCTCCGGATCCTGCTCCTCCTGATTCAAGTCTTGATCTTCAAATTGCTCTTCGAAAAGGTAAACGTAGTTATACTTGTCCCATTTCTTCTTTTGTTTCTTATATTGGTTTATCTATCTCTGGTTAGTCTTTTGTTGCTTCTCTTGATTCTTTTACCCTTCCTAATACTGTTGTTGAGGCCTTGTCCAATGAGGGGTGGCGTCAGACTATGTTAGATGAGATGCATGCTCTTGAACACAATGAAACTTGGGAGTTAGTTTCTCTACCTGCTAGCAAACAAACAATTGGTTGTAAATGGGTGTATGTTGTGAAGGTTAATCCTGATGGCTCTATGCCCCGTATAAAAGCTCGTCTTGTTGCTAAGGGTTATGCTCAAGTTTATGGCATTGATTATTCTGATACCTTCTCTCCTGTTGCTAAACTTGCCTCTGTTCGTATCTTTATCTCCCCAGATAGTCATCATTGGTCCTTCCACTAACTTGATGTCAAGAATGCCTTTCTCCATGGCGACCTGCAGGAGGAGGTATATATGGAGCAACCTCCTGGGTTTGTTGCTCAGGGGGTGAATGGGAAAATTTGCAGACTAAAGAAGTCATTATATGGTCTCAAACAAGCTCCACGAGTGTGGTTTGGGCGCTTTAGTCAAGTTGTTCTTCAGTTTGGGCTACAGAGAAGTACTTTTGATCATTCAATATTCTTTCGATGCTCTCAAGGTGGCTATATTTTCTTGGTGATTTATGTGGATGACATTATCATTACTGGGAGCGATGAGATTAGGATAAAAAAGCTTAAGGACTTTCTTTAAACACAATTTCAGACTAAGAACTTGGGTGCTTTGAAATACTTCTTAGGCATTGAAGTGATGCGGAGTTCGAAAGGTATTTTTCTTACTCAGAGGAAGTATGTGCTTGATTTACTCAGAGAAACAGGTATGCTTGGAGCCAAACCTGTTGAAGCACCTATGGTCCCTAATGTCAAACTCTTACCAGATGATGGAGATGCTATGCCTGACCCTGAACGATATAGAAAGTTAGTTGGCAAGCTTAACTACCTCACGGTTACTCGTCCTGATATTGTCTTCTCTGTCAGTATAGTTAGTCAATTCATGTCATCTCCCCGAACCACTCATTGGGAGGCTGTTCTTCATATATTGAGGTATCTAAAAGGGGCTCCAGGTTGTGGTGTCTTGTATAGAGATCATGGATATAACATGATAAAAGGGTTCTCTGATGCTGATTGGGGCTGGTTCTCCCATAGATAGGAAATCTACTTCAGGTTATGGTGTTCTTGTTAGAGGTAACCTTGTTTCTTGGAGGAGTATGAAATTGAGTGTTGTTGCTCGTTCTAGTGCCGAGTCAGAATATAGGGCCATGGCCCAAGCTACTTGTGAATTGGTGTGGATTCATCATCTTCTTAATGAGATTGGAGTTAAGAGTGTAATGCCTATGAAGTTGTGGTGTAACAATCAAGCTGCTATCCATATTGCTTCTAATCCTGTTTTTCATGAACAGACAAAGCACATTGAAGCTGACAATCACTTTGTGCGAGAAAAGGTTCAATAGAGTCTTATTATTACTAGACATGTACGGACAAGAGAACAACTTGCAGATATTTTTACCAAAGCACTCAATCGAAGTAGAGTTGACTATATTTGTAACAAGCTGAGCATGATCAATATCTATGCTCTAACTTGAAGGGGAGTGTTAGTGAAATATAATTAGGGTTGATCTATTGAGCTGGACCTTGCTTTTGTATATCAGTACTTTCCTGTATTAGTGCTAATAGTTTAATATAAATAAAGAGTTAGGGTGACTAATCATAATAAGTTAACTATTCCTTTTTCTATTTTACCCCTCATGCTTTTCTCCTTCTCCCTCTCTCTTTTTCTCATAACACCATCCAATCCATCCATTATTGATTTTTTTTTCCCTATTTCTATGGGATTAATATAGACCCTTCTCTTTTATCACAACTAAGGATCCTCAAATTTGTTATTTTAACTTAAGAATTACACTATTGTTTGATCATTACGTTCGAATTTGAATTGATTATGTTGTTATTAAGTATCTGTTACTGTTTAGAGATTTATATTAAGCAAACTCCCAGTTTAGTGTTGTTATTTTCAGTTGGCAAGCATGAGAACAAAAAGGAGAGGATAAAAGGAAATATAAAATTTTTTAAAAGCTACTGTTACAAACTGATGAGGTGACCAAAAACAAAACTTCAAACCTTTTTAAGATATTAAATTGAAACCTAGTCAATTATTTAGTGCTTATTTAATTTAAGTTTTTGTTAGATATAAAATCATTCATTAGCTTTCACCTAACAGCTTAAGCTTTTGGGAGAGTTGGTTGCATGACATTTTTAAATAATTAATTTTGAATGAGTTAATTCTAAAGTATTGATTTGAATGATTATTGATATACAAGAGCTTAATTTACAAAGCTGATGACAAACACACTAACTGAAAAAATGAAAAACATGATGAAAAAGGACGATAAGATTTTAACATAAGGACCCACATACAATAAATTTTAAAGAAAGGCAGTGGATATAGCAGGAGCATGGAAGGTTGACAACATTGATTGGGCTTCAATTTTTGAAGATGGGGCTGGCAGGTTCAGTTAGTACATAATATCTGCAGAGATATGTTTACGGTTGCTGGGACAGTAAGTGGTGTTTAAGTTCCACGTGGGACAACAATCTCAAAATAATAGTTTAGCAATTCTGTCAATTGCAGAAGTGCGTATCTAATGGCTATCTGGGTTAGTCCATTAACCATCCACTAAGCAGAATAGATCCAATAAATCCAACCCATTAAACTTGTTATAATAATTGGATGCGTAGATTGGATTTTATATATGAACGGATTGGATGGTTGATAGATTGTTGGGTCATTTTCCATCCCTAATTAAAATTGTCCAACCCATTTTACTAGTTTTGTTTCAAATAAGTGCCAAATAAGCAACTAATTGTCACTAAGACATCATTTTTAGACCGAGTATTCCTTCAAAATAAACTTACAACCTATTCTATTCATTTTTTTCTTTTATTCTTTTTTTCTTTATCACCAAGTAACAAGAACTTCTCAACTTCATAGGTTTATTACTAATTTCTTTAAACCTCAAACTGGAAGAAAAAAACAAAACAAGACAAAACTTCACATACCGGCGCATGGGTGCTTAAGTAGTGATCCTCAGCATGTTGTTTTGGAACCATGTCACCACAAACTTTGCATTTTTCAAGGTTCCGGGAGCAATGAGCATAATGCAAATCAATATTTGCAGCAGGGATAGGCCGATCACTAAAACCATCAAAATAAGACAAATCGTGAACAAGTTTCTAGAGGCAAAGCATAACCACATGATTAAGACGCAATCAACCCCTTCAACATGAACAAAACAACACCCAAAAAAATAAAATCAAGAATCATGGGAAACAGATTAACAACCGTCTAACTAGTTATGCTAAACAAAACCATACAAGAATTCAGAAACAGATTTAACTGCTTCTACCTGCGAAACAAATAACCCCAATTAACCATAATTTTTAGGTTAGAGCTCACGAGGAAGTAAATCAAGAACGTAAATAACTAGACCCTAGTTCGCGAATTTCACGAAGATAAGTAAATAATTGAACATCATTATTCCGTCGTTCATAAATCGGAAGTGAAGTGTTTACCAGTGAGTGCATATACTAGTGGCTTGATCGGACACAGCTGCCATGGCGTAGAACCAAAACTATCGAAGAAAACGTCGTTCTACGATCGAATCTTCAGAAAACGGGCAAAACAAAGAGAGAGAGAAAGATGTTTGAGTACTAAAAATCAAGAAACTTAAAATTCAAAGAAAATGAGAAAGAGAGAGAGAAGCGTTAACAAAAGTGGAGATTCGGATTCAACTGTACCAGGAATTAGAGAATTAGGTATTTGGAGTATTTGGGAATTTGGGTGAGAAATAGAAAAGAGAAGTGTTGGGAGGAGATTTGATTCCTTTCGTTGAACAACTGTGGTTAGAGAGACTTGTTGGGACTTTCCCTTTGGCCATTTAAATCTAAATCTGTATAACTATATTGATGATTGAAGAAGGCAGCTGCAGTTTACCCTACGCGCCATTAAGGCGAGGGAGACAGCAACCCACCGTGTTTCCATCAAGTTGGGCCCCATATGGGTTTGGGTCACCATTTGTTGGGTTTGGGCCCATTTATAGTTGACTAGTTTATTGCCCTGTGATTTCGTAGCTATTTTAGATTTTTTTTACATTTGATTTTTCTTTTTCATTACATGAACTTTTTGTGTTGTTTATGTATATTTATGATAATATAATTTTAAGTTATTATTTGTATATTTATTTATCTTATATATTAAAATATTTTTAATAATGGGTTTCAATGGTCTCAGATAGTTTTACCATAATTATAAAGTTTTACTTTGACACAGTTATTTTCTAAAGGACAAAACTTACATCCATTAATTTATATCATTTATATCCACCTCTCAAATTAAATAATGACATGTAAAATTTCTTTTAACTCAATAAGACATCTTAACAGAGTTATTCTCTCGTTAATTCATAAAGCCTTTTCCACTTAAGGTTGCGTTTGACACACATAATAATATAAGACTTGATAGTATAAAATAGTAAGATAAAAATTGATAGTATAAAAATCATCGTGCATAAGCAAAAATAACTAAGAATATTTGTTAGTATAAAAATAAAAATAAATATTTATAAAAGAAATATAATGATAAATAAAACATTTTTAAGATTGATTTGATTAATTATAAGTTAAAGTTTGATCACCTAATTGAAAATAATCTTTTTGATTAAGACGTTTTAACTAACTTTTGCATGTCAATAGTAATTTGAAGGTAATGGATGAATTCTCAAATATATGTTTTGATTTAACAAAGAGAGACAATTGTTTGAAATCACATCCAAAATCAAAGCAAAGAGTGAAAAAACACTTAAGCAAATATTCCAAGATTTAAAAAGGATATCTTTCGAGTTCAAAAGATTTAGAATAAGACTCAATACAATTACACTTCAAATTTAAATTCAAATTCAAGTATTTGAATTTGAATTTAAGAAGTTTATAGTAGATGAGTCTATAATACAAAGAAAAGATAATCATTATTGTTAGATTAGGAAGTTACTTATGTCATGAACACTTGTCCTAATCTAGTTAGAAAGTCAGGTATTTCTTTTATCTATAAATACTGAGTGGGTGAAGGCATTTAGGTCGGTTAGAAAACGCTTGCACATCTCTCTTAACATATCTTATAAGCCATTCTTATGCTTATGAATATCAAAAGGCATTTAGTCAAGTATGCCTTCAGCCTTGCTCTATTTCTGTAATTTTTACCCTTTAATGTAAGTTTAAAGTTATTCCTTTCGGGTCCATTTGGATAGTGGAATTAGAATTGAAATATAAAATTTAAATTTCAATTCTAATTCTTTCAGAATTAGAATTGATTTAGAATATTAAATTTTATGTTTGAGGTTGTTAAAGAATTATGATAAGAAATTATAATTATATATTCGATTATAATTTTCTTATTTAAAGGTATGATCTAAAATATTAAAAAACTATTTACAAAATTAAAATTAATAAAAATATTAATATAATAATATTTTTATAATATAATAGTCACATTTTTTTCATAAAGAAAATTTTCATGATTTATTTTTAGAAAAAAAATAAGTGGCTATTATAATAATTTTTATATAAATATAAAAATAATTTTCTATATAAATTTAGAATCTCAATAAATATGATTATTCATAAATAAATGTGGAGAGAAAGAGAGAGAAAGAGTTTAATTTTTAAGTTATAGAATTAGTAATTTTTAAGATATACGTTAATAATTAAGAAAGACTTAACTTAGTTATTTTTCAATTTTATGGAATTAATTTATAAAATTATAATTCTAATTCTAAATGGTATTACAAACTTAAAAATTAGAATTAAGAGGTGTATTCCAATTCCAAGCTCTAATTTCATGCCCAATTCTAAGAACCAAATGGATACTTATATTTTTTGCAATTTACATTTCTTGCAAACTTCTCTTCATCTCCTGATCGAGTGATTCTCTGAATCATATGATTTCTTTTATTTTTCCTTTCTACAAATTTACTTTTCTCGTTAACTTTACTTTATTGCACATTTATTTTTTTACATCTTTTATTGATTCCTTTTAATTGTTTTTTTACTTTGTCGTTATTTTAACTTTCGAATAATTTTATTTCATTGTATCTTTATTGCTTTTCAGTTATCACTTTTTTTGCATGTTTTTCCTTACTTTCATTTAAATTATAGTCAAATTTACTTTTTTACATTTTTTTCTTATTTTATGTGTTCTTTATTTGCTTTATTTCATTTCTTGTCCAATTCGATTACTTGTTAATTGCATTTGTTGCTTTATATTTTAATCCAAACACCTATTTATTTTTCAATTGTTATTTTGCTTATTTATACATTGTACTTTGTTATACTTTCTATTAAATTTGAGGCACATTCTGGACATCATTATTCTAATTTACAACTCATCAAACACTTGAGAGTCCTTGAGATAAAGAGATTTCCTTCCCAGAGTGATAATTGGAATTGAAATTTGACTTTGACAAAATTTGCTATAAACAATATCAAGCCATTATTGATGAGACTATTTGACTCTCCATTTATGTTTTGGTATACCTGTATTGCATTCTAGGAAAATCCTCATGTAACCTAAAATTAGGATACTTTATTTTAAAAAAAATAGTATAAAGACTCGTTAAACTTTAATCCTTTTATAAATTACCACCGTGAATTTCAAATTTTATCAATTAGTCTCTGAACTTTAATTAATGTCTCAATAAATCTTTATATTTAATTTAGATTTATTAATTCACTAACAATAATATCGTATGATAATATTGTATACGTACTAACATTAATTTTAGATCGCTTTACTAATTTATGTATTAAAAAATTTTAAATATATTTTATTTTTTACAAAATAAATAAAAAATTTATTTTAAAACAAAATTTGCTTTATTTATTTTGTAATAATAAAATAGTTTTATAATCAAATTTTAATAAATAAATTAATAAACAACCCAAAATTAATATTAATACTTGATAAAATATTATTATACAATATCATCGTTAGTGAATTAATATATCCAAATTAAACAAAAAATTTTATTAAGACATTAATTAAAATTTATGAACTAATTAAAAAAGTTTTTAAGTTCGTGATAATAATTTGTAAAAGGGTCAAAATTCAGCGAAGTTGGATGCTTTTTCCCTTTTGTTTTAAAATTTTAATAATTATATTAATATTTGTATAACAAAACTTTAGTATAATATTTGCATCATTTTAAATCTTGTGAAAATTAGAGATACAGGTTCTGCGCAAAAGGGAGAGTTCCTTGCCACTCGCAAAGGCTGTGTTTTCTTAAAGGGATCGAGATGCTCAATTAGTATATAGAGATATCCTGGATCAGGAGGACGATCTCTCCTACAATTGCATTATCCTATGTGATATTTTATGTATGTTTCTCGGTTTAATTCTTTTGCTTGTGGTTGTACTCCTCGTGATTGTAATCAGGTGACGGATTTCCTGGCACATTATGCTAAAAAGGTCGAGTCTTGTATTTGGTTAGAGGAGCCTCCAAACCATATTGATACTTTGTCATCTTTCGATTAGTTTAATCGTTCGTTGAAATTTGAATTTCAAATAAAAAAATTGATTTATTTGTTAATACATGCCATCCATATATCTATAGATTTTATGCAAAAATTAAACTAACACATGTTCATAAAAATGAGTGAAAATTTTAACATGATTTAATTCAATATGCAAATATTATTATTCAAAAATTTGTATATTAATATTTTGTTAACAATGGATATGATAAAATTAATGGGGGAAAAAAAGATCTGGTAAAATTTATAAAAAGATGATACCTATCCAGTTATGTGGTTTCCAATGAGAAAATTATATTTGCTTATCACATGCACGTCACCCCTTCTAATTATGGATGGATTCAACCTTGCGGACCCTGTCCAAAGCTGTTTGCCACTGGAATATCGATCCATGGATATTGGATTCACAACTCATCATAATTCGCAAGTTGCTAAGAAAAGTATGAGCTTATAGGAGCATATCTCGATTGGCTAATGTTCACGTGGGCTTCACGTGGCAGCAGTCAATCAAAGTTTGACACGGGCTATTTGGTTTCCAAGCCTTTGAGATAGAAACTCCTAAGTTACTGAACAAACACTTTCAGATATATCAACGTAGAGGCCAGAGCAGTTACATACATACTTTATAATAATTGGAATTGGTATAGAGAACAAACACTTAGTTGTGTTTTGTGCATGTTTTGCATTAACACATGCTTAGTAATTGCAATAATCAAGTTAATAGTAACATGCAACACTCGACTTTCCCATATTATTAGGAATTGCCGAACAGCAGCGAGTCTGCGACTAGTGGTGTACCTGTCAGTAGTCTTCCCTAAATTAATAGCAAAAGAAAATGGCAGAAAACTAGTTAATAGCAAATTTTCCGTGCATCTTCTTGACATTACGAGCATCCAAAAGGGATAAATTATATTAAATCGGGTTTATTGTTCTTGATAAAAAGAAATCGGGTTTATTGTTATTGGCAAACGAATGGGAGATCAACCATAGTATTACTTGGGCTCATACATTTCAAAATTGTATCGGGTTCATATATTAATTGATAAAGTATGTTTTAGTAAAGATTAAAAGAAAAATTGAGAACGAATCTCATTTTTATTGACGAAGGAAATGAAGTAATGCAAGAACTAGCATCCTTGAAAGTTAGGATTCAAATATTTTATACCCGTTTCCTATTCCATTTTCTGCCCCATATAATTAAATGCTCGTAACTCAAAATATATATAAAAAAAAAACATTTTCTCACTATTGACAATAACTTATCTCCTAGTTAAAAAAAAAAGACAATAACTTATCTCTTGTATGCTAGTTTTCTTTATTAAGTTGTCATCATTTAATTAAAAGAACAAGAATGATGATAGCATTGGTATTTTGATTCTCTATTGGTGCTTCTCTGTTTGATGTTTCAATTAAGATCTGTTGCACTCCTTGTGGCTATCACTGGTTCACGACAATGATGGCGGTGACTTATGGTTGGGGCAAAGATGCCAATAGTGGTGGGAATTAACAATGATGATGATGGTAGTGGTGATGGCAACAAAGACGATGACAAGATCGTGCATATCAAAAAGGAAACTCTACAAGGCAATAAAGATTAGTCTTAATGGAATGTTCTGCGTCAACAAGAGCCAAATTCACACTATCATAAGTGTGATATGCAATTTGAAAAATTTGTCTTGAAAACTTGTACTATCTTGACAATTCTATCAATGATAGTGAGTTGTTTTAGAGACTAAGAGTGTGTTTGGGAAAATTAGAAAAAATAGATTATGCTGATAATTGATTATTGTTATAATCGATTATAATTGATTCATTTTTATGTTTAGACGCATTAGCTGTAAAGCGATTTTAAGCTAATATGATTCGTTTGGATGATATAAAAAAGAATCATTTTTATGCATTAAATTATTAAAATAGATATAGAATGATTAAAAAAATTATTTGATTGAGGACAAAATAATATTTATATATCAAAGTGTAAGAAATAATCTATAAACTAAAATCATAAACTTCAATATTTAGCATTATGATTATTAGCTTTAAAAAATTTTATTTTGTATTGAATTTCGTGTAAAAATTTTTTTTAAAAATAATCTTTTTACCCAAACATAATAATTATTTCACAAAACAGTTTAATTCTTCAGAAACAGCTGAATGAGAAAGAATTAACCTTTTTCAAACAAGTTCTAAGTATTTGTACTTGAAAAAAAAATATGTTTTGTTGGTTATGTACATAGCACATTTCCTCTTACTAGTAGTACGCCTGAGGTGTCTTGAGTCACCCTTCTAGGTCTGTTAGAAAGTATTTGGTATATGTTGGTGTTCTTGTATTTTAAAACTTATTTTCCATGTCATGCTCAGTAGTGAATTTATCAATCTTTGACACACAAAAAAACAAAAATGAGAAAAAAGGAACATAATTTTAAATCCTAAAAGTTGTGGATAAGTATTAAATTTCGTTATAGTTGTTACCTTGAACTAAGCAATTATTGCCGTTGTGCCCCAATACTTTATTTGGTTAACAAAAAATGCATACAAACATTAACCATAATAATCATTTTAAAAGGTATGGTTTAGTTAGTAAATTAAATTGAGTTTTATGTGGCTAGATTGTATTATAGTGTAAGGATTGAAGCCTACTGAAAATAGCATTAACAATGGGGTAGGTAGGGATGGATTTTTGCTTAATCAAATCTGCCCCACCCCACAAGAGAAATTTCAAAACTTGCACTGCCTGTCCTGTTCCGCTCCACACTTATGAATATTTTAAATTAAATTTTATACAATAATTAATCATTATCTAAAAATTAATTATCATTTGACATAAACTAAAAATATGTTCATAATAAGTATTAAACTAGTCAAAATAATTAACACGGTTGAGTTTATTAGTAATTAAACTAGGCATAATGGTTACTATACAAAAAAAAAAAACTAAGTATAATAGTTATGTATATGCGGGGTGGGAGTGGGATAGTGCGGATTGACCTTAAATCCCCCGCCTCGCCCCACTATGGAGCAAGTTGGAATTGCCAAACCTGATTAAAAATGATAATAAAGATAAATTACTCAAATATTATCTTTCAAAGTACTAATAATATGTCTAGAATTCCAAATAACACATGCTAAAATTTACCTAGATCAGTTGACTCCGATAAATTATTGTGGAGAGGATGAGGGTATGCTTAAAGATCATACAGAATGGGTCAAGGAGGAATTTAACCTCAAAATCAAATAATATTTAAATTGATTTTATGCTCTCTTTTTTCTCAAGATATTTCAGCACTATTTGTGAGACTGATCTCTTTAAGTACAAAGCGATACGATTAGACTTTCCTTACAAGTGATGTTACTAGAACTTGAACCTTTTTGTTCTCCCTTGAAAGATTTCATGTTACTTGAATCATGGTTCTTGAGTAATGTTTGAGTAATTTAAATTATCAATTCTTATATTCTTACATCAAACAGTGTATACATTTTTTTTCATATATTATTTAATATTATTTATTATATATATATATATATATTTATCACTTTCTCTCACTTAATCATATCCCTTAAAAATGGTGTAAATAGTAATACACATTTTTTTTTATCTTTTTCCTTAAATTATAAAGTAGACAAACAAATAATAAATTATTTTAATAAAACCCAACACATTGTGACAATAAAAATCAATGATCTGTCCATATTTGTTGACTACTTTACCTAAATAAAATAATTTTATGATTATCATAATTATTATTATTATTTTTTAAGACTACAAGGTGTTTTCATACTTTTTGAGTGTAAAATTAATTTTGTCATTTTAAATATGTGACTATGGCTAAACTAACATCTAAAATGACGGAATTAATTTCACGCTCAAAAGGTATAAAAATACTTTGTAATCTTATAAAAAAAAAACAATTATGATAATCGTAGGATTGTTTTATTTAGATAACCTCGTTAGCATATACGGACAGATCACTATTTTTTATTGTCACAATGCGTAGCTTGTTTATTGGGTTTTATTAAAAAAATTATTATTAGTTTGTCAGCTTTATAATTTAAATTATTCAAACATTACTCAAGAACCATGATTCAATTAGCATAAAATCTCTCAAGAAAAACAAAGGTTCAAGTCTTACGAACATCATTTCTAGAGAGAGTCTAACCGTATCGCTTCTTATTTAAAATGATCAGTCTCATATTCAAATAATGTGGAAATATCCTTTAAAAGAAGTAGCATAAAATCAACTTAAAGATTATTTGATTCTGAGGTTAAATTCCTCCCCTGATCCCTTTTCTATGATCTTTAAGCATACACTCATCCTCTCCATAATAATTTCTCGGAGGCAACCCATCTAGGTAAAATTTAGCATGTTATTTGGAATTCTAGACAAGTTATTAGTACTTTGAAAGACAATATTTGAGTAATTTATCTTTATTATCATTTTTAATTTGAAAAATCATAGATTTCTTTGATAAGAAAGAAAAAATCAAACTTTCAATTTTTTAACCTCCTTATAGTCATCATAACATATCAATAATTGCTTCTTTAATAATATCATATATTGTTATATAAAATAAAGGGTAAATTATTTAATTAGTCCTTAAAATTTTTTGGCGGAACCAAATTAATCCTTGAGAAAATTAACATGCTTCGTGATCCTTTTTTTTTGTGTGATTAAAATGTGACGTCCTAAAAAAACTAATCTATACTGTCATAGGAATCAATTTGAAGTAATTTTAAAAATATTGGAAGACCACCACGAGATATATTAATTCTTTTAAGAACTAATTTATTCTCGCTAAATTTTTTTAAAGATTAATTTGATAGTTTCTATTAAATAAAACAAATAATTGTATCATATAATCCAGAGAAGTTGGAATCAACCCTTATATTCTTACACTATTTTTTTAACATCACTTTTGACACCTGATTAATAATGTATAAATTCATGATTAATCACGTGTATTGGTTAATTTATGAGTAAATTTAAACTTCAAACCTTAAATTATAAATTTATTCATTAATCAATTAATATATGTGATTAACTATGAATTTGTACATCATTAATTAAATGTTAAAAATAATATTAAAAAAATAATGTAAGATGATATTTTTCTAATTGGAATAGACCACATCTACTAATAATACCATATATTTTCTAAAAGATTGTTTAAACTTGCAATAAATTTAGATCACTTATACATTGTTTGGAAGAATAGAAAATGGAAGGAAAGAAAGTGGGTAGAGAGAAAAGTAGCAGAAAATTCACTTTTCTCCCGTTTGGAAGTGGCAAGAAAACTGAAAAGAAGAAAAAAATAGTGTGAGATCCACCAAAAAAATTTTCTTTGCTAAACAGCGAAGAAAACGAAGAGAAAAGCGAGAAAACATGGCGGCGGAGTTGCAACTCAAACTCATGGGAAAATAATACAGCAACTCAGTCCTTCAGTGCACACCTCAAGAAAGTAGATACATTTTTCTGTCGTCGACGACTTAAGCAAGTCATTTTGTATTTGTGGGTAATTGAAGCATAGGATCTATTTCTCATTTAACATTAGTCAACAATCTGGTGTTGATAGATTTTCATTGGGGAAAAAAAGCTGAAATTAAAAAAAAAATGAAATAGATGAAGAAGCTATGGGGCCAAAAATGCAACAGACCCAATTTTTTCTTTTTTCAATGAGTTCTGGAAGATTAGAAATAAAATTTTAATCATTTTGAGCTTCAATAAGAGCAAATCTAAGAAAAGATCTACTTTTTACTAATTTTAACAAATAACCCAAATGTTTGAACGAACAAAGCAGAAAAAAAAAAAGTTGGATGATGGCCACTATCTTGGAGTGCAGCTCGCGGCGCGGTGGTGTGATCCTGGCCAGAATCTTGGAGTGCCAGCGCATCTAAATGTCCTCAGTTGTTTCCTCAATGACGGAGAGGGGGTGGGGGTGAGGGATGGACCATGGACATGAGATGGATGAGCGAGAGAAGGGATGGGGAAGAAACTGAAGAAGGGGAAACGGGTGGGAGTGAAGGAATAAAGTAGGAAAGGAAAAAAAATAGGACACCCATGGGAGATTAGGAATCTAGGAGTGGGGTGAAGGAGATGAGGAGCACTGTGGCTCAGGAAAAAAAAATTCATTGTTCATTGTTAATTCAAAAATAATATTTTTTTAATCTTTCTTTTATTTTCTTTCATTTCATTTTCTTTTCATCCAAACAACTCATTTTTACTATATTTTTTTTATCTATTTTCTTTCTTTTCATTTTCTTTGTTCTCATTTTCTTTCTACATTCAAACAAAGGGTTAGGGTTCTGCCTTCCGTAAGTATTTTTTGCTTATTACAATGCATTAATGTTGGAGTTAATGTATTCATAAGTAATTGACATATAAACATATAAAATCTCATCTAATAATGTTTTTTTAATATTATGAAATGATAGATAATTTAAGATATATCAAAAGTTTTAAAAGGGTTATATTAACAGTTGTTTAAAGATGTTAAAATAATTTTTTTATGAAAATAAAATATTTAATGTATTAATAATTAAAAAATATTTATTTTTTTATAATTTTTTTTTATTTTAACTTCTTTGAAACACTTGTTAATATTTTTTTAGAAAAAACAGTTATTAAAAGACAATGAGAGTAAGAGAGTAAGTAATTTTCTGATTCAGTAATGTACTCATTTTGTAATGAAATAAACATATAAAATTGACAATTATCTTTGCTTAAGCATGAAAACAGAATATTTTGGTGGGTTCAGGATGAGATTTATGTTCCCAGTGCAAAAAGTGAGACAACCAATAGTGTCACTGTGTCAGAAAGGTGGACAAAGAGCATCGAAATATCAGGTACCTGAAATAGTTCTTGCCATAAAGAGAGAGTATCGGAACGATTTGGCAAACCCCAAATTGCTAGTGGGTCGGTCACCGATTTCCTGATTTAGAAACCTTAAAAAAACAGAAAAATGACGCCTCTATCCTTTTCGAAATTTCATTTCCCTTATCCACATAAAATAGCGACATGTGCCCCCTTTACATCATCGTACTTCGCAGGGGGAGCACTCGGCGACTTTTTGGACGCGCAAGTTTTATACTCCCTCCATTTTTTTTATTTGTCAGTTTTAACATTTTTTTATTTCATATTAAATGTTATTTTAAAATCTTAATATAAAATTATTTATTCTATATTATTTTTTTATTTTATTTACTCTATTAATTATTTAACATTTATAATTTTTTAATATTTACTCATTTAACTTATAATTTTTTCTTATCATCTTTTTTATTGACTAATTACATTTTAATAAATTAAAAAATAACACTATTTTTTACAGTTATTTTTTTAAAAAATTAAGACTATTAAATTATTTTTTAATATTAAATTTATTTTCTTAAATAATAGATAAAAATGAATAGAGTGAGTAGAAAGAAAGATGTTGTAGCAATGTTTAAAATTTAATCCAAATTGATGACTAAAGTAAAAATTAATTTGAAAATTTGATATTCAATTAAAATTGAATAAATTTATTTTTTTATTTGTTTAAAAACTGATTCAATTTTAATTTTTAAAATCAATCTAATCTGATTTAAACAAATTAATATTATATAACATAACTTTTTTATTATTAAATTTATACTTTTACTTATTGTAACTTTAATTTTTCACATATTTTTCTCATTTATATATCATTCTCAATAAAATATTAATTTATGTATCTTAAATAAATTATTTTGATTTTTTATTTCTTTTTATTTATGTTTTTTTCCTTTTTAATAGCCTGAGTTACTTTTAACTTACAAAAAATCTGAGAATAATTTTTTTTGCCAAAACTCGATTAAACCGATCTAATCCAAATTGATGTAAATCACATTGTGTGAATCAATTATTTTTTGACTCAAAATAGATCTAAATTAAACTACAAACACCCTTATTTATTGGATATAAATTCAGGTTCATGTTAATAGTTGTGGAGTGCTCAAATTTAAGGGGAAAAATATATATATACATCTCTTAAACTTTACCTCATTTTAAAATAGGTATTTTAAACTTTTAAATTTGGGTGCAAGGTCTTTAGATTTTTTAAAACATGTAAAATTGTAAACAGAACTTTATATTTATTAATTAAATTAAAATCAATCATTATAAAACTTACATATGTTAATTAATTCATATGATAGTCTCTATTTTGTTCATGTTATTTTCTTAGAAACTTAAAATTTTATACCTTTTATTTATTTACCATTTTCATAAAATAAAAAATATAGAATAATTTAAAAAGAAATTAAATTAAAAGAGGAAATATTTTTATTCTTTTTTAAAAATAATATAAATAAATTAGAGATTATTATATATATTAATTAATATATACGAGTCAAATGATGAATATTTTTTGTTATATTTATGTATGCAAGGGTCTATTTATAGGGCGTTTCATCCGAAATTGAAAGTTGATGACGGGTATTTCGAAATGAGGTAAAGATTAGTGAGTGTGTGTACATTTTTTTCCAAATTAAAATATAAACTAATATTTTAGTTATTGGATATACTATATTTAGAATTTGATTTTTAATTTAAATAATGTAATTTAAATTCTAAATTATTCAAATTTGTGTAATTTTTTTTTGTTAATTTTGATAAAGAGATATACAAAATGAGTTTAAATTACCTAAAATGTAAATCACACATATAATTTTAATAAAAAATTAATTAAAGCGGGTGAAAGTTAAGCATGAAGGATTTATCCATTTTTAGGGGTACATTAGGCAATCTATAACGCGCAAGGTACAATTCCGTCAATTTAAGAGTGTTTATGGCCCATGTTTAACTTAACTGGACCCCAAATCAATATATTATTTGGGTTAATTTTTAAGACCTGAATTTGACCTTATTATGATTCGATTAGACCAACTCAATATTTAAATAAATTTTACAAATTTAGATATTATAGTAACTTAGTCATAATTTTTTTTTCTTGAATTGTAAGTCATAATTCTTTTTTGTGAAAAAAGTTAAATGTAACAAAACCTAGACTAAGTTATATTTATCATATATGTTTTTAAAATAAATTATATTATGTTAAAAATATTATCATTATATGAAAACAATATTATTTTAAGTCAAAAAGTCTTACTATTTATTATTAGTGTCCAAAAATTTTATAGACTTTAATTTATTATGTAACATCATGTTGTATTCGATTAACGTGAAAAGTATAGTTGCATAGATCAGATCAGACCAGCCTGGTCGGTCGATCTAAGAAACTTGCGACTTGAGTTGTCGGCCAATCCGATCAACTTATTAGACCATTTTTTTTTATCGACCTAGTGAAATCTAGATTGATCCGGTGGTTATCCTGATACAAGATTGACCCAAGTTGGCCAATTTTTTTATACAAAAATTAAACAAAAATATAAATTTTAAGATTTGAACATCATACTTAAAATTTTTTGTCATAAAATATATTCTACTACTAAATTATATATGTTTTTATTAAATATTATTCTTAATTTGTTAATTTATTATATAACCAATCTTCTAATTAACTCAACCTTCTATCCAAGTTATACAAGTATAATGAAAAGTTACCTACACCAAACAAAAAAAAAATTGTTCTAATTTGTAGAACTCCATTTCAGTCTAATAAACTTTGGATCGTCGGATGGGGCCGGGATCATGGTTGCTCTTACCCCGACGAATTGAAAGAAGCGCCATTGTAACTGAAAAAAAAAATGCACCATGTACGAGAAAATGCCAGAAATGATATGCGATACGAGCTAGGGCATGCGTATTCGTTGTCTCCACGCGTCAACGTCACATACGGTAGACGGCTCGAATTTGCAAAATCGAATAGAAACAACCCGATAGCGTCTCACGAATCAGAACCTGATTGAGCCACGTGCCCCTATAAAAGAAAACCACTAGTGGTTTTCCACGCCCTTATTAGCGGTTTCACTGCACCAGTAAAAGCCGTTCCATAAACAGACTTTCCTTATATAGCTAGCTACCGGTTCTTGTTGAGCTGAATTTAGTACGGTTGCGGAGCCTTAGTTTGTCTCTTATAATCAAAGCGTTCAAAGTAAGTCTCCCTCTCTTCTCTGATTTCTCTTTTTTTCTTATTTTTCTTTTTCTAGATTCTCGCTGTTTTTCTCGAAAAATCAATCCGACTATTTTTCTTATTTTTCCTCGTTTTATTTTGCATCCAACAACAGTATACTCTCGAAAGAAATGGATGCTTTTCTCTCTGCTCTTCATCGAACAGTTTTGTTTAATTTTTTTTCTCTTGATTTTCGCATTTTTTTTCCTGAAATTGAAATTTAGCTTGTTAATCTGTTTGTACGTAGTTGCGATTTTCTGGTTCCGAAAGATCGAGTTAGGGTTTGATCGGCGCATATGGGGAGAGGGAAGATCGTGATAAGGAGGATCGACAATTCGACGAGCAGGCAGGTGACGTTCTCGAAGCGAAGGAGTGGTTTGCTAAAGAAGGCGAAGGAGCTTGCGATCTTGTGCGATGCTGAGGTAGGAGTTATGATCTTCTCCAGCACTGGCAAACTCTACGATTTCGCCAACACCAGGTGCTCGATCGCTAAGCTCTTAGATCTTCTTTTTACCGTTTACTGTTTCTCTCAATCTCAAAATAATAATATGTGCTCATGTGCATCGTGTTGATTCCTATGTTTGTTGTTGAATGTTGATTGATATTGGCATTAGTGCATTAGTAACTTGTAGCTGAGCACTAGCGTAGTGTAGTGGTTTTCTCATGGTTTCGGTAAATGTTGTGACTATAGGATAGTTAATTAATGCTAAGGATAAATCGAAAACTTCGATCTGTTATTGGGCTTGAGAACTTTGTTCTTCTGTAATTCGTAGTCTGCGCCTAGTTTCGTGAGTTACATATTGACTTTAAGGACGCAGAAGGTTTGGACTTTGGACTTTTGGTGTAATGGCGTTACTTTGAAAAATTGAGATGCTTGAGCCTTGAGGTGTAGTTTTTATTCTGTCACATGGAAGAGGGAGATTGGAGTTTCGTGAAATCTTGCTTGGCTAAGGGTAAGAAAATTGCAGCTATAAGCTATTTCATGGCATAGCCGTGCCAGTTCAGAAGGCAGTGTTCATATTCATGCACATTACTCATCAGTAAGAGCTCAAGATACCACACACTATGGCTCCTATGCTATGTTCTATTGGATGATCATTAGATGTTTGCTGAGTGGCGTCACAGTATGATATGGAATTTGCTAATTTGAGTTCCCAATGATTGTCCATTCTTATGCTGACGTATGGATTAGGTAATAATTAATCAGGAATTTTGTTTTGAGGTGATTTTTGAGTTTGGTTTTGATAAGGTAATGGTTATGAAAATAATCCGATTGGTAAATCAGAAGCATGCTTGTTATTATTATACATTGGTGAATCTATGATCTCTCGTTTCATCTAGCTAGTTTGGTCAGTTATGAAATGAGTTTTATATATGTAGTAGTTATTTTGAATATTTCAATTATGTAATTAATCTGAAAAATTCTCCAAAACCGTAGCTACCACATCTGAATCAGTAGATTCATGTCCTCTGATGTAAAGGTTGATTCTAACTAAAAAATGAATATAAGACTTAACAGCCAAACCCTTGGCCTCAGGGTACAACATTGCTTTGCTGCAATATCGACTATGACCTGATTGCTTTGCAATTCCGCACCAATGAGTCTCAGCCACAAATAAATAAATTAAAAGCTGTGACCAAAAAAAGTATTAATATAAGTAAAAATACTACAGAAGGAGAAAGGTCATTCCAAAAGCAAAGTGAAATTTGGATATCATTCTCTTCTTACATCACTTTTACATCAAAATCCTGAATAACTGGTTACAAGAATTGCACATTTAGGTTTCGTAATTTCACCATGACTTGTTGGTGCCGAACTCGCCCCACCACTCCTGGAGCGGGTTAAAAATTTGCCCCACTCTATAACGGGTTGGTTGTGGGTTTGAAGTCAATTTGTTGCATCTTGACTTGCAACCCTTATATAAATAAACATTATACTTAATTTAACTAATATAGTTAATTTTATATATTGATGTACTATAATTGTTGTAGTGATAATGAAGTTGCAGGGCAATAATTTAAAAGAAACATAAGGGGAAGAAAATACTAGTATTATCCTGCAATCCTTTAACCAAAGTCCAAGAGAAAGCAACAAGTTGTTGAAGAAAGGATGCAGGCAACAGGGTTCCTAATGTGGCCATTCCTTCAAAGTACAAAATACGTACCCGATTTGTGCTAGGGTTTTGAAGCTCAAGAAAAAGTAGTTTTAGGTCAAAGCATTACCTTAAAAAAAAAGAGAAGAAAAAAAAGAAAATAAATTATAATTACAAAAATAGCACCTTCACAAAAACTTTAAAAACAAGAAAAAGAACAAAAATAAGGTAACAATTTTATAATTATAATAAAAATATATCAACTTAAAATGAAAATAGAGAATAAACCAAGTATTCTCTTTTCACTAATAATTATAAAAATATCACATTATTTTTATTTTATTACCTATTTTCAAGATTTTATAAGGAAAATGGTGAATATATTATTCATGTCTAAAACACAAATCACTTACACGGTATTTAAATGACATGGAATGAAAAAAAGAGGAAGAAAAATAATCTTCTTTATTTGGGAATTAAATAATAGATAGGAAAAAAAAAAGAACTCAAGGAGAACCATTCTGTTCTCCTCAAATACCAATTTGTTATTCCCTCAAAATTAGAGTGGAATTGGCGGAAATAAACTTATAAGTTTGAAAATAAGTATTTTACATTATGTTTCATTCTTTTATGATTTAACTTCTAAACAAAATAAGGGAGTTTCATTTGATTCTTTTATTAATTTTTCAAACAAAAAAAAAGATAACTTTATTCTATTCATTCTCTTTTTTTTCAGTCATTCTCCACTTATTTTGTACTGTTTCATTAATAGAAAAACGATCCAAATACAATATTATATGAATAGAAGATTCATGTACAAGCAAACATGAAAAACCATAATTAATTAATTTTTATTCTTTTCAAGGCAAATTATGTTTGCTCTATATGCTTCCTCTTCTTCTTTCTTTCATATTTTTTTTTTGGGATTACGGCTCTATCTGCTTCTTTAATATTGAGAATTGATGTTTACGACCTCGTGCAATTCTTTTGTAACCATTTAGGATTTGTACGGTTGGGGTTATATTTTGTTTCCGAAATCAATTATGCAAAATAAAATTAGAAAACAAATTTAGAAAATTAAATAATAAACATGTTAAATAATTTGTTTTGACCATGATTTCTAATTAGAAGATTGCCATTAATAATGCCATATTCTGTGTTTTTATTGTTTCATAAACAATAACCTCAAAATTCTTTTAAACTGTTTCTGTTTCCTTGATTTCAAAAGCATCTACCCTATTCTATTTTTTAAATTTTTAGATCCACAAAACATTCTTCCAAACAAGTTTATTATATTTACAATGGTGGCTCAAATAGTAAGTAAGTTTGAGGTCAGCAATTGAGAGGCCTCTACAATGTAAGTTTGAGCTTACAAGAAAGTATTTATGAAGAGGGACAATCTCAATATCTTGAAAAAGAATTAGCTTCACACTCAAAGGATGTTAAGAAACCTCATAAGATAAAGGAAAAAAAAGGGAAAACATGTTTTTATTGTTTTTTAAAATATAAAATCTGTTCTAAAAACAAAAAAACCAATCAAGTCCTTAGTTTTAAAGTTTTTTTATTTTATTTTGTACGTTTTATTTTTTTATTTGGCTTCAACTTAATTATAATTCTCTTCACATGCTTGTTAGGAGTAGGTTAAATATGACACAACTTAAATAAAAAAATTTAGATGCTTATTGTCCTGTTCTTTAATAATAATATAATATATGTATTACTGTTTACATCTCAATTATGAAAACTTTAAAATATAAAATGAAATGACTAAAAAATAATATACATATTATATTATAAGCACTTAAAGAACAATATTTAAATTTTGTCCTTAAATATGTATACGGCCATAACACTCTGTTTGCATGATGTGTCAAAGGTGCTTGAGGAGTTAATTCTCCATCCTTATCTACATGTAATCAGATTTCCGAACCTTTTGTTGACCAATTACAAATAATAGGATTTCCAAGTCTTTTCCATTTCTTAGAAATTCAGTAATAACCCCTATATTATTACATAATCTTGAAATTCTTCAAAGAAATTAATTTGTTGTCTTTGTGCAAAATTTATGTTGTTTTAAAAACATTAAATGGGATCTAGTTATTATCCAATAATTTACTAAAACGATTATGAGATGTACGTAACAAATTATTTTATATAAATATCATTACTCAAAAACTAAATCTAATGAGTTTGAAGGCAATATATTGTTTTCTTTCCCGTAATCAACACATAAATATGGAGGTTCTAAATCTTAAATTCTCTCTAAATCCCTTAATGTGGGAGTATCTAAAAAAATTTCTTCTTTTTATATCAATGCTGTCAAAGGTGAATTGGACAGAGTGAATCAAAAAAGCTTTTGATTCTTGATCAACCCGAATAATCTTTTGTATATATAATTTGTTGTATATAATTTATTTATTATCAAATCTGATTTTTTTTACAATTTAAATTGATATCACATAATAAAATCCTTCAGTTCAACTTGATCTAACTACAATTTTGACCAGTCATAGCTGATTCAACCTAGTCCATACACAAAAACGGTTATACTATTGAACCAAAACTAAATTAGATTTCAATTCCCATTTTTGACAATTAGATCGACTAATCGTTCCAAACAACAATGCTTTTATATGTGTGTGCACACTTAAAAACGCCTCCTTTCCTTCTTTCTTTAGGTCGCCCCAGTCTAACGAGTTTTGATTTTCAAATCAAACCAATTAAATTGATTGCCTTCTGTTTCAAACCTTTCCTTTGCCCTTCAGAATTTTGAATACTTATACTCAGTTGATATCTTGAAATTCTAGGTCAAATAAGGAGGACAAATATTTCAAATATAAAAACTTACCTAGGGGAGAGCATGAGGGTAGCATGACGAGGGCAGACAGAAAAAAAATAGTGACTAGTTTTATCCTTATGTACGAGGGGGGGGAGGGGAAGAAGCTAGTCTTTTTATTATCCTTGAGCGAAGCTGAGATTTATTTTTTAATCTAAAATCAGCATACTTATACCTGCAAGAAAAGAGGTTCAAGATTTTGAAGTTAACCCGAATCAAACTTTGATTTAGTATAAACACATATATGTATGTATGTGTATATATATATATATGTGTGTGTAAGTATAACAATATTTAAAAATATAACATATATTTATTGAAATATATAAGTAAAACTATGAAAAAAATAAAAATATGTATACAACATAATCAAATTACTTTAAATAAAACAGTAATAATATGCTAAATTATTATAGAAGTAAAGAACACTATAACAATAAAATGATTAAAAAAAACAATTCAAAGAATATTTCAAATCTGAGCCATAAATAAAATAACACCATACATCAATCAGGAAAGAGAAAAGGCTAAAAATCAGTTAAAACAAGCAAAAAATAAAAAGTAAATTAAACAGGTTCAATTGTGAAAACTGTGGTCGTAATTTGCATGAAATAGAAAATATTAAAGAGATACTTAAAAAGAATCATTGGCTCTTGGGTGTTCATGTCTTGATTGGTGGGGATTTCTCTAGTTTTTCCCTTTTGACTCATGCACTTTTTTTGACTCATGAGTGGATATTGGTTTGAATGATATTTAGAAAAAAAATGTAGGTGAATTTATTTTTTGTTATTATTTAGGAGATTTGGTAAGTTAACAACAAGTTATTGTTCAACAAAATTGAATTAACCTGGGAACAAGTCCACACTCAAGTTAAGTTGAAACTTGGATATTGGATTAGGGGATGATGTTCTGAGTTTTCTTTTTCACCGGAATTTTTGATATCTAATTTGCAAGATGTTAGGATAAGACAACAAGTTGTTAGATAGTCTCCTTTGACTATGAGTGTTTTTTGTTGGAGTATAGATGGATAGGTTAAAAGTAATTTGGGGAAGTTTGTCATTGGAGGTGTTTTTAAGGACATGTGTGGAAAGACTTTGTCGCTGTATTAATTCTGTGAATTGTTGTGATACTAATAAAATTGATTTTTTGGCCATTGTTTTTGCTTTTGAAGTCTCTCTTAAAAAAAACATGTTGTTTACAATATCCGATTTAATTTGATTGCTTTGGGTTCATTGCTTGCTTTGTCTTGGGTGAGTGATGATAAGAATGTTCCGTAGATGATGCGTTTCCTTTGGAACAAGCTACAATCTGTCAAGAGGTGCTTCAAAGACTTACGATTTGTGTATCAAAAAAGAATAGTAAAGTCTAATACAGTTTCCTAATTTAATAATGGTATCAATTTAGAGGAACAAAAGATTCTTTAGTTTTGTTCATAATTCTTTGGTTGTTGCTTTTTTCTTGTTCTTTTGATCTGTTGTACTTCCGTTTGCTTCTTGAACGTTTAGGTACTATTGGTTCTTACTCCGCTCTCGTAGGGAGAGTTTTTTGAGTTTTGAATCTTTGTTATTTATCAAAAAAAAAAAAAAGAATCATTGGCATGCATTGATAATAGATAAATAAATTTTAAAAGAAATTATTAAAATAAAATAGAACACTATGCTTTCATTTTGTGCATGAAATAATTGAAATGAGTTTTTTTTTTTTGAAAGTTTATTTTAAGAGATAAGAACATATTGAATACTATAATTACTGTCACAAAAATATAAGAAAATAATTTAGAATAAAATATCAAACTCGTTTTCTTTTCATTTTTGTAGTAATAACTTTTCTTGTATTGTGTTTAATTAATGTAATTAATATAAAACATAAATATTACTGATAAAGATTTATCTATAGAATATATAGACAAAAAATAGTTAAAAAGAAACATGAGATGACTACAAATTTTTGAAGTTTAACCAAATATTAAGCTTCAAACGAAATCAAAATCCTTGAAATCCCAAATATTTTGTTAACTTTATTAGTAACTAAATTAAACATAATATTTATTTAGAGCGAGTATAAAAAGTTTACTATGCTTAGTCTACTGCTCAATCCACCTCATAGGAGATAGGTTTTCAACCCACCACCGAGATGAGTTGAGTACCTGCAAATCGATGTGAGATTGTCAAACCTAAGATTGATATTAATTTGACTTATTCTTGATTTTAACTTTCCCTAACCAAAGGAAGAAAAAAAAGTTCTTTAAAATTAAAATTGTTTACTAGATAAATTATAACATGTACTTAAAATTTAGACTAAACTTTGAATAGAGTTTTCAATACTAATTATGTTGTTATTATTATTATTATTATTATCTAACACTAATAAACCCTGTTACGTGGCAGTTCAAAGTGCCCTTTTTGGAGTTAAAGCTCTCAGAGTGCATATAGACCAGCATTAAACTTGCCTGCACTAAATACTTACTTAGGCATCAACTGAATAGGTAGGATCTTTGAAATATTTGTTCTCTTATCATTAAAGAAAATAGAATGAATTTCATTGAATTTTAATAGTTAAATAAATTAAAGAATTGATCTTCTAGTATCTTGCTTTCATCCTATAAATAGGCAAAGTAATACTAAGTCGATTGTGTTTGGTTTTGCCTTTGGAACACTAAACGTAAGTTGAAATTCCTAGAACTTTTTTTTTTTGGTGTTTTGCTATGGCCCAACTGAAATGTGATTTGCTCTCAAACTTGGGTTCAATCAGTTCGTTGTAAATGTGGCCGTTAGAGCATTTTGATGGCAAAATTAAATTCTCAACTACCAATCTAACATTTTTACCCTTAAATTGGTAGAGCACTTCAAAATTTTGAGGGATGATGAAAATTCTTTTGTGATCCGTTTCTAGTCACAAATTTTGTACTAAATACTAATTAATCACTTCTTAATCTTTATACAAGAAATACAATAATTGAATAACTAAATAAACAAAGAGAACAAGAAAAACCATAAGGTGTAAATTATCAAGAAAAACTAGAAACAAGATGTAGACCACGTATATGCATAGTTTTCTTTGCCTAAAACTTCATTGTTAATATATGCTTTTCTCCTTGCTTCCATATCTCTTTTGACCTTCCAAACCTCATAATTAGATTTCGGACTCTTCATTAAAGTTGTAGGGCTTTATTTTAACTTTTCAATGTCATCGGTATAAATCTCAAAACAAGGTCTTTAATTCTAGTTATAATCAACATATTGTCTTAGGGTCAAGATGTTGGTTCACTAATTTGGCCAAAACTTCCATTAAAGTTTACATAATTAATTCAGTGAAATTAAAGAAAGTGATCAACATGAAAATTATAGATATTTTTCTTAGTTTTCTAATAACTCCAATCCTGTTCCATTTGGACATATACATCTTCAAATCCACTTTATTTAGTCTAACATGATCGGTATGCCACTAAACTTGACTTCCACATCTTCTTAACTTGACTTGATTCCCTTCATTTTTGGCACATCATTAAGTATTGAACCTATATTCTAAGATCAAAATACATCCCCACCTTGGGGTATTGAACATGAGGATGATAATCATGTTGGTGAGGTTCCATCCCTACATTTAACCATAGCCTCTTCAACAAAGATGAATCTTGTTCGAGACTCAATTCGGAATAAAATTATAGAGCACATGCAGATTAACTAATAGTGTGTTTTTTTTTTAAAAAAAAATTGAGTTTAGGGTTTGGACTCTATATGTACTTTACCGTTATTTTATACTTTAACTTGGATGAATCCATTTGCCTTCATATATTAAAGCTTAGTTGCCTTTATGTTTTGGATCAATCAATATGCACTCTTAATGTATATCTTTCAACTTTATAACTTAAAATTTTAAATTATAATTTCTTATATGAGTATAATTCATACATTTTGTTGCTATTTTTAAAAATTTATATTAGTTCTCTCTCTCTCTCTCTCTCTCTCTCTCTCTCTCTCTCTCTATATATATATATATATATATATATATATATATATATATATATATATATATATATATATATATATATAGTTTAAGTATACATAAAAATGATGAAATGAAATAAAAGGGTAATATTAATATTGCAATATAAAACTCATACCCTTTTCAATAATTACAAATTCAAAAGTGATTTTGATTAATGTCATTCAAACAATATTCATTTTGTCAAAATCATGTTTAAAATAAAAGTTCTCAAACATAAATCACATTTCAACAAACCTCCTTTTGATCAAAATCAAGTTAGTTCAAACTCAAATTTACAAACTGCAATCTAAACACACATGAAATTGTAATCAAAACACACTAATTAATATGTTGTCTGGCTAGTAAAATTGGGTAGAAAAGAAGCAAAGTAAATCAAGGTGGACCAAAAAGAGCTATAGAGATAAAAAATAATTTTACTTCACAGTAGAGAAAACTAAGAATAACATCAATAACATTTGAAAATAGTGATTGTCAGATTTTGTGAGAATAACATTTTTTATTTCAATAACATTTCACTTTAGTGATAATTATTCTTCTCATTCTCATAATAAAACATTAATTTATTATGTCCCAAAAGTATTGGCAGTTTAGATTGATTCAATTTTGAAGGAAAAAATTACCCCAATCAAATTGAACCTAATCAATCTCAATTGAATTTAGTTAAGTTCAGTTGCTTTTTTTTTTTTTTTGGCTAAACACACTTTCTTCTTAAAATATTCATATCTAACTTCATTTTTTTTATGGCTTATCATAAACAAATTAGCTTTAAAAACTTAATAGAAATGTCATAAAATCAAATGGATATAAATAAATAACTAATTAGTTTAAAAGTTTTCATAAAAAACCACCATCAAATTGAAAACTGATCATATATACAACAATAATAAAAGCCATTTCCGATTAGATACAATCGGTTACTTGAATCCAACAAAACTATTGTATTATATCAAAAATTATATTAAAAAATGCCCATTCTAACCAAGATATTTGTTAATGATTTCTCTTACATTTTTCCTCGGTCTTCCTTCACATTTGTTTATCGAGCTACTCTCCATATGATCATCTTTTCTTATTAAGCCTCCCCCACATTTTTTTTTTGTTTTCCCTTAATAGTTAGCTCTACTAAATATCATAGAATGCTTCCTATAATATAATTAGTTCTAGTTAGCTTCAGATCTTGAGTCTTGCATTGTTTATTTTGATGTCACACTCAACCAACTAATGTATACAACTCAAGTAATGACAATTTTAATCTCATACTCCACATACACTCTAATGTAATTCATTCAATAACACCTTAGTCCTACTATAACTCTTTTATGAATAATTCAAATTGTGCACATACATCACATATAACTTTAAGATACTTTGAGCTTTTGATAGGCAAAACACCTTTGTGAAGTTTTATTCAAACATTTAGTTTATTTTTTGATGTCTTAGCCATCCAAATTTGAAGTTTTTTTTCCCTGGTAAACAAGATTTGAAAATTTTAATTAACACCATAGTCCATTATGGTAAATACTCAATTTTGAAAATTTTAGCAACACCTTCACCCCTACAAAATCTTTGGTCAAGTTCCACCGCAGGAACCAAACTAATCAGCATTTAATAAAGAGAAAATCAAACAAAACCAAAATTTATTGATTTTATTCTGTTTTTAATTTTTCAATTTAGATCAGTTTAGTTCGATTATTAACACCCTAAATGCGGCTTGATAACAAAAAGCATTCAAATTTAGGATTTTCCCTACAAAACACCAAAAATTGTCACAACTATATCAATACATCAAACATTATAAATAAATCAAACCAGCAAGCATAAATTTATTTCAAATTGTCTAGCTTATTACAATGGATACAAGTTAACAATAATTATTTTATTAAGTTTAATAACATTGAAGGCATTTTAAGTAGACAATGTATTATGCATGTATCAGGATATCCTAAAACCTATGAAGCACGACACATCATTTTTGAAGCGTGTCTGTGTGTCGGACATGTGTCCGTGTCGAACACATGAACACACCCGTATGACACACGTGTCTTACGTGTTTGAATGTGTCCAATTAAAAAGATTATTTTTTTAATTTAGACATATCTGAGACATATTTCAGACATACTAAACATGTTTAAGACACGATCTATTAATATTTTTTTAAAAAAAATAATTTTCACGACTAACATTCAATTAGTAAGTTCATAACCCACCTAAACTCAATTACATGACTGACGTTCCAAGTCATTATTTTCACATATCAATATTTTAAGTTTTATCCATTCACACGTCACTATTAAACTTTTAAATTTTATTTTGTTATACACTACTATTTTCATCTACTCCTTCTACCTCTACTTGTACTAAGTTGTTCACTTCGTTGTCACTGAAACTTGCCTCACATTAATATTATCTCCAATTAATTTTTTTTATACACATGTATTTGTACATAATTAATTCTATTAGAAAAAGTTAATTTATGATATTTTTTAAAAATTGTTAATAAAAATTATGCTTCATATTTTTTAAGAATGACTTACTAAGTAGTAAATATTGACACTATAATATATATTAAAATATTATAAATTTTCAAACTTATAAAAATGATATTAGTGAATTATAATTTTTTTTTTAAAATTTTACAATTATATATATATATATATATATATATATATATATATATATATATATATATATATACGTCCGTCAAGGTGTTTATAATTTTTTAAATTTAGTATATTCTCATATCCGTATCCATATCATATCCCATGTCTATGTTTCATAGCCTAAAACCGTAAGAACTTTCGTACCAAACAATTATTCTGAAGATGTTTGAAGATAACCAAGCACAGCACAATAGAACCAATTTGGCTTCTTTACAATGTATTTCACGTTAAACGAAAAAAATAATAAACCTCAACTATTGATGAAAAAATTCAAGAAAATAAACCCACAAGTACGTAACTCATTATGCATATGCATGTAATGGCAAAATAAGTATTGTAAACCCTTATTTTTTATTCCAATTTAAACCCCTATTTTTTATTTTTGTTAATTTAATCCTTATAAATCATCATTTAATGTAATTTTTCATTAAGATTCTGTTACACTCATAACAAAAGTGATGACATATTCCTAATTGATGATAGCAACATCATCACTATGACACTTTCATATCATAATTACGTCATCATCATTAGTGACACATCATCACTTATATTAAAGTTTGTAATGAAGGACTAAATTGATTGACAATTTGAAAAAATACAAGACCAAATTGACAAAAAAGAAAAAGAAACCAAATTAAAAAAATAAATCAAGATAAGGGGTCAAAATACCTATTTTACCACATAATTTATCATAATATTGATCATTGATTTTATCAAATTTTTTACTTTTTCCCTCCAGAAGAACCAAGTCCGTAGGACCATATTGTACCTTTTATAGATAATTTCAAATTGTATTTAAAAATTATCTAGGTTTTGAAAATAAAAAATATTTATCACCTTTAATAAGAAAGTAATTCAAAGGTAATTTGACTTGGGAAAAAGTTCTTGATTCTCTTTTTTAATAGTTACCAAGTAATATTTAATAGTAAATTAATTATAACTTCATTTTGAGAAAAATTAAGAATTGTTTAAAATTTCTATGTTTTCCCTTGTCCTTCTTGCTCACGGGCACGACATTAAGATTTCTTGGTCCTAAACATGGAATACATGTAATTTGTAAATTTGTAATGTAATAGAAGTTATAAGAACTTTGATCAATGGATGTAGGAGACTAGGAGATTTCACAAATCTACCTTTTTCTCTTTTTACTTGGAGCTCCTTCAATATTAAAGCACTCTTGGACATCCATTCAAGATTTATCTAATGCTTGCAGTTCTAAATCATTTAAGCAAGGCTCATCTCTTTTCATGATCCATTCATCATCAGATTCCATATTCGAAAGGCAAATAGGATCATATGTCTCTCTCTTATCCTCTTTTATTCTCTGCCTTAACTCAAGGTTAATATTGTATTTAACAAATACAAGTGCATTCAATCTTTGTTGCTCTAAGCGGTTTCTCATCTTAGAGTGAATGTGTTCAAAAATACTCCAATTCCTTTCACACCACGTAGCACTACAAGGGAGACTTAGAACACGTATGGCAAAAGTTTGCAACTCCTTGCATTCTACTCCAAAACTACTCCACCATATAGCTAACAAAGAAGAAAAAATACACTAGATGAGAATAAGATATAAACAAAATGAAGAGTACAAGCAAGTAGCCATATTAACAAGAAAATATATCAGGCTGCATCTTATCTCTAGGTGCCACTGCCAGGTCATATCCAAACATTCCCTCTGCCTTGTCAAACTTATCAAGTTGGGGAATGATTTTCACCCTTGTCTCCATATCCGAAGCCAACTTATCCATCACTTTGTACAAACCAATCATCACCTCAAGATCCGCATTGAAACTTGTTTCATAATGAAACCTATTAGGGGATAAGGATGTAACAAATCCTATCTATTATGATCCTTATCATAAACATTCTGTTATCATAGAATTGGTCGAAAGGTCGTAGGCCATATAGCTGCCATTAGGGGATAAGGATGTAACAAAATGATAATGTAACATAATGTTTATGATAAGGATCATAGTAGATAGAATCTGTTAGCTATTTTTATGCTTATGTACTACTTGCTATGCAACCTTGGATCAGTAGCATTTATGATCCAAGCCATTACCATCAAATTCGCCTTTTCCCAGTTAAAATAATTTGTCGCTTGACGTCCTGGTTCCTTGACTGTTCCATCAATAAAACCAGGTTTCGTCTTTGCACAAAGTGTTGTCTTCATCGAGCGTGCCCACGTTCGGTAATTTTCTCCATTGAGAATAGCTGCAACTAAAGGTGTTCCTGGATTATCTAAGGAACTAAGGTAATAGGGAGAACTTTGGGTGAGAACAAGTGAATTTTTGCCATCATCGAAGGTATGGCTCTTCATCTCCGAATTTGACCTTTCAGAATCAACCTTCTCTGATACCATATTGAAATAAATGGTTTTTGTATTGATTCGATTGAAGAATACATTCTGCTCATATTTATAGCAGGCAGTACATAGGTATAAAAATAGCTAATAGATCCTATCTACTATGATCCTTATCATAAACATTCTGTTACATCCTTATCCCCTAATGAAACTTATAAATTTTAATAAGCTTTGATCAGTGATATACTAGTATAAAGATAGTATCCAACATAATATAAATAATAATATAAATAAAAAATCTTACCTAGGATTAAGATAGTATCCAGCAGTATGAAGAGGTCTATGGAGTTGATAGTCTCAACGTTTGTCTATAAGTTCCCACACTTCTTATATCTACTCTCTACATTTTGAAAATTTTTAGCTATTTGCTCCTTTGCTCTATCCATGGCTTCATAGATATAACACATGAATGGCTTTGAATCACCATCCACAAGTCTAAGGACTTTCACAAGTGGAGAGACACAAGTGCAACAATAAGTTAAAGATTTCCAAAACCTTGAATCTTCCAAAATAATCTCCATTAGTACTACACCATCAAATCCAGAAGCATAAGTACTTGTAGCCCATCCTTCTGATGCAAACATAGATTGGAGAACTATCTTTTGATCCAAAATGGACTTCAATGTGAGGTAAGAGGTAGCAAACCTAGTTACTACTGGCCTTGCTAACTCCATACCATAAAAAGTGCTATACAAATTAAGCACCCAAGTATGCCTATAAATGAAGATTGTGATCCTCTTAGCCTTTCCAATGGTATTGTGAAATATTGGAATGTTATCAATATCTTCAAAGAATCAAGTCAAGGCAATGAGCTGCACAAGGTATCCAAAAGAGGTGTTTTCTTTTCTCCATTAATTCGTTTCTTGCAGCTACAAGAACAAATGCACTATTAGTTACTACTTCAATTATATTCTCTTCTCCAATTTCATCCACCATATTATCAATTAACTCAAACATTTTTTCAGCATCTTTAGTGAACTGGCCAGTATCCACAGACTTTATGAACACAGTTCCTCTAGGACTATTGACCAGAAAATTAATCAAAGACCTACTCTTTCCATCAGTCCACTCATCTGACGTTAACGTACATCATGTCGTGTTCCATTCACTCCTATAGAGATCCAAATTAGTATTAATATCATCAACCTCTTTCTTCAAATATGTGACTTTGACCTCATGATAACTTGGAAGCTTCAAACCTCTCCCATATTCAGATATGAATTTCACCATTTGAACAAATAAAGGACTCTTCACCAAGTTGAATGACAATGCATTGCCATAAATGCATCGACATATGTCCCTGACCACCATATCTTTGTCCTTTACCATCTCATTCAAGGTCTGTTGTCTGGCCTTAGAGCTACTTCCCCCTTTCCCCTTCATGACAAAGACATCCATAGTTCCTTTACTTTGCGAACCATCAATATGAGTAGTTGTCTCTTTGAAGAATTCAATATCATCTTCTTCGTTTTTCTCCTTTTCCCCTAACATTTTATAAAAATATTCTTCACATCTTCTAGAACTTGGGGACACGCAACAACTTCTTGACAAGTTCCTGCTAAATGGTGCTTCATCCTAAACGTACCACCCCACATTGCTTGTGGACAATAATTACACTTCACATGTAATCTATTGTCAAGAACAGTACAATGTTCCCAAGTAACATCCTTCTTTCCCTTTTTCTTAGCCTTAGGAGCCACCTTAGGAGCCATTTGTATTGAGTAAGTGAAACTGTCACTGATAAACAGAGAACTAGAAGAACATGATACGAAAACAAAGGACTGGAAGAACGTGACTGAAGAACAAATGCAGAGCAGAGTGAGACGTGACTGAATGTGAAGAATGACATTCGGTGGTTAGCGTTGCAGAATATGAAAACAAAGTGAGTTTGGTTGGCGCTGCATAATGCAAAGTGAGACGAAGAATGAATTTGAAGAATGACATTCGGTGGTTCTGATCGTATGAAGAATGACGTGAAACGTGGGTGAATGTGAAGAATTAAAAGACCATTAACGTAGGAATAGGGTCAGAACCACCGAACGTGGGAAGAAATTCCACTATACTTCCTCATGAAAGGGGGAAGAAAAACAGCTTTAGAGCACTCAATAAAAAAGAATACAAGATGAATGATACATGTGAAAAGCATACAACAAAAGTGAAGACAATTAGCACATAATCTAATAGAATTTCTAAACTATATAACTATAACTATCCTCAAAATATCACAGCATAATAGTTATCACATCAGTGATTTTGTAATTTAATAATTTCCTCTTCACTTGTATTTCCAGTATTTATGAAGACAGTAGACACTTCTCAATTCCGCCTCTTTTCCCTCATTTTGTTCCTCAACAAAGCATATTAAATCTCAAGGTTAATTTCCATATTGTAATATCTGCTGTAAAACTTCCTTCTTTCATCAAGTTTAGCCTCTAGGTCCTATCAAGGATATAAAGATGGTAGGCCAGACCTCTGGAAAGTAGATCAAAACTATGCCTGAACCTGTTTGGCAGCCAATATGGTGAGAACTTAAAGAAACTTCCCGCAGGATTTTATTGTTTATTTCTAATTAAATGCTGGTTTTCAATGATTTAACTCTTTCAACACGTTTCTGCAAATCAGTAATGATATTAGGCTCTACCAACAACCAAGCATCAGATGGCTAACAGAATAAGTTCCAAACCTAATTCTTTACAATGTTTTCATCACTTATGCAATAGATGCAAAATCACCTTTTCCATGCAGGCATTATAAAAATCGTACAATCAATGCACGACTGCATCCTATTCCCTTAAAATATCTTTCCTTGAAATATGAAACCTTTGCCACAGGATAGACATAGAGATCTAGATCTCTTGCAAACATAGCTGTAAGCTTTATACTTTAAAGTAAAGGATGTATCTTATGACAACCATGTATAGAAGAAGCTTTCATAACTAAGCAGAAAATTTGGTAATATATATCATAAAAATGAAAAATAAAGCACAATGCTTATATATGACACTACTTTATTCTCAGCTGGTCCTGCTGAATAGCATAACCAATCTTTTGTCAATTTGTCCTCAGTCATTCGAGAAGGATATATTGCAAGCAATTGTGGATAAGGTAAAATCTGTTAAGGATTCCAAATTATTTATATACATATTGTCGGCATATATAACATTCCAGGATGTGAAAGTGAAGAACTACACCACTAATTGGTAATGGTAACATTGGGACATAATTACTACTTCAATTAACACATCTATCCCCAAATCTAGTCTTCCTAAGGGACTTCCTGTGCCAGATTGTTGGCTGACAAAAAGTTTTAATTATGAATCTCCAATATGAATCTATCTCTGCATAGTTTGAACGTAATTTATTTTATTGAATGTGAGCAGTCACCAAAACAAATGACTGATGCAATTTGAATTTGAATGACTTTGTTCCAGTATGAAATCAGTAATTGATCGATACAACAAAACAAAAGAGGAGCATCATCCACTTGGGAATCCAACCTCTGAAATTAAGGTATTTATAAATATCTTATACCAATACCCACAATTGAGTTTGCTATCAAGATATGAATTTACAAATATGGTTGATATGACTGTATAATTATATAAAGAAAAATATTATTTATAAATTATAACACTCATACAAGTTTTATATTTTCTAGGTTTTTTCTTTATTTTTCCTGGGTATTTAAAGATGCAACACTTATCAAGTCCAATAAAAAAAATGATCATATCTTCGGAGGACACCTTCCCAGCCACTGTTTTCCCCAGAGAAAAGACTTCAGGATTCAGTAAATCACAACCTGTGTTGTCAACAGTGCATGGCGCCACTGGCGGCAAGCTTATAAAACACCATGGCACCATTGTGCATGGCATGCCGACCACCAAATTGAAGTATGGCAGCCATTTCAAAAAATAAAATAAAATAAAAATTCAAACAATGAAAAGATGAGCAACTTTAAAGCTAACCCATTGGCTATAAGAATATGGAGAAAAAAGAGAATGCAGCAATACTGATTAGCTATGGCGGTGCAATGTTGAATTGCCATGCCATAGGTAGTTTAATGGCAGTGACACCCAATCTCACCAACTGTGACCCCATGGCAGTGCTATTGACAATACTGATCATCACAAACTCTCTAGCACAGAATACAATAAATAATCCCAGTCAATTAAACACCTAGAAATCGAGAATTTAGTACCTAAAGTGTATGATAAGGCAAACTGAAGGAACTTAGCAGGTCCTTTCAAATCTTGGTTGGCATAGTCATGCCTAAAATGAGAAAAATTTCGTGTTCTGCCTATAACAAAGGCACAAGTCATTCTGCTTTTCAAAATGTCTACTTTCTGCCAAAATCATAACAAACATGGTATCAGTTAACCACTCTGGAAGAAACAGACTCAGAAAATTAAAAGAAAAGTATAGTAATAACTTACCCCCCTTTATTTCAGAAGAATCTCCACAATGAAACAATGAAAGGCACATTTAAGAACTTCTGTCACAAAAATACCAGCATTTCTCTTGAATTTCTCTTTCTTTCTACATCAATCATTCCTTCCCATCAACTGAATGGGTGTTAGCATTTCTTAAGAAAAATCGTCAGTTTTTCTTAAGGAGAAGCATGTTTAATAATTAGTTCATGGAGATCAAGCTGTAAATAACTCAGGTCATCCACTGTCTGACAGTTTATCCAAATTCAATTGATAGCTGCTGGCAGAGCACTACACCAGCCACCAGATGAGTTGTTCCTAGTTTAGGAGCAAGCTCTAATTCAATTATCGTGAGTAATGCATGATTGAGGAAACATATTTGCATTTGCAGAAGGTGGAAAAGACATCCATAACCAAAATCACCTGAAATCCAGAAGTTAGCAATCGATGATGCACAGATTCCAACTCAATTCCATTAAAAGATTAGTTCGTTTATCTTGACATATAGGTACCAGGAAAGTCAGAGTATCGGGGATAAATTCAAAAGGCTTGTGGAAGGATGGTCAGGGAAAGCCGCTTCCTATTGACAAGGAAGTTCTTTTCCATACAGTAGAAAGCTGCTTCCTATTCCCAGTGAATCCAGGCCTAAAATTAAGATCCCTCTGGAACAAGAGCTAAACTGGGATTTTAAATGAAGCATGGATCTCTCAATCACCCACTTGCTGGTAAGAATAATCCCAGAGGCAGCTCTAAGTTCTTCCTACAAGCACTAATTTGTTTTTTTTTTCCCATGCTGTCTAGTAATGCATGAAGGTTAATAACATTCAGAGGTAGGAAGAAGTGGTAGAGAATACTGAATACAGCATCAGCCGTAAAACTCTTCTGAGACACAGCTCACGTATATGGATTTGATAATTGTGCATTTGATAGTTATATGAGATATTAATAAACAAAATTAGATAGTTATCTAAATTCAAAAGCTTCACATTTTCATTTCCCCCACTTTTGCTACCACCATATGACATACTAAACCAAAATAATGCTTGTTTCAACTATTAATATTCAAATATATATATGACTGTTGAAATACATGCAATCCATTTTAAAATACTGAAAAAAAAAATGTACTGCATATTTTAGTGATAAACATTAACTGCTTACTATTAATATTTTAGTGATAAACAAAGGATACAAAGAGGAAGGAGGAATCTCTGTGCACTGAAGTGCACTTGTCAAGAAACCCAAGAGCCTGAGGAATCTATGACAACAACACCAGCCCTAGCTGACCTCAAACAACTTGACTAAGCCATTCGTGTCAACTTTAATCCAGTTAAGATGTGGAAAAGCCCAGCCAACAAACCTCTCCTCACACTAGATTTTGGAGAATCAAGAGATTGTGCATCTCTCTGGATCAAAGGATCTCCTTTACCTCGTAAAACCACCAACTGAAAGAGTCAAAGACAACAGTCCAGTTAACAGAATCATCACTTCACAAATTAATCTTCAGATTCCACATGACCCAGTCATGAAACTCAAACAAAAGTAATAAACTTGCTAGATGTAACCATATGTCCTGTGAATCATTTCACAATCCCTGACCGCATGAAGAGAGGATTCACAAGTATTCTTACAAAGCAATCAAAGGAGATAACGAGGGATATACTTTATAAGTGAATTTCTAGGGAGAGGCAAAGTAGCATTGATTTCAATCATCATCTCACCATATTACCCTTTTTGGTGAATACACCCTTTTGATCACTGTGTAGAAAAGGGGGTCCAATTTTGAGAGATAATGAGATATAGCCACCAAGGTAATGTTTATCGATGCCAAATTCCATATACCCAGGTCATGATTAGGCTA
This sequence comes from Ormosia semicastrata, assembly GCA_029884595.1. Classification (NCBI taxonomy): domain Eukaryota; kingdom Viridiplantae; phylum Streptophyta; class Magnoliopsida; order Fabales; family Fabaceae; genus Ormosia; species Ormosia semicastrata. The sequence goes on along the minus strand of JAQQTO010000046.1, from coordinate 17,665,086 downwards.
GTAAATGGCCTACCAACTTAACAGATGGTATTCTTTTTCCCCAACACCTGACCATAGCAAATATTACAAAATTTCTCAACTCTTTCTGCAACTGTTAAAAGAATTCCTATGCGAAAAGATAAAATATACAGTGATACTAAACAAACAAGTTTTAATAAGAGTGACAAAAACTCACAAGGAGAAGCACCATTCTAACCATCCAATATCTTAGTTAGCTTAACCACATGAACCCAGAACGAAGCGGTGCATGGGTTATCACCAAAAGTTACCCTTAATTGAATAAGCTCCACCACATAATAACAAATCTAGCTACACAAGCCAAAGTACCTAAAGTTTTATCAAGATCAATTCTCACACACACAAATTGTTGAAATTATCGAAAAAGATGGGAAAGGAGAGAAAGAGAAGAGTCCTAACATATACAAGACAACTAACATAACAAGACTACAAACGACTACTACTGGTGTAATACAATTAGTATAAGCATAGCCCAGTAAGACTACTAACATAACAAGACTCCTAACAACCCTAATATTATAGCACTCCTTAAGCTGAAGGATACTGAACTCTCAGCTTGTTACAAATAAGCACTCAAATAAAATAACAAGATCCAACCAACTCGGAAACGACTTGCAACTGAAAAGAACACAGCCAAACAGAGACAAACAGCCACGCACAGTGAAGCAGAGCCAAACAGCACCCGAAATATAGCAACCCATGCAAAATCAAAGCCAAACAGACCTAACAGAACCAAACTACGGCCAGCATACAGCATCGACGTAGGAACAGCAGCCAAAAGGTGGTAGAACTGACCAAGCAGTGGCCAACCAAGCTAAACTGAGGCAAATAGTGAGGAAAGGGAACCCAAACATGGATAAACTAGCCAAATGATCCATTCCAAAGGAGAGACACTAACAGCCCCTTCAGTTGATGAAAACTTGGCAAGAGATGGTGAGCTTGGCCGAAAAAGCAATGGAAAGGCATTCTATGGTGGTTGCTGCCAAAAGTGGCCAGAGATGCACCAACTATAAGCTCCACCAATGGAGATGCACCACCTAGTGTGTGGTCAGCTTCCACCTTTCCGCCAACCATCTTCCACCTACTAGGTAATTCGCAGCCTCTGGATGCGATCATGATATTTGTTTTGCAAAAGAAATGATCGGCAAAAAAGAAAAACGATGTCAGCCGCAAATGAGTTCCGATTATGGAAGCTAAAAGATTCCAATGAGAAAATGGAAAACTGGCGAGTTGGTAGGAAATTTGTCTTTTAAAAGAAGAAGAAATTCATTAAGATGAAAAGAAGACAAATTCAAATGGATAGGAAGACAAGGATTCCTCCTTTACGTAAAAAGAAAACACGACAACAAAGAACAAAGAAAAACATCAATGAAGCAAAGCTACCCAATCCCGCAACATATTTGTAAGGGAAATTTTGGCCAAAATAGTTGCTAGACGCACTTGCAAGTGGTCAGAATGCTTACTGGAAAATGCAAGATAGTTAGACAGCAACCAGAAATTACAGCAAGGAGAAAATGGAGGACAACAAACAAAGAAGTTCCATCTTTTAGAAACTCTACAGCGAAATAGGCGACAGGATGGTATCGCTTTGATACCATGTTGAAATAATAAGAAAAATAGGGAAAATGAGAGAGAGGAGAGTATTTGAATAATATGAGATTTGATTACATGATAGATGTGTGGATACAAACCATTAACACCTATTTATACTACTAATCCAGGTCAAGTACTAGTGTAGTACAAATGGTACAAGCTCAGCCCAATAAGACTCCTAACACATGAACAACCCTAATATTCTAACAAAAATCTTTGCCAATTGAATTAGATTTTTACAGTTGCAGTAGAGATAAAACATCCATGAAAATTTTAGTACCCTCAGGCATATAAAGAATAGGATCATCCATTTTCGTTTTTTTTTTTTGGGTACAATTCATTATTTTCTTTATTTGGATAAAATAGTATTATCCACAAATTACAATTTATAACCTATCAAGACACCTCTTACCACATTATCAGCTGTTGTCTATTGTTAGTATAGTTCAGATTGTACTAGAGTTTCCAAGTTAGTTAGAATAGTATCTTATTGTATAGGTTAGTAACAGGATTAGTTAGGGTTAGTTATAGAGTTAGTTAAGAGCAGTTGTGCTTCTGTTAGCTGTATAAATACAGCAGTGTACACTGTTGAATCTGTCGATTACAGTTTACATTTTTTTGTTTCTAGAGAATTCTCATTCTTTCTCATCTCTCATTTCTCTCTCTTTTCTCCTGCACACTTTCTCAAGCTTTCTTGAGTTTTCTCTCATTTTCTCACTTGTTAAGAATTCTAAAATGGTATGGAAGAGCTGAGTTGCGATCTGAGTTGCAACCTGTCTTCCTCTGTTTTCTGCTTCAATCTGAGTTGCGATCTTGTTGTGTTGTGATCTGTTGCATTCTGAGTTGCGCAATCTGAGTCATTTCTGCTTCAATCTGAGTTGTGATCTTGCTCTGTGTTGCCATCTGTTGCGTTCTGAGTTGCACCTGCGCAATCTGTGTTTCAATCTGCTGCAATCTGGAGTGTGCAATCTGTGTTGCTGTCTGTTGCGATCTGAAGTGTGCAATCAAGATTTGAGGTATGCGATCAAGATTTGAGATGTGCCATCAAGATTTGAGGTGCGCACAATCTGAGGTGTGTTCTGAGGTGCGATCTGAGTTGCAGTTATGGAAGCACCGCCGCCACTGCCAGATGAAGACACCATTCCAGTTGATCCACCTTTCTCTGCTGTTGCTCGATCTTCGAATCTGACCAATTTTTCTCATGCGATTTCATTGAATCTTGACGAGAAAAACTTTCTCATCTGGAAACAGCAAATCGAAGCCACAATTAAGGCACATCATTTGCAGAGGTTTGTTGTGGATCCTGATATTCCTCCAAGGTTTCTGTCAGATTCGAATAGAAATGTGGGTCGCATTAGTGATGCATATTTGGACTGGGGAACAACAGGATCAAATGTTGTTCTCATGGCTGTTGTCATCTCTTTCTAATCCTCTTCGCACACGTGTTGTTGGCTGTGTACACTCGTGGCAGCTCTGGGATGAAGTTCATGCATACTTCAAATCCCAAAATCGAGCAAAGGTAAATCAATACCGTTCTGAACTCCGCAATACCAAGAAGGGCTCACGTTCGGTTTCTATCTTCTGCGCATCAAAGCAATTGTAGGCTCCTTAATTTCCATTGGTCATCTAGTTTCCCCTCAAGAACATGTTAACATCATTCTTTAAGGTGTTCCTGAAGAATATGATGCATTCGTTACATCTCTTACTGGCAGACATCCATATACCATTGGAGACATTGAGTCTCTGGTGCTATCTCATGAGGCAAGAATAGAGAAGAATCGCCTCTCCATTTCTAATGCCTAGGGACGGCAATGGGGCGGGGCGGGGGCAGATAGTGCTTCCCCCACTCCCATCATGGGTACCTATTTGTGATCTCCACGGGTAGGAGGGGGTATTCACGGATATCCGCAGGTAGTTAATAATTTAAAATAAAATCTTAAAAATTATAAATAAAATAAATTTTAACACCACATATTACAACTTTGTTCAACAATTTAAGATTCTTACAAAATTAAAAATATTATAAAAAACAAACTAAATTTAATTATATTTTGTAATAATCAGTTTACATAAATAACTATTACATAAATATATATTTTTCAACAAGTTTTATTATTATGTGCTCATTCAATAAAAAATCTATTTTAAAATAATAAAAATATATATATTTTCATCTTATCTTAAAGTAAAAAAGAAAAAAGAATCATAATATATGATATATATTAAACATAGCTCAAGCTAAAGATGGTAATTCTCTACACAATTCCTCCACTAAACATGTTGCACCTGCACAGTCCTTTAGCCCAACGAATCAACCATCTCCGAATTTGAATCAAAATCTTTCAAGTTCAGTTTGGTCTCTGCCACCTCCACCTAGTTTTGCTCTAATGCTTCAACAAGGAGGGGATTTCAATCAGGTTTCAATTCTGACTACAATCAGTTTGGTACTCATTCTTATCAGCAGAATTTCAATAGAGGAAGAGGTGGTAGATTTGGTAATAGAGGAAGAGGACGTGGCAAGTTTGGTTCTAACTACAGGAGTGTTGTAGTCTGTCAAGTCTGTGATTAGCTTGGACATTTTGCTTCAGTGTGTTATTATAGATTTGATCACAATTATGGTCAAGGTCAAGGTTCTCAACCAGGAATTGGTTATCAGCATCAAAGGCATAGTTTTCAGCACTCACAAATGCCTTTACAGTCTCTGCAGCAACAACAACTTCCTCTGCAGTCCTTGCAGCCATATTCAGCCCAATTAGCATACTCACAACTGCTACAACTAAGGCCTAGTCCTTCATTTATCCATCCCAGTTTCAGTCTCAACAGCCATCTCAATTTCAAACTCAACAGCCCTCACTGCAGCATCAGTCACTACATCCTAATATTGGTCCATACCAATATTCTACCCAACCTATCAATTCTATGTCTGTGATGGTTTCAGCTGATCCGTTTACCAGCTATATAGCACAACAGTCGAACCCTATGGCCCAATTAACCTCTACTACATAGAGTTCTAGTCAAGCTTGGCACCCTGATTCTGGTGCAACACATCATGTCACTGCAAACCCTGCAAATTTGCAGCAGAGACGAGACTTTCCTGGTTCAGACCAAATTTTAGTGGGTAATGGTCAAGGCCTTCAAATTCAATCTATTGGTTCATCTAAAATTTAGTCTCTTTTCCATTCTACTATTTCTCTCTCTCCAAATAATTTACTTCGTGTTCCTTTAACTACCAAAAACCTAGTGAGTGTTAGTAAATTTGCAAAGATATTCTGTTTACTTTGAATTTCATCCCTTTCATTGTTTTGTGGAATCTCGGGCCACAAACGAGACACTGCTGGAGGGTTCCCTTGGACCTGATGCTTTATACACCTTCCACAATTTCTCCTTGCCTCGTGCGCCTTCACAATATGCAGCTTTAGCACCTTCATCTACTGTTTCAAGTTGTTCTCTAGGATTTCAGCCTGTCGGAAATACTGTAAATACTGTCAATAAATTTGTTTATATTTTAGTAGATGTAAATAATGACTCTTCATTCTCTGAAAATGTAGTACAAGCAGTAAATAATGACTCTTCATTCTCTATAAATGTAGTACCTACATCCTATACATTGTGGCATTGTAGGTTGGGACATCCCCACTTTGATGTAGTCAAGTCTGTATTACACTCTTGTAATCTTCCCATTTGTAATAAAATGGTTTCAAAATTTTGTGAAGCATGTTGTCTTGGTGAAGCCCATTGTTTACCCTCTCATCTCTCGACTATATATCAAGAGCCTTTTGAGCTAATTTTCAGTGATTTGTGGGGTCCAACCCCTATTCAGTCCTCTAGTGGTAGTTTTTATTACATCTCTTTTGTTGATGCTTGTACAAGGTTTACTTGGCTTTATCCTCTTAAGCAAAAATCATAGGCATTTTCAGTTTTCAAACAGTTTAAGGCAATGATTGAACTCCAGTTTAACAAAAAGATTAAATCTGTCCAAAAAGATTGGGGTGGGGAGTTTCGACCCTTTTCAAAGTTCCTTGCTGATTTAGGTATTCACCATCGTCTTATTTGTCCTCATACTCATCATCAAAATGGCAGTGTTGAGCGCAAACATAGACAAATAGTTGATATGGGTCTTACCTTATTGACTCAAGCTTCTTTGCCTCTTAAATTTTGGGACCATGCCTTCCTTACTTCAGTTTATCTCATTAATAGGCTGCCCACCACAGCTCTTCAAAACCAAATCCCTTATGTCAAACTTTTTTATGCAACTCCTGATTATATTTTTCTTAAGGTGTTTGGGTGTGCATGTTACCCTTGTTTGAGGCCTTATAATAAACACAAACTAGAATTTAGATCTAGTGAGTGTATCTTTCTAGGCTACTTCTCTACAACTACTAACAAAATAACTGAAATTCCGTCTAGTCCGCCTATCCTTCCTCCTTCCACTACCATCTCACCAGTTTCTATTAGTTCAACTCATTCTACCAGTTTCTGCAGCTTCTTTACCTACTAATTCCGGTTTAATTCCTGTGACTGAGCCTGCTACTTCTTCTGCAATACCAGTCTCTGCTGCTTCCTTACCTATTGATTCTGGTTTAATTCCTGTTACTGGTTTTGGCTCTGATTCTGCACCTGTTATTGAATCTGCAAATCTTAATACTGGTCCTGGAGGTGTTACTGAATCTTCAAATTTCAATTATGGTCCTGAATTGTCTAATACCTCTGTTACTGCATCAGACTCTGATTCTGATTTTCAACCTGCAAGTCTCTCTAATCCTCAGATTGTTCCTGTGTCTACTCTCCCCATGCAAACAAGGTCCAAATCTGGTATTGTTAAACTAAGAATAACTCCAATTCTTCTTCTTGCTCATCTTGAACCAAATTCTGTCCAAGAGGCCTTGACTAGTCCCAAATAGCATGAATCCATGACTGCTAAGTATGATGCACTGATTAAGAATCAGACTTGGACATTGGTACCACTTCCACCAAATAGGACTACAATTGGCTGCAAATGGGTTTTTCGGGTAAAAGAAAATCCTGATGGTTCTATTAACAAGTACAAGGCCAGGTTAGTGGCTAAAGAGTTCCATCAGCAGCCTGGGTTTGACTACACACAGACTTTTTCACCAGTAGTTAATCCAGTGACAGTTAGAGTTGTGCTTACACTAGCACTCACTCAGCAGTGGGTGTTACAGCAGCTGGATGTAAATAATGCATTCCTCAATGGTTATTTACAAGAGGAGATATACATGCAGCAACCTCCAGGTTTTGAAGATTCAAATAACGGGCTGGTTTGCAAGCTGAATAAGGCACTTTATGGGTTGAAACAGGCCCCTAGGGCTTGGTTTGAGAGATTGGCAGTTTCTTTGATTAGTTTTGGTTGAAACACTACTTATATTCTAGTATATGTGGATGATATCATTGTGACTGGAAGCTCACCAACATTGGTAGCAGCTGATTACTAAGCTAAATGGAGAATTTGCTTTAAAGCAGCTAGGAAAACTTGATTATTTTCATGGAATAAAAGTCAAACACTTGTCTAATGGGTCTATTCTTCTCAGTCAAAGCAAGTATACTAGAGATTTGCTAGACAAAGCTAAGATGACTGATGCCAAAGGCATAAGTACTCCTATGGTGACTAACAGCAAGCTGTCTAAACTTGGAAGTAACTATATTGATGACCCTCAACTATATAGGTCAGTAGTTGGTGCTTTGCAGTATGCAACAATCACTAGACTTGAAATCTGCTTCAGTGTGAACAAAGTCTGCCAATTTTTTAGTTCTCCACTTGAGGATCATTGGAAGGCTATCAAACGAATTTTAAGGTATCTTAAGGGCACTATTACTCATGGTCTGCTACTTCAACCTGCGAGGTCATCTAGTTCACTTACTCTACATGCCTTTTGTGATGCTGATTGGACATCAGATCTAGATGAAAGAAGATCAACTTCTGGATCATGTGTTTTCTTGGGCCCTAATCTTGTTTCTTAGTGGTCAAAGAAGCAGACCTTAGTAGCTCGATCTAGTACAGAGGCCGAGTATCGCAGCCTTGCAGCCACAGCTATAGAGTTGATCTAGATTCAATCACTGTTGCAAGAACTTCATGTTGCTGTTCCAGCTCCAGTTGTTCATTGTGATAATCTTTGTACAGTGTTACTTGCTCATAATCCAATTCTTCATGCAAGAACTAAGCATATGGAATTGGACATATTTTTTGTTCGAGAGAAGGTCCTCAACAAAAGCCTAGTGGTCTCTCATATTCCAACACAAGATCAGACAGCATATTTATTTACCAAACCACTGTCAAATCTTAGATTTTGTACTTCGAGAGATAAACTCTAGGTGTTTGATAAATTTGCTTTGCAACACCCACCCTGAGTTTGAGGGGAGAGTATTAGAGTATATTGTATCAGCTGTTGTCTATTGTTAGTATAGGTCAGATTGTACTAGAGTTTCCAAGTTAGTTAGAATAGTATATTATCGTATAGGTTAGTAAAAGGAATAGTTAGAGTTAGAGTTATTTAAGAGTAGTTGTGCTTCTGTTAGCTGTATAAATACAGCTGTGTACACTGTTGAATCTGTTGATTACAGTTTACAGTTCTGTTTCTAGAGAATTATCACTCTCTCTCATCTCTGATTTCTCTCTCTTTTCTCCTGCACACTTTCTCAAGCTTTCTTGAGTTTTCTCTCATTTTCTCACTTGTTAAGAATTCTAAAACACATCAAACTGAAAACACTAACTACTGTGAACAAGTATAGAGAGAAAGAATCTCGTTATATAACCCTATGCTAATCTCTAAATCAAACAGCTCACGATTGACCAAAATTGAAAACGCAATAATCATAAGAACATTGTAATCCACTTTCTCCGTGAACCCCTAAAACTCTTTCACCAAAAAGACCATCTTATGCAATCATCATAAACCTTTCCAATATTCAACCAGTGTTGTCAATTGCATATGGCAACCAATGGTGGCAAGCCAAAAATCTGTAACAGTTTTATGCAGGATGGCGAGGCGGCCAACCGGAGAAAATGCAGCCATGTTAGAAAAAAAGTAAAATAAAAGTTAAATTAACACACAAATTTTTAAACAAAAAAAGGCCTAAAAGTTTATATCAAGAACAATAATCATTTTTTTATAGAAAAAGAAATTAATAAAGAATAGGTTTACAAAGATAGGAGGATAAGATGTCCTCCACCAGAAACTACTACAAAGAAAAGTACAAAGAAACCAGCAAAACAACACTTGAGATGCACAATGGCAGCCCAATCTCTAACTCTATGCAGATCTGAAACAGCAACCCCCTTAAAAAGACCATGGGCCAAGCACCCAAGAGAAGCCAAAAACCTTATTCTACCCCACAACATTTCTATAGACACCAAAACACCATGAAAAATCCGAGTATTCCTCTCCAAGCAGATGCACCAAAATAGCAAACACTGCACAATTCCACAAAATCTTGACCTCTTTTCTTCTCCCAAATCCTTTAAACCTTATTGTCAAAAAGGTCCCTAGAGAGTTAGGATAAACCCAATCTTCCCCACAAACACCAAACAGGCTATACCACAATGAATTAGCAATCAGATAATGTAAAAACAGATGTATAACTGAATTATCAGAGTTGTTCATGCATATAACACAAATTTTAGGGGAAATGGCTGTTTTAAGCCTCCGAATCTGCAAAAAATCATTAGTACTAATCCTATTCATTAATTCAATACCATAGTCTAGACAAAAGAATTCACCTTAGAAGGAGCTTTGGATTTCCACATAAATTTATCAAGAACAAAAATCATAGTAATAAGTTTTTCAAGCAAATTAGCTCATTTTAAGACCTTTACTACTATTTCGTATTTTTCTTGTTAGATCTTCATCTTAGGGAGGCGTTTGGGAACTTAAGAAAACTAGATATCTAAGTACAATTGGGCCAGTTTTTTAAAATAAAGTGTTTGGTAACTACCTAACTTTTTATGAACTAGTTTTTATCTAAACTAAATTTGAAATAAAACTGGTTCTTAAAAAAACTATCTCAAAGTTGGTTTTTTTCTAATCCAACTTTTTCCTCTCCTACTTTCACAGTCTTTTCCTTCCTCCTCCCTTCATCTGTGACTCCTCTTTCATCTTTTATCGAAACCAACCATTTGTCCTGTCACTCATGGAGAACGCAGATCTGAATTGAAAGACAATTATTATTAATTAAAGTGTTCATAGCAAATTCGTTGTGGACTAAGTGAGAAAATGAATACATAAAATAAAGTTAAAGGTGCATGCCAAGAAATATAACCAACACGAATTGAGTTCTACTTTATTCTTCCTTTCACTAATCAAATTTTTTGCTCTGTTAAAAAAAGTTGTCATGTTTGACGTTTTCTCTTTTAGAGAGAGGATACCGTGATAACTTGATTGAATCTGGCCGAACAACTGCAAGAGTAGATCCAAGCATGATTGAGCCTCTGTCTCTGTCTTCTCCTTCACTTCTTCAAGTATTAGAACTAGTTTTAAATTAGTTTTGAACCAAACTATGTTTAATTTTAAACTAGTTCATTTTATATGGGCTAATATAATTAGTTCTATTTTGTACTATGTTAAACAGGTTTTAAAAGTTGCCAAACACCCCCTAGTAAATTTTTTGTTCTAATTTTTATTATAGTAATTTAATTTGGAGTTTGGACTAAGGTCTGACTTCATTATTGTATGGCCCATTGTCTCATATATCCCAAAAATTTTAAGAAAAAAATTTGAAAAGCTTAAAACTATGCGTTTTAATAAGTGAAGGTTTCTGCCATCATTCCTTTTCTTTTGCCTCCCTTAGAAAATCAAAACTATGAAATAGCTAATCACATGAACCATATTCAGTTAATAATTTGGATGGTATTAAGACATAAGGGAATTTCTGTGAGGTCTCTGGCTGTTTGGAGTGAAGTAGAAGTTCAGTTGAGTCGGGAACCTTACATACACCATTGTTGCAACCACAGACATGATTGAAAGACAGGAACACCCCAAAAAATCACAAGCTCATTGGTTAGAAAGGAGGGAAGGGAAGATAAGGGATTTACTTATGGGACCGCCATATAATTTTCGGAGCTGTATTTCACAGTGGCCATGGTGGGCAACATGAACAACCCACCACACTTGGAGAATTTTAGGGTGGGGAGCATCAAACCCATCATGTCATTGTGCCATGGTGCCGACAAGACTGCTTTTGACAACACTATATCCAACCTAAGAACCAATCACTCCCCTTATGATGCCTAGTCTATGTCATTTATCAAATTCTTAACTCCTACCACCTAGCTAATTTATCCCTGCCCCCCCCCCCCCCACCAAAAAAAAAACACTATAGTAGCACTGTTTCTGTTAAACCCACACGAGTTCAGATATCTATCTCTAACTAGTATTGTTCTTAAGAAAAAAATTATATATCATCAAAATTATTCATAAATGCATCTTGTTTAACCTATAGATAACCTTAGAGAGCTCACTCTCAATTTCACTAGGAAGTTTTTCCAAAACATCTGTTTCCTACAAAATCTCACTTCTTGACCCTCAAATTTCCAAAAGCCACCCAAGTTTAAACCTTTTGATTCTATTTACCAATTTCAACTTCTTAAATTTATAACCTTTGCATTCGTCGACTTGACACTCTTCCCACCAATCCAAACATATATATTAAAGAAATGACGCTGAGTTAGAAGCCACGTATTTAAAAACAACATAGCAACCCAAGAAACCCTTCCAACTCAAAATAGGGAATGATCAAGACAAGGTAAAATCCCATGCAAGAAATTAGGGAAGAATCATCCAAACACTTAACAGCATAAACCTATATCTATAAATGTAAGAAGTCATAGTCTTATCTCCATGAGTGATAGGCAATCTTAGGCAGACATTTTTTGGACAAAAACCTTAATATTCCACCTAATAGATTAAGGTTTAGAATAAGATGTGGACCTGCAACAATATTTGACAGTTTGGAGAGACTTACACCTTCCAACTTCCCTGATTCTTGTTTAATTGCACCATATCAAACCATTTAAGCTGTGTAATTAATGGAGAAAATTCTATTAGAGCCGAATCACTTTTGTCAATGTCAATTTTCATACAAATAAAACAACAAAAAAAAAAAAAATCAGAAATACTTTGGCTGATCTCAAGAACAATAGATGTAAAATTCTCAAAAGTCTAGAACAATTCAAACACTTTATAAGATGCCAATCAGATGGAAGTTCATAATTATTATGCATATTTATCAAAACATTTTCTACTAGTACTTTGCATCATTTAAATTTAAACACGAAAGAACTCGAAAGCTATCTTAAATACTCATCTGATTCTTGAAGGGAAATACTATGGTAAAAGCATGTATATCCAGTACTTCCTTTTCCTTTAATATATCTACGAACATCATACATTTTTGTTACCATTTTCTAGTTTTGGCAAAGGGAGGCGGCGATGTTAAGGCAACAGTTGCAGGACTTGCAAGAAAGTCACCGGTACATTCTTTTCTGTACTGCATATGTTTGTTTTAAAGATAAGTTCAGAAATATCCATGCTAAAGAGAACAACATTAAATGCAAGCTTTTAACAAATTTGATCGTCCAAAACCCTTTCAACCCAAGTTGCATCATTCACAAAATGGAGAATAAAATATGTGAAAAAAAAGCTTTGGAGCAGCTTCTGATGATTTATGTGGTTACAAAGATTTTCTTATAAACAAGGAGACTAAAATGTTGTGGTATTGGAAAATTTGTTATGGGATAGGACTATATTTATAACTTCTCTTTGATTTTCTCATAGCTGTTTCAAGGCAAGGGAGTCACCATACCCAAATATGCAGATAGACTAGGCAGCCTGGCTACATTCTTGGTTATTTTCTAATTCCTGATTGTATATTGTTTTTTCTGATCCAGAGGATATATTTCCTCCCCTTAGTTGTTCTTTCCCTCTTTTTTTCTATAATAAAAGTTTCATTTTCCGTAAACAATGTCAAACAAGTAGAAGCATCAAAGGATTAGTCCAAATAGATTATATATGGTAATGAGCTGGCTTCTAATATATACCACTTTGCATCACTGCATTTGGATATGCATGTCCATGCTTTAACTTTCAAAAGACTATTGTTATACTGATACATACATATATACACACTTATGATGCACGGATACGGAGTATGGGTATCGGATACGACACGGGTATGGTACAAGGATACAACTTTTGTTAACAAATTAAACTAACATTTATCAAGTATCTGTATCTGGTATAGATACAAGTACGTATCTGACATGGGTACGGTAGACATTATGAAGTACCCGTGCTTCATAGATACACACACATTCACACACATACATATTTGGATCCAGAGTTCAATTCATACCAATCCCAATCATGTAGCTAAAAGAAAAAATTGAGTATGACGGTTTCTAGTACAAAATAGTTGTAGTAAACTTGTATAATATGTTTCAAGCCCAATGAGCTTTCAAGCAAGGAAGCACATGAGACATGGTGTTAAAGCTAGTTGAGACCAAGTGACCAAAATTTGATAATAAAAAGTGGTGTAGAAAAAAGAAAGTTGTAATTTGTAACTCTTCCACATTCCAAGCCTAGTGAATTTTCATCTAAGTGGGCATGTTAAAGACTGGGGTTGAGACTTAATAATTTAAAGAGTTTAGAAGAAAAGACTCAACAAATAAGGTTTACCTTTCTAAAAGATCCATTTCTCTGAACAATTACCAATATGGTTCCAGAAGAAGTCTCATAAATGCTTATCAGACATGTTTTACCTCTCCAAGTAAAAACCTGGAAAGACAATCAAAGCGTCAGTAAAATTACTATTATGAAATACAGAGAGCGGAAAGCATTTATTCATTATTGTTAAATTATAAAATGCAAGGGAAAATGTACTCGCTGGATAATATGTCCATTGTCTCTAACCTTGATGAATTCTCAATTGTCCAAGATGCAAATCCAAACACTTTTCTTTTGGTATTTGGTATGAACTAACAGGCAAATTATGGGAGAAGAACTGTCAGGTTTGACTGTCAAAGAATTACAGACTTTGGAGAACCAACTGGAAATTAGCCTCCGCGGTGTCCGTGTGAAAAAGGTTCGGACTTACCATCCAAAATGCAGTGCTCCACTTTTGAAGTTCAAGATATGATACTTAACTTAAGATTTACTTATACAGGACCAACTCTTAATGGATGAAATACAGGAACTAAATCAAAAGGTCAGTCTGGAAACAGAAAACAACTGATTTTACTACTTTTCATTAATTAAATATTTCTTTCATTTTCTGCAGGGAAGCCTTATACACCAAGAAAATATGGAGTTGTACAAGAAGGTAAACCTAATTCGTCAAGAAAACATGGAATTGAAAAAGAAGGTATTAGTTTGGATAGCAAGACAAACTAAAATAATCTCCTAAAACTAAAAGATCCATTTCTTAAACAAGTGCACTCATTTAAGGAGTTTTATTCTGAACTTTAAAAAAGAGTGTCACTAACCCAGGTCTATGGAACAAGAGATGGTAATGGAACAAACAGAAATTCTGTTCTCACAAATGGTCTAGGCATAGGAGAGGATTTGCAGGTTCCCGTGAGTCTCCAGCTAAGCCAGCCACAGCAGCAAAACTATGAGGCACCTTCAGGAGCTACAAAATTGGGGTATGATCTCATTTAGCTGGTCGATCATTAAATCATGACACAATACCAAAAATCTTGATATGAGATTATTTTGATTGCTGCAGCAGATTGCAACTGCATTGAGCATCTACAGGAGATGAATCTTGATTGCTTTCAAGAAAATGGGCTCAGATTTGAATTTTATGCTTTCCTATTATCGATGTGGCATATAGGCCACAAAACATTCAAATCAAAGTATTTAATTTGCTATTATCAACTAAGCAACTCTAGCATGTGTGATAAACAAGAAGCACAACATCTTATGTAAAGTGAATATTCAATAAACTAAGAAATTCTACAAATTGCACAGATGTGTAGTGCATTTTATTTTTTTACTGAATTAAAAAACCGTTACTGCTCTTCAAATGGGAAAAAACTACCAGAGTAATTAGCAACATATGAGATAAAAATTCAGGGTTATAGAGTATAAGTATACCAGTGGTAGGTAGATATGAAACTATTGTGAAAGGAATGTAAAACACCAATGCATGAATAAAATATCTATGACAATATAAGCATCTGAATATAAAATCAACCTAAAGTTCATTTGAATTCATAAAATAATGGCTGAAATTAACTACTATTTTGTACATTTTGATTTATATCATTTACACTTAAAAAGAAAACAAAAAATCTGTAAAGTGCTGTATTGATGAATTAATGATGGTAGCTCGCCAGCATGTCATATGGACATGGATAAGTAGCCTTCTATTTTATTATCAAAAAAAGGATGCAGTAGTTAAATACTAAAATTATCCAGAGAATTTGAAGGAGGGTGTATGGGAGGACAAATCAATGTTTCCAGAAGACCAGATAAATAGAAAACAAGAAAGCTCTTAAGGGAGAGTGTAACAGTAAGAGACTAATACAAACATTTGGCAGAAAAACTATATGCAACTCACTGTGAAACTTTCTGTAAAATAAAGAAAAATCACCGCTTTAGCATGGAACTTCCATTTAAAACTGACTTTTGCTCATGGCTAAGCAGAACTACCACCTTGAATACAGTCTACAATCAAATAAATGAGCAGTGGGGAGGGGCCTATAAGTAAACCAAGTATTGTCTTAATTGAGTACTAATTTTTAAACAAGTAAATGCAACAAATATGAAGAAAACCAGCAAGATTTTAAAGGGAAAAGAAAAATTAAGGACAATATTCATATGCACACTGTAATAAAAGAGCAAAATTTTCTGGCTGCTACGGTTGAAACTAGGCCTTTACAGCCACACTAGGAAATTCATACTGTAAACCACACCGGCTACATAATATTAGCAAGCTGTTCAATTAACAAGAAAGCAGTGATCGCTATCCCAAATTCTAATGCTATAAAGTCATTTTAATCATAGGGGCAAAAAAAGTAAGAATGTCTTCTCCTAAAATGAATTAGCAAAGCAACTAAATGTGCCCAGATTGAATATATGAATAGCTAATGGTGTTTTGATTGGTCTCTCTATCATTATAGAGAAAGGAGTCCCAACTTGATGTCTTTCTAACTTTCAAAAAATGCCCAATATTTTGTTCACTATAAGTACAAAAGAGGAGTAAAATTGTTGTTAGAAAATCCTCACCACTTACAGCCACTTCTACTTTAAAGGAATTTTTTTAATTAACATTTTTATATATTAGAGGGAGAGCCTTGGCACAATGGATAGGTTGTTGCCATCACAGGTTCTAATGGAAACATTCTCTCCACTTACAGGGGTAAGGATGCCCACATCTAACCCTCCACAAACCCCACAATGGTGGGAACCTTGTGCACTAGACCGCCCTTTTTATTATTTTTATATATCATTTAAAAACAGACATTTAATTTTAAGATTTAAAAGGAAAAAGAAATTACCGTGCCAGATTTTCTCCTTTTGTCTTTATAGTTTAAACTTTAAACCTGCACTGCAGGTACCTTCTCTAGTAAGAAAGAATGTGCTTCATCATTCACACAACCTACATCAAGAAAACTTGACTCAGATCCAAATGATATCTTCAGGCATGAAGAGAAAACCAAAAGAGTGAATAATTTTGAAGTATATCTATGGCAAAATTGAGAGCACCCATCACTACAACCAAACATTGTATTCCATATCAACAGCTTAAGCATGAAACAAAGGCAAGAATTTTTGCAGTTTCCCTTCATACAAAGAAGAAGTCACATAATGTTGTGACCTTAACATTCAGAAAGCTCAGCAACTGCATAGTAACAACAGAGATCTAGATCTAGGCTACTATCAATATGATCATTAAAGAAATGGTTTGCAAATAAACAATCCACCCGACCAGATTCAGATCAAGAACAAAAGGCAATACATATGCAATTAAGATGCTAATTTCAAGATAAAAAATAGAAAGTTGGTAACAGGGGCAAAATGCACTATACAGGGTGCATGTAAGAGGCAGAGAAGCACAAATACAAAGTACGGTGTTCAAATGCCAGTCATCCCCTATTCACAGAAACAAACATGAAGATAATTCATTATTCACAGAAACAAACATGAAGATAATTCATACTAGAACTTTGCTACAAATACAAAATATATGCATGATCACATCATATAAAATGTGATACACACTATCTTGATAATTCCCTTAACATGTTAATGGCCTCAGTTTGGTGTTTAACATATGGTTTCTTTAGGAGTCTTATTCAGAGGAATTGGAGAGCTCTTCTATATTGATGTGTTTCTTTGGTCTTTGCTTTATTTATTATTATTATTTTCTTTTTTTTGGTGCCTCATATAACGAGGATACCATTTTCATTGATAAAATAAGAATATAGGAAAGATAGGAGAAAGTACAACAGGAGCAGTAAAGGAAAATGAAAAGAAAACAGCAAGCAAGTGGCTCAAAAAGGGGAAGACAGCCTTATATAGTAAGGCAGCAGGATGTGTGAAAGAAATTTGATAATACAAGGGAAGAAATTTTAAATATTAAAAGCCAAGAGCAGGCACTGAAAACAAACCGAATTCCAACTAGCAATTTTAAGTTAAACTATTTTCTTAAAAACTAAAAGAAAAAAAAATAAAAAGATCGTTTTCTATTACTGGATAATCTTATAACCCATGGAAGCATGGCTAAATAAAAGTACTTTTAGCATAAAATTACCCAAAATGAAAAGTGCAAGAGTGAGCCAAAACACATTTTACCTTGACATTCCTAACATTAATAACAACCGCATCAGCTGCTAATCTGACCATTGACCATTGTCAACGGATCTAGCACTTCATAAATTGAAAGCAATAAATCATGTGACAAGAAGTAAAGTAATCTACAAGGGCAGATTAATTCACTGGAAAATTCCACCTTTGAAATATTATTTTATGATTAAAAAATTGATAATTTTATCACATCCCCTAAGTAAATTATTACAAGAAAATCTGTAAACATCATGAAAATTGATTCTTCAAAGCCTAATAGGTTATAACATGTTTTCACATACGTGAACATCTACATATGCATTCAATTATTTTAAACCATATTTATCTCTTATAAGGCCGACAGACTACAGAAATTTTTTTTAGGGAAAAATTAATCAAAAGCACCAAGAAGTGTAAGAGGGAGGATGCACAATCACAACTAACCTTTGATGGCACACTACAACTTGTTAGGAAATATTCAATCACCCTATTAAGAGGCCCATAGGCAAAATAATTGGTCTTATAACATCAAAGAAAACATTCTGGCATCAGAATAAGCATCCATGGTAGTGCATCAGGTCTACAATTTCATTTTGTGCATGTCATTGAATCATGAGCAATATGAATCATAGTTTATATGTAGTTGTTTTCATGGTTCATCCGTACATGTATATCAATAAGAGATTCTAGTTCATATGAGCACTTTTTAACTCACCCCTTCAATCTTCATCACTTTTCACAATCCTAATATACACCATTTTACCTTCATAAACCACTATGTTTGTCCTAGCCATTGACCATTTTATTTGTCTTCAAAACATCTCTTTAAAAATATTGGCTTTTGCTTCTAGCCAAAAATCTCCCGTAACATTTTCTCAATATCAGCAAATATGTGTCTTCAAATCCTTGAGCATTCATAGCTAAATTTATATGCATGCTCTATACCACTCTCCTACAATCCTGAATGGCATAGCCTCTGCTTGAAACCCTAAAACCCAGCACACAGTAAGCAAAATATTCTATAGTCCTACAGCACCCGCATTTTCAACACATACCTAGTGTCAAATCAAACTACACCCTCCATTGCTCAAACAAGCCCTGTGCAAATTATACATTTTACTAGCATAAATTATTGTCCCAACATTAAAACCACTCCAAATGAGTCGGTCAAGGCATATTTGACGATTCATGCAACTTTGCTAAAATTTGTGCTTTTTTTCTAACCCAGGGATAAGCTTCGTAGGTTGATTTGTTCCATCTTCAATTCTAATTGTTTTCCCCCACATCAAAATAAACAACAGAAGTCACAAACCCAGTAAGATGAGGAAATATCAAACAATGTTCAATAACAATATAAACTCCATTCTAAAAAAAGGGGGAAAAAGCTAGAAAATTGCAATTGGGATTTTGGGAATATAAATAACAATATCCCATGATGGAACAATATGAATAATTGTCTCGATACTAAATAGACCTTGCAAAGCCCAAAAGTAACTCACCTAGAAAGTGGTAACAAAACAACTCATGTACATCTGTCAGTCAAACCCATTTCCCACATACCAAACATGAAAAATAAAATTAGAAGTAAATAAGAAATCCTAATATACCTTACCTTTGCCTTTTCTTTTCCTCAAAAACAAAAAGACTCTACTCTTTACTTAAACAATGTTAATTAGTAATTACAAACAATAGATAAAAGAAAAATGCTAAAGAACCAGAATTTTTTCCAAAATTCTTTTGCCATAATGATATGTCATGCTCGTTGACTCTTGGATGGATGAGTGGCTATGATGCACGGATACAGGTACGAGTATCTGGTACGATACGAGTATGGTCTGGGAATATGATAATTTCTTAAAAATTAGTATACGGATACGACAGGATACAGCTTAACATATATATAAGAAATCATAAAATATATCATTTTAAATAACTCAAAGTATTAAATATCAACAAATAAATCATATCTGAAATACAAAATAAATAGTTTAAAAATTCAAAAATTTACAAAGCCACAAATATGTTATAAACAAAATAAATGTTTGAAAAGCTTATTCACAAAGCCACTCACGAATGACTAGAAAAAAATTTAACTACCCATTTCTCTTGATAAATATTTTAAAAAAAACTTAATAAAAGAAAAGAAACAGACCAAACAGCAATAAAACAAAAGGAATGAAAACGGAAGCTTGCATAAGGGAAATGCACGCAGAGAGGGGCGAAGAATGCTAGGTTCAATAGCGGAGAGCCAGCACAGGTGGTGGCGTCAACTAGGATGGTCACCAAACGACAAATGGTGGTGGCATCGTGGCTCCGGCAACCGGGGCATTCAATGGTCTACGTTCAATGGAAGGAGACGGATTTGCTGTGTTTGGTCGATGGGTGGCCGGTAATGGAGCACGCGAGGTTGCCGTAGATCTGGATGTGGTGGCGAGGTGGTTTGGTGTGGCAGATCGACGACGAGGGGATCTCTGTTTTGCCTCAAAACAAAGAGTCACACAAAGATGGAGGAGGGAAGGCGGACGAGCTTTGACAGGGAGAGACGAGCTTCGAGCAGGGAGAGACGTTTTTCGGCATGTCATACGCGTCTTCGTTCCCGGTACGCACCGGACACCGGTACGGCAGCCTGAGAGCCATACTGGTGCTTCATAGATGAGTGGTATCTACCACTTTATTCCATCCAACAACATCCTTGTATTCTGTCAAAATTATGGCTATTTTTTTCTAGTTGTGGAGCATTACTCTAAATAGAACTATATGCTCATTATTTAAGGAAAGGAACCATAGATAAAATCCAGGTAGCCACCAATATAATGCCCCTTGAGGTTTGTTCCAATAGCAAATTACTACGCTAAGCTATTTTGCCTCAACTTGTTAACAGATTAGATTATACACATGGACTGCAAGTGATAGCTCATCCGTTTTGCAACTTTACCCTAGTAAATGGTAGATATAGAACACACAAAAAGTGACATCCATTTCTAAACCATTTGATTCACCTTTGAGTTTGTCACATGATCACATAAAAAATTATTCGCCACAAATCCACATACAATGTAATGTCTCTGCAGATTTATTGTTCTTTTTTTGTCTACCCTATCGAGAAATTATTGCATGTTCCTAAAACACAATAAATGCATGTTCCAGGATAGATATCTACCTTTAATTTTAAATTAATGACTTAAAATTTATGTGCGTTTGTTTAAAATCTATGGTGGAGATCCTTCCTAGAGCATGAATTTATTGTGCTCCAAGAGCATGCTAGAATTTCTACTATCTAAGAGTTATCAACTTAGCATTACCTTTTCCTCTTCTATGACTTTATTTCATTAGCTTATTACCCTCACTTTGTTTGAATATTTGACAATAAATAGCTCAAAGTGGCAATATGCTTATGGAACAAACCTCATGGGACGAAGCACAAACTTTATTTGATTTTTAACCTAATGCAGTGAGTGAGACCAAAAGGAGTATTCACCGACATGATTCACATCTCAGTGAAAAAAAATAGAACGACAGCAAGGGAGAAAAAAGTAAGCACAGTCCACAGAGTAAAGGTTTACGTTTATTAGATATAATCAAAGCAGCAAACCAACAAAAAAACCCGAAAACTGTACTAAACCTGCAAAAGAAATATATATTAAAAGAAAAGCATGTTTAACTAGGGAAAAACCAGAACGAAACTAGTATGTACTACAACCACAGTACTAGTAGTTTCTTATTCTTAGTTACATCTTACCTGAGACCCAAACGGCCTTCTCCGTCAAAAACGATCCACTGTTCCCGTAAAGGCCATTTGAAAGTAACCTATATCGTAGGAAAATATACAAATAAACGTTCAACGTGGAGAAACACCATGTGATACTAAAAACAAAATAAAACAATTCATATATTCGTTAGAAATTAACTGAACAACAAGCAGCAATGTCAATGTCAATGTGTCATAAGATTAGAGGTTTTTTTTTTTTGTATGTTTACCTTTCTTTTCCCGCAGTTTCTCAGCAACCAAACGGATTTAGAAGAAGGTGGAAAAACACGTGGCGTTTCTAGCCAGAACAAATTCCGACGCAATTGCTTCCGCGAACGTGAGTTCCATGAGACGCGGAATCTGATAGTAGCGAAGCAACGAAGAATGCAGTTCGGAGACGAAGTTCACGAAGAGGATCGCAATTCTCGCCGGTAAGTTGAGAATCGGAATTCACGGATGAATCGGAGAAAGCGATGAAGCGAAGCATGGAAGATTGAATGAGATGCTTTAGAGAATTCTCGTACGAATGGAGAACCTGTGCCCTGGGTGAGAGAGAGAAAGCAAAAGAAAAATGTGAAGGGGTTTGGGCTCATGAAAAATATCTGGAGCAATTAGGGATTTAAATAAGTTGGGGAGCAGGAGTAGCCACCGCTTTAATCATTTTTATTTAGTTTTTTGAGGAACCCACTTTAATCAACACGTCATCTAATGCGTATTATCCACAATTTTTGCTTAATTTTTTACTAATTGATTTTTAGGGTTTCGGATTCTTCCTTTGACTGCTCATTTTGCCTTCGGATCGGAGGCGGTTGTTGTTTCATCTTAAATATGCCATAGCCAGCCGGCTTGGTTTTTTGGGATTATCATATTTTGAACTGTAATTGACCATTTGAGTTACATTCTACACTTAAGTGGATTGAACTTTAAAAATGTTGTGCTTTTAAAACAATTTATTTTTAGTCTTATTCATTTAAGTATATATTTAGGATAATTGTAAAAATTTAATTATTTTAATAATTAATTATTATATAAATTTTTTTATTATAATCGATTATAATAAAATTAATTTTATATTTAAATATGTTAATTAAAAAGTAATTTTAATTTATTTTATTTTATTTAAATGATATAAAAAGTAATTATTTTTTATATATTAAATTATTAAAATAAATATAAAATAATTAAAATATATTTGATTGAGAATAAAATAATATTTATATATCAAAATATAAAAAATAATTTATAAATTAAAATTATAAACTTCAATCATTAGTATTATTAAAAAAATTTATAATATATTAAATTTTATATTAAAATTAAAGTTAATTTTACTAAACGAGAATACAGTTATATCAATTTTTTTAGAAAAAAAAAAAAAAAGCTGCTCAAACATGCTCTAACTCATGGGTCGGTTTAGCTCACGGCCTGTGGTTTGTTACTTTTTTTTTTTTTTGTTAACACCTTTTTTTCTAAAATATTGATTCTGATGATAGGCCAACGTAACTCATTCACTTTCTTGTTGGGCATATTTACCTGGATTATTGGATTAAAAATACAAAAAATGTCTCACATTATCATATTTCACATTAATTAAACTTTAAACAATAGAAGAAGTGAATAATCCTAAACCTAGTTGCTCCTCCATAGTTGTATGGATCGATTTGGTCCAGTTGATCCACCCAAAAAAATTGTGACTCAAGTTTTAAGTTGATTTAGTCAATTAATTAGATTATTTTTTCCATCAACTTAGTCAAACTTAAGTGACTCATCCGATGGATTAAATCGAGTTGACTCAATTTTTTTTTGTAGAATTGAAATTTTAAAAATATAACTTTTAGGATTTAAACATTATACTTAAAAATCTTTGTCATTAAATGTATTTTACCACTAAACAATATACTCCTATTTAGTATTACTTTTTCAATTTCTTAATTTATATTATTATCTAACTAATAAGTTATTATCACCATTTGTTTGGAAGTATTTTTTATATAGTATTTTTTATTTACTATTTTTTAATATTATTTTTTATATCAAATAGTTTTTTATATAATATTTGTTTTAAAAAAATATTTTTTTATTTGTCTAGATTTTACAGTTCAATCGTTTGACCCACAGTTGGACCGTTGATCCAATGACTCGGCCTTCTGATTGGGTCAACTTTCGATCCGGGTTATACAATTGTGTGCTCCACCTTCCCCCAATTGTCTCTCTCTCAGTCTCAACTTTCCAAGACACGACGCTAGCAGCCTAACGCTAAACGAACCTTCCTCGGCCAAACGTAACACCACCCCAAACAGTAGACACGACACGAGTCATGCAACACCACCCTAGACGTGAGTCACACAAGTCGTCGTCTTCCTCAACCTCTCTCTCGCCGAAGCTAAAGTCAGCAACAAACTCAGGGGACTATCACTTGGTGGGCTTCATCCTCCATCTGCTCTATCTGTTGGTTGTTATAATATATCGATTATGTATAATGAACCTAAGTTCCATCCTCCATTTTTTGTGATGAGATACATTGTTTGTTATATATTTAGTGTGTAGTATTAGGCTGATTCTTGAGTTATTTGTATGATTTCTATGCTAGGAAGCACGAATATAAATACGGACATTGATATGACACGATACAAATACGTTAATAAGGTAAAAATTCAAAAAGTTATTGAAAGATATATAAATTAAAAATATCTAAAAGTATCAAAGTATCTGATACGATACATATCAGATACCAGTACGATGACTATTTTAAAGTATCGGTGCTACATAGTTTCTAAGTTCTTGACTTGTGATTGACTTATTGACTAATTTGTGAGTTATTGACTGATTTCTAAGTTATTGATGTGTTGGTATTGATTGATTATTGGTGATTTTACTCAATGCTTGAGTGTTTTTTTGTCTCAGCTCTTGACTAATTTTTGTTCTTAGATTATTTACTTGTTGTCTTGTTGAATGTATTTATTTTTTTACTTTATTTTTTGCAGTAGTTATACATGATTATTTGCATGAAATTGTGTATCCCAATTTTATTGTTGAAAAAATATTAGATGATGACAATGAAGAATATGTTCCTATTGAAAAAGAAACCCCACCTTCCACATCCACTAGCAATTATAAAACCAATAATAAAAGAAAGGAAATGAGCTGTATATTTGATGTTTTGGCTAGTTTTACTAAATTAGGAGTTGGTCCATACGGTAAAATAAGATTCAAATATAAAGGATGTGGAAAAGAATATATAGCTGGTGGTCGAAAAATCTGGACATATACTTTACAACGTCATATCCCTAAGTGTTGTGAGTTTTCAAATTTTTATGACTTGGGCAAAAATGATGCTTCACGAGGAGGGAAGGTTGAGATTAAGAAAAGTTGATTAGAGGGTTTTATGTGAAATGATATATATGGCTATAATTGAGTATTATCTTCATTTCTCATTTGTCGAGTATAAAAGGGTTAGGAAATTGTTAAAGTGCTTAAAATTTGATGCAAAAAGAATTTCTAGGAACACAATTGTGCATGATATTTAAAAATTATATCTTATAGAAAATAATAAGCTAAAAAATCTTTTAACTAAATTCCCCAATAGAATTTGTTTGACTTCTTATTTATGGACTACTTGCACAATTTAAGTGAAAAAAGATGTTGCTAATATTTATCAATTGAACAATCTTTTTGGATTATATATACCATGTGTTCTGTTCATAATATAAATTACTTTCATGGATTAAATTGGATGTTTTGGATTTTTCAACATCTTTTATTAATAAATAGTTTTAATAAAATTGAATTCCTTAATTGGTAAAAATAAAAGTTAAATCCTATAACTAATTTATCATAAAAAAGTTATCCTCAAATAATACTGTACTCATCTTTTATTGAGACATTAGATTGAAAAAGGTAAATACATAAAATACGATGGCATTAACTGAAAATCCAACTTATTTTTAAAAAATTATTAATATTGTAAGGAACTCCTAACAAGTTTCTGTGTCATTTTAGATTAAGTCATCCCCAAACAAAAAATATATCATTTTAATAACCAATTTAAATCTCCTTAAATTATTTAAAAAGTAATTTTATAATCTTAATATTGTTGGTATAAATATGATAGAAGTTATTGTTTCTCAATTTGAGAATTACAGTCAAGTAGTGTCTATACCAGCTTGAGCGTACTTCAAGCATTCTACCTCCCTAATTTATTTAAAGGTAGGTCATCTACGTCGTAATTATAAAATTCATAAGAATATTTCTTGTGGTCTGGTCCCAATTAATTAGCGTAGCAGTGATTTTAACTTGTGACTATATGTCTATCCATATATCACATGCTTGTCTACCACTAAGTCATTCCATTGAGATTTTACTCTTTTTTGTATGTGAAACCTTAATCACATTGAGAAGGTAAATTTAACCTAAAGAGTTGGTATAGCAGTTAGAAAAATGTGTTTTTTTTTTCTTGATCACTCATGATTAAACTTTAAGTCAGCACTTAGAGAAATTAATATTTTTTCAAATAGGTTTGAATAAGATTTTGATCCCTATAATTCTACTCATTTGAGTTTTGGTCTCTATAATTTATTTTTTTTGGATATTGATCTCTTCATTTTCATTAATTTGGGCATTGCTCCTTACCATTAAGGTATTAGTCTCTATATTTTTTATTGATTTGGGTTTTAATCCCCATAATTTATACTTGTTAAGGTATTGATCCCTATTTTTTTTATAAAAGATTGTTTATTTATAGTTTCTACTTAATAAGGTATTGGTCTTGAAGAACCAATATCCAAATGAATTAAAATATATGGATCAATATCAAAAATAAATTATAAAGACTAAAACTCAAATGGATGAAAACTATAGTGATCAAAATCTTATTTGAACCTTTAAATTATAACATGCCAATATGGTGAGCATTACTTTTATTTTATTTTATTTTTTTGTATTACAGTTAAGTGGTATCCAAACTAATTTATCCAAGAAATTGACATAATTATAATTTGAATATGTGATTCAGCACCTATTCATATATCACATGCCCCTCTACCACTTGACAAACCCTTAGGTTATGACGAAAGTAAAGACATTATTAATATATAATATAATAAAAAATTTGAACTTCTATAATTACTTCTCCTGAATTTTTTAAAAATTTTCTGTAGTCACATTGTATTTATTAATCAATTTATATTCAAACCACTTTTGTAAGTTTTCAATTATTACAAAATATTTTAGGACTTCTTCATGAAAATTTTCTTACTTAGAAGTTTTTAAATACTAGTCATTTTTTAACACAAAATAGCTATTGAGAAAGATTTTTTAAATCAACAAGATTGATTGCCGAAACTCAATTTGAAGGACATTGTGCATCTCCTTCCCCCCCCCCCCCAAAAAAAAAACAACACACACATATAATTTTTTTTAGTGCTTAAGGGAGAATTTAACTAAAAATATTTTATAAAAAATATAAACTTTTTAAAATTAATTAATTTCATTTATAATCTGTTTTTAAATAAAAAATATTAATTTATTAACAGTTGTAGTCTATTCACTTATAAACATTGGGGGGGGGGGGGAGAACAAAACTTGGAGAAGTTGACTAATATGAATTTACACTGTTGGGAGTTAACTTTACAGAGGGTTGCAATATCCTACCTATATTAGAGACTATACTTATACTATTAACAAATTGTTAAATTAAATCAACTATTTATTTACATATTGTTAACCATAAATTCATTAATTTTATCTAATTGATTTAATCACTTACAAGAAATGAAATAATTAACTATTTAGCCGTTTAAATTAAACATACTTTAAATTAACTAAAACTCTTAGGGATAGGTTAGAATCCCCCATAGAAAAATGTTGTTTGGTCATTACTCATTAGAAGGTGTTTCATTTTAGTTCGTATAATTAAATAAGTATCAAACTAATTTCTTTAATAATTTACCTATAATTAACCAAGTATGAGGTAAAATATTAGTTAACTCTAAATAGATATTGATTAAATTAATTTTAATTAATCAGATTTGATTTTTAAAGTGAATGGTGAACTTTAGAGAATAAAGTACATGATTATAATCATTGATAAAAAATTAAAAGTTTAGGACTTTATAAAATACAAGCACCTACATAACATAGTATATATGTGCAATAATTCACTCCCTTAATTTTCTTATCAACAATTATGATCTCACACTTTATTTTTTAAAATGCATCTCTCACTTTAAAAGAACCATATCTTATGAAATTATATATGTAAATGAGAAATAAATAAAACTAACATGAGATTAATCAATTAAAATATGATTAATTTGAATATATTGTTAGTGTAAAAAATTTTACATTATTACTTAATTATGTATTGTCATATTATTTAAAAAGACTTATTTTTCATAATAATTACATATTAAATCATCCATATGATAATGTATGATTAATTGATGATATAAAAAATTTTACAATAACAATATTTTAAAATTAAACTCATTAAAAATGACACTATAAATGATTTAATAGTTTAATGGAGGTTATAAATGATATAAATGACACTATAAATTAAAGGTGTCCAAAGGGTCGGGTCGGGTCAACTCATAATGCACGAATTTTAACCAAACTCAACCCATAAAATGTTAATTGGATTAAGTTGGATTGAAAAATGTTTCAACCCGTAGTGTGTAAGTTGAGTAGCGGGTTGGAACACGTCTAACTTGTACAAACCCGACTCACTCACGCTTTTCTTTTTTTAATAAAAAGTCGTTTAGATATTAAAGAATATATGAAAAAATAAAAAGTGAAGTTAATGATTATATCAATACATATGACACACGTGATGATACTGACTTCGATTAGTTAGCCTAATTTATTATTTGAGTTATAACTAATTTTATTTAATTTATTTCAGTTTTAATGAGACTTGTTAGTTGTGAATTTATTATAATTTGTTGACTTATGATATTTAATTTATTTAAAATTGAAATTTATTATAGTTAAGTAAGGTCGATTGAGACTTATGTTGTTAATTTGTTAGATCGAGACTTATTATGTTTGAAATTAAGATTTATAATGTTAATTTATTAGATTAAGACATATTATATTTGATATTGAAACTTATGATATTAATTTATTAAATTTTATATTTTAATTTTTTTTTAAAAAATTTTAAAAAATATACATTAAACTAATAGATTCAATCCAATCTAACTTATTTTTAAATGAGTTGAATTGAGTCACGTTGAAAAAAAAAATCTCTTTAACTTCACTTAATCCAACTTATTACTCTGACAAATAAATCAAATCAAAAAATATTATTGAACTCACTTAACTTCTATAACTCACCTAATAGACAGCCCCTGCTATGAATGATTTTAAATATACATCAAGAAAAGCAAAGGACGGAGTTTATTGGCGAAGTCGTGGAGGTGTTTGAACTTCGATTAATTTTTTTGGTTACAAGGAGGGCAGAGCCCCACAACTTCGATTAATTTTATTAAAGGTATATGACAAAACAGAGAGATATGACAAAGATATCGTTTATTTACCTATGTAGGGAGATCTGTGGTCCTGGTCCGAATCACATTAGTGGAACGACTTTTCAAAATTTCCGTTGAGAGCTTGTAAGTTGTACATGCGTCCGTGCCAAGTGCCAACTTACCCTTAAAAAATATTTACCCTTTTACTCTTAAAAAATATGAGAATAATCAATAATGTACGTTTGGATGGCCATTGACCAAGGATTTGTTCGACAGGCGTCCACTTGACAGGTGATAGTAGTTGCCATTTTATTGCACTTTTTCTTTATAATTTTATAATAGAACTTTCTCGTGACAGGTGATAGTAGTTGCCATTTTATTGCACTTTTTCTTTATAATTTTATAATAGAACTTTCTCCAAGTGATGCTCCCGAACCTCCAATGGCCTATTGATTCTATCTAAACAAACAAAAAGTAAAGTTTAGTCTTTCATGTGGACGTGTCAATGTCCTAATTTTTCTTTATCAAGTGACTGTACGGAATCAACATGGAATCATTTCCAGCTGGTCCACTTTGCCTTGTTAAGTTAAATAAAATGTCAAAATGATACAAAAGTTGGTTCACACTATGTTTTTTCGTTTTAATTTGTATAATCATTTTTAGTAAAATATCATTTTAGTTCAGATAAAAAAATCATTATAGTTCTTAACTTCTTACAAGATACACTTATTTTCAATTTATTTTTCAGGAATTAATTATATTAATTTAATCATTTAAAGTTTATATTTATAATATTTTAGTTTCTTCATCCAAATAATAAAAATAAATTATGTGTGGATTATAATTAATAGAAGGACTAAAATATTATAATTTGAACTTTTAAAGATCAATTTAATAAAGTTAATCTGTAAATCCCCGTTCTTGTACCCCAACAAAAGTTAATCTGTAAATGATTAAATTGATAACAAGTATATTTTTATAGACTAAATAGGATTTTATTTTATTTTTAATTAAATAATAACATAATTTTATTCAAAAATAAATAATTAACTATTTTTTTTATTTTCACTCGTTCATTGATTAATTATAATTTGACTCCTCTAAAATGAAGATGCACTTTAAAAAATAAAAAGTGAGATCATAATTGTTAATAAAATAATTAAATGAATAAATTATCATATATATATAATATGTTATGTTATCTGTATCTTATAAAATTTGAAATCTTTGATTTTTTTCATCAACAATTATGATCATATACTTTACCCTCTAAAGTAACTTGCAATCTTTTTTTAATCTAAACAGTTGAACTTACAATTGGTAATGGAAAGGATAAACCGCCTTAGGAAGGCTGTAGGGAGAGTTTATATTAATAGCAGCGGTTACAAAGCCAATGGTCACCACTTGATACACTCCACCCCTAAATAAGGAGAAATTTTAGAGTACTTTCAGAATATTAATGAGAATTTTTTTAATTGTTTATTTTAATTCAATAATATTTTACATATGATTATAGGTGTCACATGTTATAATTTAAGTAAAGTAATATAATATAATAATCTCTCCTAAGCAAATGCTATGGATCTAAATCTAAAGTAAGAAAGGCAGTTTTGAATGTCATATGAAAATTGTTATGTTAACTCAAAAACAATGGTAGGTCAACTATAAGGTTAATAAAGCCCTCGTTTCAAGTCCATATTTTTAAAAATAAAATTTAGGTCTCATAATTAAATAATATAAATTATATAACGATTATATTTATTCATAATAATTTAATACTAAATAAATTTTATTTTTTTATTTTTGTTTGTGGAAATATATATGAATAGAAAGAGTGGTACATGTGTGTTATGTATATGCGAAACGTATATCAATTATACCTGTAAGTACATTGTTTGTGAGTGTAGCATGTGTTGTATGTATATAGTATACATCATTTGTATGCAATGTATAATATGTGTTATATTAATTTTTTATTAAATAATTTAAAGACCTCATTCTCAAAATTTAACTTTAATCCACTAACTCTTTTGAGTTGACTCTACCAGTCAAAAATCAATATTTTAATGTGAAAGGCCATATGTGGGAATTACATGTTCCCTTAAAAATCAAAGTTTTCGCGTGGAAGCTGCTGCATAACATTTTTTTTTGTGTGCTAATCATCAAGAAAATCTGGTATAGCGTCATATGCAGGTTGATAGCTCTTGCCCCATGTATGCAGCAAACCAGCAACGATTGAATCGGTCTAAACATGTTCAGTTAATGCTTAGAAGCCGCAGCTTTATGGTTCCTATCTCTTCAAACTTTAAGATCTGGTTGGCAAGGTTGTAAAAATCGAAATCCATCGGAAGGAAAGGTAGACATGTAAAACGCAAGATGTTAAACACCATAGCACTACAAGAAATTCGCGATCGGGCGACAAAATTATGAGAGGGATAATTTCTCTCGCTGATTTCTCGCTAATCAGTGAGGGAAGTCTGAGTCCTCGCTAAATTTCAAAAATAAAATATGGGGAAAATAGCGAATTAATAATGAGGAAATTGAGAGTGAAAATATCTCTCGCTAAAATTAGTGATGGGATTACGAAGGATATTTTCCCTAGCTAAGGTTATCAAGGGAATTGCGAGGAATAATTTCCCTCGCTCAAAATTAGCAAAGGAATTGAGAGGGATATTTTCCTCGCTAACTGACAAAAATTTAGAGAAGGAAATTCCGTTACAAATCCCTCGCAAAACCTAATAAACCTAATTACAGAATTCAAAATCCCTCACAGTCGCGCTCTCCCTCTCACTCTCACCCTCTCTCTGTTGTGCTCTCCTTCTCGCTCTCAATCTCACTCTCACCCTCACCCTCTCTCTCTCGCGCTCTCACTCTCACTCTCATTCTGTCTCACTCAAAGCCGCAGCCACCGTCACGCCACTACCACTCGGTCCACTCTTTTCTCCTCTGCCCTGCCGTGCTTTCCGTGTAATCGATATTGTTTTCTTCAAATCGGATTTGAATTTTGTTGTTCTTTGCTTAGGTTTTTTTTTTTTAAATTTGGGATTACTCTCTAGTTAGCAAACCCCTCATATGCCTGCTCTGTTCTTCCTCCTCTCACACGCTAATGCGCACACACTTTTCTCAAAAAATTTCTTTTCAAAGGTGAAACCAAACGTACTCTACAAAAGAGTAGATGGGTTTTGGGAAGAAGATGGGTATAGGGAATGCAAATTATTGTCTTTGGAGTTTGGCGAAAGAAGAATAAATTTGGGAAGGATCAGGGTATCTCCTGTTCTACACATCTAGGCATTCCATTTATATTAAAACTTCATCTACGATTGCAAAGGTAGAAGATGACTCTACCTCTAAAATCAATTCCTTTATACACACTATATTTTAATGTGATTTTCATCCCTTCAACTCAACCCCACTCCCTAACGAAGCAAAGTAAATTATTATTCTGGTGCTCCACTAGACTAATGTTTTCACCTAATAGGAGAATATATTGATCTTTTGTAGAGTACATTTGGTTTCACCTTTGTAGAGAGACATAGGCGGCACCGCGGCAATAGCATCACCAAGGAGAGCACTCGGTTTCTCTATCAGTCTCACTCACAAGTTCAGAAAGTCAAGCTCATCTCAAGGTAGGGAAGCTGACAGATTTTCCTTCACTATTTTTCTTTAATCAATCCTAATTTTCTATTGATTTTCGGTTTCACCATGCATCAAACTCTCTTCTTTTGCTTGATTTATTTCAAAATGGATAGAAGATGGAAAACATGCACCCTAAATTCTGTAAAATAGGGACTGTGAATTGTTTATTGGTTTTATCCTTCTGTTTTCATCAAGGACAGAATCAGTTTTTATGAATTTTTAGACTTGAATGCTTTTAAAGTTTTTATATTTTGCTTGGATGTTGGTTAATGTTTCCTATTTTTGCTGTTCTTGGTAAAATCGAGATTTTGGTTAAATTTGAGAGAATGAGAACTAACTATTTTGAAGGATTGAAAGGAATTTTAAGTGTTAGAAAAGCTTTATGTTTTGACAATATAATGATGGAACCAAAGTATAATGCTGTTATGCTTATAATCCTACTTGAAATAGTTGATTTTCTCCATGAAAAATCCTAAATCTAGATTTACTCATTCAGGTTGTGATGATTTACTTGAAATAGCTCAATATTTGTTGTTGGTAACCATGTTTTTGGTGTATGGAGTTGAAATTGTGATTTTTTTGCTGTTAGAAATTTAGTACTATCTTTTAATCATCTTTGGTTGATAGAGACAAAATTTTGATTTGAAGTATGTGTCTCCATAAAGTATACACTCGATACTAGAATGATTTGTTACTCAATTTTTTATGATGTAGCTACTGTTTTAGGACTTTGCAAAAAAAATTATAATGTTGTCCAGAATTTTAACAAAATATATTTTATAAGATAACTAAGAATTCAGCATGGTATAGTTAATATTGTAATGCAATCTCAGGGTTCCCATATTTAAACCTTGGCCATGGTTGTTATTAGGGTTCAGTGAGCAGAGAAAGTGATAGAAACTAAAGGAAAGTGTGAGAAAGTAGAGAGAGAGAGAGATGAGAGAAGAGAGAGAAAGTGAATATGGCCATGATTCTCCACCACTACAACATTCTCAGGTTAAGAGAAATTGATAGAAACCTGTTAAACATCACATTAGCATCATCATTGGTCTGCTCTTGGAAGGCATAAAGAATATCATCAATCAGAATATCTTCCAACCGGGCATCTATGTCAGATGCTACCAAGTTAGTGACTACCTTCTCAATAGTTTCTATAACCATTCGCCTGTAAGGTTCACTCTTATCTTTAAGATCCTCAACAATTCTCTCGATAATATCGGCAACGCCAACTTTGTTTGCTATCTCTACAGTAGAAAATGAACACGTTGCTTATAGTTTATTCGATCCAAAGCCATTCTCCTAACCCAGACGTTCTTGAAAAAGTCAGGGAGAATATCATTTCTAATATAATCTGTTTCCGCACCCTCAGTGCTTACACACTGCTTCACCATTTTCAGAACAATTTTATTCATTTCTTCATCAGGTGACTAAAATTCACGAATCATAATGATCATGACTTCCTTAGTATAGTAACTGGCATATAGGGCTTCCAATTCCTTACACAGT
Organism: Ormosia semicastrata; assembly: GCA_029884595.1. Lineage (NCBI taxonomy): Eukaryota > Viridiplantae > Streptophyta > Magnoliopsida > Fabales > Fabaceae > Ormosia > Ormosia semicastrata. The sequence continues at coordinate 17,631,319 of JAQQTO010000046.1, read as the reverse complement.
GCTTCACCTTCTCAATCTGTTGCACAATCTTAATCCCAGTATGCCGAGCTTGCCATGATTTCTTACTTTGACAAACAACCTTCAAGAAGGGTAAGAGTGCAAGTATACCAAGAGCAGAGACTACAACACTGAAAGCTCTAGTAGTAGTGTTCCTAACATATTCATCAATGTTGTCTATGTCAGGCCGCATAGCAACAATCATTGTGGCTAGTGAAAACTTAAATTTTCTTTATGTCTTTCTCTCCTATCCCAGTACATTTAGGACTATCTAAATATGACATCAAATCTTGGATGTTGATAATAAAAGTTATGAATATCTAACGAATTATGTGTTAAGAATATTAGTTTGATTTAACTTTTGATTGTGCTTTAACATATGTTTAAAGTTTTATTTTCTTATTTGAGTAAAAATTTGAACAAAACCTTAGTTTCCCCTTTGAGATTCTATATTAATGAGCATGCATACATTTTCAAGGTACTGCTCATTGTATTGAATCTTGAATTGTCTAAGTAAGACAATTTGGTAAGAAATTTTTTCTTCACTTGGTTAATAGTTATTCCTTAAATCTCATATGTTCTATTTGTTGAAATTTCGATCTGCAATATTTCTTTTTGTTCTATGGGTGTATACTTAAACGCGGTAGATCTCACTGTGTTCAAGTGATGCAGTTGGAGACTAGTGGGAAATGCTGCTGAAATTTTGTCAAGTATAAAATACGATATTTAAGGAATAACTATTAACTAAGTGTTGAAAATATTTCTTATCGAATAGGATAGGGTCATACCATGTTAAAAAGGAGATGGGGATATAAGGATTGTGTTAATGTGCTAAATCAATTTCAGCAATCATGAGACCCAATCGAAGTTGGATGTTACGAAGAAATGACCCTACTGACTATGTAAGTGAAGAATTCAAGGATGAAGTTGATGATTTCATTAGGGTTGCTCAAGGAGACCCGACAGTTAATGATGCATTAAATCGCATCCTTTGTCCATGTGTTAGATGTAAGAATCGTGCTTGGAGGGAAGTATTTGGGGTAGAATAACATCTGTATAAGTACAAATTTGTGGATGATTATGTAAATTAGACCATTCATGGTGAGGACAGATGGGGGGTTAGCGGCTCAACATCCATTGTCCATGATGATGAAGTGAAGCCTAGGAATCCATACATGGATATGTTTATGGATGCCGCAAGTGATAGATTAAATCCAGAAACTCAAGATTTAGAAAAGGATCCAAATCCGTCAGCCACGAAATTTTATGACTTGCTAAGAGACGTTGACGAACCTTTATGGGATGGTTGCCATAAGCACACGAAATTGTCAGCTGTAACTCAACTTTTGAACCTGAAGTCAGAGTTTAACATGAGTGAGAGTTGTTATGATAGAATGGTTGTCATAGTTAAGAGCATGCTTCCAGAGCCTGAAAAGTTACCTGAAAACTTTTACAAATCGAAGAAAATGGTTCGTGAGTTGGGATTAGGATATGAGAAGATAGATGCGTGTCTTAATCAGTGCATATTGTATTACAAAGAATACAGTGACAAGAGACTCTACTCAGTTTGCTTAGTATGTGGACACCCACGATTCAAATCGAAGGCGGGACGTTCATCGAATGAGAAGGATGTGTCACACTCAGTGTTGCGATATTTTCCTATTATGCCAAGACTCCAACGTCTATTTATATCCAAAAACACTGCACAGCATATGAGTTGGCATACAGATGGAGTGCGTCAAGATGAATAAGTGATCAAGCATCCAGCTGATGCTGAGGCTTGGAAACAATTTAACGCTACCCATTCAACATTTGCGCTAGACACTTGAAATGTTATGCTTAGCCTGTGTATAGATGGTTTTCATCATTTCAGCGGTTTAGCCACACCATATTCATGTTAGCCTATTTTTGTCACACCGTACAATCTACCTCCAAGTATATGTATGAGAAGGGAATACATATTCCTCACTCTTGTGATTTCTGGACCAAAGTCACCAGGTAAAAGTCTAGATGTCTATCTTAAACCCCTAATTGACGATCTAAAGATATTGTGGGCCGATGGGGTGCAAACTTATGATGCTTGGAAGAAGCAAAATTTCGATATGAAAGTGACTTTGTTGTGGATAATAAGTGACTTTCCAGCCTATAGAATGCTGTTTGGGTGGAGCACTCATGAAAAACTTTCTTGTCCGCTTTGTATGAATCACAATAAGTCATTTGTGTTGAAGCACAGTAGGAAATGTTGTTGGTTTTATTGTCATTGTTAATTTTTACCTTTTGATCATTCATTTCACCGTGATCGAAATTCTTTTAAGAAATCAACAGTGAAAAAATCTAATCCACCGCAACAACTGAATGGGACAAATGTCTTGAATAGAGTGACTCAACTTAAGAAAGTCATTTTCGGCTTGAATTCAGGTAAACAAAACAAGATGGCTTTGGTATACACCACAATTGGGTGAAGAAAAGTATATTCTGAGAATTGTCTTATTAGTCCACTAATCTAATACGACATAATTTAGATGTTATGCATGTCGAGAAGAACGTGTTTGACAATATCTTCAACACTATCAAGGACATAAAAGGCAAAACAAAAGACAATACAAATGCAAGAGAAGATTTGAAGATAATATGCAAACGTCCTACCTTGGAGCTAATAGTTGAGAATGGCAAGTGTAAAAAACCAAAGGTGACGTATGTCTTGGATGCCAATCAAAGAAGGATGGTGTGTGAGTGGATAAAACAGTTGAAATTTCCTGATGAGTATGCGTCGAATATCGCATGTTGCATCAATGTAGATGGCAGGAAGATATATGGAATGAAAAGTCACGATTGTCATATTTTTATGCAAAGGTTAATTCCTCTGGCATTTCGTGATATCTTGCCAAAACCTATATGGGGACTGTTAACAGAACTAAGCTTGTTCTTTAAAGAAGTTTGTGCAACTGAAATTCATGCTTCCACTATAGAGAATGCAGAACTTTCTATCATTGAAACAATTTGTAAGTTAGAGAAGATTTTCCCTCCAGCATTCTTTGACTTGATGGAACATCTAGTCGCGTATCTCCCTTATGAAGCTAAGGTTGGACGACCAATGCATTATAAGTGGATGTACCCCTTTGAGGGATGTATGCTGTACTTGAAAAGAAAGGTCCGAAATAAGGCGAAAGTTGAAGGATCTATTTGTGAAGCGTATATTTTAGAAGAAATTTCTAATTTTACTTCCATGTATTTGGATCCCCACCAACAGACTAGGCGCACTCAAATTCCTCGGAATGACGACGGTGGGGAAGATACAATTAATGAACGGTTATTTGTTTTTAAACATCCATGTCGTCCTATCGGGAGAGGTCGAAATAGATTCTAAACGGATGTTGAACTTCAAATTGCTGAGACATATGTGCTTGTACATTGTGGAGAAGTAGAACCTTATCTCTAGTAAGTCTACTCTCTATCTAATGAATTTGTTATTTTTCGCTAAATTTATGCTAAATATTAATTATTGTATTGATTAGACAATTTGAGGATTCATTAACGGAAACAAATCTCAATATCACTGATGATCAAATATTGGAAGCTCGAGATAAGAACTTCAGTAGGTGGCTAAAACATCTAGTGAGTCATTTTATTCATAATCACATCTATCATATTAAATTCAATGTTCATTATGCTAGATGTTATAACTATCTATCTTCTATGTAATGATAGAGGTTAATATAGGCCAAGTCGAGGATCAAATGATACGAGAGATAAGTTATGGTCCATCCAAGTCCATGACTTCTTACTATGGCTTAATAGTTAATGGGTATAAATTTCATACTAAGATGTACGGATAAAATAAAACTACTATGAATAGTAGCGTATGTGTTAGAGGTAGTATATATGGTGAGAATGACTTCGACTATTATGGCATCATTGAAGATATATTAAAATTGTCATATGTAGGAAATTAGAACAAAATATGTCTTTTACAATGTCATTGGTTTGACCCGATAAATGGAGTCAATATTGATGAGAGATATGAGTTAGTTAACATCAAGCATAAATCAAGACTTCACTTAAATGAGCCATTCATCTTAGCTAAACAAGCATAACAAGTGTATTATACAAGATACCCACAAAGCGGGAATAGAGCTAATGGTGAATGGTGGACAGCTTGTAAGGTTAGAGCAAAACTCTTCGTGGCTGAGACATTGAATGACGAAGGTGATGAATTGAATGACCCAGTTGCTACTGATTATTACTAAGATGATGGATCCCTTGGAACATACAATATTGTCATAGAAGATGAAGTAGTTTTCTTGTTTGATGCACATGCCCAAATGGAAGAAGTGAACATACGTGATATACATTATCCAATGGACGTTTTGGTTGATGATGAGTTCATTGATGACAATGAAAATAATGAAATTAATGAATTCTCAGATGAAGATGAGGAATCTTTTGCTTCAGACTTAAGTAGTTAAAATTGAATCTTGTTCAAAAAATTTCATTAATGGTATTTACACTGAAATATCATTATTATATTTTGAGGTCTTTATTGACATATAGTTTCTTAACTTGTCATGTTTCATTATGTTTCCTTATGCAGATATTCATCATGACCATTTGAGGTGGAGGTACTGAACGCAGTCGTGGGAGAGGTCGTAATGTTTCATCTGGCCATGATTCTCCACCACTATAACATTCTCAGCCCTCTCTAGGTATACCTGTAGGATAATCTTTTTAATTATTATTAACTCATGATTTATATAAATGTAATATATATGTATTTTTTTGTTTATCTATAATTATGTTAGGTGCAATTTCAGCTACTGGCCCATCGACCAGTACAGGCCTACCAGCATCTAGTCCATTGACCATTGGAGGCGCTTCAGCTTCTGTCCCACCCCTTACTGACCCAGCCCTTTCTATGCCACCCCCTACTGACCCACCCACTAGCGACCCGAATGTGGTACCTTCATGTGGAGAATCCAATGTAGAAACAGATAGCAGGGAATTTATATATGTGGCGCTTATCCCTGAATCGTAAGTAATAATGATTATCATCTTTTATTACATGTATTTACTTTTAAATTACTATCATTATCTTCTTGTACTTACAGGAGGAGGTTTCTCCCGTCGAGAGTGACATGTGATATTATGTACAATGTCATGACAAGGATGCTTGTTCCGGCTAGTATATGGCGAGGTTATCCAGCTGAGATGAAGGAAATACTATTTAATGACTTTATGGTAAGTAATTATGTTTATAGAATTATATAATATACGTTTATTGAAAAATAAATATATATACATATCATTTGTGTAGGCTAAGCATTGGTTCACATCTGATGCTGATCGCGGCATGGTGAGAACTGTCTGGGAACGGATTATCATGGACCGTTATCCAGACCATTTGAACAAAGCACGAGATAAGACCTTTGAGAAGGTAAATTCAAACAACTTGGCTGATGTTAAGGGCCATGAGCCCAGAGGAATGAGGACAAAAGTGTGGGATGACCTGGTCGACATTTGGCTGACAGATAAATTGATGACGAGGTCTATAGCTGCCTGAAGGAACAGGGCAGTCATGCTTGATGCCTTGAAGCATACAGGCGGGTCAATAAGTTTTGGTCAACACAAGAGTAAGATGATAATATAACTTCCTCATTTAAAGTTTTGATGGTATTTTGTTTATTAATCTGGAATTTTTTGAGTTTTATTTTATTTTATTAATGTGTTTATTAACATGTTGTAATTACTTGAATTATTTGCCTATCTTGAGTATGACATAGTATTTTAGAGGGATTGTCTTACTTTTGATATGTGTTTATTATATAATATTCTTCCATATGAGATTACAAGAGGCAGAGTTAAAACATCCAGTTTCTTACAGAGATCTCTATGCTAAAAGTTCATACGAATAAAGATGGAAGCTATGTTTCTGAGCGCTCGATGAATTTTATTGTAGGTGTCTGTAAAATTCAAAAGTCATATATATTTTAAGTTATTTGTTTTTTTGTTAATATTTTTCTTGTTTTTTGTTATTTTTAGGAGTCATATGACACCGCGATGATAGAAAAATATAGAAAAAACTCCTCTTCTCACCCTATGTTTGACCTGGATGTCTGGTTGGATGCGGCGGGTGTAACACCCACCGTAGGGTGTCACATGTATACGTTATTATTACCGAATTGCCCCAAGTTATAATAATGTAATGTAGTCATAAAATTACGGGTTGTAAAAAAAAAAAATTCTTTTGTTTTCGCAAAATAAACTTAGCAGAAAATAAAAGATCATATCAAACTCACACATAATCATACATCATACACATTTTACATAGACAATATCAGAACATTATTTAGAATATAGACCCTGCTTCCAAAAGTAAATGACACACTTAAAATAATATTACAGACTTGTTTATAATAGAGTTTTAGACTCGCCCAAGTCTATTTAAGCAGCAGAACCCTCAGACGGGTCCTCCTCAGATTCCTCAGCAGATAGGAATTCGTTATGATGTGAAGGCCTACGGACAGGTGTTTGAGCAGACGTCACGATGCTAATTTCTGTTGGGACATAATACCTAGTGTCCCAATGTCGCCTAATGTGCAAAGGAAACTCAATATGAACAAAGATAGTTGCAGTAAGAAACGGGTTCCTACGATAATCTCTACTTATAAAGACCGTCAATTCTCCTTCGTAAATTAGTCATCTCTCATCAGGACTAGTCCTCCATGCTTCAGCTCCACCATGGAACTGCAACCTCACGCAACTAAAGAAACCGGGTCTTGATGTCATCTTATCAAAATTCCACGTTCCCAGACGTGAGAAGTAATTCTTCTTCTGCTTCTTGTACTGGTTCTTTCTCAACGTCTTTACTCAATTAAAAATATAATATGCAAATATACACACAAAGAGGTGAGATTATCTACGCCAATACAAGCATGATAGTACAGAGATAATACAAACAACACATCATGCAAAAATATCATATTATGATCACAATTATACCATCATCATAGTGCAAAATAATAATTATCATTATGCCACTATCACTGTTTAAATCATACAACAATTACAGCAACACCATCATATAGATATAGATGCTCAGTTTCATGCATGCGCACATAGACTCAATGTCCTACTCCATGGAGCTAATACTCAAGTCGGAGAAATTGATCGAAAAGAGCTGCTGGTATTTCGTGCTTCAGACCAAGTGCTTATAATTATATCTTGCATATCTAGCACATACACAACAGTCTTTGTCAGATCTCGATTAAGAATAGTGTCTCGGTCCGGATCACCGGTGTGTTGCATCGGTCTAACCCACGGTGCAGAAGAACTACCAACTGCCCATTGTGAGCAACCCGCACCTCGATGCCCCCAAGGTCCACAAGTGACCTACACTACGCGTATCGCACCCACTCAAGAGGTGTACGTTTCTCCTAGACAATTAGCCATATCTAGTCCATCGGACCATTTTCAATGCATGTGTAATGCACCAATTACCAACCAAAGGTAAATCACATAATTTCTCATACAAAGTTCAAATACTATTTTACGTTCATAAAATGGATTCATGCCAATTATAAGCAAATTGCCCAATTTCTTGTACAGTATTCACATACTGATTTTTAACTGTAAAGTTTATTGTATAATTAACAGCAACCTTATATTATTGCATTTTTCTCATTCATAAAATATTTTTGTCACATTTTTATGGTCATGTAATATTTTATTACGTAAACAACGATTTGTAACATTTCTATTACGTAACAATTTTCTACTGTATTCTAAAATGCGTAAAAATATTCTTTAATTTTTAAATTGCATAGCAATTTTTCTACAACATTTCGATCGTGTAAAATATTTAAATGCTTTAAAAAATTGTGTAGAAATATTTTAACATTTTTCAAATCGCATAATTTAAAAATTACGTTTTTGAGTTACATAAATCATTTTTTTTCACCGTTTTTACCCTTCGTAAAATATTTCTTAACTTTAAAATATTATTTTGGACTTCTCTTAATATAATTTCTTACTTTATTTTCTTCCGATTCTTAAAAAATTCTTTTCCATAATATATTTTCTAAACATCACTTTTTATTGATTTAATTTTACAAAATCACATTTAGTTGATTTAATTACTATTTCTAATTTTAAATTTCATAATATTTTTTAAAACCCAATAAATAAATTCTACTTAGTAAATTTAAGTTACAAACGTTTTCTTTTATATTTCTAAATCACTTTCAAAAATTAATTCTCATTGAAAATAATTTGAAGTTTAGCACCTTCAATCTCCCTTTTTCTTTTATTTATGAAAATTCCACTTGACAACACTTTAATTCTCTTTTCAAAATCCTTATTTTGAAAATTCTTATATTTTATAACATCAAAACATTTTTTTTCTAAATTATCAAGACCTTAAAAATGGCCATTGGAACCATGAAGGATTTTTCTTATAACTTAAATGAATTACATTTTTGTTTCTACGTAAAATTAATTAATATCAACATAACTAAAAAGAAAACGTGTGCATTCTCTTTTGCAAAAACCAAAATCCTTATGTTTATTTCCTTTACTTCTCAAATCATAAAATTTTATTATTCATGAAAATATTAATTTGGTGAACACCTAATTTGAGGTGTTTTGGCCAAAAATCTTATTGTTCTAGGGACCCAAAAATCAATTTCTTTGTTCTTGAAAAATTTTCAACATGAACCCTAATTTTGGGCATCAAAATCGAACATCTCTTTTGGCCATTGGAGCCAAAATTTTACTTATTTCAACATACATTCATCATAATATATTTAACATATATTATCATGCATATTATAAGCATACCATATAAACAAGTAAAAATCATACTAAGCATGCATACACAATTAATTCATGCAAAGCATATCAAGCATAAACAAAATAATTAAAAACACATAACACAAATAATTTATTACATGACCATGGATATGAATCCTCACATGGATTCATCATCCATCAAATATAACCATCTCTCACCACCATGTTTGGTTGGTGAGATAAATCTCCATCTTATCTCTTGAAGAACCACAAGAGCTCCTTATTTGAAATTTGAACAAGATCTCCACCAACACAACTTTCTTAGATATGAAATAAATACAAGAAAATTAGTACATCAAGCTTGAACAAGAAGAACCATGGATCAAACATGGTTAGAATCATGGAAAATGAAAGAAGAAATGAAGTTTTCCTTACTCTTCACTTCAAGAATCCTTAAGCTTGATCTTAGAAAAAGTCCTTCAAGATGTAAGAATTTGAGAAAATTCTCAACAAGAAAGTTGTTTAGAACAAGATGAGGATTTAAGAAACTTGATTGTATGAAATTAAAGAGTGATGGAAATGAATTTGGAGAGCTTGGCCGAATGGCCTTGTAGGAGAGAAAGATGGTGTTTTCTTTGGTTTTTCTTCTTGGCACTTAGGTGAAAATGAGAAGGAATGATGAAGTGAGAAGGTGAAGTGAGGAAATGAGTTATTTTGTCTCTAAATGGGCTGCATAGCCGTAGCATGCATAGGAGAGAAATGTAAAGTGAAGTTTGAAGAACATAAGCATTAATGATCAATAGGAAATGGTCTAGACATTTGGCAATTGTCTTCATCTTTTTCCTTGGCCTAAAAAGCCTATGCTAGCTTTGTCTCCTCTCCAAAATGCATGCAAAACCGTCCCCCCTTCTCCTTGCATGCAACATGTGATTAATTTGCATGGTCATCTTTCCTAAGCCATCCTAACCCTTGATTAAAAGGATGGTTTGGATTAAAATAGCCATTATGTTTAGGTTGTAGATGGAAGACTTCTTTTGAGCCATTGAATCTTTCTCCTTTAATTCCTAGCCCTTAGATGAGTCTTCAAAATGGAGGGTCAAGATTACACCTTCAAACTTTACATCCAAGGGTCCAAAATGGTTGTAGTAAATTTTTGTTGACTAAATTTACACCATTAATTCAAATCCAATGGTTATTAATGGTCCATCTCAACCGTTGATTTAATCTTCATCCAAGGGTTCATAATGGTCAAAGTTATTTTACAAGACTAAATCTCCACCATTGATTTAATTTTCCATCCAACGGTTATAATTAATCCTATTTATTTTCAAGATTAAATCTCCACCGTTGATTAAATCAAGATTAAATCTCTAATGTTAATTAAATTAATGGTGGATATCCAATCCACCAATATTAACTTAATAATATAGAATATTATTTTGATTCACTGTAACCCCACAAAACATACATTTACTGTATTTTTACCATCATGGTAAATAAATACAGTAAAAATACAGTAAAAAAAATTTTCTAAAACTGTTTTCGGATTCAGGTTTAGTAAGATCCCCTGTCTCCGTTTAAACAGTACAAATTTTTCTATGCGTAGAAAAATTTTCACTTTGCAGGACCCACCTGGGCCCACGTATGGCTACCTGGGCCCACATACATCTCGTGGGGCCCACAAGCCGTAAAAATTACAAAATCACACATAAAATCATAAAAATTAGAAAATTCACAAATATCCAAACAGATTACGTAAATTAATTTTGACTAAGCAGTAAAAATTAAATTACATAAATTTTTCTGGCCTGAAAATTATTATTTTCCTGACACAGAACAAATCACTCAAAATGGTCAAATATGCAGACAGAATATTTAAAATAATTTTACAGTACACAGAAATCACTAAACAGTAAAATTCTGCTAACTGTTAAAATTACTTATTTAATACATAGAAAGTTTAGGATGTTACAGCGGGTCCCAACAAGAAGGGACGTGTGCATGACATAGGCAACAACTTGTATATTGGTAATAACACCATGCAAGTTTCATCCTCCTCGGTTGCGAGTCCTTCCCGCTCTACACCGTTGACACAGGACATATCTGAAGCTGTAAATATAGCAATGACTGCAGCGATGACTTCGTTTGTCCAGAGTCAACTTGTCCCTATGTTGGTGCCCCTCCAATCGTTCTTATCTACGATCTGATCAACAAATGTTGCTTCACAAGCACCATCGCAAGGTTTAGTTGGGGAGGGTCGAAAGGAAGAGGAAGATGAAGACGAAGCCAACTTAGACTGATTGCCATTTTTTATTCTTTTTGTCTATATTTGTATAATAACTTTCAACTATATTGGATTAATTATTTGTATAATAACTTTCAACTATATTATTGGATTATTTTGTACAAATTTTTTGTTGTAGCAGTTTACAATTATTGGATTGTTTGTTGTTGCTGTTGTTGGATTTCTGTTTGCTGGATTATTTGCTGCAGTTTGATATGCAGGTTTTGGGAAAGTAATAATATATATAGGTTATTAAAATAAACTTGATTACCGAGGGATTAGCGACATAATAGGGAAATCACATGGGTAATTAGCGAGAGAATAGCGACGTAATAGCGATGGAATCACACGGGTAATTAGCGAGGGAATAGCGAGGGAATCAATTAGCGACGGCTTAGCGAAGTAATAGCGAGGGAATAGTTAGCGAGAGAATAGTGAGGGAATCGCACAGGTAGTTAGAGAGGGATTAGCGAGGGAATCACACAGGTAGTTAGAGAGGGAATAGCGAGGGAAATTGGTTAACATGATACAAAATTGGTATATCGTACAGCGACAGAATTTCCCTCTCTATTTTGCGAGGGAATGATGGCTTATATTTGCCGCATATTAGCGACGGATTAGAGACGAATTAGCGAGGAAAATAAATTTTATAGAGACAGAATGGAGAGGGAATGCATTCCCTCGCTAATTAGTGATGAAAAAAGTGACTAATTTATCCCTCGCTAGTCCGTCACTAGTCCCTCGCAAACTTTATTTGCGACAGACTAGCAAGGGAATAGTGAGGTAAATTTTCTTTTCTAATTTGTTGAATTCTTGTAGTGCAGTAAAATCTTACATAAAATATAAAATTATATTGAAACATATTTATAACTATATAATATATAATTGAAGGTTCAAACTAAAGAAATTTATGTCATATGTTGTTTTTTAAGGCACTCTAATTTTTTTTTTAATTTTATAAGACTTTCTTCTAATATATAGTAAGATTTTTTAAAGTTAAAATTTGAAAAACACAAATATTAGTAAACAAATAAAATAAAATTGTGGAAATATGTTTGCCCCAATGATTTAATAAGTTAAGTTTTGATGATGACAAATACAAAACAAAAAGAATGATGCTTATGCTTAATAGATGTGCTTTATAGATAACAAATGCATCACAAAAGAATATTGATCATGTTACATACATGTGCTTAATGAGATATATTGTATCATATATGATTATGTACTTTATCTAGTTATATTTCACTTAATAATCATGCAATGAGATATATGTAACATTCATCATATAATATATCCAATAATATTTTATATGAGTTACAAATGAATTAATATTGGATATCTCTATGAAAGTCTTATATGCATGTTAGACTAACTAGAGTTATACATTTATGAATCATGCATATGAAGATATTGAGTTATGAATTTGGACTAACTATGTTTGGTTAAGTGAGCAATACTTTGTAGGATAGTCCAAGTACCAATAGTGAGCATTGCAACAAGAAAGCAAAAGATCACAACTATGCTCAACTCAAGGAGAATGAAAATTATAAAGGTGTTCCAAGCATTTGCAAGCTTTGAAGAGAATGAATTTTTGGAAGCTTGGATTACATCAAGAAGTGATGGTGGCAAAAGATCTAGTCCAACATCTCCAAAAATAGCTTATAAGACTTAGATCTTGTGTAAAGGTAAATGGGATTCACACTAAGCTCAAAATATATTTTAACATCTTTAAAAATGTTTCTAAAATGTTTAAATGCCCAACAAACTATTTTTGGAAAGCTAGTCATGATGGTAGATCATTTCTATGAAAAATAGCAAAGTTTGTGTTTTGTAAAACTGACCTTTGGTTACTCTTTTGATCATATCTTTTAAAATACTTTGAGTTTTGCTCTAAAACTTGTCTCATATGAAAATAAACTCAAAGATCTTTCCAATGAGTGGTCATTTGCTTAAAACAGATAAGAAACGAAGAAGTTATGACCATTTAAAGTCAGTTTTCAAAACTAGAGTGATTTATTCGAATAACACATGTGTTATTCGAATAACACAAGATTTATTCGAATAACAGAGTTCTTATTCGAATAACACACCCGAGAAAACGTCCAGAACATGTTTTTTGAAGATTTATTCGAATAATCAAAGTGTTATTCAAATAACACAAGCCTTATTCGAATAACAAATGTGTTATTCGAATAACACAACTTAGAAAACGTCCAGAACGTGTTTTTGAAGATTTATTCGAATAACATAACGTGTTATTCGAATAACCAAAGCCTTATTCGAATAACAAGTTTCAGAAAACACTTCCTGGTGTGCTATAACTGGATTTATTCGAATAACACATGTGTTATTCGAATAACACAATATTTATTCGAATAACAGAGTTCTTATTCGAATAACACTTGATCAGAAACGTTCCCAACGGTCATAAAACGGCTAGTTTTCATAATAATTCATTTCCAATCTTTACCCAACGACTCTAAATATTAATGGGCTATAAATATAAGTGTTTGGGCATCAAAGAAAAGTTGGAGAACAATATGAAAATTACTCTTGAGCATTAAATTTGTTTTTCACTCTATATTTCTCCAAAACTCTATTTTGAGCCATAAGTGTGTGAATCCTTGATACCCATAGTGCTTCAATTTGTACTATCCACTCTTGAGAGAGTTTCTATCAATTCTACCTTTGTATAAACTGTAAAAGAGAGGGTGAGGTATCCCTCAACATTGTAAGGGTGAGGTATCCCTTGGAAATAGAGACTCAAACACAAAGGGTGAGGTATCCCAAGGTGTGTTGAGTGCTCAAATTTGTAAAGGTCATCAAGCACCCATAAAGCTTGAAGAATTGGAGGCTCTAGCACAAGGGTAAGGTATCCCAAGGTGTGAGGAGTGCTTTTATTTGTACAAAGGTTTTCCTAGCACCCGTGAAGTCTAGGAGATAGTGCAGAAAATCTCAAGTTAAGCTTGGGGACTGGATGTAGGCCACAAGTGGTTGGTGGTTGAACCAGGATAAATCCTAGTGTTTGCTATTCTCAACTCTATCTCTTTATATTTGTGCTCTTAACTATATATGCTTGAGTTAAATTTGATACCTAGCTTATTTGCATGATTTATCCCATAACCCAAGTTATATTTGAGTAATCCTTAATAATTGTGCATTTGCTATGCATGTTCCACTGCACCTATTAATTGAGTTATTCAAATTGCATAATTTGATAAAGTTGCATTAAAATTTATAATTACCCAATTCACCCCCCCTCTTGGGTAATGGTTGCCATGACTAACAAGTGGTATCAGAGCTTCGTGCTCTGGTGAAAGCTTAACCGCTTAGAGTTAAAGATCCTTGTGTGTTTGGCAACTATTAAAAGCTTTTCAAAATGAATGGTTTTGAAATTAATAAACCACCATTCTTTGATGGTGTGAATTTCGTTTATTGGAAAGTTAGAATGAAAATTTATATGCAATCTATTGATCTTGATTTATGGGATATTGTGCTTGATAGATTTTCTTGCAAATCAAAACAAACTTGGAATGCCTATGATAAGATATATTTTTCCTTGAACATTAGTGTAATGCAAATATTGAGAAATAGTTTAAATGATTATGCTTATGCTAAAATTAAAAGTTGCTCAAGTGCTAAAGATATATGGGATGCTCTTGATGTTATTTATCTTGCTAATAATGATTTTTTGCATAAAGTTATACATAGAGAGCAAGAAGAGCAAAAGTCATTGAAGGAATTTTGTTGTGAAAAATATCATCAAAATGATACTCAATTTGAAGAGGTGGCAAAGCAAAATCAAATGGTATATACTCTTGAAGCTTTGATGCACAACAATGAGGAAGATGATGATTCCCTTAAAAAGGACTTTGAGGTAAATGATGCTAAATCATATTATAGTCCTTCCTATGATGAGTTACAATGTGCATATGATGGATTATATGATGGTTTGTCAAATTTAGAAAATAAAAATTTATCTTGTTTGGAAAACATTTCCTCCATTAAAAATAAAATTGAGATTTTGAAAAATGAATATGCTTTTCTTGATGAGGAAATGCCTTTAAAATATGAAACCTCAACTTCTTGTGAAAAATACATTGATTTAGAAAATCAAGTTGAGAACTTATATTGTGAATTTGCCAAAGTTAATGATTCTAATTGCTTACATTCCATGATTGTTAATAAGAATGAAATTAATGTTATTACACATGGAAATTCAAGTAAGGCTTGTGGCAAAAATAACACAGAATGTAATAACAACCAAAGGCTCAAGTTTTTCAAAAATGATCTTCAAAGGACCAAGTCATCATTAAATTCACTTGTTTGTAATTTTTGTGGTCATCTGGGACATATTTCTCATTTGTGCAATTATAGAAGAAGTTCTTATATGAGAAATAACATGGTTTGGGTTCCTAAAAATCATAAAAGCACTAGTACTAACATTCAAGAACCCAAGATGAAGTGGATACCAAAATGTCCTCCTAGTGCTTCAATTATGCAGAAAATTTATCAAAAGGATGGACTAATTAGTCAAAGGAAAGAGGAATCATCAAGGAGAATACTTCCAAAGCCCAATGGTAGAAGCTTTGATCAAAGAAGGAAGATGACTCCAACCAAAGCTTCTCAAGTACAAAATGTGGAACTTGCAAAGTTCAAAACACCAAAAGAGAAGCAATGGGTAAATAAAAGAGTTTCCTTGATTACCAAGGCCAAGGTATCAAATGCTTTTACCTCTTATACACATTCACTTATAAAGTCAATGAATTGGAGGTATATTCCTTGTAGGCCTTAAGTGATTAATAGAATCATGTGCTCTTGGTAAAATCTGAATATTTTGTTTAGCATATGATTATGTTTATTGTTATTGTAGCATAACTCATTAATTTGTTATATATCTTGGTACATGAGATTCTACAATGCCTAAGTATACTTGCTATGTTTTGAATTGTCTATATATCATGAAAGCTAGCATGCTATTAGCTATGTGCTTAATGGTAATTGGTTATTTAATTTGTTTTGCTCAATTTACATATTATGAAAAATTGATCTTTATGTGCTTACTTGGCATGTTTGCTTAAATGAATCCCTTTGATCATTGGATAAGTTTTTGTTAATCTCTTGGACCTGCTACATGTGCTTACTACTGTGTTTATTCGATTAGAGGAATATTTTATTCAAATAACATTTTCCAGTAGCCACTAAAATCTACTCGTAAATGAATTTTATTCGAATAAACCAATTTTTATTCGAATAACAAAACACAATAGCTTTGGAATCTATTTTTCTGATTATCTTATTCGAATAAGGGAAACCGTTATTCGAATAAGACATGACAGAGGCTAAAAAGCTTTTCTTGTTATTCGAATAACAAGTTATGTTATTCGAATAAAGCCTTCCAGAGGATTTTAGAAAAATTGTATTATTCGAATAACACATTATGTTATTCGAATAAAGGGTGACAAAAACCCACGACCTTTGAGCTATTCCGTTGTTATTCGAATAACAACAATGTTATTCGAATAAAGCCTGATAGAAAGACATTTGTGGTTGCTATGTTATTCGAATAACAATATTTTTATTCGAATAAGGCTTGGCAGAAAGCTAAGTTTGGTTATTTCTGTTTTGCCTTATTATCATTGAATTGCTATTGAATATCAAATTGATGCTGAACTTAAATAAATATAATTAATGACTAACCTCTATGGATCCAAAATTGGTGGATACCAAAGAAAGTACTTTGAATTGTGTTGTAGGGTGACTATTAGCTCAAGCATGCATTGAAGTGAAGTGAAACTATGCTACTTGAGATTCAAAAATTTGATATAGTTCAAAGTTCTCCAAGAGTGATGAAAACATAAAAAGAATGGCATGGAGAACCACAACATTCTCAAGGGGTCTTGAGGCATAGAAGTTAGAGTCACCTACAAAAACTCAAATAGTTCACTTTTGGTGATATCAATCTCTTGTCCTCATTTATGCTTTAAATTGAATATCATGTGATATTTGGATAAGTAGAGAGTTATTTTTATGCTTTAACATGCTAGATATGCATATTAAAATTCACATACTCATAAGTCATTCTAATCTTTTCTCTTTGATGCCTAATTGTCTTACATACTCACTTGGAAATTGGAAAGTAAAATGTTATATGTCTTCTTGTTTGAAATTGCTTGATATATTTATATCTTGAAAACAAGAAGTAAATGATTCATTTTTGTGCCTTGAACTTGCCTTTGAACTTCAATATTTTTTAATGAAGTATATCTTGAAATGAATCACAAATGGTCTCAAAGTTATAGTTCCATGTTTTTTCAATTCTTTCATTACAATAAGGGACTTTTTGTACTTAGGCATGTGTGCAGACTAAAATTCCTTACTTGATATTACATGCCTAACATGATCATTGTTTGCCCCAAAATGCTTATATAAGTTTTGATGTTGATCATGTATTTCTTGATAAACTTGAATCATGCCTTAAAATGCTTAAATCATATTTTTGGATTCAAGTGCATATGACCTTCTTTTGGTCTTGTTAGAGCAAACATTGCATGGTTGATAATGTGATACATGTTTTACATTATATATCAATCTAAATTATGCTTGAATGAGATTCAATGATATTTGATGCTAACCTATGTTTTAGAGAACTTTTGAAATATAGTCATCAAATATTGAAATGTCAAGTATATGTGGATAAATGAGAAATGTTGAAGGAAAAGGAACATAAGGAGACTTTCTTCAAGTGCAATGGAATGAAATACTCAATGGAAGAAAGTATAAACTCAAAGGACCTATAAATGAAGAACATTCTAAAGGAGCATAACTTTCTATCTAACCCAATAAGTATCTCTATCCCTAAACTATTGTGATATTCTATATGCTATGGATTATATGATACTTGTTGATAAATTGATCTTAAAAGATTAGATGCTTTCCTTACATGAGAAGTATGCTTAGCATTGACAAAGTGCCTAATTGGACATTAAATTGCTAGTTCTGTCATTGCATATAGGGTGGATGATATTAGTTCTATACATGTTTTGATCCCTATAGCATATTTCATTAAGGTGAATATTTGATATATATGATTCTCTTGACCTATGGTTTCTTAATGGTATAACACTTATAAGAATTATGCTCTTTTTGAAAAGAATCTCTTGTTTAATTAAAAAGTTTTTTTAAAATCTCTTATCATATTTAAAAGAAACTTTTCAAGTTCCATATCTTTGAGAATCCTTTGAACTTGTCTTAAGACCTTAAAAGTATTATCATCTCCTAATTGTCTTGAAAATTTGGAAATCATTGGATATATACTATAAATGTAATACTCTCTTCATTGCTTTGAAATGTTTATTAAATCTTGAGAGAGTACTTAAGAAAGTTTCTAAATAAATTTTTTGAAATGTTCTATAGAGATCAATCTTCATACTTCAAAAGATAAGCCTTGTTTTTCAAAGTGTTTTATTTTCTCAAGGCTCTTGTTTAATAAGAAAGAGAGAAAATGTACTTTCAAATGTTCTTTTGACTTGGATTTGATCTCTCTCAAGGAATATGTGGTTTCAATATAAAATCCTTCTACCCTTCTAAAATGCTTTTGGAAATGTAATGTGTTATTATGAAATTCTTTTTGAAAGGGGGAGAAGTCTTAAAATGGTTTTTGATTAATTAATTAAGAATATATATCTTTACCTTACTTTTTGGTAATGTGCTTAGATGGTCTTGGCATGCATATATTATGCTTTATATCTTGATAATATGCATATTTTGAGGGGGAGCCTAGCTCTTAAATTGGTGCTTATATCTTTTGGCTTACATCCTTACTTGACATGAAGTGTTTTATTGTTAATACTATCAACATGTCAACAAAGATCATCATTCATTCTCTTTCCCTCTATCAAATGAAAGAAGGTAAACATTCTTAAACTTCATATCCTTTTGATTCTTTCATTGAGAAATGTTTGATATATGACAAGTTGTATGATATTTCATTTGAAAACCTTAATTCCGTGATCTTACATGAATATTTTGTATCTCTTATCAAGTGATATCAAGTGGTACTTATTTATCATGTGGTATGCAAGATATTGTATACTAGACATAATTTCTTAAGCGTGTTGCTATCATATGCTAAATGTTGAAGTACCAAAATATGACAAGTATTGCATGAATAATCTTTTATATCTTGAAAACATGCTTGTTTCATCTCTCTGTTCTTGAATCATGTGTAAAATTAAAAAAAATGGGAGATAGTTATGCTTTAAATAACTTAAAGAAGTTTTTTGATTTTGATGATCCTACTCTTTTTACAACATGAATTTTATCTATAAGGGGAGAGAAAATTATTATCTTTCCTTCCTAAGCCTTTTTGTTGATGTCAAATAGGGGGAGAGAAAATTGAAAAGAAAAATATGTTCTTGTACTTATTGTTTGATATACTTACATGAATATCTATTATTTTACATTATTCAACATATTTTTCTTTGGTGATTTGTCATCATCAAAAAGGGGGAGATTATGGAAATATGTTTGCCCCAATGATTTAATAAGTTAAGTTTTGATGATGACAAATACAAGACAAAAAGAATGATGCTTATGCTTAATAGATGTGCTTTATAGATAACAAATGCATCACAAAAGAATATTGATCATGTTACATAAATGTGCTTAATGAGATATATTGTATCATGTATGATTATGTACTTTATCTAGTTATATTTCACATAATAATCATGCAATGAGATATATGTAACATTCATCATATAATATATCCAATAATATTTTATATGAGTCACAAATGAATTAATATTGGATATCTCTATGAAAGTCTTATATGCATGTTAGACTAACTAGAGTTATACATTTATGAATCATGCATATGAAGATATTGAGTTATGAATTTGGACTAACTATGTTTGGTTAAGTGAGCAATACTTTGTAGGATAGTCCAAGTACCAAGAGTGAGCATTGCAACAAGAAAGCAAAAGATCACAACTATGCTCAACTCAAGGAGAATGAAAATTATAAAGGTGTTCCAAGCATTTGCAAGCTTTGAAGAGAATGAATTTTTGGAAGCTTGGATTACATCAAGAAGTGATGGTGGCAAAAGATCTAGTCCAACATCTCCAAAAATAGCTTATAAGACTTAGATTTTGTGTAAAGGTAAATGAGATTCACACTAAGCTCAAAATATGTTTTAACATCTTTAAAAATGTTTCTAAAATGTTTAAATGCCCAACAAACTATTTTTGGAAAGCTAGTCATGATGGTAGATCATTTCTATGAAAAATAGTAAAGTTTGTGTTTTGTAAAACTGACCTTTGGTTACTCTTTTGATCATATCTTTTCAAATACTTTGAGTTTTGCTCTAAAACTTGTCTCATATGAAAATAGACTCAAAGATCTTTCCAATGAGTGGTCATTCGCTTAAAACAGATAAGAAACGAAGAAGTTATGACCATTTAAAGTCAGTTTTCAAAACTAGAGTGATTTATTCGAATAACACATGTGTTATTCGAATAACACAAGATTTATTCGAATAACAGAGTTCTTATTCGAATAACACACCCGAGAAAACGTCCAGAACATGTTTTTTGAAGATTTATTCGAATAATCAAAGTGTTATTCAAATAACACAAGCCTTATTCGAATAACAAATGTGTTATTCGAATAACACAACTTAGAAAACGTCCAGAACGTGTTTTTGAAGATTTATTCGAATAACATAACGTGTTATTCGAATAACCAAAGCCTTATTCGAATAACAAGTTTCAGAAAACACTTCCTAGTGTGCTATAACTGGATTTATTCGAATAACACATGTGTTATTCGAATAACACAATATTTATTCGAATAACAGAGTTCTTATTCGAATAACACTTGATCAGAAACGTTCCCAACGGTCATAAAACGACTAGTTTTCATAATAATTCATTTTCAATCTTTACCCAACGACTCTAAATATTAATGGGCTATAAATATAAGTGTTTGGGCATCAAAGAAAAGTTGGAGAATAATATGAAAATTACTCTTGAGCATTAAATTCGTTTTTCACTCTATATTTCTCCAAAACTCTGTTTTGAGCCATAAGTGTGTGAATCCTTGATACCCATAGTGCTTCAATTTGTACTATCCACTCTTGAGAGAGTTTCTATCAATTCTACCTTTGTATAAACTGTAAAAGAGAGGGCGATGTATCCCTCAACATTGTAAGGGTGAGGTATCCCTTGGAAATAGAGACTCAAACACAAAGGGTGAGGTATCCCAAGGTGTGTTGAGTGCTCAAATTTGTAAAGGTCATCAAGCACCCGTAAAGCTTGAAGAATTAGAGGCTCTAGCACAAGGGTAAGGTATCCCAAGGTGTGAGGAGTGCTCTTATTTGTATAAAGGTTTTCTTAGCACCCGTGAAGTCTAGGAGATAGTGAAGAAAATTTCAAGTTAAGCTTGGAGACTGGATGTAGGCCACAAGTGGTTGGTGGCTGAACCAGGATAAATCCTAGTGTTTGCTATTCTCAACTCTATCTCTTTATATTTGTGCTCTTAACTATATATGCTTGTGTTAAATTTGATACCTAGCTTATTTGCATGATTTATCCCATAACCCAAGTTATATTTGAGTAATCCTTAATAATTGTGCATTTGCTATGCATGTTCCGCTGCACCTATTAATTGAGTTATTCAAATTGCATAATTTGATAAAGTTACATTAAAATTTATAATTACCCAATTCACCCCCCTCTTGGGTAATGGTTGCCATGAATAACAAAAATAATAAATTGACTAAAATTATAAATGATAATTCAATTTGATTGCAATCATGTAATAATTTTATAAAAAACAATAAAAGACAATTAACATTAATCAAAGCTCTTTTATAGCAAAATTAATTAATTAATTGACTATTTGTCTGAAGACAATTGACACCAATAAATTAATTAATTGAATAAAAAGTTAATTCCATTTTTATTCTACAAGTTTTTTTTTAATATTATGCAAATATTTAGCAAATGCAAATCATTGCATAGTAAATAACATTTTCTATTAATTAGAGTGAAATACTTGGTTGGCATAAGTTTTTTAGGTTTTTTTTTTTTTCTTTTCATGTACTATATAAATAATTTTTGTGATTTATTTTAGAATTGTGTAATTGTTCCTTTAATTATGGTGTCTCTTCTGAATATATCTGGAAGTAAATTACTCTAGTTTCAATTCTTTTTTTATATTACTTTTTATAACATGCTTTTTTAGAAACATTTCTCTTATATTTTTTCATCTCCTCCTGCTATTTTATCTATTTTTATATTGTAGATTTTAAATATGAAATATGACAATGTTCAATATGTCAATTCCTATTCAGTCTCATATTATTATGGTGAAAAACAATTGTATGATTAAGAGTCAATAAGAGTCATTGCATTTTTAAATAGAACTAATTGTATAAATAGGTTTTCATTTTTTTCATTATATATACACATTTAATATATAAAGGTCTTTGGTGTTTCATTTTAAAAGTCGTGTATTTTTAATTATGCAAATATTTAGTAAAATGTTATGTACGCAATTAGGTTGCTATTCAATCATGATATTTTGAAAGTGATAAAATTCAAAAGAAAGTAAGTTGTCTATTGTTCTTTTCATTTTAATTTTATATATTTATAGCATACGATGTTAAAAACTTAACATGAAATTATATTGATATATATAGAGAAAAACTTTATAAGAAAGCTTAATAAAATTTATTGAAATGTAATTTATTAACAAAAAATTAAATTAACTAATTATATATCAGCATGACTATTCAAACTCTAATATGCTTATTTACACTTCCACTTTTTTAATAAAAAAATTAACTTTTTAAAAACTTTAAGAGATGGTAAATTTTAAAATTATAATAAAAAATAAAAAGTATAAAGTATGAGTAAACATATTGGAGTACCAATGGTCACATACATTATATATATTTAGAATAATTATTTATTTGGAAAATAATTTTATAATACTTTTTATTCACTAAGACTATTATGTTTATTTTTTATATAATATATTCTATTATTGATATCAATGTAGTATAAATGAGCTAATAATTTTTTAACCATATTTTCAATAACTATGTAAATAAAATTTCTATTAATTATTTCACACTTTTTTTTTTGCTGTATCTTACACACATATAAAATTCAAACTAATTATTTCATGCAACACATGAGTACAAAATGTTAATATATATACATGCAAAATAATAATAATAAGTGAAATAACCTTAAAATCATAAATAATATTTAATTAAACCTAATTAAAAATGTATACAAAAGTCACAATCCAAATTAAAGGTACAACTTATAATATAAAAGTCAAAAAATGATTTTGAAAACACATAAAATTAAAATAAAACAGCCCAACTTAAGTAATAAAGACCCACCCAAATCGATGAAGCACCCACCAAACCACAAGTCCACAACTCAGACACAGGCCAGCTCTGTCCAAAAAAGGGAAAAAAGACACAAGGTGGCACCTTGATGAAGACCCACACAGCACCACCCAGACTGAGCAACTCAGTCTTATAAAGGGTACACCAGCGTAGAATCGCAACACCACTAATGCTAGGGAACAAAAAGTCAGATCGAAGGGCAACAACTTAAAATCTCAAAATGAAGGGCAACAAAGATGGGGAATCAACGCAGAGATAGGGAAACAGCTGAAAAGATGTTTGGCGCTCGGGTTCTTTAATTTTTCAAGAGTGGACTTTGGTTTTTTTTTCTTAGACCTGCGACAAAAAATGGTGGCTCGGCTAGCACGGCGAGATAATCTGATCCCACTATTTCTACAAGCAAACTCGTCAATCCTAGGCCGACCCCACCCAACCGAGTTCTAGCCTATAATCGGGATTGGAAACTTCAACAAAGATCGTGAATTTGTGCGATCTTATGAGGTGGCTCTCGATTTTAACAACTTAATTGGTAGGCACTAGGCACCTCTATGATGAAACAGCGGACCAATTTAAATGACCATTTAATTCATATAGCTGGTCATCCTAAGAGTTTGGAATCAGCTATTGTCATATTGTGGCGGATTTGGAAGAAAGAAACTGTAGAAGGTTATTGAGAATCAAACTTGGAAAGCTCAACAATCAATAAAAATAAATAAATACTGATCATTGGGAGGATATCGTGAATTGTAACTAGTGGTTTTTTTTTTATCAGCAAAGAAGAATATTATTAATAACAAAGGAGTATAATAAATATTTCAAATCACAAAAGAGTCAAATACAAGACATTAGACAGAAAAACAACATAAAATTGGATTTAAACACCAATTTGAAAAAAATTTTCCTGAACTTATACCCTCCCTGTAAATGAATTAATTCCATGAGATAATTTTCACCTGCATCAATAATGCATTGAAATCTTCACAGTCCTTCTAGAAAATAATTCTATTTCTAGCAAGTCAAAGTGCCCAAACAACAGCGCACTAAATAAGATGAGACAACTTCCAGCATGCTTGCTCTTAATAGGAATCCTATGTGCCAAGAAGTTCCCCACCACATTATCAAGCCACACACCAGAAATGCCCAACCAATTAAAAATTGATCGCCAAAAATTATAAGAAACCACACAAGAACAAAATAAATGATCCATCGTCTCCACATGTTGGAAGCAGAAAACATAGCAATCATTATGGGAAGCAGAGATAATACCTCGGTGTATCAAAGCCTCCCTAGTAGGAAGTGTTATATATTTAAAGAGGTGACAATGCAACAAAACACGATCAAAGGAATAGCCTGAGGCGTGTAGGAAGACACTGTCCTCAAGGATTTTATCGCACGGGTGTGCGAATCCTCCAGGATTCAACAGGCTCGTCCCAGTGGAGACCGAGGTAGCAGAACAGCAGAGAAATTTTTTTTTTAGTGTAGTTAACCCAGGAAGAGAAAGCTATGTAGCAGAAGAGGTAGAGAATTCATATATAAAACCTATTTTGTGTTAATCTGTTATAAAGGCATTCGAAATTTTGAACGTGGCCTCTGAAACATTTGAACGTGGCCAGATAGTGGAGAAAAAGATTTGAGACCAAGTCAGAAAAACTGAACCAAAATTAGGCATTTTCAGATAAGGTTTCTAGAAAACTTAATTTATTAAAACAAAATAACTACGGTAAATAAAACCAGAGCAAAACTGTGAGGCCTCATTTTCGTGCGCGCAGGGGGGGCAAATCGGATGATTTGCACTGACATGGCCCAAACGAGGCCCAACATTGTGCGTGCGAACCCATTTCTCTCACAAGCTTTTCTAACAAGCCCAAAACATAAGATACCTTATAAACTCTTTAAAACTTTGAATACCAAGTAAGGTGAGACATAGACTTTTGAAATATCATAACTAAAACTATAACAACAATAATCCCCCACATATTTCAAAAGTTTAAAGAAATATTTAAGAAAATTTTAAAACACGATTTTTCCTGGGTTAACACCATGGGTGTAAATGCATCGAATCTGGTGTCTTTTGGACTATGAACCAGACCTAGACGGATGAGACATAACATACAGTGAGTTAATGAAGTAAACTTCTATGAACCAAAAATACTTTGTGTACATTAGAGGTCTACCAGTCACACTACACCCCCAAAATTCTCGCTGTTGTCGCTGTGTTGCGCTAATAGGCCATGCTCGTGCCTGGTAATTCATGAGTGTTCTAGAGATATGCCATAATCTCATACAAGTGGCTCCACTTGACACTCATATAGGTGATTTCATCAAGTGTATGCTGCAAATCATACACTACCCATAAGGGATATGAAAATCATTAAAAGCTTTTAAGCTTATCCTCTCAATAATGCAGTGTAGCACATCTCACACCATAGGAAGGGACAAAAATATTAGTGCTAGCAGAACTAACAAGTGACTTGTTTTAACCCATATGAACCTTCTTTATGGGATCTCAAATCACAAAGGTTGGGTTACCATCACTATTAATTTCAAATTGGCTTAAGTTTCATTCCCCTCGATGTTTCATATATTGGTTTCTTCCCAAAAGGCTTTGTCAGAGGATCGGTCAAGTTCGCTTCTGACTTCACATAATCAATTGATATTGTTCCATCTTTTAGCAGCTACTTTACCACATTATGCCTCAATTGTATATGTCTATTTTTACCATTGAAGGTCTTATTCTTTGCAATGGCTATTGCCGCTTGACAATCACAATGCATTGACATTGACGTTGTTGGTTTTATTCCTAAAGGAATATTTGCCAAGAAGTTTTTTAACCACTCAGCCTCACTACCAGCCAACTCCAGAGCTACAAACTTTGACTCCATAGTGGATTTTACAATTATAGTTTGTTTGGCTGATCTCCAAGTAACCGCTCCACCACCAAGTGTGAATACATAACCACTAGTGGATTTTGTCTCATCTGAATATGAGATCCAGTTAGCATCACTATATCCTTCTAATACAACGGGAAATCCACTATACACTATACCATAGTTCATGGTACCTCTCAAATATCTCATGAGTCTGACAAGTGCAGCCCAGTGATCCTGATTTGGACTTTGAGTATATCGACTCAATCTCCCCACAACATATGCTATGTCTGGTATCGAAAAATTCATTAAATGTAATAAACTTCTAATAATTTAGGCATACTCAGATTGAGCAATAGAATCACCTCTATTCTTTTTTTAATTGAGAGTTAGAATCATAAGGGGTACTCATTGGTTTCGAGTCATAATGACCAAACTTTCTAAGAAGTTTCTCTACATAATGTTCTTGGTATAGTGTTATACTATCACCCTTCCTTATGATATTGACTCCTAGTATTACACTTGCTTCACCCATGTCCTTCATATCAAACTTAGATGCGAGAAAAGATTTTGTTCTTATCACAATATAATTACAAGTACCAAAGATAAGCATGTCATCCACATATAAACATATGATTACATATTCACCATTCATTAATTTAGTGTAAACACATTTATCAACTTCAATAGAAGCAAAACCATCATCAATCAATATTTGATTAAATTTTTCATGCCATTGTTTTGGTTCTTCTTTCAAACCATATAAGGATTTGAGAAGTTTACAAACTTTATTTTCTTGACCACGAATTACACATCCTTCAAGTTGTGTCATATAAATTTTTTCTTCTAAATCACCATTTAAGAAAGTAGTTTTAACATCCATTTGGTGAATAAAAAGTTTATAAATTGAAGCCAATGCTATCAAAATCCGAATTGAAGAAATTCTGGTCACAGGAGCAAAGGTATCAAAATAATCAATATTTTGTTTTTGAGTAAAACCTTTTGCTACTAATCTAACTTTATATTTTTCAATCAAACCATCAAGATTATATTTTCTTTTAAAAATCCATTTGCAACCAATAGGTTTTGTTCCAGGAGGTAAGTCAACTAAAGTCCAAGTGTTGCATTTTGAAATAGAATCAATTTCAGTTTTAATAGCTTCTTTCCAAAAT
Organism: Ormosia semicastrata; assembly: GCA_029884595.1. Lineage (NCBI taxonomy): Eukaryota > Viridiplantae > Streptophyta > Magnoliopsida > Fabales > Fabaceae > Ormosia > Ormosia semicastrata. The sequence goes on along the minus strand of JAQQTO010000046.1, from coordinate 17,603,785 downwards.
TGAGTATCAGAAGATAAAATAGCTTCAGAAAACGACAAAGAGTCATTTTCAACGAGATAAGTATAAAAATTATTTCCAAAAGATGTCACTTTTCTTTGTCTTTTACTCCTTCTCAAATCCTCATATGAGTTTTCGCTAATTTCCTGAAGAAATATTTTCTAAAGAAATATTTTCTAAAGATTGTTTATTTCCAGATTTCAAAAGAAATATATGCTCTAAAAATTCAACATTTTTAGTCTCCATTATTGTATTATGATCAAGCACATCGCTTCGCAAAACAAAGAACCTATAAGCTGCACTACGATCAGCGTAACCAATAAATATACAATCAGAAGTTTTGGTTCCTATTTTTTTTCTTAGGATCAGGAAGCATTACTTTAGCTAAACACCCCCACACTTTTAAATATTTTAAATTAGGCATATAACCTTTCCATAATTCATAGAGTGTTTTACTAGTTTTTTTATGAGGTATCCTATTTTGTAAAAAACATGCAGTTAATAAGGCTTCTCCCCAAAAGTTATCAAGTGCTGAGGAACTAATTAGCATTGCATTCATCATTTTTTTTAATGTTCTATTTTTTCTTTCAGCTACACCATTAGATTCAAGTGAATAAGGGGGAGTTACTTCATGTATTATGCATTCTTTTTCACAAAATTCATTAAATAAGATATATTCACCACCCTTATCGGATCTAACCCTTTTAATTTTCCTATTGATTTTCTACTTCTGCCTTATAGGAAACAAACATTTCAAAAGCTTCATCTTTATTTCTAATTAAATAAACCTTAGTGTATCTAGAAAAATCATCTATAAAGGTCACATAATATTTTTTACCACCTCTAGTCATTGTATTTTTTAAATCTCCTAGATCGGTATGAATTAAACTAAGTAATTCATATTCACGTTGTTGTACTGAAAGACAAGATTTTTTAGTTAACTTAGATTCAATACAAATATCACATTTATTTAAGCATACACCACTAGTCGCAGAAATTAAACCAAGACATCGCATTTTCTTAATATAAGAAATATTAACATGTCCTAATCTAGCATGACACATATCAATGGAATCAATCAAGTAAGCAGAAGAAGATGCAATTTTATTAATAATTTCAGAAATACTGAGTACAAAAAGTCCTTGATCACTATAGTCATTTCCCACAAAGACATTATTTTTTGTCATTACTATCTTGTCAGATTCGAATGACACTTTAATCTCAGCTTTTCCCAACAGTGATACAAAAATCAAATTGGCTCTAATATTAGGCACATGGAGTACATCATTCAAAGCCAAGGTTTTCCCATATGTGAGCTTTAGAAGAACTTTCCCTTTTTCTGAAACTTTAACAGTTCGAGAATCTCTAAGATACATAAGTTCTTCATCATCCCCTACAGAAGTGTAGGAGGTAAAAGCATCTTTATTCGCACAAATATGCCTGGTAGCACTAGAGTCTACCACCCATCTGTTCACACTGGTCACAATGTTAATTTGAGAAATGACCGCAGCCACAATATCATCTCATTCCGCCAAAGTTGCCTTTAGCTTAGGAGGATTGTCGTTTCTCACTCTATGCCTGCATTGAGGAGCATGATGACCTGACTTTCCACAAACATAGCAAGCACTTTTCCTTTTGAAAGTATGATTAGTAACTCTAGGAAAGTGATCAGAAGACTTTTTGTTATTGTCATACCTTTTTTTCGGTGATTTATTTTGAACCAGATTTGCTCGAGAAGCCAAAGCCTTCGCCCTTGCAGCCTGACACTCTCTTTGGTTGGTGTCTTCAATGATAATGTGCGTGATCAGATTCGAGGGTGACAGTTGCTTGTGCTTGTGCTTCAGCTGTTGCTTGTAGTCCTTCCACGATGGAGGCAGCTTCTCGATGAGGAGTCCAACAACAAATTCGTCTGGGAAGGTGATGTTTTCGGCATTGAAATCCTCCAACAGCTTATGGTATTCATTGATCTGAACTTTGATATCTTTGTCTTCGGTTATCTCCCAGTGGTAATAGTTGCCAATGACAAATTTCTGCTTCCCGACATCTTCAGCGGTGTACTTTATGGTCATAGAGTCCCATATCTCCTTCGCATCATTGTAAAAACAATACACATCGAACAAATCGTTAGAAAGTGTGCTAATAATTGTGTGACGACATATCTTGTTTGCATGTGTCCAATCCTGAATCAATTTTGGATTGGCTGTTGACGGCAGTCTGGGTTCAGTAAGTGCGGATGCGACTCCGTGCATGTCAAGGATGATGTGAACACATTTCTGCCACCTTCTGAAGTTTTGGCCATCGAAAAGCTCTATTTTCGAGATATCTGAAAATGGCTTTGCGTAGGTGACTAGAGCTGGAGGCGACGAAAGAACAGCCTCATCGTTGTTGGGAGCGGGAGCCTAGTTGTCAGCATTGTTGTCAGCCATGATTTATAAAATCCTTGAGATTGTTATATATTTAAAGAGGTGACAACGCGCAAGGGGGGCAAATCAGATGATTTGCACTGACATGGCCCAAACGAGGCCCAACATTGTGCGTGCGAACCCATTCCTCTCACAAGCTTTTCTAACAAGCCCAAAACACAAGATACCTTATAAACTCTTTAAAATTTTGAATACCAAGTAAGGTGTGATATAGACTTTTGAAATATTATAACTAAAGCTAAAACAACAACAGGAAGTCGATTCTGTAATAAGCATCATACAAATACAGCTACCTTTGATGGAACAACAGCTCTCCATATTCTTCTAAAGGCCATAGAAATATTTTGATTCAAACCATCATCCTCATAATCACTTTGAAGCAAACTAAGATAAGCCGATTTTGTACAAAAAACACCCGAAGAATTAGGCAACCAAATCCACCTATCTGTCTAGATTTTGTAACTAGTGGTCTTTGAACCCATTGAAGTTATATGCGTTTTTCTCATCTTTACGTGAATGGCTAGGGTTTCCCTATCTCTCTCTTTGGAGTTGTTAGCGATAAATTTATTTGCTTTTGAAAAAAAAAATAATAATAATATAGCTTGAACCCATTTTAATTGGTACATCTGATGTATAGTTTTTTAAATTTTATAACGTGAATTATATTCTTATTTTTTAATTTGTTTACAAATTAAAATAGAAAACATGCATACATTATATCAGCAACACATTAATACAAATAATACATAATTGTTAAGTTTTCATTTTTGCATAGATAATTTGACTGGAAACCCTGTAGCTTTCAAACTAGGAAGTGATTTCTTGGTGAAGGTAGGACTTGATCCTTGGTCCTTGCAATCAAGTGTAAAAGATTTTATTAGCTGAGTTAACTAACACATTTTATATTTAGTAGATTTTTTAGTTATTATACAATCACTAGCTAATAATTATTTGATAGTTAATTATGGGCAATGACTTCTTTATGATCGGATGGAGCCATGGCTCCTAAAAATTCTAAAAACCCTTAAAATTTCTCTCACCTCACCTTCAAATAGGAGCTAACTTTTTTCTTTTTTTTCTGTTTTGCTGTCATGGGAAGTGGGAACTCTGTTTTGGTGTGCGAAAACAAGGGGTGTGGTGTTTGGTTTTGCCTGTTTGGATTTTGGGGGAGTATAATTTGTTTGAACTTCTTGTTGCATGAATTGTGAGCTGCTTAGGTGACCTGGATTTATGTAGATTGATCATTTGAGTTTAGGCCTTTCATTGGAGCTTGGTGTGTGTTATCTTTGTTTGGTTCTATATGAAGAGAATGAAGAGAATTAAGGAAGTAAACTAATGGTGATTGTTAGATTCTTTGGCAATGAGAGATTCTATAGTTGCGTCTGAGTTAGCATTTTGGGGAAATAATTTGGTGGCTATAGACACTTCTTTAAGCATGAGACATGACTTATGACTATAGTCATTTGACTCCTTGTAACTTTCTCTTCAAGCTCTACCACTTGATATGGGTACCAATTTATACCCATAAATAAAGATTTACCAAAGCCATATCTCCATTAGTATATGAAATATTTCACATATATCCCGTTTGCTGTTTGAAATTGAACTCATCAAATTTTAAAATTCATGTTTAGTATGTGTTCCGGGTACTGACCGAACCTAGATCACTTAGAGGATGACCCTATTCTTGTTTCCGAACGGGTGTGTCAAGATATCTAAGAAACCAGGCTAGTCAGTTAGCACTAGGATCGTATGACAAGTTTACAGTAAATAGTATGTATCAGGCTAAAAGAATGGAACATGCCTGGCTTAAGTCGCCAGGCCGGCTTATATAGATATTCCGAATCCCGATCACCGATCAATCCGAACTCCAGCCGTTTAAGACATTCAAAGTCCGAACGTTGGGATTCAGTTACAATCTATTCCCTAAATGCCAGGTTTATAGTCGTTGGTTACTCACTTAAGTCGGTAAGTTACTGTTACCACTATTTGCCCGTTATTCATAGGTCCGATATATGCCTAAGTATGGAAGTCGGGCCGGATTCTGCCAAGTCTGCTATTATGTTGGGCATTACTATATCGGGCCTACTTTATCAGACCCAGAATGGTCCACAGCCCCCTAGCTCGACCATATAGAAGATATGAGCCGAGCTACAAGAGACCGATTTAAAAGAATACTGAATGGTCCATAGCCCCCTAGATCAGTCATATAGAAATATATGTACCAAGCTATCAAAGACCGGTTTAAACGAAGAATGGTATACAGCCCAATAGGTAGGTCGTATAGAAAGGACGATACCGAGATATAAGAGACCCGATCAAAAATGCCATTTTGATCGATTATTAGAAACCAAAAAGACCAACTTAGCTTCCTGCAATCCTACTTTGCTCAGGTACATTAGGACTCGTTGTTCAAGATGCCTCGTGTAACCCGTAGTTGTTCCTGGGGTGAAAAGACGTGGGCCACGTGTCATTCATCTATTACTTAAGTGTCAGTTTCATTATTGCACCATTAAAGCAACTGTACCAGTAACCACCATGCAACTGTTGATCTTCGCTGAAACGGCCTTCCAACCATTGATTTTGGCTAGTATCGATCCTGGGCGCAAGATTCATCTGACGGGTGGAAATACAACTTTTCGTTTTCCTTGACTTTATTACCCTTGATTTGTGGCGGCCTAAACATTATTTAAAAAAGCCCTTCTTCCATTTTCTTCTCATTACTCTTTCAAGTCCAACCGTTAGCTTCTTCCCAAAAAACACTCCACGTTTCATCTTCCTCTGTATTGCTTCATTTTCCAGAAAATTTTCATTGTTGTGCCTTCCTACATTCGCTCATCAAGCGTATTTAATCAAGTTCCTGGGCCCTTCACTATTTCCTCAAAAAGTTCCACTGCCACGAAGCTTTCGGATTTCGTCTTCCAGAAACAGGTACTTCTCTCACCTTTCCCTTTCCATCTCTGTAAATTGCCTCAATTTAGGATTTAGGACCATAAGTAGTAACATGTCCGTTAGAAGCGATAGTAGTGGTAGCGAATCTGTAGAGATTCTGGGTGAATCTCCGGTGGCCGTTTCTAGTCAACATACAACGGGCCCACCCACTGTCAAAGGAAAAGACACAGCCGACGAAGGAACGCCCGATCTTGAAGGTCGGACGTCACCTCCAAGATCGGAGGAGGAATACAACTGGGTTAAATCCGCTGTTAAAAATTACTGCTCGGATTTTAATTCGGCCGAAAGCATACACATCCTCCGAAGATGTATAGTGATGGCATCTAATGGAGACGAGACCAAATTCGTGTGCCGACATTGCCGACCTGAAGAGAGGATTTTTATGTCTCCAGGAAAGAATGATGACTTAGGATGGATTTATGTATATGAAACCTTTTTTACCCGCCTCGGACTCCGTCTACCCTTCTCGGATTTTCAATGTAAAATCCTGACTAAGTTAAATGTCGCGCCTACCCAACTCCATCCAAATAGCTGGGCATTTGTTAAAGCTTTCGAAGTACTACTTCAGTTTATAGGTCGGGAACCAAGTATTGGCGTGTTCTTTTCCCTTTTTCAATGCAAATGGGTCGGTAAAGGGGGTTGGGTATCAATTAACAGTCATTCCCGTAGAAGATTATTTTCTGCTTTAGACTCGTCGTACAAGAATTTTAAAAATAAATTTTTTCGGGTGAGTTCTGCTCCGACCGATCTCTCATTCTTCTTGGACGAATATGGGATAGAAAAATTCTCCTTATACTAGCGTGCCGACCCGACTTCCATACTGGGTATAGAGTATAGAAAGTTACCACCCGAAGACCGAATATTGGTCGACTTGTTGGAAGAAGCTTCAGTGCTGGATACTGCTTCCTTGGTAAAGTTTGGAAACAATCCAACGGAATTACCAAAAATAATGCGTAAGTCTTATTTATTTTTACTATTTTGCCGATATTGGATCTCTACTAAAGTATTTTAACTACTTTTAATTTCTTTTCAGAAAAAATGGCTCCTAAGATAACTGTTCACGAAATGCAACGAAGACTAAAGAAATTGAAGAACGAAGGATCCTCGTCGGTAGGAAATGTTGACGACATCATTCCCCAACCCGAACCAATACCCATTAATCATCAACCGAAATCTTCAGATACCAACTCGGATCCGATGATTCGAAAACGACGTCGGTCAGAAGTCCCGGATCAAAGTATGAAACAACCTGCCTTGACATCAGTAGTCGAAGGCTCTTCACAGAACTCGGGTCTAAAAACGGCCTTCGAGGGGTTAAGCAGTTTTGCGGCTGGAAAAGACAAGTCTTCCCTATGGTCGACCACTTTTCCCTTCGAGTCTTTGATAGATGATCATATTTCTCTTTCGGTCGACAAGGAGCGCAAGGAAAAGGTCGGTGATATTGGGCTAATACGATGGGCCGAAGTACAACTCCTTTGGTCCGTCAGTGTACTTAGGTCGGCCGAGGCTGAAGTAGCAGAAACAAAAAAGAAAGTGTTATCCAACAGCCTTCTTTTCCGTTCAGAAATGGAAAAAGCGACAAAGACTCATCATGCTGAAGTCTCGGAGCTGAAAAATGAAATAGAAGTTTTTAAAGTGAAAGCTCACCGAATCGATTCTCTTGAATCTTCAGTAAAGCTTCTAGAGGAAGAAAAGAAGAACTTTGAAGAAAGCTTGTCGGCCGCCTTAAAGGACAAGGAGGAGTCTGACCGAGCTCTTAAAGAAGCATTGGGAGAGAAAAGTAAGCTGTTTGCTGAGTTGGAGGGATTGAAAGACGAGATTACAAACCAAAGAGTCGCTGGCTTTGATACTTGCCTCCAACAAGCCAAGCTTTTAAATCCCGACGGAGTTTTCGACAATCGCTTGGGGGAGATGAGTCCATTCCACAAGGTAGTCGGTGGTCGTATCGTTGAAGATGATGATGAAGAAGAAGAAAAAGAATCTTAAGTATTTGAAGTTTCAATGTATAACTCTGTCGTCTTAAAAACAATGAATTAGTCTTTGATACCGTATGTGCTTCTTATGTCTAAATTTTTTTTTAATTTCAAAAAATATCTTAATGCTTGCCGACGTTGCCTATAATAATTAATGGCGGAACGGCTATTCACAAAATCTGATAACACCGAAATTTATGCCCCTTGAAACATCATTTAAGTGTTTTAAAGAGAATTGATTGAAAATTGCAAAAAGGTCTTGTTTATCGAAATAAACTTTAATTATTTTTGAAAGTTTGTCTGCATTGGCGACTTTCCCGACTTGACTTCGAAGGTCATTTTCGTGGGTGATTATTACAGGCATCGGTGACATTGACCGGATTTGGCTCGAAGGCCATTTTCTTCGGTGACTATGACCGGCATCGGTGACTTTGACCGGATTTGGCTCGACGGCCATTTTTATGCAAACTAAGTTTCAAGATGATGATTTTATTTGAGTAAACGAATGAGTCAACGGTAGGCCTCGTTAAAACCTTTCAGGAAAAAACCCATCGGGAAAAAATCCTGACAAGGAAAAAGAGTACACTACCTTTAACTTTCAATACAAAGTTTATAAAAGAAAATATAAAACAAGAAGAACTTAGCTATAATATCTCCGAAGTGATGCCGAATTCCAAGTTCTAGGAAGCGGACATCCAATGATATCGCCGATCTTATACGCTCCTCCGCCAATATCTTTAAGTATTCTGAAAGGTCCTTCCCAATTAGCCGATAGCTTCCTTCGCCGGGCACCCTTCCTGGAGTCTTCAATTTTGCGCAAAGACCGGTCCCCTTCAAGGAATTTTCTTGTTTTCACCTTCCGATTATATTTTCTTTCTGCCCGAACTTTCGCAGCTTCTTCCTGAATATGTGCTATTTCCCTTTCTTCTTCTAACAAATCCAAATCGGCTTTTCTGACTGCAACATTTACCTCCTCATTAAATGCTGATCTTCTAAAACTCGGTCCTCCGATTTCAACTGGGATCATAGCATCCGCCCCGAAAGTAAGTCGGAATGGGGTTTCGAGTGTTGACGACTGTGGTGTAGTGTGATAAGCCCACAAAATGTTCGGAAGTTCTTCTGGCCAAAGGCCTTTAGCATGGTTGAGCCTCTTTCGCAGTCCGAGTAATATAACCTTGTTGGCTGCTTCGGCTAATCCGTTAGTTTGTGGATGTTCTACCGAGGTGAATACCTGTTTAATTCCATTGCTAATACAAAACTCTCGGAATTTCTTGTCAGTGAATTGTGTTCCATTATCAGATACAATCGAATAGGGTAAACCAAAACGGCATATTATATTTTTCCAAACAAATTTTTTAATCTTTTCGGAAGTTATACTAGCAAGTGGTTCGGCTTCAATCCATTTTGTAAAATAATCAATGGCAACAATAATGTACCTCAATTGTCAGGGCGGCTGTGGGGAAAGGACCTAACAGGTCAATTCCCCATCGGCAAAATGGCCATGGAGTCTCAATGCTGTGCAATTCTTCAGGTGGAGATTTATGTAGATTGGCGAATTTCTGACACTTGTCACATTTTCGAACGTATTCTAGGCAATCATACTTCATAGTAGGCCAGTACATTCCCGATCTTAAAATCTTGCCTGCTAACGATCGTCCTCCGATGTGACTACCACAGACTTCCTCATGAACTTCCTCCATAACCGCTTTCGTCTGATTTTGATTTATACACTTCAAGAGGGGGAGAGAAAATCCTCTTTTGAACAATTCTCCTCCTATCATCGTGTAATAACTGGCCGACTTTTGTAATTTCTTTGCTTTCTTTTCATCAGTTGGTAACTCACCACTTTCCAAATACTTGACAATTGGGCTCATCCAGGAACTTATATTGTTGTCGATTGAAAAAATCTCCTATTCTTCAACGCTGGGTCGGTCAAGCATTTCTTGAATAACGGATCGGTTGTTACCTAGACCTTTTGTGCTAGCTAACTTTGACAAGAGATCAGCCCTTGTATTCTGCTCTCTCGGGATATGAATAATCTCGAATTGTTCAAACTTTTTTACCACATCTTGTACTTTGAGTAAATATTTAACTAATTGCGGGTCTTTAGTAAGGAACTCACCACTTACCTGCCCGATTACCAGTTGGGAATCCGACTTTGCGATTAACCTAGTAGCCCCCATCTCTGCTGCCAATGCTAGTCCGGCAATGAGTGCCTCATATTCGGCCTGATTATTGCTGGCCCGAAAATTAAATTTCAGTGACTGTTCAATTAAGATTTCGTTCGGGCCTTCCAGAATAACCCCCGCTCCACTTCCTTTGACATTCGACGCTCCATCGACAAAAAGAATCCAAGTATCACTATTCTCATTTTGAGGATAAGGGGAAGATAATTCAACCAAAAAGCCAGATAATACCTGGGACTTGATAGGTCCTCTTGGTTGATATTGAATATCAAATTCCGACAATTCGACGGACCATGATATCATTCGTCCTAAGAAGCTCGGTTTTCGAAGCACTTGTCTGATTGGCTGATCTGTCCTCACGACGACTAAATGACTTTGAAAATATTGTCGGAGCCTCCTAGCCGTTGTGACTAGTGCTAACGCCATCTTTTCGATTTTTTGATACCGACCTTCTGGTCCTTGCTAGACTCGGCTAACGAAATAGATAGGTCGTTGCTCCTTTCCTATTTCTTTCACCAATACAGAACTCAAGGCTTTATCAGAAACAGAAATATATAAATATAAAATATCACCTGATTCTGGTTTTGTCAAAATTGGCGGAGTCGCCAAGAAAGTTTTCAGTTCGCTGAACGCTCGTTCACATTCCTCCGTCCATTGAAAATTTTTCGTCTTCTTGAGGCATTGAAAAAATGGTAGAGATCGGTCAGCTAATTTAGAAAGGAACCTCGAGAGGGAAGCTATCCGTCCTGTTAATCTCTGCACTTCTTTAATCGTTGCTGGGCTTCTCATTTCCATTATTGCTCTACATTTCTCCGGGTTTGCTTCTATTCCTCTGTTGGTGAGGAGAAAGCCAAGAAACTTTCCTGCTTGAACTCCGAACACACACTTCTCGGGGTTTAACTTCATGTTATACTTTCTCAGTTGCGCAAAGCATTCAGACAGGTCGGAGCAATGATCCCCACCTTCAGATGTTTTGGCGACCATGTCATCTACATAGACCTCGATGTTTCTTCCTATTTGCTTTTCAAAAATTCTGTTCATCAGCCATTGATAAGTAGCTCCGACATTCTTAAGGCCGAAGGCCATCACCCTGTAACAAAAATTTCCAAACTCAGTGATGAAAGTAGTTTTTTGTTCGTCGTCCGGATGCATCCTAATTTGGTTGTATCCAGAGTATGCATCCATAAAGCTAAGGAACTGATAACCAGAGGCCCCATCAACTAGTCGGTCTATGCTGGGAAGAGGATAGGAATCCTTCGGGCAAGCTTTGTTCAAATCAGTGAAGTCTGTACACATTCTCCATTTTCCTGACGACTTTTTTACCATAACCACATTCGACAACCACGTGGTATATTCTACCTCTCTTATAAAGCTGGCCTCCAAAAGTTTTTTGGTCTCCTCGGTCAGCCCTTTGTCTTTCCGATCCCGGTTTCTTTTTTTTTTTGGGCTCTTGGTTTTACCTTTACATCTAGGGAGAGCTTATGGGTGATGATCTCTGGATCAATTCCAGGCATGTCTGCTGCAGTCCAGGCAAAGATATCAACATTCTTTCTCAATAATTGCTCCAAATCTCTTTTAAGTTCGGTTAGTAAATGAGCCCCGATATGTGTTACTTGGCTGGATTTGGGACCCAATGGTACTGCTTGCAATTCTTCGATCGGTTGAGGCCTGTCTTTTCATCACTCCGCGGGTCCAGTTCGGCCATGTTAATGCTATGTATCGGTCGCTTACGGTCGATCTTATGAATCTTTTCATCTTGTCTGGGTCTCAAACTTTCGTTGTAGCAAATCCGAGCTTCCTTCTGATCTGCATGTACTGTACCGACCTCAGTCTTAGAGACTGGGAATTTCATTGTTAGGTGGGGGGTTGAGACGACAGCCCCTAAAAGATTTAGAGACGGTCTCCCGAGGATAACATTATAGGGAGTATAGCAGTCTATAACCAAGTATCTTACAGGAATGGTTTTAAGTAGAGTACCTGTCCCAAAAGTTGTTCTAAGTTCGACGAACCCCTTGACATTTACCTGCTCTCCTGAGAACCCGATCAAAGTTCCATTGAATGGAGTTAAATCGTCTTCTGACATCTGCAACCTTCGAAGCGTGGACATGTAAAGAACATCGGCCGAACTTCCTTGATCAACTAGAACTTTCTTGATCTGAAAGTTCCCTGCTATAACGGATATGACCATCGAATCATCCAGGTTTTCGTCCAACCCAGCGTAATCACTGCTTGAAAAAGAGATGACCGGTCCATCATCGAACTGTTTGTGCTGCACTGGGGAAGGGTAGCTTACCGACATTACTGCTCGGAGATGTCGTTTCTGAGATGAATTGGAACTCCCTCCACCGGCAAAAATCCCCCCGCACCGAGTCAATTATCCTCCGACGGGTTGGTCTCTAAGCATTCGGGGCTTGTGTCCACTGCCTTTTTCTTCATATCCAGGCTTGTTCCCCTTCGGTTGGATTGATCTCTTTCTTTTGCCTCCCTGCTCCGACTCTTGCGGCGATAAACATATTTTCCTAGATGTCCCTCCCGAATAAGTTGCTCGATCCTGTTTTTCAAGCTGATGCACTCCTCGGTTGTATGTCCGAAGGTTTTGTGGAACTCACACCTTTTACTTTTATCCACATTTGGTGGTATCTTTTGATGCCCGACATTTTTTGGGAAACGGATCAGACCCGTGTTGTATATTTCCCGGAATATCCGATCTCTTCGAGAATTCAACGGAGTGTATTCATTGAACTAGGGTTGTACTATATCCGTTATTGCACGTACATTTTCGTATATCCGATCATTCTTTTGTAAATGTCTACCTCTAATTTCTGATCCCCGTCCGTTATATTGTCGGTCGTGAATACTTGGTTTGATAGAAATAATGGGATTATTTTTTCCCCTGCGTTCTGGTTCGAAAAAATGTTGCTCCATTTGCTTCCTGGCGAGAGCGATTTCTTCCATGTTGATGTACCCTGCAGATCTGTTCCTCAACTCGTCCAGATCTAACGGTGGTTTCCTGGCCAGGGAATCTGCAAATGGTCCGGGCCGCAAGCCAGCCATGATAGCATGGAGAGAAACTGCTGGATTGAGATCTCTTATCTGCACAGCTTCCTCCCCGAACCTTCTCATGAAATCTTTGAGAGATTCTTCTCGGCCCTGCCTCAGATTGATTAAGCTTGCTGATGTCTTCTGATGTGTCCTGCTTGTAGAAAAATGGTTAAGAAATTTAACAGATAATTCAGAAAAATCGTAAATTGAACCTGTTTCAATGCTTGAAAACCAGAGCAAGGCTGATTTTTTTAGAGTTGTCGGAAAAGCCCTGCATTTAATCGGGTCCGAGCTTCCATTTAGAAGCATCATAGAGTTGAACATCGTTAGATGTTCCTGTGGATCAGTCGTCCCATCGTAAAGCTCCATCGTCGGGAGTCTGAATCCCTCCGGAAGCGGGATTGACATAATGAAATCGGAGAAAGGATGATCCGCTCCAGGTATGTTATTTACTTGTCTCCTTCCGTCATGATTACTCGTTACGGGATACTGGTATGTCCTTGAAAATCCCTGCTCGAATATCTTCTTCTGGAATTCTCTCCTCTGGTCTGCCTGCTCAATCCTCTGTTGATCCCTGCTGGTCTCAGCAATTCGATCAATTCGGCTATTAATATCTCTAATTGCTTGCAGGAGCATCTCCATTGGACTGAGCTGGTTGTTTTCTAGAGTGATTCCATTCAGGACACCGTTTTCATTGCTAGCCATATCAGGTCTATAAGGTGGTTGGATGTGCCGCGAAAACAGCTAAAGGATCGTGGAGTAGGAAAGTTTTACCTAGCCCCACGGTGGGCGCCAGATGTTCCGGGTACTGACCGAACCTAGATCACTTAGAGGATGACCCTATTCTTGTTTCCGAACGGGTGTGTCAAGATATCTAAGAAATCAGGCTAGTCAGTCAGCACTAGGATCGTATGACAAGTTTACAGTAAATAGTATGTATCAGGCTAAAAGAATGGAACATGCCTGGCTTAAGTCGCCAGGCCGGCTTATATAGATATTCCGAATCCCGATCACCGATCAATCCAAACTCCAGCCGTTTAAGACATTCAAAGTCCGAACGTTGGGATTCAGTTACAATCTATTCCCTAAATGCCAGGTTTATAGTCGTTGGTTACTCACTTAAGTCGGTAAGTTACTGTTACCACTATTTGCCCGTTATTCATAGGTCCGATATATGCCTAAGTATGGAAGTCGGGCCAGATTCTGCCAAGTCTGCTATTATGTTGGGCATTACCATATCGGGCCTACTTTATCGGACCCAGAATGGTCCAGTATGCCTTTTTAACTAGAATTCTAATTCTTAATGGTAGCTGATATATTAGAAAAAAATTAAATATAATTTGTTATTGTCATTGTCATCATTGTTATCACTCTCTCAATACTATTATCATTATCATTGTCATTCTTCGTCATCAACATCACTAATGTTGTTACTATTTATCATCACTATCATTGTTATTATTATTAGTATTAAGTCTCATATTAGTTGAATATATAAGTAAAAAATTATTTATAATGACTTGTCAATATTCTCCTCTTAAGTTAGTTTTTGGAATGAAGTTAGAATTAATTATTCTAATATATTTAAAATCAGAATTTAATTGTATTTTACAATTTATTATACAATGCTAATCATCAAATTTAAAATTCCAATCTAATTTCAATTATTAAAACTACAGTTTAATCTAGCTCCCATTTGTTTGTTTTGAGCTAGGTGATTAAAATTGTCACGCTATATATATATATTTTTATATTCTCATTTATCACTTTAATAGGGGCAGTGTTGTTAATCTTGATGGAGGTATTGACACCTTTTTTGTTTTTTGTTTTACTTTGAATTGTACTTTATTATTATTATTATTAGTGAATATCCCATAAATCGTACAATTTTTTAAATTTAGTTAAAATACTAAAATTATATATTAAAAAAGAAAATTTTAAATTAAAAAAAGAGAATATACATAATTATATTAAACGAGAACTCGAAGTTATTTATTTTTTAAAAAAAGAGAAATGACACATGTCATTCATAAAGAAAAAAATACAAAAAGATATTAATCCACATAAAAAATATGTACTCTATTTTAATATGTAAAGATGCATTTTTAAGATTAAAATATTTTTTTTATAAAAAAAATTCACTATAATCAAAACCTAGTGACACTTACAAATAATAAAAAAAATACTTAAAATATTGTTTCGTCATGTACTTCGTTCTTCATGCAAGGAACCATCTACATTTGCTAAAAAAATGGCACCAACGTGACGAATTACCCAACAACAAGAGCTTAACTACGCAAAGAAGCCCATGACTTCGCTTGGATTGTACTTATGGGCCATGGAAAATCCTATTCTCACAAACCAATTAATTCATGATACGGAGACCAAGCCAAAATCGCAAGCCCAATCCACTCATTCTGATGAGTGATGACCACAAACGAGAAACAACAGGAACCGGATAAGCAGCACCAGGCCGGTGTGCCACATTCATTTCCTTCTCCTGGAAAAACCTAATACCTCTTGTTATCTCTCTCTTTCACACCCTAAAATCTCAGCCTCTGCACCTTCTGATCTTCCTCTTGGAACCCCTTAACTTAGAGGGAAAACTGGTTCTTATTTTCTAATTTATAGTTTTCTACCATTTTGAGTAGTAACTAGCAAGTGTTGTAAATTTGGTAAAAGCAAAATGGATTTGGTGGCATCCCACGAACAGTTTTGCTCATTCCACAACTTCAGAGCTAGGGTTTGTGACAACACTGTTTCTCGGCCTTTCCTTCTACCTGCTGATAGTGTTATTCAGTTTAGAAAATGGAAGTGCTATAGGTCTAGAAAGCATGTGGGCAATCGCGTTTTCGCGGTTTCGAAGTTTGAAACTTCTGCTTTGAATGGTAAATTGCAACATTTTGGAAGAACCGCAAATGGGGATTTGAATGGCGCGGAATCGTCGCCGAATGGGGTCAATGTTTCCCGGAATTTCGGGGAGTTTGAGAGTAATAATCATCTCCGCAAGTTGGTTAGGAATGGGGAATTGGAGGAAGGGTTTAAGTTTCTGGAGCGCATTACTTACCAAGGGGATATCCCTGATGTCATTACTTGCACCAGTCTGATTCGCGGTTTTTGCAGGACTGGCAGGACTAAGAAGGCGACTCGAATCATGGAGATTCTGGAGGATTCTGGTGCTGTCCCTGATGTGATAACTTACAATGTTTTGATTAGTGGTTATTGTAAATCAGGGGAGATAGATAAAGCCTTGCAGGTTTTGGAACGCATGAGTGTTGCTCCGGATGTTGTTACTTATAATACGATATTGCGTAGTTTGTGTGATAGTGGGAAATTGAAGCAAGCGATGGAAGTTCTTGACAGGCAGCTGCAAAGGGAGTGTTATCCTGATGTAATTACGTACACCATATTGATTGAAGCAACTTGTAAAGAAAGTGGAGTTGGTCAGGCAATGAAGCTGTTAGATGAGATGAGGAGCAAAGGATGCAAACCCGATGTGGTTACATTTAATGTTCTTATCAATGGGATTTGCAAGGAAGGTAGGTTGGGTGAAGCAATTAAATTTTTAAATAACATGTCATCCTATGGTTGTCAACCTAATGTAATCACCCATAATATTATTTTGCGTAGCATGTGTAGCACTGGAAGATGGATGGATGCTGAGAGGCTATTAGTTGACATGCTTCGTAAGGGTTGTTCCCCTAGTGTTGTCACTTTCAATATATTAATTAACTTCTTGTGCCGGAAAGGCTTACTGGGTAGAGCCATTGATATCTTGGAGAAGATGCCAAAGCATGGTTGTACTCCGAATTCCTTGAGTTACAATCCATTGCTTCATGGGTTTTGTAAAGAAAAGAAGATGGATAGAGCAATTGAGTACTTGGAAATAATGGTATCTAGGGGTTGTTACCCGGATATAGTGACCTATAATACTCTACTTACAGCATTATGCAAAGATGGGAAGGTGGATGTTGCAGTTGAGATACTGAATCAACTAAGTAGCAAGGGGTGCTCTCCTGTTTTAATTACTTATAATACAGTTATTGATGGGCTTTCCAAGGCGGGAAAAACAGAGTGTGCCGTGAAACTCTTGGAAGAGATGTGCAGAAAGGGTCTTAAACCTGATATAATTACGTACTCTTCACTGCTTGGGGGCCTCAGTCGTGAAGGAAAGGTTGATGAGGCTATCAAATTTTTCCATGACATGGAAGGATTAGGTATTATGCCCAGTGTTATCACTTACAACTCAATCATGTTGGGACTGTGTAAGGCTCAGCAAACTAGTGGTGCTATTGATTTTCTGGCTTATATGATAAAAAAAGGATGTAAACCTACTGAAGCTACATATACCATTCTTATAGAAGGCATTGCTTATGAAGGATTAGCTGAGGAAGCTTTGGAATTGTTGAATGAGTTGTGCTCCAGAGGATTTGTGAAGAAAAGTTCGGCTGAAAAGGTAGCAGTCAAGATGTAGGATAAAATGCATTTTTACCTTATACTCATATATGGCTGTGTAATATTTTTGCACTTAGATTCTGTTAACCTCCTTATGTTAGTGACTTCTTGGTCTATATTTTGGATTATTATTTTTAGGAGGGAGAGGGGATAGAGAAATGCATGTCAATTTTGTTATAAGGTCATTGTAATTTAATCCAGACATATTTCGTTCTAATTTATATTTTATACTGCTTGGGCGTTAATATGGACTATTCATGTTTGCCATAGTTTTTGAATCTCATCATGCAAGATTTTTTTAGGGTGATAATTGCTTGACTGTAAGTTGTGATATGATTGATTTAAAAGAGCAATTTCATAAACGTCTTATTCTTTTGTTTAGAGCAATTTCTTTTTCAGCAAATGGATATACCCGTTGTAAAATGAAGCAATGTGATATATATCAGTGGATCTGGCTTTTATCATAGTATTACCATTACCAAATATCTACAAGTCAGCATAATTGGGTGCTTTGTTGTTTTATAAGATGAAATGCAGAAATAGAATCATGATTGATGCGTTGCATGCCTGTTAAGACTTCTGTATTTCAATATTTTGTTCTTCCTGGCAAACTATTTATGCAACCTTCAAACATCTGGGGTAAGGTTTAACCAAAATTTGTGGAATAAAACTTTAACTGAATCTACCCCCCCCCAAAAAAAACTGCGAACTTCTATGCAGATAAAAACTTAACATAAAGCTCAAAACGATTTGTTTGAGATGAACTTGTCCTATTTGCACAAGCTGTACTTAAACGTAAGTGTCGGTGAGGCACATGGGTGGATGCATAGTTCTTTGTTCAATTTGTTTCTCTCTATCTGCAGTTATTAGTGTAGCAGCTTTGAGTGTTATCTTGGGGAAGATGATGGTTATTGGCGTCCTTCATCTGTCTGTTATCCATCATGCTATGGACGCGTTGCTGTTGATTGCTGTGGTTAATTTGCATTTAGAAAGTCGCTCTGGGCCTTGTTAATGACTGGGAGCAAGAAAGGCTACCACTCGTACCATCTTTAACCTAGTGAATATTGATTATTTGCTGCAATTTACTGCAGATTTCCTGCTGGCTGCTGCTTTTGTTTGTGACAAAAGCAAACAGACAACATCCCTTTCTGACTTGAGTCATATTCTTACAATTATCGTATACAACATTGTAAAACCATTGTTGCAAGTGGTTGGAACGAAACTGTTTAATAGATCAATGGCTTGCAACAATTGGTTTGGGTTTTTGCATGCAAAACAGGTGGGAAGCTAATGACCTAGTATTACAACAAGCCTTTTTAAACGGAAGGATGTCATGAGACTTCAATCCAAAGCTGATTTGCATGTTGACGTGTTGGGCCTAGTTGTTTGCCAATTGTGAGGACATTATTTTTTGGCCATGCCAATTATGAAGACTTTTGGTGGAGGATTTGTACGCCAGTGTAATTATTTTTCTTTACAATTCCTTGTTTTCTAAAATCCGGATTCTTCCAGGGTGTTTATTTGTTTTTTAGTGGTGTTCATACATGGAAATATAAACTAAAACTAACTAAATTGATTGGATTTTATTTGAGTAATTGGGTTATATTGAATCAAACTCAATAAAAACTAATTTTTATTGGTTTAGTTCTTGGATAAAAACTAATTTTTACTAGTTTTGTTCTTGGATTTTTTATTTTAAATCTGATAATTCAAACCAATGATCCGTTGAATTTTTTTATTTAATAAATGCTTATATATTTTGGGTTTTAGTTAAGTTACAAATTAAATTTCTCGTTTCATTCATCTAGGGATGACAATTCGGACTAACTTGTCCTATCGCAATATGTCTTGACCAGAACAGGTCGGGTAATTCAACTGTTGACCGGGTTTTAGAGTGGATTCAAGTAAAACCTAAATACATTGTCTTTGAGTATAAGACAAAGTCAGGTATAAGATGTCTTGCTCCATTACCAACCCTGAACTATATATAGACACACACACACGTATCTATAACAAAATATGTGATTCGGGACAAGGTGGAGCAAGGATAAGGTAGATAAATTCCCATGGCTTTGGGTATGGACCAAAAAAATAGACCTCATTGAGTAATGGAGCAAGGACAGGTAGTGAAAAATCCACCCGATTGTCATCGCTAAATTCCTTATTTGAACGCCTTTAGAAGATTAGATGAAATACAAATCCAGTCATCCAACCAATGAATCATTGTGTCTTAATATCTGCCTTATGAGCTGTGATAGCACTTTACCTTTCCTTTTCTTTGTACATGTACAATTTATT
Organism: Ormosia semicastrata; assembly: GCA_029884595.1. Classification (NCBI taxonomy): domain Eukaryota; kingdom Viridiplantae; phylum Streptophyta; class Magnoliopsida; order Fabales; family Fabaceae; genus Ormosia; species Ormosia semicastrata. Next base: position 17,584,459 of record JAQQTO010000046.1, on the reverse strand, counting down.
ATTTTTTGTAACTTCTATTTTGATAAAGATTACTTTGTTATCATATTCATTTTATTTGTTTAGTTAATAATTTATTTATTCATTTTATTATGTTTAGTTTATTGTGTTATTTGTCTTTGTCCTATTAAAAGTTTGTTTTTAAATGAACAACTCAATGACCCAAACCAAATCAATCTGTTTTAGATCTGGTTGATAATTTTTTTTTACAAAACTAAACTAAACTAAATTAATTAAATTTACCGGTTTAGATTTATTTTTTATTAAATTTGAATCAAACCGATTAAATAAACACTTCTATATATTTTTATTAATTATTATAAAAATATATTATTTTTCATTTTGTTTCTTGATTTTATGATTTTGTGAAGTAAATTTAAAAATATTTCATAATTTTGTAAAGAAAATAGTGAAAATATATTTTTATCATTTTCTTCAAAAAATTTGAAAATAAGAAACAAAATGAAAAAGTAACATTTTTGTAATTAATAACAAAAGTATATCAACTCAAAATAAAAACAAAAATTAAACCAAACAGCATTGTAGTTTTACAGCCAAGTTGACGCTGCTGCTGATGTGTCATCTATGTGATTCAGCAGGCTTGCGAAAATATAATAGGTGTTTGTTAATTTTTTTTTTCAAGTGAATATATGAGTATAAGGGTTTACGTCTTTACGATATGGAGCTTCTAATATCTTAGTGATTGGATTTGCAATTGGAAAGAATCCTACATAAATTTCGTAAAGGAATTACTTAGAAATAGTAAGGCTTTCATACTTGGGGATACTACATTCTTGTAATTTTTTTCCCCCTGAAAGGTATAGCATTTTTATACTAAATAATTACTGAAATTGGATGGTCGGGAGAAAAGTCTTTGATGTCCATGATGGTAAAGTGTACCAATCACATGCATCTAACCAAAAAGAGTCAAGATATCATGATACCTTATATGTCAAGATGAAGATATCAGATTGTCTTCAGTAATTGGTTTTTCTTTTTTGTCTTGATCTTCAATCAATACTTCAATAGTAGATGATGAACTTGCCGTCCAAATGATAACCGGGTCACATTTTGAAATGGTGGGCCTTATGAAACTTTGGCTATCACACAGGACCGAAAAAACAATGCCACGCATGGTTCATATATAGAGTACATAATTTTTATTTTTATTTTTTGGTAACAATGTCGCAATTCCGTGTGCTCTCTAGATTATATGGCACAAGTTACTGTCTCCTGCGAATATTCTCTTCCAAAACCCCCAAAAAATATCTGCCCCACCTGCCATGATCAAACAAATAAGTCACTTTCTTGAACAACTGAGATTATTTCAATCCCACCCACCTGCAATTTTTAATTACAATCAATGCTGAAACATCACTATCCAGAATCATGTTCCACACTATTGGTTAATTTCTAGCCAGAGTGTCTCCATAATCTGTAGAAGGGCTCGGATTGGATAGAAAACTATGGTATGTGATTTTTCATTTGAGACAAAATATAGTAATCCTCACACTTAATTAGTATCCATATAGGTTTTGAGTTGTGCATGAGATAAGTTAGGATAGATTTAACCACCTGAATCCAGTTTAATATTTTGATTGGATTATTTTTTTGGACTTGAACTCAATTCGACATGACTCAATAATGATTGGTTTAAATCGAGTTAATTTGATACGTAAATATAATGTATAAATTTAAATGTTATATATAATTAAATCATAAAATTATAGAAATAAAAAATTAAAACTAAAATATATTTTATAATATATATTTTAAAACAAATAATATCAATATAAATATATTATCATTTATACAAAATTTATTAATTTAAGTAAAAAAAATTATTATTTATAACTAATTATAAAAAAAGTATAAGGTTTAAAATACTTTGAGACCCGGGACAGAGTTAAAACAATTCAAAACATAACTTAAATTCAACGCGAAAACACACTGAATTTAATTTATTAAACTCGAACCCATCCAATTTATCTTTGAACCGGGTCAGGTTAATATGACGGACCGAATCTTTAACAACCCTGTTAAATAGTTCTAGTACCAAAACTTGAAAACATATTTTGATGGGAATTATTACTATCCTCTATTATTAACATGGGGCTATTGAATACAGAAAAAAAACGAAAGTGATATTTTCCCGCTGAATTTTTTTTTCTACTTTCTGATTCATGAGCAAACGTTTTTACTAAGACAATGAAAATCTTACCGTACCATTTGCATTCTGAGATTCTCTACCTCTCATTATCCAATAAATCAACCAAGGTGGCAAAAGTATATCCTTTGATTCTTATATCATTCCTTTCAAACCCAAAAAGGGTTTTTTTTCTTAAATTATATATTATTCCCTACCACACACTCAAAATCCTTAGCAAAATAGAAGTGGTGAACAAAAAAAGACCCCACAAACCCTATGCGATACTGAAGTTTCGTTCCATGAAGCTATCTCAAAGTCATGGAGAAAAGTTCATCTCCTAGAAGCAAAGCAGACGGAGGGTTGCTTTCATGTTGGGGTTGTCTCAAATTGAAGCTTCCATGGGCGAAGCGAACAAGCACTTACAGACACGTTGGTAGTTTTAGGTATGACCCTTTAAGCTATGCTCAGAACTTTGACGAGGGTTGGGTGGAGGACGACGAAGAATCTCTACGTCGCGGGTTCTCTGCTCGATATGCAGCACCTTCAAGTAAATCGCTCAAACAATGATAAGGTTGAAGCGTTGAAGATCAGCTTATATATATATGTGTAGAAGCCCTTGGTTTTAGTTATAAAGTTGAGCGTTTTTATCATCAACACAAACGTTCGGGTACTTGAATTAGTAGACGAGAAAAAAATGCGTCATATGATATAAGACAGGACTATTATTACCTCTTTTGTACAAATTATCTGTGTAAATTGTGTTTGATGCAACTAACAGATACAGAGGACTGATAACACTATTATTCTGCACCGGTGTATAATCAATTTGTACCCAACACCGACGGGGATTGTTATTTCTTTTCGTTGTCAACATAGTAGTTGCTGTAAGCTTTCAATAAAGTTCAGAAACGTGAATTCATTCATTCTCAATTTACAATAAGTTTCTGATTCATAATATACTAAATTTCTTACAAATAAACTAAGTATGGCATTCTACCAACTGCTACTAGCTTATCTTAAAGACACTCCAATAAATATGAGTCACCATACACTTAGTCAAAACATTATTCCACAACTAATTAATATATAATATAGTATTACACATCACAAAATATTGGTATACATCAGAAATCTCAACTGCATCACCACTTCTCTTTAAGATTTTTTATGAACACTCTAAACAATTATCTAAGTCTTTTAAATCTAGTTCTAAGAAGAGCTTTAGTGAGTATATCAACAACTTTTGAAGATCAGAACAACAATGAACTAGCTTAAACTCATGATTTTTAACAGTTTCATGTATAACATAAAACTTCATTTAAATATGCTTGGTCTTTCCATGTTGAATTGGATTTTCAACAATAGCAATAATTGATTTGTTATCACAATTAATCTCTGTAACTTCTTATTGTTACGCTCCCAAATCCTTTAAAATTTTCCTTAATCAAATAACTTGATTTGCTGCTACTACATATTTAGCTTCTACGGTGGACTGAACTACAATTTCCTATTTTTTTGAATTTCAAGAGAACCTGTCAGAGCTTAAAGGGATTTTTTTCTACGTGAAAACAATCTATTCCTACGTGATTTTTTTCTTCGCGTTTTCTTCTTTCCTTCAGAAATGTCATCCGCCAGCCATTCATATAAGCCTCTATTTTTCTTTCTCTTTTTTTCTTTTCTTTTGGGGAGAGGGTGGGCCGGGGGGGGGGGGTCATTCGCCATTCATATAAGCTTGGAAAATTGTCAATTTTTTTTTAAAAATATTATGGGCTGGAGCACGCAACAAGAAGTGAGCTGCACTTTTTTTTTCCACTTGGGCCGTATACAGTTGTGTTGTCACATTAATAAAAGATTAGTTATTAATAAATCGATTGCAGAATTTTTTTTGGTTACAATAGACAAAAATGTAGCAGCATAGTTCATAAGGGTCTTGCTAGTGTCCTGATGGTTAGTTACTATGACAAATCTTTGTCTCTCCTTTTCCCCTTCCTTTCTCTATCTTCTTTTTATTTGGGCATTGCCACAAAATTCTGATGAAATCCAGATTCAATTATTGATCCATGGAATCATACTTAAGGAATTTCGCCCTTTAAATAAAGCGTTACCTTTTCAATTCCCTTGTTTGATGATGCAGTTCCTACTTTGAACAAAAAGTACAAATATGATTGAGGCATTGGAAGTATTGTCTTTCCACTGTTAACAAGGTCTAAACTTGTAAAATAATGGTTAAATGCAAGATGATTATAAACTTGGCCTGGAGTATGGCGACAATGCTTCCCTGATCCCTAGCTAGCTTTGATCAATTTGAGCGTGAGTCATCCCCATCAGTTGGTTAGAAAAGGAAAGTTAAATGAAGGTTTTAAGCTTGTTTAAAGCATATTAATATAATATGTTGGAACTCCAACATCTCACCGCTATCTTGTAACTAAATGTTGAATAACATATAGTGGTATTTCAATTTGAGTTATGATAAAATGGAATAATATTAACTGAAAAAAAACGATGATCTGTTCAGGAATCAGAAGTTGCAAACAGTGACAACATAAAAGGTCCAAACAAGGCACTTCAAACAACCTAGTCCAACTAATATTTATAGAAGTATTATACCAGAGAAGTTGTATGAAATCAGAAACTAAATGTAGCTCTATTGATGAATGATATGGGAATCAAAACACAGGACACCCCTCAACAACTATACCTTTAGCTGTTGGACATTTGGCAAGGTCACAGTGCTCACCTTGTCCCCACCAGGACAGGCCTTTTTCCTCCATGTTAAGTGTAAAATAAAGAAGAACCACCATGAAAGCCAATCCAGCGTCTAAAGCTCCTGATAGTACATAATTGTACCGCTGCCACCACTTCTTATAATACTTGAATATAAAATAGTTAAAGATCACGGCAACAATAATCCATGAATTGAAGTTCACTGTGCTGGCTGGTGGCATGGCCGCAGTTGATCCAAGAAGTACAGGAAAGTGAATTAAGGTTATCCATTTCTGTTTGGGGAAGGCATTCTGGAGTAGCCATACAACTAATGGTCCCAATGCTCCTATAAGGAAGAACCAATTGAGTTTTGCGTAATTCCCAAGAGGGCCAAAAATTCGTTTTGGACCAACCAAACCCCAGATCACGGATGCATCAAAGAAAACTCGGTCCCCAGGGCAAGTCCATGGACTGTCTGGGGGCAGTAGTTCGTCGTTGCATATATTCTTGATTGAACTCAGCAGCCACCATGCGACACCAATGTTGATGGTTCCAGATATTATAGTCCCTATAGTCTAATGCATAATAATATAGAAAAGTTGAATTAGGCAAGTAGTTTGATAAATCTGCAGGATTTAATTTTGATCACTATTATTCAATGCTGTATTGCTATGACATTAAAATAGTTTGACTTAGTTTGACTTCTTAGATACTTGTTATCACAATCAAACTCTATAGGAATAAGATCATCTAAATTTTATATATTAACAAAGTCTACTGATGAAAGTGATATTAAATGGGAGTGTCGTTTTAGCAAGTGTAGTCTAATTAAAAGTTTCTCAAGCATGTAGCACAAGAAATTACTTGTTCATAATTGCATAATTAGGCGTGTATCTTCTCCAATCAAGAGAATCATTTTCTGTCCTGGTTTATCTTCTTCACCTGGAACCAAAATGCTAAGTCAAAGTATATATACCTGAACTATAAACATTGACCGTGGCGGGACCTTCATGTAATGTCCTAGCTTGAAATCACTTAGAAAGGAAATAGCCTGTGACATACTCATGTACCCATAGGTCTTAAAGCAAACGTTGGCTATTGGTTTACCAGGTAAAATCACACCCATGATGTACTCGGTAATAATATTTAATCCTGGAGTCTGAAAAGGGAAGGGGCAAATAAAACAAAATGATAGTTAGTGGCATATGTCTCAAACCATGTCTAGAAATTGAGTACTAGATATTGGAATACAAGTATCTCTTTATTTCGTGGCAAGTAGTAATTATAACAGAATTGCAATTTCCCACCCACGAGAGAATCTCGCGTAACAAAGAATAGCTGATTTAGTTAATAGCTTCTTACCTGATTGGTTGTGGCCATTATGACGCTAACGGGGAGAGTAAAAGTTAGTGCAAACAGAGCTGCAAAGATGAGACCCCACCATGGCATCTGTACCTGATCTTTCATGAAAATACAGAGTACAAGTGCAAGTAGAAATGAAGCCAAAAGCATCACATGAAACCACCAATTAGGTATGTCCTTGTACTTCTTCATCAATCTTGTGTGAATGTCTTCCTTTCCAGACCGAGAAGATCGGAATTGTTGATATATCTCCCTGATTAAACTACCATTTAGTTTCATTGGGCAAAGATATAGTAAAGACAATATAAATTCTGAAATGTTACTAACATACTCTCGTATCATTTCTTTTAATAATTATTTTATTATTATTTTAAAAAATTAATATCGATAGTATCTTAATAATTTTTTTAAATATATGAAATAAGTTAATAATAATAAAAGTTAAAAGAAATGTCTAAAAAATATATTATTAACATTCTTCATATTAAATTTACATAAATCTAATGCAATTAAGTTAGGTACATAAGATTAATCATATTGTTAGTTATTAATTAATAAATAATTATTATAATTAATTAATAATTAATTATCATAATATATCATAATAAATAATATGATTGGTTGATCTAATGTTTTCAATTAGGGTGTTTCTCCAAATGTAATTGCTTCTTAACTAAAAAAATTCTTATATAAATTTAGTGTATTTAAGTTGAATATAATAAGTTAATCATATTATTAGTTAAAATTATTGATTAAATAATTATAATAATTATCTATTAATTGATATTGTGATTGATCAATTTGGATGCACGTAATTTATACAATAATTTCTTATTTAACCATTACCTCCCATTAAATAAGGCCACATGAGAGAGGGTAGAGATAATGGCAGCAAAGCCGATGCCATAGCTAACTGCAAAGAACACACTCATGTTGACACGACCTTGTTTCTCGTATGCCTGCATGTCTATCTCAAACCTTTCGTTCACAATGGCCTTCACATCGTATTCCTGACCTTGGGCAGAGAATAGTTTTGAAGAGAATATGGGGAAGTTCTTGGCATTATAGAGATTCATTCCCCAATATACTGTAGGCATGATCACATAGATTAATAAGATGTAGCCCACAATGATATTAGTTGTTGCAAACATGGGGGTAACAAGTGGACTGCCAAGACTGCCAAGAAATCCAACTATAGTGTTCCAGTCAAGGGAAAAGGAACCCAAACCAAGTCCTTTCAAGCCGGACCCAATTTGGTGGGCTGTTACCGACTTGGGAAATACCCAGCACACCCACGAAATAGTTGACAAAGTTGTAAAGAGGTAGCCAGGGACAATGTACCACGAGAAGCTGCAAATAAGCGCAATCAAAAAGAATTTCCCTCGCGACATGCGATTGTCATCTTCTTCGTGCAAAGCCCTGCCAAATGTAAGTTGAGATTTACGGTGAATTGTGATAATTATAAATTCTATGCTATTCTTCTTAATTATTAAATAAAAAATATTAAATATTTTGTATGTTTTTAATATAATAAATATTTTATTTTTATTTAACATTAAAAAATTATTATTTATTTTTAAAATATAGCAAAACTCGTGCAAAATATAATTTATCTATAATAAAACTTGATTTCCTTGCAAAAGATAAAAACATGATTTATAAGTTTTTTTTATTATTTTTAAAATTTTTATTAATGAGTTATAGAAAAATATACACACGTCATATTTTTATTGAAAATTATTATTTTATTCTTTATCTATAATATAGTTAAAAAGAAATTTATAAGTATTTTTAGAATTAAGAAAATTATTATTTTATAACACATCAATTATAATATTAAAAATATTATTAAAATAAAAAATAATAATAATTAAAAAAATTAAATACACATAAATCTAATATATCACATCTATACACACTTATTCGCAACTTGACAATACATTAAAAATGAGACCATCATGTTATCAAAATAATAAAAAAGGAATAATTTTAAATCATTATACTAATTTTTAATTATTAAATAAAAAATAATAATATTTTTTTATATTTATAAATATTAAATATATTCATTTTTTATTTAATATTTTTTATTTAATATTAAGAGAATGATTAAAACAAACGGAGTATATAACAAAAATCATAAAAAAGAGAAAGGAAGTTTAGCCCCGCATGTTCAGCTTGACGTTGGGCTTCGGCTCACCCTCCACCCCCTCTTGGCGCTGCACTGGAAATGGTTTGATTGAGTGGCTTGCTTTTGTTTGCACTTTGCATTGCAAGCTTGACACGAATAAGTTGCAGCATCGAGAAATTTGGGTTTGGAACAATGGAATTGGTTTGTGCTTTGTAGGTGATGAAATTTGGGTTTGGAACAATGGAATTAGTTTGTGCTTTGTAGGAGATGACACTCCATGGATGATGGATTCCGTTGGACACTGAAAGGACACGGCCGAACACGGCAACGAGGACAAAGGGGGTGACACTAGGAATTTGGGTGCGGTTCGACTTTGCGGTGGAGAAGGACGGCGCGTGTGTGGAGCAGTGACGAATGATGCGATTTGGGTAACGGTGGTTGTGAAGTTCTTGGTGGCTGGCAAGAGATGAGCAGCTGCGAGCTTGGACGGTAACGACAAGGAGGATGGAAGGCAAGGTGGCGGTTTCAGGCAGCTCTAGGCACAGTGGCTACTGGTATTTGGCGAATTGGTGTGAAACTTGGGTTGCGGGGGTGAGAACCAAACATGAGGAGCTAAAATTTCATCGTCTCTTTATTTTTTAAATTTGCTGATATGGTTTAATGGGTTCCACTTTTTATTTGTTGTCAATTTGTGGTTGGTCATTTGATTGAGTGCAAATATGATGCGTTAAGTTTGTATTTAAGTAAGAATTTCTCATAATAATTCCCATGAAAATGAATAATACCATGTGAGAACCTTATCTTCCTTCAAGGACACTAGTAGAGAATAAATCAATTAACATACAAGAATTAAGAGGTGACTGCCTAGTGTCTCTATTTTGGTGACCGTAAAAATTTTTAGAAATTTAATTCACATTTTTTGTAAAATAAAAAAATATTTAATTTAGTCCAAAATTAAAAAGCTCTTGACCTAAAAAAAAACTGTAATTCCATTCTAGAAAAAAAAAATTGTATAAAATTTGCAAAAAAAGTTTAGGGTCCTTTAAATTTTCAAAATATGACATGAAAATCAATGCCATTCTTTTACCCAAAAAAAAAGCCATTCCACACGTCACATATATGGGTATTGTGTACGACTCACGTCCGTGAATTATTCACATAAAGATAAAAAAGTGAAGCAGTAAAAATTAAGACCCATATATGTGGTGTTGTAGATTTGCATTGAAATTTATAGAGCAACGAATGCAAAGGAAAGCTATGAATCCACTTATACACACACTTACAATTTATACAACTACACAGATCGTTTCTCCTGTATTTCACTTGAGAAAAGTTTCCCTTAAACTCAAATAAAGCCACTTATTTGTTTGTATAGAAAATGGGTGAAAAATTAACTCACCAAAAACCCATGGCATCGTGTAAGAACACTGAGTTACAAGCTAGTTACCACTTTACCTGAACAAAGAGACTTGCGCTAAACTAGCAGGCCACCACATCTGCGCCGGCTCCACCACGTACTTCCTCATTATCCCTGCCCATCCATACCCCAATACCTGCTACCCCCACCAATTAAGCCCACATTAGCATCCTTGAGTAACACTGTTAAAATAACACTCTCAAATATCATATGCAAATAAGGAAAATTAGTTTCCTTACATCATGTTTATACTGGTTAACAATATATAAAAAATTAATTTATAATATGTATTATATGTATTATTTGATTAATAGACTAATCATTATTTTAAAGTATTGCGATTTTGACAGTCTTCACAATAACATTACAATTGTAAATTGCAGTCGCTTCAATGATATTTTCTTGCAATTTATATCCACAATTTCTGCAAAGGCAGCACAATGAGACTCATGTACAGTCACAATTTAAAATCATGATTGATTATTAGGAGATATAGTAATCAATACTAGCCCGTATACATGATGTAAGAAAACATGGGCAGTGTTACATAAATAATAACAAATCGAACCTGCGTTGTGACGACGAGCAACCAGCTAGCCAAGAAGCTAATTTTTCTGCCGTAAAAAGCGCGGATGATGTCCACAATACTAATAGCATAAGCAGAACCATTCCCAAAGGCTGCACCAGCATTTGCGAATATGGAAATGAGCACGTGCTCCTTCACGTTAAAGGGTCCCGGGTTGAGCGAGAACTCTCTCTCTCCGATTCGAAACTTCCTCGTTGGGAGCACCCTGGCCATGAACTGGCCAATGGGAAGTGTGGCCACCTGAACCGATATCATGGTCACGGTCAGAGGCTGTGACCTGTATGAGAAGAAGGTGTTCATGAAGGAGAGGAGTGCCACGGAGACAAGTCCCAGGAACCACATGCGGAAGGTCCACACGGGTAGGGTCGGGTCATCCTCGTTGGACACGATCAAACGAACCTCCTCAATCGGTGATACGTCATCATCCTCGTTGATTTCTGTGCTCTCGGCACGCTCTATTTCGATGGAAGCCATTCTTCTCACGTGTATGGTGAGAGAGAATAGTGAGCACAACACAAGAAGATGTTGCTACATGGAAAGTAGAGTCACTCACTATATGGCGATGGAGGAGAGACTAGGAATAGGTAGAGACCAAGAATGGAAGATTCTTATGCGTTTGATTTTCACGAAGGATACGGATACTTTTGGATTTGCAATTTATGTCACACGAGAATATGTATTCATTTGAAAACCAGCTATCTTTTAGCTGTCTATTTGTATAACCATTCATGATGCATTAATTTTCAATATTAATTTACCACGTACGTTCCATTTTTCATTAATTTCTGTCTTTAATTTACACATTTTTCAACTAAAACTTATTTTTTTTTAAAAATTATATGCAAATGGTGTTACATGTAATGTAATTGTAATAAGACAAATTATGCTTGCACGAGTTGTTTATATTCAAGATCAATGGATAAGTATTTATTTAATATAGATTTAAACTTGCTCATTTTACTTTAAAATAAGTAACTAAAATATTCTAAAAAATACGTTTGGCTAAAAAAGTAATAATACTATATATAATAGTGATTTGATTTTAGGAAATTCTAATATGCTATAATAATCCTAAATGCTCTTTTTTTTTTTCAATTCATTTATTTTTAATGTTAATTTACCTTGGTTCATTCTTTCATTGATTTATTCTACTTTTTTTTTTTTTTTGGTTGACTTTCATTTCTTTCTTTAAATTTACACTTTTTTTAAAAAACTAAAACATGTTTTTAATATTTTCAACCGTTTCTCATTTGCTAATGAATATATAAATGGCGTTAATTACATTTATTATAAAGGAACAAAGCTTATTATAACTAAATTTTGCACCCGTATGATGCATATAGGATGAACAATTAATTAAATAAAATAATAAATATAATTATAAATAAAAGTAATAAAATTAATAATATTAAGTAAAATATATGCATTATAGTTATAATAATTTTATCTATAAATATAATTACAATTATAGTAGAAACACAGTAACAGACAATAACTATACTTTGTATTGTACAATTTATAGATAATAGACAGTATGAAAAAATTAATATATAATGAAATTAGGACATAAGATAATCCATGTAATGAAGCAATTACTTTATATATTATAATAAATAATAGATAAAATAAAAAGGAAGCAAAATAGAAAAACAAATATCATATAAGAAGTCTTCATTAAAACTATTTCTAATCACTTAGGTATACAAATAAATAACAATATAGTTGATATTTTTGTTTCACATCATTAGAAAAAATTGATAAAATAAATAAATAAAATTAAATAACGATAAAAGAGATCTCTGTGAAACAATCACTTCTATATATTATAATAAATAATAGATAAAATAAAAAGGAATCAAAACAAGAAAATGAAAGAAAGACACGTGGTGAAAGACATGTGTTCAACATTAATATATGCTAAACGGTCACACATACAGTAGAATGAGTCATAATTTGGTAAAAAAAAATGTGTTCTACATTAATATTGTCACTTAGTGAAATTTCACAAATTAAATATCAAATTTTAAAAGATGCAATAATGATACATATGACTAAAAAAAATAGTTGAACAACTTAATAATGATAGCATATCTTTCCTTTGCAATATAGACATGAAAAGAAATAAATATGAACTAAAATAAGACATAGTAGAAGAGCAAATTAGAAAGAATATGAAAGATAAACATAAATTGTAATGAAAATTTTTAAAATTATTAAATTATTGCATAAATTAACCTTAATTAAAATATATATAAAAAAGAAAATCATAAAGCAAACAACATATATATATGATTTTGTCACCCAAACTTTGTAGAGTCATTTTAATGATATCACATGTAAAACAATATGTTTCAAAAAATATTAGTATTCATTAAATATCAAAACAATAATAATGATTCAAATAAATAAAATTAATTATTACGTGCAAATGAAATTAGGTACAAATAAAGAATTTGACTATATTATACAATAAATACTAAATGTCAAAGTATCTACAAAGAAAATATTTGACCTTGCACAATAAATACCAAATTTGATATAAATGCTAATTCAATAATAATATTTTTTATTAATATAATTTATTTTTATATACGAAACTTTCTAATATTGCACAATACAGTAAAGAATGTCATTTATCACGACGTCCAACATCAATTACGGGGAAAAGAATCAGAGGCTTTTGAAATGTGAGATATATTAGATTTACTTCCATATTCTTTTTTCTTTTTTTTTTTTTTTTTTAAAAACATGAAATAAATATAAAAATTTATAATAATAAAAATTCAAACACTACAATTAAATTGAGTGACATTATGTATTAAATTGTTGTAATTTTTAGGACTATACATATATAAATTTAAAATTGAAGGTAATGAATGTTTCATATTCAAAATTTTTTGACATTAATTACTACAATTAAGTAAAACTATAAGAAAAAATATTTTCACTAAACAAAATAAATAAAATTAAAGGCATGACAAATGTCTTAAATGATATCCCTTTTCTTAGAAATTATAATTACAATTATAATTACGTATTAAGTAATAATTTGAGTGTAGCAATTAAATTAGCAACATAATATTTGGTTGGTATAGAGTTTACCAATCAAACAAAATAAATTTCAAACCAATTTGGATATTTACCAAAATTATTTAACCAATGAATATTTAACTAAAATTGATTTCAGCTATAATAGTAACCAAAAATTTTTAAATTTAATTAGCAACAATATTGTGATTGAAAAATAAAATAAGTGATCATTATTTTTCATATTAAAAGTATCATAATTGATCAGAATAAAAATGGAATCAATCAAATAAAAATTGAATTTTGGAAAAAATATATTGAACCTCAAATGTAATCCATCAATTAACTAATTTATAGACATTTTAAGAAAATTAATTAATTACCTATTCCTCATTCGTTCATTCTGGATTTGCCATGAATAGGTTGCAGATTTTGATGGGATTTAACTAAATGACTGATGAACCTGTAAAAATTCATATTTTTACGATTCAAAATCTTGAATTTTCACCCTCTTTTAACCTTTTTGATTTAGTTTTGTTCTCAAGTTTTTATGTTTTTATTATTTTAATTATATTCTTATTATATATTTTATATATATTTTTGTAAATAAAAACAACCATACATGGAGAAACTGTCATTTAAATTTTGTAGAGTCAAAATGAATCACATGAAAATTAATTTTCAAAAAATATTATTATTCATTAAATCCAATAATAATGATTCAAATAAATAAAATTAATTATTATGTGCAAAAGGAGATTAGGTACAAAGAAAGAATTTGATCATGTATGCAATAAATACTAAATGTCAAAGTACCTACAAAGAAAATATTTGACCTTGCACAATAAATACCAAATTTGATATAAATGCTTATTCAAAATAAATTTTTGAAATTGAAAGATAATTTATTTTATACTTTTTACAACTTTCTAATATTACAAAATACAAAAAATGCCATTTATCGCGAGGTCCAAATCAATCATGCTTAAAAGAATCAATTAGAGATTGAAGATTAGATATTTTCTTCAACCTTTCCACATTTTTTCAATGGAGTTTGTCATATTATTTCCTTTTTTTCTTCTTTTTTCATGAAATAATTTTAAAAATTCATAATGGATCTTGTTATTGGATAATACAATTTTCTTTTATGTTTAATCTATGTTTCTATTTAGGATTTACTATTTATCTCATTAATGTTTTTGAAACTTGATCAATTTGGTAAATGATCTTTTATTCAAAATTTAGATTTACTAAATTTGCATGAAAACTAAAAGAATAAACATTTTCACTAAACAGAATAAATAAAAGAATAGGCATGTGGAAATATCTTAAATGATTCTTTTATTAGAAATTACATTACAATTATAATGCATTTCTAATTGGAGTTAATTTGAGTGTGGCAATTAGTTAATTCAATCAGTAATATTTGGTTTAATTAATCAAGCAAAATAAATTTCAATTAATTTGGATATTTACCAAAATTATTGAACCAGAATATTTAACTAAAACAATATTTGAATATAATAGTAACCAAAATTCAAATTTAATTAGTAGCAATATTGTGATTGAACATCAAATAAGTTTTCATCCCTTTTCATATTATTTTATCATAATTTTTCTTTTAAAAATGGAATTTAATCAAATTTTAACAACTTCTTTTGGAAAAAATATATTGAATAGTCAAATGTTGAATTAATTAACTAATTAATAACTTATTTTAAGAAAATTAATTAATTACCTTTTTATTACTTTTGTCGATTTGCCATGAATAAGTTGCCAATATCCACATTTAGGTGAATGGCCATTTTTTGGCAACATGATCACTAGGAAAGAGTTTAGGCGAAGGAGGTAGTAGACTACCTAGATATGATGTTTTGACGAGTTGATTAGAAGCAATTCTTCTAAAGGATGAAGGTGAAGGTGAAGATGAACCATGAGTATGTGGTGAAGCAAAGTGGTAATCAGAGATAAACTTCGAGATGAACTTTGAGTATGTGTTGAAGGTCCTATCACTTGTTCTTTGTATGATTAAGAGGAAAAATATAAATTTTGAGGAGATGAAGAGCCATCGATCGTCGTACCCATAAGCTTAATCCTTTTCAATGATGAAGACCCATCAACCGAAAAAGACGAAAGAAATGAGAATCTCGATGCCATAGTACACAGAAACTTAATCCTTTTCATGGATGAAAACCCATAAATCGAAAACGGCGAAGGAAACAGGAATCTAGATGATAGCCATCATACTATAATATTTTGAGGAGATGAACTTCAAATTCGATGCCAAAAGCTCAATGTAGAATGGCACCAGTGAGTCTTCAAATTTCCCATCAATGAATCTTTTTCATTTCGTTGTTATTTCATGTTTCTATTTTCTATATTTTTTCTTGTTTGAGCTTTTTTTTTTAAATTTTAATAATTTATAACGTTAATAAATAAGTTTTAATTTTTATTTATTTTTAGTCTTTAAAAAAAATTTAGTGTGACATAATTTTTTAATATGGTGACACATTTACACTTTTAATTTAAATTATAACATAATATATCACATTATAGTTATTGAAAATATGTATTTATTATATGACATAATTTTATATATGTATTGTCATGTCAGAGTGACACATGTCATGATTTGAAATTATGTATATTCTCTTTATATATTATATATAATACTAGTTATGGATTTTTTTTAAATGATAACCCACATGATTTTGGTCTAAGTTAATCTATTCTCAAGTACACGTTAGTTTCTCTTAAATCGGACTTGAATCTTTACATGTGTATTGCATAGATTGTTTCAAAATAATTGAATTTTTTATTTAATGAATAAATATTTAATATATATTTGTATTAAATTATTTTATTTTAAAAAACCTGATAAACAAAATATTTCAAAGAGAACATTCAATTTATAAAATTTCTTTAGTGTAAAATAATTGAGACTAAGTATACTTCTAAGGTTGTGTTTGAAATTGTTAAAACTTATAAATGATTTGATTTTATTTTATTTCATTTAGAAATCAAATTCCATGATCGAACCAGTTGTAAAATAAATATGATTTTAATTGATTGAAAATATAATTTTTATGTTTAAAACTCATTAAAAATGAATTGATTTTTTTATTTTATTATTCTTTAATGCTTATAATATAATCTTTCTCTCACTCTCTAAGGGATTCTTTGGGAAAGATTATTCCCACCTCAACATATGTTATTGGTTAAAAAAAAAGTTATAACAATGGTAATATATGTTTTGATAAATTTAGTTTCAACTTTGTACAAAATTTAATATATTTTAAATTTTTTTTTCATAATGTTAAAATTTTAACTTATGATTTTAGATTTTAAATTATTTATTACACTTTAAGATGTAAATATCTATTTTATCCTCAATCAAATAATTTTTTTATTCAAATTTTTTAATTATTATATACCTATTTTAGTAATTTAATGAATAAAAATAATTCTTTTTATCTTATCTAATTAATAAATTAGTTTAAAATCACTTTTAAAAATAATAATATAAAATTTTCTTTATAATCTATTAAAAAAATGTCCTTTTTTAAAATAAAAATTATTATCTATTTAAAGTCTAATTAAACAGACCCAGCTCCAAATATAAAAGTAAAGACAAAAATGAAGGTTAAATCAACAATATAATTTAAATGCATAAAATCCATTGAAATTAATAAAAGGAAAGAAAAATAACTCATTTAAAATTTTAGCATTTCAAATATAGGTATACGTTGATTGATAAAAAAATAAATATGATTTTTTCACATTCCAAAAATTAACGAGTCAGTTTAATTTGTTTTAATAAAATTATATAATTACTTGATTTTAAAATGATTGATTATTTGGGTTTCATTAAACATTTGGGTCTATATGTATGCTTTAATACTTACATGTAAGTTAAGTAAATAAAGTTTAAAAAAGTCATTTAATTATTTTAACATATTAAGTGGCTTTTGAATGATAAAAATTTATACAATTTCTGCTCTCTATGTAATTTGTAGTGTCATCTGTACATAAAATTAATAATTAATAGTATTATTAATTACTTCTCAAAATTTATCATAAAAATTTATATACTTTTCAAAACAAAAATTTATGTTTATAAATTTTAAAAGGTTTAAGTATGTTTTTTGTCCCTTTAAATATATTAGTTTTTGTTTTTGATCCCTAAAATTTTTTGTAATAAAATTTGTGTTCTTATAATTTTAAAAGTGAATAAATTAGTTTCGATCTTATTTTAAAAATAAGTTTGAAATTGATTCAATTAAACATCTTTGGGATATTAAATTTTTCTTAACTCTCTAAAAATAAACAAGGTTTAATTTGATGGAAAAAATAAAATGATTTTAAATTTTCTTAAATGAAGGCAATGAAACCATTTTTACTAACTTTCTGAAAATTATAAGAATAAAATTATTATTCAAAAAATTTTTATTGCTAAAATGCAAATGTTTTAATTTTAGAACAGAACCAAAAAAATATTTAAATCATTTTGAAAATAAATGGACTATCAACTATATGAATTTTTTTCTCGTCAAAAAAAATACTATACGTTTTTTTTTTATCTCTAAAAAAACTATGTCACTTTTTCAAAACAGCCTAAAAAATAAGTCATCTTAATAAATTGCCACATACTCGTCATAAAAAAAGTTAAGTCCAAATACAAAAGTAAAGACAAAAATGAAGGCTAAATCAACAATATAAGTTTAGGAATGGGGAAATCAATTTAGGTCGTCTACATTCTATATCAGGAAAGAGAAAATGACTCTCATGCTATAACAATGCAGTTAAATTAGGTATACGTTGGAGTGATGCAAAAGAAAACGTGTTGCAGCACTAATGAAATTAACGGTCAGTTTAGTTTGTTTAAAATTCTATTCATCAAGGCAACTGTGCCTTGAGGAAAATGATCTATTTATTTGCTTTCATTAAACATCTTTGGGAAGCGTTCAAGTACTGATTTGGGCAGGATAAATCCAAAAATAAACATAGCATAAATTTCTACAGGAAAAAATAAAATGATTTTAAATTTTTTCACGGTGAAGTCAGGAAACCATTTTTCTTTCTGAAAAACGAAGAATAGAAATTATTATTCCAAGTATAAATTTAATTATTGCTAAAATGCTAATGTTTTTATTAAGAACAGAATTCAAAAGAATAAAAATTGAGAAGTAAAAATGAGAGATCTATTTAGATTTAATAATGTCAAAATACTTCATCAAAATTTACGATTTTTTTTATTTATTTTCACTTTTATCAAATACAGCCTAAAATAAGTCATCTTAATAAATTGCCACTTGTGATCGTCAAAAAAAAAAGTTGCAACCTAAAATAAGATACATTTCATGAAATTGGAAATAAAATAATAGGAAAAGAAGAGAAGATTCCTAATTTGCTTGAGAGAAATCCTATAAACCACATCTTATTTATATTAAGAAGAAAATAACTTGCTTAATTTACAAAAGAAAACGCGTTGCAAAAGAAAACGTGTTGCAGCACTAATGAAATTAACCGTCAGTTTAGTTTGTTTAAAATTTTATTCAAGGCAACTGTGCCTTGAGAAAAATGACCTATTTATTTGCTTTCATTAAACATCTTTGGGAAGCGTTCAAGTACTGATTTGGCCAGGATAAATCTAAAAATAAACATAGCATAAATTTCTAAAGGAAAAAATAAAATGATTTTAATTTTTTTCACGGTAAAGTTAGGAAACCATTTTTCTTTCTGAAAAACGAAGAATGGAAATTATTATTCCAAGTATCAATTTAATTTTTGCTAAAATCCTAATGTTTTTATTAAGAACAGAATTCCAAAGAATAAAATTTGAGAAGTAAAAATGAGAGATCCATTTAGATTTAATAATGTCAAAGTACTTCATCAAGATTTACAATTTTTTTTTATTTTCACTTTTATCAAATACAGCCTAAAATAAGTCATCTTAATAAATTGCCATTTATGATCGTAAAAAAAGAAAAGAAAAAAGAAATACAGCCTAAAATAAGATACATTTCATGAAATTGGAAATAAAATAATAGGAAAAGAAGAGAAATTTCTTCTAAGTTGCTTGAGAGAAATCCTATAAACCACATCTTATTTATATTAAGAAAGAAATAACTTACTTGATTTACATTAATTAATTATCCCTGATTATAGGGATTCCCTAAGCGATCCTATTTGTTTATGAATTACTCTAATTATCATATTCATTGTACTACCTAATTACAAGAATCTTGTAATAATAACAATATATTCATACAATAATTGCAAGATATTTAACTCAGCATATAAATCATAGCCACAAAGCTTATTACATATATAGATTTTACTTGAAGACCTCTAAGGGTTTTTGAGAGTTTGAAAAAGTTAAAAAATTTAGAGTATAGAAACCTTATGTTTGATAATTAATTATTGGAAATGGAATATAATCGATTCATTTTTATGTTTGATACCATTACCCACTTGTCCCTCTAAGTAATTTTTCAACCCCTTATGATCTCGCATATGATTCATTCCATATCCACAAGCGCAAGCTTCCCTAAAAACCACGCCCTCCCTCACTTTTTCTCTTCTGCCATGCATTAAATTACTCCCCGTCAAAATATTAATGGCTTCATAGAATGAGGAATTAAAATAATTCATTATTTTACACTTCATTTTTGAACAAAATTCAGTATTTATATATCAAAATGTAAGAAATCAATGCCCATTTAAAAAAAAAAATCTCAAAACTTTGAAGCAAACAAAATTATGATTTTACAGTGGAGGCAACCTTGGAAGATATAGAATTTGTCCAGATTTTTGTGCCCACCAGCTTCCAAGAGTGAAAACACAAAAAACTCAAAAAGGCAATAGAAGTTTTTCGCATTCCATAAAACACGAATACGGTTTGGGGTTCAACACCAAACAAAGATATTTTAGTTTTTCACATTTTATAAAAATATTAATTATGTTATTTTTTTAATAAAGGGTAAAATATTAAAAATATATCATAAACTCTCCATTTCATTCTCCTCATATATTTCATACTCTCAAACAAGAATGAAAAATAATTTTCTTCATGTTCCCTTCCTTCCCCTTTAAACATTCCCTAAACTCCCAAATTTAGAGATTTAGTGAATGTATCAACATCATTAAATCTTCACCTTGTGTGTTTTTTAA
Source organism: Ormosia semicastrata (assembly GCA_029884595.1). Classification (NCBI taxonomy): domain Eukaryota; kingdom Viridiplantae; phylum Streptophyta; class Magnoliopsida; order Fabales; family Fabaceae; genus Ormosia; species Ormosia semicastrata. The sequence continues at coordinate 17,563,914 of JAQQTO010000046.1, read as the reverse complement.
CTCACAAAGTGACAATACACTTTCATGTGTTTAGTATTTTCATAAAACACAGGGTTGAAAGCAATATTTAGGGCTGTGTTATTAGCACATAGAAGCTTCATCTTGCTTGTCTCACTTAACTTTAAGCTCTTTAATAATAAGAAAGTGTGTAACAACAGGTAATGGAAGAAAATTGCTCTCCGTCCAAGATTTGGTAACAAATATATGAATTGTCATTCGTGTGTATATGATATATTTCAATTTCATATATATATATATATATATATATATATATATATATATATATATTATTTATTTATTTATTTATTTATTAATTACATCTTAAGCCCATGAATAAAGTACAACTCAAAAGACTAATTCATTAAGTAAGAAAGTCTCACAACTTAAGTATTACACTGAGTTTTATTATTTATTCAATATAAGACTCATAACATTATCACTCCCTTTAAAAGTCAATGTTTACGGCTACTTCACTTTATTGACTTCAATCCGGTAGCTACACACTTTAATCCAACATATTGGTAGCCTTTTAGTAATTCAAATTTCAATAAAAACATCAATTGTTACGACTTAAACTCATAAAGGGAGACTAACCCAAGAGACTAATTCATTATGTGAAAAAGTCTCATAGTTTAAATACTACATTGAGCTTTCTTATTTACTCAATAAGAAACTCTTAAACGCGCGTGTGTATATATATATATATGATCTTACTCTGATAAGAGGAGTGTTTATTATAAGAGGTGAAAGAAGTGAATCTTAACCATTGAATCTTATATAAATGGTCAAGATTAGAATATAAATGCATGTGACTTTTTTAAGTAATCACATGACTTTCAAGTAACTTTTAATCTTGACCATTCATGTATAGTTATATGGTTAAGATTTACTCATCTCACAATAAAAACTCTGCTCACTAGATATGTCTCCTATATATATATATATGTCTATGTGTGTTTTAAGTCTACATTTTTTTTTTGGATAATTTTTCTACTTCTTTTATATAGACAATTAGACAATTTGGTAAGAAAAAAGCATTTACTTTCAGTATTCCCCTTTTACTGTTCCTTAGTATGTACCTATTATTATGTATAATGCCTTCAAATCTTACCTTGTTTTTTTTCCAAGTAAATTTCGTCTTCATTCAAGCAATTATTTTTAGTTCTTTAGAGATATAGCATTTGCTAGTTATGGGATAGATGATTTGTTTAGGTTATTACTCAGGTGGCTCATTCAAGCAATTATGCATAATTTGAGTTGACATATGTAAATGCATTCTTCAAAAATAGGTGCATTTCTAATATGATTCACATAACCTTATGGTTTAATGTTGGAGAGTCTAAGATAAGATGTGCTTACCTAAAAATTTATCTAATTCAAGATAAAGCATCCCCAATGGAAACAGCATGATGGGGGTGGGGCCCGATCCAAATAGAACTGGACATTTCTTAGCACAACAGGGTAACCTCAATAAACTCTATTTCTTTGTTTTCAGTTTCTTCTTGTTTCAGTAATGCACCCAAAAAAACAAATTACATAAAACTGACATGTACCTTTCGATATACTAGTAGTGGTAATTGATAACCCGAAGTAACATGCATTGCAATCAACTCTCAGAATGCTTGCAGGATAAATTTTAGTGGTAGGACTAACAAACCAAATTAATAGCGATTTACAGACACCAATCACACAAGATTATAGATATAAACATATACTCTCTTTATACCTCTTTCGAGTTTGGATTTGGTCTTCTATATGGAGTGGTAATTGGTAAAGTCTAGGGTGGGTTTAAAGATACGTGGGAAGTGGGGTTAGGCAAGCCGTTTAACCTTGATATGCAAGGCTCATGTGTCGATATGTCAACCCTTCTTTAAAAGTTTATGTTCCATAACTATGAGTCTTGTTTTTTCTCTTTTTCATTTTCAATCAAAGCAGAAGCTATCACAGGTGATGAAACTATCGCCTTTTGCTTTTAGTCTTAGAGATCCTTGATTTGCTTGCTTCATTAGGCGGTTTCCAGATTATATCCTCAAGATTGCTACAAAAGTTCTTGTAAAACTGCAACATAGAGGAGTGTACCATTCGTCATAAATTAAAGTCAATCAATTGACGGGGCAAAAGTAAGGCTTTCAAAAACTGACCTTGAGATATTCACCTGCATCTCCAGCTGCTTTCTGAATGTCCACCATATAAAATGTGGGAGCCACTTCAAAAATCTTCACGCAGGAAAACATGAATTATTTTGTTAGCCAAAATGTTAAGGGGCTGTTGAAATTCTGGTAGAGGGATAAAAACTTACTTCCAGGATAACCGAGAAATAAGATGTTTTATTTGCTGAAATACCCTCTACCCTCATCTGAAAATTCATAACAATATCACTTCAGATGAAGAACAACTTTAGGCAGGTTTCATCTCTGGTAAAAAATGACACCAGATGCTAAAGATTTGAAAATTGTGTGAGTATGTAATTGAACAAAATGATGCAAAAGAATCCAGAGCAACAAAAGTAACGGAAGCAAGAGGGAGGGGCAAACTGGTAAAGCAATCGACTATGCATCTACCAACCTTATAGTTGCGAATATGTGTCTTAAATCCCATCGATTGAGCCACAACCTCCATACTTGATAAAACCACCTTTGCTGGCTTTTGAGAGATAAAGCGTGTTTGATGCTTTACAGAGTCCTGTAAGAATATTAGAGAAAAGAAAATGTGATATCTTAGCCCTAAATATGTAAGATATTAAGAGTCTCAAGACGTTTAAATGACAGAATATTGGAGGTGTGAGAATTTTTGTCACAGCATGCCTGTAACATCATAAAGATTACATTTATAGTTCTGCAAAGTTCCCTTGGGATTGGGGATATTATGTGGACTGTTATTTGACCAATTGGAGATATGATGATTGAGCCTCATAGCAAACACAATGACATGATTAAATACCTGTCCACGATCAAAGATAGTTGCAAGGTTTAAGCCCTGAGACAGAATTATCAAGTCAAATGCATTAAGCATTAAAGGACCCATGTCCTCATTCTCACATTGTTGATGAGGCATCTGTTCCTTCAGTGACAAAATAATCAGCAAGTCAACAAAACTGGGAAGATAATTACCATATGAATGCAACAGGAAAAACAAGCCTGCATCCTTAATTGAAGATAAGGGGCACAATGTAAAAAATGACAATATTGGCACTGTTTGCAATTTGCATTCCAGTCAGTTTCCTTAAAATCCCCTTCTTCAGCCTTGATTTTTTGTGAGTACACTAGAGGTTTGATGATGCCATGCCAGTAATGGAATGGTTTTCCAGGAATAAGATAATTCAAAATATCTTTTACTAATATTGTTATCATTTTTGGTTCTTTGATATGCCTCTCTAGAAAATATAATTGTCGAGAGGCAGACAGAGCATTCATTATATATGATTTATTCTAAAAATATGAAGTTCAATGGGCAGATTGGAAAAGTGAAGACGGATCAGCTCAAATACAAAAAATTCCTATAAAATTTGACCACGCAGAATGAAGAATTAAAAAATCATACAAACATAACAGACCTCAGCATCATCAAAAGCGGCATTTACATCGTCCAGATTTACATCTTCATACTCAATAAGACTGACTGGAACAAAGCCCATCTGAAACCATTCATCATTTCTTATCTGTTCAATGGTTATACGCTGCAAATGCACATGCACACCCACAAAATAAAGAGGGAAGAGGGAAAGAGAATCGTGAGAAACTATTAGGATCATGAAATAGAAGTAAGACTTAAATCCATTAGAAAACTGGTATTAGTACAATACACATTACACATAAAAAATAAAAAAAAAGGTCCAATACAGATAATAGAAGAAATCCTTGAACTTCAAGAATGAATAGACCATGTTCATCCGCACATGCAGTATCAGTACTTGAGAAAAGGATCATGAACTATAGGGTGCCACGCCAACAAGATAATGTAATCAGAACCACGAACATTTCATAACTCGAGTATTAATAATCATTATTGAGTTTAACGAGAAGGATAAGTTTCATGTAAGAATGCCTTACCACATCAATAGAAGTGCTACGTTATTTTATTCAATGCTTTATCTATTAATCTTGTTAGAGATATAATACCATTCTTGAGCCTCCACCTAAAACCTTAAGCTTTTAGGAAAGTTAGTATTTGCCACTCCCGCTCTTTGTAATTAACTTAAATTTCAGCACAAAGTAAAGTGGGCTTGTGCATTGTCCACACTCCACACTTCAAGCCCAAAGGGCTCTTCTATGAGGGGACATGTTAAGGAGTAAACTGTCAGAGCACTTCTGTATGAAATACAAACTTTAACAGGAGGAAATCTATTTTACATATTAAAATTAGTCTAAATAATTTTTTTTTTTTAAAGTCTAAATAAAGAAGTTAGCACCATCTATCAACAAATCTGAGATACAATATTACAATAAACATCATTATGTCTCCACTACCAGTGAAAAACTAAAATTATTTTGTTTTTATATCCAAATGGATAAAAATAATCAGATCATAACATGCCACAACTGAATAGTCGCCAAGACTATTAGGTCCTTTCAATACAAATCTAACTTTTTCTACCATTTCCATTTACAATTAAAGGACAAAAGTCAAATAGTTCACAATCATGCATGGGAACTAAATATCATCACATTCTTAGGCTTTTTAGATGCCTTGTATCACAACATTAATCACATCTCACTTTCTGCTTCTGTGGTCATACAACATTAATTTTCAAATTGACAGTGAAAAGTTGTGTCTCACAACTCTTGTTGTGCAAAGCCAATACTTACGGTTTCAGGATTTGGGTCCAAAATTCTATGTATCAATGATTTTGCTCCCACAGGAAACCAAGGAGGGCATGAAAACTCTGCTTTCTCGATCTGCAAGAGAGAAAAAAGAAAACCCAAGAAAATTTATCAGTATTAATAACAATCTGAATTCCATTTTGATGAAAACATTCTTGATTAGTAACCATTAGACAATGCAGTATTTCTTGAGCCTTTAGACACGGAATAAAAGAGTGTAACCACAAGAACTTGTAGCCTGTCAGAACTGCAATCAGCACCTATTAAAAGATGCAAGAGACTGTCGACAAAAATTTTTCATTTCCAGTCCTTACCCAGAATTCAGGGTCAATTTGCTGCTTTGAACACTCTTTCACCACATGACCACATAAAGTGAATCGATAAATTGACCCCCTAATAGCAGATGATTTGTTACACATTATCGTGCTAAATTGCTAATAAATTATAATTGATGTATGTCTCTATATGCTAGATAAATATTTAATACAAATATTTTGATCTGCAATCCAATACAGTAAAATATATATTTGACATGTTTAAATTCATGCCTTACTATATAACGTGGTTAGATCAAGCTCATCAAAGGGAAGATATCCAGCCATTAGGACATAGAGGATAACGCCACAGGACCAAACATCTGCCACAGCACCATTGTAACCCTTGTGACTGAGTACCTAAGGCCACAAAGTAAATACAAAATACAGAAGCCAGCATAAGAATAGTTAGTATCTGCATTTGACATAAACTGAAGTTTAACTAAACAGCAAGCCACTCTTGTATTTACCTCAGGAGCTACATAGTTTGGAGTCCCACAAGTTGTCCGGAGGACACTCACCCCCTGTGAGAATATTCAACAAGTATGAAGCTATTTGGTATCATTTCATCTAAATGAATCAAAGTCATATATAAAACCTATTTGATAACAATCTCACCTGTTCCGGCAATGCACTCAAACCAAAATCTGAAATCTTTATATTTCCTTGTGAATCGAGTAAAAGATTTTCAGGCTGCATAAGGTAAAAAAATTAGAAGAAATCATGGTAAAGATGAGCAACAACTTTCCAGATCCTAGTCAATGCAAACCTTTAAATCTCTGTGATAAACTCCCTTACTGTGGCAGTAATCTACACCATCAATAAGCTGTTGGAAATATCTTCTAGATTCAGCTTCGCTAAGACGTCCATGGTGTATCTACACAAATATTTTTATTCATCATCAACATCTCCAATATCTTGAATGGTAATTGATAAAAGTCATGGTAAAAGCTACAAAAAAACAAAGGTCCATTTGAGCTACTCACTATTTTATCAAACAATTCACCACCCGTAATGAACTCCAGTATGATATAAATCTTAGTACGGCTTGCTAGAACCTGAAGAAAATAATATTTTACACCAGAATGAAGCACTTGTGAGTGGTGACAGCTAACAAGAGAAACATTATAATGGCTTATCAGAGCAAATATTGAGTCAGTGTGGCTCCTTTCAAAACTGTTACAAGGAACAAGAATGTACCAGAGAGAAGGAAACTTTCATTTAATCAAGACAAATTCTCAAAATATGTTTCCAGTAGTGTTTCTCTCTCCAAACAATAAAAAAAAAAAAAGAAATTCTGAAATTTTGGTTTTGCTTGTACTTGCCTAAAAATACTTCTAAAGACTTACTTGACACCATATTTCATACTTCAACGATAATCATGATTTGAAGGACAACTTATTTCTTAGAGAAAAAAAGCCAAGCAGGCCGTTAATGACCTTTGTGAAGAGAAAAAGCGAGGTATAAAGTCCAGAAATTATCACATGCCTCATGCAGGCGAACAACATAAGGATGTCTGACAAGCTTCATAATAGAAATCTCCCTCTTGATCTGCAAAATAGAAATAAAAAATAAATAAATACAATTTGAAAATAGAAACATACCAATCACAACATCTGCCATCATGAAACTTATTGTACCTTAAAATGAAAAAAAAAATAAAGCCCAACCCTCTTACAGTCACTTATTGGAATACCAATCCAATCAAAGTGTTAACATCAAGTGAGTACGAGACGTCAGTCAAGATTCTTATTTCATCTTAATTTATATTTATAACTGCACCGAAACTCCCACATATATAACTGATCACTGCTATACGCACCACTCACAGTGATTTATGCGGTAAATGAAGTTCTGAAGACATTCATTCAAGCTTTATGCTTTGTTAAGGGTACCAGGTCTCTCTCTCTCTCTCTCTATATATATATAAAGCATATCATAAATTCATAATCCAAAAGCCTCTAACGAGTGAAGCCGTTTCATCTACGTTATGGAGAATAATACCAAGTACCAACTAAAACACAGCGCAAGCTTAGGCAACAGACTTCAATTTAGGTAACACCAAAAAACAAGGGAGGGGGGGGGGGGTTCAGTGATTTTTGGTGTTGAGAGTAGCTAAAATTCTAGTAAATTGCTTGAGGTATAAAATTTTTGGTGTGAGATAACTTTGGTTTTTTCTACCAAGTTTATGCATTTGGTGGAGCAGAGGCGTGTAATGAAGTGGATCAGCAGTAGGAAAATGAATGAAATTGGGAAAGTAGAGTTGAGAGTACCTGGTCAACCATCTTGTGCTTGATGATGGTGCTGCGGTCGAGCACCTTCATGGCCACACTCTCCCCACTCTCTGTGTTCTGAGCGAACTTCACCTTCGCAAACGTCCCCTCCCCTATCGTCCTCCCTATCTCATATTTCCCCACTTTCCTAACCACCATGCCGCCGCTTCTCTTCTTTCTTTCTTTCTCTCTCTCTCCACCAAACTCAAACTCAGCTCTTGCATCGCATTGCACACTCGTCCAACCAAGAACTCCACTCCCCAAACACAAATCAAACTTTACTCACAAGCTTCGCACTTTTCCAGTATTTAATTAATTAATAGTTAACTTATCATCGTTTTTGGTATGGAACGGACGCGAGGAACTAGAAAAGAGAACTTTTATTTTTCAAATGAACCGAAAAGAAAAGAAAAACAAAAAAGAAGGGCAGTTTGACAGCTGGAAGGGAAATTGATTGGTAGGTCATAAAACTACGGGTGTCGTGTGTAGCTTTAGTGGATTTTGTGGTATTTTTTAAATAGAAAATGATGTTCTTATATTTCTTTTAGAAATATAGATATTGTTATATTAGTATAATTAAAAATAATAATAAAAAAAGATAAATATAATAAATAATATTAAATGATAAAAATAAATATATCGCATTAATTAAAATTATTTTTAAATCGTTGGGGATTTTTTTTTCAATTTGACTTAATTTGATTAATTTAATAATTGGTTGAGTTGAGTTCAATCTATAGGTCTTATATATATTTAAAAAAATTATAAAAAAATTAAAAATGAAATTAAAAATTTGTTATACATAATATTTTTATATAAATATAATAAATCATATATTAATTTATATAATTAATTTTACATCAACATAATAAATTTTAAATAAATAAAATATACATATTTGCATAATAAATTAATAAATTTTATTAATTTAAGTTTAAATAAATTAAATTAAATTAATAGTTTCAATATTCATAAAAAGTAAATTACTCTAACCAATTAAAGTTAATGTTATCACATATATTATTTTAATTTATATAATCATTTATTTCACTCTATTTTTTAAGATGTTATAGTTTTTGAAATACGAAGTTAATTATTTGGATTTTTTATTTGAGAGACTGAGAATTTGAGAGTGAATGACTAAAATATTGATTAGTGAAAACAAGTGTACTATTTGTGTGTGAGTGTTTTTGTCTTTTATTAGACTTCAAAGTGAAATAACGTTATTCCACTAGATGAGTCTTCTTTTTTAGTGATTGTTTATCCGTGGTTAAAAATTGGGATAAACAACTTTTTAATAGCAACTAAATGACCTTTTTTTTAAATGTGAATGGGTTGGGTTCTCGTGAATTTGACGTTTTCAAATATACTATCCGATTCACAGATTACGAGTTGATATATTTTTTAACCTGATCTAACTAATATTTTATGAGTTGAATTAGGTTGAAACTTGCAAATTGGCCTCACTCACTTGACACTCCTACATAAAACTATCTAAAAAAGTTGAATCTATGTGTAAATTGAATAAGAAAAAATGCATCAAGTATCCATCTTTAATTTAGTATAAAATAGATAAAAATCTTAACATATTAATAATTTAATAATAAATACACATTTAGTTATTTACTTTATATACAAATTCAATAATTTTAAACATTTTAAAAAAACTTTTTTTACATCACTTTATACTAACCTTATCCAAAATAAAAAGGCAAATTCTGAAAAATAAAATTAGCCGGAAATCCAAGAGAAAAGATCGAGTGATGGAAGAGAAAAATGAAGCAAACACGTAAAAGAGGATTGAAAGCAGTTCAAGTCTTTAGGAAGGGGACAATGTTTGAAAATTAACTCCGTATTTCAGCTATAATTGTAATAAAAAATAAAAAAATTGACAGAAGCGGAGAAAACTTGACGATGTTGTGGGGGAGCGATGACTCTGAAGGTACGATGGATTGGGTGGAGAAATTTTAATATATTTTGAGAATAATGTTTTAAATAATAAAGATTTAATCTCAAATTTATTAAATAATATTTTAAATTCACATTAATAATCTGTGTAGTTATGTAAGTTATACGTTACATTTTTATTGAATTCGGTATAATATTTTACCATTGCTTGGTTGAGAGAAAATAGGACGAAAGAAGTTGGGTGGAAAGAAAAATGAGTTTTTCTCTCTCCTTGGAAAGGCAATAAAATAGGAGAGAAAGAAAAACTTACGACCTATTTAGTTTGTTTTTTATTTTCATCATTTTATTTTTATTTTGTTTCATATTTTTAGATTTTTGTAAAAGAAATAATAAAATAAAAAATAAAAATGAAAAATAAAAAATGTGTGATATTTTTATAATTATTAATAAAAACATATAACTTAAAAATAAAAATAAAAAATAAATAAAATAGTCCATTTATGTGTGGGAGCTGCCATAAAATATTCTCTCAAAAGATGAAAAAGTTATTATGTAGTTTGAGAGTAATACTATCTCGTCTAGTAAAAAAATGATACATGAAGACTAAATAATTATACTGTGATTGAATTGAAAAATAATTATTAAATTTAATTTAAACGGTTGTAAAATAATTGAGAGTAATACTCTCATAATATATAAGAATTTTTCCTAAAGATGGAGAAAAAACAAAGTGAGGTGTCTAGGAGAAAATCTTGGATACTTCTAAAATATTATACTATTATAGTAGAATTGTAATATGTGACTATTTATATTCATAAAAATCACTGAATTGGAATTTAAATATTTTTAAATTAAATTTGGATGATTATAAATTTGTTACTCTAGTAGTATATTAAAATTTTTTATTTTAAGTACCAATTTTTTTTTTTGATTTGTGTAAACCAAAAAAAAAAAATCCGATGTGTAGGCTGCTCATCGAAAAAAAGTAAATACACAACAGAATAAATAATGCTTTTTATTAGGCATAGTGATGGGAAAAGAATATAAACTAAGGATAATGGTCAAAACAAATTAATTAAATATTATTTTCTTTCATTTTCTTTATTTCTATTTTCTCTTCATCCAAGCACACTATTTTTATTCATACTTTTGTATTTATTTTCTCTTCTCTTCATTTTCTCTCCTCATCCAAGCAATGTATCTAGTATGCCTGAATTATGATGAATTGACAAATGGAGGTGGTTTGGGAAGCAGTTTCCGATTACACGGGTGTAGCTGATTGGCGGCACGTCAACCCCACCTCTTCCAATTATTAACTCCGACATTTGGACACCAAACCTAATTTCCCGGCTTTTAGATATCCTTGACATAATTCGTCATTTTTCATCACAAGTACCATATATAAAATGCCTTCAAGTGATGAAGCACTCTTTTATTTGACAAAAAAATATTTTTATTTTTTAATCAAATTAAAAACAATATCTATTTTAATAATTAATAACATCAACAATACAAATCTTACTTGTAATGTTATAAATTCGAATCCTCAAGTCATTACTTTAGAGAGAATTTTATCTATCCACTATCCTCAACTCAAAATTACGTGAGCTATTAATAAAAGAAAAAAAAATAAATAATTTTCTTTCTTTCTTCACAAATGCTAACTCAATAAACATATATCTAGCTTCTCTAACATAGAATGCAAAGAAGAATCTAAAACTAGAAAATACAATATATTGTACATCAATTTTATTTTGCTAAACTTTATAAAATAATCATCCTTAAAAAAGCTAGCCATTGGTGTAAGATTAATTTTGATTTACACTAGTGTCAATGTGTAAGGTATCAGATTAGAAACAGATGGAGGAAGAACACCAGAGAGAGAGATATGATGAAGAATGAATCAATTGATTAACTCACTGAATCAAGGGTAAGACAATGACTTATATAGTGCTACACAATTGACTAACTAACATATAACAACTAACATAAACTAACTCTTAACAGAAAACTAACTCTTTTGTGCTACTGAGCTGTATTCCTTACAGCCCCCCTCAAACTCAGGAGAAGAAAGATCTTCAACTTTGAGTTTGATCTTGAACTGATGAAATAAAGAACTTGATACTGCCTTAGTGAAAATGTCAGTTACTTGTTCTGTGGTTGGAATGTGATGAACTGGAAACAATTTTGTGCTGCACTTTATCACAAACAAAATGAAGATCTAATTCAAAATGCTTTGTCCTGTAATGTAAAATTGGATTGGCTATAAGCAAGACAGTACTTTGATTGTTACAATATATATGAGGAGCTGGAGCTCACTTAGAAGAGCTTGTATCCATAGTAACTCAGTCATGACAGAGGCCAGGCTGCAATATTCAGACTCAGTACTGGACCTAGAGATCACAACTTGCTTTTTGGAAGTCCAAGAAATCAAGTTGCTGCCAGAATAAACACAATGTCCAATAGTAAATCTGCGATCATCTGGATCAGCCCCCAAGTCAGAATTAGAAAAGGCATGCAGCTGCAAATTTGATGACTTTCAAAGATGAAGACCATGACTGACAGCACTAATGAGATACCTTGAAATTCTTTTGACAGACTTCCAATGACTCTCGAGTGGAGTATGCATAAATCGAAAAACTTTGTTGACACAGTATGCAATCTCTGGTTTAGTTATGGTAGCATATTGCAATGCACCAACAATGGACCTATAGAGAGATGGATCTTGCATAGTTATGCTACCATGTACTGATAATTTCAGGCCAACTGTCATTGGTGTAGGTGCAGGCTTACAATGTTCCATCTTAGCCTTTATTAGGAGATCAATAACATACTTAGTCTGAGATAAATACAGACCACCAGATTTCAACTTTTTAGTTTTAATCCCAAGAAAGTAGTGCAACTGTCCCAAATCTTTTAGTGCAAATGTAGAATGAAGATCAACAATGAGAGTTTGAATAGCAAGAGGAGAATTACTAGTAAAAATGACATCATCAACGACATCATCAACATATACTAGAACATATACAGTGGTCTGAGGAGTGAGCTTAAAGAACAATGAATAATCACATTTAGCATACTGAAATCCAAATCGATAAAGAATAGAGCTAAGCTTGTCAAACTAGGCTCGAGGAGCCTATTTCAAACCATATAGAGCCTTATTCAGTTTATAAACTAGATTAGATGGACCGGTAGCAAAGCCTTGAGGTTGCTGCATGTAGACTTCCTCAGTAAGATCTCCATTAAATAAAGCATTATTAAAATCAAGTTGATGTATAGGCTAGTTGTGAGAGACAGCAATTGTGAGAATTATCCTAATAATAACTAGTTTGACAATTGGACTAAATGTCTCAACATAGTCAAAATTAGCTTGTTGATAGAAGCCTTTGGTAACTAGTCTTGCTTTATATTTATTGATTGAACCATCTAGATTGTATTTAAGTCTAAAGACCCATTTATAATCAATTGCTCGTCTATGAGGTGTAAGAGGAACTAAAATCCAAGTTATGTTGGCTACTAAAGTATTGAACTCCTCTTGCATTGCATTTCTCCATTCAGGTTGAGCTAGTGCTAATTTAACTGAAGTAGGTTCAGTAACAGTAATAAACACCTTAGGCTTGAAAATTCCAGCTTTGGACTTTGTGGTCATATTATGAGTGTTAACAATGGACACTGACTCTGTGACAGGAGCTACTAAAGTAGGTTGCTCAATTGTATGAATAATAGAAGTTGGTTTTGTAATTACTGGAACTAACTCATGCTGTTGAATTGAGTTAGAACTGAACCTGCCAAGATTAGTGTGCTGACTAGTAGGCAAAAGAGCAATAGGAACAGATTGATTATCAACAAATGACATATTCTGAACATTTTGATTAACTATTGGAATGAATGGAACATAATTTGATACAGGAACAGAAGAAGAAGTTAGAACATAAACTGACACAAGACTTTTGAATGGAAAAGTAGATTCATCAAACAATACATGTATGCAGAAATAAACTTTACCATTTGGAGACAAACACTTATACCCCCTCTTATTATTATTGTAGCCAAGAAAAGTGCACTGATGAGACTTAAAATCAAGCTTATGTTTGTTATAAGGTTTGAGGAAGGGAAAGCATGTACAACCAAATGTTCTAAAAAGAGAGTAACTTGGTTTTCTATGAAAAAGCATTTCAAATGGAAAAAGGGTTTTAAGAATTGGTGTAGGCAAATTATTTATGAGATAGGTTGCAGTAAAAAATACATCACCCCAATATTTCAAAGGAATAGAAGAATGAACTAACAAAGTCAAGCCCACTTTAGTAATGTGTCTATGTTTTCTCTCAAGGCACCCATTCTGTTAGTGAGTGTAAAGACAACTAAGTCTATGGTGAATAGCATTAGAAGTTAAATATGATGTGAAGGCTTGATACTTTTTGCCATTGTTAGTTTGTAGAGATTTAATTTTTCTACCTAGTTGTAACTCAATCATTGTTTTAAATTGAATGAATATAAAAAGTGCTTGAGACTTAGCATGCAGTAAGTAAATCCAACTGAATCTAGAATATGCATCAATGAACACAGTATAATATCTAGAATCAATAGTTGATGGCAAATGTGATGGTCCCCAAATGTCAAAAAATATTAACTCCAAAGGTTCATAGACAATATTAGAATATGAAAAAGGCAAACAATGGGATTTACCCATACAACAAGATGAACATAAGAACTTTGAACAATTTGAAGAAACATCAACATTACACTATTTAAGCACTTGATATACTATTTTAACAGCAGGGTGGCCAAGTCTTGCATGCCACAAATTAAAAACAGTATCTTATGAATTACAACTTACAGTATTTACAAAATTACATGAAGAAGAATGACAAGAAATAGAGGTAGTGGATAGAGAAGAACCAGTAGACTTTGGAATTGACAACAAGTGATCAAAGGTATATGATCAGTTGATTATTCCTATATTTTAATCACCTTGTAATTAATTCATTGAACTCCATTTGTGCTTAATTGTCATCATTTAGCTTAGTTTCTGATATCAAACCCTAATTGGAATATTATTGTGAAACTTTGCTTAAATGTATTCTTAGATGCTAATACTTGAACTTTTCAAGAAACCTTTGAATGGCGGAGTTCATTTAACCTAAATCAGGCTTGACATCCACTTGAAGAAGGGCTATGGATTCATAAAGATCAATTTTTCCCTTTGAAGCAATGAAAGAAGAGTTTCTGAGAAGAATCCAGGCCGAAAAATGAAGAAGTCAAAATACAGGGCCTGCGTCAAAATACAGGGTCTGCGTCAGAATACAGGGCCTAGGGTGCGTAAAAATACATGACCGTGTGAGAGTACACGGCTTAGGCCGTGTACTCCTCTGACTTTGCAATTGAAATAGTGAAATTTTGCTCCTCTAACACAGAATCATACACGGCCTAGGCCGTGTATGCATACACGGTCGTGTATTTCTCCAGATATGAATCAAACATAAACTTCTGCGAGAAGTTTATGTTGGGGGCCTATATATTCACACTCTTGGTACGTTTTGAAGAGAGTTCTAACCTAGGAGAGCAGCTGCAACTCCTTGGAGAAGGAGAGAGGAGTCTTGGATCAAAGATTGGAGTCTCGGGTTCGAGCAATCAGAGATCCATCATCCTCAATCCTCAGAAACTCATTTGCTATTTAGTTTTTCTTCTGCACTTTGCTTCTTATGTTGTTCTTTCTCAGTTTTTCTTGTGATTTCCTTTTAGTTATGTGTAACTAAACCTCCCTTGGTTAAGGGGGTGATGAAACCACTAGTATTGATGTTGTGAATCTTGCATATTTGATTATTTCAATACGCTTATGTTTTTATTCATATATTTCTCGAATCTATTGTTGGTATGAAGGTTTTGTACTTGTTCCCACTTTAAAAGTGGTAGATCTGAGTTTATTATGCGCGGTTGCGGTAGTAGATCTAGAGGAATATATGATATTCATGTGAGTATAATTATCTTTGTGCTATTTGCCAGTTATAAAAGTGGTAGATCTGGGTTTATTATGCGCGGTTGCGGTAATAGATCTAAAAAAATATATGTTCTAAGTAATTTAATCCCGATGTGTGATTAGGTCTTAGTGTAATTGATTTTCTAAAACTTAATGCAATTATTGGATAGTTGTAAAAGTGGTTACTTTATGACTAATCAATGATCAGGAGTTGATTTGAGTGATTGCTAAATTGGCCAACACGTAAGGAAAACAGAGATTTACTCTCACAATTGCATAAAAACATAATTGAGCATGTTGGAATAAAAAGATATGTGGATTTACATCATCATATAAATCTAGTGGTGGATTCAATCTCTTAACCAATTTTCTTATATTGTTGATTTTAGTTTGTTTATTGTTATTATCTTTGAAGCTGTTCATTATTCATCAAAACTCAAAAACCCCCTATTTATTGTTTATTGTCAATCAGAGTCTAAATTAGGAATTGTTTAATAGTGTTGATTGAATTGGTTCTCTGTGAATCGACCCTTACTAACTACAACTAGTTGTAAGGTTTTTATTTTCTGGTGGGCCTGACAACTGATTTTTATTTTGAAATTTTAATCACTATATCCTCATGCATCAGTATACAAACCATCTCTAAGTCTGCCTTGGAAAAAGATCTCCTTGGTAACCTGAGATTTAACAAGATAATAATCAGCATAAAATTCAAAAAAGACATCATTTTCTCTACAAAATTGTGACACACTGAGTAGATTCTTACAGATTCTAGGTACATGCATTAAATTTTGAAGAACTTTTGGAAATAAGTTTGTCCTAATGGTTTAATATGTTAAGTTTTGATGATGACAAATATAAGACAAAAAGAATGATGCTTATGCTTGATAGATGTGCTTTATAGATGACAAATGCATCACAAAAGAATATTAATCATCTTATATAGATGTGCTTAATGTGATATATTGTAACATGCATGATCATGTACTTTATCTAATTATATTTCACTTAATCATCATATAATGAAAAATATATAACATTCATCATAAAATATATTCAATAATATGTTATATGAGTTGTATTAAATTAACATTGGATTTGGCTCTTCTTATATGCATATTAGACTAACTAGAATTATACATTTATGAATAATGCATATGAAGATATTGAGTTATGAATTTGGACTAACTATGCTTGTTTTAAGTGAGTAATACTTTGTAGGATAGTTCAAATACCAAGAATGAGCATTGCAACAAGAAAGCAAAAGATCACAATTATGCTCAACTCAAGAAGAATGAGAATGATAAAGATGTTCCAAGCATTGTGCAAGACATGAAGAGAAGAAAATTTCGGAAGCTTGGATTACATCAAGAAGCCAAAGGATTGAAAGTGCAAAGATTAAGTCCCAAGGTTCTTCAAGAATAGCTTATAGGACTTAGATCTTGTGTAAAGGTAAAAAAGAATCACACTAAGCTCAAACAAGTTTTAAACATCTTTATAAGTGTTTCTAAAATGTTTAAATGTCCAACAAAATGTTTTTGGAAAGCTAGCCTTGGTGGTATTTCAAATTTGTGAAAATTAGTCAAGTTTGTATTTTGTAAAATTGATATTTAGTTACTCTTTTGATCATAACTTTCAAATTACTTTGAATTTTGTTTGAAACTTATTTCATATGAAAATAGACTCAAATATCTTTCCAATGAGTGGTCATTTGCTTTAAACGAATAGGAAACGAAAAAGTTATGACCAATTAAATTTTGAGTTTTGAAAATCTGAGCTTTGGTTACTATTTTGATCATATCTTTCAAAATACTTTGATTTTTGTTCTGAAACTCTTTCATATGAAAATAGACTAAAAGATATTTCCAATGAGTAGTTATTCGCTTTAATCGAATAAGAAATGAAGGAGTTATGACCTTTTAAAGTCAGTTTTCAAAATCAGAAAATGTTGTAATCGATTACACAGGCCATGTAATCGATTACAACGTTGGCAGAAGTCGTGTAATCGATTATAGGAAGTATGTAATCGATTACAAAGTGCCCAGAAAGCTTGTAATCATTGTAATTGATTATCAAGTGCCCAGGAACGTTTCTAACGGCTATAAACGGCTAGTTTTCATAGAAAATCATTATAAAATACTACCAACGGTTATTTTATCACTTGGGCTCTATATATAAGTGTTGTATGAAGCTTATACAACTCTTGAACACTAGAATTGATCCTTGAATCATAAAAATCATATTTTAAGCTTTAAAGTGTGAATCCTTTATACCCATTGAGCTTCAACTTGTTTTATCCATTCTTGAGAGAGTTTTCTTATTATCCATACTTTGTTTTCAAGTTGTATATCTACTCTTGTGAGAATTTCTATTCTTTCTCTTCATCTTGAAATCATTGTAAGAAGGTGAGGTATCCCTCAAGAATTGTAAAGGGTGAGGCCTCCCTTGAAAGTATAGGCTCAAGCACAAAGGGTGAGGTATCTCAAGGTGTTGAGTGCTCAAAATTGTAAAGGTCATCAAGCACCTGTGACGCTTGAAGAATTGGAGGCTCTAGCACAAGGGTGAGGTATCCCAAGGTGTAAGGAGTACTATTGTATGTACAAAGGTTTTCCTAACACCCGTGAAGTCTAGGAGATAGTGAAGAAAATCTCAAGTTAAGCTTGGGGACTGGATGTAGGTCACAAATGGTTGGTGGCTGAATCAGGATAAATTCTTGAGTTTGATTCTCTCTTTCCTACACTCTTTAAATTCAGTATCTGGTGAAATATATTTATCTATTGCATATCTTGATGTTTTGATTATTATAACTTGATATCTAGCTTATTCACTTAGTTTATCATATATCCCAAGTTGTATTTGAGTAATCCTCAATAGTTGTACAGTTATTAGACTTATTCCGCTGCATTTATTAATTGAGTTATTCAAAATGCATAATTTGTCAAAGTTGTATTAAAATTTGTAATTACCCAATTCACTCCCCTCTTGAGTAATGGTTGTCATGGCTAACAGAACTAAAGGAAAAGAAACATTGGAAGATGAAAGTTCAGAATAGCCAATGTGTTTGATAGGCATACATATACCATTACCAAACTACACTGTGTCTGAACCATTGTAATTTGATCTGATTTGTAGGTTAGAAAGATCTGCTGTCAAATGATTTGAAGCACCTAAATCTGGATACCATGCAGGGTCATACAGGTTTGAGGGTGTAGCAAGCATTACTTGGAATTGTGGATAAGAGGCATTGGGTGAGGGATTAGTAGATGTGCTAGCCATCATTGCTTATGTAGGTGGGTGAGGAGGTGTAGCAGATTGGTCACCAAAGAGATTTGGATGACTTTTATTGAACCGATGCCAGCACTCCAAGAGTCTCTTTATTTTTTAAAAACTCATAAAAAAAGGGAAATACTTTGAGTGAATCCCAAAGTACGAGGCTGCATTCTAAGAGTTTAAGAAGATGTTAGCAACACTGCCAATCGTGACAAGGTCGGATCCCAAGGAGTTCTTATATACATATGATGAACCGTCAACATGTCCAATTTCTACAGTTCAATTCCTTAGTTTTTTATATTCTTTTTATTTATTTTTAATGAATTTTATTTGTTAGTTTTGTTATATTTTTAGTATTGTTTAATTGTGTTTTTATTAAGTGTTTTGTGTGTTTTTATCAGGTAATTGTATGGGAGAAGATTGAATGTGTAAAAAGCAAGAAAAAGAAAAGTTTTGCAACAGAGTCCAGCGCTTGAGCGCTGGTGTTGGGGCGCCTGAGTGCCCAGAGCGTATGCAACAACGTTGATGAAGTGATTCAGCGCTTGAGCGCTGAGAAGGAGCGCCTGAGCGCGCAATGTGTAGCAGAACGCCTCCAGGAGTAAGTGCCTGAGCGCTTAAGCGCTTAGGACTGGGCGCCTAGGCGCTAGTGGCGTAACAGCACACATAATTTTCATTAAATAAGAAAAGTTACACCAAATTCAACACATTGAGCACATTACACAGAAAATCCCTAATCCTGAGATAGTTGTTTTGCGATGGCAGACCTTACAGGACGGCTTGAAGGAAGAATTGATTCTTGAAGGCTTAGAGATCATTATCTCCATTAAAAGGGGTTTTGATTTCTATTTCTTTTTAATTTCTCTTTTTCTTTGGGTTTTCTATCTATGGGTTTGTATTCTGAAATGAGTTTGCTTTTATTGAACATGAGTAGCTAAACACATAGCTAGGGCTATGGGGGATCTTGTTTTCCTTATTATTCAGATTTGATTTCTAATTTGATCATGATAATTTCTTTTTAGGTTTATCATATTGTTTGTATTCTTGTCAGAATTTGATCACTTTTGGCATGTGTTAATTCATTGTTTGACTGGTGACCATTCGTATTCAATATGTGGATCTATATGGTAAGCCTAGAATTAGATTGGTGAATGACCAAACATCGATTTATCCTACCAATGGAATTGACGGTATGTTAGTTCATCTCTTGAATTGAAGCTTAATGTATTCTTGATTAATTTAACTATATGACCAAATAGGAGAATTAAATTAGGAATAAAATTTTGTTTCATCCATGACCATTGGGATTCAATAGCAAATAAGAGAATATTGTCAAAAGAATTACCTACTTCATAATTGAAAGCAAATCTGAATAACTGGATTCAAGTGAACATTGCGCCCTAATCTCTCTTTCATTGATTATATTTTCTTTGTTTAATTATTTATTATTTTTCGTCATTTGTTTATTTTGATTTTTACTTGAATTTCTTCATACACTTTCGATTGTTTGAATAACAAAGAGTTTAACGAATCTAGTAATTACCAATTATTCCTCGTGGGATCGATAACTGGGACTCAAGTCCTATATTACTTGGCGATAGAGTGCACTTGCTCTTAGTGTATTTTACGTTTACCAAGTTTTTGGCGCCGTTGCCGGGGAATAAGTTTGGTAATATTAGAAGCGAAAAACTCTAGTTAATTTAGACACTCTTTTCTTTTATTCCTTATTTTATTTTTATTTTTATTTCTTATTTTTATTTTATTTTATTTTATTTTTAATTAATTTTTCTCATCCTATTTTAATTTTTATTTCTTATTTTATTTTATTTTTATTTAATTTTTCTCTTCTTATTTTTTGTTTATGCTCACTCGATCTCAGTTTCTTGATTTGGTTTTTGATCCTGAAATTGAGAAAACAGTTCGCAGGTTAAAGAAACAATCTTTTATTACAGCTGTGACAGAAGACAGAAGCAGGATGGAGAGGCAACCAGTTATTGAAGCCAACCGTGAAGAAAGAGTTATCCCAGCAGAGTGGACCATGTTTGAGTACTCTATGCCCACTGCTGAAGGGTATGGAGGGAGTATTATAAGACCAGTTGTGGCAGCTAATAATTTTGAGATCAAACCAGCATTGATCTCCATGATTCAGAATTCACTTCAATTTGGTGGATTGCCTTCAGATGATCCTAATCAGCATTTGGCCAGATTCTTGCAGTTGTGTGATACTATCAAGTACAATGGAGTGACAGATGATGCAATCTGATTGCAACTCTTTCCTTTCTCTCTTAGGGACAGAGCAAGCCAATGGTTAACGTCACTTCCAAGGAGTTCCATCACTACATAGGATCAATTGACACAACAATTTCTGGCTAAGTATTTTTCTCCTTCTAAATTTGCTAAGTTAAGAAATGATATATTTTCTTTTGTGCAGTTTGAGATGGACACTCTTTATGAAGCTTGGGAGCGCCTTCAGGAGTTATTGAGGAGATATCCACATCATAGATTTCCTGTATGGCAGCAGGTTCAGACTTTTTACAATGGTTTGTCGCCTACAAACCGTTCACTTATTGATGCTGCTGCGGGGGGTACTATATGGAGGAAAACACCTACTGAGAGCCAAGCTTTGATTGAAGAAATGGCGCTGAATAGTTATCAGTGGCAGAATGCGCCATGCTCCTAAGAAACAAGCAGGTGTACATGCTGTTGATTCTTCTACTGCCATTCTGAGTCAATTGGAAGCTTTGACGAAGAAGGTGGAGACTTTGATGGTGACAAATAGTGTAACCCCACCTATCATCTGTGAAGCATGTGGAGGATAGGGTCATACGAGTGTAAATTGTCAAGTTGGTAATCCTTTTGCCCCCGAGCCTGAAGCAGCAAATTTTGTTGGTAATTCCAACCGACAGTAATACAATCCATATTCAAATACATACAATCCTGGTTGGAAGGACCACCCGAATTTCAAATGAGAAAATCAGCAAGACTATCAGCAGAATCAGCAGAGAGTCCCACCACCACCTCCTGGTTTCCAAGCACCTGCGGAGAAGCCGAGTTTTGAAGATTTGGTTATGAAATACATGTATAATTTTGATGCCAGAATGAAGAATATGGAGACTTAGATTAATCAGCTGACTGCATTGATGACAGCAAGGGCACAAGGGACATTGCCTAGCACTACTGAGACTAATCTGAGGGAACAGGCCCATACAATTTTCCTTAAAAGTGGTAAGGAACTTCATGAGTCCTCTCAAAATAAAGAAATACCAAAGCTTAGAGATTCTCTTGTTCAGTCAGTGCATGATGAAGAGAAGGCAACTGAAGATGTCCTTATTGAAGATGTCAATCAAGAAAGAGAGGTTGAGAAGAAAGCATCAAAGTAGCAGAGAGCAAAGAAGGATCGTGAGTAGAGCACAGTTTATGAACCATCCCCATATGCCAAGATCCCATTTTCTCAGAGGCTCAAGAACAATTAGTCAGATAAGCAATTTGTCAAATTCTTGGAGATATTCAAGAAATTACAAATTAATATTCTGTTCGTTGAAGCCATCTCTCAAATGGCCAAGTATGTAAATTTTTTGAAGGAAATACTTACAAAGAAACGCAAGCTTGAGGAATTTAAGACTGCATGTCTTACTGAGGAGTGTTCTGCCATTCTTTTAAAGAAGTTACCCCCAAAATTGAAAGATCCAGAGAGTTTTACTATTCCTTGCACTATTGGTGACTCTTATTTTGATAAGGCGTTATGTGATTTGGGAGCTAGTATTAATTTGATACATTTCTGTGTTTAAGAAAATGGGAATGCAGGAACCGAAGCCCACTAACATTTCACTACAGTTGGCTGATAGATCATTCGCTTACCCGCACGGTGTGGTGGAAAATGTTTTAGTGAAGGTGGACAAATTCATATTTCCAGTTAATTTTGTGGTGCTAGATATGGAAAATGATGCTGATATTTCTCTCATTCTTGGAAGACCATTTTTGACCACTTTTGGAGCTGTGATTGATGTACCTCGGGGTGAGCTCATCTTGAGAGTGCATGGAGATCATGTGATCATTAATGTCTTTAGGGAGGCTAAATCTTCCCCAATGTCAAATCTCCATGCTCCTATCAATTTTGTACAAGTTAAGAAGTAGGAAATCTTAGCTATTAAAGACCCCCGCCATCATACAGTGTTGATGTTGATCTGTTGGAATGTCGAGCTGCTGAGACAGATAAAGGTCCTCCCAAGATTCATGCTTCTTCATAGATTGGTCCTTCATCTGTTGATCGAGTGCGACCACCTTGGCCTAGCGGAGTCAAGGCGCAATTGGGACAGTCAAGCTCTTGCCAAGTTTACAATTCTGTTGGAAGCAGTCTCAAGGCTATTATTGAAGGGAGGAAGAACTGTTTTGAAAAGAAGAAGGCGTCCTCCTGTTTCTCTTGCTTTAAGCTACCTTGATTCATCGAAAAAAGGCAACGTCGAGCTAATGACGTTAAACAAGCGCTTCACAGGAGGCAACCTGTGTTTCTTCTTTCTTTATTTCATTTTAGTTGTTTTGTTATTTTTGTTTTTCTTTTAGATTCTACTCATGTGTTTTGGGATTTTATTTTTCAGATTATGTTGCTGCGCTGACTCTTGTGCTTCTCCTTTGCCTGACATTTTGTCATTGTGTAACACCCCAAAATTTCTTATCTCTTAAACAGTAATTTTGACAGTTAATAAAATTTTACTGTTTAGTAATTTTTGGATGCTGTAAAATTATTTTGATTATTCCATCAGCGTATTTGATCGTTTTGAGTGATTTACTCCGAGTCAGGAAAATAAAAATTTTCGGGTCGGGGTAAACTTTACGTAATTTAATTTTTACCATTAGGTTTTAATTATTTTACGTAATCTGATTTGATATTTGTGCGTTTTCTAATATTTGTGATTTTTGTGGATGATTATGAATTTTTTTTACTGTTTGTGGGCCCGGGGGTGTATGTGGGCCCAGGTGGCCATACGTGGGCCCAGGTGGGTCCCGCAAAGTGAAATTTTTTTCTACGTATAGAAAAATTTATACTGTTTAGACAGAGATAGGGGATCTTACTAAACCTGAATCTGGAAACAGTTTTTATAATTTTTTTTTTACTGTGTTTTGTACTGTATTTATTTATCGGACGATAAAAATACAGTAAATATATTCTTTTGTGGGGTTATAACAGATAAAAATAAAATTCTATACTGTTAAGTCAACATTGGTGGTTTGGATATCCACCATCGATTTAATCACCATTGGAAATTTAATCTTGATTTAATCAACGGTGGAGATTTGATCTTAAAAGTGAATAGGATCAATTATAACCGTTGGATGAAAATTAAATCAATAGTAGATATTTAGTCTTATAAATGACTATGACCATTATCAACCATTGGATGTAAAATTAATCAATGATGGAGATGGATCATTAATGACCATTGGATTTGGATTTAGATCAATGGTGGAGAATTGGTCATAAAAAATGACTACAACCATTTTGGACCCTTGGATGTAAAGTTTGAAGGTGTAATCTTGACCCTTCATTTTGGAGACACATTCAATGATTAGGATTGCAATCCAAAAATGATCTAATGGCTCAAATAAAGTCTTCCATCTATAACCTAAACCTAGTAACTATTTTTAATCCAAACCATTCTTTTAATCAATGGTTAGGATGGCTTAAAGTGATGGTTATGAAATTGTCACATTTGAAATGCATGAAGAGGGGGGACGGTTTGGAGATGCTAGGTAGAGGGAGACAACTTTGAATAGGCTTTTTAAGTAGCCAAAGAAAAGATGAAGTCAACAATAGTAACTTGAATTTGATTAGTAACTAATTAATCCTAATTTGGTTAATTTAATGGCCTAATTAACAAGCTAAGTAAACTAAATTAAATGTTAAATTATTATAATTTAATTCTTAATTAGATATCCTAATTTTAATTAGAGGTTATAATATATGTAATAATATGTTTAATTAATTAGTTATATAGTTAGAATGTTAATTAAGATTGATTAGGAAATTTAACTTAACTAATTACTTAATTAATTAGCATGCAATTAGGTGTATAAATTGAAAATAATTAATTCCCTAAACACTCAAGGAGTCCCACAATTTTGGCAGCAACTTGGGGAGGCTTCTACATGAATCTTGAACAATCCAAATAGCCATGCAAAGTCAAGTTGATGACATATGCCATGTGCACATCCATGTGCATCTAATTAGTGATATTTTGAGTCAAGTACATCACTTAAATCTCCATGACTTTCACGGCAGCAGCAACCCTTCATTCACTCTCACAAATTTCATTTTCTCTCACATCAAAAAGCTTACAACACTTTCTCTCAAAAATCCCAAGAACCAAAGCATCATTTTTCCTTCCTTTTTCCTCCATAGGTTCGGCCTCCACCACCAAATACACTATCCATCACCTATAATTTTCACTCTTACCATTTTCTAAAGCTAAACAATATTCTAAACACTTTTCATTTAGAAAGTTTTCCCAAAATCACACTCTAAGTGCTTCAAAATCCCACTTTTAGCTTACTTCCTTAGTGGTAAACTTTGATTTCTATGGTTTAAATTCATGTTTACGATTTTCTAAGCCATGTTTGTTTCATGGTTTGTTATTATTAAACTTTGTTTGTGATTTTACTAATTATTTTAGAATTATTAGGAATTATTGTGAGCCACACGAAAATTAAGGAAAAGGAGGAGAGCTTGAAAAGCTTGTCTTCAAGAGGTAAGAGGGAGATTCATCTCACCAATCAAGTATGGTGGTGAGAGATGGTCTTATATTTGATGGATGGTGAATCCATGTGAGAATTCCAATCCATGGTCATGTAATAATTTATGTGTGTTTATGAGCTTTGATTTATTTGCTTATGCTTGATATGCTTTGTATGATTTTATGGCTTTGATGATATGCTTATATTATGCATGATAAGTATATGACATGCTTATAGTATTTATGATAAAATATATATATATGTGTATGTCATGATGTGGTGATGAAAAAGAAATTGACTTTTGGCTCCAAAGGCCAAGGGGGAGGCTACGATTTTGAGCTCCCAAAAAATTAGAGTTCATGTTGAAATTTTTCAAGAATAAGGGAATTAATTTTTGGTCCCTAGAACTTAGTGAATTTCGGCCAAGACACCTCTAAATAGGTGTTCATAAATTAATAATTTCATGAAGGATGAAAATGGATGATTTGAAGAGTATAAAAAATAAACAAAAGGTTTGTTTTTCAAGAGAACAAGAACACGATTTTTGAAGAATTTTTATTTATTCATTTTATGTACAAAGATCTTGAGTATTTTTCTAAACATGAGTTTTGAATGAAACGGGCAAACGTTGATTTTAAGGATTTGTAAAGAAAGTGAAAAAGGATTTGCAAAGAAAGTAAAAATGAATTTGAACAAATGAGTTTGGTTTTTATAACCATCGGCACTTTAGTTTTGAAAATAAAATTTTAATGGTTTTGTTTGTGTAAAACCATATCAATTTAGAAGGAAAAATGTTTTGATAATTTTCAATAATCATGTCCACATTTTTGAAGGCTTGTAATGCATTGATTTTGATGAAACAAAGTGATTTTCCAAGTGGAAATATAATTAATTTAATACAAGGAAATTGAAAAGAGAATCAGAGTATTTTAGTACTTGAGAAATGAATTTTTATGTAAATGAAAAAGAGAGGTTGCAAGTGAGCCTCAATTTGTTTTAAAAAGAATTTATTAAAATCCCGTTGGATTTTGGAAAGCGTTAGTAATTTTTAAAGTTAGAAACATTGATTTAATTCAATGGAATTGTGAATTTGTGAAATATACTATGAAAAATGATTTTCTTGAATAAGAAGATATATTAAATGAAGTAGAAAATTATATTATTTTGAGGAAGGTTGATTTGGAAATGATTTGAAAAAATGTAGAATATAATGGTATTTTAAAAATTTACTAACGTATAACTTATTTTTGAGTTTTGAAATACGTTAGGAAATCTTAAGTTTTGAAACGTTGATTTATATCAATGGAAAAGTGATTTTGTGAATTATATTTTGGAAAAGGATTTCTTGAATTAAGATTGATTTATTTAAGTCCAAAATAATGTTTGAAATATTGAGGAATATTTTACGTAATTGTAAAATGTTAAAAAATATTTTACGTATCTTAAAAATGATTTGAAATACAGATAAAAAAATATTTTTACGCAATTTGAAAAATGTTAAAATATTTCTACGCAATTTAGAAAGCGTTTAAATATTTTACACTATTAAAAATATTATTAAAAATCACTACGTGATTAAATAATGATAGAATATTTTTAATAATTGTGAAAATGACGAAAAATCTTATGTGATTTGGAAAGTATTTTAAATATTTTGAGAATGATGGAAAATGATTTACGCAACTTAAAAGAATGATTTTTAAGTTATGCAATTTTGAAAATGGTGAAAAATCGTTACGCAATTTGAGAAACGTATATTTTTATGTGATTGAAAAAAATATTAAAAAATTAAATACGTGATTTAAAAGTGCAACAAAAGTGTTGCAGTATTTTGAAAATATAACAGAAATGTTACAAAATTTTAAAAACGTAAAAGAAGTGTTATGGTATTGTGAAAATATAACAGAAACGTTTTAGAATTGTGAAAACGTAACAGAAATGTTTTGAAATTGTGAAAACGAAATGGAAATGTTGCGCAATTTTGTGAAAATACGACGAAAGTATTTTATAACTATGAAAATGTGATAATATGATTTTTCTGTTGAAAATACAGTATAAATACTATAGAACCAATATCTGGATGTTGTGTGAGAAAATGACATGTTTTGCCTGTGATTGGCATTTGATGCATTATACATGCATTGGAAAGATATGTCTGTGATTGGATTTGGTGCATTATACGTGCATTGAAAAAATATGTGTTGAAGCATATGATTACATTGAACAAATGAAATTGAAAAGATTTGGCCCTTTAGGGTGGGACTTGCACTGATATATTCGTGCATTGTATAAAATATAACTAATAGCTATTATGGCCCTTGTGGTTGAAGAGGGAATGAGAATTGATAGTGAGGTCTATGATGGATCTTGGGGCGTTAAGTAGCGGTGGTCGACCAGGTGGGCGGTTAGCGAGTACCTGTGCCACTTGGCAATGCAGTCTGTTGCAACGCATTGATGATACCCGACAAGAACACGATTCTTTTCAACGACTGGGAGATTGTCTTTGGGCTAAGGCTGACAATTAACCAGAGCATTCTTCTTGAAATTGTGAAAACCTCCATGGAGTTATTTTTGATAAAATGAGTCTTTGTGCATATGCATAAATCTGAGCATTTATATCTGTGTGATATATTAATTGAGGAATATTGGTTATTGGTTATGACAATTGTTTTGAATACTTGGATGATGATTGAATTGATAAATGATTGGATGATGATAATTGATTAATGTTGATGGCATGATCATAATTGCGGTATGATCTATCTGTATGATATTGCTGTTTGTGTTATCTCTGTACTGCCATGTTGGTATTGGTGTAGGTGATCTCTCCTCTTTGTTATATTGTTTTGCTTTACCTGTATTGTTAAAATCAAATAATAGAAGATCGAGTTGTCTTAGTCATAACGGGCGATGAATACTCTGAGATTGGTGACAATAATAAGGAGTGGACATTCAGGACTTGAAGGTGTGCAGTGTTGATAAAGGAACAAATGTCTGATGCATCAAGATGGACAGAAAAAGGAATAAGTATGTTAAAGTTTCTTGTTAGTGTTGTACCGTGCTATTAAGTAGGACCCGTCATGGAGTTTGCTACTGTTAAAAAAAAATAAGTTTGTTAATTTTATATTTCTCTTTAAATTGTGATATTAATTGGTATCAATATTGCATAATGAATAGTTAAATATGATTTTCAATATTACCTAATATTTCAGTAAATTTACGTTTCAGTAAAGAAGAAATTTTGAAACCTATCTTTTATAACTTAAATTTTGTGCGAACTTCTTTTCAGATTATGAGTCGGGAGTCGGAAATGTGATGCCCTAAGGAGGGTGTTACATAGGGGTGTCAAATGGATGGATTGGTTTAATTTTGGATCGGATTGTAATGGATGGATTCAAAATAAACCATTAATCCATTTAAAAGCCATTACAAAATGTTTAATATTATCCAATCCATCCATGACCCAATTTTATGGATGGATATTCAATCCATCCATTAATCCATTTTAATGGATTGGATGGATGGATATCCAAACTACTCATTTAAAAAAAGTATTTCTCTCTCTAAAAAAATTTATTCTCTCTCTAAAATATGTTTCTCTCTCTTAAAAAACATATAATATATTGGATATCCATTGGATTGGTTTTAATTGGATATCCATTGGATATCCAATACATGTTTTGGTTGGATTACTAACCATCCATAATTAAATTTAATCCATTAGATTCAATCCAATAAGATATATCATTTTAATTGGATGGATTGGATTGATTTTAATATAAATAGATTTGATGGATTAAAAATTAATGGATTTTATTGTCACCCACTCCATCGGGTTGTGTTGTTCTTTTCTTTACCTCATTTATTTCTTTTTCTTTCACATTGAGGACAATGTTTATCTTAAGTGTGGGGGGTACTTTTACATTTTTTTTGCCAAAAAAAAATTGTTGAAGCACTTGAGTAATGCTGGTAATTAAGCTGGAATTGTGTGTTGATTTCTTAATTTATTCTAACTGATGGAGATATGTTTTGAAGGGGATTCCATTGATCATGAGCTAATAATTTGTGAAGTAATTTTTTTCATTGAAGTAAAGTGAAATTTAGCATCTTTAGTTAGAAATTAGCCATGTCTGCTTGCTGTTGTTTTCTTTATTAACTCTAGTCAGAAAGTGAGTTTTGAGCCTTAATGATTGGATTTTTCTTCTAGAGTGAGTTTTCTCTTGATTGATGTGCGCTAGAACTTGCTTTGATATCTTATTGAGGCTTTAATGATTCACATGCATACTTGAATATGATTAAGGCAATTAAGCTTAATTCTTTCTTGACTTCTAGAGTTGCATTGATTAAATAATCCCTTAGTTGTCCTATTAGAGCCTGAAATTGATTCTTTGAAAACCCAATTGAATAATCAGGTTGAATTCTTTGGAGCAATTGATGTGTTGATTGAAAAGTCTTTAAAGGTTGTTTTTGTCTTCAAGGGTTGAAAAAAAAAAGAAAAAAGTTTGGAAAAGAAAGAAAAATGAAAAAGAAAGAAAAGAAAAGAATTGTTGGTGAAGAATAATGAAAGTATTGGGTTGAAAGTGAGAAGTTGTTATATTCTTGTGCATCATGCTCTATCTGTCATCTTTTCAGTCTGATTCTGCTTTGTATTGATTTATTCATGAGCATTCTTTACCCTATTTTATCCTTTCTTCCTACCTTCCATTTTACCCTTGGCCTTGTTACAATTAAAGAAAAGTCCTTTTGATTCTTGTGTTGTATGTGAACTTGAAAGTGGAGATGAGATTGATAAGCAAGCCTATGGTATTGCATTTTTCAAGAGAAATTTGAGTGATCTCTTTGTCCTTTAAACACTTGAGCGATGAAAAGTTGAGTGATCTCAGATGTTTGATGAAGAGAACAGTTGCAAGTTAGACTCAAACCTTTAATTGTTTAAGTGCTAAATAATCTTACTTGATTGGACTTGATTGCTGAACTTGAATTTTTAAATTGTGAAATTTTTTTTTCTTTGATTCATATTTCTTGATGTTGAGTTTGATCTTGTTGTTGATTCCTATTCTTTACTTGAGGACAAGCAAAGCTCAAGTGTGGGAGAGTTGATAAACCGTCAACATGTCCTATTTCTACGGTTCAATTCCTTAGTTTTTCATATTCTTTTTATTTATTTTTAATGAATTTTGTTTGTTAGTTTTGTTATATTTTTAGTATTATTTAATTGTGTTTTTATTAAGTATTTTGTGTGTTTTTATCACGTAATTGTATGGGGAGAAGATTGAATGTGCAAAGGAGCAAGAAAAAGAAGAGTTTTGCAACAGAGTCTAGCGCTTGAGCGCTGGTGTTGGGGCGCCTGAGCACTCAGAGCGTATGCAGCAACGTTGATGAAGTGATTCAGCGCTTGAGCGCTGAGAATGAGCGCCTGAGCGCGCAATGTGTAGTAGCGCGCATCCAGGAGTAAGTGCCTGAGTGCTTAAGCGCTCAGGACTGGGCGCCTAGGCGCTAGTGGTGTAACATCACACATAATTTTCATCAAATAAGAAAAGTTACGCCAAATTCAACACATTGAGCACATTACACAGAAAATCCCTAATCCTGAGAGAGTTGTTTTGCGACGGCAGACCTTAGAGAACGGCTTGAAGGAGGAATTGATTCTTGAAGGCTTAGAGATCATTATTTCCATTAAAAGGGATTTTGATTTCTCTTTCTTTTTAGTTTCTCTTTTTCTTTGGGTTTTCTATCTATGAGTTTGTATTCTGATATGAGTTTGCTTTTATTGAACATGAGTAGCTAAACCCATAGCTAGGGCTATGGGGGATCTTGTTTTCCTTATTATTTGGATTTGATTTCTAATTTGATCATGATAATTTCTTTTTGGGTTTATCATGTTGCTTGTATTCTTGTCAGAATTTGATCACTTTTAGCATGTGTTAATTCATTGTTTGATTGGTGACTATCTGCATTCAATGAGTGGATCTATATGGTAAGCCTAGGATTAGATTGGTGAATGACCAAACATCGATTTATCCTACTAATGGAATTGACGATATGTTAGTTCATCTTTTGAATTAAAACTTAATGCATTCTTGATTAATTCAACTATATGACTAAATAGGTGAATTAAATTAGGAATAGAATTTTGTTTCATCCATGACCATTGGGATTCAATAGCGAATAAGAGAATATTGGCAAAAGAATTACCTATTTCATAATTGAAAGAAAATTTGAATAACTGGATTCAAGTGAACCTTGCGTCCTAGTCTCTCTTTCATTGATTATCTTTTCTTTGTTTAATTATTCATTGTTTTTCTTTATTTGTTTATTTTGATTTTTACTTGAATTTCTTCATACACTTTCGATTGTCTGAATAACAAAAAGTTTAACGAATCTAGTAATTACCAATTATTTTTCGTCGGATCGATAACTGAGACTCAAGTCCTATATTACTTGGCTATAGAGTGCACTTGCTCTTAGTGTATTTTACGCTTACCAACATACCTCTTAGTTATTAATGAAGTGATTAGTTTAGTCTTGATAAGAGAAATAGATGAAGGTCAAATGTTGGTATATTTTGTGAGTAAGGTCCTACAAGGTCCCGAACTTTGATATTATAAGATTGAGAAATTGGCTCTAGCTCTATTAACCACTGCTAGACGATTACAAAAATACTTTCAGTGACATCTTGTTATTGTTAAGATGGATCAGCCAATCCGTCAGGTGTTGCACAAGTCGAACGTCATTGAGAGGATGATCGCTTGGTCAGTGGAGCTATCCGAATTCAGTATCACTCATGAGCCAAGATAAGCCATAAAGGCTCATGTTTTATCCAATTTTTTGGTGGAGCTTGCACTGTATTTCGACCATCCTAGAGTGAATTCTTGGACCATCTATGTTGATGGATCGTTGAATCTTGAAGGGAGTAGTGTCGAGGTCATATTGGAAAATGGAGCCAGAGGAAATCATTTTACCAACTTCTTACCCACCCCTCGCACCACCGTGCATCAGAGGAAATCACTTTCATCAATCTCATTCAGGTAATTATCTGAATCCAGTTCAGAACAACTACAATACCCACTATGATGAATATTGACTTTATCTTTGCTAATGATCAATTATGTTTTTGAATGCGGTTTATCTTAAATTATTTAAAGTATGATATATTAGTACTAAAAATGTGTTAAAACCCTATTATTCCCTTTCTCATAGCAATTAATTAAGTTATAACCCATTAAGTTCTGTAACAACCGTTTTGCTTCTTGAATGATTTAAGCATATCTCTATATTTCAATTCCTAAGTTCAATTCTTAGATTTTCAAGCAATTAGATTTCATCTCTCGATCCTTCACTTAATGCCTAAAATCATGTAAATATGGCACACAACATACGACAAGCATTAAGAATACTAAGAATGAATCAAGAATAATAATTTCTTATTAACAAAGAATTGAATCAATAATTCAACATAGAAAGATAAAGAGTTACATTTCAATCCTAGAAATTAGAAAATTAGCCACTCATGGCCATTGTAATACAAACAAAAACAATAGACAAAGAGACAATCATGATTTTATCTAAAATAAAAAAACAAAAGGGAGCATGAGAAGAAGAAGAAAACTAGATGTCTTTAATGAATGTCTCCTTGAAACCGCGTCAAACCTTGTGCCTCCAATCCCTTGGTGAAAGCTGCCTACCCACTTTGTCCTTATTTATTAATAAGAGATTTAACATAATAGGAGTGTATCTTGCACAAAACTTTCTTAATTGGTCTCCAAGTAATCTTAACTGACTCCCAAATAATAAAAAGATGTTGATTATATTTAGAAAACTGAATTTAGGAAACTGAATCTCCTTCATTGTTCCCCAGGTAATGAAAAGATCTTGATTAGATTTAGAAAACCAATTTTTAAGAAGCTTAATCTCCTTTTATTGAATGCTGCCAAATTTTTGTCTTTTTATCTCTTTATTTTTTTTGTCATTCAAATGACGAAATTAGCCTTCAAGGTCAACAGAAGAATTGTTGCATTTTCTATTAGTTTTGCAACGCCGTAAGAATTACGTCGATCCAATCTCTATAACTCAAGATATGGTCCAAATACAGCAATAAGGTCAGAAAATACAAGTTGAATCCGAGATTACAACAAACTCCTTGCTCTTTAAGGATCCTTATCTAATCTTCAATTATCTTTATCTTCGAGTTTTCACACTTAATTGGAACTTTGAATGAGACATAAGATTTATATAAGATCTCCTCAAAATTCTATCTTTAGAATCTCCTTATTTTATCTAAAATCTTTTAGATTTATCCTAAAAATTACAATATTAATAAAAGATTAAGAGAAAAGGCAACTATCTAAAATTCAAATAAAACAATTAAAATTAAATAAAAATCCAAATAAATAAATTTAAAGATGTGTGTATTTTTAAATGTATCACTATTCACCCCCAAAATTGAGTGTTGTAGAAGCAAGTTACAGATTGCTATTCATTTGAATTGCAAAATGTTGGATTTTGAAACTTTTGTTTTTACTTCTTGCTTTTCTGTCCCTCTCTAACATTCTGAAATGGAGAGACATTGAATTTATTTTGTTTTAATGTTTTGAAATACTTGTGCCAGGTGCCAGAATCTGGGAAATTGACATTGGAACGCACACTTCGCGGTCACCAACTGTATCCCTTGAAATAATATCCGTTCAATTACGACATTTGCACATTACTAACATGTTTTTCAACACTGTTCACTTACAGTGTTGTTTATCATATGGTTATGCTGATGATGAGCATCTGATAATGATCCTTGCTGCCTCGAGCTGCAGTTGTCCCATTTTATTGTGTTACAACCAACACTCTACAAGTATAGGGCAAGTATGATGCCGCTATAGCCATGATAAGAGGCAATGGGCATAAGAAAGATGTCCATAT
Organism: Ormosia semicastrata; assembly: GCA_029884595.1. Taxonomy (NCBI): domain Eukaryota; kingdom Viridiplantae; phylum Streptophyta; class Magnoliopsida; order Fabales; family Fabaceae; genus Ormosia; species Ormosia semicastrata. Next base: position 17,529,713 of record JAQQTO010000046.1, on the reverse strand, counting down.
ATAAGTTTCTTAGGGTTGCATCGACTCGGTAGATCTGGAAGTCACAAAATCATCTTTAACATATCCACTACCAAGAATGAACTAGGCTAGAGCATTTAAATTGTTATATTTTCTAGCTCTTTCTTAGTCTGTTGAAATCGTACAAATTATGAAATTTCTGGTTTAGATAGATAAAAAGCTATGGTTCCCTTGCAACAATGAGAATTCACATCAGTGTCACTGCCACTTAAATTCTTGAGACTGATTTTGATGATTGTTTTCCAACATTATATAAAAGGCTATATAAGGTGTTGATAACATAAGTAGGGCAACCTCACAATTTGATATCAGAAAAGTGCTAGATTCAACAGCTATGTGCATTGTGCCTTTAAAGTTTGAGAGAATGTCCTTTGCGACAATTGAACCACTGTTTTTTATTTTTTGTTATTTTTTTTAAGAAATACTATTAGATAGTACTAGAAAGGGATTCAATTATTCAAATCATCAACAACATGCTCACCTGTAACTATCATTGCATAATTTAGAACATACCAAAAAGCAACATTTAAATCAAAATTCAAGAACAGAATTATAGAAGTCAACCCTGAATAGGAGCATGCTTTTGATGCTTTGGCTGCAGAAGTAATTGAACAGATTTTATTGGTTCATTGAAGAACCAAAACAAATAGATGGAGAGCGTTATAAGGAAAGACACAGATAATGATCTATCTACATCTAAAACATTTCCACTAGATATGAAAATTATACATTTCTTCACTTATATATAGTTATAAAGGTTACCACTGTTGACACCTTGACGCACTCAAAGATGTAATATTTAGTCTTCAAAACAGTTTCAAGAAGGAAATCATGAATAAGAAAGAGTCAAATTGACTTTTCAAAAGTCTTAATATGTCCATAAGAACCTAGAATGAAACAAAAGATTACCTTTCTTTTATCTTGAAAGTACCAACATTTTAAGAAGCATTGATGCTCAGAGGCTCAAAGAGAACTTCGTTAATTTCTTTTCTACAGGCCTACAAAATTGATGGCTAAAGTGTAATTAAGGTAATATGGGTAATTTTGACTTCTAAATTTAATTTAATTAAGTCTAATTTTTTAATGTAAATCTCGTGTCCAGAAGTTACATTAAATTTTAATTAATTTAAAATAGAATTGAGTTGAACTATAAAAATATAAAATTCTCTCGACGTTAATTTTTTTCATTTATAATATTCAAACTCAAGACTTTACTTAAAAAATTAAGTACTAAATTATTTGAATTAACCAAATGATGGTAACTAAGCTTAATTTGTGTATAACCAATGCACGCATAATAATTTATTTTTGTTTAAGAGTTGTAGCATTTTTTCTAACCAAACAAAAGTTAAAATAATTTCTTTTATCCAGTCGTGCAACACGTGGGTTTACATCTAGTTGCTGTAGTTTATGAACCAAAAGAAAATTTTACATGATGACGTATTAAAAAAAACTGTACACCTCTAAGCCCCTGCACCAAAAAAAAAGGGCAAAACCAGAGACTTTGTTTAAGAATTTTAAAGAAGATTTGAAGAAGTGATTCATAATCGAATAAAATGAGAATAAAATATGACACTATATTATTTAGATATTTAATGAGTTTAATTAAGGAGGAGAATGAATTATTCAAAATTTTTTTTGATATTTAAATTAGAGTGACAAAAATTAAAAATTTTGAATAATAAAAAAAATTTCTTAACCATTCCTTATTATTTTACTCTTTTTTAAAAAAAAAACTCTAAAATACACTTTTATTAAATTTTATTCCATGTAATTTCTTCCGTAACTATCTTCCCGCATAGCCAAACGTAAACAACGCCTATTAGTATTTACAAGATAGATGTGGGCTGAACCTGATACGAACACGGCAACCCGGTTTTGGTTTCAAGGAATTGATAAGGGGCTAGCGACTGGCCCAGCATGTATAGGTCTGGTGGCTTGGCTTTTGGGTTTATGATTTGATCAGATGAAGTGAAGTCTTGATTTGTTCCTCCATTCCACTAATCAACTCTATTCCACATTTCCATTCCCATCATAGATAGCAATTGACTGAGTGGAGAAGCAGAAGCAGTTGATGAGAGAGCGATGGTGAAAGGCGTAGTTGGAGAAGAAACCCGACTCAAATCGGTTGAGGATCGTCTCAGCCAATCTGCCCTTCCAGCAGAGGCACTCACTGCTTTGCTTCCTCTGCCAATACAATCTCTCTTGCTCCCACAACTAACCATCACTTTTTCTTCCCCTAATTGCATTGCAGGTGGGTCTAGTAATAGGCAAGTTCAGCTCCGCTTTGGACCGTGGATTCGTCTTCGATTTGATTCCAACCCCACAAAACGATTCTGGCGAATCCGCTTGTGCCATCTCCGACCCCGACAATAAAAAGCCTTCCAAATCCAAATCTCAGCCCGCTGATTCTTCTTCCTTGTTTATCGATAAGGATTGGGTTGCTGAACATGCCCGCCAGGTTCGTTCTTTCGTTTCTGCACTTTCTTTATTCTCCATTATCTGAAACACAGTTTTTTCATTACTAATTACTATTGTTGATTTTATTTGTTTATTGTAAATTGAAATTATTTTTTTCTGAAGGTATCTAGAATGCTAGTGGGTGGCATCAAGGTCGTTGGGATATATATTTGGGTTAGTGATAGTGCAGTTAAGAATTCAACCACAGTGCTTTGCCAGGTTTGTTACCAATTTGCCACCTGATTATACTTAATCTTATGATTAGGTATGTATGAGTTGTGTTGTTCTTTAGGTATTTAAGGCTTTTTTTTTCTTGTTTTTGTTTTTTTTTATGCTCTTTTGCAGACTGTGAAGGAAGTTGCTGATGCAGCGCCAGTTTTGGAGGCTGACTGGGATGAAAGACTGCTTCTTCACATTTGTTATAGTCCAAGGAGGTAAACCCAAGTTCTTGCTTTTTGTTACACCCCGAACAGGATCGTTTACCTGATCTTATTTGCTTTTGGCATGATACTCATGATGTTATTATTAGTGCAGATGGAATTGTCGAACCTGTTCTCGATCTTCGAATATTACATCGAGTAGTCTACGGCCTTGTGATTTTAAAATGGGAAAGGTCTTAAGTTCCCTTCAAACGTTTAAGTGCATGCACAACTTTAACCTTAGGTAACATTCTCACGAATTTGTAATATTCTTGAGTCATTGACTAAATCTTTTGGTAATTTAAGTTCTCTCTTCTCTTATATGATATTTTGTCTTGCTAGGTTACCCATATTACATGAAAGTGCATCCAAATTCCACACATTTAGTGATGTTCTTCGTCATGCAATATCTATTCATGCCAAAGAGCTTAAAGATGCAAAGGCCTTGATTGATGGTAAATTGGTAACTACTCTACTTCCCATTTTTCTTTTCATCTTCTTACTTTTAGCTTCTGGTTATTGCTTTATCTTCAGTCAGAAGTAAGAAGCAACTTGATTCCCCAATTTTAGAAAAAATTTCAATTGTTATAAGTAGCAAAATTGTTGATTCCCTGGTTGTACTGTGTTTACTTGTCACAATATGTGGTTTTATTGTTATATATTATTATAGTGGCTAGCCGACCCTACCTAGTGGGAAAAAGCTTTATTGTTGTTGTTGTTATAGTATTATAGTTGCTCTCTGCACTGAATATTACATGACCTGAAATAGTTTTGTCATCAGAGTTAGTTTGACCATTCAATTAATTTAACATTTTGACATTGATCTCTTCCAAGTTCCTTGATAAAACTGTATTCTGCCAGATTGTATTTGTTGATAGTGAAGTTGGAAGGAAGCTACTACTATTAAATTGTAGACTTCCTTATTTTGTTGTGGCATAGGATCAAGTAATTGATTATTGACTCACTTTTTAATAGTATCTTACTAAAGCTTTGGTATCTAGAACAAATTACGTTAATAGATGGCAAAGGTATTTGTAAGGAGTATAACTAACAAATGACTGCAGTACTTCAGTTGATATGTTGCATTAGTTAGTGCTGCATCAATGCAGTTGGTCTGTACAAAGTTTGATGTCCAGACTCATTTCACACACAAGCTGTTACAGTAAGATTGCAATTGGTTGGAGATTTTCTGATTTTGTATGACTGACCCCAGGGGTAAATGGTAATAGGTTCTTTGGTGACCAGCAGAATGATAGAGTACACCCTATATCTATGACCTTTTTTGCTTGACAGACTTCACTGATAACAGCACATTTAACTTTATACTGCCACAAGCTGTGGGGGTACACCCAAGACTCACCAAACACACCAAAGTGCCTAATCCAAATGTAATCAGCTTCTGGACAGTGTAAAGTTAAATGTCCTGCTGTCTCTGAACTTGAAGAACACATCATACATCTATCAGGATTGTTAGGTATGCGATCCTGCAAAAAGTCATTAGTATTGATTTTATTGAGCACTGCTGCTAAAAGGACTTAAGAGGGAGCTTTGGGTGTCCGAAGTGGTTTTTCAAGAAAGAATTTCTCTCTATTCAGAGAATACCATGTAGCTTATTGTTTAACCCTGATTTTCATGTAGCTGGATACAGTTTATAAGACGTATTTAATATGAATTCCATGTTGTTTACTGCTTATGTGCTTAGTTCTAGTCTGTTTGGTGAGTTTAGAGATTTACTAAAACTTCATATTATACAAAAATTGCCACAGCCAAATTTATGCCCACTTAATGTGCAATCCACAGCATACATTTAGGTTAAGCTATATCTCTAATTGTAGTACAGGACATAGGCGTGTGCTTTAGCAAAAAACTTATCTGTTTTTTCCCCTTTATATAATATTAAGAGTGGCTGCTATTATCTGTGGTTTGGGCCAGAATCATTTTCCCAAAAACTCTTTTTTGTTACAATTTGTAAGAAATTTCCTTTCTGTTATCATTATTTTATTAGGAATTTATTTCTTCTCTATAAATTTAGGTTGTTGATGGTGAGCCATGCTCATCAGATGGTGTGCATGTGGTAGAATTGCTTCTGCCATTTCTGAATAATAGTCCTGTTGAAGGTAAGCTTGCCTACAATCTTATATCACATATGATAAATATTCAGGTTATTATTATTTTTCCAGTTGTTTAAAAATTTTAATTTCTAACATTAACAATTAATATTTTATAAAGCATGCAGCCAAAGAGATGTTGTTGGTATCCTTTCCTTTAGTGGCTCGATATGTTCTTTTGCATATCTGAATTCAAAAGAGCCAATTTCACAAGCTGTCACTGATATAAAGGTAATCAATAACTATCCATATTTATTCTAGTCATGATTTTACTATGAAATTCAAGGGCTGTTGCATCTTCTACTCATGGGTTTATAGAATGAAATGAGATATTGGAAATCCAATGTATTAATATGTCACATTTTAGTAGGATGTAGCTTGTTGGTAAATTTATTGAAAGGACGTTATTGAACTAGTGAATTACCCACTTTAATGAGATTTTTTTTCCTGTTGAAAAAAAAATTGATTGTCTAATCATCCTTCAAACTTCACTAACTTTCCCCTCTTCCTGATTTTGTCCTATACTGTCCTGGATCAAATTCTGTGCATAGGGAGATATCATTATGAGTCTGCAAAGTAGGTTGGATATAATCTGTGATGAGGCAGATGGTGATTCAGGTGACAATGTTGGAAGGCAAGTAAGCGATGAGATATCAGCTGAAAAGCCCGTTTCCCAACTTGTGCTGCAGTTATTGAGGTAAGTAACTTGTGATATCAATATATTTTAACTATGGTTATACTTCAATTTTGGTTTCTGACAAAGCATTACCAAGAGCTTATTCTTGTTCCTGATGTAGTTCCATCAGTTGGTTCCTATGTAGTGACTGTTGAAAGTTACATACATGATGATAATCGATACACTATAATTTTGGCTTCCAGTGCTCTTGTCTGAAACACCTGACTATATCTATGTACTTTTGTGACAGAAAAGGATGTAGTCTTCCATTTCCTAGAAGAGTCTTTGCACCATGGTTAGCAGGGGCTTATGTTTGTGATTACTTGCAGCCTTCTGAGACAGTTGAGGTTTGTTCCTTTGCTGTAGTGAAGTGGTAGAGGTCTGTTTTTTCCATGTGTCTGAATTTCTTTGCATGTCTGATTTGGTTTGAAGATCATCTACTCCTGCATTGGGTCATTTTGCATTACCTGTTTTGCTGCTGAAAAATGATTTAATTGATTGAGAGGTTAGAATTGATACTCACACGCAAGGACAAACCCAGGTATAAATGAGTGGGGACTCATGCCCCTACTCAGTTTAAAAATTTTTCTTTGATTTTATACATGTATTTGTCTTTTTTATTTTTTGTATATGTAATTTTTGCCCCCATACAAATAAATTAGTAAATTTATAGTCATAAAAAGTAAAATATATTTTTTTAATATTATTTTCCAAAACAGCCCACCATCCCCATGTGATTTGGAGCCAAATAGAATACCAAAGTTTGTCAAAATACTTGGATCACCAAAGTCTTCTTCCACCTCTTTCTCTTCATTGTTACGCTTTAGTAGTACTTCTTAGATTTCTCAAGTTTTTTTTTCTTTTATTTAATCATTTGTTCTTCATCTTATGAATATCATAAAGAATCGTTTACACAATTGTATGAAAATGAATGATTAAATGATTGCTTGGTTACATATATAGAGAGAAAAATGTTTGATTGTATTGTTTTATTAATAACGAGAAGATTATTCAGCGTTTTCAAAATATGAAAACGCAAAGAAAATAATTGTAAATTGATCTTTTATAATTTTGTATTAATATATTTTTTTATATATAAATATAATTATTGAAACTTTTTTTTTATACTTCTGTATTAATAACATTACTTTTGCCTCCGGTGTCTAAAATTCCTGGATCCATCACTGCTCACACGTGTATATAAAGAGACATTCCTGGCTTTATGAGATTAATAGTTTGTTGATTTAGGATGTTTCAGTCTGAAATATAATATTATCTAGAGCCTTTGAATTTGAACAACTAAACTACTTAATCATGCCTAGTATTACCAGGTGGCAGGTGCTTTGCAAGTAAAGTATGCACGAATTTAAGAGTGTGCATTGAATTGAGGAGCATGAATTACATGATAATTTGTTCATGTCTACATAATCGCAGAGGAGGCTACCCAGCCTGTGAAAAGCAAAACAAAATGATAATGTTGGAGCACACTCTTGAAAATGAAAACCAAAAGCAATAAGGAACTGAGTTAGAACAGCTCACTTAATGATTGTCATTGCTTAGTGTTATCAATTTTAAGATTACATCTACATCAACCGGTATTTGTATTTAAACTGCTTTCCTGCTGTAGCCTGTACGTGCTTGTCACCTTAACTAACTCAACACGCTGCTGTAATGAAGTTGTACTTACTCTGATTTTTATTCCTTAGTATCTTTCGAGGAAAAAAAAATTATTCCTCTGACTTGTGATCTTCATTCTTAGGTTTTAAAAGATCATTGTATGGAGTTGTTATCCATGAAATCTCCGACTGATATCTCTACAATTTTGGAGCCAGAAAAAGAAGTGCTATCCCTCAAAACTATATCTTTCTGGGATGTGGCAGTGCCCTACTGTTCAGAAATTCACCTCATGGAAGACAAGAGCAAACTTGATGGCAGAGGGGACAGTTCTAGTAAATCTGTGAAGCCAGGTTACATTAACGTTGTAGCTGCTGGTCTCATTCTTCTACTGTCTGTCTTGGTTGGTTTTGTGCTCTTCGTCCTAAAGGGTTGAGGGCTTTGTATTAAGAATTTCTCTCCAGGATGAGTGCACATCTTCTCATAGTTAACAAAACTGCATACGTAGTTGACAACTATTTATACTATGAGATTATACAACGGCAGAGATGGAATACTGGCATCTACAGAAAAAAAACCCTTGCCAGATCCGCTATTGGCCTACTATCAGTGTAGAGGAAGATCTGGCTTATTTAGCTTTATTTTGCTTTTTCGCCTAGAATCAACTAGAAAAATTAGATCTTATATTTGTGGAATTATATTTCAACTAATTTACTTATGTTTACAGTCTATGAATTTTGCATGATAACGTTGCATGATGATATAATAATAGGCGAAGTGTTGAATAAATAGCATTTCAATGCAGTTTTAAATACAAATTTAAAATTAAAATCACTGAAATCTGTCCGTCATATGAAAATTTTCTTGGTACCCATCCGTATCATCGCTGGTTCACCCTCAGTGAAGAACAATAATTCTTATACATTTTACGAAAAATGTTTTCTTGTTACATTACTTATCTAGATATAATTAGTACTTTATCATGTACTGAAGTTTCAAATCGTCAAAGAAAAAAAAAGTTTCAAACTTAAAGTCTATGGTCTGCCAAAGAAAGTAAGACTCAAAACTATCGTTTCTCGTTAGTTCATTCACTTGCATCAAACCGGCAGGCAGCCATCGTACAGGGCTTGAAATTTGGTCACTTTACTCTCATACTGCAAACAACGATGCCCGCATTGTTGGATCACATAAAATCTTAAGAAACTTGTTTATTTTCCCTTGTTAAAAGCCCAAAAATAGTACAGTTTACTTGTTAATCAACGATCTCAAATATAATATTACCATGGATCAGACTTTAATTGTTATGTTTAGCCATGATCGGACCTTCATAATAATACTTTCTTTCTGTCTTTCTGTGGTGAAAGCAGGGGTCAGAGGTTAAAATATACCATAAGAAAGCGTGAATGAAGAAGAAAATAATATCTATTCTTCATACATAAAATTGATTGCCATAAAAGAAAGCTAAAATGGAATAATCGTTCTCGTCATCCATCTTTTCATCCTAAAAAGTTGGCACCTAGCTGTGTTTAGTATGTTCGGGAAAAAAAAATGAAATCACATGGGACTATTTAGTATTTAATTCGCCAGCCCATTCCCTGGATGTTTCTCGTCAACAACATCACTAGGAAGGTCAAGGCCATCAGGAATTTTCCCAGGATAGTTGGTTGTCGACTCATCTGACCCAATCATACTGCAAAGATAAAACTCAAAAGTGAATTTCGGCATAAGCTGGAATGAAAGTTGCGTTCTGCAAATAAAATGCTCACCCTCTGTCAACGATAACCACTGAACGTAGCTCACAATTAGCAAAGCTGTAAAAACAAAAAAAACGCAAAATTTTATTAATTAGTCCTATGAAAGTCTAATACATGTAAGGCATGCAAACAACCATTTACTAAGGGTTAGTTTGATATTCTCTTAAAACTGGGAGTGAAAAATTCAGGGATGGCTTTTCATATAAAAATGTTTTTCACCTCCAAATTTTCAAATACAACATTTGCATTATGTCGTACAAATGTTAAATAAGAATATCCCTCAAGTGAACTTCCCTTTTCTTTCATTTTTTTTTCTATGTAAAATAATAATTTTTAAAAGGGCAATGAAGATTATTAACCACATAAACTCCATGATAAATTCAGAAAATTCAAATTAAACTAATAAATGCAAAATAAAAATAAAAAGATAGATGTGTGGAGATTAGTCAATATATCAAAAGTTGCTAGATGAGATGAGTATACTTGGCCTGAATTATAATAAAACAACAAACGATGAAGTCATGATGTTTTTCCTTTTTATATTTCCTATTTTTTTCTTAAAGGACTCGAATTGTTCCTTCAGTGCTCATTAGACACTTAAAAAAAACAAGAAAGCACCTTTATTATTTACTCTCTCCGTCATATATCTCAAAGTCTGAATGTGTTGTTCATAAACAAGATTAGGCAATCTTTAGAGGAATACTTACTGTGTGCATATTTCACTCTTCACGGTAGGATGGCAATCATTTCCAAAAGCACTTAGGGTATGAAACAGAAAACCGCTATGGGTAACAACAGCTATCTCCTTCTCTTTACGTGTCCACAACCTGGACCAATAAGGAAATGTGAAAAAAAATGTCAGATCTTTGGTTATACCCATATTTTCACTGGAGATATCATTTGCATACCGATTGTCCATAACATATTTTACACAAAATGGTATGTGAGAACCATCCAAAAACAAAAAGTCGATTATGCTGTAAATCTTAAGATGGTACCGTCTTACCTCCTTAAAATCTGAAGCCACCAATACATAATCATAATAGATAAATGGAAGCCATCAATACATAATCATAATGGATAAATGGACTAATGCAAACATGTGCTTCAGATGGCATGCAAAAGCACACTAGAAAATAAAACTCAAATTGAGGAACAACATGCATAGTCTAATTGTCTTGACATTATCAGTAAGTGCGAAATGGTCAAAAAGCCAACCTTTAAGGTGATCCAATCAATTCAAAAAATTTCAGCTAAAACCTCAATCATAGTAATATGAACCTTTTAACTCTGCCCATGTTGAGTCTTGTTACAAATCTCTACATAGCCGGTCTCAAGTCCGGATAAAAGAGGAGAGTTGTGTTAGGTAGTCGACAGCCAACGTAAAACGTTGTCGAATCTTTATGACATAAGTGCGATCATACCAACACTAATGAGACAACTTTCTCATTGAGCACGCTCAAGCCTCTTTCTCCTTACTTCTCTTTAATAAGATTCTTCTTCTTGTTAAATATGCATAGTCATTGACATGAAACATAAATTATTTAATCACACTCACCATTCCAAAAATTTCAGTCCCCTGGCAGCAACTTCTTCATTCTTCTCTCTAATGTCAGGTTTCCACAAAATGTCCTCATCACTTTCTATCTAAACATAATTTATACCAAGCATTATTCCCACCAAACCAAATTTCAATTATCTACTTGCAACAAATGCATCAGAACAAACTTCATTGTAGTAGCTGCTAGTCCACATTATGAGACAATCAAAATAGATCACTTACCAGTGAAAAATCAATTGCAGGAAACAAATTCCGATACTCGTTGATGCTTCTTCTCTTATCACAAGGATGCACCCCCTGAATTACAAAAATAAAGCATTGCACAAAAACTTATTGAAATTAAATGCCAAATGAAATTTAAAACAGCAGGAAGGGATGTAAAAAATACTATCGGCTCAATTTTGAAACTTCTTTCTGCTCACCAAGAAAGACCAATAGCTAGAGGTAGAGAGAGATCAAGAAAGATTATAGGTGAAACGATTAAAAAAGATTTAGATTTAAATGACATTTCTGAAGACTTGGTTTATGATAGGGCACAATGATGTCGTTTGATTCATGTAGCCGACCCCACCTAGTGAAAAAAGACTTGGTTGTTGTTGTTGTTGATTCTGCTCACCATAGCCTAATCTAATCTAGTAACTCGCTACAAGTCCAAAGGCCACGTAAATGCTGAAAACCAGTAACCGCCACCACTTGTTCAATGACAAGAAAGGGACTAGTTGAAAATCTATACAGTCAGAGTATAAAGCAATAAAAAGGAGCCAACACACACCTCATGTCCTCATCCTACAATGAATCAACCAACTTCAGACTATTTAACAAGACTCAGGAAACTTAGTTAAAGATATAACAAGGTGAAGTGAATTGGATAAAGGAACAAAAATAAATGGGCCGGAGTTGGAATTGGCAAGTATGACCTTATAGCATCAAGAAGCTAGCTGATATAATGATTTGAATTGAATTCAACAAACGAACAAACAGTAAAAGGCCAACATGTAAATTTAAGTATTTCATCTGGCATATTTCCTAATTACTGATGCTGTGCCCTCTTGAAGCTTTTAAGAGAGAGGGGGAGGGGGTGGGGAAACCAAGTCAGACAGATAGGTACTAAGAGAATGTAAGAAAGCAAAGGAACCATGGATATAATTAGTTGATTCAACCATACAAAATCCAAAGCTATAAAATCTCAATCATCATTACATACCAAATGCTCTCGGCAAAGCTCTACTGCTATAAATGGTGGGGAATTCAGACTAGAAATTGCAAGACGGCCACTATCTCCCACATTGTCATTCATCAGAGGAGGTGCATTAATCCCATTACTGTATGCTTCACCACCAAAGACTCCAACTGCTGTTTGCATGGTCCTGCAATGCAACAATTAGTAATTTGAACTTATGATAACCCCCCGGGGGGGGGCAAAAACCAAAAAAAAAAAAAAGAGACTAAAGAACGACTCTTGTTTGTTCACTAATATGGAAACCATTTATTCTGTACAAATACCAGTATAACTCCACAAAACTAAGTGGAAATAATCCCTATTGCATACTAAAGGGACAAACTCCAAATCAAGAACAATACTTATTATAAATAACCCATATATTAAATATAAAAATACATGGGTAGATTGTTCACAAATATATCTTTTTCAGTTTTTCTTCCTTTTTCAGAAAATAAAAAGAAATTAGAAACCATATATCAAGAGTTATACTGCACTTCTGTTTGAAACTAAACTAATATTTGAAAGACATTACAAAAATAGATAAGACATATAACAAATATATACATCTACATATTAGACCAGCAGACTCTATGTTATTCAAAAAGTAATGTCAGACATTCTCTGAATATTTGTGTTGCTGGCTTTTGGTCAAGAGTCATAAAATATGTTTTGGTAGAAAATTGAGAGTTGCATCATCCTTGGACAATCAGTAAAATATTGTAGTTTTAAAGAGTGATATCCAATTTCTTTTGTTTTATGCATAGTCATTTGAGTCCAATTCTGTCATTTTATCTTGCAGTTACCAGATTTAGGCTATCCAGTTACTGGTTTGTAATTATACCTTAACAAGGGGGAAGCAATAACTAGTTCAATTCTTTTGGAGAGACCGCTTCTCTTAACATGCTCTCGCAGATTATCAACCTGTCATAGAGCCACAAATATTCCACCATGATGTTTTAAGAACAACAAATTAATTAAACCAGGAAAAACTGTGGAAAGAACTAGCTAGAAAGAAAGCTATGGTAGAATGAGATAATCATTGACACATTATTTCTCTGATGAGAAATCATATTACGGCAATACCAGGCAATAACACCAACACCAATCTCAACAGAAAGTCTGAAGCATTTTTCTTCTTTGTAACTGTAAACACCTCAAGAAGGAATTCCACATGACACAAAATCTATCCTGAAATACTTGACAAGATGACAGAGATAATTTTGACTGGCAATTACCTGCTTCCAGCCAAGAGGGGTTAAGCTTGCATCAAAAAGATCATAAGACAAGTATGCTTCAAAGTTCTTTTCTCCTTCTACATTGTGAAATCCTTGGGCATGTCTAACCTGGATACAAGCTTGGATAAAACCTTAATACAGTTGAAAGTAACCAAAACACAAAATACTCCAGTACACAAGCTATGAACCCCTGCACTTAGCTAATGATCCATTTCACCCTTAAAATATCAAGTTATGGAATTTGGTCCGCGTCCACTAAATTTCATGCCCTTCCTAATCTTCTTGAACATCACATTTTAGTTTAAGATTTCATATTATAATTTCGACCGTTGGGAAAATAAATTTAAGCTCCATTACGTGGGAAAATTATCATTTTTCATATCATAAGGAAAGAAAAACAAAAATCTGCTTCAAGGATAAAATTGACACAAACCAGGTGAAGAGTTTTACAACGGTGCAACGGATAAAGACTTTGACCTGCAGCAGTATCCATATCTGCAGTGACATGAAAGAAAAGCCAACAGAAACGTGTAACTGATGAAGTTATCACTAAATCAATGTTGTGTAAAAGCAAAAATGCACGCTCATATCTTTTCTTCTTGAACAAGACAATAATAAACGAACAATTGCAAGCATAAAAAGATCGCATAAATTCCCTAAAGGCAAGGATAAAATCACACGAGAAGGTTCTGTATTCTCAGGTCAGCTTATGCTACCAACGCAACTCAGATTCAGAGAACAGCAACAATGAGGAATGAAGCACAACAAATATTACGCTCCAAACCTCACGGAGCATACTAAATTTTCTGACCACAACACAATCACTCCCAAAGATGGCTACATGATTTGAATTATTATTAACATTAATGAAATAAAGGAACAAGCTAGAAAAAAAAGGTGAATACGAAGAAAATTTGAATGCGGGTCAAGAATTCATTACTAAAGAACGTAAAAACTGAAACTTGGATTCTACTACATCCATGTCATTCCAAAAGAGCAGATCAATTCCTACATAACCGGAAATGAACATTTCCTCAGAGAATCACTAAGCAAAATCAACACTAAATTATCATGTTACCATCACTGTTAGATCACCGAATCATCGTAAAACAAATCGAAATTGAATCCAATATTAAAGCACGAAGCGAATCAATCAAACACCCTCAGAACTTCGGAGGTGATTAGTTTATAGAAAAGCGCATCGAAACGTGGATGAGAATTCACATAGGGAAAAGAAAAAAAGGTGAGGAGAAAATGGGAGGGAGAGAGAAGGGGTAGGAGTACCTGAGCGAGAAGAGAAGCGAAGAAGATGAGGAGAACGTTGTGATGCGCGGCGAGGCTCTGAAAAAATGGGAGTGGGGACAATAGTGGAATTCAACAAAATAGGGTCATGAGTTATGGCAATGAGCATGGCGAGGGAGTCGTGGTAATAATAATAAGAGAAATAAATTATGGCGGTGTGGGGGAGTTGCGACTTCCAAGAGTATATTAAAAAATAATTGTAACTGTTTGCTTATTTGGTATGAATCCGCCAACACCCAACAGAGAACGTGGAGAGGTGCGTGCTTGGCTGCTTATCCGTCGCACCTGCCTGATGACTCATCACACATATTTTACTTTCGTTTCTCAAGGCTGGAAAAACAAAAAAGAGAGAGAGTGAGAGTTTTCTTAATGATGATACTTATTATGGAATTTAGAATAATATTTTTAAAGAAAAGTAATTTTTTTAATTTTTAATATATCAACTAATTTATTTTTTATTAAAACTTTTTATTTTAATTTTCTTAATAAATACAGCACTTTTTTCTTTTTTAAAAGGTTGAAGTCTTAATGTATAAATCTGCACCTATTGTCTAACTCCAACAATTCTCCTTAGCACACACGTCAAAAAAGGAAATTCTCCTTTGCAAGTTACAAATTTGGAGGAGTCGTTGTTATGGCTTATGGACCAATTGCGCCGCAGCCACGCCCCACTTGGTAGTTGTTGTTTAGTCGGTATCGCAGGAAGGATGGAATGTAAGAGGAAATCGGTTATGATTAAGGCATTAAGCTACTGTTAATGTGTCAAAACGGTAACGCTAAAGCATGACTGCCAAAAGGTCAAAAGCGTACTTGTGTGTTTCTTGAGAAACGTTTGAAAGTTTTCGTCCTTTGCGTAATTTGATTTTTGTGTTTGATTATTTTTATTTGTTGAGCAAGAATAAGGCTGAAAAGTACAGGATGACAACAGAAAAATCATTAGTATACATGATGATGAGAATATGCCCATCGTGCTTCGGAAGAATAAGGAATAAAGCAAATCTTTTCTGGTCATTTTGTAAACCATTTTCTATTACAGAAAATGCATTATAACTATTTGCAACTGAAAATCAGATATATATAGTTCACTTGAATTCCATTGTACCTCTGAAGTCTTTCAATGTAATCACTTATTATTTCCTTGCAAGATAGAAGATTTTTTTTTTTTTTGGGGGGGGGGTGTGGTTAACCAAGATAGAAGACTTTGAAATTGAGTGAAATCACATATTGGGTCTTCCTCCTTGGGCTTCTCTGTTGCATTAGGGTTCTTCTCTTTTAATGGTGTGCATACTTGTTAACAGTGGTCCAACGTGGACCAGATCCATAAAACTAAAATTGAAGGAACTAGACCAACGAGAAGACGTAAAAGCCATATCCCTTTTAAGTCTGTTTTTGGTGGGTCAACATTTTAAGTCCTTGTATGTATTGTTTCGAGATGGATTGGACTGGACTATGCATTATATCTCTCAATGGGGTTGTTCACCTCATGGTTGGCCCAAAAATGAGGCGGCTACTTGGCCCATCTCTTGAAAAAAAAATATAAGAATCAATGACACATGAATCGTAGACTAGTAGGAATCGTCTAACATATACCATTAAGAAAATGGTGCATCGATGCACCAGTTGAAAATAGCCGTAGATTTATTGAATTAAAAAATTAACGACAAAATTGATAAACTGATAACTTGGTAAAGTGGCAAAACACATTTAAAAAATAATAATAATAATAAGTGACCAGATGAAGAACGAGCCAAAACCTCCATTGCCTGAACCACCACCCGTATCCCAACCCGACAGCAACAACGGAGGAGAGTGCATTGCTAACGGCAGAGGCGCCCTCTGGTATGTGCTACTTTGGTTGGTCGGTTGACTAATCAAAGATTCAACATTAGATAAGAATACTCAATCCTAAATCACCCAAACAGAACCATAATTTGCTAGACCTTCATCAATCGTTATCACACCTACAAGCCCAACACCAAGCCCCTACAACCCAGATCTACCTCCTCGGCCTTGGTAGGACCTTGCCTCAGCCTCCACAACCACGTCCAATCCCTCATCTGTGACGGTAACCTTAATGCCGCTTCTATCGTCGTTGGTTTTTGGGCTGTGCGATTGGTTGTTTTTAAGTGGTTATGAGTTTGATATGGTGGTGAGTGGTGGAGGCAGATCCGATGAGAATGAGGATGGTGGTTTGTTGGAATTGGTGTGCAGGTGACGAGGTTGTAGCTAACAGGGGGGAATGGTAGTGGTGTGGCGGCATGGTGGTTCTTGTTTCTGTTCTGATTTCCATGTGTCCGGTGAGGCCAAATTCCATTGATGATTGGGTTTTAAAAAAAATAAAATAAATGACCTATAATAACAGATTATCTTAAGTTGTGCATGATGCAACAAAACTCCTAATAATGCATCAGAGCATCCTTCAAACTAGTAAAAGAAAAATATAAAACACTGGCCACAGTGGAAGATTTCGCATTTTGCACCGTGGCCCTCTAATTGTATGTACAAACTTTTTACCCCATTATTTTATAGGAATTGGGGATATTCTGCCACAAAGACTTTGAGATGAGGATTAATTATTCTTATATGCTGAAATAGGAATGAATGTTGATAACTCAAAACTTTTGTTATATCATTCCCAGATAAAAACAAAAAACAAAAACTTTTGTTATATCATTCTTTTCAGTGTTTGGGTTCATCAATTTTATTATATTATTATCGTGTAATCATTCTTTCTATTCTTCTCGAATATAATCCGATAAGTTAATAGAGGTTAACTCACTTGATTAATTTTCTATTCGTGGTAATTATGTGACTTTTTTTTAATTTAAATCAAAATTTATGTTAAAAAAATTACAATATGACACTATTGGTGATGATAATAAAAAGGAATTCGCCTTACTTTATAAAGGTGGGAAAGTTTTTCAATTAAAAAATAAATGTAGACATTATTATTTTTTAATGTATACGATATCTTTATCAGACTAGTTTTTAAGTAGATCAAATTTTCATTCCAGATCATGAATGTAATTGGGTAAACCTCCACATCAACCTACTGACCTAGTGCATTTAATGTAATTAATTTTTAGATGCTAATTCAAACAATATGTATGCATATATACAAAAGTGAGATTAATCACTTATCAAATATATTTAACAAATGAAAGGTGCTATGTAGCCCACCTAGTAAAGTATTTTGCATGTGATTGCAAAGATCTGGGATTACCTTCACCCATTTATACTTTTATTTATAATAACTTTAATTTTTTATAAACTTTCATTTTATATATTGCTATCAATCAAATATTATTTTATGTATATTAAATAAGTTATTTTTATTTATTATTTATTATTATTATTTTCATTTTAATGGCTTGAGTTACTTTTATTTTACATAATTTTAGGCTTAAATTTTTTTGACTAAAAACTGATTAAATTGATTCAATCTAAATCAATTGAAATCAATTTAAATTGAATCAGTTTTAAATTTTAAACTAAACCAATGTAAATCGCATTATTTGGATCGGCTAAGTGCATCCTTTGAATTAGGGTGCACCAGTAGACCACCTAATAAAAGTTGTTGATGATGTATGAAAAACATATTAATGGCTAATATTTAATACCTGCAACTTTTTGAAGAGGTAATCCTCTAAATTTGTAATTTAAAAATTGGTCACTACAAAAATTTTGACCGAGTCCTACATGTATTGAAAATTTTATTTTAGTCCCATTCCATGGCTGAAACACATTTCTTCACTACTGCCATGAACAATCAAGTCCAGAAATTTAGCACAAAGAACCACTTATTTTCTCAAAATTAGAATCAAGAAAAAGTTCAACCATTTAGCACCACCGAACCAGCCTATTGTGCTCCTAAGAAAATTAAGTAAAATATATATCTCCACGGAATCAAGAAAATTAAGTAAAATACATATCTCCATGGTTTCATCCATTTAACACGGAAAAGAGATTGCACGCTGAAATCAAAATACTTTATTAATCAAAAATCATTTCAAACCATGGTCAGACTTCAAAAGACATGGTGTTGGCCAAACTTTATCATTTCAAACCAACAGTCTTAATAAAAAAAAGGAAGAAAAACATTTAGAAGAAAGAAAAAAAATCAAAGCTTGACGAAGAACACAAACATGATTAAAAAACTTCTGCAAATGATATCAATCGTACACTACTAAAAATTACGCGAATAGCAATGAAATTTAATGACGGAATAAAAACTGTGATTACTAGCGACGAAAATTGTCATAGATTCATTTGTTGGAGATGGGTATATATTTATTGAATTTAGCGACAAAATTAGCAATGGAATTAGTCCATCTCTAAATTATCTATGACAAATTCTGTCGTTAAATCACTTTATTTCTTGAAAAATAAATGTTTTATTGTATGAAATGTATAACGATAGAATTTAAGTTTTTTATATAAAAACAAATGAAAATTTTATTATTAAAAATCCAAAGGCAATGATCGAACCTAGTATATTGTGATGACATAAACACTCCACTTACCACTAAGCCATGCTTGGTTGTTATACTTATATTTTCATGTTTTATAATTTTATAATTAAATTAATACTTTTATATCATTTTTGAAAAAAAAGTCACAACTCATATCAGAACTCACTTCTTACTTCGTCTCTTCCCTTCCCATTTTCATTCTTGACTTTCCTCTTTTCATTGAACCCTAGCACATGAGCGCCGCCCCCGCCATTGATCTCTTCAGCTATCCCCCAGCGCCACTCCCTTGCGTCGTCCTCTACGTACTCCCTTGTATCATCCTCTATGTGCTCCACATCATCCTCTCCTTTGGGCCAATGCCTCATGCCACTAAAGGTTGCAACCACACGAGTGACGCGACCATCGTCCACCAGAGGCTGTGACCACCACACGCAACCGTCGATGCCAGTACTCACTATTACTTTTGCAAGGTTGTGTTTCTCCTTTTTGTTTCTGCATTTTAATCTGATTATGGAACTTTGCACTGCTCCTAAGTTTACAATACAAGAACTATTTTACTTATTCAAAGAAAAATTGAAAATGATGAAGAAAACACATTTTCTATCTTTAGATTTAGGGGGAAATTAAGGGTCATTAGTCATACCATTATTGTATATACAATGAATTAAGGGTTATTAATATACACTCTAAGTTAGCAATTATTGTAATGAGGATAAAATGAACGTTGAATGGATGGTTAAATAAGAACATCCTAGGTTTTCTAAATTTTTTGATATTATTTTGCACCTAATGACAAGTAGAAGAAGAATTATAACTATTTTTTTGGTTGTTAATATTTGGGCTTTGTTGTTTTTGCAGATACAAGGATCAAAGATATAATTACATGATAGCCAATACACTGGATGTGGATGGTAAATTCACACCTGCCCAGCTCTGTTCTCAACTAAATTTCATGTTCTTTCACTTTTCTTTTCTAGGACTATGAATTTATTGATCAATGATAGGACCATAAATGTGTACATCAAGTATTTAGTTTGAGTTGTTGATTCTTCTTGCTCATGCATCTATTTGTTGATTCTTCCAACCCTCCCCCTTTCCCAATTTTATATGCATGAATTTTCATTTTGGATGACCAAAGATTATCCTATGCTTAGGGTGGAAGATTGGGAATTAATGATTAGGGACAATTTCTTTTTTTAAGAAAAAAATTATTGGCAGAGCAATGATTAGATGCATATCTTGTAATCTCGACAAGAATTTCTCTTTTAACTTTTTTAGCTCTCTTAGCAGGCCTTAACAGAGAGGAAGTTGGAAATGGAAGCCTAACATGATTTGGCTACTATTTATGCAAATCTTGGTATATTACAGGTAAGAAACCTACCTGCTCAGGTTTTTATTGTTGAACAACCCTTTCAAGTGAGTTAGATAGGTAGATGGTGATAAAAACACTTTTTCTCTCCAAAACAAATGGCTTAAGGTAATAATTGTTAAGAGTTCCACATTGCTTGCCTCAATATTTCGGGTGCGATTTATATATTTGTTGGGTCACTCCACTTAATGTCAATTGGTTTTAGGTTGGAATTTCATATGGTATCAAAGTCAAGATCCCATTTTCGTCGCCTATTTCGCTAGGCTTCTTCCGTCTACTTCAATATATAAGCTTGTTCTCATCTATTTCATTAGGCTTACATGTTCTGTCTAGGCATCTATAGAGGGGAGTGTTAAGATTTTTACATCATCTGCCTCAATATTTCGAGTGCGATTTATATATCTGTTGGGTCACTCCACTTAATGTTAATTAGTTTTAGGTTGCAATCTCACAATAATCCCTTCCTAAATCTTTCTTACACTGATATCCTTTCTACATATTCTTTATTTATTTTTTCATTTTTATGCATATTGCTTAATTTCAATATTATTCAAGATTTTTTTTTAAAAAAAAGTTCTACTCTACTTGGCTATAATTAGTTGGTGGCAGGATGTGGATGATTACCTTTTCGTGAATGTTTCATTTCTCACTCACTCACACACTCTCTCTAAACTGTGAAGAGACCCTCATTTCATTCCCAAAATTGTTATTGGCAAGCTCTCTGATTTGATTAATATTTTGATGCTTAGTTTGAATGATATAAGTTAGTCAAATTTTGATTTGGTGCATGTACTTGATTACATGTTTTTCCACTTTGTGAGGATTGCAATAAGATAAGGTTTGAAGGATTAAGAGTGTAATTTAAAAGTGGGAGATCACACTTGCTGTGTTAGACATAACTTTGTGAGCCTTAGTTCTCATTGTAACTTCATTCTTTTGTTGAGCATATAAGGATGGGAGATCATGCTAGCTGTTACACATACCTCTCATATTTATAAACTTTAGTTATAACATACCTATAATTTTAAATTATTTTTTTCTTTTGCTGGAAACCCAATGAAGAAAATCTTATTGGCTACATTGTAAGTGGTGAGTATTAATAGCATTGTGGTCTTTTCGGTTAGGTCTAGGCATTTATTTATTTATTTTTTGTTCACTCATTAGACACTCTAAGGCTGCCTCAATCCAAATAGGCACATGTGTTTATATGTAGCATGTCACACTAATGTAAAGCTAGCAGTAGCACACTCAAAGTTTGCAATCTTGGATGAAGTTCAGAGGATGACTGAAAAGGCTTCATTTTTGGCCTTTATTTGGAGATCTTCATGTTCTGATGTCATAAATTAGAATCTATAAAATTTCCTCTGAGAGCATCATATCAATGTGTTTTGAACTTTTAGGTATGTTTTACTTTTGTATAGGCCAAAATGTAATTATATGAGAGAAAATATAAAGAAACTCCAACTTACCATATGTATTAATACCTTTATTATGTCTAAATGCACCCAATAATTAGACAATGAAGCTTTGTTATCCTTATTTGTTTAGTGCTTTAGTTCAAGTGGGGTTTTTTCTAGTTCATTTGCCATTAACATGGAACTTTCATTGACATTACTATTTTACATTTTTAATTGTCCTTAATTTAGTGAATAATTGTAGTCATTATTCAGTGTATATGGTAAGTCAATTTGCAAGCATAAATATTTATTAACAATTGCATTTGCTAGGATGAGTACCAGAAACATGTTAGTGAGAGGAACTCACAGCCGCCACATAGGGAGGGGACTATTAACATTCACTCTAACAATAACATCTACTTGGATATTGTTTGAGGCATTAGCAAGAAGAAACACATCTATGACTTGGGATCCAATGCTGCTTGTCATGTATCACCTTCCTCTACATCTGTTGAAGGTTGTTCATAATCGGAGATGGAAGCCATGAGGAGTTTGGTTGCCAGTCTCAATATGCAGGTGATAGAACATCAAGACTTAATCAACACAATCTTACAACGTTTGAACGCATCTACTTGTGGCTCACAAGCTACATATAACGGTCATGAGGATGAACCACTTGGTGATGAGGTTGGTGACGGGGATGAGGATGACTATGATCTTTTTCCTCCTAATGTTTGATACATTGTCTTCATATTTATTTTGATAAGGAACCTGTATAACTTAAACCACAAAACACTATTTTCCATCGCTAGGCAATTAGCCACCAAAGATTACGCGGCGTCCATTATTCTGTGACAAATTCCATTACTAATTATTATAGCGACAAAATTTAATAGATCAGTGACAAAATTTTTTTTGCATAATTTTTAGTAATGGTAAAAGAATGCGAACCCTTGATGAAGTTTGTAGTTTTTAAGAGATAATAGTGAGATTTAAATTCTGAACCATCGTTGACGAATTTGGCATCGGTGGGAACCTCGAGGGTGGGGTGTTCAATAGGTAGTCCAAATATTGTAGACGAAAACAACAACGATTCAGTTCCTTCAAAGGCAAACCCATTTGACCTTAGATCGAAAGAAAAGCTCACCAATGCAACAGGACGAATGATCGTTCCAAATCATGACAACGAAGGCGAGTATGTTACAGTGGCAATAACATATGGACCAAATCTCGTGAAAAGGGTCACGGTTGTAGATACTGAGGTCATGGTTAGTGCCAACGACAAAGCAACTGGAATCCTAGTTGTTACAACCGTCCCGAAGGGTGCCGCAAAAATAAAAAGAACAAGGAGGAGAAGACCTCGGAATATTGGGAGTCGCCACCAATCGCTTTATCCATTAAATGAAATGGTGTAATTGGACACCTAAAAGATGGTCTGCGTTTAAGAGTTCATGGTTTGGGGATTGATTATGGGTAGGGAAGGTGTTAGCACCCTACACCGTCCGTTCTAAAAACGGTTACCTATTTAATCTAATATTATTCGCAAGGTTAATTAAATTGGACATTTTTAAAAAGAATTATTTTTGTTTTTATTTTGATATTATGTCCCATTTTGTCATGCATGTTATCAAAGATGATAAATGACTAAGACATGGAATGGATGGCTAAATAGCCATTATTTTGGAATAAATTCTAAGTCTACAACATATTATATAAAAGTGGTGAATTAAATTTTTATTTTTTTGAAGAGAAGTAATTTTTAAAATAAAATGGCCAAATAAAATCTCATTTATAATCAAGAAAAAAAATATTTTTAGGCACAATGATATTTTTGTAGTAATTTCCAAAAAAATGTCTTCATGAAAAATAAAACTTTAATTCACCACAATCATGATGTTGAAACTGTATGAAATTGTTCACTTTTATTTAAGGATTTAATTTTACAAAAAAAAATCTTAGTTTATAAAAAAAATTTGTATTTTAATTTGTAAAAATATTTTAATTTTAATGTGGGGATTAAACCTCACCAACACTCCTGGTAAGATCTAATATAAAGCTTCAAGATTATCGGAAAGAGTGTATTTGATCGGTGCTCCGATCCTCTCCTAAATTTTTCGTCATCGACCATTTTTAAATTATTTGATTAATTCATTAATGTAAAAAAAAAATTAGTGAGTTAAATCAAAACACATGTGCAAATGTATAATTATATTATTGCAAAGAGTAATATGGAATAAGATTATTTACAGTTATTTTGTGCAAATAAAAAATAATAATAATACTAATAAAAATCTTATACTCTAGTCCAAGTAAGACACCTAACTAATAAGCCCAAGGCAATAAGTTTAAAAAAGAAAAAAATAAATAAAATGTAATAAATTAAAAGGAATAGTAAGAATAAAGAGGCTAAAAGCCTTTGCAAATGCAAACCCAAAACAGAGAACGAAAAGAAGAAAAAAGGGTTTCAATTTGATCACAAATTGGGAGGTGGCTCAAGGTGCTTGCAACGGCTCCAGCAGATCACAGCGGGACAAGGCAAAGGCGGCGCAGTCTCTGCGTTGACGGTGGGGCTGGACGACGGGTTGGTGACGAGGCTGGACGGCGTGGGTGGAGCTCGGACTGGTGCGTTTGTGGGTTGCAGTGCTAGGTCAACGGTGAGGCTGGGCGGAGTTAACGGATCGGTGGAACGGAAGGGTGTGGAGGTCGCGGGTCGGCCGCAGCTGGCAGGATCTAGCAGGCTCGGGCTGCTTGGTAACGTGCGGCGTGAAGATGGCAGAGACGCAGCGAGAGGACAGTGGTGCCGGATCTGGATGAATCGGGCTTAGCGGCAGCGGGTTGCTCTGTCTCGCGCGGTGGTGCGCGACCGGAGTGCGCGGTTGATCGCGGTTCTAGTTAGGTTGGCTGGCAGGGGTGGAGGCGCGATTGGTTTTGGGCCGTGGTGGAGGTTGTGGGTGATTTGGGTTCTTAATGTGTTGTGGTTGTTAAAGGTGGTGGTAATGGTGGTGTGTGGTTGGAGAGGGTGACTGGTGATGTGGTGAGTTTATGGTGGGTGAGAAGATGAAGTGGCTTTGAGGTTGAAGATGGTGAGTTAACTGGGTTTGCTGATGGTGGCTGCAAGGTTGAAGATGGTGATTCAATTGGTGGATTTCTTCGTGTGAGGGCTGGGTGTGTGAGGGAATTCTGAGTGTCTGAGAATTTCTCAATCTGTGATTACACTATGTTTTTAGTTCCTTTCTGAATGATTCATCCCCTCTTCCCGAATTCTTTCTTTTCCTGATATTGTGCCCGATATATCATTCAAATGCTTTAATTTTTTTTTTTACGTTTGGAAGGCAGAAGGATTAAAAATCGTTTGAACATTCAAAACTAAATTAAAACAGAACCAAAACTGTTAGGAAATTCAAAAATAATTAAAACAGAGAAACTGTCATTTTAATGCTGCTTGTGGAGGCTGGGGTTTGAGGGTTGCAGCAAGAAGGAAGAAGTTGGGTTATGAGTTGAGAAGAGAATTGAGTCATAGGTTGAGATGGAAAATGAGTCATGGGTTGATCGATAAGAACAAAGTTAGTATTTTTTTTAAGAAATTAAATTAAATAAATAAAATAAAAATAAAAATAAAAGAAAATGGATAAAATTGGGTATCAACAGCTGCCCCCCTTTGTTTTACATATAGAATAAATGAAAAGTAAAGGAATTGATTCAATT
This sequence comes from Ormosia semicastrata, assembly GCA_029884595.1. Classification (NCBI taxonomy): domain Eukaryota; kingdom Viridiplantae; phylum Streptophyta; class Magnoliopsida; order Fabales; family Fabaceae; genus Ormosia; species Ormosia semicastrata. The sequence continues at coordinate 17,504,401 of JAQQTO010000046.1, read as the reverse complement.
TTGTCCATGAAAAGGTAGAAAGCTTGCGGAGTCAGGTATCCACAGAAAACTTGAATCAAAAAAGGTAAAAAGCTTGTAAAATCGGGTGTCTGCTGAAGCTTAACAGAAAAGGTAAAAACTTACGGAGTCGAGTATCCGCTGAAGCTTGACAGAAAGCTTAAAGCACGAAGATAAAAAGTTTGCGGAGTAGGGGATTCACCGGATCTTAACAAGAAACTTAAAAGCAATGGGTGCGGGGACCCGAAAACATAGAACAATGGGTATGAGGACCCAGAAAAAAGGGTAAAAAGCTTGCAGAGTCAAGTATCCGCTGAAACTTAACAAAAACTTAAAAGCAATGAGTACGAGGACCCGAAAATATAAAACAATGGGTATAGAAACCCAAAAAAGGTAAAAAGCTTGCGGAGTTAGGTATCCGCTGAAACTTAATAAAAACTTAAAAGCAATGAGTACGAGGACCCAAAAACATAAAACAATGGGTATGATGACCCAGAAACATAATGGGTACGGGGACCCAAAAGGTAAAACGCTTGCGGAGTCAGGTATCTGCTGATGCTTAACAAAAACAAGGTAAGAAGCTTACGAAGTCGGGTATCCATTGAAACTTAACAGAAAACTTAAAAACAATGGGCACGAGGACCCAAAAACATAAAACAATGGGTATGAAGACCTAAAAAGGTAAAAAGCTTGCAGAGTCAAGTATTTGCTGAAACTTAACAAAAACAAGGAAGGAAAACTTGTGGAGCTGAGTATCTGTTGAAGTTTAACAGAAATCTTAAAGCAGAAAGGTAAAAAACTTGCAGAGTCAAGTATCCGCCAAAGCTTGACAGAAAGCTTAAAGCATGAAGATAAAAAGCTTGCGGAGTAGGGTATCTACTGAAACTTAACTGAAAACATGAAGTACAAAAAGGTAAAAGCTTACGGATTCAGGTATCCGCTGAAGCTTAACAAGAAACTTAAAAGCAATGAGTACAAGGACCTAAAAACATAGAATAATGGGTATGGGAACCCAAAAAGGTAAAAAAGCTTGCGGAGTCAGGTATCTACTGAAGCTTAACAAAAACAAAAAAGCAATAGGTACGAGGACCTGAAAACATAGAACAATGGGTATGGGAACTCAAAAAAAGTAAAAAGCTTGCGGAATCAGGTATTCGCTGAAACTTAACAAAAACTTATAAGCAATGGGTATGAGGACTCGAAAACATAGAACAAAGGGTATAGGAACCCAAAAAATATAAAAAGCTTGCGAAGTCAGGTATCCGATGAAACTTAAAAAAACAAGGTAAGAAGCTTATAGAGCCGGATATCCGTTGAAGCTTACAAAAAACTTAAAGGCAATGGGTACAGGGACCCGAAAACATATAACAATAGGTATGGGAACCCAAAAAGGTAAAAAGCTTGCGAAGTCAGGTATCCGCTGAAGCTTACGGAGTTGGATATCCATTGAAACTTAACAAAAAATAAGGTAAGAAGCTTACGGAGTCGGGTATCCATTGAAACTTAACAAAAAACTTAAAGGCAATGGGTACGGGGACCTAAAAACATAAAACAATAGGTGCGGGGACCCAGAAAAGGAAACAACAAGAAGAGATGAGTGCGAGTACCCATAAAAGGCAAAAAACTTGCAGAGTCAAGTATCCGTTGAAGCTTAACAAAAACTTAAAGGCAATGGGTACAGGGATCCGAAAATATAAAACAATAGGTACGGGGACCCAGAAAAGGAAACAATAAGAAGAGATGGGTACGAGTACCCATAAAAGGCAAAAAACTTGTGGAGTCAGGTATTCGCTGAAACTTAACAAAAACTTAAAGGCAATGGGTACGGGGACCCAAAACCTAAAAGCAATGATTTTGTAAATGCATGTGATGCCAGAGATAGTGCATGATGCATTGGATACAATGAATGTGATACCAAAGGCCAATGCATGTGATGCCAGAGGCTATGCATGTGATGCCAGAAGTGATGCTTGAGGACAATGCATGTAATGCATGATGCAATGAATTCATGATGATGCAATGGATGTGATGCTTGACGATAATGCCTGTGATGCCAAAGATGATTCATGAATGATGCAATGGATATGATGCCTGGGGACAGTGCATGTGATGCAATGGATGCCCTACTGTAGAGATTCTCAAGAACAAATTGAGGAAGCACATATTTTTCTTTTGCACATCAGGGCTTTAATTGAGTCGCTCTTGGTTCCACAACCCTTAAGGACTTTTCCCCATAACAGGATCGAGATTGAACAGTAATAGAATTTGTTGATTGGCCTTATGGTTTGTCTGGTTGTTCCTTCTTTTCTAACCAATACTCTTAAAGAGCCTTGAGCCAGAAAACTTTATGTAGTGAGCCTTGAGTCAAAAATTTTGCACAGTTAGCCATGAGCCAAAGAAGCGAATGTACTTGAGAAAAACATCTTTTAGCAAAGTTTTGAACTAAACTCTTCTTTGACCAACCAAACCCATATTCAAATGGGATCATTGCCAATCTCGTCTTGTTCAAATTTCTCTTTATTAGATATGGCTTGTGCAGAAGCTTGTGACTTCTTTTTCCAGAGATTTCCATTTCTACCGGACACACTTCAATCTAAATTATCAATTGAGGATGTCATTTCCTTCATCGATTGAAACTCTAGAGCTCCTTTGACTTGAGTTGTTCAACAAGAGATTACCATTAGATGATTAAATTATACTATTATACTCATGTTCACCCAACCTGAAGCATCATGTACCAGATATGCATGGATTCAAAAGTACAACATGAAAGAAATTTACTAACTGAGAAACCTTTTTTGATTGATTTTGGGAGTATGACTACACAAAGGACATTTACAAAGGAAAAAAACACAAGAAGTGGAATAGTACGAAAGCCAAGAGTTTTTTTTTTTTGCTTTTTTCTTCCTTTTTTTTTTGCTCTGGTTTGGATGTGATTGATCTTTACTTGACAAATGGACATCATGACCATTGCTTTATTAGGTATCCACAAAAATCTACCCTCATGTATGATATCAAATGAATTTGACTCAGAGTATGTCATTTGAGAACAAAGATGCCCTAGTGTAGGCCATTTGACAACAAAAATTGTCCCAGTGGAAAACTTGAGAATAAAATTTTTGCCCCAGTGTAAGGCCAAATAAAACAAAGCAAACTACCCCAGTTTAGAGCTGAATTGAAAGGGGTAGAGACTTGCCCCAATGTAGAGCCAAGCTGAACCAAAAGATTTGCCCCAGTGTAAGGCCGAATTAAATAGTGTAGAAATTTGCCCCAATGTAAAGTCAGATTAAACCAAAAGAAAACATGCCCCAGTGTAGGGGCAACTTGAACAGGGTAACAACTTGCCCTAATGTAAGTCTTTTTTTTTGTCTTATCTTTTTTTAGACCGCCCTTGCGGGTTTTCAACCTAACGATTTTGTTTTTGTTTTTGTTTTTTTTAAGGAGCAAGGATTGCAAATTCAGTAAAGTATGAACCTTTTGTCTCAAAATTAAAGTCAATGAAAATGAAAACAACCCTTCATTGATCAGAATGAACTTTTTAACGCTTGTAATGTGGCCAAGGTTAGGATTATGAAAAGAATGGTATAAGGCTCAAACAAGTGTTTAAAGGTTAAATGAGACCAAGGATCCTTTTTCAAACTAACTTTGTCAATTGCTTTTGCACTTTCAAGCATACTTTTCTCTTATTGTTCTTTTTCATCCTTATTCAAACTTAAACTTTGTCAATTTTTTTTTGTTTTTACTTTCCGCCCCTTTCACCTTTTCTTTCTTTTCTTTTTTTCATTATGCTTCAAAATAGTCATAATGGCAACCAACCCTTTTTTTTGTGTTATCCTCTAGTGTAGAGGTGCTCATTGTCCAGGGTTTATTGAAGAAAACTTTCAAGTTCAAAATGGGACAACGAGAGATAATGAATTCTTGTGAGAGATAGAGAAAGATGGTCAATCTTCATTTCAAATTTTGATTGCTTATTTTCAAAAATTTTAATTTAGAGACAAAAGGATAATACACACTAAGTGATTATTTATTTGCTCACTTTATTTCTCTTTATTTTATTTTATTTTTACATTTTTTTTGGGACAAAGAACACATGCACACATGGGCCTCATGACCACAAATTTTTTTTCAGAATGAAAGTCCTATGGGATCCAAACCAAAAGAAAGCAAATAAAGGGAAGAAAAGAATGACAAGAAAGATTTGATAAGAACAAGAGTGCCAAGAACATAGGAAAAAGAAATAAGGTATGTTGAGATCTATGCAAATCCATCACATTAATACTTCAAGAAAGTTCACATAAGTTCAAAAACCAAATGATTTTAATGATTGAACAAGCATGGGGTCAGTACAATTAAACCATCATTTCATGGTAACAACTTGGTAAACAAATCAGAATACTAGTCGCTCAGAAATTTTCCAGTGCTGGAGGACTCCAAGGTATGGTTCATTCTTGACGGTTAGAAAAATGAATCACCACTTGATCGAACTTTCTAAGGTTGCCCTTGATCGACCATTGTAAGCAATCGCTCCTATTGCAATGGGCATGTGTAGAAACCTTCTGACAATGCTTAGTGAATTAGGTAACCGTTGTCATCCATGAGTTTGCTTGAAACCTCATTTAACTCATTCAACCTGAAGTCTACCCTTAGTTGGTTCAACATTTGTTCATACTTTCCTGTCCATCATTCATTTGATGTAATCTTCCCTTTTTTCATTTCGTTTTCAATCCTTTCACTAATTATCACGATATCTGAAAAAATTGATGACACACTTCCAATCATATGACCATAGAATGACGCGTGTAGTGTATCAGTGAACATAGTAACCATCTCTTTTTCTAACAAAGGGGGTTCCACTTATGCAGCCATTTTCCTCCACCTCTGAGCATATTCCTTGAAGGTCTCAGCATCCTTCTTAGACATACTTTATAGTTGCATTCTATCTGGTGTCATGTCAATGTTGAACTTATACTACTTTACAAAGGCATCAGCTAAATCCTTGAAACTCTTTATACGGGCACGCTCAAGATGTGTGTACCAATTCAAAATTGCCCCAGTTAAACTGTCTTGGAAGAAATGGATTAACAGTTTGTCATCATGAGCTTGTGAAGCCATCTTGCGAATGTACATTATCAAGTGATTCTTTGGGCAAGCAGTTCCCTTATATTTATCAAAATCTGGGACCTTAAACTTTGGGGGAATGACAACATCCGGGACAAGGCAAAGTTCTGAAGCATTCATAAGACCATAGCCACTTGCTCCCTCTACTGCTCGAAGTGTTTCTTCAAGAACTTCTAATTTTTCCTTGGATTGAAGGCCTTCAGTTGAAGGGTTCAACGGAGAAGTACCAGTGATCTTATGAGGGAAAGACTGTGGCATGTAAAAAGGAGGTTGGGCCTGAGTCGAGCTTTGTGGCCCTGAAGTAGGTATTACCAATGATGAGTCACTCTCAAGAGGGTTAGTAATTTGTGACGGTATAAAACCAGGGGAAAGGCTATAAGGTGGAATGAAAACAAGGTACTAAGAAATCTCATTGGTATTTGGCTGAGATCCTTTGGTAGTATTTGGAGGGTTTAAAGTTATTGTGACTGTCGGTGCACTGGCCTCAAGAGTATTGGTGGCTAATGGTGACACATAACCAGGTGGAAGGCCATATGGTGGGAATAGAGATGCATGTGTTTCTCGATGATTGGTAACAGGGTTTTGTGCAGCGTTAGGGTAGAAGGTGAGTGGCATCTTGGCCCCTTGAGAGGTGACGTCAAGATATTACTAAGGAATTGGTGCAAAGCCATGTGGGTGAGCAGGTGTGGCCGAAAGATCATCATTTGCTCCTGAAGAAGCCCCCTCTGTGTTTTTTGTTCTTTCCAAAGCTTGCAGAACTTCCAAGACATTGGCCATTTGTTCCTTTAATTGGCTTACTTCACTTCTCAACTCTTCTTGTGACTGCCCCAGTTCATCCATGACTTTGATTGGGAGTGAGCTCCTATACGGGTGTCGTAGAGACAATTTTTTTTTTGTATTATTATGAATATGATAAAAAAAAATACAAACACAAGTACACTAAAACAAGAGTAAAATTATGCATGCGGAGACATGGTCCTAAGCTTGGTATCTGTCCTAAAAGATGGGTTCTATGTACCATGGTAGCTCTAAGGTTATTTCAGCAAGTGATAGCTTTGATTCTAGACCCCTATCAGACAAAAGGTCCCCAAATTGCCCCTTGCTGTCACCAATGCTTTTGCTAGCAAGAGTCCTCCATCCTCACCTATGATAGGTTACAAGCGAAAATAGTTCAATTTGAGTGAAGGGTTTTCATGTGCCTAACCGGAGACCAAAGGTCTCTCAAAGCAACACTACTTCGCCCTCTATCTAAGCCTACAAGGTAATGAGCTCGAGTATAGAGCTTGTGTGTGCAAGTGTACATGAGAGAACATGCAAACAAATTTATTCACAATGCAGAAGTACAATGCATGTAATGCAAACAAAATGTACAACAATATGAAACAAATAACAAATAAACAAATAAAACAAAAACGGACCAACATAATTAAAGAGCAAATCACATAAGATTAAAATAAGGTTTAACCCTCTATCATGTCCCCAGCGGAGTTGCCAGCTGTCGCAACCGTCCCGAAGGGCGCCGTGAAAATAAAAGGAACAAGGAGGAGAAGACCTCGGGGTATTGGGAGTCGCCACCAATCGATTTATCCATTAAATGAAATGATGCAATTGGACACCTAAAAGATGGTCTGCATTTAAGAGTTCGTGGTTCGGGGGTTGCTTACGGGTAGGGAATGTGTTAGCACCCTACACCGTCCGTTCTAAGAACGATTACCTATTTAATCTAATATTATTCGTAAAGTTAATTAAATTGGTCCTTTTTAAAAAGAATTATTTTTGTTTTTATTTTGATATGTCCCATTTTGTCATGCATGTTATCAAAGATGATAAATGACTAAGACATGAAATGGGTGGCTAAATAGCCATTATTTTGGAACAAATTCTAAGTTTACAACATATTATATAAAAGTAGTGAATTAAATTTTTATTTTTTAGAAGAGAAGTAATTTTCAAAATAAAATGGCCAAATAAAATCTCATTTATAATCAAGAAAAAAAATATTTTTAGGCACAATGAGATTTTTGTAGTAATTTTTTAAAAAATCTCTTCATGAAAAATAAAACTTTAATTCACCACAGTCATGATGTTGAAACTATATGAAATTGTTCACTTTTATTTAAAGATTTAGTTTTACGAAAAAAAAATCTTACTTTATACAAAAAAAAGTTGTATTTTAATTTGTAAAAATATTTTAATTTTAATATGGGGATTAAACCTCACCAGCACTCCTGGTAAGATCTAATATAAAGCCTCAAGATTATCAAAAAGAGTGTATTTGATCGGCACTCCAATTCTCTCTCAATTTTTACGTCATCGGCCATTTTTAAATTATTTGATTAATTCATTAATGTAAAAAAAAATTAGTGAGTTAAATCAAAACACATGTACAAATGTATAATTATATTATTGCAAGGAGTAATATGGAATAAGATTATTTACAGTTATATTGTGCAAATAAAAAAAATAATAATAATCTTATACTCTGGCCCAAGTAAGACACCTAACTAATAAGCCCAAGGCAATAAGTTTAAAAAAAAAACAAATAAAATGCAATAAATTAAAAGGAATAGTAAAAATAAAGAGGCTAAAAGCCTCTGTGTGAACACTCAATTTTGACCGGGCTGCCAAAAAAAAAGATTAAATTAATTAAAGGTCCATATTTATGGGCCCATTTGTAAGCCTTTAAAAAAAAAAGAAGGGGGAAAGAATGCTGATCTCGTTTAAAAAAAAAAAAAAGGAAGAAATTGGCAATGCATTTAATGCCCATTACTGCACACGTAAAGTAAGAATTGCATTAAATGCCTTAAAGCAGCAAGTAAGGAAAATGAAGTGAAAGGATGGAAAGAAAGAAAAAGGTTCTCGAGAGAGGAGGAGAAAGGAGGCTCAACGTAGGGAGGTTGATGTAAAGAGAAAAAAAGAGAGGAAGATATCAGGGGAGAAATGATGAGAATAGGGGATATTTAAAAGAGAGAAGCATCAGAAAGAGGAAAAAACCGCATTTTTCACTTCTATTCACCTTCAAGAGTCACTCCACCCTTGATAATATCTATCAACCTCTGACCACCCAGCACAAAAAATCACCTTCTTTCACCTTCTTACCACCCAAAACTGAACCAGCAAGCACCTTCCATTTCACCACCTTCATCACCAGAAAACAACGCCTCCCCCTTCCTTTCACCACCTTCATCACGAACCTCCAAGAAACACAGCCATCACAAGGGAGACAGAGAGAAGGGAACAAGAAGGAGACAAAAGCCTTGCTGAGGAATAGCATTCACTTCAACTGCTCTACCTTGAACTCCACACGTAACCTTCGCATTTATGTCATGTAGCTCATTTCTGCTAACTATTCTCACTTGCACACAACCCCGAATCCTCTCTGCACCTAACCTGAAATGAATATTACATATCCACTCAAGCCTCCCTGACTGAAACTCAATATCCACTCTCCAACCGTGAACCCATCTCCCTTTTATTACTTTCATCTTCAACTACCCACATTCAACCTTTTCCAGACTAAAAACATCTACTTTCCATCAACCCATACACACGTAAACAACACCTTCCTTAACCTTTCCCTCAACCATGACCTTTAACCAACCGATCGTCGAACCGTGAGCTCCAAATCCCTCATCGACAACCCATCCAAACTTTCACACCATCAACAAAACTCCATCATATCCGACCGTCGAACCATCCAATCTCCCTAAATCGACCGTCGAACCTCACCAACGCCGATTACCATCCTCTCACCGATACCCTCTCCGACCGTCGAAACCCAAGAATCCGGATCCTTCCTTTTAACCAACCGACCGTCGGACTCCCGAATCCTCTCTGCACCGACCGTCGAACTAACAACCATCATACCCCCACCGACCTTCGAATCCCCATATATCAACCTTCACCATCCCTCTCACCATTATTGTGAACCCACATCACCATCCTTCAACCATCCATTACGCGAAATCACCTCAAAAACCCAACTTATACCCGACCGTCGAACCTCAAATCCGATCACTTCCCTTTCACCTCCAAAACACTCACTATCTTCAAAGCCTCCATAATCCCCATCACCCAAGCAACTTTCATAACCTCTCCAAACACTACCGAACCCAACCAGAATCGACCGTCGAACCGTGAGTTCCACTCCTTTACCGATAACTCATCCAAATCTTCACACCATCAACCAAACTCCATCACGTTCGACCGTCGAACCCCAAAAACAAGCCTCCACAACCCCCATCACCCAAACCATTCCATCTTCACCTTCAACCGACCGTCGAACCCCAAAACAAAACCATCCCATCTTCACCTCCAATCGACCGTCGAACTCCCAAATAGAACCAAATCCTCTTCACTTAACCCTCGAATCTTAAACCATCACATCCTCCCCATCGACCGTCGAACCGCACCACTATGACCTTCGACCAACCGCAAACACCATCATACCCCTCTGCCGACCATCGAACCATACCATTGCGACCTTCACCGACCGGCTTCACAAACCATCATATCCTCCAACCGACCGTCGAACCCCAAAACAGAACCATCCCACCATCTCCTCCAATCGATCCGTCGAACCCCAAAACAGAACCACCCCATCTCCTCAAACCGACCGTCGAACCTCGTGGTCCAAATCCTCACCAAACGTCCCCTGGGTGTGCTCTTTCTTCGCTACCCAAGTCTCCAAACTCTTTTTCTTGTAAATTGAATTGTTGACTGTCTTTTGGGGTTTCAGGGTTTGATTCACGTGGGCTCCTGTCCATTTCATATTAAGGCAATAATGATACACTTTTGGTAAAAAAAAAAAAAGAGAAGGGTAAAAGAATTAAAAAAAAATAAATAAAAAAAATCTTTTAATCCATGCAATGACCACTGATGATGATTGAATAGCGAATGCTATCTTCATTACCTTTTGGATCATAAGGGTTTATTGAGTAGCCTGGTGTTAACTTAAACCTTGTGCAAGAATAAATATGTTTTCAAATAAAAAATTTTTTTAATTAAAAATCAATCAACCCACACTTATTTTATAAAGAACTACGTAACTTTGAGTTCCCCATTGCACCAGGGGATACATAGGAGCAGAATTTCATTTCTGTCAAGCCAAAATTAAATTTTTATAATTTTGTGGTTTTGTTTTTATAAATAATTACAGTGTTTTGGGTAAAATAAATATTTCAAGGATTGTTAATAATTTACACAATTAACCTAAGGTACCGTCTTAGGACGGGTGTGTTAGGGGTGTAGTGGGATTAAGTTTCCACCCTTCCCTAAGCATAACCGACTCCCGAATCCAATCTGGTTTCAAAGACCGTTTTCAAAGAAAGGTTTTCCAATTTTTCCTAAGTTAAAATAAAATTGATGGCGACTCCATTTTCCATTGTCATATTTTAAAATCATTTGAGTTGCTATTTTTCCGCCGCGATCCCGGTCGCGACACTCTGCAAATGCAAACCCAAAACAGAGAACGAAAAGAAGAAAAAAGGGTTTCAATTTGCTCACAAATTGGGAGGTGGCTCAAGGTGGCTCAAGGTGCCTGCAACGGCTCTAGCGGATCACAGCGGGATGAGGCAGAGGCGGCGCAGTCTCTGCGTTGACGGTGGGGCTGGACGGCGGGTTGGTGACGAGGCTGGACGACGCGGGTGGAGCTCGGATTGGTGTGTTTGGGGGTTGCAGTGCCGGGTCAACGGTGAGGCTGGGCGGAGTTGACGGATCAGCGGAACGGAAGGGTGTGGAGGTCGCGGGTCGGCTGCAACTTGGCCAAATCTAGCAGGCTTGGGCGGTTGGGTAGCGTGCGCCGCAAAGATGGTAGAGACGCAGCGAGAGGACGGCGGTGCCGGATCTGGAGGAATCGGGCTCGACGGCAGCGGGTTGCTCTGTCTTGCGCGGTGGTGCGCTACCAGAGTGCGCGGTTGATCGCGGTTCTGTTGGGTTGGCTGGCACGGGTGGAGGCGCGATTGGTTTTGGGCCATGGTGGAGGTTGTGGGTGATTTGGGTTCTTGATGTGTTGTGGTTGTTGAAGATGGTGGTAGTGGTGGTGTGTGGTTGGAGAGGGTGACCGGTGATGTGGTGAGTTTATGGTGGGTGAGAAGATGAAGTGGCTTTGAGGTTGAAGATGGTTAGTTAACTGGTTTCTTGATGGTGGCTGCAAGGTTTAAGATGGTGATTCGATTGGTGGATTTCTTCGTGTGACAGCTGTGTGTGTGAGGGAATTTTGAGTGTCTGAGAATTTCTCATTCTGTGATTGCTCTCTGTTTTTAGTTCCTTTCTGAATGATTCATCCCCCCTTCCCAAATTCTTTCTTTTCCTTATATTGTGCTCGATATATCATTCAAATGCCTTAAATTTTTTTTTTTTTACGTTTAGAAGGCAGAAGGATTAAAAACCGTTTGAAATTCGAAACTAAATTAAAACAGAACCAAAACTATTAGGAAATTCAAAAACAATTAAACAGAGAAACCGCCATTTTAATGCTACTTGTGGAGGCTGGGGTTTGAGGGTTGCAGCAAGAAGGAAAAAGTTAAGTTATGGGTTGAGAAGAGAATTGGGTCATTGGTTGATATGAAAAATAGGTCATGGGTTGACCCATAAGAACAAAGTTAATGATTTCTTTTAAGAAATTAAATTAAATAAATAAAATAAAAATAAAAATAGAAGAAAATGGATAAAATTGAATATTAACACTAGTCGAAGGAGAGTTGGAGGATGATGGAATAGATCCACTAGATGTCGGACGAAAATGCCTGCTCCCTATGTCCACTACTTTAAAAAAAAAAAAATTAAGGTTACCTCTGCAACTGGCAATTCTCCATTACCTTGAATTGTTGATAGTAATAAAAGAATTCAATCATGTTTAGTGACTTTGAGTTTGTTGATATTTTTGTAATATTTTCACATATTTTAAGTTTCGTCTATTTCAAATTAAATAGCACGTTTTTGTTTGACAGTTACTAAACTCGTAGAAGGTGATTCACCAAGAAGACTTAGTGGAGATAATATCCAGGACGAGCTGATTAAAGTCTGAAAATCAATGTGGATGAAAACATAAATTTTAATAAATATAGGATTAAAATGTAAATAAATCAATAGAGGATTTTATAAATTATCACCACCTGCTACAACAAATTTTTTCAATGGTGCACCCTTAACTAGGGTGCACATGGGATGCATTAAAACATCTAAAAGAAGATAACTCTAAACATTCCTCTATCATAAACCCAAAATATATAATAGGCTACATATCCTCTATCTCGATTGTTGTTTTAGCTAAAAGAATTAATATCTACAGTAGATACCTACAATTGATTTTTATTTTAAGATTAAAGTATTCTAAATTTAGTTTAGGCCTTAACTAATCTTATACAAATTTATCCATTTTTTTACCATAAATTTATCCATGTTTAATAAATGTAAGAAAGATAAAAAAAAAATTAACTTTAGATCGACGAACTTTTCCGTCATAACATAGCACTAAGTTTATCACAATAATAAAATTGCTTGGTTTAAAGTAGTTTCCGTGATAAACTTTTTTTTTTTTTGGGGGGGGGGGGGGGGTTTATAAATGAGGTATAAGACCCAGTAATGGTAGGAAAAAGGTAGGTTAGAATTGAGGCGGGATGGCCTCAGTGAAATTCACTCACGGAATTAAATAACTTCTTAAAGAAACTTTGTGCTACTTGATCTGAGACTTACAAAAACACAAGGCACATTAGTATATCTCCTAGTTTTGGAAAGAAAAAAGGATAAAAGGATCCTTCATAGTAGTAGTCTTGGACGTTTGTGCACAAGGAATATCATATATCTCAATTATTGTTTTAGCTAACAGAATTAATATCTACAATGGATACCTACAATTTACTTTCATTTTAAGATTAAAGTACTCTAAATTTGGTTTAGGCCTCAACAAATCTTACACAAATTTATCCATGTTTAATAAATGAAAGAAAGATAAAAAATTTTAACTTAGAGTGACGAACTTTTCCATCATAACATAGCACTAAAGTTGATCAAAATAATAAAATTGCTTGGTTTAGAGTAGTTTCCGTATAATAAATTTTGTTTAGTATTATTTTTTTTCTTTTTTTTGGGTTATAAATGAGGTATAAGACCTAGTATGGTAGGGAAAAATTAAAGTAGGTTAAAATAGAATTGAGGCAAGATGGCCTCAGTGAAATTCACTCACGGAATTAAATAATTTGTTAATGAATTAGTTCTCGTAATTAACCTCTTTCTCCATTTTATCGTGGAGAAAAATTTCAGTTTTACACTTTTACTTTCTTTTGGCTACACAAGATTGGAATTCAAAGCTTCGTTACTTTTTATTTGTTTATTTATGTTACGACTATACACGGACTAGAGTATTAACGCTAAAGATGGTCAAGATTACACTTTTTAACCTTGTTTGTTTACAAATAGCTAGGATTAACAATAATTGCTGTTTCACATGCAAAAACACTGATTAACAACTAGAATATGTTCTATATATACTACTAATCATTCTTACCAAAGTCATCAACTTAATTATTTAAATATGAATTATGTGTGAGAAAATCTCACTGATCATTTCCTTTAGGTAATGGATAATTAACAAATTAACAACCCTCATTTTCCACAAACAGTTGCGAAAATACTTTAATAATCTCAAGAACAAATCAAAACAATTACAATATATTGGTTTATAAGTAGATTTTGAAGATTTGATTTGCTAGTATAATTTAGCTTTGATTTTGTTTTGTCTTTAGTATTCCTAATTTGAAAAATGCTGGAGCTGGACAACTATAATAAAGATACTTTTTTCCCCTAGCAAAAATGAGTTGTACAACTAGTCAACCTGATAGCTTTATACTTCTTTTATGTAAATGATGTCTTTCTTCACTGAACTACATGTTTCTAAACTTTCAGATCAATGAACTTAACTTATTATTGGAGTAAGCACTTATTACCACTACGACAAAAGTCTTAAAACTACATCAAGCATTAAGAGGTTGTACTCATTACAAGTATCATAAATTGAAATGTTAAGTTCATCAAATTTTAAGAGAGACGCTGAACAAATAAAATTGACACTTCTGTCAAATGTAATTTAATAACAGCATCACTATTAAGTTGACAATGTTGAATTTAACTCAGACAGCTAATTAAACACTGTCTCTTTATCACAACTGTAATTTGAAAAATAAAGGTAGCTAGCTGAACTTGCCTATAATTTTTTTTTTTATAATATACCATAATAACTAGGCTATAATTAATCATACGCGTTGTTAGCTTAGGCCACGAATTTAGTCCACGAAACAGGCAAGTTGGATTACAAAATCAATAACATGTTTATATTTCATTACTAATATAACCTAGAGAATTGGATCCTTGATCTATATAATCTTGACTAATTTTTCTGAGGTTTGTTTTTTCTCCAAGTTTCCCCCACACAAATTTGACTTGAAAATATTAGTCTGATCAGTGCTAGCTCAAACCAAGATGCTTTTCTTGTATCGAAAAAGACAAAACTAATGAATCGCCGGATATAATCCAATTTAAGTGGGAACCTTTTAAATAATTTCTTTTTCATATTCAAAAAGCAACTCTTGCCAAATTGTGTCATTGTACAGTCGTAATTCCCTTTAAGAGAGGATATGTGAGGTGTATGTTTTTTCATTATATTAAACTAAGCTTAACGCAGCGTCAAAAAAAAAAAAGCTTAACGCAAAATCTCGTTGTTAGTGCTGCATTAATACTATATTTCCATTTGCGAAAATATAGAAACATATTCGATTTCTCTTGGAGTGAGTATGTGGAAAAACCTAAATGATGGCTAGATTATGTTTCTTTGTTTGCTCGTATAGGTGGGCTCTCTGCATTAATTTTTGTAAGTATAGCAATTTTAGTTTAATCAATCAATATCTTTTATCATCATTAAGGTTGGTGCAATATGTATATATTATCGATCTGTTAATATTAAATATAAATATCTTATCAAGTGTCTTGAAAAATCAATTGCTTTCTCTATCTCATAAAAGACAAAAGGCTAGATTACATTGTAGTGCGACCACCTAACACATGGCCGCTCAATTTGAATGGAGCTGAACCCATGAAGATCACAACTCACAAGCACTCGGTTATGGATGAATTTAAGTGAAGAGAACTAGTAGGTAGGGCAGAACTAGTCATTGATCTCAGGGAAGACCATATATGATTGGTCTTTATGAGAATCTCTTAAAAGAGATAATTAGCTAGATTACAATACTTTTCGCCCCTTATTTTGCTAATAAAGTTCTTGAAAGGATATACCACTAGGCCAATTAGTCTTGGTCGATATCTTTTTAGAGTAACAAAGCGTTCTCTGTTGCTTAAGGTGGGAGAGGTTATATCTGTACTCAACAATGTTCCAGAGATATGTGAGGCATAAAATAATATGCATTTGGTAGTAAACTACTTCTATAATATTCCTCGTCCATCAAATTAGAAGGCTTGAGTTCCAATATGGGTGGATGATTTGGTTCTCCTGCACTACACATGTCTGACATAAAGACCCAGTATACTTGTATAACTAATTAATTTTATATATAAACAGCAAGTTGATGTAACAGAATTTTCTCAGCACAATTCATCATTCACCAGCCATCCACGTCCCAAATTTAAGGATACTCATCATATGGACAAAAGATGGAATGTGGAAAATGGAGAGAATTAAAAATATTTTAATTTTTACCTAACAGTGCTTGATAAAAAAAGGTGAAAATTAAATGAGATGGTTGAAATTTATTTTCATCTATCTTACTTATAGTATGAGTGATATATATACATAAAACTTGTAAATGATAGCATGCAAATGGAGGTCACTTCTTTTTTCATCCTAAAATTGAAATTGAAAGGCTTTTAAGGCACGGAATGCAAATGTTGGCAAAATTATTTTTTTGTTCTCTTGCAAGTATACAGTTTCTATGCAACCACTTTCAACCTTCCTATTTTTTCACTTACCAACACTATAACTGACATTGTTTTGTAATTTGTTTGTAACTTTCTTTTTTATTTTGTTTCCCCAACATGAATACCAAACAAGCTAGTGAGTGGAAAACTCAAAAATTAAGAATCAAGGTTTACTTAATGAGTAAATACTCAAATTGCGCTACTCAAAAAATATACGGCACATAAAGTTGGTTCTCTAAAGATTTTATATATCAATTTAGTTCTTTTTAATGTAAAATAAGTATTAATTTAAAGATTAAATTGATGTTCAAAAATATATTGAAGGGCTAAATTGGTGTCCAAACTTTAGATGAGGATCAAATTAATGTCCCTTATATATATACGTTTACAATTGTATTACAGTTTTTTTAAAATAACTTATAAGTATTTGAAATATTTAATCTGATGTAAACATTATTTTTAAAATTAATACAGGTTGCTTGTGAACTTAGTTTCATTTAACTATATTAAGAGAGACTTACATGTGGAACAATTTTTAAATATAACTAGGGATCATATATAAAGTTATAAACACTCATAGATAATCATTTTAAAAAATGATTTTTTTAATGAAAATTAGTCGCTATGAAGTTTCTACATTTAAGTATCCAAGTATCAATTTGGTCTTGCTATAAAATTCAATTACTTTTTTAAAAAAAAAATTATATAACAACACTATTGATAAGAAACGATTTGATTTAAGTCTTTTATTTTTTCTTTCAAAACATAATAGTTTTTACTTATTTCTAATAATACTTTTTTCTTCTGTTATTACTTTAAAAATAATTTTATACTCTAAACAAACACTTTAAAAAATTTAAAACTATTTCAACTACAGTTTTTGTTTTTACTTCACCAAACATGAACCATGCTCCAAATCTATTCGTACGGACGTATCATTATTCCATCAACGAAAGATCAATTATAGATATACTAACAAAATTCCAGCCCATTTATGTTTTCTTTTCCCAGGCTCCATTTTTTTTTATGTGAGACTCCATTTGTTTTTTCTCTATATTTTTTTAATACAATTTTTTTCTATCTAACAAAGTAACAAAGTGGGATTATTAATTATACAAAGTAAAAATGTATAAAAAATAATTATACAAAGTAAATTGCAATAAACTTGTACCCAAAAAAAATTGCAATAAATGCTTGCCCTTTTTAAACCCAACAAATAATTACAAACATTTTTTTTATCTTTTTGTGGTGTGCAGTTATGCACAGTTACTTAGCAGCTAATGCTCTGTATTTTTACAAAATAAAAAATAGTTTACGCACTCAGTTCCCCATTTCAATAGTAAATTCGTTGTCATTTGAGTGAAAAGCAATAAACCTGCCTGATCCAATGCATATTTCAACATTAGTAGTCGGCCGCCATTGACGTTGGTTCTTAAGCTATACACACAAAAACTTATATCAGCAAACTCTCTATGACCAAAACGACAAACAGTAAAGACAGATATGACTTGAAAAAAATTGTAAGGATA
Source organism: Ormosia semicastrata (assembly GCA_029884595.1). Taxonomy (NCBI): domain Eukaryota; kingdom Viridiplantae; phylum Streptophyta; class Magnoliopsida; order Fabales; family Fabaceae; genus Ormosia; species Ormosia semicastrata. Next base: position 17,486,831 of record JAQQTO010000046.1, on the reverse strand, counting down.
TATATCCTTAAAGTCACCAATAACAACATTCACAAACTCACACCAAGACCAATTTCTCTTAATTGGTTTCATAATTATTTCCCTAATCAATCCGCGGTGCGGGAGCTTAATTAGGAAGTGCGAATCAATTACACAAAAAAAAAATCAAATAATAATGTAATGTACACGTCTCTTTTTGTTTTCATTGCAGTAATTAAGCAATAAGTACTTCCGGGGGAATGAAAAATTATATTTCCACATATTTTCATACACCATTTTTATACTTAGTTAACAATGTATAAATATTTGTTTAACAGCATATTTTATGTAATTAGAAAAATTAAGTAATAGATTATCAATATTATATGCAGATAAAATAATTGGGAAGAAGGTGTTTTTTTTTTGGGGGGGGGGGGAGAGGATAGCAAAAGTTGTGACGGAGTTGAAAAGTGTGTCTAGTAGCAGTAGTTGATAGTGATAGTTTGTTCTAGCTTAACGAGATTATTATTATAATACAAAACGCAGAGATTACTAAGCAACAGAAAATTAAAGGAAAGGCGTAAAGTTCATCATATCATAGAGGGAGATGGATCACAAGCACTACTTTTGATGATAAACTTATAAGGGCGAAAATATGGTGGGGTTGGCTGCTCCTTCTCGTTTTCTTGCGCAGGAAATGACTCGTGATCAAGCTAGAAAGTAGAAACTATCTTTTTTTCGGGCACTTAATTAATTAATGCCTTTGCATTTTTCCCCCCATCCGGTATTATATTCACACGTATTGTGTTATGTTAACTAACTCACAGGCCAATACCTTAAAAAAAGTAGTTACAAAGACAGAAGAAGAAGCAGACAGCAGAGGAAGAGGAGATTAACCACTCTCACTCATCACTCACCTTCACATGGTAATGTACGCACACGAGCCAGTTAGCCAAATCTATATCTACAACTAAGCAAAACGACGACCTACCCTTCCACGGAAAAGGTTGTTTACTTTAAAGCATGGTATGTAATGTAACTCTAGATGGCTTGTAGCTTTTTGGACCCCAATCCACTGTTTAAGAGAGCTAAGCTAACTAACAAACAAAGCGCTAGCAGACAAAAATGGGAGATGGAGAAAGATTGGTGGTTTTGGTGGAAGCCCAGAATTCCGAATAAGATATTGTGGGCTGTCAAAGCTGAATCTTATGAAACAATGGAAGAGAGATAGAATACCCAAAACTGCTATTGGAATACCACTTTATGTCGGGGAGGTAGGAGGAAAACTGCCGCGGTTTTCTCACACCACCATCTACCTATTCATTTTCAGCCACATAAGTTTTGCTCCCCTGTGCTCCTCGTGGTCGCTTCAGTGCTTAGTTTGTCACTTTCTCTTCTACGTTTGATATATTTTGATAATAATATATGTGGATCGATCATTATTTTTTTGATATGAAATGAGACGTGATCTCTTTAATTGATAAATGAATGAGCTGGAGTTTGCCTCACGGAACTCGATCAAGTGTAGTTCAAAGTTCAAATACATACATTTTACAAATTAAGGAACATTTAATTAACTGTAATGTTGCTCAAAGATAAGAAATTATTATGTGGTCATGGAGTAGTATTGTTTCATGATGATTTTTATCACTAATTTTAAATTATAAAGTTAAAATTTAAGTAAATATATCTAAAATCAATGATAAAGATGATGATAAAATACGTATTTATTATTACTTCAAAAATATATAATAATTTTTCTCTCAAAGATTCGTAGATGAGTAAAACAAGCTAGAAACACAATTACAATGCAATAATGGTTACTAACTACAGTGTTTACCTACCTTTTTTCCCCTTCAAAACAGCTTCTTATATGTGGGCCACCTTAAAGCACCCTCATAAATAACAGTTACTAGAATTGTGTATAAGGTATAGTGGTTTAACTTTTAAAAAACACGTTAAAGAAATGGAAAAATAAATAATCAAACCCATCATATAATCATATAATATATAAAGAGAATCTATATACTTTTATATTCTAATATGTGCTATTTTAACATAGAATACATGATCTTAATAATTATTATGTTGTATCTTATATTATAATTTAAAATATATATATATATATATATATATCATCACATCTAAATTAAATTTATTACTTATACATACAAATATAGAAATTTATAATCACATATTAATTACCTTGACATATATACTTTTACATATTAATTCATATTTAAAAAAATTTAAAAACTTCTCACATAACTTTAGTTGTCCACGTTATTAATTATTTTTATTAGTGATTAATTTTAAAATCTCAAAATTTTCGTAAGTGTCGATACCATCTTTACTATATATGTACTATCATCATAAATTAATTAATTATATTTTTAAATTACTATATTTGACCATATATAATTATTCTATATTATTTAGAAAACTTCAATATATATATCACATAGGAGTGAAAATTTTACAGAAAAATATAGCAAAATTAATTAAATATAATTTATTATAAAGAAACTAAGAATTTATTTAGTATTTTTTAAATTAAGAAAATACAGTAAATTTTTTTGACATATTCTTAATAATAAGTTGATAAAACATCTAAATAAATAAACACATAAAAATTAATATTAAAAGAAAAAAACTATAGAATCAAAATTTGAAATTATATGAAACTATAAAAACTAATTATTTATTGAGAAGTCATCTAAAAAAATATTTATTGAGAAGAACTACATAATTCGATTATTATAGCACGAAAAGAGCTGGTTAACGAAAATAAAAAAAAAATGATTTTGAATGAGTCCCACTGTAAACTTCACTAATTATAATTTAATCAAATTCATCTAAACCATTCGAGATGTCATATCTTTAAGTTAAGTATATTTTTTCTTATTTATTTTAATATTTTTTAATTTATCCTATGTATTATTATATGGGTACAAAATACTAGTTTGTATTTAAAGGAAGGTTTTACATTATTATTTTTTTGGTTGAGAAAAGGTTTTACATTTCTATGTGCGGCTACTTGAGAAAAGCAGATCTGTATAATGACAGAATACATATCATGTACATATATGTCTGTGTATTAAGTTATAATTAATTGAACTTTGGCTAATAAAGCTATAATTTTCCTTTTGTAAAGGGTCATAATATTAATAATAATTATATTAATTAAACAAAGACGAGAGAGTTGAGAGGAACAAGCTAATTGAATGTGTAGTTAAATGGCATGGGTGATAGGTCAGTTCTTGTCGGGGTGGTTTATCAGAAATCCGCCATTTGTTTTGGTGTTTGGCAGATTATAATGCCCATTAATGCTCTCGTAATGCACACAACTATCAACTTGGAATTCTTTTGCGGCGATTTATGAGGAAATTGCATAAAATAGACCCGTGTCATGAGGCACGTCTATCACCTTAATTTTGAACCTTTAGGTCATATTTTGCATTCCCATTTTGCTAACTACTAGTGCCTAGAGAATATTAAATATGTACTATGTTTATTAGTTAATGTATTAGCATGACCCGCATTATTGTTAAGAGATCATTCTAATTCCAATACTTAAATTTCATGCAAAAAAAATGCATTTATTATTAGTATTAATTATTATTATTATTATTATTATTATTATTATTATTATTATTACTAAATTCTAGCCAAAGTGTAATATTGAAATAAATATTCATAGTTAGCAATAGAGAAAGTAGGCATTTTAATGAAACCAAATACGTGGATACCCACGTCAAGAAAAAAAAACGAGGATATCATGGTGAAAAAAATAAGAAATAAAAATAATTTAGTTCTTGAATAAAATATATCGAACTTTGATTAATTGTTACAATTTTGTTATGATAGTTGCATTTTTAATAAATAAACAGTTCCCTTTTTATTACAAGATAATCTCATACAAAGAAGTGAGTTTTGTTTAAATCAAGCTGAAGTTTTCTTAACCTAAAAAACTATAAATCTAAAGGCTAAGAAGCTTTTAGTGGAAAGTTCTTTATGTTATCAAATTTGTTCATTACCAAAAAAAGTTCGAAGTTGCTCCAAAACTAGACGCACATCGATGATGTTAAGTAAGGGAAAAAGGGAAAATACCCTAAACTAATATAATAGTATAGTCTGTTGTCAATATTTCATTATTTTGCTGTATCAGTGCTTGCAAGAAAAGAATAGACGCATCAAAGTTACAAGTATATCAACAAATTAACTTTCAAACTCTAATAGCTAAGTCGGATTCCATGCAAGCATGGCCAATGTCCTTGAAAGTATTTGAGATTACAGCAAAGCTAGATGGGGACATTTTTGTTATATTGGATAATTTAGATTTTTTTTTTTGGGTATTCTTAACTACTTAGAGGAAACATTGCGTTTATCTAAATTTCAAATTTGAACATGGAAAACTTTAGCAATAGCAAAGCGAGGCCAGTCTCTCCCTTTTCTTATATTTATTCTTTTATGGATTGTTTTTAGTATAAATTGTTTCTAAGTGTCATATAATTATTGGACTAACCAATCATATATATTTTCAATAATTTCACAGACGAGTTCTACAATACAACAATACCTATCATAAAAAATGTTAAATTCACAAAAATCATATATATATATATATATATAAAATTAACTTACAAAATTATTGTTATATATATGTAAATTTATAAAATAAATATAAATATAATAATATAAAGTGTATACAGTATATACTTTAAATCTGAGCCATAGTTGTTAATATTGCATTATTCCATAAAAAATTGGGTATAGATGCCTATCCTAAGCTGATGACAATAATCTATCCTCTAATCATTACATGATTAAGAACAATTGGCCCAATAAATGACTGCCACCCAAATGAGCATTCATATCTTCTTGTTTACTTTTTAATTATTTCTTGCGATGAATTATCTTAGACTTGGTCATTTTCAAATTGGGCGTTAATCAGTCGACTCAATCCCGCGCGTTAGGAATTTTATCTTGTATATTTGCCAGTTTGAAGAAAGGAGGGTTTTCATGCATCTTTTTGTATAAATATGGTTGACAAGCACATCTCTGCTATAAGGCTACCACTTATAGCTAAATTTAGTTGCTATTACTCGTAGATTAGCTTGTTAATTAATATGTTACATATCAATAGCACGTGTGTCTTAGATTCTTCACTGGATGATCATAACTCGAAAATGACTTGCATTTTTCCCATTGGCATTTCAGAATGTAATTCTCCTTGCTATATATAAAGTTATAACCATAGCCGACTTCTATGCTCATATAAGAAAATGACATTGGTGAGGATGCTCAACCTAGCTAGTCAGAAACCCTTCATCAAGAGACGATTGAGCATAAACTTTTTCCAAGGGTCGAAAATCCGTGACTTATAGGCATCCAAAGGAGGAGAGGTTGTGTCCACTGTATAATAACGCGTTGAATATGTTTATCACAAATGATCCCATCCCAATTATTTACTTTTTATCTAGAAAACTTCATGACACCGAAGAACCCTTCCTTGGATCATATACAATCAATCTGCTTGCAATTATTATGTGGCCATGTATGGCAGTAGCATATTGTTAGACTTATAGTTTAACTACTGAAACAGTTACATGAGGCTTGTGTTGTATAAATGTATCCATCTCGCGAGACCTACCAAGAAAAACAGCTATAATTACAACGGCGATAATTAATAAGAACAATGATGATTATTGATCAGTACTTTAATTGTCATGTAATTAGTGGGAACAGGGTCAAGATCAAGATCATGATTAAGATCAAGTGGAGCCTAAACTGGAACAAAGACTAGAGAACCCCTACATAAACGATGTCCATATACGGAGCAGGCCATTAGTTGAAGACCAAATGAGCCAAAAGGGTAAGCTAGAAAATTTCTGTAGTGTTGCATAAATATTCCTACACTAGTATAAACCAAATACATAAGCCAAAGATAATCCATTTACGATATAGCTAGGTTGTATTACACTATTACTATATTCGTGTACGTAAATATAATGTTATAGAGGAGTAGAATGTCCTACTCTTGCCAGGTGGGGGTGAGAATGGAGGTTCCATACTTATAGCTTCACCCCTTGAACTAGAAAATGAAGTATAAATAGATAGTGTGGTTTTTTATTGGACAAGCATGTACAATTTGCATTAAGTATATTGGATAGGAGAGGCAGTGCAGAAAGAACAAAACAAGACCACCAACTCATTTGAATTTGTGAGCTAAGCCAAACTTTGGAGGCATTGGGGGAGTGGGACCCAACTCAGAAATTTTCTTCAAGGGTTGAGAGAGAGAGGTAGAAAGAGAGTTTGTTTTCTGTTCTGTTTATAGCAATTTATATTACAGAGCTTTAAACATACAAAGAACCTGACAGGGTTTATGATGGTAACTCCATCCTTTTTGGTTCCAGACAGATGTGGGGGTCAAAGTTTTCTTAAGAATGCCAATTAAATATTTAGTTTGTTTTTTATTGCAGAGATTTCGGTGAAAAAGACATAAATCGCCCCTCCTTACCAGGGGGAAGAGAGAGAAAGAGATGTGAAATGAAAAGCAGATTCCATTTCGGTCTTAGGCTTATAGGTGCTAATGAACACAACATTATACATACTATATTGCATATATTAATCACAAGCCTTTATGTATTCCCTTATAAATTCTTCATCTTAGTACTACATATTCTCAAGGTGTTTCTTAAAGAATTAGCATTCACAACAGAGAGAGAGAGATGGAGCTCTATGACCATGATTTCTTGGAGGAATTAATGGCTCTAAGAAGAGAAACATGGGATACCAATCCAAGTACAGAAGAAAACCAGTTCTTCTCTAATGGCTGGAGTTTTGACTGTTTTGACCAAAACTCTCTAGCTTTTCTCCCAAACTCTTCTTGTGGTCAAGAAGTTCCTCAAAGTTACAACAACGACTACACCTTCAATGAAATCTATGGCTCCTTACTTGATGAATCCTCAGCACCACAGATTATGGATTCATATTATAACAACCTTGATACTCCACTTAACACCCCTCCATTTCTTGCTCAAGAAGATTATCCATTGTCCATGATGGAAGAAGAGGATCCGGGTTTGCTTGGGGAAGAGCTTCAGAATTTGGAGCTACAAACCACATGCAAAATGGAGCCAACACAATCCCCTGAAATGCCAGTTTTCAACATGGGTACTGGTCTGGAAAGAAAGAATAGAGCAAAGAAGCTGCAGGGGCAACCCTCCAAGAATCTAATGGCTGAGAGGAGAAGAAGAAAGAGATTAAATGACCGCCTCTCAATGCTAAGGTCAATTGTCCCTAAGATAAGTAAGGTATGCAGTGAGAATTATTCAATGAGTACTACACATACAGAACTATACTATAAATTGGTTATATGCAGATCTAATTTGTTTTGTTGAAATGCTCATCACAGATGGACAGAACATCGATACTTGGAGATACTATTGATTACATGAAAGAACTTCTGGAGAAGATCAACAATTTGCAACAACAAATTGAAGTAGATGCAAACATGGCAAGCATTTTCAAAGATGTAAAGCCAAATGAAATCTTAGTGAGAAATTCACCCAAGGTATGGATTTTTCTTGCTAGTAACACCTACCAAGACCCTTTGAAATAAACCTGCGTTGAAGGATCCCATTTATGATTGGTTTAGTCCTGCATTGATTTTTTTTTCTCTCTTTTTTTTTTTTTTGAATGTCTTTGCAGTTTGAGGTGGAGAGGAATGTGGACACACGGGTCGAAATTTGCTGTGCAGGGAAGCCAGGCTTGTTGCTATCTACAGTAAACACCCTGGAAGCATTAGGCCTTGAGATTCAACAATGTGTTATTAGCTGTTTCAATGATTTCTCAATGCAGGCTTCTTGCTCAGAGGTACATTAATTAGTATGATGGTTTTTTGGGCACTTAAAAAAAATCTTATTTGGTTGCAGTTTTTGCATTCATCCCATATGGTCTTTTTCGTTGAGCCACGGGGTAATCAATCGTATTATCCTATTTGTTATGTAACAGGAGTTGGAGCATAGGACAATGCTGAGTGCTGAAGATATAAAGCAAGCATTATTTAGAAGTGCAGGATATGGAGGAAGATGTTTGTGAGAATAGAAGACAGGAAAAAAAGCAGCGAGTGCAATTAGCATATTTTTCTTCATCAAGGGAGCAGTATAACATTGCTTCAAATGGAGAAGCCCATTAATGCTGATTGGTTTTGTTCTCTCACATATGCCTAACACAAAAGCCAATTTTTATGGAATTGCCAGGGTGTGAAGGACTCGTGTTTATGATTCTCGGGCACATTTACCAAGTAGGGAACTTTTAAAAACTGTCTTGCTGAGGAGGATTACGTCCTTTACTGCACACACCTCACAATCATAAATGTTCATGTGGATGTATGGGAAAGCCTAGTTATTGCCCCTTAGGGTTAAGAATATGCATATGGAGGCTCTAAGCAAAAATGTTTAAACATAATAAGAGAGTAAAGTTCGAGTTTTTGTTTCTAATCTTTTCAGATATGCCTTTTCAATTTCTCTTTTTGTATATGTTCTATGTATAAAGACATTTTTCTATAGAATGATCAATGATGTGACAACGATTATCAAATACTATTGATACTATAGAAGCTTATCTTTTGTGCTAGTTTTCTTAATGTAAGAAGGTAATCTTTACTCAATTTTCATTAAGAAAAAGGATATATGGAAGAATTATAAAAGAATAATTTATTGAAAAAGCAGAAAAGAAAAGAAACATGAGGATAAGGAATATTCCTCACAGCAACACAAAAAATAATAATAATAATAATAATAATAATAATAATAATATAAAATAATAATAATAAATACATAAAAAAGACAAGCATTAGCTCAAAAGAGCTCTTCAATTCTTTTGAACGTCCACCAAAGTACCCATCTAAAAAATAAGCTCATAAACCCACAAGAAAACATAAGATTTACGTGTGGATAGAGTGACAGTTTGAAAAGCTTAACGTTTAACCTTTTTTTCAAATTTTTTTTCTTTTTCAACAGCAATTCTACATTCTTGCTGTAGAAGTGGATTTTAACCAGCATAATTTAATACGTATAAAATGAACAAGATTACCAAGACTAGTAAAGTTTAAAACTTAAAATTTAGTCACTTTACCCCGCTCCACCAACAAACCATCATTTATGTGTGGGCATGGTCTTGAATATCATCACCAAAAGCAGCAGTTCAGCGTGATATGGTTTTTTGGGAAATATAGGTGAGGATATTAGAGATTTAGTTATTGTCAAAACATAATATATTAATATGAAACCTTAAGCCTTAAACAAAACACACACATAAGACTCTCAGTTTAAAACACACCAAGACCCACGAGTTTAACTTGGTAATCCATCACAATGTTACATCAGTTCTCTGCCTGGATCAAAATAACATTGTGCTTCCACTTGCCATTGAGCAACCTTTACAAACAGTTTGGTAAGTAACAAACTCGAGACGAGAGATTGCAATTGAAATATGCCAATATCCTTTAAAGTAGAAGAGATTCTAAATATAGATTACTAAGATGGCTTTAAGCAGCCCCTACAGAAGATTGCAATGATCAATTTTGGTCGGCACTAAAAGCCCAAACATCTGAGTGTGATAGATACTAGAAGCCACCATGCATATGGCGATCAATCCAAGATTAAATGATGAATAAGTCCAAACACTTAAGGTACCATGAGTAATTGTAATTCTTAGGTAGTCACACTCTACTACAGATATTTAAATCATTATTTAACATATGCAATATGATAAAGATTATCATAAAATTACATTTATTTTATACATATTAAATAATAATTTAATTACTTAAAAAATAATATGATAGATTGTGTCCATTTAAAAATTTTTATTGGTATCATTACTACGTGTTATTACTAACTCCAAAACTGTCATTTGTGTGAAAGGGTGCATATGTTCGCTGTCCATATACTATCTATCCCATGTTCACCTTTTGTAATAAAAAAGAATAATTTTAAATCCTCTTACACAACCTTGTTACTAATTCTCTTAATTTTTAAATAAAAAAATATTAAATATTTTTTATGTTTCTAATATATTAAATATTTTTATTTTTTTATTAAATACTTTTTTTATTTAGTATTAGAAGAATTATTATAAGAAATTTTTAGGAGAATATAACAAAATTCAATAAAAAAATATAAAACATCCAAAGTCCATACACTTAGTTGGCAGTTTGTAGAATAAAAATATAACTAAAATAGTAATGATACTCACATTAACTTACACACACGTCATCTTATATGTGTACAATTTTCACTATATAATTATGATTAGTCTCACATCATCTTTTGTATATCTATACTATTATTCTGCCATTCCCAATAAATTTGAAACAATATTTGATGTGCAAGAAGTATTACTCTCAAACTACAAATAATAGATTGCGAGGATATAATATGAATACCCTTGTAAACTATCATAGTCTTATACTCTTATCTCTTATCCAACCATTCTTTTGTTCAGATTTTTCTCTATAGAGGGCTCTGATTGGAATTGCCATTGCCCTGCTCGGCTGCTCACTATATAATTGACGGGAATCTTTCAGATATGACCAATGACTTGGCCTCACTACTTTTCAGAAAGCTCAAATGTGAAAATTCATGTCACATAAAGCCACCAACAAGGGGAAGAAGTTTAGATCTTTCCACTAGAATCGACGAAGATACAGAAACCACTTTCATTCCTTTTTAAAAATTAAAAAAAAAAGGTAGAAAATTAAAAATATAAACACCTACCTGACAATATACAAATGTATAGAAAAGGATTTGGATAAAGGGTAGTGTACTAATGGATATTGGGTAAGGAAGTAATGATGATTCAATGATTAATTTAACATTTGTTCTGAAACCAACTTTCAATTGTATTGATTTCAGAGCATGTCAAGAAGCTACATGTACCTATACAGTAAACAGACATGAGACTTGAAAGACCCATTCACCAGTCCCGCCGGTGAGAATAAAGCATCTTATATAGGTGCAAGAAAGGACAGAAGCAAGCACATGCCTATGTAAGCAATAAGCGTAGTTCTCTTAAATATTAGGCAAAGCCACTTTCGGCCTTAATTCTCATAGGTTCGCACTTTAGGGTGGAAAGGGGAAATCTTGTAGATTCCTATGTTTAATATGTAGTAATCAACTAGTTCAATCAATTGACAATTCCAATCCCATTTTCCTCTTTGCTTTCTACTGCTGCAATGGTCAGTTTTCACCATGGAAGAGCTACTGGGTGCAAGATAATGAACGACGTGACTCTCTCTTTCAATTTGAAAAGTGTTTTGCTGAGAGGAAAAAGTGAAGTTGTGGTCATTAATGATTGATGAAAACCATCAAATTGTCATTCTAAATTAAGATAGAGGTATTGGATGATTAAAGCATTTCTGTTTTACAATTTGTATAAGTCAAAATAGATAACTTTAGGATAATTTATATAAATGACGAATGTTTCTAAGTTAAGGGATGATTCTGGCTGTTTATATAGTGATTTTTTTTTCTATTACTTGAAATTAAAATTCATTACAACATACAAAAAGATTATCATGTAATGATTATTTGAGTGGTATTGATATCTAATCTTATTTATAAAAATTTTATTTTTATTACGTAATCAAAGATTAATAATTGTGTTCCATGATGTTTAATTACAATGTTTTAAACACAAATTTTTTTTTCTTTTCTTTCTTTTCAAATTTTATTTTATTTGGATTACTACCTTTCTTAATATTTGTACAAAAATAATAATAACAAAAAATAAAAAAATAATTTTTCTTTTTCTTATAATTAAAATAATTAAAAAAATGTCTTAAGATTGTCCATCGAGAGAAAAAAAAAGTGTGTGTAAAGCTTTATTGCCCTACAAAATCAGAGTAAATTGGAAGGCAAAGATCAAATGTAAATCTTGAAAAAATGGTACAAAATCTTGACAAAACCTAAGAGAGAATTGATGAAGAAGTTCGGAGGGGATAAGAAGAAAAGAACAGTGTGAAAGGTTTTTAATGCTCTGCAATGATCAACCATTCATGAAAAATGGAGCAAAAAAATTGAAAAAATCTCACAAAAATCTTGATGCAGGGAGCTACACCTACAACCAGCCACTCTATGAGGTGAATTTTTCTCACCTTGTTCCCACTGGCTCAGTGGAATTGGAGTTTTTAAATGGTGTATAAAATATAGCAAAACAAAGAAAGGTGGGGGCTTTTTGGTTTCAGTTTTCTTTAAAGCACATTATCAAACATCTCATGTGCATCATCTCCAACCCATAGCCACCGTGAAGCCAGCCATCACAGCACCTCACCATTCAGCCTCCATCATTACTCCACCATAACACCAAACCACTGCCTCAGCTCCACTTCACCGTGACTCACTTCAAGCACCACCAACCAACCTTCAATTTCCATCAACATACCGTGAAGCTCCACCATAACAGTCCCCATCCATCAAACGCAAGCCACCCCGTACTCACAAACCACCACCAAGCACAACCATAAACAACACGCACACTCACAAACCACCACCAAACACGAACCAGTCAAGCACCAACTTCAGCGCGGCAGCCAGAAACAGAACCACCGTGACCCCTTCTTCACTCACCATTAAAGCCACCCAAACCGAGTCCAACCACATCTGCCCCTACAACCAACACCCATCAACGTTCTCCACCACCCAAACCACTGTGTTCACCACCCATACAGCACAACCACCCATACCACTAGGGGTGTTCTTGGATCGGTTTGGATCGGTTTTGAGGCAAAAAATCATCCGATCCAAACAAGGTAAGTATCATCGGTTCGGTTTGGATTGGATGAATTCCAATAACCAAAACGATCCAATCCAAACTAATTTTAATCAGTTTGGATTAGATTGGATGATTCAATTTTTGTCCAATAACATAATGCAATAAGGGGAATGTGCTTTGGAATAGAACAAAGGGGAAAAACAAAGGCAGAAGAGCACCAACGCACAACAGTGCGACGTAGAGAAGCTCGGATCGGTCAGATCCGGTCTGCTCTGGCTCAAATGACTAGCGGGTGAGCTTCACACTGGTCTGGGTTCGAGCGGCTCACAGTGGATCTGTGGTGCGGCGCGACGCGGTTTGCGGGTTGGGCTCGGATCTGGGCGATTTGGTGACGCAAGGTTGGAGGTGCCGATCTTGAAGGGGACTGCGACGGGGACTGCGAAGTGGTACTACGCGGGCTTGTCTCGAGTGGTACTTACAGAGGCGGTTCGAGATTGAGTTGCGTAGCTCACGGCGTGGCTGGTTTCGTTGGTTGTGCAGTGGATCTGCGTTGTAGGTGGTGCGCGGTGGGGGAAGGTGCAGTACACGCCAGGGGGACGATGGGGCGCGATGAGGGAAAGGGTCGGGGGAGGGGGAAGCGCGGTATATAGGCGGGGGATGAGGGACGAAAGGGGTGGGGAGTGGGAGAGAGGGGAGGGGGGGGGAAAGGGGTGGGTTTCTAAAAATGTCTTTGAAGGGGAAGGGGGATTATTAGGGGTATTTTAGTAATTTTATATATATGCAGTATAGTGATTGGTTCAGTTTGGATCAGTTTTATAAAATGGAATTGAAAACTGAACCGAACCGATCAGTTCTGTAAAAATTTCATCCAAAACAATCCAGTCTATTTCAGTTTTTGTCAGTTTTCAATTTCTTTGGATCATTTTTCTGTTTCTTTTTTTGGATTGGTTTGGATCTGAACACCCCTACACACCACCAAACGCCAACAGTGTCCTCACCCACACATTGTCCTTCACCACGATTCCAGGACCATCACGCAGCCCACCTCAGATCTGCCACCTACGCAAACTCAACCACCATAGATCCACACATTAACAGGTGCCACGAACCGGTGAACCAGACCATGCAGCAGTCGCACTGCGCCATAGCGAGCAGATCCATCCTCCACCGTGACACGCTGTCATCCTTCACCGATCTGAACCACTAGAACTTCAACCTTTGCCTAAGCTGCATCACGAACCACCTACAGATCCACGAGCTCCATCGTAGTCTCTGCGCATGCCACCCACCGTCCCGAAAATGACCATCTACGTCGCGCCTCCCTGCAACCAGTGACCATAACCCACCGCGCTACCCATCAAGCCAGTCGCGCCCAGATTTGTTCCTCCATGAACCACCTGCAGATCCACGAGCTCTATCGTCATCTCCCCGCGCGCCACACTATCTTTCACCCTGCACAAAACGAGCCAGATCGCTCCACGTCACTGCAACGTAGCCTCCACGATGTGCCACGAACTAGGCCCACGCCGTCTCTGCCAACGCTCCACCATCTTGAGCTCCATCGTAACTCGTTTCCCTTTTTTCCTCTTTCTCGTGTTACTGTTTTAGAGACTTAAAGTCTCTTTTATTTTATTTATTTATTTATTTATTTTCATTTCCTGATTGGGTTAAGCATAGTAAAAAATAAGGAAGAATAAAAAAATACAAAAATACAAAATACAAAAATACAAAAATACAAATATAAAAAAATTAAAAATTAAACAAACAAAAAAATTTAAAAATAATGAAAATAAAAAAATGATAAAATCTAAAAAAAATACCAAAAGGTAATGAAAATAAATTTGTGGGTTGGTTTAACTTGAATTTGGTTTATCTTTGTCTCTTTGCTAATTTATCTGGTTTATTGTCTTGACTGTTATGTCAGTTGATGTGTTGCTTTATTTAAATTAATCCATTGTTATCAAACTTGATTTGAACTTCTTAAGTTCTCCTTTTCATAATTAAAATTAACCAACCCATAATTATTTTCTAAAGAATTACATGACTTTGAGTCCCCACTGTACTAGGGGATACGTAGGAGCATAAATCCATTTCTGTCAAACCAAAATTAAATTTTCATAATTTTGTTGTTTCTTTTATTTTTATAAATAGTTACAACTTTTTTTTAAAAAAAGTAAAATAAATACATTTGAGATTATTAAAATTTGCACAACTAACTTAAGGTATCATTTCTGAAACGAGCAGTGTAGGGTGCTAATACATTCCCTGCCTGTAATTAACTCTCGAATCTAAACTCATTTTTCAAAATACCAATTTTCCTAATTAAAGGGTCTTTCTAATGTTTTCTCAATTCAAATAAACATTGGTGGTGACTCCATTGATTTTTAAAATCTTTATCTTTTTTAGTCGTCCCGTCGCGATCCCAGTTGAGACAGATGGCGACTCCACTGGGAAAACTTGGAGAGTTAGGCCTGTTGTTGTTAGTTGTACAAATTATTAATAATCTCTATTTATTTATTTTACCCTTTTTGTCTTTATTTTTGTTTTCTTATTTTTTATGTAAATAGATTTTATCTAGTACTTTTATGTAAATATCTAGTAGCATTATTATGTGTTTATTTTGACTTGACTTACTTGTATATTTTTTAATATTATGTGCTTAATTGTTGAAACCCTAGGGTAGATGATTGCTGGCTGGCTGTTGTACATATGTTTTTGCAGGTTAGGGTAGTTTTATCATTTTAATTTTTTGTACAGGTTTATATGCTCCCTCACACACATTACTATCAATTACCTCACATACTTTTTGGGCTCTATACCCGAGTCTATACGAACCCGAGGAGTAGGAGGCGTCTCGACTTTTGTTATTGATAAGTTTTATGCTCACTTGACATTTGTTGAGACACCACTCAGATTGTTACCAGTATCATAGACTAGTCATATTGAGAGATTTTATCCCTACTTATGATTAATTCATGAATTGGGTCCTTGTTTTTTGAGATAGGGGCAATCTGGGGACCATGTTTTTTAGAACTTTAGATTTATCCCAAAAAACCTTGCACTGATAGATTGAACATAATAACCGCCAAAATTAGAGTCATGACCTTGAGGGGGTCCAATCCTTAGGTTCCACCTAATTAGGACACGAAGGGAGCGTACTTCTTCTTTATCTATCTATTCTTCATGTCATTCATTCTTGCATTCTTTTTTTTTTAAATCAGCTTAAAAAAAGCGGATACATCATCTTGTATTTTCATGGCATTTCTAGCTTTAAAAAAATAAAAATAAAAGAATATATCATCTTGTATTTTCATGACATTCTTAGCATTCTTAAAAAAATAAAAACAAAAACAAAAATACATCATCTTACATTTTCATGATATCCCTAGCATTTTTTTAATAATAAAAAATATATCATCATGTATTTTCATTGCATTCCTAGCTCTAAAAAAAGAAGAAGAAAAACAAAAAAAATATATCATCTAACATTGCCATGGCATTCATGGTATTCTTTTTAAAAAAATAAAAAATTCATCTGCATAAGTAGTCAATACTTCGCATACATGCATGTTGCTAATTTTGTTCAATCAGTACTGATAATTGTATATTCACATCATGTTTCCTCGAGCAGAAAAGTAGATACTATAGTAAGGAAAGCAGCTTCTACAAAACCCTTACAGGACTCGTTCTCAGGCTAGGATCATGGATGAAATAGAACAAACTCAAGAGCTGAAAGATGAGGTGAATCAGCTCAGAGAACAAGTGTCCAAGATGATGGAGATGCTACAATCCATGCAAAATAGAATGAGCACAGATGAGAATCCCTCAGTGGAAAACGAAGGACATCCAGCCACACTTCTTCACCCGCCTAGTTTCACTTCAATCCCTCTGCAATACCAAAGCTTTAATCTTCAAGAAGTTGTATTGTCACTCACCATTTATCCAAACAACACCACTTAACCCTCGGTCACTAGTTCATAAGGAAACCAGGTGCCACCATTCCCACCATATGGCCTCCCTCCCAGCTATATACCACCATTAGCCACCATCCCCCTTGATAATACCACCCCAGCAGTAACACCAACTTCAAACCAATCAAAAACTTCCCAAACCCAAGTCATTCAGCTAAATGTCAGTGAAGCCCTGCTAACACAACACACATTCCCTTTTTTATCCCATCATATGGTCTCCGTTATGGCTTTGTACCACCGCAAGCTTCCAATACCCCTGACAATAGCATGCCTGCTTCAAATTCAATGAGCACAACCAGACCACATGCCCATTACGTTGGTGCTAGTGGAACCCCGCCAGTGCCACATTTTGTCCCCACTTTCATGCCATAATACCTAGTGAACTCTTCTACTAAAAATCTTCAGTCCAAAGAGAAATTAGAAATTCTTGAAGAGAGACTACGAGCCATAGAAGGAGCAAGTAGCTATGGTCTTTCGGATGCCTCAGAACTCTGTCTTGTTCTAGATGTGGTGATTCCCCCGAAGTTTAAAGTCCCAGATTTTAACAAATATAAGGGAACTACTTGTCCAAAGAACCATCTGACCATGTACATCCGTAAGATGGCTTCACATGCTCATGATGACAAGTTGCTAATCTATTTCTTTTAAGACAGCTTGGCTGGGGCAGCTTCTAACTGGTACACTCACCTTGAACGTGCCCATATACGATGTTTCAAGGACTTGGCCGATACTTTCTTAAAGCAATATAAATATAACATCGATATGACACCAGATAGACTGCAGTTGCAGAATATGGTTAAGAAAGAAGCTGAAACCTTCAAGGAATATGCTCAGCGGTGGAGAGAAATAGCTGCTCAAGTAGAACCCCCATTGACAGAAAGAGAAATGGTGGCCGTGTTCATCAACACTCTCCAATCACCCTTCTATGACAAGATGATAGGGAGGGTGTCATCAAATTTCTCGGACATGGTCATCATCGGGGGAAAAGTCGAAGGAGGAATGAAAAGTGGGAAGATCGTTGAAAGTTCAACAATGATGTTTAGAGCCAAGAGGCCCCTAACAGGGAAGAAAAGGGAAGGACAAACCCACGCTGTTACTTTCGATCAAAGAAGCTTTACCTAAGGGAAACATAGCCAAGCGCCTAGCAACCCTCAACCATCCTTCCAACCTCCTTACATACCTTACAACCCATACATTGTTAATGTCTCCCAAGCTCCATATCCCCAACCTTACCACCCGTATGTTTCCACTGCTTCACAAGTTCTTTATCCCCAGCCTCACCACCCAATAATGCCTTACTGAATGCCATCCTCTACTCAATACCAGACACCCCCTACCTTACCGCCTCATCCAACTCAACTAGGAACCTAAACACAAAACAAATAAGACCACCAAATAACCAAGAAAGGAAGTTTGTTCATTTCGATCCAATCCCTATGACATACACCGAGTTACTACTCTAGCTCATCCGTAACTCTCTCTTGGCTCCTTACCCAATTAAGCCAGTGGAACCCCCATACCCTAAAGTATTCAACCTAAATGCCAAGTGTGATTATCATGCGAGGGTTGTAGACCATTCCACAGAGAATTACAAAGCGCTGAAGTTTAAAGTGCAAAACCTAATCAATGCCAAATGGTTAAATTTCAAGGCAAATACTCCAAGTGTGGGCCATAATCTTTTACCAAATCATGAAAATCCTGGAGTCAATGTCATAGAGAAGTGCTCAGCCCAACAGCTCATAAGACGAGCGGCAGATGTCAAAACCCCCATGAGAGTTATTTTTAAAGAACTCTGTAAATTTGGGATGATATAGGCTCGAGTAGAAGGGAAAAGAGGCAATAATGATGAAATAATGTGTAATTTTCATAAGAATGTGGGGCATTCTATTGAAGAATGTGGTGAATTTAGGCAAATCTTCCAGAATCTAATGGACATGCAACAGGTGCAAATAGGTCATCTATGTGACAAGGGTGGCATAAACATGGTTGATGAGTATGCCATTCCTCAACCTCAAGAAGGTCAAGAATCCAAAAATTCTCAAGTCCCTTCCATTACGCACCCGGTTATCAAGCCATTAGTTATCTATTACACTAAAGTTGCGTCTTCGCCACCCCTATGTGGCCCGAAGCCCATCATCATTCAAGTTCCTAGTCCTTTTCCATTCAAGGATACCAGAGCAGTATTGTGGAACTATGATGTGCAAGTCCTTGGAAGTAATCCCACGAACGATCAGCTAAAAGTTCCATCTTGTTCGACCTCTATTATGACTAATATATCGGGGATCGGGGGAATGACACGAAGTGGTCACATTTACACTCCTTAGGAACTATGAAAGGATCAAGAAGAAGAAGAAAAAAAGAATCGTAAAGGAAAAAGCAAGATAGGAGAGGCTTTCATTGGAAATGTAGTGAAAAAAAAAGAAGGATTGACAAACTTGAAGGAGTACAAAAAGGAAGTATCTGATGAAGAAGCTTGTAAGTTCTTGAAGTTTATTAAGCAAAGTGAGTACAAGGTGGTAGATCAGTTGAATCGTACTCCTGCAAGGATATCGCTTTTGTCCTTATTGATGAATTCCAAGCCGCATAAAAAAGTGTTGATGAAGATACTAAATCAAGCTCATGTTTCTCATGATATCACAATTGACAAATTAGGCGGTATTATTGACAACATTACTGCTGATAGTTATGTCATTTTCACTGATGATGAGATACCTGCTGAAGGAATGGGGCACAACAAGGTGCTACACATTTCTGTCAAATTCCAAGAGCATATAATGACTAGAGTATTCATTGACAATGGTTCCTCTTTGAATGTGTTGCCAAAATCAACTTTTTCCAAGTTTCCTTTTGATAAAACTTACATGAAGCCAAGTACAATGATCGTGAGGGCTTTTGATGGAACCCGAAGAAAAGTAAGGAGAAATTGAGATCCCAGTTCAAATTGGACTAACTACTTTTCATATACTCTTCCAGGTGATGGACATCACACCAACTTATAGTTGACTATTGGGACGACCTTGGATTCATTCTGCTGGAGCCATTCTATCCACGTTGCATCATAAAGTAAAGTTCATAGTTGGCAATAGGTTAGTAATCGTTTCAGGTGAGGAAGACCTGTTGGTGAATAACCACCATCAACCCCTTATATTGAAACAGCAGAAGAAGCTCTTGAAACTGCGTTCCAAGCGTTGGAGATTGTCAATGCCACTTATGTGAAAGAAAAAGCTCAAATTCTAAAGGCACAACCATCTAGTGCATGCATGATGATGGCTAAGGTCATGCTTGAAATAGGATATCAAAGTGGAAAGGGACTATGAATGAATGAACAAGGCATTATGAAGTTCTTGCGACCTTATGAAAACAAAGACAGGTTCAGGTTAGGATATAAACCTACCAAAGTTGACAATAGAAGAGAAAAAGGAGAGGAGGTTGGCTCGGTTGGAAAATCGGGAGCCTAAAGCTGAGGGGATCCCCGTTTGTGACATCCGACGAAGCTTTCGAAGTGCAGGATTGGTGTTTCTGAACCAAGTGACGGCTATCAAAGATGATCAACCCATCAATCATGGTGTCAACCTGGTATACCGTTGTTCCCTAGATGTAGAGCTCAACAATTAAGAGATCGTTGATTTTCCCATGACCTTTGAAACTGATTCAAAGTAATTCTATAATGCTAATCCTTTAGCTCTACCCAAGGCTTTAGGAAGATATGTTGCAAAAGCAGGCTCACATGTTTCCATTTCAATATTTACTATCAATAAATGCATTTTCAAATTATCTTGCCATTTTTTCTTTTTAGCTTTTTGTTTGACCATTGCATTAACCTTTATTCATTACCTCTTTTTTACTTGTGTTAACATCAATAAATGCATATATGAAAGTGACTCTCTTGAAAATGATAGTGCTATGACCCCATTATATGATTTTGACCATTCCATTAATTATGTTGATAAGGATAATGATGACAATTGGGAACCCTCTCCTGAGTTAATGAGATTAATGGAACAATAGACCAAAGAAATTCAACCCTATGAAGAGTCAACTGAAGTGATTAATTTAGGGACAAAGGATGATAAAAAAGAAGTTAAAATTTGCACTTTCATGAAAGAAGATGAGCGAAGCAAGTTGGTTAAGCTTTTATCTGATTATTGTGACATTTTCGCATGATCGTACCAAGATATGCCTAGGCTAGATGCTAGCATAGTTGAGCATAAATTACCATTAAAACTGGAATATCCTCCCTTCAAGCAAAAGTTAAGACGAATGAAGCTAGAGATGTCACTAAAAATTAGAGAAGAAGTTAAAAAGCAATTTGATGCAGGTTTCCTCGCTATTGCAAAATACCCTCAATGGGTCCCAACATTGTCCCTATTCTGAAGAAAGATGGGAAAGTATTAATGTACGTTGACTATAGAGATTTGAATAGGGCCAACCCTAAAGACAACTTTCTTCTACCTCACATAGATGTTTTGGTGGACAACACTGCTCAACATTCATTTTTCTCTTTTATGGATGGTTTCTCAGGATATAATCAGATCAAGATGGCACCTGAAGACATGGAGAAGACCACATTCATTACTCTATGGAGAACTTTTTGCTACAAAGTAATGTCATTTAGATTGAAGAATATAGGAGTAACTTATCAAAGGACAATGATGACTTTGTTCCATGACATGACACATAAAGAAATAAAAGTTTATGTGGACGACATGATTGCTAAGTCTAGAACAGAAGAAGATCATGTTGTTAATTTGTAAAAGCTCTTTGAACGGTTGAGAAAGTTTAAGCTTAGACTGAATCCTGCTAAATGTACTTTTAGTGTAAGATCAAGCAAGCTTTTGGGGTTTGTGGTTAGCCAGAAAGGGATAGAAGTTGATCCAGACAAAGTTCGAGCAATCATAGAGATGTCACCTTCTCACACTAAAAAAGAAGTTTATGGAATTTTAAGGAGGCTGAACTATATTGCTATATTTATATCCCAATTGACTGCGACGTGCGAACTAATTTTTAAGTTATTGCTTAAAAATTAGACAGTAGAATGGAATAAAGATTGTTAGATAGCATTTGAGACCAACTATGAGGAAAAATACTCATTGTTGGAACACACGTGTTGTGCCTTAGCATGGGCGGCCCACCGTTTGAGGTAGTACATGTTGTGTTACACCACTTGGTTAGTGTCCAAAATGGACCCAATCAAGTACATCTTCGAAATTCCTGCTCTCAAGGGAAGGATTGCACGTTGGCAAGTTTTGTTATCAGAATATGACATTGTCTATGTCACCCAAAAGGCAGTAAAAGGTTGCGCTCTTGCAGAATTCTTGGCTAGTCAACCTTTGGAGGATTATGGGTTTATACAGTGTGAATTCTCTGATAAAGATATAATGGCTTTATTTGGAGAAGAAGAATCCTCGGAAAAAGAAAAAAGACTTTGTTGTTCGATGGAGCTTCCAATTCACAAGAGCATGGAATTAGAGCCATACTAATTTCTCCTAAAAATGACTTTATTCCAATCACTGCTAGATTTTATATTGACTATCCAAATAATGTAGCTGAGTATAAAGCATGTGCCATGGGAATCCAAGCAGCAATAAAATCAAAGGCAAAAGTTCTTAAGGTATATGACGACTCTGCCTTGGTCATTCATCAGCTAAAAGAAGAATGGGAAACTCAAGATACCAAATTAATCCCTTATCATGCTTACATCAAGGAGTTGATTGAACAACTTGATGAAGTCACATTCCATCATGTCCCTCGGGAAGATAACCAGTTGGCTGATGCTTTAGCCACATTATCGTCAATGTTCAAAGTAAGCCATGATAGGGACTTACCACTTATAAAAATGGAAAGTTGTGACCAAATGGCATATTATCAAATGGTATAAGTAGAGCCAGATGGAAAACCGTGGTATCATGACATCAAATGCTTTATCAAGAGCAGAAAGTACCCTCCAGATGCTTCAGAAAATGATAAAAGGACCCTTAGAAGACTCGCAATGGGTTTCTTTCTAAATGGAGAAGTGCTATACAAGAGGAACCACGACGTGGTGCTGTTAAGATGTGTTAATGCAACAAAGGCAAAGAAAATCATTAGAGATGTTCATAAAGGTTCTTTTGGAACTTATGCAAATGGGCATGCAATGGCAAGAAAGATCCTAAGAGCTAAGTACTATTGGTTGACAATGGAAACCGATTGCTTCAATTATGTGAAGATATGCTATAAATGCCAGACATATATTGCCTTCGATTCATGCACCATTGGTACCTTTGAATGTTTTAACAACACCTTGGCCATTCTCGATGTAGAGAATGGATGTCATAGGACCTATTAAATCGAAGGCCTCAAATGGACATCGCTTCATTCTTGTTACAATTAATTATTTCACAAAATGGGTCAAAGCTGCTTCTTACGCCAATGTCACTAGGAGTATAGTGATCAGGTTTGTCAAAAGGGAGTTGATTTGTCATTACGGTTTGGAAAACAAAATTATCACTGACAATGCCACTAATATGAACAATAAGATGATGAAGGAGATATTGATAACTTTATAAAATGTAGTTATTGGTGCCCTATCTCTGTGCTGTAAAGAATGCTTAATCATTGTCTATGATGCATATTTGAAAGTTTTTATGCTTATATTTGTCATATTCTAATCTAGACGGCTTCTTGTGTGTTATTTACCAAACTGTGCGTATTTGATAAGAGATTAAATGAATTTGTAATTATTATTGATTTGGTGATTTTTTTTATATTAGGAAGGGCTCCAAACAAGCTCAAATGTGGAGGACTTGGACAAAAAGTGAAAGAGGAAGCCAAATCTGCATCTCAGTAGGCAATGCCGTGACGTGGTGCATCCCCTGTATCAGTACTAGGACCCGAGGCCAAGGCGCAGCAATGTGAAAAATGGATGCCTCGGGCGTTGGTGACCTAATTGTACGCGCGCCGCGACATGGCATGTTTTGCGCCGCAGCGTCCCCTATTTTTCTGCGCCTATAAATACTATTTTATTAGATTTTAGGTTAGAGTTTTCATAGTTTAGAGAAGCTGCGGCTGGAAATCACATTTTGGAGGGTGATGTGTGTGAAACAACATCATGTTTTATTCTTGTTTTGCATGTATTCTTAAGCATTTTAGACATTTTAGTTTCCCTTTTTGTTTGTTTTTTCCTTAGTTCAGATAACTGCGGTGTTTGTGGTGTTATTGTGTAGGATTGGTGCTAAATTGGCCTTGGAATGGATGGAAGCTTGCATGATTGAAGTTGGAGCTTTATAGATAGCAAAAAGGTGCAAAAAGAGACTTCCAGAGAGTTCCACGGCCTGGCCGTGGAACCAACCACGGCCGTGGAACTCAACAACATGCAAAATTAGCCTGTGGCAGAGAGAACCACGGCCTGGCCGTGGAATGATCCATGGCCCCATGGAATTCTGACAGCAAGTTCCACGGCCGTGGTTCGCAGCGCGCAGTAGAATCCCCCCAAGCTTAAGACTTTGCTTGTCCCCAAGCAATAATTAATGCCAAACCAAGAAGTGGGATCAAAAGACAATAAAGAATAAGGAACCCGAGAAAACAATATCCAAGCAATAGGCTATGGCAAACAAAGAATCTGAGAGGTAATCAAAATCAAGTCCAATTAGAGGCTAAGTTCTCAGAAATCATGCATCCTCTCTGATTGAATTAAGTTCACTCCACTAACTACACTCAAAGTGTTTAAGGGTGAAAACCATACGCTCAAAATCCTTCAAAGAAAATGCACTTCCATATGCTTGATAAGAAACTAAATTTCCATTAATAATCAGCATGCATGCAAGAATCAAAAGGTCTTTCAAGGGTTGTAATGGGGCCATGGGAATGATGTTAGGTAAGGTAGAGAAAGGAAGGTATACACAAAGGGCTCATCAAATTTTTTTTCAATAAGCACAAGAAATCCAATAGAACATCAATGGAGCAAAGGCATTTTTTCAATCTAAAACATAACTCCACATTTCAAAGAATTTTCTTCCTTACTTTTCCTTCTCCTCTTTCTCCTCTTTTTCAAGCTTTCAACTCATGATGTTTCTTTTATTTTCTTTTTCTCTTTTTTTTTTCATTTGAGAAAGAGGAAGCTCAAATACATATAATTCCCAACACAATTTTCAAACAACTTTCAAGCCCATTTGACTCCATTTAATACTCTAAATGATTACCAATAATATATCATCATAGGCATCAAGAAAATTAAATATGCAATAAGCTCAAATTGGGCAACTAGTGGATGAAAGTGTAACAAATTTAGAAGACCAGAAAAATACCTAAGATGCCTTAATCATATTCAAGCATGCAACCAAAAATTTCACCTCAAAATGGTTTCAAATCAAGTTCTAGAGCACAAGATCAATGAGGAATATCACTCAACACAAAGAATGGAAACAAAAATCATACAGTGCATAAGTCCCAAATAGGCTCAAAACTCACATTTAGAGGTTTAAAAATTCAATAAGAAGCACAAATTCAGAGAACATTATGCTAATTATCAACTATCAAAAGATCACATCTACTATCAAATTAAAACAATGCCTGTAGCCTACCACAAGAATCAACAAATTAGGTTCCAAGTCAATATCATCTCGAAATTCCCAAAAGAGAGACACAAGTTCAATCGAAAACCCAAGAAATATGATGGTGTGAAAATGCAACATGAAAATGCAATGCAAAACAAGACATGAAAATGCATGAAACTAATGATCTAAAATGAAAATAGGAAAATGAAAATGAAAATACCCCCCAAGCTTAGAACTTACATTGTCTCCAATGTAAAAATCTATAACAAAAGAAGGGAGAAAAGAAAAGAACTCACTGCGGTGGTGGGAAATCTTCTAGTGTTCAATCCATGGCCATGGAATTTTCCATGGGCTTGGTGTGGAACCTTCTGACTTCACTCTTCTTCTAAATTTAGCTTCAAAAAGGGTCAAACCTAAACAAAATTCATGAGACAAACATCAAACCAAAAATCTAACACACAAAATCAAAAGAAAAAGAAGAAATTTAAAGAAAAGAAAAAAAATAAAGAAACTTGGGTTGCCTCCCAAGAAGCGCTTGTTTAAAGTCATTAGCTTGACTTTGGTATGATTTTTATGCTCAGGTGATGTCAATGGAGTAGTGCTCAGTCCCCACTCCTTTAAAGTGTTTCACTCTCTGGTTATTTATCATGAAAGGCTTATGACCTTCTTTCTGCACCTCAAGCACACCGTAGGATAAAACTCGAACAATCTCATATGGTCCTGACCATTTCGACCATAACTTATTAGGACAGAAACGTAGAAGCGAGTTATTAACAAGAACTTTATCCCCGAGTTTAAATCCACGCTTCTCTACACACTTGTCATTTTGCTTCTTAGGTCCTTTCTTACAGGGGTTAGACTCCTCAAATTTTGTAGTACCCCTGGGCAAGGTCTTTTCTAGCATAGCATCACCACGATTCTCACACACCGAAAGCACAACACTATCCACAACATTAGTAGCATCTATGCGATTACATGAATTTAAGGAATTAGAATTATTTTCAGATTTAAAAACATCAAAAACTACTTCCTCATCATTCAATCGCAAAGTCAATTTTCCTTCATGGACATCAATGATAGCCCTTCCAGTGGCAAGGAATGGACGCCCAAGTATGATCGGCATTGTAGCATCAGCTTCTATGTCAAGCACAACAAAATCCACCGGCATGTAAAACATACCAACCTTAATGGGAACATCCTCCAAGATGCCTATGGGGTACTTGACAGACCGATCCGCCAATTGAAGGGAGATAGTTGTGGGTTTTAACTCACCCACTTCTAACTTCTTACACACAGAAAGGGGCATAAGACTAACACTAGCCCCCAAGTCACACAGAGCTTTATCAAAATTCGTGTTACCAATCAAACAAGGAATAGAGAAGCTACCTGGATCTTTTAGCTTAGGAGGCAATTTATTTTGAATTAAAGCACTACACTCCTCAGTTAAAGCTACTGTCTCATATTCCTCGAGCTTTCTCTTATTTGACAAAATATCCTTAAGAAACTTAGCATAGGTAGGCATTTGTTTCAACGCCTCAGTGAAGGGTACATTAATGTACAATTTCTTTAGGACCTCTAGGAACTTCCCAAACTGCTTATCTAACTTGGCCTTAGCCAATCTTTGAGGAAAAGGCACTGGGGGTTGGTAAGGTTCAGGGGGTACATACTTAGACACTTTCTCACTAGTTTCCTCCTCCTCTAAGGGTTGTGTCTTAGTATCTTTTTTCTCATTCCCTTCATCTTTGTCACACTTTCCTTTACCTTTGGAATCCTCTAATTTCTTGCCACTTCTCAAACTCACAGCCTTACAGTGTTCATTCCCTGGGTTTATTTCTAGTTGACCAAGAAACTTACCTTGTTGCCTATGTGAAGTGCTCGCTTGTTGGGCAATCTGAGTTTCTAACATCTTATTATGAATGGCCAAATTGTCAACCTTAGCTGACAACTCTCTAATGGCCTTAGTCACAACTTGCCCATGGTGCCTAAACTCCTCATTCTGCTTAGACTGGCTCTCAACAAAATTCTCAAGAAGAGACTCAAGTCTAGATTTCTGTACCTGTGGAACTCCAGAAGATGGTTTAGCACTACCTTGCCCAGCTTGATATTGACTATTCCGGTAAGAGAAGTTAGGATGTGACCTCCAACTGGGATTGTAAGTATGTGAATATGGATCATTGCGCACCTTCAGTGGAATGTCATAGAAATTGTGGCATGATTCCATTTGTTCCACCGAAGTGCCTTGTAAGGAACCATTTTCAGCTTGGCATTCCGCACTCATATGTCCCTGTACTCCACAAATCTCACAAAAGATGTTAGCAGCACTTATGGCATTAACACTAGCTTTTTCAAGTTTATCAAAACGTTTATTCAATGAGTCAAACTTAGCCATAATTAAGCCAACACCATCCACCTCAAACTTACCTCCCAAGAGCTTTCTCGGGTTGTTACCTCTTTCACTGGCCCATTGGTGATGGTTTACAGCGACATTCTCAATAATATCATAGGCTTCTGTAAGTCTTCTATTCATCAAAGCTCCGCCAGCTGCAGAATCAAGAGACACCTTTGAAGGATATTCCAATCCATTGTAGAAGGTGTGAATAATTAACCACTTTTCTAGTCCATAATGTGGGCAAGCTTCCAACAGCCCCCTGTATCTATCCCAAGCTTCTGATAATGATTCTCCGTCTCTTTGAACAAAGCTTGTTATTTGAGTTCTAAGATGTGCAGTATTGGAAGGAGGAAAGAACTTATTCAAGAATGCTTGCTCCAATTGATTCCATGTGGTTAATGTATCGGTGGGTACCGATTTCAACCAAGCTCTAGCCTTGTCCCTTAATGATAATGGAAACAACCGGAGGCGAATGGCATCAACTGAGGTACTTTCAATTTTGAGAGTCTCACAGAATTCTAAGAACATCTCCACATGATCATTTGGGTCCTCCAAGGGTAAACCTCCAAATTGGTTTTGCCTTATCATGGATAGTAAGGAAGGCGGTATGGTGAAGTTCTCAGCTTCAATGGCTGGCCTAGCAATCCCAGATCGCAAACCCCGAGCATTAGGAGCTGCATACTCTTTTAACGATTTGTTATCCTCAGCTGCTGCCATGATAAGTGGTGGTTCGGATATTTCTCTTACTCTTTGCCTTTGTTGTCTTCTCCTTCTACGTAAAGTTCTTTCAATTTCTGGATCTGCTTCAACAAGAGTCCCACAACGTCAAGTACTTTGCATAAACTAGAGAAATTACCTGCAGAGAGTCAAAGAGAAAACAAGAACATAATAATATGGTAAAAATAAAAAGGTTTAAAATAATTAAATTAAAAATTAAACTGATATTCAAGAAAAACACAGTTCCCTGGCAACGGCGCAAAAAACTTGATGCGTGAAATCCGCAAGTGTACGGTTTCGTTGTCAAGTAATAAAAAGATCGAATCCACAGGAACTGTGTTTATGAATACCAATTAATTAATTAATTCAATTAAGTTAAACAAAAGAGAGTGTGATTGTTTATTAAGAATAACGTAGTAACAAAATAATTAAATAAAAATCAAGAAAACAGAATTTAGAATAAAAACAGCAAGTTATCAAGAAGGGGATTTTCAGATTTAAGAAAGCTTCCAAGATTGGGATACCACAATGATACAAGATAAATCCTAATTGACAACCCTTTTATTAAATCTGAAATTCAATTGAAGGTAAATTACCCAAAATTAGTTAATGTTCTCTTTCAATATACAAGATCCGTGCCCAATTAAACCAATTCCTACTTTCGTGGTAATTGAATTTAAATTGAACCCATTACGCTTTGTGGTAATTCATTGATTCCTCAAAAGGCTAAAACTACTCTCGTGATTTAGACCTTAAGTTCAATTCTTATGGTTCCAACACTTAGGTTCACCTCTTAGTGCGTCCCTAAATGCCTATGAGATGCAAATAAGTGGCCAGTAAATTCACATGAATAAGAGCAATAAGAATTAAATCAAAGAACATTCAAGATCAATAAAAGGGAAAACAACGTCAATTAATCATTATCAATGTATCAAAGGGCATTGCCCAATCCTAGAAACAAAAGAAACTACTCCGACATAGAGAAGAAGAGACAAGAAATCAAACTTAAAAACATCTCAAACCCGTAACAATGGAAGAAGAAGGGAGAAAGATGAAAAACCCAAGCCTCCTTTGTGCCTCCTTTTGAACCAAACTAGAACCCCCTCATTGTATTCAGAACCTCTATTTATAACCCTAGGGTTTTAATTGGCTAAAAAGCCCCAAAAGAAATAAAAATAAAACTAAAATTCTACTGCGCGCTGCGAACCACGGCCGTGGTTCATTCCACGGCCAGACTGGAAATCACATTTTGGAGGGTGAGGGAGGCTAAAGAGGCAAGGATGGAGGGGTCATCTTCCTTATGGATGATGATTCAAGCTTCAATGATCATACTTAATGAGTTTCCTTCCTTCTCCTTTCTCTTTCCTCTCTTCCTTATCTTTTGAACATGGTTTTTGTGTTATATTCTTGTTCAATGATTAGCTGAGTTGTATTTAGGGATACTTTGGATCATTTCTATGAATATTGATGAGTTTGTTATCTTTTGAGTATATATTAATGTTTAGTTATGTTCAATCATATAGTTCTTAGTGCTTTTGAAGTTTGATCAACTTTTGATTGATTTGTTGAAGTTTGATGAACCTAGACACAGGAATTTGGATTTTAGATCTAATGTATAGTTGATGCATGTTCAATGAATTCAATTGGCTTGGATAAGTTAGTTCGCTAACAAGATGGAAATATAACTTTTAGTCATGCATAGCGGGTGTTTGAGAATAGATCATTCATGAGTAGAGTCTGCACTAGTTCTCATGGAAACATAGTGAGTTAGGTAAATGAAACTATGGTTGATTGACCTAGATATAGGCTTTTAACTAAATCAGATTCTCAAGCTAACTTAACAATTCATTGATATTACTTGTAAGGATTGCATGTCATTAGTATGAAATAGGAGGTGAAGAAGGATTCTCTAGATCTCTAAACATTATCTTTATTGCTTTGCAGATTAGATTTAGTTTATTTGCGCTTTTTTTATTTTTATATTCTTGAATAGAATTAGATAAGCTATTGGTTGATACTTAGCTATAGAAGCCAACATCCTCGTGGGAACGATCTCTTACTCTGTATCTGTATTACTTGAATGACCTGTGCACTTGTGGTAAATGGTCTAACAAGTTTTTGGTCAAGAAAATAAGTTTTTATCTTATGAAAGGACCAAGAATTTGTAATCAGATGTGTGAGAGTTTCAAAATTGAGAACCACAATTCCTCACCCTACCGCCCTAAGATGAATGGGGTAGTTGAGGAAGCAAACAAGAACATCAAGAAGATTATCCAGAAGATAGTTGTAACATAAAAGATTGGCACAAAATGCTACCATTTGCATGCACGTCCGTTCGTACTTCAACTGGGGCAACTCCTTTCTCTTTAGTCTATGGAATGGAAGCAGTACTCCCTATTGAAGTGGAAATCCCATCATTAAGAGTGCTGATGGAGGTAGGATTAGAAGAAGCTGAATGGGGCCAAACTCGACTTGATCAGTTGAACCTCATTGAAGGAAGCAGATTAGCTGCACTATGTCATGACCAGCTTTACCAGAAGAGAATGATGAAAGCCTATGCGAAAAAGGTGCGTCCTCAACAGTTTCAAGAAGGAGACCTGGTACTCAAGAAAATTTTTCCTATTCAAAAAGATTATCGAGGAAAATGGAGTCCAAACTATAAAGGACCTTATGTTGTGAAAAAGGCCTTCTCAGGAGGGGCCTTGATTCTCACAAACATGGATGGTGAAGATTTACCACTTTCCGTAAATTCTAATGTAGTCAAAATGTATTATGCTTTAAAAAAAAGGCAAAAAAAAAAAAGAAAAGCAAAAAAAAATGTGGCTTGCTAAATTGAAAACCTGAAAAGGGGACCTAAGCAAAAGTTAGAGCGACCTGCTAGGTTGAAAACTAAAAAAGAGCGACCTAGGAAATAATTAGGGTACAAAAAAAAAGAAGGTACCTGACACATCTGAAGAAGTGGAGTTGGCCTCAAGTCACAAACTGGGGCAGTTTGAGTTTATTAAGGCTAAATTAGGGCAGTCTGAATTTATAATAAAAAAATCATGGAGATTTAGGCCAAACTGGGGCAGTTTGAATATATGAAGTCTAGTCATGAAATGTTTCTGATACGTCAAATCATATTATTGGAAATAGACAAAAGGGTGTTCAAGGTCGCATACATGGGAAATTAGTACTGATCATCCTAAAGAGCATCACTTGAAAAGCTGGAAAACTTCACTCCAACATTTCTTTTGTAAACCTTTCAATTCTAATCCCTTTTGTACTGTTTTTTTATACTTTCCCCTCCTATAATGATAATCCTTTTTTATTGCAACCCATTGTTGATTCAATACGCATTTCTCATGATAGATTTATATTAAGATGGAAAACATGTGACAATGTTGCAAAAGCATTTCGATTTGCTCGAAAGGTCATGGGAAACACAATGAATTCCCAATAAGAGTATTGATGAGAAAAGAAAGGATAACCAGGCAAATCATAAAGCAAATTAATGAATTTCGTTATTATTCAACCTTGATTCTGTTGTGGGAAAAAGTCCTTAAGAGTTGTGAAGCCAAGAACGACTTGATTAAAGATTTGATGTGTCAATTTTGTTTACCCAATTTGTTCATGAGACTTTTTACAGTAGGACATCCATTGCATCATGCATCATCCTCAAGCATCACATCTATTGCAACATCATGCATCCATTGCATCATACATCACCTTAGGCATCACATGCATTTACAAAGTCAACACCATTTCTTTTTAATTCCTACGGCCTTATGCCCATTGCTTTTTCCTTTCTGGGTCCCCGTACCCATTGCTTTTAGCTTCCACGACAAGTCAAGGTCTTATACTCATTGTTGGTGAATGCCCTAGAGGCTGATACATTTTGTCTGTATTTACATACATTCTATTACACTGATTTTAATATATGAGGCATTTCACATATTGTGTTCCTTTTAATAAACATAATAAAGTCCTTAGAATAGTAAGTTTGATGTCATAGGACATCAAATGGTTGACTTGATCGTGAGATCCTATTGGATAAAGTTAGAACACTATTCTTAAATATCTATAGTCAAGTATTATTGTTAATTAGGCCAACAATAATGCATCGAGACTAGTATGTGCGTAGACTGATGACCACATCTCACGGATCATGGATATGAGATATTAAGTCTTCACATGGGTACATATTAGAGTACCGATGTACTAGACTGACCGGTCATGAGAACGCTACATGGATCGTTACGTGAGTGTCATAAGCGATTCTCATAGTGACAATGGTGACTGTGGTCCTTTGACCTGAAATCACTATGATTCCTACATGAGGAGTTGTGTGTTTGTCATCTATAACAAAGTGATTATAAAGTTGGTTATTAGATATACCGCGAATCATGTAGAGGGATGTGAGTGACCTAGATGGGATTTTTCACTCCTACATAATGGGAGCGATATCTTCGGGCTCCCTGATTGAGTGAGACTACGAAATGCATGACCATGCTGAAATGAGTCAATATGAGATATTGATTTCATTTGTTGTTACAAAGTCTACTCGAGTATCAAGAAACGAAGGATTGGACTATACAAGGGTGATGTATTCCATGTCTTGTGTTCAATCTAGATATCTTGACAAAGGGTCTAAACGACACGAAAACATTGGTCATGAAAAGGTTATATAAAATCACTGACATTCTCATTACTTGGGTAGCAGCGATGTGTTATTAGATACCACTCACTGCTTGTAATATTAAAATAGGATTTTAATATTACTGCCAACGTTATGAGAATCTGCAGGGTCACACACATAGAGCAGAATAAATTGGAGAAATATATCTAAGTTGGACTCGGATTTAAATATGGGCCGGACTCATAACAGATGAGTCTAGGGTTACATAACTTACCCTGCTGTTGCTCACACTCACTTAAGGCAATCACTATTACAAATAGTACTCCTAAAGGAGGCTGCTAAGGCACGAATTACAAACCCTAGCCGCACTTGACAGAAACAGTGAGTGAGAGATTGATAGGTTCTTCTCTTCTCTTCGCAGCTAGCACTGTGTGAGAGACGTGAGACTCCTATTTGTGGACGTTGGACGTTCATGAATCTATTCGTGTGGATACCACAGAGACATCGTAGTTGTTACGGTGTTAGTGATTCATGTCACTTCCTTTTGATCACGCTTCAAGAGGTAAACAATTTTAAAACTCAGATTATGACTTTTTTGCATGGATCCTTGGTGGGAATTATGTTTTCCGCTGCGTGATGTATCCGCGATTCCCAACACTCATTGCCTTCTCCTTTCCGGGTCCCCGCACTCGTTGCTTTTAGCTTTTTTACGGTGACTCAGCGCCTTATGCTCATGGCTTTTTCCTTTTTGAGACCCCACACCTATTATTTTTATGTTTTTGAGCCCTCGTACTCATTGCCTTCTCTTTTCCAGGTCCCCGCACCCATTGCTTGTAGTTTCCAGGATAAGTCAGGGCCTTATGCCCATTGCCTTTAATTTTCTGGGTCCCTGTACCCACTGCTTTAAGTTTTTTGTTAAGCTTCGGCGGATACCCGACTCTGCCGCAAGCTTTTTTACCTTTCCTACTTTAAGTTTCCTATCAAGTTTTGGCAGATACTCGACTCCTCAAGCTTTTTATCTTTTCAGCTTTAAATTTCCTATCAAGTTTCAGCGGATACCCGATTTCGCAAGCTTTTTATCTTTCCTGCTTTAGGTTTTCTCTCAAGCTTCGGTGGATACCCGACTCTGCAAGCTCTTTCTCTTTTCTGCCTTTAAGTTTTCTGCCAAGCTTCAGCGGATACTCAACTCCGTAAGTTTTTTACCTTTCTACCAAGTTTCAATGGGTCCCCGTACCCATTTCCTTTAAGTCTTGAGGTCCATACACCCGTGACCTTTACCATTTGGGGTCCTCATACCTCACATTTTTACCTTGTCTTAATGTCCATTGCATTTTACATTGATTTGCACAGAAAAATTTTCATGGACAAATTTGAATCAATTCATTTACTTTCCATTTAGTTTAAATATAAAGCAAATAGGGGTAGCTATTGATACCCAATTTTGTTTATAAAATTTTTATTTTTGTTGCATAATCAAGAGCTAATAATTGTGTTAGATGATGCTTAATTACAATGTTTTAAACACATAACATTTTTTCTTTTTTTCTTTTTCTTTCTTTTCAAATTTTCTTTTAGTTGGATCACTACCTTTCTTATGATTTGTATAAAAAAATTAATAACAAAAAATAAAAAAATACATTTTCTTTTTCTTATAATTAAAATAATTAAAAAAAAGATGCCGTAAGATTTTCCATCGTGAGGCAAAAAAAGTGTGTGTAAAGCTTTATTGCCCTACAAAATCAAAGTAAATTAGGAGGCAAGGATCAGTTGTAAATCTTGAAAAAATGGTGCAAAATCTTGAAAAAATATGAGAGAGAATTGAGGAAGAAGTTCAGAGGAGATAAGAAGAAAAGAACAGTGTGAAAGGCTTTTAATGCTCTGCAATGATCAACCGTAAACCATGAAAAATGGAGCAAAAAATCTGAAAAAATCTCACAAAAGTCTTGATGCAAGGAGCTACACCTGCAACCAGTCACCCTAAGAGGTGAATTTCTCACCTTGTTCCCACTAGCTTAGTGGAATTGGAATTTTTCAAAGGTGTATAAAATATGGCATAACAAAGAAAGGTGGGGGCTTTTTGGTTTCAGTTTTCTTTTAAGCATATTATCAAACACCTCATGTGCATCATCTTCAACCCATAACGACCGTGAAACCAGCCATCATAGCACATCACCATTTAGCCTCCATCATTACTCCACCATAACACTAAACCACTGCCTCAGCTCTGCTTCACCATGACTCACTTCAAGCATCACCACCCAACCTTCAATTTCCATTAACACATTGTGAAGCTCCACCATAACAGTCCCCATCCACCAAACACAAGCCACCCCGTACTCACAAACCACCACCAAGCACAACCATAAACAACACGTACACTCACAAACCACCACCAAACACGAACTAGCCAAGCACCACCTTCAGCGCGGCAGCTAGAAACAGAACCGCTATGACCCCTCTTCACTCACTATTGGAGCCACCCAAACTGAGTCCAACCACCTCTGCCCCTACAACCAACACCCATCAACGTTCTCCACCACCCAAACCACTATGTTCACTACCCACACAGCACAACCACTTATACCACCAAACATCAGCAGTGTCCTCACCCACACACTGTCCTTCACCACGATCCCATGACCATCACGTAGCCCACCTCAGATCTGCCACCTACGCGAACCCAACCACCATAGATCCACGCATTAACAGGCGCCATGAACCAGTGACCCAGACCATGCAGTAGCCGCACTGCCCCATAGCTAGCAGATTCGTCCTCCACTGTGACACGTTGTTGTCCCTCACCGATCTAAACCACTGGAACTTTAACCTCTGCCCAAGCCGCATCACGAACCACCTACAGATCCACGAGCTCCATCATCGTCTCTGCATGCGCCGCCCACCTTCCCAGAAATCGCCATTTGCGTCGCACCTCCTTACAACCCGCGACCACGAGCCACCGCGCTACCCACCAAGCCAGCCGCGCCCAGATCTGTTCCTCCACAAACCACTTGCAGATGCACGAGCTTTGTCGTCATCTCTGCGCACGCCGTGCCATCTTTCACCCCCGCACAAAACGATCTAGACTGCCACACGTCACAGTGACGCAGCGTCCACGCCATGTCGCGAACCAGGCTCACGCTGTCTCTGCCAACGCTCCACCGTCTTGAGCTCTATTGTAACCCTTTCCCCATTTTCTTCTTTCTCGTGTTGCTGTTTCAAAGACTTAAAGTCTCATTGTTTTTTTAATTTTACTTTTATTTATTTATTTTCATTTCCTGATTGGGTTAAGCATAGTAAAAAATAAGCAAAAATTAAAAAATTACAAAATTACAAAAAATAAAAAAATTAAAAATTAAAAATTAAAAAAATGATCAAATCTAAAAAAAATACCAAAAGGTAATGAAAATAAATTTGTGGGTTAGTGTAACTTGAATTTGATTTATCTTTGTCTCTTTGCTGATTTATCTGGTTTATTATCTTGACTGTTATGTCAGTTGATGTGTTGCTTTATTTAAATTAATCCATTGTTATCAAACGTGATTTTAACTTCTTGAGTTCTCCTTTTCATAATTAAAATTAACCAACTCACAATCATTTTCTAAAGAATTACGTGACTTTATGTTCCCCACTGCACCAAGGGATACGTAGGAGTAGAAATCCATTTCTGTCAAGCCAAAATTAAATTTTCATAATTTTGTTGTTTCTTTTTCTTTTATAAATAGTTACATTTAAAAAAAAAGGTAAAATAAATACATTTGAGATTATTAAAATTTGCACAACTAACTTAAGGTACTGTTCTTGGAATGGGCAGTATAGGGTGCTAATACCTTCCCTACCTGTAATTGTCTCCCGAATCCAAATTCATTTTTCAAAAGACCAGTTTTCTTAATTAAATGATTTTTCTAATGTTTTCCCAATTCAAATAAACATTGGTGGTGACTCCATTGATTTTTAAAATCTTTATTTTTTTCGGTCGTCCCGTCACGATCCTGGTTGTGACAAGTAGTATTTATAGAAGTGTTTTGATTGATAAAAATCATAGTTAAATATGCATTAAATGCTATTAATTAATATAATAGTCTAGTAAGATTGTTATCTATTGTAACTGATTCCTCTATTTATGAGGGATATAATTGATCTCTTTATCTTTGAGGGATTTTATGAGAGATTTATTCCTCATAAATAAGTAGATTTACTTATTTAATAGCACGCATAAATATTTGAGATCTGATTCTAGTGGGTCAGGTTGCTCCTAAACTGCTAGCTTATAACTCGGTCCAGAATAGTTACTCCCAGTTTGGCGCTTAAATGTTACAGCTGAGTGTTAAGATATCTGACTTCAACAGGAACAAACAACACACATGAGACAAATGGATTCAAGTCATGATATAAAATGTTGGATCTTGCAATGTTTTTACCAAGGGGTCGATATTCGTGATATATGATAGACTGCCCCCAAAATTAATAAATAAAGTCAGAATCTGAAATGGATCACTCTGCCTAAAGTCAATACACCATTTTTGAAATGTTTAGTAACTTAACTATTACTATTTCAAGCAAAACATTTTAAGATATTGGCTTTGTTAACAAGTATTAATTTAAAATAAGAATTTTTTTATGAAAAATATTTTTTAAATTTTTTAATATATTAAATATTTTATTTTTCATAAAAAAATATTTTAAATTCTTAAGACATTTATTAATAAAACCTAAAAATATTTAATATATTAAATATTCCTTAATCAATGTCACTTGTTACTAAAACACTTATATCTATTGCGGTGAGATGCTAGCTTTTGGATGTTGTTGAAGTTTAAAATTAAAAATTTCAAAACATCATTTAAGTTTCAAAATACAAAATCAATGGCTGAGAGGCTCGAGTGTGAAACATTCCTCTGTAATTCCCTCTATTTATTGCTTGTCAATTGAAGTGTAGAATAACTCTAAATCCTCTACACAATCATCCTATTAATATTTATAATTATTAAATAAAAAAGTATTAAATATTTTTTTATATTTCTAAGACATTAAATATATTTACTTTACTTATTAACTACTTTTTTTATTTAATATTAAAATAATTATTAAAAAGAACTTTTAGGAGAATATATTAAAACTCTATACAATGTGGGTTACCAAAACATTCATTTTCTTCACAAACTAGCATAGTACCTATGCCCGTGAGTTATTCTTTGTTTTAATTACTTTAATAATAATTTATTCATCTAAAACTAAATACTAATATAACATGTTGGTTCATTTAATAAGTTAATAATTAAACAATAAAGTAATTAAAAAGTTATACACCGATAATTGTAAAAAGATAATAACATTAAAATAAAAGATTTAATTTATATATATTATTAGTGTAAAAGTTGTTTACACAATCAATTAATTATATATTATTATATTATTAAAAATGTTTGACTCTCAACTAATCGCTTCAAATGTGGTGGTGAATTTTATTATTATGTTTTCTTCTAGTGAATTTTAATATTTATACTCAATTATTAAATATCTGCGAATACCTATAATTAATGAATTAATTATGAAAAATTTCGTAACAGATCTCTAGCTAAATCATTTAGCAATAGCTTAGCTACAGACATGTCCATAAATAAATTCTCGTCGCTAATTAACTATGAAAATTGTATGTGACTAATCTATAGCTAATTTTAAAAGTTTTGTAACTAATCCATAGCTAAGGATTTTTATTTAGCTATGAAACATTCAGTAGCTAATTAGTCACTATTTTCTAACTATGTGCTCCAAAATATTTTATGTTGTTGGTTTTTGGAATTTAGCTAGGGATTGAATTCCCCTCGCTGATTAGCTTTGCAAAAATTTGGTAACTAATTTACTAAATTCTTGTAGTGAGTACTTGCCTCCCACGCAATGATCATAAATGGGTACTCACGATGAGAATGAGAAAGCACTACACACCCAACCCCCACCCCGTTGACTTTCCTAACAACATGTAAATAATATAGATTAAAAAGTAAAAATAAGAATAAAATTAACAATGTAGTCAATAAGATTTTTTTGGTTACGCCGATAAGATTTTTTATTTATTGAGTTTTCAACAAAAGAAATTATCTTCGGTAGATAGAATTTGGCTTCAACAAATTCGATGGATGTCAAAATTTATTTTATTTATATTTTATTTTGGTGATTTTTAAAATTTTATATTGAATTATTAAATACTTACGGATATCCATGAATGAGCCTCCCTCACAGGAATCAGAAATGAGTACTTGCGATGAGAATATGGGAAACACTACCCACCACCACCCTATTGACATTTTTATATGGGACTGACAGGATATATATAAATTAAACTCAATTAATATTTATCATAAATATATTTATTTGTATAATTTATAATAAAATATGTTTAATTTAAGATATCAAATATAAAGTATATTTGTCCCTTAAGTGAGGCTATTGACACTCAAAATTACCTATTTGAACTTCATACTAACTAATTAAAATTTTAGTTTTTTTTAAATTATAAGTGACTAATAAGGTAAGATATAAAATATAAAATATATTTTATCTTAGGCGAGTTTATTGGCTCTTTCAATTACCTATTCACACTATCTACTAAAGTATATTAAAACATATTAAACTATATTAAACAATTAAAGTATATTAAATTAACTAAAGCATGTTAAAGTAAAGAAGAAAGGAACAGTGTTTGGGCGGAAAAAAATTTTGCCAGCAAATGACACATGTATAGTTGGGGGTTGGTTTTAACAAATAGTAATAGAAGATAGTAATAGATGCAACGCTCATATGTGAAACAATAATGCTATATATATGTACTTGCATATATATATATATATATATATATATATATATATATATATATATATAATTTATATTTATATAATTTTTATCATATAATATTATAAGTAGTCTTACTTTATTTTTTTGCCTACATATATTTTGATTCTACTATATATCTTATATGTGAGACGATGTATATACAGCTGATGTGTATCAAGCATATTTTTTGTGAGATTGTTGCTAACTTTTACGATCTAATAATTTCTTTCAAAATCAAATATTTTGTTTATAAAAAAATCTACAACACATTCTAAGACAAAATCAGGGGCGGATCCAGAAAAAATTTAGTGAAAAGACTAAAAATTATGAATCATATTATTATAAAAAAAAATTCTTTTAAAATGAGCAAGTAAGGATGTATTCATTATTAGATTATTTAGTATGTTAAGATTAATTTGTATTATTTTAAATTAAAGGTGGATATATTTTTATTTATTTGCTTTAGATATAAACTCACTTTAAAAATGCATTTTCCTTTCATTATATAAAAAGTTTTATGAATAAAGGGAAAAAAGAATAAAGAAATAAATATTTATATTAAATATTAAATAAATCAAAATAATAGATGTCCTCTACATCATGACTCATAAGCAAAATAAAATCTTTGTATATATAGATTTTAAAAAGGAGAAAAGAGTGAAATTAAATTTGAGAGAAGTTAGTAGGTTTATTATATAAAAGTTAAAAACTAATAGAAAGATAAGCTGAAATTGTAACATCAATGTATATAAAATCATAAATTACATATCAAATACATATCAAGTATCAATTCTTTTACACATAAAAAAAAGGTATCAACTCTTTTAATCTCACCATTTTTATTTTTGGGATTTTTATATTGACCTCCTCCGAGTAAGGGTGCACATGGGTCCGGGTCAACCCGATGGCCCGGACAACCCGACCTGATCAAACTTAATTAGTTCGGGTTGGTTCGGGTAATCGGGTAAAAATCGACCAACCTGTCCATTAATTGGTTCGGATGACGGGTTCAAGGAGCCGACCCGATGACCCGATTAAAACGACGTCGCTTTACCTAAATTCAAGCCATCATTTTATTCTTTCTCACTTAGGGTGCACAACCCGACTAACCCGATTACCCAACCCGCGAACCCGATCAACCCGACTGACCCGATTACCCAACCCGAACCAACCCGATTCTAATCGGGTTGGTTCGGTTCGAGTTACTCGAAATTTTTTTTCAAAAACCGACCCAACCAACCCGACCTCACCTAATTAGTTTGGATTTTTTTTACCGCTAAACCCGACCCAACCCGACCTGTGATCACCCCTGCCTCCGAGGTTAGTGTTTATTACAATGACATCTTTTTATTTGAGAAATTACTCATATCTCCCTTACTTTGTTATTTTCAATGGAACTTTGTATAATGTTTATATATAAAGTATGAGAGGTATGTGTAATTTTCTAAACAAAGAATGATATTAGAGTTAAGGGTGGAAATAAGTCAGGCTGTCTGTCAGGGACCTATGGCCTGGTCTGACTTGTTTACTAAACAAGTTAAACCAAGACTTTTTTAAAAGTTTATTTAACTAAAAAGGTCAGGCCCCAGGCCATCTAATAAACCTTTTAAGCTTGGCAGACCGGTCTGATCTGTTTAATTATATATAATATAATATAAATTATTATATATAATATAATATATATTATTATAATAATCATAAATTATAATTATAATTATTAATTTATTATAATAAATTAATATATTTTTTAATTAAATTTTAATTAAAATCAGTAACTAAAACCAAAGTAAGTTAGAAATAGAAATAACATACTTATTAATATATTTCATGTAATATTTGTATTAGAATTAGAATGAAAATAATAAGTTAACACTCATTCCCTATTTCTATAGATGCTCACTACTTTCTTACTTTGGTCTTTGGTCAATGTAGAACTTTGAGATATACCAAGTTACAACTATGTGCCTTTAATAATTTTATAACTTGGTATATCTCAAGTCCTACATCAACCAAAGACTAGAGTAAGAAAGTAGTGAGCGTTTATAAAATTAGAAGGTAAGTGTTAAGTTATAACAAAGGCCTATTAGCCTTAAATAGGCTCGTTGGCCTATTTCAAGACTTAGATCTGTTAGCCTATGTAAAGGCATGTTGACCTATTTAAAAGTAGGTCTATTAGCCTATGTAAAAGCATATTGACCTATTTAAAAACCTCATTGTAAAATAGGTTTTTAAATAGGCTTTCAGGCCAGGTTAGGATTTTAAGAAGGTCAAGTCAGACCTTAAAAATCGGCCAATTACAGACTCACTGGTCAAACTCAGACTTTATAATTGAAATACAGACCAGACCTGTTTAAAGTAAAATCTGAACTGACTTAACTTATTTTCACCCTAATTAGAGTGTAATAACAATACCTAAAATGAAGAATGTAAGTATACCTTTTTAACTAAAAAAGTATCAATATAATAAATACTAATCTCTAATGTAAGTATAATTAACTCTTTATCTTTTAGTAAATTAGATTATTGATACAAATAAAAATTGGTGCGAAGGAGGTCAAGGCCCATGCATGCCCTCTTGAACCTGTCTTTGGACAAAACAATTATCAATATAATTTCTCAACTATTAATTTCATCTTAACTCAGCTTGGTACTTTTTTCTTTCCCTTTTAGTAACTTAATTATAACTATTTCAAGCAACTTAACAGTTTAGTTATGGTTTATGCAATTTATAAATACGTAGTTCCATTATTTCAAGACTATAAATTCATATTGTTTACAAGCATATCTTAATTGTTTTTTTTTTCTTTTCTGTAAAAGTTATTTTTTGTTCAATTTATTTGGAGAACAAGATAAGTAAACATTTAGAGGAGCTTATAGAATATAGTCTTTCATTCATAAGAGCACCTCTTTATTAAAGATCCAGCTGAACTGACTCCATATGGTTCCATCTTACGTGCTCGCTCCTTAGCTCACTCATCGGTTGGTTTGGGTTGAAAGCAGAGGGTTGATGAATGGGATACTGTCGTTAAGAGGTCTATTATTAATTCATAAAACAAATGATATGGTATTTTTAAATAATTGAGTTAACAAATTTTAATTGGAATGATAGGAAAGAAGAACAGAAAAAGAGAAAGGAGATTTCATAACTAGAACCTCAAATTTACACTAAATAAATGTGTTCAAAACATATAGAAAAATAACACTAAGTTTAAAAGTTTAAAACCCTCCAATATGAAGGGAAAATTATGAGACAAACTCCAAAAATATTTTATTATATTAAAGATAATTACAACATTAGCTCTATGTTCTTACATAAATTGTACAAAATATAGTGTTTCTTAATAAGAATTATTTTACTTTGGATCGGGTTTTGAGTTATTAGTTCAGGAACAACCTAACCCGTTAGAGTTGGATCATGGATAATAATAAACTTTTTTAGATAAATAAATATGTTTATTTATAAAAAGTAAATATCTCATAGAATTCTTTATAAATAGAGGAATCGGATATAAGAGATAATGATCTTAATGAATTCTTATCTTAAATAATAATATTTATTATCCATTAATGTAAATTTAAACATAATTTTTATTTATCATGACACTCCTATAAATATCACATAAGATAATAAATTATGTATTTAACTCTAAACATTCTACCCACTTTTTACATGATTTAACTTAAATGTCGGAGTACCTTTTGTAAATAGTCACCTCTCGCACTACTATCGTTGTCATCGTACTACAGAAGAAACTACATTCATCAATCTCATTCAGATAATATTCTAAAACCGTTTGAAACACATTATATTCAAATAGTGTAATTATTTGTAATTATTGTACCAAAGAGTAATAATAAAGACAATATCCCAAA
The DNA here is from genome assembly GCA_029884595.1 of Ormosia semicastrata. Lineage (NCBI taxonomy): Eukaryota > Viridiplantae > Streptophyta > Magnoliopsida > Fabales > Fabaceae > Ormosia > Ormosia semicastrata. The sequence continues at coordinate 17,443,166 of JAQQTO010000046.1, read as the reverse complement.
TTTCTCCAAGTATTTTTCCTCATCCTACACTCTCCAGAATTTATTCAATCTCTTTATTTTTCTTTTTCACTCACTATCAGGCTCTCGTTCTGCTCTTCGCCGTTTTTTTAATGCCTCTTGCCGAATAAATGAAAGTCTACCTCTATTTATAGAGGCTCGTGAACACACTACAAATTTCAACTTCAATGAGTTGTGAACATTTCGGTATGTTGCACATTGATGGCAATGAATCATCACCCATTTAAGCAACGGCGGAATTAAGATGGTAAAATTGATGGAGGCGTTTAGCATACAGCATACAACATACAACAGCCTCTTTTACGGCAAATCAGCGGGTTTTCTTTTCTTTTGTTTTATTTTTTTTTAATTAGGTATTTGTACAATTTTTTATGTATATAAATATTATTAGTTAAAATTTATAAAAAAAATTGTATGTAAAATTATGTATAAAAAAAGAGTAATATGACTAAGTCTATATGTAATTTTAAATATATATAAATATTATCAGTTAAAATTTATAAAATTTATTATATATGCAATTATATATTAAAAAAATATCTAACTTTCTTATAGGTGAATTTGTATATATATATAAATATTATCAATTAAAATATATAATATTTTTTGTATGTACAATTTACCTATAAAAAAAAACTTACCTATAAGAAATGTTGCAGGTGATTTATCTCTACTGTTGATCTGTTTTTTTTCAAACGTTTTCCCAAAAAAAAGTTTGCCAGAGGTTGTTGTATTGAAAAGGCCACCAAAATTGATGGCTTAAGGGGGTCATCTTTAAAAAGATTAGGAAAAAAAATAAAATTACAAGCATGTCTTTAAAAAAGTTGGGATGGAAGAGGAGGCAAAAGCCTCTCTAAGGACACGAGGCGCCACCCTGCGCCTAAGTTTTAGGCCTAAAGGAAAACGTATCCTTAAATTCTTATGAGTTTTGTTATTATGACATGGGCTACTGTGTCAAATGTGACAGAATTCAGGTACATAGTTACTATTAATTTCATAACTCAGCTTGGGACTTTTTTTTTTCTTTTAGTAATTTAGCTATTACTATTTCAATCAACTACATGTATTTTGCTATTTGAAAATACATAGTTCTTTTATTTCAAGACTATAAATGCATACTGTTCATGATTACAAGCATATCCTGATATATTTTTTTTACAATAAAAGTTATTTCTACTTCAATTTATTTTGGTGCACAAGATCTAGTATCTTATAGATTATAGTTTTTGTTTCATAAGAGCACCACTTTATTAAAGATCCAGCTAAACTTGACGCCATGCGGTTCCATCTTGCGCGCTCGCTCATCAGCTCGCTCCTGCAACCTCCTAATCCTGTGCGCAAGCCCACACACGAACTCTTGTGCACGCTTTCCCTCACTCGTCAAACCCTCCAACTTCTCCAATCTCCACCGTCCGATCAAGTACTCTATGATGTCAGCATAATCATTGGCCGTATATATACTAAGACGTTGTGCCACAGCAGAGAAATGATCGAAGAGGCGTGGGTCCCTCCCGTCGTTCATTAAGTGCGCCGGCATCGTGATCTTCTTGTGCATCATGTCTGCTATGGCTACCATCGCCCCCATGGGGTCCACTTCTAGAAGCTTCTCCACGATCCTCACGTACGCGTTCTCGTGACGCTTCTCGTCCGCAGCAATGGTGCCACATATGCGTGCAAGCACTGGATCACCGCCCTCCTTAGCCAGTCGAGCCGTGTTGCCGTGTGATACAAATGTAGCTCGTTCTTGGAAGGATGTGTACACAAAGCCCATGTACGGGTTGTTTTCTGCTATCAGATCCTACATGGTAATTAGGGATGGAAATAGGTCAGCCGGCCTGTCAGGGATCTGTGATCTGGCCTGACCTGTTTAGAAAATAAGTTAGATTCAGACCTTTTTAAAAGTCTGTTTCATTTAGTAGGTCAAGTTAGGTCTCTCAGCAAAACTTGTTAAGCCTATTAAGCCGATCTGTTTATATTTATTTATAAAATTATATTCTATTTTTTTTCAATAGTCTTTCAAGGCCTGTTTAAAAGCTTAGGCCTATTTGAGGCTAATATGAAGGCCTTGGCTTATTGGCCTATTTAGAGGTCTTAATATAAATCAGGCTTCTTAAACAAGTTAAGCCAGACCCAAAAAAAGAGCTTTGACAGGTAACAGGCCAGACTCAGGCTAAATATTTATAACACAGACCTGATCTGTTTAGGGTGAAGCCTGACCTGACTTGACCTGTTTCCATCCTTAATGGTAATAAACTAATTTAAAACATAGGTAATCAATTTAATTTGCTTTATTACTACTAGTTATCTTATTTATAACAAAAATATATGTTACAATAGGGATAGAGAATAGGACCCATCGTAGTTCTAAATAAAATAACAAGAAGTACAGTTCTTAATATAATAGTTCACTAGGGGTGTTCATGACCCAACCTGACCTGAAGTTAATTTAGTTAAGTTGAGTTCTTGAAATTAGACTTGATGTATTTTTTTTGTTCGAGTTTAGATCACACTTTGGGTTGTTTTAATCCGGTTCGATGTTATCTATTATATTAAAACTTGTAATTTTATGAAAATTAGTAACAAATATAAGACTTCTTGATTTAAATTAATATTTTTTTGTATTGATATAATTTATTTCAAAATATATATTGTAGAAAATCTCATAGTTTTTATTTTATAATTTTTAAATTTTATGACTTAACTTTATATAATATTCAAATTTTTAAATTTTATCTAAATGTCGGGTTGACCCGATCATAATCAGGCCATGATCGAGTTGAGTTTGAATCTTAAAGTTTGACCTGATAAAAAATATTAGATTTGGGTCAGGTTAAACTCGTCCTAACTTGGCCCATGAACACCCCCTATAGTTCACATTCATTGAGTTATATCTACAATTTTTATTAGTCATAAAATAAAATATTTTTTAAGGTTGAGATTTTTAACATTTTTTTTAAAAAAAAAATGTAGAGGATCTTATTCTTTACAATGGAGGGTTATATTATGAAATAACTTAATTTTCAAATACAAAATGTCAAACATTAATTTTCACTTATAGTTATAACTTATAACATTATCATCTTTTAATTTTTTGCTAGAATACATGAAGATGTAATGAAATTATACATGCTTTTAGCCAAAAGCTTTAAATCAAGAGTTTAATTGGTATACACTATCATTGAAAAGAAGTTTTATACTGACATTCACTAATATCTTGACAAATCGATGTTGCAATATCAACTCTGTTTGGACGGTTAGTCGATTGGACGATTGGCTGGTTGGACAATAATTCATGTATCATTGTTTTTAGAGCTTTAACTCTTGTTTATTTTCTAGGCCTAGATTTGTGTATTATTAGTGTACAATTGTTCCCTAATCCCCTATATATACTACCACGTTGTAATCACAGAAAATATATCAAGTTTAGAACCTTTTTTTCTTACATGGTATCGGAGTGGTTCTTTCTTGAGACCACATTTGTTTCTCCTTCACTATGAAACCTCTGCATTTTAACTTTGCAATTGGCCTTCATTGTCGACGAAACCAGCCTTCATTGAGCCTTCATTTCCGATGATACCAGTCCTCATCGTTGAATATTTTTGTTCGAAATACTTAAGGCCTTAATATTCGAGAAAGCAAAGATATGGAGGATATTCTATCTCAACAGTCTGAAGAGTCACAAGGTGCATGAACATTACAAGAGCACGACAGTCTCAACTAAGAAAAGATTGAGAAGGTAAGATCACTCATTAGCGACCTTGAGAAGCCTTCAAGTACTTGATATTTGACTCATTCAGGTAAGTGTCTAATTTTTTACTCTCTTAAGGCGATCATAATACAGTCTTGGAATCCTGGATCATAAACTCAGGTGCAACTGGCCACATGACCCACTCATCACATTTGTTTAAGATCTACAAGCCTAATTAATACTGATAAAAAGTTCATCTTCGTTGCTGATGGAAAAGCCATTTTAGTTAAGGGACAAGGTAATATCGATCTTTCTCCAACACTCTCCTTGAAAAATGCCCTCCATGTTCCATAAATCTCCAACAACCTTCTCTCCATTCACCAACCTACAAAGAGCCTTGACTGTCTGGCTATTTTTAATCCCTCTTATTATGTGTTTCAAGACTAGAAGTCGGGGAAGATGATTGGATATGCTAAGGAATGGAATGGACTGTACTATCTTGAGTGCATAAGCCCTTTCTCTCCACAGAACCCTGTCCAATGTTCTCAGTTGTCCTTTCCATCTGTTGCCCAGAAATGTCTTAAAGAATGGTGTCAATAAGGAATGATTAGAACATTGTAGGCGTGGTCATCCACCGTTTTCTTTGATGAAATCTATGTTTCCTTTGTTTACGAATTTTGATTTCAACACTTTACATTGTGAATCTTGTGAACTTGTCATGTATCACTGAATAAGTTTTCCTGTGGTCAATAAAATTTCATCTACACATTTTTCCTTGATTCATACTGATGTTTAGGGACCCTCTAAAATTTCAAATATTAATGGACCGAGATGGATCATAACTTTTATTGATGATTGTACCATATTAACTTGGTTTTATCTCCTAAAAGAAAATTTTGAAGTTAGTCAAGTTATCCCTAAATTTTGTAAAATGGTCTCTAATCAATTTGAGGTTTCCATTAAAAAATTTCATTTAGATAATGCCAAAGACTACTTCAATCATATTCTCAACTCCTTTTTTGATCAAGAAGGAATTATCCATGAGTCCTCTTGTGTTGATACCCCACAACAAAATAGAGTTGCTGAACGAAAGAACCATCATTTACTAAATGTCACTCATTTCTTACTATTTCAAATGCATGTTCCTAAACATTTTTGGGGCGAAGATGTCTTCACTGCAGCATTTCTCATTAATTGTCTCCCCTCCAAGTCTCTCCAAAATAAAAGTCCTATAGATGTTCTTCTGCATCACCATCCAAACTCTATGTCTTTAAACACACCAACTCCAAGAGTTTTTGGCTGTCTTGCCTTTGTCCACATTCATAAACAACATCAGAGTAGCAAACTTGATTCACGAGCCCTCAAATGTGTTTTCTTAGGATACTCTAATGTCCAAAAAGGATATAAATGTTTTCATCCTCCAACCAGAAAATTCTATGTCCCAATGGATGTAACTTTTTCGTGAATAACTCCCATATACTTGTCTCACCATTAGGGGGAGCAGATTCACGATGGGGAACCGCTGCAATTATCTACACTTCAATTTCCTCAAACTGCTTCCCATCAACCCCTTAACCTACTCCTCAAACTACTGTTGACCCATCCTATCTAACTGAGTCTCCCACACGTTCAAACCAATAAACAGAACATGTCTCAAGGTTAAAAAACCCTCTCAAAGTGTACTTAAGGAAGGAAAAATTCAAACTTATCTAGCAATATGTTCAATCATTGGATTCGAATCCCACTGAAACATATGGAGAACCATCAGGTATGGAATCTAAACCTAACCCTACTACTATTGATACCTCTTTACATGCTGAGCAAATCTCAGACCTTGATCTAACTATAGTTGTAAAAAAAGGAAAAAGAAGTTGCACCCAACACCCCATTTCTCATTACGTCTTTTACCACAACATTTCAAACAAATACAAAACTTTTTTGTCAATCTTAAACACTATAGAGATATCCCAAGGACTGTACAAGAAGCCTTAGGAGACAAGAATTGGTCACAAGCAATGAAAGAGGAAATAAATTTTTTAGGCTTAGATTAATATACTATTAGTGTACAATTGTTCCCTAATCTCTTATATATATATATATATATATATATATATATATATATATATATATATATATATATATATATATATATATTACCATGTTTTAATCACAAAAAAGATATCAAGTTTAAAACTTTTTTTTCGTACAATCAATATTTATTACTATATCTTTCTTTTAGTAATTAAAATAAAAATAGAAGTATTAAAATATTAATGGATGTCAGTGTAAAACTATTTATACTGATAGTGCATGCTTTTTTTTTGGGTAAAAATAATGCATATGACTTTAATTCTAAAATCAATGCTTTCAGTTGTTAATATTTGACTTGCTGAGTTTATTTTACTATAATTTTGAAAGGAAGAAAGAATGGCCTGCAAGGATATTAGAAGACCAAAAATTACTTCATATTATATGCACGTGAATGAATGAACAAAAAAAATATGAAATTCAATTATATCAGTTCTCCCAAAGCTAATTGACAACTAATTATTTAACTAACTGGTTCAATTCAGCAAAATATTTGAAAAGAAAGAAATGAATTGGAAAACTAGCAATTAGTAGCGAAGTAGCAATGCAAAAAGAATGAATATATATGTATATCACCATGCCAGCTGTAATCAAGTAATGGATAGTCTTCTCAACCATGAGCATATCAACCCGACCCGAGAGATAGAGATAGGATCTGAGCAAATCTCCATGCCTATTCTCCTCAGCAGTCCAGGACCTAGACCACACAGCCCAAGGGCTAGGACACGAACCAGTCTCGTCCGCAACCCCATCAAGCTGGTTGATCCACGTCTGGTACGTGGGCAAAGCTTCCTCAGTGATCATGTCACCCACCAAAACCACCAGGTAATCGTCTGGAAGCTCCGCCGTTCTATCTCGCAGGGCCTTCACCTGATCGGTGAACTCATCCAACGGCAGTGATGAGTCTGGTAACATGTCATGGGGCTGCCAGCTTTGCTCCACCGGCTTCACCAGTGGTAGGACACACTGTGATGCCCAGTTCTCAAGTGACTTGAAAACTTCTACCTTCTCCGGTGGCATTGAGTGAGTCTTTCGGGCTCTTAAGGCTGCAGCTGCATGTGCCTGTGTGGCGGAGATGGCAGATGGTGACTTCGGGTAGCAGTGTGTCTGACTGGAAACACGTGGGGTCCATGTTAGGGCTACTTTTATGGTGCAGATCATCATTGTTTGTAACTGCGTTGTTTGTGATAAACCAATGAAAGTGATCAAGTGAAGCATCCTTGACAGATTTTATATACGTCTTGTGTAGACTGTTTACTGTATAGGCAGCTCTACTGTATAGGCTGCTATCCTTTTGCTGTATAGGCTGCCGGCATCTAGAAGCCTACGAATTTTAGTAGAGAGATTCTTAGCCAATTCTTGAGTAGGGATGGCAACCGGACGGGGGCCGGGACGGGTAGTAACCCCTCGTCTTTCGTTCTCGTGAATAATATCTGTCTCTTTTCTCATTTCTGTCTCTATATTCGTGTGGGTACTTATTTATTTTTTCTCTCCGCAAGTATCTAATAAATTATAAAAAAAATTCAAAAAATCAAAAAAATAAAATAAAATAATAAAAAATAAAAAAAGTATAATACTTGTAATTTTTTAAAATTTGTCTAATACAACTTAATCTAAAATTAATGTCAAACACATAAAATACTTTTGATTTATATAACTTTACAATATTTTAATTTATATAATTAAATTTTTTAATAATTTTATATAAAATATTTATATAAAATTTTGCGAATACCATGCATGCATTTTGGAGGAACCACCCCCCTCGTCCCGTTTATTAAACGGGAATAACACTAAACGGGTATTTATATCCGCGAAAAAATTTGACGAGTATTACTAGGTCCCACGGGTATTACCCGTGGGTATCCGCTGAAGCGCAGAAAATTGCTATCCCTATTCTTGAGTTAGGTGTACTTGACGTTGCATGGATAAATTAAAAATAAAATGATAAAAAATATATAATTTAAATAAAAATAATTTTATTAAATAAAATATATGTAAGAATGTATTAAAAATAATATTTTATAAATTTAATTTAAAAATACATAATATTTTTATAAAAATATTTTATTTTAATATAAATATTAAAGAATTTAAATATAAAAATATTATAAAACAATCTATATGCCTAAAAAATTATAAATAAAAAAATTTGTCTTTTGAATACATAATTTAATTCAATTATTTTATAAAAAATATTACTAAATTAATTTTATTAAAAATTACATATAAAATAATTTAATTTACGTTCATGTAATTTAAAAGTAATAAGTCAAGAAATAAGCCGTTTCAAACTTAGTCAAAAATGCATTTGTGGGGAAAGAAAGTTCTTGTACACTAAGTACATATAGTTTCAAAATTAAAATGTGTGATGAAATCTTATAAAATAAAAAAATTGTTCATGTAAATTTCTCTTTTTTATTAGTTTAATTTTTATTTTTCCTTTTTTGTATTTTTTCTTTACCTATATAATTTTTAGTATTATTTTTCTTTTTTCAAGGATATTTACATCAACATTCTAGCCTATTAGAACTTTAGTGTTTGAATATGTATTATCCACGTGACATGTCAGTGCTGTATTGAAAATAAAAATAGAAAAGCGCATGGCATGCAAATAAGATGACTATTTGACACATGACAAAAAATTAGACTATGTCTTGTCAGTTAGGAGTGACACATGACAAAAAGAATTATAAGCCACATATCGTCCATTTATATATTATATTGATTGATTAATTACACATAAATTATGTTCATATAATCCCAAATGAGTAAGTCAAGTGATAATTCAGTAGTCTAGAGCTCAGTGAAAAATGCACTTGTGGAGAAGAGAAGCTCTTTTATTGTAAGGAAGTATAATCTCAAAACTAAAAAGTGTGAGAAAATCTTATAAAACCAAAAAACAAAAAAACAAAATTATGTTAATGTAAATTTTCATTTTTTTGCTATTTTTTAATTTTTTTAATTTCATTTATATTTTTCTTTCTTTACCTATGTAATTTTTAGTATTTGTTTTAAGGAATTTATATCAGCATTCTATCCTATCGGATTTTTAGTGTCTAAATATGTCATCCATGTACATAGATATGTCATCGCTATATTGAAAAAAAAAAAACACATGACATACAAACAGGAGGATTATTTGACACATGACAGAAAATTAGAGCATGTCATGCCAACTAGAAATCACACATGGCAAAACTTGAGGTCATGTATCTTCTTTTTATATACATGTGGTAATTTTTTTTACATGTGTCAATATTTCTTTTAAGTTATCACATCATATGACACATGATAGAAAATTAGGTAATGTATTTATCATATGTCAAAAGCTTAAAATATTTACTAATTAACTTGGATGACACATGACAAAATTTTAAATCATGTATCTTTCTTTTATATATTATTATATTGATTATATTGATGATTGATTGATTAATGAATAACTATTATACTTAATTAATAATTAGTTATCATAGCCTACCATACATTAATAATGTGAATTATGTGATTGGTCTAATACACCAAACTTAAGTACTTTAGATTTATGCAAGAATCTCTCTGATTAGAAATTGGAATGGATAAACAAATGCAAAAACAATCTTGTAAAGGAAATCCATTATTAGTATTTTTGTCATCAATATATTATTTACACATATTTTTACACTAAAAATTATAAAAATAACTAGTGTGATGATCGAACACATAATCGATTAATATCTTCGATCACTACATAATTAGGGACAAATCAATAAGGGGGACAAGTAGATGTTGTTGTTCCTTTAGCTTTTATATAATTTTTCATGATACTTATAGTATTAGCATGTTAAAAAAAAAAAAAAGGTCCCTGCTTCTACTTAGTATTGGTCCATGTAGTGAGTGCCTAAAATAATTCTAAAGGAATTGCTTACTTGTGAGTTGATCCAATTATTGAAAGTTATCTTTTACCTAAGTAAAAGGCATCTTAAGTTTTAAAGTAAGAGATAAAAAGAAACCTCAACTTCTCCAATATGTATTCAGTAAAAAAAAGCTTCTTCAATACGTTTTCACTGTAGTGGTAAAGACAATTTCACATATGCTTTAATATTCTTTTCGTTTCTTTAGAAGAAATAAGGAAAAGTGGAAAACTAACTTTGCTGCTTTGGATGTTCGAACAAGAAGTTATATAAGTTTAAGACAAAAGGTAATTTTGTGATTCTAGAATTGTTGTGCCTTGCATATAGTAGGATTTTTTGTTTAAATATTTTGATTCTTGCCTTTTATAATTTTGTTCCCCTCATTAGTTGATTTTTTTTATCCACCCCGGCACATAATATACGTTGTTCACAAGTTATTTGCACATTAATTACCAGTATAAAAATAATGCGCACAAAATGATGTGCAACTATCATTTTCGTTCTCTAATTAAGATAGTTGTCATTATGTTGCAACTGTTATGGCATTAAAGCTAGTTAGTAGTGTTTCATCAAACAACCCATTCTTTGTCTATATTAATGTTTTAAAAGCCAAATTGTAGAATAAGCCATCAAGACCCCTAGATTATTATTTGATTAATTCATCAGGTTAAATTTTTTAGTTAAAATATGATGAATCATGGTTAAATTAAATAATGTTTGAATTAGAGATATAGCCAATATATGTTTTATATTAGTTACTTGAAACTTGTTGAGTAAGTGATGAATGAACAAGTTATAAAAATTACAAATGTAGCCTAGAAAGAAAATCCTACTTTACTTTGGAATCCATTTGCAGAAAGGTTCCTAAATTAGGTTGTTCTAAATGTGTATGAAGAACCATGAAAAAGAAAATTACAATTGAGGGTTTCTTTTCGGGTTGATTTGTAATCCAAGCCCTATATTTTCCCTATCCACTACAATTAGTACACCTCTAAGTTCGTTGGACAAATTAACCCGCATTCTTTGTGTATATGTCATTGTTTTCCATGGCTTCTTTGCGGTGCTCACACAACAAGATGTTGCCTCCAAAAGGGAGCACCTCATGTGCTCACCATCTTTGAGGACCATCGCTGCCACCTCTATATCACTTACTCTCCTCAGTTCCTCAACATTCGCAATCAGCGAGGTCTCTGGTCAGAATCTGACTACGGCTCCAACGTCATCATTCATTAGAGTCTTTGATAATAGCGCCTAGTCGGAGCATTGGAGCTTCTCCGATTTAAACCTGGGCTTTATTCCTCACCATTGGAAAGTTGTTTGCGAAATAGGGGTGTGTTGTGTGTGTCCTTTTTGGCATGGATTGTTTTAGGATGGTGATGGTTGCTGTCTCAGAGGTGGGTGGCAGGTCTATTGGCTAACGGCTGATTTATAGATATTGGAATAGGGGAGCAATGCTACCATTGGTTGGTGTTGATTTCCTAGTTGGGGTTTGATTTTTGGTGGCTAGATGGGATTAGGATGTAATGAGGATGGTTGCATCTATCAACCAGTAAGTTTGTGATTTAAGTGATTCTATTCATATTGTGTGTTTCCATTTCTATGGCTTGGCCAGAAAAGTTGCAGCTTCAGCAAACTCCATCTACGACACTCTCAGGAAGAAGAAAAAATGCCAAAAAAAAAAGTTATAAGGTTTAAGTAAAATCCAAAAAATAAGAAGGTTTAAAAGTTAAATATTACCATCTTATGATTTTTTTTATAAAAAAAACAAGTAAATGATTGGCTATAATAGATGTCGCAACCGTCCCAAAGGGCGTCGCGAAAATAAAAAGAATAAGGAGGAAAGGACCTCGGGGTGTTGGGAGTCGCCACCAATCGCTTTATCCATTAAATGAAATGGTGCAATTGGACACCTAAAAAATGGTCTACGTTTCAGAGTTTGAGGTTCGGGGATTGATTACGGGTAGGGAAGGTGTTAGCACACTACACCGTCCATTCTAAGAACGGTTACCTATTTAATCTAATGTTATTTACAAATTAATTAAATTGGTCATTTATTAAAAAGAAAAAAAAAATATTTTTACTTTAACATGTCCCATTTGTCAAGCATAATATCAAGAATGATAAATGATTAAGACAAGCAATGGGTGGCTAAATTGCCATTATTTTGGGACAAATTCTAAGTTTACAACATATTATATAAAAGTGGTGAATCAAAATTTTATTTTTTTGAAGAGAAGTAATTTTGAAAATAAGTGGCTAAATAAAACATTATTTCAATGAATAAATGTTAATTCAAAGAAATTTATTTAAAGTAAGAGAATTTTTTTTTAAAAAAAATGGCCAAATAAAATCTCATTTATTATCAAGAAAAAAATATTTTTAAACATAAAGAGATTTTTGTAGTAATTTCCAAAAAAAAGTCTTCATAAAAAATAAAAGTTTTAATTCACCACAATCATGATGTTGAAACTATATGAAATTGTTCACTTTAATTTAAAAAAAATTGTATTTTATTTAGCTAAAATATTTTAATCTAGTGTGAGAATTAGACCTTGTCAGCGCTCCTGGCAAAATCCAAAATAAAGCCTCAAGATTATCGGGAAGAGTGTATTTGATCGGCGCTCCGATCCTCTCCCAATTTTTTCCGTCATCGGCCAATTTTAATCAATAAGATAAACTTACAAGTTATAAAGAGACAGACAAACTATAGTCAAGTCAAATCAAATCACAAGTTCACTTTCATTACATTTTTTTATTTATGATTTTTTTATTTTTTATGCATTTTTATTTTATTTATTTATTTTTATTAATCACTAAACACAATATAAAACATATCATTAAAACATATTTGGATTTTTTTTATTTCACACCTTTTTTTCTATTTTAGTAAAAAAAAATTAAAAGGGAAATGGGCTGAAAGCCCATTAGAAAAGAAAGAGAAAAAAAATAATAAAAATTGAACCGCAAATTAAAAAGGGAGACTTATAGTCTCAGATCCATCAAAACGAAGATGAAAAGAAAAAAAGAAGAGGGGGAGAGGGAGGACTCACGGTGGGTGGACGTGGAGAGCAGCGGCTGGTATGGTAGGGAAGGAATGCCGGCGCCGGTACCGGATCTGGGAGGATCGAGTTCGGCAGCCGGTCTGGGTCCTGGAGAGTAACGGTGAAGACCGAACAGCTCACGCTTCTGGTAACAACGGCTCGCCAAATCTGGGCAGCGTGGTCCCGGTTCAAGCGGCTCGGGGTGGCGGGTCGGTGCAGTACCTGGCTGGTCAACGACGGTGTGCGAGTCACGTGAACTGAGTGGCGCGGTTGGGTTCGGGCTGTGGGGTGCGGCTTCGTGGTGGTGGAGATTCACAAAGGTGGTGGCCGGATCCGCGAGATGGTGGCTAATTCGTGCGGTAGCGTGGAGGGGCGGCTCTGGGTCAGTGACTCGGTGGTGCGGCGGAGGTCCGTGTGGTGGTTGGGGAGGAGGTGACGGTGTTTTTCTCGGTTTATAGGTGGTGTTTATTTATTGATGGTGGCTTGTGGTGGTTGTGGGTGATTTGGTTTCTTGATGGGTTGTGATTGTTGAGAAGTTAAGGATGAGTGAGAGGTGGCAGTAGGATGCGTTAAGGGTGAGGAAGGTGAAGGTGAATGGAGTGGAGGTTGATGGTTAGAGATGAAGGTAGCAAGGTGGTTGTTAAGGGTGAGTTAACTGGGTGGCTTGGTGTTGGTGAAGATGGAGGAGGTGCTCAATGTATCTCTCTGATTAATCTGTCTCTATAATTTTCTCAGTCCGTGATTGCTCTATGATTTTTTGCTTGTATTTTTCTGAACGATCCCCCCTTGACTGAGTTGTGTGTGATTCTTATAAGGAAAATAAAAAAACACGCCAAAACAAAACTCTTCCATTGCTGATGATTGGAATGCAAAAAGATTAAAACAGTCCGAATCTTGAATTTCTGAATGAATGCAAATAAAGAAGCAGAACTTGATGATTGGAAAAGAAAACTGTCTGAAGCTTTTAATCCAATTCAATGCAAGCTGATTGTGGAGGCTAGGGTTGCAGCAGCAGGAAGAAGGAAGTTGGGTTGAGATAGAAATTGGGTCATGAGTTAAAAACGAAATTGGGTTACGGGTTGAGATGAAAAATGGATTATGGGTTGAGAAGAGAATTGGGTCATGGGTTGACCCGTACAAAGCCTTTTTTTTATTTTTATTTCTTTTTTCTTTTTTTTTCTTTTTTTTTAAAGAATGAAATTAAATTAAATAAAATAAAAATGAAAATAAAAGAAAATGGATAAAATTGGGTATCAACAGTTGCCCCCATTTGTTTTACATTTAGAATAAATGAAAAACAAAGGAATTGATTCAATTTTATACATGAAAAGGTAAAAATTTGCGGATTCAGGTATCCGCTAAAACTTAATAGAAAACTTAAAAGCAATGGGTACGGGGACCCGATAACATAAAACAATGGGTGCGGGGATCCAAAAGCTTGCGGAGTCAGGTATCCGTTGAAGCTTAACAAAAAACTTAAAAGCAATGGGTATGAGGACCCGAAAACATAAAACAAAGGGTGCAGGGACCCGAAAAGGTAAAAGCTTACGGAGTCAGGCATCCGCTGAAGCTTAACAAAAACTTAAAAGCAATGGGTATGACAACCCGGAAACATAAAACAATGGGTGCGGGGACCCGAAAAGGTAAAAGCTTGCGAAGTCAGGCATCCGCTGAAGCTTAACAAAAAACTTAAAAGCAATAGGTACAGGGACCCGAAAACATAAAACGATGGGTACAGGGACCCAAAAAAGCTTGCGGAGTCAGGCATCCGCTGAAGCTTAACAAAAAACTTAAAAGCAATGGGTATGAGGACCCGAAAACATAAAACAATGGGTGCGGGGACTCGAAAAGGTAAAAGCTTGCGGAGTCAGGCATCCGCTGAAGCTTAACAAAAAACTTAAAAGCAATGGGTACGAGGACCCGAAAAGATAAAACGATGGGTACAGGGACCCAAAAAAGCTTGTGGAGTCAGGTATCCACTGAAGCTGAATAAAAACAAAAAGGCAATGGGTACGGGGACCCAAAAACAATGGGTACGAGGACCCAAAAGGTAAAAAGCTTGAGGAATCAGGTATCCGCTGAAGCTTAACATAAATAAGGTAAGAAGCTTACGGAGTCGGGTATCCGTTGAAACTTACCAGAAAACTTAAAGGCAATGGGTACGGGGACCCAAAAACAACGGGTACGGGGACCCAAAAAAGTAATGGACATAAGGCTTTGATTTGACTGAAAACAGCAAGTTGGACCTTTGTAGGTCAAGGCTAGCAAAATGAAGTAGTGCACTATGCATGCTTCAGATGTATGAGAGTACAAAAACTTTTTTTTGTTTTTTTTTTGTTTTTTGTTTTTGTGTCTCCACGACCCCTGAGGACATGATTGCAATCATTTTCAAAGATGAACTGGAATAGGATTTAATGGCATCCTTTCATTTGTCTATTCAGCCGATGATTGAAATGTCTAACTGGGATGACTCTTGAGGTATGCTTTAGATGTGACGCAATGGAAAAACCCTTTAGATGGCCATTGAAGTGACCTGGTTGTCTTTTCTTTTTATTAACACTCTTATCAGGAATCATTGTGTTTCCCATACCTTTCAAATCATTAGCAATTCTCAATGCTCTAGTAGCAATGTTCACACATTTCACATTTCAATATATGATTATTAGAAAAATGCATATTGAGTCAAAGAAGAGGCAAAAGTAAAAACATGACGATATTGTATTGAAATGGTAATGGTGAAAAGAAAGTAATATTGCAGTCATCAACATAAAATTTACATAGGGATGATAAGGGCAAAGGTCTTCAGTTCTTCCAGTGAAACACTTTATCGTAATCAGTGTCAATCCTCTGCATACCCGATTTCGAACACCCATTAACCAGCCTATGAAGACTTTGACTGCCCCAATATGGAAACTTAGTTTGCTCTAAAGCAGAGATTTGCTCCTCCCTAACATGGAGACTCAACCGCTCAGGTCTCACTTCCTTTGTCATATCAAGCACTATTGTCCTTTTATTTCGGACCTTAACTTTTGCTTAGGTCGCTCTTTCAAGTTTTCAACCTACCAGGTCGCTCTAACTTTTGCCTAGGTAGCCTTTTCAGGTTTTCCACCAAGCGAGCCATGTTTTTCCTTTTTTTTCTTTTTTTTCTCTTCTTTTTGTTTTTTGACAAGTAGTGCTTTTACGCATAATATTTCTTGACTGCATCTGAATTTACAAGAAGTGGTAGATCTTCACCATCCATTCTTGTGAGAATCAAGGACCCTCTAGAGAAAGCCTTCTTCACGACATAAGGTCCTTCATAATTTGGAGTCTATTTTCCCTGGTGATCTTTTTGAATTGGCAGGATCTTTTTGAGCACTAAGTCTCCTTCTTGAAATTGTCGAGGGCGCACTTGTTTTTGCATAGGCTTTCATAAGCCTGGTTTGATATAACTGGCCATGAAACAATGCAGTTAACCTTTTATCTTCAATAAGATTCAACTGATCTAGTCGAGTTTGGACCCATTCGGCCTCTTCCAGTTTTGTCTCCATCAGTACTTTTAATGAGGGGATCTCTACCTCAATAGGGAGTACAACTTCCATTCCATAAACTAAAGAGAAAGGAGTTGCCCCAGTTGAGGTACGGACAGACGTGCGATAACCATGCAGAGCAAAGGGAAGCATCTCATGCCAATCTTTGTATGTCACAACCATTTTTTGGATGATTTTCTTAATGTTTTTGTTTGCTGCCTTAATAGCCCCATTCATCTTTGGGCGGTATGGCGAGGAGTTATGATGTTGGATCTTGAAATTCTCACACATTTCCTTCATCATTTTGTTATTCAAGTTAGTTGCATTGTCAGTGATGATCTTATTCGGTAGACCATAACGACATATTAACTCTCTTTTGATGAACTTGATCACCACATTCCTGGTCACATTGGTATAAGAAACAGCTTCAACCCATTTGGTGAAGTAGTCTATCGCAACTAGGATAAAGCGATGCCCATTTGAGGCCTTAGGTTCAATAGGTCCTATGACGTCCATACCCCACATGGAGAATGGCCAGGGTGTTGCTAGGACATTCAAGGGGACTGGCGGTGCATTGATCTTATCAGTATATATTTGGCACTTGTGACACTTCCTCACATGATTGAAGCAGTCAGTTTCCATGGTTAACCAATAATAACCAGATCTTAGGATTTTTCTTGCCATTCCATGTCCATTGGAGTGAGTTCCAAAGGAACCTTCATGTACTTCTTCAATAATCTTTTCTGCTTCCATTGCATCAACACATCTTAGAAGCACTATATCATGGTTTCTTTTGTAAAGTATTTCCCCATTCAGAAAATAACCCATTGCAAGCCTCCTCAGGGTCCTCTTGTCATTTTCTGAAGCGCCTGCAGGGTACTCCCTATTCTTGATGAAACATTTGATGTCATGGTACCACGGCTTCCCATCAGGCTCATCTTCAACCACTTGACAATATATAGAACAGTCACGAATTTTCATTTGTATAAGTGGTAGGTCCCTTTCATGACTTACTTGGAACATTGATGATAGTGTGGCCAAAGCATCAGCCAACTGGTTCTCTTCTCGAGGAACATGATGAAAAGTGACTTCATCAAATTGCTTGATCAATTCTTTGATGTAAACATGGTATGGGATCAGTTTGGCATCACGGGTCTCCCATTCTCCTTTTAGTTGATGAATAACCAAGGCAAAGTCCTCATATACTTCTAAGATCTTTGCTTTTGATTCTATTGTTGCTTGAATACCCAAAGCACACGCTTCATATTCTGCTATATTATTAGTACAGTCAAAACACAATCTTGCTGTGATTGGGATGAATGTATCTTCAGGGGAGATCAAAATGGCTCCAATGCCGTGCCCCAGTGCATTAGAGGCTCCATCAAACCACATAGTCCATTTTTCTTTTTCAGAGGATTCCTCATTTTTAAACAGAGCCATTATATCTTCATCAGGGAACTCACATTGCATCGACCCATAATCCTCTATGGGTTGGTTAGCCAGATAATCTGCAAGGGCACTTCCCTTAATTGCCTTTTAGGTGACATAAACAATTTCATACTCCGATAATAGAACTTGCCATCGCGCGATTCTCCCAGTGAGAGCGGGTTTCTTAAAGATATACTTGATAGGATCCATTTTGGACACCAACCAAGTAGTGTAACACAACATGTATTGCCTCAATCGATGGGTAACTCATGCCAAGGCGCAACAAGTTCGCTCTAATAATGAGTACTTTACCTCATAATCGGTGAACTTTTTACTTAAATAATAGATGGTGTGTTCTTTTCCTATCGGACTCATCATGCTGGCCCAGTATGCAACCCATAGACTCATTAAGCACTGTCAAATACATAATGAGAGGTCTCCCTGGCACTAGAGGCACCAAAACTGGGGGTTCTTGTAAATACTGCTTGATTTTTTCAAAGGCTCTTTAACAATCTTCATTCCACTTAACTGGCTGATTCTTGCGTAACAACTTGAAGAACGGCTCGTATGTTGCTGTGAGCTGGAATATGAATCGAGCGATGTAATTCAACCTTCCCAAAAATTCCTGAACTTCCTTTTCAATGTGAGGGATCAGCATGTCCAGTATTGCTCGAACCTTGTTAGAATCAACTTCTATTCCTTTCTAGCTCACTACAAACCCCAATAGTTTGCCTGATCTGACACCAAAAGTGCATTTTGCAGGATTCAGTTTGAGTTTGAACTTCCTCAATCTCTCAAAAAGCTTTTGCAGATTAATTATATGGTCTTCTTCTGTTTTTGACTTCGCAATCATGTCATCCACATAAACTTCTATTTCTTTGTGCATCATGTTATGGAACAATGTCACCATAGCTCTCTGATATGTTGCCCCAGCATTTTTTAAACCAAAAGGCATCACTTTGTAGCAGAAGGTTCCCCATAAAGTGATGAATATAGTCTTCTCCATGTCTTCCGGTACCATCTTGATCTGATTGTATCCCGAGAAACCATCCATAAAGGAAAAAAATGAATGTTGAGTAGTGTTGTCCACCAAAACATCAATGTGAGGTAACGGGAAGTCGTCTTTAGGGCTGGCCCTATTTAAGTCTCGATAGTCCACACACATTCGGACTTTTCCGTCTTTCTTTGGGACAGGAACAATGTTGGCAACCCATTGTGGGTATTTTGAAACTGTAAGAAATCCAGCATCAAACTGTCTTTTTACTTCATCTCTGATTTTTAGGGACATCTCAGCTTTCATTCATCTCAACTTTTGCTTAACCGGAGGGTACCCAGGTTTTAGTGGCAATTTGTGCTCAGCTATGTCAGTGTCTAGCCCAGGCATATCTTGGTATGACCATGCAAAGACATCACTATAATCAAACAAGAGTTTAATCAACATGTTACGCTCATCTTCTTTCATCGAGGTACCAATTTTGATTTCTTTCTTATCATTTTCAGTTCCCAAATTAATTACTTCAATTGGTTCCTTATGAGGTTGGATTTCTTTAGCTTCTTGTTCAAGTAATCTCATTAACTCAGGTGAAGTTTCCCAATCATCCTTATTATCCTCATCAGCATGATTAACAGGGTGTTCAAAATTATATGATAAGATATTGACACTGTCACTTTCAAGAGAGTCATTTTCAGATCTGCAATAAGTGATGTTGACACAAGAAAAATGAAATGAATAGAAGGTCATGATAATGGTGGGATGAAAGCTAATGGAATGAAAAATGAGAGAACTCAAAAATGCATTTTATTAATAACAATTATTAGAAAGGAAACATGTGAACCCATTTACAAATGGAAATCCTAAAGCCTTGGGCAGAGCTAAAGGAAAAGCACTACAGAATTACTTTGAAAGAGACTCTAAGGTTATGGGAAGCTCGGAGATCTCCCAATTGTCGAGTCTTGTATCTGAAGAACATGCATACACCAGGTCCGTATGACTAACAAAATCATCATCTTCAACTACAGTCACTTGGTCTACGAACACAACTCCCGCGCTCCGAAAGCTTTGTCGTATATCACAGATGGGGACTCCCTCTACTTTAGGTTCTCAATTTTCTAAGCGAGCCAGCCTTTTCTCTTTTTTCTCTTCCATGATCCTCCTCTTATCAACCTTGGTGGGTTTGTACCCCAGCCCAAATCTACCTTTGTTTTCCAAGGGTTGAAAAAGTCCTGTGGCACCTTGTCGTTTCTTGCCCAGCCCTTCTCCATGCTGATAACCCCTTTCTAGCATAACTTTAACCATCATTACAGATGCAACAGAGGGCTGCGGTTTAGGAATTGGAGCTCCTTCTTTTATATAAATGGTATTGACAACCTCGAGTGCTTGAAAGGCAGTCTCCAAAGCCTCTTCTGTAGCTTCAATATAAGGGGTGTCTAGTGGCTTGCTCACCAGTAGGTCATCTTCACCAAAGACAGTAATCATCTTGTTATCAACTATGAATTTGACTTTTTGGTGCAAGGTGGAAGGCACAGCTCTAGCAGAATGAATCCATGGTCATCCTAAGAGACAACTGTATGATGGTGCAATGTCCATTACTTGGAAGAGTATGTTGAAAGTGCAGGGACCAATTTGAACTGGTATTTCAATCTCCTCTATGATCTCTCTCCTTGTGCCATCAAATGCCCTTACTATCATCGCACTTGATTTCATGTGTGACCCATCAAAGGGCAATTTGAAGAGTGTCGACTTTGGCATCATATTCAAGGAAGAGTCATTGTCCATCAGTACTCTAGCCATGATATGGTCTTGACATTTTACTGAGATATGAAGTGCTTTATTATGTCCCATTCCCTCATTGGGTATTTCATCATCGGTGAAAGTGATGTAATTATCTACTGTGATGTTGCTGATAACGCCATTCAACTTGTCAACCGTGATGTCATGAGAAACATGAGCTTGATTAAGCACTTTCATTAGCACCTTCCTGTGTGGCTCAGAGTTCATTAATAAAGATAAGAGTGATATTCTTGCAGGGGTACGGTTCAGTTGATCCACCACCTTGTATTCACTTTGCTTTATGAATTTTAAGAACTCACAAGCTTCTTCCTCAATCACTTCTTTCTTATAGACCTCTTACTGTGCTGCTTTTGGTTCTTCCTTTTCTTTTAAGGCTTTTTCAATAGAAGTTTCCCCCATCTTGCCTTTCCCTTTCCGAATTCTTTCCACTTCCTCCACTTGGTCTTTACGCAGATCCTCAGGTGTATAAATACGACCACTCCGAGTCATTCCACCGATCCCGGATATGCTAGAGATAGCCAATGGGATTTTCATTTGATTGTCCTGGAGATCATTTACAATGACTTGCACATCATATTTCCAAGGCACAACTCTGGTATCCTTATAGGGAAAATGTGTCAGCACTTGGATGGTGATAGGATTCCGACCAAGAGAGACTTGCGGAGACACCTCTTTACTATAATGAATCGTCAATGGCCTTGGTATACCTGGAGCTTGCCCTATGATTGGTTGCGTTGCATAGGTATTGGCAGCCTCTTGAACTGGTGGAGGTGTAACCTCTTTGACCATATAGACATCACCATTATTGTACTGATTGCTTATTTGTATTTGGTGACTGTCCATTAAACTTTGAAGGATCTGTTTGAATTTATCACATTCCTCAATAGAATGCCCGACTTCCCCGTGGATCTTGCACACAGTTTCCTCTTCATGGACCCTATTGATCTCCACTTGGTTTTGTATTAGCCCAAATTTGCAAAGCTCTTGAAAAATTACTCTTATGAGAGTTTTCACATTAACTACCCGACTTATGAGGTATCGTCCAGAAGACTTCTCTATAGCATTAACTACAGGACCCCCATGATCAGGCAAGGGATTGCGGCCTACATTAGGAGTTTTTTCTTTAAAGTTTAACCATTTGGCATTAATCAAGTCTTGCACTTTGAACTTCAAGGCTCTGCAATTTTCTGTTGAGTGACCTACAACACCAGCATGGTACTCACATTTAGCATTCTGGTCAAATCCTCTTGGATAGGGGGGTTCCACTGGCTTCATTGGGCAAGGAACCAATAAGGATTTTCGGAAGAGTTGTGGTAGCAGTTCAGTATAAGTCATGGGAATTAGGTCAAATTAGAAGGGTTTCTTCTCTTGGTTAGCTGGCGGCCTTCTTTGGTTGGTATTTGGGTTTTGGGCCCACGGTTGGGTTGGTTGATATGGCATGGTAGGGAGTGTTTGGTTTGGGATAGGAGATGGTACACGATAAGGGATCATTGGATGATAAGGTTGAGGGTATGGAGCTTGAGAGGCATTAGCAATGTATGGATAGTAAGGCATGTAGGGAGGTTGGAAGGATGATTGAGGGTTAACAGGCATTTGACTATGTCTTCCTTGGGCAAAACTCCTCTGATCGAAAGTCACAACATGAGCTTCCCCTTCTTTTTTATTCCCTTTTGGGGGCCTTTTGGCACTAAATGTCCCCATTGAACTTTCTGTAATTTTTTCACTTCTCATTCCTCCTTCAACTCTTTCCTCGATGATAACCATGTCTGAGAAATTCGATGACACACTTCCTATCATCTTGTCATAGAAGGGTGACTGGAGAGTGTCAATGAATGTGGCCACCATTTCTCTTTCTGTCAATGGGGGTTCAACCTGAGCAGCTATCTCTCTCCACCGCTGAGCATATTCTTTAAAGGTTTCAGCTCCTTTCTTAGCCATATTCTGCAATTGTAGCCTATCTGGTGCCATATCAATGTTGTACTTATATTGCTTCAAGAAAGCATCAGCCAAGTCCTTGAAACATCGTATATGGGCACGTTCCAAGTGTGTATACCAATTAGAAGCTGCCCCAGCTAAGCTATCCTAGAAGAAATGAATCAATAGCTTGTCATCATGAGCGTGTGATGCCATCTTACGGATGTACATGGTCAGATGGTTCTTTGGGCAAGTGGTTCCCTTATATTTTTCAAAATCTGGGACCTTAAACTTTGGAGAAATCACCACATTCAGGACAAGACAGGGCTCTGCGGTATCCAGAAGACCATAACTACTTGCTCCTTCTATGGCTCGCAGTCTTTCTTCAAGAACTTCTAGTTTTTCCCTGGATTGAATGCCTTCAGTTGAAGGGTTCAGCAGAGAAGTTCCAGCGACCTTATGGGGAAAAAACTGTGGCATGTAGAAAGGAGGTTGGGCTTGAGTCGAGCCTTGTGGCCCTGAAGTAGGTATTACTAATGATGAGCCGCTCTCAAGAGGGTTGGTAATTTGGGACGGCATAAAACCAGGGAAAATGCCGTAAGGTGGAATAGAAACAGGGTACTGAGGAATCTCACTGGTATTTGGTTGAGATCCTTGGGGAGGGTTTGAAGTCATTGGGACTGTCGGTGCACCCTCAGGAATATTGGTGGATAATGGTGGCACATAACCAGGTGGAAGGCCATATGGTGGGAATGAAGATGCCTGTGTTTCAGGATTATTTGAGTAGATGGTGAGTGGCATCATGGCCCCTTGAGAGGTGACGCTAGGATATTGCCATGGAACTGGCGTAAAGCCGGGCGGGTGAGTAGGCGTGACAGAAGGATCATCATTTGCCTTTGAAGGAGTCCCCTCTGTGTTCCTCATTTTTTTCCAGAATTTCCAAGATCTTGGTCATTTGTTCCTTTAGCTAGCTTACTTCACTTCTCAATTCTTCTTGTGACTGACCCAATTCATCCATGACTCTTGATTGAGAGCGAGTCCTATATGGGTGTCGTAGAGACAATTTTCCTTTCTGTATTCATTATTATTATTTTATTAGAAAATATGAAAAAGGAAAATAAAAAGTAAACAAAAATAAAACTATGTATGTAGAGACATGATCCAAAGCAATAAGCGATATCGATAAACCTCATTCATTCAAAGTGAAAAGCTCTATGGTTATAGAGAGTTTTACACATGTTGATCCTTGTTACTCTTCAAGTCAGATGGAGGAATTAGCTTTACAAAATAAGACTCTAAATTACATCAGCATTCCTAGAACAAGAAACTAATTTCAGCGATCCTTTTCAATGAAATTTTCCTAGGAAGTCAAGGTCCTTCTTAACCCGAGTCAGAATATCTTGGTTTTCTCCTGGTGCTAGCTTGGCTTCCACTTTGATGATTTCTCTTGCCCTCTTTCTTGAATAGTTGGAGATTTCCCTCATATTATCAATAACCATTTCGGCTTTCTGCTCCATTTCTTGGCTTGCATTAAGATAGAAATTCTTTTCATTAGTCAAGAAAAGAACATCATCCTTCAACTGATTCTTCTTACTTTCCAAGAAAGTAGACCATTCATTATGTTTTTCCAAATGTTGATTCAAGATTTTAACTTCATTCTTGAATTCTTGAAGTTGACCATCTTTCCCCTGAATGATTGTTTCGAGGGCTTGACATGTTTTTCTTAACCTCTCTATTTCAATATCTTTAGAGGCCATTTGTTCTTGACTTTGGATTTTTCTTCTTGCAGTGCTAAGTTGATCTTTCAAGGACCTTCTCTCAGTGGTCCACTGCCGATAAATGATTTTATACCGCCCCTCTGCTTCAGCATAGTAGTCATTGGGTTCATTAAATTGGTGCATTGGTAACTCTAGACCCTGTACCTTGGGAGCAATAAACCCCTTCTTCCTACTAGCCTGCCAAATTAGGTATTCCAGTGTCGTTTCAGACGATGGGAGACCAGGCTTCACACTTCTTGTGTGCTTCCAATCTTCAATGACTTCTTTTATTTTATGAATGGTTCCTTCACCGCCATACGAGAATTCAAATTTGGACAGCCCATGAGTCATCGGAATGAATTGCAGATATGCTATTTGTCTTCGGACCATGGCTGGAGCATAGCCCACCACTCCCCATGGGCCAATAAGTGGAACCCAAGGTTTGCTTCCACATCTATATATGGTATAAGTGAGAGGAAACCATTTGGCCCTCCAGACCACTTCTTTTATTTCCATGAAAAAACTGATCCATTGCATCATCATCGGAGTTCGGGGAGGCCAATGGTCACGACCATATAGAGAGAGCGGGTGCTTAGGTATGATATAGTGTTTTAGATCAATTTCTGGATGGTTAAAGCACTTCAAGGTTGGCATATGACCAAGCATCCATACTGCAAGTAATGGTGCACATCCCCAAAATCTTCTTTTCTGATGGACTCGGCAATAATTCAGGCATCGAATTGTCTCAGCTAAAATTGGTGGGGCTGGGTGTACCCCATGCTCGATCTGCTCGAACAAATTGATCACATGTCCATCTATTTGATTTTTCCATCTAGAGAAAATTACTAACCCATAAATAGCGAGGGCTAGTGCTACCAAACCAAAACTTTGATTAACTTAAGCTTCAACCATCCTAAGCAAGAACTCCGAATCTAGACTTCGTCCTTCATCCATCATGCACTTGTCCAATTCATTGGCATGAATCCCTATCAATTTGGACAGCATCCTTCTTGGCGTCTTCTTAGGGTCATGTGAGTACACTTTGTCCTTTGGCATGTCGTCTCTATTAAGAAGCCTAGCATACTCCTCAATCGTTGGCACCAAGTCAAATTGTCGGAAAGTATAACACCGATATGAGGGGTCCCAAAAATTGAGCATAGCTTTCAACATTTGGAGGTCAGGGGTGATGAACATGAGAGCTGCAATATCTCCATACTTGTCATTGAACTCTTCTTGTCTTCTCATACTACACCATACATTACGGAGCCTCTTTAGGTCATTTTGCTCAAAGTCATGGCTCCCCTTTAAGAGAGGTAAAGGAACATCCTCGCGATGCAAACTATTTCCTTCCTTGGCTTGAATTCTTGCAGACTCTTCACCGAGAGCCTTGATACTCTCTGCCACCTCAGACATTAGAGTCATCTTTCCCTTATTCATGCTCGAGGTTTATCGATATCTTCACAGGATTGGACCACATATGCAAATGCAAGATAAAAGAAAATAACAAAAAGTTAGCAACTACAAAATAAAAGACAAACAAAAATTCCTCATGTGTTAGAGGAAAATGGGTACCTAATCTTGGTACCCGTCCAGCAAGATGGGTTCTATGAACGATGGTAGCTCTAAGGTCATATCTACAAGTGATAGCTTTAGTTCTAGACCCCTATCGGATAAAAGGTCCCCAAATTGTCCCTTGCTGTCACCAACACTTTGGCTAGCAAGAGTCCTCTATCCTCACCCATGATAGGTTACAAGCAGAAAGAGTTCAATTTGAGCGAGGCGTTTTCATGTGCCTAACCAGAGACCAACGGTCCCACAAAGCAACACTACTTCACCCTCTATCTAAGCCTACAAGGTACTGAGCTCGGGTATAGAGCTTGTGTGTGCAAGTGTACATGAGAGAATTTATTTACAAAGCAGAAATACATATAATGCAAACAAAATGTACAATAATATGAAACAAATAACAAATAAACAAACAAAAACGGACCAACATAATTAAAGAGCAAATCACATGAGATTAAAATAAGGTTTAACCTTCTAACTGTCCCCAGCAGAGTCGCCAGCTGTCGCAACCGTCCCAAAGGGCGTTGCGAAAATAAAAAGAATAAGGAGGAAAGGACCTCGGGGTGTTGGGAGTCGCCACCAATCGCTTTATCCATTAAATGAAATGGTGCAATTGGACACCTAAAAGATGGTCTACGTTTCAGAGTTTGAGGTTCGGGGGTTGATTACGGGTAGGAAAGGTGTTAGCACCCTACACCGTCCGTTCTAAGAACGGTTACCTATTTAATCTAATGTTATTTACAAATTAATTAAATTAGTCCTTTATTAAAAAGAAAAAAATTTTGTTTTTACTTTAACATGTCCCATTTTGTCAAGCATAATATCAAGAATGATAAATGATTAAGACAAGTAATGGGTGGCTAAATTGCCATTATTTTGGGACAAATTCTAAGTTTACAACATATTATATAAAAGTGGTGAATCAAAATTTTATTTTTTTGAAGAGAAGTAATTTTGAAAATAAGTGGACAAATAAAACATTATTTCAATGAATAAATTTTAATTCAAAGAAATTTATTTAAAGTAAAAGATTTTTTTTAAAAAAATGGCCAAATAAAATCTCATTTATTATCAAGAAAAAAATATTTTTAGGCATAAAGAGATTTTTGTAGTAATTTCCAAAAAAAGTCTACATAAAAAATAAAATTTTTAATTCACCACAATCATGATGTTGAAACTATATGAAATTGTTCACTTTAATTTTTTAAAAAATTATATTTTATTTAAATAAAATATTTTAATCTAATGTGAGAATTAGACCTCGCCAGCGCTCCGATCCTCTCCCAATTTTTTTCATCATCGGCCAGTTTTAATCAATAAGATAAACTTACAAGTTATAAAGAGACAAACAAACTATAGTCAAATCAAATCAAATCACAAGTTCACTTTCATTACATTTTTTTATTTATGATTTTTTTTATTTTTTATGCATTTTTATTTTATTTTTTTATTTTTATTAATCACTAAACACAATATAAAAATATCATTAAGTAAAATAAATATGATCAAACAAGTACTAAATCCTAAAATTCAAAACATATTTGGATTTTTTTATTTCACACTTTTTTTTTCTATTTTAGTAAAAAAAAATTAAAGGGAAATGGGTCAGTAAGCCCATCGAAAAAAGAAAGAGAAAAAAAGAAAAAAAATAATAAAAATTGAACCGCAAATTAAAAAGGGAGACTTATAGTCTCAGATCCATCAAAACGAAGATGAAAAGAAAAAAAAAAGGGGAGAGGGAGGACTCACGGTGGGTGGACGCAGAGAGCAGCAGCTGGTATGGTAAGGAAGGAATGCCGGCGCCGGTACCGGATCTGGGAGGATCGAGTTCGACAGCCGGTCTGGGTCCTGGAGAGCAACGGTGAAGACCGAACAGCTCACGCTTCTGGTAGCAGCGGCTCACCAGATCTGGGCAGCGTGGTCCCGGTTCAAGCGGCTCGGGGTGGCGGGTCGGTGCGCCTGGCTGGTCAACGGCGATGTGCGAGTCACGCGAACTGAGTGGCGCGGTTGGGTTCGGGCTGTGGGGTGCGGCTTCGTGGTAGTGGAGATTCACAAAGGTGGTGGCCAGATCCGTGAGATGGTGGCTGATTCGTGCGGTAGCGTGGAGCGGCGGCTCTGGGTCAGTGACTCGGTGGTGCAGCGGAGGTCCGTGTGGTGGTTGAGGAGGAGGTAATGGTGTTTTTCTGTTTGTGGGTGGTGTTTATTTATTGATGGTGGCTTGTGGTGGTTGTGGGTGGTTTGGATTCTTGATGGGTTGTGATTGTTGAGAAGTTGAAGATGAATGAGAGGTGGCAGGCAGGATGCGTTAAGGGTGAGGAAGGTGAAGGTGAATGGAGTGGAGGTTGATGGTTAGAGATGAAGGTAGCAAGGTGGTTGTTAAGGGTGAGTTAACTGGGTGGCTTGGTGTTGGTGAAGATGGAGGAGGTGCTCAATGTATCTCTCTGATTAATCTGTCTCTGTAATTTTCTCAGTCCGTGATTGCTCTAAGATTTTTTGCTTGTATTTTTCTGAACGATCCCCCTTTGACTGATTTGTGCGTGATTCTTATAAGGAAAATAAAAAAACACGCCAAAACAAAACTCTTCCATTGCTGATGATTGGAATGCAAATTGATTAAAACTGTCCGAACCTTGAATTTCTGAATGAATGCAAATAAAGAAGCAGAACTTAATGATTGGAAAAGAAAACTGTCTGAAGCTTTTAATCCAATTCAATGCAAGCTGATTGTGGAGGCTAGGGTTGCAGCAGCAGGAAGAAGGAAGTTGGGTTGAGATGGAAATTGGGTCATGGGTTAAAAACGAAAATTGGGTTACGAGTTGAAATGAAAAATGGGTTATGGGTTGAGAAGAGAATTGGGTCATGGGTTGACCCATACAAAGCCTTTTTTTTCTTTTTTTCTTTTTTTTCTTTTTTTTAAAAGAAAGAAATTAAATTAAATAAAATAAAAATGAAAATAAAAGAAAATGGATAAAATTAGGTATCAACAATAGGTTAGATTTTAGGTGCATCCATACTCTACACTAATTTAGGTATAGTGTAAAATCCTCCTCGAATATCACTACAAAAAAAATGTGTAAAGTATGGTAGTTTTAATATGACAGTTCTAAAAAACTGTCGTAATATGTAGTATAATACGTCAGTTACGCACCTATCATTTTTTACAAGTAAAAAATGGCAGTTAAATGTATAAAATGAAAGTTTCAACTGCCATTATTTTTATTTCAAATTTTAATTAAAATATTTTAAAAACTCTAAATTTTCACTTCCCTTTGTAACAAAAAATTCTCTCACACTCCCTCAGCCTCTCTCTCTCCCGCGCTTTCTCTCTCCCTCTTGCTGCAACGCAGTTATCTCACTGCACTCTCATTGCCTCCTTCTTGACCAAAACCCCCTATGTTATCGCTGTTGCAGGTCTAAATCTGTGACACACTGCGCGTTTATATGGCTTTGCATCTTCTAAATCTATGAACTTTGGCCATGTGTCCCATTTCCAGCAAGACTCGTCGGGATTCGTCCTGGTGACTTTTTTTCTAGGTGAGATTCCACCCATACGGCAAAGATGAGACAAAAACACTCCCGGACATAGCCACAACTCGGAGCGAATACATCAATGAGCGGAATGTAGCGTTAAGAATCATCTCCCTTTCACAAATTAAATACTAGTTACCCACAAAAGCCCCAAATTGATTCAAAATTTTTAGGAATTAAGTCTGAGTCTCTGAGAGTAAGAAACCCACCTATTCCTCTTGTTCGAAATTTGCAGATATAGTGGGTGTGAGTGGTGAGGTGATTGACACCATTGTTGTTGACTTGTTGTATTGTGAGATGGTCTCCATTGTTCAAGTTTTAGTGATTTGATTTAGGTTCTTTTCTTATAGATGGACTTTATGGTTGAGTGGTAGTCTTCCTTTTTCCTTTTATCTTCCTTATTTTCTTGGCTCTGCTATTGAAGAACACTGCTGAAACTGAGACACTGAAACTCAATTTTTATTTATTTAGTGATAAATTCTAAATTGATAATGACTTAACGAGTGCTGGTAACTTTTCTGGTGGTGGAAGTTCTAGTTCTGGTTCTAATTCTAGCATTAGTAGTAAGTTATCTTTTGTTGCAACTAGTGAAGATGATCATTCCCCTCTTTGGGCATATGTAAGTATCCTAGAGCAAGGAATAGATGGAGGCTGCTAGACTAAGGGATATTGTGGCGTTAAGACGACAGATTGATAACCTACCATACCAATCAGAACTCATCCAGTATGTTTGTTTCTTTCACCTTTCATTTCATGATTTCCATTTTCCTTATACTCTTTAAAACTATTAGTTGAATGAAGTTGAATATGTCTATTACCTGGTTCTAATTATGTGCAACCAAAAATCGTCCATTTTTTTTCCATATTGCATTTGCTCATGTTTTCCAGTACTCTTTAAAACTCTATGTTGAATGGAGTTGAATATGTACTTTACTTGGTTCCAATTATGTGGAATTATAACTCACTTTCAACTTAAGGTAGGGAAAATAAGAATTCAATGAACGACTCTATAGAATTATATTTTATATTAAAAGTAAAATATATTCTTAATTTCCACAATATTGTTGTTTCCTAAACAACTTGGGAAGGTTTGGTTACAGGATAGAAAGAAGAAACTTGTAATGCTTTAAATTGGATAAGAAATTTGATAGAGAGAAACCATATCTCTGATTAATCTTCTATGTCATTCTTATTGGATAGGAAGTTTTCTTATCAATTACTTAATATAAGCCCTACTAGTCTCTAAAATATATTTATTCATGTGGGAGTTATCTCCCTGCTACAAATGTATCCTCATGCGATGAAATAGAATGTGTAATATAAAAGAAATTTTAAAATAATTAACTATAGAGATGGTGCACGGGAGAGAGTAAAGCAATGCCATGCATGTCTGATAGGGTTAGCTCAATAAGGTGGAACCCAGTTGTCTTAAATGTATTATTTACTGGATATTTCTTCATTCCTATCTGTGTAGGTATGAACGCTAGCTCTCAAAACTGTACGCTCAAATCTAGGTTCATAGTTTTTTTTTTTTTATGAGAAATAGAGTTTATTATGAGAGAGAGAAAAGAGAAGTAGTACCGCTAAGGGGGAGGATAATTTATTTGGTTCCAATCATATTTATGATGGTTCTACTTGTAGAATGTCCTTGGTATTTGCCAATATACAAGGAAAATATTGACAAACTCGTAAATACTACGCTACCTACAATGCTGTATTGGAAATAAAAGAATTGATGCTAAAAGAAACATCTTTATTGAATTTGATCATTTCACAAGTATTCATTGGAGAATTTAGAGCATGCTGTAAATTTTTCTTTAGCATTTGCTTTGGTGAAACTTTTTTTTTTCTTCATGTTAAATATATAACCTTTGTGCCTTTTTAATTATTTTTCTGCTTGTATATTTGCTCCTGCTGATCACATGTTATGCCCTTGCTTTTAATTTATCTTTTTTTTCTTCATATTTTATTCTCTTTGGTAATTAATTTTCAACAAGTTGGTATTTTATGTTACCTACATATTCCTGTTAGACCTTTTGCATTTTGTCTTAGTGCACCTTCCTTCCTATTTCTTCTGATTGAAACCTTTTGATGGTGAAACTAGAGTATAAACTCAGAGCTGCACTAAGAAGCATAATCATTTGCCATGAAGAATATGTATGTTGTGCATCTTCTTTTTTATACTGTCCCCATTGGATTCTATATGTATTATAGATTATTGGAACAATAACTAGTATTTTTTTATTTAAAAAAATGGTATTGAATTTCTCATTTCATTTGAGATATATATGAATACTTGAACTTACTTTTGTCTAAGCTATCTGATTATGCATTATAAATTTTGATGCTACTTGTTGTGAAAATCGACTAGTGTACTGAATCGCAAAAGTAATAAAAAGTGAGTAAGAGTATCATCCCACGATGATTAAGTTATTAATTACTAAATTTACTGAAAGTAATACTATTTAAGCTACAAAGAAAAAAGTTATTTCAAATTTAATTTAAAAGAAATATAAATAAGTAAAACAACAAATCAAATGAGTGAAAAATAATGGTATTAAAGCGTTAGGTGGTACGCGTAAAATACACTAAGAGTAAGTGCACTCTATCGCCAAGTAATATAGGACTTGAGTCCCAGTTATCGATCCCACGAAGAATAAGTGGTAATTACTAGATTTGCAAAGCCTTTTGTTATCCAAACACTCAAAAGTTAAGAAGAAATTCAAATTAAAAGTATAAAACAAATAAAGAAAAAATAATGAACAATCAAACAGAGAATGGATAATCAATAAGAGAGAGACTGGGGCGCAAGGTTCACTTGAATCCAATTATTCTGATTTTTTTCAATTATGATGTAAGGTAATTCTTTTGCCAATATTCTCTTACCTGCTATTGAATCCCAATGGTCATGGATAAAATAATATTCTATTCCTAAATTAAATCACCTATTTGGTCATTTAGTTGAATTAATTATGAATGCATTAAGTTTCAATTCAATAGATGAACTAACATACCTGTCAATTTCATTGGTAGGAAAAATTGATGTTTGGTCATTCACCAATTTAATCCTAGGCTTACCATATAGATCCACTCAATGAATATGGATGGTTACCGGTCAAACAATGAATTAACACATGCCAAATGTGATCAAGTTATGACAAGAATGCAAGCAATATGATAAATCCTAAAGAAATTACCTTAATCAAATTAGAAATCAAACCCAAATAATTAGCAAAACAAGATCTCTCATAGCCCTAGCTATGAGTTTAGCTACTTATACTAAATACAAACAAACCTATATCAAGATACAAACCCATGGAAAGAAAACCTAAAGAAAATAGAAACTAGAAAGAAAGAGAAATCAAAAACTCCTTTAATGGAGATTTTGATCTTCAAGCCTTCAAGAATCGAATCCTCATTTGAAACCGTCTTCCAAGATCTGCTACTACAAAATAACTCTCTTAGGGTTAGGGATTTTCTGTGTAATGTGCTCTGTGTCTTTCTGTCTCTTTCTGTCTTGAATTTGGCATAACTTTTCCCAAATATTAACAATCACGTGGTCTGTTACGCAACCAACGCTTAGGCACTCAGTTCTGGGCGCTTGGGCGCTCAGCCACTTAAGTCCAGATGCGCGCTGCTACCTCCTGCGTGCTCAGGCACTCCTCACCCAGCGCTCAGGCACTGGATCACTAGATCAATGCTGCTGCATATGCTTTGAGCTCTCAGGCGCTCCAACACCAACGCTCTAGCGCTAGACACTATTGCAAAATTCTTCTTTTTCTTGCTCCCTTGAACGTCCAGTCTTCTCCAAGTGTAATTACCTAACAAAAATACACAAAATACTTAATAAAAACACAATTAAACATACTAAAAATATAACAAAATTTACGAACAAGATTCAATAAAAAGAATATGAAAAATCAATGAATTGAACTGTAAAAATATGACATGTTGACGGTTCATCATTAAGGTTCAAACTTCACTTGAACTCTTTAAATGCACATTCAAATATTGGTTTAACTATGTTCTATTTCAATGATTTATGGTCAATTTTCAAAATTAATTAATATTTAATCCCTTGGTATATGAATCATCTTACATTATTTAAAATTAACTAATCCCTTAGTCTAATCCCAAATAGAAAGACATTATCAAGAACAAGAGAATTAAAAAAAAGATCACATAACTCACAACGTCTATTCTTAGCGATTGTAGAAATTATGGTATTTATCATAAGTTCTAAGTTTATCTAAATTTTTTCAAATCATACATTAACCCGAAAGATTATTCCCAAATTGATCAAGTTTAGAAAAGTATTAAGAATAGAGATAAACACATAAATCATGAAATAAAAACATAAATTAAACTCACAAAGAAGTTAATAGAGATAAATACGTAAATCATGAAATAGAAACATAAATTAAACCCATAAAAATTAATTAATATTTAATCCCTTGGTATATTAATCATCTTACATTATTTAGAATTAACTAATCTCTTAGTCTAATCCCAAATAGAAAGGCATTATCAAGAACGAGAGAGTTAAAAGAAAGATCACATAATTCACAACGTCTATTTTTAGTGATTATAGAAATTATGGTGTTTATCATAAATTCTAAGTTTATTTAAATTTTTTCAAATTATACATTAACCCAAAAGATCATTCACAAATTGATCAAGTTTAGAAAAGCATTAAGAATAGCGATAAACACCTAAATCATGAAATAGAAACATAAATCAAACCCATAAAAGAAGTTACATCATCAAAGTTCAAGATCCATCATCCCCCTAACAAAGGAAAATTAGTTATACATGGAAAAAGAAAAACACAAAAGGAAAAATATGACAAACTCAATTGTAAAAAGGTGGAAAGATTAAAGAAAATCCTTAATCTTCAAGCCTAATTACGCCCATACCACATTAGGATTTGTGCCTCTTGATGGTTGCTACGTTCTGTCCAAGTGTGTAAGAGTGTGTAAAAAGAGAACTATTTTGCTAAACTAGATTTTCTTCTTTTGTAGAAAAGCTAATAGCTTTTCGTATCTGACTTGCACGATTTTTATCAACAGAGAAGTTGTAGGATTTTCTGTTAGCTTTTCAATGCCGCAAACGATGCATCGATCTGATCTCTGTATCCCAAGATATGACTCAATTAATGAAAAATGGTCAGGATAGTGTGGAAATCCAAATTTTGCTCCAAATCAAATCTCTTTGAGAATCATTATCCAATCTTCAATTTAATCATTGTTTAAGATTTTGTATCCAATTAAAACTCTAATTAACATCTAAGAATAGGATAAGAATTCTTCAAATATTTATCTTCAGGAATTTCTTATTTTTACACAAAATATGATGATTTATCCTAAAAACTTGTTTCTTTGATTTCTTGCTTCTTTAAGCGTCTAGTCTTTTTCCATATGTATTTACCTATCAAAAACACATAATAAAAATACAATTAAAATAATAAAAATATAATAAAATTTAAGAACAAAACTAAATCAAAAAGATTAAAAAATGATGAAAACCTAAGATTTTGAACCGTAAAAATATGAATTTTTGTAGGTTCATCACTCCCCCAAACTTAAGATTTTGCTTGTCCTCAAGCAAAAAGAAAAATAAAAATAAAATAAAAAGACTAGACAAATAAAAACTCAAAACGCACAAACTTAAACATAGCAATACTGGATAGTTAATATCATACATATCCTCAGAAACTGCTTCACGATCTAATTTCAAAGTGTCACACATGAACAATTCAATTATCACATCGTCTCTCATATACAACTCTCATGCATAAATGACTTCTCAAAAACATGAATGAAAGACTCAATCTCCTCATAAAGTACAAGCATAGATAGGTTTATAAAACTATAAATGCATATCAAACTCACATTCATAGGGTTGTTATTCATCTCTCTCTCCACCAATGTAAACAACACATAACCAAGGATCAAAAAGGGACTTTACAAAGCTTGTAATATAAGGCCAATGGTATGAGTTAAGAAAGAAATAGTAAGATAATGAAAACAAAAGTTGAGATACAACATCATACAAATTTCACAATTCAAACCTCAAAATATTGAACAAGTGCAAAACAAAGCATAAGAATCAACATAACATTCACTTTTTTTTCTTCTTTTTTCTTTCTTTTTTTTTTCAACAACCTTCACCCCCAAACTTATTTTTTTGCAATACTTTAGGTGAACTTTCTCTTCTTTTTTTCTTTTTTCTTTTTTTTTTGAATTTTTCAGCTCCACAAAATTTTATGCACAAAAATAATAAAGACTTGAATAATAAAATAAAACAAGATATGCACTCAATAAAAGTTATGTAAGAGAGAAAAAAAATTCATGTGGGTATGGGAAAGGAAAATGTGGGTAAAAGAAAAGAAATAAAGGCCAAACAATAGCAAAGCTGCAAAAGGGACCTAAGGATATGCTGTTGGTGTATGCCCTAGAGGCCAATATATTTTGACAATACTTATATATATTGTATTATGCTATTCTTTAATATATGAAGTATTTCTTTTATTGTGTTATTTATGATAAACATAATAAAGTCCTTAGAATAGTAAGTTTGATGTCATAGGACATCAAATGGTTGACTTGATTGTGATATCCTATTGGATAAAATTAGAACACTAATTTTAAATGTCCCTAGTCAAGTATTACTGTTAATTAGGACAACAATATTACATTGAGACTAGTATGTGCGTAGACTGATGACCATATCTCACGGGTCATAGATATGAGATATCAAGTCTTCACATGGATACATATTAGAGTAATGATGTATTGGACTGACCTGTCATGAGAACGCTACACCGATCGTTACGTGAGTGTCATAAATGATTCTCATAGTGACAATGGTGTCTATGGTCCTTTGACCTGAAATCACTACGATTCTTACATGAAGATTTGTGTGTTTTAATGTCATCAAACGTCATCTGTAACAAGGTGATTATAAAGTTATTATTAGATATGCTGCAAATCATGCAGAGGGATGTGATTGACCTAGATGGAATTTATCACTCCTACATAACAGGAGCGATATCTTTGGGCCCCCTAATTGAGTGAGACTGCGAAATGCATGGTCATGCTCAAATGAGTCAATATGAGATATTGATCTTATTTGTTATTACAAAGTCTACTCGAGTATTAGGAAACGAAAGATTGAACTATACAAAGGTGACGCATTCAATGCCTTGTGTTTAATCTAGATATCTTGACAAATGGACTAAACGAAATGGAAACATTAGTCACAGAAAGGTTATGTCAAATCATTGACATTCTCATTACTTGGGTAGCAGCGATGTGTTATTAGATACCACTCACTACTTGTAATATTAAATTGAGATTTTAATATTACTGCTAATATTATGAGAACCTACAAGGTCACAAACATAGAGCAGACTAAATTGAAGCAATATATCTAAGTTGGACTCGGATTCAAATATGGGTTGGACTCATAACAGATGAGTCTAGGGTTACACCGCTTACCCTGCTACTGCTCACACTCACTTAAGGCAGTCACTATTATAAATAGTATTGCTAAAGGGGTTGCTAAGGTACTAATTACAAACCCTAGCCGCACTTGACAGAAACAGTGAGTGAGAGAGTGATAAATTCTTACCTTCTCTTCGTAGCTAGCATTATGTGAGAGACGTGGGACTACTATTTGTGGACGTTGGACATTCATGAGTCTGTTCGTGTGGATATCGTAGAGACATCGTCGTTGTTAAGGTGTTGGTGATTCACGTCACTTTCTTTTGATCACGCTTCAAGAGGTAAACAATTTTAAAAACTCGGATTATAGCTTTTTCGCATGGATCCTTGGTGGGAATTCTATTTTTTACTGCGTGATGTATTTATGATTCCCAACATATATTGTGTATATAGGTTGGCTTGAAAGACTCAAATGGCCCAAAGAATGCCCTTATCATTTCCTTAATCATGCACTGCCTAAGATTTCACCTCATGAGAGAATCAGACAACTTCTAGATACAAATCATCCACACACATGCAATTCCATAAATTTTCTCCAAGCTTGACATGCAATTAAATTCCAAGGTCTATCAAACATAAATATAGAAAATACATCCATACATAATTGAAACAATAGAGATAAATGCAACTCGTGGATTCTCATGTGATATCCCAACAAATCAAATTAATCCACAATTCAAGCAATCATTGGGTATTCAATTTAACACACCAGCATGCACAGTAATGACTCAGAATACAATAGGGTGATGAAAAAAATAATAAAAACGAATAACTAAATGAAATAAATGCTAGAAAGGAAAAGAAAAACTTTTTTGGCGACCGGCAACTATATATATCCCCCAACAAAGGCTCCGAACTCAAAGAGGCTATGCTGACTCAACATTAGCTACAAAACAAAAATAGAAAAATGTTAATTAACAAGAAATAAAATAAAAAATAAACAAATAACTAACTAAAGAAAAATAAACAAATAACAAAATAAAGAGAGAAAGAAAAGAAAGAAAATTTGAGTTGCCTTTCAAAAAGCGCTTGTTTAATGTAATTAGTTCGACGTTGCCTTTTCTCAATTAATCATGGTGGCTTGAAGCAAGAGAAGTAAGATGATGCATTTCTTTTGTCAGATCTTTGCTTCCATACTCTGTCACTGCCCTTGGAATCCTTTCCAAATGTATTTTGAACTTGACTTGAACCTGATTGTTCTAAATACACCTTAGCATGTGAAATCTCATCAGGCCATGGAGGTCTCAATTTTTCAATAGATAAGGGATTAGCTTGCAGTGAACCATGGATAATGGGAGGACCTTTCTCCTTTTTATCAACAATCTTAGAAGTGGGAAGATCTGCATTGATAGATGAGGAAGAGCTCTTACTAGCCAAATCCTGTGCATTTGACAGGGGCATAGAGATTGATGTCAATGCAAATTTATCAAAAATATTCATAGTCACTTGATCACCATCCACCCTTAGAATGAGCTTTCCTCTAAGTACATCAATCAACGCTCCTAAAGTAGCTAAAAATTGTATTCCAAGAATCAGAGGAATATTAGCATCCTCATCCATATCAAGAATCACAAAATTAGCTGGGAAAATAAATTTGTCCACCTTTACTAACAAATCTTCAACTATACCATATGAATGTTTAATTAACCGATCAGCTAATTGAAGAGACATTGTAGTTGGCTTCACTTTATCAATCCCAAGCTTGCAGAGAATTGACAATGACATTAAATTGATGTTAGCTCCTAAGTCACATGGAGCATTCTCAATAGTAAGCTTGCCAAAAGTGCAAGGAATAGTGAAACTACTTGGATCTTTCAATTTAGGTGGCAGTTTACTCTGAATTATAGCACTGCACTCTTTAGTAAGTGTCACAGTCTCATCTTCCTTGAGTTTCCTCTTCTTTAAGAGCAAATCCTTCATAAACTTTGCATAAGAAGACGTATGTTCAAGTGCCTCAGCAAAAGGAATATTTATCTGTAACTTCTTGAAGACATCTAAGAACTTTGAGAATTGCCTTTCTTGATTCTCCTTCTTTAACCTTTGAGGAAACGAGAGTCTAGCATACAATGAAGGGTCAATTGTCATCTTCTGCTCACATTCCTTCTTCTTCCTCCGCCACTTTGGTTGCTCCTCTTTAGCTTCTTCATTACAACACTTTGGAGGTGAGACATCTACAACAGGAACATCAGTTTTTTCAACTTTTGATGAATCAGGTGCTTCTTTAACTTGTCCTTCCAAAGTCTTGCCACTTCTCAGTGTAATTGCATTACAGTGCTCCTTTGGATTGATCACAGTATCGCTTGGTAAAGTGCTTGGAGGTCTCTCTTGCAGCAGTTTTGCTATCTACCCCACTTGATTCTCTAGACTTCTGATGGTTGTCTCTTGATTTTTAAAATTATTCTTTGATTCTTGCATGAAAGTGGTGGTCTGTTGCATAAAAGTAGAAGTTTGTTACATAAAAGAGGAAGTCTGCTGCATAAACTTTTCAAGTGTACTCTCAAGAGAAGACTTCTACTCGGTTTGAGCATTCAGTGGTATCGCTTGATTCTTCCAAGAGAAATTGGGACGATTGCTCCAACCTGGATTATATGTATTAGAATAAGGATTACCTTGGAGTCTTGAAGGATTTTCCATATAATTGACCTGCTCTGGAGAAATAAAACCAGAGTTGCTCGCCTCACATCCACCATTACCATGATTGCCTCCACATAAGTCACAAATTAACACTTGGTGGTTCATTGAATTCACCTACATATTGGTGAGGTTGGCTAACTGCTGCGTAATACTTTTATTCAGAACAAGTAAGGCATCAAGAGTATCAAGCTCCATAACTCCCTGTTTGACTACTGCTCTTTTGCTAGGCAACTGATATTCATTGTTCGCCATGATATCAAACAATTCCTGAGCCTCTTTAGGAGTCTTAGTATTCAAAGATCCGCCTGCAGATGCATCCACCATAAGTCTGGTAGAATGATTCAAATCATTGTAAAAGATTTGCACCTGTAACCAAACTTCGAATGCATGATGAAGACACTTTCTAAGCTGCTCCTTAAATCTTTTCTATGCTTCATAGAGAGATTCTCCTTGATTTTCAGTAAAGCAAGCAATCTCACTCCTTATCTTCACAAACATTGAAGGAGGAAAATACCAAGTGAAGAACTTACTAACCAGATCATCCCAAGTGGAGATGCTTCCTTGAGGCTGGACTTGTAGCCAACTCTTGGCTTTATCTCTCAAACAGAATGGAAAAAGTCTTAATTTAATAGTATCATCACTAGCTCCATTATATTTGACAGTATCACAGAGTTGTAAGAAGTTAGCAATGTGCAACTTTGGATATTCTGTTTGACCTCTCCCAAACTGATTCTGTTGCACCAGCTGTAGAAGAGTTGGTTTAATTTCAAAATTATTAGCCTGAATAACAAGGCGCACAATACTGGTAGAAACATTCTCAATAGATGGAGTTGCATAGTCAGCCATAATGCGTCTTCTCTGTGCAGTAGCTTCAGCCATTTTCTCTTCTTCAATTCTTTTTCTTTCTCTAGCTGCTTTTTTTATTGCTCTTTTTGTTCTTGTTATCTCTGGATCAAAAAGTAATTCTTCAGACTCCAAAGAACCTTGCATAAACAAACAAACAAGCAAACCAGAGTGAAGTAAAGAAAGAAATTAAAAATAAACAAAAATAAAAATAATTGACTAATAAAAAACAAAAATAAAAAGAAACAAATTAAAAAAACTAAATAAAGAAAAATAAAATTAAATAAGAAAAATAATTATCTATAAATAATAAAAAAAATTAAAGAAGTTAAAATTGAAAAATAAAAATAAACAAGAAAAATAAATACTTAAATTAGTGTCTTTTCAACTACTATTTAATATTAATAACAATAATTCCCAGCAATGGTGCCAAAAACTTATTGTGAAAATTGGCAAGTGCACCGAATCGCAAAAGTAATAAAAAGTGAGTAAGAGTATCGTCCCACGATGATTAAGTTATTGATTACTAAATTCATTGAAAGTAACACTATTTAAGCTAACAAGAAAAAGAGTTATTTCAAATTTAATTTAAAAGAAATATAAATATGCAAAACAACAAATCAAATGAGTGAAAAACAATGGTATTAAAGCGTTAAGGTTCAGACTTCACTTGAACTCTTTAAATGCACATTCAAATATTAGTTTAACTATGTTCTATTTTAATGTTTTATGATCAATTTTCAAAATTAATTAATATTCAATCCCTTGGTATATTAATCATCTTACACTGTTTAGAATTAACTAATCCCTTAGTCTAATCCCAAATACAAAGACATTATCAAGAATGAGAGAATTAAAAGAAAGACCATATAACTCACAACGTCTATTCCTAGTGATTGCAGAAATTATGGTGTTTATCACAAGTTCTAGATTTATGCAAATTTTTTCAAATCATACATTAACCCAAAAGATCATTCCCAAATTAATCAAGTTTAGAAAAATATTAAGAATAGAGATAAATACGTAAATCATGAAATAGAAACATAAATTAAACCCATAAAAGAAGTTACATTATCAAAGTTCAACATCTATCACCCCCCCTAATAAAGGAAAATTAGTTACACATGAAAAAAGAAGAACACAAAAGGAAGAATATAACAAATTCTATTGTAAAAAGGTGAAAAGGTTGAAGAAAATTCCTAATTTTCAAGCCTAATTGCGCCTACACTACATTAGGGTTTGTGCCTCTTGACGATTGCTGCGTTTTATAGAAAAGCTGACAACTTTTCATATTTGACTTGCACTATTTTCTCACCCTCCAGATGGCCTAATTTGCCTTTGATATTAACAGAGAAGTTGTAAGATTTTCTGTTAGCTTTTCAATGCCGCAAACGATGTGTAGATCTGATCTCTGTAACCCAAGATATGACTTAATTAATAAGGGATGATCAGGATAGTGTGGGAGTCCAAATTTTGCTCCAAATCAAATTTCTTTGAGAATCCTTATCCAATCTTC
This sequence comes from Ormosia semicastrata, assembly GCA_029884595.1. Classification (NCBI taxonomy): domain Eukaryota; kingdom Viridiplantae; phylum Streptophyta; class Magnoliopsida; order Fabales; family Fabaceae; genus Ormosia; species Ormosia semicastrata. The sequence goes on along the minus strand of JAQQTO010000046.1, from coordinate 17,401,444 downwards.
AATCTAATCATTGTTTAAGATATTGTATCCAATTAAAACTCTAATTAGCATCTAAGAATAGGATAAGAATTCTTCAAATATTTATCTTCAGGAATTTTTTATTTTTACACAAAATCTGATGATTTATCCTGAAAACTTGTTTCTTTGATTTCTTACTTCTTTAAGCGTCTAATCTCTTTCCATGTGTATTTACCTATCAAAAATACATAAAAACACATAATAAAAATATAATTAAAATAATAAAAATATAATAAAATTTAAGAACAAAACTAAATTAAAAAGATTAAAAGATGATAAAAATTCAAGATTTTGAACTGTAAAAATATGAATTTTTGTATGTTCATCACTACCTGAGCAAAATATCTTGGTATATTTTGGTTTGGAAGTACTAAAAGTTAGTGATGTCAATAAGATTCTACAAAATATTCTAGCATGAGGCTTCTTGAGCTCAAAGCCTTACAGCGGCAGTGGATAAAAGTTGTTTGACCTAGTATTTCATCCTCTTATTTATTATGAAAAAATCTGTGTTTTTTTTAAAATGTTTATCTGAACAAGTTTTAGTTTTTGTCATTTTTTTCACTTGAATTGCAGTTTCAAGAGGCCTTTAGTAGCATTGATGGCCACATAAAACTTGTCCATTCCATAGAAGGAATTGTCAAGGACAGTCAACAAGTAATGCTATTTTTTGGCATGCATAAATGATAAATTTGGAAGAGTTAACTGTAGCTCTTGAGGCATTTGTGTTAATTTATGATATATGTCATTGTAATATCGTATTGTATGCATAGTTGTTGTGATTCAATCAAAAGAAATAAGTGATCATGCTTGAAAAAAAGAACACTCAATAATTTTTCATAAAATGGATATTGTACATTCTCATACTTTCTCAAAGACGACTACTACTACCACTGCTTACGTTATTATTATTATTATGCAAAAACTAAACCAAGTTGGTTTCTTTTTTTTTGGTTAGTTTTATGTAAATTACGGCAGTTCTAACCGCCGTAATTTACATAAACTAAACCAAGTTGATTTTTTTATTGATTTTATGTAAATTAAGACAATTCTAGCCACTGTAATTTACATATACTAAACCAGGCTAGTTTTTTTGGTTGGTTTTATGTAAATTATAGTAGTTCTAACCACCGTTTTATGCAAAAACTAAACTGTCATTTTATACATGAAAAAATTGTGACAGTTAATAGGAAACCGCCATATTATATCGAATGATGAAGGTAATTATGTCAGTTTTGAAAACTACTATTGAGGCAAAAAATGACAGTTATAACTGCTATAATCTGTAACAAATAACTATCATTTTAAACTTTTTTTTTGGTATAGTATGTAGGTCAAATGTAAAAGTTCATGGCAAAACCAAAGTACCTACCACCTAAAGAGGCTGAAAAAAAAACTAATGTTATAGGGTCAATTTAAAAAAAATGTTTTTTTAAAAACAATTAAAGGCACGGTCTCTTAATGTGATTATGAGTTAGGCTTTCTTACCCTTATATATCAATTTTTAAAATAGTAGCATTTGCACTCGTATAATGCACGAGATAATATTAAAAAGTATAATTAATATAAATAATGTAAAACAAATTAAACTAACTTTAAATAATTATTTTGATAATTTCACATTAAAAGATGACTAAAAATTTATTTAACACAAACAATGAATAATTTATTATGTTTTTTATATGAATAAATAGTTGATTATATATATATATATAATCTAAAAATAATTAAAAATATTAAAATAACAAAATTTAATTCTTGATATTGGTAGAATCAAACAATTACGTTATCTTACAAAGGTCTAGAATTGCATAACAATTAATTAAGATAAAAAAAATATATTTTGCAACAAAATATGTTTTTTAAAGTGTGTGAATAAAAAAGCAATTTTAAAGTGTCATTTAGTGCATGAAATTAAGTTTAAAATTGAAATTTGATCCCCTAATTTCAATTATCTTGTTCGGTATATAGTTAGAATTAAAATTTTAATTTTGAGTCTAATTTTATAAAATTAAAAAATAATTATTTTATATTATTTTTTATTTTAATCTAAACCTTAAAAATTATAATTCAAAATACAGAAGATAAAAATAATATATTTTAATTATTATTCATTATTTTTATCACATACTCCAACAATCATTAATGTTGATGGAAGCCAAGTTGTCAAAATAAAAAAATTCTAGAAATAACAAGAACAAGAAAAAGTCAAGATGTCAGAAAGGCTGCCAAATCTGTCTGCGTATCAGAAATAGGCTAGCTGCTCATTCTCTAACTGCTGTATAATTGTAACAGTCTGTGTAACTATTGTAACATAATTCAAGAATCGATACTTTGTTGTGGCCCATAAGAAAAAAGGAAGTGATACTTTGTTTACATTTTGCATGATGATTTTGATGAGGCATTGAGGTTGAAAAATTATGATTAAGTACAATAAAAAAGCTTGTTTCGATGTAATATAGTTGTGGCCCAAAGAAACAGTAATGATAGATACCCTCCTGTTACTTGAGTCAATGTGAGGATAAATAAAGGGAAAGACAATGGGTTAAGTAGAAGGGAATATGGATTTGGGGTTTTCTTGTAACTGCCTAGACACATGACAACCTGGGAGAAAGGATTCTGAGTGGATTTTGTTAGAGGATAGTGGGATTAATGTGAAAGAGGCGAGGCTCAGGAGCAATAGGTAGAAATTGAGTTAGGATTTGGAGTGGGGAGGCCAAGCTCCTTGAAAGTTTGGGATATCTTTTGATTCTTTTTTTTTTTCTGTTCATTTTCTGTATCCTTCTTCTAATTTCAGAACCAGTAAATTCTAGGTTCCAATCCCAGTATCTGAAATCTGAAAAAGAGATTCCTATCAGAAACATTCTGTTTATAGTATCATTTCTTGTCCATTTTAAGCTTCATATTTTTCACGTTTTTCCCTAGAAGAGTAAAAGGAGAGAAAAGGGCAATTTGATTAGTTTGGTGTTCAATTCAAAAGAAGAAAGGTTCAGAGGAGGGAGTAAGATGACTGGAAGTGAATGGGTAAGCCAGACAAATTAAAGAAGGCATATTTAAAATTTTGATCGCTATGTTTGTGGTGATCTTGATTTATAAATGCCAAAACCAAATAACCTATATGAATTGAAATTTTTTAAGCAGTAAGTTGGATATAATTTGTTTGGAGTGTTAAAATTTGTATCTGTTGAAGAATTAAGGAAAGAAAAAGAGAAAAAAATGGTTGTAAACTGATAATGTTATTAATATGATGATAATGTGACAAAAAATCATTACTTACTATCCTATATATACTAATAATTAAGGTAAATACCTATATTACCAATACAAGTCCAAGCCCATTAATCATAAGACTAATAACCTAATTAAATAAGAAAACAAATTATGAAAAATCTCTAAGATAATATAAAGATATTCTTAATTTTTTCTAATATTCTCCTTCAAGTTAAAGCTTTGTTACACTTAGTAAACCCGCAACCATAAGTCAAATACCACAACTCGTCTTTAATCGAAAGCTATCACCAAAAAGAGAAGAGAAACTTGATACAATAACAAATGTTGAACCATTCAAATATAGCATAAGAAAGAATAGAAGATGTTGAACCTTTATCACCTTGGGAAACTGCTACTCCCAAACTTGCAATACCAACGCTAATAAGAATCTAAGGCGACTCCACCTCGTTGATAGCCCTTTCCTTGTGGCGGCTCCATCTAACAGGTAACCATTTCCTCTAACATATCTAAGGTGACTCCACCTCATTGGTGACTCTTTGCCTCTAATTAGGAAGCCCTTTCACAACTAGAAAATCGGTGGCTAAACATTGAATATATTATTTATTTTTTAAAATCAATCATTAATTCGATCGCTAATTTAGATATTAAAAAATTAATCTCTAAATCAGTATCTAATCACTGAATATATTATTTATTTTTTTACATTCGGTCACTAATTTGATCTCTATAAGTGAGGATATTAAAGATTTAGTTACTATCAAAACCAAATATAACAAGAGTAAAGCACCAATGTCAGACCCATCCCAATACCACAAGATATATACTTATATTATATATCTATATATAAAGATTCCTCAAGAGCCTATTTTAGACAATATGAAACCTTAGGCACCTTGGGCCTTAACAAAACACACACACAAGACTCTAAGTTTAAAACACACCAAAACCCACAAGTTTAACTTGGTAATCCATCACAATGTTACATCAGTTCTCAGCCTGGATCAAAATAACATTGTGCTTCAACTTGCCATTGGGCAACCTTTACAAACAGTTTGGTAAGTAACTCACTCGAGACAACAGATTGCTCTTGAAATATGCCAATATCCTTTAAAGCAGAAGAGATTCTAAATATAGATTACTAAGATGGCTTTAAGCAGCCTCTACAGAAGATTGCAGTCAGTTTTGGTCGGCACTAATAGTTAGGAGTGTCAAAACGGGCTGAGCTGACCCATTCGAGCTGGTCCATTCAGGGTCGGGCCATTTTTGGACCTGCATATTCAGGTCATGTAAGTTTCGAGTTGATATTTTCTTAGTCCAACCAAACTCATTTAACTTTATGTAGTGCTAAAAAAGTGAGTTGGCCTGCCTCATTTGAACTCAACCCATTTGAGCTATGTAAATTTTGAACTGACATTTTGTTAACTTAACCCATTTATTTTATCAGATTATTCGAGTCGATCCATCGAACTTGACTCATTTTGATACCTCTACTAATAATCCAACCATCTGAGTGTGATAAATACTAGAAGTCACCATGCATATGGTGATCAATCCAAGATTAAATGAATAAGTCCAAACAACTCAAGTATCATTACCACATATTAGTTGATAATCACTTAATTTTTTTTATAAAAATAGATATTATTATATCTCATTATATTTGATTTTAATAATTTTATAATATAATTAATTAATTAATTTTAAAAATTATTAATTTAATTATTATGATAATTATAATGAATTTGTTAAAAAATATTAAATAATAAAATAATAATAATTTGATAATAAATTTAATTGAAGGAAGAAATCAATATTTGAACTACTATAAAAACTTGATGAACATCACCTTGGTTGTCACAATATAAATGGCCAATGAATGAAGTTAACTAATGGCTCACGGTGCAAGACAACAAAATAAAAGGCCCAATGAAATTGAAGCATGATTGGCCCAATTGTTAACATAAGTGATGTCCACCTGATGCTGAGGCGGTGAAGAAGTTTTATAAATAAGGCATGTCGTTCGAGCGAAAACGAAGTGGAGACCATATTGGAGAATTGGCACAACGCAGTAAAGGATAATGAAACCTGATTGTTTTGGGTTTGTTATGTTGAATTATTTTTATTTAATTTTAAAATTTAATATTTATTAATTTTATTTTTTATTAAATTATATGAATAAATTTTTAGATGAGTTTAATTATATTTTTATATTTTGTAATTTATTTGAGTTATCTGAGTGTTAGTAATAATTATTTGATATCAATTATGATTTTTTATTAGAAATACATTTGATTATTTGATTATTTATTATTAATTAAGAAAATTTTATCATACACTTGAGTGTTATTTTTAGTACTTTATTGATAGATCTTTTGTGATCATATACTTATTGCTAGATGTTCATGATTTAAAGTATTTAAGTATAATAATTTGACATAGTTAATATTAAAATTAATCTTGGTGGATTCTGAATTTTAGTCATCATGCATCTAATTGAAACTCAGTTTGTTTACTTTGCTTCACTTTAATTTGTATTTAAAATTCATTTTTGTTCTTTATTAATTATTTAATATTTTTCTTTAGTTTCTTTGTTCCTTCTGCTATTATTTTAATTTATCTTTTTATGGAATCGACACCCCAAAATTGTGCTATAATTATCGCATTAGGTATGTGACTTCTCCCCATTATTCTGTTTATTTTTTGTCTTAATAATTTTTTTGATGTATATTGATGATTATTTTTTAAGACTAGATTTAATTTGAAACATTAAGAATAATGTTTTGTTTTGATTGGCGTGAGAGTTACTTGAATTTCACTCATGTTATCATTATTCCACTTTTGTGAGAAATTTTTTTTTTCTCTATCATCTTGCTCATCTTGTTTCATATTATTCATAATTGCTTCTGCATGTCTCTTTCTTGAAAAATTAAAATAATTAAAAAACTTGATGAAAACATGTAGATACCATATTTTTGCAGACTGAGTTTTGAGCCATTCATTTTTATTGTGAGTGTTTTCTTAGCCATCCAATGTTTATTGTGGTGCTCGTGATTTTTTTTTCTCATTAGATTATTTCATTATTGTTTTGCTAAAGAGAAGTTTTATATTACAATTGCATTTAATATGATGTCATTGAAGTTTGTAGAATTGTGTGTTTTTTTAGAGATGATATTAAGTCATGTTTCTTATTTTAAGCCTTTAGAATAATGTTTTTGTTCTTTTATGTATTATCACTAATCACCACTTTGAGCCTATTTATTGAGTCATTATTTCTTAACTATTTTTCAAAGTATTTAAGGAAAGAAGTAATATTATTGCAATATGAGAAGGTATAAGAGAAGGAAAAAAAGAGCAAAATGAAAAACAAAACAAAAAAGAATAAGGCAAAGTGAAAGTGTGAAAGAGAAAAAATGGAAGAACTTTTTTTCCGAAAAGCTACAAAGTTGAAAAAAAATCTCGTTTCGGAGTTTGAAAAGAAAAAGTGATTTAAAGAATGTAAAAAAAATTGTGTAGAAAATGTAGAAATCAAGCTTCTAAATATTCTTGAAACACTTTTGATTTTTATTGTTTTTCTTAGTCTTCATTTTTTTCCTTTATCCACACTACAAGCTTAATAAAGTATTATTTGATCTTAAGAGATTGCATGATTATTTCAATATACATGATTAGTTTTAAAGTGTGATGTAAAGTCTTTTTTTGATATTTTTTTATGAAATGATATTTGTTCTATTTTCTTAATATTTTTTTATTATTTTATATGTGAGATATTTGTTTTGATTTGTACCTACTACTCTACTTATATATACTTGCCATGAGTGACATTATTTTTCTTAGTGATTTTTATTAGTGAGTGCAACTCTTGTGAGAATTATATTTGGTTGAAAGATGTTTTTTGATAGAAATTCTATTTGTGATATTTGAAGATATTAAGTATATGACGTAATAATTATATTATTTACACTCTTTGAGTTTGATGATGATAAAATTTTTGTGATAATTGTGGTATTATAATGTATGACTGATATTCTTGAGTTGAAATAAAATTTAATTGGATTGATTAGAGATATAATATATTTTGAGTTTTATTTTAAGTCGCTTTTATTATTAAGGACTAGCAATAAACTGATTGAGGATTGTTATAATAGTTTAATTTTTATATATTTTTTATAAAAAATAATATTATTATATCTTGTTATATTTGATTTTAATAACTTTATAATATTATTGATTTATTTATTTAAAAAAGTTATTAATTTAATTATTATAAAAATTATAAAAATTTTAAAAAAATATTAGACAACAAAATAGTGACAATTTGACAACAAATTTAACTGAAAGAAAAAAAATCAAAACTTGATCCCATCCCACGATGATGGACACTTGATGAACCTCACCTTGGCTGTCACAATATAAAAGGGACAATGAATGTAGTTAACTAATGGCTCCGGGTGCAAGTCAACAAAATTTAAAAGGCCCAATGAAATTGAAGCATGATTGGCCCAATTGTTACCACAAGTGAAATGGTGCACCTGATGCTAAGGCGGTGAAGAAGTTTTATAAATAAGGCACGTCGCTCGAGCAGAAACGGAGTGGAGATCAGATTGGAGAATTGGCACAGCGCAGTAGAGGGAAAAAAAGGAGAAAAATTGCATAGTGGCAGTGTCGCATAAGACATAATTCAGCACAGTAATGCAGCAACATGGAGAGTGATGCGGCAGTGTGGAACAACAACATAGAAAAAGAATAGCAGTATCAATGAAGAATTTAAGTGAGTTAATTTTATTGTGTTTTAATTTTATTATATTTTGTTAAATTTTTTTGTACTAAGGAGATAATAAAATTTTGATTATTTTAATTTTACTATGTTGAATTATTTTTTTTTAATTTTAGAATTTAATGCTTATTAATTTTATTTCTCTATCAGATTATATTAATAAATTTTTAGATGAGTTTAATTATATTTTTTCATACTTTATAATTTATTTGTGTTATCTGAGTGTTGGTGGTAATTGCTGAATATCAATTGTAATTTTTTATTAGAAATATATTTAATAATTTGATAATTTATTATTAATTAAAAAAATTTATCATACACTTAGTTATTATTTTTAGTATTTTAAATTTCATGAGCTAAATTGTATTGGTATAATAATTTAACATAATTAATGTTAAAATTAATTTTGATAGATTTTGAACTTTTGTCATCTTGCATCTGATTAAAATCTAATTTATTTACTTTACTTCACTTTAATTTGTATTTAAAATTAACTTTTATTCTCTATTAATCATTTAATATTTTCTTTAGTTTTGTTGTTTGTTCAACTACTTTTTTTAATTTTTCTCTGTAAAATTAAAACCTCAAAGTTGTGTCATAATTATCACAATTCTTTTAGCATAATCATTAATACTAACTCAAAAGTTGTCATTTGTGTGAAAGGGTGCCTATGCTCGTTGTCCATATACTATCTATCCCATGTTCACCTTCCGTAACAAAGAAACATGAAACATCCAAAGTCCATACACTTAGGTGGCAGTTTGTAGAATAAAAAATTAAACTAAAAGAGTAATAATACTCACATACATTTACACACATATTAACTCATATCTACACAATTTTTACCATAATAATTATGGGTGGTCTCACCTCATTTTCATTCCTTTTTAAAAATTTAAAAAAAAAGATAGAAAATTAAAAATAAACACCTACCTAAAAGTATACAAATGTACAGAAAAGGATTTGGATAAAGGATAGTCTACTAATGGATATTGGGTAAGGAAGTAATGATGATGACTTTTTTACTAAATTGTTATTAATAATAAAATTATTTATTAACATGTCACTTTTTTTAAATGATATATTAAAATATCTCATTTTTGTTCAACATGATTTTTTTTTGTCTATGTAGATAACGTCATTAATGTTGGCGCTTCTACGTAGATAACGTCAGCCAAACTCTTTAGTGTTATCTAAGTGGAAGCATCAATGTAAATAACATTATTTACGTAGAAGCACCGATGTAAATGGCGTTTTAATGCTAATAACATCATACAATTTGGCGTTCTCTGTGTAAAAGCACCATTATGCTTGGCGTTTTTTATTTTACATAATTCAACTACATAAATTACATGCAATGAAAATTTGTGCCAATATTTTTCGTTCTTGATAATTTATTAATTACATGTAATGAAAATTTGTGCTAATTTTTTTAGCTATGTGATTGTCCCATTAATTTACCAAAAAAAAAGAATTTAATTTAATTTAATTAATTAATTTCTTATTATTTCATTCCAATGTACTCTTTAAATGTTAAACCATTGAGTATTTGAATGCATTTATCTAAGCAATCATGGAAAAAAAAAGAGCATTTCAATAACAATAAATTGTAGAAAGAAGCCTATCATTCCAATAATCATGGATGTCGCAACCGGGATCGCGACAAGACGATTGAAAAAGATAGGATTTTAAAAATCAGTGGAGTCACCACTAATATTTATTTAAATCGGAAAAAACATTAGAAAAATATTTTAATTAAGAAAACTAGTCTTTTGAAAAATGAGTTTAAATTTGAGAATCAATTACAGATAAAGAATGTATTAGCACCCTACACCGTTCTAAGAACGGTACCTTAATTTAGTTGTGTAAATTTTACTAATCTCAAATATATTTATTTTACCATTTAAAAAAAAAACATTGTAACTATATTTTTAAAAGAAAAAAATAAAAAAATTATGAAAATTTAATTTTGGCTTGATAAGAATATATTTATGTTTTTACGTATTCTCGGATGCAATGAGCAATTTAAAGTCATGTAATTCTTTATAAAATAATTATATGTTGGTTGATTTTAATTAAAAAAATAATTTAATTTTTAATTTTTTTGAAAATATGCATTAACAAATCGTCACGACTCAGTTAATCATTTTAAGCTTTGAATAGGTAAAGTTTCGATCATCGCTGTAGACGCGTCACCTGTTGATTATCAAGTTTATTACGATTAAATGAATTTTTTATTTAAAATTATTTAGAAAAAAAATAAAATTTAACGAATTTTAAGTCTTTGTTAAATGGTGATTTTCTTCATTTTGAAAAAAATAAAAATTTAAAGAAAAACAACATAATAAAATAAAAATAAAAATTTAAATCATCAAATTATCATAATTCAGATAATTATAAAAGTTACACGATTAGTGAATTATCACAACTCAGATAATCGTTCTTTATTCTTCCAAAAAAAATTCAATTAATCTATATTTTTATTTTTTTATCATTTTTTTTTATTTTTTATCTTTTACTAAAAAGAACTAAAGCACAAAAAGAGTTATTTCAGCCTACCACTAATGCAAACGCAGCCCACTAAGCCCATTTACCCAAAAAAAATAGAATTTGAAAAAAACAAAACAAACCACCAGCAGCTTACGAAATAAGGGGATTACAGATGGGTTTTGCAATGGTTGCAGGTGAGGGAGGAGAGTGAAGGCCAGCGGTTGGGTGGTGGTTGCCGGCGCTGGTTCGAACGGCGATGGGGTGGTAGGACCGTGGTGGTGCGGTGACGCCACGCGGGATGGCAGGGGTCCGGTGTTGATACGGTGACGGCGCAAGGGGAGCCGCGGAGGGCCGTTTGGTGGTTGGGGCGTGGTTGGGTGGCGGAAGCACGGCGGATCTGGTGGTTTTGGGTCGCGGGTTGCTGGGTTTGGTGGTTGTGGGGGTAGATCCGAACGGCTGGACGGTGGTGGTTGTGCCATGCGGTGGTCCGAGGTGGAGGATCTGTGTTCTTGATGGGTGGTTGATGGAGGTGCGTGCGTTTGGTGATGGTGGTGGCAGAGGGTGTTTTTGGTGAGGAAGATGGCTTGATGCGAGGATGATGGTGGATGGCGTGTTTTTTTGATGGTGGGTCACGGTTCTGTGGAGGTGGCTGTTTGCTGCGTTGTGGGTGAAGGGTGAATGGAGGTTGAAGGGAACGGTGTGGCTAGGAGAAGCTTGGACGTGGTGGAGTGGTGATGGAGGTTGGTTGCTGCTGGTTTTGATGGGGGCTGTTTGGAGTGGTTATGGAAGTTGAAGATGGTGAGATTTGGCAGGAAGGGTGGTTGTGCGACCACTGTGAGCAGGGTGTTGCGGTGGTTCTCCCAGTTCTCTTCTGTGAGGTTGAGGAGTTGTTTACGGTGGGGTGTGGTTGGAGAGTGGTGGTTGTGTGAGTGGGTGAGTCTCTGTTGGCAGAGAAGGATGGAGGTCTATGGTGAGGAAGGTGGTGGAGATGATGGTGAGAGAGATGGTTTGATGGGTGGAATGATATGAATGCTGAAAAATGTCTGGGAAGAGGAATGCCCAAAAATGTTGTAGTGTGTAGCTTATACGTGAGAATGGAATGGGTGTGTCCTGTGAGTATGAGGCAGCTGCTGGTGTGTGGTTGTGCAGCCTGTACGTGAGAGTGAGTGGGGAGCATTCAGCATTGTTGGTGCTGCTGGGTGTGTACTATGCTTGATGACAAAAAAGAGCGAGACCAAAGATGCTTTGTTCCCTTTGCATACAGCGGTGTTGTGTATGCCTGTTGCTATATGCAGCAAGGGAGTGCATAAACTTAGAGCAAGAAAAAGGAATTTGGTTTTCACCCAAAAACAGAAAAAACAGCCATACAGTAGGAGTGATACATTTAATTATTTTTTGCTTTCTTCTCTTTTTTTCTTTTTTTGTTTCTTTTATTTTTTTAATTTGTTTTTTTTTAAATAAAAAAATAGGCTAAGGTGGGCTTATGTTTGGGCTGTGATAAAAAAAAATTAATTTTTCTTTGTTTTTTGTATAAATAAAACCTAAAAAAAAGTTCAAAATATTGCAATTAAGTATCAATTAATGTAAAATTATTAATCTTTAATTAAGCATGAAAAATAAAAATTTTATAGACAAAATTAAGTATCAATGAAAATGAAAAAGAGCATTCCAATAAAAAAGAGCACTTGTCATTTCTCAGGCTCCAAGAAGCCTATCATTTGTGAGAAGGCCTCGATGAGAAAGAAGCCACATGCAGGTTATTTACCTCTCTATTTAGAGTTGGGAAATAAAGAGCATCCAATAACAAAAAATTGTTGAAAATAACAAAAAATAAGAAGAGTTTTTTCATTATGAAGGTAATTACTTAGAAAAGTGCATTCAAATACTCAATGGTTCAACATTTAAAAAGTGCATTGGAATGAGATAATAAGAAATTAATTAATTAAATTTTTTTAATAAATAAATGGGGCATTCACACAGTCCAAAAGATTGGCACAAATTTTTATTACATGTAATTAGTAAATTATTAAGAATAAAAAATATTAACACAAATTTTTATTGTATGTAATTTATTTGGTTAAATTATGTCAAACAGAACATGCCAAATGTATACACTATTACACAAAAAATGTCAAATTATATGATATTATTAGCTTTAAAACGTCATTTATATTAGAATTTTCACTTAGATAACGTCACTTATGTTGTCGCTTTCATGTGAATAACACCAAATATTTTGATATTATTTACGTAGAAACACAACATAGATGATATTATTTATGTAGACAAAAAAAATATCACACTAAATTAAAGAGTATTATTTTTGTATATAATTTTAAAAAATAGATATTTTAATAAATAATTTTATCTTTAATAATAATTTGATAAAAAAGCCTAATGATAATTCAATGATTGATTTAAGATTTGTTCTGAAACAAACTTTCAATTGTACTGATTTCAGAGCATGTCAAGAAGCTACATGTCCCTATACAGTATACAGACATGAGACATGAAAGACCCAGTCATAGGTCCCGCCGATAAGAATAAAGCATCCTATATAGGTGCAAGAAAGGACAGAAGGTAGCACATGCCTATGTAAGCGTAGTTCTCTTAAATATTAGGCAAAGCCACTTTCGGCCTTAATTCTGATAGGTTCTCACTTTAGGGTGGAAAGGGGAAATCTTGTAGATTCCTACGTTTAATTTGTAGTAATCAACTGGTTCAATCAATTGACATTTCCAATCCCATTTCCCCCTTTGCTTTCTACTGAAATGGACAGTTTCACGATGGAAGAGCTACTGGGTGCAAGATAATGAACGACGTGACTCCCTCTTTCAATTTGAAAAGTGCTTTGCTGAGATGAAAAAGTGAAGTGGTTGTCATTAATTAATTATTAATGAAAACCATCAAATTGTCATTCTCAATTAAGATAGAGGTATTGGATGATTAAAGCATTTCTATTACAATAATCTTACTTGAACAATTTAAAATGGACAACTTTCAAATAATTCATATAAATGGCAAATATTTTTCAAATAAGTGGTGACTTCATTATTTATAGTGATTTTTTTATTATATATAATAAATTAAAATTAAAATTCATTACATTTTATACAAAAATCACCATGTAATGAGTAATGAGACGATAAGTAAATTTAATTTTAATTTACTATATGTAATAAAAAAATAATAATATAAATAATTAAAATCATTACTTATCTTAAATATATTCATTACTTATCTGAATTATTTTAAAGTTATCCATTTGAGTTTAAAAAAAAAAACATTTTCCTTTTAATGCTACTTATACAATATCTAGAATCACCACAATCACATGTAGGTTAATAAATTTCCTTTTAGTACAATTGATCCACATTTTTATGTCAAAACTAATATGTAGCCACCTATACTATACAGTTGTGATCATTATTACTACAACGTTACATTTCTTGCTTTAATTGGATGACTAGATGGTGGGTTTTGCTATCTAGATACTCTAGAGGCAGAAGACATATTTATAGGAAGACATCATAGCCCTCTTAGTCTTAAGCCCACTATTGTGCAAGGTTTATTGTAAAACATGGAGCTAGACGTGATAGGTTGTGGACTCGTAACTAAAAACTGATTATAAATGGCTATTTTGGCCAGATTAGATGAAAAAGTGGGCTTCATAAACAGATGAAGAAGATATATATCTTGATTATATCTTCAATGCAATATGGGGGCCGGGGTTTTACATGCATGAGTAGTTAATAAACACTAATATGCATAGTTTAGATAGTTGGGTTAATGAGTTTCAACGCTAAGGAAGATTTTCTCCATATCCATTCAGATAATTTTCCTACACGAAGGCTACACATCTGTAGACTTAAACACCAAGGATCTTTCTGGGGAAGAATGACTATCAAGAGAGATTATTAGTCAAGAGGAGATTCAAACCCTTGCACTTAAGGATTGCATGGCCTTATCTGAAACTCTTGAACCTGTTGAGCCAACCCCCCTTGAAGTTAATTGAAGTCTTTGTTACTACAACTTGTGTTGATGCTTAGGGCTTGGTATTCCAAGTTGCAGATTAATGTTACGAAATTAAAGGTCGTTGGAGCTCATGCATATGCTGCTCAATGGTTGTTAATTGTTATTCATTTTCTTTGATTAAAAGAAGGTCATTAGGTTTTTTTTTTTTTTTTTCTGCTAGCAAGATGCTTGGTTTCAGCATGTCCTTATTTTCAGGGTCTAGTCACCAAAGGTACAACAAAGTTCCTTCCTGTCCTGCATATGGTAACGACTAACGAATGTCAGCATTAATTTAATGGTAACTGCTAATTATGGCAGACTTCACATTGATGCGCTAACTGACAATAATTTGGGGGATTACGAGCATTCAGTAGTTTTTCACGATAAATGACGTATAGGTATCGGTCCTTTCAAAGATATAAAGGAACGTGAGCTTTTTAAGAGTTCAAACATGGTTGTTATGGGTGGTTTAGTGAGCAAGAGGGTAAAGGAAGAAATTGTGGTATTAGTTAGAAGAAAAATGATGATTATACATTATTTTTTTCTACACACTACTATTCATATTATTTTTTAATAATTGTGATTAGGTGAGAGAAAGTGATAAGAAAAAAGTGATGTAATTAATGATATGAAAAATAATGTAAAAAGTGATATGAAAGAAAAGTGATGTAAGAAAATTAGAATTGTAGTTAGAACTGCTAATTAAAGATAATATTTTGCTTTCTAGTATCCATAGAGTTTATCTTTGAAATGTAATTTTCTTCCTAGGTTTACGCCTTGTTAGAAATAAAATATATCTATTTATTGGAAACTAAATGAGTTATTATGTATGAATTACTAAATTAATGTCATATGCACTTTTTGTTTCTATGTTGTCATGTATCATAATCGTTATTAATTATTATAATTGAAAGCATATATGTGGGACCTTAAACTACAGTGAGCCAGACTTTGGAACTGAATTAAACCAAGGCAAGTCACTTGGTTTGGTTTCAAAATTTGAAGACTAGTAGAATTTGGTTTGATTCAAGTATAAGCCTCAATGGCATTTTCCCAGTAAGTATCTATCTATTTCAACATTTGGTCTGAATAACTGTTTTGCTATACTCAGGGCCTTAGGCTGGTTTGTCTTGACTCTTTAAATAACTTGGTTTTGTTGCAAGGTATTTTTATTGGTTTCACCATTTTATGTTTCTTCCATATTTATATAGGACTTGCTACTCTTTTCCTCTCTTTTTTTTTTTCGTTTTTCTGGTCTCGAAGTATTTCTTCTTCTGTTTTTTTCTTTCTCGGGAGATGTTTGTCTTGTTCGCAGGCTTGATTCTTCCCAATTCTCATAACAGAATCTCGCACATGGCCCAACAGATAATGGAAAAGAACTTGTTGACTTAATGGCTCGTCATGATTTCATGGGCCATAGCCTATAATTTATCAGTCAACACTGAAAACTGAAAAGGTCCACAAAACTTAATGGGCGTGTTTACTAACCATGAGAATGTGGGATAGGCTCAACAATATTACTGTTTTGTTATAATTATATTAAAAATAATATTAAGCATAAAACTATTATCTAGCTTTTTTTATTGAAGACGTTTAGATTAGTTATAAAAAATATTATTTCAATAATCGATTATATGTATAATTAATTTTTTTATAATCGATTGTAACAAAATTAATTTTATGTTTAGATATGTTAATTGAAAAGTAATTTTAAAATAATATATTTAGTTTAAATTATTTAAAAAAATTACTTTTATGTAGTAAATGGGAAAACTATCAATATTTCAAAATAATCATATAGCTTATAATCAATAATGCTGAAATTGAGCTTATGAAGAAAAAACTTTCTACTATCTTAAAAAGCTTTTTATCACTTTAATCAAATTTACCCAAACATCTAATTAAAAAGAAAAAAGATTTACCCAAACATCTTACTTTTATCTCAAAGCATCTTTATTCCAGAAAAAACTGTTTTAAAAATAATTAATCATTACCAAACACATTTGAGGGTGTCAAATGGGAAGAGTTTTGAGAATAATTTTCATACAACTTTTTTTTTAAATATTAAAGCTTGTCAATTATTTCACATTGTCTATTTCGAACAAGATTAGTCCTACACTATGAGGATAATCGAAATAAACAAAAAAAAAAATACTTCATATTTTATCTTCAAGATTAATCATCCAAAGCTTAATTACTTAATAAAGAGAGGACCCTCTTTTCTATATGTGGTTCGAGTTTCCCCATTCTGAATTTCTGAATATGGAATTTACTGCAACATAAAAGCTTACTATATAATATTGAAACTCTTTCCTTGTGGCAATTTAATTTTGATAGGTTTGGTTCAAAATTTTAATGCTTTATTCGCCAAAAAATTATAATGCTTTCCACCTAGGAGTTCCAATTTTTTGATAGTGACTGAGACCTAATGTTATCACTCCTTTGGATAGACCAGACAGAAAAATTATTAAGATTTTCATCTTAGAGTTTATGTCAAACCAACTGGATCGAATCATTATAAACCACGCAATCTACTGTAATATGCAATCAAACCATTTTTTTTTAAATTTGCTAATGAAATAATGTTCTTTCAAAAAAAATTGTATTAAGCAATTAAATTGTATGTAAAAATTTTTAAAAAAATTCAATATAATATTGCACAAATTAATAATGAATTTAATAAAATAATTTTTTTGTAAAATAATTTATATAATATTACTTTTTTAATTTGTGTAAATTATATTGTTAAAAAACATTCTTTTCTGATTAAGGCAAAATTCGGTCACAGTTTTTTTATTTTATTTTTTCGGGTTCACATGGCATTACCAGTCATTTTTTGTATTACAGTTACTCACTCCTTAGTTTTGTTTTGTATTTAAAAAATTAAAAAAAAAAAGCTTACTTTTCTACTGGTTGTGGGATTTAGTTCCGTGGCGTGAAAAAGAACCCTCTATAAGCACCCGTGCTTAACACTAGTACACCACCCATCATGATTGTGGTAGGGCAATATTATTATTACATATTATACACCATTGAAAGTGGACGACTGACTGGGAAAGCTGCCTTAACAATCACATAAGGCTTTTGTGATTACAATAATATTTGAAGGTCATATTGCTCCCTCTATGAAACTAACTAGCAAGTGGCGACAATATTGAAGGTGCTAAGAAAGTGTAGAATATTATCCGAATGGATGAAACACTTCTGCTTTTCTTTATCATTGTTAAAAAATTACTTACCAAATGTATGGTACGAAAGCATCACTTGTTTGCACTAATAGTACAGTTGGTTGTTTATGAATCATTGAGTTGAATACGATAACAGCAAGATTAGATTTATTAGGATAGAGTTTTATATTTTTATATCAGATTATAAATTATATCCTGATGATCATTTGTTTTTATTTCTTATCTCTTTCTTTGTTTTTTTATTTAAATTCTATTAAGTGAATAATAAATTAAAATTAAAAAAAAGAAGATATATAATTAAATTTTAAAATATTTGACAAAATTTAAATAAAATAATAAAAAAAGAGACAAAAAATAAAGACAAATAATTCTCATTCCAAAAGACTTCGCCTGTTGCATATAAGGAAATTATTTTTGAAGAAATTGATTTATGCATTAGTTATATCCTTAGGAGACCCGCATACATTCAACTATGGTATCCATACAAAAATTTCTCCATTTTTTGTGTTTACCTCTTAAGTCTCAAGTATTGGAAATATGCCATTATCTTTCATTTTCCAATACTTCAATACACGAGCTAGATGGCTAAATGCATGCCAGATGACGCAGCAACTACAAGTCTACAAAGCTCCTTGGTCCTTTTAGCTTTCTTCCTTTTACTTCAAAAAAAAGGTGAGCAAAATAAGTACACATTTTGTTATGCCAAATCTAAGCCACCTGGTTTTGACACTCACATAGTCATATTACAACCTGGGGAAGAATTTTTTATGTTTCAAACACATGTTGTCAGAATTCCACTAAAAAAAGAAAGCAAATAATATCTGGTCAATAGTATTGTACAACCCCAACTGCTTCCCATTTTTCTTGTATCTTAAGAAAAAAAAGAAAATACCATATTTTAGCTAGGGATATTAGTAGTTTTGTATTTGTATTTGCCTGTTAATGTAGTATAAATACTTTTTTTCCCCTTTCTTATTTCCTTTCGGCTGGCGAGAAGATGTGGATCTTTGACTATGTGTAGTCCATTTAAGAGAGAGTATCTAGGCGTACTTTTCCGTCCATCTTTGTACGCCTAGATATTCTGGATACTTGAATGATAAGCGAGGCAACTTCAAGATTAAGGTAAGTTTACCTACTAAATTAAAATAATTTGCTTCAATAAAAAAAATAAGAGAACTATTAAAACAAAATCAGTTCATATCGATATTTATTAATAACGATAAAATATTACATTGAATGGTTAGATTAATAAGAGTATAGTTCCGTCGGGCATTAATAAGGTCTTCGTTTGAGGTGAGTTGGGTATTTTGCAACTTTTCAAAAACTGCCTATAAAAAGCTGCCATTAAAACTTGCTTCCAAAAGGCTGGTGATAAATGACATTTGGTAACAAGAACTACTTAAGACTCACATACATAGCTAGTAACTCTCTAAATGACAAGTTTAACAAACATAGGATCAGACACTAAACAAAGGTTTTCAATAAAGCCACCAACTGATAAATAAGCAGCACACATAATGCTCAAAATGAAAGATCAAAGTCGATTGTAAAAGCACATAACTTTGCATCACTAAATTATTAAGAAATTATACACACAAAACAGGTCCTAATGGCACTGCACAGCAAATTTATTATAGAATGCAGTGTGCAAAAACTTGCTGCAGGTTTTCATATCTCTATTTAACGTGTTCTTTGTCTTTTATGTATGTGTTCATATGGATCAGACTAAGATCATCTTAGCAACATTTTTCCTCTAAACTCCATCCCATCCCATCCCAAGGGAAGGCATTTATTGCAAAAACCTGTATTGCATCATAACAAATTAACCAATCTTAATTTAATCCAAAAGAATTTTCTAAGGTCAACATATTTACAAACTCATTAAAAAAATACGACAAAAATCGAAAGATTCAAGTAAACCTTAAAGACAAAATTACAATTGTTTTCAAGTGTATAACATATAAGCACGTACGGTAAATAGTAGGAATTCAAGTTACGGTACATAAAGGTAAAACTACCAATTTGATTGTCAATATGAGCCAATATGATTATTAAAATAATAATTAAAAAAATAAAATATTTAATGTATTAAAAATTAAAAAAATTATTTTAAATTTTTTATTTTTATATCCTTAATAATTATTCTTAAAATACTTGTAAAAGCATTTATTATCAAAATTCAAAATTTATGTAGCATTTACTTGTTAAAAAAATGAGAATCATAAGTATAAAAATATGATTGCTCTAATAGTAAGTAGATTCCGTACCAAACGGAAACTGTACCTCGACCCACTCCTATACTAAGTCACATCAACCACAATAATAAATGTCACACTCCACTCACCAGTAAGTGCACCATCATCAACTACCCAATCATTCTAGGCGAAAGCAAAGCCGCCTCATTTCTTTCTTATTAAATATTTGCGATTTCATTCATTCAGGTGAAATGAAAGGAAAGACAGCAGAGAAGAGAAATGGTGATTGAGGACACATCAAATCAGGCATTTATTGGGTTTCCTCTGGGTTTGGCCGTTCTCGTTGCCTTGTTACTGTTTATCTGCTGCTTCTTTTGTTGCTCCTTACATTGGGACGAGCTCCAATCTTTGTTTTCATCGTCTGGGGCTACCAACTCTCAGGCTCAGATACAAGCAGGCTTAACTTCCTCTCACCAGAAGCTAGCGTTTCCTGTTGTGGTAATCACTTCTCTTTCTCACACAGTCACACCCAAAAAGCCTTAATGGGTTCTTAAATGATTCTTTAATGGGGTCTGGGGAGGAAGTCAGGGTAAGGAAATGAAAATTGAGATAAAGAATATTTGTAGGAATTGAATCTTATTACTTTCTTTGTATATCTCTAATTCTTACTAACTTAATCACCAACATCAAATAAAAGTCATTTTTATTAATTCAGAAGGAAATTAAAGAAAAGTACATGTTCCTCAAAATATTATTATTATTATTTGCGAGGAAAAAAATTAATGGGATTTGTTGTATTGTGTTCAGATGACGAAGCTGAACCAAGCTCAGAGCTTGCCTGTGTTGATGCCAGGAGATGAGGTCCCAAAATTCGTAGCCATAGCATGCCCATGTCAGCCTCCAACGGATGAAATGATCACAATCGAAGTGCGGAAGGCAGCACCAAGTGATTTTTGCAGCGGCACCTAAAGAGTTTATGTGTGTGTGTATAGGAATATATATGAAGTCCTAGAGATGTATTTTAGCCATTCAAACTCAAACATCTCTTCATAGCTTTGTGATGAGAGAGACGATCAACCAAAAGCCCGCGGCTTCAAAGTGATGATTGGTGAAGGCGCCAAGAAGTATGAAGTTGGGAGCCCTCTTTTTTTCTTTCTTCCCTACCCAGTTCAAGGACATGAATGTGAAGTTCATATAAAAATTTAATGACATAATTCATGTGCAGGTCATTAGCTACGAATTAATGTTAAAGATTATAAAGAAATTATATTTAAGTTAAAGGAAAAATAAAAATTATTAAAAATTACTATTTTAATTTTAATTAAAAAGAAGGACCGTTCAATCTCATTAAATAAACAATAATTCTTTTAATGAAATCTCTAATCTTTCTTTTCTTGCCCTAACTATTTTACGTTTCAGACCCTTATCATTGCACCCTCTTTCTTGATGCACACTCTATTCTGTAATCATCTTGCAATTGAGTTGCTTCTTGGACAATTGTAGAGAGAACAAGACAAATTGATTGTTTTCCTTTGGGGCAATTCTAAAACTGCTTCTTGGTCTGAGCATGGAGATATCAAGAAAAAAAAACAGAATATATTTGGTTATTAACATCCAACTACTAGCAATCAAATGGAGAAAACTTGATTCAAAAATCAATTGTAGAAATAATGTGAAAAACTTGAAATTGAATCAGGTGGAGAACTCCGATATGAAAAAGGAATAGAAAATACTTTTGATCATTTTTGTTGTTTCCCTTTCCCATTCTTACACTTATGGTTCATATTCCATTTTTAGAAAACAAACCAAACGTTGAGAATAGAAGAACAAAGTGATTCACAACTCTTCAATTAAGGCAAGATAAAGAAAATTGAGGATTTCATTAAAGGTATTGTTATCTCTATTTAATAAGATTGAATAGCCATTATCTTTAATTAAGATTAAAATGATATTTTTTAATAATTTTAATTTTTTTCTCTTTAACTTAAATATAATTCCTTAATGGTCTTTAACATTAATTTTCCAAAAAAAATTGAATAGGTAAATGCCATGTGTTTGAAAATTTTACCACGGCGACATACCCTTCTCTACATTAATACATTCAAACTTTGCTTCTTCCATGTATTTATCAAATAAAAAAATATTATTTGTAGAAAGATTTTTACTTAATATGTAAAACATAATAATATGTTTGGGTTAAATCAAGAGAAAATTGGGTTAAATTTGGCAACAAAAATACCAAAATTTTCCATACCCAAACTGTGATCTGTAGGAGAAGGAATAAGGTCACTGGTCTTAATATCAATGGCATTTGGTGCTCAGATGAGGAAACCTTGAAGGATGAGGCTTTGAATTTTTTCAAAAAGTTGTTCCAGGCAAATGATCATTGTAATCCTCAGAGTCTTCATCTTAATTGCAATCCCAGAATTAGTCGGAAACTTCACGATCTTCTTCTGCTCCCAGTCTCTATAAAAGAGGTGAAAAAATCTCTTTTCAGTATGGCCCCTTGTAAAGCACTGGGTCCTGATGGCTTTCAACCTGTGTTTTTCAGGAATTATTGGCATATAGTAGCGAGGGATGTTTGGGATTTGATTGCTAAAGCCTTTTCTATTGGCTTTATTGATCAACATCTATCAGAAACACTTATTGTTCCAATCCCCAAAGTTGATGATCCTACGAGTCTCAAGGATTTTAGACCAATTACTCTTTGCAATGTGTTGCTTAAACTAATTTATAAAATTCTTATTCAAAGAATCAGACCTTTTTTAGATGATATAATTGGTTCTCTTCAAAGTAGCTTCATTCCCAATAGAGGTACAACAGATAATGCTTTGATAGCCTAAGAAATAGTTCACCATATGCACAAAAAGAAGGGTAACTCTGGCTTTCTTATGTTTAAAATTGACTTTGAAATGGCATATGACCGTGTTGACTGGAACTTCCTCAAACTCACTTTAACTGAATTTGGATTCCCTCAGCATATTATAAATCTGATCATGAGTTGTACTACTTCCTCAACCTTGTCCTTAAAATGGAACAATGAAAAGTTCGAGAGCTTTGCTCCAACTAGAGGATTGAGACAGGGAGACCCCATGAGCCTCTATCTCTTTGTACTTTGTATGGAGAAGCTTGCCATTCTGATACAGGAAAAAATTGATGCTAATGAATGGCTCCCTGTTAAAATTTCGAGCAATGGACCTGCTATTTCACATCTATTTTTTGCAGATGATTGTTTGTTGTTCACCAAAGCAAAGGCTTCTCAGGTCAGATTAATGCAAGAGGTTCTGAATTCTTTTTGTTTAGCTTCGGGCATGAAAGTTAACATTCAGAAATCCAGATTTCTCCCTTCAAAGAATATACCTAGATCCAAGGTAGCTAAATTCGAAGGCATTCTTGATTTCCATCATACTTATAATATTGGTAGATACCTTGGTTTTCCCTTGCTCTCAGGGAGAGTCTCTAAGAATGATTTTTCTTATATTCTGGATAAGATCAATAATAGGCTTGCTGGCTAGAAAGGTAAATTATTGAGTAGAGCAGGTCGTGTAATACTTACAAAATCTGTGCTTTGTTCTATGCCTATCTTCACTATGCAAAATCTCTGGTTACCAGAGGGCATTTGTAATAATATTGATTCTTGCATCAGACAATTTGTTTGGGGTGGAAAAACTAGCCATTGGGTTAAATGGAGTAAAGTAACTCAACCTTCTAATAGAGGTGGCCTTGGCATCCATAAAGCTAGATCATCCAATATTTCCTTGTTGGGGAAACATGTGTGGGAGATAGTCGATCATCCTGATAAGCTTTGGGTGCAGATGTTGTCCTCAAAATATCTCTTTGATACTCACATACTTCATAGTCCTTCTTGCAAGGGTGCTTCCTACACTTGGAAATCAATTGTGAAGGCTGCTGAGGTTCTCTAGAAGGGTTTCATTATTAGAATTAGTAAAGGGGAGTCTCTCTTTGGTATGACAAGTGGCTGGACAAAGGTTGCATATGTGATAGAATTTCTTTGGTAAATATACAGGACACTCACCTTAACATAAAGGATGTCTTTTACGAGGGTGTTTGGCACTTTGAAATTTTAGCCACTCAATTACTTATGGATATCAAAATGGAGATGCAGAGTATTTTCACAAATGACAGTTCTGAGGATTTGCTGATTTGGGGAGCTTCTAATTCGGGTCAGTATTCTGCTAAGAGTGCTTACCATTGGTTGCTTCACTATGACACTAATCCTATTAAGTCTGTAGACAGCTGGTCCTGGATCTGGAAGTTGAGACTTCCTGAGAATTTGAAACATTTCACTTGGCTGATCATGCATGGTAGCCTACCAACCAACAATTTTCACCTTCTTCATCATGTTTCCACTGATGCTTCTTGCCAAAGGTGTGGCACGAATTGTTAAACCTTACTACATACTCTCAGGAACTGTCATCGGGCTATCGATATTTGGTCTTTGTTGGGCTTTACTCAGTCACAGGATTTCCTAAATAATGATTACTACCAATGGTTTAAATCTCATGCTTTGGAAGACAATGGCTCTCTTTTTGTTATTACTTGCTGGTTTATTTGGAGGTCTCGTAATGAAGAAGTTTTTTTTAATAAGATATGGGATAACTGGCACATTCTGAATAATATCAGAACTTTGCTAGATGTAACACTCAAAATGTTTAGCCATGTTAAGAACAAAAGAGATCCTTGACATGTTTCTTGGCATTCTCCTGCTGATAATTTTGTGAAACTTAATGTAGATGGCAACTCTCTTGGTAATCCTAGAAGGTCTGGCTTTAGGAGTCTTATCAGGAATAATCATGGAAAGTGGCTTGCTAGTTTTTTTAGCTTCCGTGGAATTTCTACAAACCTCAAAGTAGAATTACTGGCTATTGATCATGGTCTTAAAATGGCTTGGAATGCTGGTTATAAGGAGATAATATGTGAGTCTGATTCTCAAATAGCATTGTCTCTGATTAATGAAGGAGTCCAGCACGCTCATCCCTATGCTCCACTTATTGACCATATCATAATGTACAAAGATTGTTCTTGGTAGTTGATTTTTCAACACACCTTGAGAGAAGGGAATGTTTGTGCTGATTGGCTTGCTAAATATGGAGCTAAAACGGGCCAAGATTTCACAAATTGGAGTTCTTGTCCCCCTCAGTTATCTAGCACTCTACTAGCTGATGCAATGGGAATTTTGCATATTAGGCTGTAGTGTTGTTTTGCTTTGATTTTTCTCTTCTTTTTCGTTTGATAAAAAAAAAATATGCTGCTCTTAACTTTAAATTTGAATGATTTTGGTCCTGAATTACTACATACTATAAGTGAAGCTTGCTGCAATTAAGAATAGCATTCATTATTTTTATTTTTGGTACAATAGAGAGAAAAGGAAAACGAGAAGAAGGGAGTGTGCAGGACATCAACATTATTGGGCATATTAACTAGTAAGAATTCTGTGTATTGTACAAGTTTTTTAAAAATTTAAATAAATATAGATTAAAAAAGAAAATATTTTAATTATTAAAATTATAAAAGATACATGTATAATTAATTAAAAATATAATTTAAATTTAATTTAAAATAAAAAAAATTAAAAATAATATATGTTATTCTTAGATAAAGAATCATTTAAAAAATTAAGTCACTCTCAATATAATATATTTTAATTTGTTATATAAAGGTGGATAAGTCAATAACCACTTCATGTTTTCTTTTTAACTTGCATATCTTTTCTAAGATCAATGTTAGCTTTAAATGGTTTATTATATTCATTGTTTTCAAAATAATATGCTCGAATTCTCTGTTTAGTATTTAACAGTTATATTCTGATTATTCTCGAATTCTCTCATTGGGCACGTGGGCTTGGTGGTGGTGTTGGCCCATTCGTACAGGCCATGGTATACCCAGTACGAATTAGAGGAGGGACAAGGATTGTGTCTCGGGTGGAAATATTATTGGGTTTGCCTATCGTATACCAAGGTGGCCTACACCCTTCTTGAAAGCCAAAGGCCCAATACCCAAATAAATTTTGAGTAGATTAATGCTACACTGAAAAAGAAAATTAAAAAAACGAATCGATTGATCTTAATGAGGTGGAGATGTCAGATAACAAACAAATCGACTGCAAGTGATTATGCTTATTTTCAACCTGAAAGTCATGGCCACACAAGAAATTGCTCGCATGCGTGTGCTGTCCATTTGCAAATTCTTTCCATCTTTGGTGGTAACTGGAAACTTTTATGTTTCCAATTAAATGTAACCAAAAAAGTATACGTTTTGATCATATATAAAGCAAAAGTCATAATGGATTTTATATATGTTTAGCTACTTCATACGGTCCTTTTCTTTATTTTATACCGTGAAGTATATAATGGATTTATTTCAATTTTATAAATCTAGGTCAATTATAGATATAAGATTATAGCATATTAAACGAATTATATTCAAGAGATAGATTAAGAATGTGTACCTGACATGATTCTATAATCTATTATTCTTCAGTGAATGAATCAAGAGAGTTCGCGTATGTGAGAAAGCTATAGCATCAATCCTAATAGGTTTTACAGATGTCTTGAAAAGCTGCTTAAATGGAAAGTAGTTTTAACTTACCAGATGAGAGTAAAGATTTCTCAATGGACTACCAAATGAACAGCCTAAATCCATCACGGGTTACTCACAACAAAAGTCCAATTATAATGTTCATAAACTGACCAAGTGTTATATTATAAACATAATTCCATAATTAATATATATTAATTATTTAAATAATATTTTAATTATTGATTATGCTAATCCACATAACATATATATATATATATATATTTGAATTAAAATTCAACAATTCTCCAACTTGGATAGCATTAGTCAATCATTAAAATGCAAGAATCATTAAAATTAGAATGCCAACTATGGTCAAAGTACGTGTCAACCAACAGTCTTAGAAATATAAGCTTTAACACTGCAGAAATAGTATCGATAGAGAAGTAGATCATACATGTTAAATGCTTATATTTTACATAAAGAATAATGAATATGAAAAAAAAACATAATTAATTAAAAGAAATATGTAATCCAAGAATAGTCCAAGCATCTGAAAATGCTATAAGAGAAAAGTGATGTCATTTCATACATATCTCATAAGAATAACAATAAGTAAATATAAAATTCCAGACTCCCACTGACCCAAAACATCAAAAGACTTAACCAAACTCATATGAGCTACGTGATTCTGAAAAACTCCAACAGTTAAGCATTTAGTTAGTGGATCTGCTAATATGTTCTTTGTAGCAAGATGCTCAATTCGAGTCTGAAACTTTAGAATTTTCTCTCTAACAAACAGATATTTAATATCAAAATACTTTGAGTGAGAAGAGCTTCTGTTATTTTGAGAGAAATACACAGCAGCAGTATTGTCGCAATATATTACAAGTGGCCTAGATATGCTTTCAACAATATGAAAACTAGAGATTAAGTTTTTTAGCCACATGCGTTGACAAGTAGCCTCATAGCAAGCGACATACTCTGACTTCATGGTAGAAATAGCTGTAAGAGTCTGTTTGACACTCTTCCAAGAGATAGCTCCTCCTGCCATCATAAAAATAGAGTCAAAAATAGACTTTCGGTCGTCAGGTCAACCTGCGAAATCAGAATTAGAATAATCAATGACCTGAAGTTGATCAGACTTCTTATAGGTCAACAAATAATCATTGGTTCCCTGCAAATATCTCATGACATTTTTAACGGCTTTCCAATGACCCAAACTTGGGTTGCTCAAGTATCTCCCTAAAGCATTAACAGCTAAAGCAATATCGGGACAAGTACAAACTTGAGCATACATTAAATTGCCAACAACAAAAGGATATGGGACCTTTTCCATTTCAACTATCTCTATATCATTTTGAGGACATTGGGATTTAGAGAGTTTATCACCTTTTTGAATAGGTGCAGCACGTGGGAGCAAGAATGCATGTTAAATCGTTTGAGGATCTTTTCAATATATCCTCTTTGAGACAATCCAAGAATGTCACGTGACCTATCACGATAAATCTGGATGCCTAAAACAACTGAAGCATCACCAAGGTTTTTCATATCAAAGTGGCTACTCAATATCATTTTTGTTTCAGTCAAAAGTTTAACACAACTGCTAGCAAAAGGAATATTGTCAACATACAGAACAAGAATTATAAAATTGCTCTCACTAGTGTTCAAATAAATGCACTGATCTGAGGCATTTTCTTTGAAGCCAAAAGAAGTGACAACTTGATCAAATTTTAAATATCATTGCCTAGATGCCTGTTTCAGTCTATAAATGAACTTTTTAAGTCTGTAAACCAAATGCTCCTTACCTGTTTCAACAAAACCATCAGGCTGAACTATATAAACATCCTCGGCTAGATCTCCATTCAGAAAAACTATTTTTACATCCATCTGGAGAAGTTCTAAATCAAAATGAGCTACCAAAACCATAACAACTTGAAATGCATTTTTTGTAGAGATCGATGAGAAAGTCTCCTTATAATCAATGCCTTCTCTTTGACTATAGCCGTTTGCTACTAGTCTAGCTTTGTACCTCTCAACTCTACCATTTGGACTACGCTTGGTTTTGAAAACCCATTTGCACACAACGAGTTTGCAACCAACTGGCAACTCCACGAGATTCAAAATAGTATTATGAGACATAGAAGACAATTCATCATGCATAATATTTAGCCAATCAGAAGCATAAGAGCTAGAGATTGCCTCCTTAAAAGTTATAGGATCATCGTCATCATAAAGATCAAACTCGTGCTCCTAAAGATACACTACATAGTCATCTGGTATAGAAGGCCTGCGTACTCTCTGATATCGTCTTAATGAGACTACTTCAGGCAATGTCATCTGGTTCCTGTTCATCAGCTGGTGGTGCCACTACATTATCTTTTTCTCAAAAAACCTGATCATCATTATGATTGACTGGAACCATGATATCTACAGGAAGTAAAACAGCCGGTATAGGAACAACAGTCCGATATTCTTTAAGAGTGACTGGTCGTGTTGTATGGCTCCTACTATCCAAATCATCCTCAAAGAATATCACTCGGTCAGACTCGATGACTCGCATGGAATGAGAAGGACAATAGAATCTATAACCTCCAGAGCCCACGTAGTAGCCAATGAAGAAGCCGTTAACAGTCTTAAGATCAAGCTTCTTCTACTGAGGATTATAAGGTCTAACTTCTGCCTTACAACCTCACACATGAAAGTGTTTCAAACTCGGCTTTCTTCTAGTTATCAGTTCATAGGGAGTTTTCGGTACAGACTTGCAGGGTACTTGATTAAGAATGTACACAACAATCTTTAAAGCATCTCCCTAAAGAAAATCTGGTAATAACGAATGGCTCAACATGCATCTCACTATATCCATAAGCACGTGGTTACGTTTCTCTGCAACTCCATTCTGCTCAAGAGTACCAGGCATAGTATATTGAACTTCAATTCTACATTCATCGAGAAATTTGGTGAACGGTCCTGGATTTCTTCCAGTTTCATCATATCTATCGTAATACTCACCTCCTCTGTTAGACCTCACACATTTGATCTTCTTGCCTATCTTCAATTCAACAGCAGCCTTGAAGGATCTGAAGGCATCCAAAGAACCAAATTTTTCCTAGAGAATATCTATCCAACCGAATCTGGAAAAGTCATCTATAAATGTAATAAAATACCTATATCCACCCATGGCAGTGGGTGTAATGGGTCCACACATGTCTGTGTGAATCAACTGTAGCACATCATCACACCTGTTTGCTCCTTTATTCCTAGTTTTGGCAGTGAACTTGCCTTTAACACAATCAATGCAAGTGTCAAAATCAGAGAAGTTAAGGTTATGAAGAATACATTCCCTAATTAGTTTTTCAATTCGGTGCCTAGAGATA
The DNA here is from genome assembly GCA_029884595.1 of Ormosia semicastrata. Taxonomy (NCBI): domain Eukaryota; kingdom Viridiplantae; phylum Streptophyta; class Magnoliopsida; order Fabales; family Fabaceae; genus Ormosia; species Ormosia semicastrata. Next base: position 17,371,623 of record JAQQTO010000046.1, on the reverse strand, counting down.
TGCCCCAAATGTCTATGCCATAGTATAGAAGAACTCTCATCAATCCTATTATGCTTACTTCCAACAATAGAGTTAACAGACATATCATTCAAATTTAGCATATATAACCCATCACACAAAACTCCTGAACCAATGACAACAAAATAAAACAAACAACAACTTTTCCATTACCAAATTCAAAAGTGTAGCCACATCTATCCAAAGTTGAAACTGAAATTAAATTCCTCCTCATGGAAGGTACATAAACAACATCTTTCAATAATAAAGTATGACTAGAAGGTAAATGCAAGGTAACTACTCCTATTTCTTCCACTGATACTCTAGTTCCATTTCCCACAATGATATTGGATTCAGCATTACTTGGTTTCCTCAGGCTTGTGAATCCCTGTAAAGAATTCACAACATGAATAGTTGCACCTGAGTCAAACCACCAAGTATTGGGAGCAACATCAATCACATTTAATTCAAAATAAGCTAGAGTTAGGAGTGTACCTTGCTTCTCAAGTTTTTTCTTGAGAATGTAACAATCATCCACTTTATGGCCATACTTCTTGCAATACTTGCAGTTTCCCTTGAAGAAATTCTTCTTAAGTTCTAGGTGTTGAGATATTTTCCCCCATTTCTTCATATCATGTTGAAACTTGCCTTTGTAACCTTCCTTTTTCTCATTTTTAGTACCAGAAGTAGAAGCAACAAACTGAATACTGTGTGATTTCCCTTTCCTTATAGAATCCTCTTATTGAGAGACAATAGCAATCATTTCATCAACTGTCCACTCATTTTTCTGAGTGTTATAAGAGGTCTTCAGAACATCAAATTGAGAAGGAAGTGACTCTAGAACTTGTCAAATTAAATAACTTTCACTGAGATCAACCTTAAGAGATTTCAGTTTATTAAAATAGTGCACTAACTTCATGATGTGCTCACGAACTCCACTAACACCATCATATTTAGTCTTCTCAATCAAAGAAAGATATTGACCTTTCTGAACTTTATCAAAAGTCATGAATTTCTCACCAACAGATTTCATAAATTCTGCAGCCTTCTTGCTCTCTGGAATGCTCTGTCTAATTGACTTCTCCATAGTGTATTTCATCACCATAAGACACACTCTGTTTGAGTGCTCCCATTTTTCACGAGAAGCATTTTCAGCAGCAGTGGACTCAGTAGTAAGAGCAGCAGGCTCTTCTTCTCTCAAAGCCAAGTCCATATTAGTGATGGTCAAATAAAGATCCAGAGATTCTTTTCAATCCTCATAATTAGTCTCATTCAAAGTCTTGATAGAAGTCAATTGCATAGGCAAAGAGGCTGGCATGAAAACAACAAAAGAAACATTTAATATGCATGACGTTATCATGCAATAAGATAATTAAATGGTTCCGTATACATAGCCAAACAAGCCCTTTTAGGAAATTTTATTACTTATCATAGTCCTGCCTAAGAGTCCCGAACTATAATAAATAAGAAATATAATAATACAATGCACAAATCTTATATCACCAAAATTTCTAATACTGATAGGGTACTTGAAAGATAATTGACATAAACATAAAACTAACAGCACATTGTACAATAACAAATTACATTAATAACAACACACCGATAGGGTATAATTACTATCAATGCAATAAGAATTATGATTAAAAAAAATATTCAAGCCACAAAATTTACACAATTGTACTCACGATAGGTGAGCTCATAATTATACAAATTATCAGCAATTATACTTAATAGAATATGATAAAATCATATTAAAAAAATTCAATTCACATATAAATCAAAAAATAATTCCATGACTATGACATATTAACAGAGAGTATCATATACCAAAAAGCCAATGTCATGTATAACAAAAGTGTATATATATATATATATCATCATCATGGCCTCGTGGTGCAAATTAGCAATTCACGAATGTTAATTGGCCTGCCACTATCATATAAAAATAATAATAATGTATTAAAATAATAATAATAATATACGACTGATAGGATAATAATATGTTTAATCTTGTGGTGCAAATTGGCAAATCACGAGTGTCGCGACCGAGATCGCGGTGAAAAATAACAACTTATGAGATTTTAAAAATAAAAATGGATTCGTCACTAATTTTATTTTAATTAGAAAAAATTAAAAAACTCTTCTAAGAAAATGGTCTTTAAAAAGTAGATCGGATTTGAGAGTCGGTTATGGATAGAGAAGAGTGGAAACTTAATCCCACAGTACCCCTAACACACCCGTCCTAAGACGGTACCTTAAGTGAATTGTGTAAATTCTTGATAATCTCAAATATATTTATTTTGCTCCTCTTAAAAATATTGTAACTATTTTTTTAAATAAAGAAAAAAAATAAAATTGTGAAAATTTAATTTTTGGCTTGACAGAATAAAGATTCTGCTCATACGTATCCTTAGGTGTAATGAAGAATTCAAAGTCACGCAGTTCTCTAAAAAAAAGTGTGGGTTGATTAATTTTTTAAAATTAATTTTTTAAAAATTAATTTCTTAATTTTAAAAAATTTAAATTAACAAGTCATCGCGACTCATTTAATCAAATTAAGGTTTGAATAGGTGAAGCTCGGCGTCACGCTAGAGACATCACCCACTGAATTATCAAGTTGTCACAACTCAGATGATTATAAAATTATATGATCAACAAGCTGTCACTACTCAGTTAATCCCATTTTATTCCTTTTTTTTAATAAAAAAAGTTTAATTATTTTAAAAACTCATTTGATTTAAAATATGTTTTATAAAAAAAATTGAATCATCAAACTGTCACAACTTAGATGATTACAAAAGCTATAAGATTAACAAGCTGTCACAACTTAGTTAATCCCATTTTATTCTTTTTAACCAAGTTCAATTATTTTTTAATTTATTTTTTCATTTTTATCCTTTTATTTTTATCATTTTTATTTTCATTTTTATTATTTTTTCAATTTTTTTCACCTTAAAAGGCCCAATTGCAATTTAAAACAAAAAATAAAAAAACAAAACCCCTTTTTTAGAAAGCTAATAACTCAAACTTAAATAACTCATAAAATAAGTTTGGCCCAAAATAGTAAAAAAACGTGAAATTACCAAACAACATAAAATAATAAATAAATAAAAACAAATGAATAAAATAAATAAAAAAAGAAATTGAATGAAACAAAAGCATAAGAAGTAGAGATACAAATAGGAAGACCACGAAACACAGTAGAGACCTCAGGGTGGCGCGGTGCGCGACTCAGGCGACGGAGCTCGATGGTGACGCGGGCTCTGGTTCGGGTGGCGAGGTGGTGGTACGATGTTAGATCTGACGGACTTGGGCGGCTAGTGCGGCTTCTCTAATCTGGCATTCGAACTGGGCGGAATGGGTCGACGGGGTCACGGTTTGCAGCCTCTGGTTCGTGGCGTCACCGGCCTGCTTCGAGCGTGGGGTTGCTAGGTCGGAGTGCTGGGTTTGACGTGCTGGCCGGCCGGATTTGGTCACGGCAACAACGAACCTAGTATGGCGTGTCGCGACAAGGGGAGGTCCGGTGCGGCTCTCACGACGGACGGCGGGTCTGTGCGGTCTGGATCTGGCCGATTCGTGCTTCGATCTGGTGCTGCTATTTTTCTTTTTCCTTTTTTTCTTTTTTGGTTAGAGGTTGAAGATGAAGTATTATGGTATGGGTTGTTGGTGGTGGTTTAGGGGCTTTGGGTGGTTGTTATGGGTGAAGGTTGATGATGGTTATAGAAGGTTAGGAATGGTGGTTGAGTGGAAGTGAGGGTTCACGTGGAGTGGTGAGCTTGGACGTTGGGGTGGATGGAGGTTGGGTTTGCTTTTTGGGTGATGACCCACGATGGCTATAGAATGGACACGACATGGGGTGTTTACGGTGGGGTGGGGTGTGGTTTTGAATAGTGTGGTTTGGTGCTTATGGTGAGGACAAGAGAGGGGTGGTGAAAGGGATGGAAGGTTGCTGTTATGGGTGAAGGTTGGAGGTGAGAGTGATGAAATGGTGGAGATGAAAGGTGTTGAAGATGATGAATTTGGAAGAGGAATAGTTGATAAAGAATGTGTCGTTGGAAAAACATTGATGGGAGGTGAAGATGGAGGTTAGGCCGTGGGTGAAGGTGTTTGTTGAGGATGGAGTGGTCCAGACAGTGGGTGAAGGTTCTGTCTAGGAAAATGACAAATGTGAAGGGTCTGGGTTTTCGCTGTCTATTCGAGGCACGTTGGAGGGCTTGTTCTCCCTTAGGTTCTCTGTGTCTGCTCTCTATATTGCCTGCACCAGATTCATGAGATGGAGAATTTGCTTGGGTCTCACTCAGATTTCCTCTTTCGTGCTTCATTCCTCTGCTCCATGTCTTCCCTTCCTCCCAGCTCCTGTTGCATTCCATTTTCATTTTTCTGCCAACCTGCTGAGGGCATTGCTGAGGCTCCTGCAAAGGTTGGAGGTCTACGCTGCACTACGCTCCTACCGTTCTCTTTTCTTTTTTCTTTTTTTGTTTTTCTTTGGTTTATTTTTTCATTTTATTATTATTATTTTTTTATTGCATTTAAACTAAAATAAAACCAAGTGATAAAATAAACTAAGATATAATTAGAGGATTTTGTCAAGAAAGTGAACAATTATTAATTTTTTTATTTTTATTTTTTTATATATTTTTTTCAAAGCCCAGACAAAATTAGGTGTTCACAAAGAGCAAAATGATCTCGTGGTGGTTGCCAGCCACAAAATAACAAACGAGTACAATCATTATTTCAATAATGCCAATTGATTTATGAAACAGATACTTTCTCCGTGCACATTGGCCGACTTCATGTCCGTCCAGGAAAAGGTCAAGTTATATACGTTCGGAGAAAGGAACAATATCCAGGTATTAAAACAAACGAGTATTACTATATTCAATACAAGGAATATTTGCGTATATGAATCAAAGAAAAAACCCCAAAACTAATTTGATCAATTCGAGCAAAAAAGATTCAATTGAAATTAGGGTTCATAAATTAGGGTATACGAATTTCTGATTTAATTATGAAAAAGAATATAATAACCATAATTTATATCTAACCTGGCTCTGATACCAATTAATGGATTTATTTCAATTTTATAAACCTAAATCAATTATAGATACAAGATTATAGCATATTAAATGAATTGTATTCAAGAAATAGATTAAGAATGTGTACCTGACATGATTCTATAATCCATTATTCTTCAGTGAAGGGATCAAAAGAGTTCACATGTGTGAGAGAAATTGCCCTCAATCCTGGTAGGTTTTCTGTATGTACTGAAAATTGCCTAATGGGGAAGCAGTTTTAACTTACCAGATGAGAGTAGGGACTTCTCAACGGGCTACCAAATGAATAGCTCAAACCCATCATGAGTCACTCACAACAAAAGCCCAATTACAATGTTCATAAACTGACCAAGTGTTATATTATAAACATAATTCCATAATTAATATATATTAATGATTTAAACAATATTTAATTATTGATTAATGCTAATCCATATTATATGTATATACACACACACACACACACACACATATATATATATATATATATATATATATATATATATATATATATATATATATATATTTGAATTAAAATTCAACAGTATAAACCAAAGGAATATATTTTCTTTTGATTAAGTTCTTCAATTGACCCTAAAGTTGCTGTTAAGGAATTGTTGCGACTGTTGCAAACTTATTGTAGGGTCATAAGCGACTATCCCAAATAAATACGTTCATTATTTTAGGATCCGTTTGGTACAAAGGATAGGATAATGTCTGATAGTATTAGACCTGATAGTATAAGACCTGATAGTATAAAACCTAATACGTAAGGGTTGGGGATATTGAAGTATTTAGGTTTGTAATGAAAAAGTCTTTATAAGAACTTATACATCAAAACACTATCAAGTCTAATCCCTCCCTCGAAGGCTTGATTAAGTTATCTATCATTTTAATGTATAAAAGGAGTTTGATGGATAAGCTTATACAATACAGTGTTTACACCAAACAACTGATAAGGTCATAATGTATTGTATTAACTTATCCTATCATGTCTAATACGACATGCCAAACGAGCCCTTAGAAGAATAAGAAAACATTATCATTGTTTATAATCTAATGGAACGAATAACATTTAGTTAGTTCAAGTGGTTTGATACTTGTTTTCTTTAAATAAGATTTTGAGTTTGAATTTTGTGAATGGAAAAAACTACTAATAGGACAACCAACGCTTATTTAGTTCAAGTGGTTCGACACTTGTTCCCCTTAAACAATGTATCAAGTTTAAATCTTGTGAATAGAAAAAAAATCAACACTGAGAGAGCTTTATATTTTTGTGATTTGATTGACTTGACTCCGAAATAGTCGGAACTCATTACGGTTTCTGAATATCGGGGGATTTACACACACACACAAATAATCTAATGGGATGGTAATTAAAGGAAGATTAACATCTATTTATGACCAGTTTTGGATCCAAGCTTAACAAGAAAGCGACCCAAATACGGTTGACCCAATTATGGCTCTTAACTGTAAGAGTCCTTATAGAAAAATTACTACTCATTAACTAACTAACATTTTATCTTAACAAATCCATAATAGGAGATTTTAGGATCTTATCTTCAAACAATTATATAATCATAATATCTCTATGACAAATATATCTTTAAATACTACTTAACTTGCAAATAATTCCCCCTAATAAATACAGGTCTAAACCACTTAAGTATGCATATTCTCTTATATACTCTTTTCTCCTAGTACACAGTTCTAACTTGAATGTCAGAGTACTTTATAGGTATATTCTCCTCTCACTCCATCGTTGCTGCTACTGTATCATTCTGCCATCAACCATCACTTAAAGGTGAGATCAAATACACACCTCTAATGCCGGCTTTGAACAACTTCAATTAAAGAGAAAGAAAAATATAATGACAAATGAATGCTTTAAGTATTCATATTTTTGTTATCCAGATGCCATTGATTACGAAAATGATTTTTATTATGACATACCCTCCGTTTGTTGGTCTTTTAGTTTTTTTGTTTTCCGCATATAGGAGTTCATTAATGAAATAATGAGAGAGTAGTATCCTTAGAGGGTGAGTTGAAATGGTAAGTAATCTTTACTCATTGAGACAAGAACGCAAGTTTAAATCTCACGAAAATAACTCTTGTAGGAAGATCATATAACCCTCATACTTCAAACAGAGATTAGTTCCATGAACAATTTAAATGAATCAAACATGAAGAAATACTTCATGATCTCACACAAAAAAAAAATTGAGAAGGCATCAAAGACCCAAAACAACTACAAAAGAGAGCAGCTGCTCAAGATCACTTCTTTAAGTGAGTGATTCTTAAGTGCTCTTGGATCAAGAGAAATCTCTTGTCCTAAATCATTCAATAGATGATTATATTCGTTATGAGATAAAAAATATAATTAAAATAAGAGACAAAAATAACCCATAAAACTAATATAATACTTATTAAATAATACAGAATAAAAATAATATCTTATTTCAATAACATCTAAGAATTTCTCCCTTTTAAGGTGGAATAAACTTACAAAACCCACCCTTGACTCCTACTGTTAATAAACTCCACGCATCTATCCTTGACCACAGTGACCGTTTCAGCAGGACTCAATCTGGTTGGAGAAAACTTTTGCATTCCAGATTTTCAAAGCTGCCACAGATCCAAGTTTGGTCTTTTAGTTTTTTGGTTCTTGATAATAATAATAATAAAACGAACAAAACACATGGCTAACACTTTCAAGTCAAATAATAGTTTTCCGTAGCCGTTATAAGCTAACACTTTCAAGTGAAATAATATTTTAACAATTATAGATTATGATGCATGACAATCTTAAAACAAATGACCATAAATTTGTTAGTATGTGGAAAGTATTCGGAATTCAACGAAAAGCATGCTTGCTCTAACTTTTTCAACATCATTGTTCCATCTAACTAACACTTATGTTTTCACCTTTTTCTTATTCATCAAGTGATATGAAATTTTATTAACAAAATAGCGTATCGACGCTCACAGCACAACATGAAATTTTAAAACAATATAATATTATAGTATTTAAATTTTAATTAAAATATACTTTTTATTAAGAGTGTAAATGAGTCGAGTCAAGCTGAATACTTAAAATTTAAACTTAATTTGTAAAAAAAAATATGTTACTCAAACTTAACTTATTTATTTAAATAAACTAAATTTAAAACTTGTATTTGTCTTATTTAAACATTATAAAACTTGAACTTAACTTGTTTAACTCATATATAACTTGTTTATTTTTATTTCTTTTATCAAATTTCTTCTTTGAAGTATATTTTTATAATTATTAATTTAGTATCTAATAAACATTTTTATACAAGAAGATAGAAGAGGAAGTAAAAAAAAGAGTAAAAGACTTTCAAAAACTAGAGTCAGGTAAATGATAGATAGCAATATATAAAATTACAATTCTCTAAATAAAATTAAAATTTACTAAGTAATAGTAATAATAAATTATTATTATTTATACTTTTTCTGATGTGAAATTACAATTTTTTTGTAGTTAAATATATTATATATACACACACATGAATTATTCATAATTTTTTAATGTCAAACATATAAAACTTGATCTTAATTTATTTATGTAATCAAGCTTAAATTCAAGTTTAAACTTGTTTATTTAGTTAAATAAACAAATTTGATCAAATATTTAATAAATTAAATTTAAATAATTCATAAATAACTTAACTCATTTATACTCTTACTTTTCGTTTATGAAAATGTAAAATAAATTTAAAAAGTATTCGATAAAAATATTTAATTTTAAATTTGATCCAATATCACACATAACTATCATGTCCTCTCACCTTAGATGAAAATTGACAACCAACTTTTGGAACACAACGGCTTTTACGGAAGCAGCCTCTAATATATATAAATAAATTATATTATTTTATAATAGATAATAACTTAATATATTATTTATCAACAAAGACATAATTATATCGTGCAATTGCAACTACATAAAATAATAATAAAAATTTAAATTATAATGGAAATCTCATCATCAACATTAAAGTATAATTAAATTTTATAATTTTGTCATAATTATTTTCGAAAATTTTAGTAATTCCAATTTTTTTCGAGTTATTTGCATTTTTTTTTTGGATCATAAGTTTTGCCTGTTAGAATTTTCTCTTTTTGGTAATTTGGATAATTGGGTATAATTTGTGTGTAGTATAGGCCCAAGTTGTGGCCAACCAGGCAAGCAGCACTCTCGTCATCAAAGCCCATGAGAATGGCGTGTGCACGATATGATGGCGATGTTTAAGATCCAACGGCCCATAACAAATATCATAATTAACATGCGGAACAGTCATGCCCATGATGCTGTGTATGCAAGGTTTTTAACAACAAAGCATGCGAAGATAGCGGCAGTTAATGATTTTTTCTTATAATAATAAAAAAATAAAAAATCCCAGCAAGTTTAAAACAAAAATAAGGATTTCATTAACAAGTATCTAATATTTTAAAATAGGAAGTTTTTTAAAGTAAAATATTTAATATATATATATTAAATTATTTTTATTCTATAAATGAGATATTAATCACTTGAAATATGACCAAATTTTTAAGTAAATTTTTTTAATAATATTATTTTCAATACATGTAAATTTTAAAATTTAATCCAAGATCATATACTTAAGAATTTAAACACTTTTAATTTAAACTAATACATATTGATAAATAAAAAGTTTTATTTTTTATGTAAATTTTTTTATTTTGAATTCTTAATAATTTTTTTAAAAACTATAAAAATAAGGATTTTATTACATAAGTTAAAATAAAAAATTTTAGATAAAAATAAAGTAAGTAGTACTTTTTTAATTTTTAATGTATTAAATATCTTATTTTTATCTAAAAATTTTTATTTAATTTTTTAGTGAATACCCAACAAAACCTTTAAAAAAATCGTTAAAGCACTTTCCTACCCAATACCTTCCGCATGCGTGCAGCGCACTTTCACATTAAAAGTGACACGACCATTACTCTTCAAAATAAAAAAAATGTTTTATAAACATAACCTAAAAATTTGTATATATATTAAAATAATAAGCAAATAGATCATTATTATTACTTGTTATTGAAGTATATAAATATTTTTAAATATTTTTAACAAGTTCTTATGAAATTTAAAATAAAAATTTTATATAAACAATACTTTTTTAATTTTTTATTGATTAAATACATTTTTTTATAAAAAAATTATTTCAAATTCATAAGAAATGCTCGTAAAATATTTTTTAATAAAACTCATAGTATTTAATTTGTTAAGTATATTTTTTATTTAAAAATAAAAATACCAAATTATTAGTTATTTATTAACTTAATTTATATAAATTTTCGAAATTCTTTTTTCCACACGTGAACTCTAATTGGCATTTTCGACCCTTATTATTGGGTCGTGCAACAGACGCGCAAATATCAGTGCGTTGAGAACAATCCCATACTGATACAGAGGTAGTGAACAAGTTATGTGTCGCGCTCTGAACCCGGCAATCCAAAATTAAAGGCCGCTTTCTTGTCCCCCAAAACATCATTACGCTTTGCCCTGTTTTTCTCTGTCCCCCTCAACCCTCTTTGTTAATGCTCCCCTATACGTATTTTTCACACTTTCAATTTCAAAATCCCACCCAACTCTTTTTTTACCTCAATAAAACCCTAATAAATTCTCATCCTTTTTATTTATGTTTCCTATTTTGGATAAAATTCTATTGGACCACTAATGCGTTGTTTATTAATCTCATGGACTACTGTGTCGTTTTCAGGTTTATTGTCATGTGCTAGACTGCAAGGCCACATTGAGAACGGCATCAGTTTCAGCCATCAAGGAGTGTATACTGAAATTATTTGGTCCTGTGTTTCCTTATTTGCCCTTCTGTTGCAAATGAAGGACCCTAAAACTATGGCCTACAACATGTGAAAGTAATAAGTGGGTTCCCTATAGTGCCTATGCATGTGACTATGTGTGGGTATACATGGCATTAACTTACCATCTCGTGTATAATACGGAGGGAGTGGATGGAGAGGGGGAATCTTGCCACCTTTGTTAAAATAAGGAGGATAATGAGTGGGGTGGATGAAATTGTTGATATATATCAACATTTGGCTAAGCATGGCATGTTTTTTCTTTGCTCTCATAATCACAATGTTCCTTTCTTTCTCGGATATTAAAGATTGAAAGAAAAACAAAAGAACAGCATAATAAATGGAAGGATATATGAAGGGCATCATGATTACATTGGGTAGAGGCGCGTTCTCAAAAAGTTTAAATAATAAATGTTAAAAAATGCTTGTTGCACATTAATAACAAATCACATTTTCTCACATTACTATAAGTGATAGAATCATAGTAAATGTATATAAAAAACAAAATGAATTCACCTATAATTAAATAATAAAAACTATATAAATATAAAATAATATATGAATAAATATATGTATGTAACATTATTCATAATTTTTTTGAAGGTAGCATTATCATTTGTTGAGTATCCACGTTTGGATGAAAGAATACGAATCAGTGACCGAAAAGTTAATGACACAATAAAGAAAAATGATTCTTGTCAAGGTCCATCTTAAACCAAGGTAGGAAAACGACATTGGAGGGCAGTGATTTAGACACGTCCTAGTTTTTGGATTGATGGAATGCGATTGAGAAGACAATTCTGCCACCAAAACAAATGGGCATTAGAGAAAGTGTTGCATCTCTTTACCGCTGCTAAACGAGGACTTAGGAGTTTGGATGATATTCTTCAATGTAATCCTATATCTTCCTTTTCCTTTTTCCCTAGATTTATTTGCTAAATTGTAACCCATTCTGTGATTTTCCTGTTTACTATGTTTCCAGAATTAAATATTGAAATGGCTTTAGTTGTCTAAAACAAGCTAAAGTGACCGTATTAGTCAGATCATTATACACATTAGCAAGTCACTATAAGATTATCTTTAGTAAACATTGGCAGCAATGCAGCATGTACTAAACAATTGAAGCATGCATATATATCTTTTGTAATCGGGATATTTCCACTTAAGGCTATAATCAAATACCATTATCCCCCTTTTGGAAATCAGATTACGTGGTGTGAATAGATAAATTATACCATGTTTTTAAAGTAACATTAAATGTATGTTCTATGAGATCTCTATTATTATATAAGTTATTTTTCTAAAATTTTATATAAATATGTTTAAAATTAATATTTATTTATTATTGTTTTAAGATCGTACAATAATTTCTTGGTGTGAATGTGAATAACTTGGCCCAAAAAATAAGAAAATAACACTGATTTTGAATAAAAACTTGTGTAATGTAGGGTCAATCAAGTTTACGAAATCGTTAGATTCCTTTACTACCAATCATATCAATTTCCATTATTATTATTTTTTAAATGCAATTTGAACAAATTGAAAATCGAGTCGTATAGGTTTTTGCCCTGATATATTATTCCCAATATTAAGCTAATCCAAGATAACAGAAGACATTGTTTTATGAGTCGAACCCCACTCTGTCAGTTGAGTTGTACTAACTTACGCGATTAAATTTCATTTTATTTCCAACCAAAAAAAAAAATCCTAGCATAAAGTAATGATATATGGTATTTTATTTATTATAAATTTTATATTATATAGATTTTTGGTGATTATTTTATATAAAATAATTTTACTCATATGAATATTTTTAACACATAATAATAATCTCTTAAATTGATTTAATGGTCTAAATAAAAATGTGTTTTCCTTTTTCACTTTTGCATGGCTCAATAACATTATGTTTTGGCATATAGCTCTTTATTTCAACAAACCCTACAAAAGCATACATTCCATATAAGAAGGCATCAACGGTGCGGTATAAATCATCAGAACAGCAAGGCCATTGAGGTGCGTTCTCTCGTATTTGTTCGGCGGAATATTATAAAAAAGGTGACAGTAGTTGATTCAAAAGAAAAAAATTAAGAAAAAAAGTGACAGTACAAATTTTGTTTTTAACATAAAAGAAACAAATGGAAATTACATAAAGAGCAGTGTCTTTCTTTCTTTCATTAAAGTGATATATTTTAATGCATGGAGTTTCACATCGGACAGCAAATAAGCTTTTGTTACTTTATGCACAATGGAGGGTCCTTAGTTCTCTCTCTTCTCTTTCTATCAACTCTTCTTCTTCTTCTTCTTCTTCTTCTTCACCTTTTCTGATCTGCTGATTGTTCAGGTAAAACATTATAATGTTCAGCTCCTAAGCTTTGCGTCAACTATTTGTTTTCTTTTGTTGTTTAAACCAAGCAATTGGACCCGGAATTTCTTGAACCCTTCTCTAACCCTGTGTGTCTGTTTGTTATTGTTGTCCTTTTTTATTTCATGGTTCCAACTTTGGCATGCATCCAGCATCTTTATCTTTCCCAGTAATGGATGAAAAAAAATTTCAATCTTTTTTTTTCTCCTTTTTCAAAATTCTTTCAGGGCATTAAGACAAGTATTTTTTTTTTTTTGGAGGGTGTTCATTTTACTGAATAGTTTGTGATTTTCCACAGTCATTCAACTTTATTCTTTTTACCTATTATTTTCTCACCAACCAATCGGAGAATAGTCATTGCCTAGAGTAGTCTGTGCTTATTTCTCTTCACTTAAATTCTCTCTCTGTTACTACCCATCTGGATTTTTTTTTTTGGAATCTACTGTTTGTTTTTAATGCTGAAGTCTGCTTGTAGAAGGTGATTCAGCGAAGAGTATGTATGGCTCAAAGAATTTCCCTTGGCCCTGGTTTTCTCTTTGTATTTTTATTACCACTTGTTGTACTATGGTTTATTCCCTTTCGGTTATTCTTGGGAACTTTGTCTCTTAACTTTTACACCGAAAAGTAATAATTACTTAATATATATGTATATACACTCTGTGACTGTGCCTAGCAATGAATGATGATTGTCTTTTCTCTTATGTTATATTGCTTCTAACTCTCAAAGCCGTGTTGCTATTTGCTAACTTTACGTTATTAAAATTGAAAAATCTATACTTGGCGATTGTTGCTAATTTCATGCTTCTTAGGCGCAAAGCAAAGAAATTTTAAACAAAGGTATGCTTCAATTCAATAGATTATAGAATTTCTGAGATGAATCGTTTATTGAGCTTGTTTATAAATCAAGTGTGGCAAGCTGTGTTTCAATGTATTATTTCTGTTTCTTGTTTGTTTGCCGAGCTTAAAGGTTGTTGCGTGTAATGTAAGATAATTGAGATTACTCAAAAACTTAGTTTGTTTTATGAACAATGTCAAATGTTGTTATTGTTTGACTTTGATAGGGTATATACAAAATTTGGAGCTTTTGGTTTGAATTCTGATGTCTCCGCCGTTGCTCAGCATAGGGGAGGAGGAGGGTAAAAGCAATGTCACTTTGTTGGTTTCATCAACCACCGCGGAAAGTGTGTGCCTCAAGAGCTCAGAATTAAAAGAACGCAACTACATGGGATTATCTGATTGTTCTTCTGTGGACAGCTCAGTTCCTTCCTTCTCTGATGAGAGTAAAAGTAATCTGAACCTTAAAGCCACAGAACTCAGGCTTGGGCTTCCAGGATCTCAGTCTCCCGAAAGAGATTCTGATCTTTGCTTAAGAAGCTCAGCTCAATTTGATGAAAAACCTCTGTTTCCTTTGCATCCTTCAACTGATGATCACCATTCCTCAGCAAAGACTGCTGTTTTGGGTAACAAAAGAGGGTTCTCAGATGCCATGAATGGGTTCTCAGAGGTAAATACGAATTTACTCGAAGGACATGTACTTTTTAAATGCTGGCTGGGCCAGACACTAAAAGTCCCCTATCTATCATGCAGAGGAAATTCCTAGTTAATTCGGAGGCCAATACAATACTGTCGCCCAGGCCTTCTTCTAACTTAGGATTAAAACCTGGTTCTACCATTGAGAATGTTGGGGCTCAACAAGCCAAAATGAAAGAAGTAGCAACAACAAAGGTGGGACTCGAGAGGCCTCATGCTGTCAATGAAACCAGACCAAGTCTTAATGGTTCTGCTGCTGCAAATAATAATAGCAGTGCACCAGCTACCAAGTAAGTGGAAAATTGGAACTGATCACATTAAGTTTGGGTTTAACCATGGAAAATGGAAATGACCTCTGATCATCCTTGTGTGGCAGGGCTCAGGTTGTAGGGTGGCCTCCTATAAGATCATTTAGGAAAAATTCATTGGCAACTAATTCAAAGAACACTGAAGAAGTAGATGGAAAAGTGGGGTCTGGTGCACTGTTCGTCAAGGTCAGTATGGATGGTGCTCCCTATTTAAGGAAAGTAGACTTGAAGAATTACTCTACATATCCAGAACTATCTTCTGCTCTAGAGAAGATGTTCAGCTGTTTTACTATAAGTAAGAAAGAATTAGTTTTATGTGAGAAAACTTAGCATTTCAATTCTTACAGTTTGCCTGGATCCAGTTACTGCTTGTTTTGGTGTGATTTCAGGTCAATGTGGATCTCATGGAACTCTGGGCAGGGAGATGCTGAATGAAACCAAGCTGAAGGATCTTCTTCATGGGTCAGAATATGTTCTTACTTATGAGGACAAAGATGGCGACTGGATGCTTGTGGGTGATGTTCCTTGGGAGTAAGTTCTAATTCATTTTTTGTACTTGCTTTTTTCTTGGCATTTCTTTAAAAAGAGATTAAATTAAAGTTTTGGTCCCAATAGTTTACACTCATTTTCAATTAATTCCCTATATTTCCTCAAAGATAGCAAATTTATATTCTAGAAATGTGTTTTCTTTCAACATTATGATTTTAATTCATATTAGCATGTCCTGAGAAGGGATGTTGCTAGATGGTAGAAACATGATTTGGCATAAAAGGTTGTACAAATGCCAAGAAAGGTTTGGATAGTGAATATAAAGCATAATGCATACCTTGCTCGTGAGTACATCACAACAAAGTGACTTCATAGACTTTAGCCTTTTCATTTCAACTTAAAATGTCTAGCAATTTATGCTTATACTTGATGAATATGTGAATGGGCCTGGGAAGTGTGAAGATGTACCATAACATTGTTTTAATGGTAGCCATTAATTATCTATGCTTATTAAATTTAGCCTGTTGAAAAATATCATAGGAATGACTTTTCTGAATATTCAAATGCATAATATCATAAGAGTTACTAAAATATCAAATATTCAAATGTAATTTTCTGAAATCATAATGACTAATTTAATATTACTTTTTTTTACCATAACTAATTTAATATTATTCTTAATACTGGAGAACAAATTTCAATTGTAATTATATTTTTCTGGGGGCAGCCACGGGGGAGAGCCATTTTTATGGGCATAATGGGAGAAGAATTATATAGTTTTATGAGGCCCTGATTTACTTGAAATTGTGGTACTGGAATCCTTATACCAGCTTTTAAGAGACAGATTGATTTTTAACTATTTGACATGCTAAAGTCATAATCTACAACAATAACCAACAACCAAGCTTTTTCCCACTAGGTAGGGTCGGTGACATGGATCAAACGATGCCATTGTACCCTATCATAAATCAAGTCTTCAGAAATGTCATTCAAATCTAAATCTTTTTTAATCGTTTCACCTATATAGTCTTTCTTGGTCTCCCTCTACCTCTACCTCTAACTATTGGGCTATCTTCCACCTGATTCACTCTCCTTACAGGGGCTTTTAAGAGTCTTCTCCTTACATGTCCAAACCACCTAAGGCGAGATTCTCCCATCTTTTGCGCAATAGGTGCTACCCCTACTTTTTCTCTAATGCATTCATTCCTAATCCTATCTTATCTTGTATGGCCACACATCCATCATGACATCCTCATCTCCGTGACATTGATCTTATGTTCTTGTTGGCTTTTTACCGCCCAACATTCAGTACTATACAACATCGCCGGCTTTATAGCTGCGCAATAAAATTTACCCTTAAACTTGAGAGGCATTTTTCTATCACAAATAACTCTTGAAGTACTCCTCAATTTCATCCATCCAACTTAAATACTATGGTTTACATTTTCCTCTATCTCTTCGCCATTTTGTATGATAGATCCAAGATACTTAAACCTTATAACTTGTGGTATGGTATGGTCTCTAATTTTCACCGCTAAGTTAGCATTAGCACGCTTCTTACTGAACTTACATTCCATATATTTCGTCTTACTCCTACGTAGACGAAAGCGATGTTCTTTCAAAGCTCGTCTCCATAGTTTTAGTTTCTCATTTGTTTCCTCTTTCGACTCTCCAACTAAGACTATATCATTAAAAAAAAGAAACAACGCATAGTATGTTTGTTGGCAACTTGGTCAGCTTAATTTTAATAAGATTTAAATGAATTATATGGTGTCATGTGTTTAAAAAACTTTTATAACTTTTACTGCAAGTGAAATATTGTAGTTACTTTAATAATGTGGTACCTTCTTGTTTACTAATAATGCAGAGTTTTACATTGATAAAACTCACTTTAACATAGATATGTTAAGCCTTTTGCATACCCCTTTAAATCTTTTGTGAAATGAAGTTGCATAATATTCTTTGTCTGCAAATTAATTTCATCCAATGTCTTGACTCTTTGCAGGATGTTTATCGAAACATGCAGGAGGCTGAGGATCATGAAGAGTTCTGATGCCATTGGTCTAGGTTAGTATTATTCAACACCATCTATCTTGAAAGTAAAAACCAATACTGGTCTGAAAAAGGTATGAGTGAAGTATATAAGAAAGGAAAAGCAATAAAGGTAATGTTTTGTGTATAATCAATGCACATGATTAAATATTTTAACATTCAAGATGTAAACAGCAATTTCAAATATTCTAGTGGTTGATTCAATTTTGCAATGGTGGTGGTTAGGACTTAGGATGGAGATATAAATTATATCTATAATCTTAGTGATCAGATGATCTTATAGCTAAACACCTAAGTTCTAATTCCATATTGAAGTTTGAAAATAAATCATTTCTCCCAGAAACATATGCACTGCATTACGAATGTGTGATTTAAAAATAAAAAATGAAAAAAGAAATTGTGTTCAGGTATGGTTAGAGGTGAGGTATTTTTCCAATCTCGGAAAAATGCTCTATGGATGTGAACTCAGATTGTGGCAGAATGTAGTTTCTAGTTTTTGTATTTGAATTGTTTGCACCAAAGATATCTGTGGAGAAGATAATGATAGAACCCCAGTTGAAGCTATTTTACTTGCTTTCCCAATTATTTGAAACCTACGTTCAACTTCTGTTTGTTTACAGTGAAGCCAAAGCTAAGTTAGGAATTTTGCACAAAATGTCCATGAGTTGTAAAGTTTTTAATGATAGCATATCTTATTGAAGTTTACTTTTTTGTGCCTACTTGCAGCTCCCAGGGCTGTTGAAAAAAGTAAGAGCAGGAACTAGGCAGTATCACTTGTTACATTCTATCCATCTAACTGTATATGGGATTAGAAGTTTCTGGGATATGTGGGGGAGCAAATCAAGGACATGATGACTTGGAGGCGAGAACTGAAGGCATGTTGGACTGGATAGAATTTCACATTAAGCTGCCTTAATCCTTGTATTATTTACTATGTTTGTTTTATGTTATCATGGCGTTTATGTTCAGTAAGTTTTTTTCAAGTTTGTTGAAACTTATATAACTCCAATCCCTGACTATGGGAGTGCCTATATATTCTATGTACGCGAGTTCATGAAGTGGTTGAAGGAGCTGTGGTGTGTAAAATTTGCATCGTTCCTTCAACCGAGTCTCTCATGTTTGTGTGATTAAAAACCAAGAAAGTTAAAGTTTTATGTCTTGTGCCTTATACTGTTTTAATGTTACTTGCTACTTGCTGCCTATCAATGTCATTAACATGTATGAAAGCAACTGCATTCGTAATGCTAGTCAGGATTTAGCCAAAGAACTGACACGAAAAAGGTGGAATTCCCAAGCTAGAAGTTATCATAAATTTTCATGAGTAATGCTAACCATACACATTTGTGTATACAATACATAATTTTACATTTGCACAAATTTTATTATTTTTATGATTTGATTATAATTGATCTTATTTTGTTTATTACACATTTTCATTGTCACTTGCAATGATGTGAGATGTGGCTTGTTACTGGTATGTAATAAGCGTTTTCAATTTTTATCCCTTGGATTCTCACTTTTTTTAATATGTATTAAAAAATATGTGCTTGGTGATACTTTGAGTTTGAGGTTTGAGCCTTTACCATAAACTATTCAGATATTGTCAAGGCGTTGGATATGGTTGTCGGGGGGTCCATGAGCCAAGCATGTGAAGCTCTGACCATTGGCTGCGGCCTGCAGTGCATGGATCTTCCTGCTCAATTAAACTAACGTATGGTATTATGAGTGATTTCTAAGCCTTTATTGGCTCCAGTTTTATGAAAACAATTTGAGGTTTACCATTATGGAGGTGAAAATTTCTTGCAGTACACAGAATTGTAATTTTCTATGAACCAAAAGGAATGTCGATTTGACATCTTTAGATTCAATTGTTACCATGGTCTAACCTGGTTTATAGGAGGTAACAATCACCCTTGGACTTGTGATGCTTATGGGTGCACATCAAGTGCTTGAGAACCAAACCATGTGTTTACTATGAAACCTAAATAAAAACTATAACTTTTAACTTAATGGTAAGCACTTAATTTAACAGTAAAAAAAATCTAACAGTCTAGTACAAAAATATATATATCCAACAGTCAACTCCAAGCACTACGTGAACCTCTCATGGATGAGTGCATAACTGACACATGCAACCATCTCGTTGGAAGAGGGGTGATTTAGAAAATCTAGTCTGAGGCTAAATAGAGTGAAGGAGTTATTGTTAGTTGATAAATTGGGTATGCATAGTGGTTAAGTCTTCCTTCCTAATTGAATAATGACCTAATGGGTTTCATGCGATAGGAGTGTGAGTTCAGGTACCTTCCGTTTGGGAGAAGCGTCCATAGTCACATTCATTCTATGCATATGATTCTCTCTGTCCTCCATTGTTATTTGTTACGGAAACTCCATCAAGGGAGCGTGTGCCCACTAGTCTAATCGGTTTTGGTCATCGAATTTCGTGATTATAAGCAAAGATTGCAAAAATCGTATGTGCTCGGCTCCACCAAGAAATAAAGCTCATGGATGCATCTTATGAAGTGTATGAACAATTCGGATAAAGAACTGAAGTCCTTCAAATACAAAAAAGGGCAAGTCAAATACTCAATTTTTTTTTTGACAAAATAGTCAATAAAGATAAAGGAAAGGAAAGATATATATCTTTTTTAAGGGGTAGGTAAAAAGGACCTACAATGATTCTTTATGCAAAACTTAAACGAAGGTTAGACCGTCTTAGTCAATTTCTCATCCGGTCACTTTAAAGCTCGACTTATCTTTATAGATGATCGAGTTGTGGGGCTGTGGACTGTCCCGGACTCAAGACATAATAGGCCTACGTAAACTTATGTAGACAGACCATATAAGTCTATTGTTAGGTAAGTCCGTTTCAGAATAACAAGTCTGAAGAATTTGGGTCAACCCAACCACGATTCTACTTTAAGGATCTGACCGATCTATGACAGAATGAGAAACTACCCGTTAAACACATGCTTAATATGATCCCCCAACGGTCATTAGCTGATCAGCGCCATCATGACCAACAGTTGTAATCAGCTTTGCGCCTTAGTGACTGAACATAGCGAATCTTACATCCGGAATCCCAAATGACTTGAACGGTAAGTATTCGAGAAGTTAATATTCAAATAATCTATATAAACTAACTTAACAACCTAGATGGGGCATGTTTCATTCTTACTTGACACTCGGATTAGTCTTTGCATACTTTGCGATCATCCTGTTGGTCAACTTAGGTGTTTTTGACCTTGCCTTTACCTCGTCCACAGGTTTCCGGCAAGCCCAACCTTACCTTTCAATATTTGCCGACCTAGGTCCTGGTTAGTACCCGGAACAAAGGCCATTTTTTTTTTAAAGAAAAGGTTCAATAACAAAGGCCTTTTGATGTCAAATTGTAGTTTCTTCTTTGCGTTTTGCCGTTTTCTTCTTGGGCATTGAGGCCCCATCGTTTCAAAAGCAAAAAATATTAGAAGTCATCTTTCGTCGCTTTTGTTTTCGTGTTTTTTTTTTCAGGTTCAACAACCCACCATAGAAAAATAAGAAACTGAACAAAATAAGCCTATGTGACTCACTGTATGGACCTTTATGGGTTGGTTGACACAACCTTTCGGTGTTTCTGTTGTGGCCCAGTCATGAGGTTAAAAGTCCAATGGAGAATGGTGCGTATGCCTATTAACCCAAATAGCTGTTGGGTGGTGCACCTTATGGTAATTCTCTTCTAATTTAGCCAAAACTTACAAGAATGCTGATCAATGGATGGCTAATCGATGTTCTGACAATTTTCAAGAAGGTTTTTGCAATGTTATTGGTGATATATGTGTAATTGTTATGTGGATTTTTGTCCTTTGTACTAAGCTTTAGTGGTTGTTTCGTTCTCTATGTATTCCGGTATTCTTATATTTCGTTCTATAGTAAAAATAGATAAAGAAGAGTAAAAATCCTGGTTTAAGCACGAAGGAATGCAAGAGGCGATGTGCCTTTAGTGTGAACCTAAGTTTATAGTTTAAAACATAGAGAGGGCAACAAGTGACTACGTTATAGCTTCAAATCTTGCTATTTCAAGCTTTAAAAGTCTTTGTGGGAGTTGTTGGTAAGGTGTGTTGCTTACAGAAATCATTTAAATTATTTGATTTAATCATAAGATTAAAAATCGTTATAATATTTTCAAAAAATAATTGCTTATTGTAATCTGAACATAATCAGGCTTTAGATTAAAATCTTTGTTTTTCCATTCAAAAGCATGTGCAATATCAGATCAACAATTGAGATCCTTCAAAGTAATATATTTAGATTTAACCAATTTTTATTCTTATTTAAACAAAAATAATTAGGATAGCAAAGCAGACTTGATCACTTTTACTAGAACACTTCTCTTTTAGAGTATAAGAGAGACAAAAAGTAAGACCACTTTCTAAAACATTATAAAACTAAAAGATGCTTATTCAATCAGAATATAACATGATTTATGACAGATGAGATAAGCACTTGATACATATTAATATTATTATGCATTTTTCTATTTGTCTATCATCTATGAACCAATCAGATTATAGTGTTTTGACAATCAACCCATGTGGTTTCAAGACGGATGCAAAATGTGGTCTATATATTTCATGGCTCCCATAAGTCAACTTGCTAATGCATGCACCATCATTATACTTCCACTCACATTTTTTAATATATTAATTAACAACATCAGAATATTAACAAAAAAAGATATAGCTATAAATAAATAAATATAATGCAGAAACCTGTCAAGGCCTTAAAAAATCCATTAGAAAAAAAAACAACAACCAAACTAATTCTTGGCGATATCCTACTCTCATAAAAATTGGCTTTGTTATGTTTTTTTATTGTATTTCCACTATAAATAATAGCATGAGCATTTACATTTATAACTATTTAATTACAAATATTCTGGTCTAGTTAATTTAGGAAAGCTAAATATATACAATTAATGAGTTGTCCCTTTTTTCTATTTTATTCTACATATAATAGGAAACAATATATACAATTAAGGAGTTATCTCCTTTTCTTATTTTATTCGTTATAATAGGAAACAAATTAATCCCTGATTTCCCCCTCAAATTGATGCGGTTGGTCAAGAAGCATCAATTTGCGAACAAGAAACCATCAGGCCTTTCAAAGAATATCCGCAACCCGCAATTGGGTGTTGATATGAGGTAGTGAGATAACATGAGCATCATAGGATTCCCTGGATAGAATGACAATCCACTTTATGTTTTGTGCGCTTTTTGAAAAACTGGATTTCTGAATAGCACTCGTATTGTCGGCATATAGAGGTGTTGACTCTGTGCGAGGGAACCCAAGCTCACCAAAAGACCACGTAGCCAAATTATTTCTGAACAAAATGGCCTATGTGACTCACTGTGGAGGACTTAGAGACTCGTGCTTGCTTCTTACTCTTCCAAGAAATCAATGCGGAAACATGCACCAACTAGTAACGATCTGCGAGTATCGGGACATCCCTTCACTATAAGCAATCAATTTAGGGACTCCAAGTGGGAAATAATAGACCGCGTTGAGAGGTGCCTTTCAAGTATCGAATTATGCGACGAACAAATGTGAAGATGGCGAGGTGAGTCATGAATTGACTTACTTGCCGAATGCAAAGGATATGTCGTGTAATAGTCAAATAATTAAGACTACCCACGAGCCGACGATACAACAAAGGATCAAAAGATCACCGTCATCACGACGGTATTTAACATTAACCTCGAGAGGAGTATCCACCGGATTAGGCCGATTGAAGACCGGAAATTAAATCCTCGGTACTTTTCTTCGATGTAGGAATATGCCCTTGGAGGTATAATGAACCTCAAGTCCGAGGAAATAGTGCAAATTACCAAGATCTTTCATATGAAATGAGGCAATGTAATTGTTGTTTAATCGATGTTGACCATATCATCAACATAGAGAATAAGAAGAACAATACCAAGATGAGGCGTGCGATGAATGAACAAAGATGAGTCATATTGACTTGGAGTAAAGGAAAACCCAAGAAGAGTAGAACGAAATTTCTCATACCATGCTCGGGAGCCTGTTTCAAACCATATAAGGATCGTTTGAGCTTGCACACACCTTTAGATGATGAAAAAAGACCCTGGAGGGGGAGTCATATAAATATCTTCTCATCGATCACCATGAAGAAATGCATTCTTTACATCCATTTGATGGAGGGACCAGCCATTAGAAGCAAAGATAGAGTACCGTTGTTGTCATCTTTGCCACAGCGCAAACGTTTCATCATAATCAATCCCATATTCTTGCTTATTCCCTAAGGCAACTAGTCGAGCCTTGTAACGGTTGAGGGAACCATCGAATTCAATTTCACGAATATGCCCATTTGCGATTCCGGGTTTGACATCGTAAGAAACAATATCCCATGTAAAATTTTCTTGAAGAGCCTTTCATCTTGCATTGCTTGTATCCAACACACATCCTTAACTTCCCGTGAGCAACATGTAGGAATAGATATGCCGATAGATAAAGAAGTATGTGATGAATCATACCTTTCTGGTGAATATCTATTAGGTGGACGAGACACTCTAACAGACACCGGTGCCACGCACAGTTCGTGTACGGAGCAAAGACGGGAAGGGGAGTGGGAGCGATGTCTGACATATACATGGCTTGGTTCAAAACGTTCTATAGATTGAGGCACAATAGAAAAGTTAGGAAGAGTAGCAACCTCATTAGAGTCGAAGAAAGACAAGGAAACATAAATTGATTATCAAAGAAGGTCACATTCCTTGAAATACGGGCGATGGTTAGTAATATCATAACACAAAAACCTTTGTGAGAGTTACTATAACCCATAAATGCACATTGGATGATTATGCTCCAAGCTTATGTCGTTCAACCTGAGGTAAGTGAACAAAACATACACACCCAAAAATATGTAAATCTAGATAATTTGGATGAGTCTTAAAGAGATGAAAAAAGGGGAATCAAGATCAAGAACCGTAGATGGAAGGCGATTGATCAAGAAGATCACAAAGCTTTCTAGATGGAATTATGCTTGAAGTAGCAATGTAATCAAGCAAGTACGATTCTTTCGCTCGCAATGCCATTTTGTTGGGGTGTATTGGGAAGAACGTTGAGAGACAATGCCTTTTTGTTGCAAATAGTCCCGAAACTCATGAGACATGTACTCACCACCGTAATCGAGCGAAAGATTTTAAGCCTGCTTGGAACCGATTTTCAATATATGCCAAAAATTTCTTAAACATTGGAAAGACTTCACTTTAGATCTAAGAAAATATATCCAAGTAAAACGACGTTCATCGATAAAGGTCACAAAGTATTTATAATGAGCATGAGAAGCAACAGAGACATACCCCAAACATCACTATGAACCACATCAAAACAAAGTTGGAAGCACAATGAGCATTAGAGAAAAGGAAGTGCTTTACTTTTAGCAAGTTTGCAAACCCAACAAGGAACAGAGGAATGAAAATGGCATTTTTATTTCCCAATAAACCATTTTTAAATAAATGAGACAAAACACCGAATTTGGATGGCCCAATTTTCTATGCCAATCCTCATACATATTCAAAACACCATTACAAGCAAAAGATAAATGATTAGAAATAAACCAAGCGGAAATAATCGCAGGCCCCTTGATCACCTTCCCGACACCCGATCTACTAGACAACACTTTAACATTACAATTGTCATCCACTAATTGACCCACCGAAAGTAAGTTGGAATCAAGTCCAGAGATAAAACACATGTCTAAAATCGAGTTTATGTCACCAACATCGTGATAGAAAGGGTATTATCATCAAAATTTGAATTTTTTGAGTACCATGGTAAAACAAGTATTCATCATATGATTGGAGGCACCGAATCAAGAAACCATGGTCGAGAAACATATCCCGAATACCCAAGGCCGAAAGTGTTGGATCATTTATGACAGATGAGAAAGTGAATCCGCAATCTTGGAACGCCTCGCCAGACGTTGGGTTGGTCTTGGAGGACGCGTGGGATATTAATATTTTGCGTATTATGCATTTTTCAAATTGTTTGCACGAAAACACCGGACCTGTCGCATATCACGACCTTACTTTGGGCAAACAACCGTCACCGGTTCTCGGGAACCAATGCAGGGACATGGATCCCTGGGTAAGTAGACGTTGCTCTTCCCGGAGAAGTTCACCAACACATGTGTCCAAAGGAGGAACAGGACTCGATTCAAAGAAAGCGCCCGATGCCTCGAACTCGTGGTTTCATGAGAAATTGATCCCGCTTACCGATGTCGTAAACCGCTTGAAGAGCCGTGAGCGAGGTTTTGGGAACATCGCATATAAGATGGTGAGTGTTACCCCATAGATTCAAGAAACCAGAATAATAATCTTGACAGATTACCTTGTTTGTAATTGGCTATCTCAGCCAACCATTATATTCTTCGCTTCAAATACTCCCACATGTCTTTAATATATTATTGATCATCCGAGTCTCAATAGAGCAAATCAAGAAACAATTTGGGCATCTTTCACCTCCCAATCTAAAAAGATTTCTCAACCTAGGAGGTCCCGTCTATGTGACCCCACAAGCCTTTCCCTTTGACATACATCTTGAATTGAAATTCCTGTGCATAGTTCTTGCTTGGTGAAGCGGACACAAAAATTATCTCTTTCCTTGTCAAAGCCATGAGATCGCAACCAAGAGCAAGAAAGAAACGAACACGAAACGATCGAAACCTGCGAACCCAAAGCTAGCTTCACGAATGCAAGAACCGAGAGCGGCAAGAAGAAAACAAGAGCGACCCAGTGGTGTCGTCACTAAGAAATTATAAACCAAGAAATCACAGGTTTGATCGAGAACCCCTACCTGTCGAAATAGTTGGCTTTGTTATGTTTTTTTCATTGTATTTTCACTATAAATAATAGCATGAGCATTCTACCATTTATAACTATTTAATTACAAATATTCTCATTACTCGATTTGTCTAACTAATTTAAGAAAGCTAAATATATACAATTAATGAGTTGTCCCCTTTTCTTATTTTATTCTACATATAATAGGAAACAATATATACAATTAAGGAGTTATCCCATTTTCCTATTTTATTCTGCATATAATAGGAAACAAATTAATCCCTGATTAACACCTACTATTAAATAGTTTTAGGGTCCTTATATATAAATTAATTCTAATATCTCTAACATAGGCTCTCAATTTTTTTGTACTCATTTTACGAGTAAGTTAGGCTCTCAATTTAGTTTGCAATATAATTACTGTATAGGCGTAGCAGAACTTTCATATTCATGATCACTCATTTGGAATGGATAGCACAAATGTAGTGATCAACTCTGGACTTGGCTTGTTTGCCGACCACATCTCTGGGAAGGCATGATTATACTTATTCCAAATAAGTTATATAACCTGACACATTTGAATTTGATATTCAATATTGACCATATCATTGATTTCATGAATATGGACCAGGATCTACGCCCATTCCTTCAATTATTCACATTGAAGCAAAAATCCCGAACCCTCCAATTATTGGGACAGCATCCATGTAGAGCTTGCAGCAATTTAGCAACAGCAGGGGATGGCAAAGGTTAACAAACACCCATACGTTGCTGGGTGGTGTGAAGTTAGTGTTAGCAGACCAGAGTAAATTTTCTCCAAAGAGTTGGTGGATGTGCAAAAATGCGGTCATAAAGCAAGGGAATATGAGATCAGTTATATCCAAAAGGGAAAAATATTTCATTCTGTTGATTTTAAAAACCTATTTCAATCACCTATAAACTACGTATTTGGAAAGAGTAGTGATAGGTATCTGTGTGCACAAAACAAAAGTTTGAGTTGAGTGGTTAAAATAATTTTAACTTCTATTTTATGTATACTACAAAACTTTCGGGTCACTCATTTATGGTTCTATAAAGTATCTGTGTGCACACTTTATCTGTGCATGTATCTTTTCTCATTTGGAAAATAGTTGAAAATAGCGTTGAATTTCAACCCTCAAAGGACCCCACATTATCCCAATCCCTTGTTTGAGTTGAGAAGTTAATTGAAATGATTATTAAACAAATGAATAGGAGAAGAAATTATGTGAAAGAAGGTGCAAAACAAGGCCTAGAATGGTAGGCAACTATCTCTTGGCCTGACTCTCCCTTCCTTGTACATTGCATGATTGAAGAAAGTTGGAGTGGTTAGTAACGGTAGTTGCAATTAAAAGTCGTAAACCATGGAGATCATAGAGAAATTATTGGGCATGCTATAATTAATTAATTGCCGACCCTTCCACTAAGGATTTGAATCTAAAAAGTGGATTGCTTTTGACAAACGGGCTATTGGATATTGCACAAGCGAACTTAAACAATTGCTGCGTCCTAGAGATGGAAGGCCCAAAACAGTGAAATTTCTTATGAAAATTTTGATAGACAGGGACCCTGGTTGAGCACTTTATCAGAACTTGAAACTTCAAATCAGTGTTTTCAAATCAGATAGTGATAGAGGAAACACAACCATGCGGGGTCATGGCTAATTTTGTGTTGTATGTCTTGAAATCTAACCTGCTGCCAAAGCAATCCACATGACCGACCACTAATTTCAGTCTTGCTATGTCTTTGTGGAGTAGTGTCCTACTCCTACTGATTAGATTGTGTAATTGAACGTTTGAACCCCATTTAAAAGTTAAAGCCCAAGTGTGAAAAATGGGTTTGATCACTTCTAACAAATTTTAGTTGACAAAACTGTGTCCTACTACTTGTGAGCATGTCTTTGACTAAAAGTTTAATATATGCTAAATACATATTTGCGCATGACACCAGACAAATCAGTGTATGGTACGAGATAAATTTGCAAGTGCCTATCAGTCTTGTCAATGCTCTTGTGGCAATAGATACTCTGCTCTGAAATTAATGTCACTTTGGGTCTGTTTGGCATGGTAAATGGGAAGGAAAAGGAAAGAAAAATGGTGGTTGATTAAACATCATTTCTTGTTTGGTATAGTATTGAGGGTGGAAGAGAAAGGATTTCTATAAATGAAAAATTCGTGAGTCTAACAAATTTCCATCCCTCCCTTTTTGAGAGGATTAGGAAAAAAAAAGGAAAAAAGTGAATAACTCTCACATATTTTTATCCATCTCAATACTTTATAATACTGTTTTTGAGTGAAAAAGAAAAAATTGATAAAGTATTATACTCATCCATTATTTGGCATGGAGGGAGGAAGGGATTTGATGCATTTTCCATGGGATTCACAAAATTTGCATTCCTTGGTTGATGGGAGGAACGGAGGAAAGAGAGGGAAGGTAGAGGGAAAAGATATATTTTTGTAGACTCTATCAAAATTTACATACATTTTTATTTATTTACATATATATTTTTATTTAATAAAACTATATAAAGGAAAGAAAGATTTGTTTTTTCATTGGGTGGGGTAATAACTCCTCCACTCTTTCCTTCTTTCTTTTCTTTTTTTTTTTTTATCTTTTCTTTTATTTTCTTTCATAATACGAAATAAACCCTTATAAGATATTTTCATTTTTGTCTTTGATTAAATCAAACAAAGGAGAAAAAATATCTTTTTTCTTCCCATTAGATATTAAGAGAAATAATAACTTCTCTACCTCTCTCTCTTTTTTTCTTTTCTTTTTTATTGTATCTATTTCTTTCGTTTCCCCTCTATCGTATCAAACAGTGCCTTTGAGAGCTCCCCAAGCTTGTGAGCGTGCGGCCCTGAAGTTCTTTTATCTGTGGAATTGACAAACGACAGTTGCCTTTCATATGAATTGAAATATGATACAAAAAAATGAGGTATAGGCAGTGTACGAAACGGGATGATTATTAGCTTTCCAAATTTAAATAGATTTTTTGGGCTATGTTGAATACAGCTCGTTAGGCTCTTACCAGTGGATAAAATACTTCAGAATAATGCCACAAAGCTATTGGCAAAACAACCACCAGGTGTGACCAGTCGGCAAATAGAGCTTCATATAAAGTCTTATGTGAACAGACTTTACTTGCAAGCATTTAAAATCTATTGGAAACACTTTACAGCTATGGCCAAGATAAAATTCTAAGGGAGATTAATTCCACACATAAATAATATGATGACACCTCTTGTTCTTAATATATATATATATATATGGGACATATTTAGTGAGAGAAGTTATTATTGTAAGAAAATAAGAGAAATAAATTTTGATCATACAATTATATATAGATATCAAGATTAAAAGTTACTTAAAAGTCATGTGACCATTTAAAAAATTATATACATTTATCTTATAATCTTAACTATTTATGAAAAATTTAATGATCAAAATTTACTTTTTTATCTCTCATAATAAATATTCTTTCACTGAATAAATTATATATATATATATATATATATATGAATGAGTTTAATGAAAAAATAAGTTTAAAAGAAATCACTTGAACTCAAATTTGTGAATAAAAATTTGTGTAGACAACATAATCCATTAAGCTCACTAATCACTACAGTGAAGCACGCCACTCATTTTCTACATTTTGGAGAAGTTTTGCAATATTAATATTATTTTCTACTGAGTTTAATAATTATAATATCAACTTCTTATTTATAAAATTCAAAACTGTTTAGTCATTTCAACTTTTGTTGAAATGAATGCAAATGAAAATGAAAGAAAGAGGGTTGTACGTAGTAGGAGTATAAGTGAGTGGTTTAGTTTAGTTTTTGAAAAAAAATAAATTTGAATCAATTAAAATCAATTGGTTTAGTTTGATTCGATTTTCATATTTTTTTATAGTCAAATTCGAACCAAATCGAATCGAATATCTATAAATTAGTTTGGTTCGAGTGATCGGGTTGATCATTTTTTTAATACAAAAATTAATTAAATAATTAATTTTTCATAACAAAAAATACATAATAAACTTATGAAAAAAAATTTAGAAATAGAATCAAATTATTGATTTGAACACTAATAATTATTTCATGTTTTAAAATGTGTATTACAAGGTTTACAAAGAGGGAACAAAGAAACATATTGATATTTGTATTAAGAAATTATATTTGAATAAGTTAAAAAATTATTTAAGAGAGATTTAACTTGACAAGTTATACACTACTACTATTCAATTAAGAGAAAGTTGTGAGACTACTAACCTGGAGGTATATATATAACCAATTAAACTGCTAATGACATGAGTGAAGCTAATGGAGACTTGATTAGTTGAACTTTGAATCAATAACCTAGCGAATTCAAAGTCTCCAACCTTTGCAGTCATATTTTTATCCAACAGAATGTTGTTGGACTTCAAATCACAATACACAATAGGAACTTCATTATCAATGTGCAGGTAATCCAATGCACAAGCAGCATCAATATCTATATTCAGTTTCTCCATAAGGTTCAACTCATTTTCATTTGCATGTTTTCTCTTCCCCTTAATCTAATCTTACAAGCTCCCATTACTTAAATACTCCTAAACTAGAGTCAGAAATTTATTGTTTTTAAAGTCAATATTAGAGCATTTAAAGTCAATTCATCGTTTCCAAGCTTCCAAGTTTAGATAATGTTGTTGCTATTACTTTCACTTTTCTGTTCTTTATGTATAGTAGCAAGCAAATTGTCAGACATAGTATCAGTGTTACCACTGTGACTATGATGATATAATGTCTGACATGTCTTCTTCCATGACCATGAGGCTCACATGCAAAATACAAGTAAATTTTTTTATTGCCTTCTAAATGAACAACAGAAAGATTTTGGAAAATTCCACCATTAGGAATGGTTCCTTCTAAATCATTATAAGAAAGGTTAAAAAATTGAATGACATGTAGATTTTGAAGTTCAATAGGAATAGATCCAAAGAGTTGGTTGAAGAAAAGATCTAAAGTTTTCAAGCCTCTCACCTCTCCAAGAGTTTTTGGAATAACACCTGATAGCATATTCCTGGCGATCGGAACTACATATGCCGGTGAGCAGAGCCGAACATTTTAGAAGAGGAGTTTTCTAACTTTCTCTGTTGAATGAAAACGACGTTTTAGGGGTTGAAAACTGAAAAAGTATTACAAAAAATTTTAAAAAATAAGTAGTAATTAAAAATGTTGTAGCATAATTTTTTTTAAAATAAAATATATAAATATATGGTTTGGTTTAGTTCAGTTTCGTTCGGTTTTAAAATTTTAAATTTGAAAATCAAACCAATTAAGCTTTAGTTGATTTGAATTTTACTCGAACCAATTAATATACCAAAATCAAACCGAACCAATTTAATTAATTTAGTTTAGATTAATCGAGTTAATCGATTATTTGAACTAATTTATACCCCTAATACATAGCAAAGATTGATAATCTATTCACACTCTATTCACATACAAGTACATAATCAATTTCAATTCGTTTTTGATGCATGTCCTCTAAAATAAAGAGAAGGAGAGGGAGGCAAATATTTCAACACGGAAAATACATGTCTGTTTTTTTTTTTGTGAAGAAAACATAAAATACATGTCAAGTCTTCAAGACTTTCGAATTCCAGATGTAGGGGTGTCAAAACAGGTTGGGCCGGTTCATTCAGGCAAGCCCATTCGGGCCATCGGTTATTTCGGGCCAACCCATTCGGGTCATGTTAATTTCAAGTCAGCATTTTATTGATCCAGCCTAACCCATTTAACTAAATATAGTGTTATTATAGCGAGTCAGCTCAGTTCATTCGGATTCGACCTATTCAGACTCAACCCATTCAAATTATTTTTAATTTTATATTCATTTTTACTAACTCAATCTATCTATTTTATCGGGCCATTTGAACCAATCCATCGGACTCGACCCATTTTGACACCTCTATTCAGATGGTACTTAATCAGCTGCGTTATGGCACAATTTACAAACATGCTTTGATAATTTGATCGGGTACGTGTGCTTATATCAACCTTGCAAAATTGAGGACCCAACAGGCTAAGGGTCACATCCTCATCGATGAAGTATCCGAGCTAGATTGTGGAGGTAAAATACAACAATTGTTTCCATCTCCCTTTCTCTGTAGTACAGAATCTCTATCGTTGATTATAGGAAAAAGATAGTCTAATATTCTTTTCGAGAAGTGTATTATTATTCACACATTTTTTAAAAAATATGATTGAATAAAAAATGTGATAAAAAATATATATATAATAAATAATATTAAATATAATATAAAAAATATATATATATACTATTTTATGTAAAAATATAATTGTTATTGATCATATGTCCACGGCGACTTCGTGCACTGTTCAATCTTACATGTGGGGCTACTGCTAATGTGAAGGATCCCATCTCTACGATCTGGGTACGCCCATTTCAAAATAAAAATTTCAATTCACACCCATTTTTTTATATTTTTATTCACATTACCACATTTAAAAAAAGAAAGATAAAAAAATAGTGTATTAAATGTATTTTTTTAATTATCTAAAAAAATTAATATAAAAAAGAATGTAATGAAAATAGTGTGTAAAAATTACAGTTGATTTCAAAAATATAACAGACCCTTGCTTCTTAAATATCATTTTTATTGCATGAATTTTATACCATTTATTTTTTGCATAATAAAATAAGAAAACCATGCATTTTAATATATTCTCTTTGAATAATTTTATATATACATAATTTATCATATGTATTTAAATTATTATTTAATATGTATAAAATTATGTAGATAATATTAGAAATATTTTTTTATTTATATCAAATAATAATCTGAATATTTAAGAAATGATGTGATAGACATTATTTGCATAAGAATTTCTCACTTTATTTTTATTTTTTTTAAACAAAAAGTATATAGAATTGTTTAAAGAAAATAGTACGTAAGAAACATTTTCCTTATTAAAATGAGTACTGAAAATTTTTTGTTAGATAAGGGATTATCAACAAACAAAATTAAAAATAGAAGGGGGGTGGATTCCAATTCTACACAATGAAGATGGAAAGCATTATTTGAATCTTTTTAATTAAATAAGCCAACTCGTGTTTACATTATATAAGTAGCATATTGATTAGCATTATGTACTTGTCTATTCATATTTTTTTATTTTTTTGTTAAAATAAAAATAAATAACAACAAACAGTGTTTGATTTTTCTTTTTATAATTACTTTTAAATATTTAAATAACAACATGTATTTACAATTTTATTTTTTTATATTTATCTTTAAATAAATAATAAATTATATTTACAATTTTATCCTATTTTATATTGTTCTTTAGATCAATAAATGAGCAATTAGTAGTAGTGGTTTTGAGAAAAACATGGTTAGAGGTGAGGAAAAATTCTTCCATTTTGAGGTTAGAATAAACCACAAGCCTCAATGATAATTTATAATGGCATAATATATTACTTATCAACATGGGACTCCTAAATTCAAATTAAAGTCATGCAATTATCATGAGTGACAAGGTAAATTTTTGTAGGGACAGTGTTGGACCGGTGGTAATTGTCCCCCCAAAATTTTTTCATCCTACAATAATTTACCAATTGCTCATCCCTTTCTATTGAAACTTTTCTTTCTTATTCTCTCTTTTATGATAGGCATATTCCTCTTTTTATCCCTTTCAAACAGAACATTTTTTTTTCACTCTCTCTTTTGTTATATACATTATCCTTAATTTACATTGCTGCTACTGCTTTAAGTATCATGCCCTTCCAAAATTATCAGTGAAGCCAGCCACTGATGAGCGAAAGATCGACTAGGCCAACTCCTGTTAGCAAATAAAAATAAATTTAAAGAAATTCTATCTTACACTTAATAAACTATCATATCAATCCTTGAAAATATACTATATTTACAATTTAATCCCTAATTTATTATATGATTTAATCCTTAAAGTATTCAAATTCAATTCATGTTAGTCCTTAGCAAAACGACTAATGTAAAACGATTTTGCATAATTTAATGATTAAATCGTATATTTAATTAAATCAATAATTAAGTTGCGAATGAGATACATTTTCAAAGACATATATACCATTTTAATCAATATTTTTTTTATTCAAATATTTAACACTTGATATTAAGTGTGAAAACAATATTTATCTAAAAATGGTATTTGCTGAAGTGTCCAATGAGCCTAGCTTACTTGGTTAGGATATCTACTTATAAGTTTCTGATGAGCTTTCAACAGCCCGATAGAACATTTTCTCTTCTTTCTCCCTCCCTCTTCCTCCTTGCCCCCTAGTGCCCGTAGCCCCATCTCAATGGTTGAAAGAACCCCCCAAAAGTACCACCCAAAAAAAAAAAAAGGTTATATGTCTCAATATAGGGATTGATAAGAGAGGTGTCAGGAATGTGATGTGCAACTCTGCCCTTCATCCTCAAGATCAATTCTCTTTCGCTGTTCAATGTGGAGTTAGAGTGGAATATGACACCAAATGATTAAGTCAATAAATTAGTTTGGGTAATGTACGAAGGCTAGGCGGGCCCTAATTTGGTCACTCCCGGCATTACAACTGGTAAAAAACGATTGGGTTTCACATATTGGAAACACGACAGGGGTCACCCTTTGTAAACGACAAGTCCACGTAACACAATAACTATGGTGAAAAAACATGTCTCTTTTGCTCCATCATAATGTATATGATACTTTCATGTATCTAATTATTTTTAAGTCAAATGTGATGATATACGAACAGTATGAAAAGATTTTAGTATGTAACATGTAAGTGTCAGTGCTATAAACTATAACTCAGTACATGACGTCTAAAATTTTAGTATTTTTTTATTTTAAAATAATTTTTAATTATTGCAAAACTGCTAATGCTATCAGCCATTTGGATCTTTCAGTGATGTGGGAAAGTAATTTAGCTTAGAGTAATTCGTGGATGAAGGCATTTTTTTTTGTTCATGATACAGACATTCACTTTCGTCGATATGAAGCTCTTATATTAAATGTTTGAAGGCTTGTTCAATGTAATTAGCGAATCTGATTGTATCATGTTTTGAAGGGGGGCAATCTTTCTGTAAATCTTCTAAGCAAAGCAGGTGCAAGGAAAGATGGAAGGTTATGTTTGTTTTAGATTGTATCTATGCAAACGCACATTCATACACTTTTGGAAAGTATTTGTTAAAAGCAATAAAGAGCTTCTCTCCAACGCCCCCTTGCATGGAAAGAAATATAAAACAAACAAGCTTTTAGTTATTTGATATTCTCAGTCTTCCAGAGGGTTTATGATTTTCTTTATAAATCTTAATTTGTACCCAAAAATCTTCATATGGTATGAAAATTTCACTCCCTCCATAGATTTGTTGCACACAACTTCATAATTTGTTGACCAACAAGCCAATTTGTGTATTCAAGTCTCATTGCACATGACAATTTACGTGAACTTATTAAAATAATAACTATTGACTACTACTTGATTGGTCATTTTTATTTTACTTAATTCTCATGTTGCCCAACTTAAAAATACGTGGTTGTTATGGATTCTGTGTAATTAACAAGTTCATGGCATGTGACTCAATAATGGCAACATCTCAACAACCAGCCGGAAAGAAAGGTTTTCATTTCAAAACCTGTCCTTACATAACATACAGGCTTTCAATATAAACGGGTTCCCCTCCCCCCCCCCCCCCCCCCCCAATAAAGCCTATTTTCCATTTTCTCTTTTCTAAACTTATCATGAATGCGACGTCACCAACCAATTAGTGTCATTAAAAACCAAACCAGAACAGATAATACGCACCACCGATTTCAGTACAAATATTGTTTTGGTCATTTTCTTAATCAGCAATTGACTAGCTAGCTACCAAATTATGTACGGCCGTAGCTTAATCAAATAAGTTTGCATTCGCTAATAATTTTTACCAGCCATAATAAAATTAGTTTCTAACATAATCTAAGAAAATTGGATATGTTGAAAAAAAATCATTGTTTGATATAATTATTAAAAAAATGATTATTATTGTTTAAAGCAAGCATTTGAGTGGTTTTCTCTTAATTCATCGGAAAAACAAGTAAGCAGATCCAAGTCATTGGCAGTGACATAATCACTTAAGCAATATAAGGATCCTATTAATCTGCCTAGTCTACTAAATTACGGAACTCAAAATAATGAAAAGAGAATTGTATGTGTAAAGATTTTGGAAAAGGTCACTGTGGTTTTACAATTTTAATTTACACTTTCTTCACCTCGTTAAATCTAAAATTTTCTAAACAGTACTTCTTATATATTCTTTAGTCGACCGTGTCTGAGGGTTATTTTCTTTCAAAGATTCACGGACTAGTCAAACCATTATGTGATACACATGATGAATTTTTTATTATAATGATGAAGTGGGTTAATGAAAGAATATCACATAAATTTACTGATGGAGTAAGCTAAAAGTATCTAATTAATTATTATACAATTGCAATTTGCAGGTAAATTATTTAACAACCACACAAAGGGAAAAAAATTGAGGCAAACTTGGAATTTGCAAATGGATGGGATCTCTTCCATATGGGTTTGTTCAATTTGTAACATGTGCATTAGGCCATTTCAAGAATCCAAATCCAGTTCATTAATTAAAAGTACCACAACCCCCTTTAACAATCTCATTAATTATATGCATTCTCAAAGTAGGGGCTACCATACTGCACCTTGCTCTCTCTGATTAACACCTGTAAGTGGGTCCAATTTCCATAATGCAACCATTAATTAATTTTGTAGGAGTATCTTTTTTGTTTTCTATTAGCGTTTAATTAGTGTTTAGCCTGCAAATCTTGACTATCGTGCCACATGTCAATCATTGGCACAGAATCATACCCGCCTTATTACAGTAGCATCTCTTATTTCTGATTTGGGTTGGAAGGAAACTGATGATTTTAAACAAAAGGAGGTGTTTTGGATCCTATGATATCCAATTTTATTTTTTTCTTTTGACAGGATATCCAAAAATTTTATATAGCCTGCTGTAGTAAAAAAGGTACATGGTGTTTGGTCATGTTACTCTATCGTTTAGTATTAGTTATTCTCGCTAAGTTAATACCACGGAATTAAAATATTCCATTAATTATTGTCGATTATTATATACTTATATCTCAGAAACAGCTCCATTGAACTATACAATATCATTTGGTGGCTGTTGACAAAAGCAGATGCATTTGTCTAAGCATATATAGCTCAAATAATTATCAAAGACAAAGTTTTCTTCAAATATACACACAATAGAGTATTATTTCCTCCTAACATGATATAGAATATTTGCTAAACACATTTATAGAATGGTTGAGAGCCAAACAGGTCTTAAAATTAACATATATTGTATGTATGGGAACTCTCGGTGAAGTGCTGCCTTTTTTTTTTCTTAAATTTAAATTATATATATATAACGGTTTAGCCAAACAGGACTTAAACATTTATATATGGATGGGAACTCTCGGTGAAAAGCTGTTAATTATTGCATAAAATTCTGGACTTTTTATTTTTTAAATTTTTTTAATCTCTTTTGAAGTAAAACTGAATATTACGATATAGCCATATAGGTATAACGGTAAAACAAACATGCATATAAATTATATAATTAAAATGTAAAAGGAATTTTCGTTTGGCCAATATTTCCGAAGTGCAACAGATATTCGAAGTCATGACTTATGACCCATACACATGCCAACTCGATACTCATTAAATGAAGCATTTGAGATTTTTGTTCCGGTTTCAGTCCTTGACATAGATATGTATGTTTGATGCTTATAACACTTTTTTTTTATACATGATCCTTATAACTCTAATAAGATTACAGAGAAAATAAATTTTCTGGATATATTAATTGACTATTATCCACAAATAAAGGACTCGCTTTTATCTTCCCCGACTATATAAATACGGTTATATGGATTGATAGTTGAAGCGCTTGGTAAGCCATTGTGTGAAACATTTCTTTTGGCCGTAGGACCTTTTGGCTTTTGTTTGGATCTCGAGAAAGAATAAATCGCTTTAGAAGGAAAGGGTCTCAAAACTTTCCATGAAGACAAACAGAACCGTCCATTTCCCTTAAAATTCTGTTTGAACATAGTCAACAAATTTGACGAAACAGTATCAATGGTGCCACATGGTATTTAGGCCAAATTCGCACATGACCCAGATGAGAGAAATTTTAAAATAATCTGAGTAATATTTTGGATTATTTTATAATTATTCAAATCTTATTTTAAAATAATTAAATATTTAATCCAACCATATGTATGATTATTAAATGCCAAATGTTACATTTTTAATGAAATATCGTATTACTAAGAGTGTCAAAAAATTTCTTTCCAGATGATATTTGGAGCAAACATGGGTAACGTCTAGGGGGCTAGGACCTAGTCATATGAGTGTGTTTCACACAATATATATCACTTAGAAGCATACTCCTATATAGAATTAAATCGCAAACAGAATAAGATTTTGGGCTCATTTTTATCTTTTACGACCTGATTTGCTTTTGTGCTAGCATAGTCAAAATCAAGTTCTTTATACGCAATTGATAAATCAAAGTGATTCCAACACCTTATTTGTTGTAGCCCACTCGTACAATATGATATATAGTTATATCATATGTATAAATCATATATTTGATATACATTTATACAATCATTTCAAATAAATCTACTATTCTCTTGCTTTAGTCATGTTCATGACTTATATTATTGAAGCCCGAAGGTGATTCTATGTATTGGATTTAATCCTATCTAATACTATCACGTTCTAATTTTATCTGCTATTTAACATTATTTACAAATTTTTGAAAGAGCATTATTTTACTAATAAAGTGATATCATATTATTTTACTATGATAATATTATTATACAATAAACTGCTTATCTCACCTAAGATAACATTTTTTAGTTCAGTTGATAAAATGTGCTTGAGTTATTTTTTGTGTCAATTGAGATTACATTCATCTACAAATAAATCTTAATGACACACTCCTTACATTATTCTGACGCTTTAAAAAAAATCATTTAGATTTTAAAGCTTATTTGGAAAAGTTAAAAATTATAAATTATGCTGATAATTGATTATTATTATAATCGATTATAATCGATTATTAATCGATTCATTTTTATGTTTGGATGCATTAGTTGTAAAGTGATTTTAAGCTAATATGATTCGTTTAGATGATATAAAAAAGAATCACTTTTATACATTAATTATTAAAATAGGTATAAAATGATTAAAAAAAGTATTTGATTGAAGACAAAATAGTATTTACATATCAAAGTATAAGAAATAATCTATAAGCTAAAATCATAAGTTTCAATGTTCAGCTTATGATTATTAATTATAAAAAGTTTTTTTGCATTGAATTTTGTGTAAAAAAATTTTTAGAAAATAATCTTTTTACTCAAACATAATAATTATTTCACAAAACAGTCTAATCCTCTAAAAATAGCTGTTTGAGAAAGAATTAATCTTTTCCAAACATGCTCTTAGGGCTTGTTTGGGAAATCTGAAAATTATAGATTATGCTGATAATCAATTATTGTTATAATCGATTATAATCGATTCATTTTTATGTTTGGATGCATTGGTTGTAAAGTGATTTTAAGCTAATATAATTCGTTTGGATGATATAAAAAAGAATTAATTTATGCATTAAATTACTAAAATAGGTATAGAATGATTAAAAAATTTATTTAATTGAGGACAAAATAGTATTTACATATCAAAGTGTAAGAAATAATCTATAAGTTAAAATCATAAGTTTCAATCTTTAGCTTATAATTATTAGTTAGAAAAAACTTTTTTAAAAAATAATCTTTTTATCCAAACATAATAATTATTTCACAAAACAGCTTAATCCTCAAAAAACAGCTGAATGAGAAAGATTTAATCTTTCTCAAATATGCTCTTAGTCTACAAATTAAATTGAAGTAACTTAAAAAGATAGCATACCCCCTTAATTACTATTTTTTTTATCCTATATTATCTTTAATTTTATAAGTTAAAGACTAATTTTTTAAGATACGATCAAATTTTTAAATATGAATCATTTTTAATTATATTATTTTCATAAATATAAATATTGTTATCAAACTCAAAATTACATATTTCAAAAATCTAAATCTGTTCTACTTGAATCAAGACACGTTAATTCTCCCTTTATCACTGTATCCCACACGTTAATTCTCCCTTTATCACTATATCCCATATATGTCTTACATAATCCTCACATTATCCTTGAAAGACACGCCCATAAAAGTGGATCCGTCCCACAGTGATCTCGAAATGCATTTGGTGATTAATCGGTCACCAAATATATTGAGATGAATAATGCTACAAAAAAAAAAGATATGATAGAAATTAGCTATAATTTATTGAGATTTAAGAATAGTTATTAAAAAAATTATAGTGGTGAGAACCACTTAGTGAATAGCAATGTTAACTAATTCTCGTAAAAAAATTATAAATGCCTAACTTTTTGCTATTGAGATATGTTTTTAAAATCCATGGTTATATATATATTTGGTACATCAATGGTTATATGTTTGCTATAGTGGTATTCAATATTGATGAACTAGAAATCACACACTATCAAATCCCTTGTATACATATATGAAGAACACGTAAACTACCTCGGTACTCACAAATCACAGTCAAGTAGTGATGTGCATGCATTGATTTTGTTAACCATATCATGCGTAAGTGCCCACCACGGCCGGGCCCTTTGATGATATGCATATCTTTCAATTGCAATTAATGCCACACTGCTTTTGCTGGCTAGTCGATCTGCTAGTACCATATCTGTCTAAGCAAGCAAATGTTAAGAGAGTAAGTAGTAGTAGTAGTTCTATTTCTATAATAAGCTTTTATATATATATATATATATATATATATATATATATATATATATATTAACAAATTACACGTTTACTGGGTCATTGTCACTATCATAGTGACATTAGTATATTTTATTAAAAAAAGTGTTGTATAATGATTTCAACTAATAATTAATTTAAGAACCTTAAATTTAATATTTATTAATTAAAGATCTGAATTGTATTTTAATTATTAATTAAGGATCTTAATTTTAATAAAAGAATTTAATTATTTATCAATTAAAAAATTAAGATATATATAATGTATTTTTCTTATATTATAAATTATTTATTAAATTAGATATTTTTATCTTTTCAGTACATTTATTAATAAAAATATATTATAATATTATTAAGGTCCTTAATCGGTAATAATAAATATTTAGTTTCTTAATTAATTTATCATTAAAAAGTTTAAGTTCTCAACCTATACTTTACTCGTATTTTAATATTTTTATGTAAATATAAAAATTATGTATTTAATGTACTAAAAATAATAATTACGTATTTTAATTATAAGTTAAAGTATGTCCAGTTTTTATAATGATAATAATATTTGCCACATTAAGTTTAAAAAAATAAATTACCACATTGAATGTACTTCGTGTGTTTGGTTTGTTCGACATATATCCATTAGTTTAAGACTAACATGCGAAGAGATTTACTTTTAGGCCTTTGAATTTCTATCTAGGAATGTAGTTAAAAATTACGTAACTCCACTTGTATTTTGTAGCCGCTGGCAGCTGGCTGTTATAAACATTTGCTTTGTATTTTTGTTTTTGTTTTATTATTATTTCTTTTTCACACAAAAAAGTATAAGCACATAAGTAGGAATAGAGGGAAAAGTGACGAAGTGGATGCCAATCGAACCTTCGACATCTTATCTTATCTATATCATGCATATTTAAGTTGTGAAGACTTGAACCCATGCCAATTGATCTACAAGCTAATAGACTCTTTACTTGTGTCTTTAGGAGATAAAGTAACCCTCTAATTTATAAGCCATCCAAATGACTAAATTTGTGTCTTTACTTGCAATCCAAACGAACGTTTGGCCATCATTTTCCATTGAACACCACTTTCACCAAAAGGTAATGTGTTTAGTTCACAAAATCATCGTGAGAAAATTTAATTTTGGGTTGTAGAATGAATTTTGAGAGAAATAAAATTGTCTTGCATTTTTGTTGAATAGAATTCATTCTATGTGTGGGACTTACAAAATTTTCAAAAACATATTTATGATTACATTTCAAAAGTGATTCTATTTTACTAT
Organism: Ormosia semicastrata; assembly: GCA_029884595.1. NCBI lineage: Eukaryota > Viridiplantae > Streptophyta > Magnoliopsida > Fabales > Fabaceae > Ormosia > Ormosia semicastrata. Next base: position 17,328,896 of record JAQQTO010000046.1, on the reverse strand, counting down.
CCAAACAAGATCAATTATTCTAAACTAACTTTTAAAATATCATTCCCAAACACAAATAAATTCTTTTAACATCAATTCTTTTAAAAGTAATTTTTAAACATCAATTCTTAATTTTAAAAGTAATTCTACTAATATTTAAACTAACCGATCCCAATAGTAACCACACTTTTGTGCTTTTACACTTTAAGAAATCACGAATGCACAATGGACTCCTTCTTATAGTGTTCCTAAATAATGCTAACTTTAGTACCTATTAGTGACATGATAATCAACAAGTACAATATTTTTGAAGGCTAATTATTGAAATTAGAAAGGACATTTGTAGACAAGAGTTTATATATAAGAATTTAATTTATATATATTGACAATATAAACAAATTTTATATTAATATCTAATGATGTGTTGTCAATTTTTTAATGAATTAAATCTTAAAATATCACATTTATTAATAATGAGATAACATATATAATGATTTGTTTTTTTTACACTAAGAGTAAAATTAAATTCTATATATAAAAACATGCAGAAAAAACAATAAAAGAATGGATAAAAAAATAGTATGAGATAAAGTAATAATCGATGTAAAAACTAAAAATAAAAAAAGCTGTCTATAACACTGACACTGTTGTATTCAAGTCAAAATAAAAAGTTTTGTTGTATTGAAGTTCCTGCAAAGTTGAAAGTTCTAATTATAACTGCCCACCTTTATATGCAGGCACACAAATTGCATGCCACCGCTAAGATTATACATTGTTCTACTGCATTTTTAAAAGCGAAGAGAAGAGAAGCAAAATTTTGAAAAGGATGAACCGGGTTAACTTGACTGAAGCTAAATTTTTACAGAGGGGTTGAGTGTTGTCTCCCCAAACAAGGGCAATGAGCAAAAAAACTGGTTTAAACACGAGCTAAACCTATCTAGCTTTAGGTAGCCTTGTAGCCACCCTTCAAAAAAGCTAAGAGAACAGAAAGTGAAATTCTCATTCTGCACGGAATCGTTTATCACTTTATCTAGAACAAATTGGAATCACTGTTGATAAATTTTTTTCCAAAGTGGCTTTATTTTAGCTGCCTAACTTAATTTAAATAATTACTCCCATTCCCATACTCCATAGTAAGTTAAAAACTGAGTAGGTTAAAAGAATGATATTACATCAGAGAATCATAGATATACTATATTCCCGGGATGAGTTGACAATTGACATTTGACAAACGCAGTTTAGTTTTACGAGTGGGCTATGGTTTTTCCCTTGGGCTATGGTTTTTCCCTTTGCATTGCAGGAGCATGAGCATGACCACTCTGAAAACGTCAGCACCTTTAGATGCCAAACCGCGTTCAGACTCGCACCCTAACCGTGCGTGTCGAAATTATTGACTCTTTGATGACACTACCAGTCAAATCTCTCTCTCTCTCTGTTATGTCCTTTTGGGAAGGTACCAACCCCAGTGACCTCCGCCTCGGTTTGCTAGTTTTAAGAAATCTACTCCCAGTGGTTGAATTTGGTGGTTTTGCATTTGCCAAGAACTCTCCATCTAGTTTTTTATTCTCCAAATCTAGTTACATATATATTTACATAATAAGCCCTTAAAATAATAATATACCTTTTGAAATTTGAAGTAAGAAAAGAGGACCCCTCCCCCTCCTTATTGGATTTTGAGTAAATCAAATCATTAGACTTGGCGTCCTAGGGCAAGCGGCAATGGGGCATGCATTAGAGAAAGGCATGGTATTGGTATGCTGTGGTTGTGGAGGAGGATAATAGTTGTACCAAAGGATAAGGGTGTGTTTGGGACGAGGGGCCTCCGAGCGTAGGTCTCCAAACTACTGACAGACCAAGAAAGGACGGGTCATGTGGATGTCCGATCAGGGAGTCTTTTATATAATTCTGACTCTTTTAAGGCAATTAATGTTTTTACCTTTCTGTACTCCAATCTGCGCTATTTAATACTCCGGCTGAGACAGTAAGACATGCATGGAATAGTACCAGTCTAGTCCAGAGCTGGGTCACTGACATCTAGGTTTTACTGTTTCTCCCCTTTTTTTACTGTTTATGAAAATTACCACACTGTAATCCGAGGTTAAGGATCAGGGTAAAATTTTGGGCTTGTACATGTACTAATAGCATAGTCCACGAGTTTACAGTGTACTACGAGGCATGCAAAGTCACAGTCGGTAGTAAAAATTGGAATTGGCAGTGGTCCCAATTTGTTGCACTCAGTGTGTGTTCGTGACCCAGTCTCAGTCCATGGATAGAGAAATTCATGATGATCGCGACCAGGATGTGACGAATCAAACGGCCAACAGTGGATCAGCCGTGGGATTTCAAGTACATTCGAGAGTATACAGTGTATTTTTAGTTATGCTTGTGACCTATGAATTTTACTGTGGAATTGATAACACCATTCCTCAGTGCTCTGGGGAATCAAAATCAAATTCCTACTTCAAACCTGTAAGGCACGTGTCCTTACGGAGGTGTCATAAGTCATAACACAACTCACAAGGTGGTGGTGTGCATGGGGCAGGCACAGAGAGAGCAGGCGTTATATTATCTGTTTGGTTTGGTTATCGACTTGCGGCCTCACAGATCGGTGATGATGAATGATGATCAATGTCTGGTGACAGAGCAGAACAGAAAAATGAGACGAGAAATTAATAGAGGGGAGAGATTTTTTTACACTTCTACAATATTACTCTCCTCTGATAAATTTAAAATTAAATTTAAACAATTATAAATTATTTATTTTAAAATTTTCCAAAGTGTGGGCGTTGACGGGTTACTTTTAAAAAACCAACTAACACGTGGCGGTTATCGTGGTAAAATATGGGTAAATGAGCACGGTAAATCTTTGATTTAGGTTGGTTTAAAGTGTTGTCACGATTCTCTTTCCAAAAGCACGAAGATATCGATATATAAATATGCAAAGGAAGAGGGCCTCCCCTTTTTGTGCAAATTACACAAATAGAGACAGCCAGGTAGAGAAAGATAGAGATCGGAGGACAAATCTCTCTCAAGGCGTTTAATAGCAGAAATCTTTTTGCGTTTCTCAATATAAGTGAAAGAGAGAAGAACAAAAGAGCTGAGGCTGGATAGTTTGAATATCTTTCATCTAAATGGCTTTAAGTTTGTCTCTTTGCTTTATTTTCGTTTGATCCCATGCTCTCTTCACTAAATTCGTTTGTCTTCTGTGCCACCTTCAGATCGATATCACAACAAACAAAACTCCTTTTTTTTTATCTGCCTATCTCCTTCATCTTCTTCCTTTCAGCAAAACAATAAAGAAAAGCGATAGCTAGAAAGGGATAGAAGCGAAAAAAGTTTTAGTACTTCGTGCAAAGGGAAAAAGAGAGAGAGGTAGCTGATTACTGTGGAGTAGTTGTTCTCAATTCTCACCTTTTGGTGTGTGAAAATGGGTACTGGTTGGAGAAGAGCCTTTTGCACTCGCGACCCAGAGTCCACCCTATCGGATAAGCAGCAACACAGAAGCCTCAGTCCAAGCCCCAGCCCCATAAGCTGTGTCAGATTGGGTTTTCTCTCTGGCGGTAGCAACCCCACCACTCCACGCTTGCAGCAACAACAATCTCAACCTGTGTCCAGTCCAAGTTTGCGTTGCCGAACAATCGCGGAAGCTGCAGCTCAAACAGATACCGCAAATGACAGCCCCAGACTTCAAAGCAAAAGCATCCCGAGAGCCACCAAGTCCCCCAAAACGCTTTCAACCTCAAATCCAACTTCTCCTCGCTCCCCTTTGAAGTTGTCCCTTTTCAAGAACAGCTTCAAATTCAGGGTATGTATGAATTTTCATTCTTCTATATACATGCTTTTTTTTTAAAATTGTTTCTGCAACGACGGTGTTGAGATCACAACCATGGAATTGACTGAGTATTAGGTAAATGATACTGATTTGGTTTTGTTTATTTTACGTTTACCAGAGTAGCTGTGGAATCTGCTTGAACAGCGTGAAGACAGGGCAAGGCACGGCCATTTACACTGCAGAGTGTGCTCACGCCTTTCATTTCCCTTGCATCGCTGCACATGTACGCAAGCATGGTAGCCTTGTATGCCCCGTCTGCAACGCCACCTGGAAAGACGTTCCTCTTCTCGCCGCGCACAAGAATCTCGGCCCAGAATCCACGTCACAGAACGACGTCGTCGCCCAGAAGAGCACCGTAAATCCCAATGCAAGCGAGAAAAGGAAAACAGAAACCCCTTCCTCCGTTTTCAAAACCAAGCACCTGGAGCCACCACAACAGCAGCAGCACCATCACCAACAACAGCAACCAAAGCATTCCGATTCAGTCAGGTCCTATGACGACGACGAACCTCTCCTTTCTCCCACCTCCGGTGGCCGGATCATCCCCATACCCGAAGCCGACGAAAACGCAGAAGACGAAGACGACGACGTTGAGTTCCAGGGGTTTTTCGTCAATCCAAAACCTTCATCCTCAATCAAATCCTACTCCGACGACTTACAAACCAACGACGGTGATTCCAGAACCGTTCAAGTGAAGTTGTTGCCGGAGTGTGCGGTCGTATCAGTCTCCCGAAGCCACGATACCTACGCTTTGGTTATAAAAGTAAAGGCTCCGCCTCCGCCACCACCTCCACCTCGTAGCAGCGGTGGCACCGCCACTGCTCTACTTCTGGACCCTTCGCAACGCGCGCCCATAGATCTCGTTACGGTGCTGGACGTGGGTGGTAGCATGACCGGTGCGAAGCTTCACATGCTAAAGCGCGCGATGCGTTTGGTTATCTCGTCTCTTGGCCCCGCTGACAGGCTTTCCATCGTGGCATTTTCCGCCACCACCAAACGGTTACTACCTTTGCGGAGAATGACGGCTCAGGGTCAGCGCGTGGCTCGGCGCATCGTTGACCAGCTCTTCACCGGTCAAGGCAGCAGCGTGGGCGATGCGTTAAGAAAAGCCACCAAAGTGCTCGAAGACCGCAGGGAGAGAAACCCAGTCGCCAGCGTCATGCTCCTATCGGACGGCCAAGACGAAAGAGTTCAAACCAGTCACAAGTCAAATCAGCGGAAGAACTCGAGCCACGTGTCATCTACCCGGTTTGCACACATCGAGATTCCGGTTCATTCGTTTGGGTTCGGAAGCAAAAGCGGTTACAGCCAGGAGCCGGCTGAGGAGGCGTTTGCCAAGTGTGTGGGTGGGATATTGAGCGTGGTGGTGCAGGACTTGAGGATTCAGCTCGGCTTTCAAGCTGACTCGGCGCCGGCTGAGATCAACGCCATCTATTCTTGCAGTGGAAGGCCCACGCTGCTGAGTTCTGGAGCCGTGCGGCTCGGCGATTTGTACGCCGAGGAAGAGAGGGAGCTATTGGTGGAGCTGAGGGTTCCCGCGTTGGCGTTGGGGACCCACCACGTGATGACGGTACGGTGCCTTTATAAGGACCCTGCTACCCAGGAGATTGTATACGGTAGGGAACAGGGTCTTATGGTGCCGCCTCCCCAGAGTGCTCGTTCTTCAGGTAGCAGAATCGAGAGGCTCAGGAATCTGTTCATAACGACCCGAGCCATAGCCGAGTCAAGGAGGCAAGTGGAGCATAATAACGATTTCACCAGCGCTCATCATTTGCTTGCTTCGGCTCGAGCCCTTCTGATGCAGTACGGCTCGGCTTCCGCTGAGGAGTACGTGCGCGGCTTGGAAGCTGAGCTGGCGGAGGTTCATTGGCGGAGACAGCATCAGATTCAGATGGAACAGGTTCAGCTTCAGCATCAGCAGCAGCAAGGGATGGTGATGCAACGGAGGAGAGGGTGCGAGAGGGAGAGAGAGATGACGTTGGTGGACGAACATGGCGAGCCGCTCACGCCGACATCGGCTTGGAGAGCGGCTGAAAAGCTGGCTAAGATGGCCATGATGAAGAAGTCATTGAATAGAGTCAGCGACTTGCACGGCTTTGAAAATGCTAGGTTTTAATTTTTTTTTTCTTATAATTATTTCTGTTTAAAAAAAGGGGAAAAAAATGTAGAGGGATATTACTATATTAGAGAGAGAGAAGAGAACATTTGGTGATGGGGGCTTGACAGTAGAATTGGAATGGGGACAAGCTGATAGCAGACGGCGCGGCCCTTTCTGCATTGGAAGATAGACTAAAGAGAAAGGGTGGGGGGGTTATATAATGGGGTATGCCCCACTGTAAAATGGGAGATATTGATTGGTCGGTTGCTTGGTCATGTCTTTTTGTCTCGTGCTTTTTATATTTAGTTTTTGAATTTTAATCATTCGCTTTTGAGGATCAGAACAGAACCCAGAAGACATATACACTCACACAGTGATAATAAAACACTCAAAACTCGTACTGCTCCAGTGCTGGCATGTTGGGATGGGGGATTTTTCATGATTTGAACGATAGAAAGTTGTAAATGCTGTTATAAAATCACTCTCTTTTCCCTTTTCTCTTTTTTATGTCTGCCTTTTTTCCAAATGGATATTTGGATATTTAAGATTTTGGTTGTCGTTTTTAATGTAGTGGTGGGTTTGTGCGGCTAATAATTAAGGAGCGGACTAGGAACGGGGCTAAAATGATCTTTTGGATGAAAAACATGGCAGAGGACAGAACTTAATGATGAACAAATGATTACATTTCATGGCAATACGATGCCTTTTCCATCTTTTATTTGAGTACCTTACCTTAACCATTTTAGAATTAAAATATGAAGGGCCCCAAAGTTTTAAAATGCAATCATAATAGAAATACTATGCTTTGCTATATCTCTGGTAAAGAAGGGGAAAAAATAGTGTCTCTATTGATTTGAGGGAAACGATATTCCCCAACAAAACACTCTGGTAGGTGAATGTACTAGTATGACTTATGAGTTTAACATGGCATTCTAGCCTAAAGGAGGTAAATCAAATCTGCATGGGCAAAGAATGTATAAATATGTGTACATATACTTTACCCCCAAGTATCTTGTGGTCATGGAATAATGAAAAAGAATTGAACAATACCGAATTTTATTTTAGAGTTTCGTTATAAAGACTCGAATTTATAGTGAATTTTATAAGTGATGAGAATATAATTATAGATTAAATTTTATAAAGTTATTTAAAATAAATAGACATGATAATGGGGATTTGTTAATTGTCATATACCTCAAAAATAGAGTAACAGCTGAAAAGTGTCACAAATCACAAGCACTCTAGATGAAAATGAATAGAGCTTAATTCGACGCTAGAGGCTGTTCATAAATGTGATGCTCTATTTCTCTTAACATTCAATGCGCTTCTTGGTACAGTCTCTGTCAGCACGCTTAGCTTCCACCTTTTGACAACAAATTTCCAGCTGCTTCGTGGGCACGTAACTACGTATTGGCAATATAAGAAGATAGTCTTCGGTCATAAATGGAGAGACGGCAATTTAAGTTAGTTAGTAACAACTAACAACTTAGCATCAAAGGAGGATCATATTCAGAGACGTCAGGTGTGGAGCCCAATAAGTGTCTCAATTGTCCAATCCATCACTGTCAGGTCTTCGTGTTCGTGTTCTTGGCCCTGTGTTGTTATGGTTTATTTTTGTATTGTTGCTAGGAGCCTCACATAGCTAGCTGCCATTGAAACAACAATGCTCTAGCTATTTTAACTTGGTCTGGCCCAGGAGTGAGGGAGCGTGCTTATTATGTCAGTTAGTGTTGTGCTATAAATAAGCTATGAGCTAGAGATGAGGATTTTATATATTATCAACTAAACAAATTTTAACCTCTTTAAAGTGATCAAAAAAGAAAATGTTATAGTCCCATCGGGGACATCCGATAAAAAAAAGGAAAGAAAATGTTATATAAATAATTTTCAATAAAAAAATTATGTAAAGTAATTAAATTATATGTGAATTTATGTAAATGATAATATAATGTTATACTAATTTAAAGATAAATATAATATGAAAAAAGAATAGTTTTGTGAAAGTATAAAAGGTGGTGGCTGAATTCCTGTGACAGTGTAGGGGTACCATTGTTCTCTTCGTACACTACATGATGGAGATTGCAGAGCATTGCTTCTGAATTCTTCTTGTGGGGAGTGTTCAGCCCACGTTTCACAATTCAAACGGTTAAACTCTTCACCCTTAACACAGAAGGAGAGGGTAATTTCTAAAAAATGAAAAGAAAAAAAATAAGTGGCTAAAGTGGCTAAAGGAGTATTAAACTTGCATACGGCAAAGTTAAGTAGCTGTTCAAAAATGACATGTTTGGGTTTCAGTACTAGATTAACTTAACTCAATTGATATTCGGTTACTTATAAGTTTGACTTATCTTTATAAATAATTAAGTTAAGTGACTGTGAATCGTCTTGACTCAATTAGTATTTAGCTATTCATAAGCTAAGGTCATTTCGGAATGCCAAGCTCATGAAAGTCCAAATCAACTCGACTGATGACTTATCTTCAAGATTCGACTAGCCTATATCCAAATGAGTAACAGTTCAACAAACACATGTTTAATATGACCTACAAATGATCATTGGCCGTTTGACACCATCATGACCAACGATCGTTAACGTCTTCGCGTTATAATAACCAGATATAATATTTAGAATTCTAAATGGCCCGAATAGAATGTATCTAAAGACATGTTCACATTTCTCTACTTATTCCTTCATCACTCTCTTAACTCCAAAATTGGTCGATCAGAGTGCCTCTATAAATATTTCACTTCGTCTCCAACCAACAAACTGTCGGACGACAGACTTGGGTCTCTCTGATGACCACCTCTTGAATAAAGGACGAAACAAGTACTTAGTATTTTTTTCTTTTTTGGTTTCCAATTGTCAACAATCCTTGTTAGCTAAGTAAATCGTAAATATAATTGCAATTTTTTGCTAAAACTTGATGACATCTCTTACTCTTAAAAAGAGGGATAATCTTCCATCCTCTTAACTATTTCTAATAAAAAAATGGTTTTACTCTAAATAAAGGCGTGTTCTTTTTAAATTTATCTAAAATAACTATTTAAAATCTTCTTTATTTTAATTAAACTGTGATTTAAAAGTAAATTTAATATTATAATCAAATACTATGTAATGAAAACTGCTCTTTCCTGGCTAGCTGAACTAGAGGGAGAAAGTTATAGTGGTCGCTTGGTGGGCTTGGCCCAGGGAAGATGGACTGATGGAATAGGAAAACTCCTTCCCTAGTGTGCAATAGTTAAGGGGGGGAAAATTGTGTATAATAAATTGACTAAACTTCTGCTTTGGTTCTTGAAAGATCAGGCTCCCTAAAAGATGAAAATTTCTATTTTGATCCTTGAAAAGATGAATTCGTACATCAATTCCTATCATATTAGTCCCCAATTAGGGACCAAACTAACATACAAATTGATTTTTAAGGAATAAAATGGAGATTTTCATCTTTCAGAAATTAATTCGATAAGTGCTTGATCTTTCAAGAACCAAAGTAGAGGTTTACTCGATGCCAAACGAGCATGCTAGATTGAATTTGCCATGCAGACCGACAGATAGACTAATATATTTTTCAACTTGTTTACTTATGTTTCTTTTTAAGCGTGTTTCCTCTCACTTTAACCCACCTTTTTATTTTCATCACTTGAACCTAACCATTGTAAGCAGGGCCTTCCTTTCTAAATTATTTGAGGTAAAATAAATACAAAGCTATCACCAATAAATAAATACATAGCTCAACTCCATAATTCCTCGTTAAAGGTGGATAAATTAGTGATCGGTTCCAGATATCAATAAAATCCAGAGAAACAATTAAAAAATGAGCAACCAGAGCTGTGAATAAACTAGTACCAAGAAAGACATCCAAAACAAATCTCGTCTTGGTATAGAAACTCAGTACTCCCAATACAGGGGACACATTTTAGACATACATTATTCGTGGTAAATACAAAGCTCACCATAGCACCTTCATTTTGTATTAGTCCAAAGCCAGATGGCTGTGGAAGAACATGGTGTAAACACATGACCCAAGAACCCAAACGAGAGTTAGGCCAAGCAGACGCAGAGACACAGCAATCAATCGAAGCTCCCCCAAGGAGACTTCTACTGTTTCAACTATGCAACTGAATATTACACGATTCTATATCCTAAAAGGGTGAGGATGTTTCCTCTTATTCTAGTTGAGGAAATAAATGAGTGTCATCAATGAAATTGGTGTCAGATCTCACTTCTGGTTTTGTTCCACCTTTGCTCGAATCTTCTGCTCCAAAACAGATATTTCAGTCTCAAGGCTGAACATTCTATTCAAAGCATGCATGTTCTCAAGGGTCTCACTTAGAGTCCGGCTGTCACTCCCATCACACCTCAAGTGTTGCATTGGACCATGAAGCAACTTATTCACTATACCCCGGCTAAGATCATCCACAGCTCTCTGTGTCTTCTTTGAGATATCATCACCCATCTTACCTAAGCATTTCTCAAGCTCAGCAACCCTGATTCTTTCAGCATAAGCCCTCAATTTCTTGATAGTAGGAACAGTTTCCAGTGAGTCCCTCCAAGCTTCGAATTGTTTTGATTCTTCAGCAATGATTGCCTGAGCTTCCATTGCTTTTCTTAGCCGATCCTCTTTATTGGCAGCCACAACCTCTTTAAGGTCATCAACATTGTAAACTCGCACAGACTCAAGATCTGAGACACATGAACCCACATTTCGAGGAACAGAGATATCAATGAAAATGCGATGGCCTCCAACATCTTGACTTGCGGGAGGAAGGTCCTTGACATGATCTTTCAAGAATAATGGGTTTTCTGATGCTGTACTGGTGAAAACTACATCTGCTTCACCAGCACAGGTGAGCATTTCTGAAAGGGATTTGTAGATTATCTCAATGCCCTTCAGTTCTTCACGAATTGCAGCAACTCTCTCCTCAGTTCTATTGACAACAACCATCTTTGTGCATCCTTTTGCCACCAAATGTTTGATCACAAGCTTTCCCATCTTGCCAGCACCAATAACCAACATCCTGGCATTATCATGTGAGGCTTCAGGTAGTTTCATAAAGGCCAATTCAACAGCAGCTGAGCTTACAGAAACTGCCCCAGCAGCAATATTAGTCTCAGTTCTAACCCTCTTCCCGACAGTAATTGCATGCTTGAATAGACCACTAATGTTTCTCCCAAAGCCATTAACTCCTTGTCCAACTTTGACAACTTGCTTAACCTGAGCAAGGATTTGACCTTCTCCCAATACAAGAGAATCAAGACCTGCTGATACTTCAAAAAGATGCTGTGTGGCATCTTTGTTGTAAAGTAAAAACCGGTGCTGGCAAAGCTCTGAAACAGGGATTGAACTTGTCTGCCAAAAAAAAAAAAAAACAGTAGTGTTAAATATTTAGCAATGCACTACATATACCAATACCATTTAGGAAATAAACTTGAAACTTACTTTTGACATCCATTCCATGACTTCTTTGACACCACGATGTTGGGACAGAGCAACAACATATATCTCCATTCGGTTGCACGTGCTCAGAACAGCTGCTTCTTCAATATGATTTAGACTACACAGCTCTGCAATAGCTCTAGGCCATTCTGCTTCTGGAATGGCTAGTTTTTCACGCATTTCTACAGGTGTAGTGTGGACACTGAGGCCAATGACCACAATGCTGCTTCTTTCCTTTGTATACCCTGTTAAAGTTAATTGTATAAATTATATAGAAGTTGCAAGTTTCAGAGAATTAACCAGTTCAAATCAACCAATGAAAGACATGTAACCCTGTCTTTCATTCTTTTCTATGGTTGGAACTTGGAATAACCTTGTGGACTTTGCCACAAGTCCTGAAAGCTACAAGTCTATAGATGTATCATCACAGTGATGGAGCATAAAAGTCCAACCACCTGAACGTTCAAACTCCATTTGGTATTTTTTTCACAACACAAACAGAAAGGGCCAATAAATAACAAAAATGCAGAATAAATTTGAAATAGACAAGAGAAGAAGCCATGAGAAATATAATGAAAAGAAATTGATCTCCTTTGACTGAAGTAAACAGATTCAAAATCACTAGTTAAGGTGCATAAGAACTTCATTCTTAATATACCAGGGGAATATCTTGAATACTAACCACAATCATATATTTCCTAGTAAATCAAGAGCTGCAATGTTCTAAAATTTCAAGCATTGAATACTATTCTACATCCAGATCAAACAGTAGAATCGTCCAACAAAGGATACAGTTTCAGAGGTGAGAGACTAAAAGGGTATTGTGTGAAGAAATTCTCTGCATTCACAAGACTAATACCATTAATACCCCATCCTTAACATTATTTTAAATTCAAGACCAGAACGATGAAGAAAATCAACATTAACTCACATTTATTTTAAAACTGGAGCCCACAAAAATTCAACAAAAGGTAAATAGAATATAAAAAACGTTAATCCAATTAGGGGAACAAATTTCCCATTCATGGGGAAAATGGAAATAACCACCCAGTTAACCATAACAACGAAACATAAAGTATAAAATTAAGCTAAGAACACGACTTACTATCAGCAGCAGAAGTCTTGAGCTGCTCAAGAGCGGAGAGGCTGCTACCATTACTTGAATCATCGGTCTTAACCAATATATCAGAAGCAGAACTAGAAGCGTCGGAGCGAATAACTCCTCTGTGAATGAGGGTCCTTCTTTTTTTGCTAAGAACTGATAAATGGGTAGGAGTGAATGATGATGGCCTAGAAGACGAAGAGGAAGAACATTTGAGCAATAAAGTCTCCAATTTGGCACCTGAGAAAGTGGTTGAAACAGCCATTGTGGTAGCCACAAGACCCCGTCAGAACAGAACCCTAACAGTAGATTTCAGGAAGGAATAATGGGGATTGAATTGAAGGGAGCAAGAAAATAGAAAAATGTTTAGCGGGGAATTGTATCGGTAGCTGAGAGAGGAGGGGGCAATTGGTGGCAAAAGGAAGGAAAAATTGACCACTCCTCTCAGTTTGGTTTGGGCCTTGTGGCGTTGATACAGAGGGTATGGGTTTTGAGAGATTGTGATTTGTTTATCTGAGTTCTGATTGGCGGGTGGAGAGCATGATTTATCCACACTCCCTCCTGAACTCCAAAATACTTGTGTACTTCTTATTATAAATTAAACCAATTATTAATTAATATATTGTTATTTTTACATTAAAATAATTAAGTAACACAAAAATATATGTAATTATTTAAGAATGAGTTTTGTTAATAAGTACTTGTTAACAAGTGCTTAAAGACATTTGTTAAGTTACTTGTTAAGGATATTAAAATAAAATTTTTAAATAAAAATAAAGTATTTAATATATAAAAATTAAAAAATAAAAAATTTATTTTTTAATATACTTAACAAATAACACTTGTTAACAAGATCATTTAAATATTAATTAATCTAATTTATATGTCAAAATAAGATCTACTCAAATATTTTTTACTAACTCAACTACTGTTCCTTCTTATCTTTTATCGACCCTACTCTCCTGCAAATCAGAAATTTTGGGCTCTTCCCTTCTAAACATGGGGCTTTGGATTTTCTGCCTTAAAAATATTAATTTTCAAACTCAGAAAAAAAAAATGGATGCATTTAAGTATTAGTGTTGGAAAATTTATTTTTATAATAATGCCTATAAAAATACCTGTTTAAAGAAAAAAAATAAAAAGAATTCAATGGCATTTATTAGTTTGTTATACATGCAAAAGATGTATATATATATATATATACACCAGTCTAGAACGTCATTATGAGGTTATTTAACTGAAGTTAGAAACTTTCGTAAAATGGGATTTAATTAAAAACTTGAATAGTGATTGCTACAATATAGACAAAATTTGACATTGAATTGAATTCTAGCTTAATCTGAAAATTACAGTACCACTGTTCACTATTAGGGTTCTCAATGTGTTTTGGCATGCCCTTTTCACAAAATAAGAAAATTAACAATAACTAATGTTGTTATGGTGTTATAGTTAATATGTGACGATGTCGCACTCACACATTCATTGGATCTCCTAAGCATATGCTTGAAAACTGAAAAGGAATATCAATAATCATTGGAAAAATCTGAGAGATATGTATCGATAGAAAAAGATAAGGTGAGAAGAGGGGGGGCGTGAGGATATGTGATAGAGATTGCTCTCTAGGATTTCAGGATCTCTGTTTGCCACAACTTCCATGAGAAAGTCGTGGATAGCATCCATGCTTACATTTCTTCAAGATTGCTATCTAGGATTTCAAGTTATTTTTGTTACCGTGTGATTCCTATGTGTTCATGCAATTAAGAACGTAAGACTGCATTTTTACTCAAATAAATTACTCCCAAACGGATATTTTCGTTTGATACATCTATTCATCCATTTTTTTGGTAACGTCATCAATTTGATTATGCATAACATAATGAAGACTAACTTCTGAAGGCAAAAGCCAAAAAGGGACAGTAAAGTAACTTCAAGGTTTTGCTGTAAAATGAATGGAGATAATAATAAAATTGCTGAAAATGAAAAAAAAAATTGTTTATTGAACCCCGACCCCCCCCCCCAAAAAAGTGTTAAAAATATTGCATTAAAAAAAAGAAAATATAGAGAGTGAAAATACAAGGAGAGTGAAGTTACCTGGATCTATTTTGCTTTTTGTTCCTTGAGTATTCTATGTTCAAACTTGGGATAGCATTTAGAAGATTAACTTTTCCACATGCATAAGGTCAATATGGGGATACGCTCATACGATCACTTGAAAAATAACTTAATCTTGATTGAAGCAAAAACTAGCTAGCGGGAAAATACATATTGTACAATTAAAATAAAAACATATTTATACTAAATTGCCTGTTTAAATGCTTAAATAGCCATGACACCTATAATTTTGATTTGAAGCCACCTAAAAGGTTCGGTAAGAAGTAATTAAGAATATATTGCTTAGAGCAATCATGATCAACTTATAAAAATGAAGAATCAATTTCCTTTAATAGAAAAAACAAATATAATAAAGAAAATAAAACAGAAAAAAGCAACCATGGAGTAGCATTCTTTCATTACCAAACCCAAGCAAAGTTGTTTCAGAAATATTAGTCCAACGCCCGCTATAGGCTATCTATGCATAACATCTGTATATAATTCCGACAATCTTGCCTTGATACACACAATATTATGCTATAGGCAATTTCTTTTGTCCTTCAATCTTACGGCTTAAGCATTATGTCTGTGCTTTACACAAGCAGATGACATGACAGAACAGATGTCTCGCTGAGGACCTGACTAATGCTTTGTGCTTCTCAATTTTGTTTCAAACATAATCAACAAGTTGATTCAAAATTATGATTTCTATTGAGGAGTCTTTAGCTTGAAATAACCTTCTTTCTATTTGTGTACCATGGGGTGCGTCCCAAGATGTTTGTTCAGCTTTCAGCCTACTTCTTCTCGGGCTCTGATTATTCTTCTCCATATGTTACTCATGGTATCCGAAAAAAAAATGTTGATTTTAGCATAGGCACTATATGCAGCCAGCTACTTTCCAACTATGCAACGTCAAGAATTTGGTATAGGAATTCAAACTTTAAAATAGAATATTAAAAAAAAAATAACTGATGAACTTCTTCAAGTTAATATTGAGATCCTTACCTGGTTTGTAATTGTCACATTTGTCTTCTGCTAGTATAATTTTTTTTATAAAAAAAATATCATCATGAAATAAAAGAATAACGAATTGCAACATGAATAAAGTCATCTGCCCTTTTTTAATTCAAATCTGGAAGGATTATTAAAGTGTCAAGCACCAATGTTGGCCATTTCAGGTGCTTGGAGATAGACTGATCCGAATGTAATTGAATAGAAGGAGTTTTTGGAGATAAAAGAAGTTAAGTGGTTTTGCAAACATAAATTTTGCAATCTTGATATTATATAACTGCATATGTAGTTATGCATTACATGTACTCCTTTTCAATGAAATTAGCTACAGCTTTTTGGCAATAATTTTGTCAAGCACCGCACTTTGTTCAAGTCTTCAATGTGATCTCTCTCCGCAGTGCAAATAGTATGATTTTACAATTAAAAAAGAAAAACGAGTAGGGGTGTGTCAACATAGATCCTGAAATCCAGGGACAAAACACTGTACAACCCTGAAGAAGTATTGGGCCGGAACGAGGCAATTTATTAAACTTTAGACTAGTAGACCTTTTGTCTATACAGAGTCAGGCTTTGATGCTCCGAATTGGAGTTTTAAAATGGACCTGTGGTATGTAACCAAAAAAAAGGACCTACGGTATTGTTGGTATACTACAATAATGTTTCCTTCTTTTAGCCCATTACAAAACCCAGAATTCAAAATGAAATATGAACTGTCCAAACATAATAAACTCAGATAAATATAAATATTGCTAATATATGCTCGAATAATAAACATTGATTACTCAAGTTAAGGAATTGTGAATTGTCCAGATTCAATTAATTCAGATAAGCTCAATTAGTCTCGTCTTAATTGATTAGTTAACATAGATTCAATAAATTCCATAAGTTGAATCGGTATTCTAAATTCTTATTTAAGCATACTTAACAATATAAATTATGTATATTTACTTTTTTTTACTTATACATTTATCACTATCAGGTCTCCAAGACAATTTTGTAAGAGTACTTTTGTAAGTATTTTACCTCGTTTTCAACTAATGAACTGCCAAAATACTGAGCTCTCTGACAACTGCTTCCTATAGAAGACAGAACATCTAATGCCATCAGTAAGAGTATAGTAAAATGGTTTCAACCATCGAAAGGTGCAAATCTTAGTACATTTTCAAACAAATTCACTGAATCTTTGCTGGGTGTGCCTCTCATACTCAGATCTGACGTCATCAAGCTCAGATCTTAAGTTTCACATCCTTCCAGCGACGTCACTATCAGATCCAGCGTCCCGAATTTTTTTACCTACCTTCTTCCCTCTACTCACACTACCCTTCTCCAAAACCTCTTTTCCTTTCTTTTCCCTAATCCTTCATGTGGCCAGTCCGTGGTTGAGTTCACCGAGCCGGTTCCGAACCACCGCACCACTATCCCCATCGCCGTCAACCCATTCCTTTAGCTTCTCCTGCTCTTCCTTCAAGGACATTTAGAGCTTCCTCCAAGAAAAACCTGAACCTGAACCTGCTCTTCTCCGCAAACACCTTGTGACTTCCATTACACTCTTTGCACACAACAAATCTGAACCCTCTGCAGCAATCGCAACCGTTCGATCAACCACTGCAGTTCACCGCTCTCGTAGAGCCGCCGGACCTCGTCGACGCCGTCGACATATGCGTCACCGATGAAACCCTCGACAACGTCACGTCGCAGTGGCCAAGGATCCCCTGCAGCTCGTCGTGGAACCAGTAGCCCATCGACACGTCGTGCTCCTCGACGGCGACGCAAAACCCTCAGAGGATCATTCGAACAATACGGTAGTCGTCGGAGGTGCAGCGAACTACGCGGAGGCTGGTGTAGTAAATGACGATGCTCTGGTCGAGGCCAGGCAGTAATAAGACGGAGTACGATGGGAGAACAAAAGTGCTTGCGCCCCACTAGCGGAGGACGGGGGTGGAGATCCGAAGTACGATGGAAGTGTTCAACAAAATAACTAAAAGGTGATATTATTTTAATTTTTACATTTTGATCCATAATTGGCATTAATTGTCATCAACCTGCAAAAATCATTGTATTACACTAATAGTTTGGCAATGGTTATTAGCATTCACCACCCATTGTAGCAGCTTGAAATGGCACTTCAACGTTATTAATAATCCATTTCCTTTGTGAGAAAACCCTTTTACCGTGGCCGCATTATATTGATTGCTACTATTGAATTTGATGAAGATGCACCTCAACATGACTAACTCACAAGGAAGGCTCAATGAGATGTACAGGGGAGTAATCGATTTTTATTCCTCCTTATGCTTATCAATTAGTTTTCTATGATTGATGGTAAACTGCTCATATCCCCTTATCATTTACTATCATAACTCCCTTCTAAGCATAGCGTTAATTACTCCTTATAGAGTCAGCATGCGGCATTTGCCTATAATTGCTATACTCTTGAAGGAAAATAGTTCAATGAAAGAAAATGTAGAATTAGGATTCACTCAATTTTTCTCTCTCAAATGATCAATTATAAAAGAAAGAAAGACACAAAAAAAATTATTAATAAGACCTAATCAAAATTTATAAAATTTTTTATAACATTATGTCTTTTTTTTACAATTAATTATTTAAAAATAAAAAAAACTGAGAGAATCCTAATCCGAAGATGTCGTATATAGTATTGGTAGCATTAATGATATTCCTTTGTCACAAGCCCTTTATTTGTTTGCTGCTTTTATAAATAAGAAAAATGATCATCTTACACCCCTAAAAAGGGGTGTAAATACTATTCACACCCTTTTTAAGGGATGTGATTGAGTGAGAGAAAGTGATAGAAAAAAATATATATAATGAATGGTATTAGATGAGGTGTGAAAAGGGGTGTATATACTATTTAATGTAAAAATATAAGAGTTGTATAAATAATGGTTGCAACTCGGTGTGTATATCTTTTAATGGCAACAATAACATTATGGCATTAATGGCATTTAAGAGGAGATTACTATTATATTTATATATATCACTCTTTTTTGTTTTGGCATTATATTTTATCTTTATTTGCTTGCTAGAATTAAATCTCATTAAACTTATTCATTCTAATATATTGATTGATTTGACATAATTGTTCATATTCAAGTGCAATTATTGAGTTACGCGCTAAGAACATAAGTTCTAAAATTACTTAGCGATCGTTTGAGATACAAAGCCTATTAACAGAAAAAGAATTTTTGAAATGATCATGGGATAGAGAAAAAAATTTACAAGGAGTGACTTGCCCAAGGTTTCTTATTTTCTGGACAGTCTACATGCCCTTCCTTATGGCCCACAAAATCTAAGACCACCACATAAAGAAGAATCCAAGGGGTGTAAAACAAAAGCATTATCCTTTAAATGGGCCAGTGAGTCTTTCACATAATGCCATTTTATTTCATGTTTTAATTGCCTTTTTTTTTCTCTTCTTCCTGCCATTTGTATGCCTTTTATATATGTTAGGAGAAAAAAAAACTCATTAGTTTAGTTGATGACATAACGTAATTAAGTTGGCATTGTAATAGATATTATGAAATTATCATATTGCCATTATTAATAATTTTTTCTTTAATTAGCATTGGTTTTTTCTTGCTATAATTTGTATGACAATAATTGTTATTTAATTGGCATGTTTCTCGTGTAGTATATCATTTCATTGATGAGCTGTAAAAAATAAAGGAAGAGAATGTTAAATTATGGCTAGTAATGGTAATTTAAAATAATGGTCAACACACAGCTACTAGTTAGTAATGTTAATTTATGGTTATTAATATCAGTACATGGCTAATAACGATGTGATGAAGGGATAAGACTAGAAAGTATGTTCATACTTAGTCGTGAGTAAATCTGTGCAAGAGAAGTGTACCATTTACCCAGATGAATGACATTAACAATCTCGAACATTAAGCAAGTAATAAAAGGATCATAATATGCCATAAAGCCATAACAAAATACACTAGTCAAATTTCTCCATTAATGTCAATAACAATATGTCAATAAAAATTTGTGACAGTATATTGTACTCACCTAGATATATGTCAGTTTGTCCCATCACCTTGCTCGAGTGTGTTATGCTTTTTAATTGCTACCAAAATGCGGTGTCCTTGAGTGGAAATAATGCCATAGTCTAAGAAAGAATCAGTGCCTGACTCAACACGTGTGTGCTTTGTGACCAAGAAGAATTACAATTTGGAATCGAGGCTGCCTTCGATGTTGTCCTGCTAAACATGACATTTGGTAACTTCTAGAATTCCTTTACCATAAGTTCTGTTCAAGGGTGTTTCAAGTGGTGGCTAAGTAATTTCATGCATCTATAGAAATGCTATTAGTGACCAATTATAATCAAGACAAAATTTAATACTAAGGATATGAATAGAAAATACTATTTATTATTATTTTTATAAGAACTTATAACTGAAAAATACAATTCCATAGTATTTGTATTGTGTTAAATAAAATAGCAAATAAAATGACAATTATTGTTTATTCAAAACCATTATTGAAAGGAAAAAACTTAAGTAAAGTTCTTTAAATATTTATAGTATTTTTTAATAAAAATATCACATATGTCTTATTCTTCAGCTTAAAATATAACATGTGTCTTATTTTTTAACTATTTCATCATCTTTTTTAAATTTTTTATTAATGAACTATAAAAAATGTACAATTATATTTTTATTGAAAAAAGTATCACAAACACCTAAAGAATTTTATCTAAGTTTTATCCTTTATTAATCATGTAATTCACAAAAATAACCATATTTAATTTGTAATTAACATTTATAACCATATCTAATTAATAATCATTTCCTTTACTATTATTTAATTAATTCATTTACTACCTATCGATATCTTCCTCTTACATTAATTTCTAATTGTATGACCAGCTATACATCACATGGTGACCATTATAAATGACATTCATAGGGAATTAACGCCCCATTAATAACACTATTTATTCTAATAAATTGAGGGGATTCATTTTGATTATGCACAGTCATGCCTTTTAATTAAAAGATAATATAATTCTCTTTAAATTTCATTTGATTTCTATTTGATTTGCATGACATTGATAACCATTATTTATATGTTACTACATTTTATTATTAAATATTACTATAATTGCTTGGCATGTTATTCGCGAGGCATTGATTTAAATGACATTATTTCTTACCATATCTTGGCGTTTTATTACGATCGTAAACACACGTCTCAAAGGCAAAAGTTTATAAAATAATGCTACTAAATAGCATTAAACATAACATTCCCATATAATATTAATTGTTCTCATCAATTGTTGTTATGACCTGTAATTTATATTACGCATGGTAATAGAGAAGAAAATAGCCTCTAACTTGACATGAACAAGAGACATAATTATTATTTTTCATGATTTTGTGATTATTATCTCTTATCTCTTGACATTGTTTGCCCTCATTTTTATTCTTATAGCCGTTGGATATAACACTCTTAATTATTATTTAAGCCATGTCGAGCTCCCAAGCACCAAGCTCATTAAGTTGAGCTATAAACTTCTTAGTTTTTCTTTTGAATAAAGGTGAGATGAAGTTTCTTGAGTTTTTCAATAGTATGCAATGGCACCAAAAAAAAAATCATAACATAGAAGGACAATCTCATCACACCTTAACATAATCAATCTTACCGAGATATGAAAATCTAGTTATATTTTATTTCAATTACATATTATTATCAAAATTACTTACATGACAGGATCAAAACAAGCTAAATTAAACCCCAACATTACAACATCAAGAACACAAATTCTTGGAAAATTCCATATCAAGGTCCCGAAAACTTAGGATGATAAAAACCCTGGAAAGTCCAGGCGAAGGCCCCGAAAACTTGAGATGATAAAAACCCTAGAAAATTTCAAGCAAAGGCCCTGAAAAACTCAGGATGATAAAATGTCCAGCTCGGAAAAATCCGAGGTCAAGGTCAATTCATGATGCTCACCTTATGATTGGCCCAGCTCAGAAAAAGCTGAGGTCATGGTTAATCCATGATTCCCTGCAAGAAAGACCCAACTCAGAAAAGTCAAGGTCATAGTCAATCTATGATGCCCTACAAGAAAGGCCCAATTCAGAAAAATCTAAAGTCATGGTCAATCCATGATGTCCTGCAAGAAAGGCCCAGCTTTGAAAAATCGAGGTCATGGTCAATCCATAATGCCCTACAAGAAAGGCCCAGTTCGAAAAAATCTGAAGTCATGGTCAATCTATGATGCCTTGCAAGAAAGGCCCAATTCGAAAAAGCTGAGGTCAATGCCAACCTATGATGCCCACTGCACAATCGGCTCAGCTTGGAAAAATCTGAGGTCATGGTCAATCCATGATACTTAATCCTTGATCAGCCAAAGCTTAGAAAAATTTGATGTCATGGTCAACCCATGATGCCCAATCCTTGATCAGTCAAAGCTCAAAAAAATCTGATGTCATGCTTAATACATAATGTCCACCTTACAATCGATCAAAGCTCGATAATTCTGAGGTCATGGTAAAAATCCAAGGTCATGAAAATTCTATGATGCCCAATCCTTGATCGGCCAAAGCTTTGTAATTTCAAGGTTGTGGAAATTCCATGATGCTTAATATTTGATCGGCCCAACTCAGAAAAGTTCAAGGTCATGGTCAACACATAATGCCCATACAATACTAACCCATATTGGAAGACCTCGAATTGAAAAAAAAAAAAGACTTCGGATTAAAGGCTAAAGGCCTCAAATTATAGGCCAATATAACCTCAGATTAGGGGGGAAATCTTGAATTAGAGGGTAATAACCTAAGTACTGGGAAACACAAGCATGAAAAAACCTCAATTTCTTAGGGAAATCACCTAAGTCCCGGAAAAATATATGCACAAAAGACCTTACCACTCACCTCGAGAGGTTACCCAAGGACAAAATTAAAAAATTACAAAGAGTTCGAAAAAGCTCAGACATTCACCTTGTGATTGCCCAAGCTAGGGGGCTGTGAACTGTCTAGACCAATAAGCTTAGATAAGTCTAAACATTACTAATACAAGTTTGGCTATCATCAATGATTGCTCAAGCTGGGGGGCTATGAATTGTTCACACCCAATAAGCTCGGATAAGTCTAAATATTGCTAATACAAGCTCGAGTTATCATCATTGATTGCCCAAGTTGGGGGACTGTGGACCATTTAGGCCCAATAAACTCGAGTAAGCCCATTTGGCTTCGCCCCAATTGATTAGCCTACATAGGCCTAATAAACTCAATGAGCTCAATTGGCACCCGAAACTCCTATTTAAGCACACCTAGTAGTAGAAAGCTAGGCATGTTCACTTTTCTCTACATATACCTTTGTCATTATTAGGGCTCCAAGATGGGTTGGTCGGAGTACTTTTGCGGGTATTCCACCCCGTCTCCAACGAACGAACTGTTGGATGATCGACCTAGGGCTCTTCGGCGACTACCCCCCGGTAAAGGACGAAACAAAAAAGAAATGCGAAAAAAATAGAAATAGGCCAACTAACACCAACAAAGAGAAAAAAGCCGGTCAATATCCATTTGGGAATTTGGAAATTTGGATTGTCTAGACTCTAGAGTCCAACTATAATACAGTTAAGGAAAAATAGATACAAAATATAAAACTTAAAATTTTTAAATATTAGGATTCACATGATTTCTGTCATGTCTAAAACTAAGGGTGTATATGAGCCAGTTTGGTTCGATTTTAGGAGTTAAAAAATCTAAACTAATCAAAATTAATCGATTTGGTTTTGTTTGGTTCAAGTTGACAGGTTGAGAAGCCCCTAACTTTCGTCGCCAGCAAATGGTGCACAATTGTATCCTCTACTCATCATTCTCTTCCCATTACGCATTCTCACTGCTAACAACCCAACACTGATCACCCTAATCGAGCCATACTCTACAGAGAACCACCCGTACCCATCATTGAATCATCCAGAAAACCTAGCCACCACTTAAGACCCAACCCATGCTGCCAAATCGGGTCTACCTGAACTGCTATTGAAGCTTCCTTCCTCGGTTGTAGCACAGTCCTACACTGTCGTGCCTCATTACATCAACTAGAGCAAGCAACTACTATTGTCTCTCTTTCACCAAATCTAGATCTCGTTGTAGATTTTAGATCGCAATCACATCAAAGTAGTGAAGGATTAAGGGGGTGAGGCGTGAGAGGTGAGCTCACTGGCTCGGTCAAAGGGAGGCTATTCACGTCAAGACTTAAGGATTTACAATGATATTCCTTGTGGCCTGACCCTATGAAATTAGTGTAGTTGTGATTCGAATTTGTGACCATGTGTCTACCTACACATGACATGCTTGTCTATCGCTAAGCTAATCCCTTAGGGTTTGTACTAAATACTCCTTAGCAAATGCCATCATCAACCCAAATTATAATTATTATCATCATATAATTATCAACTCATGGATTATTACATTTACTTTTAGGATTTAATTTGAATGCATTATTAGGGTAAAAAAAATTTACATTATTATTTAATCATATATTGTCATATCATTAAAAATATTTGATTCTCACTTTAACTACTTCAAAAGTCACACGTATAGTATAATATATGCTTAGTTGATGGTGTAAATTTTTTTATACTAACAACATATCAAAATTAAATTCTTACTTTTAATTTATATAACTTACATAAATTATTTTCATAAAATTTAATAATTTTATACATGGAGGATTTTACCTCTTGCTTGTTGATTTTGCCAAGCAATTTCTTCTTAATTATGCGTTGGACTTTATGCACCTTGAAAGTTATATGAGCAAGAATAAAAAGTTATTTTCAGAAATGGTCAAATAGTAGTGGTACCGATATTATTATATTTATAGTAATAATATAACCATGGTCAGCTTAACTAAGGTGAGGTAAACCGAAAACGGTGGTAAACTGAAGCTTACCTATAAAGCGAAGCGATATATGAAGATGAGTTGGAATTGCATAGCATAAGCACATTATTCACAATTCATTGGTGTTGTACTATTGTTTTGAGACTTTTGAATATATCATTGTTCACCATCACTTACCAATTGCTGTTGCTGAAATGGAGAACAGGGAAGCAACAAAAAATGGATCAGGTTTCAGTTTCAAGAGAAGTTTAAGTGCGAACACGAGGCTGCCCATGATCCAAACCCGCATTCCGGAGATGACGGCCGTGTGCCAAGACGACAGCACCCGACCGGTGAGAGCTCAGACCATTCACGAGCTCCATTCTCTGCAGAAGAAAAGATCATCCCCTTCCACTCCCATCAGATCACCATCACAAGGTGCCTTTGCCAATGTTTCTGAAGAGGATCGCCAAAGGCAGCAACTTCAATCCATCAGGTACCTGCTTGCATTAGCATATAGTGCATAACATATTGTATTTTGTGTTATGTACAACTTTAATATATGATTCCTTAATTATATATTACAATCAAGCGATCCACATGAGCCTTTGTGTTATAATTATTTTTAGCGCATCGTTGGCGTCGTTGACGAGGGAGACAGGGCCTAAGGTGGTGAAAGGAGACCCAGCCTCCAGGGTCGAGAGCCCTATTAAGGCGACGCACGTTGATCACCACCACCTGCACCATCCAACGTTTGATGTCAGTGACAGTGCCCTCAAATTCACCCACATCCTCTACAATCTCTCTCCTGCTGGTAATTAATATATATTATCACAATCATAATTTTATCTTATCTATGTTAATATTTAATTAGTAGTTATTAGATTAGAGGCACTTTCTATTTCTCATATATATATACCAGATTTTATTTTCTTTTTTCCTTTTGGATTAAATAAATGGGCACATGATATATGCGTTTATGACAATTTGATTTTGTTTTAATTACTTTTTGGTGCAGAGCTGTATGAGCAAGCGATTAAGTATGAGAAAGGTTCATTCGTAACGGCAACGGGTGCGTTGGCCACTCTTTCGGGAGCAAAGACCGGACGCTCTCCCCGTGACAAACGGGTTGTGAAAGACGAGACCACCGAGAATGAGCTTTGGTGGGGAAAGTGAGTGCTAATGCCAACTTTGACGTCTCAATAGAACATCTTACATATATTGACAAAATTCCTTGTCTTCCTTTTTCTTTTTCTTTTTTAATTTTTAAATTCAATCAATACCATTTTTTTTTAAATTTTATTTACAATATTCTCTTCTGAAAAGCCAATTGCTATGATGTTAATCCAGGGGCTCACCCAATATTGAAATGGACGAAGAGACCTTCTTAATCAACAGAGAAAGAGCAGTTGATTACTTAAACTCCCTCGAAAAGGTGTGCAATAAATATTACTCTTGTATGTGCATTTCAAGTTATCAACCTCTAATTCATATTTTTTTTAATAAAATTTGGTTCTAACCATTCTCTTTAACTTTTTAAATTATTTTTTATTTGTTATTTTTAATTTCACTTAATTAAATTAATAGATATATAAAAAATAATTAAAGAGATTAAAAAATAAAAAAATTAGAACTAAATTTTATTTTATTTTTTATAAAATATTCAGTCAATAGTAATGTTCAAACTTCAAACGGACACAGTACAACATCACAACCGGAAAACAAGGGAAATAGATTGGATAGATAGATAGTATTAGTACTTGATCCATCGTCCATGCCTAGATCTAAGGGGATTGATAGTTGTCCTTTTCTCTTTTTTGTTCTTTCTTTTTTTGTACTTAGTGATGAAGTATTATTAAATATCGATAAAATTTAAGTAATTTTTTTTAAATATTTATGATACTTTTTTTAATAAAAATATGACATATTTTTTATTTTTTAATAAAAATATAATATATATTTTATTTTTTAACTATTTCATTATTTTTTAAAAACTTATTGATGAATTGTAAAAATATATACATATATTATATTTTTATTAAAAAATACAAATATTTAAAAAATTTATCTAAATTTTGTCCATTAATAATAGATTAACACCTGAATTTGTTTGAACATAACGCAAATAATTAAGATGAGTAAACATTAAGTTAAATTATGTTATAGTAATAACTCCATCAAATATTAATGCGAAACTGTGGCCCAACAGTTTTCTTCACTTTATTCATGGTGGTCATGGGAACGTGATGATTCCGTTCCCATAATTCCATGACACCTTGACCTTTTCCATTAAGTTGACTTAAATTGCCGAGCAACGTGTCTGTGAGTAAGATTGCTTGAGATAAGAAGAAAGGCACAACATCTATCTAACTCATCAATGCGAGTGCGTTGGAGGGACCTGTCTTTGCGTATGAACCCCATAGACAACCCACATGTCAGGCAACTTAAAAAGGAAAAATTCTTATATAAATATGATTTATTATGTTATTTTTTATGTATTTAAATTATTATTTGATATATATAAAAGTAATAATTTTTATTATATTATATATATTAAATAATAATTAAATATTTATAATAGATTATATTTATTTAAAAATTATTTCTTAAAAAGAGAAAAAAAAAATTCCGCTTCAAGTCTCAAAGAGTCGTGCAGTTGAATTATAATATTTTTATTATTAATAATACATATATTTTTTATATTTTTTAATATTATTAATTTTATTTATTTATTTTATTATTATTTTTACTAAATCTAATATTCTTAAAAAATATTAATAATACATAAACTCTTAAAAAAGTGTATAATCTCTAAAGAGAATATATAATAATTTTTTCTCTAATTTTAAGGGAGTTAACATTAGCACGGAAGTGTTATGAAGTTATTACTTAATCGTAGGTGTTTGATTTGTTTTATATTTTTATTTTTAGTTGATATATATTTATTTATAATTATAAAAATATTATATTATTTTTATGTGTAAAAAATTATAAAAATAAAAAAACAGCTAAGTGGCATTTTTATAAATAAAAAACAAAATAATATTTTTATAATTATATTCAAAAAAATAAATCAGTTGAAAATAAAAATAAAAAATAAACTAAACACTCCTAGTTCATAATGACATCAACAGGCGATGTTTCCAAAAAAAAAATTTTTTATTTTTTATTCAATAATTAGTATTAAAAGTATTAATAAAAAAAAATATTTTTAATATTAAAAAAAATACTGATCGATGGTTACACTTTCCACGTATACCATAAACATATGACTCACTAGCATGTTGATATCGAGTCACCTAAGAAGAAAAATGTTTCTTTATAAATTAAATATTCATTAACAAGTTGTCAAATTTTTTGGGCTACATGGAGGGAAAAGCTCCAACAAGTTGTCAATTTGCCCATATCAACTGAGATTCATTGAGATAGACATATATTACAATTTCATATGACGAAATATATCTGGTTGGGTAGCTTCAAATTTCACTTTGTCAACTCACCTTAGAAATAAGAAAAATACGAGGCATTGACTAAGGTTGCTTGAGGAAAAAGGAGTTGAGAACCACTGGCTTTATGTAATTTTCTGTCAAAGGCCAAGAAAGGTTTTCCAGTTTCCTCTAACAAGCCATTCCTTAGCCCTGCTGCATCTTCCACGATTCATCGTGAGGGTATTTCTTGTCCCTGGCTTTTTGCTATTCCCACCACTGTTGAGAGTGTGTCCGTTGTCATGAGGAAAGTCGAGAGATTTTTGCATAAATCTCGTGTACTTAAGTTAAATACACCATATGAATAAATTATTGACATATTATTAATTTATCTCTAACTATTATAATTAATTAATAATCAGATATTATAATTAATTACTTGTCAATAATTTAATAACCTAGTGCACATAACTTGGATGCACAAGGTTGGTTTATACAAGAATTTCTTGTAAAGCTGGGTCACATATCAGAATGAAATTTAATTCTCTCGTGCAGAACTTTATCCTTGACTGTTTCACAACAGTTTTGCCTAATGACAACAAAGTGCAGACATTAATAGGACTTTTCTTCAAAATTTACCATTTCCAAGAAGCACCTAATATTTAATCATAAGATGTGCCTATCGTGCAGTTAATTTTTGAATAATTGATACAACTAATGATTATCGATGATTACTTCTTCTGACCTTGTAAATTGATTCGAATTCAGGTTTTTGTGAATGATCAATTTCTGAATTGGGATCCAGAACACAGAATCAAAGTCCGAATTGTATCTGCAAGAGCTTATCATTCCCTATTTATGCACAATATGTGAGTAATAAGGCGAATTACCTATCTTCCACACTCACAAATCTTTGAGCATTACCAGATAATTCTTTACAATCTTCAGAACAAAGTTTAATAGACAATAAAATTGCTAGAACAATCAGATACACAACTATGTATATAAAGAGAAAATTTTGACAGGTGCATCCGACCCACTCCTGAAGAGCTAGAGGAATTTGGAACTCCAGACTTCACTATATACAATGCAGGAATGTTCCCCTGTAATCGTTACACACACTACATGACTTCTTCAACTAGCATAGACCTCAACCTAGCAAGGAAAGAAATGGTCATCCTTGGCACACAATATGCTGGGGAAATGAAGAAAGGTCTCTTTAGTGTAATGCACTACCTCATGCCCAAGCGTAATATTCTCTCCCTACACTCTGGATGCAATATGGGCAAAGATGGCGATGTTGCACTCTTTTTTGGCTTATCAGGTGTAGTTGGATTTGGATAATTAGTACCCTTTCATGATGGAGCCATCACTTTATTCACTTGCCTATCATTGTTGTATCCTGTTGAGTTTTCATTAATCCCTTTAATGTTGTGATCCTCATAGGTACTGGAAAGACAACTCTTTCTACCGATCATAACCGGTATTTAATTGGAGATGATGAGCATTGCTGGAGTGAAAATGGGGTGTCCAATATTGAAGGAGGTTGCTATGCAAAGTGTATTGATCTTTCAAAGGATAAGGAACCAGACATCTGGAATGCTATCAAATTTGGGACTGGTAACAATCTTTTATTTGACATAAGAGTTTACCCTGCATTACTGTATAACTCTATGGTGCCATCGTAACTGACAATTATTTTACCTGCCTTTGTTTGCAGTTCTCGAAAATATTGTTTTTGATGAGCATACTCGAGAAGTATATTACACAGACAAATCTGTAACCGGTAAGTTTTATTAAATACATGTGTTGAAGTAAGATATGTTAAAGGATGTCAAAAAGGCAAACTGAATCCTATAGGAAGTGAGATTATAGATGCTTTCAGGAATGAGCACCAAGAGTAACGCGCCTCAAGATACTAGCGCGTAGTTGCTAGAGAAGGGGGAATACCTCATATTCTAAGTTTAAGAGAATATGAGGCTTACAGCAATAGTGCTGCAGCTGCGCTGCTAAGAAGAGTGTTAAGATCAAAAAATGAAAGAATGCTTCCTTAGCCACGACGCTAACGCGCTTAGCTTGGTCAAAATGTCACTATCAAATTCACCTACCATTGTACTTGCTGACATACAAAGCGCCTAAAACGGATAAAGTGCATAATATGTCTCTATCATGCTTCGGTCAGAATGTTTTGTCCCTTTATCAATGGCAGGGAGCCTTGCCGTGACATATCCCACTTTTTTGATTCTGCATTAAATGCAGTTTGTGAATCCGAAATCAACACTAACGGATCTCTGTCCAAGAGACATGGCCCTATAAATACTTAATACAACTAACGGAGAGAGGAAGATGCTCTTACGAAACCAGAGAGCAATATAGACCTTGGCTTGCAGAAATCCTGACCAGAAACATAGAGTGAACTTAGGCATTGCAAGAACATCCACTTCTCTTTGCGTTGAGAACCTTGAATTCTGTCAATCTTCTGAAACACTTTGTAAAACCACAAATGTATTTACCAATAACAAAGTTAAGTTGTCAATGTAAATCATATCTTTAACAACTCTGCTGTTTATTGTTGGCGTAAAACTTTATGTATTAAAAAATTAAAACTGCACAGATATCAATTAACACTGACAGGATTACTATGAATTATGAAATAACTGTAGATTGAAATCATTGGTTGTATTCTGAGTTATATGATTCCAAAATCTAGGGTTCATGCTGAATAGTAGTTTGGAGCTTTTGGTTTTGCAGAGAACACTCGTGCAGCATATCCTATTGAGTACATACCCAATGCTAGGATACCATGTGTTGCTCCCCATCCAAAGAATGTCATCCTTCTAGCTTGTGATGCATTTGGGGTGCTCCCACCAGTAAGCAAGCTGAGCTTGGCCCAAACAATGTACCATTTCATCAGTGGCTACACAGCCCTGGTACTTGTGACACCTTTCATTTCTTTCCATACCTTTATTGGCACCTTCTAGTTGTTGAGAGGCCGTGCAAGATGCTACTCCTGCTGGTACAAGTTTTCATAGTTAATTTAATGCATGAAACAGGTTGCTGGGACAGAAGATGGTATAAAAGAGCCACAGGCCACATTCTCTGCTTGTTTTGGGGCAGCATTTATAATGATGCATCCTACCAAATATGCAGCGATGCTGGCTGAAAAGATGCAGCAGCATGGAGCTACTGGATGGCTTGTCAATACTGGCTGGTCAGGGGGAAGGTGTGGACTCTTAAGACAATGCATCTGCATGGCAGTTTTATCCTTGCTAAAACTAAATTTTCTTCTCTATAAATAAATTGGCAGATATGGATTAGGCAATCGGATCAAGTTAGCGTATACCAGGAAAATCATCGATGCCATTCACTCCGGGAGCCTTTTGAATGCTGAGTACACTAAGACTGAAGTATTTGGGCTTGAGATCCCAACAGCAATAGAGGGTGTCCCTTCTGAAATCTTGGACCCCATGAATACTGTTAGTTTATATTCAATACATTGTTTTCTAGCCACTATTTTTCTCTTATCAAGTGTCAAAATTGTGTAAGGTATGAACTGCACTCACGTTAAATTTGACTTAAATTGCAGTGGTCTGACAAGGAGGCCTACCAAGAAACGCTCTTGAAATTAGCCAGTCTATTCAAGAAGAATTTTGAAGTATTCATCACCTACAAGATAGGGGAAGATCAGAGCTTGACTGAAGAGATTGCCTCTGCTGGTCCTATCTTCTAATGAGAGCACTTCCAGTTCAATAAAGAAGTGGACACAAGTATCAGACACTCAGATTCACGATGTGATGAGAATGTCACAACATTTCAAAAGTGAAGTTTAAAAGCATCTCGTTAATCTTTTCCACTTGAAGTTGAAGATTTTCATTATGTTTAGTTGGCTTGATTATAAGACGATCCCTTCTTTATTATTTACCCTTTCATCCATCAATCAGACATCTGTTAATTTGTGTGTGTACGTGTTTTTATTGATTGAGAATTTTGCCTTTGTCAGGCTACTGCCCCTTCTTTTTGTTTTCCTTAGATCATTTCCCCCCTCTTTACTAGCTTGTTTTCAATTGTCACCACTCAGGCAAAAGATTGAGTCAGCTGAAGGAAAGAGGAAATTAACTTTCTGCTTCACTAGACAAATTAAGAGCTTATCAGTTCACTAATCTATTTAAATTGCTTTTTTTTTTGGGAAAAGTGGCGGGGGTGTTGGTAAACTAATGAAGCTGCAACTTGTTGGCAGCAAAGGAAACCAACTAAAACAAAGTTATAACTGCTAAATAACCTCTTCTAAAACCAAACACTCATACAAGTAATAGCTACTAGTTCCTAGTAAAACCCAGTGGTAGACTACGTGAAAGCAAAAGATACAGTAGTTTCATGCATCTTCAAGATAATTTATCAAGGGGGGAGAAAAAAAAATACAAACTCGTTTATATATTCACAGCCAATGGATCTCCTCATTGCACACATTTCATCAGGCGAACAATATGAGGGGTACCAATAAGCTGTGTGGCAAGTATCAGAAAATGAGACCATCAACATTATAATTTTGATTAAAGGAGAACATGAAACCCCAAAACCCTTTCATCAGGTCTAACATTTGAACAAGGATTCGCAGTTTTAACAAAGAACTAGAAAAGAAAATGAGAAGGCTGCAGGAACAGGAAAGAAGTCAAACTCAGTTGATATACATATTAATCAGGTAGACAAGGCCAATCTCGTGCTGTATCAGATTTCTCGCCTACAAATCAGAACATTAAGGACACCTCTCTACAATTTCATTGCCAAAATCAAATTTGGTTATAGAAAAAGCCAGTAAATAGTAAAGACAAAACTTTGCTAAATGATACAATGGCAAACTTAAGTATATTGATTAGTTCTCGGCAGGCAATAGAACAATAAAAATTTGCCAACAAGGACAGATGCAAGAAGAACACTCCAAGTGAATAAAATTCAGAAAGTAGAAAATTAGTCATAAAAGTGAGACAGGTGAAACTTGGATCAACGTTGACCAAAAATTGGAATTGCCAGCACGTCTAAAGTCTAAACAAATGTTGTCATCACTTACAGGTAAAGATTTAAATCATCATTAGCCAATAAATTCATTATTCAATACAAAAGAGGAACCCCATTTTCAACCCATTATTTGATTGAAAATCAAGTGAAGATGAAAATCACTAATTCACTAGCCATGTTGCATCTGCAATATAATAATTTTACCACAATATGTAGGGACCTCAAGTCTTCAATATCTGCGGATACATGTATATACTTCATAAGGAAAATCATGTAAATTTGTGATCATACAGCTCATTTTATTTTCTTTGACCAATCCGGTAACACTAAAACTTGAGTTCTACTTTTACAGCTTTAATGAGAAAATAACTAAGATTCAGTTGATGTGGTTGCATCGTCTTTGTGCTTGATCATACCAGAATCCACAAGAATGGGGACCTCTGCTGCAAGCCATGGGGCAAGGCCTAAGCAAAGTGCATGTGCTATACCAAATCTAGGGCTGCAAAAGAAAGCCAAGGATAGAAATATCTCATTATTTAGAATTCAGTAAAGCAGTGAGAAGGTGCTCAACTAAAATCTCCTATCACAAAATTAACATCAGTTGATCACCAAAAGTAGGCAACTTATCTAAAGAGATTTTGAAAATTTTAATCTTTGCTATGTCACCATCAATAAAGAAAGAGATTGCATTTCCACACAGCAAATGAAACAATATCAAATCACCAAAACCACTCTTGAAATTGAAATAGTAAGGTCCATTTCAATACTCTGCTACAATAAATCACGTGTCATGTTAAGCTATCTTATTGTGCCCGCGCAATAAGGACTCGACATGTTCAGAGTAGTGATGCAGAACGGATAAGCATGGTTATTTAAGATAATTATGAACCAATTGCTATTCAGATCAAGGTTCTATGTAAGTTGCTAGTTTAATGCCAAAACCCATCCTTCGATTTTTATCTGTGCCTTAACCAATAAAACAGTATCAAGTCCTCAATCTTTCAATTCTTTAGTTTCTTTTCCACTAACAGAAATACATTCACATAAAAGCATGTTTATTGGCATAAGCTCAACTTCCTATTATTTTCTGTTTAGAGCAACAGAGGTATACAAGTATAAATTTAGCTTCTTCAGGAAAAATTCCAATAAAAAGCACCGGAAAGAACAAAATGTGATATTGAAACAAAAATTAAAAAAATTACCAGTTTTTGGCCCAAAGAGGCTTGAAATGCACAGTCAAGCAAATCTTCCCTCCTCTATACATCTGAAACACCAATCCCAAAAAAAATAAAATTCCAACATTTCAAAACACAGAAAAAGGCCAAAATAAATTTCATAAAAAAGATATATAATAAATAAAAAAAAGAAAACTTGACCTTCTGGGTCTTGCCATCCAATTGAGGGAGCTCAAGTTCAGGTGCGGTGGAAGGGTATGTGACAGGGATATCAAACTGGAGGTCGAATTCATACTTGAGGAGGTTGTACACGTACCAGCATTTTCCCGTCCAACGTGTCCCTTCGGGATTGGCCGCAGAGATCCGAAACCAATCATTATCGTTGGACTTGTTCATCTGCGTGTACGCTATCAGAGCCTTGTACTCCTCCTTCAGCCTCTGAGTCCATGCTGCACCATCTCGAGGACCCGCCTTTGTTGTCAGCAGAGGGATTTGCGTCAGCGTCGACTTCGTATTCGGGTCCCAACCTTCCATTCTCTTCTTCCTCCCTTCGCTCCCAACCCACGCCTAGGTTTCCTACCCTTTCTCCCATCGTCGAACCCGAATTTATAGTAATAAAATAAATAAACTATAAAAAGTTCGGTTTTTTATGCCATAAACCGAAAAAGGCTCCGTTTTTTATGCCAAAATCCGGAAAAAAATCGGTTTTTATGACAAAAAACCGAAAAAATTTGGGTTTTTATGACAAAAGACCGAAAAATCTTCGGTTTTTTCTTCTGGGAATGTAAGGGTATAGTAATTTCTCTTTTTTTCCCTTTCTCCTAGTCTTACTTTATGCTTCCCTTGTCCCTTAAAAAGATCGGATTTTTTTCTGCCTTCATTCCGGGAAACTTAATAGTATAGATGGAAATATGGCCAAAAAAATGGTATAGATGAATGGGTCACAGTTACAAGCTGATTTGAAATTGCGATGGTGAGACCCTATGCTGCTTACCTTGAACTTTTTCCTAAACTGAAACTGATTAGGCAGAATCTAGATGCTTTGTCTAATGACATGTTAAAGTTTAATCTGAAGGAGATGAGTGTTGGAAATGGAAATGAGCGTGTTATTGAGTAGAGAAGGCAAACTGGGTCTTTTGTAATTGAGTCAGAGGTGTTTGGAAGACATGGAGATAAAGAAAAGATAGTAGAACTAATTCTGATGAATGAGAAGATGGGAAACATTTCTGTCATTCCCATAGTTGGTTTACGGGGGATTGGTAAAACTACCCTTGCTCAGTTAGCCTATAATGATTAGAGGGTAAAGAGGAGTTTTGAGTTGAAACTATGGGTTTCTATAAATGAAGTTTTTGACTTGCAAAATATTGTAAAGTTGATTATAGAAGGTGCAAGTAGAAAGAGATGTGAGTCCGTGGGGATGGATGTTCTTCAGCATCAACTACAAGATTTGTTAAGGATGAGAAAATGTTTACTTGTGTTGGATGATGTTTGGAACGAAGATCAGGATGAGTGGGAGAAATTAAGAATGTTGTTGTATGCTTGTGGTGAGGGAAGCAAAGTTTTAGTCACCACTCGCAGTGAGAAAGTTGCATCCATTATGGGTACAGTTTTCCCTTGTTTTTTGAAAGATCTATCACATGAAGACTGCTGGCTTTTTTGTTCAAGCAAAGGGCTTTAGGTTTTGGGGAAGAACATGCAGAAATGTGGAGGCGTGCCTTTGGCTGCAAAAACTGTAGGGAGTTAGATGCGGTTCAAGAGACAGGAAGCGGAGTGGTTATATGTGAAGGAGAGTGAACTTTGGAACGTTTTGGGGAGGTGAAAATGGAATACTACCGGCCCTAAGGTTGAGTTATCTTCATTTGCAACCTCATTTGAAAAGGTGCTTTATGTACTCCATATTTCCTAAAAATTATGTGATTAACAAGGAGAAGTTAATCCAAATGAGGATTGCTGAAGGATTTGTCCAATCCTGTGACGAAAGAAAATCAGTTGAGGACATAGGCAATGGGTACTTCAATGACTTGGTGTGGATGTTTTTCTTTGAGGATGTAAAAAGAAGAAGCGATGGCAATGCAACAGAGTGCAGAATGCATAGCCTTATTCATGACCTCACACAGTCAATTGCTGGGAATGAATTTGTCATACTAGAACATGGTAGTCTGCCAAGTAATCTCACCCAAACTCGCCATGCATCTGTATGTTCTGATTTTGGAGTACATGGCATTCCAGAATTGTTGTATGATGCTAAAAAATTGCGGACCCTTAATCTATTGCTTGCAAAAGTTGACTTTGGAGAAGCTCCAAATAACTGGTTTTCAAGATATAGATACTTGCGTGTTTTGAATTTAAGTGGTAGTGGCATAAAAAGACTCCATGAATCAGTGTCCTCCTTGATATCTTTGAGGTATCTAGATCTTTCACATACCCTCCTTGAAATGTTGCCTGACACTGTATGCGACCTTAGTAATCTCAAAGTGCTGAATCTCTCTTGTTGCCATGATCTCATTGAACTTCCAAGGAGATTATCTAAATTATTTTCTTTAAGGCATTTGATGATAAATGGCTGTGATAAACTGTCTTGCTTGCCAGATAATATAGCATACCTGGAACAACTTAAAACGCTGCCAGTGTTTATTGTGGGCACCAGCTTTGAAAAAAGCCACGGGCAACTGCAGAGGCTAAGTGTGTGTTTGGATTAGAGTTGGTAAACTTAAATTTAGTTGAAAGTGTGTTTATAAACTTAAATTTAATTAAATGTGAGTTTACAATAACGCAATTTATATTTAGGAATTTTTATCTCTAAGCAACATTTTCTTACCTTTCAGCCAACGTACGTTTAGTTTAAAATCACCTTGAAGGAAATGAAATTAAAAATATCTAAACATTAAGTTTACGTCATTTGAGAATTTTAAAAGTCAATTTGGTGACGACAACGGGTTTCCAAATATGCACTAAGACTTGAGGGTGAGTTGAACATAAAAAAGCTGTACAATGTACAAACGTTAAGAGAGGCATCATGTAATTTGAATACCAAACCCAAACTTCATTCATTGGGTTCATCATGGGGAGATGCGCATAAAATTTCCATGTTGCAAAATGACAGCTTTATTGTAGAAGCAAAAGAAGTGATTGGGTTATTGCAGCCACATAAAAATCTTAAGACATTATCAATGGAAGGATACCCTGGAGCTTGCTTTCCAAGGTGGGTAGGTAGTGTCTTCCAATTCTCACAAAAAATGTGTTGGTTAACTGCAAAAACTATGAACTTGTTCCACAACTTGGGCAACTTCCCTTCCTTATGTTGGGAAATGTTAACATAATTTCTCTCCTTTGTGAACTCAAAAATAGGCACTATGCGGAAGCGTAAATAAGAGTAATAACACCAGAAATTTTTAGCGTGAAAAACCTTCTCAATGTGAGTAAGGGAAAAATCACGGGACCCGTAGGCCACTTAAATCTCCACTATAACAATAATGAGAATACAAAAATACAATGATATTGTATCTTTAATTTGTGGATATAATTCTCACAAATTGGCTCACTATTTTTCTTTCTTAAGAAACTCTCTAAGAGACTCTCTCTCTATTTTTCTCTCACTCTCTTCCTCTTTTGATTGTGAGAATCTAAACTCATACACTTCCTTCCTCTCAATTGCTTCTATTTATAGAAGCACAATGAGTGCAAAACCATGTGCACTGAAAGTGGTTTGTGCAAAATCAAGTGCATCGAAGGTGGTTTTCAATTATGCACTTGATTTCAAACTTTGCTTTGAAATTTTGCACCGAATCTGCAAGTTTTTCTTTGGGCTGGACCCCACAATTCTCCCCTTCCAGTCAAAGGAACAAAAATATCCTTGGATTAATTTGGGGTTGATGCTAAGCTTGCAACTTCTTTACAGACTTCTAACTTCTCTTTAGGTAGAGCTTTTGTCATCATATCTGCCCCGTTATCTTTGGTATGTATTTTCTCAACCCGCAGCAGTTTACTTTCCAACACATCACGGATCCAATGATACTTTACGTCGATGTGTTTCGACCTTGAATGAAATGTCGAGTTCTTGCTGAGATGTATTGCGCTTTGACTGTCGCAATAGAGAACATAACTTTCTTGATTCTAGCCTAACTCTTGTAGAAATTTATTCATCCACAGGATCTCCTTGCAACCTTCAGTAATTGTGATAAATTCAGCTTCTGTGGTGCTTAAAGCAATACACTTTTGTAGTCGTGATTGCCATGAGATAGCCCCCCCTGCAAAAGTAATCAGATATCCTAATGTAGACTTTCTTGAATCCACATCTCCTGGCATATCTGCATCTGAATACCCAGTGAGCATTAGATTTCTGTTGCCAAAGCACAAGCACCTTTTGGCAGTTCCTCTCAGGTACCTTAGTATCCATTTCACAGCATTTCAATGCTCCTTTCATGGATTCGATAGGAATCTACTCACAACTCCTACAGCATAAGCAATGTCTGGTCTTGTACAGACCATTGCATACATAAGACTATCAACAGCAGAAGAATATGACACCTTACTCATTTCTTCCTTTTCTTCTTTATTCCCTGGACATTGTGTCTTACTCAGTTTAAGATGACCAGGTAATGGAACATGCACAGGTTTGGCATTATACATGTTGAACCTTTCAAGAATTTTCTTGATATAGTCTTCTTGTGACATCCACAACATCCTTCTAGAACGATCTCTGATGATCTTCATTCCAAGAATCTTCTTTATTGCACCCAGATCTTTCATGGCAAAAGATTTGCTCAATGCCTTCTTGAAAGCATCTATCTTTGTCTTATCTTTCCCAACAATCAGCATATCATCAACATACAACAATAGTATGATGGATTCACCATTTTCATAGTTCTTCAAAAACACGCAATCGTCTGCGGAGGTCTTCTTAAAATTGTGTTGGGTCATGAAGAGATCAAACTTCTTATACCATTGCCTTGGAGCTTGTTTCAAACCATAGAGGCTTTTCTTTAAACGACACACTAGATGTTCTTTGCCTGGTTCTTCGAAACCTTCTGGTTGCTCAATATAAATTTCTTCCTCTAAGTCTCTGATGTGTGTGAAGCAACATCATATTTTGTTCTTGTTTTGCATGCATTCTTAGGCATTTTAGGCATTTTAGTTTGCCTTTTTGGTTTATTTTTCCATAGTTCGGATAACTGCGGTGTTTGTGGTGTTATTGTGTAGGATTTGTGCTAAATTGGCCTTGGAATGAATGGAAGCTTGCATGATTGAAGTTGGAGCTTTATGGAACTAATTTAGGGAAAGATAAGACAATTATCTACAACTTTCATGAAGACCTCAAAGGCCCAATCACACGTTTGGATAGCTCAAATTGGAGTTGAAGCAAGAACTAGGGTGCTGATCCTGACAGCTTGACCTTTGTATACTATTCATGACATATCTCGAGCTACAAGTTGTCAAATGAGCTGAAATTTTGATGGTTGATAGCTAAGATCCAAATCTACAACTTTCATGTTGAGCACTTTTCCAGATTCCAAGGTCTAATGGGTCATATTGAGCTTGGAAGGCCATTCCAGAACCAACCACAGCCTGGCCGTGGTTCATACCACGGCTGTGGTTTGAAGACAGCAGCAAAACCTCCAACTCAGAATCAACCACGGCCGTGGTTCGAAGGCCATGCAGCAGATTTTAGTTTTCTGTTTTTATTTCTTTTGGGGGCTTTTAGCCCATAAAAACCCTAAACTATAAATAGATGTTCTGATTGCTATTAGGGTATTCTATCTTGGTTCTAACCTAGTTTTGGAGGAGGCACAAAGGAGGCTTGGGTTCTTCATCTTTCTCCCTTCTTCTTCCATTGTTACGGGTTTGGGATATTTTTAAGTTTGATTTCTTGTCTCTTCTTCTCTATGTCTGGAGTAGTTTCTTTTGTTTCTGGGATTGGGCAATGCCCTTTGATACATGGATAATGATTAATTGACGTTGTTTCCCCTTTTATTAATCTTGATTGTTCATTGATTCAATTCTTATTGCTTTTATTGATGTGAATTTGCTGGCCACTTATTTGTATCTCATAGGCATTTAGGGACGTCTTCGAGAGGTGAACCTAAGTGTTGGAACCATTAGAATTGAACTTAAGGTCTAAATCACGAGTAGTTTTAGCCTTTCGAGGAATCAATGAATTACCACAAAGCGTAATGGGTTCAATTTAAATTCAATTACTACGAAAGTAGGAATTGGTTTAATTAGTACGCGATCTTGTATCTTGAAAGAGAACATTAACTAATTTTGGGTAATTCACCTTCAATTGAATTTCAGATTTAATAAAAGGGTTGTCAATTAGGATTTGTCTTGTATCATTGTGGTATCCTAATCTTGGAAGCTTTCTTAATTAAAAACCCCATTCTTGATAACTTGTTTTTTTATTCTAAATTCTGTTTTCTTTATTTTTATTTAATTATTTTGTTACTAAGTTCTTATCAATCAACAATCATATTTTCTCTTGTTTAATTTAATTAAGTTAATTAATTAATTGGTATTCATAGATACAGTCCCTGTGGATTCGATCTTTTTATTACTTGACGATGAAATCGTACACTTGCGGATTTCACGCATCAAGTTTTTGGCGCCGTTGCCGGGGACTGTGTTTTTCTTGAATATCAGTTTAATTTTAATTTAATTATTTTAAATCTTTTTCTTTTATTATATTATTACGTTCTTGTTTTCTCTTTGACTCTCTGCAGGTAATTACTCCATTGACATCACCTGAGCACAAAAACCAGACCAAAGTCAAGCTAATGACTTTAAACAAGCGCTTCTTAGGAGGCAACCCAAGTTTCTTTGTTTTTGTTTTTCCTTTTAATTTCTTCTTTTTCTTTTGAATTTGTGTGTTGGATTACTGGTTTGATCTTTATCTCATGGATCTTGTTTAGGTTTGACCCTTTTAGAACTCAAATTAGAAGAAGAGTGAAGTCAGAAATTTTCACACCCAGCCCATGAAAAAAATTCCATGGCCATGGATTGAACACCAGAAGATTTTCCACCACCGCAGTGAGTTCTTTTCTTTTCTCCCTTATCTTGTTATAGATTTTTACATTGAGGACAATGTAAGTTTTAAGCTTGGGGGGTATTTTTATTTTTATTTTCTTATTTTCATTTTCATTAGTTTCATTCATTCTCATATCTTGTTTTGCATTACATTTTCATGTTGCATTTTAACACCATCATATCTCTTGGGTTTTTGGTTGAACTTGTGCCCCTCTCTTTTTGAGGATTTTGAGATGATATTGATTTGGAACCCAATTTGTTGATTCTTGTGATTAGCTATAGGCATTATTTTTATTGATAGTAGAGGTGATCTTTTGATAGTTGATAATTAGCATATGTTCTCTGAATTTGTGCTTCTCATTGAATTTTTTAAACCTCTAAATGTGAGTTTTGAGCCTGTATGGGATATATGCACTATATGGTTTCTGCTCCCATTCTTTGTGTTGAGTGATATTCCTCATTGATCTTATTCTCTAGAACTTGATTTGAAACCATTTTGAGGCGAAATTTTTGGTTGCATGCTTGAATATGATTAAGGCATCTTAGGTATTTTTTTGGCCTTCTGAATTTGTTACACTTTCATCCACTAGTTGCCCAATTTGAACTTATTGCATATTTAATTTTCTTGATGCCTATGATGATATATTATTGGTAATCATTTAGAATATTAAATGGAGCAAAGTGGGTTTGAAAGTTGTGAAAAGTGTGTTGGGAATCATATGTGAATGACATTTCTCTTTCTCAAAAAAAAAAGAGAAAAAAAAAAGAAGTGCAAATAAAAGAAAATCATAAGAAGCTTGAAAAAAAAAAAGAGGAGAAAGAGAAGAAGGAAAAGTAAGGAAGAAAATTCTTTGAAATGTGGAATTATGTTTTAGATTGAAATAATGCCTTTGCTCCATTGATGTTCTATTGGATTTCTTGAGCTTATTGAAAATTTTGATGAACCATTTGTGCATACCTTTCTTTCTCTACCTTACCTAACATCATTCCCATGGCCCCATTACAACCCTTGAAAGACCTTTTGATTCTTGCATGCATGCTGATTATTAGTGGAAATCTGGTTTCTTTTATCAAGCATATGGAAGTGCATTTTCTTTGAAGAATTTTGAGCGTATTGTTTTCACCCTTAAACACTTTGAGTGTGGTTAGTGGAGTGAACTTAATTCAATCAGTGAGGATGCATGATTTCTGAGAACTTAGCCTCTAATTGGACTTGACTTCGATTACCTCTCAGATTCTTTGTTTGCCTTAGCCTATTGCTTGGATATTGTTTTCTCGGGTTCCTCATTCATTATTGTCTCTTGATTCCACTTCTTGGTTTGACATTAGTTATTGCTTGGGGACAAGCAAAGTCTTAAGCTTGGGGGGATTTGATGTGTGTGAAGCAACATCATATTTTGTTCTTGTTTTGGATGCATTCTTAGGCATTTTAGTTTGCCTTTTTGGTTTGTTTTTCCATAGTTCGGATAACTGCGGTGTTTGTGGTGTTATTGTGTAGGATTTGTGCTAAATTGGCCTTGGAATGAATGGAAGCTTGCATGATTAAAATTGGAGCTTTATGGAACTAATTTAGGGAAAGATAAGACAATTATCTATAACTTTCATGAAGACCTCAAAGGCCCAATCACACGTTTGGATAGCTCAAATTGGAGTTGAAGCAAGAACTAGGGTGCTGATCCTGACAGCTTGACCTTTGTATACTATTCATGACATATCTCGAGTTACAAGTTGTCAAATGAGCTGAAATTTTGATGGTTGATAGCTAAGATCCAAATCTACAACTTTCATGTTGAGCACTTTTCCAGATTCCAAGGTCTAATGGGTCATATTGAGCTTGGAAGGCCATTCCAGAACCAACCACAGCCTGGCCGTGGTTCATACCACGGCCGTGGTTTGAAGACAGCAGCAAAACCTCCAACTCAGAATCAACCACGGCCGTGGTTCGGGGCGCGCAGCAGATTTTAGTTTTCTGTTTTTATTTCTTTTGGGGGCTTTTAGCCCATAAAAACCCTAGGCTATAAATAGATGTTCTGATTGCTATTAGGGTATTCTATCTTGGTTCTAACCTAGTTTTGGAGGAGGCACAAAGGAGGCTTGGGTTCTTCATCTTTCTCCCTTCTTCTTCCATTGTTACGGGTTTGGGATGTTTTTAAGTTTGATTTCTTGTCTCTTCTTCTTTATGTCTGAGTAGTTTCTTTTGTTTTTAGGATTGGGCAATGCCCTTTGATACATTGATAATGATTAATTGACGTTGTTTTCCCCTTTTATTAATCTTGATTGTTCATTGATTCAATTCTTATTGCTTTTATTGATGTGAATTTGCTGGCCACTTATTTGCATCTCATAGGCATTTAGGGACGTACTGAGAGGTGAACCTAAGTGTTGGAACCATTAGAATTGAACTTAAGGTCTAAATCACGAGAGTAGTTTTAGCCTTTCGAGGAATCAATGAATTACCACAAAGCGTAATGGGTTCAATTTAAATTCAATTACCACGAAAGTAGGAATTGGTTTAATTGGGCACGG
This sequence comes from Ormosia semicastrata, assembly GCA_029884595.1. Classification (NCBI taxonomy): domain Eukaryota; kingdom Viridiplantae; phylum Streptophyta; class Magnoliopsida; order Fabales; family Fabaceae; genus Ormosia; species Ormosia semicastrata. The sequence goes on along the minus strand of JAQQTO010000046.1, from coordinate 17,285,331 downwards.
ATCTTGTATCTTGAAAGAGAACATTAACTAATTTTGGGTAATTCACCTTCAATTGAATTTCAGATTTAATAAAAGGGTTGTCAATTAGGATTTGTCTTGTATCATTGTGGTATCCTAATCTTGGAAGCTTTCTTAATTCTGAAAACCCCATTCTTGATAACTTGCTGTTTTTATTCTAAATTCTGTTTTCTTTATTTTTATTTAATTATTTTGTTACTAAGTTCTTATCAATCAACAATCATATTTTCTCTTGTTTAATTTAATTAAGTTAATTAATTAATTGGTATTCATAGACACAGTCCCTGTGGATTCGATCTTTTTTATTACTTGACGACGAAACCGTACGCTTGCGGATTTCACGCATCAGTCTCCATGTAAGAATGTTGTTTTAACACCAAGCTGTTCTATTTCTAAGTCTAGTTTTGCAGCTAGACCAAGGATCGCTATAATGGATGTCATCTTCACCACTGGTGAGAAGATTTCTTCAAAATCCATGTCTTTCTTCTGGTTGCACCCCTTCACAACAATCCTTACTTTGTACTTGGGGTTTAGGTTGTTCTCTTCAGTCTTGAGTTTGAATACCCACTTGTTTTTCAATGCCTTTCTTCCATTTGGTAATTTCACCAAGTCATACGTCTGATTCTCTTTCAGGGACTGTATTTCTTCTTGCATGGCTTGCATCCATTTCTCTTTATCATTCGTCTCAATTGCTTTTATGAAACTTTGAGGTTCTCCTTCATCAGTGAGAGTGATATAATCATCTGAGAAATACCTTCTTGATGGTTGTCTGACTCTTGTTGACCTTCTCACTTGAGGTTCTTGTTCTACTTGATCAGTCTCCATCTGTTCTTCATGCATTGCCTGACTTTGTTTTGTCTGGTTAGGTTGTTCCGTCTGAACAGGTTGCTCCATCTGATGAGGTTATATTGTTTGATCAGGTTGCTCATTCCTTTAAGGAATTTCTCTCCCTGAATTGTGTACCACAATGGTCTTTGGCTTCTTAGATTGCTGAATATCCTGGATTGTCTAATATTCATAGAATACCACATCTTTGCTTCGAACAATCTTCTTGTTTACAGGATCCCATAATCTGAAGCCAAGTTCATCACTTGGTGAACCATGGTATATGCACTCCTTTGTCTTTGCATCAAACTTTGCTCTTTCATCTTTAGGAATGTGGATAAATGTCTTGCACCCAAAAACTCTCAAATGACCATAAGAGGCTTTCTTTCCAGACCATACTTCTTCTGGAATCTCTCCATTTAAAGGTCTTGAAGGAGACAAATTGATCAAATCAACTGCAATTTTTACTGCTTCACCCCAGAATGCCTTTGGGAGTTTTGCATGAGAAAGCATGCTCCTAACTTTCTCTGCAATCGTTCTGTTCATTCTCTCAGCTAGTCCATTCATCTGAGGTGTCTTGGAGGGTACTTTCTCATGTCTTATCCCATGAGTCTTGCAATAATCCTTAAATGGACCTTTATACTCTCCTCCATTATCAGTTCTCAAGCATTTCAACTTTCTTCTAGATGCTCGTTCTACAGAAGCATGGAATTCCTTGAAAGCTTGAAGAACTTGATCTTTTGTCTTCAATGGATACACTCACACCTTCCTAGAGTGATCATTGTGAACACCCAATTTTGACCGGACTACAATAAAAAATAAAAAAAAAATAAAAAAATAAAAATAAAAAAAATAAAAAATAAAAAAAAGTCTCCACTTTCTATTGTTCCCCACTCACATTTCACTAATTTTCCTCACCTCGCACACACTCATTTTTTCTTCACTCACGTACACACTCACCCACTCCATCATCTCTCTCCACTCACTTTCCAAAGACACACCCACAACATGTTTTTTTTAAATTTTTTCCCGCTCAATCACTTTCGGTATTGCCGCACCCACTCACCTTTTGTTTTCTTTTTCTTTCCACTACCTGCACCCTTCATAAGGACCCTTCCTTCATCCCCATGATCCAACTTCACCAACCAGACTACACCACCACCTTCATCTCCTTCACTTCCCACTTCATAACCCATTCCTTCAAAAAACTTCTGCCAACCCCTAACCATCTTCTACCAATCCCATCTCCATCTTCTCGCCACCCTCTCATCTCCAAACTCCATCAACCACGCAACCTCACTTCTCCTTCCACCTTTCATCAACTACGTGAAGCAAGCCTCCCTGCGATTTCCAATCTCTATCTTTAACACTTCACCATCTCCCTAATCACCCTTATCTTCTCCGAACTCCATCATCCACGTGAACTCCACCCATAACAGCACCTCATCATCCTTCCAAAAACTCCATCTCCACATCCAATCTTCAACCACCCTTCATCTCCCATCACCATCTTCAAGCAACTCACCCTTTACCACCGTTACTCACACTAGATCTGCACCCAAAAGCCTTAGCACTACACTCATTGGTAGCTGCGTTTTTGAAAAAAAAAAGCAAAAGTTTTCTTCTTTGCTATCACTTTGAAGAGCAAAAAGAAAAAAAAAAAATTTTTTTTGTCTCTGTTTTGTTCGTTGCAACCTGCAGCGCCCATTCCCTTCTGTTTTCACGAGAAGACCAAAGCTTGATCTTTCATTCCTTTGTATCTCTATCTTCAGTAAGTGTTTTATCATTCAGTTATTTGCTTTTATTTTATTATAATTATTTTTTTTTTGTCTTGTCGATTGTATTCTCTTGATAATTGAATGTGGTTGTGATTTGAAATTGATATTTTGATTTGGATCAACATCTTTTTTATTTTTAACATATAAAAATAAATAGTGGAGGCTTTGGATTAAAGAAAATCGACCACTTTCAAGTGGTTGTCTATATCTTCGTTTTTTTTTTTTTTTTTTTTTTTTTTACATTTGAATAAACAATTAATAAAAAAAGAAAAGTTAAAATTTATATAAAAAAAAGTGAAACCACGTGAAAGTGGTTGTTGGCCATCTTTTCACTTGTCTGCCATTTTTTTTTTGTATTTCAAAAAATAATAATTAAAAATAAAAATAAAAAAAAAGGTTTATCAGGAAGTTTGAAACCGAATACCACGTTCATGTGGTATCATGACTTTTTTACATAAAAAATGAAAAGGTAAAGACAAGATAAAAAAAAAAAAAAAAAAAATAAAAAAAAATAAAAAAAAACACCAAAATAAAAAATCAAAAAAATAAAAAAAGAGGAATAAAAAAATAAATCAAAAAAAATGTTTTAAGTTTAATTGGTTGTATTACTTGGGATTATTACTTGTTTGATAGTATTTACTTAATTTAATTGTGCATTTTATTTTATGTCTTGTGATTAATAGAAAAAAAAAAAATAAATAATGATAAAAAATGTTAAGAAAAAAAAAGAAAATATGTTTTTGTGATGTTGTGTTTTCATTCTATTTTATTATATTTACTTGGTTTATGAAAAATTATGTTTACTTATTTGTCTCAGAGTACTCCCAAAAATAAAATGATAAAAAATAAAAATAGTTTTTTTTTATCCATGCAATGACCAATGATGATGATTGAATAGCGGATGCTATCTTCAACGTCATTTGGATCATAAGGGTTTATTGAGTAAATTTAGTCTTAACTTGAACCTTGTGTCAGAATGGATTTGTTTTCAAACAAAATATCTTTTTAAAAATCTTTTTCTTAATTAAAATCAACCAACCTACAATTATTTTCTAAAGAACTACGTAACTTTGAGTTCCCCATTGCACCAGGGGATACGTAGGAGCAGAATTTCATTTCTGTCAAGCCAAATTTAAATTTTCACAATTTTGTGATTTCGCTTTTTAGTTACAATGTTTGCAAAAAAAAATTAAAATAAATATTTTCAAGGATTGTTAATAATTTGCACAATTGACTTAAGGCAATCGTCTTAGGGCGGAAAAGCGTTAGAATCTTGTGGGATTAAGTTTCCACCCTTCTAAGCATAACCGACTCAGAATCCAATCTGGTTCTAAAGACCATTTTCAAAGAAAGGTTTTCCAATTTTTCCAAATTCAAATAAAATTGGTGGCGACTCCATTTTTCCATTGTCATATTTCTAAAATCAATTCGAGTTGCTGTTTCCCGCCGCGATTATCCCGGTCGCGACAGATGGCGACTCCGCTGGGGATATTTGGAGAGTCAAGCCTGTCGTTGTTAGTTGTGCAAATTGTTAATAATTTTCATTTATTTAGATTACCCTTTTTATCCTTGTTTGTAATTGGATTTTATTTATTTTGTTCTATGTAAATATCTGATAGCGTTATCCCTGTGTTTGTTTTGACCTGACATACTTGTATATAATTTGTACTTAATTGTGCATAATTGTTGAAACCTTAGGATAGATGATTGCTGCCTGGTTATTGTATATATGTTTCTGCAGGTTGGGGTAGTTTTATCTTTTAAAATTTTTGTACAGGTTTGTATGCTCCCTCACACACATCACTATCACTTACCTCACACACTTTTTGGGCTCTATACCCGAGTCTGTGCAAACCCGAGGAGTAGGAGGGTCTCGCTTTTGTTATTGAGGGCTTTATGCTCACTTGACATTTGTTGAGACACCACTCAGATTGTTACCATTATCATGGACGAATCATATTGAGAGGGTTTATCCCTACTTGTGATTAATTCATGATTTGGGTCTTTGTCTTTCGAGATAATGGCAATCTAGGAACCATGACTTTTTAGAAGTTTAGACCTGTCCCGAAAATCTTGCACTGATAGATTGAGCATAGTGTCAGTCAAATCTTAGGTTCCACCTGACTAGGGCACAAAAGGGAGCGTACTTCTTTTTCTTTAGTTATCTGTTTCTCATATCATTCATTCTTGCAAAAAAAAAAAAAAGAAAAAAAATAAAAAAAAAAAAAAAATACTTGCATTTTCATGACATTGCATTTCAAAAAATCATCATGCGTTTTTATGGCATTCTTGACTAAAAAAAATCATGCATCTTCATAGCATCCCTAGCATTCAAAAAAAAAGGGGCTATTCATCGCTTGCATTTCATGACATTGCATTTCAAAAAAAAAAAAATAACTTGCACTTCATGACATTACATTTCAAAAAATATAATACCTTGCATCCTCATGACATGCATTGCATAAGAAAAAAAAAAAAGAGAGAGGGGGATATCCCCTCTTGTATTGTCATAACTCAAAAAAAAATGTGTATTTGCATGGCATGCATTATTCTTTGGGTTTACGACCCTATAAGGGTTTCTCCATGTAGATTGTTAGCATACGTTCTCTAGAGTTACCTCGATAAGAGGTACCCCTAGAATGCACCATTCTTTTTCTAGCATGCTTACACTTTTTTTAGTATTGTAGGGTGAGTTTTGGAAAGATTGGTACTTATCAATAGCAAAGAATGGAAGAAAGGTGTCATGGGCAAAACACAAGCAATGCAGTTGACCACAAGAGGAACATGAAGATTGCTGTTAATGGCAGTGACCTGAGGCTTGTGAGAGACATTACTCAACGATGACTCCTGAAGCTCGATCGGAGTTTTCGAGTAGTTATGGGCAGATCTTGGATTTATTGCGCATCACAGTTGAAGAGCCTGTTTTGAGTGGCTTAGCTCAATTTTGGAACCAGTCTCTGAAATGTTTTGAGTTACCTGACCTAGATATTGCACCAACCATTGAAGAGTACGCTATCATGTTAAGACTCCCAATGAGCAAGCACCCAAATGTTTATCTTTATGGAGGATATTATGTGTCAGTAGGGAAGATAGCAGAACTGATAGGGGCTCAAACAAGTCAATTGGGATTGGAAAAAAGGGGAGGAACAGAAGGCTTGAAGAAAAGCTACCTCGAAGCACATCTTCAGTATCTAGCACAACAAGAAAAGTGGGATTTCTTTAACAAAACACCGGCCTTAACCATCTTTGGGTTAGTGTTATTCCCATTTACCTCGATATGGTAGATCAAGCAAAGAATGGATGTATTCTTCAAGTTTGAGAAGCATAAAGCAAATCCAGTCCTCGCTATTCTTGTTGATACTCTCTTGACGATGGAAATCATCATCAAAAGGGTGGTGGAAAGATTCGATGTTGCACACACATGTTGTATGTTTGGATCATAACACACATGGATGTGCGCAATCGCTCGGGACTCCTACGACCCGTTAAAGAATTTTGGTCGTATACCAGGTGAAGCAACAAAAAGCTTATGAATGGAAAAATGAGTTTATGAGGATGGGGCCGATGCTTTCAAATGGGTATGCCCGTGGTATCATGGAGAAGAGATAATTTTCAGTTGTGGTGACTTCCCTAGTGTTCCTTTGATGAGCCCTAGAGGTGGTGTGTCATACGCGCCAATCCTTGTGCTTAGACAACTCCGATGGACTCAATATGTGCCCAATGAAAAGCAACTTGAAGGGTTCAACTTCTTATACCAAAGAAGATGGAAACACTACTAAGCTCGAAAAAGAGATTAGAGATGCTTGGAAGAATATACATATGGCGGGAACAAAGGAATTGGGGAAGCATGTGGTAGTCTGTACCCACTTGAATACTTGCAATGGAGAGAGGCAAGAAGGGTGCAAAATAACATCCCTCGATAGTTTCGGAGGATAAAGGTCATCCTCGGATCATACCTCAAATGGCCACCGAGATGGAAAGACTAAAAGCACGATGAAAGTCTTGGAACAAGAAAAGGAAGCACTGAGCTAAAAGTAGTCATCCACCAGAGTCGATGCCAGAAGCTAGCTGATGAAGTTGAATATTTAAAAGACACATGTGCAAATATGGCTGAGACCCCAAGCCGAGTAAAAAGGGCAAGGAAAGGAAAGGAGATAGAATTTGAAAAGGCCACAACAGAAGTTCGTGAATTGCGAGCAAAGATAAGCACCCAAGAAGAGACAATGGCGTTGGTTTTGCAAGAGAAAGGAAAGTTGGAGACAAATGCTAAGGTACAAGATCGTAGAATGCAAGCCTTGCAAGAAGCTCTAACTGAAGCAAAGTGCATGCTCTGACCAAGGACGGGCATTAGCTACCAAATATCATGATGCACTCATGGAAGCGAACCTAGAGAATGAGCATTTAAAGCCGCAAATTCAAGAGTTGGGGCGAGACCATGAGCAAGGTGGAGACTCGAGGCCCAAAGACTAGTGAGACGAGAAAGAAGAATGGGCGAAAATGTGGCAATCAAGGCGGCCTGAGAGCAAAGGGTCGAAAAAGAAGAATGGAAGAAGAAATATGAGAGCATGTCGATAGTGTGCAATATTATCTTTGCAACTAGTTGATCGTTTTGAAGAGGCGGACCTCCGTTATTCGACTGAATCCATTGTTACGGCTACCACAAAAATAGCCGAGTTCATGAAATATTGTCGAGGTCTTGCTAAAGGTCTTAGGAAGAAACAAACAAAGTTGTTAATGTAATGTTGTCTAAGACCTTGGACTGATTAAATTTTGAAATGAAAATGAATGATCAATTGCGGTGTTTTGTTCCAAACATTGATTTTATTGTTTTGCACCGGACATTATTCATTGAAGGGTGAATGCCCTCTTGAATAAGTCATCAACTTCGCTCTCAACCCGAGACAATTCGTCCTTCAAGAAAGTATAGGAATCCTAGTATTCAAGAAGGGTAACTCGCATTGCATGTGAATATCCAAGAAGACAAAGACCCATTGAGGAGAGAATACTCCTTGGGATCGCTATCAACCATATTCTTGCCTAAGGGATCTTGAACCCAAAGTGCGACTTTGGGATCCTGCATTGCTATTGAATGTCCGTGCGATCTTTCCACAATCACCAAGCATCCTCACAATAGCGCTAACCTCTTCTTTCCTTTTCTTGTTTAATGTTGTTTTGTTTTAATAAATCAATTTGATTCAGAATCATTGCGCGACCTAGGAAGGAAGATACCAATCAAGCCCGAGTTCACAATACCAGATCTCGGACCAGGATGGCCGCTAATAATCCTGAGGCAGGGAGGAATTTGAGCAGAGAAGTCGATGAAATGACAGGGAGGATAAATGAGGTGTCAGAAGCCCAAATACGGTTGGAAGCAATATTGCAAGACATGAGGGAATCTCTTCACTTAATCAGCGGGAATAAATGTACAAATGAGGTTGAAGCATATGCAAATGTGTCATCAATGACCGCCCCGACCTTCCCGCTATTACTTCGGGCATCACTATGGGGATCCATGAACAACCACCTCAAACGACACCGGTTGTCATGCCTATTGGGGAGGGTATCGCACTTTGGAAGGTGCTCATAATGAAGTTCCAGTTATGCGGCCCCGCTCGGGAACAACCTCATGTGTCCATCATAGGGCAAGCAACAATACCTTACTCTGGGAATAGCCACGTCATGGCTGAGAAAGACAAGATGAAGGAAGAGTGGATGGAGAAAATGGAGGAACAGATCAAGGCAATCAAGGGCCCTAGTGCTTATGGGCCTCTGAGAATAGAAGAACTGTGTCCTACCACTGATGTCATAATCCCTAAGGACTTCAAGATTCCTGATTTTGCCAAGTACGATGGAAGTGGCAACCCTCGGTTTCATTTGATCAGTTATGGAACCAAGATGGCTGTTTGGTCCAAGGATGATAAATTCCTGATTAGCTTTTTCCACGAGAGTCTCACAGGTCCTGCTTTGGAGTGGTATCTTCAATTAAACCATTCTAAGATTTCTCGTTGGACAGAGTTGGCCGACCTATTCATGGACCAGTACAAGTTTAATCTAGACGCAACTCCGACCCGGGAACAATTGGGCTCGATGCAGAAGGGAAGTGATGAACCTTTCAGACAATACGCGCAGAGGTGGAGAGCCTTGGCAGCTCGGTTCACCTCCATTAACACTAGCTGAGATGTGCTCGTATTTCCTGGGAACCTTGGGAAACCCGTTTATCGGGGCAATGGTCGGGGCAGCCTATAAGGATTTTGCGGACTTGATAATGGCTGGAGAAAGGATAGAGGTTATGGCCAAGGCTGGGAAGTTCGGGTGAACAATACAGAGAGTATTGCCTTCAAGAAGGGATTTCAAATAGAAAAGAAGGAACCCGAGGTGAGTTATGTCCAACGTCGGCAGATCTTCGGACCCGATATTCCCCACAAAACTCAAGCCGCCAATTACCATATAACCCCGACTCGCACCTTCCATATCAAACACCTTCACTTCCTTATTACCCGCCCCACCAAACTATGCCCGTCGCAAACATCACCCCAACTCCGCAATTCCAAATCAATAATGTCCCCACACCACAACCATATATGCCACTCGCCCAACCTATACTCGATACCCACCGCACCTCCACAAGCCTACCCAAATCACCCACAACCTCACCAAACTTTCAAAATCAAGGTCGCTTTCGTCCACAAAACCTACCCCTTTCCCAAGACTGTCCATTTCAAATGCGGATCTGTTCCAAAAGTTGTTCGACACCCACCTCATTTCGAAATCCTGTACGTCCCTTAGAACCACCGTTCCGGCGTGGTATAACCCGAATTTGACTTGCAAATACCACATGGATATCCCAGGACATTCAATTGAAGATTGTGAGGCTTTCAAGATGGCGAAGGAAACTTATTGCTTATGGGAAGCTTGACATTCAAGAAGAGGCTGGACCCAGTATCGTCAACAACCCGATCCCTAACCATAGTGGAAGGAATGAGGCGAATGCCGTGGAGATGGAAGGACCTCCAATAAGGAATGCCATGAACTTACGCACGCCGATGACTCAGATATTTGAGGGGTTAAAGAAAGCAGGATATGTTATCACGGCATCAGCCTTATCAATAAAAGAAGAGGAGAAGTATGATGAAGAATCAAGATGCGTTTACCACTTGTGGGGCAACAGGACACGATATTGAGAACTGTTGGGACTTTAAGGATCGAGTCCAGAGGTTGCTCACATTGGGAGTGATACAAGCAAGACCAGGGGTAACTTCCTCTGAAGAGGTTGATGTGATTGAACGACTTGTACTCAAGGTGCCACCTCTCAACCAAGCTTCGGCGTCAGGGAAAGTAGTATTGACGGTCAAGAAGCCAACACCATTTGCTTGTAATGACACCCGAGCAGTGCCATGGAGCTATGAAACAAGGGTGGAGATAAAGGAGTCGGGGAAGGGACTTCGAATGCCCGAGTGGCGTAAATACACCAAGAAGGAGACCCGGTGACTAACATAGTCGGGTAGGAGGAATAACAAGGAGCGGGCGATGCTATGGCCCAATAGAGGTAGAGAAGAAAAAGAATGATGATAAAGAATGGAGAAATGAGGAAAATGCAAGAGAAGAGGAGAGAGGGAAAGAAGGGGAAGAAGAGTTCCTAAAGATAATGAAGCAAAGCGAGTACGATGTGGTGGAGCAGTTGAAGAAGACTCCAGCAAGGATATCCCTCCTGTCACTTATTTTGACATCCGAGTTACATCGAAAGGCATTGTTAAGAGTACTAAATGAGGCTTATGTCAAACCCGATGTCACTCCTGAGAATATTGTCAGCATGGTGGACCCGATAAAGCACGTTAACATGATCACATTCATGGATGAAGAGATTGCCTCTCGGTCTGAGAAAAACCCACGGGCTTTACACATAACCCTTAAATGCAAAGGGTATATGCTTGCAAAGGTTTTGATTGATGGGGGGTCTGCGCTAAATATCCTACCGAAGTCAACTCTAAACTCATTATCAATAAGTGAGGATGAAGTGTTACCTCGAGAAATGGTGGTGCGGGCCTTTGATGGAAATAGGAGAAGCATCTTAGAGAGGTGATGTTGCCATTAGAGATTGGTCCAAGCAATTTTCGGTATTGTTCCAAGTTATGAACATTGAGCCTGGATACACAATGCTCTTGGGAGACCATGGATCCATGTTGCTTGGTCTTTGTTCCTCAACCCCGCATCAAAGTGTTAAGTATATTGAAAATGGGTCAATCATTACCATACATGGGGAGGAAGAGATCATGTTGTCAAAACCAGTTTCAGTGTCGTATGTGGAAAGTACAGAGAAAGATGAAGAGAATTTATGGCATAGTTTTGAAATAGTAGAGACTGGAGTCGGTAAAGATGAATCTCCGACGCAAAGTGTGGATCAAGTGGTGGCCCAGATTATGGCAAGTAATGGTTACGAGGAAGGAAAAGGCTTGGGATCACAATTGCAAGGTACTCAGTCACCGGTGTCCTTCCCAAAAAAATGGGATAAATTCGGGTTAGGATATGAGGCATCCCTGGAAGAGAGAACAAGGAGCATAACCCTGGGAAGAAAAATGACAGAGGCAAAGTGATGAATATTCCCCAACTGAGGAAACATTCCCAAAGACCACCGAGGTAATCATGTCTGGAGAAGTCATTCGCTCCCAATACCATCCCACTCGTCAATGCGTTGCATGAAGAAGGCCCGAAGAAAGCAAGGCAATCATCCTCTGGCGATGAGAAGCCGTGAAGAACTGGCATCCGAACCAGGTGATTGATGTGATTGTGTCCAAGTAATTGTCTGGTCATATTTGTGCTAAGCTGATATTTAAGATTGGTGTGTTTTAAGCTTATGTTTATGCTTTGTTTGAGACATCAACTTAATGAATTCGCATGATTATTCAACATTCCTCCTCTTTGCACTTTAACTTGTCCACTTGCATTTATCATTTTTTTGTTTTCTCTTTCTTTTGCCTTTCGTATAATATTTTGTTTTGTTTTCCTTTTATCATTCCTGCTCCATTCTGCTTTTCCAACTCCACGAAAATTACCTTCCAGGGATCTGAGTCTCATAGAAAGTTCGCCTCACGAAAGGGACCTTGAAAACTCATTAATTGTTTCCCATGCGATGTTTGAGGAAGAAAATCCTGGATCTGATGAAGAGGAAGAAGTCGTTGAAAGTTTTGAAAAACTACTGGAGTATTCCGAGAAGGAATTTGACTTGAATGGTGAGGAAGCCGAGGTAATTAACATGGGGACAGAAGAAGAGAAAAAGGAGTTTAAAATGGTGAAAAATCCTGAATGCGAAGAAATGATTACACTCTTCAAAGAATATATGGATGTCTTTGCTTGGTCTTATCGAGATATGCCTGGATTAGATCCGGAGATTGCATCTCATAAAATCCCATTATATCCAGATGTTGAGGTAAAGAAGCGAGAAGCTAAGGAGGATGCATCCTGATATGTCCCGAAGATTAAGGAAGAGGTGACTAAACAACTGAAGCAGGATTTGTAGAAGTGTCAAGACACCCAGAATGGGTGGCTAATGTTGTGTCTGTGCCTAAGAAGGATGGGAAAGTCCAAATGTGTGTGGACTACAGGGATCTGAATAAGGCTAGTCCGAAGGATAATTTCCCACTCCCTCATATCGATGTGTTGGTTGATAATGCTTTGCTAAGAATCACATGTTTTCATTCATGGACGGTACTCGGGTACAATCAAATCCCCATGGATGTCAATGACAAAGAAAAAACCACTTTCATCACTCCTTGGGGACATTTTGCTACACAAAGTGATGCCGTTCGGATTAAAGAATGTCTTTGGGGCTACTTACCAACGCGCTATGGTTGCACTTGTTCCATGACATGATGCACAAGGAAATCGAGGTATACGTGGATGATATAGTTGCCAAGTCTAGAGAGGGGAAAGTCATGTGGCGCTTTGCGTAAGTCGTTTGAAAGACTCGAGAAAGTACAAACCGAGGTTGAATCCTGCTAAATGTGTTTTTGGAGCATCCACTTTGGAAAGCTACTTGGGTTTATTGTTAGTAGAGAAGGAATAAAAGTGGATCCTGGACAAAGTGAAAGCAATACAGAGATGCCTGCTCCTAAGACAGAGCGTGAAGTAAGAAGTTTCCTCGGGAGACTTAACTACATTGCTCGATTCATCGCCAACTTGACCAAAGACTTGTGAGCCTATATTCAAGCTGCTGAAGAAACACCAGCCAGGAAAATGGGATGAGGAATGTCAAGGAGCTTTTGACAAAATAAAGGCTTATCTAATGAATTCCCCTGTTTTGGTACCACCTATACCGGGTCGACCTCTGATATTGTATTTAACCGTACTGCCAACCTCCATGGGAGCAATGTTGGGGCAGCATGACGAATCAGAGAAAAGGGAGCAGGTAATTTATTATCTGAGTAAAAAGTTCAATGAATGTGAAGCCCGTTACATGGCAATTGAGAAGACTTGTTGTGCTCGGTATGGACCTCAAAACGGTTAAGGCAATACATGTTGTACTACACCACTTGTTTAATCTCCCGAATAGACCCCCTGAAGTATATATTTGAAAGCCCTCATGTTTCATTACGAGTTTCAAAATGGCAGGTGATACTATCAGAATTCGACATCAAGTACATAACTCAAAAATCCGTCAAAGGAAGTGCAATTGCTGATCATTTAGCTGAAAACCCTCTTGAGGGTGGACAACTAATAACATCCGAGTTCCCTGATGGAGAAATTTTGACAGTAGAAGAAGAAGAAGAAACTGAGGATGAGCCCATTTGGAAGATGTATTTTGATGGAGCGGTCAACATGCATGGTAGTGGCATAGGAGCCGTGGTTGTTTCACCAACTGGAAAGCAATATCCAGTCGCTATCAAGCTTGATTTTGAATGCACCAATAATGTTGCAGAATATGAGGCCTGTGCTAATGGTTTACAAGTTGCAATTGATTTGGGGATCAAACAGCTAAGCGTATTCGGAGATTCAGGCTCATCATTTATCAGGTGAACGGTGAATGGCAAACCAAAGACCCGAAGTTGGTGCCCTATCAAAAGTATTTGACCCACTAATCGAGAAGTTTGAGGAGGTGACCTTCTCCCATTTGACTCGAGATAAAAACCGGTTCACAGATGCCTTGGCCACTTTAGTCGTGATGACCAAATTGGAAGTTCACAATAATGTTCAACCTATCCAAGTAAAGATGCACAAAGGTGAGCTGCATATTGTGCTAATGTAGAGGATGAGCCGATGGTAAGCCATGGTACCATGACGTCAAGCAGATATTCAACATAAAGAATACCCAACTGGGGCAAATGAAGTGAATAAGAAGACTATCCGTAGGTTGGCAATGGCCTTTTTCTTGAATGGAGAGATTTTGTACAAGAGAAACCATGATGGCACTTTGCTTAGGTGCGTGGATGCTCGTGAAGCTCGCATAATCATGTCCGAAGTCCATGAAGGAATCATGGAACTCATGCTAATGGTCATATGATGGCACGAAAAATTCTAAGGAGTGGTTATTATTGGTCCACCATGGAAACGGACTCGCATAGAATATGTACGAAAGTGTCAAAAATGTCAGATATATGCAGATCGAGTAAATGCACCTCCATTTCCCTTGCACAATTTGGTATCTCCATGGCCTTTCTCAATGTGGGGAATAGATGTCATTGGACCCATTAATCCTAAAGCTTCCAATGGTCATCGCTTCATTTTAGTGGCGATTGATTATTTCACCAAGTGGGTAGAAGCTTCCTCGTATGCCAATATCACTCAAAAGGTGTTTTTGAGATTCCTTAAAAGGGATATCGTCTGCAGATATGGAATTCCGAAAAGGATAATAACGATAATGGCACTAATCTCAATGGTCTTTGAGATTCGAAAGTTTTGTGAGAGTTTCAAAGTTCAAGATCATAATTCAACTCCTTATAGGCCCCGGATGAATGGTGCATTGAAGCCGCAAATAAGAATGTCAAGAAAATCATTGCCAAGATGGTAGTGAATTACAAAGAATGGCATGAAATGTTGCCCTATGCTTTGCACGCATATCGTACCAATATACGATCTAGCACCGGGCAACGCCTTTCTCTTTGGTATATGGGATGGAGGCCGTCTCTCCTATAGAAATTGAGATTCCTTCTCTAAGGGTCTTGATGGAGGCGAGTTGGAAGAATCCGAATGGGTGAAAACTCGACATGAGCAGCTTGAATATGATAGAAGAGAAAAGATCGATGACTATTTGCCATGGACAATTATATCAAAGCAGAATGGCGAGCCTTCAACAAGAAAGTTCGTCCCGAGAGACTTTTGTTCGGGATATTTGGTTTTAAAGAAAATTCTCCTAATCAAGAGGATGCCGAGGAAATGGGCTCCAAACTACGAAGGCCCGTATATAGTCAAGCGAGGCATTTTCGGGAGGAGCATTAATTTTACTGAATATGGATGGAGAAGAATCGCCAAGGCCCGTAAACACCGATGTTGTCAAGAGATTCTATGCCTAAGAAAAAAAAAAAAAAAAAAAAAAACAAAAAAACAAAAAAAAAAAGAAGGACCCGTTAGGCTGAAAACCCGAAAGGGCGGTCTAAGCAAAAGTAAGGGCAAATAAACAGGCAAGATCTCAAAGAAAGTTGGCATGAAACTCTTTGAAAGGTGCACCCAAACCGGGCAATTTTGAATTATGTTTGATCAGCTAAATCGGGGCAATTTTGTTCGCTTTCAATTGGCTACACTGGGCAATTATTTTTGAAGGATTGAGGAGAAGATGTGTTGAAGGAAGTAACCACACAGAGGCAATAGTTGAGTTATCAGGACATTGTAGGGAATCAATTGAATGAGGAACAAGGAACCAATACTTGGGGCAAATTTTTCTTATCCTTTGTAATTTCCTTTATTTTCAAGCATATGCCTTACTAAAGTTCATGTATGATCGATCACCAAAGCAATAAAAGGAGTTTGTTCATTCAACGAATTTCCATCCATTCGTGAATGCATGTTTACTTATTAAGTTATGTCTCAAATAGGATAAATTTATGGTTAACGATTTGATTTGACAATTCCACAATAATTTTTCGATGATTGACTTGGACTAAAAGATCTCAGCAGCTCGAACCACAGTTGCAACGCAAAGATTGGATTTGTGGCCAAGGAGAAAAGGGGAATTAAAAAGAAGAAGAAAGAAAAAGGATGAGTAAGAATGATTGAAGTTATCAGGTCCAACGAGCAAAAGCACGTGAACGAGGGGTTTGATTGGTCAAAACTTTCCAAAAGTCGCCGTTGGTTCAAAGGTCTTTTAATAAAACTAAAAGAAAAAAAAGAAAAAAAAGAGAAGAAGAAAAAGAGAAGAAAAAATCCTATTTTCCGGGACTCGATTGCCCATTTGTGTTCATTTTAATTTCATTAATTACATTGAGCGCATCGGCTCCTCGCATTCCATGCATTTTAAATTGCTGAGCGCATCGGCTCCATGCATTTTAAATTGTTGAGCGATCGCTCCTTGCATTTTAATTCTGTTGAGCGATCGGCTCCATGCATTTTAATTTTCACATCCATGTTGAGCGCATCGGCTCCTTGCATTTTAATTACATTGAGCGATCGGCTCTTGCATTTTACTTTCTTTTTGAGCGCATCGCTCCATGCGTTTAATTCTTTTGAGCGCATCGGCTCCATGCATTTTAAATTAATGACGCATCGGCTCCTTGCATTTTACTACATTGAGCGATCGCTCGGCTCCATGCATTTTAATTCTCTGTTGAGCGCATCGGCTCCATGCATTTTAATTTCGATCAATTCTTTTGAGCGCATCGGCTCCATGCATTTTAATTCTTTTGAGCGCATCGGCTCCATGCATTTTAAAATTACATTGAGCGCATCGGCTCCTTGCATTTTAAATTCTGTTGAGCGCATCGGCTCCATGCATTTTAAATTCTGTTGAGCGCATCGGCTCCTTGCATTTTAAATTCTGTTGAGCGCATCGGCTCCATGCATTTTAAATTCTATTGAGCACATCGGCTCCTTGCATTTTAAATTCTGTTGAGCGCATCGGCTCCTTGCATTTTACTTTCTTTTGAGCGCATCGGCTCCATGCGTTTAATTCTTTTGAGCGCATCGGCTCCATGCATTTTAAATTCTGTTGAGCGCATCGGCTCCTTGCATTTTACTTTTTGAGCGCACGGCTCCATGCATTTAATTCTGTTGAGCGCATCGGCTCCATGCATTTTAATTTCTTTTGTCAATTTTTTTTTGAGCGCATCGGCTCCATGCATTTTAATTCTTTTGAGCGCATCGGCTCCATGCATTTTAAAATTACGTTGAGCGCATCGCCTCCTGCATTTTAATTACTGTTGAGCGCATCGGCTCCATGCATTTTAATTTCATCAATTCTTTTGAGCGCACGGCTCCATGCATTTTAATTCTTTTGAGCGCATCGGCTCCATGCATTTTAAAATTACATTGAGCGTACGGCTCTCTTGCATTTTAATTACATTGGTAAAGCGCATCGGCTCCATGCATTTTAATTTATGTCAATTCTTTTGAGCGCATCGGCTCCATGCATATTAAATTACATGAACGCATCGGCTCCTTGCATTTTAAATTCTGTTGAGTGCATCAACTCCATGAATTTTAATTCTTGAGCGTTTTGACGCTTTGCATGTTATTTCTCGCATTTGTTTTACATCTTGTGCTTTTGCCGGACAAAATTGGAGTTCATTTCTTTACTCGTTTCTTACGACGATAAAATGAAAAACTACAATTTTTCCTTTTATCTAATAAGAAACAAGTAAAGAGGGCAACTCAGAACACCCAATTTTGACCGGGACTACAATAAAAAATAAAAAAAATAATAAAAAATAAAAATAAAAAAATAAAAAATAAAAAAAAAAAAGTCTCCACTTTCTATTGTTCCCCACTCACATTTCACTAATTTTCCTCACCTGCACACACTCATTTTTTCTTCACTCACGTACACACTCACCCACTCCATCATCTCTCTCCACTCACTTTCCAAAGACACACCCACAACATGTTTTTTTTTTTTAAATTTTTTCCCGCTCAATCACTTTCGGTTGCGCACCCACTCACCTTTTGTTTTCTTTTTTTCTTTCCACTACCTGCACCCTTCATAAGGACCCTTCCTTCATCCCCATGATCCAACTTCACCAACCGGACTACACCACCACCTTCATCTCCTTCACTTCCCACTTCATAACCCATTCCTTCAAAAACTTCGCCAACCCCTAACCATCTTCTACCAATCCCATCTCCATCTTCTGCCACCCTCTCATCTCCAAACTCCATCAACCACTGCAACCTCACTTCTCCTTCCACCTTTCATCAACTACGTGAAGCAAGCCTCCCTGCGATTTCCAATCTCTATCTTTAACACTTCACCATCTCCCTAATCACCCTTATCTTCTCCAGAACTCCATCATCCACGTGAACTCCACCCATAACAGCACCTCATCATCCTTCCAAAAACTCCATCTCCACATCCAATCTTCAACCACCCTTCATCTCCCATCACCATCTTCAAGCAACTCACCCTTTACCACCGTTACTCACACTAGATCTGCACCCAAAAGCCTTAGCACTACACTCATTGGTAGTTGCTGCGTTTTGAAAAAAAAAAAAAGCAAAAGTTTTCTTCTTTGCTATCACTTTGAAGAGCAAAAAGAAAAAAAAAAGTTTTTTTTTTTTGTCTCTGTTTTGTTCGTTGCAACTGCAGCACCCATTCCCTTCTGTTTTCACGAGAAGACCAAAGCTTGATCTTTCATTCCTTTGTATCTCTATCTTCATGAGTAAGTGTTTTATCATTCATTATTTGCTTTTATTTTATTATAATTATTTTTTTTTTTGTCTTGTCGATTGTATTCTCTTGATAATTGAATGTGGCTTTGTGATTTGAAATTGATATTTTGATTTGGATCAACATCTTTTTTTATTTTTAACATATAAAAATAAATAGTGGAGGCTTTGGATTAAAGAAAATCGACCACTTTCAAGTGGTTGTGCATATCTTCGTTTTTTTTTTTTTTTTACATTTGAATAAACAATTAATAAAAAAAAAGAAAAGTTAAAATTTATATAAAAAAGTGAAACCACGTGAAAGTGGTTGTTGGCCATCTTTTCACTTGTTCCGCCATTTTTTTTTTTATTTCAAAAAATAATAATTAAAAATAAAAATAAAAAAAAAGGTTTATCGGAAGTTTGAAACCGAATACCACGTTCATGTGGTATCATGACTTTTTACATAAAAAATGAAAAGGTAAAGACAAGATAAAAAAAAATAAAAAATGTAAAAAAAAAATAAAAAATAAAAAAAAACACCAAAATAAAAAATCAAAAAAAAAAAAAAAGGGAATAAAAAATAAATCAAAAAAAATGTTTTAAGTTTAATTGGTTGTATTACTTGGGATTATTACTTGTTTGATAGTATTTACTTAATTTAATTGTGCATTTTATTTTATGTCTTGTGATTAATAGAAAAAAAAAAATAATGATAAAAAATGTTAAGAAAAAAAAGAAAATATGTTTTTGTGATGTTGTGTTTTCATTCTATTTTATTATATTTACTTGGTTTATGAAAAATTATGTTTTTACTATTTGTCTCGAGTACTCCCAAAATAAAATGATAAAAAATAAAAATAGTTTTTTTTTTTATCCATGCAATGACCAATGATGATGATGATTGAATAATGGATGCTATCTTCAACGCATTTGGATCATAAGGGTTTATTGAGTAACCTAGTGCTAACTTGAACCTTGTGTCGAATGGATTTGTTTTCAAACAAAATATCTTTTTAAAAATCTTTTTCTTAATTAAAATCAACCAACCTACAATTATTTTCTAAAGAACTACGTAACTTTGAGTTCCCCATTGCACCAGGGATACGTAGGAGCAGAATTTCATTTCTCAAGCCAAATTTAAATTTTCACAATTTTGTGGTTTCGCTTTTTAGTTACAATGTTTGCAAAAAAAGGGGTAAAATAAATATTTTCAAGGATTGTTAATAATTTGCACAATTGACTTAAGGTACCGTCTTAGGACGGAGTGCGTTAGTGGTGTTGTGGGATTAAGTTTCCACCCTTCTCTAAGCATAACCGACTCCCGAATCCAATCTGGTTCTAAAGACCATTTTCAAAGAAAGGTTTTCCAATTTTTCCAAATTCAAATAAAATTGGTGGCGACTCCATTTTTCCATTGTCATATTTCTAAAATCAATTCGAGTTGCTGTTTCCCGCCGCGATTATCCCGGTCGCGACAATCATCAATGAAGGTAATAAAGTATTGGGCACCGCCAAGGGACTTTTCAGATGTTGAGCAAACATCTGAGTGAACAAGATCCAGAATCTGCTTTTTTCTTCTTGCATCATCTGATCTTTTGAAAAATACTCTGTGTTGTTTGCCTGTTAGGCAGTTTTCATAAGATTCAAGTGATTGCCCTTTTATGTTTGGAATATGATCTTTTGCGAGAATCTCCAAACCTTTCTCGCTCATGTGGCCTAGTCGTCTATGCCACAATTCCTTGTTTGCATCTTGAGCAACATTCATCTCCCCTTTGCATATCTTTCCCTGCATAATGTACAGAGAGCTTTCCTTTCTGCCACGAGCAATAATCATGCTTCCTCGGCTGAGTTTCCATCTGCCGGCACCAAACTGGTTTATCATTCCGGCTTCATCTAACTTTCCTGCTGAGATAAGGTTCAGGCGCATGTCTGGAACATGTCTTACCTCCTTCAGCATAAGTTTGTTTCCATTATCAGTAATCATCGTTACTTCACCAATACCAACAATCTTGCTTGTGACATAGTTGCCCATCTTCACTGTACCAAAATCTCATTTTTGGTATGATGAGAAAAAACCTTCATGAGGTGTGACGTGGAAGGATGCTCCTGAGTCAATTATCCAATTGCAATCATCAGATGCAACATTCAGATAATTTTCCTCTCCGATAAGAAATATATTCTCATCAGTCGAGGCTACTGCAGTAGTTGTTCCATCTTCCTACTTCTTCTTTGGGTTAATCTGGTCAGGATAGACTGTTCCAACTTGTTGGTCTCTCTTCAAGAATCTGCACTTAGACTTTATGTGGCCTGGTTTACCACAGTAATAACAACTTAGTCTAGTGCGAGATTTGGATCTACCTTGTGATTTTCCACGACCTCCTTTTTCACGATTCTTACTCCTTCCTCTGTTGTCAACAACGTTGGCTTCAAACTGGTTGTTCACGCCCCTTTCTCTCCGTCTTGACTCTTCATTCAGCAAACTGTCTGTAACAGAATCCATGCTAAGCTTTCCTTCTAGAGCAGAATTGCTGAGAGTAACAACTAGAGTGTCCCAACTCTCAAGCAGAGAACTAAGGAGCAGAAGAGTTTGCAACTCATCATCTATCTTCATTTCTGTCTTTGTCAGTTGATTCACAATTCCTTTGAAGGTATTCAAATGGTCGATCATGTTCTGATCGTCCGAGTACTCCAACTTCACCAGTCGTCTAACAAGGTGGGCTTTATTTTTGGGCGTCTTCTTTTGAATCAAGGATTCAAGTTTCGTCCACAAATTATACGTGTTGGTATAAGTTGATACATGTTCGAACAAACTTCTGTCAATATATTTTCAGATCATAGCTACTACCTTCCGATTCTGGAGCTCTCATTCTTTGTCAGTCTTCCCCTCCGATTTATCTTTTTGGGAGATTGGCTCATGCAAATCTTTGCAGTATAAGTGGTCTTCCATCATCGGCTTCCAATAGGAGTAATTATCTGCAGTTAGCTTGAACATATCTCCATCATGAGTGACAGCTCCCTCCATCTTAAGTTACACAGGATAATACAGTATACATGAATAGTATCGTACAGGTAAATAGTATCGTATACTAAAATAACTGTAGTATGCAAATAGTGCACCAGGTAGGTTTTCAGGAAAGAGAGGTGGGTCACTAATGGACACATTTAAATACCAAATCTTTCCTAGCCATAACTTTTTCTAGACAACACTTTCACACCACCACACGTTATTCCCAGCAACGAGAATAATTCTTTTCTGATGTGGAACATCAGACAATGCTGCAACCACAGAACATACTAAGAATTTTCTTATGAATTCGACACTTAGTATCCCAGAGCTCTGAGAGCTTTGATACCACTGTTGAGAAATGTCAGCATAATTTTCCTCCTCTGTGAACTCAAAAATAGGCACTATGCGGAAGAGTAAATAAGAGTAATAACACCAGAAATTTTTAGTGTGGAAAACCTTCTCAATGTGAGCAAGGGAAAAATCACGGGACTCCTAAGCCACTTAAATCTCTACTATAATAATAATGGGAATACAAAAATACAATGATATTGTATATTCAATTTGTGGATATAATTCTCACAAATTGGCTCACTATTTTTCTTTCTTAAGAAACTCTCTAAGAAACTCTCTCTCTATTTTTCTCTCACCCTCTTCCTCTTTTGATTGTGAGGATCTAAACTCATACACTTCCTTCCTCTCAATTGCTTCTATTTATAGAAGCACAATGAGTGCAAAACCGTGTGCACTGAAAGTGGTTTATACAAAACCGTGTGCACCAAAGGCGGTTTTCAATTATGCACTTGATTTCAAACTTTGTTTTGAAATCTTGCACCCAATCTGCAAGTTTTTCTTTGGGCTGGACCCCACACCTTAGAATTATCTATATGCAAGGAATGCATGCTGTGAGGAAGATCGGCAGTGAGTTTTACAACAAATGCTCCAAGAGCTCCTTCAAGTCCTTGCATGAACTAACCATCATAGACTTCCCCAATTTGGAATTTTGATGGAGCACAAATGCTGGGGAAGAATTTCCTTTCCTCCTCAAATTAACCATCAGCAATGTCCCAGGTTGAAAAACATGCCATGTATTCCACATCTTCAACAGCTGGAATTACAAAACTGCAATGAAATATACTTCGTTTGGCACCTAATATGTCCTCACTCTCCATCCTTGTTATTGAGGACTTTAAAGAACAGCTACTTTTCTTGGGAAACTTGCTTGAGAGCAATCCCCATCTTGAATATTTGAAAATTAGCTCCTGTCCAAGACTTTGCTTTGCCTCATTAAAGATAGGAGCGCTCACTGCTTTAAAGTCATTACTAATTCGTTGGTGTCCAGAGCTCCTCTCCCTGCCTGAAGAATTGGAAAATCTCTCGTCATTGGAGTCCTTGGAAATTAGTGAGTGCCATAACCTTATTGCTTTGCCTGAAAGTATAGAAAATCTGAGTGTTCTTAATTCATTGTCTATTGAGAATTGCTACAGCATACTATCTTTGCCAACGACACTGCAATATCTGTCAGCTCTTGAGCATCTAACAATAATGTATTGCCCCAATATGGCCTATTTGCCTGATGATTTAAGGAATCTCTCCAAGCTAAAGAGTTTGTACATCCTCAATTGTCCAAAGTTAAACATAACTTCCTGAAAGTCTACAGCATGTCACCTCATTGCAAACTCTTGAAATTCATAGCTGTCCTGGTTTGAAAAATCTACCTGAATGCATCCATAATATTGTTTATCTTCGATCTTTGGTAATATCAGATTGTCATAACGTAGAATTACTTCCAGAAGGTTTTCAACATCTGAGGAACCTTCAGCATCTTTCAATTCGAGATTGTTCAGCTCTTGAGGAGAGATGCAGGAAAAGTAAAGGTCGAGATTGGCCAAAAATAGCTCATATTCCACACAAATATGTTGGCTGTACAAGCAGGACAAAGCAAGCAGCTTGAGAAAGTATAGTCAGAATCTCATAGTTGATGAGCCTGTACGCTCCTCCTATATTAATTTCCTCTTTTGTTTGATGATTTTCAGCATCATCATATAGTACTTATGATGAACCTAGAAAGATGCACATGTAAATAATTAGTCTATTGAGTATAACGGTCTGTATGGATGCACACGATAAAATTATTGTTATCATTTTTCTGAAATAATTGTTATAATTTTTTTTAGTATTATTGTTAGAGATATCAATCATTTATGGATGAGGATCATCTGTCTTTATTTTTAGTCTCCTTACTTAAATTATAACAAATGTTCTAAACTTAATTATATGTCTCTTTTTCACTTAATTTATTTTACACTTATTAAAATTTAATTAAAATCACAGGAAAGAAAATTGAGACAAATGATCTCCATCTATCATCTATAAGCATCTACCTGATAAGTAAGCTTTTCGATTGAATTGTTAAGCTTCTAGCAGAATTGGATGTTATCCGCATTTTATGTTCTTGTGCATTCTTTAAACTTGAAGCTTAAAAGACTTTTTTTTTTGAAGAAAGCCCAAAAGGCTTAGTATAATAAGACATATTAAAAATATAAAATTTTCATTGACCTCCACATTGCAATTTAACCCTTATAATTGTTTCAAAATTTGTTTCAGAAAATTAAGGGAAAATTAATTTTATATTTAATAATGAAAAAAACTAAGCATGATGTGGAATTTCGTTTAATATCAGAGCTCATCAAATGTGCCAAACCAGTCACTAGATTAGACAATTGTAAAGCAATCGAGCTCAATTAAATGAATCACTGGGCTTTCTTCACCAATTCCTGTGTACATGGAGCTGAGGGTAATAGAACCAAGAAATTAAAAAGAAAAATAAAAAAACAAAACAAAAATGGAGTTTCTAAAATGAGTATTGTTAGTCTCGATTCGAGTTCATAGTAAATATTATAAGTGACAGCATATTCAATTTAATGCTAAATATATTGCCACTTATATGATTCACCGTAAGTCTTAAAAAAATGAGGTCAAATTTATTATGACAACCATCAAAATTTGTTAGTGGATACATTTATTACTTTTTTTTTGTTTTTATGTATTAAAAATAACAAATTTGTTATTTCATGTCTCTAAGTCTAATTAGTGATTAATGACAGAAATAAAATTATAATTGATGAGTACGATGAAACCTTTGTTTCCATTTTTTATATGATAGCAATAACCTCAAAGTTTTACTAAATGTTTAGATTTCATTAATTTTTACTTTAAAAAAAAACATCTTAGCTAAAAATTTCTCTCAAATATTTTGACACAAACTGTTGAGTAAAATTGAGGTAGATTAATATGCCAAAAAAAAATTTGAAGTAAATTTAATATGTATTATGTGAAGTTAGATGCATTCGAAATTAAGTATTGAAATTAGAATTAGACTTCTTAATTTTAATTATCTTATTTGGTGTGTAAATTAGAATTAAAATTTTAATTTTGAGTCCAATTCTATATAATTGAAAAATAAATATTTTATATTATTTTCAATTATTAACTTAGACCTTAAGTATTACAATTTTAAGTATAAAAAATAAAAATAATATATTATAATTAATATTCATTATCTTTGTTACATATTTCGACAATCATTATTGTCGATGCTGGCTAAGTCATTAGCTGCGTCCTTCGACCACTGTTCTTGGTGACGCCTTCTAACCATCTTCATTGAGAATGCTCTTCAACCATTGTCGTTGGCAGCATCCTTCGACCATTGTTGCTAGCGGTATTCTCTGACCATCATCATTGGCGTTGCCCTCTAGCCATCGTCACAGGCAACAACACCTTCCAACCAACATCGCTGGAGGCTTCCTTCAACTGTTGTCGCTAGCGGCGTCCATCAACTACTTTCGCAGGTAGCACCCTCCAACTATCATTGCAAGCGATGTCCTTCAATCACTAGCGTTGTTCACCGACTACTTTTTTGAGTAGAATCCTTCAATTTAATTTAGAATTACAATTCTATATCTTAATTCTTCATTTGTTCCAAATATAGAAATTAAGATTCTTAATCAATTTCAATTTTGACATAATTAGAATTAAAATTAAAAATTCTAATTCTAATTCTAATTCTAATTCAATAATCTAAACGGACCCTAATATTTCATGTGAATTTAAGACTAGATAAAACATATCTTTAACATTATACCATTTAATCATTTATAAATAGAGGAGAAAATATGTTAGATTGATTAGATTTTTATCTTAGTTCAGTTTTGTTTTGTAAAACACTTGCCTTAATTTGTTACGTGTCATACGTTTTTCTTTTAGATTATGTTTGAATGATAGGTAATGAGAGAAATGGAAAGGAAATGAGGGGAACGAAAATGACTTTCCTTATTTGAGAGTTTTAAAATGCATAGAAATGTAATGGAACACATGGAGAATCATTTCTCTCATTTTCTCCTCAAATGCCTAACTTTTGTTCTGCCCAAAATTGAGGTAGAATTGGGGGAACACATAGATAATTCCGTTTTGTTCCGTTCCGTTAATGAAACTTGCAAATAAAGATAATGTAAATTATGTTCCATTTCATTTCTTTCATTTTCATTTTTCATTTTTATTAGTTCGGTTCTTTTTTTAATGAAAAAACATCCAAACATAAATGTTTGGATGTTTTTCGATAACGAAATCAACGAACTAATGATAGAAATGGAATGGAAAGGAAAGGAATGGAATTACATTTATTCTCTTTGTTTGGAAGTTTCATTAATAAAACAAAATAAAGATAATATTTTGGGGGGGATTTGGGCGTTGAGGAAGAGGAAATGATTTCACGTGTTTTCATTTTATTTTTTAAAACTACAAACAAAGTTATTTCATTCTATTTTTTTAATAAAAAAACATCTAAAATAAGGTAAGTTCATTATTGTATTTAGGTGAAAATGTAAAACTTTGGCTTAGCCTTGGGGGATTCTGCTCCTCCCCGAACCCCACCCCCCAAAAGCTTGTACACCCTTTCAGTACAACATTAACCCATCATCAAGATATTGAAATTGCATTTCCACGTTGATATATCAAAACTGAATCTTCACATTATTGCTTAAAAAAGAAAAGAAAAGAAAAGTTAAAATTTCTTTAATCTTCAAAGTTCAAAAAAAAAAAAAAAGACAACTAGGTATTCTTATTAAACAGTGAAATCTTAAACACAAAAAATCATTTTTATTCATTAAAAAATAAAGGAAAGAACTTAGATAATTTTTTTAATATTTGTAGTGTTATTTTTTAATAAAAATATAATATCTATGTCTCAAGTCTCAATTATGAAAACTAAAATTCACTTTTAATTTAAAATTATGTGTGTAATTACTTCTAAAAAGTTATAAAATATTTAAAAAGAAATTAAAGTGAATAAAAAACACATTATTATTATATTTTTATTAAAGAATTACCTCATATATGAGCAATTTTATTTATTTATTTTTAAATTTTATGACATCTAGAAGTGATATTAAATTTTAATTAATTTAAAATCGAGTTAAATTGTATCACAAAAATATAAAATTTTTTAATATTAATTTTTTTATTCATAAAATTCAAATTTAAAATTTTATTTTAAAGAAATAAGTGTCCTTGTAATTCAACAAACCAAATATTATTATCTTATTTAAGTTTTGTCCAACAACAAAACAAAACACTCCTATTTTGTGTTTTCATAATTATCTCTGTTCCACTCCACGTAATCAATATACAAATTTCCCACTCCCAATCCCAAATTCCCAATCCCAATCCCAATCCGCATCGTCTCGCCTCATTCTGTGAGTGATTAGAATCAGGATCAGCCCGCCGATTTTGTTGCTTCAATTCCAATTCCAATCCCAAATCCCATTTATAAAGACCTCCCTCCTACTCATTCAATTTCAAAACCCTAACAATATCATCCATCCCCTTTCCTCTTTTCCACACACTCTTCCATCAATTCTCATTTTCATGGCCGCTCCTCCTCCTACCAGAGACCAAGCCCTCTCTCTCCTCGCCGCTGCTAACAACCACGGCGACCTCTCCGTCAAAATCTCGTCCCTCAAACAAGCCAAAGACCTTCTTCTTTCCATCGACCCCTCTCTCGCCGCCGACCTCTTCCCTTACTTGCTCGAGCTTCAGTCCTCCCCAGAAAGCCTTGTTCGTAAATTGCTCATCGAGTCAGTTCTTATCTTAGCCCTAGTTTTTTCTATCGTTTTTTTTTAATTATTGCTTTGGTTGTATCTGTTCGGTTGTTTAAGTTTTATCTTGAATTAGCGATGGGTTCTATCACGTTTTCCGAATAAAATTAGTCTTTTAGGGCAATGCTGTGGGGCTACATTTCTGGTTGCTGCTTTTCTTGCTCTGCATTTTATTTCCGACTCTTTTATTTTTATTTTTTTGACAGTCTTTTTGCCTTTGTTCATTCTCTAGTTCATAATGCTGAATTTAGTAGCTTGCTTGTTCCCATCAAGTACTTGTGCTATCTCTGTGTTTCACACTCCATATGTGGCAGCTACTGGTGTGTTTGTGTGATTGAATTGCTTTTTGTTTTTTTTTGTTCTAAATGTGGTTACTTCACTGTATTCCAGGGTAATTGAGGAGATTGGTTTTAAAGCAGTTGAGTATTCTCCTTCGCTGATGTCTGTTCTATTATCATTTTTACGAGATGGTGACGTTGTGGTTATAAAGCAATCTATTATTAGTGGCACAAATATCTTCTGTAGTGTTTTTGAGGAGATGATTGTGCAGGTACTTTTTCTCACCCCCTCTGTTCGTCCTTCATACCTACACATAGATAGACAAATAGGCGCATCTGAGAATTTTTTAAATGTTTTATAAGAACACATATTGCTGAATATCTGATTGATTTGTGTACTTCTTGATCATGGTGACTCTCTTCATTCCTATTGAGCTTCAACTTACTTTGGGGTTTGGCCTATGTCTTATATGGAATTGGCAGGATCTATATATAATAACTACTGCAAATGATATGAGGTTATGGATTTCTGTGGCTTTTATGGTCTTATTATACCTTGATATTAAGAGCAAATTGATGCTATGTTGACCACCTTTTATTATTCCCAGTGGTTCATCAAATCACTGGTCATTGGTTCATGGATTATGTAAAGGCTTCATTTAGTTGTTTTATTATTCCCAGTGATTCATGCTATGTTGCACCTTCTTTCTTGTCCTCAGCTCATTTGTTTTTGATAAAAGAAGAAATTCATTTAGACGAAGAGCCTCTGCCCATTTCATTCCTCAATCCTCATATTTTCCTGACATTGGTATGTAGTATGCTACTGACAAGTGACACTAATTTGGAAAACTGAACAGTTTCAACAATATGGTAAAGTTGAGAGGTGGCTAGAAGAGATTTGGATGTGGATGCTTAAGTTCAAGGATGCTG
This sequence comes from Ormosia semicastrata, assembly GCA_029884595.1. Lineage (NCBI taxonomy): Eukaryota > Viridiplantae > Streptophyta > Magnoliopsida > Fabales > Fabaceae > Ormosia > Ormosia semicastrata. The sequence continues at coordinate 17,256,557 of JAQQTO010000046.1, read as the reverse complement.
TTTTTGGGATTGCTTTGGAGGTAATTAGCTTCTTCTGCTTTTAAATCCATTGCTGTTGCCATAATTGCTTGGGGATCTTTGCGTGTATATGTGATGTCTTATTGTTGTCAGGTTTTACTATTTTCAGAAATTGTTACTTTTTGGAAGGTGATTTATTAATGTGAAATATACTAATTTACCATGTTCAACTTATTGAGTAAAGCAATTGTATAATATTTGGCATTCAATCCAAGTTTAGTAAAAAAAGCCTGTGGTTTTAAAAGTTTTGTCAGTTTTACTTTTGTATATAATCATCGGCAACCATTGAGAGAATCACTATGCTCTGGTTTTCTTTCATTGAGTGCAAGGTCGTTGTATACTTGGCTGTCAGGTCTATGTGGTTTATGATATTGAATTTGGTTTTGAATATTTGCTTTTCTGTGGTGCTTTTCCTTAGAGGGGGCCTGTGCATTAAGCTATTAAGTTATGATTATTATTTGACAGCTGTAGAGGGCTTTTTGTAAAGGTTTCTCCAGTGGGGGTGAGGACCTTGATGCATATAAGTGCTGATGTCAACCTATATGAGGCACATGACAATGTATGAAGTTGGCTAATAATTTCTTTCAATTTTGGCCAAGCAAAGGGGCATTTGTACATGTCTACATGCTAGATGGTATTTGGAGTTCAAGTGTCTTTGTTGACAGTTTTTTTTTTAGATAAAAGAAGAAATTTATGCAGATGAAGAGTAAAAATTACAAAGAGGAAGGGGGATAAGGAATCCTCCTGAACAAAAGAACAAAACAGAAAACAATCAAGAAAAATGAGAAAATCAATGTAACAAAGCTTCCCAATCCCCTTCAACATATCTGTTAGCTGTAATTGTCACTTGCCACTTTTTGTGTGGACTGTGGAATATATATTTTTCTGTTTACCAGTTTGTAAAATTGAAATATGTTTTTGGTGTTTCCAGAAGTTGTCTGCTGAGATTTTAGGTTGCACAGTACTTAACTCCTAAGCTTCTATCATTCCCAAGTACAAATTTTGCATTTTATTCCTTGTTTGGAATCTAAATGTCATTCATTTCAACTTGAACTTGTGGTGGGGGTGGCAATGGACTTTATGTTTTTTCTGATTGGAGAGTTAATTTGCTTGATATTGTAGCCTGGTTCTGTTGGAATAAAGTTGCTGGCACTGAAATTCTTGGAAACATTTGTCTTTCTTTTTACATCTGACATCAGTGATCCTGAGAAATCAGCCACAGAAGGTATTGCTCTGCAAGTTTGATGAGTTTAATGTTTTTTTTTTGGTAGGCGTGAGTTTAATGGTTTTACTTAGAGGACATGGCTATTAGTACACAATTTTTATCTCATGTTCCAGTCCATGAAATTGATTTATTTTGGATAATTTTCATCTGCTCATTTATTTAATGTTAACATTGATCAAATACAGGAGATAGGCGAGCTGTTAATATCTCATGGTTGGTGGGTGGTCACCCTGTTCTTGATCCAGTGGTGCTCATGTCAGAGGCAAATAGGACTATTGGCATTCTATTAAATTTATTGCAGTCTGCTGGAAGTCTCCCCGGTTGCTTGACAATAACTGTTGTAAATTGGTGAGTTTTCGTGTGTCAGCAGTCAATAACCCGTGTCTGTATACTATTTAGCATTTTGTGCAATCATCATTTTCTGTTGGTTGTAGATCCTGTGCAAATTGTCTTGTGGGCCTCTTCTTAAATTATGTGGTTGCATATAAAGCCTTATTTTCCATTATTGTCTGGTAACTACTATCGGCAGACTATTATTGAGATAAAAGTATGCAGACTAACGGTTTTATTTTATTTATTTGTATCTTTATTTTCTGCCTCCTTTTAAACATTTTCTTTATGTACTAGGATTGTACCTCTCCTAGCCGTACTTTTAATAAACTCGTGAAACGTTAGGTTGTTGGTTGACCATTTTTTTCCTTCACCTCATAAAATAGAGTATAATAAAATAGAGTATAAATAATTTTCCGGATGCTTTTCATGTCTTTTTAAAACTGGTTCTGTAGTTGTGTGCGTATTATAGAACTTGGTTGTTGTTTTTGGCTTAGTAATGTAACAGTCTAACACAAGTATACGGCATGCTTTAAATGGTTGTCTCTTTTTTGAAGGTATATTATATATATGCTGAGTTGGATAGAGTTTTTGGTATTTGATCTATTTTATACCTTTCATTAGGGCCATGTCATTGTTTCGAAGTTCTACGAATCATAATGACCCTTAAAGTTTTTTTCCCCATGATAGGGCACAATGACGTCGTTTGATCCATGTAGCCGACCCCACCTAGTGGGAAAATGCTTGGTTGTTGTTGTTGTTGTTGTTGGTGTCGGTTTATATATATAAAATCAATTATATGCATGCCAATAAAATAAACATATATCTATATATGAAATTATATTTCTAAGAATCATAGATCTTATAGATGGCATCACATCTAATGGCCTGGTGATCCCATAGCATTTGCAGAATGTTTATATTTTTTTAACAATATGAAGTCTACCATCAGCTATGTGAGAGATTAAAATTTATGTGGCTGTTCATTATGTCTCATTTTGTTTTTTTTTCATTTTGCTCAACAAAAATCACTTGCTAGCCTCAATGTTGATGCAACCTTTCAAGGCTCCTAGGTTTCTAGTGTAGAGTCCTGCAGATTGCTTTTGTTTCTTGAAACATACAGGATATAATTCTTGTTATTGATTCTTTTGAAATAAAGATTGCCTTTATGTCCATGTTGGATAATTTTTCAATTTATATTATGATATGAAACTATGAGTTTGTTATGGTTCCTGCAAATTCAGAAGGTATGGGAAGATACATGTCTGAACAACTGTCTCTCTGCACCACAGATTCTAGATTATAAATATTGGCAGTTTGGCACAGGGTCAAGTTGTAAGAGAGTGGCGACTAGGCTAGAGATCTTGCGAAATTTTTTATCTACAGAGAGGGTGAGAAAGGGGCGGTAAAAATAATACGAATTATAGATTATAAGTGAATTCCCAAACATAACAGTAAAAATGAAACTAAATTTGGAGTGGAATCGTGAAAGTTTGAAGATATATTTTTGGACAAAAAAGAATTGATTAAGACAAGAAAAGAAAGAGTACAAAACAAGATGGCTACAAGACACTAAGAGATGTAAGGGTAAAAAAGAAAATGCATCAGCTCAAATCGAATTGCCACAAAGTACATATGCGTCCAATTCTATGCCTTTCTGGTGAACATTTGTTCTCTTGTTACCCTCTATTTGATTGATGTCTATCTGTGTGTTTACACTCCATTGAGTGAATTCACTGCCTATGTGTTTAGCAGCCCTTCAAATTGTAAGTATAGATGCCTTGTTTCCAAGCACACAATGGTTTTTAACTTCAATAGTTTAAAATTTTGTACTTGTTTACTTGGAAACTTTTGTTGCAGCTGCAATATATTCTATGTAATACACATTATTTTTCAAATTTGAAATATAGTTAAGTGTTTGTATTCCGCCTTATCATTTCTATGCAGGAAGGTGACAAGTGTATCTCTTAAAATTTTAGTGTGTTTTTTTCATCGCGATTTCATGTTAGTATTATTACATGATTTCATCTCCTAAGATCAATGTAAGGCTTTAAAAATTTATCACATAACTGCATTTTGCCGCTGGTTTTACTATGTTCAAAATTGTGGAGTGATCACTGAAGCAGGGACTCGTGGATAGAACAAGTTCAACTGCTTGTTTTTTTATAACATTGCAGCATGCTGACCAGTTCTTTATGAGGAGTTAATGGCCTTGGATACTGCTGCATTGGTGGTTCATGTAATGGAAGTTTCAGTGATAGACTATGTAAGATGATTCATTATTTATACTATGGAGTGCCAGTTGGCCGGGTGATAGAACTCGAAAGTGATGCATTAAAATGGTCATCTCGTGAACTGAGGAAACATGGTCGTCAAGTGATGCAGTTTATTATTGTAAACTGTTAAAGAGAGACCATTTACTATTTAAAATTTTGTGCTGTAAGCGCATACACAGTTAATGTATTTATTATTTTACAATAGCTGATACACAGTTAATGCCTCAATAATTCAAATTATATTTTGGTGGGCTTGTGTTATATTTTTGCTTTGGCTCCTTGTTTCTGGATTTTATTTTTCATTCCATTTGTTAGCATATTAATGATGCTACAAAGTTTACCCAGTAAGCCTCTGTTCTTCTGATCCTTTGATTGTTTTGCGTTCAGCATCTAAATTGCAAATCTCTTGTTCATCCTGTTTCATTTGTTCAGCTGGTATGCAGTTTAAACCCTCCTTTTGAAATTAATCTCGTCACATGGACATTCAATTTAGAGTTTCATCCAAGCTATCTAACAATTCTCCTCCCCTTCAAAAGTATCAGCAAGCAAGAAATATGATAAATGCTGGAATGAATATAAACTTTTTGTCAAGGTCTCACGATAAAAAAATGCATTTCTATGAGTATTACTGTTTTGAGAAATTAACTTCTTAAGCAGGTCCAAAGTAAGTGTTAAAGATATATTCATTGAGCTCCAACCAGTTTTTAATTTGGCAGTGGTGATTCTTTTTTCAGTATGTTACCCTCCTAATGACAATGCATGACGCTTATAAATTGAGTGGTATCTTCTATCTTGTAGCTATGCAGCATATTTCAATTGACAGAAAAAGTTATTAGATGATTGATTTAGGCCAATGTGAAAACTTCCAGCTGTTGTTGTATGTTGTATCTAAAAGAACATCATAGTTTATGAGGTTTAGGTTGAGTTTGCATGCACTGTTCAGACTTTAGGGAGAGTTTTAATAATTGTATGCTAAGAGGCTTTTCTCATTATTTGAGCATTTTGCACTTAGTTATCTCGGAATTATGGATTATCTTATTGCAGTTCTGTATTTTCTTTAATGTTAATCAGGACTCATGCCAGATGTTGAACTGTTTAGTTGGCTGAGATGCAGCTGTTAGCCTGTTACATGTTAAAATTATAAGAATTTTACAGAAACAGAAGCATAGATTATTGAAAATCTAGATGTGTGTTAATTAGATGCGTAGTTTGATACTTCTATAACTCTGGGAGATAGAAATATAAGGGCTCTATCTTATAGTTTCCAGGTTATATCTACGAAACAATTACATACCACAATTTTTTCCCGTTCTTCTTGTTCTTTCTTTTGGCTTCTTGAGAGCCCCTTTTTGATCTTCGTCTTTGAAACCTTGGTCTTTGAAACCTTGGTTATGTGTCCGATATATATATATGAAAAATTGCAATACATCACCTTGAAGAAAATTACTGTTCTCTGTTTAATCACATTTCCATATTTTTTGAACTTTTTGTTTCAATGGAAGTGTTCATATGAAACTGCTTTATCTAATCCTTACCTTGGCCAATGTGTGCTCATCCTTCTTTTTCTTCTTTCTCCCCATATCTCTGTCTCTCAACCTGAAATGGATTAGTAAAAGATAATTTGATTTGACTTATTGATTAGTTTGAATTTAATAACAAGTTGGTCGTACCAGATTATTCCATCATCTCTTATCTTCTTCATCATTGCCTTCTCTTTGGCAATGTATTATTTTGTAGTCAAGCAATGGCAAGGGCTTGACATGTGTTCTTTAGTATTAGATATTTTTTAGTTGTTTTTAAGGCTTGTGCATGCAAACTTTTTTTCAAAGGATACATGAATTTATTTATATACATAGGTAATTGAGTTTTTTTTCTTTTTTTTTTCTTTTTTAATTTTAGCCACTATGGTTTTTTTCCTGGTGCAAAGACTTATGTTTATTTTGATCTTCTTTTCATGACAGTTTTTTCAATGTCATTGCAGAATTTTAATGAAGTTTCATTTTAGTAGTTGGTTTCTAGCTTACCCCCAAAAATTGATTAAAGAGAAGAAAAAGAGAATGTGCTCATTAATCCATATATTACATTGTGTCCAACTTACAGCTATGTTTTTTCTTCTATCCAGTTGATTCATGTCTGCCTCCCTTTTTGATTGTGGTTATGTATCCTTAAATTCTGGCCATCCACAGCTGCTTCTAAAAGTCTTTAGTTCTTTCCCTTTCAATATTTTATTAATATTGTTTTATCTAGGGTTAGAAATTGGGCATTTAACTCTGGTTTGTGTTGAAAAACTAATTGGTTTGGGGGCAGGCTTTTAAGTTTCTTAAATGATGTTTTTTCAGTCTAGCATTGCAGCTTACTTTTCTCTGTTAAGCACTAAGCGGTTACCCGTATTCTGGTTCAGTTTTACTCTGTGTTGCATGGTCAATAGTTCTGTCCCTTTGGCTTGGTTTATATGGAATTGGCAGAAATGAATAGAAGGTATAGAAGTTAGACTATGAAGTGAGTGATTTGAAGTAAGCAGTAGTTTGTCCTATTGTGAATTTCTCTCAGATTTGGTAAAAATTGAAAATGGAATATATGGATAAGAAGATTCTCCAGCATTGAGACTAATTTTTGGTTTAAAAAATGTTTGTGCAAAAGTGCTATGGAAATTATAAACAGGAAGAAAGAATCTTTGCATCACCTATTGCTCATATTGAGCAAGCCAGATTCCCAGTGCTTATACTCTTTTTTCCTGTCCAGCAAGTATTGGTAAAAAACCTAAATTCCATGATTCCTCTCAAGATTGATGAATTCTTATATCAAAACAACAATAACCAAGGCATGGTATAGGTGGGGCCGGCTACATGGACTAATCGATGCCATTGGATTCCATCAAAAACCAAAATTTTAGCAAGAGCTTCTTAAACATATTATCTGTGCATGTGATTTTAGACATCCTTTAAAAATACTTGTCCACCACTTAAGCATGCAACTATCCACAGCTACCTAGGCTGTTAAATATGAATTTAAAAGAACATATCAGTTAGAATCACTCAAATTCAAATGCAGACACTTTGACAATTGTGCATATACTGACGTTTATTATTTGACAAAAATATCCCTGTTAATGGTTTCAGTTGGATTGTTTGCGTGTGGAATTCTGAATGAATGTGCAAAGTGTTACTAGTGAAAAAAAAAAAAACTCATGCTTTTTCTCCAAGTATTTAGATTTAAATTTTCTTTAGTTTTTGCATAAAGTTTATGTTGCTGTGTAGCGTACTAGCATTACATGTAGTTGCTGAGGTTGAGGTGCTATTTCTCTTCTCTTGCCTCCTGTCATTGTCATTTCAAATCTAATCCTGTGAAGTGTTTGTTTTGACAGTTTAGCAGCCATAGCAAGGAAAAGGCCACAACACTATGATACTATTCTTTCTACATTGCTTGATTTTGATCCAAATTTTCAAACAGTGAAAGGATGTCATGTTGCCAGTATTCAGTACTCCTTAAGAACTGCTTTGTTGGGGTTTCTACGGTGCACTTATTCGCCAATACTAGAGGTAAATGTGCCTTTATTTTACATATCAATTGTCGTCTAACTTCTAACTTAACTTTGCTTTTGTTACTTCATCATTTTGACGTATTTTATTATGATCCTCATTACAATGTGTATTGTGAAATTATATTACAACTTTGGTTACCTGATCTGGATTGAATCTCAATTTGTTGCTTTCTTTCTTAACCACTAATTTCTAACTTAAAACTGTCTTACTCAAAACTGTCTTAACACATTTTCTCTCCTAATTGTATGGCCAGAAATGTTGGGTCTTGGAGATTTACTTTGGATCAGTAAAACGGTGGCCAAATGGAATAATTATGTTATTGTATTATACAAATATTTATACATCACACACCTGATTATATTTCAGTATTAAGCTTAAATCTGAGGTCCTACTTTTTAAAGAATCTTCTCTTAAATTTCTTAAACATAAACTCATTCTATCTTGGAGAAGCTATGCCTTGTTGATGGTTAGTGCTCTAATTCATGTTTGCTTGCCAATGGAATCCTAGAATATGTCATCTAGGAATTGACTACAAATTTCTCTATAGTCAGTTACTGTCTTACCTACTTCCAACTAGTGTGCCGTTCTCTTTTCAATCTTAGTACACAATTAAGCATTTTATAGTGAAGAACAAAGTACAACTAGCAAGCAAGGTTAGGAAGAGAACAATACTATGTAAATAGTTTTCTTATTAGGATCCTGTGCTCATGGGTTTAAAGGATAAGGACTGGTGTTCATGTGGCTAACCATGATTAGATGCATTATCTCAAAGAATTATTTTCTTAATATTTTGCAGTCAAGAGAAAGATTATTAAGGAGCCTGCGAGCTATGAATGCGGGGGACGCTGCTGATCAGGTCATTCGGCAAATTGACAAAATGATTAAAAATGGTGATCGTTCTGCCCGCGATGCTCGAGTTAGCAAGGTAAGTAGTGAGTTACTTCTTTTTGCTGCAAAGTATGCTGCTGACACTGAGCACAAGTTTTGAGGTCCCCCCCAAATTTATTTCACGTTCAATTTGATTTTTAACTTTCAGGATGATCAACCATCAACTCAGTCACCTGTTTCAGGGGAATTATCTAGAAAAAGATCTGTTCCTCTAGATAATGAACAACTGGCCAATGGTCATGAGGCCATCTCTAAGCGGATTCGTTCTGGTCCTGACCCTTACTTTGCTTTACCAGCTCAAATAAATGATTCTGGGCAGGATCTTAATTCTGTTAACGGAGTATCACCTAATGTTCCTGTGCTGGATAGTGAATTAACTGCTGTGGAGCAAATGATTGCCGTGATTGGTGCTTTGCTTGCTGAAGGAGAAAGAGGTGCTGAATCTCTTGAAATCCTTATTTCAAAGATTCATCCTGATCTGTTGGCTGATATTGTCATAACTAATATGAAGCACTTGCCTAAGACACTCCCACCACTAGCAAGGCTTGGGAATTCACCAGTGACACGACAAGTAGGTTCCCAAGTCAGTCAATCGCAGGTTATAGCAGCATCTGCTCCAATAAATTCTGTCCAATCCTTGGCTGTTACTGCCCAAGCACCATTCCCTTCAACTACAGCCACTGCCACTGCCACTGCCACTAGTTCATTACTATCTGATATCTCTAATGTCAGTAACCTGCCAGCTGATTCTAAACGTGATCCACGCAGGGTAAAATTTGTTTTCTTTTCTTTGTAAGAATTGGCATTTGCCAGTTAATGTTTCTGTATCTATTATTTTAAAACACAACTTGTGTTAACTTGAACCACCTGGTTCAAATTTTCAGGATCCCCGTCGCCTGGATCCACGGCGTGTAGCGGTAACTCCTGGAGAGGGAGCTGTATCAATTACGGATGATACTGGGGCTACAAAATTAGAGTTTGATGATCCTGTGTCTTCGATTAAGCCTGTTTCACATCCTGTTGTGACCGCTGATGACAATACTTCAGCAGATCTCACAATCAAAATAAAAAATGATGATATGATCTCTGAAGGCCGCCCAGTTTCAGGACCTGATCGGGTAACTCCCAAAATAGAGGTTCTGGAGAGGCCTGGAGATATTCACCAGATTGCAGAAGCAAATACTTCTTTGGATCCCTCACTTTCTCCTACTGATATAAGAGATGAGGATCTGAGTACATTGAAACTGTCAGATGATACTGAAACAAATGGGACAGATTCATCATCTATTTTAGAGTCTGATCAGTTTTCTCTTGATGTTCCAGTTGCATCTACGTCAGAAGATACCTGTCTGGAATTACCACTGCTTCCACCTTATGTTGAACTACCCAAAGAGCAGGAAAGTAAGGTGAAACACATGGCTATTAGGCATATAATTGAGTCATACAAGCATTTGCATGGGACAGATTGTCAGCAGTTTTGCATGCCACTACTTGCTCGACTAGTAGCTCAGGTAGAAAATTGTTTTCTTCTTTTCAATGTTTCGTGATTTTAATTCTATTGAAGATATGAACTAGATTTTGTTTTTTATTTTATATCTTTTACGTATGTGGTCTAGCATCAGTATACAACTCTTTTTGTCTCACAATGTTTAGTTATTAAGCATTTATATGCTACATTATAAAGCCAATCCCTTCATTATAAGTGATTCAGGGGTACAACTGAAAATTTTAGATTGTAAGATTTATAGGACAAAGAAGATTTGGCTATGTCCTGAACTGGCTGTTCACTTAATATAAGTTATCAAGTAAATGTGCTTGTGTGTCTCTTAAAATATTTTTTCAAAAATTTTAAGAGAGAAATGCTTACACAGTTGCTTTTGCTACTTTAAGGATGGAAAATGGGAGGAATATATTTTACTTAACCTGAAACACTAAACTGCAGCTATTCACTTGACATAAAGTATCAGCTGCAATGCAAGTTGTCTATGAACACATTGTGTACAACATAAGGAACTTTGGAGCATGTATCTGCTTCAATAATTTCTTGTCTTTATAAATTCTGAGCAGCATAATCGAATAATATATTGGTCCTTGCAGATTGATGATGATAATGAGTTTATTGTGATGCTGCAAAAAGACATCCTAGAAGACCACTGGCGAAAGGTGCCCTGACTGCATTTTAAAACCTGTTCTAATTTTTTAAATAAATTTATTTCTACTATTTTCCCCATCTTGGTTGTAGTAATAGAAATTTGCTGAATATTTTTCAATTGTAGTTGTTGCCACCGTTTGTCCGATATGTTTTTAAACATTTTAGTGTCTTGAAAAGGGGTACTTTGCTATTGCAAGCAAGCATTATCTTTTGATATCCATGCACCAAAGTCAGACTTGCACATTATTTTTGCATCATGGATCCAAAAATGTACTAGATATACGCATTCTTTGAAGGAGGCTTAAAATGCATATGGTGGTATTTTATGGTTCAGATATTCATTTTCTATCAGATGATAATAAGTGTTAATAAATGCAATTATCTATTAATTTGTTGATTTATATATTAAAATCATAGTGGTAAATTTCCACCACATTTGCATAGTAGATTTTGTCAAGGTTGATTTTGGTGCATCCTAACCTTTGTAGATAGATCGTAGACTAGCTATCAAACAATTGTTAGCATATGTGCGAATAACATTGTAGTATTCGAAGCTCATATGTAGTCTGTTATTTTGTGTAAAATGAACCATAAGTATGATGAACATAAGAAACACATATAGAGTAATCTGGACTATGGAGGGTGTGGTCAAATAATGTTAGCATAAAGGATTAAACTCATCTTCATCAATTTTCCAAATTTGCACGTGATGGGGGTGGGGAAGCATCATAATAATTGTTCATTCTTATAAAGGGCGACTGGTGGCATGTTGACAGAGGAGTTCTGTTTTATCACCTCTATTTATTTATTTATTTTAGGTTGTAAGTTTTGCTTGGATGCAAAAATTTTGTTTGGATTCTGGTGTCAATTTTTAATGGTTATGGTTATGGTTGGAGATCATGATTTTATTTATAGATATGACTCTGAAATTTTTTTTTCTTTTAAATAATTCTAACATATTACTACAAATGGATTTGTAGGGCCATGAACTTGTACTGCATGTTTTGTACCATCTGCACTCCCTCATGGTATTGGATTCAGCTGGAAACTCGTCATCTTCTGCTGTTTTGTATGAAAATTTTCTCTTGGGAGTGGTAGGCAAATAATTGGTCGTTTGGTCTTATTTAATAACATTGTTTTCTATCTCTTAATATTAATTTCTTTCTTAGAAAACTCGGATTTACTATTTCCTTGTAGGCCAAATCCCTATTGGATTCTTTTCCAGCTTCAGACAAGTCTTTTAGTAGACTTCTTGGTGAAGTCCCACTTTTGCCAGAATCTGCCTTGAAGATTTTGAATGATCTCTGTTATTCTGACGTTATTGATCATGATGGAAAAATTATTCGTGACATGGAACGTGTAACTCAAGGTCTTGGTGCCATATGGAGTTTAATTTTGGGGCGTCCACAAAATCGCCAAGCCTGCTTAGGAATAGCTTTGAAGGTAGCTTGTCATTCATGAGTCTCTAGTTGCAAAGTATTTGTGTCATTTTGACAGTGTATGTTATCTTCATGGCTATTTATCTGTAGGCGGGGGCATCTCTGGCATATTGGAAGCTTTACACTTTTGCATAAGGACTTTAATAGTGATAATTGGACATGAAATGACCAAAAGGATGGGCTGAAAGGACTGAATAATTGACGATGAAAACCATCTGATGCCTATGTGCATTAAATAAGTTTTCAATCGAGTTATGAATGTATTTGTGTCATTAAAAAAAAAATTAGAGTTCTGTTCGTATTGACCAGACTGTTTCCATATAACCATTTAAGAAAACATTTCAAGTAGCTTCATCATTCTTGCTGTACCATATGTACTCTGTGTCTGTCAAGCTTAAAAATTATTTTAGTTGTATATTGTAAAACCAGCCGTTAGATCATAGTGTACTAAATCTTTGCAACAGTGAGGATTTGGGTGTATTGGGATTAGGGTTTTGAGTATTGAGTAGCTATTCCTTGTAATCTTTGTTCATCATAGTGAATGTGCTTTCTGTTTCGTCCATGGACAATAGCCTATAGTTCGCTGTAGGTCAATCCACATTAAATTCCATGTCTATTCTTCTCTGTAATTTTTGTTTGGGAACCTGCTTATGCCATATAGTATTGCTGAAGGCACACGTGGTTGCTAGCATATTTCTGCCTGGTATTCAAACCCATGACATTTGATATAACTTAAGTTGCTATTAGACAAATTGGTATTTGTCTTGGATCTTCAGGGTTCTTTGGCAGTGGATCACATATTGAGTTTTCTATTATATGTCAATTCTTGGTAGCACCAGGAACTATGTGGCAGTTTCTGAAGCACTGGATCAAATCTGATTCTGACCCAAGAAAAAAAAATCTTCTGCCAAACTCCTTCAATCCAATAGTCCAGAAATTGCCATGTAGTGGTTGCAATGGTGCAATGGGTGGACCATAGCCTTTCAGAGATGGTCCAATGAAACTTGAGGTTGCTACTTGCTTGTTAGCCTGTCTGTAGAATTTCTGGAGGATTGTATCAGTGACTATGATTAATTTGTTGCATTCACAAAATATTTTTGTTTACATGTTCTATAACCTTGGGCTTTCCTTTTCCCATTGTTTTTCCTGTACTTTTTCTAAAAAAATATTTTGCTTTCTACGTATCTGAGTAACAAGTCCATCACTATTTTGGGAAAATGGCCATTATGTAACAAGGCTTTTGTTGTTGTTGTTGTTGTTGTATGTAACCCGTTATTTCTTTGCCTGTTTTTTAACCTTGCCTTTCCTTTCCTATTATGTAAACTGTTTATTTATTGTGTTGTCTTTCCATTGTCTAATGTATTGATTAATATGGCAGTGTGCTGTCCACCCCCAGGATGAGATTCGAGCAAAAGCTATTCGGCTGGTACAAACTATAAAAGCTTATGGTTGTAGGAAATCTGACAGACTGTTAATTAATAATGTAACCAAATGCTTTTGCTTGTGTTGGACAGGTGACAAACAAGCTCTTTCAGCTTAGTTACTTATCTGAAGATGTTGAGAAATTTGCAACAAAAATGCTTCTTTCTGCTGTAGATCATGAAGTTTCAGATACAGGTCTTTTGCAATCTGGACCTACTGAACAAAGAGCTGAGGCAGAGGTATTAAACTAGTACTATTTTTCGATTATCTCCCTTTTATTGTCTTTTCTCTAAGCTATATTCCTCATAATGACTGCTGTGGAGAATTCCATAATTTATCTCATTGAATTATTTGATTCTGATCCTGTGGCTACCCCGTTTCACAGCAATCTTGTTTCTTATAAATTATGATAAACTTTTGTCAGATTTATTACTATAAATAAAATATCAAGCAATTAAGTTCTGTTCTTTTTTCTTTGTATCGTTTCAGTTGTCGCTTTTGAGACATGAGTTTTGTAAGACTATAGGACAGTTTGTATTAATTCTAAATGAAATTGCCTGTAACATGGTTTGAAAACCATTTAGACGTAAATCTTGCTTTGCCTGTTTCTTTGTGTGTGTGTGTGTGTGTGTGTGTGTGTGTTTTATGTGCTTAAAAAAGTACCCCACTTAATGGGATAAGGGTCGGTTGTTGTTGTGCTTAATAAACTGATTATTGGTAGTGGGGTACTTTTTGTTGTTTTTACAGGTTGAAAGTCAGGAAATAAGTGCTACATCACAAGTTTCAGAGTCCACAATTTCTGAAAATGATTCTGCTAGAGTTGCTAAACCAATGGTTCAAAGTGTTCCATCTATATCATTCTCTGAATCTCAACGCCTCATATCTTTGTTTTTTGCTTTATGTACAAAGGTTTGTTTTATGTATACATCACGTAAAGCTTAGAACTTGACAATGACTACAATGATGATTACTTTTGATCTGTTTTGGTAACACTGACGCAGTTTTAATATCCTTGCAGAAACCCAGTCTTCTCCAGATTGTATTTAATGTCTATGGGCAAGCCCCAAGAACTGTAAAGCAGGTCTTATTTTGTTGGTTATGTTAGTTTACCAGTATTATTATTATTTTAGGATACAACCAATTAGGTAAACTCATCTGTTTCTTTGGTCTATATGTAATGTTCACACAATAGGAGCTAACAGTCTTTATATTAAACCTAAAACAAATGATTGATGGAGTTTGCCTGGTCTTTGGAGAACAATAATAGGCTTTGACAAAAAATTTGTGGTATGAGACTGAGAGTATGTGCCTGAATTGTCCTCTCTAATTCAATTATATATTTGTTAGCATATTCAATCTTTAAGTTTAGGTTTGCTCATGTGATTATGTGGGACAGCATACAAATGCAACTATTTGCTTCACAATGAAAAAATGAATTTGTCACAAAAGGTCATCACTATGAATCATGGCCTTGTCCTGCAAAGGAGTTTACCTTTTTCCTTTTGCATTGTGATTTTACTTTTCAGCTGTTATTGGCACTAGTGGTTCTTTGTTTAATGTTTCTGACTTTTTCAACTTATGTTTTTGCAGGCTTTTCATCGCCACATTCCTATTCTTGTGAGGGCATTAGGGCAATCTTATTCTGAATTGCTCCAAATTATATCTGATCCACCACAAGGAAGTGAAAATCTTCTTACACTGGTAGCTTCCTGTTCTCATTGCTGACAATAACTTATTTTGTTCCATCATTGAAGGTAGATTACTATAATATAAATGTTGATATAAATGTTGATTTTGTTTCTTGAAGGTACTGCAAATATTGACTCAAGACACAACACCATCCTCCGATTTGATATCTACTGTTAAACATTTATATGAAACTAAATTTAAGGTATGTCTTACAGTTAAAAGCATTGTAAAATTCTCCACCAATGCTTGGATTCTTGGCTTGTTTTCTTATCTAGACTGGTTCTCCATTGCAGGATGTTACAATTCTTGTTCCGTTGCTGTCATCGCTTTCCAAAAAGGAGGTCAAATTTTCCTTTCTTTTTCTAAAAATGTAGCTGTGTAATTGTATATGGGCCTCATTTTGACATTGAAATATTTTAAGAAATTTTCTTTTGTTAAAAGCAGTGTATGAGAGTGCAAGCAGCATGCACTTCATTTTATATTAATGTTAAGAGTGCTTTACTTCCCATCTTGTTTTAGTTATTTCTCAGTATAGGCAATCTTCCGCTTTCTTCTCAGGTCTGAAAATGTTATATCAGTAAATTCATAAGAATGCTTGCAATCACCAAATTTCATCCAGATCCATGATAAAGTATGTGTGGCTAGAAAATTTAATTATAAATAAGGTAGCATGATTCAGGGTCTTATCCCAAAGAATTTAATAATTTATCAGATGATAAATTATACAGTATCCTATCTGTAACACTTGTCAGATTTTAAGATTCTCATCAATAAGCTTCGTTTCACTTGGTGTTTTAGTTAATTGAGAAAGTCTCTGTCCGAACTCAAATCTAAATCCAGTTGGTAAAATTTATTCTTGAACTTATAATATTAAGCATGTTTGGTTTGCAAACTAGAATCTTTATAACCAGAGGAAATTAAGTTCATGTTGGCTTGTTTGAAGATGTCATTTTCATCTGGTTCAGCATTTTCTCCTTAAACAGTATATCAGTAATTTTAAACACACTATGCGATGTTAGTAGTGATATATTAGTTGGCGTGTCCTGTGCTGTATGAGAGGTAGATATTTTTAAATAGGTTTGAACTTCAATTATTTTATGGTAGCAGGTTTTACCAATATTCCCTCGTCTAGTCGACCTTCCATTGGAAAAGTTTCAAAGGGCACTTGCTCACATACTACAGGTATATGTGAATTCTCGAGCTGAATTTCATATTTTATGCCCCTTATGCTTATTATTCTGGGTTACCTTCGGTCTGGGGCATTGACTGCACTTTAGTTCACACTCCACTCTTCCATATGTCGGTTTTCTTTTTGGTACACCGGAACCTATATTTAGCTTAGCCTGAATAAAAAGTGAAATTTTTAATGCAAATTTTATTCCAACTGTAAGTTCATATTTTTTTTTTAATCTTTCCCCTTCTAGATATATGCTAAGCATTCAAAGTTGTTCATGGCAGGGTTCAGCTCATACAGGTCCAGCTTTAACACCTGTAGAAGTGTTGGTTGCAATCCATGGAATTGTTCCTGAGAAAGATGGCCTTGCACTTAAGAAGGCATGTATTCTAACATCTTATATAACTGCACTTATACCACGAACCCCCTTTCCCTCCTCCCCCACATCTGGGGGCAAAAGTAAATATGTTCGATTTATTAAGAAAGACTCCAGTTTTTGTTGATTTGGCAGACTACTGATAATCTCTAGAAAACGTGATATATTATACTTTTGCTAGATGTCACATGCTTATCAGAGTTTTGTGACAAGTGCAAATAAAACATGTTAGTTGGATTATACTCAGGATGTTAACATGATCCTTGCTATTAAAAGAATTATGCCAATGGTTGCTTAATCTGATTGATAGTTATTGTGAATTAGATCAGGTTGGTTGTATTTGAGTTGGTGTATGACTTTGTAATTCTAGTTGACATATTTCTTTTAAGAATATATGTTGTAGATCAAAATGTATTGGTAGAGTGTCTTTTTGGCTTTATTTAGGCTGATTTTGTAATTGCTGGTTATCCACTTCTCACCCTCCTGTTATCATGTTTCATTTTTGGGGATTGGGGATGTTTTGCCTTCTGCACTTCTATCAGAACCAAATAAGTGCAACTATTGTTTATTGGTGCAGTTAACTGTTCACTGCTTTTCCTGATGTCTGGTTTTTCCCCCACTTATACTGGTTCATTTTCTAATGAAAGATTTTCTAAATTTTTTTACATGCATTAGTACCCTCAGAAATTTAAAATACCTTTTGCCACTCTTAAGCTGCCTTCTATTTGTCATGGTAGCATTGTTTAGAGATAATGCAATCATTATTCTTGTATTGCACGTTAAAAGCTCTAATATAGCGTTGTTTAGAAATAATGCAATCACTACTCGTCTTATGCGTAAAAGCTCTAGCCTGATTGCAATTGACTGTTCCATAGTCTGCCATTTAGAATGAAGCTGTGGTTTAATTGTCCTTATGAATCAAACTTTGCAGTGACTATAATTCTAGTATTTTTCCATAATTTCATTGCCATTTACCTAACCAGAGTCTGATTGACTGTATGATCTTATTCGTTAAAGCTAGTTGCATAAGTCATATTGTGTCAACTGTTCAAAAACCTTAAAGCCTAAGTGGTGACTTCTGAATAATTGTCTTGCACTAGCAGATAACAGATGCTTGCTCGGCTTGTTTTGAGCAACGTACAGTGTTTACACAGCAGGTTCTGGCAAAAGCATTGAACCAGATGGTAAGGAGATTCAACATGTTAGCTCATAATACAGGATGTACTTCAATTCTTTTGTGCCTTACTGTTAAAATTTTCAGGTTGATCAAACTCCTTTGCCTCTACTTTTCATGAGAACAGTTATTCAGGCAATTGATGCTTTTCCTGCACTGGTAAATTTCTTTTTTAATTAATAGTGTTCATGCATTGCTGCTTTTGTTAATGCATTTCTTGAGTGTTAAGATGTTATGGTGAAGTTGAATTCTTTTTAGATGATATGTGGTATTATAGGGAATGGATTATGAATACATTAGTTTATGAGATGTTGCTGACTATTAATTAAGCTATATTTTCAATTTCTTCCTTTTTATTTTTGAGAAATTGGTTCAACCAATATGTCGTTTCTTAATCCTTTATTTTCAGGCTTATTCATGTATGAAAGTTTTTGTGGATGTAAAAACAAATCTGCAGTAGAAACTAGAGCAGTAATAACAATATACAGTATCTGAGAGGTGCTTTTATTGATGTGTCATAAGTGATGCTTCTCAAGTTATTATCTTTAATTTCAAAGAAAAAGCTGCCTTGAAAAGCTGGTCCATGTTAATCTACCTTTCTCCTCCCTTCTATAACAACAATTTCATTGTGCCACTTTTACTTACACCTTTGTGAATGCTGTACCTTCGGATTGAAGCTCCTGAAGCCTCTTTTCTGACATCCATTGACATAGACGTTAGAATTTGCTGGTTATTGCTAGTCATCATGATGAATATTATATCAGAATTTTACATATAGTTTGAGCAAAGACTTGTGAAGATGTAACACCAACTTGTCCACATTCCCAAGTTTAATCATACAGTCTTATTTCTTAACTGATCCAAGATGCACAATACTGCTGACTTTTAATTTCACAGGCAACCTAACTTGCCATTTTTGTTGTCTGTATATTAAAAAGCTTGGAGGGATTAATACCTACCCCCACCCCAAAACCAGAAAAAAAAGAAAGAAAAATTCTGTATGGATTTTGTTTAATCTTGGTCCTTTGGATATACAATGTGACATTAACATATGTTTTCAAACAAGGTTTCCACCTTTAATTTACCAATGACACGAACTATTCAAGTTATATTTCTATGTTCTGATATCAACGTTTTGTTTTTAGGTTGATTTTGTTATGGAGATACTCTCAAAACTTGTGACTAAACAGGTATGCTTACTGAATCCGGAATTCAGCTTATTCAGATAAGACTTTGGACAGCTGATGTTTAACTTTATGCTGAGTGCAGGTGTGGCGTATGCCAAAACTTTGGGTTGGTTTCTTAAAATGTGTATATCAGACTCAGCCACGTTCTTTTCATGTATTATTGCAGGTACTGCTTTCTCAACTTACATAACATCTTGTTATTTTGTTATCCTTGAATTTTAACCTTTTTTGCATTCTCCTTACAGTTGCCACCTCCACAACTGGAAAGTGCTCTCAACAGGCACGCTAATCTCAGAGGTCCCCTAGCTTCTTATGCCAACCAACCAACTGTAAAATCTTCACTTCCTAGGTAAGCTTCTCTAGATGTGTTTTTTTTTAAAAAAAAAAGGGGGGGGGTTGTATTGCATCCATCAGCTTCTTTTGTAGTGAACTTCGAGTGGCTCATCAGGGTACATTTTTTTTCCCTTTCAGTTTGTAGTTTAATATGAAGTATTAATCCCTTAATTGTTAGGAGCTTTATATTGTTTTTATTCCTGCTCAGAAAAAAATCACTCTTAAAATTGTATAGTTTTCAGTGAACCAAGAAAATGATAGAAACTGAGAGAAAATATGAGAAAGTAGAGAGAGAGTGAGAGAGAGAGAGATGGAGAAGAGAGATAAAGTGATTCAGATTGTACGTTGTAACTGAATTAACCACAGAACCTGACTCAGGTTCTGGTACTTATACAAGAGAGTCTAGAAATATTCTAGAACTCTAACTAACAATCAGCTAACAGCCTAACTAACAATTATTATCAGTATACATGCATACAAAATAGGCTGTTACACAATATATTTCTATATACTCTAATATTCCCCCCTCAAACTCAGGGTGGGTGAGCTAATGCAAATTGGTCAAACACCCTGAGTTTGTCTCTTAAAGCAGAAAGCCGAAAGATCAGATAGTGCTTTGGTTAGAATATCTGCGGTCTAATCCAGTGCTGGAATATGAGAAACTATAAGATTTTGGCTAATCACTGCCATATTTAGACAACTTAAGCCACCAACCATGGGAGTAGAAATTCCTTTTGCGTCACTCATCTGTGCTTTAGAGAGCAGCTCTCTGATGGATTTCCCTTGAGACAATAGTAATGAACCATCATGTAAATGTATAACTTCTATCCCAAGAAAATAATCCAAAGTCCCTAGTTGTTTAAGTGCAAACACTGAATTCAGATTGTCCATCAGCTGCTGAATTAAGGGCAGAGAAGTACCACCACGGCCAAACCTACCACGAGCAGACTTATAACCACGAGAACCATACTGAGAATTCTGAAACCCAGAGTTTGGACCATATTGAGAATTCTGAAACCCATAGTTTGGACCATACTGAGAATTCTGCAAATTTGAACCTTGTGGACTTGCATACTTTGAAACCTGATCCGAATTAGAAAACTGAAAAGAAGAAGGAACTGAATTCGAATTCCGAACTGGTGCTGACACCGGAGCTGAAGTTGAAGCAGAGGAAATAGAATAGAATTTTCCGGTGCCCCTCGGTGTGCAATGTTAACAGAAAGTGCATCAGAAAGTATAGATTTATGATTCCGTTCAAGTAGTGCTTAGTGTGCAAGAAGTAGAGACTCAATTTCACCAACTGAATATGGATCAAGCCGGCTATTGATGGAAGTGATGAAACCTTCATATTCATCCGGCAATACCTCAAGAATTACGTGAAGATGCTCTTGGGAAGAAACAGAATCACTGATGGAAATCAAAGAATCAATTACCGCCTTGATTTGAAGCAAGTACTCTGAAATCGATCGATCACCTTTCTTGGTGCTTCGCAACTCAGATCAAAATTGACATACCTTAGCTCGATTCTGCGAATTGAAGAATGCGTGAATTTTATCCTAAAGTTGCCAAGAATGAATGCGTCCAACAAGAGTGAGAAGAGAATTAAAAAGCGAAGACAAGATCCAGAAAATAATAAAATTAAAATTTGAAATTTTAGCTTGTAATTTGATCCTAGGAAACAAATTAATTTATTAGACAAATATATAAAAAATAAAATGAGGACTTTTTTTGGAGCTTTTGGGCCCAATACCAAAAGTTGGAAACTGCTCAAGAGTTCTTAGTTTTTTTAAGTTGTCTACTGATCCCATTAGTGATGTAAAATGTTGGATTTTATTCCTGAAGTAGTAAATATGTATGTTGAGGTATCAAAGGTCATAGAGAATAAGATATTAGATTTATTTACTACTCTACTTTGTCCATTAACACTAGTGTAAATCAAAATTAGTCTTACACCAATGAACAACATTTTTAAGGATGATTATTTTATTCAGGGGAATAAAATTGATGTACAACATACTTTATTTTTTAGTTTTAAATTCTCCTTTGCATTCTGTATTAGAGAAGCTAGGACTAAATTTCTTTTATAACTAAAACTACATATAACCCATGTACAGATCAACTCTAGCAGTTCTTGGTCTTGCAAATGAAACTCGTGTGCAGCAACATTTGTCAACTTCATTGCACCCTTCAGACACAAGTTCTTCAGTTCACGGAGCAACTCTGACGTGATAGTTAAGTGACTGACAGGAATTTTGTGACTGGTCCAATTGAAAATATTTTTTAGGAGATTGGTCAATTTTCCTGGGTTTCCGGCCATTGGAAGAGAAGATACAGAAATAAACAGTCTATATGGTGACTGATCGTTTGAACCTGAATGCTGCTTTTTCAGAGTCTATATGACGCTGTCAGGTCAGGGGCATGGGTCCACAATTATATCAAGAAGCTGCCAAGAACCGAACCTCATTCCAGTGCTCCAGGAAATCTACTCACTACTCAGCCTGCTTCCAGGAATGTATCATAGTTGTATTTTTCTTGTTTTATTTTTCCATT
The DNA here is from genome assembly GCA_029884595.1 of Ormosia semicastrata. Classification (NCBI taxonomy): domain Eukaryota; kingdom Viridiplantae; phylum Streptophyta; class Magnoliopsida; order Fabales; family Fabaceae; genus Ormosia; species Ormosia semicastrata. The sequence goes on along the minus strand of JAQQTO010000046.1, from coordinate 17,234,782 downwards.
GTAATATTCATCCAATTTTGATGTTTTATTCCTGCCTTTTCTAGGGCAAGAAAAGATGAACCATCCTCATGTAGGTGTGGTTGCATAGTCCTCATTCTTTTTTCGGTAAATGAGAAATTAGGGTTATTTGGGAGCATCAACAAGACCGAGCACTCATTCTGAGACAGTGTGGTTGAGAAACCCTAACTCTTATAGGCCTCATTCTTTAGAGGCTGCCATAATGCTGATAATGCCAAAAGGCAATTGAGTCTCTTAAAAGCCCCTTTCTGGGGTCTCAACTCTGATCGTCATAACCCTACATTTTCCTGCCTTGGGGATTGACTTACTAAAATGAAAAATTCACCACCTCTAGGATTTTACCCATGTCATGGACTAATCATACAATGGTCCTTGTGGGTATCCCCGATCAAATACTAAATATATATTCTCAATTCAATCATTATTAAACATGAAGGGTTTGGAAAAAATTAGGAAATTTACAGGTTTGTGTATACTCTAAAAAATAGACAGGAGATAAGTGTAGTATCCAAATGTTGTGGCGGTTGCCTTTGAATTTCAAGGCATTGCAAGATAGCAGCACCATGTATTGACGTTTGAGATACGACTTTAACTTGCCAAGCTGGATGTAAGGGTTTAAGAGAGTGAAATTTTGAACAGTTTGATTATTTGTTGCCTTTGATGTTTAATAATGTTATATAAAATCGTGAATAATAAAAGCGATGATGCGATGGACGAAAGGGTTGAGCTCAACACAGCCGATTTATTTAAACACAAGTACATTACCTAAAGAATAATACGTTAAAATAGTGATTTGAAATACTGTGCTTACAAGGAGAGGTGTCAGATCGATGAGTTTAATGGTAATTTTGGATCCAACTTGATTAGGAGTATAAGTGGAATGGTTTGGTTTGGGTTTTAAAAAAAAATAAAGCTAAACTAATCAAAATTAATTGGTTCAGTTTAGTTCGATGTTCTTATTTTTTGATAATCAAATCTGAACCAAACTGAACTAAATATTTATGGTTTGATTTGGTTCAGGTGATCGGGTTGATCATTATTTTTTTTAACACAAAAATTAACTAAACAACTATACATGTAATACAGAAAAGTGCATATAATGTATTTAAAATTTCAAATAATATTAGAAAGTATGTCAGAATTAGAAAAGTACATAACTTTTATCCAATATTAATATATAGTCAATACAAACATAATAATGGGCATTACCCAAAGTTAATTCAAACTCAGTCAAAACTCAATCCAAACATAAAAAAAATGATTCATTAAACATGATTCATCAAATCGAATTTATCTTTCAACTTCATCTACATCCTGCAATAAAAACAAACAAAATATTAGAATTTGGGTATACTAAATTTTAACAATCAATCATAATTAATGTACTTATAAATGTTACCTTAAAAGCTTGTCAAAGACTTATTAAAGCCCAACTTCAAGATTTGAAGAGAATCCTGACAACTCTAAAAATTCAAACATAACCATAAAAGGTAAACAATATTAGTTAGTAACAATAGTAAGTATAACAACAAATAAAAAATTTGAGAATTAAAACTAAGTTTCCATACTTGATTCAACCTTCTCCATTTCTTCCATTTCATAACATAGTTCAAGATTCTTTTTAGGAGTCTTGATCTAGTTTTGAGTATAAATCAATGCCTCAACAGTGGTGGGATGCAAGGAACTGCGAAATGGGTCAAGAACTCGACCTCCAGTGCTGAATGCAGACTCAGATGATACAGTAGACACTGGAATAGCCAAGATATCCCTAGCCATACGAGAAAGAACATAATATTTCATTGATTTCCCTTTCCACCATTTCAAAATGTCAAATCCAGGAGTGTTGTCCTCAACATCATCCTCTTTGTATCTTTCTAACTCATTCCTTTTCACCTCACTTTCAATCTAAACTCATCTTCCCAACCCTCAGCATCATCACCTAAACCATCATTACTAGCATGAGATTGTGAGGCAACATTTGAGGCCAACCTACTAGAATCACCAATATCAAGGGGAATGGGATGCATTAACTGATAATGCTCAAACAACTTATCAATCAGACCCTTCAATCTTTCCACCATCTCCTTGTACTTAACTGAACCATCACCATATATCTTATTAAAACTAAACTCAACATATTCAAGTTTATAACGTGGATCAAGAAACACAGCCACAAACAAAAGAAAGTTTATACTCCCACTATTTTCCCAATATTTGTCAAACTTGACTTTCATGTTTGTTGTCATTCTTTGTAGTCCTACATCATTGTTTTTCCTCCACTTACCCAGGGTCTTTTGAATGTCACATAACTTGTGGAAAAAAACATTAGATGTAACATGCAATGAACCCGAAAAAGAAAGAGTTGCATTATAGAATATTTTCAAAAGCTTAACAAAAACACGTGCACGACTCCAATCATCCCTAGTATGAGGTCCTCCTACATTGTCAAGGGTTAACAAAAATGCATTATCTGCATCTTCAAGGCGATAAAATGCATTTTTATATTTTTCAGCAACATCTAACATGAAATAAGTGAAATTTCACCTAGTTGGCACATCAAGGGTTAACATTGTCTTACTAGTTATACTAGCCTCTTTAACATACGTCTTAAAAGTAGACAATCTAGCCGGAGATGACCTAACAAACTTGCATGCAGCCCTTATCCTTTCAATTGAAACATCAATTTCCTTCAAGCCATCACTAACAATTAAGTTCAAGATGTGAGCACAACATCTCATATGCATGAACTCTCCATTTAATAAAGAAGTATCATTCCAATCACTCATTCTTCTAAGCAAATATGCAATAACAGTATTGTTAGCACTTGCATTGTCAACAGTCACACAACAAATCTTTGAAATCCCTCATTCTTTTATGCATTTCTCTAAGGCATTTCCTATGGTTTCACCTTTGTGGTCAGCTATCAAACCAAAACTTAATATTTTCTTGTTCAATTCCCACCCGTCATCAATGTAGTGAGCAGTTACACACATATAATTCAAGTTTTGGATTGCAGTCCAAGTATCAGTGGTAAGTGAAATCATTTGGTGATTTGCAGACAATATGCACTTCAACCTCTCTTTCTCCATTTGAAACAATTGCATACAATCTTTAGCAAGAGTGACACGAGAAGGAATTTTAAATCTCAGTTGAGCCTCACTCATCAAATCTCTAAATCCTTGGTTTTCAACAAATTTAAAAGGAAGCTCATCAACAATTATCATCCTTGCAAGTGCATATCGGGTTACCTCTTGATTAAATTCAATAAGTTTCATGCTAACACTATCAGGATCATCCTCACATTGCTTTCTAATAGCAATTGTTTTTTGCCTTTTATCAAATACCCTATGTGGATTTTTCACACAAATCTTCAAATACTTTAACATGTTTGAGGTCCCATGACTAGTAGTATTGCATGCATATTGTTTATTACAATAGTTACAAGTAGTCTCATCATTTACTCTCTTGATATGAGCCCAAGCATTAGAAGGGGGTCTACTAGGTTTCATTTTCAATACCTCTTGTTGTGATGGTGGGCATCTTGTCCATGTGATGACGTTTCTTGTCCTTGTGTTGGAAATACCTCTCCTAGTTGCATGTCACTAGTTGGTGTTGGAGTGGTAGCACTCCCAACTTGAGTTCCACTACCACCAGTGCTTGGAGTCCCACTAGTTCCAAATGGATCACTTGCCATTTGTTACTGTCAAGTAACCTGCAAAAAAGATGTTATACAAAGCCATCAGAGTCATTGTTATACAACAATTGAAATGAAAAACCATGTGAATGAGGAAACAAAAGAGCAAAAGAGCCTGGGTTGTAACACATTCACATGAATCAATTCACAATCATCAACTTAAATGAAACTTTTAATCTCATGAAATAGATCATATTCATTTTAATTAATCAACCCCAAATCAAGTCAGATGCATCAGCCATAGCAAATTTAGGTGAAAAGGAAGACTTCAATCAAACAAGCATCTATTAACATGTGGATCATGAACAATGACAATGAATTATAGAGGGAAAACACACTTGTTATGCGAATGAAGACTGCCCTTAATACCTAAGGCCTTCTCCCAAAAAACAAATCAATGATTTTGTATGCATTCAACCTTCACGTTTCAGCTTGGGTAAAATTTACCACTCATCAGGAAGCACATAAACAGGCCAAAAGGTTTGAGAAATCACGAAAAAGAAAACCACGCCATATAGCAAACGAGCAAACTGATCCAAAAATCATAACTCAGGTTCATCATACTAGCATAATGCAAATTACAACTTTTGAGCACTCAAAGGAGAGCACAGCAGCACCCAATTTATCCATAAATTCTCAAAGAGTGAAATAACATTTTCTGGTATTTACACTTAACCACCGAAGTCAACATACAATGATTCAAGGACTCACTAAATAATCAGCAAAAAGAGTAAATGGTTCAGACGTTTTGTCAAGCAGTTTCCACTCATACGAGGGCAAGCAAGAACATAAAAAATTAATTAACTCAAAATAAAGTGCAAAAAATCAATACAGAGCCATTAGAGTCATTATTCCACATCAATTAAAATGGAAAACTAGTTAAACAGGAACCATAAAAACCCATTACAAATAGTTTCTTGTTCAATAGCAGAAACAAAGGAACAGTCCTAATACTCGTAGTGAAACTGAAATAATCAGTGAACTTCAACAAAAATTAACACTGGACAAGGAATTGGACAGAAAAGTGAAAATCTTGGAAAGACAGGAGCAAAAGATGCACAAAATGGTGCGGGCTCGAGAGAGAAAGATGGTTCCAATTGCCAAAGACTTACTGCGAGTCGAGTAGCGTCAGCGGCGAGGGGTGACGACGAGTGGCGAGCAGCAAGGGGTGACTGCGAGCCAAGCAGCGTCAGCGTCAGCGGCGAGGAGTGACGGCGAGGAGTGACGGCGAGGTAAGCAGCGTTAGCGTCAGCGGCGAGCGGTGAGGGGCGAGCTGCGAGTGGCAAGCGGCGAGCAGCGATGGGTGAGGCAGAGCCTGGGTTAGGGCTCAGATTTGGGAAAAGACACGGTTTTGGCCTTCTGGTAGTGTAATCGTGAGGTTATTTAAAAAAAAAAAAGGAAACAGTGTAGTACACGGCCTAAGTCGTGTATCATTACACGACTGTGTAATTGTGTACGTGGTAGACACTTCAAATTTAGTAGAGTACACGGCCTATGCCGTGTAATATGCCACGACCGTGCACTCATGATAGCAGTCATTTCCTCCCTTTCTTTTAGGGTTTCTTCTTCCCTTCTTCCCCCATTTCTCTCTCTTCTCCAACACAACCCCCATCCTCCTCCGCCACTTCCCCCTCCAAATCTTCCATTTCCACCATTCAAATCCACCATTACAACTATGTCTGTGTAAAATATTAAAATGTCTCTGTACTGTACACTATAACTGTTAGTTCGAGTGGTTCTTCGGATTTAAAATTCTAAATCCGAGAATCGAACCAATTAAGTTCTCATTGGTTCGGATTTTACCCGAATCAATTAAAATACTCAAATCAAACCAAATCAACTTAATTGGTTGGGTTATCCGAACCAATTTACACCCCTAAACTTGATCATCAAACCAGTTATTTGACTCTGGAGAATTTTTTACTTCAATATTTGACTGAACTTGGTCCAATAAAAAATGAGTTAGGTTGGGTTAAATTTGTGAGTTTAATATACATTTCTTTTAAAAAAAAATTAAAACAAATGTTAAAATATGAAATTAAAAATTATCAATGTCTCAAATAAATTGAAAAGTTATATAAATAGTCTTACATAATAAGTGTCAAACAAGATAAACAAATATATAAGTCTTTGTAAGTTAATATAAGTCTGAAATAAACTATATTAATAAGTCTCAAATCATAAGTAACAAATCACATTAACCAATTGAATACAATCCCATCACATAGATTGTATAAATTGACATAATCACTTGTTTCATATTCAATTTTTTTAACATACTATTTATCATTCAAGTAATTTATTAAATTTTTATTGTAATAATTTGTTAAATACTTTGTAAGTTTCTTATATTTATTTTCTTGGTTAATAGCATGTGACCAAAATGCCCACATTCCCCTATAAAAAAGTTTGAGAAAAGTAGCTTGAAATGCCATAATGACTTAACGATTAAAAAAAAAAAGAAATTACTTAGATGAGTTAAGTTTATAAAACTTACAGTTCATATATCCACCACCTTACCTGCACTTCATGAATTGGTGATTTACAATCCGATCCAACCCATCCAACTAAATACCGCTACTTACTAGAGGCTAGTAGCGCATGTCTGCATGATGCATTGATATATAATTTTCAAACATGGTTTTGAGTCACTAGATTGAATCTGAATTTAATAAAGAAAAAAGAAAGAGAATTAAACGGTCCGATCGAATTGGTCTAATAGTTCTATTGAATTTGTCTATTAGTTATACAATTTTATAATTACAATTAAGCACATTTGCTCATATGCCGGCATCAAGTTTGAACCCAGTTAAACATAATCAAATTAAATTGCTTCATAAGGTATCATGAGTTGTTACATTCGATGGCCAGTAGTTCGAGTTGACGAACATTAACGAAGTAAACGAGGAGTTCCTTAGCTGGGGCAAATTAAAAATTTAAATTAGTAATACAAATGGACTGGAAACCAAGGTTATATTAAACACGAGAGCAGTTCAAATAGCAACTACTAACTTAAACATATTCGCCTAATTTTTCCTTTGGCATTTGTCCTGTTAACAAGTTAAATAATTGCCTGCTATCAGAGTCTTCAAATGCAACAAATATCCAGATTTAGGTGCTTTCAACTGCTTTGCACATTATGGCACACGTCAATTTATATGGAAGTTGGCCAAAATTAAGAAAGTATTGCAAGAATAGCATCAATTGAAAGAATAAAAAGGAATAGGAAGAGTGGAGTACAATTGAGAAATTACCCTCTGCAGATTTTGAAGCAAGGCCTAAATCAGAAACAGTATAGGTCAACATCAAATTAGCCCCCAGAACATTCACCAAATACATAGCTGTGTATAACGTTGAAAATCAAGCAATTTGATAAAAACTACCCCCACCCCCTTTTTTATTTCTTTTTTTCCTCTCTTCTCGGAGGATCTTTTGCCCTATCAAAGAAATCAGGCAACATACTTTAAACAACAAAAATTTGCCTATGCAAATAATTTTGTGCAAGAGAATTCGGGAAACAAAATCAGTAACCTTTTCCTGTCTTGCCTGGCGAGATAATGCATTAGTGCCAATGGTGGCTAACAGATGCACCCACCTATTCGGTGATGAAGCTAAACCAAATATGGGCAAACTGTCATGAATAAAATCTAAGTTAATTTGGTTCGCCATGAGGTTAAAGCTATACACCAATAAAAAATTTCTTACACTAAATGAATTTCAAGTTGTTGCAAGGCCCAAAACAAAGGGAAATTATTGGCCGGGGGTAATGACGAGATGCTCTTAAAATCATGACAGCCTAAAAACAGACAAACTTTCTCAAGATATTAACATTCTTTTTCTTATAGTATCACTTCATAAGATGAGAATTTAGAGGTGAATGGCATTTTGCATTTGCTTAAGAATTACAAATAGGATTCAATATGCCAGATTACAAAAACAATCAGATCATACCTATCACACACTCACAATAGAATTGGTGGAGGATTACTTGACGGGGATGACGGCATCTAGGTTTTTCTGAAGCAGCCAACCCTTTGGATAAACTATGTTATGAGCATCCAAATGGAGATGCCAATTCATTATTTTGGAACAACCAGGAGGTGAACCTTCCATTTGACTCTCATCTTCCACCAATTGTTCTATAAAGGTAGTCTCCTGTCAAACCACAGGTAATCTCAGTTCACTGATTACAAGAATTGCAGATGACATTAAGCAGCAAAATAATATGAAATAGTAAGGACATATGAATATATTAATAGGGCGGGGCAGATTAAAAAGTAATGATAGGAGGCATACTTGAAAACCCTCCTTCACTATGTCTAACTGTTGAATAGGCTTTGAAGTAGGGCGTCGCCATCTCTTTGGATCCCACAAGATTGTGCTGTTAAAAGCAAATCCGGACATATCAACATGAAACCTACGAAGTTTTTTACTTTTCTCATTTGTATGCCATCCAATCACTTGGCTTGCATTGCATACGGGACCTTCCAAAATAGCCTTGTTCTTGCTAGGTGCAAGCATGGCAACAGGCCAAGTGCCAAAGCGACTATAAAACCAGTTCAACATTAGAACATACAAACATAAAAATACAAGTGGGAGGACACAATGCATAAAGGCAGAATTGAACATGCAAAACAGTAAATGTTTAATGCTGTACAGAATGGGCAACAAAACAGGGCGGTTGACCAGAAAACATCATGATTATATGTTTCACAGGCAAAAAACACTGAACATTAACAAGTTCAAATATTTAAATTCATTTAATCATGAAAGAGGTGTTTGCCAAGACAACTTTCATCAGATCTATTTCTTAATCAAAGGCTGTTAGCAACTAAATAGAGTCATATTTATTTAATAGATATAATTACTCTAGTTCGTAAAAATTGGAGTCAAGACAACAATCAAAGGGAAAATGTAATTGCCATTGATGATTGGCTCAACTGGTAGAACCAAATAGCGTCAACAAAATTTTCTTGGGTTTAACTCCTACTAGTGATCCTTCATTGGCAGGGTCATCTGTAAGTACTACTATAAGCCCTTGCTGAGGCTTGTGGCATGGCCTGGACCTTGGCATGGAGTGAACTCCCCTCCCCTAAACTTTAATTTACCGAAAAAAGAAAAAGGCCAGGCGGGGTGCAATGTAATCCTTCAAAACCAAAAAGATCCACAAACAAAATTTAAAAATCCACGGAGTCTTGGCACAAGCAGAAGACAGAACTCTTGAATACATGCTTCAGAATGCTAGTAAAAGTTAACAAATATATATAGCTCATGCATTCAAGAAACCACAAACCATATAGTGTTTCAACATTGTTTTCTGCTCTATTGAAAAACTGGGAAATAGAATATTCGGATGCAAGACTACAATCAAACAACTTAAAAAGTATATTAAAATCTATGTCAACAACATATTTTTAAAGGTAAAAGGAAGTTATGTCGAACTTAAAATGTAAATAAAATAAATAAAATAAAAATAAACCTCATATCAAGAGAAAAAAAAGGAACTAAAACTTCCAATTATATAATTTAGAATATTACATGAAGTGAAGCCTAAAAGCGAATGCAACCAAAAAAGTAGGCGTGCCAACTGCTTTGAGACAGTGGTAACTTAAGATTAATAAACAACAACAAACAAAAGGCACAAACTTCGTAACATAATTGTAACAACCACACCTCCAAAACATTCGAAATATGGATCAAAAATCGAAATTAGAAATTGGGAGGGAAAAAAAGAAGAAGTGAGAGTTACCTTATGTCTCTCAAGGTCTCGAACAACTCAAGAGAATATATATTATCATCGTCTGCGAAGTAAACAATGGCATCAAGTCTATGGCGTTCAATGTGATCCAACGCCATATTCCTCTGATGAACCCCTCTATCCTTCACATCCGTGGAGTTCTTCATGCATACCAAATGCCTATACATCACGCCCGTTTTCCTCAGCACTTCAGCGGTTTCCATCGAAGCCGAGTTCATCTCCACCACAATCCACAGAATCGGTGGAGGAACCAACCGCAGCACCTGACCCAACCGGTTCAAGAAATAGGACTGAAAAGCGCGGTTGTAGGTTGGAGTGACCACAATCAACTGCTTCCTCGGCACGAAATCGAACCTGAACCTGTCAATGTCAACCACCAAGCCCTGCTTCTCAGCGCTCAAGTTCACGGGATCGATTACGAAACTGTTTTCGTCGTCGTCGTCGTGGTTCTTGAGAACGCGATTCTCGGGAAGCAATTGGGCGTTGGAGTGAGCGGGCTTGATCTCGAAGGGGCGAATGTCTTCGACGGCGACGTGGCCGAAAGGGAACATGCCTAGTAAGAAACCGACGATGAAACAGAGCAAACAACGATAGAGCGCTCTTCTCCACTGGCCTTTCCGGCCGTAGCGACGAACTAAGACTCCGGCGAGGAACCGCCGGAACGCGGCGACGCGCGTGAGGAGGGAGGAGTATTTGGCGGTGGAGGAGGAAAGCTTGTGAGAAGGAGAGGAAACTGAAAACGCACCGTTTTGGTAGTGGCGATCGTGATAGGCCGGCGATAGAGTGCGTCGGAATGATGCCATTAATTTACCACACGCACAAAAGGTTAAAAAATAAAAGATAGAAAAAAAAAAGGGAAAAGGAAATAATAGGGGTAATTTAAAAAGCACTACATGTGGATTGTGGAGAATCTAATGAGATGGGAAAGTCATTAGAGAAGTAACGACATTTTGTAGTAGAAGCATAACAAGAGATTGGAAAAAGATCGAAAACCCTAGAGAAAAAAGAGATCGAAGGGAGAAGCCCTGAGTCTGAGAGTCAAAATAGAGTGAGAGAATTTGGCGATTGTTGTAGAAATGGGAAAGGGCGGAGCAGAGAGAAAGTGAGATCTGTTAGTTTAGTATTGGGGAAGGAGGTTGGTGCTGAGCTGAGTGATGAGTTAATCTAAGTTGCTTCCTGCATTGATGAGAGAAAGTAAAACGCCTGGCCGTGGAACAGTGGAACCGGACGCCTCTTTTGTGGGTAATGTTCACTTTTCTCCTTTCTTTTAATTTTTAAAATAAATTAAAAACAATAAAAAAATTTGTTAACAAGCACCTACAGAAAACTTGTTAAAAAAATAAAAAATAAAAATAAAAATAAGATATTCAATATATTAAAATTTTAAAAAATATATTTTTTATTTAACTTTTAAAAAAAAAAAAAAAAAAAGAGTTATGGTGGCGTGGTGCGCTGCGCCGTTCAAGGAAGAACACGTGGGTAGCTGAGTTGGTTGATTTCGACCATTTGGCTCACGATTTTTAAGTGCTCTAAGAATGATGTATCTTCTTTCTCTTATTCTATAAAGATTTTCTCAATGGAAAATTATCTTTTAAATAACATATTAACACATAATTAAATGAGTTTGGTTGCTATCTCTCTTTTTTTAAAATTCTTCCATTTCTATTGACGGCTTGATATCCAGTTCCTTCTATTGATTATAAAACAAAATTAACTAATTGAATCATACTTCACACTCATATAATATATATCATATAATATATAAAGAAAATTTACATATTTTTATATTTTAACATGTATTATTTTAATATAAAATAATATATTTAAAAATTTATCAATTAATAAATATATGATCTTAATAATTATCATATAACATTTTATATTATAATTTAAAATATATATATATATATATATATTGTGTCGACATCTTTAAATTAAATTTATGACTCACAAATATAAATATAAAAATTTATAATTACATATTAATCACATTGAAATATATATATTTACATATTAATTCATATTAAAAAAATTTAAAAACTTTCACTTATCTTTAGTTAACCATATTATTAATTATTTTTATTGATGATTGATCTTAAAATTTTAAAATTTTTGTATATGTTTGATATCATCTCTATATATATTATCACTCTAAATTAATTAATTATATTTTAAAATTATTGTATTTATTTATATAATTATTCTATATTATTTAAAAACTTTACTATATATATCACATTGAAGTGAATCTTTTGCATAAAAATATAATAAAATTAATTAAATATAATTTATTATAAAAAATTAAAATTTATTAAGTATTTTTTAAACTAAGAAAATATAGTAATTTTTTTAATATATTCTTAATAATAAATTGATAAAACATTCAAATAAATAAATATATAAAAATTAATATTAAAATAAAAAAATATAGAATCTCAAATTGAAATTATATAAAATTATATAAACTGATTATTTATTAGAAGATCATATAAAATAAATATTTATTGAGATGAACTAGATAATTCAATTATCTTAGCACGAGAAGAACCGATTAATGAAAAGAAAAAATAATTTTGAGTGGATCTCATTATAAATTTTATTAATTATAACTTAATTAAATTCATTTAAATCATCCAAAATTTCATATTTCTAAGTTAAATATTTTTTTCTTATTTATTTTAATATTTTTAATTTATCTCATATATTATACAGATATAAAATACTAGTCACACATAAAAATAATGTGCACATATACCAATCTTTCTATTACAATAACAAAATAATTTACAAAATTAAAAAAACCTCACGTTGTAAGTATAGGTAAATTTAAAAACCACATGTCAAATTAGAGGTGATTATAGGTCTAGTTTAACTCAATGAGTTTATTAATGTGTCTCAAACTAATTCATAAAATATTATATGAAAGTAAAATTGAATTAGATTTGATTTAAATTAAATTAATTCGTTCTTAAAACCAACAAAATCACTTTAGTTTTATATTTTTAAATTATTTTGATATAAAACAATGTTTTTTAATTAATTTTTAAATATTCAATACAAAACTACATCATTTTTTAGATTTTTTTAAGAAAAAATTAAAAATGTCAACTCTATCACCAACATAAACATCCCTACCATAAATTACTTAGGTTGATTATGGGTGATAAAAAACATTTCTTTCAACTTAATTAAAGTTGATTAATTCAATTTTTATTTTTTTTTCAAAACTAACTCAATCCAACCTATGATCATGCCTAGGCTAAACATTAAAGTTTATAACTATTATTAACTATCAAGTATTGCTTAATTACGAAATTGAGTTCAGTGTATGCGAACTTTACTTATAGTAGTGATTCAACATCTATTAGAATTTTTGTGAGGCCAAGGTCAACCTATCACTTGAGCGAGAATTAGTCATACTTAAATAGTGTATACTTCATTGTTTAAAAAAAAAGTTTATAATAATTATAACTTCGCTAAAAATTAGTGAGATTTGGTAAGAGGAAGTGTCAATTAGTACTCTTATCAGTCTCATGTGTCTATTGTTGTTCCTTTTCAATTAACTTTTTCTTCATTTTCCTAAAATGTTGTTTATTAAATAGATAGTTTAATCTAATACTTTATTTTTTATAAGATTATGATTTATCTCTATAATTCGATGCATGATACTTGTATTATCTTCTCATAAAAATTACTTTTTTAATATTAAAATTTACTAATAAATTTATTAACCAAATAAAAATTAGTAATTAAAAAATAGTGACAATAAACAAAAATAACAATAAATACTCAATTGATAAGAAGGTAAAAAATTTTGATAAAGTATAATTACTGAGATTTTGGAAATCAAATTTTATGTTCGATATAAGAAAATTGGATGTCATATAATTTTAAGGTTAGTGACAAAAAAAAGTTATCATTTATTATATGACTCGAATCTAAATAGATAAAGAATAATATTACTCAGTTAAAAAATTTGATAGAATTCAATCAAAATTAGTTAATATTCAAAAGTGATTGTTAGATAAATTAAAGTGATAGTAACTACTTATTTATTTAAAAGTCAATAATAATATTAATTTATTATGACAATAATTTTGAAAAAAAGAAATTGGTTGTTTAATATTTTTCATAAATAAAAATAAGATTTGACTAATAAGGACATTTGTTAAATATATTAAAATATAAAATTTTAAATAAAAAATATTTTTTAAAAATTTTTAATATATTAAATATCTTATTTTAATATATTTATAAAGTGTCCTACCAAAACCTATAAAAATAAGAAAAAATGATGATCCTACATCTCTTTTAGATGTGTAAGTACTGTATATATATTTTTTAAGAGTATGTGATTAAGAGAAAGAAAATGATAAGAAAAAGTAAGTATAATGAATGATATTAAATGAGGTATGAAAAAAAATGTATACACTATTTGTGGTAAGAATATTAAAATTATAAAAATAAATCAAAACCAAAGCATGTTCAAATCCCGAAATTATTGATAAAAGGACCAAAAATAATATACATAGCCTTACGACATTGTTGATTGCGTAATTAATTCAGGTTGATCAAATGTGTAGTAACTGGTTTCTTAATTTGTCGGATATAATGCCGTCTATATATAAAGCTATGTTACCTCCATATGCTATCTCCACCCAAAATAAATACGGAGTAAGTATTAAACAACTATTAAGTATTATTAACTAGATTAAAGTGGCCAATAGGCGATGGCATTGTGCATTAACAGAATTTAAAATTAAGCTATTATTAGCATAATTTTTATATTATTTTATAAATAAAAATATCATATTGTAAATTGAGATTTTTTATTTTACTTTTTAAATGAAAATATAACTTTTTTTGCTTTCAAAATAAAAAGACTCTTAAATAAAACAACAAATTTACCCAACCCTATGGTCATAAAAAAAGAATTGTACTTGTAAAAAAAAGACATGAGCAACCTTATATATAGACCAAAACTAGTTTTTGTTGCTTGTGAGGAGAAATACACTATAAAGTTTAGAACTTGGGAAATTCCGCGTTTGTTTCGTTTTTTTTTTTTTCTTTTCTTTTCTTGACAACGCATTTGTCTTTTTATTAGATAGTTGTTGCTTTCTTATGTGTGGGTACATCCTATTCTAACAAAGGTGAATAGAAATCAAAATTCAGGGTGTCATTGATTTTATAATATAAGATGCAAGCATTTGTCCTTGCTGCTATCAAATTGTGAACAATGTGTTAGCTTGGGCGGCCTCAAGATTACACATAGTTCTCGCCCAAAACAAGCTCTGATAAGAGTCGAAGAAGAGACCTTTATATTTCATCTTATTTGGTGTAAAATCTTCGATATTATGAAATTATATTTAATTTTAACTAATTTAGAATTGAATTAAATCGAATGACAAAAATATAAAATTCTCTTAATATTAATTTTTTTAATTCAAAAATTCATATTCAAAATTTTATTTAAAGAAAATAAATATTAAACCTCGTCTTATTTGATTGAACTTAAATAACATTTCATGAATAATATCTGCATTGCAAGAAAGGACACGTGTCCTACCAACCAGTACCTGTACCCCATTGTCATGCGAGAGGCCATAACCAAAATGTTGTAGTGAAACTTAAATACGATGTTGACTTTACCTAAACAACAAGAAGAAAAAACTAGAGAAACAACTCTTAAAACCCCAAACAATCCAATCCATCCACTTCGCAATCTAACAAAACAAATTACATACATGATTCTGTCATGTATTTAAATTTTGCCACCATTGTCTTCTTCTAAAAGAAAAAAAATAGGAAAAAAAAAGAAGAAAAGGAAACTGTCTGGATCTCCTATATCATTTATGGGAAACATAACTTGAACTTTGACTTGCACAATTTGAGAACAGAAATTGCTATGAAATGCTCCACCGTGCTTTCATTGCTCATGTTATTTTTCGTTTTGGTTTATTTAATGGATTTAATTTATATACTACACATCTCCAAGAGGCAAAAACGTTTTATGCATCTAACGGATGGAAACCTCTAGCCTTAAGTTTAGTATTATCATCCTTTGAGAACCTTCCATGCAGTTTAGTGATTGGCCAAAGTTAACTTAGCACCGTCGCTGAGTTCATCTCCACAATGGGTCTCAGATTTAAAAAAGTAAGGGTTTCTAAATGATTAGGGGTGTAAATTTCAAGCCAACCCGCTACAAGATTTAGCGATTCGTTGAACTTAACTTTTTCAAGTACTATTGCCAGATTCGTCTCCACCGTGGGTGTCAGATTTTAAAAAGTAAGAGTTCCTAACTGATTAAGGGTGTCAATTTCGGGCCAACCTGCTACAAGCTGAGTTAAATGTGGGTCGAGTTAAATTATGTCAAGTACAATTTGGATGAGCAAATTATTGACTTAGCTTGGTCATATGAGAGTTTCGGGCCGGCCGACCCATTAATTCACATTTCTTTTACTTATTCATACTATTAAAGTTCAAAAATATTAATTTTAAAAAAATTATTTGATTAACTTATATTAAAATAATTAAATTAATTTAAATTTAAAATTTAAAATTAATTATTACTTAAGATAAATAGATATTTTCTTTAAAATAACATTAAGGTAAAATTTAAAAAGAGAAACTTAATAATTCTAGCAGTTGATTTTTGTTATTCTGAACTTACAAGCCAATTCAACCCCTTACAAGATAACTTGCATTAGGCCAAGCCAAATCAATTGGACCAAGTAGGTTCAAAACATATTCAAGCTTCAATTTTGTTGACCTAACCCACATGTTTTGTTGGGTTATTCATGTCAGCTCGTCAGGCTCAACCCATTTTGGCATATCCCTTACTTCCTATAAGTACGAGAAAAAGATCAAACATAAGTATTTTGAAACAGAAATATGCTTTAATTTAAAATGGATAAAGATTTTCTCATGTTACTTACTATCATGAGGGTCATGCAATGAGAGAAAGACATGAAAGCAATTATAATAGGACCTATAATTATTTATGTAATGTCATTTAATTTTGATTTTATGTTTGTTTCTCTCGTAACATGACTCTCTTATGTTAGTGAATAACATGAGATGATCCTAATCTATTTAGGTTCTATTTAGTGTACTTGAAAGTATAAGATTTGATAGTATAATGTAGTAGAAAAAGACCTGACGGTATAAAGAAACTGACAAGCTCTTATGCTATTAAGCATTTGTTGTACAATAGTTTACACAATCTGATAGTATATATAATTATTTTTCATGATTATATTATCCTTTATAACATAAAATTTTAAAAAAAATTTACACTGACCTCCCTTAAAGTTTGTCGTAATTACACCAAACATCCCTCTTATTTGCACCCATACACAGATCTCTCCTGAGATAATCGGACGATAACTAAGTTAACATGAGAGTTAATTTGTCCATTATACCATCTCCTTTAACAACACTTTCTCTCCATAAAAAAACACATTTCCATCTTTAAAAGACCCTAAACACCTCCAACCACCATTCCATGGCCCCCTGCCCTCCACCACAAATTCCACTCAAACCACCAACACCAACACCGCCACCAGAGCTCCACTGCTAACTGCCACCCCTCTTGATCATTTAGGAAAAATCGCAAGCACCTTAAGTCATCCACCACCAAGCTCCATCAACACCAAAATCAACCCATGTAATCGCCCCAACATCAACCAAAAAAGCCACCAAATAAAAAATCACACGAGATAGAGCAAATCGAAACTTGAATTTCCATAAACTCTCACCCATAAAATCGTAATCCAAAACCATTGTGAACCTCCATCACCACCCATTCTTCTGCAATCTTCTACATAAAACAAAATCCATCTTAGTGCACCAGCAAACCCAAATCAACCTACATCAACCATTAGCAAAAACCCAAACTAAGTCTCAATCTTCTATATACCTAAATTGTCGAGCTATCCATACTTCTGCCATTATTCCATTAACACACCACAAATCACTGCCAGAGACTCTCAACTCCATCGCACCATCAACCTCTACAAATCACCACCACCATAATTACCAGAGACACATTTGCCACCTTCATTCCCCCTCACCATCGTCGCCACCCAGTCGTTAACCACTAGGGGAATTTGGATTTGGTTTGGAGTTTTGCTTAATGAGAATGAAATTTATAGTTGTGGAGAAAAAGAATTTGGGCTTGATAGGGGCTCTGTGTATAGTGGAGGGTTACCATGGTGGCACGTGGAGGTTTGGGTTTGGGTGGCATGGTGCCCAAGCAGTGGTACCTTGTTTTAGACTGGGTTTGGATGGTGACGGTTGAAGGTTGCTTGGTTTGTTGATGGTGAGGCAAAAGGCGGTGGAGCTCACTATGGGTATCAGTTTAAAGAATCAAAATAAGTGGTTGGTCGTGGAGGACATAAGGCAAAGGTTGATGTTGTTGTCATGGTGGGGTGCAGTTGTGGTGGCTCATGGAGGTTGTGTCGATGGATGGTGACCAATGGTTTTTGAGTGATGGCTTTGTGATTCTATTGATATGGTGAGCTAGTAAGGTTGGGACACTATCATCTTCCCCAACTGGACCCTGATGAGGGAGAAGAAGAGGGAGCTTCAATCTGATAGAGGGAGGAGCTTCAACTATTTTGACACAATCTCAAGGGCATATTTTCATTTCCATCACAATGAGAGTCTAGAAAATTACAACACAGCCATTAAAAATCACGTGCAATGCACGAGGTAGTAATTCCATTAAAGTCCTAAATGGCTAGTTAACATGGGGGTAAGTGTAATCAACACATAAACTTGAAAGAAGGCAAGTACAATTTTTAAAACAAAAGGGGTGTCGAGTGTAATTACGGTAAACCTCATGGGAGGTTAGTGTAATTTTCTTTAAAAAAAGACTACATATTTGAGCATCAAGCCTTTATAGAATTAACCTGAAAGATATCAATAAAAGGCATTCATCCATTATGGAAACAAAATTTGAAACAAATGGTATGCTTTGCAAGGGTGGAATATAAGAAATCTTGTGATTATTCCATTTTCATCCACAAGAATTGAATTGCAGGCCATTGTGGTAAACCCCTCTAATCATCCATGGTAGAAACAAAAAACAAAGGAATCGAAAAAATGAGAGGAAAAAAACAAAAGACAAAAAAATCCCAAAAGACCCTCGGTCATCTTTGCTGTTTCTCTCTCTACTCTCTAGTGCCTTCATCTTTGCTCTTCCTCTCTCTAGTGCTTCAAAAATCCTTCATGGTTCTTTTATCCATGTCCAAGTGTTGCCACCAATTGTGTAGGAGTGGCAGAGGCTCACTTATGTTTGATGGGGGTAGGAGGTTCATTGCTTGATGATAGGTTTGTAGTGGGGAGGTTCATCAGAGATCGGCAAACCACAGTAACATCGAATGAAAATGAGAACACTAAGGAGAAAGAGGAAGGAAGGTGAAGAAGATGAAGAGTGAAATTGGAGAGAAGATATGGTAAGATGGGTGTAATGGAAAAATTGTTATCCTATTTAGCTTATTAGGTCTTATCATCTATTAAGTGAGAATAGAATGTTATCATGACATAATCATATAAAGAGGCTTAACTAGATATAATTATACCATCATGTTTGAATGTCAAACACTTATTAAAGATCTAATAGTATAGTATTATACTATCAGGTCACTTTTATCAAGTGCTTCAAATACAACCTTAAAATAAATTAAAACATAATACTATTGTAATCAATATTTACTTATGAAATTTTTTTGGAACATTTGAAAATTATCACCAACTGTGTTTTAATATATGTAATATAGATCATGATTGGAGAAGGAATCACACTTTAAGATTTTCTATTAACTAAACATACAACTGTTAGCATCGTTATATGATCTGGATTAACCAGGCCGATCAAACCAGAAAACCTATTACCCAAGTTTTGGGTCGATCCAATTCATACTCATGGCTAGTTTTCTCATTGACCCAATCAAAATTGAATGACTCGGATGACCCACTCGAATGACTTGGTTTTGCTTTTAAATTAAACTTCAAAAAAGTTATTTGTAATATTTGAACTTAGTACATGAATGACTTTTGTGATGAAATGCATTATGTCTCTAAACCACACATTCTTATTGAGTTATGTTCTCACTTTTTTAATTTATATTATTATCAAACTAATCTAAATTTTGAGCATGATGTTGGACTATTATCACTGCTAGTTTAATTACATCATATAATATTTTTTATATAAAATACTTTTCTTATAATATTTTTTATAAGAAATAATTTTCACATAATATTCATTTTAAAAAAATTTCTTATTTATCAAGATTTTTTAGTTCTACCACTTGATCAACGATTAAATCACTAACCTAATGACCAAACATTCTGACCATATCAACGTTTGGTCTGGGTTATTCTAACTTTAACTATTACTTCTTTCATATATTTTGAAGTTTCAAATTCTATACAAAAAGCCAACACCCTTCAACAGTTCAACTAATTAGCATTAATTAAATCCCATTCCTCATGTGCATCTGTTAATGCTTAAGTAGTGAAGTCGGTTCTTCAATTGAACTGTTTGAATTCACATTCCATTGTGGTACCAAGAGTAAACCCACATGTGAAGCCAAGTTCAGTTGATATTAGGATTAGAGTAACGATAGATACACATTATTTATATATACATTACTTTATATTTACATAATTTTTATTATTTGATTATAATTAATTTTACCTTATTTTCTTTGCATTTACATTTTGATTCTGTTATTCTACTATCATACGAGGGTGACGTGCACTAAGAATTATCCTTAAGATTATCTGGGTCTATATTTTCAGTGTGGGCTGGAATTGCTGCCTTTACTTTGACTTTGTTTTAATCGCACCATATTCGTCGTTATAGCTGAGAGCCTGAGCAAGTGAGCATATCCTTGCGGCTTGAAGAAAGGATTTTTAAAACTTGAAGAATTATATAGAGTAAAATCCAAGTTATAATTAAAATGATTGTTCACTAAATCTGATCCTGGGTTTAGAGTTATGGTGCAGACTGCTGAGCAAGATAAAACAGCTGGATGATTCCCCCACCGTCACTCGTCCTTATCAAATTGTCAATGTTACCATGATCTAATGATATAAATTGACCTAAATTAGTTGGAAATAAATGTTTTACTAAATTTATCACTCACCTCGGTCACATATGCTCTGCACCATACCGAATAGTACAGTTGTGCTAATTAAAAAAAGAAAAACATTTTTCTTACAATTAAATACATTCAATTTTTTTTTACTATATTTTTATATGTGAGAGATATCAAATTAAGTTATATACAACTATAGTATTCTTAAAATATAATATGAATTTGTGAATAGAATAAAAAAAATATTTTTAATAAATGAATAATGAGACCATTTAAAAAAGCAGATAAACATGAGTATCTAGACTTTACACTTTCAAAATGAGTTGTGTCATTACATAGTTGAGTTGATAGTAAATTTTATACCTAATAATATGTTTTTATTTTAAATAGTAGAAAAACTGATATGATATATATAGTTATGTGTATAAAAATATTAAATGAAAGTGTAAGTATTTATTATATATATATATGTGTATAAAAATATTAAATGAAAGTGTAAGTATTTATTATCTTTAAAAAATTTAATATTTTCTCTTTTAAATAATTAATAATAAATAATAAATATTATTTTTAATATTTAATGTATGTCATTATATATATATATATATATATGAAGTGTATTTGTTGAAATGAATATTTATCAATTTCGTTATTTGTCCAATCAAAATACATCTAATTTTATCTAATTTACTCACAAAATCATTTTGTATATTACAGGAATGCTACAGTCGTATATAAGATGATTTGACATCTCTATCACGTTAACATATGATGTAAATATGGTATGCGTATTCTGGTCTACATGAAATATTTTTTAATGTTTATTGTAAGAGGTGAGAGGAGTGGATGTTGACCATTAGAGCTTGCATGAATGATCAAGATTAGAATATAAATACATGTAATCTTTTTAAATAGTCATATGATATTTAAGTAACTTTTAATTTTAATCATCTATATATAATTATATAATAAAAATTTATTATTCTCTTTTTCACAATAAAAACTTATCTCGTTATATATGTCCTTGTATATAAATATTTTATTGATACGCATAGAGTTCATTATATATTCATATATGTTGTAACAAACTTGAATTCACTACTTCTATGAGAACCCAAATAATTTATCTAAAAACTCAAACTTGATTTTATCACAAGCAAATATGTTTAAGTGAATTTATTTTTAAAGTTAAAGTTTTTATATTAATAAATAACTATAGTATATGATTAAAAAATAATTTATTGATAAGCTATTTATAACATTTATTAAACAATTTATAATTTTTATATTCTTACGGTTTTTGCTAATGTATTTTTAACCGAGCAACATATGAAAATTATGCAACTTTTATCTCTTTCATAAAAAAATTATTTTGTATACAGAAGTTAT
The DNA here is from genome assembly GCA_029884595.1 of Ormosia semicastrata. Taxonomy (NCBI): domain Eukaryota; kingdom Viridiplantae; phylum Streptophyta; class Magnoliopsida; order Fabales; family Fabaceae; genus Ormosia; species Ormosia semicastrata. The sequence continues at coordinate 17,212,815 of JAQQTO010000046.1, read as the reverse complement.
AAATTTTTAGACTTTATGTAACGAAATCAATAAAATTAAGAATTTTGTAACTTTTAAAATAAACATTATAAATAACCTGTATCTATAATTTTTCTTCAAGGGTGCATCATAAAAAATTATAACATATTTTACCATCAATCAAAAGCGCATAATTTATAACCTATGTCTACCATTATTCTATTATAAATACTTCAGAAAGCCATTATCCTATTATAAATGCATTCAAAAGCAGTTATTAATTTATTATCCTATTATAAATGCATTCAAATTTCGAAGGCTTGATATGTTCTCAGAATCCCGGTGGCCGATTTAAGGCCTCGTGATCACTCCATTTCTGGTCCATACTCGCTATTGTTAATGAAACTTTAACTAAGCATTTGAATCTCTTTAAAAAAACAAAGCTAAGCATTAAATATATATGGGCCTTTCAGACCAACCTCTCCCCATCTCCACCTAAAAACATGTCCAAAGAAAATGGGGCTCCATTCTTTCTATTTTGTGTTTCATACGAACAAAAATGGATGCCTTGATTCGAAAGTCATATATAAGATTTACATCAAAGTCATATCTTGCTTATCATGTAATCTTTCGCTTTCACTGAAAAGAAAAAGAAGGCTTAATTACATGTATACATGAATAATCAATATTTGGAGAATAACACTAAACTACCAGGATACTCCCATTTGGTTCATAACCTTATGTTGTGTCTTTGAAACTGAATGTCTTTTTTCTAGCTTATTGGTGTAAGTTACATAAAGGAAAGTAATATCACAAATGGGTTAGTTTAGTGGTAGACAAGTATATGATGAGTAGGTAGATACATAATTGTAAATTTAAATCTTAATTATGTCAATTACTTAGAATCAAGCTGAAAATAAATTTTGGATGACTATATTATTATATTTGTTTGTCTTTTTAGGTTACATTCCAAAGAATTAGCATAAAAAGTTTGTTTGTTCTCGTAACATGTTAGTTCAAGTTCCTTGTAAGAGTAGACATATATTTTTTTTTGTTCATTGTAAGTGAAAACATCTCGTTAAGAGAAGGAGAATCTGAATTTGTAAAGAATGAAACTTACAATATCATCATCACATCAAAGTCTTAAAGACTTTGATCGATAACAGCTAATATTACAATTTTTTTATATTAATTAATTTCACTTCTTCTTTTTGAGTTTTATTCATTCAATTTTACTGTTATCGATCACACCCTTGGAAAGAAAAACAGTAAAAAAAGAAAAAAGGAGTGGGAACAACTGGGAAGGTTTGACTTGTTAATATTTTTTCTGAGTTAGACGGTTGATGACTTGATGGGCCAACTCATATATTGGACTAAAAAGCTGATAGTCTATTTTGCGGGAGAATTTTTTGGCCCAACCCAACATTGTCGATGACCAAGACAGCTGGCATAATAAGAAAAAAAATGTATAAACATTTTATTATATCGTTAGTCTTTATATTATTTTCATTATATATACATTTTTTATTTAACTGTTGAATAATTAAAACAGTTTTTTGTTATCTTACTTTTGAAATTTATGGTAGGCCAGCCCACAGTCCAAACTCCAAATCCAAAGTAGTGGACTAGGCTAGATTAGTTTTTTCGGCAGCTCCCGCTAACTAAATAAATGGACTAGGCGACTGGCTCAATTCAACTCAAAAAAGATCAACGTATATGGATTAAGGGACCCAAATCATACTGACAGATATATATCTTTTTTATTTTTTTCTGTCACCGTTCCCTCTCTATTCTATTCATTGGATTTCTATTCCTACAAGAGGCACCCTAAGCTAAGCTATCTTTTGGGAAACTGATAAATTTTAGAGCTTTATAAAAATAAACACTAGTCTGTAATGTACATTATAATAATAAAGTTAATGGGCTGTTCCTACTGTTTCCGTTATCAATTTGTTAAATCCAATAATCTAACTTGTGGACTGTAAACAAATTTATTTGCCATTTAATTTTACAGTTAATTGTTGTCTTGGCTTCTGAGATAGAAGTTGGACTAGTGGATACGCATGCAGTAGGTGATGGTGGTGTTGATGACCATAGGCATGTATATGCTTCCGTATTACTCATTGCCAAGAATTTGCATTACGCACGAACCACATAACTTAGCCCAAATCCAAGTCAAAATGTATGACTTGAAAGTCACAAACAGATCTTTCTCTTTCTTTTTTCTATTTTCTATTTTCTTTCATTTGTTAACTGAGAGTTATCCATTTCAGTTATTAATTTGTTGTTATTGGACCCTCAATCGGATAACTTATATGCTCTTTGGCTTTTACCGCTCGAACTATAATTTTGGTTGTGTTGCAATTCCAATGGTGGCATGGCAATGATATATATGTTGAGCTTCCGTGTCACAAATTGCTATAGGCCTGCACGTGCAGAGTGCTCAAACAGGACAAGACACAAAAATCTTCTCGTCTGGGGCAATCTCGTTAGCGTTTAAGAAACATATAAACATTGCCCGTTTGACTATCAAGCTGCGAGGTCATCATCATTCATATGTGTAGCTGAAAATTAAAATGAATAATTTCATATTGGTCTGCTGACTTTATTGTCTTTGCACTTTGCAAACCCCACTCACCCTAATAAAAAGATGCTATGACAAATGTATTTTTATCTTTATCACTTTCCATCTCTTCTTGTTTTTGATTTGTCGATGATACTGATACTGATACTGATTAGTTTTAATTAGTATCTTTGCATTAAATTGATTGGTGTTTGTAGCTTCTGGGATTTCTTTTTCTTCACTTTTCGTTCTCGCACTTGTTGGTCAGGTTATTCAATATGAATATTGAAGGTATCCAATCCAAGCCAGACAAACAATCAAACCACAACAACAAATGGAAACTGGTCAAATGCCACAATTTAAAACAGATGAAATCTCAAACGACCACTACTACGTAGGCGAGGCATTTTTTCTTTTTGCATTACTTTCACTCCAACTTAAAGATATATCAGCAAGGCAATCATATGCACGTTTCAAAACTTAATCTTCCCCCACCCCATATAATTCCACAGACCATATACATAAATCCACGTGTTTTTCACAAAATCAGTGTACTGTTGATCCTTCTCTCGATAAATTAAGGAAAATAGTACTCATTCAAACATTTATCTTCACAAACTTCGTGCAGATTTTAAGATAGACTTATTTGTACCATTCAAAAAAAGTTACAATACGATCAATTTCTTATCCAACACTTATACGAGATTCAGCAATAAGTTTGTGAAGATAAATTTGTGTAAATATCATTATTGATTCAGCAAATGTATATATTTTTAAATTATTTAACAGATTAAAATAATAATGTATTTTATATTAAATTAAAAATAAATATAGTCTTATTTATTCACGTAAATTTATTTTAAATAATTGTTTTTTAGTAAGTTACTAAATTATTACATGTACCACTCTCTCGCCTCTCTCTCTCTCTCTCTCTCTCTAGTCCTTTGGATGTGGCTCAGGTTCGTGGCTTATTCTATCGAATGTCACCATTGGTTGCTATCACGGCTTTGAATTTCGACTTTGTGCTTCTAGCTATGTTTAAATAAAAAAAAAGGTTTTAAATAGGCTAGGAACTGAAAAATAAAAAAGGAAGAAAGCTCAAAGTGAGTCAAAAGAAGAACAAGTCGTTGTTGTTTAAAAACAAACAGTTTGAAGGTTCTTCCTTAGACATATGCCAAAATGTATGGAGGGCCAGTATTCTCATTTCTAGTGAACTGATGAAAAGATAGGGAAAAACCATCTTTGTTCTGTAAGACACGAGCTAGGCTTACTCTACAAAACCCTCTCCATGGGCCTGAAGCCTAAAAGCTCACACCCTTTGACAGACAAATGACAATTTCTGCTCCCTATAAACGGTACCAATGCAATTCTCCCTCTAAGTTACATTCTCCTATAGTTTTCCTATGTGTCAGTTCCTTTAATGGATGTGGCAGAGGGGATGAAAATGGTCCAACAGCACCGCACCCATGCAAGTAAGTAAAGGGGACCCGTTTTAGAAATAAAGCCATCGCGGCACTGCTACAATTCATCCTTGTAGTTGTGTGATCTATTATATGTAACAACTAACAACACAATACCACACGATTGGCATCTTTTCAAAGTTGAATAGTACTTGTACATAACCTACTCCATTGTCAGTGTGCTCTTCTTTCTTCGTCCTTTACTTGAATAATTCATTCATTTTAAAGGTTCTTCTGGTCAGCACGTCATACTAGCCTGGTCATACTCATATTCATCCACCAGAAGCTACATATACATACAATGTCATTAATTTATACTTTTCAGTTTTCACATGATAGCTTTATGCCACTTTAGCTCTACCTCCAATTGTATATAGCTCGATTTTTATTGCAAATTCACTCGATTATATGTGCACGCAAGACTTACAAATACATTAATGAGAAGTCAAAATAATCTTTAACTCTTATAAATATTCATTCCATACCATAAAAGTGCCAGTCATCAACTATTTTTCCAAAAATTTAAGAGGTAAATGTATGAATAATTTTATTATATTTTTAACACGTCTTCTCGTATAAGAATTCTCTTAATTTGAAGTATATAGATAATACACATACTCATCTTAATTATCATGTATTGAAATTTAACTTTTATTAAAAAAAATAGAGATGACAATGGTATAGAAGTTCTGATATTATATCATAAATTATTTATCATAAAAATTTAAGCTATTAAATGAAAATATATGAATAATTTTTTTATATCTCTAAGACTAACCTTTGAAGAATAAAATCATAAGAACCGTAGAATGTTATGTTAATCAATATCAAACTATATATCTATAATGGTTTAGTGTATAGTTCTCTATTGGTGGTGAACATTGATCAATGATATTGTCTACGGATTTTAAATGACAAATTGGCGCACATGCTAAAATCATTGATGCCCTCTTCTCATCAAGTTCTCCAACCTAGACGCCTAGCAATTAGCAAATCAAATCCCTATAGGGTGCACGGAATAAATTAATGGAAGGCAAGAAGGATGGATGCATGAACGTATCTCTAATCTAATAGATGAGTTCAAAGGGAAATAGGAAATGCGTCCTACCATCTCTGAGCCGTACGATAACATGCATTCCCTAGCTCCCACGAATCTTAGGCCGTAAACGAAGACTTTCGGTCAAGAGCTTTGCCGCGTATTGGCGTAAAAGTAGGACTAGCTTTTAAAAATAATAATAATAATCTGAAAATGTAGGACTAGGCCAGACATTGTCAGTTTGTCACTAACACCTTTGGGCAGGTTAACACACATGTATTTGAGTTTTATTATTCCTATTTTTACACAAAATATTCTTATCCTTTTTCTCTTTGGAAAAAAACAAAAGGAGAGGGATAAATTACACTTCTTGATATTTATTTTCTCTCTTTTTCTTCTTCTTTTTTTCTTAAAAGAAAGTATAAGGTTTTAGTGTAAAAATTAAATGTAAGAACAATATTTGTGTACATACAGTAAAAAAAATTAAAGAGAAATTAACACCAAAATCTATATAGAGTTATATTAATATCTATATAAAGTCACGTATTATTTAACAAATTTACACATAAAATGTGTCTATTTTTTTTTTTAAGTTATCTATCTATAGTATTCTAATATTATTTTATAAGAGAAAGATGAGAGAGAAATACCAAACAAAGATAAAAGGAAAGAAAGCCGACAATAGAGAATAATAATAAAAAAGTTATACTTTCAAAATGCCAAGTTTCGAGTTAATGATCTCACCACGAGTTAAGTAATTGAATTGAAAAATTAAGATAAAATAATATATTTTTAAAAATAATATAAAAAATAAAATAAAAATTATTATATAAAAAATATTTTTAAACTAATAATAATAATAATAATATATTAATTAGATCATAATATAAATTAAAAATAAATAAATTATTTAACAGAATATATAATTTAATGATAAAATATATTTTATATTAAAATTTATTAGATAAAAGATCTGGCTAACTTATCCAAATAAATCACCTAAATTTCAGCGATTCATTACAAAAATACGCAATAAACAAAAACCGAACCGAGTTAGTGATTTTCTAGATCGATCAGCTGAGCCGCTACAAGTCATACAATTATGATTCCAACATGACATATAATGCCACATCATGATCCGGTGTCCTGCCCGGTGTTTATGCCCAGTGTTAAAAGAAACATTTTTTATAATAAAAACTCCAAATATAGGGCTTGAGGTTTTGACACCCAAAAGCATTTGTTTTTTCCGAAGCAGAAACGCTTACGCTTGTTATGGTTACTATCCACGTTATTTTTTAATAATTATGATTAAATGAAAAAATATAAAAAATAATATGAAAAAATCGTATGGTAAAATGTCAAAAGCATGCATGCCAAGTTGCGACACTGGCCACTGGCCACTGGCCACATCCTCCTCCATTCACTCTCGAAAGGGCTTAGGCCACTCATTCACTGCTCCCTGTGAAGAAATGGGTTGGTGTGTGATAAGACATTTTGAGAGAAAGAGGCATATATGCCCATTGCCAGATTAAGGCAAATTTCTGGTTGAGTCTTTGGGAATGCATTAGAAAATTCATATAAAACATGTTATGTGATTCTTTAATCCTTATTTATACTCTACTTTATGGTTTCTTCTTTTGTTGAATGGGGCGGTCTCGACTCTGTCCATTTTATGCCTTTTTTTTTTTTGGTTTTTGTGGGTACATCCCTTTTTTTCCTTTTCTTAATATGCGGAAAGTGGCACTTTATGTAATGATGCAATTGGTGAACTACTGTGATAAGCTAATTGAAAAGTAACATAACATGCAATACACGTGTCATCTTGTCAACGGTTCGCCATTGAATAAGGCTATCTATTGTATGTGTGATGACATGTGGCAAAAAGATCATTCCACTTATATTAAGTAAGAATGTCACAGAAATGGTCAAAAGTCTTAGTTGAAGACTTGAAGTAATATACTAAGTTTTTTTTTTTTTAAAGATTATTACTTGATTCTGGGTTTAACTCTCACTGAAGTGGCTTTGGTTCTATTTGCGATAATCCTCCCCATACCAAGTCACATGATTTTGATACATACGAGGTATGTTAGTGCAATGAGAAAACGAGTGCTGTTATTTATTATAATATTTAAGCTCACAAGCATTAGTGTTTGTGTATATATATATATATATTATAACATATCACTACTAGAATTTTAGCTGTTAGAGATTGATTTAGAGACCGATTTATTTTGGTTATATAGAAGTAAAATAGAGACCGATTAAGAAAAAAAAATTTAATTTACCACCGAAATAAATCGGTCTCTAATTCATCTCTAAATTTTTTAGAGACCGAATTAGAAACGATATTTTGATCTCAAAATAAAAAATTTAAACAACAAAAAAAAAAATAAGTAGCGACCAATTATCGGTATAGACCGATATTTCGGTCGCTAAAAAATAAAAAATATAAAAATTCAAAAAAATAAAATAGTTAGAGACCACAAATTCGGTCTCTAAATAAAAAAAATTAAAAAAAAAGTTAGAGATCGAAAATTCGGTCTCTAAAAGTTTACCATATCAGCTCCTGCCTCCCACCCCCTTCAATTTTTTTCTCATTTCAAACCCTAATACACTCACCGCTTCTGCCACTCTCTCACCCTCATAGCATATACACCGGCTCACAAGCGGCCTGCCGCTAGCCGCTACCCTCAACCTCGCCTCTCGCCCTTGGCGTGTCGCCCTTAGCCCTCGGTGCTGCATTTCGCCCTCGCACTCTCGACCCTCGCAACTAGACGCGTGGGTGTGGGCCCGACGTCGTGACGCCGAATCCGAAACCCGCCCCGACTCGTCGCTCGAACGTTCGCCGTCGTTCCACACGGGCAACGCCTTTTCGACCATATCGCCGACCTATACTTTTAGGGATACCATTTGACAATGATTTTTGTTTGGGCATTCATTCACTAAGCATTACACACTTTCGCTCTCATGTCTCAGGTAAATGCTCTCCTCTCCCATTCCTTCATTTAACCCTATTTGCTCTTCGGTCTCAATTCTTCATGCTTCAGTTTTTTTTAATCGATTCTCTCTCATTTGCAATTTTGGTTCCTTTCCTTTACCCACGAATTCGTTTTTGTTTGTAGAATTTTGTCATCAGGCAGATTTATTACAATTTTATGATTCCTGGACCAATTTGATTAGCGTTGAATCAATTGTTATTCTAATTTTTACCTATCGAACCAATTAAACCAACCTTAGTCACCTATACAATTACCAGAATGCAAAGGATAATAACGTTTTCTTTCTCCATTTTTTGGTCTGCAGGTTGATAATAGAAACTCTTCAGCTTCCAAGCGTGCCAGAACCGATGGTAAACAATGCTTTTTTTTCTTCATTTTCTGATGTTTATGGATACTTGATGATTCCTGTTACCATGCACAAATCCCTAAAACTCTGATGTTATGGGGTTGCAGTGTTCTTTCTCATGATTCTTAATATATAATTTTTATTTTGAATTTTACTTGCTAGGTGTGGCCATTGTAAGAAGCTTGCTCCGGAGGTAATATTGTTGACCTTTTATTTTGGGGTTTCCTATAAGTTATCCATAAAATTTCAAGTATAACCAAGAAATGACTTTTTAATTTTATTGTTACAACAATCATGCTAAAATCATGAATTGCTACTTCATTTTATTTGCTTTTCTTACTGTTTATGGCTGACACTTGAACAAAACGCTTCCTTACAAAGCTTAAGTTCTCACTTGGCTGCTAGCGTAAGCAATTGTGTGATCTGTTTGAATTCCTTTTATCCAAATCTGTTTTACACTTTGATGTTTTATAATTAAATGACATACGGGATAGTTGCTGCCACTGATAGTCTCTCATGAATTTCTGGATTCTTCTCTGTTGTAAGATATGAGATGGTAAAGCTGATTTTTTCTTTTTTTTTAATGTATGTATACTTTTTTTTTTCATTTTTCAGGTTAGAGATGTCTTTGATAAATTATCCTTTTATTTGCATATAAGATTACTGATTTTTCTTTTTCCTATATGTTTTTTCTTGGAAGGATCCCTAAAAGGGAAAGTTGACAATGCAACAAAATCAACAAAGGGAAGGAGGGTTCAGTTTTCTAAAGAAGGTTAGCTTCATTATTCTAGTATCTTTGTACTGCTTCTCAGTGGAGTATGCAAGTACTAGAGCTTCTTTGTGATGCAGCTGGTGCTTGAAATGAAGACTTTGGGATATTGATCATGTTTACCTTACTGAAATTATTGTTTGGTTGAATGTTGTAGGTCCATTTGAATCCAGAATAAGTAGTTCACCAAAATCTGGTGGAAAAGGTAAGAGTGCAATTCCCAAAGTTTTTATTGGCTTCATCTTTTTGGTGACTTCGCATTCTGACACATGTACATTGCAACCTTTAATCCATGTTAAAAATGACTTGGTATTCAATTTGTTTTTTTTATGTGAACATGATTTTTGGCATTTGAAATATTGGTTCTATTCCAAGGGCTATCTGGCTTCATAAATCAGGAAAATCAGTTAGTACAGTGGCCTGTGGTGGAAATTGAAAAACTACATGTGAACCCTGGTCAACTTGCCCTCCAAAGTGCTCAAGGGGATGAACTGCTTGTTACTTGGTGTCACTGCACACGAGTAAGTTGTATATATCTGCAATCACAAAATACTTGTATTTACATTGATGCACAACTAAAACCCAGTTTTGTCTAAGTTTAGCAGTAAATAGTTTAATTGAGGTTTACTTGAGCTAAGATAGAACATAATAGAATAGAACTATGCGCATGCAGAATTATGGGTATAAAAGTAATGTTAATATCATGATTTGCTCAATAATATGTGTTAATTAAAGAAGATTTTGATGGTGCATCTTTTTGCGGTACTTTCTACATTATTTATGTGTAATGAAATCAATGAGAATGGGGTGACAACGGAGGGATGAATCAGAAGAGGCAAAACTTTCAACATTACAACTGCCAAGCCTAACAAAGATAGCAAGCAAAGGCTAGAAGTTGATATTAATGTGGGTTTATCTGAGCGGCCTCCATGGTTTTGTAGGTATACTCTATTGGATACACTTTCTAATACCATGGTAGTCACTAGTCACTAATCACTGTATTCAGACTACACCTTTTTAAATAATATATATCGTATAAAAATCTTTTGGCCTGGATTTTTTATGAAGTATGGAAAAAAAGATATAAAAAAGAAGCTAAGCCATTAAGAAGGTGAAAATTTCTAATGAAGATAGTTTGCGGTAAGGATTAATTTTGATGTTGGTCATCTTTTTTATTTTAGGGTGAGAAGGGAGGGCAGGGAATGGGCTAAATTGCGTTCTTTCTTTGGCGTTATAATTTATGAAATATGCCTTATCCTGTTTCATATATTGGTGATGGAGACTCTGTTACCTGATAATCTATTGCATGGAAGTAGTTAAAAGCTTACTGGAGAAAATGACAAAAAATGCTAATAGAATATTGACCCAATCAAATTTTTTAGTTCTTATTCTTTCAATGTGAATCCAATTAGAGCTATTACGTATTGATAACATCCATAGAAATCCATTGGTTAGAAAATGACTTTTTAATTCAAAAAATGACTTCTTGATATGATGGTAAAATTATTGTGATATCACCAAACAGTATGGGAGTAAGACCGTAATTCACTTGATATTTCTTATTTAATACTTAAATAGTGAAAGTTTTATTGTAATCCACGAATGTACTTTTTAAGTCAATGCATGTGAGAGTAGGACATTCAGAACTAGCTTTACTTAAAGCAAGATTTTGCGTATCATCAAAATTTGCGCTAAAAATACTAATATTCATTATTTTTCATTTTTTTAAATTATCTTTGTTTGAGACATAATTTTCTGCATATATTTGGTTGTGACCATAATTTTCTTCTTGTTGAATGAATAATATAGTTGCGGATAAACTAAAGTTTAACTTGTGAAGTGTTTAGTATGCTATTTAATTTATTGCTCTCCATATATCTGATGAATTTAATTTGATAAACTTGCTACATTGTAAAAAGTATGTTAGCTTAGTTTGTTAATAAGGATTTATGTTGCTTATACTCTAAATATTAGAAATCCTATAGCCTCGAGGATTTTTGTTAATACTGTGAACTCCATAATAATTTCTTTCTAGCAATTTTTTATTTTTTTATTTTTTTTATATATAGAGACCGATTTAGTATGATTTTATAAAATATATAATATATTTAGCCTTTTAGAGACCGATTTAGAGACAGATTTAGAGATTTATTTAGAGACGATAAATCGGTCTCTAGTTTAGTATAATATATAATATATTCATATTTTTTGAAACCGATTTAGAGACGGATTTAAAGATGATTTAGAGACCGATTTATCGGTCTCTAAAAAAAATCATCTCTAAATCGGTCTCTAATATCTTTTTTTGAAGTATATTTGACCAATAATTGACCAAAAATTATCGATGATTTAGAGACCGAAAAATCGGTCTACTATAAAATCGGTCTCTAAATCGGTCTCTAATATTTAGCGACGAGGCTTTTAGAGACCGATTAAAATCCGTCTCTAAATCGGTCTCTAATTATTTTAGAGACCGATTTACTTGATTTAGAGACCGAAAAATCGGTCTCTAAAACCCAAATTTCTAGTAGTGTATTTAGTAATAGAATTTTTTATTATAAGAAGTAAAAAAATAAATTTTGACTATTAAATCTTACATAAATAATTAAGATTAGAACATAAATATATATAATATTTTTAAGTGGTTACATAACATTTAAATAACTTTTAATCTTAACCATCTAAGTATAGTTGTATGATTAAGATTTACTCATCTTACCTTTTCACAATAAAAATTTCTTTCACATACATTTATATTTTAATTTTGACCATTCATGTAAAATTTAATAGTCAAGATTCATCCCTCTTATTTCTTACAATAAACACTCATTTAACTAGATACGGTATATATATATATATATATATATATATATATATATATATATATATATATATATATATATATATATATATATATATATATATAAAAAGACATATCTAGTGAAAAGACTTTTTATTGTGAGAGAGTGAAAGAATAAATCTTGATCATACAATCATATATGGATGATCAAGATTAAAAGTTACTTAAATGTCATGTGACCACTTAAAAAAGTCATATACATTATGTTTTAATCATGATCATTCATATAAAATTTAATTGTCAAAATTTACTCCTCTTACTTATTATAATAAATATTTCTCTATCCGAATACGCTATATATATATATATAATTTACCTTAATTTTGTTTTGTTATTATATAATTTTAAAGCTAATATTTTGTTTCTGTGAACTTTATTTCATTAAAATATTTGATGTAGCATGAAAGATTTCCAAAATGCCAAACTGGTTCATCTGATCTCTCGAACGATTATGCTCTTAAAATTAGGGGTGTTCATAATTTGACTCAACTTAATAACCTAGCCCCGACTCAAAGTTAGTTTGGTCGGGTTTGGATCTTAAAATTTGATCCGATGTATTTTTCAAGTCGACTGGGGGGGTTACATTTTGGGTTAACCTAGTCTAGTTCAATATTATATAATACATTAAAACTTATAGTTTTATAAAAATTAGTCACAAAATATAAGACTTATAATTTAAATTAATACTTTTTTATTAATATAATTTATTTCAAAATATATATTGTATAATTTTTGTTTTATACTTTTTAAAATTTTATGACTTAATTATATATAATATTTAGGAGAACTCTAACCGCAAATGACAGTCTGGTCTCCCAAATTTTAGGTTTTCTTGATTGCTTCTTTCTCTTCATGGGTTTTGGTTTGGTCTCCTCATATTTTTTTTCGCTTTCTTTTAATATCATGATCTTTTTTCTGTGAAAAAAAATATATATATATAATATTTAAATTTTAATATTTTATTTAAATGTTGAGTTGACTCAATCTCAACCCAATCATTAATTGGATCATGCTGAGTTAAATTTGTCTTAAAATTATATCTGATAAAAATATCTAGTTGAAACCCGACCAAGATAAACTTAGCTCAACCTGACCAAGAACACCCCTACTCAGAATCCATTGAGTTACCTCAGGCGTGAATAGATTATGCACCAAATCTGAGTTCCATGCCAAATACGACGCGAGGAGTTGATGAACCATAACAATATATAGAAAGAAGCCAAAGATTAAGAAAAACTAAAATAACTTTTATACGGAAGCCTTTCGTCGAGTAATCTTCATGTGAGAAAATTCTTTAAGTGAGTATTTTAGAGGTAATTTTTGTTGAGTGGACCTCTGTTTTTTGAGATTTTAGGCATGTTACTAATGTCATGATTAGTAATATTGGAGTAAAATATTCTTACTATTATTTATAACCAAAAAATAAAAAGAAAGCCTTCTTTCAATGGAATCTTCCTTCCAAGAGATTACGCCAAGTCCAAAAAATAGATGATTAGTTACATAATTAATCACAACTCTAATCCTATAATATAATTTGTTAAATAATTTACATAATTGTATTTTAGTGTGTCCATAAAATTACCACAACTTTTTCTCTTAAGTGGTGAACAAATATTTTGTGGGGAGGATTTTCTCTACAAACATCACACTGGTTAATGGTTAAATACATCGATCAAAAGAAGCAAACTTGGTGTTGATACATAAAATTATGCAAAAAAGAAACAAGGGTTTCAAGGTTTTTTAGGCAATTTAAGTAGGGTTGTATTGTGTCAACCTTAAAAAAAATCTGCAGATTTATCTCGGTTTTGTCCTTTTCAAATCCCCTACAAAATTTGTAATAAGAGTCAGATATCCCAAACCCACCGTAAGAGCGGATAACATAACCCTCTGTGCATGGCACAGAGAACTTATAGTAATAGTACAAAGATTAAATTTGTGAAGGTGGGTTAATGTCCTTTTTCTCTGGCACATGAAGGGCACCCTCATTTATGCCATACTGAGGTACATCAGTACCAACATGTACGCTGACCAATTCACTTTGTTAGGGGAAAATGATATTTACACATATTTTGTCTTACATATATTACATATCACGAGTTAGAAACATCACTATTATAAATGCAAAAATTGCTATTATATATATATATATATATATCATTCTCCCTTCTTATGCCTCAATTATAATTTATAAGGAATCACACAATTTTATTATTCATTCAATTAAAATATATTTAATTTTATTTAATTCATTCATAAAATTATTATGTATATTATAAGAATGTTACAATCGTATATAAAATAATTTAATATTTTTTTATATTAATACATAATATAAATATAATATATATATTCTAATATATATAAAATATTTTCCGTAGCCAAATTGAGTATCTTATTAAGTAAAATGTTACTGCTATTCGCAATTTAAATATTCTTACCATATTGCCCTCGTTACGACTGTACTTATTCTAATTCTATTGACTTCTTTCCCCCTTTTTGTTTTCTCAAAATACTATCTCAATTATAGAACACATTAACTTTTACAAATACTAATAGTTTGATACAGGTTTAATTACATCATTTTATCTATTTTTTTATTATAGTATTCTTTTTTTAATGAAGTCCTATTGAATTAAAGCAGAATGATGAAAAATAAAAGTGTGAAGATTGAATTCCTACCACATAACTCACAACCTCTTGATAAAGACGAGAAGAAATATATTTAGGGAGAGTGAATCAATGTGATAAATAATCTTATTTTCAGGATGAAAATATAAGTTTAAATTCTATGAGAGTAATTCTTGTGGAGATATCATAAAATTTTCATATTCTTGTAGTTGAATGAAAATTAGTTTCATAAACTATTCAAATAAACTGAATTTGTAAAGATATTTCATAGTCTTATTTAAAAAAAAACATTGATTTAATTACACTTCTCCCCTACTATAGTATATATCTTTAATTAATACTATTTATAATTAAATATTATATTATAATTTCACATAAAAATATATATTATATTTTGATTTATTTTTATAATTATATAACAGTGTCAGTGTAAGAGGGATATCATAATAAATAGACACCACGGAATTCCCCTAATATAACATATATAGTTTTTTTTTTTGTAATAGATTTTTTTTAATTACATATATAGTACTATCTAATTAATCTAATTCAGAGACAACTATATATATTTTGAGCATCACATGAACACATATAGATTATTAAAGAGTTTCATAAAATAATTACTTGTCTTTCTGTCAAATTTTCATCCCACTTATTTGAATAGAATTTCAAATAACATTGAGATATCAACATATTAATTTCTATATTAAAATTGTTGGAGTTTTTCCATACGAACATACTTTTTTATACTTCTATTTCCTTTTTGTCCTATGCTTTGTTTTCATCCATTGAGACAATTCCGATTAGCTTATGTATAAGAGACGCAATTTAATTTCACATACCTGAGAATGGGACCATCATGCATTCATTTTTACCTTCTATTAGATAAAAGGTCGACTTCATTATACATGGCATCAAAATATCCTATCTAAATAAGATAGTAACACGCTTGAAATAAAAAAAATCTCATTAAAGGTGCTAAAATTGGAAACGTGTGGGAGAAATTTATAAATAAGAAACAGGTTAACTGCATGCGTAATTTCTAATGAAAAAAAAATCATTATATTAGCGTGAAATAAAATAGGAAAAATTGTAGTTAATTGTTAAATTAGGTATTGTGTTTCAATTTATTTTTTTGGTAAATTATCTCATTTTATTGTTTGATTTGATTTATCATATCTAAAAAGAATGTTGACTCTTAGACATAATAATCACAAAAAAAAATGACTATTCTGTTAATATTTATGTTAAAAATTTTAATAAAATAATCACCTCTAACAAATAATTATATATTTTATAGTTATAAATAGTGATTATTTAAATAATAATTTAAAAACCATATAACATCAAAATAAAATACAATATATAAAATAATGGCAAATAATTCTTTCAATAAAATATTATGCGACAAAAATATGTTTCTCACATTAAAGCGAGATGTTTCATTTTAGTTTACAAAAACATGTAGCAGAGAAACATGCTCAATTATAGCTTAATTAATTCCCCCCATGAAATTTTCTGTTCTTTCTCTCCATTGCCAACTTTTTTTCAACATTCAATGGTGGTACTACATTGATTCCACCTACCATACCATGCATGCATGTATGTTACAGATGTAAGCTATGTTGAAAAAAAAAAGGTAGCCATACGGAAAATTGGTGGGCATAAAAACAGCTTTCACTTCTGTAAATATATGATGACAACCCCACCTTGCACAAATCCTTACAAGTGGGAAACTTTTTATACAAATTTCGTCAATTTAACGCTTTAAATGAAGGAATGCCGTTTCACTTTATTCTAAAGCACATTACACTAGGCAATGGGAAATAAACCTGCTTTTAACTATCAATTAAATTACCACATAATTCATGGCACATTGCATTTTTTTTATAGTAGCATGGTGCAAGTTGTCATATCTTATAGGATAGTGCATAACTGCATATAGTCAAAATATGGCGAATCGATTACCAAGTGTAGCTACATCATTTTAAAAGCTTTAACATATTTGCATGCCTTTCCGAGTAATATGTATAATGTGAATAACGAATAGGAATTAAACATTATCTTCAGAAATGACACAAGATATAAGACTATAATACTATATATAGATTCATAAAAAAATAAAAAAATAAAATTACTGTAGAAAAATGCCCAGGTTTGTGATAAGACCATTGAAAGGGTTGCATATCCACACAATTTATGTCGGAAACGAAAAATGTTGGATACCTACTATGAAATCCTGGAAATGTTGATGCTGTACCACCCATTATAAAGACAATTCTTTGCCACAAGTGCATAACTATGGAGTAATACTAGGATAGATAGATAGAGATGGAGATATTATTTATATTCAAGTTGAAAAATATATAGAAGATAAGGTGGGGATGAGAAGTGGTTTGAAGCACTAGGTAGGGAGGAAGAGAAGGAGAAGACGACAAACTTGCCCTACGGTGTTCCACTCTAAACTGCAAATGAGATGGGCCCTGAACCATATCTTCTCATACTAAAATGTTGTAGAAAAAATGTACACAATAAAGAATTGAAGAAAACAAAAGAAAGAAACAAAAATATTTTTTGCCTGCAATTGTTTTTTTTTTTTTAAATTGTGTGTTCATAATAGTTGTCTTGGTGGTAGTTTTAGAGAAAAACAAATGGAGGGTAGCCTGAGGTGGTGGGGAAGTGGTATTGCAGAGGCACTGCTCCAATTTTTTTGTCATCTGAGAAGTAGACAGAGGCAATAATAGCTGGATTTTGTTTCTGCAGTTCCAAACAGGGCCCTCCAATACTCCCCATCCAAAGCCTTCTTCAGTAGATACTTCTCTACTACCAATTATTGTTTTCATTCTTTTACTGCTTTCTCTGAGCAGATACCTCTCTCTATTTGCGTGTGCCTTTGTCTGTGTCCGTTTGTCTTCAAGCTCATTCTTTCTTTATTTATCGTACAGAAAAGAGCATTAACAATGTACCCAACAAAAAATCAAACATATCTTTTTACCCATTTTTCATTATAACAAGTCCTCCACTAGTCATTCTGATAAAAAGGTTAAATTAATCTAAATATACATTTTTAAAAATTTTGGACACAATTTAAATTACCATCTCTAGTCCCACTTTTATCTTTTCTCTCTTTACGTGTGTCATTGTCTGTGTCTGTTTGTTTTCAAGCACATTATTTCTTTATTTGTCGTACAGACACTATGGAAAAGAGCATTAAGAAGCATATCTTTCTACCCGTTTTTCATTGCCACTGTCACAACTCGGCCACCACTAGTCATTCTGCCATAGATAAAGATAATCTTATACTTTTTTTAATGGCGTATCATTGTTTATATTATTTTTAAAAGATGTAATTGAATAAAATAATAATAAAAATTTATATATAATAAATAATATTAGATAAAATATAAAAAAAATATATACATTATTTGATATAAAAAATAATGGTTATTCTGCCATATGTGCATTGTGCGATGAAAAACATTATAAAAACATATCATTTCGTAAATGTAATGTTTTTCACTCACACGTACATTTCATTCAATCATATAAAGAGAGACGAGGGATCTGCTAATTAAACATATATGCTTTTTTAACGTATCATATATGGTATATATAATTTTTATTTTATAATATACTGCATGAAATAAAATTTACCTATTTTAAAGAATAAAATTTATTCTGTAAGAAGAGAGGATCCGTTTCCTATAAAGAGTAATTTTAATAAAAGTTAACAAGGTAGCATTGGGGGAAGAAATTATTGAAGAAACAGAGAGAGACAAGGAGGGGTGAGAAGTGTCAAAGTTAAATATTTAATTTTTTTTAACTTATTCATAAATTTATTTTGTACCATACGAGAATATTACAGTTACATACAGATTAATTTGACATATTTTTCTCATAAATAAATTGGCTTAAATGTACCAAAATAATAAAATATATGCAGTCATGAGGCTAATTTTCTTTGAAAAAAAATGCTAACTATATATCACTTTCCTTTTACATTTCTCACAGTTGGTTAATGATGGAATTAGAATACAAAAATATAAAAAATAAAATAAATTCAATTATAATTAAATAATAAAAATTATATAAATATAAAGTAATATGTGTATAAATATATATATATGTAATATTATTGTTTTCCTTGTATCACACACAAATCACGGAATTGTACGACAAGGATTCTTAGATCCGTCGAAATTTAGGCTATATATAGTTAAGTCAAGAGCAACCATAATGTATAACTTTCATTAATCATACAATAAGTATATTCTTACATTAAATAATATATACACCATTTTTTACATCATATTTAATATAATTTATTATATATATTTTTTTTATCATTTTTTCTTACTCAATCACATTCTTAAAAAATATGTGAATAATAATACATTTCTAAAAAAAGATGTAAGACTATTTTTTTCCTTAATAATCATACTATGATTGAGAGAGATTAGGCTAAGAGATTGTTCCCTCAGCTCAATATTCTACCATTTCATTTGTTTTGTAAATAAATTATTTTAAGAGAGGGAATAAAGAAGGAGAATATGATGCTCAGAAATGAAAATGAGTTTTAAATACATGGGTTAGGCCTTGTTTTAAGAGTAATAGAGGTTAATTTTCCATTTTTAGACAGTCAAGGTTTTGCCTTTTATGGAAGGGAACAACAAGAAAGTTAGGCAGAAACCCCCTTTTGTTTTCCCCACGCTTCAAAAACAACCGACAGCCGAACTCAATCCTTCTCTCTTTCTTTGAATGATCCTATGGAGAAGTAATTGAAGAAGCAATCTGTTCTTTACTACTTTTTCTAAATCGCCATTGTTAATACGACAACCTAGCAAAAAAGAAAAAAGAAAAAAGAAAAAAGAAAAAAAGATAATCAATTTTGAAAAAAGTAGGGGAAAATCTTGTTTTCTAGAGTACAATCCAATAAATGGAGACTCTCATTTGGTTTCCCCCCACAACGACTAGGATAGTGAGGAAGGGGGGGGGGGGGATGGACACAAAGAAACTCTGGTTAACTTAATTAATTTACAGTGTGTTTAGTAGAGGGTATGATCAGTGGGTCTGTTTCACGTGAGTCTGTCTCGTCAAGCTTATCATCTTTGATTACTATCTCTTCAAGAGGAGCACGATCATTCTTGTTAAACCCTGCTTCTTTTGTGAATGTGGGTAATGTTGTAGAATTAGCAGCAGAAGTAGTAGCATTTGATGAAGTTTTTGTGAGCTCTTTTGCTCTTTCTACTTGAGCATTCCAATCTGTTCTGAAGAGAACAACTAGCATGAGACCTGCACATGAGGCTTGGGCTGCAAGCAACCCAAGCCATAGCCCAGCAAATCCCATTTTGGCCACAAACCCAAGAAGGATAGCCACAGGCATACCCACCAAGTAAAAAGAACCCAAATTGATGTTTGCTCCAACGGTGGGTCTTGCACTGCCTCTCAAGACTCCACAACCAGTGGTCTGTGGGCAGTTTCCTAGCTCACACAACCCAATAATTGGCAATGCTATGGCCGTAAGCTCAAGGATTTCTTGGTCATTGGTGAAGAACCTGCCCCATTGGTGCCTCATTAAGGTGGTGAAAAGCAAGGCTGCTATGCCTAAAGCAACAGCACATAAGATTGACACTATCATGGAAATGCGGGCTTTTACAGGATGGTTTGCGCCTAACTCATTCCCCACTCTTGTTGAAACGCCAAGGCTAAGAGAAGATGGGAACACATAGACTAATGATGTAGTTTGGATAAGGATTCCCATTGAAGCAATGGTGGCTTTTGGATTGGCCAGGAGTCCACACAGTATTATCATGAGTTCATACCACCACCACTCAAGGCAAACGGAGACACAAGTTGGAACCGCAAGTGCGAGCAATGAAGACCATCCCCTGAGGCAGTCCATGCTTGGTGAAACCCAAGAGTCCTTATATACACCTGAGAAGTAAATAAAGGAGGAGAGGAAGAGAAAGAGGTTGAGATTAGTCCAAACCATTGCCAATGCTACCCCTGCAATACCCATCTTGAAATGGACTACTAGAAGGAAATTGAGAGGGACATGGAGGAGAATAGAGATGGCTGAACAGTATGTTAGTGGTAATGTGATGCCTTGAGTCCTCAGGTAGATTCGAAGAGGGTGGAGAAGTGAAAGGAAGAAGAGGTCAGGTATGGCAAAGAGAATGAAAGTTTGGGCCATTGATGATATTTCTTGGTCTTGACGACACCACAAGAGGATTCTCTTCATGTTAAGCCATGCGAATGATATTGGGATGGACGAGGAGAGGAGAAGGAGTACGGTTCTTTGCAGGGTCAAGCCAAGTATCTTCCACTGTTTTGCTCCATAAGCTTGTCCACAAATGGGTTCCATTCCCATGGCTAATCCAGCGATCACAGAGTAGCCAGTGATGTTGGCAAAACCGATAGCGAGAGAGCCTCCTGCTAGTTCCATCTCACCAAGATAGCCAAGGAAAAGCATAGAGATCATAGCTCTTGAATATAGGAGTAAACCAGTGATGGTTGTTGGGCCTGATATCTTCCCTATGGCTTTGATTTCTGCTAAGACCTGAATGCAGAAAAAAGAAAAAGAAAAAGACAAATAGTTAATATCAAGGATAAGCTAATCATAAACTGGCATTTTTTGTTTTTCATGTGATGTGACTATAGAGATAGTAACTAGCAACTTCATTTAATTTACATTCACAAAAAATGGTAGTTGGATTTTCTTGTATTAATTAATTAATATATATATTTTTTTCTATTTTTCTCTTTCATTACCTCATTAGGAGTTGGCCATCTGTGAAGTTCATCTTGAACTTGATCATCAGGATGAGGATTCATGAGTTTGGGGTGGGGAGTTGTGGGACACAGAAATGGGGATGCTGAAGATGGCTTGGGGTTACACATGACTAGCTATATTAGTTCAAGCTGTAGTTGTGTGGATATATAGATGAGTAAAAGAGAGATATGTTGGGAAATACAAGAGCTCTGCTTCTGCTTCCTGGCTTAGGCTTAGTGATCGTGCACTGTGTTTGAAGTTTGTTTGAGAGAATGAGAGGGTTTTGTATATGGGAGGAAGAGGATGAAGGCGAGTGGGTTTTTATGCATGAAAGGTTGGGCCTACAATCTGATAACGTGTCATTTATAGTATATATATCTATCAGAAGTGGGAATTTTTTCTTTTTCAAATACTGTTTCACCAAAAAAATAAACAAATAAAAAAGAAAGAGCAAGCTCGAACGGAAGAAATGCTTTTGGAGGCTATGGAGGTAACCGACCTTCTCTTTCTCTCAAAATTTAGGTGTGTATCATCATATCATTATTTATTAAAAATGTGATAAACAATTTTGGGATGGCATCTGAACAACAGCAGCACATAAAGCTTTCTTTACCTTTGAGTGTGGAGAGGAAACAAGTTCCGTCTTATCTTTTGGGCAGTGAAACTCCAGAAAAAGAATGGATGGATTTATTCGCTTTTAATCGTTTTTCTAGCCGTCAAATCGATGACAGAGTTTTGATTTGATAATGATGGGCCTAATAGTGGTTTAAACTCGCTTGGTTATTAATGGATTGTAAGTTGATAATCTTTTAAAACACCACATTTGGCTTTTGATTTCCCTGTGCATATGGAACATAAAAGAATTTTATCCTGAAAGAGGGAATGCCAAGTGGAAGTGAAGGAGAAGCCAATTCCTCTACTTGTGAAATGAACCTATTATTATTATTATTTTCCGTTTCACTTTTTGTTTTCTGCTGGTGCGGCACGGGGTACTATAGAAATGACAAGGGCATAACATATACTTATGTGGTTGGTATTTATACTAGAATAAAAATGGTAGCATGGTGCTATAATGCTCCCGACATGCGGAAGTTAAGGGAAGGATCAGATCCACTATGTAAGTTTATAATAACCGTCATCTTTTCTTATATTTATAAGAGATTGATTTTTTGACATGAATTCATGACCTTTAAGTCATATAAGGACAACTCTAACCATTGTGTAAAGCTTTTATTGCATTAGTATTTGTACTAAAATATTAAATTTTAATATACTTTTACTACAACATGCTTTTTGTTTTCGACGGTAGCTGCTGGTTGCTAGAACAGGCAAAATGTTTTGCATTGCATGTTCTTTAAGGCAGCCAAGACATGCATGTTCCATTCTTCCCCAACCCATGTCATAAAACCCATTCCTAACACAACTACTGTCTATATATAGACCATCTGAAGCACCCAAAGGCCAAAACATTCCCTCGACTACTTTGTCTAGCTGAGGAAGCAAGTTTTCTCTCGCATCTAATTTAGGCCCCACAGTTCTGTGCCTCTTGCTGTACTCTTTCTATTATTGCTTGTTGAATGTTTGATCCCCTAGTAGGCACATGAATTGAAACATATGGTGGATGAGTAATGGGGGGGGGGGGGTACTAGACCATGTTATCAAAATATATATGTATTGCAATTTGAGGAATTTGTTGGTGTTAAGCAATAGAGGAAAAGTGAAAACTTAATAAGATTTCTTATCGAGACAGTATTGCAAATTAAAGTTAAGAGTCCCGTTATTAAGTACTCATCAATCACAAGTTGGGTGCCTTGTATTTAGGTTTCAATTGATGCTTGAGAGATTTGGCATGGCATTTTAAAGAAGATGTTGAGTTCCCTCCTGAGATTTGATTTTGAGTAACCAAAAGGTCAACCCCAGTGGATATTATATGAAACCTTTTTTCCATTTTCCCTTTTATAAAGGTTATCTTCATGGATAACTATATTTATCTACATATGTATAAATATGTATGGATTGTGGAGGTAGGTGTTGGTGTTATGGAGGGACCCCCAGTGGCGTTAATGGAGAATGATGGTAGCCGGCCGAATGGAGAAGAGACAGATGGGGGATGGGAGATGGGAAACACTGGAGAGAGAATTACGTGCTCCAGCCTCCAATTACAACCATTTAATCTGTATCACAAAGAGGACGGAATTGAGATGAGTCCGTCTGTGTATAGGAGAGCATGGCGTTGTCTACGAGGGAACAGAAGCACCTCTTCTATTATACTACGATCATTAACCCAAACACAGCAGATAAACTCTCTCTTTCCTTTCCCTCGCAGTCTGAGCAACTAGTTTAATTTTGTCTTATTGTATAGGTTTTGTTACACACTTGTTAAAGAAGGTAAAATAAATTTTTTTAAAGAAAAATAAGATATTAAATATACTAAAAATTTAAAAAATTATTAATTATCTTATTTTTACCTAAAAAAAATTATTTTAACTTCCTTAACACTTATTAAAAAATCCTATTTTATAATATATAAAAAGGTATTGCTAACGAGAAGGCATTAGTTATGAAACATTTATACCTTTTATTAAATATTTTTAATTATTTAAAAAAGAAAATAATATGTTTTTCTAATTCTTAATATATTAAATGTTATATATTTTATTTATTTTATTTATTTTTAATTAATGACATTCGATAACATATTCCTATAAAAAAATATTAAAACTTTCCGCAAACCCATGGCCATCCCATGTCAAATTCCATGTGTTTGTAGCTCACCCTGTTGATGTGAATGAAAGATATGTATCATGCAATGGAACCAATGCTTAGAAATTAATTAATAAAGCAACAGCAAAAGTTCTGACAATGGACAAGCTAAAAAAAAAAACCAGTGACATGCAAAGAATGAATATGAATTGGAAACCCATATCCTAATTGAATTGGCAAAGTGCAGCAGAGTAAGTTCTAGATCCCTACCACCCAAGGGATTCGATTAAATGAATTGAAACAGACACAAGTTTAGGATCACGTGAAGATGGCATACAAATGAATTGTCATCAATCAGAAAGACATCTTAAAACAAATCTCGGAATAAGAGTGATAAGACACATTGTAGTTTAACTTTGACAGTAATAAAGATTGTTATGCTCCTCTAGAAGCTCGAACAGATTCGCTAATTGTATCCCTCTGACCAAACCTTTTCCACAGCCATAGAAAGGTGGGATGCTTATGTAGGAACTCATCTCGTCACTGGGACAACAACTCTTCTACCAAACCCTCCCGCTCTTTTCTTTTCACTAGTCAATTTTTTTTTTTTGACATAAATAGTTTGAAACTAGATTTTCTAGCTGGGGTAGTGGGGAGTGGAATTTGAATCCGGGGCATCACCTTATGAGAGCACCCATTGGACCATTTGTGCTAGTGTGTGCTGTGTTCTTCACGAGTCAAATTGCTCTCTTTGTTTTGGTTTAATTAAATAACTGAGACACAAATATAACATTATTGAATTACACCAGAAAGCATACCTATTAGAACCCTGCTGAACCGTAGAATATGCTCAAATGTGAAAAGGCGTGCGCCCAATGTTTACCAGTCTTTTAACAGATGGAAAAAATTTAAAAATCTGGATTTTTATAAATCAGTATAATAAACTATAAATATGTAAAAATCCTTTCACTTAATTCTCTCATCAACAGATAACACTATAATTAACATGCAAAACCTGAATCCAAATTTTACAAACAATAAAATTTGTAGGCTAACTAGACGGTAAATTCCAGTTGTGCAGTTGGCACGTGGTTCGAAGATTGGGTCACTAAAAGTTCGGACAAATGATGATATAAAGGTTGATATTTTTAAATGCTCTTTGAGTCTTAGTAACAGGCATTGTACGAAGAAATGAAAGCAAATCAGACTTTCATGAATAGTGAAGTGTATTAAACACGAGAATTTATTCCATGGTTCAAAAGAAGCAAAATAAATTAAATGTAAACATTAAATGACCATTATAAATCAAACCCGTCATTCAAGAATTTTTTTTAAAAGAAAAATACTATGCCAAAAAAAATGGAGCATTAAAGCCATGTCTCAATCAAGGTTTCCATCAGCACAATTCACATATTCACTGTTGGCCACTAAGCACATTCATCAAACTAATACAAAAAAATGGCACAAGTTTCTAAGATTCCAATACATCATGATAGAAGCACCAACGCACAATCAGCATTGCCTCAAAATAAAAGAATTTTTCATGAGGAATAATTCCTAATGAGCAGCAACTCATCTTGGTTGGAAAGGATGTTGCCCATGAGTAATTTTGGAACCTATAGAAGATGCCCCCAATTACTTTCCCACGGCATTTAGCCTTTAAAAGCAACATCTTACACAGGTGGGCTGATTTACAATGAAGAAATTCTCCACTGATTGCAGATAATCTTTCATTCAGTATTTTGGTGACAGCTTTTATGATTACATTTGAGTTGCCAGGATGTTTGGGAAAGTAGTGCTATATGAATTGCTTCTTTTACGTTGTTCCTTAGACATCAAGAGTATTTATCCTTTCTTACAGCCAGTAGAGGGTCCCCCTCATGGTTAACATAGCAGACCATTCTCACTGTTTTAAACAGACCACTCACTAAGCAGGATCACCAAAAAAGAAAAAGGAAAGAGTTCAAAGCTTTTAATACTTCAGAAAATAATAGAACTCAAAATTTAGCTCGTTGGCTTTAAATAATGACCAGAATAATGAAAACACGGCCAAGTATTCAATTATTCGTATTAGAAAAAGATTGAGCGGGGGGAATCTTGATGAAAGGAAGGCTCAAGAACAAGACTACAATCAAATAGAAGTAAAAAATAACTATTTACAAATTCTTGCTACCTGTGCAGAAAGAACATGATACCTCATACATGGCTTCTAGGCTTTTGACCACCAGATCGGGGAATCGCCAAGACAGCTATGAGTCCACTGACAAGGCCTGCAACAGCTGCCACAGCAAAGGCAGGAGAGTTTCCTCCACCAAATAGCTGATCCCATGGTCCACTTCCCAGGGACACCACCATCTATTTCAAACATGATAAATATATAACTCAGTAGCTCTAAAAATACAAATCCTATGCACAACTAAGATCCTTTCTTACAAAGTTGTGTTTACAGAAGATAGAACTACAAAATAATTCATAAATGCTATTATTTGCAAGGAATTTCATAATTACGTATACAATCTCTATTGAAATCTGTCAGTCAGTCGCTAGAAATGTGATATTTGGGAGAAAACAAAAAATGCAAATCAAATTTTCATTAAATCTGTATGACAGTATAAAATAGCCCATGCCCCTCTGGCTATATCTCAATGCCTTTCTTTGTCTCCAAGAATATCTATTTTCAGACTTTGATGGATCACAAAAAGTGAATTCCTTCAGGGCACGAATTTAAATACGTTCTACAGAAGCATGAAATGATTTTCACATCCAAAGTGGTGATTCATGGTCATATCAAACGAGCCATAACAAAGCGGAAGCCGAACCAATCATATTGAACATTATGTAAGTCACAATATTGTGCATTTAATTGCTCTTAAGATTCAAATTTCAATGCTGCCCAAGTCTATGTGACAGCCAGTGGTGTTTGATATATAATAAACCATAAAAATATGCATAACCTTAATAAGTGAAACTGTGTAAATGTGTGCCAGACAGTGAAGGAATAGCATGCGAAAACATAATGTCAAATATCAGTAGCAATAGATAGTTTCTCTGGTGGTCACCTCCTGTAAAGTAGGCAATTTGGAGTTCTCAGTGAATCATGGGTGTGTCCTTGAATCTAAACAATTTCTTTTCACTAATTGTAAAGGCTATTAGCAGAAGTAAAGAATGAAAGGCTTTATTAAGTTGTGCTAATTTTTCTGTTTTCAGGTGTATTTCTCTGGAACAAAAGCTCATACCCTTAAGGGTTCTTTCTTGTCCTTAGATCTTTCATGTGATACAAATCTGCTCATGGCCCATTCCCGGTGCTCAGCCCATGATTTGTTTTTAAGAAAATCTCCTCGAGAGATATGCAAAGGGATTGGAGACCTTTATTGTTTTTTATGAAGCTTGTTTGTCTTATTTTTGTCATTTTGTGCCTTCTTTGAAAAAGATTTCTTCTCCCACTCTTGTATTCCTCTCTTCTATCTAATAATAATGGACAGCTTTTAATTGTCTTGCACTGAACAGATGAAAGGTGGAAATGAGTTGACCAAATTAAAACTATGAAGCACAGACACTTTTAAAAAGGAGTCATGTTTGTATCAGACACATACCAGACACTTGCATGAGACATGATGTGACACTTCAAATCCTAATGAGAAACTCTAAATTTGTCTGTTACAGTTTCTTTGTCAAAAGGCATCCCAAAATTGATAGCAATTTTGCAACAAAATGAAATTTACTGCACTGATAGTTTTATTCAGCAAAATCCCTTGGGAGAGACCTAAAAGTCATGTTTAGATTAAGGCCACTTCACAGCACAGGATCACAGATTATTACTGCCTGTTGCCACTAACAGTATCAGAAGGTATGCATAAACTCAATTCATTATTTAATTATTTTATCAAGTGGTGTGAAACTGCGAGTATTCACCCCAAGACTCAGAACCCCTTATCACATTCAATTCAAGATAATATATTTTTAATTATTGAAGTTGAATTAGTTCAAATTAACATCTACTTGGAATGCTAAACAATTCCGTCTAACTTCATTAGCATCTCAACCCCACCCCCTCCCCCCGAACAAAAAAAAAAGGATAATTCAACTTTAACTGTAATACCTGTGGGATAACTATTGCTAGATTTAGGACTCCCATTGATAATCCTGTAAGTACCAACAATTAATATAAATAGTTATACATTCACATATCCAAAAGAATAAATAAGGCATGAATCCTGCCCACCTTGGCCTAGTCCCAATGACTCAATATGCGTGGAAATTAAGGCATATGGAACACTGTAAGTGATCTGAAATAATTAATCCAAGAAGTCAGATTAAATTAAATGTAGGACACTCAAATACCATATATATTTTAACACATGCACAATTTTAATGGGGCCATTTCCAAATTTTCATTTGTGACACATCATGATACTCAAATTAAAAGATATTACAAAATATGCCAGTTTGAGCTAAGGAGATTATGCAGCCAAGATTGAGTCAAGTAAGACACTTCACATGTATGAGCCACTGAGATTTAAAAAGAAAAATACAAGAACAACAGAACATGAGTGTTTGTTTTAAGGAACATAGGAGACAGAAAGGGTCAGTTTGAGATAAGGAGATTATGCAGCAAAGATCAAGTCAATTAAGATACTTCACATGTATGAGTCACTGCGATTTAAAAAAAGAAAAAATGCAAGGACATGATCTACAGACAGAAAGGTGCCTTCAATATTGACTGAAGAAGAATGACCAATATGCTTTTAGCAGTAGATAGAGCAACTTACTGCCAGTGGAAACCCAAGAATGGCAAAGATTATCAATGCAGCTATCACAATGCTAGATGGTGGTAGATCTTTGCCTATATAGCCAATGTTATTTGCCACATATGTTACTACAAGCATTGCAAGAAAGCAGACAGCCATTATGATATTTGATATTCCCCACACAAACCCAGCCCCCCGCTTCCTGCATAGCCTCTCCATGAGCAATGATGTTATTCCAAGAACAACTGAATTAAGCAATAAACCAAGTGCCCCCATTCTAACTCCAGTATCGTAATTAGGGCCTACATTTGGCTCACCACCATAAATCTCTCGGCCCATCCAATCAGTATCAAAGAGAAGAAATGGAAACCACCCAATCCATGTTAGAGCAGTAACAGACAGTATTGTCCATATAGGGGCTGAAAAATATCTGAATGTCCCGAATAGCTCCCACAGGAAAGCTTCTTCCGCACTACCTGACTCCCCTGCCGCTTCTCCAACTTGGGCTGCCCCACTTGAACTTAGAGGCACTTCATGAGCTGCCATGATGCTGATATAGGTGGTGACCACAATGAAAACAATGTCGAGAAAGAAAGCAGACTTGAGATTTGCACAACTAATATTGCATGCAGGAGTAAGTGTGAAAGAAAAGACCTTGTACCAACCACTGTATGCTCCAGTTGCATAGCCAAGAATGTTACCAATAGCCATAAACAGGGAGTAATAAGCATTTGCAACACGTGTCCTTCGATGATCCTTGCCTAACATTCCAAAGAAGAAAAAGAAAGAGAAATAAAAATGAAGGGTGTCAATGTATTGTTTGCTTTCACAGTTGATCACTTCTATTTTCGTAAGAATTACAATTGACATAAAACATGACTCTAATTGTGTCTTTTTCTTTGGGGAGAGGGTGTGAGGGAATTTTATTTAGACATTGATGGCCACCTTTGCAAAATAATTTAGGCAAGAAGCGATGAAAATAAAAGATTAAAAACGTGAATAGGCTGAATTACATTATTCACAATAGTACATTTGGTTATAAAGACTCCAGCTAGGGGATGGAAAAGGAAACTAATCATCCTAATGAATGAGAAAATATTCTGCCTATAAAGAGGCTTCCTAAAAAAGAGAAACATATCCTATCTAATAATATATGAAATAAACTGATTCCTAAAATCTCTCAATCAGTATTGACTATCCTAATATAACACATAATACATAAATGCACAATATCCATGGAGATATTTCAGCACTCCCCCTCAAGCTGGCATGAAGATATCACTCATGGCAAGCTTGTCAACCAAATTCTCATGTGGTGACTTAGAAAGTCCTTTGGTAAGAATGTCAGGCACTTGACCTGTAGTAGGTATATAGAACATACATATCACGTCACTGTCAATCTTCTCCTTGATGAAGTGTTTATCTATCTCTACATGCTTTGTTCTGTCATGTATAACAGGATTATGAGCTATGGAAATTGCAGCCTTGTTGTCACAATAGACTTTAATAGGTGCTGGTGTAGAAATCTTCAACTCTTCTAGAAGTCTTTTTATCCATAACACTTCACAGAATCCATGTGCAACAGATCTAAATTCTGCTTCAGCACTACTCCTTGCAACAACACTTTGTTTTTTACTTCTCCAAGTGACCAAGTTACCTCCTACAAAGGTACAGTATTCTAAGGTAGATCTTCTATCAGTGACATCACCTGCCCAATCTGCATCTGTGTAAGCCTCCACTTGAGATATCTTAAAATTCTGAACACAGCCTCAAAGTGAGTAGGTCCAGGTGAATGCATGAATTGACTTATCATACTAACTGCAAAAGCTATGTCCGGTCTAGTATGTGCCAAATAGATTAATTTTCCAACTAATCTTTGATAGCGTTCTCGATCCACCACTTCATTAGCTGCTGCTGCTTTCAACTTTGCATTTGGTTCGGTTGGAGTATCTGCTGCCTTACAACTGGTCATTCCTATTTCTTTGAGAAGATCAAGGATGTACTTACGTTGATTGATGAAAATGCCCTCCTTGGATCTAGCAAATTCCATTCCAAGAAAGTACTTTAGCTTTCCTAAGTCCTTAATGTCAAATTCGAGCTCAAGTTTATTTTTTAGATTGCTGATTTCGAGAGCATCATTTCCAGTTATGATTATGTCATCAACATAGACTATAAGTATAGCCATTTTCCCTTCGGTGGAATGCTTGAAGGATAGAGTGTGATCAGCTTGGATTTGTGAGAACCCATATCTTCTAACAGCATTTCCAAAGCGTTCAAACCAGGCTCTAGGTGACTGCTTCAGTCCATATAGAGCTTTCTTCAACTTACACACTTTCCCCTTTGCAAGTTTTTCTTCAAATCCAGGTGGCAGGTCCATATACACTTCTTCTTGCAAATCTTCATTTAGAAACGCATTCTTAACATCAAACTGATAAAGTGGCCAGTTAGAGTTAATTGCAAGAGAGAGAAGTATTCTAATGGAATTAATTTTAGCGACAAGAGCAAAAGTTTCTTGGTAGTCTATACCATGAGTTTGAGTAAATCTTTTTGCTACAAGTCTTGCTTTGTATCTTTCCACACTTCCGTCAGCTTTACACTTCACAGTAAATACCCATTTGCACCCAACTGTCTTCTTATGTGCTAGTAGATCAACAATGCTCCATGTGTGATTTTTTTTGAGAGCATTCATTTCTTCCATCACCGCTAGTTTCCAATTCGGATCACTTAAGGCTTCCTGAATAGTTGTTGGAATAGATAGATTAGAAATCCTAGACACAAAGGCTCTATGAGTGTTTGACAATTTTTCATATGAGAGGTATTTTGCAATAGGATGTTTAGTGCATTCTCGGGTTCCTTTTCTTAATGCAATAGGAATGTCAAAATCACAGGAAGGTATGTCAGGAGATGAAGGAGGATTAGAAGTGGAAGGAATGTTACCTGGTAGTATAGGACCATTACTTGGTAAATCAAATTGGACATCTGCTGGAGAAATAACTGGATCAGGAATCTTTTTGTGAAACCTCCGTCTGCTATAAACCTGAAGTTCTGATGGATTTACTTGAATTACTTATCCCCCTGTCTCTGATGAAGTAATGTCTGGCAAAGGTATAGGTAAAGTTTCCCAAAAATTATCTTCCTCAACAACTATGTTCTCCCCCTGAAGAAAATTTTTCAGAAAGAAGGGCTGATCTTCAACAAAACTGACATCCATGCTTTCAAAAAAATTTTAGTAATAGGATTAAAACATTTGTACCCCCTTTTATTAGATGCATAACCAAGGAAAACACATTTTTCAGCCTTTGGATCAAGTTTTGACTTGAAAACACTTGGTATATATATATATATATATATAACAAATGTAGCCAAAAACCTTTAGGGGAAGATTAGCAATTAACCGTGAAGTACGAAAAAAATCTTGTAAAATTTGTAAAGGTGTTTTAAACTTCAAAACACAAGATGGCATCCTATTTATTAAGTAATAGGCAGTCAAGAAAGCATTACCCCAAAGATATTTTGGCACATTCATTGAAAACATAATGGCATGAGCAACTTCAAGAATATGCCTATTTTTTCGTTCAGCAATGCTATTTTGTTGTGGTGTATCACGACAAGAAGATTGATGAATAACACCTTTTTCAGACAAGAAAGTGCCCAAATATTGATTAAAATACTCAATGCCATTATCAGTTCTTAGAATGCCAATTTTTGTTTGGAATTGATTTTCAATCATGAGAAAGAAATCTTTAAACCGTTGTTCAACTTCAGATTTTTTTTCCAATAGATAAACCCAACATAATCTTATGTGGTCATCAATAAAGGTCAAACCATTTTTTGCCAGAAAGAGTTTTAACCTTGGACGGGCCCAAACATCACTATGAAACAAATAAAATGTTTTTGAAGCAGAATAAGATTTTATTGGAAAAGAAACACGATGATCTTTAGCTAAATGACAAGCTTCACAATGAAGTTTTGAACAATCAATTCCTTTAAACAACTCAGGAAATAAGTGTTGGAGATATGGAAAACTAGGGTGTCCTAATCTCCTATGCCATAACAGTACTTGATCAATGACAAAAGTTGAACTAGTACTACCTAATCCATGAGCTTTTTTATTCCAAGAGACTGTTTCATCAAAGTAATACAATCCATTTATTTCTCTAGCAGTTCCAATCTTCTTCCCCGAGTTCTGGTCCTGAAAAACACAAATAGAGGGAAGAAACAAAATAGTGCAGTTAGAGTCCTTAGACAATTTACTGACAGAAAGAAGATTACAGGCAAGTTTTGGCACATGTAAAACATTTTTAGAGTAATTTTTTTCTGAAATTCTAATGTGACCTTTGCCTGCAATTGATGAAAAACTTCCATTAGCTATTCTAACTTTTTCAACACCTAAATATGGACAATAGGAACTAAACAAGTGAGAACAGCTGGTCATATGATCAGAGGCCCTTGAATCAATGATCTAGGGACTGGTTATTTGAAGAACCGAGAGTGCCAAAGAATTGCTACCTGTTTATGCCCCAGACCCAGTGGAAGCATTAAGTGATGAATGGGTTTTTAGAAGATTAAGAAGATGATCTAACTGCTCTTTACTGAATGGAGATGATTTAGCCTCATTTGCTGTAGGTGCACATTGTTCACCAGTTTTGTTTGGTTTACCAGGTCTGCCGTGTAGCTTGTAGTAGGTCTCTTTGGTATGGCGTGGTTTCCCACAATATTCACAGCACAAGTTATTTCTATTCCCTGCTCGCTGGTTGTCAGACATTTTGCGGCTGACTTGGGCTTCAGGAACAACAAGAGCTGATCTTTCTACAGACCCAGTTGCACTTGCAACTTTTTTTCCCAACATCACTTGTCCACGGCTTTCCTCTCTTCGCAC
The DNA here is from genome assembly GCA_029884595.1 of Ormosia semicastrata. Taxonomy (NCBI): domain Eukaryota; kingdom Viridiplantae; phylum Streptophyta; class Magnoliopsida; order Fabales; family Fabaceae; genus Ormosia; species Ormosia semicastrata. The sequence continues at coordinate 17,179,094 of JAQQTO010000046.1, read as the reverse complement.
CTCTGCAAACACTTCTCCAATTGAAGGGAGAGGGTTTCTTCCAATAATCCGACCACGTACTTCATCAAAATCAACATTTAAACCTACAAGAAACTTGAAGATGCGACCAATGTCGACCATTCTTTTATAGTGGTTGCAGTCCTCAGGTGATTTCCACTCATAATTGTTGAAAGAGAGAAAATAGAGAGAGACATATGAGAAAACCATGTGTTTCAACTACACAACGGAGGCTGAATATATACTCAATAGGTAATAAATAATTACACAATTTACATGATGTGGGACTAACAATTGTACTACTAATTACACCTAATTACATACAGTTTCCAATACTTTCCCTCAAGCTGGAGCATATAGATCATATGCACCAAGCTTGTTACACAAATAACTTATTCGTGGGCCTCTTAGGGACTTGGTGAAGACATCTGCTAACTAATCATTTGAGTTGACAAAGTTTGTGGTGATGTCTCCTAATAGAATCTTTTCCTTGATGAAATGATAGTTGACCTCAATATGTTTGATCCTTTTATGGAACACTGGATTGGAAACTATATGCAAAGCAGCTTGATTGTCACATATGAGTGTCATTTTCATAACCTTACCAAATTGAAGTTCTTTGAGGAGTTGTTTCAACCAAATAAGTTCACAAGTGACTAAGGCCATAGCTCAGTATTCTGTTTCAGCATTAGATCTTGCAACTACATTTTGCTTCTTACTTTTCCAGGAAATTAGGTTGCCTCCAATGAGTACACAATACCCAGAAGTGGATCGTCTGTCAGTAGGAGAACCTGCCCAGTCAACATCTGAGTATCCAACGACTTGAGTATGTCCCTTATCTTCATAGATGAGGCCTCTTCCAGGAGCTCCCTTAATGTATTTGAGGATTCGTATCACTGCATCCCAATGGCCCTCACAAGGAGAGTTTAGGAATTGGCTAACCACACTGACTTCAAAAGAGATGTCTGGCCGAGTAACAGTGAGGTAGTTTAACTTCCCAACCAATCTCCTATATTTTCCTAGATCCGATAGAGGTTCCCCTTGATCTGGTAGGAGTTTGACATTTGGATCCATGGGAGTATCAACCGGCTTGACATTCAACAATCTTGTTTCTTCAAGGATATCCATAGCATACTTTCGTTAAAACACTACTATACCATCCTTGGATTGAGCTACCTCAATACCCAAGAAATATCAAAGTTTACCCAGGTCTTTGGTCTGAAAGTGAAGAGAGAGATGTTGTTTTACCTTACATATGCCATGGTGGTCATTTCCAGTGATGACAGTGTCGTTAACATACACGACCAGATAAATGCAGCCTTCGGCTGTGTGGCGATAAAACACAGAGTGATCTGCTTCACTCCGAATCATACCAAATTGCTAAATCACAATGCTGAATTGTCTGAACCAGGCTCTAGGAGACTATTTGAGACCATAAAGAGACCTGTGGAGATGACATACCAGGCTAGAAGACTCCCCCCTGAGCAACAAATCCAGGAAGTTGCTCCATATATACCTCTTCTTCTAGATCACCTTGCAAGAATGCATTTTTAATGTCAAGTTGATGAAGAGGCCAGTGCCGAATGGCAGCCATAGAAAGAAGCAACCGGACAGAAGCCATTTTAGCCACAGGAGAGAAAGTATCCCCATAATCTAAGCTGAAGATCTGTGTGTACCCTTTTACCACAAGATGGGCTTTGAGATGATCAATTTTACCATCAGGACCCATCTTGACTGTATAGATCCACCGACAGCCAACAACAGATTTCCCTAGACGAAGAGTAACCAGTTCTCAAGTACCACTGTTGTGAAACGCACTCATTTCATCAACCATTGCTTGTCTCCATCCGGGATGAGATAAGGCTTCATCTGGAGATTTAGGGGTGGAAACAGAAGACAAGGAAGAAAGACAAGCAAAGTGCAAGGAAGACAGACGGCGATAACTCAAAGCAATATAATGAGGAGAAGGATTACGAGTAGACCGAATACCATTGCGCACGACAATGGGAAGATCAGAATCGTCTGGCAGAGCCAGAGCTGGTAAAGGAACTGGTGTCGGAGGAGAGTCCACAGTGACCTCTGCAACGTCTGATGGAGGTAGGGGCAGTGGAGGTTGCTATGGCCGACGATGATAGACCTGGAAGGGACGAATAGTAGTGGTGGTTTGCTCGACATGGGGGGTCGGAGGTGTATCTGACTCGACAGTGATAAAAGGAAGATGGACAGGTAAGACCTCAGAGATAGGCTCAAAAGTCGAGGAAGGAAATTGGAAGAAGGGAACAGACTCAAAGAAGGAAACATCGGCTGAGACAAGGTGACGTCGGAGATCAGGGGAAAAACAACGATAACCTTTTTGGGACTGAGTGTAACCAAGAAAAACACACTTAATAGATCGGGCGGAAATTTTATCAAGACCAAGAGTGAGATTATGAACAAAACAAGTAGACCAAAATATACGAGGTGGTAGGGAATGCAGAGGTTGATGGGCATATAATATAGAGTAAGGGACCTGGTGATCAAGCACAGAGGAGGGTATGCAGTTAATCAGATAACAGGCAGTAAGAACTGCATCACCCCAGAAGCGGAAAAGAACATTACAATGAAGTAAAAAGGTTCGAGTTGTTTCTACGAGATGTCTGTTTTTACGTTCAGCGATCCCATTTTGTTGAGGGGTATGGGCACAAGAGGTTTGGTGAAGAATGTCATGAGAAGCCATAAAAAATTGAAATGGTTGAGACAAATACTCACGAGCATTATCACTACGCAAACTACGTATGGGAACACCAAATTGAGTTTTAATTTCTTGATAAAAGTTTTGAAATATGGAAAACAACCCAGACTGATTTTGCATAAAAAATAACCAAGTGCAGCGAGAGTAGTCATTAATGAAAGTGACAAAATATTTGAATCCTAGGGTAGAAACAGTACGACTGGGACCCCAAACATCAGAATGTACTAAAGTAAAAGGAGAAGATGCTCAACTACGAACTTTATCGGGAAAAGGACTACGGGTGTGTTTGCCTAGTTGACATGACTCACAAGGGAGACTGGACAGCTTAGAGAGACTAGGTACCAATTTTTGTAGTTTAGGAAGGCTAGGATGACCCAACTGTGCATGGATGGTGAGAGGGGAATCCTTGACAACGCAAACATGAGGGGTGTTGGAGAGTTGGTAGAGGCCATGAGACTCACATCCGGTGCCAAGTATCCGACCCAAACTCCGATCCTACAGATACAATCAAGAGACCGAGTCAAACGACTAATAGAAAGCAAATTAAAAAGAGACCCAGGAACATAAAGGACAGAGTCTACTGAAAAGGAAAGGAAGGGATGAGCAGTACCGATACCTTGGGATTGGGACTTGGAACCATTTGCTAAAGTGACAGTAGACAAATAACCATTGTGAGAAAGTTTGGAGAAAAGAGTCTTGTTACCAGAAATGTGGTCAGTTGCACCAGAATCAAGAACTCAAATACCAATGGATGGGGAACGAGAGAGACAAGCAAATGAAGTACCAATATATGCAACAGAGATAGTGAAACTAGAGATCTAACATTGCTCAAACCACTTCAGAAAGTCGGCATAGGTAGTCGTTGGAGCAGAGAAATCAGAGGACTTACGTTGTGCAAACCATTGTAAAAAGTCTAGACACTCAACCTTCGAGGCGTCTTTAGAGCTATCTGAGGAGGTAGAACTAGCCATGGATCAGTAAACAACAACCAAACAGTACCTGAATGCACCGTTTCAAAGAGGGGTTGTGACAAACGGTCACGAACACAAAAGGCGATGGCAGATCCAGAAAGAAGAGAGAAGGGTGACCATGGCGGTGCAAATGACGGCTGGTAGGGGTGGCTCACGAGCCGGAGAAGGAGCGGCGTGCGGAGCTCTGCGCAGGGGCTTCCAACTGCGCGTGTAGGCGCGTCACGTGGGTGCTGGGCACTGGCTTTTGGCCAGTCTGGGAGAGGCGATTCCGATGGTGGGTTCGCCGGCTGGAAAGGTCACCAGAAAGTCCCTGGTCGCCAGAAAAGTCACCGGGAAATGGACGGCGACAGCGGACGGCAACGGACAACAGTGGGCAGCGGCGGATAGCAACAAAGGAAATGAGTCTGCCGGAAAGAGGACATAGTAGGAGGAGAAAGGCCGGAAAACCGGAGTGGAAACACGGTTTTGCTGGAAAAAAAATTTCACTAGAGAACAGTGGGCTCACCGGGCGTGCATGGTTCTAGAATTGCCTCTCTTTAGGCTCTAGATACCATGTTAAAAAAGAGAAAAAAGATAGAAACATGAGAAAACCGTGTGTTTCAACTACACGACGGTGGCTGAATATATACTCAACAGGTAATAAATAGTTACACAATTTACATGATGTGAGACTAACAATTGTACTACTAATTACACCTAATTACATACAGTTTCCAACAATAATCATTGAATAAGTCCAGATCTTGTCAAATTCTTTTAAGGGAATTAAAGTACTTTGTCACAGAATCCTCACCTTGGTGAATCTCCCCAAGTCGCAGGGTCAACTCATACACTTGGGATTGATTTCCTAAGTCTGAGTACATCTATGAAACATTGTCCCACAATTCCTTAGCTGTTGAATAGCAGAGATAATTTGCACTTATCTCTTCGGCCATGGAATTGACCAGTCATGTCATTACCATTGAGTTCTCAGCATCCCAAGTGGCATAGGTTGAGTTCTTCTGGTCAGGCTTTGTCGTGCCCCCTATGATATAGACGATTTTGCCTCTCCCCCTGAGGTACATACGAACAGATTGTGACCAACGTAGATAGTTGTCACCATTCAGTCTGATCGTGGTGATCTAAATAAGGTGGTTTTTAGATGAGCCTCGGGTGGCTTGCGGCTCGGACAGCCGGGAGGTTTCGGACGTAACCTCGGACATTCTCGGGGCAGGACGTGAATTCAAAACCTAATTCTAGTTTTTTCTCACTCTGATACCATAAAAACGTGAATAGGCTGAATTACATTATTCACAATTGTACATTTGGTTATAAAGACTCCAACTAGGAGATGGAACAGGAAACTAATCATCCTAATGAAAGAGAAAATATTCTGCCTATAAAGAGGCTTCCTAAAAAAGAGAAACGGATCCTATCTAATAATATATGAAATAAACTGATTCCTAAAAACTCTCAATCAGTATTGACTATCTTAATATAACACATAATACATAAATGCACAATATTCACGAAATGCACAATATCCACAGAGATATTTCAACAAAGATAATTACAATGTCCTTTTAATTTGACTGAGAAATGCGTTCAACAGTACATATCAAGCCAACAATCTTCTGGACAGAAAGAAACTTGGGTAACAATTGATGCAGAACTAATTTATTTTCAAATAAAATGGTTATACCCCCCCTTTTAAATGGGATCATTTTATACAATTTTTGGGAAAAAATAGCTCAGGCTTTTATCCTGTCCTACTATGATAGAAGAAAATTTTTTATCTGCCCAAATTCTGGTACAATCTTTGTGGTTTCTCACATCCGCCTCCAATGTTTGATGCTGAATTTTTTTTATTACAAAATTTCACATGGCTTAGTTTTGCTTCAGATGGAAGCTTGAGGATAGAGGTGGATGGAAGGAATAGAATCATCCCAAAAGATGCACTAAAGATTTACAAAAACAATCTTACTGAATGACGTAGCAGGCTCTATGCTTTCTACGTCATCAATTTTTTAAAATACGGCACCAAATTCATGTATGTATCAGAACTTTTAGTAAGAGATTCTCGCTTTCTCTTAACATTTAGCAGATACAGATCTTGGGCGGTACTCCCAGCCAAGGAGAGATCTGTATGGCCCCATATAAAACTTCGTGTTACATGAATTTCCTAAAATATTTATCCAGTATGTAGTCACTTCTCAAAACCGCCTCCCCCCCCCCCCCAAACAAACCCCCACCCTACCAAAACAAAAAAAAAACTCTGCTCCTTGACTTCTGAAAGTCTCTTGAATAATCTCAGACTATAATTAGACACTATGTACTCATCTTGACTATGTGGACTTTCCTCCTAAATGGAAGAGATTGCAGGTATTCTCTTTTTTTGATAAAAGTACAGTTTGTATCAGCAGGAAAGAAGAAACACAAATAAAAAGAAGGAAAAGATATCCTCCTTAAGCAAGTAATCAGTCCAATCTCTGCATTTGTACCATGGAAACTCCTTCAAATGAAACCATGCACTGAACATCATAGAGACGCTTAAACAATCATGTCCCTTACCAAGTTTAAGGATAGAAACTTCCCCTTCAGCATCCCAAAATTTCTCACCAACCACACACCAGATAACAGCATGTGTGTCACACTGACATAAAATTGTGCCCTCCTTACTCCTTGTTAAAACCTCTGAATTTAATAACAGAGTAGCTCAAGCTGAGATCACATCCAAATTCACTAAACCCACCCAAAATCCTACCTAGATGTAATTGGGTTCTGGACAATGCATAAATAAATGTATAGCACTTTCCAAATTAGGAGTTACAAGACATGATGGAATCCAAATTATCATAGAAATTTAGAATGGGAGAATGCTACAAAGAGAAAGTAGTGGAAACAATACAGGCAACGAAAAGTCTTTTAAAAGGGAATATCCTCCACACAAAGATCCCTTCAAAATCTAACACCAGAAACATCACTTACCTTTAGATAAATTAGGGGCCTGATTGTCTAAAAGAGGCATGTAACAGAGAAATGAACTTCCAAAGACTCAAGTGAGTAGCAATGATTGCTGGGTTAGCATCCCACTCATTCTAATATAAACCATACATACTCTTACTAACTTGGACAAGGAGAAAGCCATTGCAATTCACCAACGTAGGCAATGATTTTGAACATAAAATTACCAAGACCCAAACCCCATCTTCTTTAGGCCTACAACAAATGTCCCAACTAACCAAATGGTCTATCCTTTTTTTCCCTCTCCCATCCTTGACAAAAGAAAATCTCTCATAATCTTCTCGATCCCCTAGGCAACCCCTGTTGAATGAAGATAACTAGTAAAGAGGGACGAGGGGAAAATAATCCTAAATAATTTTTTTATCTGCTCTATTTCTTAGTATACCTTCCATATCTCTTTCAATGGAATCTTCTTTCCTTTTTTAATTTAAAAATTTCTATGTACAAAAATCCTAAATTAGAATAACATAACCTTCCAACATAAACCTTCCAATTATCCAGTCATTTAAAGATCTTCTAAATCACAGGATCTCAAAAAAATAAAAAAATAAAAACAAAAACAAAACACAAGGATTTCAACCAAAGGGTCCCCCAAGCAAGTAAATGGCCCCTGGAGAACCTGGCACACAGCCAAAGTTGCTGAAGTGTAAGACCTTGACTCTGCCAAATTCAAATCTCACACTACCTCAAATACAGGAAGAAGAGGTGGCAAGTTTGAAACTTAAACAAATATAAATAACTTAAACCAACAGCTCATAACCTAACACAAATAGACAATCAAACTACATCTGGCAAATAAATAACCATATAAAGTGATGCTCAATCCAAACACGAACCACAGTTCGGCCTTACAATCATTAAGTTCATATGCGATATGCATCTTGAATAAAGATCAAATGAGACTAAAGGAGATAACTTATAAACAGAATCCAGCTGTACCCTTATGGGATATATCATATACTAAATGAACCTTGGTTTCAAATGCTTAGTAGTTAGTACTGATCTTGTCCTTCACTAGATAATAAATGTAAACATTTGTTGCAATTTTGTCCCAAACTATCAACTTGGTGACAATCTTATCCTTGACTAGATAATACTTGGCACAAGTGACGCAATCTTATTGTGTGCAGTCAACATATATATATATATATAATAAAAAAATAAAAGAATACTAAGCTGCTGATCTATACCAAAAGCACACAGTAATATTCCAAATTGAACACCAAACTTTTTATCTACTACATTGTCATACAAGTTAATTTGTTGAAATTTGTGAGATCAACATTATCTAATGTGCACTTTAATGTAATAATTAGCCATTCTGGTTAGATCATCAATTTAATAGTTTTTTAATTTCCCCTTGACATGTTACTTTAATAGTAATTAATCTAGATAACGACCATATAGTGCCAAATTGAATATATGAGAGCCTACTTATATTTAAGAAAGAAATACCATCAGACAAAAACAAACATCACATTAATATTGAAGAAGGAAAGTGCATATTCAAGCTAGAAAAATGTGGATAGGTTTAAATATGATGCTCATACACATTACAATGCAAACCAGCATTTTTGAGTTGCTATTCTGAGTCCAAGTTCATTAACAATGCACATCTGAGTTATCTTTTATTATTTGTATATATATGAAGGCATAGATATTCATAATGCACAAATGAATTTGCTATAGAATAAGTAAATACAGGAATTTCATTTTGAACATTTGAAACAAAAGTTTTATATAAAAAATAAAAAAAGAAAAGAGAGAGAGATAGAATATAAGGTAATAGTAACATAGTGAGAATTTACTATTCAAAGTTCTGTTTCTTCTTTTCCTTTCCTAGAAAAACAATCTGAATATTGACCTGTTTTTCTGACAAAAGCGAAACACATTCGGTCCTAGATCCTAAGATATCATCATGATTAGACTTAGATGTCCTTCATGCAGTGTTTGGAACACTTTGAAGTTTTAACTTTAGACTTGAAAATATTACAATTTGATATGAATTGACTTACAAATCATGAAATACCACACATAATATTCATAATGGCATAGATATTCATAATGCACAAATGAATTTGCTATAGAATAAATGATATAGGCATCCACGAGTAAATACATGAATTTCATTTTGAACATTTGAAACAAAAGTTCTATATAAAAATTAAAAAAGGAAAAGAAAAGAGAGAGAGATAGAATATAAGGTAACAGTAACATAGTGAGAATTTACTATTCAAAGTTTGTTTCTTCTTTTCCTTTCCCAGAAAAACAATCTGAATATTAACCTGTTTTTCTGACAAAAGCGAAACACATTCGGTCCTAGATCCTAAGATATCATCAAGATTAGATGTCCTTCATGCAGTGTTTGGAACACTTGGAAGTTTTAACTTTAGAATTGAAAATATTACAATTTGATATGAATTGACTTACGAATCATGAAATACCACACATAATACGAATTTTAGATGAGTAGAATTTTTACAATGCACATCTGAGTTATCTTTTATTATTTGTATGTATATGAAGGCATAGATATTCATAATGCACAAATGAATTTGGTATAGAATAAATGATATAAGCATCCACGAGTAAATACAGGAATTTCATTTTGAACGTTTGAAACAAAAGTTCTATATAAAAATTAAAAAAGGAAAAGAAAAGAGAGAGAGATAGAACATAAGGTAATAGTAACATAGCGAGAATTTACTATTCAAAGTTCTGTTTCTTCCTTTCCTAGAAAAACAATCTGAATATTGACCTGTTTTTCTGACAAAAGCGAAACACATTCGGTCCTAGATCCTAAGATATCATCAAGATTAGATGTCCGAATGTGTGTTTGATGACATCTTGATTAAAGTGATCAGCAGTGCAAATGATCAGCAGTAAATACTCATGCCGATTGTAGTAGCCGTAGTTTAGTTAAAAAATAAAATTTAAAAAAAAAAAGGCCATTGCTAGACAAATAGGTGAAGTCATGCTATAACAGAGAGATGCATTGAACTTATGGAGATTGCAGATAATCAACATAGCATTTCACAATAATGACAGAAATTGCAACAACGTACAACTAAACATCCAGAGCTACAATACCATATATAATCTGATTTCTAAAAAGGAAATGACAAAAACAAAAGCAATGCTTCATGGTTGGACAATTCGATGTTACTTAATTAGCACTCAATCACAAAAAGAAAAAAGTTCAGCACAAGAAAGTAAGTTCAATTAGGGCTTATGATTGCAAATTCAATTAGAAACTTACCAGTGAGATCACCAAGCAAAGCTCTACAAGGACCTTGAGTGACGTTGTTAGCCACGTCCAGAATCCAAAACCCGAACACAAAAGCGGCCACAGCCCACGACCGATGGTCCACCGTGTCACCGAACCACCACCCGATGTCGGCGGCGTGACCAATGATCAGAACGGAGATGATGATGGAAACGGCCCCGCCAAAGATGAACGGTCTCCGGCGGCCGAACCGGCTAGTGCAGCGGTCGCTGACGTGGCCCACGAGGGGCTGAACGAAGAGGCCGGAGAGCGGGCCACAGAGCCATATGATGCTGGCCCACGCGTGCGGGATTCCAAGCTGCTGCACGTACGGCGTCAGAAGAGAGAGCTGCAAGGCCCACCCAAACTGAATGCCACCGGCTACCGACGCCACCCGGAGCAATTGTCTTAGCGGAACCCTGGCCCGAACCGGCGGTCGAGCCGCTGTTGAGGACGGTCGAGCTTTGGACCGGTGATGACGGTGGTGACGGTTAGTCTCGGGATTCGCCATCAGAGCACTAGTGTGATAGTGTCTATCTGCTACTGTTCCCAGTTCCGAGGCTCCTCCCCTTCCCCCTCCCTCTCTAGCTTGGTTCCAATCTAGCTGTGACCGTTTCCTCAGGGCATCGCGGAAGACCAGGAGGAGAGAGAAATGCTAGAGAGAGAAGTGGCGTTTTCGCTGCACCATATAGTGTGGTGTGGTGGTCTGATTCTGTTTGTGAAGGTGCAGTTCTGTGTTGATTCAGTTGTAATAGTCGTTTTCATTACAAAAATGCCCTCGACTAACTGTCTATTTACGTATCCGTCCTCGCGTACCATAGTGGTGCTATTGATTTAGATTTTAGACAAGCACAATAACAGTTTCTTTCTTCTACACCTCTACACTTCTACTACTTCTGACTTTTGGATAAAATGGCAACTTCATTTGGTAATAAGGGCAATCGGAATTGCTTTCCCTCGCGTTTTATTCTACCAAAGTAATGTTGGGGATAATTAAAGAAAATTTTAAAATAAATAATTTATTTATATAATTTTAATTTTGGATTATAGTTTTTTATTTTTTTATATTATTTATTATATTTTTATTCATTTGAAGTTTTTTTTAGATCATTTATTTAAATTTTAGTCTTTAAAGTATTAATTTTTATATTTTTTTATTCATTTGAATTTTTATTAATATAGATTTTTTTTCATTAAGCTATTAATTTATATTTTCCATGAAAGATGGATTATTATAATTTTTAAGATTTGATGATATTAATTCTAATTTAAAAATATAATTCTTGTCTCTAACATATTTCAATGTTACTTATTCTTATTACTTCATCACATTAGTCTCTCATTTATTTATAATTAATTTATCTCATTATACAATTTTATTTTTTAATTAATATTTTTAAGTAGTACAATCGGAAGTCATTCCTTAATGATATATCAAAATTATCTAGAATATAACAATTATATTAACATTTATAATTATTTTAGTGTATTATTAGATAAAAAGATTCATAAATGAAATTATATTAAAATTATTTTCTTAACTTTTAACTCCTATTTTTAAAAAGTATATCAGACTAAGTTTTAATGCAAAAAATATCTTCTTTTATAATTATTATTGAATACTATTAAATATTAAATATCTAAAAAAAAAAACTCATTAATGATATTTTTATATAAAATTATATTATAAATTAAATCCTTAATTTTTTACTTCATTATCAAAGTTATATAAAACTAACTACTAATGTCACCCTTCCCTATATATATATATATTAAAAAAAGGAATCTTAAGATGATAAATATTACAGTGACAATTAAAAAAATATTTATCAAAAATTACAATAATCTATAATAATATTATCAAATAATACTCAATGCATTATAATTCTTGAACACTTTTTAACCTATATATTTAGTTCATATAATTTAAGTAAATTAAATAAAAATAACACATTAATTAAATTAATAATTTGACATTTGACTTCTTAGGTCTTTGACTTTTTTAATTCATTTCTTTATAATTTATGTTCTTTCTTTCTCTTTGTAATTTTTTGTTTTATTTTTTATTTCTTTTTTCATTTTATGTATATGTGGTAATTTTTTTCACACGTGTCAATATTTTTTTAAATTATTACATTAGATTATTCATAATAGAAAATTAAGTAATGTATTTATCACATGTTAAAAGTTTAATGCATTTATTAATTAACTTAGATGAAATATAATAGAATTTTATGTCATGTATTTTTTATATTAATTTTAATTATTACTAATTATATTGATTGATTGATTATATTTATTGATTAATTGTATTGTTGATTGATTAATTATATTGATATATATGTGACAATTATTTTTATACTTATTAATATTTTTTTAAATTGTTATATCGATAACAAATAATAAAAATTAGATAATATATTTATTATATGTCAAAAATTTAATATGTTTATTAATTAATTTGAATAATATATGACAAAATTTTAAGTTAATTTTTTATATTATTATATTAATTGATTGATTGATAATGGAACTTCTATAACTAGTGTGGTGTTTGGAGTAATGCTTTAGTAATGGACTCATTTCAATAAGTTTTTAAAATAAGAATTTTTATGTAATTTTTTATTAAAAAGTCTTTTAAAAGTAAATGTTATTTTATGTTTGAATGTAATATTAGGTAAATATTTTTTTAAATATTTGAACAATTTTTTATGTTATAGAAAGATTTTTTTAATAAACACCAAAATTTAATTTCTAAAAAAGATATAATTTGTGATTTTTTTATTTTTTTTTAAGTTCATTTAAATATACTAAAAATTTAAAAAATATATTTAATCTAATAAACCACGTCCAAAGATGAAGGATAGGGTAGGGACCAGCAACTAGGGGCTAGCAACTCTCTGCTCGTTGGACTAGGGGGCTAGCAAGTTCAACTCTCTCTTTGGAGGGAACTGGTATTCACTATGAAAACGTTATCGTAGATAGTGGTTATGTATTGTATGGCATATACTTTATAGAGCAACTAATTAATTACTATAATTTTGTTGTTGTTTTCTTGTTTCTGGTCCCACTGTCCTAATATTCTGTGATTGCGACATTCTTATTTGCGGGAATTGGGACGTGCTACAAAACACTCCAGTCTATCATTGATTATTTTTAATAACGAGTAAAGGAAAATGATGAATTTCCCGGATGAATAATGGCCTGGAAAGTCTGGATGACGTATTTTGTTTAATTTCATTGTGCGGAATCCACTTATATTGTGAATGGAGTTCACTAAAATTGAGTTTGTTATGCACTATCTAGTCTTATACGGGGAAAAAGTTCTCCTGATTTTCTAGTGCCGCTCATTTAAATGGTAAATTAGTTTTTGAAAGATATATTGTTGATCATATTAGTATTTAAATAATAAAAATTATTTTTAGATCTCTAAATATACAATTTAGTGTTCAAATTAGTTCTTATTAGTAAAAGATAATCTTATTCGTAAAAATTAATTTGAATAATGAAATGTATATTTAGAGACTTTAAAGTAATTTTTATCATTCAAAAATTAATATGATTGATGTTGTATTTTTTAGAAACTAATTTAATTATTTATTCTCCCATGAAAATTTATCTTACATCAAGTCTAAACAAACTTTAAAGATGTGTTTGGATTAATTATAAAAAAATTTATTTTAATAATACATTAGTTGTTGAATCAATTTTATTTATAATTGATTATGATAAAATCAGTTTTATATTTAAATATATTAATTAAAAAGTAATTTTAAGATAATTTATTTCATTTGTATTGTATAAAAAATCACTTTTATATATTTAGTTTCTAAAAATGACATGAAAATATTTATTTATATTACATAACATTTGATGTTTTGGAGTTACTTTATTAAAAACATAATATAATCAGTTTTTAAAGAAAAATAATCTAAAATCTTTTTATCAAAATGTTCAAAATCAAGCTTAAGATAAAAAAAACTTTTCTATGGTACAAAAAGCTTTTTTTATACTATAATCAATTTTATCTAAGTAATGCTAAAATTTTAATTATATTTAGAGAATTGTAATTTTATATATTATTATATATTACTTACCTAACTCTTATTTTAAAGAATCTTTTATTCTTTTTTTTAATTTTTACTTCAATTTCTAGCTTAAATATATTTATTAAATGCTAAATTAATAAGTTTAAAAAATACTTCAAAAGATAAATTTGATAAAAAAAATAATCAAGTTATAAATGAATTAAACAAGTCAAATTTAAATTTTATTTATTTTTAAATAAATTAATCCCAAGTTTTAAATCTAATTTGTTTAAGTAAATAAGTCATACGTAAATAGCATTTTTTTTCATAAATCTAATTTTTAAATACTTAACTTGTTTACCTCTCTATATTATAACTTTGATGCAACTTTCTTATTAAAACTTTAAAACTGATTATATTTCATTAAAATTAGGGAATATATATTTATATATTTATAACTTATATGCGACGGTCAGGAATGGAAATTGGGTGTTAGAGGAGTAGAGTCGTATGATGAGATCACTCAGATGGGAGCACCCTGTCATACTCTTTATACTTTATTTAAAATTTGTCCTGGAGTACCGAAAGAAAGATTAAACCCACCGGCCATAATTATGACTGATGAAGAAAAGAATTTGTGGGATTACGTCCACATGACGTTTATTATTGATGCCAATAACTTGAAGCTGGCAGCACATTGAATAAGAATATAAATATCTGGGACTAGAGTAGATTGTGATTACCATGTTCTTCACCTGGGAATTTTAATTAGAAGAATGTTAATAATATATTTTTATATTTTTTAATATTTTTATTTTATTATTCAATTATTTCATATATTTAAAAAATATTAAAAATATATATTATTAATATTTATTTTTAAATCAATAATAAAATAAATGTTAAAAATAATTAAAAAAATATTACTAATATTTTTTAACTAATGACTTTAAATGTAGTTTAATATCAATTTAAAATATTTTTATTTTAATGAAATTTAATAATTTTTAAACAAATACTTCCATCATTTCATAATATATCCTAATTCTAAGCAAATCTTTAATTATAAAAACCTATAGCGCTGAATGATTTTATATATAACTCAAGGAAGTAACTCTCTGACAGATACAATGTCATAGGAAAATGCAGGCATCTTAATAAATTATTCCTTTCCACCAAAAAATATATTATTCCTTACCTCATGATCGAGCAACCGACAAATCTAGCTATAATAATATAGGAATTTTGAGACATAAGTAAAAGAAGCTTCTTCACTAAATAGGATATGCTTTATGCTTAACTTTAATATACTTTCAATATAAAAAAGCTTTATATTTATATTTAATGACATTTTATTAATTATTAACCTAATTATATTTATTGAATAAAGTATAATATTGTTTCGTCCTCTATTCGAGGGGAGGTTATCGGAGAGCCCTAAGTCAATCATTTGACAGCTACTCGATAGAGACGGGGTGGAATATCTGTCAAGACATTCCGACCAATCAATCTTAGAGTCAAGATCATGATAAAAGCATAAGTAGATAAAAGTGAACATATCTGACTTAACCTGTTAGGCTAGTTTATATAGAGATCCAAATGACTGACTCTCTGGATACCTTCCATTAAAATCATTTAGGATTATGAATGTTATGTCTAGTCATTATGATGCAAAGACGTTATGTGTAACCATTATAGCGTAAGGCCGTTATGTGTAGTCATTATGGCGTAAGGCCGTTATGTTTGATTATTATGGTACAAGGGCGTTATGTCTATTGGTGGGTCGATTAAGCACGTCTTTATCGAGTCGTTACCCATTCGGATATAGGCCGATCGAACCTTGCAGAAATGAGCCTAGCTTATGGTCGGATGTCAATTTGGCCATAATGGTCCACAGCCCCCTAACTTGATCATCTGTGAAGATGGACCGAGTTTATGAATAGCCGGATATCAATTTGGGTCGAGACGGTCTACAGTCCCCCAACTTAGGCAATTAGTGATGATAACCCAAGTTTGTATTATTGTTTATTCTTATCCAAGTTTATGAATCTGGATGGTCCACAGCCCCCTAACTTAGGCTATCACAAAGTGAATGGTCGAGGTTTTCCGAGCTCTTCGTAATTTTTAACTTTTGTCTCTGGGTAATGTTTCAAGGTGAGTGATGAGGTCTTTTGTGCATGTATTTTCCCGACCATGGCTATGAATTTTCCTGACCTGATCTGATCTGATCTTGAGTTTCTTCAATTTAGGCTAGCCTTCAAAGGTATCACTGTTTGACCATGACCTCAGATAGCTTCGCATGTCTTCATTTTTTAAGAGAAGACTTTGACCTCAAAAATTTTTCTGAGTTTGGCCGACTTTATACATATGGCTTTTTTAATCAGTATCCCGATTTAATCGTGATCTAGGTTTCTTCTCAAGCTTGGTCGATTGAATCAGCACTAAACCGAACATGACATCGACACTTGCAATCAGTTCGAGGTTAGCATATACTCTAGGTTGGCGTCAGCTTGGGGCTAGCATCTGCCGAAGGCCGGTTACTTCATCAGGTCAGGGCTGGCATTGGCCTGGGGCCGATTACTTCATCAGTTCGAGGCTGGCATCGATTGAAGGCCGGTTACTTCATTAGCTTGGGGCTGGCATCGGTCGGGGGCTGGTTACTTCATCAACTCGGGGCTGGCATTAGCCGAAGGGCCAATTACTTGGCTCAAGGCCTTTCATCAACTTTGTGCTGGCATCGGCCAGAGGCCGATTACTTCATCAGCTCAAGGATGGCATCGGCCGAGGGCCGGTTACTTGGCTCGGGGCCATTCATCAGCTTTGTACTGGCATTGGCCGGAGGCCGGTTACTTCATCAGCTCGGGGTTGCATCGGTTGGGGGCCGATTACTTCATTAGCTCAGGGCTGGCATCAGCCGGAGGCCGGTTACTTTATCAACTTGGAGTTGGCATCGGCCAGGGGCCGATTACTTCATTAACTCAGGGTTGGCATCGGCCGAAGGCCGGTTACTTCATCAGCTTGAAGTTGGCATCGGCTCGAGGCCGGTTATTGGCTCTAGGCTAGTTTCATCATCTCGAGTTTTCGGGGCCATCATCTGAGCATTGAATCTGGGCTGGCATCGACTCTGGGCCGGCATAGGTGCTAGGCCGGTTTGACCTGAGTTTTAGGGGTCTTCGCCTGGAGTTTCCCAGGGTTTTTTATCATCCCGAGTTTCCAAGACCTTCATTTGGGATTTTCCCAATAATTTTTTGGGTGTTTAATCTAGCCTGTCTTGATCCTGTCATGTGAGTAATTCTAATAATAATATGCAATTGAAATAGATAAAAATAAGTTTCCATACCTCGATAAGGTTGGTTGTGCCAAAATGTGATGAGATTGCTCTTCTATGTTATAAGCCTTCTAGATTTCATAGGTCAGAAAACTTCATGATCCCCGTTTTGTTAAAGAAGAGCTCGACAATTTTACAACTCGGAACTATGAACTCGGGAACTTCAAATCTTGGCTTTGAACTGAAAGCAATTTATTAACATTTGATATCGCTAACGCCCCTCTTGTAATTGTAATAACTAGTTCCTTATGGCTTTATGAGTTATATAATGAATATCCTTTTAAAGTAGTTGTATTTAGGAATGCCAATAATCACAACGTGATATATATGATTGTCAAGTAAATTATCCACCTCCTTTAAATTTCAAAATCTTTCACTAAATGAAAATAAATGAGTTAGAAATAACAGCAAATGAGTGATAAAAGATGGTAATAAATTGTATGAGTGATAAAAGATAACAATAAATTGTATGTTATACAATTAAATCGACGAAGAAATAGTAACAATTAATGTCAAGCAAATGACAATCTACATTTATGAGTTTTGATGACATATTTTTCGTGATATTCAAATTTCAAATTGAATGATAGTTAATCTAATGCATTGACATTAATAAAGTTGTGTCAATAATATTAGTGGACATCAATTGTATTCATATAAATGAGAATGAATGTCAAATAAATGATTGTTAATCACAAGGTATTTATTATTAAACTGATGTTGTGCCAATAAATTAGCATCAAAGAGTTTTAAAAAATTAACATCAATGACAAGTAATATAGGTGATTAAATGATAATTGAAACAAACATATTAATGGCTTGGCTGACTTTCCTTAGATACCATATGTGAATCAGCATAGTAATATTTGTCATGTGTAGGCCTTGGATTTGCTTCATAGATTGTCCTAAAGAAATTATAGAAAACTTGAGGTCATGTTTTGCATAAGATTTGTGTCACGATCCTCCCACATGTCTTGTATATGCTGTTGTAGTTAGGTAATGGCAACAGGCAACTACAAGACTTATTTTTTGCTTAGAATGTTATGAAAACAAAATGAATCAAACAGCAAAAGCTAGCATCTAACAAAATAAATTATGTAAATAAGAAAATCTTCATTCTATGTTAATAGGAAAACTTAACAGTTAGAGAAATTTAATTAAGCCCTACAAGAAATTAATTCTAATTTAAAAGAGATGTCATGTCAATTCATGGCATTAATGAAAATAAATATCTGGTTAATAGATGTTATATATATTAAATAATAATTAATTCATGTCATTGTTTAATAAAAATTAAGGCCACGTGTTTATATCTAATAATTTCTTGGATTCTTCTTTATACCGTAGTGTTAGATTTTACATGCAACACAAGGCAGAACATGCACACTGTCCAAAAAATAAGAAACTTTGAGCAGGATACTCCTTGGAGATATCAATCAACATTATTAGAATAAATAATAAATAAGTTTCAAGAGATTTTAATTTCAGAAAGAAAATAAAGAGCCTCTTAAATACCATTAATGTCATAACGTTATTGTTGCCATTAAAAGATATACATACCGACTTGCAGCCATTATTTATAAAAACAGCAAACAAATAAAGAGCCTGCACATCTTATAAAATTATTAGTAATGCCATGCCTAATCGCCCAAGTATTTGTATTTGCAATGTACTATCAGTAACTTTACGTTAAACTTTGAGACATGCCTATTCATAGTGACTAGTGCAAATTTTCTTAATTACGTTATACTTTGAACGTTCATTTGGTTTTTTTTTAACACAAATAGAAAGGATCATTGAATAGCAACAATGGAGAATAAATTTGAAATAGACAATAAAAAAATGGGGAGAAAAATAAACAGATTCTTAATATCAAGATGAATCACCAGTTACATAGAAAAATAAATAAAATATTAAGACGCATAAGAACTTCATTCTTAATATATCAAGGGAATATCTTAAATACTAATCAAAATCATATATTTCCCAGTAAATCACAAGCTGCAACGTTTTAACATTTCAAGCATAAACCAAAAGTAGGGATGCTCTTTTTTTAAATAAAGCAAAAGGATAAACAAGAGCAGACCAAGGAATGATATAAGCAAAGATGGGATGCTTTTTTGAACGAAATTAGCATCAAATTGCATCAGCCTACCTACCTCAAAAAAAAAATGTTGGTAGAAGAATACACTTGCAGAATAGAGATGTTGAGGGTGAATAGAGGAAAGTGAGGGACACAAACTGGATGTTCTCATAGGATATCTAGTGCCAGTCGTGTTACATGCACAGAGACGAACCGATTATGATTATGAGAATTGCCAAACAAAAGATTCTAGTTAAATTGATCATAAGAACATTGTCAAAGAGATATATATAACAGCGATGAGAATGTGACTTGTGATATTCTTGTGGGGTGAGAGAGTTTTACCTCTTCTCACAGACAGCGTTAGATGTTTTGTCCTCTACTAGATAGGAGGTCGTCGAAGAACTTCAGGTCGATCGTCCGACAATTATCCGAGGGAGACGGGGTAGAATATTTGCCAAGGCATTTCGACCAATCAATCTTGGAGTCAAGACCGTGATGAAAGTATAGGTAGAGAAAAGCGAACATACCTGACTTAGGTTGTTAGACCAGTTTATATAAAGATCTGGATGACTGACTCTCCAGATACCTTCCATTAAGGTCATTTAAGATTTTAAACGTTATGTCTGGTCATTATGATACAAAGACGTTATGTATAGTCATTATGACGTAAGACTGTTATGTCTAGTTATTATGGCGCAATGACGTTATGTCTGTTGGTGGGTCGTATTAAGCACGTCTTTATTGAGTCGTTACTCATTCAAATATAGGTCGATCGAATCTTGCAGAAATGATCCTAACTTATGGCAAATGTCAATTAGGTCAGGACAGTCCAAATAAAATATTAAATAATAATATAAAAAAAATTATACTAATAAAATATTAAATTTAAACTCAATATATATTAAATTATATCAGCAATTGGATAAAATCATAGAACAAGAAAATCCAGACATGTCGACAAGACTAGAGAGGTAGTTTAGTGGTTGGCCAAAAGCATAAGGCGTGAGGTACAAAGAGAGAGTAAGAAATTTATATGTTTTTTAGTTTGTTTTTAATTTTATTTTTTATTGATATATTTTAATTTATAAATTACAAAAATATCATTTTTTTTATTTTTAATTTTTTTAAAAAAATTGTAAAATATGAAAAAAATATTTTTACGATTTCTTTTATAAAAATTTAAAAATAGAAAATAAAGTAAAAATAATATAATATTTTTATAATTATGAAAAAAAAAATACAAATTAAACTCTCCTCTGAAACCGTGATTCAGAATGATTCAAAAGGATGACCATGGAGTCACTCACATGCGTAATCATAAATCTGAACATTGATGAATTGTAAAATGGCTCATCTTCATCTACTGACAGCCATTGCCAACTTTCTTAAAATGGACCGGAAAATGATGGGAAGGAAAGGAAGGATGATGAAGAAGAAAGCAGTTATACTCTTATGGCCGTTCTCTGTTGTGCTATCATTTGGCAAATGGCAACTGGGAAGGGGAGCAATATTACCGCATTGTCGTTCACAGACTCACATTGTCTTGAGTTTTTTTTTTTTGGTAAATTTAGCAATGTTACTTACACAAATTTTATCTGTATAAACCCTTTTCAGACTTTAAGACAAATTCTTCTCAATCATGCAAAAAAATTATAATAGAACAAATATGTTATTCAATTACTTGCATAAAAAGGTGAAAATTTTGTGATGATATATTCTATACAGATATTATAATTAGAAAGGGAATGCAGAAGCTATTAGAGCCTAATTAAACCTTATAAAATGGTACTCAAAAGAAATGCTATTTACGTATAACTCTTAAAGCTCGTGCATACCTTTTTAAATTTTTAAAATAATGCTATATACATATAACTCTTTTAACTACGTCTATGATACAATAGTTTTTTTTTTTTTTACTTGGTCTATGATACATAGTTACACTTAAAATAAATTGTATCTTGACCTGAATTTTGTATGAAATCACAAGGTTTTGTTGAGTTATTAGAACTGTATAACCAATTTGTTTTGTAAAGACTACTGCCAATGACCCATACGGTTTCTAAGAAGTCTTTCTTCTGATCTAAGTCTGGATTAGTTAGATTGAGCCCATCGTTTTATCCATTAAAAGGAAGGAGAGTTCTAATTCACCTGAATCATTTCTTGGGGATTAATAAGATTTCTTATGCATTAAAGTAAAATATATTCAATTAGTTTGGACCTTATGAACTCTTTCCAATCTCGATTAGTGGATCTCGTTAGTGTTTTTAACTTCTTAGCGGTGTTGGTTACGGTCTAGCAAGTTACCTTGACAATGTGTGAGTAGATTTGAGTCATTTTAAATTGTAGTACTTTGTTGATATACTTAAGTAAAAGAAATTATATTGTGCTCTAACGAATGCTTGTAACTTATGATTGATAATAAACGTTGAATTCAACAAGTGGCATTAGAATTAAGTCACGAGTTTGATTACTAAAAAGGCATGAATTACTAGAGATAGATGATGGGAGAAAATTGTTGATTGCATGCCTGCTAGTTGAAATAAGATTAAACTATGACTAATAGTGATAACTTTTAGTCTAACAGTATGCATTGGATCCGTTTATGTTTAAAAAAAAAAAAGAAAATCGATCCAAAAGATGGAAGGGAAGGTTGTAGACCCTCATTGTCATATTGTTTGTCAAATAGATTTAGTGCAAAGTAAAAGATAGGAAGCATCGCAGTGCGTCCATTTCTATGTCAAAATCCAGTGAGAGACACTGGAGTGTCTTAATGGTGAATCCAATCCAATATGGCTTTCTTTTTGTGCCATTGCAATATATTTATTTATTTTGATATTTCAACTTTAAATAGTGGTGGCATCCACCACTCATTTCATTGAGGCTACTATGCATAGAGAAGAAAGAATGCTTTATTTGCTTTAAAAAAAACACTCTTAGAAATGCTAGTTTCTTGAGTTTATTAATAATAAATTAAAATTTAAAATAACTAATTTTAAAAATTAAAGTGTATCACTATTTAAGTTCATATTCAAATGGTAAGGTTAAAATGACAAAGAATAAATAAAAAACCGTAGAAGTATATAATAATTCTTATAATAAAATGTGCAAATTTTGCTCTATAACCGGAAAGCTCGCAATAATTTTCTCGCATGGCTACTCAATCGAACGAGACACCGCCTCATGGTACCCAAATGCCAATAAACAATTCAAGCTTCAGACACGCATGAACTTGCTGGTATCTATCTAATAGACCAGCACGCACTCAAAACTTAAAAAATGAAAAATGGAGGCCTCTTAAACTTTTAGAGTATTTAAGTACTGGTTTTCTTCAGATTTTAAGCCCTTCAAAAATCGAAATCATGCTTCTACTGATCACATAGCAGTTCTTACAAATGCATTGTTTTGCTGCATTTGTGCTAAAATCAATTGTTGGTTCTTAAAATCAATTTTGTTAGAAGTGTGGCCTTATCCTCGGTTCGTATAGTGTCTGTGTTTAGTGCATTGTTGAACTTTGAGATTTACAAATTATAGCATACATGTAAAGATTTATAAACTTTGTCACTTGTAATAGGAGTTACAAATTATTTTATCCTAAATATTTTTAATTAGAATAATGTTTCATACATATTATGTGACTGTATATCAGATCACAAAATGTATATATGTATTCAAAAAATAAAATTAATTATAATTAGATGGTAGCTCAAGAGGGCACTCGATGGAATTTCGGAGAAAGCGGACGAGATTCCTGTTTCGACGGTGAGGAAGGTGGTGGGGATCCTGAGCCCGCCGCAGACGGTGCAGTTTCTGGCGGCGGCCACGCACTTTCAGCTCCGTGTGAGGAGGTGGGGTTTGCAGAGGGACGAGGTAGGGCCGTCACGTTGAATGCAAAATCAATCCCAATTGAAATCTGCAATGCACTGCACCGCTCCAGAAGGGGCATCTCTCATCTTAATTCTTATACCTGCATTTGCGTTTTTGCCTTGGGTGGAAACTTTGGAGAAATAATTCATGTGATTTTCATTTTAATAATTGATCGATTATATTTACATTCCATTAAAAACAAGTACAAGAAAAATGAAAAAAATGGACCAATTTTTTCTTGAAAAAATAGCACAACACTGCAAAACAGCCCAAAACAAACGGGCCAACACAAGCATTACAATTGTCAACTGTGCTAACAAAACAGACACCTCGACGGTGTCCTTATGAAAAGACAATGAGGCATCTAGTCCTCTCTTTGGGTTTAGTGTTCGGCCAAGGGCCCAAGGTAGCTCGGCCTACCTAGCAGTGCTCAATAAGAGTTTTTTAACAAATGTTTTTAGAATATTGCTTAATAAATATGTAATAATTTTCATTAATGATATTATTTGATGAATAAGTCCTTGAAATTGTTTAAATAATATTAAAAAATTTTAAATTTTTATGTATTTAATGCATTTTTTATTTATTATTTTTATTTTAATTATTTAACTAGTTTATCTTAGGGCTCTGGTTAAAAGCACTTGTACTCAAGTTATTCATTATCACTGTAGCCTTCTGGGAGTTCATTTATTTGAAAGATTCTTAGATGGATCTAGACTTTATGATCTAATACAATTTTTTAATTATTCTTTTTGTTATACCTAATTATTTGTGATTAAATAAATATTACACTTAACCAACTAACTCAACCCTAAATGTTATAAGTTGGATTAATGCTAAAATATTGTCAACACACTTAACAAAACAAAAAATCAACAAAACAAAAAGAAGAAGAAAAAGAAGGATGATGAATGAAGGAGAGGCAGCAGTGGTGGTATATTTAAATGAGATCTCTCTGTTTTTTGTTTTTTGTTTTTTGTTTTTTGTTTTTGTACATAGATCTGTTTGCTTTTAATGTGTTAAGATAAATGGGCTTTCTTTCCAAGCTGAAGTCCATGTCTCCCATTAAGTAAGCCTTCCATTTAAATAATAATAATAATAAATTTGTCATCCTTAAATTAGCCTTCTATAATTTAGAATTCTTCGGAGATAAGAAAGGCAAATTACGTATTAGGGCCTGTTTATGGAGGCCCAACATTGTATTTACTGTTTTTGCCAGCCCTAACCGTGGCTAGGCCCATTAACTGGGCTTCAATTAGACCAATACCGTATCAGCATATTTTGCAAGTACGCACTACGCATCTGAACTCAGACTCGCCCTATTGTATTTGAAGACCAACCAAAATCTATATATATATATATTATATATATAACGACGTATTTAATGAGATAAATTTTTATTATGAAAAGATAAAAAAAAAAATTTTATCATATAATTATACATAAATTATCAAAATTAAAAGTTACTTAAAAATCATATAATTATTAAAAAATATCACACGCATTTATATTCTAATATTAATCATTCATATATAAATCTAAAGATCAATATTTACTTCTCACTAAATACGCTATATATATATATATTATATAGGGGATATATTTAGTGAGAGGATTTTTTATTGTGAGAGAAATAAATTTTGACCATAAAATTATGCATGGATGGTCAATATTAAAAGTTACTTGAATATCATGTGACCACTTAAAAAAGTTACATATATTTATGTTCTAATCTTGTCATTCATAAAAAATCTAATAGATTAAAATTCACTCTTTCTCACCTCTCATAATAAATACTCTTCTCACTTAATAAGATTATATATATATATATATATATATATATATATATATATACACACACTTAGACTCTTCCTATTTGTTTTCTATCTGTTATGTTTTGATCTGATGAGTAGATTGAAAACGACTTTTTCATTTATATTTATTTAAATTAATAATTTATGTCGTTAGAGTGGAAAAGTGATTACAATCTTTGTTATTCAAACAAGATCAATTTTTTAAAATTAATTATTTTAACTTCAATTCAGATACTACCGAACCCAAGTAGGCACTTAGGATTTAAATATTCTCATTTTTATTAAAAAATATGATAGTATCATGATTGAAAAGAGAAAGGCACAAGCTTCTCACCGACAATTTTTGGTTCAGGCATTCTCATAAGTTTTGCACACATGAATTGTTTGTATTCTTTTATCTTCAGAATGACATAAAATTCCAATTAAATGTTATAAGTGAGATTTTATATAGAGAAATGGGTGTATTTTTTTAAAGAAATAGTACTATTATATTTCTTTAATAAATTAAAACATCTGAAAAGGAAAAAGTTATAAAGATATGCTATATAATTAGATTCTTGGATAATTATTTTTTATAAGCTATTGAAAATTCAGATATGGAACGAAGGTAATATATTGTTTCGCATATATTTATCTCTGCATTTATGTTAAAAAGGTCCAAGTAGATTTTAAAATTGGGGTTTCGACCATTCAATTACGAGAGTATATAAAAGATATAACGGAGAGCACAGACCTCTCGAAGATTAAAAATGCACTATTGATATTGATGAATTAAAGGAGAGAAATAAAGATTTAAAAAAATGAATGGTGATGATTTGGTTTTTATGTAGTTTGTGAGGATTTTTTTGTTAGGAATATTTTATAGACAAAATTTAGTTTAAGTTGTTTATATTTTTTAATTTAATTTTTAAATTAAATAATGATATATAATTTTTTAAAATTTAATAAAATTAATTTTAAAAATACACATTTTATTATTTAATTTAAAAATTAAATAAAAATATATAAAAAATTAATCTAAATTTTGTCCATATTTTATGTATAAATAATATCAATAAAGATATAATTGGAGTAGTTTCTTTCCCCAAGGTTTATTATCCCCCTCTTAGGCTGGTCAATGAGACTGTCACTACCCAAACAGCCAATTTTGACTGTTGACCGACATTTGTTTTTGGTTCCTTCTTTATGAAAGTGAAAAGTGTATGTCTTGTCATACGCATCAGAAAAATGTTCGCATAATCTGATTGTGCCATTGTGGTGATGTCCCTAAACTCTTGACTTATGGCAATTGGCAAAGCACCTTCATGGCACTATACAATAGGAAAAACAAGAAAGATACACCAAGAAAAGAGAAGACACGAAAGGGGTAAAAAGAAAGTGATATTATTGTTTTTTTCTTTTTCTTTTTTCACTAGACGATATTGATTTGGCTAACCTCACTTTCAAAATAAAATACAATAAAGTTCATGAACATTTAATGCAAAGATGAAGAGAAAACCATGCACCTTTCTAATGCAAAAGTTATAGGGAAAAGGTGAAGACAGAATTTGATTAGAAATCCTTACATTTTATATGAAAAAATTTTACCGGCTGAACTAGACAAATGAAATTAAAAAATGATCACCTTACCTTATTTTTTATCCAATATTATTTTCTACACTTATTTTGAGTGAATATAATTAAGTGAGAGAAAATAATAAAAAAAAATAAATATAATAAATGATATTAAAAATAATATAAAAAGAAATGTATAAATTATTTGTGATAAGAATATGAATGAAATTAATTCTTTGTAATCCTGAGAATATAATAATTGACAATATTTCCTTGCGGAGATATAGTGAGCCTGGTTGATTTTTATCTACACAGGGTCTTATCAAATTATCAGGGTTTAGTCTAACCTTCTGGACTTGTTTTCCACACACACAGACCCCGCGAGGCACGCAAAGTGTAACCGAAGTTGAGGGATGAGGTGGGCGAAGGTCATTTATGGAATGGAGTAGCTTATTAAGTGGCAGAATTGATTGCAATAAGAGAAATGTTTTATGTATATTAAAATATATATATTGTATTTATATTATTTATTAATGTGAAAGAGATCTTAAATTATTTTGTGTGTGATTATAATAATATATAAAATAATTTTATGAAGGGAATTGAATAAAATTGTTTGGTTGGATGAATAATTAGCTATTGCCTGAGTGATGGTCTCTGACGCAGCATGCACTATATATTTGAAACATTTTCTAGTTCACATACATTGTGCCTTTGAGAAAGTGGGTCCAAACTAAGAAGACAAGGCCACTTCATTAACATGTTCCTTTCAGGAAGCGAGGGGGTTGTTGACTAGGACTATTTAAATTCACTTAAAATGCCAACAAAAATTGGAGGAGTAGGCGATGAATCACTAACCGGGGGCAATGTTTCTCTTTCAAATGACAGGGTTCAAAGATAAGGCGAATCTGCAGGACCTAAGGATCTTCCTTGCTGTTTGTGTTGTCTTTCATATCATCTTGTATTTAATAATTGTACATGGGGCTTTAATGGCACTGCAACGAGATCTGGCTGAATATTCTTTAATCCACAGATCTAATGCCTCTATCGACCTTTATGGCTTTATCTTGCTGGCAAAGTTAGATATCATATGAGTAAGAATAGCATATGCTGTCTCTCTTAGCTTATAAATTAGTAATAAAATTCTAGCCAAGACTGTTATTCTAAATGCATTTGTTTGCTTGAGAACAATATCAATGTATCCTTTAATTCCCATGAGCCAGCACTAGAGAAAGTTCCTCTAATTTTCTGCTGTGCAATATATACCAGTGTCCTGCATCATGTGCAGGTCACCAAATAATTAGTGACTCTAACAGTAAAACAATATACAAACCGATACTAGAATCCAAAACTTTGTGACGTTAGCTCTTGGTTTATTTCAAATACAGAATTTGATTAAAAATTCGTAGTTGAAATTGTTTTAATCATAACTAAGGGATTAGCACATGGTTTGAGGCCCAGCCCCATGGATAATAAATCTATTGTCTTTTCTGAACAGGCAGATAGAGGTGTATAGCTAAATAGATGTATTACATTCAAATCATTATTCTTTATGGAATGTTTGACTACATTGGCATTGGCAGAACATCTGGAAGATCTTCAAAAATATGCCTCACAAGATCCACATATATAAATAGTAGAATAATTGAGGAAGAGCCAACTGCAGTTTGCTCGCATCATAATAATATGATTTCGAATAATTCTTTATTTATAAATTATCTATAAGTTCCTTATAAGTTTTGAATACGGGACTTGACTCTGGACTGGACAACCATCCCTCTTCTTAAAATTTTGTCTAAAAAACTAAAAATTATTGAGGGAGAAAATGACGCATAGATTTCCAGTTAAGGGTAAAGGCGTGGTAACCTGTTGTTGGCTGTAGCTAATGCTTTCTTTCATTTTCGTTGCTTTCTCTGTTCCTTGATTTGTCTCCTTCAAATAAATTATGTCATCTGGGAAAGAAAATTTTCTTTCCCTTTCTTTGTTGATACCCTAAGCAATAAGAATGCTAGTCATTTTCATGTATGCTTTTACATGTGCAACATAAATATAATTTAAATTATTATTAATAACAATAAAAATGTGTTTCTTGTTAGAAAAATCATCTTTGCACCGACAGTGGTCTTTGAAAACTCAATTTCATTAAATAATAAATAACTTCTTGTCATGCTTTCCTTTTATTTTTTAATTCTTTTTTTTTTGGTATTCAACTTATATTTCTACTATATTCCTTAGCATATAAAAATTATAGCATTAAAATTTTGAAGAAATTATGCATAACTGTTGAGACACTTGGATATGATTGTGCTCACAGTAGGCGTTTGATAAACTTTTTTTCTTTCAATAATCTAATAACAATTTTGCACTTATTGCGAGAAAGGGTCAAAAATAATATAAGAACGAACACAAATAGAAATAATACACCGAAAATATTTAAGATTAACAATATTTTTATAATCATTTGTTTCAATATTTCAGTAGTAAGAGTAAAGTTATTTTTTCAATTCTCAAATTCATTAACTTTTATAATTATAGAGGTAAATTTACTTTATTTTTTTAAAAATATTGCATGGTCTATAAGACATATATATACACATATCAATTAATCAATTTTTTATCTAATATTAGACAATCCAGTTATAATTAAGAAATTCATAAAAGATATTTTGCGATTTAGTCTTAAGAATGTGATGCATACTATTTAAACATGTACAATGAAAAAAATTAACAACTCGAGAAACTGGCGGTTAAAAAGGTATGTTCTATATTTTAATTGTTTGGGTTCAAAAATTATTTTCAGCGTCTAAGATAAGCCGTTGTCGCCAATAAATAGAGTTCACAAAATGGGTTCAACCTATTGGATTAATTTGTCAATCTATTATTTTTTTGCGAATTAAATTTAAAAATTGAACTCATATTCTTTTTTTAACTCACATAATCTATCCTGCTTAACTCGCAGGTTAAGTGGGACGGGAGCGGGTTGACCCATCGAATTGGTTCTTTTCTTTTGAAAAAATGATAAGTGATATTATAAATGAAAAGTTTTTTGATATTATATAATTTATGTTTAAATATTTAATTAGACTATTTTACAAATTATTTTTAGATATGTAATTTATAATTTTTTATTATTATTATTTATTATTTTTTAAATTTATTTTATAGTATTTTTTATGTTTTATATAATTTTTATTTTATTTTTTAAACGAGTTAAGTAGGTTTATCCGCTAACTCTTTTATTTTTTTTTTTTTTTTTTTATGTGACCAACTCGACAACTCGCTAACTCACCTTAAAGTAGAGTGAATTGACTCTTTTAACCCATTTATTAAAACAAACTAACTCATACCACTTCATATTTTAACAAGTTGAGACGAATTGAGACGAATCGAAACGAGTTGACCCGTTTTACCAACTCTACCTATAAATAGCCTTGCATAAAAAGAAGTTAGCAAATCTAATTCAAGGAATGGTCATATAAAATTTATAATTATATTCAATACTATTTCATACTTTAAATTTATTGAAAATTGAGTAATGTCTGGACAAATATATACCACTGGAATTAACAGAAATTTACGTGGCAGCTTCAAATGAATTTGATAGCCAAAAATAATTATTTCATCATTTTTTTACATCACTTTTAATTTTTGTTAATGAATATAAATTTATAGTTAATTATGTATATTAATTAATTAATAAAATATATATTAATTAATTTAAATATATAATTAACTATAAATTTATATTTTATTAATTAACATAAAAAATGATGTGAAAAAATTATGATTGTTTGATAGCAATAAAGCAGGGATCCAAATTAAATTGCGGTGGTATACAACAAAATCCACGTCTGTTCGGGTAATTCTCATAACATAATCTCATGTCCGGAGGACACCTTGGTGATTTAAACTTTTATTTATTTATTTATTTATTTTTGTATAAAGTGCTTTAGACTTTTTTCTTGAAAAAAATGTCTGGATGGAGCTAAAATAGGCAGAGGAATAAGACCTTCCTTATATAAAAAAATGGGAAAATATTCTATTTTCAAGTTAATAAAATTTTAAAATATTCATAAAAAAATAATAAAGTTTTTAAAGAATTATGTCATTAATCTTTTATCTTAAAAAATCCAAAATAAAGGAAGATGTATTGAAGAAAAGGTAAAAAAAAATTCCTCTCCTCTTTTTCTTTTATTCTCCTCAATTCAAATATTGTATACTATTTACTCATAAAAGGAAGGAGTCTTAACTGTACTGATAAGCGAACTATGTTTTTATAAAAGAATAGACATCACTTATAAAACTGATCTAATTGTATTATTATGTATTCGAAGGAATTAATCTCATATCTAAATATGTAAGATATACTAAAAATTAACTAATTAATTCTCTCTCTATATATAACAACTATATTTCTCTACGATAAAATGAGCATTAAAATGACTATATAGATTTTTTACTTAGTTTTGTTTTAAGAATAATTTTATTTATATGTTTCTTAAGATAATAAGTATTAAAGTTAAAATTTTATTATGTCTCTCATATTTCACAAAAATTTTAATTTGGTCTCAAAAAATATTTTTTTGTCTTATTTACGTCTTAAACATTACTTTTTTGCTTCAATATCGTTTTATCATCCAAATTGTTAACGACGAAGGCTAATGTGGATTCTATGTAACCGTTTTCCACTTGATTTGTATCTCACATATCTATTTTGGGATTAAATTGAAATTTTTGTCAAACATAAAAGACATAAATAGAATTTTAGCCTCACATAAATATATTATTTTTTCCTCCAAATTCATCTCATTCTCCAAATTTTTGGATTACATAACCACCACTATCCACCCCAATAATTTCACTCCCAACACAATCATCAAACAAAACCACCTCCATTGACAACTAAGTTCATCTCCATGCTATTACAAAAATACACAACTCAATCACCATTCTTCCACCCAAGTCAAACACCCTCTATTTCACACCCTCCAAGATAAAACAAAGACTTTCACAACCGTTCAAAGCCAAACTGAATCTCCCTTGCTACTATCCTCCATCATCCCAACCTCTCTTCCAACCATCATAGCTCATTGTGCTAGCTACTTGAACCCCTATTTAGCACCAAACTCAACCAAAGCACTCATACGAAATCCTTACAATTTCAATATGCCACAGACCATCGCACCTCCACCATGGCTAGATGCCCCATCGTTCCTTCACTCAAACTCACAGTCATAACCACCATCTAGCTATGAAATCCTAAATGCTCAGCCATTGTCACTCTACAAAACCTCTAACCTCCACAATTAAGCAGAGCCAAAATCACTAATACACTAGCTGCAAAACCATTTACTTCCACATAGATGTTGTGGGTGCATTGTAGTGATTCTCCTAAAGAGTCTTATGTTTTTGTTGGTTTTGAGTTTTGGCATTGAATCAATTTAGGGTGTGTGAGAAAATGGAAAAATAAGGTTTGTCATCTTTACTGTTTGAGTTTGAATTGACTTTAGTTTGTCACATCCATTTAATTGCTTGTAGAATTTTAAACTAAAAAAAATTAGAATAAATGAGATTAATCTTTGCAACCCTAAATTTGGGGAAAAGATGACATGTTCATGTTAGGCTAAAATTCTATTTATGCTATCACATTTCATGAAAGTTTTAATTTGGTCTTAAAGCAGACACATGAGATCCACATTAAGTGAAAAATGGCTACATGTGATCCACGTCAAGTGAAAAACGACCATATGTAATTTATGTCAGCCTTTGTCATTATCAATTTGGACAGTGTCAGATAGAAGAACAACATTGAAGTAAAAAAGTTACTTTTACTACGTAAATAAGACACATAAAACCTTTTGACACCAATTGAAACATTCATAAAATGTGAGAGACGTAAATAAGGTTTTAACCTAATTATTTGCATTATATATGTTTGTATTTGATTTAAATAGTTAAGCTTATTTAATAATTATATGAGTATAAAATTATGTATGCAATATTACTATTTATTATAAAGAAAAAAGTAAAGAAAAGTGTAAAACTATTATCACTCTTTATTATATAATAGTATGTCATATAAATTAGGGATGACAACGGGTGGCGGGACGGTAGTAGCCCCCCGCCCCCCCGCGAATAATATTCGCCCCGCTCCCGCCTCCATATCCGTACGGGTCTGCTTTTTATCTTTCTCCCGGGTAAACGGCACCTAATAAATTATAAAAAAATTCAAAAAAATCAAATAAATGAAATAAAAAAATAAAAAATGAAAAAAAAGAATAATACTATAATTTTTTAAACTTTGTCCAACATAATTTAATCCAAAAATAATATCAAACACCTAAAATACTTTTGATTTATATAACTTTACAATATTTTAATTTATATAATTAAGTTTTTTAATAATTTTATATAAAATATTTGTATATATTTTTTTGGTGCATTACATGTACGGAGAACCACCCCCACTCCCGCCCTTGTTTATTAGGCGGAGATAACACTAAACGGGTATTTATATCCGCGGAAAAAATTTAACGAGTATTACTTACCTCATCACGGGTTACCCGCGAGGACGGATAAAATTGTCATCCCTAATATAAATACTTATAAGTTTAAATTTGATTTTTTTTATATGTGAATTTTGCTCCAATAGAATTAAAATTCCTGAATTTTTCTCTTTTTTTTTTTGGGTTAATCGGCACTATGCTTTACTTACTACCAGAGGGAACAATCGTAATTCGTTATTGTCGTAAAAGAAATTATAAATCTAAAATTTATACAACAAACATTACTTAGGAGAAAAGTACAAACGTTATGGTTTTCACTTTTGTAACAAATAAAAAAATTATGTACAAAGCAAACAATAAAAAAAACATATTTAAAATGATACATTTTTCATATATTCTTCTATATAATTTGTTTAGAGTAAACACTTAAATTAGTACTCTAAAAATACCTTAACATTAAATTAGTTATAAAAAGATTTTTTATATCAATTTAGTCATTCATAATATAAAATAAACATAATATATATAGGGATCAAATTGATTCCAAAGATACATTAATTAAGAAATTAAATGATGTTTATTTTAAATATTAAAGGATTAAATTGATGTTTAAAATGTTTAAAGTACTAAATTTACGTTCCATACATTTTTAGAGGATCAATTTAAATATTTAGTCAATTATTTAATAATATCATAGTTTGTAAGTCCTATTGTGATTTTTTAAAAAAAAAAACATATTTATATATAAATTTTGCATAATATTTTTCTATACAAAGAATGCAAGTAAGGTCTAAAAATTGTTAATTGTTAATGATAATAATAATGAGAGAACGTGACAAACTGAAAATAATAAAGAAAATAAATGAGACCATTTATTGAATGCTACTGGTTGATTGAGGTCTGTATTCCCAACTGCTGACTTTATTTTTTTTCTCACTTTTTTTCCAATTGTTATTAGCTGTTTGGCACAGATGGTTCTCCTCAATGGAGCCCACACGACAAACCTGTGACACAAATTTTTTTATCAAATGCAAATATATTTATATACATCATCTTATATTTATATAATTTTTATTATTTATTAAACTTATTTCACTTTTTATATATTTAATTATATTTTAATTCTATCATATAAATAAATATATGAAATATGTGTGTGAAAATTAATGTGTAATTAATATTTTTTAAGGTTTATCACCGGATTTAAATCCTCTCTAATTATAAAAAATTGGAAAAAATTCAATTTTTTATTCCACCATTAATAATATTTATTTTTAATATTTTATTATATAAAAATTTAATTTTAATAATTAAGATTCTCTCTAATTTTTTTACAGAGACGATCGAAATCCTTTATCACCTCGCCCATATAATATGTACGCACAACTTTTGTCTCTTCCTCATCAATCATACAACACTTCTTTTTGCATTTCCTCATCTTTTATTCTTTTCTCCTCTTCTCTTTAGAATATATTTAAGTTCTGTTCAATCGCACTTCACTTTCAAAATCAAAGTGTTTTCCCATGCGTCCCTACCATTAAGCATAAATCTATTTCGTTGTTACCCATTTTCTCGTCAAATTTGTACTGGACATGAATTAGCCAGCTTGAGTGGAGAGTTGTTGTCAATGATGAAGCTATAATGCAGCTAAATTAGCTAATAATACTACAATAGTCATTGTTTCTAGCTGGTAGCTATAGGAGAGAGATGGTTTTAGGACGATTAATTGTTCTTTCCTTTTTTTTTTTCTTAAT
This sequence comes from Ormosia semicastrata, assembly GCA_029884595.1. NCBI lineage: Eukaryota > Viridiplantae > Streptophyta > Magnoliopsida > Fabales > Fabaceae > Ormosia > Ormosia semicastrata. The sequence goes on along the minus strand of JAQQTO010000046.1, from coordinate 17,144,193 downwards.
ATAATCTCGTTTGGTCAGCTTGAGAAGCTGCGTTGATTTTCAAAAGACAGATATGCGTTCAACTTTTCATATTAAGTGGTCCTCAAATTCATCTCACAGGTTAATATCTCAAAGAACACCACATTGCTTGGCTAGCCTTTTGTTCGTATTTTCGCCAGTGTAGAATCTGATTCAGTGCATAGTTGCGTAATTGTCTTTAGTTTATCTACTAGACGTGCCTATCTGTTTCCATTAGTTAATTTTTTGCGGTTGGTACAAGTATGTTGTGTATATACCATTCTTTGGCTTATTTTTGGAATAGTTTTTCATCTCTTTCCTTGTAGCCCTACTGAGTATTGGTTCTATTTTGTAAGAAGGCCATGACCTCACTGTTCGAAATTGCTTTGAAAACAAAAAGATTAGTGATATAAAAAGAGGCTATAATATGCCATGGACTATAGGAGGGATGTTGCTGTGCGGCTGTGGAGATCGGAAAACAAATGTGTCTACTTCTAATTTGTTGCATCAAAAGACAAGATGTCTTTTAGTCACGGACGCAATCTTACCATCTGATCTAGCTATCTGCTAAGTGCTAATTAAAACGTTAACCTTTCATTAATTGGCTGGTAAAAGATTTAGTTGCCTCCTTAGCATCTCAATTTAATTAGAGATTCATTATTTTTTTTTTCTTTTTTTCCCCTCAAATTGTACTGAAGTGTTTATCAACATTGGACAAAAACATGTGCATGTTAGTGGATTAGCACTTGGAATTGTAGTGTTCTGTGTAAAATATTTTAAGTTTCTTAAAGAGAACGAATTGAAAGAAGGTGAAATTATCTGATTTTGAAAGAATAAGATAATCTATATTGAATTATTTTTAAATTAATTTATTAGATTTTACATTTTTGGAGAATCTTATAGCGAATATTTAGGGTATGAATTCTCATTATGTACCTTTCATTGATGTTGTTTAGAATTGGGTTCTAAGGATTACTTGAGAATGTGGAATGCACTTGGTTCTTTCAAGGCACAGCATCGCAATCGTGGGGTGAAAGGGTGAGTACATATAAAAGGCATTCCGACATTCAAGTCAGTAATTGCACAAGGAGGATAGTGTGTAATGAGACTCATACATACACTTGTCCTATCGTTTAGCCTTTATATATAAATGTGTGAGCGTGTAAAATGTGTGGGGGATTTGAATGTTTTAGTGTGTATCGTACATTGTCCCCTGGTAGTGTGGGAAATCATCATTTCGTATGATATGTCCTTTCCATCCGAGTGGAAGGGTGTCTCCTCTTTCCTGTCGAGGGGGGGAGGGATAGGCTCAGTGGACGAGTTGCTTCCTGCATAACACGTCTAAGGCCTAGTCTGGAGGGTCAGGTTGTTCCAATCCTATGGACCTATACTCAATCTAAAACAGTTGCCTCTAACTTAGCGCTTTGATGAATCAGCTAAGTGTTAAGGTACAAGTTCGATGAAGCACTCAGAACGCAATGGACAAAGGGATCTATGTCATAGTAGTTATGTTGGATCTCTTGATGTTTTCTCAGAAGGCCGAGGTCTGTGACGTACCATGAGGAGTTCCCAGGGTATGTGAGAAAGGCCGGGATTTGGGTTGAATCGCTTTGCTCACATCATCATTCCAGAGTCTGTGGTATACGATTGCCCCCATGCGATGTGGGGTTATAGTCTAATCTTAGACCGAGATCTGGGGTGTTATTTCACCGTGGTACTTTACTGAGGGTTCGACGTTCGACTTACGTGTCTCTTCATGGTGCCACGCATTGTTTTAGTTTTGAATGTTCTGAGCATTGTCCTTTCAGTTGCCTTCCTTCAGATATGGTTCGACACGTGGTTGAAAAGTAATGATAACATTGCTTGGGGTTCGTAATGCCATGATGAGCCGCTTTTGAATTTCAAAAAGTGGGTGTCATGATAGGGCGTTTCGAATGAGACATCTTATCTGTATCGAAACGGCGTACCCATCCCTATTAAGGTGACAGTTTGGGGATGACTTTTCATGCCTATAAATAGGGTCAAAATTGAGTCTTTCCTACTCTTCGCCCAACCTTGTATTCTATATGTTTGCGCTCCAGATTTCTTTCTCCAGTGACTCAAGCGGATTGTTTTCAGCATCCTTTGCAGTGGTTACCGGTGTTTCAAAGTCTTTTTAGTGCTCTCGTCATTGTTCAGAGATTTCTTTTTTTCCTACAGAAACCAAGGTACTTCTCATTTTTCTCTCATTTCATTTTTGCCCTTTTCTTTGAGCATTTGGTGGAAGATATGTCTGGGAGTGAGGAGATGGTGCAAACTAGTGGCTCATCAGTGGAGGTCTTAAGTTCTCCTTGGTCTCTACTGTCCCAGCTACAACAGGGGTTTTGAGGTCATAATGGGGACTCTGATGATGGTCCAAGTTCTTTGGTTAGAACGAGGATTTTAGACGCGCTTCGGAAGGCAGACCTAGCTAAGGGGTTGGCTAGGCGTGGGCTTGCTCATCCACTCTCTAAGCTTCTGATGGCATGAAGAGACCTGAGTGTTCTCGCAGAGTCGAGAGAACTTATTTTTCCTCAAGAAACTAGCATATATGACTAGGTTGATTGGGAGGTCTTGGGTACTCCTTCTGATATGAGCGCTGCAAAAGACGTCTCGGAGAAGCAATAGTACCTGCAGCTAACTATGGTGGGATTCAGGGGTCAAAAGTTCACAATCCGGCACCTGTTAGAGGAAAAGAGGGTGTGTTCGACCCGTACGGAAGGCGAACATTTCATATACATGTATAAGACTCTCTTTACCTAGATTGGGATACGACTGCCATTTACTGAATTTGAGATGGGCATTCTCAATCACCTGCAGGTGGCGTCCACTCAACTTCATCTGAAAGCTTGGGAGTTTGTTTGGGTGTTTGTGACCTGGTTTTCCAAGTCTTCGATTGTCCGTACTCAGACAAGTTTTTTTGTAATCTTTTTTTCTTGGTTGACTACCTTTGGGAGCAACCAGACTAAAGGATGGCTTACCCTTCACGCATAGAGCGGGCGTGTGGTTTTCAAAGCCTACCAAGAATCTTTCAAGAAGTTTAAAAAAGACTTTTTCAGGGTAGAAGGGGTTCCAAGCAAGGTGCCCACCTTGGAAGGTGAGTCGCGCTTCCAACTATATTGGACTGAGATTGATTGGTGGCGGAGTAATAAGGAGTTGGAGACTCCGTACTCCAAGATCCCTTTTTTTGAGGCTTGGGTCGTGGGCTTTTTGATTGACTAAGCCAAAGAATAGAGGGTCATCCCTTGTAAAGATGTCTTGGATGAGCCCGTCGTTTCTATAAGGGCCTTATATTTTCTTTTCCGCATTTGAATTTACCCAACTATTATGACACTTTTCTTTCTTCTTTTGTTTACAGAAAGCATGGCTTCACCTAGTGGACTCCGGCTCTTAGCAAATAAGTTGGCAGCCCAAGGGGGTGAAGTGTCAGGATCTCGGGCCTCTGTGTTTACTCAACAGGTAGCAGTTGATGTTCCCACACCTTCTAGCAGTACGGTTCCTTCTCCAGCGACCATGGTGACTCTTCTTCCTCCCCCCCTCCGCACAGAGGTTCAGGATGTTGAATCGAATTCTTCTGTGCTGCTGCTACGACCTTGGAAAAGGCAAGTCAAAAGCAGCAGAGATAATAGAGAGAAGAGGCTGGCGATTGAGGACTTTCTAGAGAGGCCTACAAGAGGCGAGGTTGCAGTTGGTCCGAGGTCTATGGGTGTTCTAAGGCCCATCTTAACTCTGTGGCTCTTTCCATCAGGATCAATGTGGGCTTAAGGGGAGGATCCTATCAGGTTTCTTGACAGCCACTTGTTATGTTCTGTCGAGATTGATGTGCTGATGGAGTGTAACATGGAGGAGATCCTTCGTGAGGCCCAGCTCCAATGTTTGTGCGTAGCCTCTACACTTTGATATGCGGAGGAAAGTTAGGAGTCTATCTGGGAGGTCACCGGTTTAAAATGGGAGCTTGACATTCTTCGCGGTAAACTTGCTGAGAAGGATAGACTACTAGCCCAAAATTTCCAAGAAGTTACTCGTATTATGAATTCTAAGGCTCGAATTCTTTTCATGTGCCAAAGCAGCTAGACCTTTACATAACTTAAAGAAGCACAATATCTATATAAAGTAATTAGATAATTGAATGTCTACTAAACCAACAGCTTGTGTTGGTTTGTTATGTGTTTACTGTTTTGTTTTTTTATTTTTCAATTTAATATTGTGACACATTGACACTATACTTCATCAAATTTGTATTGCCATAATGATGGGATCGATCATGCATGCATGTATAGTTTTGTCACTCAAGGCCCTTCCCCCAATGAAAACAAAGATAATAGTATAATTTTCTTCAAAAAAATTTAACTTAGCTACTTTGTATGGTATTTTTATATATGTCAGAACACCAGAAGCATACATAAAAAAATTATTATTTAAATACTTAAAATATAACACTTAGATAATACATACTTATATTTATATATGATATATCTATTTTGACTTTACATATAGTATATGATAGTATTTAGCTACACTTACTTTAGGAACAATATCCCACACAAGTATTGTATTTGAGTGTACAAAAAATATTTTTCCATAAGAATTCATCACTAATGATGTTGTCATCCATTATCCTTACTGATCATGACTAGGGTTTTGGGCCTAGTAAAGTCAAGCCCAATATCTTATAAGATAAAGACTCTACTTAGCTTGCAAAAGGAATATCCTTTTAGGGAGACCAATGATAGGTCAACAAATAGGATAAGAAAGGTGTTGGGAAATTTCTCATCACCACCTAATATGGTTAATCTACCTTTTACTTACTACTTGGTATTCAAGACACTTTCACTTATATAAATAGCTTATTATAAATTTTATGGTAATGATCTTTTCCATCATTCTCTATTAACTTAAACCCTAACTTACTTAAGCATATCAACCCCCTTGCTCTAACATTTAAAGGAAGTTACTGCAGTGAGAATATTCTATCTAAAAAGTTTGCAACTATCTCTTGCACTAAAGCATAACACCAACAATGATATTCATATACCATTTTTAATTTTTTATTACATCCTTCTCACACCATTTTCTTTTTTGAATAATAAAACTAGACAAAACACACTTCTCAATATACATTCTCTCTTTCTTTCTTTTTACCAAAACAAATAAAAATATAACAAAAATGGTGTGCAACATTTTCTGTCTTTACTAAGTCAACATGTGTCTTGGTGTCAAATGAAACTTATTCACATACATTTTGAGCAAGGTGATTTGCCTTAACAGTTAACACTTAACAGGTAAATTCAGTTCTTGAAAATTGATGATCCTACCAACGAAAGGGAAGTAGGCAACAAAAACAACAACAACAACCAAACTTTTTCCCATTAGGTAGGGTCAGCTACATGGATCAAACAATGTCATTGTGTACTATCATAAATCAAGTTTTCAAAAATATCATTCAAATCTAAATCTTTTTTAATCGTTTCACTTATAGTCTTTCTTGGTTTCCATCTACCTCTAGCTATTGGGTTATCCTCCACCTAATCTACTCTCATTGCAGGAGCTTCTAAGAGTCTTCTCCTTACATGTCCAAACCACCTAAGGCAATATTCTCTCATCTTTTCCACAATAGGTGTTACCTATACTTTCTCTCTAATGCGCTCATTCCTAATCTTATCTTGTCTAGTATGACTCTACATCTATCGCAACATCCTGATCTTCGTGACATTGATCTTATGCTTGTGCTGACTTTTTACTGCCCAACACTCAGTACCATACAATATCGCGGGCCTTATAGTTGTGCGATAAAATTTATCCATAAGCTGAAAGACACTTTTCTATTATAAATAATTCCTAAAACACTCATCTATTTCATCCGTTCAGCTTGAATCATATGGTTTACATCTCCTTCTATCTCTTCGTCATTTTGTATGATAGATCCAAGATACCTAAATCGTGTAACTTGTAGTATAGTATGGTCTTTAATTTTCACCGCTAAGCTAGCATTAGCACGCTTTTTACTGAACTTACATTCCATATATTCTGTCTTATTCCTGCTTAGACGGAAGTCTTGTTCTTCCAAAGCTCGTCTCTATAGTTGTAGCTTCCCATTTGTTTCATCTCTCGACTCTCAAATTAAGATTATATCATCTACAAAAAATATACACTGTGACATCGGCTCTTGGATATGCGCAGTAAATACATCTAAGATCAAGGTAAAAAGATATAAACTCAAAGTTGATCATTGATGCAATCCTATAATTATATGAAAATTTTTTGTAAATAAAAGATTTATTATTTTATATTATTTAATGTGTATTATATAAATAATAATATTAAAAATATTATCATTACAATAAAAGCAATCAATGACCCACGTACCTGAATTGATACACACATTAAATGGTCGAACAAAAACTCTTTCTTGTTAAAAACACTATAATTTCTCGGCAAATTATTTCACATAAATAACGCTACATGATGTTCCAAAATAGAATCATTCAAGTAGGAATTATCTCAATAAAAAATTATAATAAAAAACGATTAAATTAAATTAAATTAAGAAAGACAAAAAGTGATGGGCAATTAATTGACAAATAGTCTATCGTTCCATCTATTATCTTCACTATAGCGCAATTTGACACTTCGTCTTCAGGATTAATACATTTAAAACTTAAGCTGGTTTCCACATGTTCCTTTATTATGGTCCTTAGCTTGCTGCTAAGTGCAGAGGATGTTTGATAACGGTAAATCAGAGAAACCCTTGTTGTGGGGGAAAATAAATGAAGAAGAAACCCTTGTTGTGAAGGAAAAGTAATAAAGAGAGGGAGATAGACTGAGAGAGCGAGGTTCCTTGAACTTTTAGAAGGACTGGAGACCATGATCAATGAATATAGATACGTTTTAGGATAGGCACTGATTAATAAGGCATTCTTATATTATATCAACTCTGATTTTTTTATATCATATTTTTATATCACTTTTTATATTATTTTTTATATCATTAATTACATCATTTTTTTCTTATAATTTCTTTTTACTTAATCACAATCATTTAAAAATTATGTAAAAATAAATGTATAAAAAATATATAAACATCATTTTTCTTGTTATATATGCAGATTTCAACATGAGATTTCTTAAAGGGATAAAATGAGATAGAACAAATTATTACTTCCGTTTACATTTATGTATCTATTTAAAAATATTGATTTGTTTAATATTATTTATTTATTTAAAAAATCAAAAAATATTTATTAATCATTTTTCTAACTTTATCCTCATTTTTTATTATCTTTACTAAACTCAATAAATATATATCAATTAATTTTTACAACTTAAAATCAATTATTTTAGTCAATTCATTAAATACATATCTTTTGCTTAGTCAAGTAATTTTAATGGGAGAGAGAAAATATTAATTAATGAATATAGAAAGGGAGAGAAAAATATTAATTAAGTGAGAGAAATAGTGATTTAATCATATTAAATTATATATTTTAAACAATCAGTGTATTGAACAACTTTTTTAATCTGTGTATATTAACTTTAAATAAATAGATAAAAGTGAGTAGAGGAAGTATAAAATTACAATTTTGTTTTTTTTTACAATACTTTTGGCTTTATTTTAGGGTTTTATGTGTTTGAGATAGAGATAATGTAAAAAAAATAAATTTATAATTCTTCTTATATTATTTTATTATAATTTCTAAATAATAGAATATAAATTTTTTTCCATTCTATCATTAGTTAAATATCCAAATAATAATAAAGAGTTTTATTTTATTCCATCCTTTTCAACTCCATTTCATTATATACTATCACATTTCACTTACCATGAAATATTCAAACAATAAAAAAGATAATTTTCCCCCTAAAATTTAATCAGATCCAAAGATACACGTTACGTGGCTTTTGCAGCTTTGCTATTATTTTTGTGTTATCGATTAATTTGATAAAAAATGGATCCGTTGTTGTCCGCGTCTTTCTTTTAATCTTTGGGGTTTGGATCTATTTATTCACCAAACAAAATCTTCTCCTTCTCTTCAACTTTACAGCGACGCTAAATAATTATCTACACTTTTAAATCCATAATAAATTAATACTTTATCTAACAGGTGTTCTAATGATATCAATTAAGGAATAAAAAATAAAAAAATAAAAAATAAAACATTCAATATATTAAAAACTTAAAAATTTTACTTTTTATTTAAAATTAATTTTAATTTTTTAACAAGTACTCTTAACAAAACTCATAAATTAAATATATGAATTAAAAAAAGAAATTGCAATAGACCCTTTCAGCCATATATATCTAACAATTATGCGTAAACGTAAGGCACCTATTACTTATGCAGACATATATAAATAAAATTTGATATTATAGGATTCATATTGATTGATGAAATTTGTGTACTATTTTACCATTATCTTTTATCTCAAAAAAAGTTATACACATGTGCAAATCATCTACATTTTTATTAGATATGTGTACTGTATTTTATGAAAATTATTAAAAATACACCTCATAATACTAAACCAATCTTAATAGTTTTTTATTTTATGAATTTTATAGAGGAAACATTTTTTATACAATGTCGGTGTATGAATTTGTTTATGCCAACAGTATACAATTCATATTATTGACTAAAATTATATTATCTGACTTTAAATTTCAAAATTAATTTGAGATATTATCTTAGTGTTATAGTAATATAGTGTACATACCGTCATGAGGGGACGACCTTAAGAAGCAACATTACTAGATAATGAAACCCCAATAATATCCTCGTGGACAACTGTGCCACACCCTGCTGGTGGGTGCTGGGGTGAGGAACATGAATTCCTATAACCAGATTCTGTGCATAGTTTAAAAGTATTCAACTGCTTTAATTTGTTCTATGTAAAATTAGAATTTACAATTTTCTTTCCACCTATAAAAGAACTACTCATAATGCAGTATCAAATTAATTTTACGATTTAATGATTATAATTTTAAATAATTTATTATGTTTTGAAATTAAACACTCGCGCTGTCATTGTGCAAAAGAGTAAATTCACTTTTGATAGATTTTATTTTTATTTACTAAATACTTTCGCCATCATTACTTTTCCAGAGATGAAGCTTAATTGAGCTGCAATAAATAATTTTCTTTTTATTGTAACAAATGATTTTCTTTTGTAAATACTAATTCTTTCGTCCTTTATCTGTTATTTTAATAAAAATATAATTTAATTAAATACAATTATTTTTTTCAAATTTATTTAATAATTGTTTAATTTTTATACAACAATCTTTAAAAACTGATACTTTAAAAAATCTGATATTTATCTTCTGAACAAAAAAATTTTATATTATTTTTGTGAGAGTAACACGCGACGATGAAATGGCTAAAACGAAAAATAATATAACTTCAATATATGTGAGGGGACACTTAACCCATTCTGAATTTCTTAAAATAAAACATATACTGATTTACAAAAAGCGACATCGGTTCATTTTGTATGGTCTTACGAGTTTGTTATTAGAAACACGGGAATAAAATACATTTGTTCGATGTGCCATATGTAAGTAACAAAACATATTTATTCGATGTGACTTTCAAAAGATATTTGGATTAATTTGAAAGGAAAATGCCTTTTTACAAACAAATACAAAAGCATATTTAGATTTGTATTTGTTTGTAAGAAATGCATTTTTCTTTCCAAATCCAAATATGCTTTTGAAAGTCCCACATCGAATAAATATGTTTTGTTGTTACTTACTTTACTTTGCAACTATCAAAGTTCCACATCGAACAAACGTATTTTATTATCTTACTTAACCGCTTTGTCTTGCTAATAATAAAGTCCCACATCGATAACGTCAATTTGGTTTATAAATAAACTAATCGCCCTTAATATCAGAAGACACTTTTTAGTAGACTCAGTACAATGTTCCGTGTATAACGCGATAAATTTATATTATTTTTTTTTGGATCGCGCCAACACGCGTGGCATCTAAATCGCCAACACGCTCGCATCCAACTCATCCTTATGATGAGATTGCACGTAAACGCGTGTTATCCCACGCGGAATAAAAATAATATAATATTTTAACGTGATAAAATCAATGATAATTTGATAAATAATTTAAAAATGATGATAAATTAATAAATAAATTTGGAAGAAATAGTATTTTGGTCGATTTGCCCTCCTGAACAAAATAGAGAGAGTAACGTGAAATGGCTCAATGAACTGAATCTTCATAAAAACAGCGACATTTTCATTTTGTATGGTCTCGAGTTTCTAGAAACACGGGAAAGTGTGCCATATGGTATTTCTGTGAATCACTATTTTGTCACTTTTTAACATTTTCCATGTTGTGGTCCCTTATCCTTTATTTGGAACATAATATAAGTCAATTTCGCCGGCTAGACTCTTCCGTGTTTCGCTGGCTCTCTCCGCTCCTCACTTCACCTTATGATGAATTGCACCATAAATCCATAATATATAATATATTATATTCATCTTTAAAAAATCTATATTATCAATAGGATTTTTTTGCCTAAATCGTAAGATAAACAATAGACACTGCTATTAAAAAAAAGTAATAACAGTTTATGTATTAATATCTGCTTAATACAGTTGTGATATAAGGAGTGAGTTGACAATATTAGCAGAATATTTTATTTATTTATTTTTGTGAGTAATTTATTTTATTTTTCATATATCTATATATATATGTATAAGGTAAAATTATTTGGGTACGGATGGGTGAGGGAGAAAAGTGACTTGAATTGAAATTAAACTTCTAATATCAACATTACATTAAAATTTTACCAAAAAGTGATTTGTTATAATGAAAGTAGATTGTGTTCTTAAATGAATTTTATTTATAGTTTTAATGGTTTGAATACTAAAATCACTATTTTAAAGAGTACTTAACCACCACTGATATAAAATTACGTAAATAATTAAATGTAAAAAAAATAAATTTTAGTTTTAAGACCTCGACCTTGTTAATTGAAGTATAGGTTTGTGGGCAGAATATATATTTTCAATTTACATTCACTTTTTTTTTATGTTTTCTTGCCATACTAATATTAATGTTTGATGAGTTAGGTTAATTCATAAATTTTGATTTAACTTAATGTGAGTTGAGTTTGGTTAGAAATCACTCAAACTTATAAGATACGAGTCAGGTAACTTGTTTGAAAAGTATTAACCTACACAAATTTAACCTATTAATTTTTTTATTTAACGAAATTCATTTTATTGATACATATACCCACCAATTTCAATATTTCATGGAATCATATCATTTTATTATATTGACAATTTTAAAAAATCTATTCATACTATCTTCATAGTATAATGGTAGTTAGACAAGTATGCCCTCCATCGTTGAGTCATTAGTCATTAAGATATTTTAAGTTAAATTTCTTCTGACTTTTTTATAAAGTTAATTAAGTTTATATTAAGCAATGTGGTCAGATTGAGAATGTGACTTAAAAAATAAATATTAAAAACTTATGGAGTATTTAACATACCATTCCAATAAAATTTAATTGATTGTTTTGATGATAATAAGTATCTTAAAAAAATTGATAGTGAAATAAATAATTATGTCAATTTATATATATGTTATATATGATAATATTGATTTCAATTAGTTAATATGATTTATTATTGATGTCTTTTAAGATATGTTAATTTATTTTAATTTATTTCAAATTTATATTAACTTAGTAAAACTTGTTATATTTATTTAGTTTATTTAAACTTATTTTATTTATATATAAAATTAGTTGTATAACTTTTTAATTTATTTGAGATATATATTTTTTTAATTAAAATATGTTATATGTAATAATTTTTAAATTTTGTATTTCATATTTATTTTAACAAGAATTTTTTTAGTATATATCATATTTATGAATTTGACCCAACTTAACTCACTTTTAAACAGGTAAAATTAAAGAAAAAAATTTCTGAATCTAACCCAATCCAATCCACTAATTTTATGATAAGTCAGGTCTAAAAATGTCTCAAACCTTATTCAATAAACACTCCTAACTAGTATTAGTCTGACATAAAATTTTAAAAAAGAAAAAGAAAAATGTATCTATATCTCAATGGTTTGATAAGGTGTATTCATTTGTGTTTTTTTGTCAAAAAAAAAAAATCGTTTTTAAAATGGAAAAAACACTTCTTAAATACTTTTATTGTTTAGATAAAGTTATTGAAATAAAAAAATAAAAAATAATTTTCTTTTTTTTTATAAGACGTTAGGATGGGTTACCTAAAAAATTAAAAGATAGAAAAAAAACATACTATTTTTACTATTTTATTTTTAAAAAAAAATTATCAAAAACGCACCATAAAAGACACTAAAATGTGGACTTCCTTTTGTTTATTATATATATACCAACTTAATCAAACCCGTTTACGTACTTAACTACTCCGAAATTGACGCCCTCTTGTGGTTTGTCATCATTTATTTGTACGCGATTAAGTTTTCAACATTAAGATAAGGATAAATATCGGGTGTATTTTTAGGTTGACTTATAATCTACTTTCTTTTTTTCCCAAATACAAATTTTCGATACACAACGTATGGTTTTTCATAATTAACTTGAATTAAAGTTGTTTATCGAGGTTGGTCCACTTTATTAACCTGTTATTTACTATAATAATGTGACTTAAATTTAAATTTATAATTTTTTTTATTGATAGATAAGCTATAATTATATTATAAATTCTCGTTAAAATTAGTAGTTTGTTTTGATCATAAATTTAAAAAAAATTTGTACTCTAAATTTTTATTAAAAAAATTTGAATCCAAGTTAGAAGTTAAAATAAAAATTTTAAATAAAAGTAAGATAAATAATAATTATTTTTAAAAAAAATTTCAATGTATTGAATATTTTATTTTTATTAAAAACATTTTGTATTAACTTCCTTAACAAGTTCATTTAAGAAATTTGTTAGCAATTTTTTTTATTAAATAATCAATTCTTGTGTCTTTGTTTCCTTTTAACTCCTTCATATGTTGGTTAAGTAATACATATTTATTACTATATCTCTCCTGTCGCGATTTTAAGGGCCAACTCCGTATATATTCATATGGTGTATTTAAGAAAACAAATCCTCTTATGTATTAATTTAATATTTAAACTCGAATATATCCCCAGACCGCTATTTTTTTTAAAAAAAATACACATCTTTAAGCACAGCCTACTTGTTGATTTTAAGCTCAAGTTTCATTTAAAATATTATTAACTTAGTAAAATATCTATATTTCAAAGTAATCTCATTATCAATTCCTCTCATTTTTTTAATTATAAAAAATAACACCATTTAACAATCATGAAAATGAAATTATAAGTAACGCGCCGAGCTTTAAATGCTATAATTAATTCTCAGATGTCTTGCTGTAGTTTTCCTTGTTTATTTTTTTTATACGTTTTTTTTTTAATTTTTGAGTTTTGCTAACAAGTATTGTACTTGTTAAGAAAATAAAAATAAAAAAATTATATAAAAATAAATTATTTAATATATTAAAAATTAAAAAATATTTTTTATTTAAATTTTTTATTTTAACATCTTTACCAAATATTTTAACGATATTTGTTAACAAATTCTTTTTTCTTTTTAAGAAATTTTTGTATAAATCTAAAACATTTAAATGAGGTGCATCTAATCAATCACAAATATTAATTAATATAACTAATTAAAATTATTTATTAATTAACTTAAATAATTATTTATAAATTAATTTATGATTAACGTAATTTACTTAATTTAAATACATTATATTTATGTAAGAATTTTTCCATTTTATCTCCACGTAGGGTATTCTTCATTAGGCAATTATTGTTTCCGAGTCAATGGCTTACCACCAACATCCGTCGACTTGGTGGGCCTTCTTCCACACACTACCTCATTGGATCACAGGTTGCCAATGATGCAATCAATAGAAAAAAGAAAAGAAAAGAGAACTCACGAGTCAGTGTTTTAGGAAAAGTAGCATTACCAATCAAGTCTTGGGTGAAATAAAAGGTTGAAGAAGAGAACGACCGTTGTAACAGAAATACAAACTTCAACAACAACCTTTTAAACATTAAACCACAATCCAACGGTGTCGTTTTTTCAAGGATGCTTTAATATGCGGAAATACCGAAACTGTGACCTTTACGCCCATTGGTACTAGAGATTTTTCTATACATATGGCAAACGAAAAATATTATCTTATACTTTTTAGAAATGTATATATTATTAATATATTTTTTAAAAGTGTCTAATTTAATAAAAAATATATGATAAATAATATTAAAAATATATAAAAAATATATATATACACTATTAATAATAAAAATATCATAACTTATAACAAAATTGTAACACGTAACTGTTTATAAAATTATAACTATACAAACGGTTAAATTAAAATTAAACTATTTTCAGATTTGAAAGAATATAATTTTCCCGTTAGCATTTGCCACTTGTTAGTTGTTACTCCTATAAGCGCCACCTTCTTATATCTTTCTACTCACTGCATTAGACTTTAAAGACCCAAACAAAAACTCTGTCATTGCTTTCGTGCTTCACTCTCCAGCATGTTCGCCGCCATCGCTTCCCGGCAACTCCTTTCTCTTCTTCTTCTTCTTCTCCTCTCATTCTTCTCACTACTCACCAGCGTCAAATCCGACGAGCGTCAAATTCTACTGAACCTAAAATCCGCCTTTGAGAAATCAAATCCCAAAGTCTTTGACTCCTGGAATGCCACCAATTCCATTTGCAGTTTCAACGGTGTCACATGCGACTCCCTTGGTTCCGTCACCGAAATCGACCTTTCCCATCAAAAGCTATCTGGGGTTCTCCCTTTGGACTCAATTTGCCAGCTTCAATCACTGGAGAAGCTCGAGTTGGGTTTCAACGCATTGTATGGCAGAGTCACAGAGGATCTCAGAAACTGTGTCAAGTTGCGATTTTTGGACTTGGGCAACAACGTTTTCTCGGGATCCTTCCCTGACATATCACCTCTGAACCAATTGCAATACCTGTGTCTGAACCAAAGTGGGTTTTCAGGAACTTTTCCATGGCAATCATTGCTGAACATGACGGGTCTCTTGCGGTTAAGCGTTGGAGATAACCCCTTTGACCTCACGCCTTTTCCAACAGAAGTGTTGAGCCTCAAAAACCTGAATTGGCTCTACCTAACAAACTGCACCCTTGGAGGGAAGATACCAGTTGGAATCGGTAACCTCACAGAGCTTATAGAATTAGAGTTCTCTGACAATTTTCTCACCGGTGAGCTTCCAGCTGAGATTGGGAACCTTCAGAAACTATGGCAACTTGTGTTTTATAATAACTCCTTCACGGGAAAGCTTCCAATTGGGTTGAGAAATCTCACAAACCTTGAGAATTTTGATGGGTCCACGAATAATTTCGAAGGGGATCTCTCTGAGTTGAGGTTCTTGACCAACCTGGTTTCCCTGCAATTTTTTGAGAACAATTTGTCCGGGGAGATTCCACTCGAGTTTGGCGAGTTCAAAAAGCTTGTCAACTTGTCTTTGTATAGGAACAGTTTAACGGGTCCTATCCCTCCCAAGATTGGGTCTTGGGCTGAGTTTGACTTCATTGATGTTTCGGAGAATTTCTTGTCGGGTCCTATTCCGTCAGATATGTGCAACAAGGGAAAGATGCATGGTTTGCTCGTGCTTCAGAACAATCTCACTGGAGAAATTCCGGCAAGCTACACAAACTGTTTGACTCTGAAACGTTTCAGAGTGAGCAACAACTCGCTCTCGGGTGTTGTCCCTGCTGGGATTTGGGGACTGCCAAATGCAGAAATAATTGATATCCAACTGAATCAGTTCCAAGGTTCGGTTGCTTCGGATATCAAGAACGCCAAGTCCCTGGGTCAGATATTTGCGAGAAAGAACCGGTTGTCTGGTGAAATTCCACAAGAGATCACACAGGCAACTTCCTTGGTGACTATTGACCTGAGCGAGAATCAAATTTCAGGGAACATTCCAGAAGGGATTGGCCAACTCAAACAACTTGGTAGCCTTCATTTACAGAGCAACAAGTTATCTGGTTCAATTCCAGAGTCTTTAGGTTCCTGTTACTCCCTCAATGACATTGATCTATCGAGGAATTCACTCTCACAACAAATCCCTTCATCATTGGGATCCTTACCTGCTTTGAATTCTCTCAACCTGTCACAGAACCAACTCTTGGGTGAAATCCCAGCGAGTTTAGCTTCCCTCAGGCTCAGCCTCTTTGATCTTTCGCATAATCGATTAACGGGTCCTATACCACAAGCTCTAACCATTCAAGCTTACAACGGTAGCCTCGCCGGAAACTCAGGTCTTTGCAGCCTCAACGCGATAGGCTCTTTCCCTAGTTGCTCTGCAAGCTCTGGCATGTCCAAACATGTACGCACGCTCATCATTTGCTTCATAGTAGTTTTAGTTTTGTTGCTTTCTTGCGTGGGTCTTTACTTGCAGTTGAAGAAGAAAAAGGAGGAGGGAAAATTTGGAGGGGAACGTTCTTTGAAGGAAGAATCTTGGGACGTGAAATCCTTCCACGTGTTAAGTTTCAGTGAGGGTGAGGTTCTGGATTCCATTAAGCAGGAGAATCTCATAGGGCAAGGAGGTTCGGGGAATGTGTATAGAGTATCGCTCTCCAATGGTAAGGAACTCGCCGTTAAGCACATATGGAACACCGATTTCACCGCAAGGAAAAACTCATGGAGTAGCACTCCTATGCTTGCAAAGCGTGGTGGGAAGTCACAGGAGTTTGATGCGGAGGTGCAGGCTTTGAGCTCAATAAGGCACGTGAATGTGGTGAAGCTTTTTTGCAGCATCACGAGTGAGGATTCAAGCTTGTTGGTGTATGAGTATTTGCCTAATGGGAGCTTATGGGATCGGCTTCACACGAGTAGGAAGATG
The DNA here is from genome assembly GCA_029884595.1 of Ormosia semicastrata. Classification (NCBI taxonomy): domain Eukaryota; kingdom Viridiplantae; phylum Streptophyta; class Magnoliopsida; order Fabales; family Fabaceae; genus Ormosia; species Ormosia semicastrata. The sequence continues at coordinate 17,127,253 of JAQQTO010000046.1, read as the reverse complement.
GAGCTTGATTGGGAGACAAGGTATGAGATAGCGGTTGGGGCAGCCAAAGGGTTAGAGTACCTGCATCATGGGTGTGAGAGGCCTGTGATTCATAGGGATGTCAAGTCCAGTAACATTTTGTTGGATGAGTTTTTGAAACCTAGGATTGCTGATTTTGGGCTGGCTAAGATTGTTCAAGCCAACGTTGGCAAGGATTCCTCTCATGTCATTGCCGGAACCCATGGGTACATTGCTCCTGGTTTGTATTCTATACCTGCTCTTTTTGAATAATTTATCATATATATTATACTCAAATTATTTTTTGATATTTGTTAGGTTATAGGAGCCAAGTTAGAATACACCGGTCTTTAAAAATACCCTTATACATCAAATAATAATTTATATGGTTAAGTGATAATGTGGTATATCATATTTATCTAAAGATTCCTCCTGTTCTTTCAACAGAATATTCCCTTTAAAGTTTATGTTACCGTCTATGATATGATGTATTATTATGTTTGTTGATTTGTGTTGTTCAAATTGGTGCAGAGTATGGGTACACTTACAAAGTGAATGAGAAAAGTGATGTGTACAGCTTTGGAGTGGTGCTAATGGAGCTGGTAACTGGGAAAAGGCCAATTGAGCCAGGATTTGGAGAAAACAAGGACATAGTCCACTGGGTCCATAGTAAGGCACAGAGCAAAGACAGGTTTAGGAGTGCGGTGGACTCCAGAATCCCAGAGATGTATAAAGAGGAAGCTTGCAAGGTGTTAAGGACGGCAGTTCTCTGCACGGCCACTCTTCCAGCTTCTAGACCCACCATGAGAACTGTGGTTCAAATGCTTGAGGATGCTGAGCCTTGTAAATTGGTTGGAATTGTCATTACCAAAGACGGGAGTGGAAAGAAAATAGGAGTGAATAATGGCAAATAAAAGCTCTTAAGGGTTCCCTAGTAATTTGCAGCAGGTTGAAAATTTTTGGATCATCAAAGACAAAGGGAACCACCTTCACTAGTTAGCTGTAGAATGTAGATTTTGCTGGAAGGAGGGAGCACTGTAAAATATTAGCCAGAGCTTCTTTAATCTGTATTTTTTAATTTGTATTAGGAAATGAGTCTCCACCTAATACTCACAATAAAAAAAGAAGCAAATCCTTTTTCCTTACGAATGAATTGGAACAGGGTTCAAATAATTAGTTTTCTCCAATCCCAATGTATCATATAAGATAAGATAAGATGGTTGTGACTAAATAATGCAAATGTCTTCCCCTTTTCAATGTTGGGTACTCTAAATCTTATGTTCACAGTAATCAAAGATGATTGTGAGTTCTGACTAGGCAAAGAGCTCAAAAAGGAGTGAAGGACTAAATAATGCAAATTTCTTCCCCTTTTCAACGTAGGGTGCTCTAATTAAATGTTTAATTTATTGTGTGTTTGAATTTATTTATTTTGTATTTAAAATAAATTATAATTAAGTTTTTTAAAAAATTTAAAAAGATAAATCATTATTTCTCAAAAATAATTAAATATAAACATAAACATACTATTACATTCATGAAAATGTCAAGTATTTGATCTATGAACATTACAATGACTTACATATATTTATATATATATTATTTTATATTTGTATCATACAACACGGTTGTGACTAATGCAAATTTCTTCCCCTTTTCAATATAGGATACTCTAAATCCAATACAAATTCAATAATATAATGCTTAATTTACATTCATGAAAATGTCAAATGTGTGATATACGAAGAGGAGAGTTATTCACATATATTTATAAACACTATTTTATATTTTTTATAATTATTATTATTTGATTATCTACCAAAAAATTTTATTATTTTATTATAATTATTTTTTTTTCATACTTATCTTCTAATTATATGACATACTCCAAACATGAGAAGGTGTATTCCTTGCGTACGTGCAAGAAACATTTTTCATCTGCTATGAATGTTGTGAATTTATTTTGTATATTCAATGTCATTGTCGCTATCATCTGCCTCTGTATGAGGTAAGAAATGCTAAAGGCAGATCGAGTTCATTTTGTACTTATTCACTGTATACTTTGTGGTTTCTAGAGGCGGCCATTAATTTTAAAGTAAAATTCTTTTTAAAAGAAAAAGAAAAAAAGAAAGCTCGAATAGGCTCACAACCAATTAGATTTTGTTAGTCGTGACTATAAATAAAGTTCATGGTAAAATTATTGTCACGATAATTATATAAGATCGAAACAAGTTGAACTCAGAACAACTTTGATTATATATTTTCTTCTCATTGCCTAAGTATCCAAATCCATATCTTGAAATTAACTTTCTCCCCTCTTTCCCTATTTGTTTGGCCTTGCAATAATATTTTATACTTTTTAGAATATTTTTCCTAAAACTTATTTTTACAAAAAAAATATTATTAGAAAGAAAAAAATTAATTTTTTTGGGTTTCAATGAGAAGCATCAATTTCTCACTTCTTTAACAGCACATTTGTTATTTTGATTTGCTTAAAAGAAGTTTTATAGTTTGACCAAAAGAATTCAAAAATAACTCTCCCTCATACCAGTTTAGCTTATAAATTAACTTTGTCAAAGTTGATTCTGACCTTGCAAATATAAGCTATTAATCTTATTTGTATAGTAGGTTCTTCCTTCTTTCAGGAAAAAAAATGTTAAATAAGGGTTCTTCACTTGTTAATTCACTCTACAAATCGCACCCTTTTTTTTTATCAACTCAAAACGCACACGGCTGACGGCACACCAAATTGCGTGCAGAATAATAATATGGACTTTGGGCAAGATAGAGATCCAACACAGTTTGGGCCTCTATTTTTTTTAGTGGGAGAGGAGGTTACAACCCATTGTACAGAGCAGAAGAGAGATAGAACACCAACTAAATCTTCCGCGACCCACAAAGCAGATGGAGACATGAAACAAAGTTCCAAGGGTGATCAGAAACCGTGTCAACCCAAAATGCTGATACCATACTCAACGGCTATGTACAAAATAATACAAGCCAACCAACCCAACAAAACGTATAAAAGTACCTAACTTTGTTTGGTTTTCTCAAAATCCAACCGAGATACAATTGTGGTTCACATGGGCTTGATGAGTTAATAAAAGTAGAAGACATAATGTGTTGGGTTTGGGTTTGGGTTTGGGTTTGACTTTTGTGGGTTTGAGCCATGATTGTTGTTTTTCTTTTCGTGCATTATTATAATTATAAAGGTAAACCAAAAAGAAAAAATTCTTATACACTCCGAGAAAATTATTTTCAATAATTTGATAATAGTTTAAATTTAATTTAATAATATTTTATTTTCAATCAAACGACTTGTATAATTATACAGTTTCATGTGTTACTTTTTTACTAAAATACTATTCTTAGACTACCTATTAATTTCTCGCTGAAAATGGTCCATATACAAATAAAGAACTCGACAAAACCATCAAATAGAATGCTCAAGCCCATGTTCTGTCTAGACCAAAAACACCATTAATCAAATCAACAATGACTTCAACGCTCCAGTGAGTTAGCCCCCTTTTGAAGGCTCTAAAAAGTTCTAGATTGAGTAAGTCCATATTGGGCAGACGTACATTGAATGATTTGAGTCAGATGTCGGCCCCAAAAGCAAACTTCCTCTGTGATTACGAAGGATTGACGCCAGAATATGTAAAGTTAGCACAAATCTTCTCATACTAATATTGGGCCCTTTGGATCTTCATACTAATTGGACTAGCCCTTTGGGCCCTGTTGCAATATCCGTGTATACATGGGCCAATTTTAGATACTTATTATAATTATAAATTCATTATCAAGAAAGGAATATTTTAATCTTAGCTTTGTACTTAGATCCGTAAATGAGGGAAATGTATTAGTTTGGATGCGCATAAATTAATTTGTCCCTCCCCAAATCAATTCTTCTAAGTACTGGACTAAGATTTAAGTTTTAGTAATTAAGGTATAGAACATGAAAAAAGTTATTATGGACTCATTTTGTTTATGAATTACTTTTTTTTTATCTGACAGTATCTATATACAAATTTGAGTGTATGTAAAAATTATCAGTTAAAATTTATAAATTTTTTGTATATACAGTCATTCACAAAAAAATAATTTGACTAAATTTTTGTATAAATCTAAGTATTACTAATTGACTTTAATATTTTAATTTCAATCATTGATTTATTTTAACAATAAATCAATGACTAATTTGTGTTTGGTTCATCCAAGGTGTTTCATATTAGAATTCTCCATAGAGCATACTTCCTTACAACTATGTCTCACTCTTTGGATTTGCATAAAAAAAAATTAAATTAATCTAATACAACCACTTTATAACAAACAAATTTTAAAACAAACTATTGGTTTCTTAATTGCATTGAAATAACTACTGAGCAATGAATAAATAAAGATTAAGAAAAACAAAAGCTATAATAAAAAATCAAATGTCCACGTATACACAATCTCTTTCACCATATTTTTTGTTGAAACTATAGGATAGAGTTTGAGATGGTGTAAATCTAAAATATATTTTTTAAACAGATTATGATACTCTAAAGTGAGGAGTGTACTTTAAAAAGTAATAGACAAGTGATAACAAGTTTTTGGCCCCATTCACTTGCACTTGCACTTGTTAGACCATTTGTATACTGCAAGTACATAGATCATTCAAGTAATATAGTGAAGAATAAAGTTCGTTCTCACGAGGATATTGGCTTTCAAAGTTAAGTACCAACCAATACCTTAACTAATTTTATTCAAGAACATAAAAATAGAGAAAGTGTAAATAAACTAAATCTAAACTACAAAGTAATAAAGATAATGATCGTGTTTAGAACTTCAGAAAATCCTTCTTCACCTCTTATTTCAACTAATAACATGCAATCCTTACAAACAACATTAATGAAATGATTAAGTTAACTTGAAAATCTGATTTAGTTAAAAGATTATGTCTAGCGCAATTAACCATAGCTTCATTTATTGAAAACTCCTTAGTTTGGTGCAAAATCCACTCATGAACGATCTATTCTCAATCACACACTATGCATGACTAAAAGGTATATTTCTATCCAGTTAGCGAATCATTTTATCCAAGCCAATTGAATGAAATCGAACATACATCAACCATACATTAGATCTAAAATCAAAATTCCTATGTCTAGACTCATCAGATTTCGACAAATCACTCAAAAGCTGATCAAACAATCAAGAGTATTAAGCACCATACGATTGAACAAAATCAAACATCAATATATACTCAAAAGATTACAAAATCATTAATATTCATAGAAGGATTCAAAGTTTTCTCTAAATACAGCTTAGCGAATCATTGAACAAGAAAATACAACTACAAAAATCATGTTCAATATAGAAGGAAGAGAGAAAACAGAAATGAGAAGGAAGGAAACTCTTAAGATGTCATCATTTATGCTTGAATCATCTTCTCTAAAAAAGATGACCTCCATCCTTGCCTCCTTAGGCTCCCTCAGCCTCCAAACAGTAAAACCTAGCGCAGCTTCTCTAAACTAAGTAAAGCTCTTACCTAAAATCTAATAAAACAGTATTTATAGGTGCAAAAAATAGGGAACGCCGAGGCGCAAACATGACAATGTCGCGGCGCGCATTCATTTAGGTTACAGACTCGGTGGCGTCTAATTATTAGCGTCGCAGCGCTCTAGCCTCGGGTCTTTGTACTGATGCAGGGGAATACACCAATGTCGCGGCATTCATTTCCTACGTTGCGGCATTGCTTGCTGAGATGCAAATTTGACTTTCTTTTCCACTTTTGACTCAAATACTTCATATATCAACTTTTTTAGAGCCATTCCTATAATAGAGAAATTACCAAATCAATAACAAATACAAATTCACTCAATCTCTTATCAAATTAACACAATTTGCTCAATATCACATAAGAATGTATTCAGATTAGAATATGACAAATATTAGCTTAAAACCTTCTAAATATGCATTATATATAAGAACTAAGCATTCTTTTAAGCATAAAAATAAGATACAAATAACTACATTCTATAAAGTTATCATACCCACAAACCTACATTTTGCTAGTCCTCGAGCAAAACAAAATAGGACTAAGTAAACAAGCTTAACAATTCATTCACAAATATCATTCAACATCTATTAAAATTTTGATTTTTCTTTTTAAACCACAGCTAGCGAATAATGATTGTATCAGTCCTTATAAAGTACAAATGCCTCATAATCAGCTTCACACATATACAATCCATCGCATGCTAACAATCTAGCTTCCTTTCATGCAATTCACATTTTCCCACAAACATGTAAGATAAATTTCTCTTGATCAAGTTATACACATCCAGATAAGTTTATAAACCTACATGCATATAAATCATAAAATCCACAAGATTGTAATTCAACTCTCTCTCCACTAATGTAAATCACACATAACTGAGGATCGAAAGGAACTTCAACAGCTTATAATGTTAGGCCAATGGTAGTGGGTTAAAGAATAGAAAAAATAGGATATAACACAACTATTGAGAAACACAAGCATATTATTCCAAGTCTTGAGCCACTAAATGATATTAGCAGGGTATTCAACAGTGTGAGTAGAAAACTAGCCAGAACCATTTTTTATACTTTTCTTTTGATTCTTTTCTTTTCATCTTTTTTTTTTTACAAAGAAAAAACTTATTTTCTTTGAATGCATCTGATTCCTTCAGGCTCATTTTGTATTGAATATTCATTAACACCCTTAATTAATCGACTCACTTCAAGAAATAATATATTATGTACTCAACAAACAATAAAAGTAGGAAGAAAATGCAATGTTTTCACATGCATTAGAATGGTTAATAGGTTAACGAACACAATAGTTATGAAAAATAAATAAGGCTAAACAATTATAAGGCTTCAAAAGGGGACTTATGATAAAATCATTCAGGTAAACTTGAAAGGCTCAATCGGTCCAAACAATGTCCTAACCATTTCCTCAATCACGCACAATCTACGATTTTGCCTCAAGAGAGTTGAAAAACAATTTCAAGGATAATCGAAACTCTACATGTACATTCATAAACATTCTCTAGACATGCACTCTTATCATTTTCAAAGTTACATTTGCATCTAAGTGGAATGCAAATCATACATAAAAAACAACTAAACTATTTCACATACTTCAAGATCACATAAGGTTTCAATAAAAAAGAGGCAAATAGCAACTTTTTATATCAATGAAACAACCATAACAACACCAGTAATTTTGTAACACATCATGCATTCAAATAAATCTAACTTTTTCATCAAGCATGCATAACATAATTTGCATAATGTTAAAAATTGAAATTTCTTTTTCAAACCCTTTAGTAATAGCCAAAGGAATAGAAAATCATGAAAACATAGTGACTATCACAACTGCATTTAGAAAATATCATCACATGCATACATTCATCATTATAATCAAAGTACATAATGATACTCTCCCAAACCAAAATAAGACAAAGTTCTCACTTTGATTAGCGTATTAGCTACCTAAATTTTTCAAATTAAGCACATTGTTAATCTGAGCATAGTAAAATCTAGAAAAATATCAAAAATAAAAGAAATATGTACAAAACAGAGTACAACACCGCGACATTGATATGCCTGCGTCGCAACGTTAAGCTCGTTGTAGAATTCTACAGAAACATCACTCCAACGCCGCGACGTTGAGTGCCTTACGCCGCTGCATGAGAGGTCAGTCTGCAAAATCTTACAGCAAACACAATTTTGCTACTGATTTTGCTTCAAAGTGGTCTCCAGCACCAACAAAACTTATTCAAAAAGCTAAATTACAATATAAATAACATACACATAATATATTATAAAATCAACATACTAACATATTTAATACTTGAAATATAACTAAAATATAAAAACAATCAAAAACATAAAATTAACATATTTATATACTAACATATATAAGTACTAACATATTTAAGACTTAAGACTTAACAAACAAAATACTAATATAATTAAGACATCAAAACTAACAAAAACTATATACTACCATATTAATATACTAACATATATTACCTATCAACATATAAACAAAAATAACATACTAACATAATTAACATACACATATTAACATATACATATTAACATACAAAATTCAAAATACTACCTATTTATGCAAAAAAAAGTAAAGACAAGAATTTAACATAAACTCAGGTTTCCTCCCAAGAAGGGCCCAATTTACAGTCCTAGCAGGATTTTGTCTCCAAAATGATTTGTGCGGATGAGTAGTCTTATTGGACTTGATCAAAGGTTTTCCTTATCAGGAATCGTGAATTCCCTAAAGGGCCTCGTATGATTATGATCATCTGACTTCTTTATTATACCTAAAATGTAACATAACGAAAACTTAAATTAAAACAAACTATATACAATTTGAATTAGAACTAACTAAACTCATTGTTGATATTAACAATATAGAATTAAATCATATCCTCGACAACGGCGCCAAAAACTTGTTAGACCATTTGTGTACTGCAAGTGCACAGATCATTCAAGTAATACAGTGAAGAATAAAGTTTGTTCCCACGAGAATATTGGCTTCCAAAGCTAAGTACCAACTAATAGTTTAACTAATTCTGTTCAAGAACATAGAAATAAAGAAAGTATAAATAAACTAAATATAAACTACAAAGCAATAAAGATAATGATAGTGTTTAGAGTTTCAGAAAATCCTTCTTCATCTCCTATTTCAACTAATAACATGCAATCCTTATAAGCAACATCAATGAAATGATTAAGTTAACTTGAGAATTTGATTTAGTTAAAAACCTATGTTTAGCGTAATTAACCATAGCTTTATTTATCGAAAACTCCTTAGTTTGATGCAAAATCCACTCATGAACGATTTATTCTCAATCACACACTATGCATGACTAAAAGGTATATTTTTATCCACTTAGCGAATCAATTTATCCAAGCCAATTGAATAAAATCGAACATGCATCAACCATACATTAGATCTAAAATTCAAATTCCTATGTCTAGGCTCATCAGATTTTAACAAATCACTCAAAAGCTGATCAAACAATTAAGAACATTAAGCATCATATGATTGAACAAAATCAAACATCAATATATACTCAAAAGATTACAAAATCATTAATATTCATAGAAGGATTCAAAGTTTTTCCTAAATACAGTTTAGCTAATCATTGAACACGAAAATACAACTACAAAATCATGTTCAATATAGAATGAAGAGAGAAAAGAGAAAGGAGAAGGAAGAAAACTCTTCAGATGTCATCATTTATGCTTGAATCATCTTCTCTAAGAAAGATGACCTCCATCATTGCCTCCTTAGGCTCCTTCAGTCTCTAAACAGTAAAATCTAGCACAGCTTCTCTAAATTAAGTAAAGCTCTTACCTAAAATCTAATAAAATAGTACTTATAGGCGCAGAAAAACAGGGGACGCCGCGGTGCAAACATGACAACGTTGTGGCACGCATTCATTTAGGTTACAGACGCCTTGGCATCCAATTATTAGCGTCGCAGCGCTCTAACCTCGGGTCTTTGTACTGATGCAGGGGAATACACCAATGTCGCGGTATTGACATGCCCACGTGGCGACGTTACTTGATCATCTGCAAAATTCTGCAGCAAATATCACTCCAGCGCCGCGACATTCATTTCCTACGTCGTGGCGTTGCTTGCTGAGATGCAAATTTGGTTTTCGCTTCCACTTTTGACTCAAATGCTCCATATATCAACTTGTTTGAAGCCCTTTTTATAATAGAGAAATCACCAAATCAATAACAAATACAAATTCACTCAATCTCTTATCAAATTAACACAATTTGCTCAATATCACATAAGAAGGTATCCAGATTAGAATATGACAAATATTAGCTTAAAACCTTTCAAATATGCATTATACACAAGAACTAAACATTTTTTTAAACACAGAAATAGGGCACAAATAACTATATTCTATGAAGTTACCAAAGACCAATCCAAAAAATCAACTAGCTTCATTAGCTTTAGTGCAATTCATTCCACACACTTTCTCAAACCTTATGTCATTCAAGCTTGATGAAATCAACTACTTGCCATGGAAGCAGCAGGCTCTAGCAATGATCAAAGGATTCAAGTTACACAGGTTCTTGTGCAAAGATCAAATTCCAAAGAAGTTTGCTACTAATGCTGATACAGTTCTTGGGAATTTTAGTGTTGAATACACAAATTGGGAGTGACAAGATCAATTGATTGTTTCTTGGTTGCTTGCATCTCTCAATCACTCACCACAAGAATGGTTAGGTGTGAGCTTGCATATCATATCTGGGAGAAAATTGAAGCATTCTTTGCCTCCTAAACTCATGCAAAGATAAAGCAGCTAAAAACTCAGCTGCGAAGTACCAAGAAAACCACAAAGATAAACATTTATCTCCTCCAAATCAAGAAAATTGTTGATTACTTGGTTGCAATTGGTTCACATGTGAGCAATGAAGAACACATTGAAGTTGTGTTAGATGGTCTACTAGAAGAGTATGAACAACAATCACATGAAGAACAGATCCTTATTCTAATGAAGAAATTGAAGCTCTTCTTATGGCACAAAAGGAAATGTTAGAAAAGCATTGAAGGAGTGAATATGTGACACTACAAGCAAATGTTGCACAAACAAAAAATCAATGGCCAAGAAGGAACAATGGCTATACAGGTAACAATTTTGCTAGTGGAAGTGGTAATTCAAGCTTTAAAGGAGGAAAATCTTCTTCCAATTTCAGAGGAAGTGGCAGATCAAGTAGAGGAGGAGGAAGAGTCAACAATCGCAACAAACCACAATGCCAACTTTGTGGCAAGTATGGCTATATAGCATAGGATTTCTAGAATATGTTCAATCTGGATTCAGCTAATCCATTTGGGAATCAATCATCTTAATCTCAGCCTCAAGGTTTTTTAGTCACACCAAAAGAATTTCCCTATTTAGCTTCTAATCAGTATATGCAGCCATCACAATCATCATAACCACAAGCCTTTATGAAAACTCCTTCAACTATGTATGATCCTCTTTGGTATCATGATTCAGGAGCCTCTAACCATCTTACATAAGACTCATCAAATCTTACGACCAGATCACCATATGGAGGTTCAGAAAGAGTGCAAATTAGCAATGGACTGGGTATGAGTATTAAACATATTAGGCATTTTGTCTTACATTCCAAACTTTCTCATTCTTTATTCGTTCTTAATAATCTGCTTCATGTTCCTAACATTACCAAAAATCCTCTTAGTGTGTCCCAATTTGCTAAAGAAAATCATATCTTCTTTGAATTTCGTGCTAATGAATGCTTCGTCAAATCTCAAGTTACCAAGGAGATACTTCTCCGAGAAACACTTAGAGATGGGCTTTATGTATTTGACAACTTGGCTCTTAATCAATCTGCAATAGATTTAGTATCATTATCTACTATTTTTCTTGCTTCTGATTTTACTTCTCAAAAGTCTAGTGATACTTGTATTTCTTTATTTCTGTTATAGCTTGCTCGATTAGGGCATCCTTCTAGTAAAATTGTATTTAAGGTTCTTCAATCCTGTAATATACATTCAAATATGAATAAAATACCAAATGTTTGTGCTTCATGTTATTTGGGAAAAGCACATTAGTTTCCATTCTCTTTATCTGATTTTGTATATGATCATCCTTTAGACTTGATATATTCAGACATTTGGGGTCCAACTCCTATATCCTCCACTTGTGGAGCTAGGTACTATAATGTTTTCGTAGATGCTCATTCAAGATATAGTTGGATTTACTTGCTTAGTCATAAGTCTCAAGCATTGTATACTTTCCTACAGTTCAAAGCATTAGTTGAACTTCAATTAGGTAGGAAACTTAGGGCCATTCAAACTGACAATGCCAAAGAATACATTTCCTTCACCAAACATCTTAAGGAAAATGGTATAGTGCACAGATTATCATATCCATACACCTATGAACAAAATAGCTGCTTAGAGAGAAAACACAAACATATAACTGAAACTGGACTTATCCTTTTAGCCAATGCTTCCTTTCCATTAAAATTTTAGGGAAAAGCATTCCAAACTATCACCTACCTATCAATCTTCTTCCTACTCCTGTTCTCAAACATACATTACCTTTTGAAGCATTGTTTCACAAAAAGCTTGATTACACCTTCTTAAAAACCTTTAGTTGTGCTTGTTATCCATTACTTAGATCATATCTTAAACACAAACTTGACTTTATATATCAACAATGTATATTCTTAGGCTATTATCAAAATCAGAAAGGTTATAAGTGTTTTGCCTCAAATGGAAAAGTTTACATTTCTAGGTATGTTGTGTTTGATGAACAACTCTTCCATTTTAAACTACCACCAACATGTTCTGCCACTGAGTGTATGGATACAATACCATCTGCATCTATTCTAGTTATTCCTATTGTCCCATATTCATTACAAAAAAATGCCCCATATACTGCTACTCATAACTACACTGTTGATTCCATGTGTTTTGTTGAGCCATTAATCCATCATAGCAGGTCTAATACTGATAATGCATCATCCTCAGCTGCCCCAGCTGCCATTGCCTCATCTTTTACTCTTGCAGTAAACTAATCAATGTCGATTCTTGAACCAGATCCACCAGTACAAAACACTTATCCTATGACTACTAGAGCTAAATATGGTATCTACAAACCTAAGATGCATATTGCTATCCTAGAACCAGCTAGTGTTCAAGAGGCTTTATCTGTTCCACATTGGCATCAAGGCATGCTGGAAAAGTATTTAGCTTTGATGAGGAATAATACCTGGACTTTAGAATCTCTGTCTTCTAACAAGACAACTATAAAGTGCAAATGGGTTTTCAGGGTCAAATATAACCCTGATGGCTTAATTCTCAAATATAAAAGCTCAACTGGTAGCTAACAAATTTCATCCGAGAGAAGGTTTTGATTTTCAATTTCATAAGACATTTAGTCCAGTGGTTAAGCAAACTATTGTTCGGGTTATTCTCACTGTAACATTATCTAAGAACTGGCCAGTATATCAACTGGACTTTAACAATGCATTCTTAAATGGTGATATGCAAGAACAAGTGTTCATGACTCAGCCTGAGGGTTTCACTAGTGATGGCAATCACCTAGTCTACAAATTGAGCAAAGCTTTCTATGGGTTGAAGCAAGCTCTAAGGGCTTAGTTTGAGAAGCTTAGTTCCACTTTCTACAACTTGGGATTCAACTCAGTTTAATATGATTCCTCTTTATTCATCAAAATCACAGACTAATGCACTTTGTACATACTGGTTTATGTGGATGATATACTTATCATAGGTAGCTCAAGGTCAACAATTACAACCCTGATTGCAGATCTCAACTCAACCTTTGCATTGAAGAATCTTGGTCATCTACACTATTTCCTTGGGGTAGAGGCCAAGACTACAAAGGAAGAAGGTATTCATCTATCTTAATCAAAGTATATTGGTGATATACTGGTTAAGGCCAAAATGTAGCACTGTAAGCCCCTTCCAACACCTATGACTATTGGTCTCAAGCTTTCCAATCAAGAAGAAGATCAATTTACTAATCCTACTCTTTACAGGTCTATGGCTAGAGCATTGCAATATGCTACCATCACAAGACTTGAGATAGCATATTGTGTCAACAAGGTTTGTCAATTTATGCATAGACCACTAAATAGTCACTGGAAGGTGGTTAAAAGGATCCTGAGATATTTATACGAGACACTACACTATGGTTTGCATATCAGGAGACCTTCACAACTAGCTCTAACAACTTTCTATTATTCAAATTAGGCCTTAGACTAAGGCTACACAACCCGACCCGCGAACCCGACCGACCCGACCCGATCATACATATCCAGGTTGGTTCGGGTAGACGGGTCGGTTCGGGTCAGATCTAATAAACCCGACCAGTCATCGGTTCGGGTGACGGGTTTGGTGAACCAACCCGATTCGTTTTGAGTAATTTCTATTGAAAAATATTCATGGGTCTCCAACCCGACCACCAACCCGACCAACCCGATCACTAACCCGACCAACCCGACCACCAACCCGATCAACCCGACCACCCGATCATCCGACCGAACCAACCCGATTATCATCGGGTTTGGCCAAATTATTTGATTGGTTTGGACATTTTTTACCTCCAAACCCGACCCAACCCGACCCATGTGCACCCCTACCTTAGACACAGATGACAGAATGTCCACATCTAAGTATTGTGTCTTTCTTGGACAAAATATTGTGTCATGGATCTCCAAGAAACAAATAGTGGTTTCTAGATCTACTATTGAGGCCGAATACAGAAGTTTAGTAGCTGTTGTAGTAGAGCTGACATGGTTATAGTCACTACTCAATGAATTTAAGTTGCCACCACTTGGAACTCCTGCAGTCTATTGCAATAATTTGAGTGTAGTAATGCTAGCTGCTAATCCCATACTACATAATCAAACTAAACACTTTGAATTGGATATCTATTTTGTTTGAGAAAAAGTAGTACATAAACAAATTATTGTGAGTCATATTCCCTCTTCAAAACAGACAACAGATATACTCACAATGGCTATCTCTAGTCATTAGTTTGATCACTTCAGAAGCATGCTCAAAGTTGAGCCATACTCACCTGCTAAGCTTGAGGGGGACTATATTCATATAGTATAGTTAAAAAGGTTAGAAACTACTAGTACATGCTAGTTTCTATTATGACAGTTATCAATTATAATGAACTATCAATTCTGTACGTTACGAGTTAGTTATAGCTTAAGCTAGATATATGCAAAGATAACACTGTAACAATTTAATTCAATACATCACATTTCATTCATATTACAAACTCTCTCTCTCAAAAGCCTGAGACTTTTCACATCGCTAATATTTTCAATATGCTTGAAAAAATTAATTTTTTATAAGCTCGATGCTATTACTAGTATATATTCATGAATCAACATATATAGCTATAGATATGCACTCACGCATGGATACACACAAAAGAGATAGGAATCATTTGACAAAGATTACCATTATAGTTTTATTTGCAAAATATATTCTGTGTAAAGCAGAAGCATGATTACAAGTAGACGCTCTCCATTACAAGACTTATTCTATCCAATGCAAATAGATTATATTGCCAATACCCTACGGCCTACAGGTAACTAATATAATTGACTTCCCAAAGATCATCTTTATTCTTATCCCTAGAAATTAAAGTAAAAATAGCACAAATTTTTTGGAATATTTTGCCATAATGTGTTGGGACGCGGCCTTCCGCAGCATGAAAACTTAGCTGATTAGAATGAGTGAGGTGTGGCCTTGGTTAACATTCTGCATATAAAATCATTTGAAATGTTTTAGACATTCTGCAGTGTACTGGAAGGAATATAGATAGAGCAGAATCATCCATCCACAATGGCTGTCTATTCGTCACAAAAGCATAACCATATATTTTTTTCAAGAGAAAAAAAAAATTGGCACCTCCAACCAAAAGAAATTGTTGTTCCTTGCTGCAAGTGCAAAGCAAGCTTAAGGCAACTGATAAGGAATTGGCATGTCAGCATTTGAGCAAATATACCTCTCTGCCAAATCAACACTACTTTTGGAGAGTGGGCATCTTTGCTTGCTAGTTGCTTTGCACTTCCATCATTGAGCACTCATCACAGAGATTCCCACTCATGCTTTATGGGCTCAACAACCCCTTTTGGGCTTTCACTGAAGGGCCCACTAGACTGTTACATGTAATTAGTCAGCACAATTTATTGATTATGAATAGCTTATTCCCATGATGTTATTTGGTAACCCCTGACCTAAAAAAACAAACAAACAAAACAAGACAAAAAAATGTTAGGTAACCCCAGTTCATGCCAAAGAAAAAGTAAATCTTAATAGATGTTTCAGTGAACACTTCATTCAACGAGTCTGCATGTCCATTGACTCAAAAAGTTTGAGTCTTTAGCTTAAAAAGATCTTGAAATTATTTTGTTAATATCGCGGCACAAGTATTTTATGCTAGACGAAGCTGTTTAACGAACAAATATGTATAATTATTTGAAGAGATCAATTAATTTATTTAATAGCATTTTTATTATGAATGCAAGAGTATAAGAATTTAAGAAATGAGAAGAGGGGATATAATTATATAAATTTTAAATAGCTAAATAATAAAATCACTAAGTATATATATCTGGTGATGTGATGAAGCAAGGATCATATTCTAAATAAATATAGAGAATTTGACACAAAGTCCTCAACTATAACCCACTAAGGCCACAAACTCTATCCATCCAATCAAGGAAAATATTTGATTCACAAACTTTAAGCAGATAAATACAGGACAAACGCTTAAAAGGGACGGGAAAAGAAGACCTTATCTTAGCACCTTTAGTTCTCCACTTTCACTTGTTCTGAGATAAAAAAAAAAAAAAAACCCTTTATCTGATTTTAACCAGAATGGTCCCAAAGAATGGGTTTGGCGGCTAAGTTCATCTTTACCCTTACAGCAGAGACAATCCTTGTTTGGTCTTGCTCTTTTTCATAAAACATTAGGATATAATGCATTTGCTTTACCAAATATAGACTTAGAGAATAAGACTTGCTAGAGGGAAAAGACAGAGAAAGGGAAAACACACAAACAAACGAGGATGCACCTGGCATGTGCACGTCAAGAATTAACATGGTCCCTATGGTTTACAGGATAAGATTATTATGGACTACTTTATAAATGGTTTATAGATGAATCATCTTTTTTTTATTTGATAGTATTTATATACAAATTTAATATTTATAAATATTATTAGTTAAAATTTATAAATTATATATATATAATTATTTAGAAAAATAATAATTTGACTAAATTTATATACAAATTAAATATTATTAATTAAATTTAACATTTTAATTTTAATTATTATTTTATTTTAACAATAAATTAATAACTAATATGTTCTTGACTCCTTCGTTGACTATCCCACCGTGGTCCATATTATAATTCTGTTGGTCCACACCCTTTTGCTGCATTTAAGATGGACCTTATAAGAAAAGGTCCATAGATGTTCCCATAAATTTAATCCGTTGGATTGAAATAAATTTAGACGAAAGGTATAAATTGATTACTAGATACCTGATGAATTGGTAAATTTTCAGAAATTTGGCTTTTGCAAATTAGTACATGAAAAATGAGATATTAAGTTTGAGTTAGAGACTCATTCTCCACCACCACCTCCTTTGCCCACCCAGACCAACAACTACATCTCAACCCAACTCCACTCCCAAATTGGTTTCGTGATTGGGGCTCGGCCAATGCAGGCGTGGCTGCCGGTGAGGCAGATTCTGTGGCTTGTCTGCGGTCGCTAGAAAACCATGAAAAGGGAGGGGTCCTCCCTATTTCACAGACTAGGTTTTGTTTCCCTTCATGTTTCGTGTGGAAATTTGACAAGAAAGGGGTAGAATGAGAATCTACCATTTTGTATCAACCCATAAGGTTATGACGATGGAAGGAGATGAGGTTTTCCGTGCAGCAACGTGAAGAATGATGAGGGTGAAAAATGGTGTTTTTGTTTTGATTCAATTGGTGATTGGTTTTGTTGTTCTATTTTGTTTATCCCAAAACATAACTAAAAATGAAACAAAAGGACATTAACGGGGATTGGGCTGATTTTACTGGTGCAGGCTCAGTGGTGATGGCCTTAGTGGCGGAGTGGCGGCAAAGCGCCCCTGCTCTTTATCTTTCCATTTAACCAGCGCTTCCTGTTCAATATTTGTTGGACTAAATTATACATAAATTAATGGGTTGAATTATAAATACTTCAAACTTATAATAGCATGTCATTTTTAGGAGTTCATGATGGACCCATACTCATAGAGTGCAGGTTAAACGCCACCTGCAAACTATTCTAAACACAATCCAACCAATCAGAATTTATATTTCTCTTGGAGTGTAAATGGGAAAAAAAAAAAGGAATATTTCAACAAAAGAGAAAATAGAAACATGAGAGAAATTCATTATACGTTTACGTGTTACACGATTTGAAGAAAGCCATATTGCTATGCAGGGGCGGATACAGGGGGGACGCCTATGAGCCATGTCCCCCCATTTTAATAATTGAATATTTTTTTTATATTTATATGGTATATTTTTTTGTTAGTCTCTTTAATAAAAAAATAAATATTTATTTTTTAGTTGATAAATTATTTTGATTTATTTTGATTTTTCTTGTATCAATAACAATTATTAAACATATCTTTTTAACTATGAAAATTATTAGAACAAAATTGTGAGATAAGATAAAAAATAATTTTTTCACAAATTACATGATTATTTACATTAAAAAAATTATTAAAAAATTTATCATAGATGTAATAATAAATTACTTTTATTTTATGAAACAATATCAAGTACAGTTTAAAAATTAAAGATAAATATTTAAAATTATCTTATATTTAATTGTGTTTATTATAAATATTTTTATTTTAAAATATATTAATTAAAAATTAAATTAAATTTATTTTTATGTTTATATTATATAACAATTATATTTTTTAACTTAAAATATTTAAAAACATATATTTAATCTTTAATCACACCCATAAAATTAAAATCTTGACCCCGCCTCAATTGATATGCGTACACCTTCTCATCTCTTCAGCAAAACAAATTAATATACAAGAATGGAATCTAGTGTCATTAAAAATATTGAGAATATTTTATGCATAGAAAAGTAAGTGGGAATTTACCGTACGAATTAGATATTGAAGGATATAAGAAATAAGTGGAATTTACTGTACAAGCCAATAACCACTACTTTTTTAACATATAACTCATTTCTCTGTAATTCTATTTCCCCCATTTTCTTGAGGGGTGGTCCGGGTGGAGCAAGCATACAAGGAAGGAAGTAATCCAGAATTTTGATTTTTGATTGTTTCAAGACTCGGGAAAATGGAAAGAAAATTATTTATATTATTTTAATTCTTAAACATAATATTATTGAGCATGAAGATCAACTGGAAGGGACTGTTTTAACTTAACTAAGGGTCTCAGATCTGAGCTTTAAGTATTCAACTGTATTAAAACTTAGTTGAGAGAGTTTTACCATCTTATAAAGTCCTGCTCGACTCGAGAGATTAGTTTATCAGATTTGGATAAAGGGATATTCTGAGAAACTAATCGATCTCGGATCAAAACTTATTAGGACAAGTTCGGATAATGTGAATTAGACCTGATATATTGTTAAATCAAATTCAGTCGTCCTAACCTAGTATGATATTGCACATTATTTTAAAATTTATATTTTTTATTTAACACTTAGTTATAAATAACAAAATTTTTTAACTTCAATTAATAACTTTACTATAACATTATAATATATTTTTATTAATATTATTTGTTTTGAAATATATATTATTTTTAATTTCTTAATTTTAAAATTTTATAACTTAATTATGTACAATATTCAAATTTATATATTTTATCTAATATTATATCAGCCCAATTTTAATTTGATCATATTAGTAGGTTGGATTTGAGTTAAAAAAATTTCTCGACCAAAATATCATGTCAGATTGGAGCATTTCAACCTTTTCCATAAACACCTCTTCAAAGGATGTACATGTTTTGTACATAAATTAATTTGAATATTAAAAATTTATATAAACCCAAACTGATGTGCAAGATTTATTACAATAAAACTGTATTTTTCTGAATAGGTATACTACAGATTACATGCATCGGTATGCTTATCTCAATGACTAAGGAAGTGAGGATATAAATCACATAATGGAAGAGTTTGAACTTGAAGTAGTAGCTTCTCTCTATTATATATATCTACGCATAAAGAGAACGGTTCATATTCATTTAACTTGAAAAGAAAATAGTTACCCTTTTTAGAGAAAAAAAAACATATTTGTTCTTTTCTTTTCTTTTTCTTTTTCTTAACAACTTAAAAAAAAAAAAAGCCAATTGGTATAGTAGCTAAAAGACTTTAAGCCTTAACCAAACTTAAAACTATTGGGAATTATGAAGTTACACTGAAATGAATGAATTAAACCAGGAGTATATAAGTGAGAAGAGTTAAGAATTTAATACTTTAAGATTTTGAAACTTATTTTTGACACTTAAAGAATGTGGTGAATGTCTCTAAAATAAATGATGATTCTTATATTAGATATGATGAATTCTAACTAAATCAAATTAAAGAGAATATAAAAAGGTCACCACATAAATAATAAAGATCACTACTTATGACTTTATTAGTCACTATATCTTAGATTTGTGTGATGAATATTTTTAAAGTTAAATTGTGAATTCTATAAGATCTAGTGATTCTAAGTTTAACTCATTATGTGTAATAGAAGAATATCACTACATAAGTAATTCAAACTACTATTTATTACCTCATTAATCACTCTATCTTATAAGTGTCAAAAGTAAGTATAAAAAATGTGTATACAAATAATAGAGTTAGAGTTAATATATACTGTGAAACTTACTATTATTGAAAATTCAAGTATGGATAAGAAAGATTCACATTAATAATAAATGAACTAAGTGAAAATTATATAAGTGAAAATATTCATAAACTTAATCCCATAGTCCTTAAACTCTTTTTGGGTTCCCTGACCGATGTCATTTAGCTTTGAACAGGAAAAAAGAAGAAGTA
Source organism: Ormosia semicastrata (assembly GCA_029884595.1). NCBI lineage: Eukaryota > Viridiplantae > Streptophyta > Magnoliopsida > Fabales > Fabaceae > Ormosia > Ormosia semicastrata. Next base: position 17,106,604 of record JAQQTO010000046.1, on the reverse strand, counting down.
AGAAATTATAAATTAAATAAATCAACATAAACGAAGTTTAAAACATCCTTACAAAATAAAAATTTAGAATTAGTATTAATACATGTATGCCACAATTTTTTTAAGATCACGACACGAAAGTTAACCATACTTCTCTAAATTTAGTTGAAGTTCAACAATCTTCATTAATCCTTTATGTATCACTATTCTTTTACATAAACCGGGGACAAATGCAATATAAGTTCGTTAAATATATAAGGAAAAATTTTTCTAAAATTTGTTTGTCTTTAAAATGAACAAGTAAAATTATATTTATTCTTAATTTAATTTAAAGTGCATTAAAATCTTAATCTACTCAAATATATAACTACTCATAGCTAAGTAAGCAAGTTAATTCAAATATCACCTAACTAGATTCTCGTAACACAAAGTTGAATGATGGAATTTCAACCCACTTACGTAATTTTTTTCACAAAACTCATCCTCTGTTATAACATTTGAATAACTTCTATAATCTATACTAAACCATATATGATGGTTATTTATTTTTAGCGTTTTTCTAACAAGTCCTAAAGACATTTGTTAAAGAATTTAAAATAAAAAGTTTTGTATAAAAAATAGAATTTTTCAATTTTTAATGCATTAAATATTATACTTTTCATGAAAAACTTCTCATTTTGGATCCTTAGCAATTGTCCTTGGAATATTTTTTAGCAAAACTCATTTTGTTTCACCAACATGATTTTGTTTTTTTCCTTCTTATTTTTCACTTAATAAACAATAGTTGTAATAAACCTTTTAAATGATTATTATTTTATTGTCTTTTGACTAATTGCTTACGCAATTTCGGGTCGGAGGTAATTTAATGGTAAATTTTTTTTCAAATTGACGATTTCATGATTTGAATATCTGATATTTCAAGTAAGATTCATTTCTGCTACCAACAACTATTGAGTTAAATGATTATTTCTTTTCGATTAGTTGTTCACAAGATATGAGTATTAAACTATGTTTAATTAAGGAAGAGTTTCACCACAATTATGTATATCATGTGCGTGAAATCAAACTAATTAAACTACTCTTTATAGGTCAGTAACATCCTTAAAGAAGTTTGAAGGAATATATAATTAAAATAGACACTAACAAGAATAAATTTAAACAAACATCTCGTTTTGTTAATATATGTTAAACTTTGTTCTAATTTGTTTAAAGCAATTTAAAAAATTAAAATAATAAGTTGGCTCATGAGCACTGAAACTGCATTTGTTCGTTTATATCTTATATTATCGAAGTCATATATATCTTTGTATTTGGCTAGGCTGGGAATCCGAGAGAAAGAGATGGATCACACCACACCTAGTAGAAGAAAAATATATATTATTTTCTTCCAAAAGAAAGCGTAATCACATCAAGGGGTCCTGGTCAGTGAAACATGCGGTGATTAGGATCAGATGCAGTTTTATTCTAAATCCTGTACATGATATATGATATGAGTATAAAGTACTTGCATCGATGTTATTCTCTACATGAACTAGTGGTAGTGGAGTATAAACGTAAAGCCTCTTTACCAAAGATGTGTACCCTCTACCAGTAGTACTACAGCAAGAACCTGGTTTTTCATCATCAAGGCTCGTCACTGCTACCCCAAGTGATCCACTAAACCATTCCATATTATATACATCTCTTACTCATCTCCTTCATTGCAACGTTCACACTAACCACAACAACCATAACAATCCATCTTCTCTTTTTCTCTCAATCAAAATGGACCGTCCATTCATCCTCTTTGTTATTGGACTCATTTTTTCCATGTCTAGCATGTCACAAGTTATCAGTATCAACCAGTCTCAGTTTTTTTCTCTGATGAAGGAGTCTCTCTCAGGGAACTACCCTCTAGATTGGGATGTCACAGTTGGAAAACCTGTCTGCCACTTCACTGGAGTTACCTGCAACAACCAAGGGGACGTTATCAATCTTGACCTTTCAGGTTGGTCACTTTCTGGAAACTTCCCCTCAGATGTATGTTCTTACCTGCCACAGCTGCGTGTCCTCAGTCTCGGCTACACCAAGCTCAAGTTCCCTACACACAGCATAGTCAACTGTTCTCACTTGGAAACGCTTAACATGAATCACATGTATCAAACAGGCACTCTTCCAGATTTCTCACCTTTGAAATCTCTTAGGATCCTTGACTTGTCCTACAACCTCTTCACTGGTGAATTCCCCATCTCAGTGTTTAATCTCACCAATCTTGAGGTGCTAAATTTCAATGAAAACGGAGCTTTAAACCTGTGGAAGCTGCCAGCGGATATTGACAGGCTGAAAAATCTAAAGTATATGGTGTTGACAACATGCATGGTGTATGGCCAAATCCCAGCATCCATAGGGAACATCACTTCTCTTGTGGATCTTGAACTGAGTGGGAATTTTCTCACAGGCCAAATTCCTAGAGAGCTCGGATTGCTGAAAAACCTGCAGCAACTTGAGCTTTACTATAACCAACACCTTGTTGGCAATATACCTGAGGAGCTGGGAAATCTCACAGAGCTCATAGATTTGGATATGTCAGTCAACAAGTTAACTGGGAGCCTTCCAGCATCAGTATGTGCTCTTCCAAAGCTTCAAGTCTTGCAGCTTTACAACAATAGTCTGACAGGAGAAATCCCAGGTGAGATAGAAAACTCAACAACCTTGAGAATGTTATCTCTTTATGACAACTTCCTGAGAGGACAAGTCCCCAGAAAACTGGGACAGTTCTCAGGAATGGTAGTTCTGGACTTGTCAGAAAACAATCTGTCTGGTCCATTGCCTACAGAGGTTTGTAAGGGAGGTAAGCTGCTCTACTTTCTTGTTTTGGATAACAAGTTTTCTGGAGAGATACCAGACAGTTATGCAAGCTGCATGATGCTTTTGAGGTTTAGAGTCAATAATAACCATTTGGAGGGCTCAGTTCCCGAGGGACTCCTTGGTCTACCACACGTTTCAATCATTGATTTGAGTAACAATAATTTAACTGGTCCAATTCCTGAGATAAGTGGCAATTCTAGAAACTTGTCTGAACTGTTCCTACAGAGGAACAGGATCTCAGGGGTCATACCTCCTACAATCTCAAGAGCTATTAACCTAGTCAAGATTGATTTCAGCTATAACCTTCTGTCTGGTCCAATACCTTCTGAAATTGGCAATCTGAGAAGGCTTAATTTGCTTATGTTACAAGGGAACAAGCTGAGTTCTTCCATCCCCAGTTCACTCTCCTTCTTAGAGTCCCTCAACCTTCTTGATCTCTCCAACAACCTCTTAACAGGTAGCATCCCTGAAAGTCTCTCAGTACTGCTACCAAACTCTATCAACTTCTCACATAATTTGCTTTCTGGTCCAATTCCTCCCAAGTTGATCAAAGGAGGTTTAGTAGAAAGCTTTTCAGGGAATCCGGGTCTGTGTGTGCTACCAGTATATGCTAATTCATCCGTTCAAAACTTTCCCATATGTTCCCATACCTACAAGAGTAAGAGGATAAACACCATCTGGGTAGCTGGGATATCAGTAGTGTTAATCTTTATTGGAGCTGTCTTGTTCCTGAAACGTAGGTGCAGCAAAGAGACAGCTGCAGTGGAACATGATGAGACACTGTCTTCTTCATTCTTCTCTTATGATGTGAAGAGCTTTCACAGAATCACTTTTGACCAAAGGGAGATCATTGAGTCCTTGGTGGATAAGAATGTGATGGGGCATGGAGGGTCTGGGACAGTGTACAAGATTGAGTTGAAAAGTGGTGATATTGTTGCAGTCAAGAGGCTGTGGGGTAGAAAATCCAAGGATTCAGCTCCAGAGGATCCAGAGGATCGGTTATTTCTGGACAAGACCTTGAAGACTGAGGTGGAGACCCTGGGGAGTATAAGACACAAGAACATAGTCAAACTGTACTGCTGCTTCTCCAGTTTGGACTGTAGCCTGTTGGTTTATGAGTACATGCCAAATGGTAATCTATGGGATGCACTGCACAAAGGTTGGATCCATTTGGATTGGCCTACTCGGTATCAGATTGCACTGGGGATTGCACAGGGTCTGGCATATCTCCACCACGATTTGCTTCTTCCTATTATCCATCGAGACATCAAGTCAACTAATATCCTGTTGGATGTTGATTACCAGCCCAAGGTTGCAGACTTTGGGATTGCCAAGGTTTTGCAAGCAAGAGGAGGGAAGGAATCCACAACAACTGTTATTGCAGGAACATATGGTTACTTGGCCCCAGGTAAATTCTCTGACCAAAGTTAAGTATTAAACTATGAGGTGATCATCATTCAGATTTGAATATTTAATATTAAGTATGTATTTACTGAATATTTGAATATTAAGAATTCATGTAAATTACCGTTATTTAATTTCTTCATTCCTGTTGCTTAAGTATACATTGCCTGTCTGCAGCAAACAGGCTTTTGTGAAGTTAATGTGCTTGGATATTCTCATAGTACTGAATAATGCTTTTATTCTTACCAAAAATAATAATTATGCCTTTTTACCACATAAATAATTGAATTGTACAATATAAATATAAGTAGTACTTGGGATTTAGTCAATTAGTCATGTGGTAACTCTTCTATCATCTTTTGGTATTTTAGTCCTGTATGTTTGTTGAATATTTAATCCCACTTGTTTTCATGGCTGTCACAGAATATGCATATTCAGCGAGAGCCACCACCAAGTGTGATGTCTACAGTTTTGGGGTGATTTTGATGGAACTGCTAACTGGGAAGAAGCCCGTGGAGGCAGAATTTGGTGAGAACAGAAATATTGTATTCTGGGTTTCAAACAAAGTAGAAGGCAAGGAAGGTGCTAGACCAAGTGAGTTATTTGACCAGAGATTATCAGCTTCATTCAAGGATGACATGATTAAAGTGCTAAGGATTGCAATTCGCTGCACCTACAAAGCCCCAATTAGTAGACCAACCATGAAGGAGGTTGTTCAGCTGCTGATTGAGGCAGAGCCACACGGTTCAGATTCTTGCAAGTTGTCAAATATGACCACCAAAGGAAAGATATATCAAATGTCAACACAATAAAGAAACCATCTGAATTATAATTGAGTAGCTTAAAGGTGTAAGAGGGAGCATAAGACAACTAGATAAGCAGTCTCTCTCCATGTAACTGAGAGACTCATTGTAGAGAACAAATTACTCTAATCTTTTCCTAGACAAGTAGTTTGTAGATTCTGTCTTTGATTCTGGAAGTTTTTCTCTCTATTCATGCTTCCCTTTTCTGATATATACTATTTTGAGTTTTGACTTTTGACTTCTGTAAAAAAATTTGAGATCAGATTGCTATCCATGCATTACAGTAATGCACAGTATCCATATTTCATAGGCCCACACTTAAAATGATTCGCCAACTTGCTTTGTGGAATTTGGTTTTTTTCTTCTCCAATCATCACTTTTATTTTGAGAGATGCAAGATAACTCCAATAAAAAGGGCATATATGTTAATGAGGACCTGAAGGTTGTGATTCGCAGGTTGCTCCTTTTTTTTTTTTTTTATCACAATGGGTTCCAGATTCTGAATATAATATTAATGCATTATTTGTACGTGGAGGGGCCCCTTATCAAAGCTATATCCACTGGAAAAAAAGATGAATGGGATGATTGATTGATGAGAGCATCCTGTCGCCATTTTAGCCATGGAAAGAGAAGAAAGCAGTAGTATTTAAGCTTTTCCTTTTTCTCTTGCTTCCTTTTCTAGTAGAGCTTGATTATTTTGTTAGAAAGGAGGCCTAGGGGGAGAGAGAGAGGCATCAACCATGTTTAACCGTAGGTAGTGAGCCATGAACCTCCACTCACAAATTGAATGCCCCTTTTAATTTATTAAAAGGAATTTTAAGTGTGGCATTAGATTAAACCATTGTCCTAAACAGAAACTTACTTACTGAACAGCTCTCACTGATAGGACGGTACAATCCCAAATAAACGCTCATGCAGTAGAATGGAAATAAGAGGAAAACCCAATCAAACTCATAACAATTGTTTCAAGTATATATTGATACGACATGATCATATTCATATAGTAACGGAGTAAGGCTACAGGAAACATTGGTTTCATGTGAAAATCAGGAAGAAAAAGAAGAAGAAAGAAAATAACAGTATGATGAAACTTCTATCATGCTCTAAAGGCAGATCGTAAGAAGCACGAAGCACAAAAACATTGGCACATGCTTGCTATCTTGTATGCAAAATTGTATGCATAATCAATCACACGTGTGTGTACAACTCTCTATATCTGCGTTTCTGTTCATGCATGTGCATTGTGAGTGGTTGGCGGGGTCACCCTAGAAGAATGAGATTCACAAACACAACATTTCTTTAGGCCTGGTGGAGAGCCCATAAAGAAAAAAAGTTGAGAAGGTTCGATAAGAAGAATAGTTTTCTTAAATGAAAAAGACAGGAGGCATCAACTTCCAAAGCATGCTTGGCTGTGAGAAGAAGCTAATTTCAGGACAGGTATGTCCTCAATAAGTACAATTAAGAACCAAAAGGGTTCAGATCAGACACACGCGGATACCCTGCAGCAGATTTAACAATCACTGCATATTCTATATTGATTTGTGGACTATATATGATCACAAAAGTCAGACTCGGAAGTATATAAATCTAATACATATTCTTTTCTAGTCTCATCAACAGACCCAAAAGGGTGGAATAGATGACTTTCGCTGAATCAAATAGTCACTCCAATCAAAAAGTAATTGATGTTTGTTAGAAGAACATACCTGTTTGTACAGCTAGGAATTCATTGTTAAATATGAATTTAACTCCAATGCCTGAAGTGTAAAAATGACCAATTAATCATAAATTAGCAACTATACATTATCAGACAAACCAAAATGATGCACTATAAAGACAATAATTGTCAACCCGACCAGTAACACAAAAATATTATACACAAGTCACATTATCTGTTTATATAATGAGTGTACCCCCCACCAGGGCCCGCAATCTAGTATTAATTTCAAGTTCCATTGGGTAATCAATTTGACATTGTTGACATCATTGGTAACATTGCCAATCTTAAGCACTTCAAAAATTTAAGATGCCAAGTGTGTCACTTTCTTTGAACTATCACAAGTGTGTTGCTCACCTCTTGGAGTAGAAAAATTAGTGGCGCAACCACGTCGAGAATGAGTTTAATATGTGTCTAAAATATTTTTCCTGTATCATTTTGTCTCAGTCGCAAAGTCTCAAGCATGTTATATATGCACAGCGATTTTTAGTTATTTATTTTTAAATGGAACAGTTTGTGTCACTTGGCAGGGATTGTCCTGTCCCGTGCTCAAAAGGTCAAAGCCTCGAAGGTACTAATTGACGAAGATTTGGTCTCTATTACCAGGAAAACTCATGCCTAAAATGTGTGTTGCTATTAGGGTTCCATCAATTCCAACGGTAATCTTGCTTCTAGTTCAATATCAAATGTTGAGTAGTTGAAGATGTTGTTCCTAGCAGTAGCGTGCGTGCAATGGAAATCAACTGCGTCTCGATAGGAATTGATAAATCCGGTGGGACAGAGGCATACTTATTTGCTCCTAACTCAAAAGAGAGTTGAATCCCAGAAGGACCTATGTTTACCCATGTTATCCGCAACTGCCCAACTCCTTTTACAATAAAAATGCATCTTTTTTCTTTTTGATGAACAGTAAGACATGAAGAAAGAGTTGGGTGGTCACGGACTCATTTTAGAGCTTGCTCCAAAATCACAAACTTCTTTTTAGGTGGTGTTTAATTAGAGGTTGTATAGTACAATACTAAATTTAAATTATTGATTTATTCATAAAATAAATCAATGACTTAAATTAATTAAGTAAGTTTTTTTTTTTAGGTTTTTTTTTCAGGTTTTTATTTTTTCTAGTTTTATATTTTCTTTTATATACTATCATTATCACTATCGTTAGTTGATAGACTACTGTAAGTTACTTGTCATACCACTGGTTATTTTTAATTTTTTTAAATTATATAATCAGTATAAATATTATCAATTAAAATTTATAAGATATTTTAACAAACACAATTATAATTTTAGGAGAACTGGTCACCTCCATTTTTTTAAAGTTGTATAACTATATAAATATTATCGGAGTAAAATTTATGCAATTTTTAACAAACATAATTATAATTTTAAGAAAAAATATTTTTCTTAAAAATATTATCTTGTATAAATATTACCAAATTTGAACATTGGTAATATTTTTTATATCGCTTAGAATCGATAATATTATCGATTAAAAAATATAAAATTTTTAGTATATATAATTATTTATGAAAAAATATAAAGACCGATATAATTTTAATTAGTATTTTTGATACAATTGTGTAATTTCAAAAAAGTAAACAATAGCTGATGACTGGCGGCAACCAAAGGTGGTCGGAGGTAGTCGATGGCCGGCGGTGGCCAGCAGTGGCTGGCGACGGGCAAATAGTAGCCTTAAAAAAATGAAAAATAATTAATCTGTAAAAATAAAAACTTATAACAAAAAAAAATTGCAACAATAAGTAAAATATAAGATGTATAATATACCCAAATTTCACAGGATACACCATAACACCCACCCTTCCTTTTAAACTAGGAGTGAAGTGGTACGTTCTTCCCTTCACAAGATTTATTTAACAATCGAAGATAACTCATTTATGAGAGACACATCGTGCTTCTATTTCGCCATCCCGTACGGGTAGAATAAAGAAGCATCTAGCAAAATCAAAGTGAATAGCAACCAGTAACCAGTCACTATGAGGACAGAGGAGAGTAAGAGTAATTCTAACTAGACACAATTTATCGTAAGTATTCAAATTATTATTCAACATATACAATACGATAGAAATTATCATAAAATTATATTAATTTTTAATAATACTTTAATATATATATCAAATAATAATTTAAATATCTAAAAAATAATATAAAAAACAACGTGATAGACGGTACTTACTAAACAATTTTGCAGGTAAGATTATTCTGTAAAATGGAACCAACTGCAAACACTGTTGAGTGTTGACTGTTCAGTCGATGTCTTTGGGCCGACTTATATATTTTAGCCCAACATTCTTCAGGAAGTTTAAGGCCCAGTCCAGCTTTGAATGTTAGAAATTTTTCTGAGGTTGGGATTCTTTGAGTAATTGAGTTTAAATTTCATTTATTATTATACTATTATTTACCAAAAAAGATTCACTTATTATTACTCTACTTCTTTTAAATTAATACATATTATTATAGTCATAATAAACATTTTAATAAATTTTTAATGTAAATAATTTACTTATAATATAATTTTTTATTACACATGAGTACATCAAATTTGTTTTTTTTTTAATTTCTTAATAAAAAAATGATATTCAAACTCAACAATAAATGGGATTTCACTATATGTAAAGTGTGCAGATTAAGCCAATGATGTGACTTATATACAATAAAGGAGAGTAATTAACCTGTTAACTCATCAAATTAATCTAACTAATTTTTAACTAACACTAATTGCACTCTAACCACACTCTAATTATGGTAATAGGCCCTTACAAGCTGGAGTAGAGGATGCATACTTAGCATCGCCAGCTTGGTATGAAGAGTATAACACAATTGATCAATCAACAATAATTGATGGAGAATACAATAAATCAAAGTCATAATTACATTGACAAACCAAAAAAAAAATTTGAAAATATGAAACTTTGATGAGGACCTTGGTTCGTAGTTCTACTTCTGACGTCTGACTTTTGTTTCAAGTAAATGAATCATGCAATAATAAATATTAGTGAAAATGAAGATGAATCTAAATATGAAATGAATTGACTTGCTAAAATTATTATTGGTCATGAGCCGTTCAAAATTAAAAGTTTTATAAAGTCTCCAAATATTAAAAAATTCCAAATGTGAGAATAAAATCATCAAATGCCAAATTAAGACAAATGCTTAACACTAAATTCAACGTTTAACTACTTGACAAAAGCATAAATCCAAGTCCAATTTAAGACTGAAAATATGAAAATGTGATATCACTAGTCACGGAACAATCTAGAAGCAGGAACAATGCACTAGATGAAATTGAGTCGAACATGAAGCTAATCAAATGAATACAAGGAAGTGAGAGAAAAATCCATAGTTGCTTTGTAGCGGAAAGAAATGTCGGTGAGCACAAATTGCGACCCACAGTAAAAAAAAAATAGGAGACAATGAGAAAGAAAAATACTAGACAAAGAGAGAATTTTGGCGACATGAGAATAAATAATTGATTGGATCGCAAGAAGACAAAAGTGGATTGACAAAGATGAAATCAAATCAAAATTAACCAAAGTTGAAGAAATGCTGAACTATATCAACGAAATGGCAGAAGAGAACTTGACTGGAATTAGGAGTTGATTCACTGAGATCATCATCAGGGGAATCAAAACTTGACTGAAATCATCACTAATTTTAAAGATCACATCACCGATTGGTACCAAACAATGAAATGGTGGAAGAAAGAAAATGTGAGTCCACTTTGCTATCATACCATGTTGGGAAACATGATAGAGAGGAAAGAAAATTGAATTGAAAAGCAATGAGAAGTTTGATTTTTGTAAAAGTATAAGTGTGCAAATCAAACCAATCAAATTATATACAACAAAAGAAAGTAATTAATTTGCTGGCTCATCAAACAATTTAATTTTTAGTTAACCATAACCACACTCTAACCATATACTAACTATGGTAAATTGGTAATATATTAACCAACCGTTGATTAAAAAAAAATTGAAATAGTATTTTCTTTATTTCCTATGCCAACCTTTATCGTTTAAGCTCTCTCACCACCCACTAGCTATGCAGCAAACTTCCTTTTGTGCAGGTGTCCCAACTTGGAGAGGGCAACTTCGTTAGGGTGATACGAGATATGAGGGATTGGACTGACGAGGGAGAGAGAATGTATTACTAGGTATAAAACTTTTATCACAATGAAGAAAAATAACTCAAATGCTGGCTGAGCTATATAACTTCTGATTGAAAAAAAAATTGTTGACTATAATGTCATATTGGACTCTTATAGTGAGATGTAAGCATTTCATCTTTTTCTAACAATTAGTGTAGAATAAATCTCAAATTCTAATAATACTCAATATTAAGATACATGATATTAGAACATTAATATATAATAACAGTTGTGTATATCTTGAAAACATATTAATTATATAATAAATTCACTTTAATAATCACAAAAATATCCTACACAAGTATGTACTATAAGAACAAGATCCTTCTCTCCTTTCTTCCCTTTGTTATTAAATGAGATAGTGAATAAATAAACAATAGACATCAATATGTGTTAGTTAGACACACATTTATACATGTGAGAATAAAGGAGACTTAACCTTTTATCAACAGTTGTCTTGATTCCATCCATAATAAATATACACAATTAAGTCCTTATTCATGATTTTAGCCCTGCACATGATCCAAACACACTTCTGTTTTGAGCCTAAAGCTCAAACCCCAATAAACATGACTTTTTAATCCATTTTATTATAACATAAAATAACATAGATTCTAGAAACCGTCGTATTACAATCAAATTAGTTTTGGTAAACAAAATTAAACAATGGAAGTCCAACATTAAAAAAAAAATTCAACTGTTGCCTGATGAAAGTACTAAATTGAGACCCATTTTGATTAGTTGGATTATATTACAAAAATTAATATATGAGAGATAAAATTAAAAATAAAATAATAAGTGAATGATCAAAATAAATTTCTTGTTTTTATTTATTAAACTTATGTAAACTACTACTTTGCATTCAAATGCTTAACTTGGCTCGCATGGATGTAGTAGTGTTGGTGCCTTGGTGGTTCCCAAATTTAGGCTCGGTATTATAAGAATGTTGTAATTTTCCAAAATTTGCGGTGATGTATTTATTGCAAAATGAGAATGTGATAAGAGATGTTGTAAGTTGCGCATTAAATAATATAATATTAAATCTTATCAAAATTATTGTATGAGTCTAGAATTACAAATTTTTTTATCATACAGTTTAAATGAATGCTTGTAAACTACAATTATAGGATTATTATAACGTTAGTTGATTAATAACATGTTTGATTTTGATTAATTACGGGAGAGTAATATTTGTTTTTTAATTTCTCTTAATAAGATTTTAATTATGAGTTATTTTGAACCTAAAATAAACAAATTTAAACACTCACAAAAACTTAAGCTTTTAGAGAAACTAAAAAGATAAAAAAAAAAAATTTTTTACTGCACATCAATTTTGAAAACAACTCTTAAATTGCTTCACAAAAGTCCCTTTTGAAGATCACAGAAGAAATACTTTGGATAAAATTTTATCAACCATATAATTATGGCGTTTGCTAAAATAAAATGCAACATAGTCATTAGATTCATCATTTTTAGGTGGGCTCACCTGGTAGATTTTTTAATTATAATAATTGCATGACTTTAGTTCCAAATAAGGAAGATCCAATTGGTAGGCAACATATAATTTTATTGTAAATTTTTGTTAAATTTAATGATTTATCTTAATACTGGAACACAAAGAACCTCCACTTATTACAAGCTTTTATCTCTATAAAAAAAAAGATACATAATTTTTAAATATATAACCGAACTCCATTAACCTAAAGTGTAGATGAGTTAATAAAAGATAAAAAGAGATGAAAAAAAAAGTTTATAATTTTTTAATATCAGATGAAAGTATAAAATTTTAAGATGTTTGCGCATCTTAGTTATGAGATATGTGTATATATTATTTTGTTGGATTTTATGCAGTTATATAAAAATTACTAGTTTGATGTATAAATATATTTTATAATGCCTGAATTAATACGTTTGAATTTTTATTTTAAATTTATGAATTTTATTTACAATTTTGTTATTTTTTAGTAGCCTATAATAGTTGCAATTGTCAATTTAACAACTCATTTGTTGAATGAACTTTGACAAACCAAACTCAACAATTAAATTGATTTTTTTTTCTAGAGATAACAATTTTGGTAAACTTTATATATTTCAACCGATAATTGACATAGGAACATACACTATACTTAGAAAGGAGGAAGAGTCACTTTAAACTTTATTCATTTAACTCTAAATAAGTGAATGTAGGATATAATTATGAGTTTGTGTCAATTCTATGCATACAAATGTATAAGCTTAAAATGTTAATAGTTTTATAATTCAGTTACATATATTATTTTGAAAAACAGTTAAATTGTATGTTAAATCTCTAGTGAGTTTAAATATGTACACTCAAAAAATTTTCAAAAGAAAAAAATTCACTCAATATTCATTAACTTATAATTCTTAATTCTCTTGCCAGGTCTTTATACATATATATTGTAAAAAAATATTTAAATAAAAATTAACTCGGAGATTGAGTTAGAAATGTAAATATCGAGTTTATGGAAGCGCATTAAAGAGAAAATGCAATATAGCATTTTTAATTTTTTTAATTATTTCCTAATTAACATAGGTTTCACATGAAAATCACCGTTCGTTTGAAAAAGAAATCTGATTATTTATTTATTTATTTGTGATGGACCATTTATTCGACGTTTAGGAAGTAAAACAAACTTTAACTTTTTGATTCAATGATTAAAAAACCATGACATTCCTCTAGGATCCAGACAGCCAAAAAAACAGAGAGGGAGTTAGAGAAAAACAAACGCTTGTTCATGAATTGAATGCCGTTTTCGTAGATAGCATTATTGATAGCATTATTTAACCCAGTGTACAACATATAATTTTTCATGTTCCATCTTTCACGTCTGGTCCACACACATACATATGGAAACAACTGTATAATTGCACCCGTAGATTATCTTTAATTTATTTCTTTTTGGAAAAAAATAGTTGTAAAGGGCAAGAGTTAGCAAGGATTTTTTTTGGTGATTAGAGTTAACAAGGACTTTGCGTAGAGTATTTTGTGAATGTTGATTGGATATTTTTGTTATCTAGTACTTTTTTTTTTGTCTATCTAGTACTATTTAAACAAGGGCAAAATGTCCAACATTTGAATATAATATTAACTAGTGATTAGTTCCGGGTGTTTAAAATATTTAATCATTTTAATTGTGATTAGATATTCAATATCGCCCATTTTATTGGTTATATATATGGTATCTATAATTAAATAACTAAAATATATTTGATAACAAAAGTTTGAATTATGTATTTCTTGTAGTCTTTATTTTTTTTAAATATTTATGTAGTGACATGTATTTATATCTTTATTTTCTAAAAATAGAATTCATTAAAACTATAGGACAACAAAACAGTAAACGATGGTGGTTTTGTACACCAAGTACTAAGGTCACCCTCCATATTAATATATGCATTATTTTTAATCTAATAAAAAACAATTTTATGAAATATTTTCAAAATCTTAATCTATCTTTTCATCATATATGCATATATAATACCAAAAACCATAATTTTTTATCTATTTAACAATATGTTCCGAAATTTCAGATTTTTTTCATATATATATTTATAATGATTTTTTCATATATTTTGGAAATGAATTATGATTTTAATTTTAGAAATGTTTTTTTTTCAAATTATCATTATTTTCAGACAACTATATAAAAATTCATTATTGTAGTTAGTCCAAAATAGTTGGATATTCCATCATTGTCATTTCTAAGTGTTCATCCATTCCTATTTTTTTAAAGTCTCTAAATACTATAAAGTATAAACTACAAGCAGTTTTTTTATTATAAAAAAACTACAAGCAAGTTTTATTTTTTTTATAGAAGAATTTTAAAACGATATCAAATAGTCTTAAAATTATTTAGTGTCACTTGAAATAGAATTTTAGCTTTTCTTTTAACTGTGGAAATTGGAAATGACATTAATTTTAAGATTGTTAATGTAAAATGTTTTAACTTAAACTGACGAATTTTATTGTTTTATTCATATTTTTGTCAATTATTCATTTAATTATGTATTGGCAAAAGCCTTCCAATTTCAATTAATTAATTTATTATTACTCTATTTTATATTATTTAATATTATTGTTAGTATTTAGTGGTGGGGATGTAACATATCGTTCAAGGCACACAACAGAACATAAAACAAAACAGCTTTTACATATCTGTCATACATAAATATAGGGCCAAGGCGGCTATTCCATTTATTGTTACCAACACATTTATTAGTTATTTAACAATTAATTAATTACACTCATCTACCTTCTATCGTTTCTTTAAATGTAGCATCCTTTTGTTTTGCATGTTTAGCTGTTGAAGAAAATTAAATGAAATGAGAAGAAAAATGAAAGAGATAGTTATAATAAACAAACATACGCACCAAAAAAAAATAAAATAATAATAAACAAACATACCATATATCTGCCTTAACAGTTCTCTTGTTGGCATTTTTCCCAACAGTTTTTAAGTTCGTGAACATATTTTGGTTAGCTGTGCCGCCAAGTTCTAATTCGTGTTTGACAAATTAAACGAAATCTAGTGCACAACAAATTAATCAGTTGACAGATTTTGGATAACAAATCAATATCATTGAAGTAGAAAAACAATTGAATAGTTTTACGTGTCGATTTAAGTTGTTTAATTATTATGCACATTATATCTATAAAATCTTATATTAATTTAAATTTTTATGTTTATTTAATATACAAATATTTTCCAATTAATATAAAGTTTATTATTATATTATGTATGACACATAAGTTTTATAAAAAAATTTCTTACAAAAATTATAAATAAGTCAACGAATATTTAGTTTTATAAATTTTCAGTATGATAGATATTTTCAATTGAAGTACATGAAAAGTAGGGCTTGGAGTTCACATACTTTTGGTATTCGCCTCAGTTTTTCGTCATTAACGAATTATTTATGCAATTTCATGTTAAGATAATAGTTAGATATTTTTTTTTAAGTGATAATTTTAAAATTCAAAATGCTCGTATAAAGTTGCCATTTACTTCTATCTTAGCCAACTACTTGCGTTATTGACTTGAGTTTACAATTTAGATTTTATTTATATATTTATTTATTTCAATAATAATAATAATCAAAGTCTTTTTGGTCAGTTACATAAATTAAAGGAAAGTGTATATTTTAATTATTTCAAAGGAAAGGAATGCTTGTCCAACAAAGTGCAAAACCTTCATATGTAAAGGTAAAATAATTTAGCATGTTTTTGAAGCACAATAAATACATACTTAAAAAAAAAATTGATTTTAAATAAATTTATATAAATTTTAAATTATTAATTTAAAATTAATACTATAAATCTATTTTAGAGATTACACATTTATTTTACTTTAAGAATACATGATAATGTTTTATGCAAAAGCAATATATATTCCATTGTGGTGATTTAACTCTAGTCATAAATCATAACTCGTAGGGCGTTAATCAAATATAACCATTCAAACAAAGAACGCCTTAAGAGTGTGTTTAAAATGAATAAAAATGAGAAATGATTTGATTTGATTTGATTTGAATTGATTTGATTTGATTTAAAAATCAAATTTTGTGTTTAAAATTTTTAAAAAAAATAGAATTTAAATGAATTAAAATGAGAATTGATTTAATTTGATTTTATCATTTTATATTTTAACCTTTATGAGAAGTTGTTAGAAATAATTATTAAAGGTAAAATAATATATTTATTTCCAAATTAATTTCTTAGTCTGAAAATTTAAAAAATAAAAGAAATGAAATTTATGAGATTTTAAAAATTAAATTATTTTTTATTTTTTAATATTTCAAACAAAAATTTAATTAAATTTAATTTATAAATAAAATTATTTCTTATTTTTTTGCATTCCACACACACTCTAAGAGTTGAAAAAAAAAAAAAAAAAAAAGACCGCCTTAGTCTGAAAAGAAAAACAAAATTGGTATTACATCCTCCTTACGCGTGGTTAAATCATAACTCATGTGATGCTTCATTGGATCTCATCACCCTCCAATTCAAAGGTTAGTTTTAGAAATTTGCAACAATTCTTTTTTATATTTTTCAAAGTTGAATAATAAATGAATTTTGTTAACGTATGTTTTAAGGTATATGTTAAAAATTAAAAATAATATTTATTATTTATTATTAATTATTTAAAAAATATTTAATACTTTTTAAATTATTAAGATAATAAATATTTATTTTTTAGTTAATAATAATTATTTTTAATTACTTAACATATATTTTAAGAGACACGTTAACAAAAACTTATAATAAACTCTAGTTATAAAAAAAGGAACCCATAAAAAAACATTAACTATGGTACAAATTCAGTTTTGAGCTTCAGTGTGTTGTGGGTGCATGCGTTTTTGGCCTAGAGGTTGTTGAGCATGTGACAAGTGGGTTAACGTATAATTATTAGTTTAAATCTTAATTATGTTAATTTATTTGAGTCAGTAAAAAATATATTTATAAATTTCTTAATCTCAAGATTACTAAATTGGGATTAGATTAGTTAAAATATACATAAGATAACTTGGACATCACTCGATCATAAAAAAAATAAAATAGTATAATAATTTAAAGATGACACTCATTAAACGCAAATTGGGTTATTAGTTTATATGTGCTGGATATGTTAAACGAGCAGAGCCCCTGCCTCAGATGCAGTTGTTGCTTGTTAATGCATGTTTGGTTTACTGATTACACCCCCAAATCATAATTTGGTAAGTGTAAATGGAGTTTTACCTTACTTTATACATATTTAATAAAATCACTTTATATTATTTATAACTGCGTTTTAATTTCAAAATTATAATTTTTAAAGAAACAATAAATATTTCCTTTTCTGTTCGTTCAACTTCAATTTTGCAAACTGCAAACATGCTATGGTCTTAAAACTCGGATCGTTTACAATGCCAGCATTTGGGGGAAAAACAACTCACAAGTCAGTGAGTCTCACAGGCGACAGGCGCTAATGAGTAATGACCAGTGGCACGAGAAGTAGAGAACCGGAGCAAAAAAGTAAAAACCAAAAAGAGGTGCACAATAAAATCGTTGGGCAAATGCAATAAAAGCCATTGGGACACTATTTAGGAAGCAAGTCAAAAATTCCTGTGACACCGATCTCACGTCATTTCATACTTTCACAGTCAAAATGGCCAAACAGCCACGATGTACTGAGCTGAGCTAGCCCACAGCGCCCCTCACCTTACGCCATTGGCCTCTCCTTTTTCTTAATAACACCGATGCAAATGGGAAATTTAAAACTGCGTTAGTCACACGGAAAGGAATTTTTATTTTATTTTATTATAAATATTTAAATTATTATTTAATATAGAAAATTAAAAAAGTTATTTTTATATATATCAAATATAAATTTAAATTCTTAAAAAATAACGTGACAGATTTATCTGATCACAAGACACCAACACCAACACCACTGTCAAAAACCAAAAAGAATTTTTTTTCTTCATATTTTTAAAGAAAAAAAACGGAGAAAGAGAGAGAGAAAGAGAGGGGGGTGGGGGGGGATGTACAGACAGTACTGCATAGGAGAGACAAAACGGTGAGTATTACCAGAAAGAGGAACAAAGAGAAAGTTGAAAATGGCCTTTCACCGGCCTTCCCCAAACCCAAAAAGCTCAATGCCTGCATAAACTCCCTTCCCCAACCAATCAAATTTGCCATTTTAGATAGCACCCCCACCTTTCATTCTCTCTCTCTCTCTCTCTCTCTAAAATCTTGAGAGTGAGAGAGAGTGAGAAGCCACACAGACTGAGAGAGCGGCAAGGCTTGACTTGACTTGGCTTGGCTTGGCTTGGCTACCATTTCTGTTCTTGTTTGCAGCAGCAATGGATGATGACATGGTGGTTCTTCTCTCTTCTTTTTCCTCTTCTTCTTCTTCCATAGCATGCAATGACCCTTATACCCTCTCTCCCAAACAGGTTCCTGCTCACCTTCCCTTTGTAAATCCAACCTCGTTCTCCTCCAGTCACAGATGAGACATTGGACCATGAGAGCAGTACAATGTAGCTCTCTCTGTCTCACCCTTCTCTCTTCTTTGTGTCCAAAAAGGCAGACAGGATGGAGCCAGGCATATTATATTTATATAAATATATAATATATATCTATATATTTTCATGTCAAGATATCAATTTTGTTTCTTTTTTTGGGTTTTCATCAAAAGCTGCTGCAACAACACTTTTAAAAAAAAAATTGTTTTTGGGGTTATTTTTGTGTTTTTTCTTTTTCCTCCTTTTTTTTCCTGTGGTAACCTGCTATTTAAAAGGATGAAAAGAGGAGCATACGACTCGTCATCGATCATGGACACTGAAATGCCAAGAAGAAGACAGTGTATCGAGGATTTTCATGATTTATGTAGTTTCACATGTATGTATCCTTAAAGTTGTACTCTTTTTCCATTACTGATGATCACGATGATGATATATGTATGTTTTTCTCCATTTTTTTAATACATTAAATTGCTTTAGTAGCTCCCTGTTCTTTATCATTTCTTCTGTGTTATTCATTTTTGTTTGTTTTTTTGGTTCTGTTCATATTCTTGCATTGATGCATACTATGTTTTTCTTTGGGCTGTAGAAAAGCATTAGTTTTTATGGGTTTGTTGAATCCAATAAGGGGGTTTCTGAAATTTGTAGAGGACCCTTGAGGTTAAACGATTCTGTTGAGCTCTCGGTGTGATTTCAGACCAAATGAGAAAGTCACTGTTTTTCTGTTGTTCTGTGGAAAATAGTGTACGGGAAGAGGGAAAAGAAAAGAAATTTTTTGATCCAATGTGGTCCAAGCATAATTTCAGGGAGCATGGTGGAATTAAAATCTTGGTCACTGTTCCAACCTTTATGCTTCACTGATGCAGTTGCAGCATGATTTGACTCTAGTGGGGCTTGTATTGTATGACCTTATTGTTTGTGAATTTGTCTGATTAGGGATTGCAGTGCCTTGAGCAATGAGCATGTTCCTCCTGTTCTTTAGTTTATGAATATCTAAAGTGCAAGAGCCTTGGGAGGAAATCTCACTGGGCTACAGTGATTGGGTCAAAGCCTTCAGAAAGAAACTAAAAAGAAAAAGAGACCTTTCTTTAGCTGCAAACATTTTGAATGGTCTATTCACTATTACTTTCACCTTTTTCATTCATTTCTGGTCTAATTCCCTATTCTTTAATAGTTCTCCTTCGTTGCGGATGCATCAGTTAGAGTCCTATATACATCATACTCTATATTCCATTCATTCCTTATTGAAGCAATTATTTGCATCCGGTGGTAGTTTTTCTGTTTTAACATAGTGACTTATACATATTGTCAGTTACAGGAATTGACATTACCTCCTGTTCTTATAATAAATGTGCATTCTGTTGAATGTTTGAACTCCCGTAGGATAGCATACCGTTTCTCTTCATATATAAATTTCCCAGGTTTATATCATTATCAAACATCAACCTTCCTGGATTAGAGGTCGGGTGAAATTTCCTAGATTTTGTTTTTCAACTTTTAATCCATGTGGTCCCAAAATTCATTTCCTTTCCTTTTATTTTATTTTATTTCGATTTTTCTTAATTGAAAGGTGTCATTATGTAAGTAGTTTACCATAGTTTAACAGTTTACCTTGTTCTTGACTCACCATTTGCCTCACTAAATGTTTCTCCTCGTGTTAGTCTTTTCTGTATATGTTAGGTGAGTTTGGTAGTGGGTTGTTTTATTACTGTTAAGGCGTGGCGGCAGCTATTTCCATGATAATCTTCACTTTTTACTTTGAAACTTTCGATTATGTTCTGAATATTTTCAGTCTTTAGTCTTTGTCATAACAAATTGACAGCCATCATTTTACATGCTATTGAGTGATTCCTTCCTTCTCCTTCACCATGTCTATGAAGTTAGGGTGCATTTTCTAACACTGGATGCAGGAGCTCTTTTTAGGCAGTAATTCATAAATTTGGTGGTTAGTGTGCCATACTGCATTAGGACTCTGTGCATGCACACTTTATGGTAGGCTTCAGTTTTGAAACAGAATGATCTTTTTTCATTGTTTTTCCTGGAAAGGGGGGGGGGGGGGGGGGTGGGGGCAGGGGGTGGGGGTGGGGGGGGGGGGGGGGTTATCATTTATCAACTTGGCCAGCATATGGATTTCACTAACAAGGAATTATTATGTCTATGCGGCTTTTGAAGATGATTCATAGTCCTACATCCTGCTGGGAAATCTTTTTTCTTTTGAGATTTAAAGCTTCAAATGGGTGCTTTCAGCTTGTCTCCTTGTTTTGAAGGGTGACATCTGCACTTTCTGGCTGATGCTACTTTCAGGAGTCTCTCTTGTTATATGCTCACCAAGTGACCATAGTAATAATAAAGATAACCGGTCAGCTAAAACTTTCTGTTTCAGTTGTGACCTTTTTAGGTTTTAAAGATAATTTTCCACAGGCAGTCAGGCACAAAGGGGAAAAGGAGATTAAGTCGTAAGCATATGTCTGTTGGGTGCAGAATTTTTCTAACCAAAATAGTACCAAAATTTTTCTAGTGTTATGGCATACGTCATTTGGAAATCTATCATATCCAAGACAGCACAATTTACTGTATATTTGTTCCCAATTATTCTGTCTCTGGTATATGTGGAAATCTAGTACCTCCAGTTTTTTCTATGATTCCATTACCTTGAAACATGGTTGTTTATCTAGGCAAAGCATATGATATTTGATCCTTCTCCTCACCTGCCAATTATTTGTTTATATGATATGATATTATTTGTCCACTACCTTGTTCCATTAAAATTTCGGTACTTCCCTCAAACATTACATGCATGTGATATGGACAAAGCAGCAAATTTACAGTTCTGATCTGACCTCCATATAATTAATAGTTTTATCCAGTGCTGTGGCACTCTGCCTAAATATCCAACACCTGCTAGGAAATTGAAGGCACATGGAAATCTACGCAGTATGTGAGTTCCAGTCATGTAATGCTATGTTTTGCCCTTCAAACGGTGGCCTTTACGTTTCTTTCATCCTCACAGGATCCCATTGTTTGTTTTGAATTAAATATCATGTTGTAGGAGCTCATGAGCTCTCCTTTTCTCCATGTGAGCTGAAAATTTTTCTTCATAGTGATTGTTTGGTGACTTGTTTGGTCAATGTCATGTGAGCCCTATTTGGTTTGGACGCTGCTAGGATCCACAATTATGGGCCGGATAGGTCCCAATGCCACGTAAAAAGGATGCTAAGTTATTTACATTTTAGTTACAGCAAGTCGGCAACAGCGTTGAGCTTAGGGATGACAAAATTATCCGTACTGAGAGATCCGACGGACACTACGATGACGGGGATGGATCCTTTAATAAATGCAGGAGATTATAAGATCTGCCCATGCAGAATCGCAAACCCAATTAAGATAATTTTTCATCTAATATGTATAATATATTATTTTTCTTTTTTTCTTTTTTACTTTGAGATGAGATGAAAATACATATTTTATTATTATTTTGAAATAATTTTTTATTGAATGAGTCCATAATGATAAAACTTGTTAAAAAATATATACTATTTATATAATAGTTATTTATGTAAATTGATTATTACAAAATATAATTGAATTTAGTTTATTATTTATAATATTCTTTTAATTTTGTAAGAATATTAGATTATTGAATAAAATTGTGGTATATAGTGTTAAAATTTATTTTTTATGTTTTTTTTATAATTTTTAAAATTTTATTTTAAATTATTAACTATCCGCGATATCTGCATGAATATCCCCGCTTCTACTGGGGATCATAACAGCGATCCGTGACGAACGGGAACGGGACGGGAAGCACTATCCGCTCCCGTTCTCCGCCCCATTGTCATCCCTAGTTGAGCCTGCTGCTATTGCAGAAGTCGTATAATTATAAGGAAAACTTATGAATTAAAACATTTATGGAACGCGCCCCCCCCCCCAAAAAAAAAAAAAAACGAACACACTGATGTCTAAAACAACGGTTTTCCTGCAGAAGTAGAGAGAATTTTTCTTTTTCAAGATCTTGTTTTGGATCCTTGTTTCTCTCTTTGCGTTTTATCCTTTTCCTTTTAAATTTGTCATGTAATGATAATAAATTATTCGATTTTGGGTTTTAAGCACAATTAGATCCTAATCCTATGAATATGATGTTGGCCCTACAATGTGTACTGTCTCTTATAGTACCAACAAAGTGCAAACAATTGGTATTCTATTTTCTTTTAACAAATTGTTGAAGTTGATACATCTAACAAATGTGTAAGCTGTATTATTCTGTACATTAGTTGAACTTAGTCTATCGTTTGCGTAACATCTAACTCTCTACAAATTTAAATTTTAAGAAAATATCTTTATTTTTTATAACTGGGAGGTAGTTGCCCCTTTGGATTTATTTTTTATACACACTTTAATGTTTTATATACATATTTTATTTCGTATAAATAATTTCAATTTTTTATATGGTTATTAAAAATATAAACTATTTGTTTTGTTGTATAATTTTTTACTACTTGTATATCAAATAATAACATACATCCTTTTCAGAATAATGAAAAGAGGATCATATTATTATTATTAATAAAAAATCAAAATTTATGATAAAATAATGAAGAAAAGATGTATAAATTGTAAGTGTTTTTTTTTTTGGGGGGGGGGGGGGCGGCGTCTACATTTTTTTTTTGGTTGGTCTGAGGGGGTGTCTACATGTAAGTATTATTTAAGTAAATCTTATTTGATGGGTAAAACTCATCAAAACTAAGGGCCCGCAATAGAAACGTAGGATCTATTGAGCGTTGATAGCTCATCAGTCGATGGTATAGCATGTAACCAGAATCTGAGCCCATTTCACTTGCCGTGCATACGCCCCTTCTTCTTTACCCTTCCCTTACCCAACACCTTTGCAAGACAACAAAAAATGTATAATAATTAAAAATTAGTTTGGAAATGGAAAAAAGAAATATAAAATAGACGAAATAAGTGAAATGACAATGTTATTACCAGTTTTGGTTGTGGCGATAACTTTAAACCAATGGCATTCCTGGAATTTCGGGCATATCCGAATCGGAATCAAATAAAAATTCAAATTGGCTCAACGGTAAGTAGTGAGGGTGAGGGTGGCATCAACCAGCCTGGGAAAGTGGGCCATAGCCGTAACATTCAAAAATCATAACCCTTTCTCATCTGTCAAACCCACGTTTAAACCAGGGTCAGCTAACCCTGATTAATTTTTAACCGTACATTTCAAATTTAGCCCTCTTATTTTCTGCCTATATAACTCACCCAAAGAAAACCGTGATACTCACCATTGAAAGGGAAGAAGGCGTCTTAATAAACGCCGATTCAAACTCATTCCATCTTCCATTCCGTTTCCTTCTCTTCTTTCGTCTTTCTTTAGGGTTTCTTTGATTTTCCCGAGAAAATGAGAGAGTGCATTTCAATCCACATCGGTCAAGCCGGTATCCAGGTCGGAAATGCCTGCTGGGAACTCTACTGCCTCGAGCACGGCATTCAGGTATCAGCAACCTAGGTTTTTTCCTTCCAAACGATGCTTCATTTTTGGCAATGGGGTTCAGATCTAGGGTTTCAGGTATGGTAATGTTGGTTTGTTTGGTTCTGTTCTGAATCTGTGTTGTGGTGTTGTGCTTTTTCAGCCCGATGGCCAGATGCCTAGCGACAAGACCGTAGGTGGAGGAGACGATGCATTCAACACCTTCTTCAGCGAAACAGGTGCCGGAAAGCACGTTCCTCGCGCCGTGTTCGTAGATCTGGAACCCACCGTCATCGACGAAGTGAGAACCGGCACCTACCGCCAACTCTTCCACCCTGAACAACTCATCAGCGGCAAGGAAGACGCCGCCAACAACTTCGCCCGTGGCCATTATACCAGTAACTAACTCTTCCCACCCCTCTCTCCCTTCCTTTTCACAAGTTAATTGTTTCTTTTGAATTCTAACAAAAACGGTGCGTTTTGGTGTTGCAGTTGGGAAAGAGATTGTAGATCTTTGCCTGGACAGGATCAGGAAGCTCGCTGACAACTGTACCGGTCTCCAAGGTTTCTTGGTGTTTAACGCCGTGGGTGGTGGAACCGGTTCAGGGCTGGGTTCGCTTCTCTTGGAGCGTCTCTCTGTCGATTACGGCAAAAAATCCAAGCTCGGCTTCACTGTCTACCCCTCACCCCAGGTCTCTACCTCCGTTGTGGAGCCCTACAACAGCGTCCTTTCAACCCATTCCCTCCTTGAACACACCGATGTCGCCGTCCTCCTCGACAATGAAGCCATCTACGACATCTGCAGGCGCTCCCTCGACATCGAACGCCCCACCTACACCAACCTCAATCGCCTTGTCTCTCAGGTCAATTTCAATTTTAATTTCAATTTTGATTTTGATCTTAAAAATTGAAGTCTTCTGTTTGTTGATTCTATGAAATTTTTAACTGTTTTGATAATGCAGGTGATTTCATCCCTCACTGCCTCTCTGAGGTTCGATGGAGCCCTGAATGTTGATGTGACCGAGTTCCAAACCAACCTGGTTCCTTACCCTAGGATCCATTTCATGCTTTCCTCTTACGCCCCTGTTATCTCTGCTGAGAAAGCATACCATGAACAACTCTCAGTTGCTGAGATCACAAACAGTGCTTTTGAGCCATCTTCTATGATGGCGAAATGCGACCCTCGCCATGGCAAGTACATGGCTTGCTGCTTGATGTATCGCGGTGATGTTGTGCCAAAGGATGTTAATGCTGCTGTGGCCACCATCAAAACCAAGCGCACCATCCAGTTTGTGGATTGGTGCCCTACTGGGTTCAAGTGTGGTATCAATTACCAGCCTCCTACTGTTGTTCCCGGAGGTGACCTTGCCAAGGTGCAGAGGGCTGTGTGCATGATCTCTAACTCTACCAGTGTTGCTGAAGTGTTCTCCAGGATTGATCATAAGTTTGATCTCATGTATGCTAAGCGTGCTTTCGTGCACTGGTATGTGGGTGAGGGCATGGAAGAGGGAGAGTTCTCGGAGGCTCGTGAGGACCTTGCTGCTCTGGAGAAGGATTATGAGGAGGTTGGTGCTGAGTCTGGTGATGGAGAGGATGGTGATCCAGATGAGGACGGATATTAGAGTGGAATGTGTTAATATGCAGTACCATGTGCTTCCTATGATGTGTACTTCTTTCATTTTCTTTGGGACAAATATATCGCGTGGTTTTGGATGTTGCTTGTGATCAATGTTTTGTGCCCTTTCTAGCACAAAGTTTAATCTACATCTGCTTCTATTGCCATCATAGTTTCAATCTCATTGGATGAACGTTTTATGAGCTTCTTCTCTGTTGTCAATGTTCTAACTCTTAGTTTAAAAAAAAAAAAAGGGTTTTAAAGGAACAACAGTCCCTCGCGTCAAATAAGATAAGATGAGCACCAATTCTCAATTCTTCAACACTCGGGAGACTAATGGTAGAATCCCAGCTCCTTTCTCTTTGCTCCTGTTGTCTTACAGTTGTTTTATATGCTAGACTCTTGCGACGTTGCGCTTGCTTGTTTAGAAGAGAAATTCCTGCGCCTGGTTATGTCATATGTAACGAATCCAAATTGAATGACCAAGAGCTATACAGAGAGAATGAACAAATCTGAAAAGCAAAATTAGCCAGTAATATCATTGGTCAGGCTTGCTTAAGGAGGGTTAAGTGGAAGTGGCAGGCATAACTCGATAATTGCACATTGCTCTGCACAAACCCCTAACCATTTACGCTAGCCACCAATCATATATAGCCCACGAATTAAATTAGCATCCCGCATTCACCCAATAAGAAGGGGGAACAAGAGCATATAATTACTCATTTATTAGTGGTGCCAGGTAAATCCTTTGTTTGATATTGCATATTGGTTTTCTGATAAAGCGGGCATCGGATTTTGCTGTAAAACGTTTATCTTCTTCAGCTTAGTCAAAAATAAATATATACCATCTCATCCTTCTCGTGTGTTCTCTCTTCACAGACACGCAGAATCATTAAGAGGCATGAAAAAAAAAAGGTGATTAAGAGTTTTAACTTTTGATGGAGCTCAGTGAAAGCCCATCCAAGCTCTTGGTCATTCTCGCCAGTTCAGCTTCAGCATGTGAGAAACAATTATGTCCAAGTTAACGATAACTTAATTCAGAGGTTTCGTGTGTTCTCTCTTCACAGACACGCAGAATCATTCTCGTCCTTCTCGTGTGTGTTCTCTCTTCACAGACACGCAGAATCATTAAGAGGCATGAAAAAAAAAAAAGGTGATAAAGAGTTTTAACTTTGGATGGAGCTCAGTGAAAGCCCATCCAAGCTCTTGGTCATTCTCGCCAGTTCAGCTTCAGCATGTGAGAAACAATTATGTCCAAGTTAACGATAACTTAATTCAGAGCTTTCGCTTAAGATCTTAGAATTCAGAGATAATCTTAAATTCAGCACATGCCGGGCAGTTAACACAAGCCATGTTATTTGGTGGTATATTATTGTCGGGTTCAACTTTTTCCTAATTGGATAGGTAGTTAAGCATCCATGAAATCAAACAGAATTTTGTAATTTTTTTTATCACAGTGCTTTAACTTTGTAACAACTTTATTCCATTCAAAGCTATTTCAATGGTAGATGAAGCATCTGTACTTTGCAGCAAAAATTCACAGCAAAATAACTAGATATTTCAGTGGCGTCCAAGCTTTTGGACAAGACGATTTTCTATCTCAATTCTCTTTTTCATGAAAGAGGCATACTTGCAAAACAGCTCCTGATCTCCAGCATTCACTGAAAGTTTGCAGCTCAGAGATGTTTCCTCCAATTTGTCCATGTACATATCAGATATGGGTAACAAACCACCCTTCTCGCTGCAGAGCCAGCCATGAGCAGCTCTCAATGCAGCTCCAAGAGAAGCTGAATCTGTTAATAAAGTTGAAGATTTTTTTTTTTTTTAATTAGGTGAGTCTATCACTTTCAAATAAGGATAACAACAAAATCAAATTACCATATATATCAATAAATACATTTTTTTAAAGGAAAAGCACTAGCTACCTTGTTTCACTTAAATGTAGTTTGTTTAAACTGCAAACTCAAAACCTTAGGATCAAATTTCGTTTGAAGAAAATCACACTTTTTTGGTTCATATTTCATAATAGGAATCTATAACAAGGATGAGACAGAATTCAGAGGTATCTAAATGTAACATAGTAACATGTATACAAGTGGGTCAAAAAAAGTATCACATCATTAACAATGTCTTATCCTGAGATTGCCAATTATTGCTTACCAGGTCTTTGAACTGTATAGACATCACAGCCAAAAATTGAAGCTATTGAGCTAAGGATGGAATGATTTGATGATGCTCCACCAGTGGCTATAATTCGCTGTGGAGGAGAAGGCATGCCAAATCTTTCAGCATGAGCTCGCATTGAGAGTAATTGACCCTCAATTAATGCCCGTATCTGTAATTTAGCTTATTGCTCAATAGAAATTTTTTTTTTTATCTAGGAGTTCAACTACCCAGGTGAATTGGCATGTATTTACTAACCTCAGATGGAGAATCAAACTCCTCCACTTCCTGTTCCTTCAGTCCAACCGGTGAATCGCCTGAGAAATTTTCTACAACATAGCGATGGAAACCAACTGCGACCATTAAAAAAATTGTTAGCAACTTATTGTCATTGAGTAAAGCAAATTCAATTTATTATTCAGTACAAGCAGCTTAGTGGGCGGGAAAATTAAACAGCCACCTGGAAGAGGAGGTAGAATTTCATGCTCCTTGTAGTAGAAACCTAACTTTCCACCTATTAACAAAAAAGCATTGTGAGAATAGAGAATAGATAACTAGGAGGAAGTTTTGTGATACCCACCGTTTAGAGGTGGTGTTTGCTGCAGAAATTTATTGAAAACATCCCAAGATTTCTCTGCACAACGGTTGCGCACATCTGACATTTGAGACAGGGCCCAGAATGAGAAACTACAAGAACCATTTGTGTGGGATGTATATGCAATTGCAAATGACAACAGCAACACCAACAATACCTTCTCGGGTAAGGGACCCATTTTTGTATACCAACATTACCATGTAACCTTCTGCGTCAACTGGATTAGGGAAGACATGTCCTTCTAATCCTGGATTAGGATCTTTAGTGATCATAAATACCTGAGAGATATGCCAGAATGTGTTAGAACTGAAAGTAAAGGTGTTAATTTACATTAAAAAAAGCTTCTATACTAATATGGAAAGCATAGAATGGGATTTAACTGTAAAATAGTTAATAGGTTTTCTAATAAGAAATTAGGGCAGACTGACAGAGGCAAGGTAACTTGAGATTATGTATCTTAACCTACAGTGTCACTAGTGCCAAGGCTGATGGCGAGATCTCCTGGAATATTTAGGGTCAAACCTGCAGATCCAAAATTGTTAATTATATAGATGATGAGCAGGGAAAAATATTAGACAGTATAAATACTTTCCATATGGAGATGGCAGCAACAAAGCCCTACAGGAATTAAGTTTTGGATTTTTCATTTGGGGAGATGATTTTCATCATTTAAACTTCAATAAAAGTAACCATGCTTATTCTATGTTTTATCAAAATCAGCATAACTTTCACAAAATTAATTGTATATAATTGAATCCCGCTTGGAAGTTCACAGTTGTCAGTAATATGGTCAAAGAATTATGTATGGCATGCAGAACACAATATTTGTGGTATGTGAAAAATATGCAAATCATAGATATATGGCAGAATATGTTAGAAGAAATTATAGCACCTGCCACACTATTAGGATTGTCTCCTGACCACTGAACAACCAAGCAATTCTTGTTAAAGTGGTACCTAACAGGAAACAAATAAACTTCAGTAATCAATATAAATATTTTGATTTAGCACATGCAACAAATAACTAGATAAAGAACCATAGCAGTTTTATATTGGAATTTAAACAAAGCTTTCTGTTAGACCTCTTATCAGTAAGAAATATAAGAGGAAGCCCAAACTGCTGATTAGCCCAGCCTAAAATTAGCAGTTAGTAGCAGTTATTCCTAAGATTAGCAGTTATTTTAAGATTAGCAGTTAGTAGCAGTTATTCTCTTTTGTAAGGAATAAATAGAGATTGGGAGGGAAAGGAAAGGAGGCAGTTATTTGGGGGGAAATGGAAGGGAGAGACCAAGCTCTCAAATTCTTGGAGGAAACCACCCCGTAATCACTTTTCTATCTTTCTAGTCTTCTCTTTTCTTTGTTGTAATCTGATACTGAGTATTGTAATTTAATCCTCTATTTTGAGAACAAATCTCCAGAGGATATATCAATATAGTTGCATATTCAGTTTATATACTAGTTATAATTACCAGTTTCTATCAACTGGTATCAAAGCTTTCAGATCTTGGGAGTTTTCATGGTTTCAACGAGAGGAATGGAAGCATGTATCGAGGTTTTGGAGCGTGGGTTCAAAGGTTTGTTGTAGATGAGGTAAAACCTTGAAAAAAACCTTGAAGAAGAAAAACTGGAACGCATTGAAACTCGGAGACAATTGAATGAATTGGTTGAAATATTCAACGCACCAGGAATCAACATATAAGACGCACGACTGCAAAAATCCTGTTGATGCTCGGATTCGTGAAGAAAGATGGAGGAAATTGGAAATTCCAATTTTTGATGGAGAGGATGCGTTTCGGTGGACAAACCGTGTGCAGAGATATTTCAATTGAAGGAAATGGATGATGCTGAGAAGTTACAAACAGTTATGGTAGCGATGGAAGGAAAGGCATTGACATGGTATCAATGGTGGGAATTCAGTGCCCAAAATCCAACATGGGATGATTTTCGATCTGCTGTGATCGGGCGATTCCAACCTTCTATGATGCAAAGTCCATTCGAGTTATTGCTAAGTCTCAAACAAACAAGAACAGTAGAGGAGTACAGAGAGCAGTTTGAATTATATGCAAGCCCTCTCAGATGTTTGACCTATTTGAATGGGATTTTTCTAAATGGACTCAAGGAAGTGATAAGGGCAGAATTAAAACTTCATCCGGTTGAAAGATTATCATAATTGATGGACTATGCGCAGAGAATTGATGAGAAAAACACCTTGCTAAATAAAGGGAACGCTAGAATGGGTTTAAGAGGGAGATCATTTAGAACTTACAACAATTCCAGAACTGTAACATAGGGACCTGGAAACAAAAATCAGATTCAGACCACAACTGGAAGTTCGGTGGGAGAAGTGAGTAGTACGAAGACTACTGGATCCTTTAGAGGAAGGGGGTTTAGGAGGTTGACTGATGCTGAGATGCAAGAAAGATCAAGGAAGGGACTTTGTTTTAGATGTGATGAGAAGTTTAGTCCTGGCTATGTGTGTGCAAACAAGTAATTCCAAGTGCTGTTGCTAGAAGAAGAAGTAGATGATGCAGAAACAGAAGAAAAATCAGTTGAACAAGAACAGGAAACAGAGATAAGAACACTGCAATTATCCATGTTCAGCATCACTGGGCTTACTTCTAAAAAATCCATCAAATTGTGGGGTACTTTGGCTGATAAGCAAGTGATAGTCCTAGTAGATTGTGGAGCCTCACATAATTTCATATCCTCTATGCTGGTCAAAGAAAGAGAACTTCAGGTACATGAAACTCCACCTTATACTGTGGAAGTGGGAGATGGTAGGAGAATTCCTTGTAAAGGAGTGTGTTCACAATTAAAGTTACTGATTCAAGGAGTGGAGGTTCAACAAGATTTCTTTATTTTTGATCTAGGAGGGGTGGATGTGGTGCTAGGGATGGAATGGTTAGCTAGCCTTGGTGAGATCAGGGCTAACTTCAGGGAATTAACACTTAAAATTCCCAATGAAGGAGGCTATCACATACTGAAGGGTGAACCTAGTTTGGCTCGGGCAGTGGCTTCTTTTAAATCTGTGAGTGGTAAATATTTAAGTAAAAATGTATTGATAATTATTTCAAATTTTAAAGAAGGCAATTTCTCATTGTAATATTACACATCAACTCCAGCAGACCAAATTTTGGCACTCCAGGTACTATGCTACCTAAGTTTTGATTTGTTGTGAATCTAGTTAGTGAACTATTTATTGGAAATTGACAGCATGCCATATAGAATATAACAAAATGTCATCTATTTGGCAATAGAAAAGATAAATTTTGTTTGCATTGCAAAAGAGAAACTAATCAGAAAATTGTGCAACAAACCTCTCTACAAAATATGGAGCAATATTTCCAGCAACAGCATATGCAGGGGCTAACTCTCCAAGTTTTGACTCCAAACCAGGGGCAGTTGCCTGCAACAACCATTAAAATTCAATCATATAGGTTGAACAGGAACTTAGGAATGTTAGTCACCAAAATCCACCCCATGGCCATATTTCAAGAGGCATGAAAACCATTTCAATAGAGTTAAGGGGAAGGAACTAGCATTACAAACCTCTAGTGCTACTTTAGACCAGGTCTTTTCCTTTATGTCCATTAAATTCATGCCTCCACCATCAGAATGATCAATAGCAGCATAAGCACCAATGAAAAGAGATGCCATGAAGGAGCTAACAAGTGAGATCCTCTCGGTGTTCTTATAAACTTCCGGCTGAGTATCAAATATTTTCTTAATTTGGGGGCCAGTAAATCTTTCATATGCACGTGATCCTGTCACTCGAGCCAACTCCATGGCTCCCCCACAAGCTTTCTCAATTTCCCTACATTGAGCAGTAGAGCTAGAGTCCATCCATATTGGGGATTCCTTTATGGAAAAAGCACTTTCAAGCTGATCCAGCAATGGCTTCTTAGGATCCCATGATGATAATATCTGAGAACTACCCATCTTCCAATAGACACTACCATGCTGCTGTCCACTACCAGAAACAGCAGCAATCTTCCCAAAATCCAATTTTGATTTGGAGAGCTTTTCAAGCATGAGGTCAAGAGCTTCCACCCACATCAAAGTGGGTGAAACAATTCTGCCATTGCCAGAGGGGTCTCTGTATACACCATCCTTAGTCTTGTAATGGGGCAAGCCAGAATCAAAGTGAACCAGCTCAGAGGCAACAATATTGAGGTTGGAGTCCAATACAGTTGCCTTTAACGACCTTCAAACAAATAAAAATTGAAACTTTAAATTCATGTAATTCAGATTACATCAAAGAATTTATTTAGAACAGATGATCATATCATACCCAGAAAACAGCAATGCAGGGGAAACTAAAATAGAACCCACAAAATGAAAATTGAACACAAATAGTGCAATGCAACGATTGAAGTTAAATTTGTGAGAAACTGAAAATGGAGATGCAATTGTAGAGCATGAACTTACTGGGTAGAACTATCAAATCCGAGGTAGTAGGAATCTTGTGGAAGAGAGAATTCAGCCATTGGAGCAAAGCCCTTCAGCGCTGATAGATGCTGCTAAAATTCGAAATACAAGAGGAAGTGGTTAGCATATAATTGTTATAAACACTTTTACAGCGTTAATTTTGGTTTTGGATGAGAACAAATGATTTAGATAAAGATAAGAAACATCCAAACGTAGCTTATAAGATAACAATAAAAAATATCTAATTATATCCATTTCTTTAGTTAGTTTAAAGAAAAGCTCACTAACTCCAAAAACTGTGACCGGATAGGAAGTAACTGGATAATGGCGCTGGCGCGGGCCTTATTTTGGTGGACCCATTCATAAAGTAGAGTTTATTACATTCTTACACTGCTTGGGCTTATTCCGTTGTTCGGGCTGCATTTCACTCGGGCTGTATAGTGGAATTCTATTTATTTTTATTTTACATAACAAACATACATAAATGATAGTGATTTGAGTAATATATATATATATATATATATATATATATATATTTTCTATTTTCATAACATTAATTTTTTTCCTCAGATAAAAACAATATTTTTTTTCCTTATAATACAACAAAGTCCAAGGTATCGAGTGAACAATAATGCTAAATGTCACAAAAATCAATTCGTGAATCTTACAGTTTAATTGGACAGTTTTTTTTTTTCATGACATGCCTCTTACACTTCTTTGGCCACCTGATTTCCTGTTCTTCTTTCATTCTATTAGTGGCAATTGATTGGTACAGGTTAAAAATATTTTTGTACTAACGCTGGTTTAATTTGGTGTATATATATATATATGATAAGATAAATTTCGTTCTGATAATGATACTATGAAATTATATGTATAAAATTTAAAAATAATAAAATAATAATATAATATAATAGTTTCAAAAAAAAATGAAAATTTTAAATTAAACATGTGTCCGATATATATTATTATGTGTCGGATAAGCGTTGATGTTTAACATACAATACAATACTAAAATGGTGTGTTCATATTTTATAGTATGATAGTATAAAATTTTAATACTACAATGTTTAGTGTCACATTATATAAGATACTATATCATATAAAATAATATTGTTGTGTATTTGATGATGTATTACATAACATTAGATAGGAAAAAATTAACACTTTTTAAAAATATATTTTTATTAAAAAATAACTATATTCATCTATTATGAAATACAAAATTTTGGAGAAATAAAAGTCGCCATGGACAAGTAATCCAGGGATGCACTCAATTGTAAATGCTTTTGCTGCTGCCCGAGTACCAAATCAAATTTCTCTCATCCTAAAATAAGGGAAGAAGAAGACATATTTAGTAACTATCATAATGTATGAAGAAATAAGACAAATAAATGAAGTTTCATACGCAGGAATGTTTACCATTTAGTGTAAGGAAAAAGATATTTTTACACTCTTAAAAAAAGATGTATTACTGTTTACATTATTTTTTAGAGATGTGATTGAGTGAGAGAAAGTGATAGAAAAAAGTATGTATAATGAATGATATTATATAGAGTATAAAAAGATGTATATGTATTATTTGATGTAAAAATATAAGAGTTGTTCGTGTAATTATAAGTGTAGGGAGAGAATACAGTTGAATTTAAAGTTAGTACAGTGGATGTACTACACAATTTCCAAAAAAAAAAAAATCACTTAAAAGCTTCTTTTGATATATTATAAAATTCATTGAAAAGCCAAAGACAAGAACTTGAGGTAACAGGCAATCCTAACTAGTATTCAAACTAAAATTGGAGTGATAAACATGTAAGAACCAAACTGACAACTGATCCCTCATATGCTTGTTTGGTTTTTGAGAAATAGAACAAATAATTTGAAAGAAAAAAGAGCTCACTCCACTTTTTTTTGGACAACAAGAATGCAACAATTAAATATTACTGGGACTAGATGAATGAGTTTGAGGAGCTGTGTGTTTAAAAATAAAATATAAAAGAAGGAAGGAAAACTGATATAAATAAATCGGTATATATCAGAAATTCAACTGGTGTCATTGTTGGAAAATGAATGAATAATTCACAAAGAAGATACATAGAGTTTAGAAGGGGGGGGGGGGGGGAAAAAAAAAAACCAAACAATTTCTGAATTTTGAACTGAAACCCAATAATTACCTTCCAAAATTTGGATGCCCATTATATAGTTTATGCATATTATAGAGAAAAATATGCTTCAATCATAGGGTCAAACAACTAAAAATCAGTGTTAGAAAGGATGAACATACTTCATTGGCTATGAAACCGGCGATTTCATTTCAGAACCACAACATTTGAGATTTTGAAAACATCATAGAAGAAAAGCTGAGAGCATGTCAACACTAGCAAGATCATCAGTTTCAAATCATGTCAATGAAACTCTTAACACATTAGATAAATTTTGCTTGTATTGCAACATGAAACAAAGAGGTCCAACACTGTAACTCGAATTGCAATTCAAGAAATATCTCAAATTGCAAGGAAGGTGAAGAAGGAAAATTTGGTATAAAAATTATAAATATAAAAAGCAAAAGTGCGAACTGTTCAACAGCTATGTCAAATGGGACTGCTGCTAAGGACTCTTCTCCCATTGTCATGTTGTGGTTTCATGGAAGAGAGAATGGCAGACAAGGGAAACAGAAGGGCGTCCATGGTAAAATCAGAGTACTCCAGTGAGAGTGGTAAAATTTTAATTTTATTCTTCCGCTTATCTGATATATTTATTTCTTATATGATTGCGAGATGTTTTTATGTAAGTTTTTTATTTTTATTTTTCCTCTCATATGTATTTTTATTTGAAGAGAAATTTTTTTCTCTTTTAACTTTTCCTTAATTATCTCATCAATATTATAATCAACCAAAATTCCATTTCTTTCCTTGATTATTTTCAATCAAATTTTAAATTCTTTCATACCATCTTCTTTGATTTCAAATTATAATAGAACTTTATTATTTATTATTTTTTGTTTTTTATTAATTTAAAATAAAATATTAACATTTTAAAAATTTCAAATTCACAACATTTTACATAAGTATAATATGTTAAAAATGAAGTCTTTAAAATATATTTTAAATACACATTAAAACTTAAAAAAAAATTTGTGCACGGACTACTAACTAATATACATCAAAATCTAACTAGGCTAATCCAACTAAAAGTAAATTATCATTATTTTAATATATAAATGAAGTTTGATGAATAAGCATAAAAATTCATAACATATTACATAAGTATAATATGTTAAAAATTAAGTCTTTAAAATATATTTCAAATCCACATTGAAACTTTAAAAAATCTCGTTGCAACTACTAACTAATATACATCAAAATTTAATTATGTCTAATCCCACCACTAAAGGTTAATTAAATTATCTATTATTTTAATATATAAATAAAATTTGATGGATAAATTTATATAATATAGTGTCACATATCAAATAATTGATAAAATTATAATATTATATTAATTTATTTTATTAGACCTAATACTGATTGCCTTGATAATGATATTAGGTTGGCTGAAAAAAGTAAGAATCAAACTTTATTATATCTTTTTCATATTAAAAATTGGTTTTATATTTCTAATCGGGTATGGTAATTAAGTAAAGTCTTCTCTAATTTTTTTTAATTTAATTAATAATACGGAATGGTTACCATATTTTGGATTCAAAATTCCCATGTCTCCACTAGATTATATCTATTCTTATCTAACTATTTGAGATAAAATTAAGAAAAAAAATCAACAACAAAAAAAATCTGAAAAAAAAATTATCATAAAGATATTCACCGACATAATGATATCAGTTCCACATGGAGTAATTATCATTTTAAAAAATAATACAACTATTTACACATATATCATTTCACTTTAAATTTCTATACACTTTTATTCTAATTATACCATTAATGCAAAGATGTGAGAGATGTGCATCAAAGTGTGTATCAAGCATTTCTCTTTCAAAAATGACTTATGCATATACCGTAGAAAGTGAGAATACTGTACAGCATGCAATCAAAGGATTAAGAATTAGGATCTTCAATGGTGAACTTCACTCTGTAATTTAATAAGAACTTAACGGCACATTTGGTTCAGTGATTTTTATATAAACATAGCAAAGCAAGAGGAAAGCTCTCAACATTGCCGAGGCGTCTTCAATACTTTTGGATAGTTTTATTCTGAGAAAGAAAAGGAATGAAACAAATAACAGAACAGTCAGAATTCAATTATTTTATTTAATGTATGCCCTTTTTCTGGTAGGTAAAATATGGAATAAACTAGCAATTTGGTTTCTAAAATTATTCTTCATTTACAGTTTAGCCCCTGAATTTAATTATGTACAAATTAGTTGATGAATTTACAAAAGTCATATCAACATAGTTCTTCATACGTGTACTGAGTTCCACTTCCACATTGCATGCCGTATCCCTTCCCTATCCCAATATGTCAACGGCTTCAGATATGAACTGCGTTAAACAATAACATTAAATAAGTAGTAATCTACCTTACCTAAAATAATTACATCACTATGTTTCCTTGACCCTTCCTAAAGCTATTATGTATACAACTGTGTTCCAAATTAACATCTTGAAGCCAACTAAATATGTAGCACAGACGTCTATATGCACCTGCCAACCCATTCTTTGAATACCCTGTGACTGAAATCTGAGCATTCCTGGTCCCTGAAGACAGTAATACATCGGGGAGAGCTGATGCCTGAGGGCTTTAGAACACCTGAATACAGAGAAGGCATATCACAGCAACTGCTATCGAAATAGCTCGGGAAAAGACCACATTATGAACTTCGCAAAAATGTCAGACTCCAGAAATTCAATATGTGCAGCCCGCCCAATGAAAGAGTTCAAATTCTTGCCATAGGCAGAGGCATCAAAATTGACATCACAGCGCATAAAAACTCGATGTTCAGAGGGATTGGCACGGATTTGGTCCAAACAATCATTCAGCATCTCTAGGAAGAGGCTACCCTTCTTTGAAGTGTCATGTGAAGCAGCCGGGCATGATTCAATTCTAGCAGAATGGTAAGGCACATAACCATCCTGAAAAATGCCTTATCAATTAACACTTAACAGCAAACCAAAGAAATTTCAAGTAAAAGCTAAAATGTTACAAGAAAAGAGAAAATGGGTCACAGAAAAACATGGAAAAAGGTTAAAAGGGAAAGAAACTAACTTCCTTAACTTAAAAATAATGCATTACCATACTTTATCTTAAAATTTTTAACATTTCATTGGATCTTAATTAGGAAAGATAAAATAATGCCATCACACTTAAATCTGAGTACTTTTGAAGACAATCACGTTCATCTGCCAGCATAAAGTAATGCTAACAAAGTGAAAAACTTTAAAAGCTTTTTTGTGTGCAGTTTGGATTCAGATGCATCAAGAACAAAAGTCTCTCTGTAAAATTTACATTATGCACTTAGCATGCTTCACAGGCATTTATATATATATATTATAAAATCCATAATTAAGTTCAATTTTACACAGACCCATATTAAACCCATGTGCTATATAACAACCCAATTGTTAATAAGAGTAACAGTAAATGCATTCCTAGAAATGATTTTAAGAATCAAAAGAGAAGGCAATACCTGAGGAGAAGATAGCAGGATAATATTCCTAAAATGTTCCAAGGTCTTCTGCTGAAAAAAAGAAAGAATGTGACAGAAAGAACTCTATTAGAACCTCATCAAAGTAATTAATTCCATATAATATAGAATGATTCATGCCACTGAGGCAAAAGTAGAACCCCTTCTACTTTGGGGTTTTGGCAAAGCAAAACCTAAATTTTCAATTTCAGAAATTGACTCCCCACAACTTTGAGCAAAATCTTATTAGCCGCTCGTGTGCATTTTTTATTAGCCAATTCATCTTCACTACCATCCTTGGCCTTATATTTTCCAAGCAACAATGTATTAATTCTTTAGTATAACTATTCATACCAAAAATAGCCATTCTGCACTAACACAAAGTAACTATTGAAACAATTTCCAAAGATACAGGGCTGATTGCCAAAATTGAAATTTGAGGGGTCCTATTCATTTTTCCCCCTAAAAATAATAGTGCATTCACATGGAAAAGGAAAAGATGGTATAAAACTAACCTAATTTTATACCATAAATAAACTTTTTACGGGATATATTTCTCATAAAGGCACCATTGCTTGGAAGAATTCATAATGTAGATCACACATTCCAGATTTTAAATATCACATCAACATTACTTATCATTTTCAAATACAAGGAAATTTTTCTTGATAAAATAGTTAATATTCAATAATTCCAATTTGCATCAAAATTGGCATGCAAGAAAAAGCATAATAAGTGCTTATAATATAGCATTATGATTGGTAAAAATCACATCCCACAATAAGTTATTCAAGAAAGCAAGACTTTGAGCTCATGCCTGTGTCATTTGATCTCAACCTTTGTAGGACACCTTCCCTACCTTACACAGTTTATAGAGGAACGTATTTTGAAAATCTGGATCATCTGTGAAGGTGAGCTGATGAATGCACTGTGTGCCTTTTAATTTCTTCAAAAACCACAATCCAGAATTAAACAAAGAGTTTGAACTATAAAGATAGCCCAAGTGTGGACCAGATACTGAAACATAAGTATGTAGGTATCTTAGAAATGGCTCCATCATGCTATCTGCAAACACAGGACAAAATTTAGCACCAAGTGTCAAACTGATGTACAGCATCGCTTCTACAATAATGACCTACCAGCTATTGCTGTTCTTATAATGAGGTTACCAATAGAATGACCAACAAAACTTAGCTTAATATCTCCCAAATTCCCAAATCTTGATGCCTTGTCCATTTTGTTTTTAAGAAAAGAAATAACTTCCTGAGCTAGCCTTTGTCCCATTTCTCTGAAGTCTCCAGATGTTTTATCTTCATTAGCCTCTGACATAAGAACTTCAACTTTGGGATCTATCAAAAGCCACTGATTCCGGACAAGTCGTAGATCCAGATGATGTCCCTACAACATTTTAAATGACGAAGAGTAAGCATTCAATCAACTTTTTAAACATATACTGTACAAAAATGTAGATTTAGTCCATCAAAATTGCTATGCAATCTGGATGCAGCTCAAACGAAAATGATACATTTGATGTCTATGATATATTGCATCCTATGTTTTCATTTTTACCAAATTTCTTTTTTAAAAATTGATATTGAATAATGAACACAGGAGAGTAAACAAATCAGACATTTCCAAACAGCATAGAGCTGCTCCATCTGGGCTCAGTTTATGTCAGCTCAACTATATCACAGAAGCTGATTAGTGATCCCCAACTTTAGCATACTTGGGCCAAAAATTTAGAAGCCTTCACATTCTAAAACTATATTTCATATTTTACATTTTTCCATGAATTCGTCTATAATTGTAAACAACAGTGGTAATTAACTTGCATTGTTTTTTATTTTCACTAAAAAATTGAGATATATATTAAGGGTAAAACGAGTTTACTTTAATTCATGTTTTTAATAGGAAAGCTTACTTTAATTCAATTATATGAAGAAGGCCAAGTTAAGAGTCGCCCATCATCTTAAATAATTCTGTACTTAATTTCAGCTTTTTAAAAGCTAATGTTGGGAATAAGAATATCCAATAAACTTGATCATGTTGAACAGAGAGTTCACTTTATCACTGTCTAACCAAGGAAAAAAAAAATCTCACATTAAGCTTAAAAGCTCACTTGTTAGCCAAGTTTGAACCCACATTTCAAACTTAAAATTAAGCTCAATTCAAGCTTGAGTTCAGATAAAATCAAGCAAGCTGAGCCTCCTCAATTTCACACATTTATAGTAATTCTATTCACACAACCACTCTTTGTTGTACAAAAGTTGTCAAATGGTTGTTAAATCAATGGCCTGCAATGCCAATTGTCAATTTTTTGCACGAGTTGGTTGTGTGATAATTGAGTAGCAATGTAGCATTACTTGCTCACATATTACACCCATATTTGAAATCTGCCCATGAACCACAACTTTAACTGGTAATAGACTAGACAACCAAATCAGATAACAGGACAGGCCCTGTTTAGCTACATGTTTTTAATGGGTTAGTATTTTCAATTTTCTACCTTTTTTAACCTATGGTCAAAACTGACCCATAGGTGTTTTTTTATTTTTTGAAATTTTTATTATTATCGG
This sequence comes from Ormosia semicastrata, assembly GCA_029884595.1. Classification (NCBI taxonomy): domain Eukaryota; kingdom Viridiplantae; phylum Streptophyta; class Magnoliopsida; order Fabales; family Fabaceae; genus Ormosia; species Ormosia semicastrata. Next base: position 17,065,176 of record JAQQTO010000046.1, on the reverse strand, counting down.
GGTTAACCCACCAACCATTTACAACCAGGTTAGGGTTTTCAGTTTGCCAGCTTGTTTAAAAGACAGGCCAACACAGCCTGGTACTTGTTTGCTTGGCCTGTGATGAGCTGGGCTACAAATAGTTCAATAGTATATGACTTACAACCAAGCTCTCTAAAATAGGTGGATAAAGCTAACGAGTGTTTGGATTATAGTTTGCAAACCATGGTTTGACCCAATGGAAAAGCAAGTTTTTTTAACTTCCACTGGAACCATGGTTTGAGACCCAAAATCATGATAAAACACAACCTAACCATGGTTTGCCAAAAATGCTATTTGTGGATTAAACTCAGTTTGCACACTCCAAACATAATCCAAACATGCTAAGTCCTTCATAAAAAGTAAGGTATTGTTTTGCAATAAATTCCATAAGAGCAAGACATGCCTGAAACCCATGCACAAAGACAACAATCTTCAACACACGAGCATTACTTTGTGGTGCAGATTTCTTGCCTATAGTATCAGGGCTGAGCCCAGCTTGTATATGTCTCAGGTATGAACTTTCACTGCTAGTACGTCGTGGTGAATTCATCACATGTTCAACAATCACAATTGGTGTACTTAAAGGATCTGCGAATATATGCATGTCTTGAATTGACCGGTTGTTAATCTGCAAAAAAGAAACAATAATCCATTAATAGGTCATGCGTAAAAGTAAAATAGGAGTTACTGGTCCACATATTCAAGTTGATAGCTTACCTGCATTTGTGCAATGCTCCTTCGATGAAGTTCGGCACGTGTAGCCGCACTCTGAGGAGGCTGTATAATTTACGAGAAAATAAAAACTTTATTACCCCATGTTCCTTTTCTCAAAGCAACTTGCACGATACAAAGAAACATACAAGCACTTACCTCATCAGGTAACTTCAACAAACTGGGAACTCTTCTGTGTACACCATGATGGGAAGACTCATCACTCACACTATTTATATAATGATGAGGCATCTCGACCTTAGAGTACACCATCCATATTGACCACTCAGCTTTCCGATCCTTAGCCCATGCATCACGTAAAAATTCTAGAATCTTTGTTTTGTTATCCCTAGGAAGAAGTAAATATCAGCTGATTAAACAAGTTAAGATAAAGTTTCATGAATCATGATACATGTTCGAGAATGGTCCATGAAGAGACCACAACTTATAATTCTCAGACAGTAAATGGGACCAATTTCATGTTATATGCATGTCAGCATGTGCAATCCTGAATGCGGATTTATTGTTAGAAGCATTCATATGGAAATATTTTCTGAAACCAGCCATAGAAGAGATGCCCAATTGAGGGGAACAAAGTTTGATGATATCATTTAGCACCCCCCTAAAACTGTTCCATCTACTAAATGGGCTTAGTTATGATAACTGAATGGCTTGAGAATTAACCTTCTCAGCCTCCTTAATTTAAAGAATGATAAGTTACAACAATTGAATACAAAATCCCTTGATTTTAGGGATTGACTATTAACAACTATATCAATCAATATCTAACTATATCAAAACTATATCAGACTATATCTAATTTAAATCAAACAATATCAACACTCCCCCTCAAACTGGTGCATAGATGTCATAAGCACCTCAACTTTTTGCCTTGTTACATATGTAAGTTATTCGTGAGCCATATTATTCGTAGAGACTTGGTGAAAACATCTGCAAGTTGATCATTAGAATTGACAAAGGAAGTACTAATCTCCTTTGAAAGAATCTTGTCTCGAATGAAATGACAATCGATCTCTATATGCTTAGTTCGTTCATGAAAGACAGGATTAGAAGCAATGTGTAAGGCTGCTTGATTATCACAAATCAGTTGCATAGAACCCATTTTGCAAAACTTTTAACTCTTGAAGTAGATGTTTTAACCATATAAGTTCACATGTTGTAAGAGCCATAGCCCTATATTCTGCTTCTGCACTTGATCTTGCAACAACACTCTGCTTCTTACTCTTCCAAGAGATGAGATTACCTCCAATAAAAACACAATACCCAGAAGTTGACCTCCTATCACTTGGAGATCCCAGTCCACATATGATAGAATATGTGCATGTGATCTGATAGGCAACAATGTTTGTGTTACCTCTCCGTTCTCATATATTAGTCCTTTTCCAGGAGATCCCTTAATATACCTTAAAATGCGAGTCAAAGCATCCCAATGGTCACACTGCAAGGAGAGTTAAGAAATTGACTCACAACACTAACAAAGAAAGGCTATATCCGGTATGGTCATAGTGAGATAATTCAACTTTCCCACCAACCTTCGATATTCTGCTGGATCCAACGAAAGTCTAATACGGCTCCCTAATTTGGCATGAGCTTAACATTTGGATCCATAGGAGTATCCACCGGCTTACAATTTAGCATCCCAGTCTCTTCCAAAATATCAAGTGCATACTTCCTTTGACAAATGGAAATGCCTATTTTTGATTGAGCAACCTCAATACCAAGGAAGTATCGCAACCTACCCAAATCTTTGGTTTGGAAATGCTGAAACAGATGTTGCTTTAGTCTAGTGATCCCTTCATGATCATCACCTGTAATTACAATATCATCCACATAGACCACAAGATAAATGACTTTTTACACTGGTGAATGTCTATAGAAACAGTAGTGATCAACCTCACTACGAATCATGCCAAACCGCTTTTCTGTATGACCTACTAAACCTCTCAAACCAAGCTCGAGGTGACTGTTTCAACCCATACAATGACTTCCGAAGTTGGCAAACAAGACCTAACTCCTCCCGAGCAATAAACCCAGGTGGTTACTCCATATAAATCTCCTCCTCCAACTCACCATGTAAAAAGACATTTTTAATATCCAGCTGATATAAAGGCCAAGAAGATAGCAGCTCATGGATAAAAAGAAACGAATGATGCCATTTTAGCAACAGGAGAGAATGTATCACCATAGTCAAGACCATAAATGCATAGTATATCCTTTGGCCACAAGACGAGCCTTCAAGCGATCCACAGTCCCATCAGACCAACTTTAACAAGAAAAAACCCAACGACAACCAATAGTAGACTTCCCTGGAGGAGAGGGAACAAGAGCCCAAGTGTGGTTAGATTCTAATGCCGCATTTTTGCTCATCTCATCAATCATAGCACTCGTCGCCATCCTGGATGGGATAGTGCTTCTTGAAAACAGCTTTAGGAATAGAAATGGACGACAAAGCGTATACAAAGGCATAATGGGTGGAAGATAAAAAGTTCAAGAGATAATAAAAAGCGATGATAACTTAGAAAATTATAAATAGGATAAGGATTGCAAGAAGAACGATTACCTTTGCGAAGTGCAATGGGAAGGTCACAACTGGTAGGCTCAGTTGGACCTGAATCGACGGAGACGGAGGAGCAAGAGGGGAGTCACTGGTGTCCACAACAGGTGCAGCCTCTGGAGTAGTAGGATGAGGACGACGGTGATAAGTGAGACGAAATAGCTTCATGGGGTACTTAGGAGCAACAGGGGCAGCCTCTTGTATATGTGAGACAGGTGGACTTAAAACGAGAGAATCGAAGACAGGAATAGGCAAGACTTGAGAAACAGACTCCGACAAGACTTGTGAGGCAAAGAAAGGTGTATCCTCGAAAAAGGTAACATCTCGACAGAGATATAAGAACGATTTGTGGATGATCGAGATAACATCCGTACCCATTTTTGAACCCGAGAATAACCAAGAAAGATACACTTAATGGCGCGGGCAAAAGTAGACCTGGAGCAACATTGTGGACAAAACATGTGGAACCAAAAACACGAGGGGGGACAATATAAAGGGGTGCCCGAGGATATAGAATAGAGTGAGGAACACAGGTTATTGAGAACAAAGTAAGAAGACATCCGATTTATTAAATAACTTCATAGGCAAATGGTTTTCCTATATAGGCTAGAACAAAAATCACTCCAAAATTTCACAGGAACATTAGAATGTAACATGAGAGTACGAACAACTTTCAATGATATGGCGATGTTTGCGCTCCACGACAATGGCATACACACCATTTTGTTGAGGTGTGTGAGGACAACTCGATTGATGAACTATACCGTGCGATGCCATGAAAGAATTAAAAGGGGGCAGAAAAATATTCTTTGGCATTATCAACTATGCGTAAGATATGAATAGTTTGTCCAAATTGATTATATATTTCAGCACAAAAATTTTGAAAAATAGTGAATAACTCAGAACGTTCTTTCATTAAAAATAACCAGGTACAACGAGAGAAATCATTAATGAAAGTAACAAAATATCTATATCCTAAGAAAGAAGAAGTACGACTAGGACCCCAAACATCAGAATGAACAAGACTAAAAGGAGACTCAGCACGACCTGTAACCTTGCTTGGAAAGGATGCCCGAACATGTTTTCCCTGACATGCCTCACACTCCAATGCCCAATGAAATTAGAGAGATGAGGGACCATTTTCTTTAATTTATTCAAACTCGGATGACCAAAACGACGATGAAGAAGACTAGGCGACTCATGGGCAAAGACATATGGTGGAGGATGGAGGTTATAAGTAGTAGAGACCGCGTGACTCGGATCCTGCTCCAATCGTCTTCCCCATTTGTACTCTACTATTTTAAAGTCCCGGATAGAAAAGGAAGTAGAAGTGAAGGTTATGGAACAATTGAGAGATCGAGTAAGTTGACTAATAGAAATTAAATTAAAAGGACATCCAAGTACAAATAAGACTGAATTTAAAGACAGAGAGGGAAGAGGTGAAGCATGACCAATACCAGTGGCTTGAGTTTTAGAGCCATTAGCAAGGGTGATGTGATGTGGTGTTTTATAGAGGATAAAGTAGAAAAGAGAGAAGAGTTACCAGCAATACGATTAGAAGCATCACAATCCAAAATCCAGGAACCAACAGGAGATGAATGAGAGAAACAAACCGTAGAATTACCAGAATGCGCTATAGTTGCTGAAGATGAGGCTTGTTGATATTGATCATATTTGCCTTAAGTTTGAAGGTACTCCTTATATTCATCAATTGAAAATTTGTTCTGATTGTGACCTGTCTGAGTATCATACACAACCTCGACTTTCTGATCAGCAGACTACGTCACATTAGCTGACTTTTCTGGGAAACCATGAAGAGAATAACACTTGTCTTGGGTATGACCCACGCGCTTGCAATAAGAGCACTGAGGACGATCACCTCTACTACGACCACTTCTTTCACCACGCCCACGGCCTCGTCCTCCACGGTTTGCCAAATTAGAGACAAAGGCCGAGGACTCTGAAGCTGTCTGGGAGCCAATCTCAAATGTCTCCACTGGTGACGGAACTCGTAGAAGACGATCAATGAGCTCCTCCACCGTGGGGATGTTAGGATTAGTTAGAGCTTGATTCCGGACAGATTCAAAGTCCTTATGTAAACCGTGAAGAACAAAGACCATATACATATTATCAAGTTTTGCTAGTACCTTTGTAAGATCATCACCTGTTATAATGCGTTTAATGTCATCAATGACAGACTGTGCTTTGTTCAGATAAGAGGGAAGATCATGATCTGTCATCTGAAGAGTGGCCAAATTGTGGACAGAAGCATAGAGACGTTGTAGATCATTGGAATAGACATTTTGAGCTTTCTTCCATATTTCATAACAAGTTTTGTATGGGCGAAAGTGAATACCATCAACTTTTGGGATCAATAGACTGCCATAAAAGAGAGACCAACTGATAATCGGCCCTTTTCCATTCATCACGAATCTTCTCATCAATCTCTGCTTCCTTCTTGGTGAGATGTTCATAAAGTCCTTGACCTAAAAACCAAACTTCAACTGCATTATACCAATCCATAAAATTCTTACCATTGAGTTTTTCCGATGTGATAATGGGACTTCCAGGGAAGGCAAAAGAGATGAGACCCTTCCCTGTAGACCCAGAACCAGCACCAGAATTGACGTAAGAACCTTTGGAAGAGGCGGTGGTTGAATCGGACATGGGGAGAAGGAGAAGAATGAAAGTTCTTGAAACTGGACTTTGATAGTCAAAAGCAGGACAGAGGACGCCGGCGAGCACGACGGAGAAGACGCGCGGACGAAACGGCGCGTGGAAGGCGGCGCGTGGAGCTCACGCGCGCGGAGATCTGCGGACGGTGGCGGCGCGTGACGGCGCGTGAGGCGGAGAACGGAGGTGGGTCTTCTCGGAAACGGACCGCCGGCGCTTTCTGAGTTGTCCGGTCACCTTACTTTGGTGATCGGAGACGGTGGCCGGTGACGATGGCCGGAGACAGTAGCCGGAGACGATCGCCGGAGAGCGGTTCTTGACCAGATCGAACCCTAGCTCTAGATACCAAGTTATGATAGCTGAATGGCTTGAGAATTAACCTTCTCAGCCTCCTCAATTTAAAGAATGATAAGTTACAACAATTGAATACAAAATCCCTTGATTTTAGGGATTGACTATTAACAACTATATCAATCAATATCTAACTATATCAAAACTATATCAGACTATATCTAATTTAAATCAAATAATATCAACAGGCTTTTCAAACCAAGTTATATGCTCTTGCTCATTGAAAGGCATAGAGAAAAAAACTACACCTATTACACCTATTACTTCTATTAAAGTTGTCAAAATAATAAAGATAGAAAAAGGAAAAATAAAGTTAAAACATGAATCAGATTCAGAAATTTAGAGAACCACACATCTTTGCTGAATTGTAATGAATCTAATGATACAGGATAAGAAGCAAACCTGTGAAACTCCAAAAATATGTTCCATAAATAGAACAATTGATCTCCCAATGAATGAAAACAGTCCAACAGTTCATTCTGAGACAAGGAATGGAGCTTTTCAGCATTCAGAAAATCCAGATCACCATTTCCTCCCTGTACAGGACGAGAACAAAGAATTAATAAAGAAGAAACCGTAAAAACAATATAAATAGCAAAAGAAAAAAGCAATAATCTCTGCAGCATGAAATAAAAAAGGACCTCAAGACCATTATGTGGTTTGCCTTGTCCTGAAACTTCAACATTTATTGCAAACAGATTTGCTTGAGTCACAGAATTTAATAACTTCATATTATTCATTTTTAACACAAATTCTGAAATATCAATAGCTTGATCAACTGCTTTGCTAAATTTTTGTAGTTCTTCAAGCAGTATACCACGAGCAGTTAATAATGCTTTAACAACATGATTAAATCAAAAGATAAATTTAGAAATTAAATTAATATTTTTTATATATAAATCTATCATATAAATATAATGTGCATTTTTCACATCTACAGAAGCAACTCCACCAAAGCCCTGGTCAGTCACATAGAGAATTCTGTTAATGCTTGAAGAAGAATGTCTAACGAAGTAAAGCAATAGAATATATATATATATAAAGAACAAAAATCTGTACCTGCATCATCCCTGATTACTAAAATACAAATACAAACATTGAAGTTACCATACTTCCTATATAACATTTTTTAAATAATTTTCACCCTATTTTCAGAGCGGGAGCAAAGCTTTTTATTAGAGTTTGGAGGTGTAAAATCTCAAAATTAATCTTTCTTTGTCCAATGATGTTGTAGAGAAGTAAATGCATAGCATGGTATCTGCTATCCAGGACTTCAGGCCTTGTAAGAAGAAATTACAAGAGTTCCTTCCATCATATTCATTGTAATATTTTTTTTTCCGCTTGAATTTTTCTCCAATCCTATCTTTTGCGCATAAAACTAGTCTATATGAAATCTATTGTTCCATTAAACTAAGCATAATAGATTCTGAAAAAAAAGAAAAGCAAATTATTGTTCAGATAATTACATGGTAAACAGGTTCAAATAAAACGATAGAATGAAGTACAAATCAAAAAATGCAGTCCACATATGATAAAATATGTGCATGTGATTCTACCAAAACAAAAGTGCAAGTGCATAAGTGAATAAATGAGATAAGAACTTCCCCCCTTTTGACTATGCAGAGTTGGATGCAGTAAAAGTGATCATACAAGCACAAAATCATTTGCATGAGCAGCAAGTAACGTGCAAATCTGCTCGAAGTCAAGTGTAGAAATAAAGCAAGCAAAGAACACAAACATGAAAGAATGCAAAGAAGTATTTGCAATAAATATTTTGCACAAAGCCACCTTGATCAACACTGCAACGGTGATTTCCAAAAAGAGACATCCAATGTTTAGAACATACTTGATTCAATGTGTCATAACTTTTATCAACAATGACTTCGGTGTTGGCAGAATTTCTGAAAAGGATAAAGTGAACAGGTTACTCTGTAATCAAACATGCATAAAAACAAATTTCCAACCAAAGCTGCTCAAAAATAAACTTCTGAATGGAACTAATAATACCAACGAAAGTCTAGTCTAGTTGATTCAGACTGAAAATTAGAACATGTGACAAACCTGGGCACCTTCGATGTAGATGGGTAAGAGGCAGCTTTCAGTAGACTGACATGTACACTTACATCAACAAGCACTGCATGTAAAGCATCAAAATGGACAGGACAATATGAATGCAATCCTAAAAGAGCTTGAGGAGGAATTCGGAATTCATGGACAGCAGCAGGGGAAGCATCCAGAGAGGCTTGCAAGTCAGCACTATAGATGGTATACTCCAGTCAGCATACCATTTTTATCAACCAAAAAGGAAACAAACGTGTTTGGATCATACAATAGGCCAATGAATACACTACTTTTATGACTCACCCATTCTCAAATGCGGGAGCATACATAAGCTCAAACTTTAAAATAACAGCAGTTGTAGTTAAACCCTGCAATTAAGAGCCACATAAAACAGTTCAATGTGATAAGAATATTGAACTAAAGGACAAGGAGATGTTCAAAAAATAAGTATTATGCTACTTAGTTTCTCATAAAAGGTTAAGTAACCTTTAATGTTGGCTATTTTAGATCCCCTTTAGCCACAGCAGCGAACTATTTTTGTATTTTTCCAATACTTGATTTAAGTTATAGTATACATGTGAAAATAAGCAATATGTCCTGATTTAAGTTTTAAACCAGGTCAATATTACAACCAATCCTTAAATGTACTAACTCATAACCAATATGTCCAGGGTTTCTTTTCTGGCTCATTTGTTGTCTACATCAATACATACATGTGTATATGGACACTCACATGTGCCAGTGTGTATAAACAGATCTATAGGCAATTGAGATGCCAACCTTGTTGACAGTGTGGTATGACTTAGGGGACCTTACTAACAGATACTGATACTAAGCACCCAAGATACAATTTGATTCCCACAAGGTTTCCTTTCCCCTTGATACCCCTATAAAGAGAAGAAATTGCCAGAGATCATTTTACCTCAAATCTACTACGAGATAAGTTGAATGAGATCATCATACATAAATGAATGTCCTGCCTAGCGTATTTTATCCGAAAGGGCTGTGTTGAGAAACTGTTGTCTGTATCATCAATCCTCCACATACCATATATACTGCTAGGACCCAGATCAGGAGCTGCAGAACCAAAAGTTTTCTACCTCAGTTATTAATTTAGCTTATAAGAATTAGCTTATCTGATAGTTTTCATTTAAAGAAAATTGTATATCAACAAATAAGTATATATAATTACAGAAAGTAGTGTCAAGAATAACGGAACAAGAAACCCACAATCTCATGCATAGCTATGAATGATACTTGGGAAACTACATATGCAATCCCCATTTATGGCATACTGAACAATTTTAATAGCTTCCGCTTCTCATTTTTAATTTTTGGGACTCAAGTTTCAACATTCATCACACAATAAGTCATATTGGGGTTCAGCATGTAAAGTCTCTTGAGTTAATTACAAAACCTGCTTCACCAAAAAATTAAATGGACACATTTCATGTTAGTCCACAGGCCCAAATGTCCAATGGTTCGTCAACGAAAGCAAACAGAGCTCCATTGCCAAGCATCATTTTTGCTCTTATAGTTCAATTTACACCCTATGAGGGATATCACCCAAAACTTACTAATGCACAAAAATGATACTTCCTGGACATAATGAGAAAAAGGAAATAGTTCTGCAAATACTGCAATATTGAGGAAACCTATGTTTTCCTCCCCCAAAATATTATCCATATCACTAAAGAACTCATCCAAGAAAGAGTAACCACATAAAATAAATTCCATTAAATAATTCATAAATTAGCACAACAATATTAGTTCAAGATATAATAAAAAGCCTAATGCTAGAAACAAAATATAAATAAATAAAATCAAATTATACTGTATGATATGAAACACCATGATTTCAAAGTTTATATTGAAAGCAATCACCCCCAGCAAGAGAAAAAATAAAGAACAGTTATACCACTCAACTGTGAGTTAAATAACTGGCAAACTATAATCAAAACATGTGGCTGAGAAGTCTATTCTCTGTATGCTAAAAGGATCAGGAATCCTGACTAGGGTATAACATATAACCCAGTTTCCCTTCACACACACACACAAGCATGATTTTGATAAATTACCTTCATATTGAACAACTCTAGCTGGAATTCCGAAAGACATATTTTCACTGTCCTCCCATCTGATAGTAATCTTAATTTGATACCATCTACATAAAACAAAATATATATCAGTTTATCAAGTTAGAAATTCAAAAAACCAAAAAAAAAAAAATGGAAAGGGAAAAGAAAAGAAGAAAACGGATACATACCCCTGCTTAAAAAGGTCAAGATTGTGAAACCTATGAACATAGATGCCAATCTGCTGTACAGTATCCAACATAACCACTGGCTTGACCTTAACGGAACGTGGCATTACATCAGGCAACCTCTCTACTGACCAGCTTCAGTATTTCAAACCAACAAAACATCCTACTTGTTGCACCATGCATATGCCTCAATAACCAGCACACACATCTCTCCCTTTTAGGTAATATTAATCATAATTATTAGCAGCAAATTCAAGTGCTCCCTTCAGACCTTGATGTATCTCTCATTACACCCCTCTAATTCTTTACCAACATAACCCATACGTTGATATGAACACTTGATTGCAATTCGTAATATTCACTCTCACCACCCTCCTTTGGAAACTAAACCTGCAAATAAGGATAATGGAACAAGCAGAAGTGAGATAGTAAAGAAAAAGACCTGACACAGAGCTAGCTTTCTGCAGCACCTGGGCAGACACAGAACATGTGATCATAAACAATATGAGGAGGCCGAATTAGCAATTAATGTAAAAAAAAAAGTGAGTCCTTGTCCTAGGATTTGATCATGCCTAGGAACATCCTTTTCCGGTCCACTGCCATTTGGATGACTTTAAATCTTAGGTGGGGACCAAACTTTTTTTAAAGGTGGAGAAGGCATAAGAGGGAAGCCTCAAAGTTCTGAAGTCTGAACTGAAAAGTGTGTGCATAATCTTAAAAGGTCTGAAACTTGCAACCAAGCGCAAATTCGCATAATATGAGGCACGAGCTTGAAATGGTTTTCCTATATAGGCTAGCAAGAAAAAGAAAAATCGAGATTATCTAGTTAAGCTGGTAAAAAGGGAAAAGAAAGCTTGGCAATTAAGCAAGAGAAATACCCCCAACAACTAATATGCTAGCTATGCTGAATAATTATTTGCACGTAATTAACCACGACAATGGCATAACAATCCTAAAAAATGTGGCAGCCAAATTCAATTGCCTCGTGATTCTGATAATGAAGGAAGCTCGTTAGATAGAGAAAAAGAAAAATATAAAACGAAAAAGAATAGAGAGAGAGAGAGAGAAGGGGGTTCTAGGGTTCGTAATTACCTCAATTTGGGGGCGGTGCCTGTGCTGTGTATGAAATTACTATCAATTATGATTGCCTTGCAATTGGAATTTGGAATGAATGACTGGTGGGCTGAACCTGAACCTATCTCGAAATGTCCATGCTGGTTGGTTGGAACCCTACAAATGATATGTGTCTGAATCCTTTTCCACTGTCATCACCAGAAACATAAAGCCTTTTCTAATTTTCGGTAAGGCTTTGAGTTTGAATCTAACGATCATGGACAGACACTGATAAAATTAACAAAAATCCCAATCAGCGGAGTGTTTTTTTCGTAAGCCTTTTATACCTTGTACAACAACATTATCATTTTTATCATTAATGACTAATTAATGAGGTGGGAGAGAGTTATCGCATCAAAATATGAATTGTTCAATTTTAGGGGTAACAAAATTTTAGATTGCGAGGAGCAAAAAGAGAGATCCTCACAATAGGTAAACAAAAGCTTGTTTTTGTCAATAAAAACCACCGCAGCAAGTTTTTTTTTTGTATATAAAAGTCTTTTGTCCTTGTTTTTGTCATGGCCTTTTGGTCACATTTTCCCCTTTGACCCAATGAACTTGTGGGCTTCTCCTCATTCAACAATGTTTGTATGATGAGTTCCGAAATGACATAATCGACCAAAACATCAGCCCCAAAAATCCTTTCAAAAGTGCAAATGTGAAATTGTTAATAATGTATTTTATCTACAGCTGTTTTATAGATATTTATTAAGAAAATTAAAATAAAAAATTTAAAAACAAAATAAAATATTTTTTATTTTAAATGTATTTAATGCTTTGATTTTATTTAAAATTTATTATTTTTAATTTTCTTAGCAAAATCCAATAATTTAAGAACCATTAGATTTTGCAACTTTTGCATTTTTTCTTATTGAAAAAAATAAAGCACATTATCTCCTCTTTTAATATGATTTCTTTCAATATCTCCTTGTCTTGCAAATTAAGAATTAACTTTGATAATTTTAAAATTAGTCTTACAATAATGCATATGAAAATATTTAGTGAAAGACTAAAACTTTAATAATTTTGAAAAACATATGGCCATAAATTTTTTTTGTCCCAAGTATCCTTGCATCCATTGAGTATGAGATTAATACTTTTGAACGTGGATGGATACGAGTAGACCTTCTCCACGATTATTGTCTTACTCGTTTGCAGCTCTCTTTTTTTTTTTTTTTGAAGCTCATATTTAATATGATGTGCATTAACAGGTTTCAAAAACGTGTCTTTTTATGCTTGAAGACGTGTATAGCCACAATTAAATAAAGGATACATTGTAAATGAGGATTGAAATCGAAATAATCAAACTATATTAACTAAAATGTTTTTTTTTACATCGGAAGAGAAAAAGCAGAAAACTACCAAACCTTTAAATGGGCATCATCCTTCACACCCAACTTAGCAAGCGTATCAGCACAAAAATTATCTTCCCTTAAAACATGTTCGTATGCACCTTCCAAAATGAACGGTTCAGATTCTAACTGCTGAAGGTCCAATAACTGGAGAGAAATTGGATTCCAATTTGATCCGACTTCTCTTCAATTGCTAAAGGTCCAGCAACAATCTAAATCATTTAATTTTCATCTAATAATTAATATTAAAAAATATTAATTTAATATTAAAAAATATTTTAATATTAAAAAAAATACTGAACCATTAGATAAAAATTGAAGAGTTTAAATTTCAACTACTAGAAGTCCAGCAGCTGGAGTGAAGCCGGTTTCCAATCTCTGCTAAGAAGCCTTTGTATGCTCTGAATAATACTGAAAAATTTGTGACCCCAAAAGGTAGCCAGCCTAACCGCACCTGAGAATTAGATTGGCAAATAACTTTACAAAGACCATTATTCCACGCTAGAGTTAAGTCAAAATAAATCCCCAGGAGCTCCGCTTGAAGGTTGCAAGCAGTACCAAAGTACCCATAGAAACCAACCACCCATGACCCATCCCCAGACCGAATGAGACCACCAAAACTTGCTCTTCCAGGATTACTATAGGAGCTGCCATCTACATTAATTTTATAAAAACCATGCTGAGGTTTATAAAAACCATGTTGAGGCTTTGTCCAAGCAATAAGTTGAGTGTTACTAGAAGGAGTGCTTTCCCCCTTCTTATAGACTTGTCTAATAGAGTCAGCCATATATCCATAACTTTTCTACGAAGCTCTTTATCCGTCCAAGATGTGTTACTCAAACTTTGTTCATTAGAGCCCTCCAAATCCACCAAAGAGCCAAGAGAAAAACCATGGAACTAGAGTCAGCAGAGTACTTTCTAATCCACTCCATGATACTGAGGGAAGTGAAACTAGGATTATGAAGGGAACCAAGAGAATACCAAAGTCTCATTACCCTTGGACAATCCCAAAGGTAGTGAATAGCATTCTCTTGTGGGTGCTTGCAATACCAACAAGACGTATCAGTGGAAAGCTTGTGACGAACACGAAAAACACCAGTTAGAGCTACATCATGACTGAGTAATCAAATGAAAAATCCAATTTTTGTCAAGAGCCTAAAGCTTCCAAATCCAAGTATACTTCCATTGAAAGCTAACAAAATCATTTCTATGAAGTAGCCATCTGTACCCAGATCTCGTTGTGTAAGTGCCATTAACTTAAGGAAACCAAATCAAAATATCCTCAATGTCTTCATGATCTGCAACTGGGGTGGCTAGAATATAGGGGATGATATGGCTTGGCAAAATAGTAGTTAGCAAGCCAAAGTCCCATGCATGATCTTTTCTAGCTTTACACACCCTTATGTCAGTATCCTGAATGTTTACGTAATTAACATTATTACACAAAGGACCAAGCTCACACCAATTATCAAACCAGAAGGAGAGGTCACCACTTCCCACCCAAAATCGATAATTGTCCTTCAACACGGCTACTGTCTTAGATATGGCCTTCCAAGTGTATGAATCACTACTTCTAACATTAGCTGAAAGAATGCATCTAGTCCCAACATATTTGTATGTAAGGAGCTTGACCCACTGTTTATCTTTAGGATGAATAATCTTCCAGACTAACTTACCCAACATGGCAACGTTGGCAAGCCTGGCCCTTCGAACTTCGAGACCACCCAAGTATTTAGGATAAGCCACATGATCCCACTTGACAAGAGGTAACCCTTTAGAGTGCTCATTATTATTCCACAAGAAGCTACTATAGTGGAATCAATTGTGTTACACGTTGTTTGAAGAAGCCAGAAATTCTGCATAGTATAAAGAGGCACAGAAGCTAGAACCGAAATGGCTAGAGCTAGACGTACTAGACGTACGGGCTTGTTTAATAGCCTACCTTTCCAGCCTGCCAAGCATGATTGCATCTTATTAATAATAAAATTAAAATCACCTTTTTTCATACTACTATGCAAGATAGGAAAGCCCAAGTACTTTCTCAAGTTCCTAGTGAAGTTAATGAACGAAATACTAGTGAACTTCTCATATTTGGCTCTCTTCACATTTCTGGACCCCATGGCTTTAACTTTTCTAGGTTCACTTTAAGACCAGATGCAGTACAAAACTCCTTGAGAATAGAAGTAATAAGCCTCACTTGAGAAGTTTTAGCTTTAGTAAACAGGAGGCAATCATCCACAAAAAAATAAATGGGATATTTTCGGGCCTCCTCTAGCAATTTGGATTGGCTGCCACTCAACCACCTGGACTTTTTTTCTCTTATCAAAAGGGCTAGTTTCTCCATACACCAAACAAATAAGTAGGGAGATAATGGGCCCTATCTAAGCCCTTTAGTAGGAGCAAATCCCGGCATTTTACACCCACTCCAACCAAGGAAAGATTTGAAGAGGTAACACAACACATGATGAGATGAACAATAGATGAAGAAAAACCGAAGTCATGTAACGTAGTTTTAAAAAATCCTCTATTCTAAGTCAATCTTGTACATCAACGATCCAACCTTCCCCTTGGCACTCCGCATATAGTGAATTATCTCTTGGACAATGATGACATTATGCGAAGTCCCGCGGCCAGGAATAAAGCTAATATGAAGAGGGCCTATAATCTCATTCAAAAAAAGCCTCAGCCTATTAACCGGGACCTTAGTAATCAACTTAAAAACAACATTGCAAAGACTTAATGGTCTTAACTCCTTAAACTGAGTTGGGGGATCAACTTTAAGAATTAACATAATAAGAGTCTCCGCAGGCTGAGAGTCAATGGAACCATATAAAAAAGGCTTGTCTAACAACCTTCCAAACATCATCTCCAACAATACTCCAATGATTTTTGAAGAAAATAGGCTGGACCCCATCAGGACCGGGGGACTTATACCGATCCGTAGAGCACGAGGCATTCAAAACCTCCAACTTAGTAACTGGGGTGATGAGAGCTTCACAAGCTGTTATAGGAATCTCTGGAACATGATCAATCTTAAAGGCTGCCGGGTTACAAGTCTTATTAGAATAGAAAAGTTTCTTGAAAAAGGTCTAAAACTCTTGTTCCAAAATACTTGAACAGTGCACCAAATGCCATCAACAAACAAACCATGAATTCTATTTTGTCTCCTTTTAAAAACTGCCTAAGCATGAAAGAAATGTGTATTTCTATCCCCCAGTTTAACCTACTGCTCACGGGATTTCTGGTACCATAGAAGCTATTCCTAATTCAAAATTTCATTATATTGACGCTGCAGGTCAGCTTCCAAATGTACCAAATTAGAGCTATTGTAGATTTCAAGTTGTCTTTGATCACCTTTGATTCTAGCTTCCAGGCGTCTTTTGTTTTTGAAAATGTTACCAATTTTTTCCTTGTTAAAACTAATAGAATCCTGCTACACCCAAAATAACCCTTCAACGACATTATAAAGACCCTTAAACCAAGCACTATGAACAACTGAATGGTAGTCAGGATGAGTCCCCCAAGCAGCTTTATATTTGAATGGTCTTTCCCCTTTCACCACAGGAAAACCACCACATCTTAGAAATATGGGATTATGATCATAATGGACCCTACATAAATGTTCAACACAAGCTTCAGGGAACTTCAATCACCACTCACAATTCGCTACGCCACGATCAAGTCTCTTGGCAACCTGTTTAGACCCTCTACTAATTCGATGCCAAGTAAATTTGCTACCAAAGACTCCTAAGTCAACAAGGCTTCACTTCTCCAACACATCCGAGAAGATTGTAGCTCTAGCTAAAATAAAACTACCATCTTTAACTTCAGAAGGGAGAAGTACCTCATTGAAATCCCCAATTAGTAACTAGGAAAAGACGGTGTTATTACAGAGGCTAATAAGATGATTCCAAAGCAAGTGATAGGCTTATGGAGTAGGATTTGCATAGATAGCAGTACAAATCCAATTCCTATGACCGCTACTAACTTTAATAGAGACAGCTTGAGAGAACACATCAACCACCTGAAAAGAGAAACTACCTTTTGTTGCCAAAAACCATATCCCACTTTTATGCTCTTGAGCTTCCTCTATTTAAACAGGAAAGTAACCAAGTCTCTCCCAGAAACTCTTAACATTAGCGAAAGCAGTATGAATTTCCAGGAGAATAAACATAGTGGGATTCAACTTGCGAACTAACTCCTTCACATGCTGCTTATCTCATTTATTGGCAGCTCCCTGGTATTCCAGGAGAGGATTGTCATGCCCTTAAACTCAACCATTAATAAAAGATGCAATAAGGGTGATGAGAACACTGCAATTGTCATGAAGCCATCTCCATGTTTGCACAAACCCCCCGTGAGCACTTTATTTCCATTGCAGGAGTTACCACAACAACTTCAACCTGAGACATGCACCCTTCATTGTTGGTGAAACAATCTAAAAGATCTGGGAATGATCAATCCTATCACCTGGATCGGGAGGCTGAGTATCATGATCTTCTACGAATTGGAAGTGAGATGGAGAAACCATTCTTAGGTTCATTATTGTCTTCACTCCCCCGCCAACGTTCCCGTGTTGTTTATGTCATGTTTGACGTCTCCTGTGCATAGTGCATGCTCGTATTCCCCTTCAGTAGCACCAATTGAGCTTCACTTTTAACACTCTGATTCCCAGGGCTACGAAATGGACCGATGCCTTTTGACCCTTCATTGGCCTCCCTACTCCCCTACTGATCCTCCTTTCGGGCCCTATTTTTCCTGGCCCAAACCTCTTGTTTTTGTGGTCCTTTTGGGACGGACTTCGGTGGTAATTTATCATTCACAATATGAACTTTATCACCAGAAGGAGTTTTAGGCTCTCTTTGTTTTTTTATTGCTGTTTTCTTTTCCAAAAAATCAGATGAAGTTGACTTAGCTGATTTTGGCATCTCCTTATTTTTCGCTCCTGCATGATTTCCACTTTTATTACTCCTATTTTTTCTCGTAAAAACAAGCCACTCCCCATGCAAGTTTTCCTCCGCAGAATCCTCCTTCATCAAATCATTTGAATTCAAATGGCAACACTTATTTTTACCCTTGTCACCTGATTTCTCTGTCCTTGCCACCACCTCCCCAGCAGCTGTCTCCGCCTCCTTACTACCTGCATTTGGTACTGCTGTTTAACATTATACCTGACCATTGATTACCTTCTTTGAACAATCTCGACTCAAGTGGCCATAGCACCCACACGAAGCACAAATTCTATAAAGGCCTTCGCACTCCACATGGTACCGGTGGTCCTTCAACCAAACCTTTCCAACCACTGGCTCAGTTAAATCCACTTCTACCCAAATTCTTGCAAACTTTCCTCTTGTCACATTCAAAATGTTAATATCAACTTTGATAGGTTTACTAACAGCTGAAACTAAAGCCATGTGAAAGCTTTCATCATAAAACACTAGATTAAGTCCTAGAAATCGCACCCAAACTAGTGTTTTATGAATTTAAGCAGTCGGCAAAACAAAATCCAGGCACCATGTCTGAACTGCCAAATAATGATCAAATAACATCCACGGTCCCCCATCCATAACCTTGGCTTTATCCTCCTCCAAGTCAAACTTGATCATGAAGAAGCCATTACCTACATCCATAATCTCAAAGTCTTCAACCAGTTTCCACAAGGTCTTTAAATGATCCCTCATGGTGATAAACCCCACAAACTCCCCCGTAGCAGATTAACTACCAACACATCATGCCAGGTAACGCATAACTCCTCAAACACCTTATCATCTA
Organism: Ormosia semicastrata; assembly: GCA_029884595.1. Classification (NCBI taxonomy): domain Eukaryota; kingdom Viridiplantae; phylum Streptophyta; class Magnoliopsida; order Fabales; family Fabaceae; genus Ormosia; species Ormosia semicastrata. The sequence goes on along the minus strand of JAQQTO010000046.1, from coordinate 17,046,284 downwards.
AGATAACTTTAGGTCGCAGTCTATTGCCCCCTTCATATTCAACACGCACCAAGTTCTCTCCTTGATCAAGTCTGATCTTGCTTTAGGTGGCTTGTTCCCTGTCACTATATCCTTAACGGACACAGAAGATGTTACAGCCTTGCCCCCTCCATCAGGCGGTTTACCTGGTGGAGGTTCTCCTTTCCCACTGCTCGCAGAGAACGTGAAGCTCTCAATCCAACTATAATATGGTATTTAGTTTGATCCCTGATATTGTTAGATCATTTGTAAGTAATAATATAGGTTATTATTTAAAGTTATAGTTAAGAGTGAAAATGGTTCAAGCGATTGGTTGAGCGCCTATAGTCTAACTTGACTTATTTAAAAATTACTATTACTTAGTCTATTTAACAAAAATGTCATATTAAGAATTTTAAAAAATATTATTTAATTAAATAGATTAAATTTTAGACATTTAAAAAAATATTTTAGATTTAATGAATATGTTTATTTAATTATATATATTATTTTTTATATATCATTATTTTTAATATTTGTATAATATATTTAATTTTATACACTCCACCCCTTTCCCCTTCCCTCTCCCCCTCCCCCCTCCCTTGGGGCCCCTTGTGGGGCATCCCCCGGCCCACCCCAGTGGTGGTGCCTCCCCCTAGGCCTGTGAAGGCCCAGGCACCAAAAAAAAAAAATTTAATTACAAAGTATATTTTTAAATAAATTTTTTAACTAATCTACACTTTTAAAACAGTCAAACTAAATTTTAAAAAATAACTTATATATCAGATAAATAAATAATACTCAAGTCTTATATTTAAAAAATAAACTAAATTTATTTAAAATAAAATTTAACTTACATTGATCTATTTTTACCCTTACTTATAATATAAAAAAAATGGATATAACTTTTATTTGCATGCTGTTTACTTTAATGGACAGTCATTGTCTCTACCTAACACGCTCTTTTTTGTGTTCTAAATCTTACACAATTTCAACGATTCATTTTTTCATAATTATTTGATTGAATCTATAATAAAAATTAAGAGGAATGCTAATAATACAACGAGTGCAATATAACTTACTAATAATTTGTTTTAGTTCAGGGGCAAATTGCCAATATTTTCCCAATACTTGTCCAAAGTAGATCTGCCTCTGCTTATTGGCATATTTTGATGTGAACTATAATAACTTATTAAAATTGAGCAACTGCCAACTGGAAGCTTGACTGACTCGTTGAGAAATTTGGGATGGTCCCATGTTATTCCAAGGAACACGACTTTGGTAGTTGAGGGCTCATCGAAGTCACAACTTTTTAATGCATTGCCGATTTCTGCATGTAATTATCCATAAGAAAAACAAAAACAAACGTACGTGTCTCATGGTTGGCTTGCCTAAACCCAAAAAATGGCTAATGGAGAAGTTTTTGCAATTAAAAAGAGGGATCTAGAAGTCAATATGAATAATGTGAGGGTTCCCTTTCATGGAAGCGAGCCTTTTTATATTACACACAGGTCAGAGTTTTAGCCATGAAAGGACTTTAAAAAAATATTCTGCAAATCAAGATTTATTTATTTTAAAAAGTGAGGATAAGACCGAATATTTTAAGAGTAACGATGCAACGATCTCGGGTTCACATAAATTACCATGAATCCATGACGTGGCATAATTAAAGCAAGATGGTATATGAAACTTAACAATTAATAGTAATATTTACACATTAATTTTATCATAATAATAATAATAATAATAATATTATTATTATTATTATTATTATTATTATTGTTATACTTTTTTTGTGAAAACCCTAAATATAAGTTAAACACACACGCACTTTTTTTATTTTTTATTTCCAAAATAATAAATATATAAAAGATAATATACTAATTTGATATGCAAATAACACAACTTGAAACATAAATATACGCTGGATCATCAAATTTCAGTTGCAACCATGTGAATGTAACCAAATTTCAAATTGGTCAAAAAAGAATTCCATCAATTAACATTTTCAAATACTTTTGCAATGATGAATTAATAGAAGAATATATATTTATCAGTTTGGAGTAGCACGACGATTGAGGAACTTTTTTTTTTATTTTATCTGATTGAGGAGCTTTTTATGTTCAAATACTTTTATAAAATGTTAGTTTTATACTTTTTTTAAGGGTATACTATTATTTATATTTTTAAAAAATTATAATTAAATGAAAAAAATATAAGAAAAAAGTATATATGATTAATAGTATAGGAAAATGTGTAAAAAATAATGTAAAAAATATAAAAAAATCAGAGTTGAATACTTTTACAATGCATTATAAAAATTATTTTTTCTCATGATATTATAATTCTATCTATTTAACTACATTATTTATGAATTCATAAATGTATTCTAAGTCATTTTGTTATTCATTATCATAATATTTCAATGTAAGAATGTTTTAAGTTATATATTAATTTATTTAAAAACATTTGTATAATCATGTATATATCTAAATATATATATATATATATATATATATATATATATCTGAAATATAAATATATTTTGTGTAAAGATTAAAAAATATATTTTGTATCCTTATTTATTTATAAATAATAATAATTTTTTTAAATAATAATGTTTATCAAAATAAAAAATAATTAATTTATAAAAACACATATTGTTAAAAAATTCAAAATAAAAAACTTTACATAAAAATAAATTTCTTTTAATTTTCAATATATTAAATACTTTATTTTTTATAAAAAATATTTTAAATCTTTAACAAATACTCTCAAAATATCTTTTAGCAAAACTCATATAATAATTATGAGAAAGTTAAATTATTACAAATTTTAAAATTAATATTTTTTTAAAAAAGTTAATAGCAATATACTTTTTCGTACACTCATTTGAATATATTCTTTATGATTAATCAGATCTCACACTCTTTAAGGAAAGTGAATATTGACCGTCCAAATTGTTCGGACATCATTAAGAAAAAAGTACCAAATTGACAGAAGATCTCGCTATCTATAACATTTCATTTCATGCTAGTATAGTATGCTACTCTGTGTATGCCTATTCATTGTCGCCGCAAATTACCATATTCTCATGCCATGACTACCTGGTCATTAACAGCGCGTGACTTGGGGTCGGTTAGCAGCGGAAATTCTTGGATGTTAACTGTCAAGATTAGACAAATAAATTAATTTTTGATATATATAAAGATGTGTGAATAATGTTAAAAATTTACATATCTTTATTAACGTATATTTACATTTTATATATGTTAAAAATTAATTTACATATTTAAAATAAAAAAATTATCTAAAAATTTATTGGTCAGCAACACCAGTTGCTAGTTAGTTACAATATTCGTATTATGATAAATGCTTTGGCAAAAAATATTTTTCGAATATTTAAAATATAACACTTGTTTGAGATATTATATCACATGTAAATGTGATTTATTATTTTCATATATAATAAGTAAAAATGTAATAAATATATTCTATACAAATGTAATTGAGATGTTATTTATATTTTGTATTCTAGATGTTAAAATAATATAACTGATGCTTTTGGCATTACTTGGTACCGTTGAGATTAGACAAATACTTTTCTTTCCTCTTGTTGAAGAAAAAAGAGCTCCTTTTTACGACTTCCTTTGTCCTGCTCAAACCTTAACGAAGTTTAATGATAATGTTTCTTTAGTCTCATTGTTGGAGTCACACGAAAAACAAATATTTACTCTTATATTACGAAAAAATAATCTTATATTACAGGTACCGAGGTACGTAATGGTACATCGGTCAACTCTTACATTACAAATATTAACCTTAACATGGTTGCTTTATGGGGTGGGTGAGGACTACTGAGCAAAGGACCATAATGGATTTTTAAAGAAACGGTAAATGCCAACAAGCAGAGTTTCAGGATAACTCATCAATTGGAAGAACTGCAGATAATCACAGGCTTAGATAGTTGATAGCGATGGACCACTTCTAGTTTCAATATCAGTTAAGAGCTCTTCTACAGCATTTACTGCAGAAATAAATATCCAGATCATGGGCGTCAATGTCTAGGTCATGGCATCAATAGAGACCATCCATTTTGAGGGTGTAACCCTGGTGATGAAAACAAGGAGTGGACTTAGAGTGAAGGTTAGGCTGAGTTTTATTCCTATTTTTTCTTTTTTTAATTAAAGACAATTTGAAGATTACATTTTTTAAAGAAAAATTATAATTTTTTATTGATCATGATTTACTGCCTCTGATATTGGAACCAATGATGTAAAAGTTGGCAACTGGGCATGATATCATAATAGCGGAAGAGGATCATTCTCTCTATTAATTCTTCTCTGCCTTTACATTAAATTCGATAAGTATTAAAAACTGAATTATATATATCTCCTTTTATTTAATTTATTTTACACTTATCAAAATTTAAATAGAGGGACAAAAAAAGGGACAAAAAATAAAGACAAGTAATCTCCATCCCATAATAGCAGTGGTGCATTGCATCTGATATGATCTTCATCATATCGCCTCAACCATAGAAAGAAAAATTGAGAAATTAGGCCAATGTTGACAATGATAAATCAAAATTTTGCAAGGTGGACTTTGCTGTGTGAGGATAAAATTAAAAGAAGCAAAAAGAAAACCAAAAAGACAAAAAAAAAATAGGGAATCAAGCGCGAGAAGAGAGGCCATGCATGGTGCCTTAGTCAGAGGGATTTGTGTCACTTTAAAAAAAACCATCATCAAGGGCCGCCATAAAACACATTCTCGAAATGGATGGACGAAAACCAAAATTTGCCTAGTGTGGGGACACAAGGTTCCACATGCCAGACCAGAATTTGCCACCTTCAACGGTTCAGACGCCCGTCAAAAATTCCACCCTTACAACCCACCTATCATCTCAAACTTCTAACTCACCCATTAACTCAAGCTTTTGAATTTTATATTGTGTTTTCTCTTCTTCCATTACCTTTTCTCTAAAGTGTGAGCTACCTTTTTTTAAGTAAATTCCCCACCTATCGTTAAATGGCATTGTGCCACACTGCCATTCAACAACTCATCTTCCCCCCTTTGACTTCGCTTCTCCTCTCTATTTAACCCATTATTGTTTTTTTCTCACAAATTATCATGTTCTCTTGCTTTTTCTATAGTTCAAATATCTTTGTTCCCAAAACGCTTCCTCTATAACTAGAAGAGCTAGCAAGCCAAACAAGCAGAGAAAACACACAACACACTTTTCTTTCTCTTTTTTGTTTTCCTTTTCGTGAGCAGAGCACACGCTAACACACTCAGAAACAGAAACTAAGAGAGATGAACACTGATCAGTTTCAGAAGAACAGCATGTACATAGAAACCCCTGAAGGTTTTGGCGATGGTGGCAAAAGCTTCGATGACGACGGACGAATCAAAAGAAGTGGTATATACACAAGTTTATACATACATCACTTTATATCTACAGTTTTTATCATCTAATTAGAGCTGTCGTAGTTCGTTTTCTGAACACTTTCATTAATTCGGATTAGTGATGTGAGGAGATGTGGTTTGTTACTAAACAGTTACCAGCATTTTCCAACCCAATATATACCTCATAGACATAGTTATATGATATATAACTTGGTTTTTGTTATGATGACTGTGTTTGAAGGGACATGGGTGACAGCGAGTGCTCATATCATAACGGCAGTGATAGGGTCTGGAGTGCTATCGCTTGCGTGGGCAATAGCGCAAATGGGTTGGGTGGCTGGCCCTGCCGTCCTCTTTGCCTTCTCTTTCATCACATACTTCACCTCCACTCTTCTCGCCGACTGTTATCGTTCACCTGACCCTGTCCATGGCAAGCGAAACTACACCTATTCCGAGGTTGTCAGAGCTATCTTAGGTAAAAATATTTCATAATTTTTTTATAAATTTTTTTTATAAACACATTATATACTTCATCTCTTAAATATTTAAATTATTATTTGACATATATAAAAATATATTTAAAAATTAATATAATTTTATTATGATCCTATAATTTTATATATCTTAAACAATAATTTAAACACTTATATAATATATCATAGCTAATTAAGAATTATTGAATTTTGTTAAGGGATTTTGTTAGTAATTAACAAATAATAAGGATAGTGCTAGGAAGAGCTCGAGCTCTTATACACTCGTTTCTACTGTCTGTTCTTTTTTTTTTCATTTATTTAAGTGAAAAATGTTAGATATACATACTTAATCACATATATTGTTTTATATGTGTATAGTTTTTATTATTTAATTACAGTTAGACTTATTAAATTTTTTATAAACCTACACTCTCTTTTTGACATTTCATTCTAATGTGAGTTAATGTGCATTATGAAAATGTGTAGGAAGTATTATTTTATTTAGGTAACTAAGACACAAATTTCAGAAAACAAAGCTTCATCTAATGGTTAAAAGGCTCAACTGTCAGCTCGATCGTTTACAATCACTGTTCAATAAATAAAATAAAAAAAAACGTTTACAAGCTGCAAATGCTCGAGCGTTATGGCCTGGAGCTTACAGCAGCACAACCCTTTTGTCAAAGAATGAGTCTGTCTTGAAACTTCAGCATTCAAGAGAGATACATCATACATCAGTTTACGAGGAATACCATTCCCCACAAATATTTATATGCTAGTGCTTGTGTAGTCAACGTTACTTTTATCTCCTTTTTTTTTTTACTTTTATTTAATATTTTAATTTAACAATGATACCGAATTCAAATGAAAGTGGATGCACCTTTAATTTGTTGTTTCCAATTTCCATAGGAGGGAAGAAATTTCAGCTGTGTGGATTGGCTCAGTATATAAATCTTGTAGGTGTAACCATCGGCTACACAATAACAGCTTCAATTAGTATGGTGTAAGTTTCCACATAAACTGTTAACTCAAGTATGGTGTATAAACTTTAGACATTACGGTGGATATATATATGTAATAATAAATTCTCATTCTCTGTTTTTCAAATGGTGATAACCAATCAGGGCGGTGAAAAGGTCGAACTGTTTTCACAAACATGGCCATCATGCCAAGTGCTATATATCAAACAACCCTTTCATGATCACCTTTGCCTGCATCCAAATCATCCTTAGCCAGATACCAAACTTCCATAAGCTCTCGTGGCTCTCCATTGTTGCAGCCATTATGTCTTTTGCTTATTCTTCCATTGGCCTCGGGCTCTCCATAACTAAAGTAGCAGGTAAGTTGGTAATCATAACTTTCTTAATTTACACTTGCTAGGATCTGAAAGAAGTTAACTATATATAGTCATGGTTTCCACTTTTAATTACATTAATTAAATAATAATAAGATGCATATATACATGCATGTTTGGTCGATGGTGAAGGTGGGGGACATGTACGAACATCCTTAACGGGGGTGCAAGTTGGGGTGGACGTTACAGGATCAGAGAAGGTCTGGAGGACGTTTCAAGCTATTGGTGACATTGCCTTCGCTTATGCTTATTCCAATGTGCTCATCGAGATACAGGCAAGTCATTTTATATTATTATTATTATTATTATTCACAAATACATATATATCACCTATGGTTTGCTTAAAAAGGGCCATGCATGCCTACATACATAAAGGAAGAGGCGGGGTTTATCAAGTCAAGTCCTCTCCATAATTTCAAATAGAACCACCCTTTCATGAAATGCGTGCTATATAGCTTCTTATTGGGCGTAAATGAAATGAGGTATGTGTGATTTATTCGTTAAATGGTTAATTAAATTTGTTTGTTTAATTAAATAAATTTAAATTTAAATTTAAACTCGATTATATAAATGATTTGAACTTAAGTTTTATAAGTTTGAGATAATAAATTTCGTAATTAGCTCTTGGCGCGTGTGTGTCTATATATATATATATATATATAATGTTATTTTTACATAAGAAAAGTTATAAATAATAATAAATTTTATATTACTATTATTTAATAAATTTTAATTTTATTTAAAGAATTATAATTTTATATATTGCTATCTATCTTTTTATAAGAAAAGATAAAAATAATCACATTATAAATAAATTAAATGTGTAAATTTAAGATTTAAATTTAACTTATTTAAATAAATAAGTCCAAAAAATAAAAAACTAAATTTAAATAGCATATTTTTATTACACAAATCAAACCTCAACTTTACTCGACTTGTTTACATCATTAACTTATTTCATTGATAATGATATACCTACCAGGGACGGATCCAAGGGGGCGTGTGTGGGCCTTAGCCCCCCCTTTCTCACCAATTTCTTTTAAAGTACCTATAATTTAATTTAATTTAATTTATTAAAAAAGATAATTATATTGACTTTTATAAAATTAGTACTTATTATATTAATACTTTTATTTAAAAATTATACCTATATTTTTTATTTTATATATTGTTATTACACTTCAATATCCTTCTTTATTTATAAAATTACATATATCTCTAACTACTTTATGTATAAATATTACATAAAGTCCTTGAAAATACAAAGCATATGAGTAACTTCTCAAACAAAAAAGGTGCATAAGCGTTAATATCGAGAGAGGTCGATAATTATCTTAAAGATAAAAATGATGAAGTTAAAGAGTTTATCTTGATATGTATTTGTGTAAACTCATCTTTTTATTAATTTTTAATCTTTATATAATAAACTTATAGTTTTTTTTCATTTTTATCTTCACTCTCTTCCTTATTTTTTTAAATCTATATATATAAAAACTTTATTTTGCTTATAAATCATGATATAAAGAACAACTATTATTGTCATACATTTATATCTAATATAATAAATTTTTTATTTTTTTTATTTTATTCATAAATCTTCTTATATAATGAAAGAAAAATATTCTTCTAAAATAAATAAATAAGAATATATTTATTCAATTTAAAATAATATATTTTAATCTTAACTCATAATTTAAAGATAAATACATTTTTATTTATTAACTTTAATTTTATTTATATTAAATAATATAATTCGATTTTTAATCAGTCCCTGATACCTACTTCGCTTTCACCTATCCACCAGCCAATAATACACATACATCCTAGCATTAGCAAAGCTTTTGGATTTGCCAGGTGTCTATTGATGTATTTTCAAAATTGGATAGCTATAACCTCCTGTTCTTAAGGATTATGATGACATGAATTATTAATTCATGAATACCGTCAGGCACGGACCTATATTAATGAAAGTTAGGACATATGCTCCCACTTAATTTTTCTATTACTATATAACTATATTATTAATTTCACTTTTAAAGTTATTTACAATTTACTTTTATTCATAAAATTTATTAAGTAATTTTTATGACATTAATTTTTTTTTCATATGAAGAATAGATAAAATTTTAATAAAAAATTCACCAATATTCATCATATGTGAACATTCATTAAACTATTTATTTAAATTTCTAACTCTCATATTTATTGCTCCCACTACTCAGAATTCTTAAATCGTCACTAAATACCGTGGCAGTCTAGCAGAATGGCCATGCGGCCTCGTGTGTGGCCAAGTTGCCGACTCCGACTGATATATTGTGCCGCTTGGTGATTTTCAATGAAACGAAAGTCTCCACTTACTACCACTCCATCAAAGTGGTAGAATCTATTCTAATCAAAACTAAAGATTCCTTGTCTTTTTTTATCTAATTTTTAGTGGAAAAGAAGAAAAGATAAATGATACCTTTGTACCAAAAATTCATTAGTCTATCTTAGAAAAGATGCTAAGGCAAATTATATTTCCCTCACAGGGATACTATTACTATTTATTTATTTATTTGTATACTCCGAAACCTACCTGTGGCTAGTGCATCATTAAGACTCCTTATATACAATATTAACCATTAAATCCATGGACCGCTATCTGCCGCCTTTTCAGAAAAATAATAATATATTACTTTAGAGCAATAGAGCCCTGTTTTATCCTCCTTTCTTTTTCCTTCTCTTTCTTTTGGTCATTGAATCCTACTTCATCTAGTTTTGTGTTCCAAACAGAGAGACCGTCTAGTTTCAGGTTCATCTTTATCATCTGCAGACCTCATCTAGTAGAATATTTCCTCATCCGTTGGTGGCAGGTTGAGCGCTACAATTAAATGGCAAGGGTTGGTTTCATCCTAAATTTATTAAACGACATGAAACTTTTTTATTTAAGGGAAACATCCCACATTCTGTGGCGTATACTTTTACTATGTGCACGTCCATCAAGGACAGGACCTTTATTTTGTTACAAATTGGTCAATATATACTTTAGCTATATCATGGTCAACCCATTAAGTCCTGATATATAACAAGACTTCGAAAAAATTTACCAACCACGAGATGTCACTCAATTGAAAATCTAGACTCTTATGCGCGGATTTTTTTTGAAGCTCACTGAAAATACCTGGTAGCCGAAATTAAACCGACACTAATAAATCCTAAAAAGAGTGTAGGGACATCTCGTGATCTTAAAAAACAAAAAAATTGTCAATTGTTTAAAAATGACCACTTTCATTGGAATGTAATGAATATTATCAATGGCACGTAATGATATTTAGCTTCCATGCCCACCATAATGGGGAATGGGGACCATATGATTGCAGGATACCCTGAAATCAAGCCCTCCGGAGAACAAAGTCATGAAGAGAGCAAGTTTGATTGGCATCTTGACCACAACCCTGTTTTATGTGCTATGTGGGTGCCTAGGTTATGCAGCATTTGGCAACGATGCACCAGGAAATTTTCTCACAGGGTTCGGCTTCTATGAGCCCTTTTGGCTAGTGGACTTTGCCAACATCTGCATAGCCGTGCACTTAGTTGGGGCATACCAGGTAAACAACTTGAATAAAAGCCCATTTCCTTCTTCTGCCTTCTTTGAGATAGGTCTATTGTATTTACTCATGCATGGGGTTTTATATTGCCAGGTCTTCTGCCAGCCCATATTTGGGTTCGTAGAGAGCTGGAGCAAGCAAAGATGGTCTAATAGCCAATTTGTAAACGAAGATCACGCTGTGAACCTTCCAATATGCGGAATCTACCACGTGAACTTCTTCAGGGTGGTGTGGAGAACCACATACGTTATCATCACTGCTTTGATAGCCATGATATTTCCATTCTTCAATGACTTCCTGGGCCTGATTGGTTCATTGTCCTTTTGGCCATTAACGGTTTACTTCCCCATAGAGATGTACATTAAGCAGTCCAAGATGCAAAGATTTTCCTTCACGTGGACATGGCTCAAGATATTGAGCTGGGCCTGCTTGATCGTTTCTATTATCTCAGCTGCTGGCTCCATCCAAGGCCTCGCTCAAGATCTCAAGAAATACCAGCCCTTCAAAGCTCAGCAATAATACTTATGCAGTTACAAGTGCTACATGATGACCAAAAAAAAAAAAAAGTTACAAGTGCTATATTGTTTTCCTTCCTCAGTCACTTTTCTCTTTCCATTTTTAATAAGCAATCAGCAAGTCCATGGATAATGTAATGTTATCAAGTGCTTATGAAAAGAAAGAATGTAACACCCAGTTGCAGTGTATATATGTTATGAATAACCCCAAGATAGTTTGGAAGTCAGCACTATCATTTAATATTGCCATATATGGTACACGCACAACATATACCCACTCGATTCAGTAGAGCCTGCATTAAGCTTGTATCAGCATCAAACGTAGTTCAATAGCACAGTGAAAATTCTGGACAATGTCAAGAATCAAATTCCCTAAGTGTGTTTGGAATGATTAAAAACGGGAATTGATTTCATTTGCAAATCAAATTTGTTGTTTGGAATTTTAAAATTTAAGAAATAATTTCATTTGATAATTCTCGTATATATGATTGGATTTTTTCTTCCTATTTACATTTGATAGAATTTATTTGAATTTGTTAGATTTTAGGTTTAATTTTTTTATAAAAAAAAATTAAAAATCAATGTATTGTCTTAATTTATTGTCCCTTTCGATCCTCAAATGTTATAAAGTGCATGCCATGAGTTTTTTATAAAATGATTTACTAAACTATCTTAAACCAACATTGAATTTTTTTTCCTTATTTTTTACCATGAACTACCCAATTGGAATGCTTTAGGAAAGAGGCTTATTGTTAAAGCTATCAAAAGTTTATAAAGGTCATAGGTCTAAACTCTCTTAGCCTCTTTTAAACGTTGGGTATGTTTAGGCTGGAATGGGAGCATTATAAGAATTTCTTGCAATGAGTTGGTTGACCATCTTAGTAAGGATTAAATTAATAAAAAAATGCATATTGATTTATGTCCAAGCATGGTTTTTGATCAGGGTCACAACACCAATCAAAGTTAATATTAATAAACATGTGTGATATATTATCAGCTTTGTTTGCTTTTCATGTTTGAAAGTCATTTTTACATTAAAATATAATACCACACAAATTGAAGACATCTTTTTGGTCAAAATGTGAAATTATAAGAACTGAAATATCTGATGTAATCAAATTTATGTTATAAACCTTATTTGTACTCCTTGTTTCCCTTCAGATGTTCGGAATTTGAAAAGACAGAGGAAGAACTTAATCTGAAGGTAATTTGTTCAAAATAATAATATTGCATTTGGAGAATTATCGAATATTGAGGATCTTGGATGTTGCATTATAAATTATTTTCTTTTGTCTTTTAGCTTTGAAAGCCTAAAAGAGGTTAATTGTTAAAGCTATCAAAAGTTTAAAAGATGTCATAGGCCCGCAACTAAGAAATCTAAGTAGTGTAAATTTCATTACTTCTTATATCAGTTTGTTTATTTTAGATCAGTTGTTTATTTCTGATATCAATTGTGTAAAATGATGTCATATGCTTGATGTTCCTTAATTTTATTTTGACGAAATTGCTTATGTAAATCATATAAGGCAGATTGGTAGATCGCAATATCGCTATGCCAAACCACATCTCATTATATGGTGACCTTGTCTTGTAGGTTTAAACATCTGTAAACTAATCTTGCTGTTATCATTGAGAAGTGGAATCAACTAACAAAGATATGGAGAATGTAACACCCTCGGTAACATGTTAGGCTGGTAAACGGGTTACAAAAGTAACCTAATACTTGCTTAACATGTCAGTTCAGTTTTGTAACAAATTGAGTTAATTTAAGTATTTTATTGCAACATAGAAGGTGAAAAGTAGTTTAAAATAACTCAAAAAATAGCTTTAAACGCTAAGTTGAGGGAAACAAGTATGGATAACTTGTTTCTAGGTCACAAATAAGCTAAGTAAGATACAGTTAAAATTTGAGAATAATCAGAGTTAGTTTGGTATTTTTAAACATACTGATTGTGTGTTTTAATATCGATTGACTAGCAGCAGATATAAAAAAAAAAGATAAAGGTGAAACAACAATTTGGATGAATCCTAGTATTGTTAGAAGTTAAAAAACTTGAATTAGTATGATTCGAGTGTCCTTAGCATATATAAGTTCAGTGTAGAAACTTAAGTTACCCCCCATTTCTCTTTATTTCTCTTTTCTCTCCCATGAGCCCTAAGCAGAAACAAAAACGGGAAAGAAAGAAACGAAGGGAGAAAAAGAGAAAGGAGAAGAGGAAGAGAAGAAGAAGGAAGGAAGATCAAGATCAAGAGGCTTCAAGATCTCATCCAATCATAAGGTAGGAGATTTCTATTCTTTTTCCCTCTTTGATCTTTTTGAATGAGGTTAGGGTTTTTGAATGGAAAAAAAAAAGGATTTGGAGGTGCAAATCCTAGTTTTTAACTTGATTCTTGATTCCAAGGATTAAGTTGAGCTGGTTTCAGCTTAATGAGAGCAATATAGTCATTTATGACTTAAAATAATCCATTTTTGGATCATCGAAGGAGTTAGATAATGAGTTTAAGTTAGAGAGATTTCTAGCCTAAATCTACGCCTAGGTGAGTCAATAGGTTGTATGAAATTTACAACAAGTTTAGGGGCCTAGATTGAGGTTAGAAATCACAAGCCAGTTTCTACAATTCACACTACGTGTCGCGGCATGAGCAGGCCTGCGCCGAGGCGTGAGTACCAGGAACTCTCAAAAATGCTATTTTTGATGAGTTGAGTTACTTACTTGTTAGAACCCTTTGTTTATGCCTTTAAGTAGTGTTGAGACACTAATAGAGGTATTTCTTAAAAAGAAAGACCAAGTTGCATACATGGGAAAGTAAGGAGACCTTATAGTTCCATTAGTTATGAATAGCCATGATTAGGTGTCTAGTTCCGTAGGCAACATAGTGTTGCATTAGACATCACCTACAGAGTGATGCGAAGGTGGGATATTAGATGCAAGTAAACTGAGTTGTTTAGCAATAGTTAAGTGCAATGGTGCCTATTTGAATATAGTCCAACATCTTAGTGCATGAAAACTCTCATAGAGTTGTGATAGAGTTAGTAATGCAAAAATGGAAAGTGATACTTATGAATGATGCATAATTAATCCATTATAAATCATGTTGATTATGCTAGTTTTAAGAGAAATACTCTACTATCTCATTAATTTGGAAATGGAGTATTTAGTAAATTGGCTCCCTTATGCAATAAGGTTGAACCCTAGTAAATTTACTTCCTCATGCAATAAGGTTGAACCCTAGTAAATTGGCTCTCTTATGCAATAAGGTTGAACTATAGTAAATTGGTTCCATTATGCAATGAGGTTGAACCCTAGTATCTGGTTCCCTTATGCAATAAGGTTGAACCCTAGCATTCGGTTCCCTTATGCAATGAGGTTGAACCCTAGTATCCGATTCCCTTATGTAATGAGGTTGAATCCTAGCAACTAGTTCTCTTAATGAGATTGAACCCTAATAAGACTTGGTTCCCTTAATGAGGTTGAACCCTAACAGGACGTGGTTCCCTTAATGAGGTTGAACCCTAGCAAGACTTGGTTCCCTTAATGAAGTTGAACCATAGCAAGACTTGATTCCTTTATTTATTAAAGTTAAGCCTAATAAAACATGGATCAGTATATCCTATGCTAGGCTGTGAATGAGCATATTTTATGCTAGGCTGTGGATGAGTATATCCTATGCTAGGCTGTGGATGAACATATGCTATGCTAGGCTGTGGATCAAATATGATGTGGAAATAGTACACTCACTATTGTGTGATGGAACAATCCACTCATTTTCAAGGTAGTATAAGGGTTATTTAGCTTATTCTACCCAGATTAATACAAGGGAACACCATTCCTGAGAATAGCCAAGTTAAATATATGAATGTAATGCTAGTATTGTTATTCATTGTAAATTGATATACATATAATACTTATATCATGTTAATGAATAACTAAATTATAAAAGTTAGTATAGTATTATCAGTTTCAGAGTTCATTTATTTAGTATAAATGTTTATATGTTGATATTGGTTACTCATACTGAGAATTATATTTTTCACCCCTCTGTGTTTCCATGTAAATCCAAGTAAATGCCCTACAAGAGGATAAGAAGATGAAGTAACAGACGAGCCAGAAGAGTTTAGTTTAAAGTTTTCAGTTTAAAGGTTATGTAATTTCTTTATGTTTGCTTTGAGGTTGTAAAGTTATATATATATATATATATATATATATATATATATATATATATATATATATATATATATATATATATATATATAAATATTTATATGTATGACTTTTAATTATGGCTCTCCATAATTATTTGTTTAAATATTATGAATTAGTTGATATTTGAGTTAGAAGTAGCATGACTGGTACTATTTATCCAGGTATATGTCTAATATACTAGGGTATCGGTATTAGGATGTTATAGAGAACGCTGTTGGAAAAGTGAAATCTGTTGATCAAACAAAGTTGTCAAACTATAAGAGATGGACTACCAAAATGAATTGATTTCTCCTTGAAGTTTTGAAAGAGCATAAATTGAAAGAAAAAAAACAAGACAAAAACTTTTCAGATGAAGCATATTGAGCTGCAGTAATAGCAATCAACACAGAATTTGAGAAGAATATGAAGAAAGAGGATATTCAAGATCGACTTAAAACTCTCAAATCACAAATGGTTACTATCATAGATGTTTTGAAATTAAGTAGATTATCATAGAATGATATCATGAAGACCATATAAGTTGAGCCAAGAGTTTGGGATGAAGCTACAAAGATAAAATATATTTAACTAGCTTCCTTTTCAATATATATATTATACATTTGCTTTATCTTTGCTTGGCTAGGGAAAAGAAAGAAAAGAAGGAAGTTAGTTTGTGAGACGCAACTGTTCAATTTGAATTTGATGTGTGACATCTATGAAAAAGATAGATCTACTGATTCAAGAGTTGAGAATGCGAAAGAAAAGGTTAAAAGGTGATAAAAGGAAATGTCAACAGTGATTGAAGACATCGACACTGACGACACCATTAATCTTGAGGCATTCAACCCAATTGATGGCAATGAGTGCTACTGTGAAGAATTCTCAACCCCATCATCTTCAACAAGTTATCTTCCAAAGCAATCTGCAATTAAGAAAAGAGGAATCAAGAGAAAGGCTCATTTTGGTGACATCATCAATGAAGGAGTTCAAGACATTAAAGTAGCCATTATGGACATTGCAGAAGCCTTACGCAGTAGCAATAACTCGAAACCAATTGTTAACATTGAAGAACAAGAGGTGAAGATTCTGAAAGAGACAAGGTTGAATGGAGATTATCTTTGTGATGCTTTGACTTTTCTTATGGTTGATCTAATTTTAGCGAGATCATTTATTGTCCTTGATGAACATCTACTTCTATAATTGGCTTCTTAGAAAAATGAGTAAGACTTAACTATGATTTTTTGAGTTAATACTTATGATTTTGCTTACTGTATTTGACATATATTTAGACTTAACCATGAACATCTATACCTTAATGGACATCCAGTTTTGTATTAATTATTGATTACATTGTATTTGAGTTATTTAAATAATTGTTTAAATCAACAAAGTACTTGTTATTGGCATGAAGTTGAAAAAAAAATAATTTTACTCAATTTAGTGTCTCCTCTATGTGCATATTTGGACAGATTATCCAGAAAAAATATGATGTTAGCCAATCTTGAATATATAACATAGAATTGTGTAATTATACATATTTTCATGGGAGAGAGAGAAAGAGAGAACTTTTAATTTCTAGAGAGAAAGGCAGAGAGAGAGGGGGGGAGAGAGAGGAGACAGAGAGCTTTTAATTTTTTATAATATCCTTAATAATTTATAAAAGTTAAAATATAAAATAATAAAATCAAATCAAGTTAATTTTTATTTTAATGAATTCCAAATATAAAATTTAATTTCTAAATCAATTCAAATCCTATTTTTTTTAAAAATTTCAAACATAAAATTTAATTTTTAAATCAAATCAAATCATTTCTCATTCTTATTCATTCCAAACATACTATAACTGCCACTGGTCATGAAATCCTGTGAGGGTAAGACGCCGAGATCAATACTAGTAGAAACAGAAACGTATTTCCTCATGACTATTCATGAGGTTGCAGAAATTGAATCAACAACTATCTCTATCCGTTATTCATAAATCACTGGAAAACAATCTACACTTATGATGGCAAGACGCAAAGACCAATACTAGTAGAACTAAGCATTTAAATCAGTATGCACATGACATGCTCACTCCGCTTCCTATTGTCATAAATATATGTTGTGTCAATCAAGTGCAATAGAAATGTCCCAGGACTATTCTGCATGTTTCTCTCCAATAATATAAATAGAAGAATTCAATAAATCAGAAATTTTAATAGGGCGTATTCAGGTTTATTAAGTACCTTTGGATCATGGTGGTTGCCAAACTGGGGTACGTACAGCAGAGCAAATGCTCTTCCCATTATCTTCTTTCTTTCTCTTTCTTTTGGCAATGGGGGGTTTTGGGTTTTTTTGGGGGAGGGAGGAAGGCGGGTGGGTCATAAAGGTTCAATGGTAAAAACAGAAATGCATGGAAGAATCGGATAATTAATATACTAATATATCCAAGGAAAGGAGCACAGCATACACCAATGTGCACTTGTGTTAAAGATACCAAGAAATGTTGGAAACCCTTGACTGTTTATACGACTAAATATTAGGCTTCTACTAGCATCAAAACAGTACTCAATCACTTTACCTAGGTTTTCTGTGAGATTGAAAAGGCAAATACCTTTTTGGACATAATGAAAATCTATCAAAGAAAGGATGTAAAAGTTTGGAAAAGTCAAACCAAAATGCACATAAAAGCAAAGCTGGGGCATAGTCATATTTCTATAGGATAATATTTAACACTTTTACACCACATTCCCTTCTAAAAATTGTAACACGAAGAAATAATATTAAGCAGAAAATGAGCTCAATTACAACTGCCAAACAAAAGAAACAAATGCATTACCCAAATAGAGAGATCAACCAGACTCCCTCTCGCTCAAGACAAATGCCTGAATAAGACTCTGTGCAGCATGAGTTTGCTCTGGGGTTCCAGATATTATAATTTTAGTTTCCATAGCTCCAGGCTTCGGATCAGTAATAATAATATTTGCATCAGAGATCTGGAAGTGAGAATCACATCGTAAGTGTCAAAATCATTAAGAATTATTATAAAAATGATTTCATCAACAGTCACACCATCCAACAATTTGATGTTCCAATTAAGCAGAACAGAGGGTAAACAATCTTTTTGTTTTTTTCTTCCTTGTGTATTTTGGGCCAGAGGCATGGGTGCACTTTTTTAACTTCAATGTCTATCCGGAAGAAACTGATACAATTTCTCACATTAACACACATCAAAGCATTCGATCATTCACAGTGTAGGAAAATACAAATGACATCTATACTGTTGAAAGATGTCCCTTTTGTGTGTTACTTGAGAATTTGTAAACACACCAGTGATGTGAAAGAATATTCGTGCAGGTGCAGATGTATGAGTGGCTCAGGCAACTATGGAAAGCACAAAAACCGTGTGTAACAGCCAGATAAAAGCTACAAAACTAACATCATAAATTGTCAGATGCAGTGGGTTCACCTGAAGTATTTGTTTCAGGCATTCACCATCCTCCCCGTATATTACAGGCACCAGCGTTCGAGGAACGACTACTTCAACAGTGGTACTTGTGATAATTGGTTGGCTCCCTCTACAAGATAAAACTCAGTTATTATAAAAAATACATACATATATAGAAAAATCAGGAGATTTGAAAAATAATGATGACAACAAAATTATTGACAGTGAAAGACACACCCTGCAAATCCTGAAATTCTTCTAGGAGGACCTCCTGCAAAGTCTGGCAAGCCCAGGGGTCCACCACCTTCAAGTAACCCCTAGAAACCAGATATCCAATATGATTAACTCTAACAATTAGATAGCCATATCGGTGTGGAAAAATGAGCTTATTTAAAACATAATAGCTTCTCAGAACTAAAGCATGATATGCCATTTCTTCTGAAATTTTACAATTGGGAGAACCAGACTGTACTGGCCAGTTTGGCCTGGATAATAGGGATATTGATCCACAGTCTAGTCCTCTTCTAATAACAGATATCTATCTGAACAAGGCCTCTATCAGCCTCTCACTGAAGCATGCCCCTGAATTTGAAAAAGAAAAATGTTCCTGGCAGGGATTAAACTAGGATGTTGCAACTTCTTATGTTGTATATGAAAATAAATAGATTAATTATAACTTTCAAGAATGCACACTTTAAACGGTTTAGAATTTTAAAAATAAGAATATACATCACCTAAACTTAAAAAACCTATTTTCATGAAACATATTATACATACAAATATTTATTTTGATGCCAATCATGCCTGTTGGACCACTGTCCCCTCACTCTCATCCAGTTCAATTTTAAGAAGACTAATTTCAACATCCAGCCCCAGTGATTGATAGAAGATAGCCTAAATCCAAATGACATGCAGATATGCTGCGAAGGCAGTGGGTAAGCCAAAATTAGCATAAAAAAAGATAAATAATAGTGCAATACCTGAGGACCCCAAGGCTTCCTTTCAGATATGTAAGGAGGAATGCCTGGTCTATGTATATTATTCATAAAAGGAGGACGATCATCAAGGGGAAAACCCCCATGTGGAGGTGGAGGAACTAGGTTAGAATACATTCCTGGAGGTGAAAGTCCCCGCCTTCCCAAGTATGGTGGGAATGGAGGAAGTTGATCCAGAAGTGCAGAATTTGAAGGATAATTGACTGATGGATATGCATCGCGAAAGAAATGATGTCTTAATCTAGTGGTTATTTGCAAAACAGCATCATGCACTGCCTCAAATTCTCCACTTATCTGTCAGAAATTGAACAGGATAAGCAACAATCATGTGAAGCATGAAATAACACTAGAAGGTCAAAACTTGGTTAAAACTTTAAATTAATACACAACAATCACCAAGCAAACATGCCATGCCAATTAATAGAATTGACAAATCAGTACCACGTAAATGTAATTATCAGCAAGTTACTCCAACTGCTCATTTTGAAAAGCTACATGACTTGACAATATAACTATATTACTTGTAGTTTTCCCTAAGAAAACATGGTTATTCTGTTATAAAATTTAGGTGACATACACCTCGTATGTCCCAATTCCAAGGCGGAGTAGTTCAGCATCATTATGTAAATGATGATACCCATATGAGATGAAATGGAAGATTTAAAATTTACACTAATCTCAAACTCGGTAAAAATCATACCTGAATTACTTCTTCATCTTCTGAAGCACACTTTGGAACCTGATCCTTTCCTAATATACGGATCTGGGCCCCTGATAACTTCCTCATTTCACTTATGATGGAACCACCCTTGCCAAGGAGACAACCTATTTGATTTGAAGAAACAAGAATTCTAGCTAACATACTATGCTCTTTGGCATCAGGTATAGCCCTGGCTATTCGAGTTTGCACACGAAATACAGCCTCTTGCACAGGAGATATTCTATCGTCTGGATGCTGCAATTATTAATATAACATCAGTGAAAAAGAAATGTGGCTTCATAACAATAGCTCAAATGAGAAAATGGGAGACTTGAACCATACAGCTGGACCAGATATGACAATAATGCACTCCTCTGAATCCGGAAGGCCTTCTATAACCTTGATTTCACTAGCTGTCTCTTGCTGCACAGCCTTTATGATTGCTCCACCTTTACCAATTATATTTCCTACCCTCTCGGCACGACACAATAAACGAAAAGTAAGCATTTCCTGTAAAGGTCTCATGCGACCATGGATGGCACCTTCATGAAATTTGGGAATCAGAGGAGAAGCAGAAATATCATGAGACCCAGCAGCAAAGGTGCGGTTGTGTGGTGGGAATTGACCAAATGAATGAGATGACGGCCCTGTAGAATTGGCAGGCAGAGATTCATGATCCCGAGGTGGATTTTCCAAAAGCTGTTGAGAAACAGATTGAAGAGCTTTCCTGACAGCTTCAACTCCCCCTGTGATCTGCATCACAGCATAAACATGAAAAATAATGTTGAAACAAGCATGAACAGAATTTATAATGAGTAGTATGCACTAAGATAGCAGCAATGGAACCCCATTTTTGTACTTCAACCTGTATCGAATGTCACAAAAAGTCTAAAACCACTAAAAAAGCATACATGCAAAGAACACTTATAGTAGTGAAGATGTTAACATCTGATTTTTGACAGTTAATCAAATAATATTTGACCAAGCAAACATTCCATCCAGGTGTTTGCTACAAATAAAATTAGCAATGGTGGTTAAATGGAATGAGATGCAACTTTTCCCTTTTTGTTTCATACTGTGTCACAAACATTTACCTGAACTAGCTCATCAGAAGCCGATGCACACAGGGGAAGCTTGTCCCTAGGAAGGATCCGAATCTGTGCCCCACTGTCAGCTGACATTTGCTTTATTACACTACCACCCTTTCCCAGAAGGCAGCCAACTTGATTCGAAAGGACAAGCAGCCTAAAAACAAAGGATGAAGATTTATTACTTTCTTTATCACCTTCAGTTGTCTCCTCTACTCCTTCAACCATCCTCTCAAAAACTAGAGATAGAGCCTTCCGAATAGACGAATTTCCCTTCTCACACTTCGATTCCTCAATTGGAACCAAATCATTATCTTCACTATTGTCACCGTGATCTTTTGTTTCATCATCCTTCCCCTTGCTATCAGACTCATCATTATTAACCTCCCTTCCCTGCTCATTATCTTCTTCAGTCTCTTTATCAGAACCTAAAATAGTAATAACTCTTTCGTCGCATCCAGGAACAGGTTCCTCGATTTTAACCTTCACACCAGTTTCGTGACGAATTTGCGACACGATGGCACCACCTTTACCAATAACACTGCCAATTCTCGAAGCGGGACAGAGAAAACGGAAGATGACACTCCCAGGAGAGATATCCAACGGACAAAAAACACCCGCCACGGACTTTTGGCGTTTCCCTTTCCCATTTGGCTCCACAAGGCTCCTATCATTGGCCCTCTTAGAGGATGCCATTGGAACCGACACGAGTATGAAACAATGGCACACCTATTTCATAGCAGTTTAAAATTATTAATTAATATAACTACAACTAGAAAATAAATTCAAACTTCAAAGTACAAAGTGTCGATAACAAATCTTCTGACCAGCACCTTAATGTCATTCAATCGTTTGGGAAAAAACGGATTTAAAATTTGATTGTCAATGCTATTAATAAGACGGACCATAAAAATCAACTTATTGAGGGTTAGAACTATCGAATATCTACATGTTTAAAAAGATTCAACTTTCAATACTGCATACAATGAAAAGAAAAAAATGGAACTCTTGTATGCATTAAAATACTGTGAATATAGAAAGGAAGTACTCACGGTGAATGAAAGCAACAGAGTGCACGCCCGGCGTCAACGACGGAGGAGCAGAGAAGAGAGCAACGGAAAACGGAGGCAGAGAATTTTAGAATTTGCACTTTTGCAGTGACCTAAGCTCTTTGGAGTGAGTATGGGCCACGTCTACTCGCTCAGCCCAAAATGATTGGGCCTCTATTTCACTTCGTTCTCTTTCTTTTTTTTTTTTTGGTTAACCTCCTCACAATTTATGCTGAACTTCCAATAAATAAAATAAAATAAAATAATGACGTTGATAACCAAATGGTTAATTGCTTTTTTTTATAATCTGGTTAACTGCTTTTTTTATAAAGCTCTAAGTCTAAGCGTGATTTATTATATAATAAAAAAATTTGGCCCTTTTACAACTCTAAGCCTGATTTGTATAATAAAAATATATGTAAGACAAAGTAGGTTAAAATGTAACTTTAAGTTATAGGGTGCTTAATCTATTTACACTTATAATGAGTGTGCATAAAACAAATAGGTTAAATTAAACTGTAGGTTTTTATATTGTTTGGATATTTTCAATTAAGTTCTTATATTTTAAAATTATGTAATTAAGATTTTATTGTTTTAAAAATTTATAATTAGACATCTACGGTTATAACACTGTAATAAGTTTTTAACAATTAACTAAATTTAGGGATCTTTTTTTGAAATGGACAAAACTTAAGTCTATTTTCTTATATTCATTATATTTATTCTATTAATCAAATTATAATAAGTGTGTATTTTTATTATAAAAAAAAGAGTAAGAGAGATAACATTGATGCATAGGAAAGAAAATATTAATACACACATGTCATAATTTGATTAGTAAAATAGATATAAGAAAATAGACTTAAGTTTTATCCTTTTGAAATTATATGAAATTAAAAGTTTGTAATTAGATCTCTATAATTTTACGAATTTTAAAATGAACCCTATTGTTAGAGTATCATCATAAATTTTTAGCTATAATTTAACAATGAGGACCCGATTAAAAAAAGTATAAAAATTTAGGATCTAATTATGATATTTTAAATATAAACTTTATTCAGATATTCAAATAATATAGAGAGTTATCGATTAATTCAACTTAAAGATGAGTATAGAAATGAGATAGAATAAATTAAAACTAATGACAGATATTATATTTTAGTAATACATTTGGATCAGATTAATTGACACAACTTTTACACTAATCTCTTACTCAATTTAATGGGGGAAAATGTTATATTCTCTATGTCTTAAATTAAAAAAAGTATGTATTATATTCATATAAAAAAGTATTTATTATATTAAAACTTAAAAAAATTATTTAAATATTGAGAGAATTACTAATTCATTAGAAATTAGAAATATATATATACTAATTTAAAACCAAATAATAATTTTAATACTGATGAAGATATATAACAATTAAAATTATATATTTTATAAAACACTAACACACACATAGATATATAATGTTAAAAATTATATTTGTATTCAATATTGAAAATTATATATTCATATATAATTTGTAAATAAATAAATATATATATTATTTAATTTGTAGATTCAATTTATATTTTAATAAAGATATTTTATTATTTTCTTTCTTCATTAAATTTGATAATTTTTAGTTAAATAGATTAAAATCAATGATAAAAACTCAGTGTAAGTATCAATTGCCCTACCTCTTTCATTTGTCCAATAATAATTTTTACATAAAATAGAATTATAATTATGATTAATAATAATAATAAAAATTAATTCACAATCTCAAGTATTTTGAGGGAAATTTTCTCTATATAATAATAGAGTTTTCATTTCATACCTTTTTTTTTCTATGAAACTAAGAGAATAAGGAAATTCCTAATTATATATACAAAATAAATGCATGAAATGAATTATCATTTTGCATGTCTAACATAGCAAAACTAGTTTTGTTTTTTTACTAATTACTCACATAATTTTGAGTCGGGAGTGGTGATTAAGTAAAATTAATTAGCTTAATTATTATTATAATAAAAAAGGGAAAACATAAAGTATTATTTTATATTTAATTTAGTTTATTGAAATTGATAAAAGAAAGGATCATCATTCACTTACATGAGGACCAGGTATTCTATATTTATGCTATTAAATAGTTTTTTTTGTATAATACAAATTTTACTAATCAAATCATTGTATCATGCAATATTGTCATAATTTAGTTTAACAAATTGCTCATGTTATTCTAAACCAAGAATAGTAGTTAGGTAAAATTCTCTTTAAAGTGACTATTTCAAATTTTGAACTTCTAATACATATAAAGGTTCACTTGTGGTTACAATTCACTTTCATTGGCACCAATCACAACCATAACCAATGTAATATTATTATAGTAATATAATCCACAACAAATTTAAGATAAATAATACATTATTAAATATATAATTTAATAAATTATTTGAAAAGCATGTTACACATTAAAATAAAAAATAAATTAGTTAAATGAAATAGTAATTAATTTTAAGATTTTATAAACTTTTATGGACTCCAAATATTTCATAAGAACTTTTAATCAAATGGATAAAACTCATGTTTATATATATATATATATAATCATTTAATATAATGAGTGTGTTGATATGTTGTATACTTGACATAAATGAATCTCGCCCTAAAAAAGTTAATTGTTTTTATAATATTTAAATACTAAAATAGTAAGTATCAATTAAAAAGGGAAAATACTTAATTAATAGAATCTAAAAAAATTAATATTATATTATTTAAATATATAGGAGAGTTATTAAGTTGAGTGATTTGGAAGATATAGATTTATTCTAAAATAATAATAAATTTTGATTATATATATATATATATATATATATATATATATATATATATATATATATATATATATAGTTTTACTATATTTGTAAAATTTCCTTGAAGCAAATATTAATATCATTATAAGCAAAGTGAGTAATAATATATTTATATAGTAAAATTACCTTGAGAGATATTTAATAATATCATTGAATACATAACAACTTTAAAAGAAAAAATAATAGAATAGTAAAAGTATTTTATTTTAAAGGAAACAATAGAATAAAAAAATCAACAAAGACAAGGTGTGTATTGGTAAGAAAAAAAATTAATGATATAGTAAAGATAGCATGTAGTAAAATATACTATTTATATAGTAAAAATAGTAAAATTACCTTGAGAGGAATTTAATAATATCACTTAATACATATTAATTTTAAAATAAAAGAATGAAATAGTAAAAGTATTTAATTTTAAAAGAAACAATAGAATAATAAAATTTTAA
Organism: Ormosia semicastrata; assembly: GCA_029884595.1. Lineage (NCBI taxonomy): Eukaryota > Viridiplantae > Streptophyta > Magnoliopsida > Fabales > Fabaceae > Ormosia > Ormosia semicastrata. The sequence goes on along the minus strand of JAQQTO010000046.1, from coordinate 17,020,208 downwards.
AAAAGTGTGTTTGGCAAGAAAAAAATTTATGATACAATAATAATATAATGTAGTAAAATATATTATTTTTTATATAGTAAAATTTCCTTGAGAGGCATTTAATAATACCATTAAATACATTTTAATTTTTAAAGAAAAGAATGGAATAGTAAAAATATTTAATTTTAAAATAAAAAATAGAATAATAAAATTTTAAAAGAATGTAATAAAATTACCTTTAGAATTAAGAATTTATTTTTTTGTTAAAATAATAAATATCAAAATACAAAATTAAAATTATATTAATTTTTAAAAATAAAATAATTGAATAGTGAAATTATAAAATAAAATAATATTATACTGTGAATGTCCGGAAGAAAAGTTAATCAAGTAATATGGATAGCATATAATAGAATTCTTGATAAGTAAAAACTTATTTTTTAATAAATATTAAAATAAAAATATGTTTATTTTTAAATGAAAATGGAATTATAAATCTAAAAATGATAACAATATTAAGGTGTAAGTGTTAGAAAGAAAAAAATAGACTAAATAATAATGATATATCATTTGATTAAATTATTTCTAATAAATGACAATAATATTAAGGAGTATTATTGGTTTAAAAAAAAGGATCAAAGTAAACTTGTCTACATATATTTTATAGTAAACGAAAAAGAAAAAGAAAGTATTCATTTGACATTTAATTTCCATTCAAGAAAAAAAAAAGGGAGGAAAATATTCACTTACTTGAGGTGCATGTATTTTATCTTTCTGAGAGAATTTTTTGTTAAAAACAATAAATATTTTCCAATAATAATCAAAACTATACATGCATAAAGCTGTACAACAAAAATGAATGAATCTAACCCTAAAACAAGTTAATATTAATTTATTTTTTATAATATTGAAATCTTGTTATTCTTTTGTTTTTTTTTTCTTCTTCTTAACTTTGGGAACAAGTTATTTTCTAAAAATGGAGTAAGGACTGACGTCAGAGGGAGAATAATGACTTGATAGATGATTGAAGCTCCACGTCGTCATTCAAGACTTGTGCCAATGCCGAGTAGAGAATGAAAAGTTTTTTATTTATTGGTACATGAACAAGATTTATAAAATAATTAATAATCAATTATTTTTTGTATATTATAATTATTAATGAATTAATTATTTTTACATTTTTAAAGATACAAATGCATATACTATTCTTTTTCAAATTAATCATAATTTTCTCACATTATTTTTTATATTATTTTTTATACTGATTAATAAAATATAAATTAGTAATTAATTATGTATATAAATTAATTAATAGATATTCTATTAATTAATTAATATTTATTATTTCCTTTAATTAATATATGTAATTAATTATGAATTTATATTTTATTAATTAATATAAAAAATATGTAAAAAAAGAATGAGATGATTATTTTTATTTTTAAATCGGTATAATAATAAAAAAAGTGTAAGTTTTGTTGCACAGCCAAAATAACCAAAGCTTATAATAATGAAGACAAAAGGGAACGGTTACACGTTACATAACAAAGCGCGCCTTCTGTACTTTTCTTGCTTTTCAGGATTTTCTTTGGGTAAAAGTAAAACCGCGATTGACCCATTGGCACAACGGGTACGGGTAGTTTCATTGAGAACACAAATTGTCTTGCAAACTAAGTTACCAAAACACCCCTCACTAGAGCCACATTCAAGAGCCCACCAACTCAAAACTATGCAGGTTATTTCGTAATATGAACTCCTCCCCTATATAAGAGAAGCTCCTGAACAGTTAAGACTAGCTGTTGTTGATTAGCAAGAGGTAAAAGAGCATGGCGGAGCCATGTTCACCGGAGAGGGATGTTTTAGCGTCGTCTCCACCTCCTTCACCATCGCCACCTCCATCACCAGCACCACCGTCGTCGCCATATTTGGACTTGGACCTAAACCCAAATCGTGATGACGGTGTTTCTGATGATTTGATGGTCCAGAATGGGCTGAACTTTAAGCGCAGTGCTACGCCAGTTCGAATCATGTTCTACGAGGAACAAAGCTGGGAGGATTTCCAGGGCATCGCCCTGGAGTCTCTGCGCTCTGGTTTCCTGGAGGGAAAGCCTATTTTGCCCCTCGAAATTGAAGGGACTAGCAGGTACGCCATTGACTTTCTTCGCATGGTGCAGGTCGATCTAGGGTCCGGGAACCAAAGGTCCATAGCTTGGTTCGATGATAAAGGTAACCCTTTCTTCCCCAAGCGGTTTGTTGACGATGATTTATTGAGAGCTCAGATTGTTAAACTTGAGAATGACGGAAAACTCAATAAGGGTAAGAGAATGACGGAATTCGTTGAGGATGATGGTGGTTCGGGTTCAAAACGACAGAGTTTGGATTTGGCCCTAGCACCTCCGGTCGTTGCTGAACCCTTCAAGTTTCCGAATGCGAAGCTACTGAGCAAGAATGACAAAACCTATGCCTTCGTGAGCAACATGCTTATGTCCAACATCGTCAAGGCTGATCCAAAAACTGTGATCACAGACATTCATGAGTTTCAAATCTTGGCGCCACTCGCGAGAGCGAGGTGGGAAGTTGTTGAAAAACAAATTGAGATCACTGAAGCTACTCGAGGTAAGGCCAATGTTGTTTATGCTTGGTATGCAGCACCGGCAGAGGAAGTGGCATCCATTTTTTCTCATGGGTTCAAGTCGCCAAACAACCCTGATGGGTTTCCGGTTTCATATGGAGCTGGCATATATTTGGCTGACGTGGAGTCACCTTATTGCAGGTACTTACTTATATATGGTTTGATGCTGTAACTTTTTGTAAGTAAATTCACTAAATTAATGAATTGTATGTGTTACAGTGCTATGCAGCTACCCCAGGTGGAAAAGGACGATGAGAAGCATATTATATTTTGTCGTGTTGTGCTGGGAAGTGTTGAAAAAATAGAGCTTGAGTTTCAGCAGACTTGTCCTTCTCGTGAGGAATTTGATACTGGTTCTGATAATCCTGAAAATCCTAGGTGGTATGTGGTGTGGAATTCTGATATTAACAAACGTATACTCCCCGTTTGCGTCGTCACCTGCAAAACCTCTGGTTTTTTTCCAGGTAAATGTGAGACTTTATTCTTTTTCCCCCTTTATAAGTTTTATGCATGAAATATAAAATCTTCTATTTTGTTTTTTTTAGTGAATTGGAAAGCATACAAATTTGAAAATCCAGCAGTTCCAAAATTGGTTTTGGAGATGAAGAAACGTATACCTTTTTCCAATGTCCAGGCACTTAGTGTTATATATGATGCTTTCAAGGCAAGTTTCTTGTTGCTTTTATTGAATTGTTTCTTTTTTCATATTGATCATAATGTTATGATACTTGTTACTCCTTGGAAGCAATAACGTGCTTCTTTGCAACTCTTTGTGGCATGTTTTAGTTTCGAGAGCTGGACAGAGATAGTTTCATGAAACACTTGCGGGCAATTACTGGGGATCACATGCTTTTGAACACAGCTAAGGAGATTTTCGGTTTAGGATGAGGTCCTTCCAAGATTTGGTTTCCAAGATTTGGTTTCATGTGGGAGCCCTTTAGAAATGTTGTTTTCTTGGCCAATATAATCAAATAGGGCACCTGCGATGTTATTGTAGTTCTAGTTGTAGCATAGAGAGGCTTAAACATGATTTTAGGGCTGTTAGCTCCCTAGTGAGAACAAAGAAGAGAGATTGAACTTTCCAGAGAATAAGTACACAGTAGTTTTTTCCTTCTTACCCCAAAAATAATGTTCCTCTCATTTTATATCTACCAATTTTGCTTTAAGTTCAGTGGCAATTGAAAGTGCTCATTCTTCGCTCTCGCTTATTTTGATTAAGTCTTGCCTTCAAGTATTTTTTTCATCTCTTTTTTTTTTTTTTTTCCTTTTTGGCTGGGGTTACATCAAGGAGTCCTTGCTAGGACTGAACCTATTACCTTTTACCCAAATCCCTCTCAGTGAAAATCAAATAAGAAACTTTATACCTTTGATAATGTAGTTCGGTACAGTTGTTGTCTCCCACTAACATTTGCATGGAAGCTTAAAACTCATGGTATATGATGATAGCCTAAAAAGAGGGAAATATAAAATTGTAAGGAAGGCAAAATAAGTATGCACTTGCTATATTCGATTACATATGTATGAGTATGCAATAGTGCAAAGATGCCAATTGGAATTATTTTTATTTTTATATAAAAATAAATTTATTAAAAAAGAAGAGCGATACAAAGAGAGGTGAATAAGATATCTACCACAACATAATAAAAGAAGAAAATCACAAAACAACAAAGAAAATAGCAACCCCTTAAAGAGACTGTTAGTCGAATACTAGAGAGAAGCTAAAAATCTTATTCTTTTCCACAACATATACAAAGATGAGAAATACTTACTTAAATCATGAACACCATAATTGAATGCACCAAGCTAATTAAGATTTAGTATTTTTATTAATTTTTGTGAAATTAATTATGTAACACAATTATCTATAAAAATACTAAATCATGATTGACCTAGTGCATCTAACTAAGTGTCCATAGTTTAAACAAGAATTTCTCTATAAAAATATCAAAAATTCTTAAAAAATCTTAGCATTCTTTTCAAACTAGATGGACCATAAAATAGCAAATAAAGCACAATATTTCCACAAAGTCTTGATCTCTTTTCTTCTTCCAAATCCTTTATACCTTATTGTCAAAAAAGTCTCTAAAGAGTTGGGATAAATCCGATGATTATCACAAATGCCAAACAGCCTATTGCATAAGAACCTAGCAGATTGATAACGTAAGAATAAATGTGTAATTGATTCTGAACTCTTCATATACATAACACAAATATTAGAGGAGAGGGATGTTTTAGGTCTTCGATATGTAAAAAGTCGTTAGTATTAATCCTATTCAGTACCACAATCCAAACAAAAGCCTTCACCTTAGAAGGAGCTTTGGATTTCTAAATAAAATTATCAATGATGAACTTATCTAGATTAGGAGAATGAGTTAAGAATAAAAGAAAGACTTACTGAAGTAATCTCTAAAAGGGTCAAGAGTCTAAATTCTCCTATTTGGATTAGGAGAAATTCTTAGGTACGTAAGCACAATCTACTACGTCATTATTTAAGCACTCAAATTATTATTTGATATATATAAAAGTATTATTAAATATTAGTGTAATTCTATGATGATCTTCACTACTTTACACATGTCAAATAATGATTTGAATGTTTATGATAGATTATGCTTAACTAAGAATTACTCATGGAAGAGATAAAAGATTTATATTTTCTAGAAGGAGAAGGAGTGACGGTAATTCTTGAATATTTATATCATTAAGGTTCCTTAAAAAATGGATATTCTAAGAGACTAAATCATCTTGAAGAATACAAAATTATTGAATCAGTGCATTACATAAATAGGACATATTATGGAGGCGTGAAAATGCCTCCACGAAAGAGATATCACCCACCCACACATCTTTCCACACGTACTAATTGGATTCCCCTTCCCTATATTTTTGTATTGCATTATGTAATGTCTTATTGTTGATCATTACTGCATGTAAGTTTATTAATATTACTACTTTTGTTTTATCATCATGTTGGTATAGAAATTACATTATTTTAGGAAGAAAGAATTCCAAGATTTGTAGTCTGCTTGTTCCAACGATTTGTATGACGGGTATTTGAATCGTAACGAATAAAAGAGGTGCTTTTTTCTTAATATCATTAAGAAAATAGAGATTAAAAGAGGTGTCTTTCTTAATATAAACATGTAAATTATATAATTAAGTGGCATCTTTTAAGGAATATAACGAGTGAGGTCATGGTTGTAGGCGTCCTGGACTATTTTCATGGGTACCTAGGGTTTCAAAGTTTAAGTAAAATAGTCATCATGCATCCTGAGAAATCTTAGGTGCCTCGTGTTGAAACCAAACTAAAGACTTCCCCCCCTTCCCCCCCCCCCCCCCACCCTTCCCCACAAAAAAAAAATTGCTTTCATGTAGTGACTAGGAAGCTGAGCCCAAGGAAGCCTAAGTTCTGTACGCTAAATAGCCCTAAACATATCTCATTATTGTATCCACCCGCCTTTCATTTTGGCCCATGCTTCGTTAGTTGTGAACATTGTAGGAAAGTTTGATGCACTTGATTCTATTAATGTACAGTCAAGAATATGAATCTTAAATTGTCAGGATGCTGTTTCCTATTATTATTGCTATTCTTTCCTCTAATGGAGGTGCAAGGCCTTTTTCTTTGTGTTCCTCGCACATAGTCGGAGACACTAACTAGAGCAGATCATAATTGGAAACACTTTTCTTTTTGTTCGCTTAGATCTAACTTTTTACTGTATGCAAATTGTAAAATAATATAGTCAATTATGTTTGATTCCTGACTTTTCAGTTATTATATAGTCAATTTTCTTTTGAGAAGGCAATTTATAATTTTGATTAAATGTTATGGATAGTTTAGTGATTGAACCTGGTGTTAGTCAATCATAAACTTGCATAAATATATGGGTTATGTAATCACTTTTGCGAGTGAGTGCCTATCAAAATATTTTTAAAAGCACTTAGTGAAAGCTATAACTTACGTTTTTTTGGGAATCTGAGGATGAATATTGGAGGGAGCTAGGTCAACCCTCTAAGATCTGAGTAGATTTGGCAACTCAAAGCAGCCTCTTAACGGTGAACTGTGATGAAATAGATAAATGCATTTGATGGTCTTCCTTTGTCATGATATGATGATTATGGCTTTGCATGAGCACTTTATGAAAGTTCTCTTGAAATTTTCCATGTAAAATGGAATTTTGGTTGCGATTCAAGTTGTGATGTCTTTGCTGAACTTACGAGTTTCATCTAAGAATATTGCTGGTTGCAGAGCTCATCGTTGTGTTTATTTACTATATGACTTCTTTGAATGAAGTAACTAGATGCTTTAAGTGTAATTTAATCACTGAACAGTCATCTCTCTTTGATCCCAACACTGTCTGTATTAGAATATATTTAGAATATCTCAGTTAATTCTAGAATATATTGTGAAATCAATTAATTATTTAATTAAAGAAGTAATCTTAGAAGTTATTTCTTAATTTTAATATATTTCCTGATTTATTTTCTTATTTGATTAAGTGTAAGAGTTTAGTATTAATATAAATAGAATTGTTAGGTTTGTTTTGTATCACATCATATTATATTATCACATCGCATATTTTAATAATATTCTCAGTTTTACAGTCGACCCCCTAATCCTTAAACATAATATCAGAATCATGATATCTAAATTGAGGATAATTTATACTTTTTTTTTCGTGTAGAGTTCGTGGAACTCGTTAGAATTATTATTTATCATTATCAAACCCAAATTTTATTGTTTTCCTCGTCTTTGTCTACTTCCAACCTCTTTTTTTTGAGTCTTGATATATTCTCTTATAGTCTCGATCAGTCTTAATCGATTAAAACTCCTCCTCCGCCGTGCTCTTAATTAGTTCTAGTATCGACCAGTCTCGATATCGATTAAAACTCCTTCTCTACTGCGCTTCTAATTAGTTCTGTCTGATCCAGCCTGAAATATTAACCCTGTCTCTATGGCTCCAGTCTCATGATCAGTTCCGTTTGATTCAACCTGAAAGATTGACTTTATCTCTGTTGTTCCAGCCAAATACAGATTGGTTTCATTTTAGATACAGTTTAGCTTTGTTTCCATTGTAGATTTTCTCATATACAGATTGATTCCATCCCAAATGCAGTTTGAGTCTCTTGGCTTCTCCATGATCTTAACGTTGTATTTTTATATTATTTTTAGTTTATTTTATTTTTGTGTGTCTAATTATAATAAGCTAAAGCTTTGAGTGTTAGAATATATTTAGAATATCTCAATTGATTCTTAAAATAAATTATAAAATTAATTAGTCATCTAATTGGAGAAGTAATTTTAGGAGTTATTTCTTGATCTCATTATTTTTTATTTATTTTCTTATTTGATTAAGTCTAGGAGTCTAGTATTAGTATAAATAAAACTGTTGAGTTTGTTATGTATTACATTATATTACATTATCATATCACATAACATATTTCAATAATATTCTCAGTTTACAATCGTCTCTCTCTTTTTCTTATTCTTTAACCCTAAACCTAATCATTTAAAGCCTGATAGTATTAGACCTGATAGTATATAAGACCTGATAATATAAAGTCTAATACTTAAATGTTGAGAATATCAGGATGTTTAAAATTATAATGAAAAAGTCTTTGTAGAAGCTTATACATTAAAATCCAATCAGGCATAATCTCACCCCTAAGACTTGATTAAGTTATCTATATTTTAATATATAAAAGGAGTTTGATAGATAAGCTTATTCAATACAATATTTATATCAAACAACTGATAAGATCATAATATATTATATTAGTTTATCCTATCAAGCCTAATACAACATGTTAAACATGCCCTAATAAAGTCATGTACTCATCTTTGTTAGAGGATGATGTTGATTGGTTATTTATTTTCTCAAGCTTTACAGCAAATCCTATTGTTTTCGGGATTATCTTTTGATTATCTTTCTCAAACTGATCTCACTAATAAAAAATTTGATCATGTTTCTCCCTGAAACATGTTAAGGTTTTACTAACCAAAATCTATCGTGGGATGTTGGGACAATAATAGTTAAAGATCTCGTAAAAAAACACTTTGTCATTATAATTTGTATTTTCTTGTGCATTCCTTAATTTGTAATTTTTGGGTATAATTTCAGTGCTCTTTTCCTTTCCTCCCCCCTCCCCTTTTTTTTAAGTTGAGAGCAACGTAAACTAGTTATTTTCCATCTTCCGACAAGTTTTATAGACATAAAGAATTTCCAGGAGGGTTTTAATTATACTTTCTTGTGTCCAAATTTGTAATAATAAATGCCTAAATGGTTTGCTGTTTCCAACTTGTCATGTGACAATATCAATTAAAGATCTTGAGAGTCGCTTTATAATTTGTAATTACTTGCGCTTTCGGTAGTATTGTTTTAGTAATAAGTTCAACGCCTTTCTCTTTTCTGAGGTGAAAGGGGGGGCACTTGAAGCTTAACTTTAGTAATTGATTGGATTTCCTTCTTATGAGTGGTTTCATTAATATAAAGGTGTAAAGCATTTTCTAAAACGGTTTTGACTAAACTTCCTCATTATCCATTGGAACATGGATAATTTCCCTTTGTGGTGATCTAGTGAAAAATATATATATATTTATAATATTTTTGTCGACTTGAATGCTAAAAGATATCTGAAGCTATCTTGATGAAACAAACGGGGCACGATCAAGTGGGGCATGGAAAACCCTAAACTATCTGCAGAAAGCAAAAGAGAATCCTCAGCCAGAGGGAGCTCAAAACTATGGAACCGTGGGGAAGGGAGAGGCTGTGGTTAACTAGCCGCACACATGTTTTAACTTCTCTTTAGGAATGAGAAAACTTTACCTCCTAATTTCTTTAAGTCCAACTCCGATACACCTAGGCATGTGAGTAGCACCTACAAAAACGTCTAATTTTTTTTATGAAAAAAAATCTAATTTTTTGTTGAATGTATCAACTAGACTTTCGAATCACACTCTACTGCAACTCTTTGGAAGCCAAGGCCCCAATCAAATTTCAGGCCTTTAAGAACACCCCATAGTTCTGCTTCATTACAACAACATCAATGTTGCCAACTCGTAAATATATGAAATTATTTATATGACTTCATCTAACAGTTTAAACTTTTAAAAGAGTTAGTTAATGACATTGTATCAAAGCTTTTATGACCAAGTGATTTAAAGTTCGTTCTTTATTGTATTCATCTAACAACTTAAGCTTTTGAAAAGTTAATTCATAATACAAGTAATGCTGTGGAACTGATAACCTATATCATTTCTGAACAAACCAACACAACTAGCCATACCTAGGTTCCCTTTGGAGGCCTCATCAGTGTTCAACTTGATGAGTGTGTATGCATGTGCGCATGCACGCGCATTTGCTTGGGGATTACCCTACTCTTTGTTCATGTAATTTATTTAATTGGTAGCATCCAGAATATATTTTGTCAAATTCTTTCATCTGTAGTGTGTATATTTTTTGGGACAAGGACACTTTCTAACATAAGGAACAGCTCTTGACTATTTAAGTATGTGTTTGGTGTGCAAGGCCAAAATCACATTTGAAAATATGTTTTATCGCAGGAGAAACTCCTGAGCTGCTTCTACCCAACATCATTCAAGGCTTGGAATCACTTTGATATATTCATTAAGTTCATTTCTTATTCATCCTAATGATTAAAATGGGTGATGGCACTAAAGAAAGATGAACAGATTTATTCATGCCAGGTTCTTTTCATTTTTTGAGGAGCTTTGAGCAATATCTTGACTTCTTGAGGAACATTTGGATTTACAGCACTAATGCCTGTGGTTTTTTGCAGTGCTAAATGGTCTCGTATTTTGAGTGCAAGAATGTATTTAACTATGGAGATGGCAGGCAAGTGAAATTTGGTTGGTGGTCCGTAAAACTAAATGTATGGGATAGGATCAGGATGTTGCCAGATCCACGAGTCATTTTTGTTGTTTGAGAGCTATCGCACTGTTCATTTTGCTTCCGTTTTTTCCATGATGCAAGTTGAGGTATGAGGTTTGAGATTTGAGTATGGAATTAGTGATATATGCCTTATGTTCAGTGCTTATGCATTTTCACTTTCATGCCCTATTAAATTAATATTTTTCTCCAGTATGCATTTAGGATAAGTGCATGTGATGTAATGTTGTTGCTGTAATTATTTTTCTACAAGTTCTTTCTATGTTGAGCAAGTTATGTGAAATGTGTGTGTGTGTATATATATATATATATATATTGGGTTACAAATTTAATTATTGGCCTTTCTCTTTCATATTTTTGCTAGGGACTATCCCAAAGGTATTGACAATTTGACAATGAAGGTTATGATCAGGAAATCTCCAGGTGATTCATTTCACAAGGACAAGTCCATAAATATGAAAGGTATGCATTCAATTTATTCCCAGCTAGTGAAGGAAACACCCCCAAGTTTAATTTGTACCACTGAATGGCTGGTAACCTATGGCATTAACAATTGTAGCCTTAAGCATGATTTGACTGGGGCTTCCTAGTTAAACCAGTGACACAATTAGAATTATAGTTCCAATTTGGTTAACAACCAAATGGATTAGCCTCTTCTTGAGTTAGCTATTTGAAATCCTTTTGCGCTGTAGATAGTGTGTTCTACTTTTGGTTGTATTGTTAGCTCCGCCCTTTTGCCTAAACAAGACTAGTCAAACAAAAGGGTTACACTTTGTCCTAAAAGCTTACTCTACCTTAAGCTTTTAGGTAAAAACGCAAGATTGATTTTATATATCTAATGATGTACATTTAGTATTAGTGCATGTGAAAGGTAATGTTGTTGCTGTAATTATCTTTCTACATGTTCTCTCTATGTTGAGCAAGTTCTGGGAAATGTATATATAACATAATTATGGGGTACAAATGCAGTAATTGGTCTCTCTTTCGTAAGTTTTGCTAAGGACTCTTACAAATGTATTGACAATTTGACATTGAAGGTTATGATCAGGAAATCTCCAGGTGATTCACTTTACAAGAGCAAACCCATAAATCCAAAGGTATGTGTTCGATTTATCCTCAGCTAGTGAAGGAAACACTCCCCAACTTTTATCTTGCTTGATGGTTAGGAAACTTTGTGCATGGGAACCTTCGGTATTAACAATTCTAGTCTTAAGCATAATTTGATTGGGGGTTCCTAGTTACACCCGGTCGAAGAATTGGAACTATGGTTCCGAATTGGTTAACAACCAAATGGATTAGCCTCTTCTTGAATTAGCTATTTAGAGGTCTTTTGGCATTGTAGTTTGTAGATAGTGTGTTTAACTTTTCGTTGTGCTGTTAGCTCCGGTTCTTTTGTGTAAAAGAGACTGCTCAAACAGAAGGGTTACAGTTTGTCCTCTCTTGAATAAATGTGATAGATTGATATTTATTGATCACAGGTGCAGTAGGAGAAAAAAAATACAAAAAGTTCGTTTAATAACTCTTAAAATAGTGAGACATGAGAAAAGTGTTACTTAACTCAGTAAATTCTTTTGTAATTAATTACAAGGACTTAACATTAAATTTTGTCTTCTTCCGCAGTTAATTACAAGGACTTAAGATTAAATTTTGCCTTCACTTATTTATGACACATGAGCAAAGTTTAACGTTACTTTCCTCTCACTAAATGTAATGTACGTGTGTACCTGTGAGTCAATTGTGGATTGAAATTATAAGATGATAGGAAAAAAAAGATAAGACCTGAGATCCTTCTCTCTCTTTCTCACGCATTACCGAAGAGGATTCAGATCCATCCGCAGGAAGATGACTTGAATTCCAAACAAAGCAGGAAGGAGTTCAGGTGAATGAACTTGCAAAATGCATATACCCAAAAGTTTCTGCATCTGGTTTAGAGGAATTTAGGAACAATGAATTCTGGTTCTTGGTTTTATCTATATTAACAATGCAAAATACATTTACAGTAAAGTAAGGGTCCGTTACTCTCTTGTTTCTACAAAAAATATCTTGAGAATTTTATTTTTTGTGTGTGTGAATTCTTTTGAGAAAATTATCTTGCATTTTTTGGTGTTTGATGTATAACATTTTCAGAAAATATCCCTTTGTCGCAAAAAAAAAAAATGTTTTCACATATTTGGTGTAAAAACTAAAGTTTTTTTTTTGGTAAAATTGTTATCTCACTAAAAAAAGAGAGAATAAATTCCTGTTTTAAAAAGGAAGTCATTTGACTCATTTCCATTACTCCTGAACAATAAACAATTAGAATTAGAAATTTTTTTTAAAGGATATTAGTTTTAAATATGTTTTCAGCTAAAATATTTTTTTTAGAATAAATTTTTACTACGATTATTTTAAGATATTATTTTCTGGTGAAAAATTTTCTCATGAAAAAGTTATTCTTTGTTAAAAAGAAATCTTAAGTATAGTTTACTGGACCTCAATCTTGAATACTAAATGTATTCTTATGATTGTCATTGGTCCATGATACCAACCATTAACATGAATTGAAAAGTTGTAAATAATGTAGGACCTTAGTCCATCAAACAAGAACAGAAAAGCGGAAGTCTACCTTCATTTGAAGCCATTGTTATTACTCATAATCTCTCACAAGTAAAATATTAAGCACCTAAAACTCAAAAGAAAATAGAGAGATTATAGAAAGAAAAGAGAGAGAGCTCTTCTAGTCTTAGCCTCTGAAGTGTGTGTGAATCAATGGAGCATTACAGGCCTTTTTATAGGTAAGGCAAGGGACCCCTCTCATAAAATGCAGAAGCATAACTGCTCTTATATTGGCTCCTTCATTAAGAACCAATTATTTTGGACTTTGTAACAGCTGCTGCCTCATCAATTTGTAACAGCTCCCTCATTAAAACCCTAATCAAAACCCTACCATTGCTAATATATGAGCCACATACATTCAGAATTATAACATTCTTCCACTTGGCTCATATACTATCAATGATAATCCTTATTTTCACAATATGGCCATAACTTGTCAACTTTGATTATTATACATGAATCATGACAGTTATATTTAAGATAAACATTTCCTTCCATTTATTACAATGCACAACCTTTCTAAGTGAATACAAGGTCCAAACTTTATTGATTTAAATCAAAACTTTTACATGACAAATTAAAGTGCATAAAGTCATATAAAAGAAAAGACAAATATTAACGTAAACTAGTAAGACCCATATGAATTACATGATTCTGAAATGCTTTAGCCGACAATCCTTTAGTTAGTGGATCAGCAATCATGGATTCTGTGTCTGTGTACTCTATAGAGACCAACTCTCTCTTGATGTCTTCTCTTACAACCAAGAACTTAATATCTATATGCTTACTTCGGCTTCCACTTTTATTATTCTTTGAAAAGAATACCGTAGCCAAATTATCACAAAATATCTTCAAATGTCTCTCAATTGAATTTACCACCTTAAGACCAAAAACAAAGTTCTTCAACCATTTAGCCTGTGATGTGGCTTCATAGCAACTAATGAATTCTGCTTCCATAGTGGATGATACAACAATTGTTTGCTTTTTACTTCTCCAAGAGATAGCACCTTCGGCTAAAAAGAAAATATAACCTGAAGTGGACTTTTTAGAGTCCATGCATCCAGCAAAATCCAAATCTATCCTATTATCTCTAAAGTATCAGAATGCTTGTATGTCAACTTGTAATCCTTAGTTCCTTGAAGATATCTCATAACCCTTTTTGCTGCCTTCCAATGTTCCATGCCTGAATTACTTTGATATCTTCCCAACATTCCTACCGCGAATACAATATCAGGCCTAGTGCTGACTTGAGCATACATGAGACTTCCTACTGCTGAAGCATAAGAAATGCCTTTTATCTCCTCTTGTTCCAATGTTGTTTGGGGACATTGATTGAGATTAAAATTTTTCCCTTTAACTATAGGTGTAGCAATTGATGAACAATTGTGCATATTAAATCTTTTCAAAACTTTTTCTATGTAGGCTTTCTGAGATAATCCCAATGTCCTTAGAGATCTATTCTTATGAATATCTATGCTAATGACATAGGAGGCTTCACTCATATCTTTCATATAAAAGTTTTGTGATAAGAAAAGTTTTGTATCATGCAAGAGATCGAAATCACTGCTTGCAAGTAAAATGTCATCTACATACAAGACTAAAAATATAAATTTACTCAAATCTTTGGAAATGATGTTGTGGAACTTTATATACCATTGGCGGGAAGCTTGTTTTAGCCCATACATAGATCTTCTAAGCTTGCAAACTAAGTGATTACCTTTTTCACTTTCAAAGCCCATAGGTTGAGACATGTACACTTCTTCTTTAAGATTCCCCTTTCGTACCACAACTTAGAGTCTTCTCTACTCGTGGCTTGTGAAAAAATAGTAGGATCATCCTTAGGTCCAACATCATAGTCAGATTCTTGAAGGTACACGATATAGTCACTAGAAATTACTGATTTTCTAGTTCTTGTAGATCTTCTTACTTCTATTGGTTCTTAATCAATGGGCTCTATATTAATAGGTTCCTCATATGGTATATCCTCAACAGGTGATTTTAGATGATCTTCAACCATATCGTGTTGATTACGTCGAACACTAACCAACTCCAATGGATTTAAGGGTATCAAAGGTGATTCCCTTATTTCCTCATCAAATTTCACTTGTTGAGAATTTCCACTCCCACTAACTTCATAATCTTCAAGAAATTTTACATGTCTTGCTTCAACTACTTTAGGAGCATGAGAAGGACAATAAAACCTATATCCTTTGGAGTTGGTTGGATAACCAATAAAATAGCCGCTAGTGGTTCTTGAGTCCAATTTTCCAATGTTTGGATTGTAAATCCTAACTTCAACTGGACAACTCCATACGTGTAAATGTCTTAAACTAGGTTTTCATCCATTCTAAATTTCAAAATGTGTCTTTGGAACAACCTTAGATGGCACCCTATTTAATACATATACAACGGTTTTCAAGGCTTCACTCCATAGGGACATAGGTAATACTTTTTGTTGTAGATATTAGCAAGTGCACCAAATCGACAAAAGTAATAAAGAGCGAGTAGAGTATCGTTCCCACGAGAATTATGTTGCCAATTACTAAATTCATCAAATCAAAACTATTTAAGCTATCAAAAGGAGAGTTGTTGCAAATTCAATTAAAAAGAAATATAAAAAAATCAGCAAACAATAAATCAAAAGGTGAAAAAATAATGATGTTAAAGAGTTAGGGTTCAGATTTCATTTAAACTCTTTAGTTACACACTCAAATATTGATTTAACTATATTCTATTTCAATGATTTATGGTCAATTCTCAAAATTAATTAATATCTAATCCCTTGGTATATTAATCATCTTACGCTGATTGGAATTAATTAATCCCTTAGTCTAACCCCAATTAGAAATGCATTATCAAGAATGAAGGAATTAAAAGAAAAATCACATAACTCACAACGTCTATTCCTAGCGATTGCAGAAATTATGGTATTTATCACATGTTCTAGATTCATACAAATATTTTCAAATCATACATAAACCCAAAAGATCATTTCTAAATTGATCAGGTTTAGAAAAGCATTAAGAATAGAGATAAACATGTAAATTATGAAATAGAAGCATCAATTAAACCCATAAAAGAAGTTACATCATTCCAAGAACAAGATTCATTATCCCCCTAACAAGAAAAAATTAGTTACATATGAAAAAAGAAGAACACAAAGGGAATAATATGACAAACTCTATTGTAGAAAAGTGAAAAGGTTGAAGAAAATCCCTAATCTTTAAGCCTAATTGCGCCTACCCCACATTAGAGTTTGTGCATCTTAATGGCTGCTATGTTCTGTCCAAGTGTATAAGAGTGTGTAAAAAGTGTAAAAGTCTGAAGAGTGTAAAAAGTCTATTGTATTTGGCAAAACTTTCTTATTTAAAAGAAATTCACGCTGCAATTTACGCGTTTAGCGCTTAAGCACTAAGCTTCCAGCGCTTAGGCGCTCAACGAGCTCTTGACTTGATTTTTCAGCTTTTCTTTATCATTCAAGTGTCCAACCTTTTCCATATGCAAATACCTAACAAAAACACACAAAACACTTAATAAAAACATTATCTAGAATAACTAAAAACACAAGAAATTTAAGCACAAACTCAATCAAAAAGATTAAAAGAGAATAAAAACCCAAGACTTTGAACCATAAAAATATGAATTTTTGCAGGAAGGCATTTGCTCAAGTACTTCAGCAAAAGGGATGTTTATCTGCAATTTCTTGAAGACTTCTAAGAACTTGAAAAACTATTTTTCTTGAATCTCCTTCCTAAATCTTTGTGGGTATGAAAGTTTAGCATAGAGTGAAGGAACAACTATTTTCTTCAGCTCCAAGTCTTTTTTTTTCTCTGCACTCTCAATTGTTCCTCTTTAACTTCTTCAATACAGTACTCTTAAGTGGAGACATTCGTAATAGAAACATTAGTTTTTTCACTTCCTGCTGAATTAGGTGCTTCTTTTATTTGTCTTTCCAAAGTCTTATCACTTCTCAGTGTAATTGCATGACATTGCTTATTTGGATTGACAACAGTATCACTCGGTAAGGTACCTGGTAGTCTTTTTTTAAGCTGTTTCGCTATCTACCCCACTTGATTCTCAAGACTTCTAATAGCGGCCTCATGATTCTTGAAATTAGTTCTTGATTCCTCCATAAAAGCTGAAGTTTGTTGTACAAAGACAGAGGTCTACAGAGAAAGTTTCTTCATTGCAATCTCAAGAGGAGACTTTTGTTCTGGCTGAGCATTCAATGGTATAGCTTGATTCTTCGAAGATAAATTGGGATGATTTCTCTAGCCTAGATTGTAAGTACTAGAATGAGGATTACCTTGTGGCCTTGAAAGGTTTCCCATATAGTTCACCTGCTCTGGAATGTTAACACCTGAATTCCCTATCTCACATTGACCATTGGCATGGTTGCCTCCACAAAAATCGCAAGTTAGACCTTGATGATTAACGGTATTTACCTGTAAATTTCAAACTTACTTAGTAATGTTGACAATGTGTTGCATCATAGTTTGATTTTGTGCAAGTAAAGTATCAACAACACCAAGCTTCAATATTCCCTGTTTGACTATAGTTCTTCCACTAGGAACCTGATATTCATTAATGGCCATTATCTCAAATAATTCTTGAGCCTTTATAAGAGTTTTTGTGTTTAAAGATCCACCTGCAGATGCATCCATCATGAGTCTTGTGGAATGATTCAAACCTTTATAAAAAATTTGCACCTGCTGCCAACCCTCAAATGCATGGTGAGGGCATCTCCTTAATAGCTCCTTGAATCTCTCCAAGATTCATATAATGACTCCCCTTGATTTTGAATGAAACAAGCTATTTCACCCTTCATCTTCACAAACATTGATGAAGAAAAATATCGAGTCAAAAATTTGCTAATCAGGTCCTCCCAAGTAGAAATGCTCCCTTGTGGCTAGGCTTGTAGCCAGCTCTTTACTTTGTCACTGAGATAAAATGGGAACAATCGTAATTTAATGGCATCATCAATAACGTCATTATACTTAATAGTATCGCAAAGTTGTAAGAAATTTGCAATGTGCAAGTTTTGATATTCTGCATGACTTCCCCCAAACTGATTCTGCTACACCAGCTGTAGAAGAGCTAGTTTAATTTCAAAATTATTGGCCTGAATAGCAGGGCGCACAATACTGGTAGAAATATTTTCAGCAAATGGAGTAGCATAGTCAGCCAACGTGTGTCTTCGCTCTGCAGTTACAATTATTTCTACCATCTTTTCTTCTACTTCTTCAAGTTTCTTCCTTTCCCTAGCTGCTTTCCTATTTGCTCTAACTTTTCTCTCTATCTTTGGATCAAAAAGTAATTCTTCTTACTCCAAAAAACTTTGCATAAACAAACAAACAAGCAAACCGGAGTGAAGTAAAGAAAAGAAATAAAAAATAAATGACTAATAAAAATAAATAAAGAAAACAAAAAACAAAAATAAACAAAATATCTTTAAAAATATGAAAATTAAATGCTTGATATTATGTAGATATTGAATGAAAATAAAAAGAAAATTAAATGAAAATATCTTTATCTTTAATGAAAATTTTTGTTTAAACAAGATAAAAATATTTTCATTAAAGATATTATGTAGATATTGATAAAATTAAATAAATCTTTACCTTTAAACAAAATATCTTTATCTTTATCTTTATGTAGATATTTTTAATTGTTTATTCTCTTTATCTTTATTTTTTTTAATTAAAGATATTATGTAGATAAAATATGACTAAAATATGTAGATATTATTTTCTTTAAAAAGATATTGATAAACAATTTCATTAAAAATGCTTGATATGTTGTAGGTATTAATCATACAATTAAAAATAGAATTAAAAATAAAATTAAACAAAGAAAAAAATACTTAAATTAGTGTCTTTTCAACTACTATTTAATATTAATAACAATAATTCTCGGTAACGATATCAAAAACTTATTGTAGATATTGGCAAGTGCACCAAATCGATAAAAGTAATAAAGAGTGAGTAGAGTATCGTTCCCACGATGATTATGTTACTAATTACTAAATTCGTCAAATCAACACTATTTAAGCTATCGAAAGGAGAGTTGTTGCAAATTTAATTTAAAAGAAATATAAAAAAATCAGCAAACAATAAATCAAAAGGTAAAAAAATAATGATGTTAAAGCGTTATGGTTCAGATTTCACTTGAACTCTTTAGATGCATACTCAAATATTAATTTAACTGTGTTCTATTTTAATGATTTATGGTCAATTCCTAAAATTAATTAATATCAAATCCCTTAATATATTAATCCTCTTACGTTGATTGGAATTAACTAATCCCTTAATCTAACCTCAATTAGAAAGACATTATCAATAACGAAGGAATTAAAAGAAAGACCACATAACCCACAACGTTTTTTCCTAGCGATTGCAGAAATTATGGTGTTTATCACATGTTCTAGGTTCATGCAAATTTTTACAAATCATACATAAACCCAAAAGATCATTCCCAAATTGATCAAGTTTAGAAAAGTATTAAGAATAGAGATAAACATGTAAATCATGAAATAGAAGCATCAATTAAACCCATAAAAGAAGTTACATCATTCCAAGAACAAGATCCATCATCCCCCTAACAAGGAAAAATTAGTTACACGTTGAAAAAGAAGAACACAAAAAGAAAAATATGACAAACTCCATTGTAGAAAAGTGAAAAGGTTGAAGAAAATTCCTAATCTTCAAGCCTAATTGCGCCTACACCATATTAGGGTTTGTGTCTCTTAATGGTTGTTATGTTCTGTCTAAGTGTATAAGAGTGTGTAAAAAGTGTAAAAGTCTGAAGAGTGTAAAAAGTCTATTTTATTTGGCAAAACTTTCTTATTTAAAAGAAATTCACGCTGCAATTTATGCGTTTAGTGCTCAAGCGCTAAGCTTCCAGTGCTTAGGTGCTCAACGAGCTCTTGACTTGATTTTTCAACTTTTCTTCATCATTCAAGTGTCCAGTCTTTTCCATATGCAAATACTTAATAAAAACACACAAAATACTTAATAAAAACATAATCTAGAATAACTAAAAACACAAGAAACTTAAGCACAAACTCAATTAAAAAGATTAAAAGAGAATGAAAACACAAGACTTTGAACCGTAAAAATATGAATTTTTGCAGATTCGTAACTTTTGAACTGCGAATCATGCTTCTAACCATGTCCATAAGCATGCGGTTCCTTCTTTCAGCAACGCCATTTTGTTGTGATGTACCAGCCATAGTATATTGGGCAACAATACCCTCTTCTATAAGGAACTTAGCAAACGGACTAGGGTGTTGTTCCTTTTCTGTGTATCTTCCATAATATTCCCTACCTCTATCTGATTTTACGATTGTTATCTTCTTTTCCTTTTGTTTCTCTACTTCTGCTTTGAAAACTTTAAAAGCATCAAGTGCTTCTGACTTTTCAAATAAAAGATAGAGATACATGAATCTTGAATGGTCATCGATGAAAGAGATAAAATATCTCTGAGCATTTAAACAAGGCGTGGGAAATGGACCATAGATATCCGTATGAATAATTTCAAGAATGTCACTACTTCTTTTGGCACCTTTAGTAGTCTTGTTGGTTTACTTTCCCATTATGCATTCCACATAAGTACTAAAGTCAGTAAAGTCAAGATTCTTAAGAATTCTTTCCTTTACTAATCTCTTAAGTCTTTCAAGAAAAATGTGCCCTAACCTCTTATGCCAAAGCATAGAGGAATCCTCATTCACAATACTTCGCCTAGTACCAACATCGGTAGTATGTAAAGCTATGAGACTTATTTCAAAAATAGGATCTAATTCAAACTTAAATAAATTTTTAACCAAATAACTACAACCAGCAACTTTATTATCATGCAATAGTTCAAAAGAAACATCACGAAAATGAAATTGAAAACCAATACGAGTAAGTCTAGAAACAGAATCCAAATTTCTGGTAAACGAAGGAATATAAAAAGTGTTCTCCAAACATAAATTAAAACCAGAATTCAAAACAAGTTTATAAGTCCCAACAACTTCCACATGTGAACTCATCTGATTTCCCGTATAGATGCTTTGTTCACTTCCCACTGGTTTCCGTAGGTTTAGAAAGCCCTGCACATTATTAGCAATATGAATTGTAGAACCTGAATCAATCCACCAAGTATTGCTAGGAGCTTCAATGAAATTTGATTCAAAATAAGTTAAAGCAAAATTACCTTTCTTTTCGAGCCATTTCTTGTATTTAGGATAATTTTTGTTCACGTGTCCAGCCTTTTTACAGAAAAAGCAATTTCCCTTATTCCCATTCTGCTTCATTTGAACAGTTTTGCGGATTTCAGGATCACCATTGCCTCTTCTCCCATTTCCTTTATCTTGAGTCACCATGTGAGCACTTTCAGGTGTCTCATGTTTCAATCTCTCCTCCTCCTGAACACACATGATCAGAAGTTCATTGATTGACCATTTATCCTTATGTGTGTTGTAGGATATTTTGAAATGACCATATTTAGTAGGAAGAGAATTGAGTATGAAATGCACAAGAAATGATTCAAAAATTTCTACTTCAAGGGACTTAAGTTTAGGAGCAGTATCCCTCATTTCCATGATGTGCTCACGCACAACCCTAATTTTGTCATGCTTCATGCTTGAAAGCTTCTTCATTAGGGTGCTGGCCAGCTACTTGTCAGAGCTAACAAACTGCTCCCCAATAGCCTTCATATAAGCTTTTACCTTATCATATTCAGGAATGGATCCCCTAATGCTCTTGCTTATATGAGACTTAATAAGCATCAAACTTAAGCGATTAGATCGCTCCCACCGCTCATAGTTAGCCTTTTCTTCTTAAGCACTTCCTTCCATGAGGATGAGTGGTTCATCCACACGTAGTGCCAAGTCTAATTCCATACACCCCAAGGTCAAGAGAATTAGTTCTTTCCAATCAGGATAATTGTCACCAATCAACAAAGGAATTCGAGACTCAAGAAAATGAGTAGGAACAACTGCAAGATAAGGATTACATATGTCAATGCTACAAAAATAAAAACTTAACAAGTAAATTCAAACCTTCCTATGGGCAGAGGTGCAAATCATGCATAGAATTTACAAACTTTATGCATGGACACTAAACATCATAATAAAATAAATCACACCTGTGGGTTTAGAAATATCCTATTATGATTTTTTTTAGTCCATTTTATAACATTGATTAATTATTACTTCCCTATGGGGCCAAGTAATAATCCTTTTATTACAATGCCTAAGATGCTATGGCTAATCCCAAACATGTAATTCGCATAGTATCATTCAATAATCCAAAATAAATATATTCAACTTATATGATACACAAAAATTATTGATAAAGATAAATTTAATTATGGTTCATACATTCTTTGTCCTTAATCAACAATCATATAAACATAAAAATTGTACAAACGCAATAAATTTTTTTTGAGTTACAAATTGTGATACAAAACAATATTAGATAAAAAAAAATGAACACAGTACCGCAAAACAGAAGCTGAATAACAAGGCTACAGCCTGACTCTAATACCAAATGCTAGACTTCAATCTTGAATACTAAATGTATTCTTATGATTGTTATTGGTCCATGATACCAACTATTAACATGAATTGAAAAGCTGTAAATAATATAAGATCTTAGTCCATCAAACAAGATCAGAAAAATGGAAGCCTACCTCCATTTGAAGTCATTATTATTACTTACAATATCTCACAAGCAAAATATCAAGTACCTAAAACTCAAAAGAAAACAGAGAGATTATAGAAAGAAAAGAGAGAGAGAACTCTTCTAGCCTTAACCTCTGAAGTGTGTGTGAATCAATGGAACATCACATGCCTTTTTATAGGCAAGGCAAGGGACCCCTATCATAAAATGTAGAAGCGTAACTGCTCTTATATTGACTCCTCCATTAAGAACCAATTATTTTGGACTTTGTAACAGCTAATGTCTCATCAATTTGTAACAGCTATCTCATCAAAACCCCACCATTACCAATATAAGAGTCATATACATTCAGAATTCTAACATAGCTACCTATTTAATATATGATATTTTTATATTTTACGTGCATATCAAAATTCATACATTTATATTTTATTGGATATAATCTTCAATAATAAACCGAATCTACACGTTTCTAGATTCTCAAAACTTACATAAAAGCTGTTACAAAAAAAAAAAAAGGTTAATCTAGTTTTGAATTGTTCAAACATGTTCTCTCGTATAAATTTTATTTTATATATAACACATAACCTCTTTAATATTCTACTATTTAAAAAAATTAACAGAAAGTTTTTTTTTATCTGAAAAATTAACAGAATGTTAAGTCAAACAGATTTATAAAAACCATTTATTTTATTTTATATTTTATATTACTAATTTTATTAAAAATTTAAATTCTCGAAGTAAATTTTTTAAAAATTTCTCATAGTAATTTTATTATTACTACTTAATTAATTTTTTCTTACCAATATTACTCTATAAAATTGTCGCCATTTTTTAAAATATTAATATTAGTTTTATTGTATGCCATCATTACTATTTGATGTATTTTTTTTCACCAATGCATACACATTGATATTGTTTTCTTTTTATTTTATTATTCTATTGCTTTCTCTTAAAATTTACCATAATTTTTATTTAATATTTAATATTTAGTATTTTTATTTAATAAATTTTCACATTTTTAATGTAATTTTTTATATACTATTATCATTGTACTTGGTTAATTTTTTCACTAACACGTACATAGTAATATTGTTATCTTTTTTATTTTATTATTATATTATTTTAAAAAAAATTAACTAGTCTTTGTTATTTTATTTAATATCTGTTATTTATATTAAATTAATTTTTAATTCTCCATACAGTTTTATAATATGTTATCACTATGACATGATTATTTTTTCTCTTATACACATTCACACTTTATCTTTTTTAAGTTTATTATTATTATTATTCATTATATTCTTTCAAGATTCATATATAGGTAATGATATTATTAAATTCTTATCGAAACAATTTAACTATACAAAATATAGATTAATTGTAGTAATAAATAATATGAAAAATAAAATATTAAAAATTATTAATAATTTTATTTCTTGACAAAAGCTTAAAAATTAAATAAAAATTTAACACATCATATACTAAGAAATATCTATGTTAACTATGTTATCTTTTATATATTTGCTACTATAACAATTTAGGCACATCTTATTCTAATAATATTAGTATAAGTAAAATATATATTATCAATTATAGCAGTTAAATAAAATTATAAATATTATTCTAATATTGTTATCATTAAAGGGCATTAAACTAATGTGTATTTTTTATTTTCTCAATTTAAGATTAATATACGTAATAAAGTATGCATTTTTTTCTAATTTATTAAAATGAAAGGTTTAAAAAGGTAAAAAAAATCATGAAAGATATGAAGGGGAGGAATGAAAAGTCAAAAAAGAAAATTAAGTGAAGTTAATTATAATTATTATAATTAAAAAATTAAAAAAAATGCCATGTGATAATTTTTGTGGAATAACTTTTATATATAGTCATAGATAGGTAGATGTCAAGTCAAAATTAAAATATTATTATTATGTCTGAACTATCCTTCTCATTTATTTTCTTTTGCAGGGAGAAAAGCACAACTAAACGGCACAGCAGCATGCAGACCTATCTTTTGCATATGATGAATAAGATAGGAACAACGGAGGCCCATGGAACCATTAACTCACCGATACCCAAATCCAATGGGAATTGGAAATTCATAGGCTAGTCCTACAAGGGTCATCAGCAACTTCGAGTCTTCGACTTCAAGCCTTCAATTTATATTTGACCAAAAAAAAAAAAACCCTTCAATTTACAATGAGAAGTCATGAATCATTCATGTCCATCAACATTTTCATGAATTTAAAATATATATATATATCCTCTTTTCCAATTTGTTTCCCAGATTGAAAAATAATCCAATTTGTAATGAAATGAACGCAGTTCCATCCACTTGGTTTGCTTCAACGATGGCTTGCTAATTCCAAAAGTATGGAAAGTAAAATGATTATATTTAAATATGTATTATAAAATTATCATTCATTATAATGTTCAATAACTCATATGTTGAATATCTTAAATATATATGTAACGTGAATAGCATTAATTAATAATTAAAATATTGTTTAAATTATTAATATATATTAATTATGGAATTATAATTTATACTATAGTACTTTATCAATTTGTGAATATTGTAATTGAGTTTTTTAGTGTGAATGGCCTGTGATGAGTTGGGCTATCATTTCGTAACTTGTTGAGAGGTCCCTTCTCTCATTTGATAAGAATATAAATTGACTTTCTCATTAAACAATTTACAACGCATATAAAAAACTTACCAGGGTTAAGGGTAATTTTTTTTCACACAAGGAGTCCTTCCTGATTTTTTCACTAAACAACAATGGATTACGGAATCATATCAGACACATATTCTTGATCAATTTCTTAAATAGAATGTGTTTAATATGCTATAATCTTGTATCTATAATTGATGTAGACTTATTGATTTTAAATATATCATTCATCATATTGAATACCAAACGCATAAGAAGCACTAAAAAAAAATATCATATCACTTCCCACCACGATATCATTATATTTAAAATATTACTATTTTGTTTTTCATCGTTTTAGTTATAATTGTTCATGTAACTTTAGTGTAAACATCTTTTTTTTTGTTTGTTGATAATGATGTAAACATCTATTTTTTTATGTGCATTGATATTGTATTTAAATATCAGATAAAAAAAGATATTGTATTTAAATATTAGTATATGTTTAGAGTATTAATTAGCTCTGTCATATTTTAATGATTGGTCTCAATAAGCTGAAGATGAAACTATAACCATCTCTTTATACTCATTCCTATAAGATATATATTCTCCCTTTACATTTTTTTTAGAGTAAATATACATTTTAGTCTTTGAATATTTCGTGACATAATACTTTAGTTCTTAAAAAAAATTGACATACACATTAGTCTTTAAAATTTTTCTCATCCTATTAAGTTAATATATCATTCTGTTAACCACTCGCGGTGGTGGTGGTGGTGGTGGTTATTCCATACCCATCATTGGAAAATCAAAACTTTGGGAGGAGGAAGCTGCAGATGACGGCATGGACGAGCTTCTGGGCTAGCGGTGGTGGGGTACAAGGTGAGATCATCAAACATGGCAGAAGTAGCCTAGAAGCTAGAACAACTTGAAGAAGCCATGGGTAATATTCAAGACAAAATCCCTCAACTCACCTCCGAAACCATCCACTATAACCCTTCAGAGATCTCCACCTCACTCGAATCCATGCTCTTCCGTCTCAAACCACCACCACCCACGATGACGGTACCCCCTCCAGACAATGGAGGAAGGGGAAGAGAGGGTGGAGATTAGGGTTTGGATTTGGGTTTGCATTTGGGGAAGGGAGAAGAAGGTGGAGATTAGAAGAGGAAGGAACATGTGAGATCCTATTTAGCGATAGCTGGAATCCTATTTGGCATTTAACAATACACATAAAGAATTCTGTTAGTATTTAACAGAATTAACTTGATAGGATGGAAAAATTTTCAAAGACTAACGTGTGTGTGAATTTTTTTTTTTAAGTATTAAAATGTTATGTCACGAAATATTTAAGAATTAAAGTATATATTTACTCTCTTTTTTATGTCTCTTTTTGCCACAATTTTCATTCTCACAAAATTCGTAATAAATCCTGTCTATAAAACTTGCTTGTAAGATTATGCACTTCTCCAATATTTGTTGCTTGTGCATCGAGATTAGGGTTTTCCCATGACTATTTTTTTTTCTTTCCTACAATCCTTCGCATGTATTTGCATGATCAACAATATTATTTGTATTTGTATACCATTTTTATTATATAATTTTTATATTACTTTTTATAATATAACAAGAGAAATACATTTAGTAATATATTCTCTTCTTCTTCTTTTTTTTCAAGTAAGTATGTGTATCAAAATGTATAATAAAAGTGATGTGCAACAATCATTTTCCTTTCATGATATAGCTCAATAATGCCCCTTTTAAAAAGCCTTACCCCACAGCTCAATAGGCCATGACTGAATATTTTACCTTAGGCAGCTCCAAAATGCAGACTAATATAAATCCTAAACTATTCTGAAACTTTTTTGTAATAGAAACATAGTACAGAAGATAGATCTATAATTATTATGGAGTCATACATATAGACAAGAAATTGAAGTTAATAGTACAGAGCTTTTTGGCCATAATGGCAGAGAAAATATCTATTATATAGAAAAGTTATCTAATTAGAAAGTCCCATAGGGAACATCATTGAAACCAAAAGGTAATTGTAATGTAGTGTTTTGTTTCTTGCTTCTTTTGTTTTATTGCATTTTAGCATCTCACTTGTTCAACAACCGTTTAGTCTGATGCTTCAAGCGTATCAAATAGTCCTGTACAGTATAGATGGTTAAAATTCATCACATACCCAATTTTCAGTTATTAGATTAGAAGGTAGAAACCACCAATCTACAGCTGGTACGCTACATTTTAGTCTCCAATCTCAAGAGTCAAGAGAGAAGTGCAGGCGGATACATTGGGCTGGATGGATGACTGGTTCAAGCAGCTTTGGTCTTTCAGACTAATGTTTTATCTCTTATTAGGCAAACATTGTAGCTGCCAAAGATAAACAAATGTGTTGAACTTGTTTTTACTAGGAGTTGTTCTGAACATTTTCTTTCAGGCTAATGGATTTCTTCTCTTTTCTGGGAAGCCTGTTATCGTAGTGGACTTTGTGGCAGTGACAGACTTTCTCTTGTTGCAGGCTCGTGTGCTCTATCTGATATTCCACAAAACTGTAAGTTCAATTTTATGGAAAAAATTGTTTGTCGTGTAATTAATTACTCCACCATTAGGAATTTGTTACAACCTTCCTTTTCGAGTTAGGAAGAAACACTTAAATTCTCTATTCAAGTTTAAAAAAATTCTTCACTTTACATCCACATTTAATTATAGCATTTCAGTACTATAACTCTCCTATTTATATAATGACTAAATAATTAAATAATAACTAACTAACTCACTTAAAAATTCATGTCAGAATTTCATAACTCGTCACTGTTCATGAGATGATGCCACGTCTATATACTTTCATGTATGTGTAACTGTACACAACTGAGAGGACATCATCTACAAACTTGGATATCAAATTGTAGGATTTTAAGATGCTGCAGCCACTTAAACTTGGTGGTTCTCAGTACTGAATTGCATCAAATTAGTGAAAGCCAGGCATAAAAGGCACAATTATGTAGAGTATTTGCAGAGTTGACTTCGGTTTATGGGTGTTTTTGGTATGAATATTCTTTCACCCTCTTCCTTTAATTTCTTCTCTAGTATGAGGAGTGTAGAATCAGAATCATAGAATAAACCAGGTGACCCAGGAGCAGTCATGTCCACTAGTATCTTATCCCATCGATATCATTGCACGTTTATCATTCATTGCCATTACACGCCTAAAAGTTGGAAATTTGTCCCGCATTAGTCAATCAGGGTAGCCCACCATTTTGGTGACATGCTATTCGTCAGAAATATTTGTGATTGTTTGTAATTATTATAAAACTGAGATAATTTAGCATAATATTATTTGAATATACGAGTGTACGACTATACGAGTCTTGAAATTGAGATATTTATTTCAAGTTATTATGTATGGATAACATCTAAAGCCTTGGTTTACCTAACACTAGTTAAAATCTTGGAATTAAAATTTAAAAAATAAAAATTAAGATCACTTGACTTAAGCAACAATAGGGCCAAAGTAGCTGGAAATTAATAAATAACGTACTAGGGTTCTTGTTAGTAGGCAGTATGTAAAAACTTGAAATGAGAAAATTTTCTTCTCATCCTAAACTTTCTTAACATCCCACAACCCCTGCCAAAAAAAAAAAAAGAGCTGATATGTAAAAACGAGCTTCAGGTGACTGTGATATAAAAAATAGCCAAACATTGTTTCACATAAAAAGGAACAATAGAAAATGAAGTAAGGCCTTCCGCTTTTTTTTTTCTTTTCCTCTAAAGTCCAAACTTCTCTGAACCTTGATAGAAAGCACACGCCACAAAAAGCAAACTAAGGTCTCTTTTTGTTTTCTTCGTTTTCCTCTTTTCTTCAAAATGGAAGTCGTCTTCCAGAATATCCCTTTTACTTCATCCGTTCGTCATCAAATGGTGCCAGTTTCTAGGGTTTTGATGGGTGTGAACCCGAAAATTTTAGTATGGAAGTGCATGAATCCAATACCCCTCAGCATTGATGTTTCTGACGACCTAACCCACTCTCAATTTTATTTATTTATTTATTTTAAAAAAGTCTCCGTTTTTATCCTTTGTCAAAATGTAGTCTGATTTTAGAAAATGACGTAACCATCTTAAATCGGAGTCGCAATAAAAGATGGATTCGATCGCACATATACCTCAAGACATGCAATCTTCAAAGTTCAACGCTTGTCAACATAATAAAAAACACTTAAAACTAGCTTATAGGCATCACATTAATTGATGGGAAATTATTACATATTTGTAGAACATAATAAATATATGTTTCAAAAAAAAAATTATATCATTAATTTTAAATTAATGACTTATTAAAATTTAAGACGATGTTATAGAACACTTGAACTTTCATGCGCTCGAGTTCCTATTTGACACAACAATTTTTTTTATAAAAAAAATATATTTAATGTGAACATTACATATATCCCAAAGCAAAAGTATGAAATCATTGGTTGAAAACATTTGAACGTACAAAGCTCAAACATTTCATGGTAAACTTTTAAAATTTATGTAAGTCTATTTAAAATTAATGGTAAAAATTCTTTTTGAAACATATATTTATTGAAACATGTATTTATTGTGCTATAGTAACAAGCTAGAATTTCTCTTGATAGTATAACTCATTATTTGGTTGTCCTCTTGAATATTAGGGAAAAAAAAAGGTTAGATTTTTAACAAAATTTGCGTCAACTTTATTTTATTTACAATTTATTTTAAGTTTCTATTAATGTAATTTACTATATAATAATCTATCTAAATGTGTAATTTACCCCCATTCAATCATGGTGCTATTGAAATTAATAAAATGATATATAATTCAATGTTAACACTAATTAGAAAGTTAATGGATACAGCACACACACCACAAATTGTACACGGGAGCTCCCATAAGGTAAAGACTCCGATTCAAATCCCACTACTCATATCCCCAACAGCCTAACTTTGACTATTTATGCTTTAAAAAATTAATGGAAGTGAATTTCAATTTTTTTATTACAAATCATTAATTTAAGGAGTAAATTACACCTATCAGGATTTTATATGGATAACTTACGCTAATAATAAAATTTAGGAAATAAATTACATTCACGGATTAGAGTTTTTTAAAATTGTTAAAATTCTAGTTCAATAAAAAGTTTAGGTCGAAGATGATAGTTCTGTAAAGCTTTCTAAAATAATGATTTTAAGATTCAAATCATGAACATTAATGGTAAAATTCATCTGAGATCGTTTACTTATTAATATGATTATGTGTATTTCATAAAAAAAGGATTGTTGATTTGTTGGGAGAACGTGAAACTGGTGGAAGTGGACCACCGACGATATGAGAAAATTTTGCTGGAACAAAGAGAAAAAAGTAATGCGAAGTTGCCAACTCGTTTTTAAGAGTTTGATTTGAGCTAACATACCATGTAAAGATGGACTTTTGCCAAATGAACACAAACTTAGGTTATATTTGAGTAAGTTTTAAAAAAATATAATTATAAGATAGTATAAATAATTAATTTTTTAGAGATTTTTATGAAAAATATAAGTTGTTTTATGTTTGGATATAACAAAAAGGTATTTATTACTCTCTCTTTTTTATTACATCTCTTTATAATTGATTATTTAGAAAAGTAACTTATTCTTACTTTTTTGAAAAATTAAAAACTGCTTTTTATAAATTCTTTTTTTTTTTCAAAATCTTATCTTATCTAAATATATGTTAATGTTTAAAAAATATTTTTTAATAAAAAATATTTTTCTTATAAAAAACACAAATAAACGCACCCTTAACTACTAGCAGCAATTCTATATATCATTGAATAGTAAGATAATGGTTAGACTAACGTTCTGACAATTAGAAAACTAGAAAAAGTAACATTAAAATAATTAATTAGAACCAGAAGGACACAAATCGTGTAATTATATAATTTGAGAAGTAAAAGTATAATAAAATTAATAATTTAAATCCATACTAGAAAGTGAATTTACACAAAGAAAAATAATAAACTTGTGGTCAAACTTAAAGGCATAATTACTATCCAACCATGAACCATATATGTTAATTGTATTTATACAAATTAGTTATTACATGTCAGCATAGTTAGTTAGGAGGTTAGTTGTGTTAGTTTTAGTTTTCTATTTTAGCCGTACATCAATTGTATATATATAGTGGTGAGGCAATTCTTTGTAGAGAAGTTTTTTTTCAGATTCTTTTATCATTTGAAGCAATACAGAAATGTAGTTCTCTTCTGTTATCTCTTCTTCTCCTATACATTTTTAGTTTCAACATGGTATCAGATTTTTCTTGAAACTTCTTCCGCCATTGAAATCCTCTGATTCTTGAATACAACTGCTTTTCCCCAATTTTCCTTCATGGATCCTTCTGTCGATGATTCCATCGTCAACGTTGATATTCCCAATTCTAGTGGATCTCCCAATGTTAATCCTATCAATGGACCCTCTAATGGTGGTTCTGTATCTCATCGAAGCTATCAACAGGATATGCTAGATCCTTTCCTTCTGCATCCGAGTGACAATCCAGGAATTACGCTCGTTTCACCTCCATTGATGAATGAGAACTATCAAGCATGGTCTCGTTCAATGTCCGTTGCTCTACGTTCCAAAAACAAACTCAAGTTCGTAAATGGCTCCCTTCCGAAACCTACTGAAGATGATCGAATCTTTTCTGCTTGGGACCGTTGCAATACCATGGTCATTTCTTGGCTTGTCAATTCTATGGATCCAGAAATTGCCCACAGCGTCATGTGAATGGAAATCGCGGCTGAGATTTGGCAGGATCTCTTGGATCGCTATTATCAAGGTGATATTTTTCGAATTTCAAATTTATTCGAGGAACTTTACATTCTTCGACAAGGTGATTCTACGATCACTACTTACTACAATAAATTCAAGAAACTGTGGCAAGAATTAGAAAATTTTCAACCTCTTCCTTCTTGTTCATGTTTTATTAAATGTTCTTGTGATGGCTATGTAAAAATGAAAACTCAAAGAGAAACTGAATATGTTTTGAGGTTTTTGAAAGGGTTAAATGAACAATATACTCCAGTGCGTTCCCAAATCATGCTAATGCATCCCCTTCCAAATGTTGGTCGAGTCTTTTCTCTGGTTCTACAACAAGAGAGACAATTTTACACCCCTGCCAATGATTCCAAGTTTGTTGGCTCAGTTGCTGGGAATGGTAGAGGTGAGAATAGAGGTAGAGGAACCCGTGGTGGTAGAACCCATTTTGGAAGAGGCCATGGCACAAAGGTGTGCACTTACTGCCAAAAGACTGGATATACGATTGATACCTGTTATAAAAAACACGGTTTTCCTCCCCATCTTCAGAAAAACTCTACTGTCAACAATCTCACTTCAGGGGAAGATGGTGATCCTGATGAGACCAAGTCAGTTTCTTGTGAGGAGGTTTCTGGTAATGAGAACAAGCTTGTTCTTACTCAAGATCAGCAAACATCTTTACTAGCCTTGCTCCAAGGTTCATGCTCAGTGCCTACTTCAAATGTCAACCATTTCACATCTCAGGATGTTCCTCATTCAAGTACCATCCTAGCCCTTTCTCCTCTTCATAAACTCAAACACTGGATATTAGACACTGGAGCAATAGATCACATATGTTACTCCAGGAGTCTGTTTCTGTTTTTAAAGAAAATCAAACCTGTTTCAGTTCACTTACCTAATGGCTCTAGCCTTTTAGCACATTATGCAGGCACAGTTAGTTTTTCTTCTGAATTCTATCTTACTAATGTGTTATTTCTACCACATTTTTCTCTAAATATCATTTCCATTCCTAAACTCACATATTCCTTGCATTGTGAATTGATTTTCAATGCTAAAAACTGCTTGATACAGGACCTATCTACCCGGAAGATGATTGGTGCAGCTGAAATGCACAATGACCTTTACATTCTTCAACACCCAATTGTTCAACACTCACATTTTCAACATACACTCTCTTTTGTAAATGCTTTCCCGGCTGTTTCCAGAACTACTTGTCATTCTAAAGAGCCTCATTGTAATATTTGGCATTTAAGATTTGGGCATCCTGCTCATAATAAACTTGTACACATTCATAAAGATTTTCCTTTTGTAAAAAGTACACCATCTATTGTTCCTTGTGATACATGCTTTTATGCAAAACAAAAGAGACTCCCTTTTCCGGATAGTGATTCTATTTCTTCTAAATGTTTTGACTTGGTTCACATGGATATTTGGGGACCCATATCTGCCCTCTCTATGTTTGGACATAGATATTTTTTAACCATTGTGGATGACAAGAGTCGTTTCACTTGGGTTTTCCTTATGAAGCTCAAATCTGAGACTTCCTCTTTAATAAAGTCTTTTGTTTCTATGGTTCAAACCTAATTCAATGTCACTATTAAATCTATTCGTAGTGACAATGGAAATGAATTTCTGTTAAAAGACCTCTATCAAGAAAAAGGTATTTTGCATCAAACCTCTTGTGTTAGAACCCCTCAACAAAATGGGATTGTTGAGCGGAAACATCAACTCCTCCTTGGTGTTGCCAGAGCACTCTTATTCCAAGCTCACCTTCCACAATGTTTTTGGTCCCATGCCATTATACATTCTGTACATTTAATAAATAGATTGCCAACCAGATTTTTATCTTTCAAGTCACCATATCAAATACTTCACAAATCTAATCCTGATCTTCATCATCTAAAGGTTTTTGGCAGTTTATGCTTTGCATCCTCCCTTTCAACTCATCGACATAAACTTGATTCAAGATCTCAAAAATGTATTTATTTAGGTGTTAAATCAGGTGTCAAAGGTTACCTATTGTTTGATCTTAAATCTAGAGATTTTTTTTTGTCAAGGGATGTTTCCTTCTTTGAGAACATTTTTCCTTTTGCTGCTGAAACTGAAAAACAATCCACCACATCCTCCAATGTTCTCCCAACTCCCAATTTCAGTCCATCATATAACTACCATTATGATTTCCTTCAACCATCTAATCCTACATATGATACACTTACTATAACACCTAACACTTCACAAACTGATCCCACATTTATACATTCTCCCCTTGCTTCCACAACACCAGCCACTACCAGTTCTGAACCTATACCTGTTTCAAGTGCCCCTGAAATTAGAAGATACTCCAGGATCACAAGACCCCCATCTTATTTGAAGGACTACCATTGCTCCCTAATCACTCAACCTGCCAATGCTTCTGCTGCATCTCAATCATCTTCTGGTAGCAGGTATCCTTTTTCTCTCTTTCTTTCATATGACAACCTTTCCCCTTCTTACAAACATTTTTGTCTTAACCTTTCCACTACTGCTGAGCCTGGAACTTTTGAAGAGGCAATGAACAATGAAAATTGGAAACAAGCTGTGCACAGTGAACTTGCTGCCTTAATCAAGACAAACACTTGGGAACTCACATCCTTACCTCCACATAAGAAGGCTATTGGTTGTAAGTGGGTTTTTAAATTAAAATTTCATGCTGATGGTTCAGTTGAGCGATATAAGGCTAGATTGGTTGCAAAAGGATTCACTCAAACAGAGGGAATTGACTACTTGGAAACTTTCAGCCCTGTTATTAAGATGACCACAGTGAGGTTAGTTCTAGCTCTAGCAGCCTCCAAAAATTGGTTTCTTTACCAATTAGATGTTAACACAGCCTTCCTACATGGGGACTTAGATGAGGAAGTATACATGAAAGCTCCCCCTGGTTTACATGTTCCACAAAAGGGAATGGTTTGTAAGCTAAAGAGATCCCTCTATGGCCTTAAACAAGCTAGTCGTCAATGGAATGTAAAACTGACCCAAACACTTCTTGCTTCTGGTTATGTTCAATCAAAATCAGACTACTCTTTGCTAACCAAATCCACTGCCACTGGTTTCACTGCCATCCTCATTTATGTTGATGATTTGGTGTTGGCTGGAAATGATTCTGCTGAGATTGACTTTGTCAAATAGTCCCTTGATTCCAAGTTTAGTATTAAGGATCTTGGAGCTTTGAAATATTTTTTAGGTTTTGAAGTAGCTCGCAACAAAACAGGGATTTCAATTTGCCAAAGAAAATATGCATTGGACCTTATTCAAGATGCTAGTCTGCTGGGTTCCAAACCAGTCACTACCCCTATGGACCCTGCTCTTAAGCTGCATGCTAAATATGGCACTCCTCTACCCGATGCTTCACTCTATAGAAGACTTATTGGCAAATTATTATATCTAACACACACCAGACCTGAAATTGCCTTTGCTGTTAGCAAATTGAGCCAATTCTTGGCTGCCCCATATGATATTCACCTTCAAGCAGCCATGCGAGTCCTCAAGTTCATCAAAGGCAGTCCTGGAAAAGGACTATTTTTCAGTACTGCTTCTTCTCTTGTACTTAAGGGTTTTTGTGATAGTGATTGGGCAGCCTGCCCAGATTCTAGAAGATCTACAACTGGCTTTTGTTTTTTCCTTGGTTCCTCTTTGGTGTCTTGGAAGAGCAAGAAGCAATCCATTGTCTCTAGATCATCCTCTGAAGCATAATACTGTGCCTTAGCACAAACTACTTGCGAAGCTCAATGGCTTCTCTACCTCCTACATGATCTTCAAATTCCACAGTCTTCTCCGGTAGTAATATATTGTGATAATCGATCTGCACTTCATATAGCTGCAAACCCGGTCTTTCACGAAAGGACCAAACATATTGAGATTGACTGTCACGTTGTAAGGGACAAAGTTCAAGCTGGAATTCTTCACTTACTTCTCATTTCCTCCAAGGAACAGGTTGTCGATGTTTTTACCAAACCATTACACCCAGGTCTCTTTGCTAGTTTTGATATCAAGCTAGGAATGCTCAACATACATTCTAGCTTGCGGAGGGGTGTTAATTGTATTTATACAAATTAGTTATTACACGTCAGCATAGTTAGTGGCGAGAGATTATGGTAGTTTGTATAAAGTGAGATCATATGTTTAATCTTCATTATCACCAATGTATCAAAAAATATATTAACAAAATCCTTGTACATTAATCAATAGTATAAATAAATTCACGGAAATACTGATCAAAAAAAAAAATTCACTGAAATAATAGAATATTAATTAAACCATTCGTGGCCGTTCAATTTAACATTTTAAATTTTGCTGACAGAAGATTTTTGACATAGTATCAAGCCTTAATTTTTTTTTAATAACTTGAACTTTTTTCAATAATTACTGTGTTATATCAACTTTTTTTTTTTTTACAGGTAACTTTTTTCAAATGATATAGTTATCTTTATTAGCCACCTGAGTTTGTGTAACTTTAAATGAATTAAATAAATATATATTTGAGTGGAAGTCTGAGGTTAAGATTATGGTGACAATTATTTAATGTAAAAAATAAGTATCATTAGTAAATATAATTTTTATCGGTAAAACTAGTGTGCCATCAGTAAACACATTAACAAGTAACAATTCTTGCTTCTTTTAGGAAGTTTTTTTTTAGACACGAGTTATTTCCATAAATTTAACCTATTTAAACTGTGTATAAAACTAATCTTTACAAAAAGTTAGATTTAAAATTAGAAATATTTAGATATTTCAAGTTAAGTAAACAATATTTCAAATAATTTAAGTGTTAATAGGATTTTTAGACAGTACAAACTTTCAACAACTATAATAATAATAAAAAACAGAAACAAACCTCGCACGATGTTTCTAAAGAACACGATCAGTTTAATTATGCAATCTAACTTTAAAAAAGCACAATTTGAAAGGTACTTTTGAACCAAATTTATCAATACAAATTTTTTAATGATCACTAATAGAAAACAAAGACACAAAAAGTCGCAGTAATCCAAACAAAGTGGCAAACTGCTTCACTATTCCCTATTTTTATCTTTTAAATTTTCATGCCCTCTTATTTCCTTCTGAAATTGCCAGCCAAAAAGAAACAATTAATTAGATAACGAGGAAAAAATACTGCCATCAAATCTTGCAATGGCAAATTTTACTTTCTTTAATGAATGTTTGCATAAAGAACGACAAACCTCTTTCATGATACTATGCAATTTAGTTGATTTGGAGCGACCTCTATCTAAGCTTTACTCACATGAACAACTCATACTTTCAATGCGTCTAGCTTACGTTTCCACTTTTGCGACATTTCATTCGATAAGTATCTCTCGGTAATTATTACCAAGATGTCTTCTTGTGCAAAACGTGCTTATCTACATCTTTTCAAGTATCAAAATAGATTGAATTTCTATTTTAATCCTTAAATATATAAGTGATATTATTATTTTTTAGAATATTCCTTCATCTGATAAGAAGAAATTAATCTCTCGTCAGATGTCTAAGCAGGAACTCCTCTCAATAGTATTATTTTCATATACATGAATTTAGAAATTAAACCCCAGACCACATGCTTGTTCTGAAGTGGAATCAGAAGGGTACCTAAGATAGGCACGTATTGATAATTGAAGGTGGACTCTTCCGTGGCACAGCTGCTCTTGTGGTGGTATGAGAGAGTGAATACCTACAAAAGACACTCTGACGCTCAAGTTAGACTATGCACATAATAGGTGGTCTGTATATTAAAGGAGATGCCTACCTTTGAAACCTGGCTTAGCATTTATAGGAGCGTCTTAAGATGAGTGCAATCTGTATTAAATGCAGTTATTTAGAATTTGAATCCATTAGGAATTGTGATCTCTTTTAACTAATTTTCCTATTTATGTGGGATATAATTAGCTTTCATATTTATCAAAGATACTTGAGAGATTTATGCCTAATAAATAGGCTGATATACTCATCAAAATAGCGCATAGTAATATTTGGGTATTATTCTAGTGGGGTCAGGTTGCTCTTGACCGATAACCCAAAATTCCGGTCTATAACAGTTGCCTCCAGCTTGGCGCTTAGATGGGACAGAGTACCTATGTTTAGTAAGAGCACACGACACGCAGTGAACAAAGGGATCCAAGTCAAACTTAATGCCGGATCTTACAATGTTTTCGAAAAGGTCGAGGTCCGTGATATATCATAGTATTCCTTTGAGGTTGGTGTGTAAGGCCAGGGTCCTAGTCAGATCGCTCTGCTTACGTGGTCATTCCCCCATCCGAGGTGTGTCATACGTTGCCCCCATGTGTTCGGGGGGTCTCGACCGTATGTTGAGTGAATTTATATCGTGGTGTCAACGAAAGACTCCGGTCGGGTATGTGTCGGATTGACTCGTGGGATAAGATCCTCGATCATGGTCCAGAACAATTGACCCTAGCTTGACATTTGGCCAGTATAGCGAAGTAGCAAGTCTCGATGCCCCCAGGCAATGGAATTCATGTTTTACTTGAAGTTGTAATCTGTGCTTCTCCATTGGGTTATGAGCTCTAATTTAGAGGCGTTTGCATCGTAGTTCGGAAAGGGTCCATGCATCAGTTGACCATAAGTGGCTGGGTTCCGCAGAATGAGCCAGAATTGTTGCCGTGTTCACTTCTTTTTCTATGGTCTGTATTGGGTCCAACACTCATTGTGTTGCTTTTCATAACCATTTTACGAACGTGGGAATATTTCTAATCAAGGGGAAACCATAGTCCGGGGTCCATTCGTTTTGGTGTTTAGGATTTCCCATGACCTTGGTTTAAAAACCTTGTCTAGGGCCTATTACCATTCGCTTTGGTATTTAGGATCCCTCGTGACCTTAGTTTAGAAACCTTGTTCGGGGCCCATTACCATTCGCTTTAGTATTTAGGATCTCTTGTGACTTTGATTTAATTGAAGCCTTGTCCGAGGTCCGTCACCAACTATTTGAGCGTTTAGGATTCCTCTTAGAACTTAGGCATAAAAGAAACCTTTGTCTGGAGTCCGTCACTAACTATTTAGGTGTTTAGGATCCCTCGTGACTTTGGTTTAAGTGGTCATTGCTGGGGTCTTTTATATTTACGGTTTAGTGCGTGAATTTTTTTTAAGATTTGGGATTTTTCTATTGCACAACCTGTTTAACGTAAGATAACTCTCGGTGGGTACCGTAATGGCTTATGCATGGATTTCACTATCCACGCTGCCAATAACCATGTAATGGTTTTAGCCAAGTGTTGAGGTTTTGCGACTCGCGACCAACCCGCTGCGAAGGGATTGGTGGGTTGCCCTTTTAACCTGGAATGTAAGGCACTCCTTCATCCCATTGGTGGCTCCTTGTTTAACCATCTAAGGTGCAGCTCACACGGGCATGGGTTAAGACCCTTGAATACGCTACTTGCCCCTTGAGGGTGATCAAGTGGATTCCTCTGTTTGGCCATCTAAGGTGTGGCTCACATGGGTACGGGTTAAGACCCTTGAATGCACTACTTGCCCCCAGAGGATGGTCAAGTGGATTCCCCTGTTTGGCCATCTAAGGTGCGGCTCGCATGGGCACGCGTTAAGACCCTTGAATGCGCTGCTTGCCCCCTGAGGATGATCAAGTGGATTCCTCTGTTTAGCCATCATGTATTGATGTCAGAATAGCTAATCCTCTTCGAACCTTGTATTCCTCGAAACCTTGTCACAGTGTGGTGACCTTACTGGTTGTATCAGGCCAAAGTACTCGTGGACTCAAAGTCACGATCGAGATACTTGGTGATTTTTAGCCGGGATGGAATCCTTGACCGCTGAATTTGAAAAGTACTAGCTCACTCCAAACTATCGAAGATGGATCAACACTGATGGACTCCTGGTTTCATGGCTTCTCGTAACCATGAAAGAAGCGATGCTGACCATGTTCAATGATGACACGGCTGGGAGGCAGCTTTCATGCTTGATGGAAGAAGTATCAAAAGGCTCTAATCAAGAATAAAAACCTTTCTTGGTCAAGTCTTCGAAGTTTTCAACATATGCTTCAGGAAAAGAATGCCTCTAAACATCATTAGTAAGCACTTTGTCTAGCCTTTTGGAAATATTGGGCCAATTACAAACGCGTCTGAATAGATGGTGTAGGACTGAATAGACCGCACTATTAGTCTAATGTTTTCCATCACGAGCAACCACTAGATTTAGGGTCAACAATTCCAAATGCTGAAAAACCCACACTCTCCAACATGGTGAAACCGGACATGAGTCTTGAGAAGGATCCAAAACCACTTGCATAGAATTAACTCCAATCCCATCATGTTGCTTCTTTTGCTTCTACGAGTCACTACCTACATCACCTTGGGTGTCTTGCACATCCTCAGTGTCTAGTACAGTTTTGGATAGACAGTGTCTACCATCTCTAGGCTCATCGCCATAACCGTTGTCGCCATCTCCAAGAGTGTTAGGACCTGACGGCTCAATGTACGGCGGCAGCGGCGACTGGTTGAGGCTGGGCGGCAAGCCGAGGCCGCAGTTGACGTCAATCTCGAAGGCCATGCCACTGCTGCACCGGACACAGTCGTCACCGGTGTCAAAAAAGAAGTAGTTGGGTCCTACGATGGTCAACGAAACTGGGATGGTCAATGCCCCGTCGAAATGACCGCTTACGCTGTTGCATACAAAGGTGTCGTTGTCGAAACCGTCAGCAGTGCACAGGTGAGGTCTTGTTGTAAGTCTGAATCACGGTCTCATTTGAGTTTGTGTTGACTCAAAGCTTCAATGACTCACCGGACTCAGCGGCCACGAGTACAAGGTGAAGGACGTCTTGAGATCGGGCTCACCGAGGTCGAAATGGTCGGTCTCGTGCCCTGTCACACGAAGTTGAGTCCCTCCTTCAGCAGCACACCACCAAATCCCCTCCGCAAACCCACCAAAAGCCCTCTCTGGGTGCTCTGCGCCGTACGACACGAGGTGAGGGGAACAGCATGGCGCGACGGTCCAGTAGAGGGGGCATGGCGCGGAGAACAACATGCCATGATGGGGGTCTTGTATTACACGGGTCAAATCCGTGAGATCCATGATGTGAGGGGAAGATGCATCTGCTGGGGTTCACTCCTCCATGGTTCAGAGGAGCCTCCACGAGTCGGAGAGGGAAAAGTCATGGTGACGGAGCCGATGCCCAAAGCAACGTGATGGTGAGACAAGCGGGCAGACAGCGGTGAGACGAGCGGTGCCGGTGGAGGTGTGATGGTGGTCACTGGCATGGGATGGCCGCTCTGTACAATCTTTGGACGAAACCCAAAAAGGGTCTTCCATGGCTGCTAAGTGAAGGAGATGAGTTGTTGATCTCTCTCTCCACCCATTCGACCACTCTTTTCTTTTCTTTTCTTTTTACTTTTTTTAAATAACTTCCATTTGGGTTTACCTTCTTAAGTATTTTCTTTTGAGGTGTGACCCATGTGGATTCTTACAAGAAGGACAGACATAGTTTGCTCTGTCATGGTTTGTAGCTTTTCTTTGGAGAAGAAGACGAAAGTTGATCACCCCATCTCATCTGAGTTGATGTGAAGGAGGCCAATCATGGTTCAGAGTGAGTGGCCAACACAATATAACCAGATTGGGGATTTTTGGTTAGAGCTTGTCTTCTCCATGACGACGACGATGATGATGATGATAGTGAGAATAGAAGTTTATTGTTTTCCACATACGACGCCAATGTTCTGAAGTAGATTCAGAGGGGTACCTGAGATAGACACATACTGATGGTTGAAGGTGGACTTTTCCATGGCACAACTGCTCCTGTGGTGGTGCGAGGGGGTAGGTACCTACAAAAGGCACTCTGACGCTCAAATTAGACTGTGCACATAATAGGCAATCTGTATATTAGAGGAGATGCCTACCTTTGAAACTTGGCTTAGCATTTATAGGAGTATCTTAGGATAAGTGCAATCTGTATTAAATGCAGTTATTTAGTATTAGAATCTATTAGAGATTGTGATCCTTTTTAACTAATTTTCTTATTTATGTGAGATATAATTAGCTTTCATATCTATTAAAGATATTTGAGAAATTTATGCCTAATAAATAGGCTGATATACTCATCAAGATAACGGGTAGTAATATCTGAGTATTATTTTGGTGGGGCCAAGTTGTTCCTGATTGATAACCCAAAATTCTGGTCCAGAACAATACTTAAGAAATTCAAATTCTTTTTACTCAGATGGAATGATAAGAGTTATAACTTTAATTTTCCTAAATTATCTTTATTACAAACACACTAATTTTAGGATATGAATTTAATGTAGTAAAATATTAATTATAATAATAATAATAATATGATTTAATCTCTTACTCCTCAAATTAAGAGGAAGAAAGTTGATGATTAAATACTTTTATTTTACTATATTATATAAACTTTTTGCTATTACTACCCAAAAATCAGTTTTTAAAAATGGATTTAGTGACCAATATTAATTGATTACAATAGTGACCGATATAAATACCAAAATAAATGGAGGGGAAAAAATTTAACCGAAATAAAATCAGTTAATAAATTTTTTAGCAACCTATTTTTTGATAAAAAATAAAAAAAATAGAATTTTTTTTATATTAGTGACCCAAATTTCGGTCGTTTTAATTTTAATTATTTTTTCTATTATAGATAATTATTCAAAAAATAAAAAATAAAAAAATAACCACTAAAAATTCGATAACAATTACTTTTTATATAATAAGAAATTTAAAAAGCATAAAAAAGAAAACAACATTTTTATATTTTAAAAAAATACACCAACGACTTATCAGTTGCTAATTATCAATTGAATTTTTTTAAAAAAAAAGTAGAGTAATGACCAATTTGTCGGTTGCTATTTAAATAATTAAAAAAGAAATAAAAAAAGTTCAAATAATCCCCACCCCAAAGCCCTTTCTTTTCGATTCCATTTGCAAACCCTAACCCCCGCATCCCTGTCTCTCTCTGTCCCCAACCTGTGCCGACAACATCTTCTTGTCGGTGCCACTGCATCCTCTCTCTGTTTTCCCCATCTTGCGCCATCCCCACTTCGCCCCCAACCTCACTGGTTAGTGCATCCTCTCTCTCTCTTCCCCAGCCCACCCGGCATCCACCCACCGGCAACCCACTAGCAGTTACTGTAAAGAGTAACAAGATAAACTAAAATTTATGTAGATAGTAGAAAACTAATAAATTTCTCTTTCATTCATGATAACACTAACTTTAATTAATGGGTTGATGGCTCAATTATCTTGTCATCGTAAATAGTGACAAAATAAACTAAAATTTATATACAATGACAAAAATTAAATCTTTTTCCATTAGATGGAACAAAATTTATATAGATCACAAAAAACTAATAAGTCTGGAAGCTTTCTAGATGAAAGCAACCATTCTTCCCTAAGTGATTTCAATAGATTCCCATATTTAGATAAGTCAATAAAAGTATAAATAAATATTTATTTTGTCCTTTAAGTTATATAGGCTTCTTTAGTACAAGCAAGTAAAGCAACATCCTTCAAGAAATTCTACAAGCTGAAGTGCATAAGTACTTAATTGTGGTC
Organism: Ormosia semicastrata; assembly: GCA_029884595.1. Taxonomy (NCBI): domain Eukaryota; kingdom Viridiplantae; phylum Streptophyta; class Magnoliopsida; order Fabales; family Fabaceae; genus Ormosia; species Ormosia semicastrata. The sequence continues at coordinate 16,976,392 of JAQQTO010000046.1, read as the reverse complement.
TTTGTTTCCAGCAATTCTAAGAGAACATTCTTTTTTTTTTTTTGTGTGTGCATGTTTCCTTGTTTGTTTTGGCCTAAATGGATTTTCATACTTACTAGTTATCTGCTTCCTATTGATAGTTCATTTGTCTTCTAATAGGGTGCAAAATCACTGTCTAGAATTAAGAAGCCTAATGGTTGCATATATTGTGATATAAGTTTGTGTGGCTTCATTTCATTTCTGCACCCCCCCCCCCTCAAAAAAAAATTCGTTTGTCCTTTTTCATTCATCTCTTCTGTGCCACTAAATCTGTGCATCAAACAGGGAATTCAATGGGTTGGTATCTAACAATGAAATTCAGAGTTTCCTCAAATGATCTCTTTAGAAGAACTGTAATTATTAACGAAACAAAAATGATCATCTTATCTTATTTTTTATCTAACACCATTTTTCACACCTATTTTGGATGGATGTGATTAAGTAAGAGAAAGTGTTTGAAAAAGTAAGTATAATGAATGATATTAAAAAATATGTGAAAAGAAATGTATACACTGTTTATGGTAAGAATATCATTGTTGTTGACGAAATAAATGACAAGGTTCCAAAGAAGAAGAAAATTTCGGGGTGAGGGCTGCCTGCTGATTATTGGAAGTTTATTTCAAGAGGAGTAATTTTTGCACTTTGGATAATAAGTAATGAGAGAAATAAAAGAGAATGAGAGAAATGAAAATAACTTTTCTTGTTTGGAAATTTTAAAATACATGAGAAGAGAATGGAACACATGCATGGGGAGCCATTTTTCTCCTCTTCCCCTCAAATACTCAACTTTTATTTCTTCCAAAATTTAGGTGGAATGGGATAATCATATAGGTAATGAAATTTCATTTCGTTCCGTTCATGAAACTTCCAAACAAAGAAAATGATAATTATATTCTATTCATTCCTTTTCTTTTCTGGTCCATCCCCACATATTTTGTTCGGTTCTATTAATGGAAAAACATTCAAACATAAGATTAGGTAGGCACAGTCTATTATAGACACTCAAATCATTATTTAACATGTGTAAGGTGGTGGAACTATCATAGAATTACACTAATTTTTAATAATATTTTTATACATATTAAATAATAATTTGAGTACTTAAACAATGACGTGGTAGACTATGTCTATCCAAAAATTTCTCTTCCAAGAGATGCTCAACAAGACAAAAGTTGTATAAAATTAAATAAAAGAGTTTAATCACGAGTTTTGTTATATTTTCCTAAAAGTTTATCTTAATAATTCTCTTAATATTAAATAAAAAATATTTAATAAAAAAATAAATATATTTAATATCTTAGAAACATAAAAAATATTTAATATTTTTTTATTTAATAATTAAAAAGATTAATAAAAAAAATTATGTAAGAAAATTTAAAATTATTCTTTTATCACCTGTTCAGGTAGCACTGCTCACTTTTACGTACTTGTTTCAATTTTGTGTCATTTTCCGCTGCATAATATTCAACCTTTATGAGAAGGTTACCTATATGCACCTTAATCGTCCTTTTATTTTGCCACCTTCCTACCGTGCTTAATTTCCTTTGTATTTTATGTTTTGTCAATTTTCAGTTTTTTTTTGTGGGGGGACCTTAGCTGCTTATAAGTGCTTATAAGTTCTAATGAAAATGCCGATTCAAGGCTTGAATTGTTACATAAATGTATACGCATTATTTAGCATATACAAATACAAAAATCCCAAAGACATTCATATAAATGTTTGTGTGCCCGAATTGTGCAATGATGTGGACAGGAAAGCTATAACTATATATCTGATTTTGAACAAGGTATCATTGCAAACAAATACATGCATCATTGACTCAAATATTGGGATTCAGACTTGGTAGAATTTGAATTAATTGGTTTTCATTAATTACATCATTGACTCAATCAGAGTATCCTGATTGTTGTTGTTTTGCTGCTTATCATTAGGTGTTTTAAAAAATTGAATTCTAATAAATTTAAAAATAATTTTAAATTTTAAATTTATAACACGAATTAGAGACCGAATTAAAAACTAAAATAATATATTTTAAAAAATAAAAATAAAATTTAGTGATTGATTTAGAGACCAAATCAATATATTTTTTAAAAATAAATTTGAAATTAGAGACCGAATAAGCGACTAATTTGAAAAAGTATAAAATATATTTACTATTTAGAGATCAATTTAGAGATTAATTTATAGACTGGCTTTTCAGTTTCTAAAAATCGGTCTCCATATTTTTTTTTAAAAGATCAAATTTTGATCAAAATTAGTGACTAATTATTTTAATTAATCAGTCGCTAAATCGATCTCTAATTTTAGAAACTGATGTAAATTGGTCGCTAATAATTAGCGATCAAAGGTTTAGCGACTAATTTTAAAGATTTGGTGACTGATAAATTGTTCGCTAAAAATCTTTTTCTAGTAGTGTATTAAACACGTTAACCTTTTTGTTAAATATAAGTATTTTTTTTATGAACTTCGATGCTAAGAGCCCTGACTAACCAAACACAATACGATCAAGATAACCAGAGCTAGGTACTATCAACTACTACAAAGGAAACAGATAGAAAGATGGATAATGAACTAAGAATGTGGCGCCCAGGTGGGAGGTTGTGGGCATTCTTAGCCAAGAGGTTATGATCAATGCACACATTCCTTTCTCTTAAGGCATTAAACTTATGAGTCTTTTCCACTTATATACCTTTCAACTTATCCAATCTTTTCTAGTATAGGACTTCTTCACTCACACCTCACTCACATTTGATATTTCCAACAATCTCCCCCTCAAGCAGAAGCCTATTGAATATTTGACGGTGTCACTAAGAGCTCAACCCACATCCAAGAGCCTAATCTCATTTAGATTCGGCCACACACACTCTTCTTCATACTTACCATTGTTCATCATTTATACAACGAAACATGTTGTCTGACCTCCATTTCGCCAGGAAGACTTTTGACACAAAGGACCTTCACACATGGATCCACTAACTACTGCTATATCTCTAATACTCATCCTAGCCGAACCATTAACTCTTATACTACTTGTTAGGATCTAAGAAGCCTAAAATACTAAGGCGATCTACATCCAATGAGCTAAGCGAAGAATCATATAAGTGAGTTTGACACCACGTCTTGACTCAAAATCTTAAGATATTAGATATGTGAGTCTTTTCCACTATAAGTCTTCAACTTGTCTATTTTTTTTAAAATTAAATAGGTTTAATTTGGCTTGGTTTAGGCCAACTAAATTTTTTGGTCCATATCGGGCTTGAGTCGGGCCACGCTAATTCGTTTAGGCTTAAAAAACACAACTTGACCCAAAAAAGTAGGTTAAATAAATGGGTTGATTGAGCTAAGCTATTTTTTACACTTACATTTTAGTGAAATTGGATTGCGATTTTATCATTTTTATGATAGAATGCCTATTTCCACAAATAAAAAAAATTGTTTGATCAATATTTAGTTGGTTCAAGTGATTTGACACTTATTCTCCTTGAATAAAGTTTCAAGTTCGAATCTTGTGAATGAAAAAAATTAGCGCTCAAATAATTTTATACCTTTGTAATTCGACCCAACTCGACTCCAGATTAATCAGGACTCAGCGATTTCTGAATATTAAGGGATTTACACACACAAAAAAAAAAAGAATGCTTGTTTCTTTAGGGATACTCATTTCCATTATTCTAATTAATTAACCCCATATGGAATGGAATATTATACATTCCATTCAACCGAACATGCCCTTAGTGTCATATTTGTCAACAATGTTCTCCTGCACGTTTTGAAGATGCCTCCGTGGGCCAATTTGGCCAAACAAATCTTTTTACCCATATTTTACATATCTCTATCTAAGCTTTTGCTTCTATTTCTATATCTATATTATAGTTCGTGATTGCAATATGCGATTAGGAGCTGCCAATTGTATAAAGTAATCTTCCGACAGTTGTTTGGTTATATGTTTTGGATAGACGCATTATAACAAATATCACATTAGATGAAAACACAATATAATATAATATAAGATTTAATTTTAATATATTATCAATATATTTATATTGATATTAATTATGTATAAATATTTAATTTTTATAATAATTAATTTAAAAGTTACATATGTAATAACATGTAATTAATTAATGGTATAAAAAATTTATATTGATAATATATCAAAATTAAACTTAATATAATAATATTCACGACAAGATATCGGACAATATTTGCATAATGCTCATATATAATAATATAAGCTGTTAAAGAGGAGTGCTTATCCAGTTGGGTAAGCATGCACGTATATACCCTTTTAAAAAATTTATATATTTATGATTTATGATTCGCCGAGTCTTCAAGTTTGCAAATGGCCCACTCCTTCACCAGGAGCTTTACTGCTTTAGATTCTTCTTAAAAAATAGCGATTCTCTTTAACAGTAGTGTTGGTCTTTTTTTAAGCTTTCTTAAGGCTTAAGCAATGGCCTTTTATTTTTATTTATTAAATAATTTAGGTGTTTTTATTACAATTTAAACAACTATATTTTTTTATTAAAGTTCTCATCTACGGTCCACCTCAAACAAACAAACAACCAAAATTTAGACGATAGGGTCATTTTATATACGACTATGATGGCCATTGAAAAGCACTACTACTTTGTGACCTTCCATAAAAATTAAAATGCACTCAGCTCCAAACTGTGTGCTATCTTTCTAGTTAAAAAAATCTTTCTATCTACTATATATTGTTCTAATATAAATTGGGGGTCTTTAAAATTTAGTTGTGTCTAATCGCGTTGGAAAGTCAATTTCAAACTTTTTTTTAAATGCAATAATGCAAAGGTAGAAAATATAACATAATAAGTCAACAATTCTAATATTAAAATATTAAAATATTAAACATATGTAAAAATATGTTTGCAAGTTTGTTTTTTTGGAACTGTTTGTAAAATATGTATATAATATATGTATACTCAAATTGATTCGCTTCATGTGATTCAATCAACCCATTTAAACTGTAAATCAAACTTATAGAACATTTTCATAAATCAAATCAAACTATATGATATAAAAACATGACCAAATCAAAATTGGGTTGAATTTGATGTTTATTTTAAAATTATTTACACCCCTAATAATATATGAATATGAATATGATCCATTATCGTCAGCTGGCTGGATGATCAAGCAACAAGACAGGAATATAGGCTTTTCACCGAACTTCCACTGCAACAGATACATACTAGCTAGTTGTAATTTTGCAATAATAATGTTGATTATTCATTTAATCTATAAATTTAGTGTGTGTTTGAATTAATTTATTTTGTATTTAAAATAATTTATAATAAAAACTTCTTAAGAGAAATTTTAAAAAATAAATAATTATATTTTCAAAAGTAATCTAATTCAAATATACATTTAGGGTGTGTTTGAATTATTTTATTTTATATTTAAAACAGTTTATAATCTTAGTTCTCTAAGTGAACTTTTGAAAAATAAATGATTATTTCTCTTAAAATAAGTTAAATCAAACATACCTTTAGTTGTTTTCCATAACCTTTCTTTAGGCACTTTCATAAATTACAGTGTTCGCATTATAAAGCTTTATTTTTAATTGTAACAAACAACACATGCATTCAAGGTCGGCACTTGAGGTGGCTTTTATTAAGAATATGAGAATCCAAAATATCGTGGAGATTTATTTTGAATGATGGACTTAATTAAATATGAAATACAATAATGAGTTTGATATTACATTTCAACTCAAAATTTTAAGAAAATAGGGTTATAAATTCATCCACTTATAAAGTTTTTACTTTATCAATTTCTTTATAATGCGTGTGACTTCTTTTATTAACATATTTATTTCAAACTCATACATGAAATTCTCAATAATTTTTACTCTTACCTTTATGGTGTAGGTAAATGATATCCTTTGTCTTTCCCTCTAAGGTTGAAGTAACATTTTCCCTAATAACTTATTTCTTAATCACTCATTTCCAGGTCACTCCTTCCATATGTTAACTAAATCTCAATAAAAGTATCAATTATTAAAATTCAAATTTATGAGAAAAATCTATAATAAAAAAATACTAGAAGAACCCCCTAGCTTAATTATTAGGTTGAGCCTTTATCTTTATTGAATGTGAGATATAGTAAGTGCATGGAGTGAAGTGCAACTAATAATCATTCATGAAAAACTAAAAAATTAATATTTTATTATCTAAACCGTTGATCTTTAAATCAATGATTATTAACACTCCATTATATTCTTTAAAGCGCACCATACTTTAGGGAATTGTTTTTTTAGATAATTTAGAGAATATTAATTTCATACTAAGAGAGAAAAATGCTACTTAATTCCAAACAAAAGCGAAGGCATATAAATTGTTCTTCAACTAAAGGAAATCACCTAAATCCTAAACCTTACTTAAATCAATGTAAGTTAAAATTTTGATTAAAATATTGAGAAATTATGTGACATAATGTTCCGTTTATTATAGGCTGTACAAATTATAATACAACTAGTCTTATATGTCTTAATTAAATATTGATGAAGTTTTGTTGGTTTATATCAAAGGCGGAGCCTCTTATGTTGAGGAGGCCTTGGCTCCCTGCAATATTTTTTAAAAACTCTTAATTTTGTATGTTATTTTTTTTTAAAATAAAATATTATGATCTTGGCTCCTCCAATTCAACATTTTTTATTTTGGTTCCCTTAAACAAAAGTGTTTAACTTTGCTCCTTGTTTATAGAACTTGGAGACAAATTGAGTTCAATTCAAGACCTGTTTTTGCTTTTTAAAGTGACGTATATATTCTAAATTTAAAGTATCTTACTTCTCCAGTAACTCTAGAAATTAGTTATTTTTATTTGGTATATTAAAAATGTGTCAACCTAATATAATTTTTACTTATAAAATGTTAGAAGAGTAAAAATTTGAAAATATCAAACATAAATTGGACAACATTTTATGTACTTACAAAAATATTGTAACTGGTGGGGCCAGGTTCGGACTTGCCCCTGCATCCATATCCCTTTCGTAAATGATCTTATTTTTATTGTTCATTTATGCTTGGCGCAAAAGAAAAGTGCAGTTGTGAGTTACGTTGTGTTTTCTAATTTTTTTTTTAATAGAAATGCATGCACAATAAACAAAGACAAGAAGACGCAAGGTATATAGATAAGCATCTCTTTTATATGTGCGGTATCTTATATTCTCATGATCTGCTGCATAGAAAAATTAGATAAATGAGAAAAACTTGTATTTAAACTAATGTTCAGAAATCAACTTATTTTAGTGCAGAACATTCCATTATGGATATCTTATATTATGCTTTTTTAAGTGCTTATAATTCTTTCAAGTTTTAGGTTACTTGTGAAGAGTATACACATATTTTTAATCGTTAGTTCTATTTTCGTCTAATGATTAAAATTATTTTATTAAATATAACTATTAAATGAAAGTAGAACTAACGATTAAAAATAAATATATAAAAAAAATTACACTGATATAAGTTGATCCTCCCTCATATATATATATATATATATTTATTTATTTATTTATTTTCCCTTCGCATGAACACGGACGGATTTAGGTTTAAAGGTATGAGGGGTCCAAAAAATTAAATGAAAGTGAAGCATTTCTTTAGCGCATGTTTCTTTCTTTAATCTTAGTTAAAACATAACAATAAATATTACCACCCTTAAACATTAAGTTTTTCCTAATAAAAAATAACACAAGAAAATGAATTGATTTTGTAGAGTAATCTTATTTGTGTGTATAGGCCATAAGCATTCAAAATCAAAAGCTACAATGGTTTTAAATTATAATTATGACTAACAGCTATAATTATAATTGCAATGTGATTATTGAGACGGTCAAAATTGTAATATTATAATAACAATTTCAATTATAGAGCGTAATTTAAAATTATAAACAATTATAATAATTTTTATATATAAGTTTTTAAAATCTTGGAGGGGCAAGCATCTATGCCTGCCACCCGCTAGATTTGTCCTTGCCTATGAGCTAAGGGCGTGGGATTGATTCGCGCTAGGATATTTAACGGTGGGTGTTATTATACACTCTGTTAAATTTAAGTGTACCATATATTTAAATTTTTATCTGTAATAACATATTTTCTTTTTACAAGTTGCATCTCTTTTTTTTAAGTTTATTTTTTTCAGGCAGTCAGATACTACCGTCGAAGGCTGGCCACCGGTCAATGCCGCTAGCCGCCACCCACCTTTGTTGATTACATTTCACATATTTTAAAATTATACAATTCTGTAAATAATATCGCTTAAAACTATATCGGTCGGTCTTTATATTTTTTCATAAATAAATATGCATACTGAATTTTTTTTTAAAACTATTATTATTGAAAAATCTTATAAATTTTAACTGATAATATTTATATAGTTATACAAATTAAAAATTGGAATTGTGTAAATAATACAAGTAAAAATAATATCAGTTAAAATTATACAAGTCCTTATATATTTTCATAAATAACTGTGCATACTAAAAATTATACAGATTTTAACTGGTAATATTTACAAATAATAAAATCTGTAGAGTTTTTAATATGCACAATTATTTATGAAAAAAATATAAAGACTAGTATAATTTTAACTGGTATTATTTTAACAACAATTTTTTACACAGTTACACAACTTAAAAATAAAATAGTAATTGCGTGAACAGTAACTCCGGCTATGAACAGTACATTTTTTGACGATGAACAGTTTTTTTCGGCGTGAACAATACATTTTTCTGGCATGAATAATAATTTTTCCGGTGTGAATAGTTTTTCTGGCGGGGTAATGAACAGTGGCGGGTGAACAATGCAACAGGTTATAGGTCGTTAATCATAGTCGTTGATGTGTTTTTCAACACAATCAACGGTTGAGATGGGCTTAGTGTATCATACACCCTCATTTGGAGGGTGTATATTAGAAGTGCTCGATGTTTAATACCTTAACTCTAACTATACGTGATTTTAGTGAGATTCAAACTTCTTTCATTGCATGACTATATATCTATACGAATTTCATTAAAGTTAATTTCACTTATTTTTTTTAACTCATATTCTAATTTTATCACCTGTTTTGAAGTAAATTCAGAGAGGTACTTTAGATAGGCACGTATGTGGTGGACTCTTCCATAGCACAGCAGTGATAGTGGTAGTGCGAGGGGGTGGGTACCTGCAAAAGGCACTCTGACGCTCAAGTTAGACCGTGCACAATGAGGACAGTCTGTATATTAGAGGAGACAGTGACAAATCTAGAATTTTTTGGCAATGGGGGCAAAGGTAATAGTATCAATATAAAAATATAAAAAAAGTTTCAATAATTATATTTATATATTAAAAAAATATATTAGACAAGTTGTTCTCTTCACGTTTTTATATTTTGAAAATATTAAATGATTTTTTCATTATTATTATTATCAAACATTTCTTTCTTTATGTATGTAACTAAACAATCACTCAACAGAAATAACATATTTAGAAGTGGGGGTATGATGGTAAAAATTACACATATAAAAAAATAAAAAAGACATATATCTATATAAGATCAAATAAAAGTTCTAAAGTAGAGTGGGGGCATGTGTCCCCATTCATTTACTAATGGATCCATCCCTGAGAGGAGATGCATACCTTTGATGTTTGACATGGTATTTATAGGAACGTCTTAGGATGAGTGCAATCTGTATTAAATGCAGTTATTTAGGATTAGAATCCATTAGAGATTGTGATCCCTTTTAACTAATTTTCCTATTTATGTAGGATATAATTAACTTTCATATTCATCAAGGATACTTGAGAGATTTATGCCTAATAAATAGGCTTATATACTCATCAAGATAGTACGTAGTAATATCTGGGTATTATTCTGGTGGGGTCAAGTTGCTCCTGTACTGATATCCCAAAATATTAGTCCAGAACAGTTGCCCCTAAATTGGGGCTTAGATGGGATAGCTAAGTGTCAAGGTACCCATGTTTAGTAGGAGCAAACAGCATGCAGTGAACAAAAGGATCCAAGTCAGAGTTAACACTGGATCTCACGATGTTTTCAAAAGGGCCGAGGTCCGTGATATGTCATAGTATTCCTCCAGGGTTGACGTGTAAGGCCGGGGTCCGAGTCGGATCGCTCTGCTTACATTGTCATTCCGCCCTTTGAGGTAAGCCATATGTTGCCCCCATGTGTAGTTCGGGGGATCTCGGTTATATGTTATGAGTGAATTCTTGTCAGGATATCAATGATAGATTCAAGTCGGATGTGTGCTGGGTTGACCAGTGAGATAGGATTCCGGATTACAGTCCAAAATTGTTGCCCCCAACTTGGCGTTTGGCCAGTATAGTGAAGTAGCAAGTCTCAATGTCCCCGGATGACGGACTCCGTGCTTTACTTGAAGCCGTGGTCCACGCTTTTCAGTTGGGTTATGAGCTCTAATCTGAAGGCGTTTAATCATGACACTTGTGGACACGTCATAGTCTGGACATGGTCCATGTGTTAATTGGCCATAAGTGGACATTTCGGGGTGTAGCCGGAGTCCGTAGAATAAGCCAGAATTGTTGCCGTGTTTACTTCTTTTTCCATGGTCCATTCTGGGTCCAACGCTCATTGTGTTAATTTTCACAACCATTTTACGGACTTAGGAAATTGTTTCCTTATGGACTTAGGAAATTGTTTCCTTATGGAAAAACCATGGTCTGAAATCCCATACCCATAATATCGAGTGCATGACATTCCACTTTACTCAGGTAAAAATGACGCTTTAGTCCATGGTCCAATGCCCATCATAACTAAGCATTTTGAAATTCAAGACTTAGACATAAATAACACCCTAATTCATAATCCAATGCTCATAATATCGAGCATTCAAAATCTTTAGATTTGGACAACCATAACACCTTAATCCATAATTCAAGGCTCATAATATCGAGCATTTGAAATCTTAAGATTTTGGCAAATATAACACTTTTTCCAGAGCATTTAGAATCCCTTTTGGCTTAGGTATAATTTAAAACTTTGTCTGGGGCATTTAGAATCTCTTTTGGCTTAGTTATAATTTAAAACCTTGATTTGGGGTCCTATACTTATCTCATTGAACATATGGCATTCCAGACTTAGGCATAATTTTAAAAATGAGGCCTTGTCCGAGGTCCTACACCAAAAATCATTTTGGCACTTAGAATCCCACTTGACTTAGGCTTAATCAACACCTTAGTCCAAGGTCCGATGCCCATAATATCGAGCCTTCGAAATTCTGGACTTAGGCAAAAATAAACCTTACCCCGAGTCCTTCATTAATCATATTAGATTTTTGGGATCCCACCTGGCTTAGGTATGAAGGAGAAACTTTGTCCGGGGTCCAACACCAATTGTTTTGATATTTAGGATCTCTCGTGACATTGGTATAGTAAAAACCATGTCCGAGGTCCATTACCAATCGCTTTGGTATTTAGGATCCCTCGTGACTTTGGTATAATTTAAGTGGTCCTTAGCCGAGGTCTTTTAATGCTTATGGTTTAGTAAGTGAATTTTCCTTAAACTTAGGATTTTTCTATTGCACAATTTGTTTAACATAAAACAACTCGCGGTAGGTACTGTAATGACATAAGGGTAGGGTGAAAACCCTTGAATGCGCTCCTTGACCTTGGGCAATGGTCAAGTGGATTCCCCTATCTGGCTATCTAAGGTGCGGCTCACATGGGTATGAGTTAAGACCCTTGAATGCGCTGTTTGCCCCCAGAGGGTGGTCAAATAGATTCCCTTGTTTGGCTATCTTGTATTAATGTCAAAATAGTTGATCCCCTTCAAACCTTGTATTCCTTGAACCTCACCAAGGTGTAGTAACCTTACGAGTTGTGTTGGGCCAAATTACCAGTGGACTCGAGGTCTTTTGATGGAACAAGTGAACTTGCTTTGGGTTTTGTGTAAAGGTCATCTGTATTTGTTGTGTGGGATGATCTGTTGTCTCTCAAGGCTAACTTTTCTTTTCCGTTGGGAAACCAGCCTTTCATACCGTTTAATAAATCAACGATGACATGAAAGCGGGGTCTAACCCAGGCATATCCAAGGACATCTAGGGAAATAGATCTTTATTTTTTTGCAAGAGCTCCATAAGCTGGCGTCTCTCTTGCTCTTCAAGACTTGCACTAATCTTGGTGACTTGGTCAGGCTTATCACCTACCTGAAATAGGAGCAATTCTCTTTCTTGTTGGGGTCTGGTGTCCCAGATTTCTTCTTTGACATTTAGCTCGGTCATAAGAATGTTAACTTGATCCACAGCCAGGCTAAACATATGTGCTTCTGCTTTACTGGGAGTCCTACAGATCTTAAGACTCTTATTATAACACTTGCGTGCTACGATCTGATCGCTCTTAACTATGACCACCTCATTATCCTTGTTAAGGAATTTTATGGTCAGGTGAGCAGTGGATACTATAGCAGCAATACCGTTCAAGGTAGGACGCCCTAGGATAATGTTGTAAGCAGATGGGCAGTCTACGACCAAAAATTTGATTTTGACGGTTCTGTAGACTTTGTTGTCTCTGAGGGTCAGGAATGTTTCAAATTAGACCATCGGGGTGATTTTCTCTCCAAAGAACCTAGTGAGTTCGCCCTTATAGGGAGTTAAGGCGGACATGAGGAGCACCAACTCTTCGAAAACGTCCATAAACATTATGTTTACTGAGTTACCCTAGTCTACGAAAATACGTCAGACTTCAGCATTAGATATTATGTCTGAGATGACGAGTGGTTCATTGTGAACCCGGACAATATCACCGTAGTCCTTAGTGGCAAAAGATATCGGTGGTTCTTCCCTGTCATCAGCACGAGGTCTGCGCGTAGAGCCAGAAACGCTCAATACCGCAACCCGTAGTGCTTTCTTTCGGGAATTACTAGATGAACCCCCTCCTGTAAATCCTCTAGAGATTGTGCTGAGCAGCTGATCTGTCCCGTTGGCCCCATTTTGAGTATCCTGGTTCTAATCCTGCCAGTTGTCAGTATCACAGCTAGGCAGAATCCAAGATTTTTGAGTGGGGTTGCGGTTTCTCCTCCTCTGACGTGGAGTCGGACCTTGCCACGGGCTGCGGCTACGTCTTCTCTCTCTCTCCGTATTCCAGGATTATCATTGTTTCATATCCCGGCAATATACTTTTGTAGCTATCCTTCCTTAATTAAGGACTCAATGACATCTCGGGGCCGGTAACATTCTTTTGTTTCGTGGTCGTAGCTTTTGTGCCATTTATAGTGCTTAGAGTGGTCCTTCGCCTTTTTCAGAGGGGGCGGCCTTTGGATATTTCGGAACTCAGTCTGAAGCACCTCTTTGAGAATTGTTTCCCTTGGGGTGTTAAGAGGAGTGTAGTCAGAGTACTTAGGCCGGTATGGTTCGCCTTTAGAAGAGCTTCGAGGCTGGTTAGAGTTCCAGTTATTTTTCTAGTGAGTGAGCTTACTTTTTTCTAGAGTCTCTCTATCCTTGACGATCTCCTCTAGGTCAATGTATTTCTTTGAACATACGTGGAATTCATTCATAGTCTCTGGTTTCCTTTTTGCTAAAGACTGGAAGAATTCAGAACTAGTTCTGAGACCACTCGTGGCATAGTGAAGGGCAATTCTGTCATCAAAGTTCTCCACATTAGTGCATGCCGCCATAAACCACCTAACGTAATCACGAAGGGGCTCATCCCGCCATTGGCGGACCTTTTCCATGGATTTAATAGATCTAGGTTACTCATTGCTGGTGGTGTAATAGAGCAAAAAATGATGTTTAAGATCTGACCAATCAACCACGAACCTTCGTGGTAAGCTTGAAAACCATTTGAGAGTTCTCTTCTTCAGGGAAAGAGGGAAAGCACAACATAGCAACTCCATAGATCCTCCGTGAAAATAGAGGAATTGCTCATAGGCATTTATATGCTCTTGGGAATCCATGGTTTCATCATAAATCTCCAAGTTTGTTGGAAATTTAAAATTTTTGGAAATGCGGTATTTCATAAGTTGATCAGAAAAAAGATGCTCTTCGAATCCGCATTTTGGATTGTCATTCCGGATATTGATCACGAAAACGTCGGCATGCACCCTTCTTTGATTGTTTCCTGCGCTAAGACTGCTATCATGATGGTGATGCCTGAGTTAGTGTTCGAGCATGGCTCGTTGCTTGTCTTCCAACCTTTGATATTATTCATTCAGCATAGTCATATGCTATTGTAGCATGTCCTGAAATTGGGCATTAAGGTTGCCTCCTTGTGCTAGGATTCCAAGTCTATCTCTTATAGGAATCCTACGCGGTGGGTTTGGGCTTTCATCGGAAATTGAGATGGCATGCCCATCGCGTTGGTTCTTTGCATTGAGTGTGTAACATCCCGAGACTTCCTGCAGGATCGCTGAGTGTCCCCACAAACCAACACGGCTCTTTTCAGAGTGCTTTGTCCTCACTCACACGCATTTTAGGAAACTTCCCAGGAGGTCACCCATCCCACAAGTGCTACAAGTCAAGCACGCTTAACTATGGAGTACTTATGTTCTTGGCTCCCGAAAAGAAGATGCATCTTGTTGATATGTGTGGTGCTAATCAATTCCTTTAAGCTATCATCAACTATGCAGTCCTATACCTGCACAGTCTCTGGATCCCTCTCATTCTGATGTGTATTCAGTTTATTCATATGTCCCTCCGCCTAGAAGCTTGCCAAGAGCCGCTCCTTGTTCGTACTTTATCTTTTGGACTGGGGATCACTCCTCGCCCTCATTAGCCCCGGGTGTCACATGCTCACTAGCTTCCGCATGGTTCATCCCCGAACCACATCGTACTGGGAGAGGTCCCGCTCTGATACCATTTGTAACGTCCCGAGACTGCCTCTAGGATCGATGAGTGTCCCCACAAACCAACACAGGTCTTTTCAGCGTGCTTTGTCCTCACTCACACGCATCCTAGGAAACTTTCCAAGAGGTCACCTATTCCACAAGTGCTCTAAGTCAATCATGCTTAACTATGGAGTACTTATGTTCTTGGCTCCCGAAAATAAAATGCATCTTGTTGATATAAGTGGTGCTAATCAATTTCTTTAAATCATGCTCAACTATGCAGTCCCATACCTGCACAATCTCTGGATCCCTCTCATTCCGGTATGTATTCAGTTCATTCATGTGTCCCTCCACCTAGAAGCCTTCCAAGAGTCGCTCCTTGTCCGTACTTTATCTTTTGCACCGGCGATCACTCCCTGCCCTCATTGGCCCCGGGTGTCACAGAGTGTCTGGTTTCTCGCAGCAGGTGGAGGGGGAGGAAAAGGAGGGCGCTGAGCGGCCTAGTCTTGCCCTTGGTTGGTGGAGGCCTGCCCAGTGTCTCTTCATGAATTCTATCTCGTGATCACCATTATTGGAGTGGGATTATAAGTTTATTGTTTCCCATAGACGGCGCCAATGTTCTGAAGTAAATTTAGAGAGGTACTTGAGATAAGCACGTATGTGGTGGACTCTTCCGTAGCACAGCAGCGGCAGTGGTGGTGCGAGAGGGTGAGTACCTGCAAAAGGCACTCTGATGCACAAGTTAAACCGTGCACAATGAGGACAGTCTGTATATTAGAGGAGATACATACCTTTGAGGCATGACATGATATTTATAGGAGCATCTTAGGATGAATGCAATCTGTATTAAGTACAATTATTTAGGATTAGAATTCATTAGAGATTGTGATCTCTTTTAACTAATTTTTCTATTTATATGAAATATAATTAGCTTCTATATCTATCAAGAATACTTAAAAAATTTATGCTTAATAAATAAGCTAATATACTTATCAAGATAACACGTAATAATATCTGAGTATTATTTTAATGGAACCAAATTACAGATATCCCAAAATCTCAATCCAAAACATCACCTAACATAAATAGTACTTTTCCGGATCATTTAGAGGTGATATTCTTAACATATATGTCTCGTATTTAAACCAACATACTTATCAACTTAATTACACCACGTGGCCAAAGGAGTATACCATGTCGGATGGTTTTTTTTTTTTTTTTGAGCTCACAAATCTTTGTTAATAATTTAGTTGAGTTTTTACATAAAAGATTTGTCATGTGTGAAGCCTTGTATAAAAATTAACAAAAAATAGTGTAAAAATTAGTATAAAATTAAAAAAGAGTATGAAAATGGATTTTTCTTTTTCCCTTTGAAATGATCATATTCCTTCTAAACATTCTGCATACGTTCCCCGCTTGACTAGGGATTTTTAGATCAGGTCTGGATTTACGTTGGATCGTGTACTGATTATTGGAAGAAAATAGAGGAAAGAAAACCTTTATTTATTATACATTTTTTTTGATCAATTTATTTATTATACATTTACATACATAAGTCCAAATCCACAAAAACCAGGACAAAATTTAGAAGTTGAAATCCGGAGAGGCAAGAGCCATATAAATTCTGCGGATCAAGATCCTCTAAATTTTATGATGCATTTTAAAGAATAACAAAATCTACTACTAATACTTTTAAGGCTTAAATATATTATTATTCTTCTAAATATATTAATTTTTAATTTTAGTCATTTAAACATTTTTGTTATGATTTATATTCTTATAATTTTAAAAATAAATAAAATTAGTTTTTTTATTTTAAAAGTGAATGAAATTAATTCAATTTAACATATTTCATATTAAACATTCTCTCATTTTACGAGTTAAGAAAAATTTAATATAAATAAATTGAATTGAACTAATTTTACCTATTTTTAAAATTACAGATATACAAATCATAACAAAATTTTTTGAGAGACCAAAATAAAAATAAGATATATTTAAAGGGATTAAAATCATATTTAAGCTTAATTTTAATTTAAAAAACTAATACTTTAAATTATGAATTTAATTTTGATGTATTGTCAATATAAATTTTTTTACATCATCAATCAATCATATATTATTATATATGTAATTTTTAAAATAATTATTATAAAAATAAAATATTTTAAAAATGTAATCATGCATGATTAAGTGATAATATAATTTTTTTATATTAACAATGTATTTAAATTAAATTAATAAATTATAATAAATTATTAAATTATTGGAATTTCTTAATTTCTTATTAGTAATTGTTAATATATATATATATGTGCGCGCGCGTGTGTATTTTGATTTGTGAGGATGTAAATATTATGATAGCAGGTGGAAGGAGATATTCGTGGGTGAACACAAATGTAACACATCACATTTAGGCACACTTACAAAAAGTTGGAGAGAGATGATGGTTTGGTCCCATTAAATTCACTCATCACATCATCTCTCTTCAATTTTTTGTGAGTATTTCTAAATGTGATGTATTACATTTGTGCTCACCCAAGAATATCTCATGTGGAAGATAACGTTTTAGGGCAGGAACAGACACACGCAAACAAACATCCCAATCCAACACACACGATCACCCCAACACGAGGCCAGCGTGATTCCAACGCGTGGAATGATCACATTTCAATTCAATACCGGCAGTACTACCCTTCAGTTGCATATAGCTCAGCATCACACAAACACAATCCTTCTCTCTCTCTCTCTCCTACCACTATATCTATATCTATATATATATATACCCGCACCATTGCGGTCCCTCCGCATTCACTCTCAGACTTAACTGTACCTTTGTTTCATTTCAATTCATATTACCTTCAATTCCAAATTTCCCCTTCTTTTTTTCTCCGCCAATCAATTTCCCCTTCTCTCCCCCTTCTCTTCCGATCTTCCATACTTGAATTGAACTAATCAACTTCAACCAACGCCGATTTTCAGCCCATCCTTCGTTTTCTCTCTATTTTTCTTTTTCTGTTTTTTCCCGGAAAATTTTCGTGGGAAAGTTCGCTAGGGTTTGTTTTTGGTGTATGAAGGTTGAGGGAGGAAGTATGAGGTTGAGGGAGGAAGTGCCTCGTAGGAACGGTGATGGTGGTGCTGAGAAAGAGGAAGTAGTAGAGGAGGTAACTATGGCCCAAAATCAATGGTGTTCTGTGGTGAATGCTGGATTTTCATGTCCCAAGAGAGTGGTTGTGGTTGGTTATGCTCTTACTTCTAAAAAAATTAAGAGCTTTTTGCAGCCAAAGCTTGAAGGTTTAGCTAGGTAAACCATAAATTCATCTCTAAATATCGCAACCTAATACCGCTAATTCATTATTCTGGTTGTCATTTTTTTAATTAACTGAAATCGTCTTTTGTTCTTCAAAAAAAAGCGATTTTCGTAACACTCCACTTAGGACAAAGAACATTAATGTTTGGGGTCTTTTCAACTAATAATGTTGTTCCAACATGCGTCATTTTCATTTGGTTGGCGAGAAAGTGAAAGG
Organism: Ormosia semicastrata; assembly: GCA_029884595.1. NCBI lineage: Eukaryota > Viridiplantae > Streptophyta > Magnoliopsida > Fabales > Fabaceae > Ormosia > Ormosia semicastrata. The sequence continues at coordinate 16,958,053 of JAQQTO010000046.1, read as the reverse complement.
GAATTATGAAATCTAAGGAGTATCTGCTAATTATGCCAAGATATTTTAACCATTTTTGTTGTTTTTTTGGGAAGTATAGAAAATCGTACTCTGAACAAAATAACTTACAACCTCTGGCTCATGAATTAGTAATGACGTCGGTAGATTTGTGTATGAGCCTTACAAATTTTGAATACATGTATTGTACCTGCTTTGTTGTCTACTGTATTCATCCATGATTTGTGGTTTGATAATGTTTCCTTTGTAATTTGTGGTATGTCTAGTACTCAGCTTGGTTAACTGATTACAATTACTACAAATTTTCATGCAGGAACAAGGGGATACTATTTGTTGCTATTGACCATAATAGGCCTCTTTCAGATCAAGGTCCTTTTGATATTGTGTTGCATAAGGTTATAATTTCTCCTGCCCTGAATTTCCTCTTCTTTTCTTTCCTTAAAATAAAAACAAAAACTCTGTATTGCTTCTCATATGCTGTTGGCACAGAAAAAGTTCAATATATTGTGCTCGCTGTTAGTAGTTCCATATCACATGCTCTAATGATTATTTGCTCTGTTCAACTGGGACTGATTCTTCCATTTTGTTTCTTGGAAAATGCAGTTATCAGGGAAAGAGTGGCGCCAGGTTCTTGAGGTTGGTCCTATTTATTTTTCGGCATATGTATTTATTGTGTTGATCAACCATGATAATTATGTTGCGGCGGATATTGTTTTCTTATGTATTTGATGCTAATTGGGATGAGAAAAACACCGGAAAAGCTGGTCAACGACTAGCTTTTTTAACTTACTGTCTGACATAATTTGCAGAGTGATTGATCTATTGCTCATTATGAATCATGAACCAGTAGTTGAGGTCGAGGCCTCAAGGTTCCTGCAAGTGACGATGTTACTACTTTCATGGTCATCTAGCTGATTTTATCAGGTTTTCTTTGGCAAATCTTTTCAAAAGATTTTTTTTTCTTTTAAATTCTTTTAGGTAGACTCATTTCTCCTGGGTGCAATGATACCCTTTTGGGTGGCTACGAGAGATGCCTTACCAATTCCGATCTCATATACTTCCAGACTGGATTTAGGTGTTATAGTTGCCAAGTACCTACAGTACTTTGCTAGTTACTGCGCTAACTATTCTGATCAGTGAACATGAATTGTGGGGACTATCACATGCATTTCATTCACCAATGATTGCTGCCCGGTCGATGGTCATACTCTTCACTTTGCAGTTACATGCATGGATGACAATATAAAGCCTTACCATCCAAATGATTGTGTTGTATTCTATTTATGGGAGTTTATAGCAAGCCATTCAACCATATTGTTTGAATGAGGCATATATAGATTAAGCAATGTAGAAACCTACAATCGTCCATAAAAATTACCTAAGCTGTAATAATAGCTACTTTACATGCTATACTTTCTTACTTGATATAGGTGTACACTGAATATCTAGAGCTACTAAACAAATGCTTCGGTATTTTGATCTTCGTCTTTTACATTGGAATTTTGAGATTATACCTGCAATAAGTAGAAAATCCAATATAAACAGCAGACTCATGCAAGAGTTTTGCGCTGTCTCTTTAATTTTAGCAATTTGGTGGTGCAACTACATCTTTTATCATCTTTCTTTAGCTTGACTTTCTGGATAATACACGTTCTGAAGAGAATTGTTTGTGACGGTGATGCTAATGCCTTGTTTTGAAAGAGGAAGGAGATCCGAAGATGTGAAAGAGAATAAAGAATAGCATAGTAAGATTAATAAGGAAATATATGGATGCAAATTCTGTAGAGAATGTAGCCTAAAATTGGAGTGCTTGCAGGGATTAAGACGGATTAAAATAGGATTAATGCATAGCACAAGAAATTCGTGATTGGCTTATTCTTGTGACACAATTCTTTTTAGTTCACTTCTAGTTCTTCTGCTAACCCCAATTAGTGCTCAAACCTGTTCTGCTATAAGCCTAGAATAAAGGATTCTTTTTCTTTGTTTTTGTTTTTTTTTTAAGAGAAACATTGGTCTTCCTCTATTCAGTATTATTCCTCTTCTCCTATTTGGTGGAGATCTTATTGCAATAGATCTGAACCCATTTCGCTGATATCTTGATCAAATTAAAAGTTAAAACAATTATAAATATATTCTATAATGCTTTCTAAATAAATTATTGAACTCACCATTTCTTGGTCGGTTGATCATTAGTTAGAGTTAAGCTCTCATGTCTTGGACATAATTCCAGTGGTCATTGCAGTATATTCTGGAGGGAACATAAACGTTGCATGTTTCTTGTGAGAGCTGTTGCTTTGTTTAGGAGAAAATGTGAACTGAACTAAGGATTCTTTATAATTGAGAAACAAATTGCTTGTTTCATCTTACTATGCGTTATACGTGAATAAATATTCTGAGAATTCATTTGGAGAACATGAGAAGAATAATGTTGTCTTTGCACATGTTTGACTGTTTATTCACAGCCTATTCTATGTAGTTGTTTTTATAATATTTAGAGAACCAGTGACCTCTCTTTTTAGTTCTTAACTTCTTTCTGTCTATATTTTAGGATTATAGGCTATCGCACCCAGAAGTTACTGTTCTGGATCCTCCTGATGCCATACAACATTTACACAATCGTCAATACATGCTTCAGGCTGTTGCTGATATGAACCTTTCTGATTCCTATGGTAATTTTTTTTTGTTTCACCTTGACTAAAGTATGGCTGAATGGAATTGCTATTAAGTTAAGCTGTATGTTCAGTCATGTTGAGTTGATGGCTAATGAATTTTCCCATATTAAACATCCATGCAGGCAAAGTTGGTGTTCCTCGACAATTAGTTATCAAGAGAGACGACGCATCAGCCATCCCAGAGTTGGTCAACAGAGCTGGCTTGACTTTACCCCTTGGTATGTATATGTTGGTTTTTCAACTACTTTTAGATGCTGCAGTTATGCGATTTCTCAGAGCATGGACGCTTGGACATTTATTGTTACGTGGGTTGTGTTTTTGAGACAAAGTCATTAAAACTTATGAAAATAGGCATGGTGATCCTATCTTTTTTGAGTCTGATCAGATTACTTATTACTTAATTTTGTAATGCTTAAGTTGAACTTTCCTTGTTATGTTTGCAACTTTAAAATCATTTTAGTTGCAAAGCCACTGGTTGCTGATGGAAGTGCAAAGTCCCATGAATTATCCCTTGCTTATGAGCAGTACTCCCTTCAAAAACTCGAACCTCCACTTGTTCTTCAGGAGTTTGTCAACCATGGTAAGAAATTGCTGTTTAATTAGCAATTATTACTCTTAAATGGCTAGAAGCCCATCAGAATAAGTGAATAACACATGCTGTTTTCTTTTCGCTGTAGGAGGTGTTCTCTTTAAGGTTTATATAGTTGGTGATGCTATAAAGGTAGTCAGACGGTTTTCATTACCTGATGTTAGCAAGTGGGAGCTCTCCAAAGATGCTGGCATATATCATTTTCCAAGGGTTTCTTGCGCTGCAGCTTCTGCAGATGATGCGGATCTGGACCCCAATGTTGCTGGTAAGTTATCATGTCTTAAATATCTATTGGCAATGCTTTTAAACCACTACAGCCTGACTTGAGCAAAGGATTGAGTTGGTAGACTGTTTGGTTTGCCGTCATTCTGTTGCGAGATTGCATTTATAACAATGTTGTATGAAATTGTCAAAACATGTGTTTTGTACCCTGCAAAATTCAACGTGTAAGCTTCTTTATATGTGGTAAAACTGATTATTCTGGACCAAAAGCTTTCTATAAACCTACATTTCGTCAAACTTAAACAGGCCTTCACATTCTTCCCCGAAAAAGGAACCCTACTAAGAAAAGCAGGTCTTCCTTGTCCCAGCCATTGACAAACAATGGATAAATCAGTTCCTGATTGGTTCTTCCCGGGTTGATATAGTCCTCACTCATCCAAAAACAAAACATTCTTAATTTTTTTATGTTATAATTCTCATGCTGTCATTTTGTGTCGATCAATTTTAAACAAAATGCTAATTCCTGATCTGTTTGATTATATAATTCTAATTTGTCTGTGACCTAACATGGGGTTGGGTGGTGATAGGCATGATTTTGACAATAGGAAATCTAAGCTCTATTGACTTGTTAGGTTATTAATACATTCAATTTTGTTTTGGATGAATATAGAAAGGTATTGCACATAAGGACCCAGGTATCCAGAGCAAAAAATGTATGCTGCTGCAGTCCCGAAAGTCTTCACGACTTAACTGCATTTGCTAGTCTCTTCTGATTGTCTTCATCGTTTTTCTCCCTGCAGAGCTTCCTCCAAGACCTCTACTTGAGAAACTGGCTAAGGAACTTCGTTGGCGATTGGTAATTTTCTCAACCTTTTGGTTGGAGGCTTCATATTATTGATGTAAGGACTATAATTATGCATTCTTTGTCATTATTCTCACTTCCAGGGTCTTCGTCTATTCAACTTGGATATTATCCGCGAGCATGGAACTAGAGATCACTTTTACGTCATTGATATAAACTACTTCCCTGGTAAGTGGAGATCTTTCTTCATATAAAAGATCTTGCTGTTTACTAATTTATTTAATATTACCACTTTGAGTTTATTTATAATCATCACCTTCCAATCTGGTCATTGTATGATTCGTTTTTTTCTTATTCACAAAATGGTTATACACTTTCAATTTTGTGAGAATATTGAGATTCTAAAGAGTTGCCTTCAAGAACGATTATGATTTTTATGGTACGGTTTAAAAAATTTTGTATAGGTTTTAAAATAGTTTTAAAATTGTTGCAGGATATGGCAAAATGCCAGAATATGAACACATATTTACAGACTTCCTGTTGAGCCTGGGGCAGGGGAAGTATAAGAAAAAATCAGGCTAAATAACTCCTTCCAGCCTTTGTGATGGAAGTGCCATCATGATGTAAGTACATTTGCCTCTCATTTGGTTTGAAGCTCCAAATTATAGCTGCAGGCAATACCTTAGAAGAAAGCATCGGTGTTACTAATATTTTCTGCATTTTTGCGCTATGTGGTGGAAGTGCCAGGATAAACATTAAAGGCTCGTGTTTTGGGAACATTGGCCAGTACAGAACAACTGCTAGTCTTACGTTGTACTAGAAACTTTGTACAGTCTTTGCAAGTAACAAATGTTGTTGCATTAGCCAATATCAGTACAGGGGTCTTGTGCTAATCCTGAAGTTCCAGCCGGTAGATTGATGAACGAAGGGGGCAATACCTGCAAGGCTGCAATTTGAAGGATTTGTCTTCGCGGGAGGGTGGTGTTAAACCATGAATGTTGATAATGTGACCTTAATGTTTGATAAGTTGACGGATTTCAAGTGTACTGACCGTTCTTTGCTGTATATAGGTATATATTTTTGACGATAGTTGTAATGCAAATTTTCATCAAAGTACAGCTTTTGGTCGTGAAATTTGAGTTATATTTTATATTTGGTTGTCTTTATCTCAGCAGAATGCCGAATTACTCCAAGAACCCCTTGGCTAATCCATAGCTCGAGTGTAAACTATAATGACCTATCACCAGCAAATTAAGAGTTCACATATAAGTCTCCCTTCCATGTGTGCAAGAGAGTGGAGTAGATTGTTTACAAAGAATGGTTAGATTCTAGGACCCAGACCACAAGGGAAGGTAAAAACCATATATATGAAACAGGTTCTCTTGCCTGAACTGGAGAAGAGTTGTGATTAGGGATATAAATAGGTTAGATTAAGTTTTGTCTAAATAAACTCAGGTTTGTTTTGTTTTAAGTTTATTATCAGGTTATTTAAATGTCTATATTACATAAACAACGAACTTAGATTCATTTTTCAAATAAGTTTAACCATTAGTATAAAGATATTATTATATCCTAATATAAAATTAATATCATATTAGTATATAGTATTTAACAAATTATGTAAAGAGATATTATAAATTTTAGTTTTTTAATCATTAGAGGGGGCAAAGCAAGCCTTAAAGCAGTCTGCCACAAAATGCTAGACGAAGAGGCAGGTGGCTGGCGGAAACACGAGACATCAACAAGGTAGGAGAAATGATCTGCAACCCATTTGCCTTCACGATGGTCGATAGGCGAGCCTAATCTAAGTCTGAATTATTTGATAAATAGAGTAAGACAACATAAGCCAAGGCCAGAAAGGTGGACCTACGCAAATTCAAATTTTAGGAAAGTAATTATTTGGGAGACTTCATAACCCTGAATTTAACTTTTTAAAAAACAATTCTTTGGGGAGAGTTCATAACCCTCGTTCTCCTACAATAGAATAGAAAAATGAGCCGAACAGTCAAATATCTTATCACCGAAAAATACATCAAGGCCATAGGCCCTCGCAATTACACCCCCCCCCCCCCAATTGTACCTTCGTTATGAATAACATTTAACAGCATCACCATATTTTGATTTCATCAAATAGGTTTTTAGACGTAAGCAGCAAATATAACGAAATCGTCGGGAATTAACCAGAAAAGAATTAACCAGAAAAGCACAATTGATTCATAAATCAAACCCAAAGAGGTAAAGAGTAGCATTAATCAGCCTTTTAACACAACATTAATCAAACACAAAGAAACATACCATGATAGAGTTGATACAAGTACTACCCAGTGAGAGTAGCATCAGGAGGCGGAGGAGGAGTAACAGGTGACTCATCAGCAGAAATAACCACACTCCAATCAGGAGGCAGGGGTGGCAACGGAGGATACACCGTGGGCTTGCGCTTTATATCCCATGGCTGTGTCTTGCGAGGCCTCGTCTTCATGTGATGCGCCGTCCCCTTCTTCTTTGGCCTAGACGAGCACTCTATCACCAATCCACTTCTTCGAATTGACCTATCGCCGCCGCTTCCCAACGACAGCGCCGCCGATGAATGAGGCACCATCACCACTCTCGACCCAAATATGGCCGACACCGACATGCTTCTTCTCTCTACCTATGTCACCTTCTTCTGTGTGGTTTGGTTTGCAGTAACTTGCCATTCTCCCCCTTATCTGTGTGAATGTTTTGTTTTTAAAATTCCCGAATTACCCTTCCATTTTATGAGATGGCCTTTGATTGGAGCCCAGCTTACGCAATTCATGGGAAATGCCTAAATTAACCTCGCTTGAAAGGTTTTTTGTTACTACCTTCAATTTGTTGGGTCTTGCTTGTAGCCCATTGAAGGACCTACTCTCCTTTTAAGGCCTAAATGATCTGTTTTTTCCTGGGCCGCTCTTTCTCTTTTGGGCTTGTCCTTATGAAATGAGTTTTATAGGAAGTTGCAAACCTCCGCTGCCGTTCATTCTTCATTCTTTTCATTGGACTTGATGATTTGCACTGAGTGCTCCTCTATGAGCATAATTTATTTCAGAAATCAAACTCTTTTAAGGACATATAATATATGATTTGATGAATAATATAAAATAATATTTTAGGGAAATTATAAATTGAAAATTAAACTCAAATAAATAAATAGGCGTATAATTTCTTTTTGGACAATAAAATATATTATATGATAGATAATTTAGTCATACATAGTCATATATTAGTCACATATAGTTTTTGGTGATAACTGTGTGCAGAAATATTTAAACAATTATTAATTGAGTTTTGTTAGAATACTTGTTAAAATATAAAATCTTAAATAAAAATAAAATATTCAATGTATTAAAAATAAAAAAATTATTTATCTTATTTTCATATGAAATTTTTTATTTTAATTTTCTTGACAAATACACTTAACAAAATTCTTATTAATTTCACTTTTCCGTTAATTCATTAGTTGTTCTCGACGATGTTAAAAAGGGGCGCAAACAAAATCCACTTAATTACGTAACATGGCGACAGAAACACAAACGCGCCCTTTGTTACCACTCGCATTCGGATTTGGAGTTACGTAAAAAAAATTCTAGACCTTTCTTATACTATTTCCCAATTGCCAGGCTGCTCTGCCCCCTCCAAAAAAACATATTAGACCGCAAGTTATTATATTTTGATTATTGAAATTTGACACAAATAACATTTAATATTTTACTAAATCTTATTGTGTTTTGTAACATCAACGCGTTTTACTGGCCAAACAATGTGCACCACTCAATCATATTTGGATTATTGACTAACAAATGCGACATATTCTTGTCACCTCATTCACCTTTATTTGTCTTAAGACAACGGTAACAAATTGAGGCAATCCATGTTCACCCTATCAAAAGCTTAACTGCACATACTGAATAGCTTAACAGAATAGACAAAGTTTTAAATTAGAAAATTTGAGTTGCATTTTAAAAGATAAATCATTAATTTTTCATTAATTTTTTTATAAGATAAAATTTAGGTAACGAAAATAAAACTAAGAAGAAGTAAATTAAGAGAAAAAGATATATAGATTTACACATAGTAGTGTTAGAGCATGTTTAGAAAAAATTAATTTTTTTCAAATCATTATTTTTAGAGGATTAAGTTATTTTATAAAATAATTATTATGTTTAGGTAAAAAAATTATTTTTAAAAAATTATTTTTATACAAAATTTAATGTAAAATAAAATTTTTTTTCAGCTAATAATCATAAGCTAAAAATTAGAACTTATGATTTTAGTTTATAAATTATTTTTTACATTTTGATATGTAAATACTTATTTTACTCTCAATCAAATATTTTTTAATTATTTTATATCAATTTTAGTAATTTAATGTATAAAAATAATTATTTTTTATATTATCTAAACGAATTATATTAATTTAAAATCATTTTACAATTAATATATTAAAATATAAAAATAAATCAATTATAACAATAATTAATAATAATTAATTATAATAATAATCAATTATCAACATAATTTATAATTTTTAACTTTCTTAAACAAACTCTTACTCATATCCTATCGTGTATGATACAAAATAGATAATTATTACTGGTTAATAAATTAAAACAAGATAGAGATTACAAATAAAATATGTCTATACCTTTTGAGGAATAGTTGTTATTAATAAATTAGATGTGGTGAGACTTGGTGGAGTGGGAGCCATAATGTAGAGCAACTCCACGTGTGGTATGGCAGAAGCGCCTCATGCAGCCATACCCCTACGCTGCAGCCTGCAGGTAGATGGATAACAAAACAGAAAAGTGAAGGGGCAATTGCGACAATTTAGATGGAATTGAATCCAATGGACTATGTTGTGTCCTAAGACTCCCAACGAACAGAGACACAAACAATGCTCATGCTGATATCAGAGATAGTGGAGCCCACCAAAGTGCAGTGCAGCAAGCGCAGGAGAGGAGAGAGTGACCTCACATAGATACCGTCAACTTGGGTTCCCCAGCCACTAGCGTAGCGACACCCTGTACCCAGCTGTATTCCACCCTCCCCCCCCCCCCCCCTGTTTGTTTGCCCTTTTCTTTTTATCTCATTCTCCTTCAAACCTTCAACCAATTCTTCCACAAAACACTTGTTTTCCACAGCAACCCCAACCCCTCTCCATCCATTTCACACATGAACCCACCACTCACCAACAACAGCAACAACATCACCACTTCTACTCCTACTATCTCTACTTACTCGACGCAGCCCCTCATGTTACTTCCGTTTCCTCTCTACATTGCGCACCACCATACGCAATCGCATTTCCTTCACTAGCATTCCTTTTTTTCTATTACAAACCCTAACTTGTTTGCCCGCCATGGATCCTTGCCCTTTCGTCCGACTCACCGTCGGCAACCTCGCCCTCAAGATTCCCGTCGCTTCCAAGCCTGCACGCTCCGTTGTGCATCCTTCTTCATCTCCATGTTTCTGCAAGATCAAGCTCAAGCACTTCCCTCTCCAATCCGCCCTCGTTCCCTTCATTCCCCCCGACAGCCACTTTCCAGACTCCCAGGTTCACCCTATCGCCGCCACCTTCCACCTCAGCAAATCCGACATCGACAAACTCGCTGCAAAATCCATCTTCGCCGGAAAACTCTGCCTCAAAATCTCGATCTACACCGGCAGGCGAGGCACCACCTGTGGCGTCAACTCCGGGAGGCTGCTAGGTAAAGTTTCCGTGCCGCTGGATCTGGCGGGAACCGTTGCCAAGGCCACAGTGTTCCACAACGGGTGGATTACGGTCGGGAAAGAAGCCAAAGGCTCTTCTGCGCAATTCCATCTCAATGTGAAGGCCGAACCCGACCCGAGATTTGTGTTCCAGTTCGACGGTGAACCCGAATGCAGCCCCCAAGTTTTCCAGATTCAAGGAAACATCTCCCAACCCGTCTTCACCTGCAAGTTCAGCTTCAGAAACACCGGTGACCGCAATCACTGTTCCAGGTTGGTGCAAATTTCCTTCAATTTTTCATTCTAGTTTACTACTTGTAGTCATTTAGGTTAGGTTATATGTTCAGATTAGATTCTCATAATTAGATTCCGCACACTTCGTTGGTGCTAAATATGGATATACTTTACTCTTTATACACAAGGAAATTGAAAAACTAAAGTTGAACATCAATATCTTGAAAATGTGGTTGCTTCTAAATTACTCCTAATCCTGGGTTAGTTTTAAAAGTGGTTAGGGGTCCATTTCAGGGATTCTAAGTCTGTAACCGTTTCTGTTATTCTGTTTCATACAGATCGTTGCAGTCCGAGCCGGTAAGTTCTAGAAGTTGGTTAAGCTCGTTCGGGAGTGAGCGTGAGCGGCCGGGGAAAGAACGCAAGGGATGGTCCATAACGGTTCACGATCTTTCAGGCTCGCCGGTCGCGGCTGCTTCTATGGTCACGCCTTTCGTCGCTTCACCCGGTTCGGACCGGGTCAGTTGCTCCAACCCCGGTTCATGGCTCATTCTTCGTCCCGGCGACGGCACATGGAAGCCTTGGGGGAGGCTCGAGGCGTGGCGCGAGCGCGGCGGCTCCGACGGTCTCGGCTACCGCTTCGAGCTCATACCAGACACCAACGGCGGCATGAGCGCCGCCGGCATCGTTCTTGCCGAGTCCACGCTGAGATCTAACAAAGGAGGAAAGTTCGTGATCGACTTGAGCAGCCGTGGCGCTGGCGGCGGATCCAACGGCCGCGCCACTCCGGGGAGCGCGACGTCACCGGTGTGCAGCCCGAGGAGCAGCGGTGATTACGGATACGGGCTTTGGCCTTATTGCATGTACAGAGGGTTTGTGATGTCGGCAAGGGTGGAGGGTGAGGGAAGGTGCAGCAAGCCTACGGTGGAGGTGAGCGTTCCGCACGTGAACTGCACGGAGGATGCAGCGGCGTTTGTGGCGTTGGCCGCTGCCGTTGATCTCAGCGTGGATGCTTGCAGGCTTTTCTCTCAACGGTTGAGGAAGGAGCTGTGCCAGCAGTTGGATTTGCTTGGCTGATTCCGCTGTGTTTTTTTTCTCTTTGTCGTTTCATGAATTTGCCCCTGTCGTTTTTTTAGAATTTTTTAATGGGGTTGTTCGTTTCGAGTGAGGCGTTTTACTATTACTAACAGACAATTTACAGGCTGTACAGGGAATGAGAATATTAGAGTGGGCACCTTTGTATTCACTATTCACGTGTGGCTTTTCATTGATTTTCTCTCCTTTTTTTTTCGTCAATTATGGGAAATCAAGAAAAAGCTTTTTTTTATGTATAATTTATGCAGAACTGGTTCTTTGACTCAGCATTCATGTGTTGATACCTTTTTTTGTTCTTTTGTTTTAATTTTTGGTGTATCTTTTGAGTCATTTAAAGCTGTAGATACCGCTAATCTTTGAATATATCGGTTTGTTAATAGATAGCTGTTAACGTATCGGTTATCCTATGTTTGAATGTTTTTTCATTAATGGAACGGAACGAAATAGGTAGGAATGGAATGGAAAGGAATGGAATAGAATGGAATATAGTTTCAATTCTCTTTGTTTGGAAGTTTTATTAATGGAACGGAACGGAACGGAATTACTTATGTGTTCCTTTCATTCCCCCTCAATTTTGGGGGAAACAAAAGTTGGACATTTGAGGGGAAGAGGGGAGAAATGATTCTTCATGTGTTCTGTTTTGTTTCTATGCATTTTAAAACTCTCAAACAAAAGAAGTTATTTCTGTTCCCCTCATTTCCTTTTCATTCCCTTCATTACCTATCATCCAAACATTTTGTTAAGTTGATGTTTTGACTGGAAGTTGTTATTGTTCTATTTCTTTTTTTTTCTTTTCTTTTTCCCTTCATAAGATGATTTTATGAAAAAGAATTGAGATGAGTTTCAATATGCTTTTTATGAAGTAGAAGTTCAATTTCTTAAAAAAAAAAGTATTTACTGAATAGAATGGTTAAAATCAGCTATGGATCCAATTTATACATATGTTTTTAATTATATATTTACACTTTACATATTTATAATAAAAAAATGTTAATATAATCTTTTGTACATTTTTTAATATATTTTATATTATATAATTAATTTAAAAATAAGTGTTGTTAGTACAAGTGTTCAGATTTAAATCAATAAAAAATAAAAAATTGATCAAAAAAATTGAAAATCAACAAATCAAAATGGATTGAATTGTTTAGGATGAAAATTTGAAAGAACTGATTGGTTCAATTTTCGATTCTAATTTGTAAAATCGATCCTAACTGAATCAAATTGATTACTACAATAATATATATATATATATATATATATATATATATATATATATATATATATATATATATATAACTACTTAAATGTCCCTATAATATTCATAAAATTACGTTTTCAATCCCTATTACAGTATTAAGTTTACAAAATTCCCTCGTTCACCCCTTCTTCACGTTTTCAACACAGCACCTTCACACCTTCATCCCTCCATTTCCCCCCCCCCTTCACCCTTTCCCTCCCCCACCTTCACCCCTTCCCCCCTCCATTTGCCCACAGCCCACCGCAATGCGAACGCGAGTCTCCCCCCCCCCCCCACCTTCACCTCTCCCCCCACTTCGGCCTTCACCGCGCAACAACCTTCATCTCTAACTTTCACCATCTCCCTCTCCACCTATGCTCCTGCAAACTCCATCCACGGCCACCGCGACCATGCCCAGATCTGTGATGCCACCCCGACCACGCCCAGACCTGTGACGTTATTTATGATATCTCTCTCTCTCTAGGGTTTCTTTCTCTATGCTATTTATAATCATATTTTGACACGCTCTCTTCACCAAATTCAGGTTCTTCGATTTCTTCATCTTCGGTATATCACTCAGATTTCGAATCTCTAATTCCAATGCGCGTAGTTCTTCGCTAATTTGAATCGTTTTTCTTTTCGATTTTGCAGATTGGAGCAAGTTTTAGGATCGAAGATGGTTGTTTCGGAGCCAATCACGTCGGGGTAGGTATGTAACACAGTGATTATTCGATTCGATGATGAAATCCAAAAAAGTGCTTATTTTCAGTTTGATGTTAATTGTAGTGACTGTTGAAGGGTTCAGTCGATGTGTGGTGGTAGTTCTTAGTGGTAATTTGATTTTCCTGATCTGCTTTGGCGTTGTGTTGTTTGCATTTGATTCTTATTAAGTAGTGGGGTTATTGAAAGGGAACTGTTTGGTATTGGACAATAGGCATAACTGTCATTCAATTAGGATGTGTATTAAAAGTAATGAAAATTCGTTTTTAAGTTGGAAGATACACAGTTATGTAAATTGAGCAGCTAAATCTGTCGTGGTGGGTCATGATAATGGTATGCTATGGAACACAAAATGTTGGGTGGGGTTTGTTTTTATGATATTAAGCAACATGATAAGCCTATAAATGTTTGGGGAAAACTATTTAGGACTTTAACCTGAATGATAGTATAATTTGTAAAATAAAGATATTATATGCAAGCCAACTTTTATGATGTTCGCTCAAATTTGAGTATATTGACGTAGAGTATACCTACAAGTAAGTAAAACTTATATTTTTTTGAAACCTAATCATCAATCCAAACCGATTAAAATCGATTTGAATTGGATCGGTTTGGTTATTGAAATTCATCTAATCTAAACTAAATCGATGATACTTATATTGTTTGGTCTAAACTGATCTAAAAACACTCCTAGTTATTAGTATTTTTTAAATAATTTTTAAGTATATAAAGTAAATTTATAATAAAATAATTATTAAAATAAATATTAAAAAATGTGTTGTTAATATTTTTATAATATATTTATTTTTTTACTTTTTTATATTATTATTTATTAGAATATAACTTCGACAATACTTTAAAACATTGGTTTGAACGGAAAATGTCTTAAAGTTACATTTAATAGTTGTAGATTTGAATGAATTTATAAAAACAAGTAATTTTCATATAATTCTTTTCAATTTTATTTTCAAAATCACATTTAACGCTTTTATAAATTAAAAATATTTTTTCCTATTATAAAGAATAAAAAAGAAGCGATCAAAACTTATGGTTTTTATTTTTTATTTTTTGCCATGTACTAAATACAATATATTAGCAGCGACGACTCATCTTAGGGGAGGATAGTCTAGAAACAATAGATAATCATTTTTTAGAGCACCATATAATATGAAATATAATTTGAGATTAACTTTTATAATATACATGATTGAAATATAAAAAAGTACTGTTTAAGGATTTAAGTAACAGTTATAAAAAAAGTATTAATATATTTAATAACCTTAAAACAAATTGTTATTACATTTCAAAATTTACTAATATTAATTTTTTCAAGTAGATAGACATATTTAAATAATTTTTATTTCTCTCATTGATAATTTGATATATTTAATAAATTTTTTAATAATTTTTTTTAATGCTATATTTATCTTAAATATTTTTTTAGAAGTACTTTTTATCTTTTATATGGAATATATTCTAATTAATATTAACATAAAAAACTAAAATAGTCAAATGTGTATATATTAAATTTATAAAGTGTAAATATAAAGTAAAAACATAAATAGTAAGGTGTTTGAATTAAAATATTTGTGCATAAAAATATTTAAATAATAAAATAAATATATTTGAGATTTAAATTGTAAGTAATCATATAAGTAATAGAAAATTTGAATTATTAAATAAATAAATTTATGAAGGTCATTTTTTGTAATCAAACCTTTAAAGCAATTAAAAGGGAGTGTGAATAAGTAAAAATAAGTGCTAGTAACCCCACCTTGACCAAATACCTTGTTATATCCTAGCTTAAAACATTTTAATCTTTGGCTTATTTGTGCTTTCTTGTTTAACATATATAATCAAAATCATAAAATAAATGTGATCATTTATTATTTGATATAATGTCATAACTTTAAATTTAAGATATATAAATTTAGAGATCAAAAATTACAAATAAGTCTTCAACTCATTTTAGTCCCTTCAAATTTTATAAATCTATTAAACTCCATGTACATCTAATGTGTGTACAAGACTAATAACTTAATTATAATGTGTGTGACTTATAAAAAAAGAAAAGTATTATTTCATATTACATCACTCAGTATATGTAAGTTAGAAACAAAATTAGCTAGTTAGTAGTTAGTTAGTTGAGCTTAATAGGTTTTAGTTCTATATGTATTTAAACTCACTACTACGAAAACTCTGTATCTGATTTTTCATATTTTCTTCATTCAGTAAATTTTATTCTTAATATGGTATCAGAAGTAATTTCATTCTCTGTTCTTCTCTGATTTGCTTTTCTCTTTTCCTTTCTATAAACCCTACGTCTATTTTTTTTTCTTCTGTGACAATGGCTGCTACATTCGCCATTGATGATCCTTGCGATCCTTTCTTTCTTCATCATTATGATAATCTAGGCTTAATTCTGGTTTCTCAGCCTCTTACTGGTGACAATTATAACTCCTGGTGTAGTTCCATGAAAATGGCTCTTCAAGCTAAAAACAAATTTGGTTTTATTGATGGTTTCATTCCTCGACCTCATGATGATGCTCCTCAATTTTTGGCTGCTTGGAATCGCAACACTAATATTGTTAGTTATTGGCTCCTTATTTCTATTTCCAGAGAGATTGTGGCTAGTATCATCTATTCTAATATTGCTACTGCGATTTGCAAGATCGATTTCACCAGAAAAATGGACCAAGAATCTTTCAACTTAAGAAAGATCTAATGAATCTCACTGGGGAACCTCAACAATAAGTCATTACCTCACTAAACTCAAAGCCATTTGGGAGGAACTTTATGATTTTAGGCCATTGAGCAGCTGCACTTGTGGAGCAGCTCAGTCCTTGATTGATCATGCTCACATTGAGTATGTCATGTGTTTTCTCATGGGTCTAAATGATTCTTTTTCTCATGCTCATGGTCATATCCTTCTCATGGATCCCATTCCCCCAATCAAAAGAGTTTTCTCCTTGTTGGTGCAAGAAGAAAGGCAACGTGAGATCAGTGCTTCACATTCAATGTCTTATGAGACTCAGCTAGCTTATGCAGTCAATTCTGCTTCTAAGCCTGTTGTTGATGCAAAAGGCAAGGTTTTCAAGAAAGATAGGCCAGTATGTACATATTATGGTTTACTTGGTTATACAAAGGACAAGTGCTACCGTTTGAATGGTTTTCCACCTAACTACAAAGGTGTAAACACAAAATTTCTCAAAATCCAGTGGCCAGTGTTAATCAAGTTTCTGATCAGGGTCAAGACTATTCTTTCCAATTTTCTGTAGCACAATGTCAGCAATTGCTTTCCTTTCTGAATTCCCAGTTGTCACAGGCCTCTGCAGAATCTATTCCTTCTGTAAATGCTACAGGTATTGTGTTTTTTGCAATATCTTCTATCATACATGATTGCCATTCTTGAATTTTGGATTCTAGTGCCACATGTCATATTACATGTTCTCTGTCTTCTTTTAGTTCTTATCAGTTTGTGTATAACCAATTTGTCACTTTGCCTGATAAATCTAATATTCCAATTATAGCTATAGGAATAGTTTGCCTATCTCCTGATATTATTCTTCATAGTGTTCTTTATGTTCCTAGTTTTCATATCAATTTGCTTTCAATTAGTTCTTTGTTGAAGCATGCTAATTTTGACATTTCTTTTTCTTCTACTGGTTTTTCAATTCAGGACCTCAATCATTCGAAGATGATTGGCAAGGGTACTTGAAGGCCTGTATGTCTTCAGAGCTCATCCTTCCACTTTCTTGATTGAGCCAACCATAATTAATGCATTAGATTCTTGTCACAATGTTGTTTCTTCTAATGTACTTTCTTCTTTTTCTGTTCAAAATAGTGTTTCTGGCAATATTTGACATGCCAAATTAGGATATTTGTCCAATAGAACACTTCAACATTTGAGTAATAAAATTTCATTTTCTATTTCAAAGTCTTATCTTCATCATGTATGTCCTATTTGTCCATTAACTAAACAAAAAAAGCTTATTTTTCATTCCAATATTCATTTGTCTGATAACCCTTTTGATTTACTATATTGTGACATATAGAGGTCTTTCAATACACCAACCTATACTAGAAAGAGGTATTTTGTTACCCTGGTTGATTATTACACTCAGTTCACCTGGACATCTTTGATTTTGTCCAAGTCAGAAGCACTTAGGGTCATTGTGCAATTTTTTGCCATGGTGAAAACACAGTTTGGGAAAGTAATCAAATAGTTCAGATCAGACAATGCTAAGGAGTTGGCCTTGACTGACTTTTTCACCACAAAAGGAACATAACATCAGTTTTCCTGTGTGGAGAGGCCACAACAGAACTCAGTGATGGAAAAGAAATGCCAACATCTTCTTAATGTGGCTAGATCCTTATTTTTTCAATCCAAAGTACCATTGACTTTCTGGGAAGATAGTATATCCATTACTACTTGCCTTATTAATAGGGCATCATCTGCCTTACTCTATTTTAAATTTCCTTTTAACTTGCTTTACAATTCTGAACCAGATTATTTGTAATTGAGAGTCTTTGGTTGTCTTTGTTTTGGTTCAACTCTTTCTTCTGCTCGACATAAATTTACTGCACGAGCTGTTCCATCTATTTTTCTGGGATATCCACCCGAGTACAAGGGCTATAAGTTGTACAATTTGCAGTGTAAGTCATGCTACATTTCAAGGGATGTAGTTTTTCATGAGGATATTTTTCCTTTCAAGTCTACTTTTGCCGCTTCTCCTACTGATGATCTTTTTCATGATCTAGTTATACCTAAACCAATTCTAGATTGTACATCTTTTGTTCCTGTCTTTCAGCTTCCTTCTGTTGTTCCACCAGTGCCTTCACCTTCTTGTCCAATTATTAAAAGATCTTTTAGAACTAGGAACTCTCCTTCTTATCTTCAAGATTACAGTTGTAATTTTTCTTCCACAGTTCCTTATCCTATTTCCAATCATGTTTCCTATGATAAACTTTCTCCTACATACAGAAATTATGTTCTGCAAACCTCTTCTATTTTTGAACCCTCTTTCAATCACCAAGCAGCTCCCATTCCTGAATGGCAGTAGGCCATGAAGGAAGAACTTGATGCCATTGAAACCAACAATACTTGGACAGTGGTTCCTCTTCCTCCAGGAAAACATGTAATTAGTTGTAGATGAGTTTACAAAGTGAAATATAAACCAAATGGCACAGTTGAAAGGTACAAAGCCCAGCTTGTAGCCAAAGGGTATACACAACAGGCTGGCATAGACTTCATGGATACTTTTTCTCCTGTTGCAAAGTTAACAATAGTGAGGCTTTTACTTTCTTTGGCAGCAATTAAGAAATGGACACTTCTCCAATTGGATATCAACAATGATTTCCTTAATAGAACATTGTTTGAAGAAGTTTACATGGACTTACCTTTGGGATATCCAAGCAAGGGGGAGAACATGGTTTGCAAGTTAAATAAATTCATCTATGGGTTGAGACAGGCATCAAGACAATGGTTTCACACTCTTTCTTCAACATTGTTGTCTCATGGCTTCAAGCAATCAAAGTGTGACTACTCTTTATTTACAAGAGGTTCTGGCAGCACTTTTGTGGCACTTATTGTTTATATTGATGATATTATTATAGCAAGTCAGGATCCAATTGCTGTCTTATCTGTTAAAATCATTTTGCAGTCCTTGTTTAAATTGAAAGATTTAGGGAGTTTGAAGTACTTCTTGGGGTTAGAGATTGCTCAATCCAAAAAGGGTATTTTTTTTACACAAAGGAAGTACACTCTTTCTTTACTAGAAGAAACTGGTTTTTTGGCCTGTAAACCAGTTGTACTACCTATGGATCCTAATCTCAAGCTCAGTATTTTTGATGGAGATCCACTTCTTGATTCATCCCAATATCGCAGACTTATTGGAAGGTTGTTATATTTGACCATATCAAGACGAGATATCTGTTATGCAGTAAATAGGCTTAGTTAGTTCATGTCTTGTTCTACTACTTCTTATTTAGATGTTGTCCATCATCTCTTCCGATATTTTAAAGTATCTCCAGGTCAAGGTCTATTGTTCTCTGCTAATTCATCACTCAGTATCAAGTCATATAAAGATGCTGATTGGGGTAGTTGCACAGATACCAAGCAGTCTACTACTGGTTTTTGTGTGTTTTTGGGTGATTTTCTACTGTCTTGGAAGTCAAAGAAGCAGCCTACCGTGTCTCGGTCATTAGTAGAAGCTAAGTATCAGGCTCTTGCTTGTGCAGCTAGTGAGGTTACTTGGCTTCTAAATCTTCTCAAGGATTTTGAAGTTGACATTGATTCAACTATGCTTTTCTGTGATAGCCAAGCTGCAGTTCACATTGCTTCCAATCCAACTTTTCATAAGAGGTCCAAACATATAGACATTGATTGTTATTTTGTTAAAGAAAAAGTTCTTGCTGGAACTCTCAAACTTGTTCATGTACAATCCAAATATTAGTTGACAGGTATTCTTATTAAGCCACTTACAACTATTTCTTTCCAGTTTTTATTATCCAAGATAGGAGTGTTAGATCCCTATCTTCCATCTTGAGGGAGAGTATTACATCACTCAATATATTTAAGTTAGTAACAAAATTAGTTAGTTAGTTAGTAACAGAATTAGCTAGTTAGTAGTTAGTTAGTTGAACTTAACAGGTTTTAGTTCTGTATGTATTTAAACTCACTATTACGAAAACTCTGTATTTGATTTTTTATATTTTTTTCATTCAGTAAATTTTATTCCTAATATTTCACACAATTTCAATATCTTAATCTCAAAATCTTGATTTACATCTATTTACTGTTAATTACCAAGAAAATTCTAAAACCTTTACGTATAACATAAAATATGTCTTGAAACTTTTACTTGTAACTATCCATTGTTAATAGAATTATACATTTATCTAAAAAAGATAAGATTATAGTAGATATAACTAATTTAAAATTATTTATTTGCTACTTATTTTTTGGATCCATCCTTGGTTAAAACGAATTAGTTTTTTTTTTTAATTTTGGTAATCAATTTGTTTCACTTTTTAACATGTTAAATAACTTCTTTTGTATTTAATTTTGGTAATTGATTTATTTAAATAGTAAGTTTGTAATGAATAGTTCTTTATTGTAATTTTGATCATTAATTATAAAGATTAATTAAAATCTATATAAAAGTTTAAGTGACTGTTCCGTTCATCGAAAGTTTAAAACTTCCAAATTATGAAAAGTTTAGACGGAATAATTTATATTTTAACAGAACACAATTACTTTGACGTAAATTTATGTGTTCATCAATTTTATTTCTGGTTAATAGTAAAAGTTGTTTAGAGTGAGTGGTGGAGGAACGAGGATTGTGGGAAACTTGGAGATTAGTTTTGATTTTTGAATGGTACGTGCGTGCACGCTATGTTTGTTCGAAGGTGAAATTGAGTAATGTGGATGATAGCTGTAACGCAGTGTAGTGTGCAGACTCTGATTCAGTTCCGGCGTGGTTTAAGGGAGGTAATAATTTATCAGAAATTAGGCACATAATCATGTGACTTCTTGTGGCACAAGTCATGGGATTTGGAGTGGTTTGTGCTATTAATAATTGGTAGGGGAACCGTAAAGGGTACCTTCTGCCTTGACTTGGCAACAAAGCACGTACTCATTACGCAGATTATATGCTTTTTTTTGGGTGCTACGCAGATTATATATATGGGTCTGAAAATAGGATTCCCATTTTGCACGAGCGCCAGCGAAAGAATTTAAACAAAGTAATATTATATTATTCTATCATAACAAATCATCAATAATTAAAATAAATTATCAGAGATGATTGGGCAGCGCAGTGGTAGGGTACAGTGTATTGAGGTTGGTGGTGGCGCACTGACGTGTGCATGTGTGTATGGGGTGGTCCAAGGCCATTTTCTCATCCCTTTGGGTACCAAACTTTGGGCAAGGGACCAGTGTCCGGATCCGAAAACAATTTGCAGTAGATATGTAGAACCAAAGCTGAAAGGGGAAGTTTATATGGAAAAAGGAAAATTAAAGAAAAAGGACATTTATTTATGAATGGAGTCAGGGTAGGTTGTTGTGGGTGAGTACTGGGTAGAGTGTACTGCTGGGTGTCTGGATAATGAAGTTTCACAAACATTGTTTTTTACTTTGGAGGAAAAGAAAAGGAATTCATTATTTTCCAACAGTTTGCTAATAGGTAACCTAGGTTGGGTGCGAGAGTGAGAGAGAGCGTTGGCTGAGTTGGGTTGTGTAGACTTGGGAGCTAAGAATCACGTTCACGTTGGCAGGGCAGCTGAGCTGTGTGGGTGTGACTTGGCTTGGTCCCCGCTGTATCATGGACTGACTTGTCACAGCCTTTTATTGTAAAGTGATGAGGGATGAGGCGTAATTGTAAAACAACCTCATTGAACAAACAGAACAGAACATGGTCTATGTTCTCACGTTTCGCTCACCAGTCACGGCCCACAGAGACCAACATCATATCAATGGACGCTAAACTGTTGACTCTTGACTGGGTCATGTGCTTCACCTGGCCTCTCCCGCAAGATATTCTTACATATTCCATCCATTTTAAGGTTTGTTTAGAAAAGTTGAAAATTATAGATTATGCTGATAATCGATTATTGTTATAATCGATTCATTTTTATATTTAGATGCATTAACTATAAAGTGATTTTAAACTAATATGATTCGTTTGAATGATATAAAAAAGAATCATTTTTATGCATTAAATTATTAAAATAAGTATAGAATGATTAAAAAATTATTTGATTGAGGGTAAAATAGTATTTACATATCAAAATGTAAGAAATAATCTATAAGCTAAAATCATAAGTTCCAATATTTAGCTTATGATTATTAGTTGAAAAAAGTTTTTATTTTACATTGAATTTCGTGTAAAAAATTTTTTAAAAATAATCGTATTTTATCCAAATATAATTATTTCACAAAACAGCTTTATCCTCCAAAAACAGCTGTTTGGGAAAGAATTAATCTTTCCCAAACATGCTCTTAATTATCTTTGAAATTAATCATTGATATCGAGAATATAAAAATTATATGATTGTCTCACAAAAATTATTTTTTTAAAATTTAAATTCATATTTTTATCTTAATAATTAAGGTTATTTACTACTTTTACTCCACTTTTTATGAGTAATTAATACACTTTAAAACTTTAATATAAAATCAATAATAATTTCACAACTCGGCTTGAGTATAGCAGTTACATAGATACCACAACCATTACCCATTTACATAAAAAAAGAAAATCTGTAACACCAAAAACTAGTTGTTAAACACTAACTCTCCTAAGCCCTTTTACCACTTTGATCATATATAGACTTTTTTCTTTTTTAACATCTTGATCATTTAGAATCTGATACCATATTAATTATTTACTTAACTAAAAATAACTTAAGTTGTTAAGTGAAGATTCATACATAATTTTATTATATCTATAAAATTAATAAAATTTCAACACATGAAATGAAAAGAATAAAAAAATATATTTACATAAATTATGTAAAGTAATGTATAATTTGAACCACTAAGAAAAAAATTATAATAGGATCAAAGTATTATCAAATAACTTGCATAGAATTATGAATAGATCTAAAAATTTCTATGCTAATAAGAGTCAGCTCAATTGGCACTGATCGAATTGCATAAACACGAAAAAAAAATTTGTGGCATTTTTGTTGGTAATCCTTCATTAATAAACATTCACTAATTAATTATCATGTGTCTTGGTATTGGAGAGCACAACACATCCGCTTGTTAATCTTTTTTAAAAAAATATTATTATATATAAAAACCTCTCCAAAATCATTGTATTCACGTACTTACTAAATAAATTTGAAATTTGAAAGACTGTAAATAAAAAAGTATAATTATAAAACTTTTTTTTTTGTATCTTTGTCATTGTATTTTTCAAAACAACAAAATTGTATTTTTTGCTCATTCTTATTTTCACTAATCAATCTTAAATTTTTAAATTTTTTAACATTTCTTTTATAATGTTTTTATTACACGCTGAAACAAGCAATTATTATATTGATTAGTGTATTAAATGAAGAAGGAGGCATGCATGTACCATGTTCCTTGGCTGCATTGCCCGCCCTTTTAAACTGCCAAAAATCCGCCTGGTTAGTGTCTTCTTCTTTCATTTTTTTTTTAACTAACGTCTTCTTCTTTCATATAATTCTACGATATAAGTTCCATAAAATCAGCCTTGTGTTGTATTACTTTATATCGACTTATTCATTGAACGCGAGAAATGGTTAAACTAATTCCGATTTGCATATGACAACATCTCACCTCCAATCTGCTGTCAATAATTGAATTAGATTTGTAACTCGCACATCAAAGAGAGAAAGAAAAAAAATTATGACTTTTATTAATAATTATATTTTTAATTTGTTAACTAATTTGAACGTTATGTGGTGAGATCTTGAAAAATAGACAATAATGTGTAAAATCATTTTGACTATGTTAAAATTTTCATGTATTATACTTTAAATTTAATTTTGAATTATTATTTCTGAAATAAATTTATATTTGTATGCAATGATGTATTACAATATTATTTAATGAATTTGATTATGTTAATACTTACATGAAATATCAAACTTGTTAAATGATGTGATGAAAATCATTTGTTATATGTGTAAAAACTTTTTTATCATCAAAATTAAATTATATATAATATATATTTGAATTTCTATGTACAGAACATACTCATATTTTAAAAATGAAAAAAATGTATGACTAAATAAAAATACAAAATAACGTAAAATTCAGAAGCAAAGCAATTTTAAAACTGGCTTATAAATTGAATGATAAAGATATTATTCTATTATTATAGTTTTATAAATGTGTCATAGAGTAGCCTAATAAATTACGTGAATGAGTCAGAATTGTAAAAATGGACGCAATTACAACTATGCGTTCGTTCAAAAGCACTGCCTGCCTGGCCATAACTAACTAGTCAGGAAGGAACGAGAATCCAACCCCTTTTTTTTTGTCATAAGGAGAAGAAAAATTTGTATTTTCAACTAGAATTTTTGGGAAGCTGGCGGAAGGATAACTTGGGAGGATACCTCTACTTTAATAAGTGGGAGAGGGAACAACACCACATGAGCTGATATGAGCTATCAGCTCATGGGCACGAGAATCCAACGTTTGCTGCTACGTTCTTTTTGTTAATTTAAGGATTCAATTTCGTTATTTCGCTAGATGAGTCACGAGTTGCATCGGACAGCTGGCTTTTTCTTTTAATTTTTATCATATTTATTTTTAAATTAAATGGCTGCAGAGAAACAGATAGCACAACCCAATGCAGAAATGCGCATGAGGTGACCGTGCTATTAGAATAACACAATTAACAATTAACAAAAATTTATCATCACAGATAAGGGTCAGCTCTCGTCGTCAAGGTTGTAACTGTATCCAACTCACAAAATCTATAATGTTCTATTGAATTACGGCAGCTTGGTAACCTTTAAAATTGGTTCAGAATCCGTTATGGTAAACTAGTTATAAATTCAGATTATTTTGTAATTAAATTTAATTTATCTGTAGTTTGGTTAAACTTTTTTTAAAATAGTTCTAAAATTATAATTATGAATAAGCCCTTTTATAAATGGCTAAAAAAACAGCTTTTCTTTTACTGTAAAAATAATAATTTTATAATATATGAATCGTGGCTAATTGGAACAGAGATGATTATTCATAAGTAGAAAATACTTTCATTTTAGATAAGAGTGGTGCTAAATAACAGCACTAATAAAATTTGTGAAATGCACACAAATAGGCACAGGAGCGTTTGTTTTCAACCGAAATATCTCAAATATACTAAATAGCACGAATGGAATTTCGTGAAATGTACACAAAAATTCTAAATGGATAATATGTATAAGAGAAATATTAACTGTCTCGAAAATCAGTCCGCAAAAACAGTAAAAGTCAGATTACTTCTTTAAATTTCTGTTGAGAACATTTCGGTTTAGATAAATAAAAAGCTAATATGCATATTTTGTAAATATTTTACCAAAACAAAGTCAATAATTTCTTTAATTTGAATTATCAGTGTAAAATTTTATTACACCATCGTCTAATCATATATTATTATATCATTAAAAATATTTAATTCTTTCAATAATTACTTTAAAAATCACACATATAATAATGTATAATTAATTAATAGTGTTAAATTTTACACTAATAATATATTAAAATTAAACTTTTTGTATTATATAATATTTGCTGGTTATACAAATAGTAAAATATTATTATATCAATGGTGGTGGAAATTCTGATAAATTAGTCAATTATCGTTGCATATTAGTATAATGTTTTTTTTTGTCCAATTTTTTTTTTTTGTTTTGGTCGTAAAAAAATAATCTTTTCTTCCTAATTTTTATTTTCTGCTTTTTTTTTGGGTCAAAATTTTCTGCTTAAACGGGCTCCCATTGCATGCAAGCCCAACCTAAACCATTTAGCTTGTATAAGAATGGGCCAGACTAAAAGCCCTCAAAATTGTTTTGAAAAAAAGACATTTAAATGTACACTTCTTAGGCCAGGCCCTGTTTGCCAATTGCGGTGTGGAGTCACTTCCGTGTGAAACGACATCGTTTTGAAAGTTCCCTAGGCGCGGTTGGAGCTGAAGGGAATAGATAGATTCATAGATAGATAGAGAGAAAGAGAGAAGCAGAGGGGAAGAAGGAAAATGAAGGCGTTGGGATGGTGGCTGATGGCGGTGGGGACGCTCCGATTGGCCTCCGTATGGTTCGGATTCTTCGACATTTGGGCTCTTCGACTCGCCGTCTTCTCCAACACTACCAGTAACTAACTTCTCTCTCCTCTTTACTACTACTTTCCAACCACAGAAAAACGGGTTGTTAGATTCATTAAAACTTGAATGGTTCGTGTTTTGATTCATGTTTCGAGGACATTCAATGATATCATTGAATGGATCCTCACATGTTTCAAGGGTGGATATTGTCGGTCGGGTGGGTACTGGGCGGTGGTTGCTTCAGACAGACAGCTTGCTGTTTCAGCGGCTGCTGCGCAACGGGGCTTGTGTCTTTGGATTTCAGAGATTATGTGTTATGCTGAGTCAGACTACTGAAACATGAGATCCGATGTATGAGAATGAGATCTTTTTAGATCCCAATGCAGAAGAAGAAATTATTGAACCCTTTTTTGCCTTTTACATTGTTCCCACTTTTGCATTTCACAAGTCACAATCGGTTACCACATCAAAATCCTTTATAGCACAATAAAAACGTAGGTGACGAATATAGTATATTAGGAAATTTTGTTTCAGTTATAATGTGTATAGTGTCTGTTATGAAGTAGTATATGATAAAGGCATGATTTTCCAAACAGGATGGAATTGCTTTGGGTTTCATTTTTGTATTATCTAGGTCGAAGAGAAAGGTAGCAGGCATTGAACTTTAGGGTCCTTTTGGTACGAAGGATAGGATAAAATCTGATAGTATAAGATCTGATAATATAAGGCCTAATACGTCATGGTTGGGAATATCGAAACATTTAAAATTATAATGGAAAAGTTTTTATAGGAGCTTATATATCAAAACCCAATCAGACCTATTCTCACCTCCTAAAACTTGAATAAGTTGTCCATCATTTTAATGTTTCAGACAGATTTGATAGATAAGTTTATACAATACAGTGTTTGTATCAAACAACTGATAAGATCATAATGTATTGTATTAACTTAGCCTATCAGACCTTATACGTCATGCCAAACAGACTCTTAGAGTCATAGTCATCTAGATGCCAACCTGCATTACCAAGACATATATTTTATTTTGCTAAGTGGTTGTTAACCAAATAGCAACTTACTCTTTTTTAGGGAGTGAGTGTCAATACGGAAAGCACAAGGTGGGTTTGACTTGTCTCGTACAACATCATATGCAAGTTGGATTTTGATAAGGAAATTTAGCTTGCTAGGCAAAACAGTGAATCTGCTCCTTATTTGACAGCACAAGACTTCTGGATAAACGTGAAGGATGGTATTAGAACTTAAGACATATAGGGAGCAAGTTAATTAGTCTTTTGACTGTTTTCAAATTCTGATTTCTGAGGTTTTTCATCTGTAGAGAATAGAGAATAAAGATTCTGACCTATGCAAGACTGTTATCAACCTTGTCAACTCCATGCTTTCTGCTTGCATAACCTTTCTAAGCCCTTGGTTTAACCTTAGTCAGCTTTCAACGACATCTTGACAATGTAATATTGCAATTTGTTAACATGCCCTTCTAAAGGCTATAGTGTATCCTTTCTTAAATCGTCTTGAAATTTACTCCCAATGTATATAGTTAAAGAAATTGGAATTTGAATCAATTTGTATCCTTTTGCAGGAAGCAGCATATGCTTATGCAATACCTGTAAAGAAAAAATATGAGGGGCCGAATTAAAATAAAACAAGCATCCTTTGTTCCATCTTCTATAGTCTGGTTGAGTCTTTACTATAAATAATGGCTATGGCTGGCAGATCACTGGCAGGCTTTGTTTTCATCTTTTTTGAATGACATGATGTGCCATTTGTATTACCTAAGAGCATCCTGTGATGACAATTGAATTTTCTTTGACTAATAAAATTCAATAGTATTCATCACAATGCATTAGCAAAGTTGTTTTGCTGCATTTATTTAAGCTTTTATATTAATTATAATTTCATACATTATCCTACGAATGTCATGTGAATTTCAGAATTCTGAGAACTGATAAGAGTTTATTAATTGTTGTATAGTGACCGAAGTTCATGGACGCACGTTTGGAACTTGGACACTTTTGACCTGCACTCTTTGCTATATCTGCGCATTCAACCTTGAAAATAAACCTCTATATCTGGCTACTTTCTTGTCATTCATCTATGCATTTGGTCATTTCTTGACTGAATACCTAATTTATCGTACAATGGAGATTTCAAATCTGACTACTGTTGGCATATTTGCAGGTATGATAAATTTTATTCTTGCTTCCCACCAAATTGACATACATTACATTATTTTCTTTAATTTTAAACCAAAATTGTGTCTTCTTTCTTCTTCTTTTTTGCCAATTATTTTTTTACGTATACTGTGCTTTATCTGTTTAATCTTGTGTGCATAGTTAAATTTTAGGCCATGTGAATTTGTTGACTTACTACATTCTTGATCCCTATTAGAAAAGCTTGTGCCATGCTCAACTAGTCAGCTGTCTTCTTTTGTAGGAATTATATGCTACTTGCATTTTGCTCCCCCAAGTAAACAAGTTAATAAGAGAGAAAGGAAAAGAAAGAAAAGAATCTTGTAGCCAAATACATGTCCTTTACTGTATATCTTCTGGCCTATTATTATTCTGGAACGACCTCAGTTTGGTTTATTATTTTCCCCTTATTTTAGCATTATTTACTAATGGACGAGACACATTTTAACATCTAATTTTACTGATAGGAACATCGATAATATGGATGCTATTACAATGGAATGCCCACCAGAAAGTGCACTTGAAGCACTCTTAGGAAGGATTAGCAAGCAAAAACTGTGTTAGAAGCAAGAGACGCTGCTCTAAATGTCTCTCCCTCTCCCTCCTACTTGATTTTAGAAGGCATTTCATGTTGTTACGATTAAGTTAAGCTACTCATTGCTGGTTTTCAAAATTGATGGCATTGTTGAAATTGTGTTGCCTTATGGATGCAGCGCTTTACCATGTTTAACCCGGTGAAGGGTTGAGAAAAAAGTCATTATTGGCTTTATATGGAAGGGGGAAATTGAAAATGGAAAATAAGATTGGCAGTTTGACACAAATTGCATTTTAAAGAGAAGAGACCCCAATTGTTAAGAATTGGATGATGAATTCTAGTCCAAATTAATTTTCTGTTCAAGGGCTTCTCATATTGCATATGTTTGGGATTGCATTTTGTAATTAGGAGCGAGATAATTTGTGAACTTCGACACTCTAAGAACTTTATTTTCCTAGAAGTTAATTTGTTTTCGCTTGATAGTTCAAAGCTCAAATGCTAAGAATCTGACATCATTTTTGTGTGTTTTTTTTTAATAATATTTTTCTCTATTTTAAAATCTGTAATAAATTTATCAAGTTGCTAGTGTAGCTTTATTTCATTGTTTGTAAGCGGCCTCAAGCTCTAACTTGGACCTTGTATAACGTGAAATAAAGTAGGTTTGGATTCTGATGTATTTATTATACTAGTATTGCTTCAAACAGACCTTCCAAGTGTCAGAATTTTTGAGACGAAATAAACATACATTTGCATCTATAGTCCTTACCATCAATTTGTGGCCAATTCGGTAAATCAATGGCACAAGAGATCAGACAAACATTAAAAAAAAATTAATAATCTTTTTGCAATTATTAAATCTGATATGCCTTGATTTCAGTTTCTATTATTATAGTTATTATTATTTTTAGGTTAAATTAGAATTTTAATTCCCATATTTTACATTTACTTTTAATTTAATTCTTATAGCTTTTTCTTTTTAAATTTGTCTTTATATTTATAAATATTTTTAAAATAATTTTTATTGTTAATTTTTGTTATAATATCATAATTTAGTCTTTACTAGATATATTATATCTAAAAGAGTACATATAAAATAAAAGAATATTTATTCAATAAAAATGAGTACCTACAGGAGCACTTATTAGAATATAGAAATATCTATTGAACGTTTTATATATTAAAGAGTATTTAAAAGGACATCTACTTGACAAAAGAATTTTTATTAAGTTAGTCAATTGACAAAATTATATTAATGTTATAATGGAAGATAACGATATAAATTATTTTAAAATGTTTAAAAATGTTAGAACTAATTTTTAAAAAAATTATAAGAATTAAATTAAAAATAAGTGAAAAATAGAAAGACCTAAAATTTTAATTTAATCTTATTTTTAGGTATTGTGAAATAATAAGTAGTAATCCCAATTATTAGATTAATTAATGTTGGGACTTGGGACCCTTGTGACTAGTATATGCATCTTCAACATAACTATCATGGAGTAATGCCACAGCCGTGTTGCTTTTTCTTACGAAAAAGAATTTGCACCAATTACTTCTGAATCTATGTTGGGATCAAATTAACATTTTCTGCCATATCCGTATATAAATTCAATTCTGAGGGAGTGTGGTACCACAATTTTTGTACCGCTAGCATTTTTTGTTGTATGTATCATGAGACGAGAGGGAAGTGGACCATCTATTATCTTATACACTACAAAACAGAAACACCGGGTCCGGCCCTTCATTTTCAAAGCAACTCAGCAAGCCCAAATTGATATGAAACATTATATTGCAACAATTATTCACATATTCAGACCCTAAAAAAAAACGACTATTCACATGTTAAAAAATGTCTCGAAACTCATTATAAAAAAAAAAGAAAAGAAAATCTCTCGAAACTTTAATCCTGTTTAGCATAGTGTCCCAACATAAATTTAATATCTAAGTTTCTAAATTCCTCAGCTAAAATAAATAAATAAATAAATAATACGAACATGCAGGTTTTGACCATAATATTGTCTTCGCACAAGGCATAATATGACCCAGGGTTGATAGGAAGAAAGCATGTATAATTGTTCAATTTTTCATACATCTTAATTATTTACAATCTGAAAAGAAAACCTGAGGAGATGTTCCTGGATATTATTCCCAAGTAGTTACTTGGCCACTACAACTTCTGAAAGGCACTTTCCTTGCATCCCATGTTTGTTGTGTCTCTGAAACAGTCCGCTTATTCATTCAGAAAGAAGACTTGTTATTCATGAAGATATAACTTATTCTTTTATTTCTGATAGTTTGATGCCGAGCTTTTCCCAAATTATCCTCTTTGTTTCCACTGTCACTTCTATTTTCACTCAGTACAGTTGTGCCATTTAAAGAAACAAAAGCTTCTAACAGCATCCATGTTAAATTGTGGTCTACTCTGGGTTGTTCAATCAAATTCCCTATTAAGTAACGAATCAGAATTTGATCCGCCACCTGAATCAGCAAAATCAAGCACATCAACTTTTCCTTTTGTAAGCAAGACATTTGGAAAAGAGCCATGTTCAATTGTCACGCTGTCTACTACTTTAGGACTTGAATCAGTGCTGGGGACAACAACTTTGCTTGGTTCCATGATTTTCTTCTGCTGCTTTTCTGTTCCAATCTTTTCTAAATTTTCTACCTCTTCTTCTTTTATTTTCCTTAAACCTCCAAATTCAAATTCAGTGCCTATGCTTTGTGTCCCCCTCATGGCAACCCTGGATGCACCATTCTCTTTGTAATGTTTCTCACTTGTTGCCTTTGTGTCTTTTTCACCTGTAATATGATCTTGATCTTCTAATAAGTTCATATCTTCTATTTGTTTTCCCATGTCTTCACCATCTTCGTCTTCATTTTCCTCCTCCTTCTCCTTGTCTTCTTCATCAATCAGGTCTTCTACTTCCTCAGGTTCTTCCTCTTCCACTCTATCTCGATCGTTTCCAACAGTATCATCATCCCCATCACTACTTTGTTCTTTTATCCTTTCAGGTTTGCTTTCTTCTGTATCATCTATCAATTCATATGGTTTCTTTATCCATGGCTGGAACCCTTTTCTTCCAAGTTTTTTGGTTTCATGACCGGCCGCTTTCAGCTTTTCAAATATTTTTGCAGAGCTTTCCTCATAAGCCTCCTTCTTATCATGTGAGTGTTTGAGTTGGTAAAGCAACCAAATGCCAACAGCGACCAAAATGAATATTTTAAAACCTTGTTTTATCTTGTTGAAGCCTTTTGTCCTCTGATTTCTGTTAGGTGATTGCTTCAACATGTTTTCCTCATGAATTTCTCTACCAAGTATCAGCAACAGCAACAGGTGTTGGTAGAATCTGTGTAAGGAAGCATGGATGTGACTAAAAAGCATATCAGAAATAAAAAGCAAACAAACATAACGTAGAGTCTTCCACAGAGTGAATGTGAAATAATTAAAGCTTTCAACTTGTTAAAGAAGTTAAGCCTTCAGCATAACAAAGAAAAGAATATTATGTCGTAATGAGGTTGAGAAAAGCCACTGAAGTCAAAATGATTGGCAAAGTTTCTGGTTCAAGATGTCAATAAGAAAGTCTTTTATCTTCCATTGTTTTCCACTTTTTAACTTTTTATTTTTTTGTGATGATTCCACAGTTTCCACTTTTAACTTTGGATTAAGTTAAATTAGACAGCTTATTTAACTACGTTCATTACAGTGAAGGTCCTTGCTCCCTTGGAAGTTGGAACACATATTAGTAATGTTAGTCCTCAAAATTGCCAACGATTTAGAAACAGGGTATTCCAACAGGAAAAATTCTTAAGTATATACTGTCTTTCAGATATTTTTAAACATTCAAATTATTATTTAACATATATAAACGTATTTTTAAAGATGAATGCAATTCTATGAAAATCTCTACTATCTTACACATGTGAAATGTGTGTAAATAATGATTTGAGAACTAATGATATACTGTGCCTATATAAAAATTACTCTTCAAACACGTAATGGTATATTTGCTCGTGTCGTGCTATTCAGTTTCACTCTTTCATCAAATGCAACCCAAGACTTCTTTAGTCTCCACTTTACACAAATACAGTGGATTCTGAGAACAAGTAATCATTAAGCACAGTGGTTTGTCATAAATAAATGATAGTATTAAACTTTCTACATTAAGGGGTGAATCTAGAAATGGAAAGCGCAAATGCAACTGATGTCACTGCATTTAATTTGTATTGTTTTGGTAAAGGAAAAAATTTTGGTAAAATTGTGTAGGTGATTGTGTTGTTTATCTCCAATAGAAACATGACATGTATATATTTTTCTATAACTCATTAATGAAAATTTTAAAAATAATAATTAAGTAACTAAAAAATAAAACACATGTAATGTTTTTATTGGAGACAAGCACCACAACCACCTAAAATACTTTACTTTTAAGTTTTCTTCTTTGGTAAAAACATTGCACGAAAACATAATGACAGAGAGAGAACCACAAAGCCATGAGCTAAATCAAAGGCCAAAAGAAAGCTTCCCAATTCAATTAACATGAAAGCAAAATAAAAATAAAAATAAAAATATTCCCTATTAAAACATACGTAACTACTTCCAACTTGGAATGGAGAGAGAGTCCCCATATATGACTCCAAGTCCAAGCTTTGTGGGGTACTGAATATGAAACTCAGAAAGTTGAAAAAGAGAAAAATAGTAGCAAATGAGCAGGAATTAAGATACATGCCTGAAGGAAAAGTGGGTGGCAGATGAGTTGTTGGTTTGAGGCTTTGAAGTGGGATTGCAACTTGCAAAGTTAGTAGAAGCTAACAAGAAGAAGAGAATGGAGGATATCTGAGAATAAGCTAAGACAGTGAGAATAATGCACTCTGATGAGGCTGTGTTTAGTGAAGGAAAGGCATAGTCAGTCCATAATATGAGAGAGAGAGATATATATATATTATAGAGACAAAGATAAGAAAGAAGATGGTGAAACGCTCGTGAGTCGTGAATGAGATTAAGATGAAGGTCACGGGCCTTTGTGCCCTTGTGGCATTCGGGGACGTTGCACAACGACGTCGTTTATGTAGGGAGGGTATTTACTATTTATTTCAGGCATTGATGGTAGGTAAAAAAAGATTTTCATATTTAATGCCATGTCTGGGCATTCCTTGCTAGTCTTTTTAATGCTACACTTAAGCAAAATCACAAATTTTAACTTTTATACTCATAATAATAATGAAGAATGTTAGTAATATAATTTTTTAGGACACTTTATCTAATATTTTTATTATTATTAATTTTAGGAAAAAAATATTAATTGTCCTTATTTTAAATTAATAATAAAGTAAATATGAAAAAATATATTTAAAAGAATGTTTAAAAGAATATATTGTTAACATTTTTTTAATAATAATAAAATAAGAAGAGGTTTTACATTATGTCAAAATTTTAAATAATACGTTTAAATTAATTGAAAATTAATAAAATAGTTTTTATGTGAATTTTTTTATAAATATAAATATTCATTAAATATCAGAATAGTTCAATATTTTCTACCAAAAAGAAGAAAAATTATATAAAATTCTTTCACAGATATCTTTTTACAATAATCTATAGTTTTTCTTTTTTGATTATATTATCGTGTGCCTTAAAGTCACATGTCAAGAAATTAAAAATATTAAATATTAAATAAAAAATACAAACATTTAATACTTTAAAAATCTAAAAAATTTATTAATGTTTTTAAGTAATTTAGATGAATAATAAATGTTATTTTAGTAAGTATTAAATGAAAAGTTTTGTTAACGCAGGTTAAGAATTCAAGAATAAAAACCATTAAATTAAAAATATAAATATTTAATGTTTTAGAAATTTAAAAACATTTAATACTTTTTTAAGTAATTAAAATGAGTTATAAATGATACATTTAATCCTTAATCATTAACAAAACTCGTAAATAAAAGTATAAGAATTTAATATTTTAAAAATATAAAAAAAATTATTTTTTAAAAATAATTTAGATGAGTAATAAATGTTATTTTGATTTTTTAAAAACAAATATTAATAAAATCCTTTTTTCAATCCAATAATATCTAATTTTTTCTGAAATATTCTACTATTTTTATTTCTGAAATATACTAGCAAATATACTGATGATCGAAGACAATCCACAAGTGATAAAATAAATATATAAAAAAATTAAGTTTTAGTTGCACAATAAGATTATTTTATAATAATATTATTTGCATACTAAATTTTTATATTATTTTTATGCTAAGTAATGTTGATTTAATTAGTATTTAATAATATATATATTATTAATTAATAATTAAAGCATTATTAATTAGTGTAAAAATAATGAAAAAAATTTAACGTGCAATAATTATTTTTTTATTATTTTATATCTCAAAATGCTGCTCAGAACTTGTAATCACCTAAAGTACGACATTTAGAACCTCTTGTCATCTTGTTGGTTTTCTTCTAGTCTTTAAATACATTCGTGTCAGCAATAATAAGATTCACCGTAACTTTGTTTAAAGATTGATTATGTTTCTAGTTTCAATATTATTCAATTTAATTAGAGATAAATAGTAATTTAACTATAAATTTAACTAATTAAATTAATCAATTCATTACATGAAAATTTAATCTGCTCAATTTTTTATTCATTTTTAAAAACATTGGTACGACTTTTATCATAACAAAGTTAGTAAGTTGCCAACCATATTTTATATTTTCCTCTTATAGAAACATCACATGAATATCTCATGTATTATTATGATATATCTGAGACCTGTTCTCCTCCTTGAGTAGAGTGGTGACGGGTTTGTTTTGAACTAAACTGGACTTGATATCTTGACAATGTTATTTTCTCATACTTGAATTTGACTTGGTTATGGCTCAATAATAATTGGAGTAAAATTGAGTTGACTTAATATATAGATATAATTTATAAATTTAAATATTATGTGTAATTGATTAATAAAATTATAAAAATAAAAAATTATAATATCAACTTAAATATATTATTATGTTATATAAATTTTTTTATTTTAAGTTAAATTTTTATAATTAATTATAATAAAAATATAAATTTAAAAATAATATATAATATTCAACTAAGTTAAAACGACCCAAAATATAATTTTAATCCAACCCACAAATAAAGTGACTCTAATATTTAGAACCCAAACACATCCAGTTAATTTTGGGCCGAAACAAGTTAAAAGAACAGAAACATGCCTATCCCTGAGTTTGGTGCGTATCCTCTCATTATAAAACCATATTAGAAAGGAAAAAACTTTTGTTCTATAGAATAACAGAGAATGAAAAGAAAACTTTTCCTCATCGTGTAACCTCTCATACATTTATTGCCTGCATTAACTCTTCAAGTACTAGTTTGCTTCCCATTGTTGCCACATCACTTCACCTACATCCTAATCGTATGTTTTTTAGGAGTTTTGTATTATTCATTTAAAGCATCTTTTTAATATTCTCTCAATACTTAATTAAAAAATAAAATAAAAAAATAAATACATTCAACATATTAAGAAGAAGATAAACAATATTCAATACTTTTTTCAGATTTATACAAATAATTTTTATTTATAAAGCGTAGAATTTATAATTCTTGCTCGAATCTCATTAAACTTTTTACACTTAAATTAAGTTGAAGTGACAATTTACAAAAGATTTTATCTAACATTTCTATTCTAATTACATGATCTCACTCTTATCATTTGGGTTTTGCCTCCAACTTGACAACTTATTTGTTTAATAGTTTCATTAATTAGAAATATATATCCAATATTTTTTAAAAATATTATTGCATTAGGCAATTAAAAGATTGTAAGAAATTATTTAATTATATTCATATATATACTTATATAATCAAGAAACTGACAAAGATCAGATGCAGTAATAAACAAGTTGAATTTTCAAAGAAAGGATAAAAGATCAACCTCTAAATAAAAAAAATTATTAAGAGGACTTTTTAATTGTAATAGTATATGAGATGTTAGTCTAATATGTATAAGAATACTTTGATGAAAGACCAAAACTTATATAATCAAGAATATATTTAATGACACAATATTAATATTCAATTAATTATACATATAACCACATTAACAATTGTTTCGTAATACAAATATAACTACTTTAATTTAATTATTATAAATACAAGCACATTTTTATTTTCAGTTACCCAAATTACCAAAACTTTTAGTCAGAAGCTTTGAGTGTTATGCTTATGCATCTCATTTAGTATTATAACATATATTTAAGTATAGAGTTTTGTTATATATTCTTAAATTTTTTTAATAATCTTACTAATATTAAATAAAAAGTATTAAATAAACAAATAAATGTATATAATATCTTAAAAACATAAAAAAAAATATTTAATTTTTTATTTAATAATTAAAAATATTAAAAAAATTAGTTAAAAAAATTAAAAATTATTCTTATGGATGAGTGATGACAAAGGATTGCACAACAGAACACAGGCTTGCAGCATAAGGAAACGTTTACGGTGCTTCTAGTGCTGTGAGTAGATGTAATTGATTTATTACTAAAATAAATTATCGACTTTCATTTATTGCCTATAATTTACCTAACAGGTAAAAGATATAATTTTTATTGTATATATAATAAATTTTATAGATTTTAATTATTAATATTTACACACATATAGACTCATATATAAAAAACTTAAATCAGTTTTATTTTTTAATTCTAAATAATTATGCATATAATTTTTTTATATATTTTAACTAATAATATTATATATATAGTAATAAGTTTTTTTTAAAAAAATAAAACTAGTTAATTGACTATAAACTATTTTGGAGCACCATAAATGTCGCCAGGAGCATAAAAGATGATGACGTGATAACGATTATGAATGCGGGAACATTTACGGTGCTCCTAATTTTTTTGGGCTAGATGAGCAGTTAATTTTGGGCCGAAACAAAATTAACCTACATAACAGGTAATAGTTATAGTCTTTTATGTATATACAAGAAATTATATAGATTTTAATTGTTAATATTTATATATATATAGATTTACACACAAAAAATTTAAATCAATCTTTTTTATTATAAATAACTACACAAGTTTTTTTATAAATTTTAATTAATAATATTTAGACACATAATAATAATTTTTAAAAAAATTAATTAACGGACTATAAAATGTAAAGTCGGTTTGAACACACCACCGTAAACATTGCCAATGCCCAGTGACCTAATACTAAAGCAGCAAATTTTGTATTAAAAAAATTGTTAACAACTGTTTTTTTAATGAAAATAATATATTTAATATATTAAAAATTATAAAAAATTACTATTTAAATTATTTTAATTAAAAAATTTATTTTAACTCTTTTAACAAGTAAAAAAAAACAAATTAAGATTGACATTAAATACCTTTCAGTGTCTGGACCAAAACAGATAAACAAGAAAGTGAATGCAACTCACTCCGATTCACTGATTCCTTTCCCTCCATCAATGTTAGGTTCCCGTTAACCAAAAACTGCTCAATGGACCAAATCCCACTTGCACAATTACGTTTCCTGCCCTTATAAAACCTCTCAGTAGAGAGACTCAGTTAACAGTTAATTAATGCAGTTTTGGGTGCTTCGAATTTTTCATCACTGAAATATTTGTGTCAGCTAATAAACTAACTAAAACTGAAAGGGAAAAATTGGGAATATGTGTGAATAATATAAATTAGATTTTGTTAAAAAATATCTTAAAAGTATTTATTGAGAAAATAAAAATAAAATTTTATTTATAAAAATAAATTATCTAATATATTAAAAATTAAAAAAATATTTATCTAATTTTTATTAAAAAAATTCTATTTTAACTTTATGACTTTCTTAACAAGTGAATTTAACAAAATTCATATAAATTAAATCACGCACGTATGCTGTCGTCGACTCTGTGGTATATGTCCCTTCGACGTGGGCTTCATTAGCTCATCTTTTCTGAATTCTGATGCAAAAATCTTAATCTTGTAGCATACGAAAACAGGACTCTCTGACACACTACTTTCTCTTGCTCTTCTGATATTCTTATCTAATTTTTGCAATGGCTATCCCATGATGAATGGAAACGGATTCTCTCCAGCTGCTATCTAATTTTTGTTTTTCTTTTTTTTTTTAATATTAAAAAAAAATTAATATTAAATTAATATCTTTTAATCCCATGATTTTCAAATCCAACTATTCCAAAATATTCTTGAATCCGGCTTCTCTCCAGCTGTTGGAAGTTTAATAGTTGAAATTTGGATCTTGAAAGTTTAATAGTTGAAATTTGGATCGTTTATTTTTTATTTAATAATTTAATTTTTTTTATTTTTAATATTAAAAATATTTTTTAATATTAAATTAATATTTTTTAATATTAACCGTTGAATAAAACATAAATAATCCAGATTATGGCTAGAAGCTGCTGCACTTCCAGCATCTACCGAATCCATCCCATGATACCATCTAACATTTTCAGAATCACAAGTTAACATAATAACATCCCATTGTTTTCCTTTCTGTCCTTTTAGAAGAACATAAAAGGAAAATATGTGCAGGGAAGAAGATACCCAGATGTCTATGCTAATTTATAAGCAGAAAACTCCTCATAATAAATTTTGCTTCTGAGGTGAAAATTATATTATAGTACACTACAAAATGAAAAAGTGAACAAAGAAAGAAAAATAAAATAGATATATCAAGATGCTATTCTGACATACAAAACAAGTCATTTAAGCAAAAAGAAGCCAGAAATATGTACTATACTTGCCAAATCTCTACCATATACAAAGGTGGGAGGCAACATGGCTGAGAGAGAGGAATATATAATTAATTGAAGTCATACATACATTTTTATTCTCAAATAAATATGGGTTGTTCCCCCCTTTCAGTCATGGATTGAAAAAGTAGTTCCCACACTTGCACTTCCAACTCATGGGTTTGTAATTGGAAAGGTCATCACCTCTGGAGGAGTAAGTAATGGTTGCGGTTGCCCTTGCTGCGGAATTATAATGGCTTCTACGGCTTTGAACTTGTGGTACAACTGGGACCTGAACTGCTTCACAATGCCCACAAGTTATGCATCTTCTTTCACACTTAGGAGGCCTTGACCCTATTTGAGCTTTTGCCACCATGACAGATCCCCGCTCTTTCATGCCCTTCTGCTGCACATATACAAATAGCATCCCACGTTAAATACTAACATATTCGGACATAGAAGAATTCACTTTATGATTTTTTATTCTGTACCTGTGCAACTTCATCAATACGATTGGAAATTGCTCTTCCTGCATGCATATACAGATAAAAATAATCAAAGTTGGATTAAAAAAAATAAAAAAAGAAACTTGGTTTCTTTTAATACTTGGACTGAAAGCAGAATAGAAGCGGGCTTAACCTTCAGCCATGAATAGAATATGGGTAAAGATAGAAGTTGAAGCAAAGAGAATGAGGCAGTATATGATCGTTTGTCTATATTTGTGCCAGGAGATGCAAATTTGAGTTCTGCCCATCTTCTCAGGGGAAAGAGACTGTAGAAGAAGGTATTGTTTCGAGTGTAACTAAATACTAAAACCTTGATGGAAGATAAATGATAGTAGAAAGGAACAGTGTTTATGTCTGTGTGTGTATGTGACAAAGAGAGAGAGAGAGAGAGAGACGGTGGATATGTGGCAGTGCAGAAAGCAGTAAAGCCAAAATTCTGAAAAAGGTTTCCCAAGGTGGGTCAGATATTGAATGCCACCCCTATAATGCAAAGGCAATCACTCCTTTTACCCCTTATTATTTCCCCATCAATTGATAAACATGGACTGCAAAAGGTCCAATACAACATTGTACGTTGAGAGAAAGAAAGGGATAACCCTGGACCTGTACGTTGAGAGAAAGAAAGGGATAACCATGGACCTCACTCAGACACATTAGCTACCTCGTTTACTGTGCCCTCCATAAGTCCAAGTTGTATCATATGGGACATTAAATATTGAACTGAGATGTGCGGACCAGGCATATATATAAAGTAGTGGCCAGCACACAGTAAACTTACGAATACGAGAATACAATAGAAAAACCAAATAAACATAACGAAGTTCACAGGCAGGGAATGATCGAGTATGAGGACTTCATTGGTTTTCAATTTTCAATTTTCAATTTTCATACATTCATTTTTATAACCTTTTTAAAGGGGAAAAAGAATATACGCTCAGCCCTATTCTAACACGCCAAGTATGTGTTATATTTCCCAAGGAAGTTCACGGAGGATAGGAATCTTAGTATACAGAAGACCAAGTTATGGAACCAGCAAATGCAGGCACGGTAATAAAAATAAAAATTGATCGCCAATTGATTATTTCTCACGTGTCAGCTTTTGGAGTTAGGCTAAGAATATATATATCATTTGGTTGCTTTGATGGTTGATTTGTTACCTTGGGTGAGTATATGATACATTAGTGCATCTGCTTCCACTGTGGTGTTCATCATCAACATCAACTCCCTCTCTTTATGCAATGTCAATGATGTTGGAATGGTGGGTCATCAGTCGGGCTATAGCTTATTGAAGAGCTTGCGTGGTCTAAGAAGTAGTAAGGACTCACTGAATTCCACAGTTGCTTACTGTTAGCACATCATGTGCCACTGCTACTATTTCCAGTATAACACGGAAATATAAGGGAGATGAGAATGTATAATGTATCCCATATCCATCATATTCATCTATACTTTCATTTCTCTCCTCAAAATTTACTTATTGCTGTTCATTTTAATACGTACAACAATGAAAGATGTCATAACTATTTACGATGTCATAAATGGAGTAATAAAAATTATTAATGATTTTTAATATTACTTCTGCATAGATAAATTGTAAACTAAAGGTGTCGGCTGGTTGGGTTAATAAAATTGTTTGTATTTGAATGTAAAGACTTGAGATTAAATTCTTCTTTCATCTTTTTCTCTGCTTGTGTGTGTAAAAAATTATTTTTTAGTTCAAACTATCTATGGTTAAAAAATAAAAATAAAATTGTAAAGTTGTAAAACAAAAAATTATAGTTTCTAAGATTTTTCATTACCATTGTCTTATTTGGATTTTGTTAATAACAAAAATTGCTCGCATTAAATGTTAAGTAGGCAAATTTTAATTTATTAACGGAGTTAGACTTAAAGAAAATAAATTTATTAATAGAGTTAGGCTTAAGAAAAATATTAATATAACTTTATAGTTTAAGAGATCAAAATACGAAAAAGTTAAAGAGAAAAATGAAATTCGAAAATAAGTTAAGGAACAAAAATTGCACTTTGTCTCGGTGTTAGTTCAAATTAACTCATGCTTATCACATTATATGACACACAAAAAGGAGCTTTTTTACTAAACTGCTACTGTTAGTAAAATTATTTACTAAATTATTATTATTTTTAACTATTTATCAAATTGTCATTTTTTTAGTTATTTATCAAAATGTCACTCTTTTGAAATTATATCTGTTGTCACCCTTTTAGTTGACGTGACATTTTTATTATTTTAAATGTGGATCTGCACGTAAATTTGTGCGCATCCACGTAGGTTCGCCAACACGTCTGGCGTGCGTAACCTACGTGGATGCACCAGAACTTTACGTGGCAGCATCCTGGTTGGCTTTGACACCGAAAGCATTCCTTGTTAGCGTAAGCCTTTAAATTTATATAAATTATTTAAATTACTTAATAAAATTTTGTAAACGTTTATTAATAAATCTATACTAATTACGGAAATAAAATATATAATTAAAATTAAAAAAGTGACAAATTAATATGTTGGTAATATTTAATATTGTTTTACTAATTATGAAGAATTATTAATTACATAACACATATGTTTCTTTTTTTGTTAATTTTTAAAAATTTATTGTTTCAATTTATTGTTCAATTTAAAAAACGATTGAGGTATTAATTATTTGCTTTTAATTTTGTTTTTATGTATGATTTTTAATAAATGTAAAAATAATCTAATCAAATGTGACGTACATATCTTATTATTGAAGTTATTGAATATATTTATTTATTTTTACACAAATAATTTAAACAACATATCATAAAAATTAAATGGTATATCCTCAAAAGAGAGCGTGTCACTTATAGGTTATACTTATACTTGGTTAATATAATCCTTAAAACAATCTTCGATGACTTTCCTTATATTATTAGTCAAATCATAAGAAAAGTTTGTATTGATAATATGGGCATTAAATACTTCATAAAAAAGCTTATTAGTCCTAAAAAAGTTTTTAAATGAATTTTTTTGAGTAAGATTCCGTGCCCAATAATCTCCCTCCCAAATTTTTAGTAATTCGAATTAGTAAAAATTTGAATGAGCTTCCTTAAATGTTGGATCTCCCCAAAAGCCAATGATTACTTTTAATGCAACCAGTTACCACACAATCTTTAATAAAATCTAAAACAGTCGAAAAGCATATATAGTGTAATCTAATTAGGGTTTTCACAATAAGATATTTTCAATAGTATTTTACACAAAATCACTAAATATAATCACCGAATGTCAATGAGATGGGCCGCATCGAATGCGGTGGCCCGTGAGATGGTTCGGAAGAGGGACCAGGCCGTGATGGGTATGGTGGGTAACCTGGTGGTGGGTAAGGATATGGTGGGTAACCCTGTGGTGGGTAAGGATATGAGGGGTAACTCGGTGGCGGGTATGGATACGGTGAGTAAGGGTATGATGGGTAATATGCGGTGTGGTGGTGAGTAGGGGGTACGTAGCGATAGTAGGAGAC
Source organism: Ormosia semicastrata (assembly GCA_029884595.1). Taxonomy (NCBI): domain Eukaryota; kingdom Viridiplantae; phylum Streptophyta; class Magnoliopsida; order Fabales; family Fabaceae; genus Ormosia; species Ormosia semicastrata. The sequence continues at coordinate 16,914,455 of JAQQTO010000046.1, read as the reverse complement.
GAGTGGGGGTATGTAGCTTGTAGCGGTGGTGGCGGTGAGTCGTATCTGGGTAGTAGAGCTGGACTCCTCGGGATGTCGAAGTCGTGTCCGAGTGCTCGCCAATCCTCTCCTCCGTCTACGCCGCGTTCCTTGTTGGCTCGACTCCTCGGGCGGCCCTGAAATGTCGTCTGCTGGTGGAGCTGGACGCAGCTGTTCCATCGTAATGCGGTCATGCTCCCGCAATGAGTGTAGGATTTGTGTAGCAGCCTCTCGAGCGACAGTGTCAGTAGTTGAACTGAGCAAATACTCTGCAATGTTCGCCTAATAAACATATATAATTTATGTCATTATACTGAATACAAAATACATATAGTCACTAACGAATTAGTAAAGAGCTTACCGCATTCCCAATAGATGCGCTTGTGGGAGCAATCTAGCGTCTGGTAATTCTTTTATACCAACGCATGTACTCAGAACGCGAATTGAGGGGTGCGACTAATGGGACTTCCCTAACAACCTTCTCCCTACGACTATCCCAGGTGGCTATATAAACGACATGTGTGGTGACGGCCAATCCTCATCATGCCTACTGCCGCCAATGTAACAAGTGTAATCTGTCTGGCTGGAGCGGTCTCCGTGGAATGGGCTGGTCAAGACCAAATTGGCGCATGACGCGGTCTGACTGGTGCCACTCAACAATGTGGAAACATATGAGAGGGACCACTTGCTGAAAATGTCCCTACCAGACCACACAAAAAGGTGGCAATGTTGCCACGTGCTCATCCGTGTATGGTTGCCATATAAAGCGAAAAAAGATATGCACAAAACATTAACACGATATGCATAAGTAAAAATCTTAAAGGAATGTAAACGAAGACATACCTCATCGTTCTTCAACTGATCGAAGAACGACGATAATATGTAAGGACGCCAATTACGATATCACTCAATACTTTATGTTTGCGCCACCTATTTGGTAAATGAAAATATTGCAAACGTAAGTAAAAATATTAACAAAGTATGTCATGGAAGTAATGTAAAAATATGAAATGAAATAGAAACTTACTCCCATCCTAAGGGACGTAATTGACCACGACCAAGATCGTAAAACACATCGGGCTCATCATGGTCAGCTAGTGAAGGGGCAAGCGGGGAATCATGCCCATGCCCGGTCTTGCAATAAGATGCATGCACCTCCGATCTCGCGTGCGTCATAGTCCGTAGCTTTACACACGCTCTCTATACAGTACGCCAAAACCTGAGACCCCCGGCTATACGTCCCAAGAATGAAGAAAGTCCTCCAATAATGGGAGGAACATCAAGTGCACGAGTTTACCAATGATCGGGGCATAAGAAACCCCCAAGCAAGCGAAGTATGTAATGTCGTGCACGCCGTTGCACGTACTCATCATCATCGTCCTCAAGGACTAGCAGTAACACTCGGGCGCCACGGTATGTCATGTCAATGCGTGCCCCGATTACAAGCGAGGAGTGTCATCAATCCCTAACAATCGAGCACACAACCGAGGTCAATCACCCATATGCGTAACGCCAGTGACTGCAGCGCCATCAATGGGAAGACCCGATATGATTCCGATATCCTCCAACGTAATGATGCACTCCCCGGTAGGCATGTGAAATGTATGCGTCTCTGGATGCCATCTCTCAACCAACGCAGAGATTAGGGAGTGATCAATACTGCAATAACCCATGTGGGTAACTCCCAAGAAACCAGCCTGCTAAAGATAAGGAATAATCGGAGCAAAGGGGTCCATATGTTTCGTCTTCTGAGCACGTCTAACACGCAGGTGTCGGTCCTCATGTCCCTGCCATATATGCTGGGAAACATGGTACTCCTGCAACTCCAAAATCGAGCCGTCCTCTGGTCCGGGGTTTACACGGAATGCCATCTGTCAACTGTATGCCAAACAATAACAATAATTAGTATGATTCTATTATTATTATAATAAAATATGATATAACCATATGATAACTATACAAGCAATGCAATATGGAAGAAATGAAGATAACACTGAGAATCAACTAACATATATATATGGGAGAATAGTATTGGAATACAACTGCATAGATTAGTGATACAAAACAATACAACTCGTAAATACACATCATTCCTAATACAAGATTTTGAAAAATGAAAATAGGTCCAGGATCAACTAGATGGGCGCAGTCGATGGCCCCGCTCCGTTATCCCCCAATGAACTCGATCCACCTACACGGCAAGTACGAGAATTATGTCCACGTTGATGGCATCTTGTACACGTCTGTCCTGGCCCTGCTTCGCGCCAATCCATCTCATTCCTGAGTCGGGTTGATTTTGGTCGACCTTTGGATCTAAGCAATGCACGTGGTGGCACCAAAGTGGCGTCGGGAGCTGCAGGCCACCATGGTTCAGACCGGACCGGTTCAAAGTCAACCTCATAGGCCCTATAAATGCTTTCCATCCTGTAAACCGTATGAACAAGTTGGAATGGGTCAATCACTGAAGCACACGCAGCAAGCGTATGCGAGCAAGGATAATGCAATGCTTGAAACACCCCACGATCACATCAGCCTTTCTTCCAGGTTCAAAGTATAAGAAAGTCCACCCCGTTGTGTTACAGGATTAAAAGCCTCTTCAACCATGAACCTTGTGTTCTCTCTATTGTATATGACGAACTTGGTGTGAATGCGGCCTTTGCCAGGTTTACTCTCCAGTGCTTCAATAAGTCATCACTCCAGATCTGGTTAAATTAATAGGAACAACAATATCAAATCATAAATAGATGCACGTGTGCATTTAATTAACGGATAGTACTTAATATTGTAAAACAATATCAAACCTGGTTAAATGTCATCAATTTCGAATTTACCTCATCCTTTCGGTTGACGAAGTATTCTACTAACTTCGTATATGTCAATTGAACCAATGCAGTTATAGGTAGATTTACGCTACCCTTCAACACTCCGTTAATGCACTCGACAAATTGGTAGTCATATGACCGAATCTGCGACCACCATCATACGCCAAGCTCCATTTTTCTTTTGGAATTCCATTAATCCAATTTGCCATCTCCGTTGTAACTTTAAGCTTCTCTAGCCTAGCATCAAACTTTATTGCGATTGGTTCATACCCTGATACATCGAATAACTTGGGTTAGTATTACAACCTAACTATTATTAGCGACAAAATTAGAATACAAATAGAAAATGTAAAGTACCTGTGTTAATTAAAAATCTTTTCAACTCATTGTTCTGAAATTTGGAGTTAAAATTGGAACCAATATGCCGTATGCAGAAGACATGATATGCATTCAAATTTGCCAAGATTTTCATTTGCCACTGATTGTAAGATGCCTCGATGTCGATCAGAGATCAAACACAAGCCCTCTTGTTGGGTTACATGCAATCTCAGGTGGGTTAAGAACCAACTCCAAGCATCCTTGGTCTCCCCCTCCACAATGGCAAATACAATAGGCAGAGGTTTTCTGTCTCCATCTCGAGTTATTGCAATCAACAACTTATGACGATACTTGCCATACAAATGAGTGGCATCAATCTGAATGATGGGCTTACAATATCGTGCTTGACACCACACATGGTCTAAATGTCCGAATAAATGACAAAAGACTCTTTTTGAATGATCGAGTCGATTATTCACAAAATATTCCTCATCTTGCAACTCCACCACTCATTCCTTCCATGTCTCTCTTCATGGTCGCTAGCCAGCCATCTGGGCAACACCTCATAAGATTTGTCCCAATCCCCAAACACATTCACAATAGCCATTTGTTTTGCCTTCCAAGCCTTTCGATATGAAACTTGGTAACCAAATTGGCTTCGAATCCGTTCAATAATTAAAGATACGGGTGCATCGGGTTTTGTTCTGACTAACTCCAAAATGCAAGAGCGAGATCAAACGAGAGTCCAACTTACGCGATCTAATGACATAGATGGGTTTACGCAACTATGAGGTCCATTATATTTTGTAATCTGCCACGTATTCGACCTCCTGCTTTGTATGGCTCTAAGTCTCCAACTACAACCTTCGTCAAAATTAGGGCATTTGGCAGTCAGTCTTCGTGAATCAGAGTCTTCAATCTTGTACTCTTGATGCCTGTGAATGAAATATTGTTTGAGAGCTAACTTCACTGAATCTTTTGATGGAAATTGCAAGCCAACATAGAATTCATTACCCATGGTCCAAGTCCCACGAGTGTCTAACTCAGGCAAGTTATCAGGATTATTTAATGCATCCCAGTTAATTTGAGAAAACTGAGGGCATGGTGGCACAAACACGGATTCAGGTCCCCGAGGCATAAATATGGATTGAGGAGCAATCGCCAATGGAACCTGTAAATTTTCTTCGGCGTCAAAGTTTTCTGCCTCTATGTCGATTAATCAATCGTCGCCCTCCTACTTGTTCTTCTTCTTCACTTGACTCCCATAATCTCGACAAGTGGGTTATCAGGTTCAACCATTGCACCACCAATAACGATCATATTGCATGACTCAACTTGATTAGACCGACCAACTTGACCTTCAATTTCACCAGGAGCTTCAGCATGCTCTTCTTGCCCACTTGTTTCTACCTCCACATACAACTCCATAGACGCCATGTTCGGAGTTTGTGAGAAAAGAATCTATCATGTACTTTATATCATCATCGTCTTCTATTGGAAGCCCTACCCATCTCCACGGATTGAAGCATTGCGGACACCGATAGACAACTTTGGACACATGTTGGTTTGCTTGAAGCCTCAACTTTGAATGGATCTTAGTTTTCAACTCATCCAAAGTCATGTCGGCTGTGATCACAATAGGCCTATGAGAAGGACCTCGATACATGACACCCTCTTCACCATCATACATTGTCCCATTGAAGTAAATGTGCACATTTAGCGATTTTGTCATGTTAACTCCAATTCTGAACAATAACAATTCAACACATTTATTTAATATATTAAACATCAATTACAATATTAATCAGACATATATACTAGGGTAAAAATATTTATAACGATGTATAACAATGTATTACATATATTTATTCAATATATTAACAATCAACTATAATATTCAATACGATTATTTATGTAAAAAAAAATTTCCAAAGTCAAATATTTTGAATTAAGCTACATTTACTAATGTAAGTCATGTCAAAGATATATATCCTACTTTCGATTACCTATAAAATAATTATCCATATAATTTAGATTACATATCATACAACTTCATTATTCATTAGTCAATAAAAATATTAAAGTATAATAATATTAAATTACAATTAACACTAACCTACTAAAAAAGTAATCAACAAATAATAAATAAACTATTTAACTATTGAAAGAGATACTTACAGTGTGAAGGAATACAATCTAAATTTGATCACAAATAATGATCCTGACACCACTTCTCGTAAGAATTGACAGAGTTCAGAGTTTAGAGAAAGAAATTTGTAGAGATAGTGAGAATTTAGGAAATGCTTAGGATGGCACGAACGGGGAGGTGGGCATATATACTAGGGTTACGCCACCCTTGTTGAGCTTATTCTGCGCTAACTTGCATTACCAACAAGGGTGGCGCTAGATGTCGAGCCAACCAGGATGCGCCACGTAAATTTGTGCATCCACGTAGGTTACGCCAGGCGTGTTGGCGCAACCTACGTAGATGCGCCAGCCTACGTGGCGCATCCTGGTTGGCCAGAAAATAATAAAAAATGTCACGTCAACCAAAAAGGTGACAGTTTGGTATATAATTTTAAAAGAGTGGTATTTTAGTAAATAGTTAAAAAATAATGACAATTTGATAAATAGTTAAAAAAATGGTAATTTGATAAATAGTTTTACTAACAGTGGCAGTTTTGTAAAAAAGTCCACAAAAAGGATTCCTTAATAGATTAGACATAATTATGAATAAGAAAAATATTAATGCACTTCTAAAATATCATTGACTACTTTGAATTAAATAAATCTTGAGATAAAAAGTTGCAAAATAAATTAAGGGAAAAAAGTGTAATTTAACCTAAGATATAAAGTAATTTTTTTTTGACGAAGATATAAAATATTTGAATCAACTTGTGTGGCGAGTTTGTAATTTCCAAATAATCTGATCTTTAAAACAAAAGAAAAAAATATCTTTCTATCTTAATGATATAAATAAATCAATTTACAATTATATAACAACATTTTATTGGATAATGATACACCCAACTATGCCCACCCTTTTCTTGTGCTCAAAGCCTTCTTCTTAGCCCGTATTCTTTCCAACTTCCAGTCACAAAATGTCAGGCGGGCTAGAAAGTCCACAAACAACCCCCCCCCTTTCTCCACCAAATAAAAAAAAGGGCATTACCCTGTCTCTTAGAAGCGGGCAATATGGGAAAATTCTATATATGAAAATTGTCAATCATATGTTGGATCACGTCTACTCCATCAGAATTGATACGGTAATTTGTCACCTGAATATAAAACAAAATTCAAGCATACAGAATATTGTTAAGAGTCTTAAGACTTAAAGACAAATGATATATAGTACAACTATCACTAAAGATTGTCAAAGCAGAAAATAATTTGTAATATTAAAGACCCCATCATGGTCCCGCTAGTGTTAAAGAGGAGAAAAGGGTTATGTTTCTACATGATGTGTTTCAAGAAGTAGAAACTTGCCTGAATGGTGCTATGTGCTAGATATTTCTGCCTAATACCATTGAATCTGACATCAATGCGGTCCCAGCTCATTGTTGTCAAGCTTCTGATCATTTCCTCTACAAGTGTTGTTATATGACGTATTTTAGTAATGATCCAAAATCCAAATATAAATCATCAATTCTTCATCTTCAATCAGAAGCAGAAACATGTAAACTACAAAAGCCAACAAATTATAACATAAAGGCTTAGTTCTCAAGGTTCCTAATCATTAGAAGACACTCAGTGGATATAAAGTACTTATACAACCAAACATGGGTGCAATACCCTCATAGATACCACCTTATACCTTAGCGTGTACACAAAATTACGGCTCTCAAAAGACTGCAGTTGTAGTAGGCTACTAAAAAAGCAGCACTAGTTTTTTAGCTCATGCACACACCAAGTTCTTTTTGCTTGAATATTTCCTCCTTTTGGGATATCAAACACAACAAACTGCATCATGGTATATATCATATCAAGAACTGAATCGCTCGTTAAAAAAATGTTTCTCATGTCAAACAACCCCCCTCCAGAAAGAAAGACAATTAGAGTTTCAGGATGTTATTCCACCAAATACCTACTATAATACGAATAATTAACTCAAACAAAGCCAATGCGTTTTCTTAAAGAATCTTCAAATGACAATGATTTGGGGTTTCTTTTTCATTTTCGCTTTCATGGGCCAACTGCTCTGGGGCCATCTGACCTCATCAAAGGTCTACAAAAATGCTCATCTTTTGAGTTTCAGCCAAGCACATGCCACCACAGACCATAAAAGATATTAAAACCTTGTCATGTTATCATTGTAATTTTGCCTAAAAATTTTGAGACATCAGCAGATACAAAATAACGTTCATCAGTTCAAAAAGGTGAAAATACCTTCCCAATCAAGTTTACCGGATCCACTATTCACTTCGGATTCAGTAGGAACTTCCACATGAACAGAAGCGGATTTTGCTGTCTCTACATTTACAATATGCGGGTAGTTCTCATGTCTTGAAAGATGCCGGCGCTGAATAAAAAAAATTGTTAGATACAATTTACAGAAATTATATTTTAGTTTTATTATATCTCTAACACATCCCTTACAATGCACATGTCTATCTTTACCGTATGCTTAAATTCAACTTTTATTTAGAAGAGGGGTGGCAAGGATCGCAATCAAGAATACTTAGTCACACAAGCTCTGATACCATATCATGAATTAACTCTCCCAAAAACTTAAACTATTATGTGAAGGAACATGAATGCTTTATTATATTTCTAAAAATAATTACCTTTGGAAGCTCGTTTCTACGCCTTATAGATGACGTACTCCATCCAACAAGCTCTATTTAAGAGTCAAGTACTCAAAGTTGTTCATGTAAGCAGTACAGACATTGTGACAATAACTTGTGATAAGATTACCTAATGGTTAATTCTACTGAACTAAAACAAAAGGATACTGTCATAACGAACATTTGCATAGGCAACACGGCGTTTGAAGGACCGCAAAGCAGACCTGTAGAGAAAGAGGTGTAATCTATTATTTGTTCACGACTCACAAAAGTCATCAGTAAGTCACAAAAATCAAACTAACCAAACTATGAATCTTACATGAATTTAAGATCTTCAGAGTCACGAACCATCTGGAGAAGAAGAGGAGGTTTTCCATTGTTTTTATCAGCTAAATAAAGATGTTTTCCTGTTTTACCAAGAAGCCCTGAAAAACGAGATGCTGTTTTCTCCAGAGGCTTAAATCCATATAACATTGGAACCTGAAGTATGAAAAACCATGTCATGAAGCCATAATGTATTTAACATTATAGTGTTGGAAACTGATATCTACGACTACCAGTAATGCCCATCACGTGCAGCATTGTACTCACACAGAAAAGCACTCAAATTACATGATTTGCAATAAAGTCACATTAGACAAGCCATTAAGTCCAGAAAAAAATAATGGATAAATAGATAATAATTTTTTAAAGCTCCAAAAGAACCACCTGTTTATGCCCTCTAGAACCAAGGTGTGGTGTTGCAGAGGTAATAAAATTTATGGGCTCAAGTCCTGCAATTTTTCCTTCATAATCATGACATTCTTGATCTGAATTCTGATTTTCTTTATGTCCATTACACTGAGAAAATTGCATAGAAATATCTCTCCCGTAAAGCTTGGCTATTGTATACCTTGCTATCAAGCCACCTAAAGAATGACCTACAAATGAAATTTTCTGAACACTGGGGTGACGTTTTATGACTGATATAACCTGAGAAAAGAGAAGAAAAATAAAAGATATTTTATCTTTCTGGATTGATACAACGTATTTGAAATCAATTGAATATCTTAAGATTGATACATAGGAAGCCATTCAAAGCTACAGCCAGATAGTCAGTTAGACTGCAGATGCAACAAAGTAGTACGAAGATCAGTAGTTGAATGTCAAAACCATAACACACCTCCTCTGCTAATCTGTCTCCCATTACATCAACACCGTCAAATGTCAACATTGAAGAATTACATTCACTGCCTGCATTGCACAATGGTGATACATTCCATTAAATGATGGAATCCAATTTTGATGTGAAAGAATGCAATAGAAAATTGCATGAATACAATTTAAACTGCTTCACTTATGAGCCCATACACACACACATACATATAAAAGGGAACGCAGGGGGATGGAGGTTGCTTCTGCATACAAGACCATCTAGTTTGCAAATAAGAAGAACCTCACTAACTGCACAAGAGTGACTCCCAAGAACTAAGAAACAACTTCTACCAATCATAATAAACGTCAACCGGCAGTCATGGTCTCAGTCTCTCACATATGGGGTTAGGGATTACATCATAATAGAAATAACAAGGGATAGAGTATGATTTCAACCTAACTGAATCACTCCAGAACACTTCCAATCTGCAGTATACAAGTTAATTAGATGGAATCATAGTTAAGCCTCTTCCACAGAACATTACATTACATTTATTTCCAAAAAATATTAAGAACCATACTTATTCCACATCTGTCATCTGTCCCTTCTGCACTTTTATCATTTGTGTGACAATTGCATAATACTCCTTACTACAAGTCTAAATTTAAAATATACAAGTAAATTAATAAAGCAGACTATATAATCTATGATTCTATATATATTATTTTCATATTATGATGATAGATGTAATGACTAATGAAACCACTGCACCAAAGTTCTTCCTCCTTGTTTTAGAACTCCAATCAAGAATCGTATCCTCCAAGGTTAGTTGGTACTTGGAGGCATCAGAGTAAATGAGGTGAAACAAGGGTTAAAGCCTAACATATGCAATTCTATAATGTTTCCACCCTAGTCAAAAACCAACATTATGCATTATCATAATCAAATTACAGATTGTAATTACCGTGAGAGACTGAGATTCCTTGCACTGACTACTAAACATCAAATTATTGATATTCCTTAAACAGTTACAGAACACAAAAGACAAAAAAGGAAGCTACCAGGATCGTGTAGACTTACAATGTACAATAGCATCGTCTGGATACCTTTTCAGAAGCTGCTTTGCAGCAAATTTCCAATTCTGAGCGCTGCAACAAAAGGGTATAGCTACATTACTAAACAAATAGATTAATTAAGAATAATCACATAACTAAATATTATAATTTGGGCACATTTTTTCCAACCAGACAGTTTGTAGAGTAGAGGCAAATAATCAAGCTTTACAAACATCATTCGATTATGATTTCCTAGGGAATAAACTGAGAAAGTTTAATTAAAACTAAAAGCAGTTAGACAAACCTGCCTATGAGACCATTAACCATAATGATCAAGTGGGTTGGGTTGGGACGCTGTCCAGAAGCATCAACAATCTCTATATCAAAACTTTCCCCAGTGGGAACATGTTCGATTCTGAAACAACCAAACTTAGGCAGATACAAACTCCTCTTCTTCTTTGTATTCATCACTTTGTTACTTGTTTCATTGTTGAGCTCCATCACCATCTTCTTGGTCCCTCCACCTACACCTTCTTGGTCTTCTTCTTGAACCTGGGGTGCTTGTTTTGAATTCATGGAAGTCATGAGGTTGGAGAACAAAAAACCGATGACACGATGAGTTGTTGGTGTGGAAAGGTAAGCAGGTAGCGGCTGAGAGAAGCGCGAGGTCAAATGAGTGAGGGTCGTAGAAACAGAAAGCGGTTTAAGTCGTTAGTCATAGGATGCTGCATATATAGATCCGATGTACTATAAATCAAGAGCTTGGATTGGACCGGAGACTCCAACACGAAGCTGCCTTTCAATTACTTTCCAGTTTCTAGTTCAACTCCTTGACTCTGACCCTTCTAATCCATTTTTATATGTAACAACCATTCTGTTTCTGTAGTTTTGTATATGTTTATTTATTTATTTATGTCATCAATGCCATGCCCATACCACAATAATTAATTGTTGTGAAGGATTTGGAATTTCATCATCTTATAATATCCGTGGCAAAACCCATTAAGATTTTTCTAGTGTTCGATCTAACCAATCTTTATATGGTAAAAAAATGTCACGTCGGATGGCATCAATTTTAAAAGAATAATTATAAATCTTTTCACATAATTTTTTTATTAATTTTCTTAATTATTAAATGAAGAAAGTATTAAATATTTTTTATATTTTTAAAATATTAAATATTTTTTTATTTAATATTAAGAAAATTATTACCATGATATTTTAAGAGTATATAAATGAAACTGGTTCGATATGTAGTTTTAACTTTAATTTCATGTTCTTCTATTGCGCGTCATTGACATTAAATTATTACCGTAGATCTTACGATTTTCCATGTGCGTTCTAGAAACCAGAAAGAATGGACTTTGGTTTTTCTTTTTTTCCTGGGTAGAAGACAGTCTCTAGAAAGAAAACAGTTGACTCACGTAAGTCTTCACAATTTATTTATTTTTAGTTTATTGCAAATATTTAACCTGACATTAAAATTAAGATTCATTTGAGTGACAGTTTACTTTTACTGATACTAACTACGTCTACTATTGAGAAACAAATATTTTTCTGCCTACTTTTCAATAAAAATGTATTTCTGCATGGGCTGCTAGAGTGCTAGTGCAATGGACAAATTGGTGCGCCATTCGGGTTTGGCTCACCATTCTCCTTTTTCAGTTTTAAGTTTTAACAAATGACAATAGGAAAAATTTAAGTAATTATGATTTTTTTATATTATTGTTTTTTCAAATTACTTCTTATAGTATTCTTTATATTATTTTTTATTACAATTTTTTTACTTAATTATAACTATTAAAAATGAGATAAGAAATGATGTAAGATAAAAAACTATTTTTCAAATTTAAGAACATAGGTTCGGTTTGGTTGGCCGGTTGCACATTACTCTTCTTGTGGTACTAATGGTTCTTTACTTTTAACCTGACATACTCGTGGCTAATGCCGATGCTTGCGCTTGCGCACTGAATGATGTCAGAGAAATAATAAAAATTCAGAAATAATAATAATAATATTATTATTATTATAATAATGGGAAATGTATATGCTTGAAGACTTAAAATGTTTTTCGATAAGTTATACTTTTTTTATATGCAATAAGTTGTAAATTGTATAAATATAAATGTGTAAACATTTTTATTCACGGTAAAAAAATCATTTTTATTCCATAAAATTAGTAATTATTTATAAATAGATAAAGATACAATTAAGATAAAACATTTATTAAATGATTATAATATAGAAGTTAACATAGTATTTAATTGTTATTTTTTTTGGGCGCGTAATTATTATTTAAACTTATAAATTAAGTATGTATCATGTCTATTTATAAATATATTTGCTCATAAAGTGTCTCACGCTATTTTTCTTTGTTGATGAATAAACTTAGCTAACTCTTCTAATTTTTGCTGCTACCTTCCGGGCTTTCACCTCTTTGTTCTGTCTTATTATCCGTCTAAATCATTTTTGTTAGACTTCTATCATGTTTGGTATATAATAATATTTTATAAAACAATTTTTCTTTGGGATAAAAAATTGTCTTAGAATAAAATTGAGATGTTTGAGTAAAATAATTTAAAGTGATAGAAAGCTTTTTTTTTTCATAAGCAGGATTTTAAGTATTTTTTTCAAAAGTTTTTTTTAAATAAACTAATTATATTATGTTTTTACCAAAGCAACTCTGAAATATAAAATATTATATAATATAAATAAATCATTTTATATTTCTTTTAATAATTTATTATATAAAAGTGATTTTTCAAACTATGAACAAAATAAATTATTTTAAAATTATTTTTTAATTAATATATTCAAATATAAAAATTGATTTTATTATAATCGATTATAATAATAAATAATTATACATATAATCAATTATTAAAAAAAATTCACAACTAATCCAAACACACTCCCATCTATGTCGAGCTTAAGCTTAAAAGATGAATATCACATATCAAGATTAGAAAAGGTGCTAACTAACTTAGTTGTCTCTCAGTACATTAAAGTTAAAGTTATGCAATGATGGCGATTGGCTAATTAAGTTATTAATTTCAAAGATTAAATAAGGTACTAACTAGCTTAGCTAGTAAAGATCCTTATAGTTAATTAAGAGGTCCTGAGATCAAATCATATCTCTCTCTTCATACACTAGAGTCAATGCTATGTAAGAATGATGATTGACCAATTAATTTCAAATATTAGAGAATGTGTGAAGTATTGAGATCAAATCACGTCTTCATACCTCCTATCTCACTCTCTCCATACACTAGAGTCCAAGGTACACAAGAATGTCGATTGGCCAATTAATTTCAAAAATAAGAAAAGATGCTAGCTAGTGGTAAATACCTATACAGTTAATTGAAAGATTTTGAACTTAAATTCCATCTTTACCATCCTCCTCCTCCTCCCTCTTGTGTGTGTGTCTATGGTAAAAAAATAAAAAACACACATTACTTTGTGTTGAGATTTAAAAAATTAACTCTCAATGAATTAAAATTAAATTAATTAATTAATTTTATTTGTGAAAATATACAAATTTTTTTGTTGATAAAAATATTTTTGAAATTTATAAATAATTTACATTACATGAGTCTAGGTTTTGGAATTTTAGACTCCGACCCAAACACATTAATATTAGATTTGTTGAATATCTGAATATGATGGTAATGAAAATAATAAAAGAGATAAAGACAACAACAACAATAATTACTAGAGATAAAGACAGCAACAATAATAGTTATTGTGACAAGAGTTCAGGTAGGTATTAGTTGTCACTATAGTTAGAGGTAAAAGTGTAGAACCATATTAGGGGTTGCCCCATGCTTAGATGTTTCCTCTTTTAGATTTCAGATATTTTAAATATAACTTTAGCTCCTTAAAACTATAATATTTTCCTCTTAATCTGTTTTTTTAGTTCTGTTCCTGATTATTGTGACATTAGTAGCAAAATAATTGCCAACTTATGTGGCCTCTACAGTCTATGTTGGGTTGAATTAGGATTTTATATATATAGATATATATTATAATAATATATAAAAATATATTATTTATATGTTAATAATATAAATAATATTAAATAAAAATATTAAAATGTATTTTTAACATAATCAAATTTTTTATTGTGTAAATAAATATAAATTAAAAAAATTATACTAATATTAGTATAATTTTATCACTTATACTAGTTCTATATTGAATAAGTAAAATTAGATAAATAAAATTTATCATCTTATATTATATTAGTCAGACATTGAATAAATAAAAGAGAAAGAAGTAAAACTTCTTATTATAAATTAAAATTAAATTTTTATTACATTATATTCTCTTATTTGTTTAAAATTAAATAAATTAAGAGGAGAAATATTGAATTTTTTTTTCTAAATTAGGAACTAAATAATTATTATAATGAAATTTTTTAATTTTTTTAAATAATTTATTAAAAAAAAGAAATTTGTATTGATTTAACCGTGTGTATTGTGACTGGTTCAAACAAGTCAATTGATTCATGACCAATTTTCTAAATTTTTACCAATTTTTAAAAAATATAATTTTTTATGATTAATTGAGTAGGTCAAAAAACCGATTCTCAATTTTTCTGATGTAGCCGGGGTAAATTTCTGAAAACTACAGTCTACACGGAGCGGAATATATCAATACATATTCATTTATTTATTTTGAACCTTTTGTTTAAATGTATTGGGCCCGGACCTAACGATGGTTTAGCAATAACACCGGACCTGTCCATACACATGGTTGGGCCCTAACGATAATTGTACGCTAACGCTACTGGAAAAATTGAAAATTGCACATACAAGAAATTTTCTATTCTGACCCAAAAAATAAAAAGCAATTTTCTTTTAACCTTTTTCTTCCGTTTCTGGTGGATTTTATCTTTTCTTTTTAATCTATAATAATGTAATAAAAAATTCCTTTTTTTTCCCCTTAAAAAATCTTTTTAAAAAAAGAGTGGAAAAAACCGAAAAAAACTTTGCAGCCATTGTGAGGGAGATGAAGAACTGGTGGTGGAAGTGACAGAAGCGACATATCCATATACCGTATTGATATTGGTTTATTTATTTACTTAATTGTTATGACATTCTTTCTACCATTTCATGGACTCAGTTCCTTTCCACCTTACTGAATTCTGCAAACAGCATGGGTTTGCTAAACCTCAGGCTCAACAACTATAGTGCTTTTATTGCTATGCACTCTCTTCACTCCTTCAACAACTCACCTATCAGGCTTTCTTCTTCTTCCGGTCAGTTCTTTGCTTTCTATCTACACCTCTTCATACCCTTTTTCTTTTTCCTTTAATCTCTGGCCTTGATTTCATATTCCATTTTCTTATAATTAATGGTTCTGCAGTCTAGTTTAGACTTTTAGAGTACAAAAATTGCTTTTTACTTTGTATACTTGATAGCCCTTATGATAAATTTGTAATTCAAGCTTCAGTTATGTGTTAATTGTTAAGTCATGGACTAATTAATTTTTAGTTTTATGACACCAAAACAACATGACAATCTCCTATATAGTTATGCCTGTATGCTTCTAAATAGGTGTGTATCTTGGACTGTGATCCCTGGCTGGAAGCAGGAGGATACAATTTCTAGTTTGTGGCCCATATTATTATTATTATTTTTAAAACATATGCCTTTCTTCATTATTGTGTTTCTTTTTTTCCTATTATTTTGAATTTTGGATACAATATGATCCAGCTGGAGGCAGGGAAACTTCTTTCAACTCCACTAGGTTATCTTTGCTTTCAACAGTTTATGAGGAAGGAGAAACTTCCCAGAAAGACTTCAGAAGGGTATTCAGTTGTTTGATACTTTGATAGTATTTTATGTCACCAAGCCATATGATATTTCCATTGTGTTATTACATTATATTGTTAGCTACATAAAATCTTACAAGATGTTTATTTCCCAGGTGAGCAAAGGAAAGAGGTCGCCAAGTGGTGTGCATGAAATGATTGATAATACCCAAATGCCTTCTGGAGAGGAGATATCTACCATCTCCATGAAGTTTCAGTCTTTCAGAGCAATACATTTTCGCTTGTTAATGGAAAATCTAGGCACTTTAGAAGAAACTTTTGCTGATTCTGAAGCGCTGAAGTTGAAAAATGACATCATATTGCAACTAGGAAAGCTTGGAGCTCTAGAATTATTCAATGCCTGTCTGTCAAGATCTCTAGAACCCTCACATATCTTGGACTTTTCGAATGGACATCCTGATCAAATTGGAGAGCAACAGAAAAACAGCAAAGTAGATGACTACATGGATAAAGTTGTTGTTCAGTCTAGTAGAAAAAAACAAAATAAAACAAGAAGAAATAGAGCATTTACTGCCATGGAAGTTTTGCCTCAGTCATTGCCTTTAAAAGCTGATCAGGAAGATCTATTGCATTTCTCATCTTCTTCTGTAAAAGGAGCATCAAATTGTAATAGTAGACGAATAATGGTTGCTAGAAGGGAAGCAGAAATGTCAAAAGCAGTAAAGGTTAGTTTATTGTCAAGAATATAGAGTGAGTTGTACCAAGCTTGTGAATCACTTTAACATTAAAATTATGTACTACTTTAGGTTCTAGCAGAGTTGGAAAAAATTAAAGCAGCAATAGAAGAGGATACCAAGCAAGTAGCAAGCTTGAGTAGCTGGGCAGAAGCAGCTGGAGTTGATGAGAAAGTGCTACAGCAGAATTTGCATTATGGCCAGTATTGTCGGGATGAGCTTATACGAAGTACTCGTTCCTTAGTTCTTTACCTTGCTAGGAAATACAAGGGTATGGGAATAGCATTGGAGGATTTGCTTCAGGTTTGTTCCAATTGTTCTTGTGCATAGTTTTGTTTGACATTGTTATACTTAAGTAGGAGTTTTGTACTTGACTTTTTCCCTGTATGTTCATTCATCATTTATTGATGTAAAACAACCTGAATTTCCTGATAGTACAGTTGATATTTATACATCAAACAGTGAACAACTTGTGAGAATTAAAATCACTGCAAATCAATCAAGATATGTGTGTATATTAGAGAGAGGGGTGGGGAGGAAGGGACAAAATCTGGGTTAATGGTATCAATTCTTAGAAAATGAAGGTCATGCAAATATATGCAAGGTATATTACACTTACCCTACACAAACTTTAAAATTCTGCAATTTATCCCTGCAAATTTCAGAAACTGCAAGCAAGATGCATCAAAATTTGTCTTCTAAACTAGATAAAAATGGGAGAGATTGTGTTCTGTGGGTAAATTGCAAACAGAAAAATCAGTGGGAGGGGCTATGAATTCTGTGTGTAAACAGAACACTAGGAAAGATTGAGGATTCTGTTGATGTATAACATGAAAGCTTCATTCAAAGAAGTTATAAGGTGCTACCCATTGGTAATTTATGCTTTGATCAATGCTTTCATGAAGTTGACTGAAAGTAGAAATATAGAATAAAAATGTAACTATGAACACAGACATGATATACTTGCATGAATGTCCTCTTTCAGTTAGCTTCTCACTGAACTGTAACTTTTTTTCTCCATATTTTTAATAGGCAGGATATGTAGGTGTTCTCCAAGGTGCAGAGAGATTTGATGATACAAGAGGGTACAGATTCTCAACCTATGTACAGTACTGGATAAGGAAATCAATGTCAAGAATGGTGACAAGATATGCTCGGGGAATTGTAATTCCTGTATGTTCCTCTTTTCCATAGGTGGTTGTTTCTTAGTACCAATGTCATGTCAGAAAGACCTTGAATTTGATCCTCATTTCTTTTTCTCTTCATTATTCTTCTAGTGGTCATTGAGAAGGGCAGTAAATCAGATACAAAAAGCACAAAAATCCCTGAAAAGTACCTCCATGAAATGCCCAGATGATTATGAAATTGCAAAGATGACAGGTCTTTCTCTGGATAAAATTAGATCAGCTAGCAATTGTATGAGAGTTGTTGCTTCAATTAATCAGAAGACGGGAGACTGCCTTAGTGTAAAATATATGGTAAGACTTTAAGATTCTCCCATTCCCTTCCACTCTTATATGCTACTCATAATTTTTTTATGCATCGTGATCTTACTCATGATTTTTTTTCTAATCATCATTGTCATCTTCATTATTGATAAAGAAACCAAAGGTGCAAATCCCAGTATGCTGTCTGCCAGTATAACAAAACCCTGTGCCTTTAGGCAAAGAAAATAAAAAGGAAGATAAATTACTTGCTGGATTCAATGCATCAATAAATTCCTAAAACGAGATCCCCAAGCAAAGTACAGAATAGAAAGCATGCAGAACTGATTCGTACATTTCTCTTGCATTTAATCATCATGTGTACTTGAGGCTAGGAGTTGAGGGGTAGAAAATTATTAAGTCTGATGCCTTCAAGGTAGATCTCTTTTGCTTCCCTTCAATGAATATGGGTAGTTTGCTGAGCAGATATAGTTCTATTTTGTGCATGCATAATTGCTATTTTTATTTGATGTACTACTTGATCTTGAAACTATATTCTACAATTCCATGAGTTATATATCTAGAGATAGTGGCTGTTGGATTCAAGTTAACTCCATTTATTTTGTAGTTTTATTTCATGTACGAAAAAGGTTCTTAACTTGATATCAATTTTGTGATTACAACGTGGTAGTATATATAAAGGATTAGGGAACAATTGTACACTAATAGTACACTAATATAGGCCTAGAAAACAAACAAGAGTTAAAGCTCTAAAAACAATGATACATGAATAAACGGCCAACCGTCCAACCGTCCAACTGTCCAAACAAGGTTGATATCGCAACACTCCCCCTCAAGTTGGTGAGTGAATGTTCTTCAATCCCAGCTTACTAATCAGCTCCTTAAGTTTTTGAGTTGGGAGGCCTTTAGTAAGAACATCTGGTGTTTGATCTTCTGATCGAATATATAGGAGATTAATGATGCCAACTACAAACTTTTCTTTCGTAAAATGTCTATCAATCTCCACATGCTTTGTGCGATCATGCTGAACCGTATTTTGTGCAATGCTGATTGTTGATTTATTGTCACAATACAAGTTCATTGACTTTCTTCTCTCAATTCCCAAATCATCCAGAATTATTTTTAGCCACAATAACTCACACATTCCGAGAGCCATGGCTCTAAACTCTGCTTCTACACTTGATCTTGCTACCACATCTTGTTTCTTACTTCTCCATGTTACTAAGTTACCTCCAATGAAGGTGCAGTACCCTGTTGTAGAGCGTTAATTAACAAGAGATCCTCCATAGTTAACATGTGTATACCTTTCTACTGATAGTTCTTTATTGGGTCGAAGTAGGAGTCCTGTTCTAGGAGTACTTTACAGATATTGCAATATTCCTTGATTTGCTTGCATATGTTCCTTTCCCGGATTGTGCATAAACTAACTAACAACACTTACAGCATATGCTATATCCGGTCTGGTGTGTGACAAATAAATCAGCCTTCCAACTAATCTTTGGTATCTCCCTTTGTCTTCAATGGCATTTCCTTTCCTTTCACTCAACCGGTGATCTCTGTCAATAAGAGTGCTTGCTGGTTTGCTTCCCAAAGTTCCTTTGTCTTTTAACAAATCAAGAATATATTTTTGTTGTGATAGGAAAATTCCTTCCTTGGAGTAGGCAACTTCAATACTCAAGAAGTACTTGAGCCTTCCTAAATCTTTCATCTCAAAATCTTTAGCCAATTCAGATTTGAGATTTTTCCTTTCAACTATATCATTTCCTATCACTATGATATCATCAACATACACCAACACAACTGTAAGCTCACCCTTAGAAGAGTGTTTAATGAAGAGTGTGTGATCTCCTCTACTCTGAACATATTTCATCTTCTTCATTGCCTTGGTAAATCTTTCAAACTAAGCTCTAGGTGACTATTTTAGTCCATAAAGGGCCTTTTTAAGTTTGCAGACTTTGTCTTTACCAAAGGCTGTGTTAAGTCCAAGTGGTGGCTCCATGTACACCACTTCTTCTAAATCACTATGTAGGAATGCATTTTTAACATCAAATTGGTGTAAGGACCAATTAAAGTGGGCAGCAAGAGCTAATAGGACCCAAACTGTATTCATCTTTGCCACAGGGGCAAATGTCTCAATGTAACCTATCTCTTACTTTTGAGTATACCCTTTTGCCACTAGCTTCGCCTTATAATGTTCCAATGTCCCAGCTGCCTTATACTTTACCGTGAAAACCCATCTACATCCAACTGGTACTACTCCTGGAGGTTTAGTAACAACCTCCCACATTTCATTTTTCACAAGTGCTTAATTTCCTCATTCATTGCTTGTGACCAATTCTTGTCTCTTAAGGCTTATTGTATAGTCCTTGGGGTGTCTGTAGTGTTTAAGGTTGACAAGAAAGCTTTGTATTTGTTTGAAAGGTTGTGGTAAGAGACATAATGAGATATGAGGTGTTGGGTGCAACTTCTTTTTCCTTTTCTGATAGCTATAAGTAGATCAAGGTCTGAGATTTGCTCAGCAGGTAAAGAAGTATCAATAGCAAGAGGGTTAGGTTCAGATTCCATACCTGATGGTTCTCCATGAGTTTCAGTGGGTGTCAGATCCAATGATTGAACATGCTGTTGGATAAGTCTGAACTTTTCCTTCCTTGAGTACACTTTGAGAGGGTTTTTTGGCCTTGAGACAAGTTTTGTTTGTTGGTCTGAAAGTGTAGGAGACTCAGTCAGTCTGAATGGGTCAGCAGTAGTTTGAGGAGTAGGTTGAGGGGTTGATGGGAAGGCAATTTGAGGAAATTGAAGTGTAGATAACTGCAGTGGTTCACCATCATGAATCTGCTCTCCCTGATGGTGAGACGAGTAATATGGGAGAGATTCACAAAAATTTACATCCACAGAGACAGAGAATTTTTTGGTTGGAGGATGAAAACACTTAATCCTTTTTGGACATTGAAGTATCCTAAGAAAACACATTTGAGGGCTCGGGGATCAAGTTTGCTGCCATGATGTTGTTTATGAATATGGACAAAGGCAAGACAGCCAAAAACTCTTAGAGTTGGTGTGTTTAAAGACATAGAGTTTGGATGTTGATGTAGAAGAACATCTATAGGTCTTTTGTTTTGGAGAGACTTGGAGGAGAGATGGTTAATGAGAAATGCTGCAGTGAGGACAGCTTCACACCAAAAGTGTTTAGGAACATGCATTTGAAATAGTAAGGAACGAGTGACATTTAGTAAATGACGGTTCTTTCGTTCAGCAACCCTATTTTGTTGTGGGGTATCAACACAAGAGGACTCATGGATAAGAAACCCCAAATTGATTAGAGACCATTTTACATAATTTAGGGATAACTTGACTGACTTTAGATTTTTCTTTTAGGAGATAAAGCCAAGTTAATTTGGTACAATCGTCAATAAAGGTTATGAACTATCTCGCTCTATTAACATTTGAAATTTTGGAGGGTCCCCAAACATCGGTATGAATCAAGGAAAAAGGTGTAGATGAAATTTTATTGACCACAGGAAAACTTATTCGGTGATACTTGGCAAGTTCACAAGATTCACAATTTAAAGTGTTGAAATCAAGATTTGTTAACAAAGAAGGAAACATAGATCTCATCAAAGAAAACGGTGGATGACCACGCCTACAGTGTTCTAACCATACCTTATTGACACCATTCTTTAAGACATTATGGGCAACAGATGGAAAGGACAACTAAGAACGTTGGACAGGGTTCTGTGGAGAGAAAGGGTTTGTACACTCAAGATAGTACAGTCCATTCCGTTCCTTAGCATATCGAATCATCTTCCCTGACTTCTAGTCTTGAAACACACAGTAAGAGGGATTAAAAATAGCTAGGCAGTCAAGGCTCTTTGTAAGTTGGTGAATGGAGAGAAGGTCGTTGGAGATTTGTGGAAGATGGAGGGCATTCTTCAAGTAGAGTGTTGGAGAAAGATTGATATTACCTTGTCCCTTAACTGAAATGACTTTTCCACCAGCAACAAAGATGGACTTTTTATTAGAATTAGGCTTGTAGATGTTAAACAAATGTGAGGAGTTGGTCATGTGGTCAGTTGCACCTGAATCTATGATCCAGGATTCCGGGACTGTATTATGAGCCTTAAGAGAGCCAGAAATTAGACACTTACCTGAATAAGTCAAAGAACAAGTACCTGAAGGCTTCTCAAGGTTGCTAATGAGTGATCTCACCTTCTCAATTTCTTCTTGGTTGAGACTGTCCAGTTCTTGTGATGGTGATGCACCTTGCGACTCTCCAGACTGTTGAGATCGAATATCGTCCATATCTTTGCTCTCTAGGCAATTAAGGCCTCAAGTATTTCAAATAGAAATATCCAACAATGAAGGCTGGTATCGTTGGCTATGAAGGCGCCAAATGCAGAGTAGAAATGCAGAGGTTTCAGAGTGAAGGAAAAAAAGAGGTGGTCCCAAGAAAGAACTGCTCTGATAACATGTACGAAAAAGATTCCTAACTTGATATCAATTTTGTGATTACAACGTGGTAGTATATATAGGGGATTAGGGAACAGTTGTACACTAATAGTACATTAATCTCGGCCAGCCTAGAAGACAAACAAGAGTTAAAGCTCTAAAAATAATGATACATGAATAACCGTCCAACCGACCAACTGTCCAAACAGGGTTGATATCGCAACATTTCCCAATTTATCCCCTTTTGTTGTTACAATTGTTTCCTTATAGGATTTTGTTGAGCATGCATAATGTTATCATTGTTATGTTCATGTTTTGAGAATGATTTCCCTAAATTAAGGTTGAATTGCTGTTATGGGGCTATTTGGGGCCTGCAATTTCAAGTCACCCACTGGACATAACTAAGCATAACTCAAAAATCAATTCTTGGTGTTTTATTATTGTTTTCATACCCATTGGCATTCTCATAAAGCATACAATTTTGGGGCAGCAGATTCTTACCAAGTTTCCATCTTACAGTTTTTCACATAATTTTCAATCAGTACTATGATGTGATCACTTTAGAAACCTATATACAAACATTATAATCTCATGAAAAGTATCCTGTAAATATTGTTATTAGGTTATAAGATGTTTCATGCCATTAATGCTGCAGGAATTTATGCCTGATACGTCAATAGGGAGTCCTGAAGAAGCTGTCATGAAGCAGCACATGAGAAAAGACATGTATGATCTCTTGAAAGGCTTGGATTCAAGAGAAAGGCAAATATTAACCCTACGGTTTGGTCTAAGTGGTCACTGGCCCAGGTCTCTTGAGGATATAGGGAGGCATTTCAAAGTTAGCAAAGAGTGGGTGAGAAGAATAGTGAAGAAAGCTCTAACAAAATTACGGAACAAAGCAACCATCTCAAATTTAAATTTTTATTTGGATTTGGATTTATAGATTATCATTGGCTTTGGGGAAGCTTCAATATCATCTTCATTTTTAGCTGCACATGAGGAATCTGTTATCGGTACAAACTCTTGGTCCATCATAGTTACCATTCTGGTGAAAAGCACTATCAATTGTCGCCACTGCAGCATCACACCATACCAAAGATATTTTGGCTGTATATGAGAGTCTCAATTCTATAATGTTAGCGTAAATGATAAATCATGTGATAATGTTTGTATCTAGTCTTAGTTCTTGATGAATGCATGGAAATAAATTGTGTAGTACTGTAGTGTAGTTGCCTCTGAAGTAGTTTTTATTTTTCAGACTAGGGGGGGTTTCCAACATTTCCTGTTTGTTCCTGGCAAAATATCTGGAATCTTGTAAGATTCTGTGCTACTCTCGTATGTAAACTTAAACTACATGAGATGTTGATAAGTTTATAATAAACTTGTAAATTCTTTTATGCATTTTATCCTTTCTCTCTGCCTAGCTTAATAAAACTTCAATATATTAATTTTTTACATTGTCATTTGCGCTATAAATTGTAGAAAGTTATAGATTAAATAACTTGACAACAAATTGATATGCAACTAGTAGTTTACGAACCTATTTAGCAGAGTATGATACTGGTTTTGCTTATGCATAGGCCTTTCTTTTTTATTTTAGCCTCCCTGGTTATGTCACGTGATAATAGTTATTGTGGCTAGGAAACTATTTTTGAACCAAGGATATGAGCTTTGCCACCATACGCTCTATGCCTTAAAATTTTATCCGTAAAAACCCTAGCCCCTTCATTCATTTTTGTTTTTTAATGTAAATCATGTACTTTTTCGTTACAAAGTAAAAAATGTTTGACATTTTTTTAATAGGTGTTATTTAAACATTTTCTAATACATTGATTTATGATTTCATCTTTTTTTATTTATCTATTCTTCCGCTGCAATATTTTTGTCTCTACAATACTTAATTTATGTTCCTATCAACACTTTATTGGTTAACATTCAATACCATAAAACATATATGATTTTATGGCTATTCAGTGAAATCTTCGTTTGAACTTGAAAATTACTTTTCGATCACAAATAATGCTTGAAGAATTCTTTGTTTCATCTACTTAACTTTAATAATATGATTTACATTTCCTTTAATCTCTCTACCACTTTGTATGATAAATTTAAGATAAATAAACCATTTTACTTGTGGTATAACATGCTCTTTAACTTTCACCTCTAAGCTAATGCTAGTTTGTGTTTTGCTAAATTTGCATTTCATATACTCTATTTTTACTTGTACTTAATCAAAAATTATGTAATTCCGAAACTTCTCTCCATAAATATAACTTGACATCTATTCCATCTGTCAACTCTTTCGTAAGACTATATTATATGTAAAAAGTATACATTGAAGCATTAGCTTTTGAATATACTTAGAAAATATGTCTAAAACTAAGGTAAAAAAATAAAGACTCAAAATCAACCCTTAATGTAATCCTATCATTATAGAAAAATATTATGTGAGATTATGACCTCACCTTGTGTTTGCATATTAATTTTAATTCTATCATACATATTATTGATAACTCTAATATATGCAACACAAACTCTTTTTTTTTTTTCCTCTTAGTCCTTTAACAAGATGTCTCTTAACACTTTATTATAAGCCTCGTCTAGGTCAATGGAAATCATGTATAATTTTTTTTTTCTTTTAATACCTCTTTATCAAACTTCACAAAAAATATATTACTTTTATGGTTGACATTCTTAGCATGAAATTAAATTAATTATCTAAAATGTAGGTATCTTATATTAATCTTCGTTCAATTACATTTATCTTACAATTGTATAGTATAATTCATGAACTTAATCCTTATATAGTTAGTACAATTTTATATACCTCTTTTGTTCTTATAAATAAAAATCTAATTGTTTCTCTTCAATTCATTCAGCATTTTGTTGCACTTAATACCCCGTTATAAAGTTAAAAAATACAAATGTCAGTACATTGAATTTTATTTTAGACCGACCAACACCATAGGGCTGAAAGTTTACAAGTCCATCTTATAAAAGTTTGTTGGATAAACGGGTTAACCCATAACCTTTACTTCAATTTTTACATAGAGAGATGTTATTTGTACGTTAAAAAAATTACATCATATATTATATCTTACTTGTTTGAAAAATAATAAATAGAAAGAGAATATATATTAAATTGTGTATTTTTCTTATTTTATTTAAAAAATAATGTACTCACAAAAAAAAAAGAGAAAGTAATGTAAAGAAAATATAACTAAGGGTGTTTAGTTGGTCGGGTCAATTTGTAAATTCGTTAGTTTCGACCCAACTCAATTTATAAAATACGGGTTAAATTGGGTTGTATTCGAGGATTGAGTTGAATTGAAAAATGCTTCAACTTATAGTGTGTGAGTCGGGTAGCGGTTAGAATATGTCTAACTTGCACATATCTGACCCACTCACATTTTTTTAAAGTAAAAAGTCATTTAAATGATAAAGAGTACATGAAAAAAATAGAGAATGAAGTTAATGATTATGTCAATACATATGACATGCGTGATGACACTGACTTTGATTAGTTAGACTAATTTATTGTTTGAGTTATGACTAACTTTGTTTAATTTATTCCACACTTAGTAATACTTGTTAGTTGTTAATTTGTTATGCACTTATTGACTTATGATGTTTAGTTTATTTGAGATTGAGATATATTATGTTTGAATAAGGTCAGTTGAGACTTATCATGTTACTTTGTTAAATTGAGACTTATTATTAATTTATTGAATTAAAACCTATTATGTTTGAAATTGAGATTTTATGATATTAATTTGTTAAATTTTATATTTTATTTTTTTAATTTTTTTTAAATATTGGATTTACGGGTTTGACTCAACCTAACCCACTCTTAAATGAGTCAGGTTAAGTAAAAAACCTCTTCAACTTAACCTAATTCACTGTTCTGATAAATAAGTCAAATCTAAAAATATTATTAAACTCACTCAATTTACCTGATAGACACCTTAAATATAACCAATTATAAGAATATTAGACAACAATTATGGGATTGAGAGTGAACACATACATGGATTGATTAGTAGATTTTTTTATTTTAATTTTTTAATGAGTTGTTTACGGAGATCTTAAACTTTCATGTTTTTATCATTTCATAATTGTTGAATTGATATTAACAAGGGTCGTGTGGACAAAAATAAAAATAACATTAATTATCGTTTAAATATTTATAAGATATCAGTAGTTAAAAGTGTGAAATTAATGTCATTGTTATTATTATTTGACAAGATGTTTTCATTCTTAGATAAAATTATTTATGTATTTTCTTTATTAAAAATGTTATTTATGAGACTAATTTATTAAGCATTCTTGCAATTACAAAGTCTTTTTAATAATTATTTTTTCCATAATTTAAACTTTAATATTTTTTCTATAAGAGTATGTATTGTTTACTTCCACGTCCTTTTCAATACATTGTATTATTATGATAATAATTATTATAATTATAATTATAATTATAATTATAATATTATACAAATTGTAATGTATAATTAAAAATACAGAGATATGTAAAAAAAAAAAAAAAAAACAGAGATACGTTAGCGTCCACTCCAGCAGATGATCCATACAAAAATACATGGATGTCAGTCCATACAAAAATACAAGGAGTGACATCCTTCCAAGTCCCCAGTCCCCAGACACTCAGACAACAAAGCCGGAAGCTGGATGGGTCAGTAAGCTTCTTCCACACTGCCCTGGCTGATCAAAATTCATACGCGTGTACCCTTTTACTTTCAATAACCATCACCCATAATTTTCCGAAAATGACGTAAAACGTCATTTTCTCAAATAATTATTTTTTATCACATTTTTAATAATTATGATTAAATGTAAAAAAATAAAAATATATAATTAATGATATAAAAAATAATATAAAAAATGATATGAAAAAAATAATAGTAATAATATTATTGTTTAATTTTCAAATCAATTTTAATATTTTAATATTTATTTAATAGTAACATGCAACTACAAAACACTCCCACACTAACACCGCCACCAGCACCCTCCATTGATAAAATCAACCACAAACGTCACAACCCCAGCAATCCTCACCGGTGGCGCAACCTCATTCGTCATCTCATGGACCTACCTAGCTCCACGGTGGCGCCGTTGCTGCACCCTGCTCACTCCCACAGCGCTTGTCTTACGCGCCTTGCAAGCTCCACGGGCCTGCGCGTGACTTTCACGCAACTCATAACCTACCCTTCATGTCGTTATTCTTCCAATTCCACGTGTTTTCGTCCGTTAATTATTTTTATTAATCTGGGGTGTGTCTCTGACGCTCCTTTAAAGCAGCGTGAGGTTCGGTAAAGCAACAAAATATTCACCACGGTTAAATCCTCCATAATCTCCAACACTCGCCCAATCAGAGCCACCCTAGTGCAAGAAAAAAATCAAGATCGCACGAGAGCAACAACGGAAACGCTAGAATAGATTCGAACACCGACGCTACATGAACCTCACCGTACTTAACCACTTCCCCTGTTTTCTTTACCACTAGAATTAAATAAATAAAGCTCGCTCTTCACCATCGTGTTTCTTCTCTCTCATTCCATTTCATCTTCTTCCCGTGCGTCTCTGAGAGATTTCTAGGGTTTTCAGTGAAATTGACTTTCCGTACGCACGTAGAGACTAGGGTTTTATCGCGACGGGTCATTGCATTGGTTTCTGAATCCAATTTCACTTCAAAATTTCCGAATCTCAAAAGTTTCCCCCCAATGTAATGACTTCTGTCGCCGGCGAATGGCTCGATTTCGTTTCCGGCTCCTCCGTTTCTTCTTCGCCACCATCTTCGTGCTCGCCGTCGTCATTTCCAGCGCCTCCGATGATGAATCGACGACGCGAGACGAGTTGGAGCGCGATTTTTCGGTAACTGATTTTGACTGGAACCTCTTTCACCAGGATTACTCGCCGCCAGCTCCGCCTCCTCCGCCGCCGCACCCGCCGTCGGTGTCGTGCGTGGACGATCTCGGCGGGGTCGGGTCCCTGGACACGACGTGCAAGATAGTGAACGATGCGAACCTCACCCGCGATGTGTACATAGCAGGGAAGGGCAATTTTAACATCCTACCTGGGGTGAGGTTTCATTGTGAGATTCCCGGGTGCATAATAACCGTTAACGTCACTGGTAATTTTAGTTTATGTGCCAACTCGTCGATCGTCACCGGAGCTTTCGCGTTGGAGGCAGAGAATGCGGGTTTTGAAAACGGTTCGGCGGTGAACACGACGGGTATGGCGGGGCAGCCTCCGCCGCAGACGAGTGGCACTCCCCAAGGGGTCGAAGGTGGTGGCGGGGGGCACGGCGGGAGGGGTGCGAGCTGTTTGGTGGACACCACGAAACTGCCGGAGGATGTTTGGGGAGGGGATGCGTATTCATGGGCTACGCTGCAGAACCCGGATAGTTTTGGGAGCCGGGGCGGGTCGACAAGCAAGGAGAGTGAATATGGTGGGTTGGGTGGTGGGCGTGTGTGGATCGTTGTTCATAAAGTTCTTGAGATGAATGCAAGTGTTTTGGCTGATGGGGGCGATGGAGGGACCAAAGGTGGTGGTGGCTCTGGAGGCAGTATCTACATCAAGGCTTACAGAATGTAATAATTTATTTATTTTTATCTTATTTGGTTTGGCATAAGCATATTCTTATTGAATCAGAACTATTTCAATTGTCATCTTTCTAGTGGTCTCTGGTTGGACGATATCTAGTTTGCAGTTTTGATATTCATCTTGGAATCTTCTTTCTTGCTGTATTCGCTGTTTTTCCACCCTCCAAAATTTCAGCCTATACTCTAATATATGTTTCTTTCTAATTTTAAAGAAAGATTATAAATGCTGAGTCGCTTTTGGAGAAACATGATTTAAATCACAGCTCTTTTAGTGAAGTTAGACCTTATCATTGTCTGTTGGCGAATATATATGGCCACAAATATATACATTGGTAAGACTTTTTCTCCCCATATTCATATGCCTAGACATATATAGCCAATAATGGAATGTTTTAAATTGATCTCGTGCTTGATTGCAATTGAAATGTAATGTACTTTTCATTAATCTAGGTTTTATGCTTTTTTATTGATCTGTTTTTTCTTTTAAAGAGCAGGGTTGGTAGTGGGATGATAAGTGCTTGTGGAGGTCATGGTTTTGCTGGTGGTGGTGGTGGCAGAGTTTCAGTTGATGTTTTCAGTAGGCATGAGGAGCCCAAAATTTATGTGCATGGTGAGGATTTTATGTTTTTGCACTGGTTAGCTCTTTCTAAATATACTTCGCAGAAGACCTTCCCTGCAAATTAAGTACTCATGTATGCTAAGCTCTTGATATATAGTGTATCATGGTCCCTTTTTTTTTCCCCCCTTGTGTGAGTGTGTATTGGGGGGGAGGGGTTTCTCTCCCAGTCTCCCCATGTTCAAACTTCAAATCTGAAAAGAAAATAACAATTAGTAGATGACATTGTTAGGATTTAAGAATCCTATTTCAATGTATAGGGTGAGCCTTCAAGAGAGTGATCTTCAGAAAACCAACCCCTTCTCCTCAGGTATTTTGGTTATAAGAAGATGCAATGGGTTATTATGTATTTTGAATTTTCTGAGAACTTGTAATTTGGTACTAATTAGTCAGTCACAGTATGTGCTTGACTATTTTGGGTAGGAATTGCTCTTTGGGAGAATAATATCCTAAAGAATCAGAGTTGAGGAACTTCCACAGTGAGGAGCACCTGATTGCAGAAAAATGACATTCTTTGTCTTCAATTTGTTTATGGATGATAAGTCAAATGTTTAGAAAAGAACCATTAACTTTTTTCGGCATTTCAAAATAAAGCTTAAGTTGCTCTCTAGAATTAACTTGTGCTTGACTTAAACAAATAGGATTTGAGGAACTACCCTCTACTCTAGGCTTTTCTTATCAACCAGCATCCTATTTTATGGACAACTCTGGTAGGTAGAGCAAGAGATCACTAATTAGTTGATTGAGCCCATCCTTTTGGCTTATCATCAAATGATTTTGAAATTATTGTATGACATTATTGTTGTGTTTAGCTATGTTGGAACTCCAAACTTACCTTCATTTATGCTGACTGCACAATCGATTTCTTATTTCAGGTGGTGGTAGCTTTGGCTGTCCTGAAAATGCAGGTGCTGCTGGGACTCTTTATGATGCGGTTCCTCGAAGCCTTATAGTTGATAACTATAACTTGACAACTGATACGGAAACACTTCTCTTGGAGTTTCCTAATCAACCTCTTTGGACTAATGTTTATGTTCGAAATAAGGCTAGGGCCACGGTTCCATTGCTTTGGAGTCGTGTACAGGTTCGTCAAATTCAGATCTATAAATTAGTTGGATAATCCCAATGCCCATTTTCTCTTAGTCAATCCCTTTGTTTCTTCTTTCTTGTCTGTCGACAGCCTTTTTTTTTTTTCTTTTCCTTCTTTTTTCCAAATTTTTTATATCATTTTTTAAATTCTTTAGTAAACCCAAAACATGAGTACATGAACATATATGAGTACCTCCAATGAAACATTTGAAGAAGGAAAAAAGAATGGAGGCAATTAAATCATCTGATTGAACTGGGGGCTTTGAAAAAGAGAATTTAATGTTGTTCTACCCAGTTGCATCTCTGCAAAATTCTGATCATTCCTCTTTCATTCAATGTACTGAATGAGGCATAGGTGTAGTATTTTATATTGTGCTTGCCAAAATTGACTCCCTCAAAGAGGCCAAGTGCTGAAGGAACTCTTCAGTATTTTTAATTAACTGCAAAGCCAGAATACCACTGGCAAAATTGTTGAAGATAAAAGGAATGAAGCGTCAAATACAATGACTTATTGGAGTTTGTGTTTTTTCATATGCTTGTGATCCATTTGCTTGATATATATTGCTTATATTGGCTTGTACTGCTAACTATAAGTTAAATCCATATATTGCCTTTCCCCTTATTCTTGAATTTATTTTTATTTATTTTTATTTTTTTATAGCTTTCTTGGTGTTGATGTGAATTCAATGTGTTATTTCTTTCTTCTAATGTATTTTTTGGGGGGCGGGGGGTGTCTTTGTTAGATATGCAAAGGGGTTGGAAAGCTAGAGCTTTCTTTTTTGCTATCTGTTAGTATTCTTGGTTGGCTGCTTCTTAGAGAATGCCTTATTTTCTGTCTTTGTATTCCCTTTCCTTTCTAATGAATTCTTTCCTCCAGAAAAGAAAAGAAAAAAAAACAGTAAGCTTCCTCCCTCTCTTCCCTTTATATTGTGATGCATGTTACATTTTAATTTTAATCTGGCTTGAAAAAATATTTGGCATGCGAGGACGTCAGTTCAACCATCTGTTCCTTTTCTTATTCATTATATAGGTGCAAGGACAGATAAGTCTCTTGCAGGGTGGAGTGTTGAGCTTTGGGCTGCGACATTATGCTACATCAGAGTTTGAATTATTGGCTGAAGAACTGTTGATGAGTGATTCTGTGATGAAGGTAGCTGGAATCTTTGTGAGCGTTTGTTTAGTAGATCTTGTTTCTCGATTCATTGTTGAGCCCTAGTTCCACTATCTGTTGCATCTTTGAATTGTGCTTTAAAACTTCGACTCATACATCTCCCGATTTTTGTTACCTGTTTTATCCAGAACTATTAAACATAAATGAGCATATCAGACATAGGCTGACACTAATATTTTTATTTATTTATTTATGCAAACTACCACTAGTCATGATCCATTGTCATTTATTTATGCCTTGCATTCACTTAATTTCTGTGACAAAGGTATATGGAGCGCTACGCATGACGGTAAAAATGTTCTTGATGTGGAACTCAAAAATGCTCATAGATGGCGGGGAAGATATAACAGTGGCAACTTCTTTGCTTGAGGCTAGTAATTTGATTGTTCTCAGGGTATTTAACAACTCCTTGACTGTACGATATTATTGCATATGTTATCTTCACATTTGACACATCAGTTTTTATTAACAGGAGTCTTCTGTGATACATTCTAATGCAAACCTTGGAGTTCATGGACAAGGTCTACTTAACTTATCAGGGCCTGGGGATTGGATTGAAGCACAGCGTTTGGTTTTATCCTTATTTTATAGTATTCATGTGAGACATTGTTTTGTTTTTACACTGATCATGTGTGCACCCTTTTAAGCACTTAATTTTCCCCCGTCTGATTCATCTAGTGTAATGCATTGGGAGATCTAATTTCTTTTTCATTAGACTAACTTTCTTTTCAGCAATCTTCTCATATTAATTTTGTAATATTTTTCTTATTCTTTTATTTTTACTGGTTAGCTGGAGAACATTTTTCTACTGATTAATAGTTTGTTGCATGCGCTCTCTCTCTCTCTTTTCTTTATTTTAAAAATAATCTAATACAATCTTGTATGTTCTAATATTAATCAATTGTGAATACCTTGTGGTTATTCTTAGTATAATGAAAGGATACAAAGAAGTTTTCCTTCTGGACAAAAAACATAATTCAGTAAAAGAAAGCAGTTGCAATAAATCTCTTCAATTCTCTGAATACCTGTCAGATAAACCTTCAGAAACCTTGATCTGAGCACCAAAGAGAAACCATGTAGACAATCTTATCACATACAGATCTAAGGTCAATGACTACTGCTTCTAAATTTTAACCATGTTGTTCCAACCAAATACCCCAAAGCAATCCATATAAAGCTCACATGACAAAATTTTCTCCTCTTTATGCCTGCTAAAACTTCCAAAACTAATCCAAAGAAACTGCTTTTTTGTGTTCATGCTCTAACACTTGTGAAAGCAGAAACTGTCAGAAAAATCTTATAATGATTACCAAGTATGGTTATTAGCTCTATTCACATCTTGTTAGGATCATGGGCTTTATTTGGTGCTTACTCATTTTTCTGCATACAATTTGGGGCGCAATATACTGTTGTTGTTCCTTGTGTCATTCTTTTTGGTGGATCAGTTGCACTTTTCTAATGTTCTTGGTTCTCCCATCACTTTTTGGCCTTGGTTTTGGGTGTTGCCAATTTTCTCGTTTTAAATAGAACCATTGTAGCAACTTGATTGCTTTTTGGCAGTAGCCAGTGGTGATAACTGATACTAGTGTATGTGCTTGTATTTTGGTTAAGCATTGTTTGGTCTTACCTCTAAATCTTGAGTTTGCTTTTGACATTTTTTGTAGGTTGGGCCTGGATCTGTCTTGCGTGGTCCGTTGGAGAATGCAACAACTGATGATGTGTACGTTTGGATGTTGTCAAATCATCCATTGTTGACTTCTCATTCTATGCTTTAGTTTCCAGTTCTGCTAAATTTCTATACTCGTGTGATTGGCAGTACTCCAAAGCTTTACTGTGACAACAAAGATTGCCCCTATGAATTACTTCATCCTCCTGAAGATTGCAATGTTAACTCATCCTTGTCATTCACACTTCAGGTAATTTTTAAAGTTTTGATGGTGTAGTGAATTCGGTTATGCTAATATTTCTATAGTTGAAAGTTCTGTATGTTGCCTTTGTAGATCTGCCGAGTTGAGGACATCCTTGTTGAAGGCCTTATAAAAGGTTCTGTTGTTCATTTCCACAGGGCAAGGACCATAACTGTTCAATCTTCTGGAATAATATCTGCCTCTGGAATGGGTATGTATCCTTCTTGTCCAAGAAATTTGTCACTTTTTAACTCAAATAACTGTGAATTTCCTATATTCATTCTGTGTCTTAAAAATTAATTTCGCAGGCTGTACTGGTGGTTTGGGCAGCGGAAATATTCTAAGTAATGGTATTGGCAGTGGCGGTGGGCATGGTGGTAAGGGTGGGCATGCATGCTACAATGATAATTGTATTGAGGGTGGCATTTCTTATGGGAGTGTAGACCTGCCCTGTGAACTTGGTAGTGGAAGTGGAAATGGCAGCTCAGCTGGTACCACAGCTGGGGGTGGTATCATAGGTAAGCTTATGTTTGGGTCAGTTAACAGGTTCTTTTTGAATTATGGACGATGTTGATCACGATGTTTTCTTTAATTTTTGTTCTTGTGTTATATCTGTTAAGCAGTCGTTGGATCATTAGAACATCCTTTGTCAAGTTTGTCCATTCAAGGTTCTGTAAGTGCTGATGGAGAGAATTTTGAACCAGCAATCAGAAAGGAAAAATTTGTGATTTTTGATAATTTAACTGGAGGTCCTGGGGGTGGATCTGGTGGCACTGTACTATTGTTTCTCCATACCCTGGCCGTTGGTGAATCAGCTAACCTTTCTAGTGTGGGGGGATATAGCAGTTCTAATGGAGGCGGTGGTGGAGGTGGTGGAAGAATTCACTTTCATTGGTCTGACATTCCCACTGGAGATGTTTATCAGCCCATTGCTAGTGTGAAAGGAGACATTCAGAGTGGGTATGTCTATAATAAGATTTTGCTGCAATTCTACTTTCTTTTTTAAATATAATTTTTTTAATACCTCTGGCTGCAAGTGTGCAAGAAAGCATTTGTTGGTGTGTCTTATAGTGCCTACCTGCTGAAAAATGTCAGCTAAACTGTATGAGCTTGTAGTGTAGAAGGGCACACCCAGTGCTTATCACAATTCCGGAAATGTGTGAGGTCTGCAAATCTGTAGCAAATCTATTCTGTTAATCCTTTTAGGCTAATGTATTTCTTCTCCTTCTTCGGGATGCGATTGTTTTCAGGGTTTGAGTTAGAAGAGAACTTGTTCCTTTTCAATTTCTAAGCGTTGGTGTTATAAACTTTTAATTTTTAGCTTGTATAAGCTAATGATAATGTTTGCCCTCATGATCACTTGCTTCTCATCAGGGTCGGAACTATGTTCAGCCCCAGGGGGTGATTGCAGCCCAAACTTTTGAAAACTTAGATGTTTTCTTTGTTTTTTTTTTTTTAATATTAAATATTTTTCCTTGGAAGTTTTCTGTTTTAGCACTCAGTATTTTATTTCCACTTCTGCCCTTGCTTTTCATTCATATGTTATAATGGTAATTTCAGAATTTTATAATTTTATCTGATTATAATAGGGGAGGAAAGGGTAAAGGCAAGGGTGGCTCTGGAGAAAATGGGACGATAACTGGAAGGGCTTGCCCCAAAGGGCTCTACGGTACATTTTGTGAGGTATATTTGTCTGTCCATTTCCCCAATTCTGTTATAATTCCATATCTATTTATGTGCTCTAGCTTTCTGATCATGAGTTTCCATGTTTGCTGAATGTGTGACCTTATTCTATGGTTCTTGGTGGTTTGTCTAAATCTGTTACTTTTAATGGTTAAACATGTGTATGGGGGGATAATAGAGCAGCGCTTGTGGTCATATATAGGTTCTGCATTATTTGTATTTCAACCTCAATAAGGTGGCAGGTTGACGAGAGTCTGGCATGTTGCGTTTCTGACAGTGATATACTGATATATTTAAGGGAAGTTTACTTCAATTTTTTTGGGGCCTATACTTAAAGGGATGTTAATATGTCAAGTTGCAGTAGACTTGGAAGCAACTTCTAATGGTTAAACGTGTGTGGAGGATAATCTAGTAGTGCTTGTGGTTATCGTCACTCATCATTATTTAAGTTCTGTGTTCTTTATATTTTAACCTCAATAAGGTGGGAGGTTGACTAGAGTTTAGCATGTTGATCACGTTTCCAACAGTGATATACTGGTAAATCTAAAGGGAAGTTAACATTTTGTTTTTTGGGGCCTGTACTTAAAGTGATGTTAATAGGTCAAGTTGCAGTAGACTTAGAAGCAACTTTTAATTACATACCCTTTGGCTAGAAGTGTTTGAAAGATGAAAACAGGGCCTTTTTGCTTCTATCACAAAGTTGCAAGCTTTTTATGCATCATGCTTCGCCTGAGCCTAATCTGATGTGGCTGCATCAGCCTGACATTGTTGAGGCTACCCCACCTTGATGCTGGTGAGCCACTTGACTGGTGTCCCACTTTGCCTCAGCGCTTAGGCTGGTCACTGCTTTTGAAAAAACTGGATTAGAGGAAGCTTATCAGTTTAATAGGAACTTTGTTTACCCTCTTTGTCTTGTGTTCTCTGATTACTTCCTTACTTTCCATCTTGTGGTGACTAATTGATACTTCTACTTCCAAATTGTCTACTCATAGGCTTTTATATTTCTTGCTTGCCTCCAGGAATGTCCAGCCGGCACTTTCAAGAATGTTACTGGATCTGATAGATCACTTTGTTGCCAATGTCCTGTTAATGAGCTTCCTCATCGTGCTGTTTATATTTCAGTCCGAGGTAGATTTTACAATATAATGGATGATTAAGTACACGAGCATGCAAGAGGCTTTATTCTCATGTAGTTTGAAGTATTATATCGTAAAAGTTGAAGAATTGTATTGAAATTCTTGATATATTTTGCAATCATGGATTTATATTCCCCTTTTTTTGGGGGGGTGGGGTGAGTGTGTAATATGACACCCCTTGTTGCTTCATAGTGTCTACTAAAAGACACCCATCCTTATTATTATAATATCTGGAATATCAGTGCATAAATTTTCATCTTGTCCCTTTGTCAGGTGGTATTGCTGAAACTCCTTGCCCTTACGAATGCATTTCAGACAGATATCACATGCCAGACTGTTATACAGCTCTTGAAGAGTTAATATACACATTTGGTGGGCCTTGGTTGTTTGGTCTTTTTCTTACGGGTCTCTTGATCCTGTTAGCACTGGTGCTTAGTGTTGCAAGAATGAAATTTGTTGGGGTTGATGAATTACCAGGCCCCGCACCCACCCAGCATGGTTCTCAAATAGATCACTCCTTCCCTTTCCTGGAGTCGCTAAATGAGGTTTTCCTCAAACTATGTGGTTCCTCTCTTGTTTCCATATTATGATATTTGTGAATTAAGATGATCATACCCCTTAACAGTAGCATCTGTGTCCGTCTCTTTATTTCTCTAATTTGTTTTTGCTCTTTTTTATAAAAAAATTTAAATCCTTGGTAATGTAATGACGATGATGTGTTGCTGTGCAATGCCTAGGTCTTGGAAACAAACAGAGTTGAGGAGTCGCAGAGTCATGTTCATAGAATGTACTTTATGGGACCTAATACTTTCGGTGAGCCTTGGCATCTCCCACATACACCTCCTGAACAAATACAGGATATTGTGTAAGTAAAACTTTATTCTGTTTGATCCTTGTAGATTCCCTGGTTGAAATATGAGGATGTCAGCTATTTTATTTTGTTAATTTTTGTTGTTTGGTTATGATACTGAGATGGAAATCTTCCAACATTTAATATGGCAGTTATGAGGGTGCATTCAATACATTTGTGGATGAGATTAATGCTATAGCAGCTTATCAATGGTGGGAGGGAGCAATATATAGCATTCTTTCTGTTCTTGCATATCCCCTTGCTTGGTCATGGCAACAGTGGCGCAGGAGATTGAAGTTGCAACGTTTGCGTGAGTTTGTTCGATCAGAGTATGATCATGCTTGCCTTCGTTCTTGCCGCTCACGAGCTCTCTATGAAGGGATCAAGGTTTGACTTGTTCATATGCATATCGAACCTGTTAACAATGAATATTTGATGATATTCAATTGATTTTTTAATGAACTGTATTGGTTTAGGTGCATCTGGTAATCCTGTCCTATTGTGCATTCATATGATCAACTATAATTGTCAAGTGCATTGATATGGATAACTGGACACATGCTGACTGAATGATTTGTTTTTATTTCATTGTCATGCGCGGTTAGTTGTAGTTTCTATAGTTAAACCAACAATAATCTGTTGTCATAACAGATGCCAGTTAGTTTATTGCATCACTTCCTTTATCACTTCTTTTTCATAAATAGACACGGTGTGATCTTTGGTTCAAAACTATTGGGCATGTTGATTGCTAGTGGGAGATAAAATTTTCATCATATTTTCCCATCGGATATGTCAGGGTCATATGGTCTTCATGTTTTTGTTGCTATTTTGAATTGAAGAGCTGTTCGTTAAGAATAAAATATTCTT
The DNA here is from genome assembly GCA_029884595.1 of Ormosia semicastrata. NCBI lineage: Eukaryota > Viridiplantae > Streptophyta > Magnoliopsida > Fabales > Fabaceae > Ormosia > Ormosia semicastrata. Next base: position 16,875,983 of record JAQQTO010000046.1, on the reverse strand, counting down.
AAGATAGCTTTGCAACTTTTCATTTCATTTGTAATCAGAGTAAATCTAAGTATTCAATGATATGTCAGAATGTTAATTGGCCTGTAAAATTATATAGGTAAATGCAACTTCTGACTTGATGCTTGCATACATGGACTTCTTTCTTGGTGGGGATGAAAAGAGGACAGACCTTCCTCCTCGATTACATGATAGGTTCCCAATGTCATTGGTTTTTGGAGGTGATGGAAGTTATATGGCTCCTTTCTCTCTTCACAATGATAATATCCTTACCAGCCTCATGAGTCAGGTTTGTTTACTGATTTTGGGTAACTCAGATGAGTTGCATTTTATGTACAGAGATACACTTAGATACATGTATGTTTCTGTTACTTTTTGTTCCATTCTTAGAGAACTTAATTATATGCATATTTTTAATGTTGTTTGCAGTCAGTTCAACCTACAACATGGTATCGATTGGTTGCTGGGCTGAATGCACAATTGCGGTTAGTTCGCCGTGGACGACTAAGAGTAACATTTCGACCTGTCCTTAGATGGCTTGAGACTCATGCCAATCCTGCATTGAGTATCCATGGTGTACAAGTTGATCTTGCCTGGTTTCAGGCTACAAGTAGTGGTTATTGCCACTATGGGCTTGTGGTTTATGCTATTCAGGAAGAAGGTTATCCTGCCACTGGAGGAAGTATTGATGGAGCTTTAAGAACTGAGGAAAGATCGCGGTAATCCTTTATACTCATGAAACCCTACTATATTCTTGTCATATCATCTTCATGAAATACTGTAGAAATGATGTTTTGATTATGATCTAGAGAAATTTTGATATGGTTTTTTATGTATGATATAGTTGATATTTTTATGATTTGGTTTATTTGATTTTTTGGTTTCCAGGGTTCAGAGTGTTAAGAAGGAACATCCTTTGGGGCTTCCAAGAAGCAGAGCTCACTTAAGCCCTCATGGAAGAATTGAGGACAATTATATGAGGCGGAAGACGCATGGAGCTGCTTTAGATGTAAACAATTTGCAGATGCTTGCCGAGAAGAGAGATATCTTTTATCTTCTCTCTTTTATACTTCATAATACAAAACCTGTTGGGCATCAGGTATCTTATATTGATATTTTTGTGACTTATTAGATAAAATTTCTGGTTCTTGTTCTTGCATCATTTGAGAACTGACACTTTTTCCCCTTTTCCCTTTATGTGGTGACTGCAGGATCTTGTTGGTTTAGTAATCTCAATGCTGCTTCTAGGAGATTTTAGTTTAGTATTACTTACCCTGCTTCAGTTGTATTCAATTTCTTTGTTGGATGTCTTCCTTGTTTTGTTTACATTACCTTTTGGCATTCTTCTCCCATTTCCTGTTGGAATTAATGCTCTCTTTAGTCATGGACCAAGGCGTTCTGCAGGCCTTGCACGTCTTTATGCTTTGTGGAACCTTACGTCCTTCATAAATGTTGTGAGTTTTCTATCAAATTTCAGCTGATTGGTGATACTTGATCCTTTTTTTTGTTTAGGCCGATGGTTTTTTTCATTTATAAGGGTGGAATATAGTAATATGGACTACATTTTATCAGTTTTTATTGGGGATCTTATTTTATTATCCTTTTCACTAGGTGGTTGCATTTCTTTGCGGATATATTCATTACAACTCTCAATCGTCTTCCAGTAAAAGACACCCCAGCTTTCAGCCATGGAATATTGGCATGTAAGGGTATTCCTAGCTTCCATAAGAGCTGTTTGTTTGGCAAAATCTGACTAGTATAGCTCTTTATTTCTTAACTGTTTGTGGATGCAGGGATGAAAGTGAATGGTGGATTTTTCCAGCTGGACTGGTTTTGTGTAAATTATTCCAATCTCAACTCATCAACTGGCATGTAGCCAATCTGGAAATTCAAGACCGTTCCTTGTATAGTAACGATTGTGAGCTGTTCTGGCAGTCATGATGGTATGTTCACAGCATATATTCAACATTAACTTTTCTCCCTTTCCCTCCTCTTCTCTTGATCTATCACATGTTCAATTTGTGTACGGTCGTCTAGAATAGGTCCAAGATTGAAAGATTGACATAGAGATGGTAGGAAAACTCAAGGTGGGGAGAAATAGAACTACAGAAATTCAAAGTAGAAGTTGTAGAGGCATTCATTACTGTAACACCTAATGATTAATAGTATTTTTTTTTAATATCTTTTTCACCTTGAATTTCCCTACAGTGTAAATATCGAGTAAATAAGCACTTTTTAGAATATATTGTAGTTGTTGACTTGTCTTAACTCGTGCCTACTTTGTCATTTTGTTCAATTGCCAAACATCTTCAAGTTTAGTAAAATCAAGAGTGAGAATTTGGGTGTATTGGGACAATATTTGAGCTTTGAGCGAGTTTTTTGTTTTTATTAATTATAGTTTATTTTCTTTTTTTGCTTGTGAGTGTAGGTCTATAGTTTGTTGTAATTGAACTAGGTTAAATTCTATTATTGTTTTTCCTGATTTATGATTAAAAAGTAGTTGATAGGCTTGTCAATTTGTTCTGCGCTGCACAGGGCTAGTTAAGATTGTTTATCCCAGCCGTGGGAGTTGGGTGCGGGTTTAGGGTTAATCCACCCTGCCTTGCCCCACACCCCATATATAAAAAACCTCAGTAGTTAATTTTGTTAATTGTTACTTATGTTCTTAGCTTTTAGTTACAGGGTTTTGCTAACAAAGCACTTGTTAACGAGTCCAAAATAAATAAAAAATCATGAAAGTTGAGCCTTTTCAATTTCCAATGTATTAAATACTCTACTTTTCATGAACAACAACTTATTTTGGATTCTTAACAAAGTGTCCTTAATTATATGACATGATTGTTGGTTAAGATTGTGACTGAATATGCTATTGGTGTAAATTTGATGTTCAAAATTTTCGTTAGTGTGAGTCATGGATAGGGTGTGGGTTTTTAAATATTTTGATTGGGGAGGGTTTAGGTTTTCGGCACAAGACTCAGTGAGTAGGAGCAGGTAGGGTGTTCATTTGGTTGGGTGGTGCGGGGTAGCATTGAGTCGGGCAAAAACTCATCCCAAATTCACACTGTTGCCAAGCCTGGTAGATGACCTGCGAATGGGTGCTAGTTTTTGTGCACACATACCGTTAGGGAAGTGTGTAGATTAGTTGGTAAGTTAGTACCTCACCTTACTCTTGGAGTTCGTAATATTTCCACCCTATTTTCATTAATGATGATTTCATAGGGGCCTTCATACTTCGTGATATTTTCTCCTGGTTTTTCTTGTTTTATTTTGGGTTCTTTCCCCATTGTCACACGCACACCCTTGCGCGCACACCCGCACACAAACAAAATAATACATGTAAACGAGGAATCATAAGGTTAGAACTTAGAACATGCAATAAAAAATAACAGTTTGGTTAATTTAAAAAAAAAATCATGCCAAACAAAAATTGTTTTGTGGTTTGTTCTACTTGTTTGATTTGGTTCATGAACACCTGTAAATACCGGAGGCAATAGTTATATTACATAGCACTTATCAGATTGTAGACTTTTTTTAAAGGAATAATACTTGTACAAACTTTATCTTCACAAACACCTCAAATACTCCAAGGACTTATGTAGACCATTCAGAAAAAAGTTACAATGAGATGAAAGTGTTATCTAATGGTTTGCATGGAAGTTCGTGAGAGATTTGTGAAGAGATTGGTTTAAGTATCATTTTCCTTTTCTTAAAAAGGGTTAACTATTGCAACAATAATAGATTTTACTGTAATGTGAGAAGGTAAGGTAGTCGATTTTAATATCAGAAAAAATAAGAAGAGATGATCCGTGTCACTTGATCAATATCTGAGAAGGCAATCGTAATTTCTCGAAAAGAAAGTAATGCCCGATAATAAGCAGCCAGCCCAACTGGCAACTGCTGTGATAGCAGCTTTGTTTTCAATTTTGTTGTGATTGTTTTATTTTGCCACGCTCTTGTTTTCCAAATATTTTGCATGTGATTAGGGCTGTGTATGAGCCGCTTGTGAGCACAGGATGGAGAAACTGCGCTCAGTTTGAGCTTGATGTGCCAAGCCCAAAATCTGTATTAATTCACCATAATTTAAAAAATAAATGATATTCTTACCACAAATAATACATATATTTTTTTTACATATCTTTTAATATTATTAATTAAATTATTTTTTTCTTATTTCTTTCTCTCACTTAATCATTACTATTCACAAAAGATGTGAATAGTAGTATTTTTAAAAAAAATGATGTATGAGCATTATTTTCCGTTTAAAAATAAAAATCGGCTATAACCCACAATAGCAAAATGTACTCACAAGTATCAACCAAACACCAATTATTTAACCATGTCTTTTAACATCAATAAAATGGCCACCATAATTTTATAAAATTGCATATAATTAGTTTATAACAAAGTTTATTTTACCAAGAATAGCACCATACCATTGGAGAGGGATTAATTTACACGAATATAAGAGTTTTAGTCTTATACCTATCCTTAGCCATTAATGTCAAGTTGATCTAATGGTTCAAAATTGTCATGTTTAATGAAAGAAAGATAATAAACAAAAACTTGACTTAAATGGATAAAGAATGATGAAACTTGTATTTAATGAAGACAATATTTTTTTTACCTTAAATAATTTTTCTAACATGATAATAATTACAGATTTTTAATAACAAGTATAATATTCTCATTAAATATTTATAATTTAGTATATTAAAATAGTAAAATCTACTCAACAAATTTAAAATCATAAATGATAATATAGCTCCTTTTCCTCTAAACCAACATATATGATGAATTTTTTTTTAATTTGGTATTTCTCTTTACTTTTCTTTCACATCTTAGAATATTTTAAAACTAACAAATTAGTGTACAAAATAATTGGAAATATATTCAAAAGTCCAATCAATTAAAAAAAAAACCGATGAGATAACAAATAAATAAATATATTTTTTAGAAATAAATTAATTTTTTTTTGCCTCAATTCTTGTCAAAGAATCAAATTATTGATTATATATATTGCTTACATGTACTATAAATAATTAATGTTTTGTACATAATTTTTTTGTGTGATAAAAAATATGTAAGGCTTTGATTTCATAGAAAATAAATTTAATGAGTTAAATTAAATCCTCAATCTTCATTAAATACAATTTCCATTATTCTCTTTTTAGTTTAAGTCAAGTTATTCTATTATCCCTCTTCATTAAATAAGACAATTTTGAACCATTGGATCAAATTGAAATCAATGATTAAGAATTGGTATAAGATTAAAGCTTACACTTGGTGTAAGTTGATGTAAGATTAAAGCTCACACACACGTCGAATTAGCTCATGAGTTAAGATGAACATATGAAAACTCAAGTTCAGCTCATGTACTAAACAAGCAAAAAATTTAAGCTCATGAAATCATGAGCCTAGCTTATTAAGTTGTTAGTGAACTGAGCTTTAAACAACTAAGCTAGTTTCGCTCATTGTTAACCCTACATATGATACATATATATGTCGAATTAGCTCATGAGTTAAGATGAATATTTGAAAACTCAAGTTCAGCTCATTTACTAAACAAGCAAAAAATTTAAGCTCATGAAATCATGAGCCTAACTTATTGAGTTGTTAGTGAACTGAGCTTTAAGCAACTAAGCTAACTTCACTCATTGTTAACCCTACATATGATACCTAGAAATCATAAACCCATTACTTCAAATGCTATGTCTCGTCTTGACTGGTAACCCTCCGGATACTATGATGGTTGAGTAAATCTTTATATCACTTATAAAATCGGAGCAAGTTTTTTACTTTGTTTAGCATATTATTATGAGTTTATATTTAATGCACTGCTAATATAAAGGTTTTTTATATTAATTTAATGATGTATTAGTATATCATTAAAAGAGTTAGACTTTTAAATAATGAATGTGATAAACTGATAGGTAAACTTCTTTAGTAATTTATCAATACATATTGCAAGTACAGTTGGAAAGAAAGGAAGAGAATATGTGGGTGGGACACACAATGAGTGCCACCTATTTTTCCTTTCTCTCTCTAACTCACCCGCATGTGATTCAAATCTGTAAAATTGTTTTACAACTCTTTGCTGCCATAGTAGCAGTTTCGATGTTAATAAGTCGTTTGTTAAGTAGACATTTTAAATTTAAAAAATACCTTACAAATTTTTTTATGAGCATAAATGTATAAAATTTAAAATTATATTGTATTATATGTCATAACCAACATAATTTTTTTCCCTACATTTCACTATCAAGTAAGTTTTAACGATTTCTAAGTATTTACAAAGGTAGTATGTCCACTTGTCAAACATCTCTTACAAGAGGATTGCTTTTGTGTGTTTTTTTGGGTCAGATTTTATGTTTGAAACTTCAAATTTGTCTCTTGCTTAGTGGTATAAACAATTGCAGTTTTATTTGTTCCCTACACTTCAGTGAGAGTCATGCGCTTGAAAGTCATATAGTTTCTCTAATTTTTATACTAATCCGGAGGTTATAAGTTTATTGATACGATAAAGAGGGGGGGAAATGGATCTGGCTCTCCTTTATAGTGATGAGCTCATCTACGCCACTAAAAATATCAATGATTGAGATGTTTCTACTTTATTATAATAAAATTTATTGAAATAAAATAAATAAAAATGTTAAAAATTAATTTAACAGTCAAAATGAAGTTTAATGGTGATGGGTATGGTATGATAAGAAGCACCTACAAGATGCACTATGGAGTTCTCCATGGTTTCGCAGATTGTCAACGAGGGAAGCGAAGGGCAGGTACGGTGGTGGGTGAGGCAAGGAGAGAGGCAGAAGAAGAGAGAGAATAAATGTGAAAGGACAGAGAATTTTGTTTTTATTTAAATTTTTAATAATATATTTTATGATGACGTGTTATCATCTTAACGATTAATTTGTTTTAATGTTATAGATGAGCTCACTTTACCCTCTAGAGGAGCTAGATCCGGGGAAATAGGAATTCCAAAATGCATTTCCTTGGTTCTCTAATATCACTTCTTAAATTAAGAAGAGAAAAGAAATAGAAAGGATCACAACCTCAAGGAACTCTGTACAGCCATCATGATATGAAAACAATCTATATGTTAGCTTCTAGATCTCAATTAGAATCCTATTAACATTTTGGCTGCCGCATTTTTTATACAATACATCAGGATTTACAAGTTGTATGTTACATCTTCAAGCTTTACTGTGGAGCAACAGGCAGCTACCACTGCAATAATCAAATGCACCCCACTTGGACGAAGTCAATCTCCCTCTGTATCTCCTTCATGTGCCATCAAATTACTTCTTTCTGCATCATTGGTGGTACATTGATGCAGTTGGGGAGAAGCAAAGAGATTCTTCTCAGTCTCATCGGAGGAAAGAAGTGGATTCACAAAATTAGTGGTATTGCTGCTAGACAATGAGCCTGACCCCACTGTTGTGACATGGGTAGAATCAACATCAATGCATCCGCCAGAATTTGGTCCATTTTTACCGCTACCTACAACCAGCAAAGCAAGTATTATTAAACATCATCGCGTTTTATTTTTGCATAGACTTTCCTTTCCAGGATCACCACGTCCAAACCCAATAAGACCAAGTAATTATTGTAAGAGGATAAATAACCTGGGAGAGTAGGGGCAACAGCAGGTGTGTTTGGAAACGCAGGTGAAGAAGTTCCACTTCCTCTTTTCATCTTTGACTGCAGAAAGAACCACACGTTAGGATCGACGGTTAGCTGATTCAATTACTTCAGAATCATGTCTGACATCATCATGTAAACATGATAAAGGAAGAAACATTATTAATTCTTTATTAAATATACATGCCAACAAAGATTGCAGAAATTTAGAATGTCAGTAACTCCCTTATGCTTCAACTGTCATGTGGAGATGTACTCCTAACTTATAGCTCGCAAAGGAGAAAAGGTAAGGTCAATTAAGAAAGATTCGATCGAATGCCAAGCACCTTTCTCAAAGATGCCATCTGGGTTTGTTCTTGCAAATAGATGTTCTGGCACAGCAGAGAACTTCAGTTAGCATACCTTTGTAATTTCTTCACAATGCTTTACAACAACTGAGATATTTGCACAACGTCCATGCAATAGCGCATAGGCCCACAAGAGAAGCTTTCTTGGGATGCTCAGATCGAGTGCTTCAATCCCACTCATACTTGGGTTGAACGGTGTGTCTGTTGCCAATTGAGATGGAATCAGATAAAAGTTCAGGCCAGAGGCAAGCACTACAGAAGAACTCTCCCGGTAAAAATTGTAGCAAGCTCTGAGCAAAATGTTTGCAGTTTCCAGATTTTCATCAGAAGCTTTTTTTATCATTATATTCTTTATTTTTGATAAAATGGCGCTCCATTTTGTTTCAATTTTTTCCAAATGAATTGGATCTTCAAAAGCTGTACTCCATAATTCACGTGGCTGCAAATCAACACAGAGCAACTGACTATTATCCATCCCACCATCTGTCAAATTAAGGACCTGAATCCCATCTGAGAATCCACATGATAACGGAGTGATTTGTGCCAAATTATATATAAGAGATCGGCACCAAGCAACAGAAGCATGCCTGCAAACTTTTGCACAACTACTATTTGAGAACTTTGGATTCTTAAAACGTTTCCGAATCTTCTCATTTATTGCTTCAAGAGTTTCCAGTTTTCCATTTTTCTCCAACAATACAATATGTTCATGAAGATATCTGGAAAGATTAGAGGATCTGAATTAGCTTTTGCTACTGGCATAACAGATGTTAAATATTTCAATCAGAGAAGCTACAGAAGTTTAGTGAGCTCAGAATTTGTTCAAAAACAACGTCATATATTTGTTTAAATCTTATTACCCATATATGATACTCTCTGATGTATCTGGGCTCTCAATTTCAGGTAAGCTGCATATTTCTGGCCATAAGCTCCCTTGCTCCATGAATAAAGCAAATATTTTCTCCAGCACATTGTCAGAACTGCTTACTGGACCAGAGCTAGTAGTCTGACAATGGCACATAGTTGAAATCAGGGCCTTTAAATACCTTCCGATGGCCACCGGTACAAGATCTTCAATGCATAATGAAAACTGCATTCACGGTGGATGTTAAAGACAAAACAAATCAGGTTATAATACTATCAGATCTGAGGACAAGGTATGCAAAAATGACAGAAGAAAAGATGCAGGTTGCAGTTGAGGTACAGGAAAGTTTTACCTTCTTTGTTTTTGGAGAGGGGGAAAGAGGGGGGGAGGGGGGGGGGACACGACAGCACATAAACAGAGAGACACACCCAAATAAACAAGGAAACAAAAAAGAAGACATGTATTAAAGCTTAAAAAGCTGCTTAAGAAACACCTTTGTGGTGTATAGGGGAGGAAGGAGCAAATATAGTTAATGAAATTGATTCTGTTATTGTTCACGAACTAGAAAGAACCCTGTATCTACTGGATTGGTTACATAGTTGAATGAATTGACAACAAATTCCAAAATTTTCTTCAGAGACAAAATTGACCAGCTTAGGTTTGGATCTTTCAATTGTTTGTCATTAATTTAGTAGTATTAAGCAGCAAAAGATTGACTAGTTAATAAGTCTTTAGAAAATTTGTAATACGATAAAAAAGAAAAGAAATTCATTAAGACGAAGGGAAAAAATTACAAAGAGAAAGGAGGATAAAGAATCCTCCTCAGCAAAAGTACAAAACAGAAAACAATAAAGAAAAAAGTGAAAATCAAAGGAACAAGTCTTGGATTAATATTGGTTCGATGTTAATCTTGGAAGTTAGAGGCTACAAAAGGGTTTTTGCATGTTTTCAGAACAGGTAAGGAACTAAAGTTCTAAACCCCCCTGATAAATCTGATGGCAAATCCTTCAACTCAAGATCAGATTTTGATCTGGTCATGAAGGAGGGTTCCTTCCCTTATGCCTGCATAAACTCTAAATCCATATCTCCAAAGGTAAATTTCCATCACCCCAATCTCCCTCATCTTAACTAAACCAATCTTACTATCTAAAAGGCTACAAGTCAAAATCATCAAATGATTCACATCAATCAAGTGAAAAAAAATTTAAAAAAATCAGTTATAAAGAAAGAGTGCTTCCATGAGAACATTTGAAGCATAACTAAACTGAAGCTGTTATCATCTACTGACGTATAACTTCAGTTTAAGAAGTAAATCAGGCTCTTTGGTATTTACCCGCTTATCTCCCCGAAGAGAAACATATGCACGTTCAAGAGTACATCTATCTCCAGTCTCCTCCAATAGTTTGAGATAAAATAGCAAATACTTTCGAATGCAAGTAATGAATTTTCGAGAACTTTCTGGTAAGTTAACCTCAAGGGCTTTTTTGTTCCCAGCAGAACCTGGTGTCTTGCGCCTGATATCATTAAATGCAAAATAGAGTTCTTAGTCATTGATATTGCTGTTTCTTTGCGCCTTCATAGCATAGATAATAAACAAGTCAAATCCACCTAATGTTACTTTATTGAGGAGTGAAACCCTCAAGTTACATAAGGCAATTTGGGTAATATTTCTTTCAATTTGAAAAAAAAAGAGGTTCCAACAGATTATATCTTTCAAATCTTCAAATTTTTTTGTTATGACACTAATTAATAGTACCAAAGTAATAGTCATGCGTCCTTCGAAACTGCCCATAGTATGAATCATCAATTGTTTTGTTTGTGATAAAATTTCATTTCATTCCAGTTCAAACTAGCAAAAAGTTAAAAATGAAAGAATAACAATAAAATTGTACCTTCCTTTTTTTACCATGCTATCAATTTCCCACATATTTATTGTAAAGGATGAGCGTGAAGATTTGAAGCAGAAAGATAGTTGATCTTTTGCCCTCTCTATGTCACCACTCTCACCCCTTTTATACAGTCCTTGAGCCAGCATGTATCTGGCCTTATGGAAATGTTTGAGATCCCCCTCTACACAGGTTTCAAGGGCAGAAAGGCAATCGTTGTAAAGCATGGACGCCGTATCCAATTTGAGCAACCCTTCATGCTTTATTTCCACAGAATTGGCCTCAATGCATCTGTCCTTTGTATTTAAAAATGAGCTATCCATATCACCAAGGATACTCATGACATCTTCTTTTACAGATTGATTAAAGGAGTTTGCTGAAAGAACCTGTTGAGGACCAAAAAACTGTCAAGAATATAGATCAAGTACACCAGATTACCATGTCAACTAAATAAATTAAAAGGTTGAGCTCTGAATTAAGTACAACTGTAAAGGACAGAAAAACAAAAGATATGACAGTTAATGGAATCAGAATAAATGCACAACAGCAAAGACAAATCAATAAAATAATACCAAAACAGAGTTTAGTGGTCAGAAAGGAAAAAACACCTTCAAAATCTCCAAATTCTGTTTTCCGCACTTAACTAATAGCTTCAAGCGTGAGGCATGCATCCTATAGACAGGATCAACAGCTGATACGTTCAAAGCAATAGCTTCGTTGTAATATGATAATGCAATTTCATGTGAATATCCAAGCTTTTCACTGAGTTTACCCAAGTAAAATGCATGCAACCAATCTTGCCTGTACGAAGAATCAAAGTACTTCATAAACATCATAACAGAACTAGAGAGATGCAGAAAATAAGAATACATGAGAAAAGAGTATATACTTAAGTTTGAAGGCTTTCTTAAAATGTTTCATTGAATTCTCACAAAACATCATCCATGCTGCATCCTTTAAGGGCAAAACAGATCTCTGATCATAAAATGGCACTACATTCTGAAGGCTGTCGTAGTATACCAATGCCAATAACTCATGTATCTCGCACTGGAAATACAAGAAGTTCATGGAAAAAGTTAAAAACATAACCAATACTTTTACCAAGACAAAGATGACCTGCATCTAAAAAGAGTCTCAGAGTGTATGTATTTAAGTAAAATTAGCACTGTAAGCATATAAAGCTGCAATTCCATAACCACATAAATCTTGGACGTTACAGCATAAAGATAAATTTTTACTGTACATTTTCTTATCCTTAAATATTATCAGACATTTAATGGAACCAAGTAGCTAGCATAATAATGAATGCCATCATGTTAATAATTTACCGTGCAGATAACATTTGGAGGGAACTTTCCAGTTAAATTCACATTTTGGATGAACCCATCTAAGTTAACAACCAAAAGATAGTGACTATTCTCATCCAATAAAAGGAAATTTTAAAAGGCTCCATCTCCCACTTAAAACACAAATAAATATATAAATAGAGGGTAAAACCTGCTGAGCAGATGTCTTTGCCAAAGCTAAACTCATTAGTAGGCACCGTCTACTCCTCCTTCGGCTTGTTTCCACTCTCCCGGATAAGGTAGGAGTCTTCCTCCATCCTACTACATTAACGTGCTTGCTGCCATCATTTAGCAACAAATCTACTTCCTGGCTCAGCGCAACCAAGAAACATTTATAAAACTGTATATGGCAACATATTTTACTATTTAGAAATCAAGACAGCATTGTTTGTCTGTAAATTTCACAGCATTCACAGCTTAATAAGCCAAATAACATTTTTAAATTACCTCATCATAAATATTTCCAAGTCGCTGCCAGCTTTCAAAGCGCAGAGGATTGTACATGAGATCATATTTGAAGAGCTTTGCATTTTGTTCAACAAATTCTTCCCCTTCCTTGGTCAGGACGAATCCAGGCCATTTATCTGTTGCACTCATTTCCTCAGACAGAGCTAAGAAATAATACAAGTTACAGTAGACCTCCAAATATGGCTCAGACCTGAAAGTCAAATACACTTTGAGATAACCCTAAGAAGCTAAAAACAAGGAATATCACGGATATATTGTGGCCATTAAAAATATAAATCAGAAGAGATGGGATAAGAATAAGATAAATCCAAAATGAAGCACCTACAGTACAGTACAAATGTATACCTCCTCAATAATGTTGTGTTATACTGTGCAAGGCCTCCCACATCAGGAAACATGATCTTAGTTATAGTTTCAAGAAATCCATCAGACCCAGCCTCCTCTGAGAGTTTATCTTCACAGAGTTCAGGATCATCTAAGAACTTACCTATTGGGTTTCCAGCCAAGAGGTCCTCTGGTGGCTGCAGAAAGTGCTTCCTAATAGCTCTTAAAACTCTACGAAGTTTGACCAATCCAGTCCTCTGGTACATGCAAAATTTTTAGCAAAATAAAATCAGGAATGAAGTTTGTGTACAACATTCTGCAAAAAAGCTGAACTATGCAAATTAAAGACAGAGAGTACTCACAGAAGATGCCTTTGCATAGGGAAGAACATACTTGAAAACATCAGCACACTGCTCCTTGGTCTGATAATCTCCCCGGCTTGTATTTTTGTGCATCACTAGATCATCTTCATAAGATGAATCAGATCTTAGATTTAATCCATATAAACAGAAAAAGCACTGATCTAAGGCGCTGTAAATTTTAGACTCAAGTTCCTCTCTTTCATCTTCAGAAAGTTCATTTCCACATTCAATCAATTGATTGCTTGAATTTTCACCCTTAATGAACTTACTGTCAGTCCCAGCACCTCCATGACTTTTGCACTCTACTTCCTTACTGTCTTTATCATGAATTTTGCAAGATGAAATGCCTTTAGATATTATTCCTTCAGAAACATCCTTCTTCACAGAATTAGTTTCATCAATTTTAGTCCAATCCATCCGGATATCTGATGTATCTGACTTTGAATCTTCTACAGAGACATTGACAAGACTGCTTTGGGACACCTCTTCACATGGCATTGATTCTTTATTTAGAAGGTTAAAGCTGGATTTAAGCTTCATATCCAAGGCCAAGAGATGCTTTATTGCAAATCTAAGAAATGTTCCTTCTTCACCTTTGCCACCTTCTCCCGCACAGCAAAGCCCATATTCAGCAAGTAAGTCATGCGTTGCAACAATTAAATCAACCTGAGTTAAGAATTCAGGAAAGATATAATAGAGGTTTTTAAAATTGAAAAGAGGAATCACTAATACAACCAAATCACTTAAAGTAAAATTCTTCCAAGAAGGTGACAACTCACTTGAGTTTTGATAGGTATAGCTGGGCTAAGATGCTGGAGTTTGCAGAAGACAATGGCTGCATCAACGAAACAGCTGCTTTCTGCTTGATCAGAAATTACTTGTGCCGAGGCTTTGTTGCAGACAAGTATGTTTGCAACATAGCTCATGATTAACAACAGCAGAGACTGCATTTGACAAATACTGCTTGTTGGAACAGTAAGGCAATCCTGTAAGCATAAGAACACAAATGCTTTCATTACAAATGAAATTCTATAGTTAAACATGCTGAGGAAACAAAAGGTGTTGTAACTAAAACCAAGTTACATGAACCCGCGTTAGCGGTCACACAGATTATGGCTATTTTATTTTTGATAGAAAAAGAAATTTTATTAGAGAAAAGGAGAGAAGTACAACTAAGAGGACGATAAGATATCCTCAAAAACAGAAATAGAAAAGAACACAGAAAAAGAGAAAATCAAGAATACAGCAGAGCTGTCCAGCCTCTATATCACAAATGGAAACTCCCTTGTGTTGGAAATAGTGTAATGATTAAATGTATCATTGGGAATTATAAGAGTTAATGTTCCTCGAAAATCAGAGTCATAGGAAATAGCTGATTCTTTCTTATAAATGTAACACTATATTTATTTCTGTGTGTGTGTGTGTGTGTGTGTATATATATATAATATATCAGTGTGCTGAGTGCTACTCACTCAAGCAACTCACCAAATCTGTGTCTAATCTCTAAGACATATCAGTTTTCTCAAATTGGTATCAAAGCGGGCTAGGTCCCACTTCTGCTCAAAATCTCTCAAGGTTCTGCCTCTGGTCAGCAGAACCCTGTCAATCTCCATTTCTGCTCTGTTTAACCCTGTCAGTCTCCATTTCTGCTCTGTTTTCGGATTCATTTGACGTCTTCTCCATTTGTCAAAAAATGGCTTCCAACAACCCTGAACAATCTGAAACATCCTCCCAAGGGACTCAATCAACCCAGACTCAGCCTACAAATGTTCCTATTTCTTTCTCCTTCTCTGGTACTCCAACCATCACTTCTGAAAAGTTGAATGAGAAAAACTATTTAGCTTGGTCAGCTTCTGTGGAACTATGGTTCCTTGGTCAAGGTCTTTATGATCATCTTGAAAAATCAGCCTCTGATATCTCAACAGAATTTGAAGCCAGTGGGAGAAACTTGATTATCAATTACACGCACTATTATGGCAATCGGTTGAACCAACAATTATGATGAATTTCAGGTCTTTTAAGACCTGTTATACTTTCTGGAACAAGGCTAAAACGTTTTTGCAAATGATATTCAAAGGCTGTATGATGCTGCACAAAAACTGGTCTCTCTTAAACAAACTGATCATGATATGACCAGTTTTGTCTCTCAGGCACAAGCAGCTGTTGAGGAATTGAAGATGTTTCTTCAAGCTGATTCCCTTCAAGGCTTATTAACAAAGCTCAATCATCTATACATGGTATTGATTTTATGAGCAATGCATCCTGATTTTGAGCATGTTCATGATCAAATTCTGACAGGTCATGAGGTTCCTTCTATGGATAAGTTGATTACATGACTACTAAGAGTGCCTTCTCCTAAGAACATACGTGACTTTGGTCCGAACACAATTGAGGCATCTGCTATGTTTTCCAATTCTGGAAATCAGAGTACTTGTGGAGGCCGTGGAGGAAGAGGAAACAAAAGTGGAGGAGGAGGTCGTCCTCAATGTTCACATTGCAAAAGAATGGGCCATACTCGAGAGACCTGTTTTTCACTTCATGAGTTTCCAGAAAAGTCTGCTAATGTCTCTAAGACTGAATCTCCTGAAATTAAACTTTCAGAGGCTGATTACCAGGAGTATCTCCAATTAAAAGCTGCCAAGCAATATCAGTCTTCCACTGCCACTGGAGCTCATAATGACAGTTCTACAGTCTGCATCTCTCAATCTGGTAATAGACAAAGTCCATGGATTATTGACTCAGGTGCCTCTGATCATATTGCTGGTAATAGTTCTTTATTTACCTCTATGACTTCTAAATTTCCTCATTTCATTACTCTAGCAGATGGTTCTAAGGTTGCTACTAAAGGAATTAGTCATGTCTCTCCTACTGCTTCAATGACTTTGAAATCTGTTATGTTTATTCCTGACTATCCTTTCAATTTAATTTCCCTTAGTCAACTTACTCGTTCCCTTAACTGTTTTGTCACCTTTAATGCTGATTCCTTTGTTATACAGGAATGTGGTATGGGTCGGATGATTGGCATAGGACATGAATCACGTTGTCTTTACTACCTCCTATCAATCCCTTCTGTGGTTTGTGCTGCTACCGTGTCTCCAAAACTTCTTCATGAGCATCTAGGTCATCTCAGTTTATCAAAACTACAACAAATGGTTGAGTCTTGAAAAATTAAAAACTTTGAACTGTGAGTCATGTCAACTTAGAAAACATGTTCGAGCTTCTTTTCCTAGTAAGGTTGAGAATCGTGTTAATTCTCCTTTTTTGGTTTTCCATTCAGATATATCAGGTCCAAGTCATGTGTCTACTGCTTCAGGTTATAGATATTTTTTTATTTTTATTGATGAATTCTCTCAGTGTACTAGGGTATTTTTAATAAAAGAACGTTCTGAATTATTTTCGATCTTTACATCCTTTTGTGCTGAAATACAAACTCAATTTGGTAAGAAAATTAAGATACTTCAGAGTGATAAAGCGAGAGAACGAAAGAATGGAATAGCAGAACGAAAAAACAGACACCTAATTGAAACTACTTGAACATTATTACTACATGCAAATGTGTTTGTCTGTCATTAGGGTGATGTTGTTTTAACTGCTTGTTACTTGATAAATCGAATGCCTTCTTCTCTTAATAATCAGGTTCTTCATTCCATTTTGTTTCCCAAAGAACCATTATTTCATGTTTCTCCTCGTGTTTTTGGGTGTACTTGTTTTGTTCATAATCTTTCTCCAGCATTAGACAAACTTTCTGCTTGTGCTATCAAATGTGTATTTCTTGGGTATTCCAAGTTGTAGAAAGGATATCATTGTTATTCTCCAGTCAATGACCATTACTACATGTCTACAGATGTCACATTCCTTGAAAATACTCCATATTTTTCTTCTTCCTCGGTTGAGTCTAATATTGTACTTGATGTTTTACCTACTCCCTATTTTGGTCCATCTCTTTCCCCATTGCGGGTACCTATTTCTCCAATAGTTTCCACTGATAAAGTACAAGAACTATCCAACCCTAAGTCATCTCGTCCACCTCTCATTACATTTCAACGTCGACCACGAGCCCCAATTCCAGCATTAGAGGCAGCTAAGACTTCATGTGAATCATGTCCTACCTCATCGGCGTCTCCTACCACGGACCTTCCTGAAAACAATGATGATCTGCCTATTGCTCTTAGGAAAGGTACTAGGTCCACTCACAATCCGCATCCTATTTATAATTTCTTAAGCTATCATCGTTTATCTCCACCATATTTTGCTTTTGTGTCATCTTTATCTTCGGTTTCAATTCCCAAAAATATTCGTGAGGCACTTACTCATCCAAAATGGAGACAGGCCATGATTGATGAAATGCAGGCTCTTGAACATAGTGGCACCTAGGAGTTGGTTCCACTTCCTCTTGGAAAAACAATTGTTGGATGTCGATGGGTGTATGCCATTAAGGTCGGTCCTGATGGACAAATTGATCAACTCAAAGCACACCTTGCTGCAAAAGGGTACACACAAATTTATGACCTTGATTATAAAGATACCTCTTCTCTTGTGGCGAAAATTACTTCAATTTGTCTCCTCCTTGCTATGGCTGCCAATAGTCACTAGTCGTTACATCAACTTGATATTAAAAAAGAAATTCTCCATGGCGAGTTAGAAGAAGAAATTTCTATGGAGTAACTGCCTGGTTTTATTGCTCAAAGGGAGTCTGGATTGGTTTGTAAATTGCAACGTTCTCTATATGGACTTAAACAATCCTCGCGAGCTTGGTTTGGAAAGTTTAACTTTATTATTCAAAAGTTTGGTATGAAACACAGTGAAGCAGATCATTCAGTCTTTTATTATCATACTTCTCCTCGTAAATTTGTTTATTTAGTGGTTTATGTTGATGACATAGTTATCACAGGTAATGACATTGAGAAAATCTGTTAGTTGAAGAAACATTTGTTTAGCCATTTTCAAATTAAGGACTTGGGCAAGTTGAAATACTTTCTTGGTATTGAAGTTGCTTAATCAAGGAATGGGATTACTATCTCACAAAGGAAGTATGCATTGAACATACTCAAAGAAACTGGTATGTTGGACTGTAAACCTGTTAATAGTCCCATGGACCCAACCAGTAAATTGCTTCTAGATTAAAGGGAGACCTATTCATATCCTGAAAGGTATCCAAGATTGGTTAGAAAGCTTAATTATCTCACTATTACCAGGCCAGATATTTCCTTTGCAATGGGTGTAGTAAGTCAATTCATGCAATCTCCCCATACTAATCATTGGAATGCTGTAATACGAATTATGAGATATATTAACAAAGCACCAAGACAAGGACTTCTATATGAGGATAAGGGAAATACTCAAATAATTGGATATTGTGATACAGATTGGGCTGGTTCACCTACTGATAGATGATCCACCTCAGGATATTGTATCTTTATTGGTGGTAATCTTGTTTCATGGAAGAGTAAGAAGCAACATGTTGTTGCACGATCTAATGTTGAAGCAGAATATAAAGCAATGGCAATAGCTACTTGTGAGCTTATTTGGATTAAACAACTACTTTAAGAATTCAAATTTGGAGACATTCAACAAATGAAGTTATGTTATGATAATCGAGCAACTCTCCATATAGCCTCTAATCCCGTTTTTTACGAAAGAACTAAGCATATTAAAATAAATTGACATTTTGTTCGAGAAAAAGTTCTGTCAAAGGAAATTATCACTAAATCTGTTACTTAGAATGATCAACTAGCAGACATCTTTACAAAATCCCTTAAAGGATCCCAGAGTCATTATATTTGTTGCAAGCTTGGTGCCTATGACTTATATGCTCCAGCTTGAGGGGGAGTGTTGGAAATAGTGTAATGATTAAATGTATCATTGGGAATTATAGGAGTTAATGTTCCTAGGAAATCAGAGTCATAGGAAATAGCTCATTCTTTCTTGTAAATATAACATGATATTTATTTCTTAGTGTGTGTGTATATATATATATATATATATATCAGTGTGCTGAGTGCTACTCACTCAGCAATACACCAAATCTGTGTCCAATCTCTAAGACTTATCAGTTTTCTCAAGTCCTTGAAACAGCCATGAGCATAGCACTAAAAAGAAGCCATAAACACAACCTATCCCAAGGAAAATCTAATGGCAATGGAAGGCCCTTAAAAATCTGAAGCACCCCGCTCCACCCAAATGCATAATAGGACAGCAAAAATTGCCTATTGCCACAATTTTGATCCTTTTAAAACCTTTAAAATGAACCATAAAAAAATTGTTGCAAAGTGAAAGTGCACACCCAAGATTGACCTAGCACATCAAACAATTTATTCCAAAGGAAAGTAGACACACAACAGTGAAGAAATAATTGGGCCACTGTCTCCAAACTCAAGCAGCACATAACACAAATATCAGGAGAAAGAGCTGTGTGGGTCCTACAAATCTGCATAGTGGTGTTGGTATTACTCCTATTGAGTACTGTTGTACAGACAAAGCTCTGTAAATTTCTCTTTAAAGAAAAGAGTCCAATAAATAGATGTCAATCTCAACTAAACCATGTTCAAAATAAAAAGTGAACTCTACAGCTTAGCAGCATAAGAAAACCAGTTTAAAAATAAAATTATAGAATCCAATTGTTATCATACTCATATATTATTGAGTGAAAATGAGTTGATAATTTGGATAACTGATAGTGCTGCAGGCTAAGTGAAGTTTAAAAGACTAGCCAATTGATATAGAGCAGAATACTCCAGTAAAATTTATCCAGATCAAAGACATCAGACAATTTTTTATTTTTTTAATAAAAGATGAAAGAAGTAGGGACTAGGGAGGAAAAAATAAAATGAGAGAACAAAACTCCAAATACAGTATTTTTGGTTCCTTCCTTTTTTCTGGTTTGGTAGAAAGAAGAAGAATTTCAGAGAGGAAACACCATCCCCTAGAACATGGAAAAAAAAAATTAAGACAAAAGCCCAAAACACCAAATACCAAAAACAGTGTCAGTCAGTCTCCTTGAATTCTACAAGAGAAACCTTTTCACTCCAAAAAACCCATGAGCAAACACAAGTAATGGAAGCAGGATGAGCAACAAGAAATTCAACTTACCATAATGACGGGACATATCAAGTTTACATGCAACTGCAACAAGAAATTTTTTTACCATAATGACGGGACATATCAAGTTTATTCAAAAAGGAGTAATTATATCTAGATGTTCAAGGATTAGGGTAATTATATATACAGTCTAATAATATGCAATTAGCAGGTATATTTTAATTAACTGATTCATTTAAGTTGTGTTCAGGAAGGAGAATTAACAACATATATTGTTCATGAACTTCTATCTGGATGAACAGGAGAGTGATTTTTAAGAAATACACTTCATGGCTATGACAGCTTAGAATCCAAGACTACTGAAAATGATGTTTACTTACAGAATCTCCACGATGATCAATAACTTTCTTCACTTGTGAGATACAGTCAGATAGTGCCTTCACTTCCTCCGCAACCAAGTGACTACAGTGCTTGCTAGAGCTTTCATTTGAATCAATATCAAAATTAGGAGATGCACCTAAACCAAGCATTTGATCAGAAGATTTAAATGACGTAATGCATTTATTCAAACCCATCATTGCCATGAGTATTTTCAGCTTTCTATAATGACAATTGAAAAACATCTCTACATTCATTGGCTTTGTTTTCTGACATGCTTCTATTAGAACATCTAGAGCCATGAGATCAATGGAAGTTATCTTTTCATTTTTTTTATCTGCCATGGTTAAAGAAGATGAATCAATGTAGACATCCCATGTGGAGAATAGAAGTGGAGAAAGCAAGGATACACACTCCAAATACTTTTCTTGCTCCATCATGTTAATGACAGATTTTTCCATCAAGAAATTGACCTTTAATATATTAATTTCATAAAGAACTCTATCAATGTTTAGCTCTTTTACAGCCTTGCAATGTGGGCGGCGAACTGAACATAGAGAATCTTCCATATTTTCCCTCCTTGCCAAAAGTGACAAAGAAATACGAAATTCTTCACAAGCTTTTGCCTTATTGCCATCAAAAATAGACAATCTCCCACTTAGCCAGAAGAAACGAGCCCAGAATGAACTATTTTTCATCAGAAGTGAGCTGTCTATATTTGGATTGCTATCAGTAGAGGAGTCGACTGATATGCCACTAGTCTCTTGGAAACTATCAACCAAAAGGAAACCTTCATTCAAGGCATGAGTCAAGTGAAAAGGATAATCTAGAGCCACAGACTCTATGATCTTACAGAGATGATAAGATGTCTCTGACATAAATTCTGATTGTTTAGAACCAGGGGGGGAGCAGAATCCAAAGTCATAATATAGCTCAGCAAGAAAAATATTACATTCAGCAGTTCTCTCCTTTCCCCAATGCCTTGTCAACTTTTCCAACTCCAGATACTTGACAAAAGCATCCTGATATATGACGCCTTGTCTTGCAACCTCTTCTAAAAGCAAGTGCCCCATATGGTAAGCACCATAATTTTTTGAAGTTTCTCTTAAAAATGCAGAAACATTATTATATTCAGAATTTCCTAAATAGGATGATGTAGTGGTATCACAATGGACAGGATCTTGACCAGCCAATCCACCAGCAATGAAAGGTTCTAGATATTGAATGACAACCTTTGCACGGTCTTTGCCGCAAGAAGAATCTGATTCTTCTTTCCCTGGTTTACGACTCCGGAGCCTTTCAAGTCGAGAACTACGCCTTTCATGGGGTTGTTCTTCTTGGATATTTACTTCTTTCTCTTTAGCACTTGATCTTTCTATGTTACCATCACCAAAAGCACTATTTTCAACACTGGGCCCTTTCCCTTCCACAGTGTTCATAACAGCTTCTGAACTACAAGGTAAGTTTATGCTTAGCCTAATGTCCGGAGAATTGCATGCCTTTTCAGGATCCATCTCAGAGCTTCGCAGATTCAATGGTAATAAGATTTCCAGCAGTGCATCAGCAAGAGCCACCCAGGAAGCTTCTGCCAGGTGCAGTTCTTTGTTCTGGTTCAGCTTTTTGAATGCAACATCCTCATCTAGATTCTCATTAGTAGCTTTTCTCTTGTCAGGAAATTTGAGCCGCACATGTTTGGGTTCCAGTTTGTCTATGCCTCTAGGTGCAAATGGCAATGGTTCTGATTCTTCAATGGTACTTTTAACATGCAAAGCACGAGAATGCGATGGCCAGTGCCTCAAAATCAACTCACTTACAGAAAGGCAAGCAACCTCATCACCAATAGCAATAAGAACTTCCAAAAGTTTTTCCATGCAATTCCCTGCAGACACATCAAGGGGAGAAAAAATCAGTCGCATATATACATATGTACGTGTACACTATGTGCATGTCTGCATAATTGACATAGAATTACTATTGAATAGAATGTATTTTAAAAATGACTTTCAAAGGATGAGTTTATTGTTGGAAATGATTATCTAAGTAAATTTGAAAGAACTAGTGTTGTTTGGATGAGAGGGTGAGCCTTGGCACAACAGTAAGATTTCGACCTTGAGACTTGGTAGTCATGGTGCTCACGGGGGTAAAACGCTGCGTATGTCTGACCTTCCCCATACCCCATAATTGTGGGAGCCTCGTGCACCGGGACGCCTTTTTTTTTAGTTATGTTTGGATAGTGTTAGGTAAAAGTTACTTTTGAGTGTAAAGTTACCCCAAAAAAAGGGCGGCCCAGTGCACGAGGCTCCCACCTAGTGGGGTATGGGGAGGGTAGATGTACGCAGCCTTACCCCCGCAAGCGGAGAGGCTGTTTCCAGGATTTGAACCCATGACCTCCAGGTCACAAGGCAGCAACCTTACCATTGCGCCAAGGCTCACCCTCCTGGCTGAATGGCATTATTATTTAAAAATTATGAATGAGGACATATTTGTAAAATTATGTGCCAAATATGCTGGAATGAAATATTACTTCTGGCTGAATGGCATTTCACACTGCTAAGATGTTAATTTCAGTTTTGTTGCCTAATGAGAAAAAAAAATGCCAAAAGTAATTCTACAGTCCAAAATGCACCCAAACAAAGTTTAAAAATTAATTCAAATTATTATTTAAATGTTATGAATGAGGACATATTTGTAAAATTATGTGCCAAATATGCTGGAACGAAATATTACTTCTGGCTGAATGGCATTTCACACTGCTAAGATGTTAATTTCAGTTTTGTTGCCTAATGAGAAAAAAAAATGCCAAAAGTAATTCTACAGTCCAAAACGCATTTGTACAGTGCAGAAGTTATTCTTCAGTCTTATCCAAACATGCTCATACACACATGAAGAGATTGAGAAACAGAGCAAAACACACCAATTCATGAAGGATAAAGATAACCCAGAGAGGAAAACCAAAAAACTGACTATCACAGATAGGAAATACTAATGAGCACTCAATTAAGTAACCACAAGAAAAGTGACATAATTAAGAATATAATTATTAAGTACTTACAGTTATTAGGGCTACACAAGAGGCCTTGCTCGAATGCCCAACGTGAAATACTCAATAAGCCCATTGAGCATGACAATGTTCCCAGCTGGTTCCATACAACAGAATCTTTAGAATCAATCTCCACAGCTTGAAGATAACAGTGTAGAGCATTCTCATAATGTGTAGAACCTTGCTGAAGAAAAACGGTGGCAAGGTTCTTCAATGCCAAAAATCTGTAGAAACCTCCGTAAGTAAGACTCATAAATATTTAAGTGAATAGCAATACGTAAGAGGAACTTACATATCCAACTGGTCAATTGACAGAACTCTTGTAACAAAAAGCTAATTAATCCTAACCATAAAGCACACTTGTTCAATCTATCTAGAACACTACATAGCTAGCTGCTATTTCTTGTGCATAGCATACTACTGAAAAGTTGAATTGACCCAGTCTAGACTCTGGTGCATTACAAGAAAAGTGACAACTTATGCAGATAGAAGCATGGAAAACTGCAACATGAATGCCACAATACATGCGTATATAGGTTTTACCTAAATGACACCATATAAACATGGTATGACCCTTTTAACTAAGAACCCCTGTGGTTTTAAAACTAACATTCACTGCCCGTGTGCTTTGTGAAAATCATAAAAGTGACAGAATTATCAGAATACTAGAATATATAGGAATTTATTGCAATATATTTGTGTCCAACATTACTCTAATAGACTAAAGGTTGAAAGAGGAGACTATATGAGAATACAACAATGACAGAAGTCAGAACAGCTGACAACTTGATATAGAATATACAGTATAGTGCAGATCAAAACCTGAGTTGCAATAGATGACCGTCACTGGCACTGCTATCCACCTGACAACAAAAAATATGTCATCCTACCAATCCAAAAATGGAAAATGGATGCACCATTGAACAAAATATGTGTTAGGCAGAAACCAAAACCTGAGCATTAGCTATAAGAGGATCTTTAAGGACAGATTCTAAGAGCTCGCGAGCCTTTTCATATTCTTTTGCTTGTAACTTGAGTAGTCCTTCATGATAAGTTTGAGACAGATGAAATTCCTGATACAACAGAAAAAACATGATATTGAATAAATAACGGTATGTTATGTAGCACTTGAATTTGGATCCTCTAAAGTGTCCAGTTGATAAACCTCAATGAAAAAATCAACAGCACATGAATAACAGAGCTATTAAGATTATAAAGTACCCAAATCTTTGAACCCTAAACAGAGCTATCAGAACTGCTTAACATAATGCCATTATCATTTATCACCGAAGAGAAAGAAAGAGACATGCCTGGGCTTCTTTCGTGGGAGCTAGTGGTTCCCACTGACTTTTAGAGTCTGTATCGTTGATAGCTGCAATTGAGAACTGAGAGAAACCAAAACAAAAAGCTTTTATCAGAATCGAAAAACTTCAAAACAGTGCGAATCCAAGTAGATACTGAGCTGTTCAAGACGATAAAGACGAAGATGCGTGAACCTAAAATTTAATCAAGTACCATATTCGATCTTCGGAATGTATAAGTGTTCACGCGGTCTCACTGTTGATTCATCAATTTAGGGTTCCGAGCTTCGAGTTTTTTCTCCAATTCCGGTTGTAACTTGTAAGCCAGAGAGAGGGAGCGCGCTCTGAGAACCGCCCTTGAACCAATTCCTAAAACGACGTCGTATTAAAGGCTTCTCTCTTTCTCTCTCTCTGCTTTTATTTTTTATTATTAAAAGAAAATATAAAATGTGCAAGTACTGTTCTGAGAGTATATATATTGCAATTGCAACCTCTTCCTCCCTCTGCCAGTTCTGGTTTCGTTCCTCTCTCATGATGTGTTTCTCCGAGTTTTGCAATTGAAGGTATGTTTCTACAAGAGCCTATGGTTTATGCTGAGGATTCTTAAACCACTGTAGTTCTTATTTTTTTCTTTTTTTTCCTGTCATAAGAAAAACTATTCAAACTCGATGGAATGGAATGTGAGCTTGAATCAATAGATTTTAATGTTAATTTTGATTATTAGAAAGCTGGTAGAATTCGAAATTGGAGTTAAATATTTGTTTTGGTTGTTGTGGCCAATGGTATGTTGTTTGTAATCATTGCCAAGATGTAAGTGAAGAGAATGAATGTTGCATTTGAGGTATTTGATAAAATAATAGGTATAAGACTTGTCAAGTTTTTCTTCTGCTGGTTCCAATCCATTATGACTGGTGAGCATTTCAATTTAGTGCCAATTAGAAGTTATCAATTCTGTTAATGCATTATCAGGCGTTAATTATTTCAGTATTCAAATGGGAATATGGCCAGTTGAGGAATTGAGTTCCTCTGGTACTCAAAACTCTGCCACTTCCTTATCATTGGTGTCATTTATGCTTTTGGGCCCTTATCATTGATGTCATTTTAATGACCCGTATATGCTCCTAACCCTAAATCATCCAAGCTATCTCAGCTTGCAAGTCAACTCTTCCACCAACTCTAGAAATTTATAAATCTAGATTTCTCAGCCCCTGGGGGAAGGGGGGACTGGCAAACGTGATCTGAAGGCATCTTATCCTGTCTGTTAATGCATTTTGTCCACTTCACTGGAGCAATGTGTCTGAATATTCTTCTGGAATTTGAAATTTTGTTGTTCTAACCCTTGGCGTTATCGAGTCCATTTCAGTTGTATATGTAATTATTAAAATGCTCCTCTTTATCTGATGACAGGTGGTGTAGCTCATAAAAATCTGTTGCAATATTATATTCTACCCACTTTGAAATGGTTCAATCTTACTAAAATTCATAAACTTTTGCAGGTTTGGGGTGAAGATTTGGGTGTCTTCTTCATTATCAATGCATCACATTTACAAGTGCAATATGCTTATTCTGCTCTGCATTCTCCACATCATCATGAAGGGGCCAGCCCTCTGCTTTGGGAATATGTGAGTATATAAAAATTCTTCATCTTATTTGTTTGGACTCTACAAATCATAAGTCTCCGTGTTGTTAACTTAGTTATAGGGGTCAACTGCTCACTTTCATAGGGTTGAGGACAAAATTTTGAGAGTTGGAGAAGAGCTGTGGAGAGAAAGTTTGCCATTACAAGGTGGATCTCGCTTTTATCAATTACAAGATCTAAAACCCCAAACGTGGTACGAAGTGAAGATATCATATCCAGCTTCTGTATGTATATTATGTCTTCTTTCAGTTCTTTGCAGGGGATCTTTCCTTTGGAAACTGACATACACTAATTAAAACACCAGATACCCGCTAGCTTTTCCATACAAATGAAGAGAGACAAGTCGGATGTGGCGCTGAACAATAACAGGAGATTACTCAACACTGAAAAGCTAATTTTTAAGACCTATAGCGATCAGGTCCAATATTAATATGACGCTTTTTAGTCCAAAATTTCTGAAGAGATGTATGTACTTAATTTTATTATGTTTTGTTCTTACAACATTGACTTAATTCAGGATAAAACCCATGTATTAGTAACTGTGGAGCCAGAGGGGTTTCCAGCAAAACCACATGTACCAGAGAGGCAGTTTATTATCTTCAATATAGGTAATATTTTGCATAGTATATTAATAATCTTGATATTAGTAATACTCGCATCTTATTCTTCATTACTAGTTTTGTACACTTTTGAATTTATCTGATATTTTTTAGATTATCGTCCAATGACTCCAGTATTAATGTATAATTTCCTGTGTTGCAAACATTCTATATTCTATTCTTCTGTTGATACGAATAATTTCCTTTATTGCTAATATTCTATATTCTATTCTTCTTCTGTTGATATGACAGTATGTGATGAACTATTATTAGGCATACCCCACAAAGCTTGGTGGGTAGTGGCGCTGGCGTTACTGTGTCTCGGAATTGCATTCATCATTCCTTCTTTCCTTCCATCGTATTTGCTTCCGAAGAACCTAGTCCCGAGATCAGCTGATCATGTTTCAAAAACTACTTGACAAGCCTCCGAGGAAGATAAAGTCATTGTAATATTGTTTATCTCAAATTATGTGAGGCACACCTACACATGACATTTGAAAATAGAATTTTGGAAGTCACCTTGTGGCTACTAATTTTGCAAGTCTTTAATTCCTGTTCCATCATGTTAGATGTGTGTACTTGCAAGAGAACTTCAGGATTTGGTTTCTCGATCTCATTTTGATTGTGATGATGTTCATAACTTTATTTATGGCTGGTATTTTAGAAATCTGTGTTACATTAATTATCTTTTCTGTCCTCGAAAAACAATAAACAGATAAATCTACTACAATAAACAGATCCCTCTACCCAAAATAAATAAAAGAGCGACATAACAAAAAAATTAAAATGGCTGGCGATTTTGTTTTCTCTGCGACGGGTAAGGATGATAAGGTTGTTCATGAGAAACCACCGGATCGTGGTGGTGGTGGTGGCATCAGTTTGGAGGGTAACGTTCCTAACAAAATCTCTTTTAAAGATATGGTTATGGGAAATAAAATTGCTTATGTCCCAAGGCTTAAAGTGGATCTTTACAAGGAAAACCTTGCAAGGATCGTCTATGAAGATGATAATCCTTTGAAACCAATGGTTCACATTGCAGACTCGCTTTTGAAGGTTTATGTGCTCCTTGGCAAGATGCGCTTGTTGTAAGCCTTCTTGATAAAAGCATTGGCTTTTATGCAATGAGAGACAGGTTAACAAAGATTTGGAAATTGAGTGCAGGTTTTGATATCATAGATATTGGTAATGGTTATTATATGGTGAAGTTTGAGAATGAGATTGATCGTGCTAAGGTAATGGAGGAGGGGCCGTGGATGATCTTCGACCATTATCTTACGGTGCAGTTGTGGACTCCCGAATTTATGTCCCCAGTGGCAAAGATAGAAAAAACTATGGTGTGGATTAGATTCCCTGGTCTGAATCTATACTATTATGATGAGAGCATCTTAACGGCACTGGCTGCTGCTGTTGGTAGACCAGTGAGGATAGATAGTAACACGCTCGATGCTCGGCGTGGGTGTTTTGCCAGAATATGTGTAGAAATTGATCTGAATAAGCCTGTGATAGGTAAAGTTTGGTTGAAAGGATTCTGGTATAAGGTGGAATATGAGGGTCTCCATAGGATTTGTACAAGTTGTGGCTGTTATGGTCACTTTGCTCGTAGTTGTAAACAAGAGAAACCAACCGTCAGGCCTAAGCTGCCTCCTCCGGTTCCGGTGGATTCAAACGCCGGTGAAGCTGTTAAGGAGGTCATTAATGCAGACATTAATGTGGAGAATCATAAGGAGGGAAAAACGGCTGACGATATGGAATTGATTACGGAGGTTGCTGTTGATACGAATGTGAATAACGAGCCTTTGCATGGTGATTGGCTCATTGTTAAACGTAAACCACGGAATTCAAGGGCATCAAAATCTGGTAAAAGTAGTAAGGCATCAAAGGGGAAGGCAATCATGAGCAATAATGAGAAGAGAGATACTAGCCATGTACAACGGGCTACGCCAGAGAGTCATGTAACAGCCAAAAAAGATTTGTTGATCAAGGGGGACCCACTAAGTGGGAGAAACAATTCAAAGAATAATTCTTTGAGTATCAAGAACAAAAGACTGAGGCTAGATGTGGAGAGCTCTACACGTCACTTTTCTAAAATTACTTCTAATGATATGGTTCAACAAGGGAATTTAAATTCTTCTCTGAAGAACATATCTAGTAAGCAGGGCAATGACTTAAATTTTTTCGATGTGGAACATGGAGCTCAGCCTATAGTTAAAATGCAAGCTCTATCTAACAATAGATTTCTTCTATTACATGATGATGGCACTCCTAATCAAGGAATGGTGGAGTGTGTCAAGGATGGGGAGATCATGGTTAATGGTAGGCCAAATCAGGAAGAAGATTGCTTGGAGATGGTTCCGGAAACCCAATTGCCTCACCAATGTATGGCAATTTAGGTCCTTGGTATCATCTCTATCCTTCTTATATTCATTTTTTATGGATTTGTTCCAAGATATTTCTATCATTTCGTGGAATATTAGAGGTGCCTTTGGTCTTTTGAAGAGGCGCCATATTAGAGACTTGGTGAATCAATTTCACCCGTCTATGTTCTTCTTGTTTGAAACTCATGGTCCCTTTGAGAATATTGCAGATTTCTGGTCCTCTTTAGGTTACAAGCTTATTTTTGTTCAAGAGTCCCGGGGTCATTCTGGGGGAATTTGGGTTATGTCTTCTGTTGATGATTTGTCTTTTAGTCTGGTGGATAGTATGCAGCAGGCTATAACTTTCTCTGTCAAAAGGAGGAGCACTACCTGGTTCTGCTCGGCTGTTTATGCCTCTCCTATTTTCACTGTTAGGAGTGGCTTATGGAGTTACTTGATTGATCTGAGAAGCATTATTAATGGCCCCTGGGTTCTGATTGGTGATTTAAATGAAATTATTCTCTCTTCTGAAGTTGTAGGTGGTTCTTTTAGCCCCTCTCGTGCGAATCTTCTGACTAACGTTATGCATCATTGTAACTTTATTGATCTTAGAACTGTTGGGGGGCTCTTTTCTTGGAGGAAGAACATTCAAAATGGTGGACATGTTCGGAAAAGGCTTGATAGATGCATGGTGGATGTGGACTGGCATATGCTTTTTCCTCATGCCTTAGTTGAACTTCTTCCTCTTCACAGCTCTGATCATAACCCCCTTCTCTTGAGCTGTAAGAAGTCTCCTACCTCCAAAAATAGGTTATTCCATTTCCAAGCAGCCTGGATTTCCCATCCGGAGTATGAAAACTTGGTTAGGAATGCTTGGCAACTTACAACAGGAAATGCCATTAACAAGACTGGAGAAGTCAGAGATAAATCTTTAATTTTTAATAAGGAGGTGTTTGGGAATATATTTAAAAATAAAAGGAAATTAGAAGCGAGAATTAAAGGTGTGCATTGCCATTTGGATTCCTATCCTTCCTCTGATATGATTATTCTCGAGAGGGATCTTCAAAATCAGTATTGATGTTCACATATTTGATGCATTAATAAGCCTTCATTTTTAGTCATTTACACTCTCCGTGCACTTAATAAATTAAGTTTGGTTATATTTTGTATGTTTTGAACTCAAAATAGATTTAATTGAATTTTTTAGCATGATTTACGTCTTACACTAATTCTGTATTTGGGTCATATCTTGGGCTGTAGGTGGATTTTTAAGGTGAATCTTATGTCATTTTAAAGATAAGAGAGAGCTCTACAATCTTCATGAAGACATCAAAGACTCAATCACACGTTTGGATGGCTCAAATTGGCATTGAATCAAGAACTAAAGTGCTGCTCCTGGCAGAATGACCTATGCGTACTGTTCATTATACTGCTCGTGGTGAAAGTTGTAGAATGGGCTGAAATTTTGATGGTTGATAGTTAAGACTCAAATCTACAACTTTCATGTTGTACACTTTTCCCGATTCAGACTCCTTGGAAGTGATATTGGGCTTGGAAGTTAGAACAGAGGAGCTACGTTTGGACCTGAGCAGTGTGCAGTAATTTGAACATATCTGGAGCTATGGAAGTGCTATTGGGCTCAAACCAAGGCCATTTGAAAGTTAAGATCCAGACCTAAAATCTTCATGAAGACCACTTGGCTCAAAAATGACGAATGCAATGACTTCAGAGCTGCATGATTTCGGAGACAAAGAATCTCCATAATTTTCCACTCACCAAAAGTCATTCAACATTTTCCACTCATCCACCTACTCCACTCATCCACCTACTCCACTCAACCACCATGACTCAGCCCCCTTTTGACATTTTGTACCTCTAAACCCTCTATAAAAGGGTGGCTATGCAGATCATTGTAGTATGTAGAGCTTTTATGTAGTAGTGTTGTTATAATTAAAGTTTTAGTGTTTCATTTTAGAGAATTCTCTTCTTCTCTTCCTCTCCTTCTCTCTCTTTGTTACTTTCATTTTTGTATGGTTCTTGAAGGTTCTCCAATGGTGATGGCTATGGAGAGCTAAACTTCTTTAATCAATCCAAGAGATTGACAAGCTTGATGATTAATCCTGAGATCTCGTTTTAATCGTTATACGTTCATCTATTAATCAAGTTTCTCTTTCTTTTCTTCTCTTGTTTAAATTCTGATTTAATGCTTAATTTGATTGGGATTTGCATATGTTAATTGCGTAATTATCATATGCCAAGAGATGAATTCAGAGGTTATATAATTTATCAAAGATGTTTGATGAAATATTTAGCTTGGTTGGATCTTGGTTTTTAAGTTAATTTGGGTTTTGGATGGATGCTTAATTTGTCTAACCTTAATTAATTGAATTTTAGAAGCGTTTCTAATAGAAGATCCATGGATCATTGAGAGGCGTCTTGATGTGATCTAAGATCAAAGATTTGGTTGATAGTTGAACGGATTTATAAAGATCAAGGATGGATTAAAATCAAGATTTGTTAATTCTCTTAGATTGGTTGTTTTCTCAATCTTGTTTACTCATTTTAATTGTTCTTTGTTATTTAATCTTGCAAAACTCTTTCCCCCTATTTATTAACCTCTTAATCTGACTTCATAATTAGAGTGATCTACGGGCTCGACCCGGTGTTACCTTATGCTATAAGCAGTTTTGGTAAATCGGTTATAAATTGATTTAAATTTGGTAATCTCGACAGTTGTCAAGTATAATGAGGTGCTGCATCAAGAAGAGGTCCTTTGGTTCCAGAAATCTAGGGAGAATTGGGTCAAATTGGGAAATAAAAATACTAAATTCTTTCATGCTCAGACTGTGATTAGGAGGAGAAGGAGCAAGGTCTCAGGGTTAGAGGTTGATGGAGTGTGGTGTACTGATGTAGAAGTTATGAAGAGGGAGGCCCTTTCCTTCTTCAAGAACCTTTATCAATCTTCTAATTCTTGCAATCCTAACAGCCTTCAGTTGAATTTTATGCCTCGGATTGATGCAGTTTTATATGATAGACTTGTTGAACCTGTGGCCATGCAAGAGGTTAAAAGTGCTCTCTTCTCTATGAATTCCTATAAGGCTCCAGGACCTGATGGTTTTCAACCTATTTTCTACAAGACTTATTGGCATATTGTAGGAAATGATGTTTATGATATGGTATCCAATGCTTTTTCTACGGGCTTCATAGATGTCAGGTTGGCTGAGACAATGATAGTTCCTATTCCTAAAGTTGATCATCCTTTAGGTTTGAGAGACTTTAGGCCAGTAAGCCTTTGCAATGTTATGTTGAAGCTTATATCCAAGGTGTTGGTGAGAAGAATTAGACCGCATTTGGCTGATCTTATTGGGCCTTTGCAGAGTAATTTTATTCCTAAAAGAGGTACTTCAGACAATGCCTTAATTGCCCAAGAGATTGTGCATCAAATGCATAGGAAAAAGGGAAATCTGGTTTTCTTCTCTTCAAAGTGGACTTTGAAAAAGCCTATGATAGGGTCAATTGGGATTTCCTTAAACTTACTCTTTCTGATTTTGGCTTCCCTCAAAGGACTATTGATCTTATTATGCATTGTACCACTGCTCCTTCTTTAGCCTTGAAGTGGAATGGTGAAAAGCTGGAGAGTTTTACTCCTCAGAGAGGCTTGAGGCAAGGAGATCCCATGTCTCCGTATTTGTTTGTTCTGTGTATGGAAAAACTTGCCCTGCTTATCCAAGAGAAAGTCCAAGATAGCAAGTGGAAACCTGTTAGAATTTCTAAAAATGGTCCTGCAATCTCTCATTTGTTCTTTGCTGATGACTGCCTTCTTTTCACTCATGCCAAGGTATCTCAGGCTAGATTGGTTCAAGAGGTCTTGCAAGCTTTCTGTCATGCCTCTGGTTTGAAGGTTAATGTCCAGAAGACTAGATTTGCAGCCTCTACTAATATCCATCACTCCAAAGTTACCAAATTTGCTGACATTACTGGTTTCCAGTCAACTGTCAATTTGGGAAAATACCTAGGATTTCCTCTTATTTCAGGGAGAACAAGGAAGTGTGACTTTGGCTTTGTGTTGGATAAAATAAATGCTAGATTAGCTGGGTGGAAGGGGAAGTTGTTGAATAGATCTGGAAGAGTTACTTTAGCTAAATCAGTCATCTCCTCAATGCCAATCTATACTATGCATAATAATTGGTTGCCAGAGGGAATTTGTGACAGCATTGACTTGTGTGTTAGAAGGTTTATTTGGGGCAATAAGGCTTGTCATTGGGTTAACTGGGATGTTGTCACTCAGCCAAGGAATAAAGGAGGACTTGGTATTCACACGGCTAGGGAAACTAATATATCTTTACTGGGAAAACATGTTTGGGATGTCATTCATAGCCATGACAAGCTCTGGGTTCAACTTTTGTCTTCCAAATATCTTCAGGGCTCTCATATCCTTAATGCTAAGCCTGTTGCAGGCATTTCTACAACTTGGAGATCAATTTTGAAAGCAGCTGATAAACTAAAATCTGGTTATAAAGTTAGAGTTGGTAAGGGGAATATATCTATTTGGTACCATAAATGGTTGGATGATGATCTCTTGTGTAATCTTGTTCCTTTTGTGGATATCCAGGATGCTCATCTCCAACTAAAGGATATTTTTACTGATAATGTTTGGCATCTGGGGAAACTTGCAACTTTCATTCCTCAGCATATTAAAATGCGAATTATGAGCTATGTTATTGATGACAGAACTGAGGACATTTTGATTTGGTCCAACTCTTTTTCTGGTATCTACTCTGCCAGGGAAGGTTACCAGTGGTTATCTCAGGCTAATATATCTCCTTTGGAGCAGTATGAGTCTTGGACTTGGCTTTGGAATCTCAAGTTGCCTGAAAACATAAAACACTTTTTGTGGATTACTTTTCATGGGAATTTGCCAACCAATGCCTTTCGTTGTTATAGGCATATCAGTACTGATAGCAGCTGTCATAGATGTGGAGTTGCGCAGGAATCTCTTATTCATACTCTCAGGGACTGTTGCAGGGCCAGGAAAATATGGGAGTTATTAAACTTTCAGTCTCAGATGGATTTCTTTTCTGCTGATTGGAAGAGCTGGATAAAGACCAATATTATTAATGATCGTGGTCAATTATTTGCTGTTATTGCTTGGATTATTTGGAAAGCAAGGAATGTTGAAATTTTTAAAGATACCAGATGGGAGGACTGGTATGTGCTTTGCCATATTGCTTGTCTTAATGACTTGATTAGTAAAGCTTTTGGCACTAGTATTAAAGTCCATTGCATAAAGGAGATCAACTAGACTCCTCCAACAGATGGTTTCTGCAAAGTTAATGTTGATGGTAGCTCTTTGGGGAATCCGGGTAGGTCCGGGTATGGTGGTTTAATTCGAAACTGGCTTGGGGAATGGCTTAGTGGTTTCTCTGGTTCTTGTGGATTCACAACCAGTCTCAATGCTGAGCTTTTGGCTATTTTTCATGGTCTTGATTCTGTTTGGAGATGAGGCCATCGTGCAGTAATTTGTGAATCTGATTCACAAATGGCCTTGGATCTTATCACTAAAGAAGTTTCTCCTTTCCATCAGTATGCTCCTCTCATCAACCGCATTAAAGATTTCATGTCTTTGTCTTGGATTCTGATCTTTCAGCATACCTTACGAGAAGGAAATTTTTGTGCTGATTGGTTGGCGAAATATGGTGCTTCTATGGATCAAGGTTTTACTTACTGGGAGTTCTGCCCTCACCAGGTTCATTCGATCTTGTTAGCTGATGCCTTGGGCATTACCAGGATTAGAGCTTAGTTTTGTTTCTGTTTTTTTTTTTTGTTTTTTGTTTTTTTGCTTTCTCTCTTGATCAAAAAAATAAAAGAGCGACAAAAACGATATATATATATATATAAAACGAGGAAAAACGCATATCTTAACAAGTGGAAATATTCTAGCTACAAAAGAGTGATTTATTAACATGATGATTCCACAAATAAGGTGAAAGATTTAGCTCCAAAAACGAACGGGATACAAAAACCAGAACAACATAGAACACTGCAAACAAGATACAAACAGTACAACGTGACAAGACTTCAACATGCAAATCCAAAATGGTGCTACTGCCACCTTCAACCTCGTACAAGCTCCATGATGATTAATAAGATCCCTCTTGTGCTCTACCCTGGGCATAATTGGCATAATCCTTGGCCCTTTCCTTCACGTCCCTAGCCTTATCCGCAATGATCCCTCTACCATAATCAAGCTTATCAGAACCCTCAGGGCGCCTTCCGGCCACGCAGTTATATAACCATGACAATGCAGCTATGGCTGCCACGCCACAGCCGCCGGAAAACAAGAAGCCAGAAGCAGCCAGGAATAGGACCAAGGCAGCTGGGACTAGGATAGGACTGAACAAAACAAGAAGAGGGGTTGCAATGATCAAGCCTATGACAGTCCCTGTGAGGATTAATCCAGACAAGAGCAAGAGTGAGACACCAATGGTGGCAGCAGTCAAGAACTTAATGGTTTGGCGTGAGGGTGGGTTGTTAACGTTGGAGTCATAGGGTGATCCATAGAACCCTGTTCTTGGTTGATCAGACATGGTGTGGTTGGTTCAAAAGCCAAATTCAGATGGGGTTGAGAAAGTTGAGAGTTGAGTTTTGAGTTGAGAAAGAGAGTGAGAGAGAAGTGGTATATAGCATTATAAGTAGAGGTGGCAGCAGATTACGCGGCAAGAGTTGAGGGTGCATTGCGGTGTCGTGGCGGCTTTGCATGGAATTGAGCTGCACAAGAAGCAACACCTGTCCCCTTAAGTGACTGGTGTCCGGAAACGACTCTGAAACACCCAGGCCCTCAGCAAGTTATGATGAAGCCATGGGAAAGTTATTTCATTTTTGCTTCTTGTTTAGTTGTCTTACGTTGCGGTCATTTGTGTCTTCATTCATGCATTCATCACCTCAAAGATAAATCTTTTTTTTTTTTTTTGCCGTTGATACACACCAATTCAAACACACTGCACGAGGGAGAGGAAAGCGACGTTGAGTTTTGCTTATATATTACAAATAAGTGAATACAAATGTTCCGTAAATAGGTAAATGTGAAATTTAATCAAATTTAATCTTATATATCATAATAAGTGAATATAATTGTGTCGTTGAGTTTTGTTTATATATCACAAATAAGTGAATATAAATGTATCGTAAATGGGTGAATGTGGAATTTAATCTTAGATTGTCACAATTAACTGTAAATAATTTTACTAGCTCAACTAATTAGAACCTTCCTTAAAGATAAATCATTTATATTAACAATGTTTTATAATTAATAACATTAAAACTTACAATATATTAAAATATATATCACACACGTATATCTTTTTTTTCTTATTTACATTGGGGGTTAAAAGCCCAAACTACCCTCCATAGATGGAACGAAGAAACTCAACATTACCGGTATCAGGCGTGATGACTACAAAAATAGGAAAATAATTATATCATACTATTTTTCTACAATCATTTTTTACACCAATTAATGATCTACAAATTTATGGTTAATAACATATTTTAATTGATTAAGCACTAATATACTATAGATAAAATAACCAATACATTATTAATTAATCAATATATATTATTAATCACGAATTTATGCATGATTAACAAGTTAAGAGAAATACAAGGAAGGAACTACCGAAAGTGTGAACTCCATACTGCAGGGAGTCGAGCCAGGATGTCCGCACACTGATTCCCTCCTCGGTAAACATGCTGGATCCTAACCTGCCAAGGACCATGGTCTTCTTGTCAGCTCCAAAATCATATCCAGCCCAGCAAAGCACTATAGGGGAGATTTTGATTTCTAAACAAGTATTCTCTTTTGGAAAAATCAATAGGTTATTTACTAGTCGGAATATTTTGACATTAAGGTAGTAACGAAGACAATTCAACTAACATAAGATAGATAGAAGCAATTATTGAACAATTTTCGAAGTTGAAAGAGATGAGTTGTCAAAATTGACTCAAGCTGAATGTATTGCTTGCAAAATTCTGAAGTTAAGGGGGAGTTCTATAAAGTTGTCTCATACAATTGAGAGGAAAATTTTCTCTTATTGATAATTATATGATAATTGCAAATGATAAAGAACCAAAAAGTAAATTGCAAGAGGCAAGGAATCGCCAAAAACATTAATAAAAAAAAAAAGGTAACAACTAAGGAATTACTATAACATACAACGTATACATTCTACTAAAGCAGCTAAACTTTAACCTTCCAGCAAACGAAAAAAAAAAAGAAGCAAAACTGTAAACCTTAATACAAGAAATACAACTGAATCCAGGAAATGAAAAAAGCAAACGTTCTGCAGAATCCAGAGTCCAGATAGTCATATCTATTTCCGTATGTTGGGTATAAAATTCTGAACTAATAAGCTTATTTGTAGGTTCCCATACCTACACCAGTCTCACCAGTCACCACCATATGGTTGGAAGCTATTCCTGGCCCTTGAATAGTTGATAATTTTATATAGTAGAATTCAGAAAGTATGGCTGTAAATAAAACGAAAGCAGCACCAGCAGCAAAAATTGCCTTCCTAACTCTCTGTCAAGAAGGGGTAGTTTCAGTGAACATGTTCCTGTACTCAGTGTAATATGCATTTTTCATTGACCCAGCCAACAATGGGGTAATAAAAGAGTACAATGGATTAATTATAGATTAATGAAAGTTTAACAGTACTGCACATTAAATTTTCTTTTATACTTGCATTCACTTTTCAAGAGGCAGAGAATTCCCATTCAAAGGCGAAGGCTTGCCAAAATAGATTCAGCCTGTGTCAATTGAGGTAGAGCTCATTCTGCCTTTTTTTTTTTTAATTTTAACATAATAGAAAGTAAATTGTTTTAATGTTTATCCTGGAGAGGAAATAGAGGTAGCGAAGTATTGTATTAAAGTAACAACGAACGGCAGCAAGTATAAAGTAGTGTGCCTGACAGAAAAGCAAGTAACAATAATTGCAATCACCTAAAACTACCTGGAAGCACAAAATCAAACATAATAATAATAATAATAATAATAATAATAATAATAATAATAGGGTACTCATCATCTTATCTCAAATAATACCGGTATCTATTTTAACATCACATAAAAATTGATTAATGAAATATAAATTATTAATTTATAAGTATATACAAATATATAACTCTTTTAACTTGATTTTATTAATCAATTTATATATATCATTAAAAAAATAATTAATCCTCTTAACACATCTTCTTAATAATTCTCTTAATTACTAAATGAAAAAAATATTGAATATGTTTTATATTTTTAAGATATTTGTTGTATTTAATTTTTTATTTAATATCTTTTTTATTAGGTAGTAAAAAGATTAATAAGAATATATTTTAGAAAGATATAGTAAAGCTCATGTTATTAATTATTTTTTTATTTTTTATTAACTAACTTTTTATATACTTATTAATCAATTTTTATACGTCATTAATTATAAATTCATACTTTATTAATTAACTTTATATAGTGTGAAAAATAGTATGGAAAATGAGTAAGATTACGTAGATTGTAATAATAATATGTTAAGTAAAGGAAAGGGACAATAAGCCAAGCAAAATACAGAGGAGCTAAGGAAAATACAGAGGGACAATCTCCTACATCCTCCGCCGCCGCCGCTGACACTACAAAACCAAAGATAGACTCTATGAAGCCACCTTTGTTTGTTGCCTCCACCGTTATCGGTGTCCTCGCTGGCCTCAGCAATTATCTCTTTGCCTACGGCGTGGCTCGGCTTCCCGTCCCCACTTCTGCTCTCATCATCGCCACCCAACTCGCCTTTTGCTGCCGTCTTTGCTTTCCTCTTGGTGAGGCACAAGTTCACGGCTTACTCCGTGAACGCGGTCGTTTTGCTCACTCTTGGAGCCGGAGTTTTGGCTCTGCATGGCAATGGAGATCGCCCTGCTGGTGAGTCTAATAACTTTGTTATGACATTAGTGGCTGCAGCCTTGAATGGGTTTGTTAGGCCCTTCATGGAGTTGGTGTACAAGAAGACCAAGCAAGGTATCACTTACTCACTCGTGTTGGAGATGCTGCTGCTTCTATGCTTGTTTGTTACTTTATATTTTCCACTGTTGGGATGTTATTTAAGATTATTCTCATTTTCTCTATCTTGATGTTATTTTTTATTTTATTTTGGTATTAATTATATTATGAGCTTTCAATCTTCAATTGAAATTTATTTGGAAAATAATTATTATAATTTTTGGATGTCTGAATTTGTATTTAATTACTACAGATGCAAGACATTTTGAGTTTGGAAAGCTAATTATTATGTCGTGTTGGTGGGGAGTGCTATAATAATATGGCAGGGTTTTTTTTTTTTTGGGGAGCAGTGGGGGTCCTATTTTGTGTCTCATCTTTGTTGTGTAGTATTATGATTGTTGTGTTGGTATTCGTAACACAAGGCTTGGTAGTTATTTTTTATAAAGAAAAATTTCAAGCAGAGAAAAGAGTTTCTTTGACATTCTGCCTCTGGAGATTTGTATCATATTTTTATTTTTATGGCAGAGTTTAAACAAGGCAAGAAAATGAAGAGAAACTGCATCGTAGAAATAATGTTAAAGGAAGCATGCTGAGTTATGTATGATCATATTTGGATCCTTTAAAGTATGTGTCTATGTGATGCAATTTAATGAGTAAAATAGTACGATAATTGCTTATGAAAGAAATTAAGAGAATAAATTTTCACAAATTTATGAACCATTTTTAAGGTATTTGCATTCTATAAATTTTTAAATTGATTTTCTTAAATTGCAAATTATTAAGTTTGTATTTTTCTTTATAAAATGTGAAAAAAGATTTTCATTTAAAATAAATTTGTTTACAAAATAAGTAAGTAAAAATGTATCTATTCTTAATTTAATATGAAGTATTTGTTATTTTAATTTAATAAGATATAAGAATCAATATGTATTTATTTATTCGTCTACTTTTAGAGAGTCTTGTTCATAAAATGTGCATTTCACTTTAAAGTATCTAGATAATATTCAAAGAGGATGATGGAGTGATTTTTTTGAAATAAAATTCATCTGACAATACAACAAAAGCAAATAGTACTACTATCTTTAAAAAATTATGCTAATATAGTTTATATACTTACTAGTATAATTGTATAAATCGAATTGGAAGTTGAGTAAGTCAAAAGATTATGTAAGCAATTTGATCACATGTCTAGAGATTAAATTGGAAAACCTAAATAATATATATATATATATATATATATATATATATATATATATATATATATATATATATAAGGACTTATTATTTTTAATAAATTAAAAATATATTGTATTATCTAAAGGATATATAATTTAATATTATGATTTAATACAATATAATAACACGAATTAATTTTTAAAAAACTAATAACACAAATGAAATATTTTCTAACTAATAAAATTAAAACCACTTTGAAATCTTTAATAATATTAATTAAAATTAACAATCTGAGGCAACTCATCATTTGCATATCCATCTTCTTATCTTACTTTTCTTACAGCTTACCAGATTACTGCATTTTGTCACGATCAACATTCCATGGATTTGAACTGCAATGTGGGTTTATGTGAATCATTCAGGTCAAGAAACCATATGAGTCATCCATTTTTTTATCAATTTTGACTGGGTTTGATGGAGCCAGCAAGAAAATATATTACATCATTAAATTAGATCGGCCAAGAAGCTGGTTCAAATTTTTCAGTTGGACCGCCAACTAATCCAATTCATACAATTATGCTTATTGGATTATCGTATTATTATATAAATACCAAATTAATGTAAGTGCACTCGCTACTTTGAGAGGGTTTTGTTTAACTATAAATTGAGAGATTTTTGCATAAAAATATTTAAGTTGAGTACACTTAACTAATTAAATCATTAATTATAATAAATTATAATAACTAATTATTAATTAAGTATAGTAATGATTTATTAATTAATTATGTTATTGGTCAAATACATTCAACTTAAGTGTTCGAATTTATATAAGAATTTATGAATTAATTCTAAGTTTAAAATTTTGTGAGCAATTATAATGTAAAAAAAAATTTAATATAACGTGTTTTTAAGATAATAAGGGCTTATATTATTTTTTTCTTAAACATAATGCTAATAATGCTAATAGTGGGCTTATATTATTTAGTGGATTATCATATTATCGTCTAATACCAAATTAGTATAACGCATTTTAAAGATATATTAAGGGTTTATATATACGGTTACACTATTTTCCGTTAAATAGTATGAAGATTACTTTAAAATCCATTATTTTCAATATTAAGATAGTATAAACGCAGTTTACGGAGTATAGCCTCTGTCCTATCTTATTTAATTGAAATATAAATATAAAAATAACTTGTTAAAATATTACATATGAAGCCAGTCAATTACACATCTCAAATTTTAAATACTTTCACGTTAGCGTAAGTAGAAGAGATTTAAGTTTTTTAAATATGTGATTTTAATTTTAATTTTAAAATTTATGTATATAAAAAAAATATTATTAAAAAAGATATTTATTTAAATACTTAACGATATTTTAAAAAATTAGTCTATTTTGTTGTAAGAAAGTCAACTTGATATGTCACAGATCTCAAAGGGACGCTCCTGCCCTAGAAAAAGACAAAAACAAAAGAAAAATATTTGAAAAGCGATGAGGGCGGTATTAGAGCACGTGGCCGCTATCCGTTACTCGACCGTTGTAAAGCTATTCGCGTTATTGAGAGGTTGAAACATCCACCTCTCTCTCTCTCTCTCTCTGTATGTGTTGTAATGTAATGTAAGCTCTTGTTCCTTCATATCCACCATTTCCCCATATTCGGAAAAATCTCTGTCCATCATCGCGCTGCGTTAACATTCACATGGCGATCTCAACAGAGACACAACCTCAACCTCAACAACACAAGGTAATCCACCAAACACAAACACACCAATCTCTCTCTTATTTCTCTTAATTAGCAATCAATCGCCTTCGGAAATCTAGGCTAGGGTTTTTGAGTCGCCCTCTCAATACCTAATTCAATCGTTAAAGCCTCTTTCTCTTTCTTATATTTAATTCCCTTATCGTAATCATCGTCTTCTTGAAACTTGAATTTGAATTTTTCATTGTTGAGGTTCTTGAGCATCCCGATATTGACGAAGCGC
Organism: Ormosia semicastrata; assembly: GCA_029884595.1. Lineage (NCBI taxonomy): Eukaryota > Viridiplantae > Streptophyta > Magnoliopsida > Fabales > Fabaceae > Ormosia > Ormosia semicastrata. Next base: position 16,833,200 of record JAQQTO010000046.1, on the reverse strand, counting down.
GCGCGTGAAAAAATAAAATTAAAATTTCTCTTATTTTTCTTCAGAAGTTGGCTATAATTTCTGGTTTTCTCAACAATTAGCTACGAATTTTAAATCCTAAGGGATTGCAGAGCCAAGAGGGCAGGGACGTTGTTTCTCGAACTCTCTAGGTTTAAAGATATGTTAGTTCTCATCGTTTCATGCTTCGTTTTGCCAGGCTTCTTCGGAGGTTTCAGCTGTGGAGCAGAGAAGGTGGACCCTTAACGATTTTGATATTGGAAAACCTCTTGGAAGGGGAAAATTTGGCCACGTCTATCTGGCCAGAGAAAAGAGAGTAAGTTTTTGTCATCTCCTGCTTTAATTGTTTGCCCCTTTTCCCAACTAAATACTAATTTTTTTGTGTCAGGAATTCTGTTGTTGTTGTGTCGAGGACTGTGTATTTTGCTGATCATGGATAGTTCATAGCTGTGCTACTTTCTATGAATTATTTCATTCCCTTACTAATTTACCTTATGTTTGCTTTGCTCCCCTTTAATGCCTTTTGGACTTTTGTTTGGGAAAGCTCTTGACATGCTTAGTTGCTTTGACAAGATTTGTGTGGGATTTTTGTTTTTGCTTTTCTTTTATTTCTTTTTCACAAATTTCACATTGAAAATTTGAATGCTTACATCAATCACATGTGGCCGTTGTTGATTTGTAAATCTGAAATGTTTATAATACATGATCACTGTTGATTTGTACTGTTGGTATTTTTTTCTCCTTGTTGTCTTCATATATTCATTTTAATGTGAAATATGATTCTGAAACAGAGTAATCATATTGTTGCACTGAAAGTGCTTTTTAAGAGCCAATTGCAACAATCCCAAGTTGAGCATCAGCTTCGGCGAGAAGTTGAAATACAAAGTCATCTCCGACATCCCCACATCTTACGCCTTTATGGATACTTTTATGATCAGGTATACTTCTTGTTTATGCTGATATCTTTAGAATCTATCCATGTATTGCTGAAGAAGGTTGAATACACTGCCAATTACATTTTATGTGTGAAATAACTTCATTGCAGAAACGAGTTTATTTGATTTTAGAGTATGCACCCAAAGGTGAACTTTACAAGGAATTACAGAAATGCAAATATTTCAGTGAAAGACGTGCAGCTACTGTGAGTATATATCATACAGCCGTGCTCATTCTCTCTATATATTTCGTCTCCCCATATGCTTTTGTTTGTGAATTATAAATCTAGCTTGGTTGATGTAATTTTTATCTACATAATATTTGTATTAAGAAGCAAGTAAATACCGAAACATCACGTGAATCCACATCTGGCTTAAGTAAAATAGAGTGTGCAGTCCATTAGTCTTGAGTGCTAGGTCAGTGGAATAAGTCCTCTGTTTGTCAGGCTACGTGTTCAAGTGTTTCACTTGAACTTTCTTCTGAGATTGACGAGTTAATGTTACTATTTTGTGGTTGTGACAGTATGTTGCATCATTGGCCCGAGCCCTTATAAATCTAGCTTGGTTGATGTAATTTTTATCTACATAATATTTGTATTAAGAAGCAAGTAAATACCGAAACATCACGTGAATCCACATCTGGCTTAAGTAAAATAGAGTGTGCAGTCCATTAGTCTTGAGTGCTAGGTCAGTGGAATAAGTCCTCTGTTTGTCAGGCTACGTGTTCAAGTGTTTCACTTGAACTTTCTTCTGAATTTGACGAGTTAATGTTACTATTTTGTGGTTGTGACAGTATGTTGCATCATTGGCCCGAGCCCTTATAAATCTAGCTTGGTTGATGTAATTTTTATCTACATAATATTTGTATTAAGAAGCAAGTAAATACCGAAACATCACGTGAATCCACATCTGGCTTAAGTAAAATAGAGTGTGCAGTCCATTAGTCTTGAGTGCTAGGTCAGTGGAATAAGTCCTCTGTTTGTCAGGCTACGTGTTCAAGTGTTTCACTTGAACTTTCTTCTGAATTTGACGAGTTAATGTTACTATTTTGTGGTTGTGACAGTATGTTGCATCATTGGCCCGAGCCCTTATAAATCTAGCTTGGTTGATGTAATTTTTATCTACATAATATTTGTATTAAGAAGCAAGTAAATACCGAAACATCACGTGAATCCACATCTGGCTTAAGTAAAATAGAGTGTGCAGTCCATTAGTCTTGAGTGCTAGGTCAGTGGAATAAGTCCTCTGTTTGTCAGGCTACGTGTTCAAGTGTTTCACTTGAACTTTCTTCTGAGATTGACGAGTTAATGTTACTATTTTGTGGTTGTGGCAGTATGTTGCATCATTGGCCCGAGCCCTTATATATTGCCATGGAAAGCATGTAATACATAGGGACATTAAACCAGAGAACCTTCTTATTGGTGCACAGGTGATCTCCTACACCTAGGCTGCTGTTTCTTTTCCGGTCCTTTTGTTTTGTTGTCTTCACCTTGTGCTTATTATGTCAACATCTTTTTCATTGTCAGGGTGAACTGAAGATAGCAGACTTTGGGTGGTCGGTGCACACATTCAATCGCAGGCGGACCATGTGTGGCACACTGGATTACCTTCCTCCTGAGATGGGTATGTTTACGTCACATGAATCACTTTTTCAAATATTTAATATGTTATTCTCTCTGTAGATGATGCATTACTATATTTCTTCTTCTAAACACTTTTGAGATTTCAACAGTGGAGAGTGTAGAACATGATGCGAGTGTGGATATATGGAGCCTTGGTGTCCTGTGCTATGAGTTTCTTTATGGAGTCCCCCCTTTTGAGGCTAAAGAACATTCTGATACTTACAGGAGGTAAGCAGTATAATACAAATTAACATTTGTATCATGCATGAACTCTGTTTTGTATCATGATATGTATGGCTTCTTTTTATTTTAAACTATTTGTACACATTCTGATGATATATATTGCAGGATAGTACAAGTGGATCTCAAGTTTCCTCCTAAACCAATTGTGTCTTCCGCTGCAAAGGACCTCATCAGTCAGGTTTTATTCTTTACGTCTTGCGCACTCTGGATTTTTTTGTGAAGTTCTCAAGACCTTTCCACGAGATATTTGTTCAAGCATTTGCCTGAGTACTCCTTTTCCTCTGTTCTTTTTTACTTAACAGATGCTGGTCAAGGATTCCTCTCAACGTCTACCATTGCACAAACTTCTTGAACACCCTTGGATTGTTCAGAATGCCGAGCCCTCCGGTGTATATAGGGGCTAGTGTACTTCGTCAATTCTTTGTATTTTCTTAATCGTGGAAATCATCAGAATCAGCTTCTTCAAAGTATTTGACAACATTTGGTTGAGAGATGCTGCAAACTATTTGAAGAAGTTGCGCAAGGTTAAGATTTAAAACATTTGGTATCTGACAAAAGCATTTGGTTGAGAGATCAATTCACCACATCCCTTTTGCAGACATTCTTATCCCAAGCTAGATGTCACTTATTATTTGATTGTAAACCCTGCAGAGGATAACACAGAATAACTGATTTGTTAGATCCAAGTTATAATATTTCGTTGCCGTGTTTTGCGTAGTCTTATTTCTGCGATATGTAGGATTGCAATCAATCTGTCAATTGTAGCTTGACTTAAGGGGATGGAAAAAAGATTTAGAAAACAGAAAAATTACAATCACACAATGCAATTATTTAGACATCAGGATTATTTAGACGTTAGGATTATTTGCTACTATGTTCACAAAACCAAAGACCATAGACAGACCGTGATGGTTGTTGGGAAACATTCAAGTATTTAAAGAGACAGCTATAATGTTGGAGTTGAGTGGTATAGCTTCTTACCCAATTGTAGATGCATATACTAGTACTGGAGGGGGAAAATATACATAGTAGTATGGCAATCATGGGATGTCGCCAATTATCGCTTGGCCTCTGTTTCACAATTGTAAGAGATAAAATCAAACTTAACCTAAATTCACAAATTTTGAGCTAATGAGCTGAGGTTGAGATTGAGTTTAGAGTTTGACCTAAAAATCCGAGTTCTATGAATACAGAGACTTCATAACGAAAAGAAAAAACAACCATTGCTTATTCGGTTATTCCTACAAAACTTCATTATAAATCAGTACTAGTACTGGAGGGGAAAAATATACATAGTAGTATGGCAATCATGGGCTGTCACCAATTATAGCTCAAGGCCTCTGCCTCACAAAGTAAGAGATGAAATCAAACTTGAACCCAAATTCACAAATTTTGAGCTAATGAGATAAGGTTGAGGTTGAGTTTATTGAGTTTGACCTAAAAATCTGAGTTCCATGAATACACAGACTTCATAATGAAAAGAAAAAACAACCATTGCTTATTTGGTTATTCCTACGAAGCTCCGTTATAAATCAGCTCCATTATAAATCATGGGATGTCACCAATTATAGCTCAAGGCCTCTGCTTCACAAAGTAAGAGATAAAATCAAACTTAACCCAAATTCACAAATTTTGAGCTAATGAGCTGAGGTTGAGGTTGAGTTTAGAGTTTGACCTAAAAATCCGAGTTCCATGAATACACAGACTTCATAACCAAAAGAAAAAATAATCATTGCTTATTCGGTTATTCCTATGAAGCTCCATTATAAATCAATACTAGTACTGGAGGGGGAAAATATACATAGTAGTATGGCAATCATGGGATGTCACCAATTATAGCTCAAGGCCTCTGCTTCACAAAGTAAGATGAAATCAAACTTGAACCCAGATTCACAAATTTTGAGCTAATGAGCTAGCTGCTAAGGTTGACGTTGAGTTTATTGAGTTTGACCTAAAAATCCGAATTCCATAAATACACAGATTTCATAATAAAAAGAAAAAACAACCATTGCTTATTCGGTTATTCCTACGAAGTTCCATTATAAATCAGTCCTTAATTAGATGCACCGAATACCTTTTTTTTTTTTTAAGTCAAATCATTTATCAAATGTTATTGCATACATAATAATCAGAACACTTCTTTACATAAATTTCAGCAAAGCTTTGAGTATAAAAACTCAGCTACCATATTACCAAAAACATGGTTAAATTACTCTTTTGATCTATACAATTTTATTAAATTTTTAAACGAGTCTCTATAGTTTAAAGTTTTTAATTAAATCTTATACTTTTAAATGATTTTAAATAAATCTCTATATTTTAAATAAATTTTTAATTAAATTTTACTAATTATAAAAATTTGTAATTAAGTCCTTAAAATCTGTAATAATTCTAAACAACTATTATAAGAGTCTAACAGTCATCAATTAATAAAGACCTATTTAAATTTTTATTTTAAATACAAGAATTTTATTAAAAACTGTTAAATTATAAAGACTTATTTAAAAATTTAGTGAAACTATACGATCCTAGAGAATAATTTAACCCAAAAACATAAAACGACACCACCAGATAAAACTAGTCACAAGTCACTTGAGAAACCTCGTTTTCATAAAAATAATTTCATTTCATTCTTTATGACAAGACGTACCAACTTGCAATACATGGAAAAGGACAAATACAACAGCTCCCTATACTCCAGGGTTTCAAGGTGTCCGGGCTTGGTTCAAAATGATACCACCAAATACAATTGTAGATAAACAAGCCAGTATCTAATTTTCTGTCTTGATATAATTATCAGCGTTTTTTCCTGATTTTTGTTCATCTTCGCAATTGTCCCCTTCTAACAACAGAGTGGGAGGTTGTTCGGCTTTATTGGCTTCATCAAGATCTTTGCAATTGTTCCCTTCTAACAACTGAGTGGCAGGTTGTTCTGCTTTCTTGGCTTCTTCAACATCTTTGGGGTTCAAAAAGCTTGGCTGGTTGGTTGAAGAAAGGAGTCTTGCCCACATCCTGTCAGTAATCACAACCTTGTTCTGCCTCTCAATGATTCTCTGAGTATCAAAATTTGAACATACATTCTCTATTGTCAGAACAATTCTGATATTGGGAAAAACAAACTATCAATTAAAAATTGGAGAAGCAATAGAATGGAAATTGGCATGATGCTTTTGTTCATATGCAAATGCATGTGTGGCACTGTGGTGAAAACATAAAACAAACTTGATGTATATAGTAGGACCATTCTTGCTTCTCAATGATAGTAGCACATACCTTTGCATTTATTATTTGTAAGCAGGTGATATAAAACAAGAACACCAAATTATAAAACAAGTCAGAATCTGTGTAGGGATATGGAGTAACTTACGTTGAATGGAATATAAGTTTGTCTGCCATTGACCAGCCCAGATGTGAATCCAGTATACCCTGCCATTGCTCCATGAACTGCACTCTGAGCAAGAAGTGTGCAGTAGACATTGTCTGATGCATTGCTTGGAATTGCCCGGATCATGTAAGTTGGATCTGCCAGATAACTCAGTTAAGAACTATTAACATAATTGTCTAGGTCATATTAAAGAAACCCCTCTATTATGGATGACTAATTAAGATATAAATAGATTAAAAGGGAAGAAGATGCAGTTAGAGAAACTGACCTATATATTTAAGATTGATCGCCATCTTATTTTTCCTTGCAAAATGATCCTATTACAGAAGTAGAAATGTTTATTAAAAGGGAGAGAGTACACCCAAAAGGAAGAGAGAGAGTTGCACAAATTGACTGTTCTGGCAAGAAAGACTTTTAACACACAGACTTGTAAGGAAGCAACAACAAAAACAACAACAACTAAGTCTTTTTCCACTAGGTGGAGTCGGCTACATGGATCAAACGATATCATTGTGTTCTATCATAAACCAAGAATGTTATTCAAATCTAAATCTTTTTTAATCGTTTCACCTATAGTCTTTCTTGGTCTTCCTCTACTTCTAACTATTGGACTATTCTCCACCTGATCTACTCTTCTTATAAGGACTTCTAAGGGTCTTCTCCTTACATGTCCAAACCACCAAAGGCGAGATTCTCCCATCTTTTCCACAATAGGTGCTACTCCTACTTTCTCTCTAATGCATTCATTCTTAATTCTATCTTGTCTTGTATGATCACACATCCAGTGCAACATTCTCATCTCCGCAACACTGATCTTATGCTCATATTGGCTTTTTACTGCCCAACATTCAGTATCATACAACATCACGAGCCTTATAGCTATGCGTTAAAATTTACCCTTAAGACTTGTAAGGAAGCAAATATAAAAAAAAAAAAAAAAAACAGGATAAATAATATGCAACTACATACAAGTAAGCCATTTAGTACAAGGTTAAGCCATTGAGAAATATTGATCAATAGTGGGATTTTTATTGATACAGGCATGGATATGCACAGTAATCATAATGCCAAGGAAACAAAACAGGCGAGAGATCCAACTCGAGGAGTTCGTCAAATGACAATTGCAAAAATTTTCCTAGTTATTTTCATATTTTCTAACAGTTCAATAATTAACAAAACATTGGGCGCTTTGAAATTGCACCTTTTTTTTTATCATTTTCCTATTATATTTTCAAGTAATATGCATTAAGATTAAGTGGCGTCAAGAGTTACTTACCAAAAGTGGATGCTGGATAGATAAAATCAGAAGGAAAAATGATAATATTAATCAAATTAAGAAATAAGGATTACCATTTAATTAGTTAAAATTATGTAGTGTAATAAAGCACATATTACAAGGAAAGGTGTCCGACCACCAGGGGCTGTGGCGCAGTATTCAGGAATAAAAACACTTGCTTCTACAAAAGATTAGCAGCCTGGTAGCAGAATTATCAAATATCCTGATACCGGCCTCCTGCCCAGTAGTCCAAATTTGTTTTTGGTGCTCAGCCACGGGTGGAGTTTAGATTAGGTTATGGGCAACTGTCTTAAGGGAGTAAATACAGGTCCGTCCAAATCAATCAAATGAATCTTGTCTAAGCACTACCTAACCAGTTAATCTGTAATTGGTAAAAGCTCCCAGAGCACTTAATTTCTTATGGAGATATATAACTGACCAAGCAGCATTATACTACACAAATTTTTGAGGAAGAGAATCATGTTTTAAGAATCTTCTTATGTACAAGTAAATACCTTGATCCTATGAGATATCCATAGACCAACGTCTTGAAGTAGCTTGTTTCCAGAAGCATCCTTCTGGTTCATGTCTTGCATGCTTTCTGTAAGAAGATCTTGTCCTGCCCCCTCAGCTATGACTATAACCATATGTCCATTTTCTTTCAACCTTTTTTCAATAAATTCAAAAAGTCCACCCTTTCCTTCAAGGTAGAAGGGTGACTCTGGAATCAAGCAACAGTCCACATCTCTACTAGCAAGAGTAGCATACATTGCAATAAAACCTGCAGTCAGAGTACCGATTATAACACAAAAAAACAAAGTATGATTAAAGCGAACATCCAGTGGACATTTTAGTCATTTACATTTGCATCAAGTGATGAAATAGGGTTTAGATCATCTGAGTTAGAAGCCTAAAAGAAATCAAACATAAATGAAGTATACATACCACTATAACGTCCCATTAGCTTTACAACACCAATGCCATTCTCAATACTTTGAGCTTCAACATGTGCTGCATTAATGGCACGTTGAGCCTCCTCAACCGCAGTATCAAAACCAAAGGACTTGTCAATCACCTGAAGAAAAAGAAGAAAATCCACATTAAGTTTCTTCAAACATAGATAACTGACTCTTCAGATGTATTTTAAATGAAAAGATTAGAGGTTCAGGAAAAAAAAATTATGACATTGTGATCCAGCATACCGGTATGTCATTATCTATGGTTTTAGGAATTCCAGCAATTACTACTTTCAGACCCCGTCGTTTAACTTCCTGTATGATAACCAAATATGTAGTATATCAAAAGATGCCAAGAATGATAACAGGCCAGTCAGGCAGTTATAAGATTTATGCAACCAAATTTTTTCAGTAACATCATATGCTCCCAGCCTGTCCATTGAAACAACCATCAAGCTTGACCTAAGTCACCTAACCATAAAAAGGTAGTACTGCACCATACAAACTACATTTTTGGAAATCAACTTAATATACTTGATTGCCATGATTACCGTCTGAAAATTTCATTATTATATTATCAGCCAAGGGAAGGCATTTAAAATTTAAAATTAATGTATTAAGGTTCTATTGAATTTGCAGTTGAAGGCATGGTCAACAATCGCCACCCCAACCACATTTACACTTGAAGTATAAACTATCATCATTTACACTGTTTTGAAAAGTAGAAGGGATAAGAAAGAAAAGGACTAGCAAATATAAGAATGCAAAAAATATTCAAACATAATAAAAATGCAGTTCTTAAAAGACAATGTTGTTTAACAATATTGCTCAAACTTGGAAAAGTAAAACACGTGAAAGTGATACTAGTCAGTAATCTATTTTTACTCTATAATTTATTATTTGAAATTATTTGATCTGTACTATCTCACTGTGTGTGAGCTTGCAATTAGAGTGAACATATGAAAGCTTATGAGATGTTTCTTGACCGAGATACAGAAGGCAAACTAAATTTGGAGCACCTGATTAATTGTGAAGAAAACTAGTTTCTTTAAACATAAGCAAGCAATTTAACAAAAAAATAAACATAAACTATGCCCAAGTGTGGATTCGTAACCTAGAAAAGGCATATATATTAAACCTATTTCTTCTTTGAATGAAATGAAACTCCCTCTTGTCTTTCTTATTGAAGACCAAAGGGAGGAATATTCTATTATGACAACCTTTGAATCAGTATACCTCATAAATCACAGCCGCTCCTCTCTGTGTTCCATCACCTCCAATAATATAAACCTGTAACCATAGCCCAACCAATTAAAACCAATGCCATAACAATAACCTACTCAGGTTTAAGTAAATTGATATAACAAACTCTAAATTTATGATTCCAGCATTCCTCATCATGGAAACTTCATTTGAAATTTTGAATACAGTTGACATGTAGTAAACCTGATTAATTCCACGATCCTGGATGCTATCAACTATCTTGCCAGTATCATGCCCTCCTCGTGAGGTCCCAAGAATTGTACCCCCACGCTTATGGATGTCATTGACCACCTTAGGTGTTAAAGTAATGGTGTTCTTGGAATAAAAACCTCTATAACCACCCTGTATAACATTGGATACAATTTAATTTAGGGGGTGAAACCAATGAATCAAGAAGTGCAAAGGTTATAAAACTTTGTTCAGTTTAACTTGTATCAATAGGAAGTTTTCGTTGAACAACTGCATTTACTTGTTAGAACTTGTAAAAACCCATAAAATGCCCATGTCTCACGTAAACACTACATCACACTTTTGTCTTCGTGATGCTGTCTTTTGAGGGTGAATGCCAAAATGTAGGATTTATCTGCCTTCCCAATTATTTTTATGCTGTTATAGCAGCCAGTCAGCTTACCCATACCAGTGTCATGTTTCATTCACATATGTTCACGATCATGGCAAGAATCAAGTAAGAAAAAGGGTTCATAACTTGTTGCATAGGTTATCAATATTTCAAAATGAACATTGATTGTTTTGTTGCAAGAAATTTCAAACCTGAGTAATCAGATTTTACGCTCACAACAGTAACACAAAGTTAATTTACAGATCCAATGTGATAAAGACAAACCAAGCAACTATGAGAACTTGAACTTGCTTGAAACTCGAAAAGACAATTAGATGCGTTTAAAAACATCTAATTAATTCAAAAGGTTGTAACTTTTAAACTATATTTATGTCTATTCAGTAATGCCTTTCAAAAATGGAAATATAGTATACAATCTAAGTTCATAAACTTGCACCAAGGGCATACTACCAGTATCCAATTAACACCCAAGAAAGTGTACCAAGTTGGAGTCTGATTTGATTGATTTCCCAGAGAATTTAGGAGAATGAAATAAAATATACACACACAAAGAAGTCAGGGGCAAAGAGAAGTACATCATAGCAGTGTAAGCTCTCTTTACCAGCACAAATCACAGACTATATTCCAAAGCAACAGATAATGTATTGAACGTAAATTAAAAGAGAGTTTACTCACTCACATCTATGCCAAGGACTCTGTTGACACCGTACATATAAGAAAGACCACAGACAATTTCCCTTATGACAGTGTTGAGGCCAGGGCAGAGACCACCACACGTAACAATACAGGCATGTACATCATCCGACTTAAAATATACCTGAAAAGCATATTATTAGGTATCCGTGAGTTGAGTCATAATTGTTCATAGGTTACTTAACAATATATATACAGACAAAAAGAGAAATAACCTTTTGTCGAGGTCCTGCACGTCGAAAATGGACACCTCTTGGACTATCCTTGTGAACAACAACCTATGGAAAGGTCAAATAAAAGTTTAAACAACAACGCACCTTCTAAATTCTGATGAATAAGAAATAAATGCAGTGTTTTTATTTTGTTTTCCCCCCTTCTTTTGCATTGGAAAATAAAACAGAAAAGGTTCAAGGATATTAAAAAAAAAAAATCAGCTTTTTCAATGTATTATTCAGAATTAACGAAGTATCAGAAATACATGAAAGAGTTTCCTGTTCCCCCTGCTTGTCCCCTACATGAAAGAGTATCAGAAACACACACACACACACAGCAATAATATAGTGAAATCAATAGCAAAGTAGTTGATAGATCAAGTAAAGCAAAAAAGACTGCATAGTAAAAGCGTTTGAGATAGATGGAGAAATGAACAAACAGGTAGCCTGCAGAAATAGAAGAAACCTTCTGAGGAACGGTGTCGTCCATGTGCACAAAATATTGCCTGATCACGCAAAACACAGAATCAATATTTCGAAGTTCGAACACAACACATTCCGTACTCGGATCACAAATCACGATAGTAATCAACGTGATTCACTTACTTAACAACCGAGTAAGCTGGATTGGATCGCAGCGGATTTGGATACGTCTGCAAACAAAACCAACAAAGTATTACATAAACGAATACGAATATGCGATGCAGTTCGCAAAATGTCACTGAAAAGGGAAAGAAAGAGAGAGAGAAAGAGAAATACAGGAAGATTGGGAATATAGTCGGAGAAGTGAGGAACGTCTTCGAGTTCGTAACCGGCCTCGCCACGGACGATCTTCAACTGCGAATCGCCATCAGTCGACGCCATTGCTCCCTTCTATTTGGATTCTTCGCAGTTTGCCTCTTATTATTTTTCCTTCCAAATTTTTGCGTTTTGATTTTGAAGTGAAAGAAAGTGGAATGAGTGAGAAAGAAAAAGAAACAACGCCTAGTTGTGCGGCGATTAGTTTAGTTCGACGATCGATGCGCTCCTAGAATCTTAATGCGGACAGATCACGATGAATCTGGACCGTCCGTGCTAATCTGTTCTCGATAACGTGGATATGGACGGGCGAGATCGAAACTCTTTGTTTAGTTGAGGTTTGTGTAATGACTGTGCCTGTACTCTGTTGTGCGGAGAATGCTTCTGGAATCCAAAGAAAAAAAACTCATTTCACCATATACCGGATTGCCGTGGTCTAAGAAAACCAGTGGCGCCGTTTTACTGGCTACTGTTCTAAATGTCATGCGGCCCTGTTTTTGACGTAAAGTTTTACTTGTATTTTTTATAAAAGTTTAATTTTAATATAATGTTTGTGTAAAAAAATTTATATTATTAATTATATATTATATATTATTATATTATAATTTTTTATGTAATTATTATGTTAGTTAAATAATTTTTATGATGTGATAATATATAATTTAATGATAATATAAAAAAATTTATATTAATAGTATATTTAAATTAATTTTTTATAATTACATTTACTTAAAAATTTATGCATATAATAATATCAAGATCTTAAATTGCATTGTTTTAAATTATAGAAGTTACAAAGTTTGTAATATTTACATTAAAGATGCTGACTTCATGAAAGAAAAAATTGAAAAATTTACTTTTAGAGTCCATTTAGAACGAGATGAAAATTAAGGATAAAATTATTTATAGATAAAATTTTAATACAATTTGTTCATAATTGGATTCAAATGATTGCTTAAGAAGGTAAGTAATAATGATTTCTTTCGTGGTGCAGTAGTAATAACAATGAGTGAAGGAGTGAGTATCTGCAAAAGACACTCTGGCACTCAAGTCAGTAGGTGCGCAAGGAGAATATATTATCTTTTATGAATTAGGTCATACATTTGTCTTCTTACTAAATATTTTTATATATGAGTGTTTTAGGATATGGAATATCTGAACATTCAGCGCATATTGAATGTTGTCCCTCTAGATCGTGAAAACCGTTATTCTCTGTCATGATTTTCTCTTTTATACAAGGCAGGGTGAGGTTTGATTTCTGCTGAGGGGGTTATGCCTTGCACATAGGTTGTCACACGCACATCAATGTTAGGGTGCCAACCTAGTAGGTTGGGTTGCTTCACATTCATGGGCCCTTAACCCAGTCCAAAATAGTTGCCTCCAACTTGACGCTTTGGTGGGACAGCTAAGTGTCAAGATAAGAGTTCAACTAGAGCACACGGCGTATGATGGATAAAGGGATCCGACTCGTAGTGTCAACGTCGGTTCTCGTGATGTTTTTCCCAAATGGCCAAAGTCCATGATGTATCATAGTAGGCTTCCCGAGGTTAATGAGTAAGGCCAGGATCCGAGCTGGATCACTTTGCTTATGTCATCATTTCGCTACCCGGGATATGTAGTAAGTTGCCCACATGTGTAGTTTGTGGGGTCTATTATGAATGTACCTCATATTTGGATCGAGATCCGTGGTGTTGTTATACCATGGAATCTCGTTGAAGGTCCGGGATCTGGGTTAGAGGTCAATGTCCAGCGCATTCCTTTGTAGTTTCTGGATTAATTGCCACTCGAAAGGAAGCAAGAGCTTTACTTCTAACGTCGCGTCGATTTTATAGCAGCCTGTACACGCTCGGGAACCGTCGCTTTGCATTTATTGGGAATAAAAATCACTTTAATTTTTTTGTTATTTCTTAATTGCTTGTTGTCCTCATGGCCAATCACAGGAGAGAAACAATTAAACGTAGCTTCAGATGTGCAACCGGTTTTCATTTATAAATAGGAAATGTTTGTAGTGGGGTTGTCACTTGTTTCTTTCTTTTGCTTTCTGGCTTTCATTTGAGACTGGGTCCTTCTTAGATGGTGGCCCATTTTTACTTCTTGTAGGTGTGCTGAGAGTCATGTCCCTTTCTAGAATCATCTTTTACTTTTTTTCCCCAATTCCTTAAATTATTCCTTTTTTTCCCTACATGTTCTTCTAGTAGGGGCTTTTCCTCCCAGGCATAACGACGAGGTGAGGGCAAAGTAAGTACTTTGTGCAGCTTGTTCAACATGCCTCCAAACAGCATAAGCCTTTCTTTCCAAGTGTATGCAACAGTAAAATGAAATCTTGCTAGCATTGGAAAAGCCTAGGACTTCTATCCTAATTCCTGTGAGGCATGGAGGGGTTTCATCGATGTCTCTCCGCTGCTTCCCTGACTATATTCCATGGTGCTTGTCATGCCTTGGGCGTGCAGGAGTGTTTTAGAGTCGTGTGATAGGGAAGCCCCTTCCTCATGTTGATTAAGAGGGAAAAAATGAGTGCATCTTGAGGGATCGTTGAGCTGGTCGTGGTCAGTGTTTGAACATCATCATCATCATCTTATCGGGCTACCTTCTTGGCTTCCTTTAAGTGGGCACTTTCAGACGAGTGTAGTTTATAGGTCATTCTTGTAAAGCTGATTATGTTTGAAATATGAATAATAAAAACTTATTTTTTTGAATATTCATTCCATATCTTGCTTGATTCTGGTAGTTCTTTATTTTGCTTTCACGACTCCGAGATGGGTCCCACACCCGGTCTCAGTGTTTGTCTTTGACGAACGCTCACTTTGCCTAGCCAAGATGAGTCCAAAGCTCGATCTCAAAAGTCGAGTTCGTTTCGTCTGACGAATACTCATTTTGCCAGTCGATATGAGTCTAAAGCTCGATCTCGGTGGTTGGGTTGTGCAGTTTGACAAACACTTATTTAGTCCACCGAGATTAGTCCAACGCTTGATCTTGGCAGTTGAGTTCGTATAGTTTGAGTAACACTCGTTTTGTCAGCCTAGATGAGTCCAACATTTGATCTTGGTGATCGGGTTTGTGTAGTTCGATGAACACTCGTTTTGTCAGCCGAGATGAGTCCAATGCTTGATCTCGGTGGTTGGGTTCGCGTAGTACATGTGAAATAGAAGCCTCTTGATGCGGGGTCCACGATCCCAGACTACAATCGATTAATCTTAACCTCTGTAAACTATGGTGGGTTTATAAGTCAAGGCAAAGCCAAAATGGTACAGGTGAAAACCCTTGAATGCACTACTTAACCCCAGAGGGTGTTAAAGTAAATTCCCCTGTTTAGCATCTTATAAAAACATGCTCAACCTTTGTAAACCTAGTCGATTTATGGGTTAAGGTCAGACTCAAATGGGTACGGGTGAAAACCCTCAAATGCGCTGCTTGACTCCGGAGGGTATTCAAGTGGATTCCCCAGTTTGGTTTTTGTAGGGATGTTGGAATAGCTGATCCTTTTTAGACCTTGTATTCCTCGGACCTTGCCAAGGTATGGTAACCTTGTGGGTTGCATCAGGCCGAAGTACTTGGGGACTTAAAGTCTCAACTAAGGTACTGGCTATAGATAGCGATGAGTCGAAATACCCGTGAACCTAAGGTCACAGCCGATGTATTGGCTTTCAGATATAACAACAGTTAGAGAAGCACTGATTTATTGATATCCAAAAAGTTTATTACATGGTCCTAAAGTGAACCTAATACAATGATAAACTATAGTATTTTCTTAGCTTTTCCACATTCTAGAAGTTCTTGATTGCCTTACGCGAGAGGGTTTCTAAGGTGTAAGCTCTTGTATTGGTTTTAGATGTGATTCTGTATAGTCCTTCCCAATTAGGAGCAAGCTTCTCGTCTCTTACATTTTTTCCTCCAATGTCCGCCCTGCATAGCATAAGATCGTCGAGGTTAAATTGGCGTGGAATTACTTTGGAATTGTATCGTGCAACAATCCTCTGCTTTAGGGCTACCTCCCGGACATGGGCAATATGGCGCCGTTCTTTAGGCAAATCAAGCTCTTGGCGAATGAGGTCCAGGTTGGTTTCTTCAGAGAAGTTCTGCTTCCTCCAGCTTGGCTCTTTTATCTCCACTAGGATCATAGTCTCACAACCGAATGTTAGTTTGGAGGAAGTTTCTTCCGTAGAGGAGTGTGGTATAGTCTGATATGCCCATAGGATATGGTCGAGTTTTCCACTCAATTTCCTTCAGGGTCATCAAGTCTCTTTTTTATCCCACTGAGTATAACTCAGTTAGCCATTTTAGCTTGCCCATTGGTTCTTGGATGCTCTACCGAGGTAAAATGCAGCTTTATTTTGAGTCTGGCTAAGAGCTTTTTGAATTTTTTGATCAGTGAACTGAGTTTCGTTGTCTGTGACAATTAATTCCGAGATCCCAAATCTGACGATGATGTTATTGTTAGTGAACTTTTGGATTCGCATGGAGGTAATTGTGACCAACGGTTCTGCCTCAATCCAATTGGCGAAATAATCAATGCCCACTACCAAATATTTGACCAACCCTGGTGCTTGGGGGAAAGGGGCCTAAAATGTCTATTCTCCATTGGTAGAATAGCCAGGGGACGAACATTCATGATAATTCTTCAGGTGGAGCCTCATAGACATATGAGTGGCATTGGCATTGGTCGCACTTTTGCACATGGTCTTTACTATCAGCTTCCATGGTGGGCCAATAGTATCAAGCCCTCAATGCCTTTCTTGCTAAAGATTTACCCCCGAGATAGTGCCCTGAGGTTCCTTCCTGAATCTTGGCCAGGACATATTATGTCTCCTTTGGGCCAAGACACTTGAGGAGGGGGGAAGAGAAACCACAGTGATATAACCAGTTGTCATAAATAGTGTACCGGACCACTGTTTGTACTATTGTCTGAGTTTCTTTCTGATCCTTAGGTAGTAAGCCACTGCGGAGGTAAGCTAATAAGGGTGTCATCCAAGTTTCCCTATCCTCTAATAAGAAGACTTCGTTGTCCATGATACTCAGAGAGGGTAAGGTATCCTGAATCACTGACCTGTTATTGACAGAGCTCTTAGTACGAGTGAGTTTTGATAGATGTCAGCCCTAGATGTTTGTTCTCTTAGAATGTGCTTCACCTTAACACTGTCAAAACTCTCCTTCAGTTTTTTGACATTCGCTAAGTACTTTTATAACAAGGGTTCCTTAGCCTGATATTCTCATCGAATTTGAGAGGTCGCCAATTTGGAGTCACTATATAAAATTATGTCTATAGCTTGTAACACCCACCTTAGGATGCCACATTTATGTTACATGATTACCAAATTAACCTTATTTAGATAACGTAAGTTGTAAGGAAAATACAAAATTCAAAATTTCCTCATAACAAGAAAATAAACTTAGCAGAAAATAAAACATCACAGTATCAATACAAATAATTTAAAATCATTATACATATCCAAGTCTCTAGTTATACATAAAATTTTCTAACACTATCATACTATAAATATTACTAACTAGTCACTCCAAAAAATTTAAACGTTATTACATCATATATATATACAAGCCTCTAATCTTTGTCGTACTTAAATATTTTACAAATTAAACTTCCAAATTATTTAAACTATTATACTTTGCCCAAGTCCTACTAGAGGCAATGAGAACCCTTAGACGGTCCCCCTCGATTCCACGGATATAGGAATCATCAAGATGTGTAGTCCTACGGACAAGTGTCCGAGAAGCAGACGACACAATACTAACTAAGCATCTCCCTTTCTTCAAAACTCGACGTCCTCACCAGAATTTGCTCCTCCTCGCTTCTCGCTCTATCTCTCGGCTCAACGTCTTCGACTTCGGTGAACGTAATATAAATACGTATAACGAGATAGCTAAGACATCCTACCTCATTACCAATTATAGCACGCTAGAAACAAACGGCGCCACGCGCCCAAGTAGCAATTTAGAACAACATATTTGAATAATAAGCGAAGTAATTCCATCGATAAGCAAATAAACAGTTCCTGCACGTATAATCATTGCAAAAGAATGAACGCACGATATGGAAAACGATAATAACGACAAAGATATATGTATGTATATATATATATCATGACTCACATGCATGTTCTCTCAAATTCCTACTCCATGGAGCTACAACTCAAATCGGAGAGAATGATTGAAAAGATCTGTCGGCACCAACATGCTTCGGACCACGTGCTCAATTTCTCGCACATCTAGCACATGCACGGCATGTCTTTATCAAATCATGATTAGGGATAGTGTCTCGGTCCGGATCATTGGTGTGTTGCATCGGTCCAACCCACGGTACGAAGAGCTACCAACCGTCCATTGTAGGCAACCCGCACCCCAATGCCCCCAAGGTCAACAAGTGACCTACACTACGCTTATCGCACCCACTCGGGAGGTGTAATCTCTCCTAGGCAACTCACCTTACAAAGTCCACAAGGACAATCACAATGCATAGGACACTATGCATGTGCATGTATGATCCACATTATCATACAATTCCATAATATGCCACATTAGGCCAATATAAGCATCAATATTCAAATGGTCACTCACATGGACCCATAACATCATAAAACAAGGATCAAATCAATTGATGCATCATTAGGTTCATGTTCAAAATAAATTCTTAGAATCAATTTGACATTCCAATGCAATTCAAATTCCTCATAACTTGCATTTTAATTTAAGCTCTTAAGCCACACACTCTCATGTTCTTTGCTTACTTAGAATTACCTTAAGTCTTGTAATAATTTGTCTCTTAGTCTCTTTAAAATTTATGAAGCATTGATTATATTAAATTCTTCCAACTTATTAATTTTCTATTTTATCACATAGGTTTCTAATTACCTCATTTATTATGCTTCTAATTACCTAATTTATTATGCTTCTAAATTACCAAAATCACATACTTAAACTCAAATATGCCTTAGAGACCGTGGCCTCACAATGGCTCCAATTTCAAATCTTTTCAAGTCATCATCCTATTTATTATCCCCCTAGTTCTTTAAATTGTTCATTTAATAAATTAACTCACCAATAGCCTAAATTCTTGGCCTCAAAATCGTATCCATCACATAGGCTTCAACTCCAATTCTTTTTCTTTCCTTAATTCCACCTTATTACTTGATTAATTCTAGTCTCAAGCTTGTTACACTTTAACTACAATTTTATCCAATTTTTCACCCCAAAACCGTGGCATTTCAAGGAGTTCCTGGTTACCATTTTCTTTGCATTATTTTGATCTTCCTTTACTCAACATACCTAGCACTATTATTGACACAATGTCAACCAAAATTCTGCTCTTAAAATAGCCCAAAAACCGTGACACTCACCAAGGTCCAACAACCAGAATTTTGTCCACTTGGATTAACCTTAACTACTTGATTTAATTAGCCTTGCATTGGTCAAATTTTAAGCATCATTTCCTTCATTTTCCAGCCCAAAACAACCCCAAAACAGCCCCAAAACCGTGACACATTCAAAGGTTCAAGAACCAGAATTTTTTTTTTTTGCAAGCAATCATGGATTTCAATCACAAAATTAGATGAATAATTAACCACTCAATCAACTACTCAAAGCTAAATTAAGATAACATTCAAGAAATCAATTTCAAGCAAATTCAAGAACAACCACCATGTGGTTTTTCTTCCAAAAATCAAGCACAAGATCCCTAGTTGCTAAAGAGGTTGAGAAGGATTAATCTTCCTCTTACCAAGAAGAAGAACCAAGAACACTCCAAGAACCCCTTTTGATTTTCGGATTTTGGCCCCAAAAACTCTAGAAAATGCAACATGAATTAGAACAAGGAAATGGTGTGAAAATGAAGAAGAGAATAGCTATAAAATCAAGGTGAAATTAGAAAACGAAAATGGAGTGAAATTCTGAAATTTTTCAGCCATGGAAGCTTACCTTCAAAGCTTGAAAAGAGGTTGAAGATGATGGCTTTCTTGAAAACTCCAAGCACAAATGTTGAAGAGAATGAATAGGAGATTAAGAAAGTGTGATCAAGTATGATTTTTTTTTTTTTGTGATGGTTGGGGGATTGGGAGAGTGAGCAGCCGTGAGGTGAGTGGAAGAGAAAAGAAAGAAATGTTGAAGAAAAAAAAGTAGAAGAGAAAGACGTAAATGAAGAAGAAATAAGCTTTTGATGATATATTACAATATGTAATATTTGGTTTATTAAAACCAATCAATTCTCCTTGTCCAAGCAGCAGCCCACGTGAGAGAAAAAGAATGAGTGGTCAAATTTTGGCTTCCAAAGGAAGCTAAATGAGTGAGTCAAAGCTTGGGTCAAAGATTATCATGAAAGCTTGGAATAAAATACTATAAAATTTGAATTAAAGTGATTTAATTTGATACAATGTGAATTACATTAAAATAATGTAATAGTATTTTTATCACACACTATTATCCAATAGATAATAGTTACAATTGAAAGTCGATATTTAATTAATTTGACAGATGAATTTTTCGCTATATTGATTTATTTTATCCGCTAGAATTTCTCGAAAAATGGTGCAAACCTCGTAAACGTGTCAAGTCTCGGGTTTAGTAAGATCCCCGTCGACTTATCCATAGTCCACGATTCACAGAGAAAATATCGCATTTTCTCGGTTAAGCCAAGTCTCACGCAAAAACGAGGAATACAATGAAAATACTCGACATTTCCTAAAATTCCCAGAAAAATTCTCAAAAATTGCAAATATTGTAAAACGATTATTCGTCATGTTATTTTTCACTTTTGGAAGCATTACAACGTTTTCACGACTCGCTCAATATTCATGCAAAACGAGGAATATATTAAAATATTCATCATTCCCCTTGGATAATTCTAAAAAATTCACATAAATCACAAATATTAGAAAATAACTATTCGTAATTAAAATTTTCCAACTTTAGAAGCGTTACTGTCGTTTTGCCAACTCGCTCCCCGTGTGCACGTAAAACGAGAAATATATTAAAATATTCTTAATTCTCGAAAAATTCCGTTCCAGAAAATCCCAAATATTATAAAATGATCATTTATCCTGAAACTTTAAATTTTCGAGATGTTACATAGCTCCTATTTCATTTGCCATATTAATGCTTATTATACATGTCTTATATTCTGGTTGGTTGTTTGAGGTAGGAAACTTGAACCTTAACAATTGTTCTAACATGAGGCCAGTTTCATTTTCCAACATGACCCTGACATCACTCTCTTTGGAATTCGATGATCTATCGACATAGATGGTACATGAATGCGCTCCAGGATAGTTAGAGTCTAGTGTGAGCTCAACCAAAAAGTCAGATAATACTTGAGCCTTTATAGCTGACCTTGGCTCGTAAGTGACTCCGAACTTGAAGAGTTCTGCTGACCAGACAATCATTCACACCGTGAGATCTAGTTTGTGTAGTACTTGCCTGATAGGCTGGTCCGTCCTCCCTACTATGGGGTAACATTGGAAGTATTGTCTTAGCCTTCTTGGGCGATTACTAATGCCAGAGCTAGTTTCTCAATTTTTTGGTAACGGATCTCGGGGCCTTACAAGACTTCACTAATGAAGTAGACCGACCTGTAGCCCTCATTTGTCTCCCTTACCAAAATTGAGCTAATTGCTTTGTAGCTGACAAAGAAGTAAGTGTAGAGTGTATTGTTGAGGTTTGGTCTCGTCAAGATGGATGGTGTAGATAACATCCTCTTTATCTCTTGGAAGGCAGCTTCTCACTCGGAGATTCACTCAAAGTTCTCCCCCTTCTTTAAAGTTTTGAAGAGAGGAAGAGATTTTTGAGCGGCCTTGGCTACGAAATGTGTGAAGATCGTAATCCATCCTGTGAGCTGCTACACTTCCTTAATGCACTAGGGATTGTGCATGTCAAGCATAGTGTCAAATGGGCGCCGGCCCATTCGGCTTGACTCGACCATTTTTGGGTTGGGTCACATCGGGCCATGTAAGTTTCGGCCGGCATTTTGTCGCCTCAATGTAAATTGAATGGTTTATCAACCCATTCGGGTTATTTTTAATTTCCCGGCATTTTGAAATTTTGTCGGGTTATTCGGGCCGCCCATCGGGCACCCCATTTTGACGGCTCTATCAAGCACGACTCGACATTTCTCTGGGTTGGCCTCAATACATTAGTTTATCAGCAGAAACCCTAGAAATTTGTCAGCCTATACTCCAAAGGCGCACTTCTCTGGATTCAATCTTATGTTGTGCTTCCAAACCTTAGCGAGTACCTCTTCTAGGTCTTTAATGTGGTCACCAGTGTCGACCGTCTTGATTATCATATCATCAATGTATACTTCTAGCATTTGCCAAGTTTTTCCTCAAAGACCTTATTCATCATACGCTAGTAAGTTGCTCCTACATTTTTTAGTCAAATGGCATAACTCAGTAACAGTAACTCCTCATCTTAGTTATGAAGGCAATTTTGTCTTCATCTTTTGGGTTCATAAGGATTTGATTGTATCCGGAATAGGCATCCATGAAGGAGAGTAACCTGGAATCCCATGAATTATACACCAGCTTATCGATGTTGGGAAGTGGCTAAGGGTATTTTGGACATACCTTATTGAGATTGGTGTAATCGACGCACATGCGACACTTCCCATTGGCTTTCTTGACTAAGACCACGTTAAAAAGTCATATGGTATATGAGACTTCTCTGATGAACCCAGCGTCCAGGAGCTCCTTCACTTGTTTTCTAGATTACCTATTGCCTTTCCAGACCCACCTTCTTTTTATGTTGAGCCACTAATTTTGCATCCTTTTTAATGGAAAGTCTATGGCAGATGAAGTCTGGGTCTAGGTCTGACATGTCTGCTAAAGTCCAGGTGAACAGATCCTTATTTTTTAGCAAGATTTCAGACAATTGGCCTTTTTCCTCCTGAGTAAGTTGTCCTTCAATCTTGGTTACCTAGTCTGGCTTGACACCAAGTTGAAGGGGCTGAAGCTCTTCATCAGGTTGGGGACGTGTATCGCGGATCTCTTCCCGCATGTCCAACTCGGTCAAAAGGATGTTTGCGGAGTCCATAATGACCAGAGTCGAATCGCTGCGTCGGTTCATGGTCCGGGGTCTTTTAGCGATCTTTAGGCTTTCGTTGTAGCACTTCCTTACCATGACTTGATCTCTTTTAACTATCACAACTCTATGCTGGTGGTCTAGAAACTTCATGGTTAAGTGGGGTGTGAAAATCATAGCCCCACATATTTTGATTGAGGGGTGGCCCATAATAACATTATATGCAGAAGGGCAATCAACCACCAAGAACTTAACTTTGACAGTTTCGAAGAGGGGATCTTTCCCCAAAGTAAGGTGAGTCTTAACATACCCAATCAGGGTGATCTTGTCCCCTGTGAACCCGATCAGCTCACTAGTGTGCGAGATGAGCTCTTCCTTTGATAGTCCCAACTTGTTGAATAAGTCTGTGAACATTATATTTATATTGGCTAAGCTTCATTGGTCCACGAACATTCTTCGGACCTCAGCGTTTATGATTATTCCGATAATGATCATGGGATCATCGTGATCTGGAATGGTGTTTCCATAATCCTCATCAAAAAACGAGGTCGGAGGGGTTTTCTTTGACCCACTTCTTGATTTGGATTCTATGAGGGAGTCCATACACATCACCGCCCAGAGGGCCCTATTTTTGGTGTTTCTTGACTTACTGCTGCCCGCCAAGCCCCCTGAAATAGTGTTTACTGTTTGAGTTACTTTAGTGTGGTCACAATTGTCTACCTAAATTTTGCCCTCCATATGATCTCCAAGGTGTTGCGACATTGATAACCACTGTCCAGCATCCTTAGAAAGTGCTCTCAAATAGCTCAGATGTTGCCTCACTGGAATCCGCAGGGAAAGAGGGGGAGATTATTTTTGGTGGAAGAGGTCTCTGGCTCGTCCTGCCTGGGTTCTGGGTAGGCCACGACTGGTTCTAATAGTGGTTTATGAGTAGCAGGGACAAATGTTGGACAAAGATTCGCAGATGGGTTGTGTGCGACAGAGGCATGGTTCTAGTTTGTTGAGGTTTGTTTTCTTCCTGTGTTCACCATGATGGTGGCTATGATTCGAGTAATGATGGTGGCGTTAGGAGTAAAAATTTATTTTTCCCACAGACAGTGCCAATGTTCAAAACTAGGTTCTGTGGATTACCTGAGAAGGTAAGTGATGGTGGTTTCCTCTGTGGCGCAGCCGCAACAACAATGAACGAGGGGATAGGTACCTGCAAAAAGTACTCTGACGCTCAAGTCAATAGGTGCCCACAGAAGGTATATTCTCTTTTGTGAATTAGATCATACCTTTTGTTCTCTTGTTGAATACCTTTTATATATGAGTGTTTTAGATTGTGAAATATCTGAGCATTCAGTGCATATTGAATGTTGTCCCCCTGGATCATGGAAACTGTTATTCCCTATCATGATTTCCCCCTTTATGCGGGGCATGATGAGGGTTGATTTCTATTGAGGGGGTTACACCTTGCACATAGGTTGTTTCACACGCACAGTAATGTTAGGGTGCCAGCCTAGCAGGTTGGATTGCTCCAGATTCAAGGGCCCTTAACCCAGTCCATAACACAATTACTTCATGATTTTTTTACTATTATTTTTATTTCATACCAAACTAACCCTAAAGATATAATATAGGAGTAAATTTGACCAAAGTTAACTTTTAAGAGAATGTTGTACCTAAAAAACATGTTTTTAGGAGAATAAATATGTTTAGTTTATAGATAGAACAAAAAAATAAAAAATTTCATTGAAGTAAAATTTTCCCTTCTTTTTAGAGTAAACTCTTTCATATAGTAATTTTTTTTCTCTTTTTTCTTCTTTTTTGATCTTCTTAGTCTCTCTACAACACTTTCTGTCATCACATTGTGATGTTGAGTGGTAGAATTTGACAAAAAAATTAGAAGGGTCCAAATATTAACACATGAAAATTTATTTCTTATTTGTTGATTATATTTAATGGATTTCAGAAACTATTTGACAACTTACTAAGTATGTTGATGAACCTGCAAAAATTCATATTTTTATAGTTTAAAATTTTAGGTTTTCATCATCTTTAATCTTTTTTATTTAGTTTTATTTTTAAGTTTTACTATGTTTTTATTATTTTGATTGTGCTCTTATTACGTATTTTTATGTGTTTTTATAAGTAATTGCACATGAAAGAGATTGGACGAATGAGCAAACAAGAAAAATATGAAAACAACATCAGACGCCAGCGCTTTTGAATGTTGGGTATCCTGCACATACTGTTACGCTACGGAGAATTTCTCTTTAAGTGTCCCGAGTTCGAAGCCAGGGGAAGGCGGCTTAAGTTACCACTGTTGCATAAACAACAACGTAAATTCTTTATAAAAAGATAAATTTTTCCAAATTGAACACATACTTGGATAGAACGCAGCAGTAGTTAAGAGACACAAATCCTAATGTGGTGTGGGCGCAATTATGCTTGAAGATTAGAATTTTTCTTCAACATTTCTACCTTTTTACAATGGAGTTTGTCATATTCTTCCATTTGTGTTCTTCTTTTTTCATGTGTAACTAATTTTCCTTTGTTAGGGAGATGATGAATCTTGAACTTTGATGATGTAACTTCTTTTATGAGTTTAATTTATGTTTCTATTTCATGATTTACGTGTTTATTTTTATTCTTAATATTTTTCTAAATCTAATCAAATTGGAAATGATCATTTGGGTTGATGTATGATTTGAAAAAATTTGCATAAACTTATAACATGTGATAAACACCATAATTTCAGCAATTGCTATGAACAGTCATTGTGAGTTATGTGGTATTTCTTTTAATTCTCTCGTTCTTGATAATGTCTTTCTATTTAGGGTTAGACTAATGGATTAGTTAATTTCAAACAGTGTAAGAGGATTAATATACCAAGAGATTGAGTATCAATTAATTTTAAAAATTAACCATAAATCATTAAAATAGAACATAATTAAGCCAATATTTGAATATGCATTTAAAGAGTTCAAGTGAAGTCGGAACCCTAACTCTTTTAATATCATTATTTTTCACCTCTTTTGATTTATTGTTTTGTTTATTTATATTTCTTTTTAATTGAATTTGCAACAACTCTCTTTCTTCGTTAGCTTAAATAGTGTCACTTTCAGTGAATTTAATAATTAATAACTTAATCATTGTAGGACGATACTCTTACTTACTTTTTAATACTTTTACGATTCAGTACACTTGTCAATTTTACAACATGTAAATATTATAATAAAACAATTAAAATATCAAGATTGTTGGACAAGATACTTTTAAATTTTTGGCTAATAAAATTTTAGCGGGAGAGAAAATTGCCTTATACCAAGGTCACCTCATGATCAAACCCAACCAAGCAAAGGCCAACACCATCACCTCCATTGTAGACCAGCTTCCACCGAGCACCAATTCAAACCACCACAATCCAAACTATCGCAAAACTGTTATCAAGCAATTCCACGCCAACCCAAATAGAAAAACCATCAAAACCCCAAATTGAACCACCCCTATTTCAAGTCACTAATAATTGTGACCTAAGTGGCAGAGCTAGGCTCTAGGGTCAGGGGGAGCACATATTTTCTTCAAATATCATTTCTATTATTTAAATGATAAGATAAAATTTTAAGACGTAAACCAATATTCATTAGAAAAAATTTTAAATTTATTTTAATTCTTTATTACTTTAATTAAGAGAAATTTTAGTGTTTATAATGAGAAATTACTTTTCTTTTTAAAAAAATTATCAATACCGACCCTATTAAAAAAATATAATTAGCATCACATCACAAGCTTCAATTTCAAATATCAATAAACCTAAACTATAAAAGCAATAACTAGGAGCATCTAAGGCATACAAAGAAATTAATGAATGGGTAAAAAAAATTAATGAGTAGAAAAATTAATGAGCAGAAGAAAAGCTTTGATCAATTATAAAAGAATAGGCATGACCGCATGAGGGTGGATGTTTTTTCTTTAAAAAACATTAAAGTCTTTTAGTTTTTGTAATAACTATTTTTTTTTTTAATTTTCAGGGGGAGAATGTGCTCCCCTTCAATTATATATCGCTCTGCCACTGGTGACCTATACTGCTATCACTGGAACATCAGGTTGCATCAAACAACCACAACAATATGAACATGTCACAATACCAGCAACCGCCCCAATTCCCTCATTGCACCACAATAATCAGAATTGGAGTCACCACCATGTACACCTCAAGCCTCTGCACCTCCCTTGCAGCACCCACCATACCAGCAACCCAAGAGTACCAGCTGATAAATCCATTCCATTAACCCCAAACAGAGGCCACCATCATCTGAATAGTTGTTATCACCATTGTACAGCCACCATCGAGGTTCCTCTATAGCATGCCAACTATGACGATTGTGCCACCATCGTCCTCAGCCGTAGAGCCTCACCATGATAAGCCATCGCGCCTCAACTGCCAACCAAAACCACCAAACAGTCAACAAACCATACCTCCGCACACCACCGTTGCCTCACCCAAGGGAGCTGCGTTAGCCAACAGACGCCGTCGACAACCCACGATAGCCTCTCCACTGTTGCTGCTTCGTTTACAAAGGTTGTGGTGGGTGAGTTTGGGGAAATTAGGATTAGCATGATCGGACTGGCCGGTCAAACCAAATAAACCAGGAACCGAGCAGTATACCAGTCTGATTATCTCATAAAAATCGACTAGGTCAAAAATTGGTTAAAACTCGGTGAACTAGCCTCAAACTGGCTGAACCGGTCAACCCAAAGTCGGTTCAAAAGGTTGGAAGGTCTAATTTTTTTTTTTCAAAGCAGTGCTTCACCAAAATGATGTCGTTTAGCCCTTTTTTTTTAAAGAAAAAAAAGAAAACTATTAGCAGGCCACATTTAAAATAGCCCACGTTTGCATTTTTTTAAAAAAAAAGCCTACTAGGGGCCTCATTTGCAGAAGGCCAAGAGAGATGATGGTATCAAGCTTTTGCCTTTTAGGGCTCGGATAAAGGAGGTAGGATAAGATAAACTATCATATCCTACTTTAATCTATAATTTTGTGAACTAATAGGATAGGATATGATTATCCTATCAACTTATCCTATCCTACTCACTAATTAAAATTTTATCCTAGGGGTGAGGCTAGGTTAGAAGCAAGTAGGATAGGATATCATTTTTCTTTTCCACTCCAGTCCTCCATTAACCCACACCCATTAACCAACCTTCATCACCTTCATCCGTCACCCTTTAACCATCTTCCACGTGAAACCTCATCTAAACCATCACAAACACCATCCATCCACCGTCCCAACCGAGACCACCATGGTCCAACCCCTCACCTCCATAACCAACGTTCAACCTCCATTCAAACAAACCTCTACATCTCACCACCAAGCCCGAATCACCGACCGCCATGCATTGTGTCCGTTTCGCGCACCAACACCGCGAGCCACCATAGGGTCGCGCCTCCACGTCGCAGATCCGAGGCCACCATCGTTATCCATGCGCCATTCATGCCACCTGAGATCGCTTCTTCACCGCGAATCGCCACCTCTTCACGCAGCCAGCCTTGTAGCAACCCAAGCACCATGCCTCCCTCCAAGTCTTTAGTCACACACAGATAGCCCTATCTCCTTTACCTCTCTGTTTTTTGCTTTCGTTTTTATTTTATCTATTTTGTGCAGTTTTTTTATATAATTTTTTATAATTTAAATGTACAAAATGTAAAAAAAAAAGTTAAATTTTTAAAAAAATATATGTAATTCTAATATAAGGGTACATTTGTCATTTGCATATAATTTATATCATATCCTGATAATATCTGGTTTACATCAAACACAAGACAGAATAACATAATGCTATCCTGTTGATTATCTGGTGGACATCAAACATCAAATAGGATAACAACTTATCATGCTCATATCCTATCATACTCATATCCTGCTCTCTTATCCTATTCTGACCACTAAATGAGCCTTTATAAGCGTTGTATACTTGTGTTTTGTTAGCTCTCCAATATTAGACTTGAGTAGTGTTAGTTTTTGGCTTTTATATTTGGTGTACACTCTAAGTGCTTTGTTAGATATCCAATGTGAGACTTGAATAGAAATGGTAATAGGACTTGAGTAGTGTTAGTTTTTGGCTTTTATATTTGGTGTACACTCTAAGTGTTTTGTTAGATCTCCAATGTGAGACTTGAATAGAAATGGTAATAGAGTAAAAAATTAAGAAGCTATAATATCTTTTTTTTATTTCTTTGATAATTTTTATTTATTTAGTTTTCAAGTGTGTATATATAGATATATATAACATAATATAAAATTATATATATATATATACATATATATATATATCTATATAATTGTACCCTGATTTGACCGCACTTAAACAATTAAATCAATTAAATCTTGAATTATTCCCTTAACTAATTTACTAACCAGATTAATTTTTAGAACATTGAGAATTAGGGTTTTTTAATGGCGAAGGTAAAAAAAGAGGTTGTGTTATTTTTTGTGTTTTTAAATGTGAGGGTATATCAGAGATTACACTTCTTCCAGACAGATTGTTAATGCCATGTATAAGGGTTCGTGTAGATGTGCAAATTAAGAAGTATCATATACTGAGGCAAATCTCATAAAATGTGAAATTAATTTTTTCTTTAACCCTTTGTTTGGATGTGGAGAAAAAATGGGAAGAGAGAAAATGGAAGGAAAGAAAATAAAGAGAAGAGAAAATGAAGAGAAAAATACATTTTCTCTTCTATTGTTTGGATGAAGAGAAAAAGGAGAGAAAGAAAATAAAAAAAATTTCTTTCTCTTGTTTGGTTAGAAAGAAAAGTGAGAAGAAAGAAAATGACCTTATATTAAATAACTTTTATACCCTTATTATAATGTAAGTTCATTTGCATGTAAAATGTTAGAAAGCTTTGACTGCCCATACGCACGCCAATTGTTGTAACTGTGCACAAGGAAGCAAACTTGATCAAATAAACATAACACTTCTCCAGTTGACAGATACCACATGAATCATGTCTCCGTGCTTAATTCCACATGCAACTATAAGGTAAGCCAGTTGTTTTAACTGTATGCAAGGAAGCAAACATATCCACATGCATTAAAATCCTATCAACAGGTCTGCTGTTTTGAGACTTATAATCTGGCACCTTCTGTAAAACACACAGCAAATTTTACATAGTAATGTGATATTTTATGGCACCATTGAGCACCAAAAATACATATCACAAAATTAATATTGACTAATATATATATTTTTCATAATCAAACAAATATTAGAGCTGAATTGCTTATGGTAATAAAATTAAAGTTTCCAACATAATAATTCTCTGTCTCTCAATAAATAGCTCTCATTAAAAATAGAAAGAGAAAAAAAAATGCTAGCATTACTTGTTGTAGTTTGAATTTAGGCTACATATTACCTTAATTGATCATTAATTTTGTCAAAACGAATTCCCTCCTGATATGCAAATCGGTGACCCTCCGAGGAGACATTAACAATTCTTCCTACTTTCTTACTTTCAAGTGCTGTTTTCTTCATAGTATCCAACAAAAGATTTGTCAAAAGAAAATGACCTGTCGAATTAAATCAATGGATTAAGATCACTTCCACATCTTCTCAATCTATGCATTTAAAGAAACAGTAAAACAGTTATTTAATGCTTTATATAAACTATCACCCAATTATATAACTTGAGACAGATCATAAGTGTAATGCCCCCCCCAAAAAAAACCCTTTTTGTATGCTGGAAAGCTCATAAAAGATTTCATGTTATGATTTATGAAAAGATTAGTATATTGAAGTAAAAAAAATTGAAGCAATGCCACTGCCAGTCATCAATTGAATTTTCAAACGGAAGAACACTCATTTGAGTGGATCTTAAAATAATAACAATGAAAAGTAACATTTCCCACATACCTACGTGATTTGTGGCAAACTGTAGTTCAATGTTGTCTTTGGACAGCATGAAAGGGCATGCCATAATTCCTACATTGTTTCTTACAAATACAACAAAAAAATCCAAAAAACATTACTACTCCTGTGTTTCCTTGAATGATCAGGATTAAGAGAGATCAAGTGGAACACACACAGACACATATAATGAAAGAGAATGAGTAACTAACAACTGTATTAAAAGCTAAGTGGTAAAATAAATTATGAAAATAAAATTGACAATATGACCCATTTGATGTCCTTTTCTTACATCAGGATGTTCAATGGAAGACCAGAGGAATTAAACTCTGATGCAAATTTCTTGACAGACTCCATTGAACTGAGATCTAACTCCATGGCATCAACTTTAGCTGAGGGGATCCCCTTGAGTATTGCTTCTTTGACATCTTTAGCAGCAGTCATATTTCTCACCCCCATAATCACGTGGACACCACGCAAGGCAAGAACACGTGTAGTCTCAGTGCCAATACCACTGGATGCTCCTGTTATCACAATGTCCACATACCACATTAAAACAATGGCACATTCCAAGATTCATTTATTACAGCCAGTTGCAAGAATTCAAGGTAGCATGAATATATAATAAAGCAGAATATTAAAAAAAAGTGATTATTTAAATAGAAACTATCTGCAAACTTCAATATTTTGATATTACCATTGAATTCTGTTTTAACTGCAGACCACTCCTACCACTATCTATTTCATAGGTGTGTGGTGATGCTCAAGTTATGCCCAGCCAAAGACTCTGACTACTGTTGCTGCATTAACTGAGTTCTAGGGATGCAATATTCTTGGACTAAATTATATAGAGTCGACTACCAAAAGTATTAGTTCAATGTTGAATTTGAAACTTCATAGAAAAAGTTTGTGAATCACTCCTCAAGCCTGTGAATATCTGATGCAACGGTATAGGATACTACACCAGTACTTCCCAATAACTCTATGCAACATATGGCAGTCAAAATGTGTATTCAACAAAAGGGCATGCTTAAAAGTTCATTAACAAGATGAACAAGTATTTAGGTAAAGAAAATCACTGTATAGATGATAGGGTAAGGAACTTTTCTGCCTGGCTATAAAATAAGCCATTAGAAACCTTCTTCAATTTGTTCAGTCCTTGAACTGGATAGGTGAAGTAAATTTGCATTACCATATAGGATCAAACTAATACTTTTTGTAATAATAAAAAAACAAGATTCGAATCTGCCCGGAGGTCCCTTATTAGTATCCGTAAGTACGTAAGCCCCCCCTAAACTTTTTTACTTTAAAAAAATCACTTTTTTCAATTGAAAGGTACCCATTTGTCAATTATGTAATAAAAAGGAAGATTAGAAGAGAAGCGCATAGCATGAAATGAAAAAAATCTCAATTTGCAGAAAAGGAATAAAAAAATGTAAAAGCGGGGACCTGTGACAATGGCAGTGAGGCCAGTCCCATCGATCCCTTGAGTAACCTCTTGGGCAGTGGAAGATGATGAAAACCCTGAAGCCCCTTTTCTGCTGAATGGCCACATCTTCTGTTCCTCTCACTGACGAGCCGGTGAGCCGGTGACTGACGAGCAGCGGCGGTGAGCCAGTGTCTGACGCCGTCGCAGTAGGAGCAGCTTGAAGGTCCAATATGAACAAGAGTTAGAGGTCGCACGACAAGGACGCGAGGGAAGAAGATGGAGGGGGTCTCGAACTCAGAGGGTGGAGATGCCGAGCTCCATGGTAGGCACAGGAATGGAAGAACGGAAGAAAGAAAAGGGATTTCAGAGGCGAGTAGATGATAATGAATATGGGTTATAATGGTCATTTTATTGCTAATCTCTCAATCTCTCCCATTTTCTTCGTATCAGAGGCGAGAAAATTTTTACGTAGGTCCCACGGGAAAACTTTTCTCTCCTCTCTGTTTTCTTCTCTCATCCAAACGAGAGAAAATGTCAAAATCATCATGTTTTCTCTTCACCCATTTTCTTTCCACCCTTTTTCTCTCCAACCAAACGCAGTGTAAGAATCGGGTTCACCGAAATCTATTTCTATAGGGCGTGGATGATCTCGTTCGTCGCCATTTTCAATTTTTGGAAGGTTGGTCAATTTCGGGGTCATTGTGCAGTCAGTACCTTGAAGAGAACTAGTATATTTATTAATTATTTATATATTATTATAATTAAAGTAATATATATTTAATGATATAAAATAAAATAAAAATTAGATACACTTTACTCATATTTTTATAATAAAATAAGAATAAAAATATTAAAAATAAAATAAAATGATAAAAATTAATGTAAAGTAATATGAAAAAAAATATGTGTGATTAAAATTATTCATAAAATAAGAAAAACTATTACGTTATATATTTAATGACATAAAATGAAAAAACCTATCACGTTAAGAGCCAAAAAAACTTTCCTCGCAATACGAAAAAATGCATTCTTAATTTTTTATAGAAAAGTATTTACCTTTTTGGATTTTGTGCTTAAATTAAAGTGGCAAACGGTGAAGCCTGAGTGTATGTTTGGAACCCGTGAGTTTTCAATTCTCGAACATGTGCTCAATGCACGTTTTCATTTGGTTTAATAGGATTTTAGTCTCTAACTTACAAGTAAAGTAAGAAAATTTTATTTTTGAGTTATAAATTTATTTTTATCACCTATATTTATTTTGTTTAATTTATTTTTAAAATAAAAATTTCTAAATATAAATCATATTATTATAAATATATTTTTAATTAAATTTAAGTTTATAAATACATTTTTAATTAAACTTAAGTTTAAACTGTAATTCAAATACACTGATTGTTTATGCTGTGAAGTACTATTTGATGAAACAAACTTTTTGTAATGGAAAATATTACATAGCTCAGGGGGACCGGCCCAGATGGAGTGTTTTGAGCTGTGTTTTGTTTTTTTATTTTTCTTCCAAAATGAAAAAAATGTCAAAAATTCAATTTTAAATTTCAACTGGAGTCGAGACATCAGAATTATAAGTAGCCGGGTCATGTAGCAATGGTTTTTTTTTAAATAAATTAATTAAGAAATTAAACTTTTATTAATACTAATTAAAAAATTTTAACTTTATTAAAACATATTTATATCAATAAAAATATTAAACTTAATATATAAAAAATTTATAATATAAACAAAATATATGACATATATGTTTTAATTTTTTTAATAGATATAGTCCTTAATTGATTATTTCACTAAAACTAAGTTCTTCAAGCATACTTTTCCTTGAGATGATAGGAGCTTTTGATACCAAAGCCCTTTTCTTTTCTTCATAAAAGGTACCTTGTCGTTCTATAAATATTAATACAGTTTGTTTTGGTAAATTATATTAAGACATTTTTTCATTAAGATGGATTCAAATTTGTAATATTGACAAAATATATATATGACATATATATCTTAATTTTTTAATAGATATAATTTTTATTGATTATTATACTAAAATTAAGTTCTTCAATCATATTTTTTCATAACTCTATATTTGAATTTTTTTATTAATGAAATGGATAGAATAGATGAAAATGGAAAAAGAAAAGAAAAAAAAGAATAGAATATAATTTTCATTCGCTTTGTTTGGAAGTTTTATTAACGGAAATGAACGAAATTTCATTACCCATATGTTTTTTCTATTTCACCTCAATTTTAGAAAGAACAAAAGTTAAACATTTGAGATGAAGGAAGAGAAAATAGTTTTCTATATGTTCCATTTTTTTCTTATGTATTTTAAAATTTTTAAATAAAAGAAGTTATTTTCTTTTCTTTATTTTCTTTTTTGATTCTCCTAATTGTTTATCATCTAAACATAATGTAAGATGATAAAAACTTTTGCACCACGATCCTTTTCTTTTCTTTATAAAAAGTCTCTCAGCACTAGAGTACATTATTGTTCTATAAATATTAATATAGTTTTTTTTGGTAAAATGTATTAAGACATTTTATTCATTAAGGTGGATTCAAATTTGTACCAAAAATAGATGGATTCAAATTCATTGAAACTAGTCATTTTTGTTAAATTTAAACAATATTAATATAGGTTTTTTTGGTAAAATGTATTAAGACATTTTATTCATTAAGATAATATGGATTTAAATTTGTACCAAAAATAGATGGATTCAAATTCATTGAATCTAGTCATTTTTGTTAAATTTAAACAAAACATCTTCATATAAATCCAGGCAAGCCAAACGTTTTTCTATGAACTTAGGCTCGAATTTGAAGTGACGAAAGGCTTAATGGGTATTCCATCGGAAATGAGGGACAGGTGGAGGGATACGGATATAAAAGGTTTGCTGATTGCTTCTCCGGCCGATGAGCAGAAGATGATAAGGTCTAGTCAATGCACCACTGGTAATGATTTTTTCCCCCTTGAAAAGACTACGCAACCTGTGTTTTAGGTTATCCTTTTTGTTTATTTTTGTTGCCCATTTCATTTGTTTTAAGCCAGATAATTGACTACCCGATCTATAATTTAGTTTATGAATCCTCTTTTTTTTCTCTCGATTTGATTGCATTCGGTCAAATTGATTGGTTATCATTAGAGGTATCCGGGGTTGGTTATAATCCAAAAAAAAATATTACTTCATATTTCTGTAATTTACGGTACCTTAAATTTAAGATATGTGATAAAATTACGTGAAAGAAAATAAAATAAAGTATAACTAATTATAATTGACTATCCGACCTATAATTTAGTTTTATGAATCCTCTTTTTTTCTCTCGGTTTAATTGCATTCGGTTAAATTGATTATCATTAAATCTAATATTATTTTACTTCACATCTCTATAACTTATGGCACCTTAAATTTAAGATATGTGATAAAATTATGTGAAAGAAAATAAAATAAAGTATAACCAATTATAATTACATTGTTGATGTTGTAGGTATAAAATAATATATGTGCATATGTAAAAGTGTAGATATATATACTCTTCAGTTTTTTTTCTTTTTGTATTTTTTTTATTACACAGAATTGTATAAAAGACTATATATTAGTTAAAAGTAAAAGAACTCAGGTGGCTCCAAGTCCTTTGAAAGACTTTTTAATCTGGATTAAATCTCATTGAAGCTTCTTTTCCTATGAAAAGTTTAACATCCTCTTAAAAGAAATGAGATTTTGCAGACTCCAAGCAACAGTGGCCGTTGATTGAGTACTAAATTTGTTCAACGGCTGAAAATTGTTATTTGATATCTCCGCAACAAAGTTGGTTCAATTCATTCATCATACAAAAATTATTATTTATTTTTCTCCTATTCATTACTTATTGATTATCATATAAATTAATTTAATTTATGATCTAGTGACATATAAGTGATGCTAAATAATAATTTAAATTTATTATATGTTAATTTAAGTTTAAGTCATTTATTAATACTACTTAGACAAAAATTATTATTTATTTTTTGTTGTTTACCACTTATTAACTTGATCTAATTACCTATGTTTAGTAAAAACATACAAATGAATAGGTAATTCACGTGTTTGCACCAACCATAGATCACTTGTTTACCTAAGCTCAGGCCTTGTATTAAAAAATAAGTCAGGCTCATTTAAGATAAGACCTAATTTGATTTGACACATTTTCATTCTTAATGATAATTTATATTAAGTCATTCATCACTACTATTTACACATAAATTATCATTTATTTTTTTTATTCACCATTTAATTAAGAATTTTAACACATTGCCCAAAAATAAAAACAAGTCAACCAAAAAATACCTTCTGTTACAAGTCAATTCTTGAGAACACCCATGTTCCAAGAAATTTTATGGCTACAATAAACGTCGCCCTTTTCCTAAACTTCAATCTACCTTTCCCACATTATAATTATAATTCCCCAAAAAGAAAATCACTTGTTTTTACTTTCTGATAACTAACTGACAAAAATTAATGGTAAACTTGATTGGTGCTTGAGGTAATGCATGTTTTCCTGGCCATACAACAAATACATGTTTTCATTCCTGTGTCTCCAAGATTTTCATCAACAAAACAGGGAATATATAGTCTACATAAATTTTGTTTTATTTTTTGGTAACCTAGTCTGTATAAATTTACTAAAATTATTATGATATATTTTATCAAGATGAATTTCACCTTTTTGCCTTTTCTTATTATGCAGAAGGTGTGCTTGCTGGATTCAAGGCAGCTTGCATTGCAAGCGTCGTCAGTGCTGTGCCTACAGTATGTAATTTACCAGATTGTTGAGGACTTGCTAATAAAGATACTGTGCTAGATTTTTTTTTTTGGCTGCACTACATATTTCTTTTTTGATCATAAACTCATAAACAAAAGTTCAGTTAAAAATATTTATGTTAGTTTTTCGGGTGCAACTTTTTCTTGTTATAAAGTCCTATATTTCCTCAACCCAAAAACAAGAAGTCCTTTATTTCGCCATCCTGTGTGTATTTATGTCTGCGTGAATATGTGATAGAAAATCATATATAATTTCAAAAATAGGACGCTAGCATTTTATCAAGGAAGTAATTTCACTCCAATTGTTGGCATTAAGTGGTAATTACGGAATTACAACTTTTAAATGTTAATGTGTGCCCATGAGTCCATGAGCAAAATGGATTATGGAGTGAAGGTGTGCTATAAGTGCCTTTGGGCTCTTGAGTTAGGACATCAGCAACTCAAGGACTCCAAAATGCTTTGTACCTTAAGGCTATAGGTGAAGCAGTAAACAGATTGGATCCAGGGGCATATAGTCCTGTGTCTTTATTTTCTTTCTCGGATATCAACTTCTGAAACCTAATTAACAGCGTGATTAAGAAATCTGGCAATTACAGAAACTGTAACATTTGGCTGTTTTGATCTTCATTTAATTTTGCATTTTACAAATTTCGCAGTTGGCTGCAGTTCGCACGATTCCATGGGCAAAGGCAAACATCAATCATACTGGTCAGGCACTTATCGTATCCGCTGGTATGATCTCAAATCTCAACTTGATTTTATGTTACAACTTACAAGAGAACTTTAGTCTTGTTATCTTAATATCATAGAACTAAAGAACTAATGTAAGAAAAATATGTCATTTAATAGATGTTGGTTGGGATTATTTTTCAAACAAAAAGTTTTTTTGGGCTCAAAAGTTTTTTTTTTCTATTCATGCATGTTTGATTAATTTTGTTTCAATTTTTGTATAAAATTCAATGCATTTATTTTAATAATTTTTTTTCTATAAACTTAAAGTTTGAAGTTCATGATTTTAAATCATAAATTATTTCAAAATTTTAAAATATAAATATTATTTTATTTTCAATCAAATAATTTTTTTAATTATTTTATATATTTTTAATAATTTAATATATAAAAATAATTCTTTTTATATCATTTAAACAAAATAAAATATTTTAAAATTACTTTTTAATTAATATATTTAAATATAAAACTAATTTTATTAAAATTAATTATACAATAATAAATTATTAAAATAATTAAAAAATTTACCACCGAAGCAAACACACCTTAGATATAGCAAAAACAATCATAAATCTCTTTTCAGTAAGTTCTCTGCATTGTAATATTGGCAGCAGCGTATTCGCAAATTCATATATTTATTACATATGAAGAACTTAAAAGGGATTGCCTCTTCTATCCCAAGATTCAATAAAGAAGGAATATTTCTCATTTGATACATACACTCTTAAATGAAATGCTTAATCTATTTCCTATTTTTTGCTTCTCTTGGCTTGAATATTTATTGAGTTAACCATTGGACTGCTTGTTCTACAGCAGCCATTTCTTCATTCTTCATCACAGCTGATAAAACTATCTTGGAGTGTGCAAGAAAAAATTCCCAGCAGCTCGAAGAGGCTTTGAAACAATAAAGATAATACAGTTGTATCTTCGAAAACGTTGGGTATTCCTATTTAGATAATTATCTGTAGTTTCCTATTTTTAGTTTCTCAGCAGAAACTGCAATAAGTTAGTGGTTCTGAACCTTGATTTTGGTGCATGATGGAGCTACTTCTTGTGATGGTGACAAGATCAGTGGGCCAATTGCAAAGTTTGTCTTGTGTGTAGAAGAGTCGCATGTGGAATTGTCAATTCCCGCGGCTTCAAAAATAGTAATTCTAATAAACCAATTCCTATATTTGGTTGCTATTTTTATTTGTCAGTTGTCACCATAAAACAAACTTTTAACTCATAAAATGTTCATCTGCAATTTTATATCAAGTTTGATTCTAATTGCAAATGGTGTTTCACTCCCGTGCCCTATGGCTTAGGCGCTCAGCATTCACCTTGTACTTATCGGGCCCTTCAGAATAGGGACCACTGTAATGAGAAGTACAGAATGACATTTAACCTCATTTAATTGTAATTGGATTAATTCCATCCTTGAGGGCAAGATCGACATCCGAATTTCATTTGATTAAAGGAGAGCATATGTTTCATGTCATTGTATTGATCTCATGTAAATTGTAATATAGGGCAGATGGCATCTCTTCTTCCTTTGAGCTTGTGTGTGTGAGTGTGACTGCGACCTGAATCTCCTTTTTCTTATTTTTGGTTGACTGTGACCTGAATCTACACAAGGAGGAGGTGACTGAACATAAGATGCCTTCATCATCCATCCCTAAAACAGAAGGGGTCGTTTGTTTTACGCGAACTAAACAAAATTAAAGTTTCAACACGGATCATCTCTAAAATTATGCCAAAATCATTTATTTATAACCCCCAAATTTAATGATTTTTTGTAATTTGTGTAGTTGTCAAAGAAAGCATTTTCTTTTTCATTTAAGGTGTGATAAAAAAAAGCATATTTCACTCGTAATTTAAGTAATTCTAAGGTTTTTTTTATAAATTATTTGATCCAAGATCAAATTTAATTAAGTATGTGTTTGAATTAAAGTTTATAAATTTAAATTTGAGTCAAATTAGTTTTGTAAACTTAAATTTATTTGAAAATAAGTTTTAAGTAAGCCATTTATGTTTGAAAATTTTTATTTTAAAAATAAATTTAATAAAATAAATATTATTTGAATGAAATATTAAAGTTACTTTTAAAACAAAATTAAAAAAAAAATATCTTCAACCAAATTTTACTAAACGAAAAAGTAAGAATTTAAAACTTTCAATCTAACTAAAATTTAAGATAATTTTTTATTAAAATTGACTGAATTTTGTCAAAAAAAATTTACTAAACAAAACTAAACGTATTAGTCTCCTAAAACCAAACCTGCTCTAAGTCACTTTACTTGTAATATAAGCTCATTAGAATAACTAATTTTCCTAGCAACGAGCATGGAAGGAAAGGAGAGCTTATCACTACTTGCTGAAGAAGACAAAAAAGAGACAACGCTGGGTGGAGAAAACGTAACAAGACGAAGAAGAAATCACACGTTTCGACAGGAAAAACAATCAGTGCTGAGTGCACATCCAATTATTATTTTTAAATAATTATTACAGTACAAATATATTTGTTACCATAAAATAAGGAAAGACCTATATAAATAAAGAGCGAAGTAGAAAGCAACAAATGGATAAGAGATTCGAAATTTCTAACGAAAAGAAGACAAAAATATTGGGAAAATGCTTAAAATATATCTTATAGAGTTACATCAAAATATAAGTATATAAAAAATAAGATAAAATTAATTACAATTAAATAATAAAATATTATAAATATAAAGTAATATATATAAGTATCTGTTTAACATTATTTAAAATATTAAAATATTATTATTATTATTATTTGACGCGACAAAAATATTGTATTTGAAGTCAGAGAAAAAAAAAAAGAGTACAGGTGTGATGGTTGGAGTGGATATAGCATTAACAAGTAGTCAAATCCGTGTAATAAAATTGACTTAAATAATAATCGGTTTTAGAGCTATATGAATTATTATTCCCAAACGTTCCCTTAACCCACCACCCAAATCCCGAATCCAAATCCAAATCCAAATCCGTCCTATTCTGGATATTTCCTTTCCTTTGTTTCAATTTGGGGCATCTGTGAGCTGGAACAAACTCAGATGCCAACGATTTGAAAGATGCAAAGTCGGGGTGGATAGTGGGTTTTGTCGGAAATCTAGGTCAAAATGGTGGTTTCCGAGAGTCCCAACGGTGGTTCTACACCGCCACCGCCACCAGAACAAGCCAACAAGTTTGGGATCACAAAGCCCATCTCTCTCGCCGGTCCCACCAATGCTGATTTCCATCGTAACCTCGAATTGGAGAAGGTAATTAATTACTTTTACTAATTCATCTCATCATTCCACACCTTCACATTATTTTTGTATAAATCGATTTGATTTGATTTTCTTTCACGTCTCAGTTCTTACTTGATTCCGGGCTTTACGAGAGCAATGAAGAAGCTGCAACTAGACAAGAGGTTCTTCGCCGCCTTGATCAGGTCATCTTCCTTCTTCCATCTTGCTTTTCTCCACTTGCTTATGTTGTTTGTTATTGAATACTGAGGTGTTTCATTTACCACTATCTCTTGTGTCTTTCTAACATTATATATTATTGTGTTCTTGTGTTATTTATGCTAAACATATTCCTTCCAGTTCTAGAAGAGCATCATAGAAATTTGTTTTATGTTAAAATAATGAAGAATATGTTTTGGAAACTTGCTAGATTGATGCCTGTTCAGGATTCATTATGTTCTTCTTTGCCAATTGTATGGTACAAATGGAAGGATGTTACCCTTTTTAGTTGTGATTGAGGTGTTTCACTATCATCAAATTTAGTTTTTTTATAGTGACAAAGCTATTCTGCAATGTAGATTGTAAAAAGCTGGGTGAAGCAGTTGACCCGCCAACGAGGCTACACAGATCAGATGGTTGAGGATGCAAATGCTGTAATTTTCACTTTTGGTTCTTATCGGCTAGGGGTGAGTATGCTAGCTAGTGTTACTTATTCTAATGCTTGCATGTAGTGAAAAATCATATACAAGGGACAGTTGCTAATTTCTCCTGATATTTGTAGTCTGGTGGACTTCAATTCAAGGCTTGCATATATGTCTTGATTGGACTCATCATAGTTATATGCCTGGAATGTGGAAAGCAAATTTTTGGGGACAAACTTTTCTGAAAGAAATTGACAATGACATGAGTTGATGATAGTGGAAGGAGCTTAAATCAGTATATTGGGATTATTTGAAGGAGAAAAATAGTACGTATGAGATATTATAGAAGGGTATTCATTGTTATTGAGAATAACTAAGAGTCTGAGAATAATTGATCTGGTGATCCCTTTGTGCTAAATACTTGGCAACTTTTATAAATATAG
Source organism: Ormosia semicastrata (assembly GCA_029884595.1). Taxonomy (NCBI): domain Eukaryota; kingdom Viridiplantae; phylum Streptophyta; class Magnoliopsida; order Fabales; family Fabaceae; genus Ormosia; species Ormosia semicastrata. The sequence continues at coordinate 16,791,057 of JAQQTO010000046.1, read as the reverse complement.
TTATAGCGGCCTCTCAAGAAAGAGGCACCTGATGTTTTTTGGTATATGCTGATGAGTATCTCCGTAACGTTTAATTCCCCGGGCCCAGGTAGTGCTGGAGTCCGATTATATCAGTTGGTTGCTTGTACCAATAGTCATGCTTCAGTCACTGTCAGCAAATGACTGATGGGTGATGACTTCTATTGAATCTCATTTCCAATCTTATCATAAAATGATTTAATCTTTCATTCTGCATGAATATTAACAGCTTCTTCCCTTCCCTTCCCTTCCCGCTCCTTTTTGGTTAATAATATGTTCTTGTAGCAAAAAATGTTCTATTCTGTTCTAAAGAAAATAGTAGCAGACAGTAAATGAGTCAAAATATTGTTGTTTTATAGTATGTTGTCTGTTTTTGTATGTGGCTGTTCTATAAGTATTTGGATATGTAGCAACGATTCAATCATTTGCAGGTACATGGACCTGGAGCTGACATAGACACTTTGTGTGTTGGTCCTTCTTATGTGAATCGAGAGGTGATACACTGCAGCTGGTTACTTTTTCTCAATTTAGCAAAATCCTTGGCATTTGTTGTATTTTAGCCAATATATCTCTCTTTTGTAGGAAGACTTCTTTATCATTTTGCATGACATCCTGGCTGAAATGGAAGATGTTACTGAACTTCAACCAGTTCCTGATGCACATGTTCCAGTAATGAAATTCAAGTTCCAGGGAATATCTATAGATTTGCTGTATGCAAGTATATCTCTTTTGGTTGTTCCAGAAGTAAGTTTGGTTACCTTATTTAGCAGGGCCTTTATACATTCTGAGAGCTCATGTTTGTGAGCGAGAATTTTATTACAAAAGCATTCGTCTTGTGATAAGAATTTGAGGGCTTCCCTAAGATAGGCACACCACCATTTATAAAGTTTTGAGCTCCTTGATGCTTTTAAAATTTAATGCAGCCATGCCTCTTCTTCGTTAAGTGTCCTATACATGTACCCCTATCATTGTGTTATTTATCTTTCATTTTTATCTTTTTGCCCACTGCTATATGTCAGTGTAAGAATCAGGAAGGAGGAGTGGTTGTTTTTATTATTTGAGGCAATTATGTTTAAAATTAGTGTGCTGGCCTTCATTTAGCACATTTATGTTTTCTAAATGCATGTTTTTACTGTTGATCTTAATTTATTTATGCAGTTTGTTGAGTTTGGTACATTATATTGGAAGAAGTTTTTAATCAGGATTGTATTTGTTACTATCTATCCATTTCGTGTTGTCTTTTACGTTCTTGTTTGTTTCTAAGAGAAAAACACAATCCTTTGGTTTTTCTTCCCCTTGGTACATTCTCAATCTTCTCCCTTAGAATTTATTTTTCTTTTAAACTTGACTTCAATTTGATATGGTTTTCAAACACACTTATCCACAGGACCTGGATATCTCACATGGTTCCGTGCTGTATGATGTTGATGAACCAACTGTTCGAAGTCTTAATGGCTGCCGCGTGGCAGATCAAATTCTTAAACTTGTTCCAAATTTTGAGGTTAATATGTGTTCTTTAGTTTTGTTCATTGATATATTAGATTTAATGCTCTTTCATCTTATTAATTTGATAGTCCCTTAACCCTTGACAATGATAGCACTTCCGAACTACACTGAGATGTTTAAAGTTTTGGGCTAAAAGACGTGGTGTTTATTCAAATGTAAGAGTTACACACACAACCTTTATAATTTTTCATCAACAATGGCATTAGCTTTTATATTTTTTATCTTCATTCCCTTCTTTTGGTGTGTTTAGGTTACTGGATTCCTTGGCGGTGTAAATTGGGCTCTTTTGGTTGCTCGAGTTTGCCAGCTTTACCCAAATGCAACCCCTAGTATGTTGGTTTCTCGATTTTTCAGGGTCTACACACAGTGGCGGTGGCCTAACCCTGTAATGTTATGCTCTATAGAAGAGAATGAACTCGGTTTCCCTGTATGGGATCCTCGTAGAAACCCCCGGGACAAATTTCACATTATGCCAATAATTACTCCTGCATACCCTTGCATGAATTCCAGCTATAATGTCTCGGCAAGCACTCTTCGTGTTATGATGGAACAGTTCCGCTATGGCAACAGGATCTGTGATGTAAGAGGAGTCTATTATTCCTTAGTTTTTATTAATTTTGTGACTTTATTTGATTGATACTTTTACTGTTAGGAAATTGAGCTTAACAAAGCCCAGTGGAGTGCACTTTTTCAGCCATATCTCTTTTTTGAGGCCTACAAAAACTATTTACAAGTGGACATAATTGCAGTAGACGCTGATGATTTACTAGCATGGAAGGGTTGGGTAGAATCTCGGTTGAGACAGCTTACCCTGAAGGTACAGTCTTGTCATAGTCTGTAATAAGACTCTCCTCCGCTGGGTTTAGCTGATGTCTGTTTTTATTTCATTGAAAATATCTAATCTCTGAACATTTTGACAAATTCTTTTTTTTTTTTTGGCCATATAATAACATTCTTTTCATTTATCTCTGACCAGATAGAGCGGGATACAAATGGGATGTTGCAGTGCCATCCTTATCCTCATGAGTATGCGGACACATCCAAGCCTTGTGCACATTCTGCATTTTTCATGGGCTTGCAAAGAAAAGAGGGAGTAAGAGGTCAAGAGGGGCAGCAATTTGATATACGTGGAACGGTTGATGAATTCAGACAAGAAATAAATATGTATGTATACTGGAAGCCAGGGATGGAAATTTATGTTTCTCATGTTCGTCGAAAGCTGCTTCCTGCATTTGTTTTTCCAGATGGTTACAAGCGCACTCGAATTCCAAGGCATATGAGCCATCCAGCTGAAAAAATGGGTGAGGATTCCACAAAGTGCTACTCTGGGTCTTCTGAAAGATGCATCAAGAGGAAAAATGACCCTGAAATGGTGGATGTGAAGCCAGGCAAGCCAGAGAAGCGAGCCTCTATTAGCCCACAGAGGCTAGAGTGTTTTTCTCCTGAAAGTTGTACTAGTAGAACAGGTAGTACATCTCAAATGAGTATTGATTGTATTGAAGGGGTTAGGTTAGATGGTTCAACAACCAAGGATGCTGACAGCAATTGTGAAATTAAGTCATCTGATGGACTCCTAGGAAGTGGAATAAGTACTGAAGGACCTGACATGCAGATTAGTGAAACAGGTGTTGTTGACTCCACACATGATAGGCAGAAATCAAGGAGTCCAGAAGTTCAGAATGAGGTAAGCCTGCTGAACCAGTGGAGGAACCTTCCCGTAGGAAGTTGTTTGGTTCATGTGAAGTTCCTTAATTAGAAGTTGGTGATCCGTTTCAGAATGGAGTCAATGGGAACAAAGCTCGGGATCTGGATTTAGATTGCTTGGAAAGTGCAGAAACTGCGTCTACCGAAAGCTTGCCAAACTGTAAAGAGGGTGCTGCTGATATTGATCAACGACTAGACAAAGCTTGTAATTTCACAACAAGGGCTGACTTTTCAGATTATGTACCAAGTGCCAGCACTCAGGACCTCAATTACGAGGTGAGTTTCTTCATTTGAGGACTTTTGGATTAGGAACTGTCGTGGATGGCAGTGAAAACTGGAAGTCTGGGAGATAGTGAGAGTCAGGGATCTTTGCAGGGTGATGTTTGTGTGGCAGATCCAGATCAGTTCTGAAGAGTGGGTGTTTTCATGGAAATAGAGTATTTCAAAATATCATGGCGGAAGAATTGAAGGTTTTGATTTTCTAATCTCTGTTTTGTCCATAATAAAGATGAACTAATTTTATAATACTATTCACACTTCTTTGCTTTGAATAGCAGTTATCAGAATTTTATCTTTCATGGGTTTTCAGAAAAAATAAGAGAGTGTGATCTTGTCTTTTTATTATTATTATTATTATTGTGACTGATTTGATTATTTTTTCTTTGTTATAGCTTGTTACATGTTATATCCAATCAGAATCTGGTCTGTACCTATTCTCTTCCTGTCTTGTTGGGTCTTTTTACTATGACCCACTGTTTTTACATAGTATATTTTCCGTTTGTTTCAAGTTAATTTGGCTATCAATTTCCATGGTCATTGAATTGCATAGTCAATTTTCTGACTGATGAATATGTGGTCGCAGGTCCTGCACCACTATACGTGCTATGTTTCCAGTAACTGTGCTTAAGAACCTGACTTGTTTTGTGTATAGAGAGGCTCAAAGACCAGACCGACCTTTTGTTTCATTTTTACAAATTTTTGTTTATTGCTTTGTTGGATTGCTAATTATTATTATTCTTTCTATTTTCCATATTGTGTATAGCTAGATGTCAGACTCGGAAGTGTTGTATAAATTCAAGATGGGGCTAGGTCAGAATCTTTGCAGAAGCTAGTGAAAACATGCTTTTCAACTCTTTCAATGTGGATAAGGATGTCTTTATACTGTCCTCTTTGGTTTTGGCTTTTGTAGGAGGATGAGTTTGTAGTGAATCACATGACATTTGGGAGGTGAATCGCTGAAGTTGCTGCGCACACTGCTACCTTATGCTTTGTTGGGGCTATTGCTGTGCAGAGATCCTGTGAGTGGGAATGAGGCTAAAATTGAACAGTGAGCTGATGCAAATGATGGCAGTGAAACAGGTTGGGTTTTTGGGGATGGCGTTGTCATGATCGTGTATGCACCGCAAGATGGAGATGCTTAAAAATGTGGTCACATCCTGTTGTCTGTGAAACATGGTCTCATCTCATCTTCAGAGCTGTGAATTGCCTCATAAACCTTAACATATTTACGTACTTTCATTTTAGAGGAGTTGGAACTTTGTTGTTTGCTTGTGATGTGGTTGATACATTATGTAAATGTAATCAAATAGTCATTTCGGCTAGGTGGTTTAGAAGAGGAATTTGTTAAAGAAAAATCATTTGTAAAAAGATGGCGGCGGATGAGTACGGTAGTCTTCGACATCCCTTGCTTTGAAAGTTTAGACGGTGGGGAGGATCATTCTGCTCATGGCCTCGTTGGTCTTTCAATTTGTGAACGCTATCTTGTGAAAAATTGTATCTTTCATCAGTGTTCTCGCGTGGTTTTCTTTTACTTTTTGCCTACTTTATCTAGTTGGTTTTAATTTTGTTTCAGAGTGTGGTTGATAAACATACTGGTGTCTATTATACTGTGAGTTGCGGTGATAGCTTTATTATTATTATTATTGTAAAGGATATTTTTAGAATAAAGTCTATTAAATCACGTTGCAAATCATATTCAAAACACTCCCTTTATGTTACCATATTTTTGGTGAAATACTTTATGTTTTCATTTGAAGACTAAACCCAGTATTAAATTTTACCATTCATTTGAATTATTCTTGGCGTGGAATACTGCCTTGTTACACGCTATACAAGCTGCTTTCTCCATTTTCGCTCACAGCATTACTATCCTTGTAACTGGAAATGTACCGGGCATCGCCGAGAAGAGGAGTGATGTCAAACTCAGTCGCCACTCTTTTACCTGCAGAACCTGAAGGACAACACTGACGAAGAACTTGCAAAATCTCCTTCGTGGAAGGCCTGGCTGAGGGTAACGAGCTTGTGCAAATGAGGCCTAATTTGAAGACGGCAGTCATTGCTTCCACGTGGCATGTTTCTTTGATATTCTCATCGAAGGCCTCAGTCAGGCACTTCCCTTCACTATAATGCTGCCATGCCCAATCAACCAGGCTGCTTGCATGCTCGCCTCCGCTATTAGGCTTTCTTCCCGTTACAAGCTCTAGGAGCACAACCCCAAAACTATATACATCAACTTTCTCGTTAATCTTGGTTGAGTAGGCATATTCTGCAATGCAAGTGAAGCCTACAATTAGATTACTCCACCAAAGGATCAGTCGAGTTCAATATAAATATAGCATTTATCGTTTATTGTTAAAAAAAAAAAATACTTTGTTACTTGGTTAACCATAGGATAAACATTGATAACCAACAATTAACTCATCGGTAATAAGATGTAACCAAATTTTTAGATGTATATATAACATTTCTGAAGTTCTATAGTTATCATTTACCTGGTGGAATGTAGCCGAAAGACCCTGCTAGAGCAGAGATGGTGTGTGGCTCCCCAGGCTTTGCCAACATCTTGGCGAGCCCAAAGTCTGCTATACTAGCCCTGAAGTCGGCGTCCAGCAGTATATTGCTAGATTTGACATCTCGGTGGATGATTGGGGGTGAGCAATCATGGTGCATGTAACATAGGCCTTGTGCAGCCCCAATGGCAATCTTCAACCTCGTTGGCCAACTCAACACCAGGTAATTGTTGTTGGGTGAACTCATCAACCCAGTCGCTGGTGTTTTCTTGTTTCTATGAAGCCATTTGTCCAGGCTCTCATTTTCCATGTATTCATATACAAGAAGCTTGGAGTTCTCACTTGAATAGCAACACAAAAGCTTCACTATATTGGAATGCCGAATTTTGCCCAGGATTTCAACCTCAGCCATAAATTCTTTCTCCAGCTTGTCATCTACATTTTTGCAATTCCAAATCTTCTTTACAGCAACATAATCACCCGGACGATTTGAAGCAATCCGGTAAACTTTCCCAAAGCCTCCACTTCCTATAAGGTTGTTATCTGTCAAACTTGAGAAGAGATTTATTTCTGTGAGATCTAGCCTCTGGAATGAAGTAAGCCTCCATGTTGAATGGCTACGCCCACAGTGCTTTTTGCCCATATGCTTTTTCAACTTATAGAAGGCCAAGGAGGCTGTGGCTAGCAACACAATGATGGTGACAACAAGAATCAGGGCAAGGAATTTCGAAGACGACGTGCTCGAGTGTGGTGGGGTTTTGGTCAAGCAGCTCGAAAGGTTGAGATTTGGATTGTAAGCACAAAGATTAGGATTGTTCAGGAAACTGTTTGCATATGCGAGGTTATTAAACTCATCAGGGATGTTCCCAGAAAGCTTGTTGGAGGACAAGTTGAGAAAAATAAACCTCAAGTTGGCAAGCTGAGGTGGGATTTCACCAGATATGTCATTTTCAGACAAGTCCAAGTAAACCAGATTAGGAAGAACACCCATAGCTACTGGGATTTGACCTGAAAGTTGGTTTCTTGAGAGAGTTAAAGTGTTTAATGATTGCCATGATATTATCTCCGATGGAAGTGCACCGGAAAGTTTATTACCATCAAGCATGAGAGTAGTAAGCCGAGAAAGACCTGTCAATTCTCTTGAAATTTCACCCAAAAGCATATTGTTCCTTGCATCAAAAACCACTAGATTTTCAGCTGAAGAAATTCCAAGAGATATCTGACCTGAAAACTTGTTGTTTCTGATCTCCAGTCTCGACATATTCCAAGACAATTTACTCGGAAGTTGACCAGAAAAGGAGTTGTTGCTTAGCATCAAGGTATTTAGGTTTCTCAAAGTCCACAAACTGGAAGGAACCTCCCCTGAAAACTTGTTATCGAAAAGCTGAATCGTGGTTAGAGTAGTACAACTCCCAAGCCATTGAGGCAAGTCTCCACTAAGATTGTTTGAAAAAGCAATCACACCAAGCAAAGCACCACCTACACATAAATGTTCCGGCAACCCACCACTGAGTTGATTGCCAGCAACTTCAAACGCTACAAGCTTCGAATGCAGGCCTAATTCTGGAGGCAGAGTTCCATTCAACTTGTTGCTGAAAACCCTGAAACTCTCGAGCCTTGGCAATAGGCCTAAACTGCTTGGAATTTGATCCGACAATTGATTCAAATACAAATGCAGCACAGTCAAATTCTCCAACTTTCCAAATTCTTCGGGTATGGAACCCGTCAAATTGTTCATGGCCAAATCAATCTGGGTCAAATTCAAGGCCTGCACCGAACCGGGTAGCTCACCCGACAACCTATTACGGTACAACAACAACGACTGTAAATTCTTATTCAAAAACAAATTACCAGGAATGCTGCCTGTCAAGTTGTTGTTCGACAAATCCAACCCCTCAAGGCTCGTGAGATTCCCGAAACTTTCCGGAATCTCTCCGATTAAGTTACACCGTGTCATCCACATAAACCTCAAGCTCCTCAGGTTCCCAAACTCGAACGGGATCGCCATGGGAACAAACATGTAGTTATAAGCCAAACCCAGGTTTTCGAGATTGGACAAGTTTGCAATTTCCTTGGGGAAGGTTCCGTTGAAGTCGTTCTGAAAGAGGTGCAGCGTTTGCAAGCCCGAGAGGTTTCCAATCGCCGCCGGGACGTCGCCGGAGAAAGCGTTACCGCCGAGGTTGAGGTACGTCAGGGTTTTGAGGCGGTCGACGTCGCCGGGGATTGGACCGGAGAAGTAGTTCTGGGAGAGGTCCAGGTATTGGAGGTTGAAGCAGTTGTACAAGGTTGTTGGGAATGGACCGGGGATGGAGTTGTTGGAGAAGTCCAGCTTCGTCAGGTTCTTGAGGTCGCAGATTGTGGAAGGGAGCTTCTCGGTGATGTTTTTGCTGCCGAGGTGGAGCTCCGTGGCGGCGCCGTCGGTGCAATGGATTTCCGGCCAGTCGCACGGCGAGGACGAGGATGGTGTCCATGATTGGAGCGACGGTGGATCGCCCAGTTGGTGTTTGAGGGTGAGAAGGGTGGTTTGTTCGGTGCCTGTGGTTTGTGAAATTACTTGGGAGGGTACCGTGAGGCTGAGCAAGAGAAAGAAATGAAGTGGGAATTCGAGGATCGAGAGGGGTATTTTGGACATTCGGGATGTACCGGTTCGTCGCTCCGGTTGGGGATTTTGCCGGGAAATCATGGCTAGATTTGCGGCCAAAATTCAAACTTGGGGGGCTGCTGGTTCTTTTTCTGTTTTTGTCCCTACTCTAGCTCTAGTGTGATGTATGTGAGTGGCTTCTATCCTTCTATCAAGATTTATAAACATGTTCGAGAATTCAGTTTAGTTTAGTTTATGTATTCTCATCTATTACTAATATAAGGCGATAGTGTTTTTAGTATCTAACTTTTTTTCTTTCATATTTACCATTATTTTTTATTTTTTCATATCTTTAAGTGGGGATATAGTTGTAAATTTTTTATTTTTTTTTACAAAATAAAGTTGTAAATATTAGTCACTTAAAAAATTATAAACATTAACAACATTCTATTCATATTTTAAAATAATTTTTTTGTCTCATCTTAATACAGCTGTATTTTTAAATTTAAACTCACTTATCTTTTTTAATGCAATTTCAAACTTACAGGCACATATATAATAAAATTTCTAATAACTTTTAAAGAGATGGCCAATTACAAAGATATTAACTACTACAAATAAAAAATGCTCCACTAGTCAATAAAGGGGTTTAGAGAAAGACACTAACAGGAGATTTAGATTACACGAGTGTGACAGTGAAAATGATGGAAACAAGACAAACAGTCAACTTCATTAAACTAAAGAGTTTTGTTCAAACACGATTGATATTAAATGCATAATAGTATCGTCATGGCCAATTGGCCATTGCTGAATTTTCCAATGGATGACATAGGTTAGTTAAAATTTCACACTAGATTGGGCATACTAAAATACAGTATTTTTTTTATTAGTCTAATTTTTATATTTTTTAATTTATTAAAAAAATTATTTTATATTTCACAAAAATATTATAATCATATATAAAATAATTTAATATTTATATTATATTAATATATAATATATATATATAATATTAGACATAAAATATTATATCAAAAATACACTAATCTTGATTCCCTGGATATTTGATTTCATTAAAATGAATTCATTGGTTCGGTCCTTAAGGTCAAAGGTGAACTTAGACCCCAAAACAACTTTTTTTATTACATCTTTTACATAAATTTAAAAATAAAAAATAAAGTGAAAATAAGTGATATTTCTATAATTATTAATAAAAATATATTAACTAAAAATAAAAATAAAAATAAAAAAAATTATATGCTACTTATTTTCATTATTTATTTTATAAAAAATTAAAAATTAAAAATAAAATAAAAACAATGCCAAACTTTTGTAATTATAAGTGAAAGTATATTAATTGGAAAAAAAAAAACCAAACTCCCGTTAACATGAGTAAATATCATTTTGTTAATAAAGCATGTCATTTCAAGCATAAGAAAAAAGATTATTTTTTAATAAATATGTTTATATATAATCAAATACGACCTACTTAATGGGGAGATTAGAAACATAAATTGGCATATAGATTCTTTACCGTTGTGTAAATCAGGAGCTACGATCAAAACAATTTGCTGCTTTGAATTGTCGTGGGCTGAGAAATTCTATTGACTAAATGCATGCAATAGATCTTTCAGCGGGCATAGTTTTTAATATACTTTAAAAAAAAATTTGGTTCCAATCTTTTTTTTAATTCTTTTAATTATTTTTTATTTATTAATTTTAATTCCACTTAATTAAATTAATATTGGAGTCAAGTTTTGTTTTATACTTGATTCACCAATGATATGAGATTGATCCAATGGCAAAGTAAGGCTTGAGGGCGGTTAAGGAGAGTTTTCCCTCAACCTCACACGTCCCGCATCTTTAAACTTTAGATATTAAGACATAGACTTGTTTCACTTTTTCTCATAGTTATAAATACTTTAAATTAAATATATACAATCACCAGTCACTATTTTAAAATTAATTCATTTCATATAAACTAAAAATATGTATTTTTAATAAACATTAAACTTTGGAGAAGAAAATTAATATAATTAATTTTTTTAATAACTAAACTGACATAATATTTCACTAGATGTGGACGGGATGGAGCAACTTGATCCCAAACTCGGATCTGTCCTATCTTACTGCAGAGTAGGTGTTAAACCCAGCCTATGTAACTTGACGCCAAACTCGCATTTGTCCTATCTTACTGCAGGATAGGTTTTAAACCCACCCTATGTGTGGTGGTTACCCATGGATTGAGACAAGATTGTCAAGCTTATAAAGTAATGTTTTTTGAATTGGACCGTTTATTGAATCGGAATAAAAAGGGTCAAAATGTTAAGATTCAACGAGGTTAAATCGGGACTACATATATATATATATATATATATATAAGAAAAATATAATATGTATATGTTAATTGTATAAATAATATCAAAATAAAATATTAAAATATATTATTAATACAATTAAATTCATATATCACATAAATAAATATTAAATTAAAATTTTATATTAATATTAGTATAATTTTTTAACATATATTAATCTCATATAGGTAAAAAAGATAAGTATTTTTTTATTATAAATTGAAGCCAAACAATTATTGTATTACAAACTTTTATTTATCCCACATTAGATAAATTAAAAGTTTTAAATGATAAGTTTTAATTATAAATTGAGAACCAAATAATCAATATCTTAAAAAAATTTAAATATATATTTTTAGAAAATTGGATTGGATTTTTATGAAAAAAATTAGATTTTTTCAAAAAAAAAAGTCAAACGGATTGACCAATTCAACATCGATTCCTGATTTTTTAATTGATTTTTAAAAATTTAATTTTTGATGATTGATTGGATCAGCTGGAAGACCAATTCCAATTTTTTTTACTCCGATTGGCCAGTCTGATTTTAAGAACCATGCGATAAAGTAATTGGAAAATAAAATCTATTATAAAGTGAGTTTATTTTTAAAATAAATAAGTAAGTGTATATTCATCTATGATACATGAATATAAATACGAATATCGAATATGACACGAGTATGATACGAAAATATGACTTTTGTTAAAAAAAATTAAACTAACATTTATCAAGTATTTGAATATCTGATACAAATACAGTTACATATCTAATATGAGTATGACGAGACATTTTAAAGTATCTATATTTCATAAGTATTAATCCTTAATTTAATTTAAAATATATTGAGATTTTAACTCACTAAAATTTAATAATTGATAAATTATTATTTATTCATTTAAAAATAATCACACTTTAAATTAAAATAGTAATTTTATACCAAAATTTTTTATTTGAATTGTGTGATTATCATTGAAAGCAGCCATTCCATGTCACGCAGGATGTGTGTGTGTGTATATATATATATATATATATTTTTTGGGAGTGGGGAGTAGAGTAAGTGACTACGCTTTCTTAAGACCTAAAAATGGTATAGAAATGTTAACAATAGATTTTTTAATACTTATTTTATTATTAGTTTATTTTATATATTTAAAAAATTATTATAAAAAATTAATAATATATATTTTTAGACTAATAGTAAAATAAAATATTAAAAAATATGTGTTATTAATATTTTTCAAAGAGGTATTATGCTAGCCCATGTATGATATTGCATTTTTAATTATTTGAGCATGTATTACTATTAAGATTCGGTATAATAATTTAAGTAGTTATTAATATCATTAATCAAATAAAGGTGTCATATGTTGGAGGTAATATAAATTTTTTTTTGTGAAGTTATACATTCTATTATAGTATTCTTCGTGTTTATGTGTGTCATATATATATATATATATATATATATATATATATATATATATATATATATATATATGTTTCTGATTGGAATATTCTACAAGCATTACTGTAATATTAATCACTTAAAAATTGTCTATATATTTGTATATCTTCTATATATAATTAACTATTATATTCTTACATCAAATAATACATATATTTTTTTATATTTTATTTAATATTATTTATTATATATATTTTTTTTGTATCACTTTCTCTCACTCAATCACATTCTTTAAAAAAATATAAATAATACTTATATTTATTTTTAAAATTATAAAATGATCATTTTTCATATACAATTTCTTTTATATACGTAAGAGATATTTTCAATTTTAATTTTATCTTTTCAGTGTTAGAAAGAGAATAGGTTTTGTTTGGGGTGGGTGGGGTGGGGTGGGGTGGGCCGGATAAGAGAAAAAGAGAAGGGGTGAAGGGAGCAGTGGATAGTTCGGGAGGGGGGGGGGGGGTCTGTAAGTCAAAAAGAAGGGGTGAGGGGAGAGTTACTCTACTTTAGGGTTTAGATACGTGTTTTGATAATTATTTTGATACATGATTAAATCAACAAGCTCATTTTCTTCTAGTTGGATTATATTAAGTAAAAATTTAACTAAGAGATAAAAGTGAAATTGCTAACAATGACGGATCCTCGCATTTTTAATGATGATGTGAATGGAATCTTTATATATATATATATATATATATATATATATATATATATATATATGCAAAAGAATACATAGGCCTCTTAAATTTTAATATTTTTGTAAATTATTATTACGAATTTTATAATTTTATAATTTTATAATTAGTTTTAAAATTTTTATTAATATCACAATAGATTATTTTATTTAATTTAGATTTGTTAATTCATTAATGATAATAATATATGATAATATTTTATTTATATTGACATTAAGTTTAGATTGTTTATTAATTTATTTATTAAAATTTAATTTTAAATATATTTAATTTCTTACAAAATAAAAAATTATTTGAAAATATTTTTTTTTGTTTTGTAATAATAAGATGTATTTATAATCTAATTTTAATAAATAATTAATAAAAAGTATAGAATTAATGTCAATGTGAATAAAATATTATTATATAATATTATAGTTAATGAATTAATATATTTAGATTAAATAAAAAATTTATTGAAACATTAATTAAAATTTAGAGATTTATTAAGAAGATTTTAAAATTTATGATGATGATTTAAAAAAAGATCAAAGTTCAAGGAGACTACATATTATTTTTTAATATTTTTAATTCATATAAGATATTTTTACACATTGAATTATGTGAAATTAATTCTCGCTCCATTGCAAATAAAGCTTATCTCAATGAAACTACAGCAACTTGCTTGTTAGTTGGGTCACAGCCTTGTGAGAAACCTAAAGATTCAAAGATGTATTATTTTAACTTTATTTTTTATTTTCAAACTTTTGTCAACAAGAACAAGAAACAAAAAAGTGTCATTTTTATAATTATTAATAAAAATATATCAACTAAAAATAAAAATAAAAAACAAACGAAACACCCTAAGGATGTTTATATGTTTATTTTCTATTATAGAGTATGGTTGTTGTATCATAAAATGCGGTTATAGCGTTATTTAAAAAATATATATACTTGTTGATCTAATTGATGAAGTGAATTTATAGATTTTAATTTTGTCTAATGCTATGCGTATAATCCAGAAATTAAAAAAATAATTAAGTTCAGTTTGCTGTAAAAGTTTTTATCTTTGATTCATTCACTCTTTTTTTTTAATTAATAAAGAATAGTTACACTTTTCATAATCAATTATTTTTCACATATTTATAACTAAATAATCATAGTAAACTAAATTAAAATACTTTTTATCAATTCAAACCAATTTAAAATTTTCTTTTTATCAAACCTAGTTGTCTTTTCCCCAATAGTCTATTCAGAGTAGTTAGAGGTAAATAAACTTGAATAGCATTTCCTTCAATTTTATTTATTCTGAGTTCATTTTTGTGTTTTTAATCCAAGTATTCTTATAGACATTGTTACGATACTAACATTTAAATTTGAACTTTTGACATTGCATATAAGATTCATCAAGAGTCACTCTATTTTTACTATGACTAATTACTGCTGGATATATTTTTAGTTCATTTTAATCAATTTTATTTTTTATCAAAGTGTAGGTACATTTTTTTCGAGATAAGTCAATCCTTGTAAATAGATCATTTATAAGTATTTTGTTGAGACTTGTGGTATGTCTTGATTTTAAAATTTAAAACCATCTACCCAAACCTATTTTTTACCAAAAAGAAAGGATAATCTTATTGTTTGAAAATTTGATTCATATTTTCCCTTTCGAAAATAGAAGTAAAAAAAAGGAAGTTGGACCATAGCAAGCGACTATGGTTTCCTCTAGCTTGAATTGTATTAGCTACAACTATAACCACTCGAGAAAAATTTCACCTAACACTGTAGGCTGCATATTCTGTTTGTGTACCCATACACATGAAATTTCGGGATCAAAATCAAAACTTATTTGCCAAAGTTTTGCCTCAAAATCTTCTCATGACTCGTTCCAGCTGGTCAATTCTCACAAGGCAATCATGAATTGAGATTAGTGGTAATGGAAATATCAAGTGGTAGTTGGGAAGATCCCATTATCTTTGATATATTCTAAGTTTGGGGCGTTTTTCTTGGCTGTGGTCCTATGGATTACTAGACAGTGCTTTCTAGAGTCAAACTTTCAAAAGCCTGCATCACTTTAACTATAAGAGTCTTGCTTTCTACTCCCTTCTCGAAGTCTTTCTATTTTAAAGTGGTCAAATGCTCGTGGGGGAATGATTTTTGTCTAATATTTATAATTTTTATTATATGTTCAACTTTTATATACGTAAGAAATATGTGAAATTATGTTATATATAATTATAATATTTTAATAAGATATAAAATAAATTTATGAGTGAATTAAAAAAAATTTAGACATATAAAAATTAAATAAATAATAAGACTAATACTCGTGCTCGTGCATATACTATTTGGAAATTAAATGTTTTTTTGTGTGCATGTAATACAATATATGTGTGGGGATCGATGTGAGTGTGATTAAATATTGTCATGTATCATATCATTTAAGTGTCGTACTTTAGATAAATAATAGAACTCATCCTATTTTGCCTGCGGCCCCAATCTTGAAGAACAAAAGTTGATCATAACAACATAATTCAAAAGTTACTATAACCATGTGGTGCAATACTTGTCTATTACGGCTTCAAAGTTGGAGCTAATGTTATCTGAATTTACATTCGAATATGACAGAATATGATCTTTACTGTAGCCAAAAGAAAAATAAAGAATTTTAAAGTACTACTTTTAAGTTTCGCATAATTCATGACATGTAAATACTAGTCTTAAATCAATGAATGGCACAAGGAGGAGGGCTTGTGTTCTAAATTTACGTGTTATGAATAACTAGTGAGACTCTTTAACAATTGGGTGTGATCTTACCATACCAATCCCACTTTACATATTATTTGTGTCTTAGAATAATGTTCGTAATTTTTAGAAGATGATAAATTGTATGATTGTTTAGTTGTAAGTTGTAACAGACGAGAATGCGTGCTTCAATCTAGAATAAATATGACCCCAGGACTTAAATGGGAAAATTAAAAAAAAAAATTTGGTGAACACAAGTTGTAGCTATTCATGTGCAATGCATGCAATCCAAACACACGCAAGCTCTAATGTTTTTGAATAGAGAGCAACATACATTTCCACTTGCAGCCAAAACAACCCCAGTGAACTTATAATCCATTTGTAGTGTCCTACTATTTATTGAAAATTTTGTTTAAGGACAAATTTGATTCTTGTTATTACTTTAGAAAGAGAATTTCTTATTCTTAAATATTCTCAAGTACTTGATGATTTATGGATCGTTAAAATATTATAAAGTAATTTTTGACTTAAATAATAAAGAACAAAAAATAGAATGAAAGTAATAAATAACAATGACAAGCAAACTGCAATCGAAATGAACAATTTAATAAAAGCAAAAAAAAAAACATATAAAAAACTGAAGAATTAAACTAGCAAAAAATATAAACTAGACTGAAAAGTGCTAGAAGCGAGTAAAAGAAAGTAATTAAAATGTAGAAAGTTAAACTTGCAAGAAGGTAAATAAAATAATTAAAAGAAATAAAATGATTTTGTGAATCACTTGATCAATAGATGAAAAAAATTTATAAAAATGAAAATGAATTGCTTTAAATTTATATTAAATTGTAAAGATTACATAAATAAAATATAGTGAAAGACATACTTGATTAATTCTTTTGATATCCTTGTGTGTTAGAGTAATTTTTGAATGTGAGAGATATGTGCAAATACTTTTAATCAATTTAAATGTCTTCATCCCATTTTAGTATTTATAGATAAGATAATAATTGTTATTTTAACAAGATGATGACATGTGTCTCTTATAAAAAATAACTTCATAAATTAATAACAATGATTATATTATCTTAATATTACATACTCAGCTGTAATAACTCTCTAAATTCAAATTCAAATTACAACGTTTGAATTTAAATTTAAATTTTAAACCTATATATGCTTTGAAGATATTCTAACTTAAAAAACACTTCTATAATTAATTTTTTTTGCTTTAGTGTCAATTGCTTCAGTTTTTCTTTCAATCTTTAAATAGTTTACTTGATTTTCACCTAATCAAAGTATACAGATTCTACCAAAAGTCTGTTGTCTATACATTTGTCAAATTTGATAACAACATTCCTCTTGCTTTGAACTCTTAACAAAGACTTCTACATTTTGATTCATCTTTCTTCTGTTAACTCCAAATCGATTTATCAAATCGAAGCTACTAATATTTATCTAAATCAAAAAAGTTTATTTTATACCAACGCTTACTCTACCAATTCAACTTATTCTGTTTTTCACCTCTCTTACCGAGCATATATATGCACATATTCATTAAGGTAAGCATCTAAGGTTAAACATGATGCAACAGCATGAACAATATGCACACTATTATGATGTCGGCAATCGATTTCTATCACTGAGTGTTCTGTAACGTAGAATATGTGAAAGGAAGGCAGACTTGAAAATTAGTAAATTAAGCAGACTATTCATTCGCTGAATTTGTCACTTAAAACAGCACAACCTTAAAAACATTTCAAAAAAAAAAAGTGAGATACTCTGTAAAACATATTTTGCAATGTTATATATTCCAGTTCACCGGGGCATTGTCAACGAAATTGCTTATTTGCCGAAAACAATAGACAAACTGACAAAGGGCGAATTTGAAAAGTGTGGTTAGGTGTATCATGATTTAAATGTTTTCTTCTATTCAACAAGAAAAATGATTATGTTATATTTTTTTTAGAAGTATAAATATTATACATACTCTTTTTAAAAGTATATAATTAAGAAAAAAAAATAAGTATAATAAATAATATTAAATAAAATATAAAAAAATAATATAATAAGGATATCATAGTTTGATTCGGCAAGATTATAGTACATTTAAGTCAAATAAAGTGACCACTTCTCTAGAACATGTCGGAAGCCAAGTAAACACTAAACAACAAAATTAAAATTGTTTAATTCCAACAATAGTCGTCAATCCCGTTTCAATTTTGGTCTCAAATCGATGTTGCTTCTTCATATGATATTAGTACTGACACTTTCTTTGTCTAAGATTTACTATTTGAAAGAGTAATTCACCATCTAAAAGTACAGTGAGTGAATGGAATCTCGATTGCTTGAGTTCACTAAATGTTGGATTCTAATGAACAAGTAAGGACTTATGACCAAATAGAGAACATAATTTATAAGATAATAGTAAATTATAATTTATTTTTTAAAACTTCTATTCAAGAAAAAAGTTTAAATTACACCTTTTAACTTTGTCTCGCATACACTTTGATTTTTTAATTTTCAAAATGTGCAACAAAACCTTTAAACTTCCAAAAATATGCAAGGTGATCCAAAATTGTGATCAACATTAATTTTTAGATAATCAATATTAATTTTCAATAAGAAAAAGTTTAAATTATAATTTTTAACTTTGCTTCATGTACATTTTAGTCCTTTAACTTTAAAAAATATGCAACAAGACTCATAAAATGTATAAAATGATCCAAAATTATAACAAGACATATGACATTTTCTATCAAAAAATTAATGTCTATCATAGTTTTAGACTACTTTGTACACTTTCGAGAATTTAAGGATATTGCTGCATATTTTAAAAGTTGAACGATTAAAGTGCACATGAGTCAAAATTAAATGATATAATTTAAACTTTCCCCTTTATTCAAATCAATTTTAGTATTCAAATTTTAAAATTTTACTATTTATTCTTTCTAAATTTTAAAAACACAATGGGAGAAGGGAAGTATAAAGGAATACAAATTAGAGATAAAAGATTTATTACTTCATTTTAGCAAGGGAATGTAAGAAATAAAATGAAAACGAAAGAGAAATAAGAAATTATGAAATGTGAGTTTTTATAATTTTTGGATTTAATTTTGATGTACTCAAATAAAAAAAGTTATGCATTTTTAATGCAGAATTTCTTTATACTATCATGCAATTATTATGTATTGTTAAATGATTAAAGAAGTTTAATTTTTACAATCACTACTTGAAATCTAACTTTTTTAATGGTGTACTAATATATAATTGGATGATATAGTGTAAAAAACTTTATATTTACGGTGGATAAAATTTAAACTCGTCTTTTTTAATTACACAACATTCCTGACAACATATCATTTGAATAATAGAATAAGGGACAAACAGATTAAAAAAAAATCCAGAATAAGGGATAAAAAAAGAGATGGATACATATTCTACATAGTATCTATAATAGTCCTTCTTTGCATTTGTCTTATATAATCATAGACAAGTTTAGATAGTGATTGCGTGCTAAGTACTGACCTGTTTTCATTTTCTATTTTTCTTTTCCCCCTCATTCAGTCCTAGAGGACCTAAACAGTGTCTGAAAGTTACAGGCCATCAAACTCGGACAGTAAGCATACTACGGCATATATAGTTATACTGTCATAGGACTTGGAGGATTCAAATCCATAATAAATGAAGACAGTAAAGCATACTATGCCTTATACATTAAGGGCTTGTATTTAACAAGAGCTTGACCCAACCCATGAATAGCTCCAAATGATGCAGCCAAAGACACAAGCAAGCACACAAGGTTCAAAGTTTGAAGTCCTAACCATCGAATTGTTCCTTTTCTGATCTTCTGTCTGGCAATTAACATCTCCACTGGAAAATAGACCACTGTAGGCCAGAACCCAACGGCCCCAAGAAGGGCAATCATGTCATTAAAAAAGGGCATCGCCATGGCCAGCACAGTCGCCACCATCCCAAATATGGACCTCCAAACTAGCTTAAAGAAATTGATGCTGAATTTCATTTTGCCAATGTTCAAGGGGTACTTGCTTGTCACAAAACTTGAGCTTGGCCACCTTTGACCAGCCAATATTTCAACTATAAGATAAAAAGTTTGCATAACTACCTGTCCACAATTTATTCAAGATTAGTGGCCATTAATTTCACTGTAAAATGAAGATAAAAAACGAACATATAGTCAAAGTAAAATCTAAAATCTACTTCAAAGTTAAAACATGATTGTCTGGGGTTTTTAGAAGCAGAGGCAACGTTTAGCATTTTGAATAAGTAGTAATTGAAGAATTCTCAAATATAGACTTCAGTATTAATATCATAGGTTGAGCATGATATTATGAATTTAAGGCAATGCATAAGAACCTGATATGCTCCAACCAGGTGCACTGTGATTAATGAAGACATTGGCCAAGTCCACTAGTCACAAAGGCTTGTGAAACCCAGAGCCCATGAGAATGTTGCCAGGGGTGTCTGAACCAAATGCAGCGTATCCAGAGCACGCAGACAAGAGGAAGATAATTGTCATCGTGAATATACCTATCGTGTTTGCCATCTTCATCACTTTATTTTTTGGTGACGATGACTTTAAACTGTCCTGTTTTTCTAATACCAGACCAATATAAGTATAAACTATTTTAATGTAGCGCCAGAATATCCAATTATATACTTGATTCTTTCCATCTTATTTACAAATAAGTAAAACTATTGACATATTCATTAAATTAAAGAGACTGAAATTTAATCAAAATATCAATTTCATTTTGCTAAGAAAATGTTATATAGCTGCAGATCTCTAATGCACCAATCATCTCTACCTATCAAACTATTTCATGCAAATAAGTATATCATTATTATTTTTGGTTATAAACGTTGTCCCAAAGCTTATCTCAAGTGATTAAGTAGAAAAAGTTTGGAAAAAAGTTTGGAGTTCGATTATTAATAAATCAGAAAAAATTGAAGTTTGTGCCAGGACAAAAACACAGCATAGTTAGAAAGCCTTATTTATAGCATGTTCATACCTGTATATCTATCGCAATTTGAATTTTGAGCATAGCCACTAGCAAGTGCAACGTTTCCAAGTGTAACAAGCATATTCCACAATCTGCTTGCCGAACTTTGCTCCTTGCTGCTCCAAAATAAAGAGGTACTCCTTCCATTCCCTGTTCCAATCCACGTTTCCCCAAACATAAATCCTCATAACCATTAGGTCAATTACAAAACAGTCTGATTATTTATCTAATTTTTATTCGTTCAACTTTTTTTAATTTATTTATAAATTTATTTTGTATCTTGCGAGAATGCTATATTTATATACAGACTGATTTAACATATCTCTCACATTAACATATTATATAAATACAATATACATATAAAAATTATACGCAAGATATTTCTCATTACAAAAATAGACTTTAGCACGTTATACAAAAGGAAGCCTCTGTTTTTATCATTGTTAAGAGTGTATTTGGGAAAGTTAAAAAAATAGATTATACTGATAATCGATTATATGTATAATCGATTATTGTAAAAATCGATTATAATCAAAATCTATTTTTGTTTGAGTATGTTTGCTGAAAAGTGATTTTAAGATAATTTATTTCGTTTGGATGATGTGAAAAAAATTATTTTTATATAGTAAATTACGAAAAAATATATAAAGTTATTTTGTTTATAATATTTAGTGAAGAGCCATTGAGATCATTATGAAAAATGTTTCTCTCATTAAAATATAATTAAAAAAATTCATCTAAAAATAAAAACTTTTTATAAAAATAGTCCATATTATGAGCTTGTGTTAAAATAACTTTTTTATGAAAATAATTTTTTTTTACAAATTAATCTAGATACGAGATACCTAAACTTTACTGATTTTTTATAAAATAAATTTTTTTTAAAATAATAGTTAAATAAAAAAAATTAATTTTTCTCAAATAAACTCTAAATGTATGTAGCATGACAACAATTACTCCATGCGTTTTTTGGGCCATGGAGTTGTACTTTCTCTAAAAAATGTTAAATAAATAAATAAAAATAAAAATTCAATACAAAATTATGTGTTATATAGGATCCATATTATACTAATCAATCGCTCATGATCTTATTTTCAAAACAAATTTTTTTAGATATATCCAAAATTATTACACTTAATCTTCAAAAGACACATAATTTTGCATTAAATTCTCTTAAAAAAATTATAAATAACAGTTTTTTTTTAAATTTTCTATGTCAGACCAATAGTTTACCTCTTTTGGACCTATGGTGACTTGATCCTAGAAACCAAATCAGATAATAACTATTTTTTTTTGGACTTGAAATCAGATAATAACTTGTGGTGGCCATTGGCTAGGTAAGGAGCAAACTACGTACCCAGCCCCAGCCCATCTTCCCACCAGTAATAGGCTAATAGCTTCTAAACTTCTTGTTTCGTCTCTAATATCTCGTTGACCAAAAAATCTCTAATAATATATCTTAAAAAACGTACCATGTTTTGAACTTCAAAACATTTTCATTTTAATACCAAATTAAAAAGAAAAAAAGGGGCCCCTCAATGATATACTATGCCAACTGGCAACTGCCACTAAGCCTGTCAACTAAAATTTATATAGTTGTTGATATTTTTATTTATTTTTTCTTTTATTATTTTTTATATTTTTTAATATTATTTATCATATATATTTTTTATTTCTTTTTTCATTAAATTACATACTTTTAAAAAAGGTATAAATAGTATATATAACTTTAGAATGAATATATGATTAACTTTTTTCAATTTATATAGAACTCATTCACTGAATATATATATATATATATATGAAAAAGTTAATTATATATATTTTTAGAGATATATGTATTATTGACATTATTTTTAAATGTGTGTAATGTAGTAAAAAATAATAATAAAAAATATGTATGATAAATAATATTAAAAAAAGTGAAAAAAATAATGTTAAAAAATGATAAAAATATCATAGCAGATATATATATATATATATATATATATATATATATATATATATATATATATATATAGAACTCAAAGACGAACGAGAATGGGAGGGAAAGTAAGTCAAGTAACCTTGGATAACGGTTGCAAGAGAAGTCCAATAACAATAGATGCGAACCCAAAAGACATGATCGAACGAGAATGGGAGGGAAAGTAAGTCAAGTAACCTTGGATAACGGTTGCAAGAGAAAGTCCAATACCAATAGATGCGTACCCAAAAGACATGATCGCTGCTACGATTGAGAGCCAAGAGAGCTTGTGAAAATTGGGGATTTCGGACAAAAAGATTTCAACGATTCCAACACCAATCGTGTGTGGATTATTAGAAAACTGGCATGGAGCTTCAATCCCATTCTTCTCGAAGCTAGCAATTGTTTTTTAGTATTGTCCTGAAATATGCAATTAGTATTGATAAATCACGTTGGGATGATGCTAGCCTCACAAATAATGAGTATTAAAAAAATTATTGCAATCATTTTATGTATTTATTTATTTGATAAGACATATGTCCAACTAAAACTGCAGAGGGTAAATTATTCATAAAGTTGCATGAATTATAGCTCTGGTTTGTTAATGGTTTTTTTTTACAATATTATGAAATTGTTACTAAAACTTATTAACTTAACTTCCAACTTTTATCTATGCCTTCCACTTAACTATCTTAACTATTTCAGCTACGCCAAGTTTCTAATTTGCTAATGTTCTAAATGCTGTGAAAGTAACCCTGGAAGAACACAAAAGAACTGACACCACACTTAAAGATGTAGTTATTGTGAAGCCAATTGCAAACCCAGCAAGAATGCCATACTGGACCACTCCACAAAACACATGCTTTTTTCCACCTAAAAGTTAGCCAACAGAAGAGTTAGAATTGAACTTGGACAATGTCAAGTAAAGTACCAGTGGTGTTTACTGTTTAGGTAAGTTAAGTACTTAAGTGAGTTTTCACAGCCTCCATGTAAGTGTAGTTTTTCTTGCCAGTGACAGGTTCTGGTGATCTATAACAATCGGCAAGAAGATTAGAAGTGTAGAGCGTAACGCCGGCGAAGATCAAGATACAGAACATGCCAAGGATCCATCCCAACTGCGGCATAGACCATGCTAAAGACAGCACCCCTGCCCCAACCACTGCCGTTATTATATGTGCAGTCGCAGTCCACACGGTCCCTGCTTGTCATTGAAACAAAACTTGTCACTTCTCTACTCAATACCCATCTCCTTCTTCTTCTTCCAAATTGAACTAATAGAGGGGTAGCTAGATTCTAGAGATAACATTGTACAAGTCTTTTCTTTTTCCTTAACAAATGAATTCATTTTATCAAGTCTTCTTTATCATTAATAATTATCTTTCATTTTTTATTAATTTATTTTCAATTAGTTTTATTTTTTTTTAAAAAATTAAGTTCATTTGAATTGACATAATCTATTTTGGGAAAAAAAAAGAAATTAATAAAAAGAAAAACCAAATAACATATAGATACAAGAAAAAAAACTACAAATCACTCAGTTTATTAATGTCTTGAACTGTGTAATATTGTTTGTACTAAAAAAAGAGTAAAAATATGCTGCAAGCCGGGACAGATCTTCACGGATACGGGTGAGTCATGACCACTCCAAAAATTTTAAAAACTTCTTAGAAGTGTATATATATATATATATTATCAAAGCATTATATGGTTATTTTAGAGTATGTTTGTTTCATATTAACTTAGTTTTTTTTTGGGAAAAAAGTTATTATAACAGATATAATCATGTTTAATAAAATTAGTTTTAATTTTTATATGAAATTTAATATAAAATAAAAGTTTTTAAAATTAATTTTCATAATGTTAAAAATTAAAACTTATGATTCTAACTTATAAATTATTCTTTACACTTTTATATATAAATATTATTTTGTTATTAATCAAATAAATTTTTAATTATTTTATACTTATTTTAATAATTTAATACATAAAAATAATTCTTTTTTATATCATTAAATAATCAGTTTAACTTAAAATTATTTTTTAATTAATATATTCAAACATAAAAATAATTTGATTATAATCCATTATAACAAAAAAAATTTATACAATAATCAATTATTAAGTATAATCAAATTTTTGTAATTTTTCTAAACACACACTTAAACTTTTTGCTCAAGATCCACCACTAGCTGCATGTACACAAAAAAATAACAATACACTACTAGCATAAACAAAATAAAAGCAGTTGGGTTATTTCTACGTATGATATTCCACACCTCTCATACATTGGTTAGCAATAAATAAATTATTGGTTAACAACGTATACCAATAACTTAATAAACTCATAACCTTTTTTTTTTTGGGTTAAAAAAGCATAGGTTATTTATTCACAATTAACTATTGTAAGTCGCGCATGAGCTTACAGCTCAATGGTTTCAACGCACCTGGTGTACTGAATGTAAGCGGGATCGATCTCTTGCACTCTCTCTCGTTCCCGTTTCCATTCCCCTTCGCCCTCCCTCTTACCTTTGGGGGGTCGTATGCGGTCTTCCCTCGAAACCCACCTAATTAGTGGGCCTTCCCTTGATTTCCGTGAGACCCAGTACTTAAAAAAAACTAATTGTTGGAAGTCAAGTGTGAAATTTCAAGTGCTTAAAAGAATAAAGCATTAAGTATTTTATAAAGCGTATTTCGTTTGTAAATTATGTAATCATATAAATATTTAAAATGAATATTTAAAATATTCATATAATTTTGTAATCATATAATTGGTTGACATATGAATATCTAAAATAAATTATGTAATCATATATTATTATTATTATTATTATTATTATTATTACAATGAATATATAAAATTTGAAAAAAATGTGAAATTAACATAATTATAGTTTAATAAAAATTTTAATATATTTTTATATGATTAATTTACAAATATCTTAAAATTATATCAAAGAATCTTACATCAATTTACAAATATTTTTGTTAATAAGATTGCTAGTTATATTAATACAAAAATATTATCATGCTATGAATAATATATTAATTTATGTTTAAAAAATTATAATTTATCATTAATTTTTCAAAAAATTATACATTTTAAAATATTATGTGGCATCTAACGAAGCTAGATGAACTCAAAATATAACTTAAATCTGACTCAAAATTAATCTAAATCCAATTCAAGAATTCAAACTTGACTTAATTAATTTTAAGTTAAGATGATTTATCCACCAAAACATTATGAATATTCTACCGTTAACCTTAGATCACTCGTAAAAATTTGACACATCATAAATATAATCTTATACATTTATGTGCCAAACAGGTTTTTTATATTTAATTTGATGATATATAGTTTTTTATTAATTTAATTTACACAACTTATAGATTATAGCTATGAAGAATTTCTATTTCAAATGCTAAGCATTTATTTACATTAATTGCACAGTCAATGCACCATATTTTTAAAAATAAAATTTATATAATTAATCGATGACAATAAATATCTCAAATTGGGATAGTCTCGCATAAATTGTCCAAAAATAACACACCATGCTTCACTTACAAATTTTTTAATAAAATTATTAAAATTTTATAAAAAGTTACAAATATTTTTAAGTAAAAATTATTAAAATTTTAGATTATTTACAACTAATTTAAATTCAGATATTTATAATTTCTTCTAAAATTTTAATTTTTTAAATTATAATTTTACTTAAAATTGTTGTAAGAGATACACGGAAATCATTTTTTAATGATACACGGATGGAAAACATCACTTCTTGACTCTAATGGCCATTTTAATTAGGATAAAAATAGTTTTATATTCCTTTTTAGGGATGTATTATTATTTACATTATTTTTAAAAAATGTGATTTAGTAAAAAAAATTATAAAAAAATATATAATAATTAATATTAAATAAAGTGTGAAAAGAGATGTATATACGTAAGAAAAATATAGTGATTGTTTTAATTATAATTTACACTAAAAAAAGGGTGAGAGGACAGGACATGTGCATGAGCATGATTCACGAGCCAATTAAAAGATTGTTTAAAACGAGACGAGAGAATTGCATGCAAGATATTTAGAGGCAAAAAAGAAAGAGAATGAGAAATTAGACCAGTTCTTCTGGGTCTCCCATCATCATCCAGAAGAGCACTCGAAACTGGACTAACCCCAGATTCCACCTCCATCTCCTCCTTTCTCATACGAATATATTAATGCTCTTGAAGCTTTGATGAAGAAAATGGCAACCACGTTTAGGAAGCATATATAACCAGAATAAATGAGAAATTAATTACTTTACTTGTGAGAAGGTAGGATAGGGTGATCGAGTGTGTGATCATGTGATACCTTCTAAGAAATCAAAGTCATCCTCAGGATGTGAAGCGGTGATGCTGAGTTCATTTAGTACTTTCTGTCTGGGCTAAATTCTTAAAAATGAGAGAGAGAGAGCAGAGAGGCATTATAATATAGCCCTCCCCTTTATGATCAGAATGCCATATTTAATTTTTGTTTTATTGTTTCTACTTAATTTCTACACCCATTTCTTTGCTGTCAATGCCTTCACATTCGGCCTAATAAAATGTCGATATACCATTGATAAAACTCCCTCTATATTTGACATTTGTGACGTTTTTAAGTTGTAACTTTTAACATAACTTGTCTATGCACACAAAAATTTAGTAAGAATTTGTTTTCTAAAACTAATGTGTTAGTAGACAATTTTTAAGTTATTTTATTTTAATATAATTAGTTTCTCATATATTTTTTATTAAATTTAAATTCAAAATATCATTTGGATGTTTAAAATTAGTTGAGTGTATGAAATTTTTTTTTATTACATTATCTCACTTTATCATGAATATGTTTTCAGATGAAATATATAAATCAGAGTCATGCATTTAACATGTCCTAAAAATTATTATAATTATTTGAAGAAGAATAAAAAAATTGAAAAGAAAGTTTTAAAACTCTTAAAAGTATTTAATACACATGCTTTTAGTGTTTAATTTCTTTCCTCCTTAAACAATAAAAAACAAATTAGAGATGATTTAATATTAAGAGAGTTTTGTTAACAAGTGTTCTAAGACACTTGTTAATGAAGTCAAAATAAATTTTTTTATGAAAAAAATATATTTAATACATTGAAAATTAAAAAACTTTACTATTTATCTTATTTTTATTAAAAAAATATTTTAATTTCTTTAACAAAACCCAGCCTAACACCAAATGAGAAAAATCAAAACATTTCTTTTAATGAATTTTATTAGTAATTCTTATTTAAAGAAAAATATTAAATATATTTAATTTTTCATTTAATACTTAATTTTATAAGTAATTATTATGAGAATAAAAAGGAGAATATGTTATTCTTAAGATAATTCAATTATCAAGATTAATTAGGGCCAAGACTATTAATTTTAATTTAATTATTCTAAATTACTGAATTTAATAAAGGAACATAATATTTATAACATATATTCAATGAGAGATAATAATAGAATAGAATCTATATTAAAAAGAAAGTTTGACTCTGCTCATTAAAAAAAAAAGAAAAGAAAAGGTACAAAGATAAGGAAAAAGTTCAAGAGCCCGAGGTACATATATGAAGACCAGGAAGCCCGGTTAGTGAAATATTTCATGTGGGTTCCATAATTCTGTTTTTTTGGTTTTTGTTTTTTGTTTAAAATAGAAAGTTTAACAAACTTCATATTGAGTAGGGCTCCACCGGGTTATATACATCCGGGACCTCTAGCATTTCTTCAAAGATAATAGAATAATAGATTTAGTTTTTTTATTAAATGATAAAAACTACATTTTAAATAATATTTATAAAATCTTATCATAAAATAATAATTTAATACTTATTTAAATAACGCCACTTGTTTTTGGGGAGTGTAATGGATTAGTCTTTGTCCTTAAATCATTAGAAACTGAAAAATGTCAATCCATCCGCTGCCAAGTTCCCTGAAGTGCAGAATTTCTCTTATATAGTGTTTTTGTCCTATGATTCTCTTTTTTCCGCTGGCCGTGCACCAATTCCAGCCAACAAATTAAACACTAGTTTTTCCTACATCTTGCTATTGTTCTGCTGTATTTTTTTTTTCTTTCCAGTCACCTTTTTCCTTTCTCAGTATCCTCTTATTAAAATATTTGTATTTGCTTGTCTCCTATGTATTATTATTATTATTATTATTTTCAATGTTAACATGACATTGAAGGAGAGAGCAAAAATGATAAAGGCGCCTCTCTTTTTCACTAACAAGTCATTTTGATGTAATATCCATTTTTGTGAATGAGTCATTCTAACAATGTCATTTGTTATTGTAGATGATCATTTTGACAGTGATTTTTCTATCAATTGACGATCATATCAATGATAATTTTTCTTATATAAAGAGATTTGTATTAGAGATGTAATGAAGCATATTGAACATTAAGATAAAAAGAAAATTGAGAAGAAGCTGTTGCTAATTGAGATGAGCTTGCATTACAATAACTATGCTTCCAAGTCTCAGATCTTGTTTCATTTCTTTAGAATGTATTGTGATCTTAATCTATTAAATTAGTTAAAAAAATATATATTTTTACTTGTTAACTTTACAGATAATTTCACATTAAAGAAACTTTACAAACTTTGTCAATGTCTAGGTCTTTAAGGCCGAGTTGCTTGTTTCTTGTTTCAAGTTATTGTTTTTACCTACGGAGCAAGTTTTCTTTTTCAATTCTTCCATTAATGCCTTGTTTTGATTCTCTCTTTTTCCATCAACCTTGCTCTCAAGATTGGTATTGAAGGGGTAGTTATTGATAGAAATTGTAATTAGTTAATAATAGTTTGTAAATAGTTACTATTAGATAAGTAATTAATTTGTTAGTTAAAGTTAGTTACTCGTATAAATAGGACTTGAGAAGTCTCAATTAATTCATAATAAGAAAATTGTTTTGAGGAATAAGACTGTAATCTTATTAGGTTAAAGACTGTATATGTTCTCTAGATTTAGCCATCCCAACCATTGAGTGCTTATCATTTTAGGTTAATCAATTTTTAAAATTTAAAATATACTTAAATAAATTTATATGAGAAATGAAATCATTATATTGTCACCCTAATTTAATTTAATTAATTGATGTATAAAATAAGTTACTTATTGTCGGTGTATGTGTAAAAAAAAAAAAATTCGTAAGAGTAGTATTAATTTGACCTATTAAATTAGTTGTCTGGTAAGGCAATTTCGTAAAAATAAATAAATAAAACTCAGTTTCAAACTAAATATTATCTAATACGATGCAACATCAGCATCACCATAAATTACAAAAGGGACGGTATCAATTGAGTTCAAGCTTCATCTTATTATTAGAACATCTATATAAAGAGTACATCTTAGAATAGTACATATATAGAAAGTACATCTCCATGTCTCCTGAAATTCATTCATATCACATACACATATATAAATGGATAATGTTATTTGCATATTTATCTCACGATAGTGATTGAGGAGATGTGAAATATGAGAGGAAATGGAAATGTGCAAATAACATTACCCAATGATATAAATAGGTCCTTGCTCAGTCAAGCCACTAAGAAGAACCCCGGCCAGGGTGTAAACCACTTAGCCAATCTCGCAGTTAGCTGCAAGATATAAGCATGCTTGTGTGCTCTACCTTTCATCTTGGGTCTTTCGGAGGTACCAAAAGATAGTATTAGTTAAGTTAATTGAGCTACACTAATTTTGGGTATGTGCTATTGCTTATACTTGAAGAGTTTGTATTTGGTGATATTCTTGACAATTCCACGAATGGAACCAACTGCCGCGGCCACTGAAATAAGGAAGCACGCGAAGCTCAATAGTTGGAGCATACACCTCTTCAATGATAGCCTTCTTATCTGTTTCTGGGAAATGTGCATTTGTATAGGGAAGAAGACAATGAGTGGCCAGAACCCAATTGCTCCAAGCAGGGCAAGGAACTCATTGAAAAATGGCATCGCCATGGCAATAATTGTGGCCACTATCACGAATATTGTCCTCCAAATTAGCCTAAACGAGTTGAAACTGAATGTTACGCTGCCCATTTTGGTTGGGTATTCCTTGTTTATGAAAGCTGATTGTGGCCACACCATGTTAGCACCCATCTCAACTATACGAAATAATGGTTGAGCCATCAACTGTCACAGAATATTGATCTCTAGCATTAGACATTATAATTCAACCATATATGAATTTTTTTTGCATAAACTTAAGTTAGGTATATTATATTAGACCAATAAATTATTGACATGTCATTAATTAATAATTAACTATTACAATTAATTAATAATTAGCTATCATAATTAATTATGTGTCAATAGCTTACTGATCTAGAGCACCTAAATTTAGTATATCATATTTATGCAAGAATTTCTCACCATAATATGTATATAATGCAGGTATTAAATTTCACAAATAAAATGGTCCAACCTGATATGCTCCCACTATGTGGATTACAATGCATACATTTCCCAGGGAGACCAACCAGAAGGGCTCGTAAAATCCAAAGCCAGTGAGGATGTTCCCCGGTGTGTGATCCCCGAAAGCAGCATAGCCAAGGCCACCGCATAGGAGGAAGAGAATTGTCATTGCTGTGATCCCTAACACGTTGGCCTTTTTCATCTGTTTGTTTTCGGGTGGATATGACTTTAACGTGTCCTAAGTAAAGCATGGAGGTAATCAAATTCCATGGAATAATTAACTGATAATTCCAATTTGCTATATAGCAGCTGAATCTATTTCTTTTCTTTCTGATTTCTTAAAATAATGATATGATCGTATAACTAGTAAATTGTGTGTTCTTACCATTATATCATAAACAACAGTAGCGAAAGAGCAAGCAAGTGCTATGTTTCCCAAAGCACTGAAAACCTTCCAAATTTTATCTTCTGCAGATAGTTCTGGCCCAATTTTGACTCCGGATATACTGGTTGGCTTTCCATTCCCTGTTCATAGCCAAAATGCCTTGGTAGTAATACACAATAGGAAGAAAACTTTCAAACAGACTTCACCATTATTATAATAATCTATTTATAAAACACCATTCGATGCAGGGGATTCAAGGGTCTCCAATAAGTTTTTATGGTGCAAACCTCTGATAAGTTAGTGACTTTTTCCAGAAATATATAGTGTTAAAATTAAAATTTTGGAATTAATGTTGCAAAGCTTTTGGAAAAATATAGGTGAAAGTTATTGTTGAAAACATGGTAGAAAGTAGATAAATGATAGAATTACGAACTGATGTTTTATTAAATGGTGAAAAGTATGGACACCAAATTAATCATGTAGCTTAAATAAACCAATAGAATTAACTGACTAATAACTCACTTGTTGAATGATCAAACTAATCTAACTAAGTTGTAACTAATGCTAACCACATACCTACTAACTATAATAATGGTTATACCTTGGGCCACGACTGAGAGAGAAAGCCCACTTCCAATGAACGCGTAACCAAAAGAGGTAATAGCAGCAATGGTTGAGAGCCGTGTCAACTTGTGGAAGTTTGGGATTTGGGACAAGAAAATTTGCACGATCCCAAAACCGACCATATAGGGATTATTTGAAAACTTGCAGTCAGCTCCATGGCCTCTTTCGTGGAAGCAAATCGCTTTATGTATAGCCCTGCCACATATATACATCACCATAAACTAGGAAAATAAACAACAGAGGAATTCAGAGTCCATCATCTCATTTGCATATTATTATTATACATAATCAGCTACACACGTAATTAGCTTATCAATGTAATATCGTACACCAAGCTTGTAGAAGTAGTTATTGTGTAGCCCACTGTAACCCCAGCGAGCTTCCCATATAGGACCAATCCGCAAAACACATGCATTGTTCCACCTAATTATCAAATGGAAATATGGAACTAATTAAAACATTTGAAATAGGCCATGAATTTATGAAGATGATGATTTAATAATTTTGATTGATGGTGATTGTAAAAGTTTTTAACATTATCATATATAATTAAAAAATGAATTTAATTTATATGCACGTAAAAAACTTTTATACTGACATCTAATGATATATTATTATATTATTTAATAAATTAAAATTTTTATAAGATATCTAATTCTTTAAATGATATGATAACATATTATTAGATAACTATCAAAATTAAATTCTTAAAAAATTTAACCTTTCACACAACCAAACTTTTTTAATGAAGTAACAATATGTAATTAAAAGCTAGTGTAAAAATTGTTTACACTCACAGTAGACGGGAATTAGATTAAAAAAGTTTATGATACCTACCTAAGTATGCGTCGACGGCCTGCATGTAAGTGTAGTTCCTCTTGCCACTGACTGGATCTGGATATCTGTAGCAATCGGCTATAAGATTGTAGGTGTAAATGGAGATGCATGCAAAGCAGACCATAATTGCTATGCCTGCTATCCATCCTAGCTGAGCCATTGCCCATGCCAGAGCCAGCACTCCTGCCCCCACCACCACGGTCACTATGTGCGTGGTAGCCGTCAACACATTCCCTGCAACCAACCAATCCAACCCACAAAAATTGTTCAGCTTATATGCTGAAAGAGAAACTAGAAAAGAAAATGGTTACTTGATTGAAGAAAGAAAGTTTTTCATTTCTCCAAAGTGAGGGCCCATTTCTGGATGGCCCAAAGTTGAAGACTCACAAATTTAAAAAGCAATAATGTTTTTCTACACTCCAACTAAATACTTTCGGGACATTATATATTTATGTGAGTAAAATTATTATTGTCATATATCCTATATAAAATTTAAATAAATTTATCATGTACCATATATATATATAAATGAAATATTATTTGAGTGTTGTATTCTGAATAATCAAATATAAGAATTTTTCATCTATCATTTTACACAAAATTCAAAGAGCTGAGTTACTTTCATAGACAGCATTACAGCAAATAACCCAAATTTTACACGTGAGTTTTTTTTAATACTTTTGACAGCATTTATTTTAATTTTTTTCTTTATTGATTTAAGTGAAAAAACTTTAAAAAAGTGGTATGCGTTATTTATGTATTACTTACATGTGTGTAAGAAACATTTCTCTAATTCCAAAAAATTTCAGCTACGACGGCTGCCCATTTCTCCTTTTGTGAGATTAATTTCTAAATAATGATAATATGTGAGAGTATTATTTCGTTAAAAAATTTCAGTAAGAAATAAATATAATACAACAGGACAGCTGGATTTACAGGAGTGCAAAAAAAAATTGAGGACAATTTTATGTGGTGTGAAAAGATGATAAAAGAAAAATGTTAGGTGTATATGATACCATATCTTACATCTCTCACATTAAAATTCAATTAACAGAATATAGATGTATAAAAATAATGTAAGATATACTATAATTAAATGATAAAAAGTATATAAATATAAAGCAATATATGTATATGTAACATTGTTAATGATACAAATGACATTTAATAATTTGCTTTAAACCATTTCTTTTTGCTTAAAAGTTTGTCTTTTCACTTTTAGAATGCGTAAAATTTTGCCTTTTCACTAATCCAATGCCTATTTTTAAACCTATTGACCTCTTTGTAATCTTAGTAGTTTAACTTGCTTCAAATATAATGAAATGAAAAGGAAGGTGGTAACTAATTCGGCTGGTAAAACATTATTTATAATATTGATTTATAATATTAATGCCAAAACATTATTTCTTTTGCCAATGATTAGCAAAAGCCTTTTGAAAATGATGTTTTCAATATTTACCACAGAAAAAAAAAGCCTGTTTTCGTCTTCTAATATTAAACATACTGCAAAACTGAAAACAAACTTTATAATTGATATTTTCGTCTCTTTAAAAAGTATTCTTTTACAAGGATTTTTTCAAAAAGAAAATTTCTGTCAAAATTAATGGCATGATTTCATCCGAGATATCAACAAATATATAACTGAAAAATGAAGGCTAGTTTGCGGATGATAATGCCTGAAGAGTCTAACATATAGGAGCATTTACTGCAGATTTTCTCATCACTTGAGTGTAAATAACTACATATACATATCACGTATGAACAAGACATCGATCTGAATTATGAAGAAAACAAAATGAGATGCATTGATGTAGGAACTTTATATTTTAGAGAGAGAGAGAAGGAAAGAGAGAGAAAGCAGACCGGTTCTTTTGATTCTCCCATCATCATCCAGTCCCGCACCCTTACCCGCTTCAACGTCCATTTAAATCCCTGCTCGCAAATCACAACTCCGTGAAGGAAGAAGATGATGGCTTAAAAGCGAGAGGATCTAAACATGAGTGGGTAAAAAGTTGTGTTGAAAAAGAGACCTTCGATATGAAAACTCAAAAAATAAACTGGGAAAGTTACCAGCATCTCAGTTAATTTATATTTATATAAACTTATATATTTCAAACCAAAATAATGCCCTGCTGATTTTCTGTAACGAAGAATGCTTCTCTTCTTTGCGCCATTAATGCTCGCTTCGCCCTTATGTGATTATCTAATGCAAATGAGTCTCTATGTTGGGCCAATTACGGATATATCCAACCCCACTCCACCCCAGCACTGATCTCATTCCTATTTATATAACTAGAACTACAAACTAGAATGCGCCATTGCAGTAACCTACACCTCTTTCTTTAATGTCCAACTTTCCTGATAAACATGCCTCTTATCCTCTACTCTTGCCAAATGTGATTTATTTAGAATTTATAGTTTTGCTTAATATTTTCACTCAAATTCAAATTTATATATATTTTTATAAATAAGAACTAAGATTTGGTGTGAACATGAATAAATATAATATAATAATATAAAAAAGAAAGATATATGTTCTAAAATTTTGTTATTTGTCATCTAAGTCAATCATTAAATGCATTAAACTTTTGATATGTGATAAATATATTACTTAATTTTTTGTCATGTATCATCCGATCTGATAATTTAAAAAAATATTTACACGTAAAAAATTCATCACATATACATTAGTATAATCAATTAATAAATATAATCAATTAGTGATTAATTTTATGTAACTTTGACATTGAAAGTGAAAAATTAAGGATTTAATATGCAATATATTTTTATATGAAAATATCATTAATTAATGAACTTTTATCTAGATATTTAATATTTAATAGTATTCAATAATAATTATAAAAAAGAAGATACTTTTTGTTTTTGCATTAAGACTTAATCTGTATACCTTTTAAAAATAATGGTGAAAAGTTAAGGAAATTTTTTAATATAATTTTATTTATATTTTATCTATGAATCTTTTTATCTTACGATATACTTAAAATAACTATAAATGATAATATGTATTTTTATATTATTGATCATTTTGGTATAAT
Organism: Ormosia semicastrata; assembly: GCA_029884595.1. Taxonomy (NCBI): domain Eukaryota; kingdom Viridiplantae; phylum Streptophyta; class Magnoliopsida; order Fabales; family Fabaceae; genus Ormosia; species Ormosia semicastrata. The sequence continues at coordinate 16,754,877 of JAQQTO010000046.1, read as the reverse complement.
TTTAAGAAATTAGTTATGATTGTACTACTTAGAAATATTAATTAAACATTAAGATTATATAATGAGATAAATTAATTATAGAAAAATAAGAGATCAATGTGATAGGAGTAAGAATAGTAACATGAAAACATGTTGGTGACAAGATTTATATTCTTACATTAGATTTATTACCATCAAATTTTGAAAATTACAACAATCAATATTTCATGAAAAATATAGACTAATATCTTAATGAAGATAATCTATAACGATAAAAACTCAAATGAGTAAAAAAAAAAAAAATTGATACTTTAATAATATAGACTAAAATCTAAATGAGTGATTAAAAAATATTCAAATGAATAAAAATATAATAAATGATATAAAAATATTTAAAAAATTATAAAATCTAAAATTAAAATTAATTGAAATTATATAAATAAATTATTTATTTTAAATTTTTTTCAAACTATTTTGTGCATTATATGGTTATAAAATACAAGTATAATAATAGCCAAGTAAAGCAGCTTGTGGGTAGGGAGACTATTATTATGCTCTACTTAAAAAAAAATTTTGGGAGTTTGGAAGTTTAAAGGGAAGGAAGGGAAGGAAAATGAGAAATTTATCCTCTTTTGTTTGGAAGTGTGAAATATACGAGGTAAATGGAAATTATTTAAAATATATTTTTACCATTTTACCCTTTATTTAAAAATTAACACATTTTATAAAAAAATTAAAACAAAATTGAAGCAAATAGCTTTCGGTCTTCTCCACTTTTCTTCTTCAACTAGGCACGGATCTTGACGGATCGTGCGACGCACGTGGTTGGGTCGATTATATGGTTATGAAGCTCCGATACAAGTTCGGCCGCGAATATAGGAGGAGTGGTGGTGCGGTTTGGGTAGCGGCAACGGTGGTCCGGAGTGGTGGACAATGCAAAGGGGGGTGGGTTGGAAATTTGGAAAGGAGGATAAATGGGTAATTTTGTACAAAAATCCCTCAAATTGGGGGAACTGAAATGGAAGAGTTTGGAGGGCATCTGAAAATCCCTCCCTTCCCTTCCCTAAACTCTCAAACAAGGGTTTCTCACCTCTAAACCCTTCCCTCCCTTCCCTTTTTCTTTTAATTTTTACTCCCAAACAAACCCTAAAAGTGCAGCAGCCATGCTCCAATCCTTACAACCGTTGATTAAGTGGGGAATCTGATCAACGGTAGCAAATGATGAAGTACTAACTGTTGAGCAAGTGATTATGTAAAAAACAGTAATTTACCAAAAAGGCTGCCATTGCTCCTCGATCTGGCGATGCAATATTCGCCACGTGGAACGCGTGGTAACCAAACAAAAACCCCTCTCTTTATGCTTTATTTGGTTGCCGAGAAAATAATGGAAAATAACCACCAATGAATAATAAGTACAAAATTTCTTTTTTCCCGTTCGTGTAGATTCCTTATACTCAATTTTATTTTTATTTTTGTTTTACATGAAAATGTCAATTTTTTTTGCAATTTTATTGAAGTTCATGGAATCGTTATTCAGTTCATAGTTGGATTGTGCAGAATGCGGAGCTGTTTACTTTGACGTATAGTGCGATCAGCTCTGTCATCATTACAGCATCTAAGGTCACAGATCTATGTTTCACATCGTGTTCTGGTGTTTGGAGCTCAAACTACGGATTGTTTGACTAGTAAAACAACCCTTTTCTAGCCAAAACAAAATTAGGAATCACGGAGCAAAATACATAAAGTTAAAAAAATAAATTTAACAACTTAAAAAAAATTGAAAATAAAAACCAACCGGCCACCAAACTTGCTATTGCAAGTCATATATGTGGAGCACAGTAAACGACTCCTGTGAGTAGAGGTCTCAATTTCAACTCAAGTGCAATTATTTTTACAAGCAAAGTCAAACATTGAAACCTATTCTTTTATCGATCAATAGAAACACGATTAGCACGAATCGAACGACTCCTCTTTTCCATGTAAAATTGGATTTTAGGTCCCATTTTAGTTTTGTGCTACATTTAAGTATTTAACTCAAACAGTATCTTCACTTGACATCTCATTCCTCCCCTCCCAATCATAATAACAAGGTGCACTAACAAAAAAATTCTCATAAAACTCTAAAAAAATGCCTACATCTCAATATTTAACTTGAAGTAAAAGAATCACGTAGTTGTTTAAAAAATAATGATTGGTTAGTTCGTTTTAACAAGTTATTATCGCAGCTTAGTTAAACTTCTTTTATTATCTTAAATTAATTTAAAAGTATTAAAAAAACTAATAAATAAATAAATCAAACTAACAACATAAGTATATAAAAAAATTACTTAATAAAAAGAAAAAATGAATAAACAAATTTACCTTCATAGAAATGGTGTATAGAGTCCCATATACTCTTATAAATCAAACTAAAGTTCTCATATTTTAAACTTAGTATTAAGTCCAAATATATAATTTTTTGAATGACTTAAACATTTAAAAATTAACTCTTTATATGAGGAAGGGAGGGAGAAAAAGTACTATTTTTTCAATGAGAGACTTGATAGTTATAATGAATCTAGACAAAACAAGAAAAACACATGTTAAAATTATGATTGATAATGAATAATCTCATGTAATTTTTCATATAACAATATTATGTAATAGATGAGAAAAATAAACACAATTTTTTTATTAGTAGAGCCCAATTGAAATATATGATTTTTTTTTTATAATCTGTGTTTCTATCTCTATAGCATGGACGATCACAGAGAATTCAACTTAGATAACAATATATTTGCCGTAGGCCTCGAAACTTCTTATACTAATATTTCTATATTTTAGAGAGAGGAAAAAAAACTCCATCGGATTCGAAGGTTTTCCCCTGCGATCGATCTAGCAACTTTGTAATCCTTGCTGTAATAATTGATAATTGGAGTATCAATGTTAAGCACAAAATCGCTTCTCCAAGTGATGGCGCATAGTAATATAAATCATTTCAATGATTCATTCCCAAGTATCCAAGTTGGCAGTCGCTATTGGATGAAATGAATATTTGTTTCGCAATTTTTTTCCTATTCAGGAGGCTCAGTTTATCCTAGCCCAGATAGCATTGATAGCATTATAGCAATGTATGCACATTAATTGAGTTGTGCATGATTGGTTTTGAATTTGATAATGAGTTTAGTGGTTTAGCTAGGTTGTAACTAAACAACGGAAACCCAGGGAGGTGGCGTGCGTGCAATGATTATATTTATAGGCAAGTGGTGGCATTGGGGGGTTGAAGACCAAGGCACAAAGGAACGTAGAGAAGAAGCAAAGGCGATTGAGATGTTTTAGTGGTGCACATTAAGCGGTCCGTGTGCAATATTTGTCAGTGACTCTGAACTTTGCGAACTGCATTATTGGTGGTGGTGGGGAATAGCTAGCAATGGCTATGTAAGCTAGCAGACAAGACAACATTCTTTTGTAATAATGGATGAAACTCTCTGTCTTCTCGGATAATGGAAACTTAATTGGGGTACGATGAAAATGTCAAGTGCCCATAAAATTGATTAGATCCCAGGGATTCGTAGATAAGGAGAATCAAAAGGTGGATAAATTAGGAATAGGACAGAACACATATAGACACCAAGAGGAAGACACGGAACTCAACGGTAATTGATCACAATAAAAATAAACTGCGACTTTAGATGAACTATAATTATTAATAATATTAAAGATTTGAACTCTGAAATTATACGCCATTTTAAGAAAGATTTACTTAACCATAATTCCGACTCAGTTGCATGAGCAATTACGATTCACAAAAAATAGGAGTACACTTCTTAGCGGAAGAAACCCATACTACTAGTGAAGTGAGTAGTGAATGTGTCGCTTGAGTTGAGATTTTCCTAGCCTCTTAAGGCCTGGCTTGCTAGTTAAACAAAGACCACCAGTAAAAACATTATTAATATTATTAGCAAATGTTTATGTTATGCAGCGTAACTTGAGCTCTTAATATGTAGTCTAATCCGGTATACGTATTAGCAGAAGTCTAAAACTTCACAGCTCCAATATAGTCAGCTTATAATGAGATCTCAATTTTGGATGATAACAGTATTATCACAAGATCTGTACAATAAATAAATTTCCTAATTATCAATCATGATCTTATAGAATAATAGCACTGTAACTGCTATACCAATGTTGCGATAATATAGGGATTCTTTATAACTAAATAGGGAATATATCAATCTAACTTCTATAAATATCAAGCTAAGTCACCCAAATCAGGTACGATTTATCCCATAGCATAAACCTTATTGGTGCACATGCTGACTTGAGCGTTGGAGTCCCTTTGCAGGTACCCACCCCCTGGGTCAACACGTTTAGTAACAATTGCGCATCGAAGGAGTCCACCTTCAATCATCAATACGTGCCTATCTCAGTTACCCTCTGAATTTACTTCAGAACATTGGTGCCGACTGTGGGGAACCAGAAACTTTCAATCCCACTCCAATCATGGTGAACACGAGACAGAATTCAAGGAAAGACACTGGGCAGGCCTTCACCAACCAAAGGCAGGACCCTACCACACAACGCCCTCCTCTTCCTACCCACCACTTGCCGCTGAAACATTTGCTGCTAGAAACCAGGCACTCAATGCTAAAAACCAACGCGATGGGCACCCAACCTAGGTTTCCGATGAAAGCCCTAACCCATCGCGCAGGATTTCGGTGAGAGATAGACTTGGAATCCTAGCACGAGGAGGTAACCACAATGCCCAAGAACGTAGAATCCCAGTTCATCAGCGTTTGGGAATGCCTAATCACGAAATTGGCGATTGTGCATCTCAACACACAAATCAGTCTTAGGCATCCTAACGCCAATTCCAGGGCATGCTGCCATAGCATATGACTATGCTGAACGAACAATATCAGAGGTTGGAAGACATGCAACGGGCCATGCTCGAAAACTGACCCAGGCCTCACTGTCATGATGACAGTCTTAGCATGGGAAACAATCAAAGAAAGGCACATGCTGATGCTACTGTGATCAATACCCGGAATGATAATTCGAACCGCAGGTTCGAAGAACATCATTTTTCTGATCAACTTATAGAATACCGCATTCCCAGGAGTTTTAAAAATTTCCAGCAAACTTGGAGATTTATAATGGAACCATGGATCCCCAAGAGCATATTGATGAACCGTCAATATATCCTATTTTTATGGTTCAATTCCTTAGTTTTTCATATTCTTTTTATTTATTTTTTATGAATTTTGTTTGTTAGTTTTGTTATATTTTTAGTTTTGTTTAATTGTGTTTTTATTAAGTATTTCGTGTATTTTTGTTAGGTAATTGTATGGAGAGAAGATTGAATGTGCAAAGAAGTAAAAAGAAGAGAAAATTTCACCAGTGACCAGCGCTTGAGCGCTAGTGTGTAGCACCTGAGCGCTGGAAACGTATGCAGCAACGGTGAATTAATGTTTCAGCGCTTAAGCGCTAAGAAGGAGCACCTGAGCGCGCAAGAGGAGCAGCAGAGCATTTGGGCTTAAGTGACTGAGCGCCCAAGCGCCTAGTAACCAGCGCCTAAGCACTGGTTGCGCAACAGCAGGCCTGATTTTCTTTAAATTAAAGAGTTACACCACACAGAACATTGAGCACATTACGCAGAAAATCCCTAATCCTGAGAGAGTTGTTTTGCGATGGCAGACCTTAGAGGACGGCTTAAAGGGGGAATTGATTCTTGAAGGCTTAGAGATCATAATCTCCATTAAAGGGGTTTTAATTTCTCTTTCTTTTTAGTTTCCCTTTTCCTTTGGGTTTTCTTTCTACGAGTTTGTATTTTGATATGAGTTTATTTTTATTGAACATGAGTAGCTAAACCCATAGCTAGGGCTATGGGGGATCTTGTTTTCCTTATTATTTGGATTTGATTTTTAATTTGATTATGATAATTTATTTTTGGGTTTATTATATTGCTTGTATTCTTGTCAGAATTTGATCACTTTTGACATGTGTTAAGTCATTGTTTGACCGGTGACCATTCGCATTCAATGAGTGGATCTATATGGTAAGCCTAGGATTAAATTGGTGAATGACCAAACATCGATTTATCCTACCAATGGAATTGATGGTATGTTAGTTCATCTCTTGAATTGAAGCTTAATGCATTCTTGATTAATTCAACTAAATGACCAAATAGGTGAATTAAATTAGGAATAGAATATTGTTTCATCTATAACCATTGGGATTCAATAGTAAATAAGAGAATATTGGCAAAAGAATTACCTTGATCATAATTGAAAGAAAATCTGAATAATTGGATTCAAGTGAACCTTGCGTCCTAGTCTCTTTCTCATCGATTATCTTTTCTTTGTTTAATTGTTCATTGCTTTTCTTTAATTGTTAATTTTGATTTTAATTTGAATTTCTTCATACACTTTCGATTGTCTGAATAACAAAGAGTTTAGCGAATCTAGTAATTACCAATTATTCCTCGTGGGATCGATAACTGGGACTCAAGTCTTATATTACTTGGCGATAGAGTGCACTTGCTCTTAGTGTATTTTACGCGTACCACATATTAATGCCTATGACCAGTCCCTTTGCTTCCACAGAGGATCTATGGAGCTGTTATGTCAGGTTTTTCACTTTCCCTAAAGAAGGGAGCCTTTAAATGGTTTTCAAGCTTACCACGAAGGTCCATGGTTGATTGGCCGGATCTCAAACAACGTTTTCTGCTCCAATACACCGCTAGTAAAGAACAACCCAGATCTATTGAATCCCTGGCAAAACTCCGCCAAGGGAGGGATGAGCCCATCTGAGATTACGTTAAGAGTTTCATGGTGGCTTGCACTAACGTGAAAAACTTCGATGACAGAATAGCCCTTCACTATACCAGAAGTGGTCTTCGAGTAGGTTCTGAGTTTTTTGTATCTTTGGTGAAAAAGAAACCGGAGAACCTGGGTGAGTTCTAGAGGTGATCCCAAAAGTACGTGGACCTAGAGGAAGCAATGGTGGACCAGAGGAGGTGGGACAAAGGTGAACCCTCTCACCAGAAGCCTAACCGTAATTCCTTACGGCCCCAGTCTTCCAAAGATAGTCCACCCCAGGATAGATACTTCGTTTATACTCCATTGAATACCCCACGAGAAACAATATTGAGGGAAGTAATGCACACTGAGTTTCAGAATATACGGAGACCATCGCCATTAAGAAACACAAGCAGAAGGACCATTATAAGCATTGCACATGGCATAAAGGTTATGGGCACGATACGAAAGATTGTTAACAACTCCATGATGCCATCGAATTCCTAATTAAGGCCGGACGATTGCAATAATACATCCTCTGAGTTCAAAGCGAAGAGCACCGCGATAAGCGCAGAGACAACAAGCGCAGTCCTCATCAAAGCACATCCCCTTACCATAGAAGAAGAAGGACTCGAAGTCCCAGGAGAAGATCCTGGACTCCACCTCGCCTAGATAATAATGACCAGCAGGATAGGAACAAGGACACTCCCGCTGATGACAATGGTGATCGATGTTCTGAGTTAAACAGAACGATTAACACTATTGCAGGCGACTTCGCTAGTGGAAGGTCATCAAATGGAGCCCGAAAAAAAGCCTTGAGGATGGCGGTATTTAGTGTATCCTATTCCAAACCTAAAATGCAGGTTGATGAAACAAAAATGCCTTCCATCATTTTTTCGGATGAAGATTATGGCAGAATTATCCTAGAACACGATGATCCACTCTTTATCTCAGGAATAATATCTAATGTCGAGATCCGCTGAATTTTTGCACATCAAGGAAGCTCAACAGATATTATGTTCTTGGACCTCTATCAGAAGCTAGAACTATCGCCATCGGATTTGACTCTTCACGATGGGGAACTGACAGGTTTCACGGGTAAAAAGATTACCCCAGTAGATTACTACGAAACTCACCTGACTTTGGGATCTTCTAAACTCTTCAAGACGGTCAAAGTAAGGTTTTGGTTGTGGACTGCCCTTCGACTTACAACAATATCATTGGTCGTCCCTCTCTAAATGCTCTCGTGTCGTGGTCTCCACTACTCACCTCGTGATGAAGTTTCCAAATAAGAACAATAAGATTGTCATTGTTAAACAACATCAAGTGGCCACTAGAAAATGCTACAATGAGAGCTTGAAAATTCATAGAATCCCCAAAAATAGAAATTTTGCCACCCTCAACCCAGTCTTGGACCAAGTCATCATACTTATGACCAAACTGGATGTTAGGAAAGAAATGCATGGTACCAGACCCCAGTCAGAGGGTGAGTTGCAACCTCTCCAACTTGGAGCCAAGTCGGATTAGGTTACCAAGATTAGAGCGCATGTAGAAGAAAAAGAAAAACAACAACTGACAGAACTCTTACTAAAGAATAAAGACCTTTTTGCTTGGACGTCATCTGACATGCCGGGACTCAATCCCAGCTTCATCTGTCACCATCTGTCCATCAAAGAATGTGTGAAGCTACTGCCTAGAAGAAAAGAAAGGTCGGCCCAGAAAGACAACAGGTCATTGAAGAACAAATTAAGGAGTTACTGAGCGACAACTTCATCAGGGAAATCTCTTATACCACATGGCTATCCAATGTGGTCCTGGTCAATAAATCCAATGGAAAGTGGAGAATGTGTGTGAACTATACAGATCTAAACAAGGCTTGTCCCAAGGATTCATACTCACTCCCCAATGTGGATAAGTTGGTGGATAGTTCCGCAGGTTTCAGATGACTGTCGTTTATGGATGCATATTCTGGGTACAACCAAATTTCCATGTATCCCAGAGATGAGGATAAAACCGCCTTCATCACCGATAGGGTGAGCTACTGCTATAGGGTTATGCCCTTCAGCCTGAAGAATGAAGGAGCCATCTATCAGAGGATAATGAACAGAGTCTTTGAGAATTAAGTGGGGAAGATGCTAGAGATCTATATAGATGACATGATAGTGAAAATCCCACACGGAGGATCGCATACGACAGACTTTGAAGAAGTGTTTGCCCAAGTCAGAAAGTATAACATGAGGCTAAACCCAGAAAAGTGTGCCTTCGGGGTCCAAGTAGGGAAATTCTTGGGATTTATGCTAACCCGCCATGGAATTGAGGCCAATCCTGATAAATTTCTAGTGGTACTTGACATGAGAAGTCCTCAAAGTGTTAAGGAAGTACAACAGCTTACAGGCCGTATAGCAGCTCTCACAAGATTTCTTTGCAAAGCAGCCCACAAATCTCTTCCCTTATTCAAGCTACTCAAGAAGGGGAAGAATTTTGAATGGATCCAGGAATGTGAGGATGCATTTCTATCCTTGAAGAACTTGCTATCCCCCCCTCCTATTTTGACAAGACTGGAGCACGGTGAGACGTTCTACTTATACCTTTCAGTTCATAAGGAAGCAGTGAGTTCTGTGTTAATCCGAGAGACAAGCGAAGGGCAGAGACTGATCTACTTTGTGAGCAAGGTTCTGTGTAACATTCTGCCTAATACAAGTCTTAATTAAGGTCTTGGTATCTCAATAAAATGATATAAGTTATTTAGTGATTTTAGTAATTGTTTGGATTGATTTGAGTATAAATTCATAACACTAAAGGTGAGAAATAACTCAAAAAAGCTTAAAATTAATAATAATATAGCTGAAATAGTAGAGAAGATAGAATAAGTTATAGAAAATTTTGGAAGCTCAAATTAATTAGTTTGGTATTTTTATAAAACTAGGAGGATAATTAAAGGCCAAACTAGGCAAATAAAAATATTTATAATTATAATTCATTTTTACTATTCACCTTTTTCTTCTTATCCACTCATTCTTAACCTTTTTACACATTTCTCTCTCTCTTTTCACGTCTCCCACTTGGTTCTTTCTTTTCTCTCTCTCGTTCTTTGGCTGAAGAAGGAATAAACAAATGGGGAAGGAAGGAAATCAAGGGAAAAAGAGGAGAATCAAGCTAAGATCAAGAGGAAAAGGATAGTAAAGGCAAGAAGAAGAGAAGGTGATACCAAGTTAAGGTAGGGAGATTTCTTTCACTTTTATTCTTTATTCTTTGTGTTCTAAAATCTAGAAACTTGAGTTTTACCGCGAGATGAGGATTTTATGTTAAATTCATGATGTTCTCCTTTAATTTCTTTTACTGATTCTTGATGAGATTTGATATGTAAAAAGAGGTATGAAACCTTTGATGGATTTGTTTCTTTACAAAATGTTTTGTATGTTTGAATGTGATGTTTTGAGGTTGTTGTTGATGATTTTGAGTTTAATCTTTAGAAGGTTTGAGATCTGGTTCCAAAACAGAGATTTTGGTTTCTGGTTAAAGTGCCTAGGTGCCCTAAGTTGAGCGTTTGAGTGCCCAGAACCCAGAAACTCAAGCTTTTGGATGCGTGATGAGCGCCTGAGCGCTCACAGTTAAGTGTCTGAGTGCCCAAAACCCAGAAAATCAAGCTTCTGGATGCGTGATGAGTGCCTGAGCGCTCACAGTTGAGCATCTGAGCGCGTGTCTAGCGCCTAGGCGCCCAAAGCTTGGCGCCTAGACACCTACTTGGCAGAACGAGATTTCTAACATGTCATTTGAGATTATTGATGAATTTGAATACCTATGATGAGAATGATTGGACTATGCATTATATTGTATATGTGAGGATCTGATGAACAAAAGGATTTAATAAAATGATTTGATTCTCATAGGTATCCCTTTGTGGAACTAGCCAAGTTGGATTTTGGATGTACCTGTACTAGGGTAAGTCTTGGTTAATGGTAAGAGAATATGTGATTTTCTCTATATCAGAGTAATTAAGGTTAAGGAAGGACCTTCCTTTTTTACCTGAGCCTCCCTAATCATTAAGTGGTTAAGGATGAGTATTTCCTCACCACTTGGGTTAATCCTAAATCCTGGATAGTTTGAGTAATGTACCTCTCTTACTATTTTCAATGATTGATATTGTGAGATAACGTACCTTCTCCGTATCATGATGGTTTGATGTCTAACCCTAGTTTTGAGACTGAGAAACGTACCTCCTCTAACCTAGACAGGAAGGATAGGGCCTAGTTACCCGGAGTAGCTCTGTGTGGCGACGTACGGTCATTAAAAGATTGATGTGCACCAACTTAAAAGCATACTACTACTAAGTAAATAATTTTGTAATGCTAGCATGATTGATGCATGAGTTTAATGATTTGATATTAAGTAATGCCATTGATTTTCATCATGATTTGATATTGAAGTGTAGTATGATTCACAAGTTGTGGACTTAAATGATTTTCATGTTAATAAAAATAAGAATTCTGTTTCGAGAAGAGGAAGGACTAGATTTGACTTTTGCCACCTTCCTAAATTATAAAGATTAGTTTTAAAAGAAATGATTTTCCTCGAAATAACTGGAATTGTTATGATGACACATTTATTTTTAGTTGTGCTACTAAGGATTTTTTAATTCTCACCCAGTGTATGAATTTCCGCGACAATTTCAGACAGGAAACAAGTAGTGGAGCAAGATGGAGTTCTGGGCTTGAGAAGAATAATTTAGATCTTTTGATTTGGATGCCATGAGGCATTTTGTATATATTAAGTACTATGATGTAACATCTTGTATAAATTTTCTGCTTCATGATATATGTATATATATACATTTTTCAAAAGGCTCATATTTTGATATGTATATAAATTGTTCATTTGTAAAGTTATGATATTCATAAGTAATGTACCAAATCCTATTTACTGATACGTAAACCAGATACGTTATTAGTTTTAGTATTTGGGACGTTACATTCTGCAGGGCCCTGAGCTTCGTTATCAAAAAGTTGAAAAAGTTGCCTTCGCACTAATCACCACGACAAGAAGACCGCGACAATATTTTCAATGCCACCCGCTGGTAGTAAGAACAAACTAGCCTATTCGCCAAGTATTGCATAAGTCAGATTTTACTGGAAGAATGATTGCCTGGTCAATTGAACTCTCAGAGTTTAGGATCACATATGAACCACGGCTTGCGATAAAGGCCCAAGTGCTATCCGATTTCTTAGCAAAACTTACATTGGACCCCGGTGACCCAAATAGAATTTTTTGGACCATCCTTATTGACGGATCATCAAATCCTAAAAGAAGTGGCGTCAGAGTAATTCTGGAAAACTCAGAAGGAATGACATTAGAGCATTCCCTGAAGTTTAAATTCTCAACATCAAACAACCAGGCTGAATATGAAGCATGTATAACCGGGCTAGAAATGGCCAGGATAAGGGTGCAACTAGGATTACACTTTGTAGTGATTCCCAACTTGTAACCTCCCAAATTCGAGGTAAATATCAAGTTAAGAAGCCTCTCCTGTAGAGATACTTAGTCAAAGTACAAGAACTCCTTAAGAACTTTCAAGAGACAAAGGTTGAGCACATTCCGAGAGAACAGAACTCCAAGGCAGACCTTTTGTCTAAGCTAGCTAGTACTAAGGGTCCCGGTAATAACCAGTCAGTGATTCAAGAAATCCTCTCTCAGTCTTCCATCACGGATCATGTCGTATTTCAAGTAGAGGAAAATGAGCCATCTTGGATCGCCCCTTTCATGGAATACTTGCAGTCTGGGGTTGTACCTTCAGATCCCAAAGAAGCTTCTAAGTTGGTCACGATAACTGTAAGGTACACTGTCTATGATGGATGGTTATACCGTCGTGGTTTTTCATCCATGTTTTTCAAATGCCTCACTCCGAAAGAAGCTAAATATATCCTAGCCGAGATCCATAAGGGAAGTTACAGACATCATTTAGGAGACAAAACCTTAGCCCTAAAAGCACTAAGGGCAGGATATTATTAGCCAACGATGGAAGCTGATTCTCATGTGCACGTCCAAATCCGCGATAAGTGTCAGTGCCACTCAAATCATTACCAGGCTCCCTTGGAAGAGCTATCTACAATGTCGATACCTTGACCTTTCTACAGATGGGGTATAGACATCCTGGGCCCATTTTCCCAGGCCCCAGGTCAATTAAAGTACTTGGTGGTAGCAATGAATTACTTTACGAAGTGGATTAAGGCAGAACCCTTGACCGTGATTACTTCGACACGGATTCAGAAGTTTACTTAGTGCCACATTATCACCAGGTTTAGAATTTTGGAGTCCATTGTAACAGAGAATGGAACCCAATTTAAGGATAAAGGCTTTGAAGAGCTACTGGAAGGCTTAAAAATAAAGCACCATTGTAGTTCCATAGAGAACCTCAGAACCAATGGACAGGAAGTAGCCAACAAGATTATTGTATGTGGAATTAAAAGAAGATTGGACGAAGCTAAGAGAAATTGGGTCAAGCAGCTTAATCATGTTCTCTGGGCCCACTGGACCACACCTCATTCTACCACAAGTGAAACTCCCTTTAAGCTTACCTACGGGTGTGAAGCTATGATTTCGATAAAGATAGGTGAGACAAGCTAGCGTAACCAACAGTTTTCAGAGGACAATAATCCTGGTTTGATAAAGGAAAACCTAGATTTGATAGAAGAAAGAAAACATGTGGCCCATATACGCGATGTTGCCCTCAAGCAAAAGACAGCGGCCAGATACAACCAGAAAGTAGTCCTTAGAAGGTTCCAACCAGGATCTGGTACTCAGAAGAGCGAATATCAGGGGGAAAAATGCCTCCCAAGAGAAGTTAGCCCCAAACTAGGAAGGCCCCTACTGTATTGTTGTCAGCACTGGTAAAGGAGCTTACACGTTGGAGATGTTAACGGGCACCCTAATCAAGAACTATTGAAATGCGGATAAACTTAAAAAATACTATAACTAGATGCCCATGAAGGCCTAGTCCTTTAGTAAACTAACGTTTAATTTATCCCAATGTTGAATCTTGTACTCTGTATGGACTTCTATCCCCCCAAAATTATCAATAAAATAGAGTCATTCAGACATTACTTTTCATATGAGATACATTAACAAGCCCAAGTTAAGAAGGTTAACATACCAAGCTTTGGTAATAAGTTGCAGGGTCAATACCCATCATCGATACTTAGCATTGACCATCTAAACGTTAATAAATTAAGAGGCAGTATGGATTCAACGTCCATGGTCCTCCCCATATACCTAAGTCAGGTGGGATCCCGATCTCCTTATGGATAGTAAAAGACCCCAAGTAAGGTCAATTGATAATTATACCTAAGCCAGGTGGGATCTCAAAAAAAATCCTTATGGATAGAAAAGAACCCTGGGTAAGGTTATTGATAATTATACCTAAGGCAGAAGGGACCATGTGCGCCAAATTTCTTGGACAATAAACCCTTAGCTAAGGTGTTATATTTGCCTAAATCCAAATATTCTGAATGCTCAGTACTATGAGCCTTTGATTATGGATTAATGTGTTATATTTGCCTAAATTTAAAGATTCTGAATGCTCGATATTATGAGCCTTGGATTATGGATAAGGGTGTTATTTTTGCCTAAGTCTTAAATTCCAAAACGCTTGGTTATGATAGGCATTAGACCACGGACTAAGGTGTCATTTTTACCTAAGTCAAGAGGAATGCCAAGCACTCGTTATTATAGGTGTGAGATCCCGGACCATGGTCTCCCCAATAAGAAAACAATTTCCTAAGTCCACAGAATGGTAATGACAAATCCTATATTGGGCATTGGACCCAAAACGGACCACGAAAAGAAAAATAAATTAGTAAGGCAAAGCATTCACCGAAAATAAAAAGTTAATTTAAAACCCCGGATGCGGGGCAATTGTCATTGTAAAAACAAAAAACGCCACGCATGGGGCAAGAAAAAGGAAAAGGAAAAGATTTAAGTATTAGCTTCCCCTCCTTCTGGAACCGAAGCAGCATTTGAGTTGGCACTGGAATCAGCTTGAACAAGCTCCCTTGCCTAAACAAGTTGACCATCGTGAAAGACTTTTTCTCAATCAAGGTCTTCCAAGGTAAGAGTGATGTCGGGGTTGAAATACTGAATTTGAGTTACAACATTTTGGAACTGCTCCCCACCAATGTTTCCCGAAATGGTATCCAGCTCCTCCACATCTTTTTTCAATTGAATTATTCAAGCCTAGAGGGTGCTGATGGTATTGTCGGCTTGAAGAACCTTTGCCTCAAGCGCCTTTTTGGCCAAGTCAGAGGCGACCAACGCTGCCTCCAGCTTAGTAATCCTTGCTTGAGCGTCTTCATTCAGCTTAAGAGTCACAGTAAGTTTCCGAGCAACCTCTTTATCTTTTTTCTTGATTTCATCTGCCATCTTCCTATTGGTTACCTCGATAAACTTTTTAATATAGAGGATTTCTGCGGCGGTCTGAAGTACAGAAATCTGAAGCTTGGCCAGGGTTTAGGCCATATTCTATTCCGAGATATGTCTCATCACTTCATCACTCAGTAACTGCCCATCTATAAATGGCTCAGCATCAGACTGCCCCAAAATGACAGGCAAAGGGCCATCTCTTCATTGTCGCTCTACGGAGCTCCTCCCTTACCCCAGTCAGCAGAGCTCTCGATGACTCTCCTTTTCCTCCCTTGAAGGTTCTGAGTTAAGGAGTCCGACTCTTCCAGGGTCTCTTTAATAACAACACCCCGGCTTGAGGACGCTGGAACAGTGGTTGCAAGAACACTTGAAGATCCTGCTCTTTTCTTCCTTGATCTTGAGGCTTGCAGGGCTCAAAAAGAAGGTATTGATGCCATGTTGCTTACTGAAAAAAGACAGCAGAACAAGATTGAAGTCAAACAAACAAAACTGTGAAGTATAGAAAATTTAAAATGCAAAAAGCCTGGGATAAATTATGGGTAATAATATCCTAATTTTTACCTAACAGAACAAAGAGAAGATCATCACCAAGGGTATGAAGAACGTCCTTGATTTTGATAAACCCATGTTCTTTGGAATACTGGGTTATAAACTTAACGCAGTCGACCTCGTCTGGAGTAATGTCTTTTTTCTTCTTTTTCAAGCAGCATGGTGGAAAAGCACCAAGCATCTTCTATCCAGTAAAATGGGAATTTTGGCTCCCCGTCATCTTTCAGAAAAAAAAAGGATGAAACTCTTCCGCTGCCATCAGCTTAAAGAATCTAGTCTTAAATCCCTTAAAACTATCTTGAAAAACATCAAAGGATTTGCGACCGGATCTTAATCGGATTGTGAGCCAATTCTTCTGCTTTGCTGAACCCTGAGGGTTTATCCAGGTATAAAAATAGAAAAAGGCATTGGTTGAATACCGTAGCCCCATTATCTGGCAAAACCTCTCAAAAGCGATGATGTAACCCTAGTCATTAAGGTGAATCTGCGTGGGGGCCGCGCGCAATGCCTGAAGGATCGCAGTCTGGAATTTCGTAAAAGGTAATCGAAGCCCTAATTTAACAAAGAAGGGCTCATAGAGAAACATGAAGTGCGAACCCGCCTCCCAAGAAGAGCAAACCCTCTTGTTCCACTCCGGGCATAGAACCTAGAATTCTCTGTCGCAGATCCTTCCTTCTGTCAACTCCAGATATTGTACTACTTGTCTAGCTCGCTTTCAGAAGAAAGCTTAGATAAACACTCCCAGACATCGTCCCCTACCCATGGGTATACTAGCCTCGGACCACGCCGGATCCGAATTTGGTCCTCCTCAACCGATTCATGAGCCTCGGCAACTGGTACTCGGGCTCTGGCTCCCCTCTTACCTCTGGCCATGAAGATCCTGAGAACACTCAAAGAGGCCGATAAATAGTTGTCAGAATCAATCAAATTAGAGATTCAGACATGGTGAAGGGTGAACGAAACGGTCTACACCTACACACCGACCTCTTTTTCGTCCAAAGCCTGAAACTTCAGAAGGACACCTCTGTCACACCTATCATGGCAGAAATGGTGTTCCAAGAGGATAGGGCCATGTCAAGAGGGTTGGAAGTCCTAAATCTACTCCGTGAATTGAAGAACAAAAACACACTCCAGGGAGGAGCGCGTAACCACTCAATTACTCAATCACAGTAGAAGCGACTAAAAAGGGAAAATAGTAATGAAGAAAAAAGAAAGGGAGGTACTGTGTAAGATAAGCTCTTGGTTGCTGCGATGGAAATGGTTGAGAACCACCTGAAGTCCACGTTTCGCTGTTGCACAAAGTTCTCATAAAAATGTTTAGAAATAGTAAGGCAAAGACGATGCATCCCTAAACCCCTATTTATAAAGGCTAAGTGGTTAGGGGGCACTGTTGTCCTTACAGCCCAATTTTCAAAAGAATGATCACCATGCACGTCCTTCCAGTGAAAACGAGCCACGTGGCCCTAACAACTCCTAAACCAGTTGAAAAGACAGTTGTATAGCAACTCGAAAGTCACACGACTTCTGAAGGTTAATTACGAGTTCTTCCTATATACCCCAGCTTTAATCGGGATGTCTGTTTTGTTTAGGGTTATCAGTCCGGACCACGGTTGTTAAAGTGACAAAGTACTCAAACCCCGGACTAAAGCCGGGGGCATCGTAATGGTGTGCCGGAGTGACAACTCTGAAAAATAGAGTTATTACACAAGCATTTCTGATATATTCATAGGTAGGATCTTTGAGTTTTATCTTATTTTTTTTATAAATATTTGACTAATTTAATCTTTATTTTTTTTTAGGAGTCCTGTAAAGAAGCAAAAAGAGAGAAGCTCAATATGGATTAAGTGTCACAGCTTCATTGAATACTGCTACTTTCCAATTCAATAAGTCGTGGCTTTATTTGTCATCGAGTGTCGCGGCTTCCTCAAAGCTAGTGTCGCGGCTTCCAACAATTGTAGCATCACGCTACATTTTCCAAAGAGAATGGAGTTGTGGCCTCCTATAGGTTTATGTCGTGGCTCCCCGTAAAGACTCATCGTGATTTCATTCACTTAGAGTCGCGGCTTCCAAAGCTAAGTGTCACGACTTCTCTTTTCGGATGGCACCACGTCCTTTTTAATTAGGAATTTAGCTTTTAGGAGGGGGGAGTTTTTTTAGGGGATTTTGGACGCAGCCTTGGAAAGCACTTGGGGGATGCACGCTTTTGGAGAGAAAATTAGGATAGAGCATCAAGGTGTGGATGAAGGATTAGAGAAGCTGGACACAGCCCCATACATCTATCAATACGTCTAGTTCTTTCTTTCATTCTCTCTTTATTTTTAAGATGTCTATATTGATATTTTCTGAAATTGCTCTCTTTGTAACAATGATGATCTAATATCTTTTTCTAGGGTCTAATGAATCTTATTATGTAATTTGAAACTGATTGTAATTCTTTTCTGCTCTTGTGCTAATTTTGGTTATGAATTTCTAATTCTATACTTAATGCGCACATTTAATTAGTCACTATTTGTGTTGTCTTGGTGAACCTATTGAACTAGACAGAGGGATTTGGATGTTGGACCATGGAATTAGAAAATGCACGTTCAATTTAATTCAATTGAATGAATGAATTGATTTACCAATAGGATAGAAATATACCTATCGGTCATGCATAGCAATTGTTTGATATTTGTTCTTAAAGCATGGAATTTTGTCAATTTACATAGACATATAGTGTTTTGATTAAGTTCCATAGTTTTACAAGGCCGTCGAAAGAGGTTTGTAAATGCATAAACACATTGGCTAGCATAATCAAATTATGATCAAAAGTAGTAAAAGGATTGCATGATATCAAATAAAATAATAAGTGAAGTTAGACCTAGATTCTCAACTCACTGTTTCTTCTCGGTTTATTTTTGTCCTATTTTAAAATTGTTAATTTATTTTGTTTTATCATTTAATCACCAAAATCAGTTTGATTTCCTGGAATAGAGAACAAGTAGCAATTGGTTAATAATTAGCATAATTTTTAATACAGTCCTCGTGGGAACGATACTTGAATACTCATTTATATTACTTGTCGACACATACGCTTGCGTAGTCTGGCTAACGGGAAATAAGTTTTTGGCGCCGTTGTCAGGGACTGTTTTGTGAATTTTTGTGTTAATATTAATATCGAGCTGCTTGTCTTTAATTTCAGGTACCTTTTTCTTTTTGTATGCGACGTTCACAAAGTTTTGAGTTTCTTTCATTTGACCTAGAGATTGAACGGACTGTTCGTAAGCTTTTGAAGGAAAGAGTTCAAACTTCAAAGAGTACCACAATGGCAAACGAACAAGACCACACTCGATCATTGAGGGACTTTACAGCACCTCAAGTGCAAGACTTACAATCTAGCATCAGGAGGTCGGCTATACAAGCCAATAACTTTGAAATCAAGCTAGCCATTATCCAGATGATTCAAGCATCAGTTCAGTTCGGAGGCTTGCCTAGTGATGATCCTAATGCACATCTTTCTAACTTCTTAGAGATTTGTGATACCTTTCGGCATAACGGAGTCTTTGAAGATGCTATCAGACTGAGGTTGTTCCTATTTTCTCTTAGGGACAAGGCCAAGGGTTAGCTTAACTCTTTATTGGCAGGGTCCATCATAACATGGGAGGATCTAGCTTGCAAATTCCTTGCCAAGTATTTCCCTCCTGCTAAGACAGCAAAGATGCAGAATGATATTACTTTCTTTGTGCAATATGACTCTGAGTCATTATATGAAGCTTGGGATAAGTATAAAGATATCATCCGAAGATGTCCTCACCATGGCATTCCGAAGTAGTTACAAATTCAAACATTCTATAATGGGTTATTAGGAAACATCAGAGCAACTATTGACGCAGCAGCATGTGGCACTCTCATGAGCAAATCTATTGATGCCGCTTATGATCTTCTTGAGGAAATGGCCACAAACATTTACCAATGGCCTTCAAAGAGTTTGACACTTACAGCTCAAGTTGCCACCCTGTCTAAGAAGTTTGACACTATAAGGGTTAATACCACTCAAAGCCATTTTGTCTTGTGTGATCATTGTGGGGAAGCACATGCAAGTGACAAGTGCCTGTTAGTTATGGAAAATGTGTAATATGCCAATCAATTCTGCCAACCGAGTCAGAACAATGCTTTTGGTAACACTTACAACCCAAGTTGGCGGAACCATCCTAATCTCTCTTGGGGTAGAAATTCTCACCGATCTTCTACATCTTTTCAGCCCAAAGAAGCATCCCATGCTCCTCCTAGTTTTCAACAACAAAGTTTCCCTCAAGCCGAAATTTCAACATCAACTTCAACTTCTAACTTGGAGAAGATGTTTACCCAATTCATGACTAGCCAACAAAACTATATGGCTAAAACTGATTCAAGGCTTGCATCCTATGATGCTTTGATGCAAAGCCAAGCGGCTTCTTTGAGGAATCTCGAGACTCAAGTGGGCCAGCTTGCCCAAGCTCTGAATAATAGGCCCCTAGGGACTTTTCTAAGCGATACCATTAATAATCCTAAGGGTACCTCTCTTGAGCATTGTAAGGCTATATCATTAAGGAGTAGGAAGGAAATATAAGGGAATCACAAGAGTAAGTAACTTGAAGAAGATGTTGCGGTGACAAAAGATAAGGAGGTTACGAGAAACGTAGATGGGGAAAATGAGGAACTTGTGAAGAGGAAGGTTGAGGACAAGCCTTATATATCACCTCTACCTTTCCCTAACCATCTTGTAAAGCAAAAGCTGGATCACCAATTCAAAAAGGTTTTAGAAGTTTTTAAGAAGCTACATATCAATATACCATTTGTGGAAACTTTAGAGCAAATGCCAAGCTTTGTGAAATTCATGAAAGATATCTTGTCAAGGAAGAGGAAGCTTGGTGAATTTGAGACTGTTGCTCTCACGTAGGAATGCAGTACTATCTTGCAAAATAAACTCCCTCTCAGGCTTAAAGATCCCGGAAGCTTCACCATCCCTTGCACCATTGGTGAGAAATTTTGTGGTCGGGCATTATGTGATTTGGGAGCGAGTATAAATCTCATGCCCTTTTCAATATATTAAAGACTTGGTTTGGGGGAGGCTAAGCCCACATCAGTTATCTTGCAACTCGCAGATCGAACCTCGACTTATCCAGGGGGAATAATTGAAGATGTGCTTGTAAAAGTGGATAAACTCATATTTCTAGCGGATTTCATCATCATTGATATGAAGGAAGATAAAAATGTCTCTTTCATCCTTGGAAGACCATTCGTTGCAAATGGAAGAACTCTCATTGATGTTCAGAAAGGGGAGCTCACCATGAGAGTGCAAGATCAATAGGTAACCTTTAATATTTTCAAAGCAATAGAATTGCCTCAAAATCTTGAAGAATGCTCGTATGTGAATGTGCTTGATTGGACGAGATCTAATAGATTTTTTGTAAGTATCCTATGTGACCCTCTTGAAACTTCTTTGATTTCTACATGTGAAAGCGAAGATGAGGAATTGATAGAGCTCAAACTGTTACCTTCTCAATTACATTATACTGCTCTTGGCGATAAAGCTACATCTTCCGGTCATTATTACAGAGAAAGTCTAGCCTAGGACTATAAATGTGGTGCTTCTTGGGAGGTAACTCAAGTTCTTTACCTTATCTTTATTTTGCTTTTTTTATGCTTTTACATTCATAGTGTAGTAATTCATATTCTTTTGATTTTGTTGAGCTTTTGTTTTTTTTTACCTTATCTTTTTGGCTTTGCATCAATGACTAAAAATTTAAAAAAAAAAATGTGTGTAATGTGGAGCTATGCAATAAATGTTGAATGCTGATGTGGCTGATTTAATCTATGATATATCTACTTTTGATTTAATTGTTGATTCTGGGATAGGATGCATACCATTTGAAATTTAATTGAGCTTTAGTGTTTTATTGATATGTAAATGCATTTCCCTTTACATGATTGTGAATCCTGGAATAATAATAGTTGTGCACTTCTAAAGAAGGCTGTGATTTACCCTGTTGTGATGAATACTTAATTTTTGAAAGAATGTATGACTTTCTCTTGAGGTGAAATTCTAGAGTGAGCATGTTTGATGAAATGACTAGGGCATTCTTTGGATTGGTTGAGCCTTTCAAGCCTACCTTTGTATGCGTGAGTATCCCTAGTACCCATTTTGAGCTTTGTAAATGTGTTGGCCTTTATATTTTGTTCTTTACCCACATCATCTTTACCTTTTAGCCCTTAATTATAGTTATCCACCATTGTCCGTGTTGGGAACATATCTTGCTAAAACTTAATTGAGTCAAAAGGAACAAATGTACACTACCTTAGGCATGCTCTGGAACCCAACAAATTTGTGGTCGAAGAAGAAGGAAAGTATAAAAAAGGAGTTTGAAATGATTGTGGCATTAAAAAGAAGAAAGAAAAAAAATTCCTTGTGCTCGTTGTGCCTTGTGTTAAAAAAAAAAAGAAGAAATAAACTTTTGGGGTTCTTATGCTTAAAATTGCACTTTATGTAATAGTTGTTTGGCTCATTTTGGTTTTTTTTTTACAAGTTTGTGTGCCCCAATGTTTGTTTTATCTTTCCTTTCATTTCTTTATCCTTTACCCTGACTTTACATTACAAGCCTGAAAGACCCTCTTGATCATTAATCATGCTTGGTTCTACATTAGTGGAGAGAGAGATGAAGGATATTTTTAAGGGAATCTGAGTTGGAATTGCTTGGGTATCATCATGAGTTCTCTTGGATATGCATGCTAGAGTTAGGAAAGGATTCTTTTATCATCTTTTGGGAAATCTTCTGCATAAAAAATTGAAACATGATAGCATGAGTTGAAGATTAGATGACATGTATGCTTGACATTGAATCAACTTTGAACCATTGAATATGAGATCTAGCATGATGCCACATTATCTTGAATATTTTGGAATCTGAATTATTGAGATTTATATGTGAATACATAAATGCTTACTGTTGAATATGAGATGTTAAGAAAATCTTGTTTTATTTTGCTCGAGACTAGCAAAATTGTAGGTTTGGAGGTGTGATAACTTTGAAAATAGAGTTATTACACAAGCATTTCTGATATATTCATAGGTAAGATCTTTGAGTTTTATCTTTTTTTTATTATAAATATTTGTCTAATGTAATCTTTGTTTATTTTTTTCAGGAGTCCTGCAAAGAAGCAAAAAGGGAGAAGCTCAATATAGATTAAGTGTCACGACTTTTGAACATTGAATGTTGCTACTTCCCAATTCAATAAGTCATGGCTTCATTTGTCATCGAGTGTCGTGACTTCCTCGAAACTAATGTCGCGGCTACCAACAATTGTAGCATCACGCTTCATTTTTCATAGAGAATGGAGCCGTGGCCTCCTATAGGTTTATGCCGCAGCTCCCCGTAAAGACTCATCGTGATTTCATTCACTTAGAGTCGCGGCTTTCAAAGCTAAGTGTCACGGCTTCTCTTTTCGGATGGCACCACGTCCTTTTTAATCAGAAATTTAGCTTTTGGGTAGGGAGAGTTTTTTTAGGGGATTTTGGACGCAGCCTTGGAGAGCACTTGGGGGATGCACGCTTTTGGAGAGAAAATTGGATGAGAGCATCAAGGTGTGGATGAAGGATTAGAGAAGCTGGACACAGCCCCATATATCTATCAATACGCCTAGTTCTTTCTTTCATTCTCTCTTTATTTTTAAGATGTCTATATTGATATTTTCTGAAATAGCTATTAAATCATTTGTGTACCTCAAATGCACGGGTCATTCAAGTAATACAATGAAGAATAATGTTCGTTCCATCGAGGATATTAGCTTCCAAAGTTAAATACCAACCAATACCTTAATTAATTCTTTTCAAGAACATAAAAATAGAGAAAGTATAAATAAATTAAATTTAAACTACAAAGCAATAAAGATAATGATAGTATTTAGAACTTTAGAAAATCTTTCTTCACCTCCTATGTCAACTAATAACATGCAATTACAAGTAACATCAATGAAATGATTAAGTTAGTTTGAGAATCTGAAGTAGTTAAAAGCCTATGTCTAGCGCAATTAACCATAATTTCATTTACCTAACTCCTTAGTTAGAACTAAAATCCACTCATGAACGATCTATTCTCAATCACACACTATACATGGCTAAAAGGTATATTTCTATTCAGTTAGTGAATTAATTTATTCAAGCCAATTGAATGAAATTGAACATGCATCAACCATACATTAGATCTAAAATCCAAATCCCTATGTCGAGGCTTATCAGATTTTAACAAATCACTCAAAAGCTGATAAAAAAATCAAAAGCATTAAGTATCATATGATTGAACATAACCAAACATCAATATATACTCAAAAGATTACAAAATCATTAAGGCTACGTTTGGTGCATCGTATAAAGAAGACATGATAGTATAAGTTAATACTATCAGGTCTTATTCAATGTTTGGTACATTCAACTAATATTCATCGGAGGTCATTTTATCCGATTCATAACTCTATCCTCTCTCTCCTAGTACATGATAAGTTTCTATTCTAATCTTATCCTCAATTTCATTTTTATCACCCCTCTCTTGCGCCACCACCACCACCCCCACCCCCACCACCACCACCACCACCCCCACCACCGCCGCCACCACCACCACCACGCCACCATCGCCAGCTAATTATTGCCGCCAACCACCACCACCGCCGCAACCGCCACCACCACCACACCACTACAAAAATCACCACCACTACCGCCGTTCCACCACCACCGCCAACCACCACCACCGCCGATGCCACCACCACCCCCACCACCGCCACCCCCACCACTATCACCACCTCCACCACCACCACCACCGCCATCAACCACCACCACCACCACCGCCACCACCACCACCGCAGCCGCAAGGCTACCACCACCACCGGCCGCCACCACCACTACCACCACCACGCCACCATCGACCGCCGCCGCCACCACCACCACCGCCATCGCCACTACCGCCACCACCGCCACCGCCACCGTCACCACCACCACTACTACCATCACCACCACCACCGCTACGCCGCCACTACCACCGCCACCACCACCACCACCGTCGATGCCACCGCCACCGCCACCGCCACCCCCACCACCTAGCCGCCACCGCCACCACCACCACCGCGCCACCGCCACCACTACCATCACTACCACCACTATCACCACCACCACCACCACCACCATAAAGTTTTTTATTATTATTTTTTAATTATTTTAACTTTTATGCTAAATGATATTTTGGTCTTAAAAAAAATATTATACAATCAGCTAATTTATCCTTTTGTTATCAAACAAAAGATAAGATTATGTCTTATCCTATTAATTATACTATTATACCTTATACTATCCTATCATCTTATCTTATACTATACTATCATGTGTACCAAACATAGCCTAATATTCATAAGAGGATTCAAAGTTTTCCCTAAATACAGCTTAGCTAATTATTGAACACAAAAATACAACTACAAAAATCATGCTCAAAAGATAAGGATGAGAAGAAAGAGAAAGGAGAAGGAAGGAAGCTCATGGATTTGGCTCTTTGATGCTTGAATCTTCTTCCATGAAGAAGATGGCCTCCAAACAGTAAAACCTAGCGCAGCTTCTCTAAACTAAGTAAAGCTCTTTCTTAAAATCTAATAAAATAGTATTTATAAGCGCAGAAAAATAGGGGACGCTGTGACGCAAATATGACAACGTCGCGGCGCGCGTTCATGTAGGTCACAGACGCCTTGGCGTCCACTTTTCAGCGTCACAGTGCTCTAGCCTTAGGTCTTTGTATTAATGCAAGGGAATACACCAACGCCGCAGCATTAACATGCCTACGTCGCGACATTCAGCTCATCTGTAGAATTTTGCAACAATTATCACTCCAGTGCCGCAACATTCATTTCCTACGTCGTGGCGTTGCTTGCTGATATGCAAATTTGACTTTCTTTTCCACTTTTGACTCAAATGCTCCATATATCATCTTGTTTGGAGCCCTTCCTATAATAGAGAAATCACCAAATCAATAACAAATACAAATTCACTCAATCTCTTACCAAATATGTACAATTTGCTCAATATCACATAATAATGTGTCTAGATTAGAATATGACAAATATAAGCTTAAAAACTTTCAAATATGTATTATAAACAAGAACTAAGCACTCTTTTAAGTACAGAAATAGGGCACAAATAACTATATTCTATGAAGTTATCACACCCCAAACCTACATTTTGCTAGTCCTCGAGCAAAACAAAATAGGACTAAGTAAACAAGCTTAACAATTCAATCTCAAATATTCATTCAGCAAATATTAAAATTTCAATTTTCTTTCATTCTAAACCACAGCTGGTGAATAATGATTGTATAAGTCCTTAAAAAATGCAAATGCCTCATAATCAACTCCACACATATTCAATCTTTCACATGCTAACAATCTAGCTTCCTTTCATGTAATTCACATTTTCCTACAAACATGCAAGATAAACTTATCTTAATCAAATCATATACATTCGGATAAGTTTATAAACCTACATATATATGAACCATAAAATCTGCAAGATTGTAATCTAACTCTCTCTCCACTAATGTAAATCACACAAAACTGAGGATCAAAAGGGACTTTATCAGCTTGTAATGTTAGGCCAATGGTAATGGGTTAAAGAACAGAAAGGATAGGATATAACACAAACATTGAGAAATACAAACATGTTATTCCAAGTCATGAGCCACTAACTGATATTAGTAGGGTATTCAACAGTATGAGTAAAAAACTCACCAAAACCATTTTTGATGCTTTTCTTACTTTACTTTTCTTAAGCTTTCCTTTTCTTTTTTCTCTTTTCATTTTTTTCTTTTCTTTTCATTTTTTTTCTTTACAAAGCAAAAACTTCATTTCTTTGACTACATCTGGTTTCTTTAGGCTAATTTTGTATTGAATATTCATTAACACCCCTAATCAATGGACTCACTACAAAAAATAATATATTATGTACTCAACAAACAATAAGGGTAGAAAGAAAATACAATGCTTTCACATGCATTAGAATGGTTAACAGGTTAACGAACACAATGATTATAAAAAAACAAATAAGGTCAAACAATTATAAGGCTTCAAAAGGGGACCTATGATAAAATCATTCAGGTAAGCTTGAAATAGCTCAATCGGTCCAAACAATGCCCTAATTATTTCCTCAATCATGCACAATCTAGGATTTTGCCTCAAGAGAGTTGAAAAATAATTTTAAGGATAATTGAAACTCTACATGTACATCCACAAACATTCTCTAGACGTGCACTCTTATCATTTTCAAAGTTACACTTGCATCTAAGAGGAATGTAAATCATGCATCAAAAATAATTAAATTATTTCACATACTTCAAGATCACATAAAGTTTCACTAAAAAGGGGACAAATAGCAACCTTTCATATCAAAAAACAATCATAATAAGCATTTTTGAAACATATCATGCATTCAAATAAATCTAACCTTTTCATCAAGCATGCATAACATCATTTGCATAATATTAAAAATTGAAACTTCTTTTTCAAACCCATTAGTAATAACCAAAGGAAATATAACAACATGATAACATGATAGTTACCACAACTGCATCTAGAAAATATCATCACATGCAGTCAAATGGATCATTATAATCAAAGCACGTAATAATACTTCCCCAAACCAAAGTGAGAGAAAGTCCTCACTTTGATTAGCACGTTGGTACCTAAACTTTCCAAATTTAAGCACACTGTTAATCTAAGCATACTAAAATATAAAAGAAACATAAAAAATAAAAGAAATATATACAAAACAGAGCATAACACCGCAACATTAACATGCTCAAGGCATCAATAATGTTAGCTTGTCCTCAGAAAAAATCACCCCAACGCTGCAAATATGAGTGCATCATGCGCCGTAGCAGTGGCGAGAGGTCGATCTGTAAAATATTGCTGCAAACACAGTTTTACTACTGGAATTACTTCAAAGTGGTTTCCAGCACTAGCAAAACTTGTTCAAAAACTAAATTACAATATACATAACATGCACATAATATACTACAAAATCAACATACTAACATATTTAATACTTGAAACATAACTAAAATATAAAAACAATCAAAAACATAAAACTAACATATTTACATACTAAATATATAAGTACTAGTATATTTAATACCTAAGACTTAACAAACAAAATACTAACATAATTAAGACATAAAAACTAACAAAAACTATATACTACCATATTAACATACTAACATATAATACCTATTAACATATTAACAACAACAATATACTAATATAATTAACATAACATATTAACATATACATATTAACATACAAAATTCAACATATTATCTATTTATGCAAAGAGTAAAGACAAGAATTTAACATAAACTTGGGTTTTCTCCCAAGAAGGGCCTAATTTACAGTCCTGGCAGGACTTTGTCTCCAAAATAGATTGCGCGGATGAGTAGTCTTCTTGGACTTGATCAAAGGTTTTCTTTTTCAAGAGTCGCGAATTCCCTGAACGGCCTCATATGATTATGATCATCCGACTTCTTTATTGAACCTAAAACTTAACATAAAAGAAACTTAAATTAAAACAAGCTATATACAACTTGAATTAGAACTAACTAAGCTTATTATTGATATTAGCAATATAGAATTAAATCATATCCCCGACAACGGTGCCAAAAAAACTTGTTAGACCATTTGTGTACCGCAAGTGCGCGGGTTATTTAAGTAATACAGTGAAGAATAAAGTTCGTTCCCTCGAGGATATTGGCTTCCAAAGCTA
Organism: Ormosia semicastrata; assembly: GCA_029884595.1. Classification (NCBI taxonomy): domain Eukaryota; kingdom Viridiplantae; phylum Streptophyta; class Magnoliopsida; order Fabales; family Fabaceae; genus Ormosia; species Ormosia semicastrata. Next base: position 16,726,356 of record JAQQTO010000046.1, on the reverse strand, counting down.
AATATCAACCAATAGCTTAATTAATTCTATTCAATAACATAAAAATAGAGAAAGTACAAATAAATTAAATCTAAATTACAAAGCAATAAAGATAATGATAGTGTTTAGAGCTTTAGAAAATCCTTCTTCACCTCCTATGTCAACTAATAACATGCAATCTTTACAAGCAACATCAATGAAATGATTAAGTTAGTTTGAGAATTTGAAGTAGTTAAAAGTCTATGTCTAGCATAATTAACCATAGTTTCATTTACCTAACTCCTTAGTTAGAACTAAAATCCACTCATGAACGATCTATTCTTAATCGCACACTATACATGGCTAAAATGTATATTTTTATCTAGTTAGCGAATCAATTTATCCAAACTAATTGAATGAAATTGAACATGCATCAATCATACATTAGATCTAAAATCCAAATCCCTATGTCTAGACTCATCAGATTTCAACAAATCACTCAAAAGTTGATCAAACAATCAAGAGCATTAAGCACCATATGATTGAACATAACCAAACATCAATATATACTCAAAAGATTACAAAATCATTAATATTCATAGGAGGATTCAAAGTTTTTCCTAAATACAGCTTAGCTAATCATTGAACACGAAAATACAACTACAAAAATCATGCTCAAAAGATAAGGAAGAGAGGAAAAAGAAAGGAAAAGGAAAGAAGCTCATGGATATGGCTCTTTGATGCTTGAATCTCCTTCCATGAAGAAGATGGCCTCCAACCTTGCTTCCTTAGGCTTCCTCAGCCTTCAAACAGTAAAACCTAGAGCAATTTCTCTAAACTAAGTAAAGCTCTTTCTTAAAATCTAATAAAATAGTATTTATAGGCGCACAAAAACAGGGGACGCCGCAGTGTAAATATGACAACGTCGCGACGCCCGTTCATTTAGGTCACAGACGCCTTGGCGTCCACTTTTTAGCGTTGCAGTGCTCTAGCCTCAGGTCTTTGTGCTGATGAGGGGAATACACCAACGCCGTGACATTAACATGCCCACGTCGCGGCGTTCAGCTCGTCCTTCATAATTCTGCAGCAAAAATCACTCTAGCGCCACGGTATTCATTTCCTACGTCACAACGTTGCTTGCCGAGATGCAAATTTGGCTTTCTCTTTCACTTTTGACTCAAATGCTCCATATATCATCTTGTTTGGAGCCCCTCCTATAATAGAGAAATCACCAAATCAATAACATATACAAATTTACTCAATCTCTTACCAAATATGCACAATTTACTCAATATCACACAGGAATGTATCTAGATTAGAATATGACAAATATAAACTTAAAACCTTTCAAATATGCATTATAAACAAAAACTAAGCACTCTTTTAAGCACAGAAATAGGGCACAAATAACTACATTCTATGAAGTTATCAATAGCTCTCTTTGTAACAATGATGTTCTAACCTCTTTTTATGAGGTCTAATGAATCTTATTATGTAATTTGAAACTGATTGTAATTCTTTCCTGCTCTTGTGATAATTTTGGTTATGAATTTCTAATTTTATGCTTAATGTGCACATTTGATTGGCCATTATTTGTGTTGTCTTGGTGAACACATTGAACTAAACATAGGGATTTGAATGTTGGACCATGGAATTAGAAAATGCATGTTCAATTTAATTTAATTGAATGAATGAATTGATTTGCCAATAGGATAGAAATATACCTATCGGTCATGCAAAGCAAGTGTTTGATATTTGTTCTCAAAGCATGGAATTTTGTCAATTCACATAAACATATAGTGTTTTGATTAAGTTCCATACTTTTACAAGGTTGTCGAAAGAGGTTTGTAAATGCATAAATACGTTGGCTAGCATAATCAAATTATGATCAAGAGTAGTGAAAGGGTTGCATGAAATAAGATAAAATAATAAGTGAAGTTAGACCCTAGATTCTCAACTCACTATTTCTTCTCGATTTATTTTTGTCCTATTTTAAAATTTTAATTTATTTTGTTTTATTATTTTGTTTTATTAGTGTTTTTGTCCTGTAAGGAGATAGGATCATAGCTTTGAAGTTTGTTGTGGAACAGGAGACTTTTAATATTATTAGTGCGTATGCACCCCAAGTAGGGCTAGACGAGCACTACAAGATTTAATTTTGGGAGGATTTAGAAGGTTTAGTTCAAGGAATGCCATTAAAAGAGAAGATTTTTCTAGGAGGGGACTTAAATGATCATGTGGGGAGCGAATCTAAGGGGTATGAGGGTTTGCATGGGGGTTATGGTCTAGGAGTAGCAAATGCAGAGGGTAAAGCGATTTTAGATTTTTCGGTAGTGTTTGATTTTACAATAGCTAACACTTGTTTTAGGAAGCGGGAAGAGCATCTGATCACATATAGAAGCAGGAGTTCTTGCTCTCAAATTGATTTCTTTTTAATAAGAAAATCTGATAGAAAGCTTTGCATGGACTGCAAAGTCATCCCTGGAGAGAGCTTGACTACTCAACACAGGGTTTTGGTTATGGATGTACGGGTCAAGATGAGAGTAAGGAAAAATTATCGAGACAGAGAGCCAAGGATCAAATGGTGGCAATTAAAGGGAGAAAAACAAATGCTCTTTCAGATGAGGATTATGGAGAAAGAAATTTGGGAAGTACAAAGGAGTGCTAATGATATGTGGGACGGGATGACTGAAGGGATTAGAAAGGTAGCAAAAGAGACACTCGGTGAATCAAGAGGCTTCGGACTCAAGGATAAAGTATCTTGGTGGTGGGACACAAGTGTACAAGATAAAGTTAAGGTCAAAAGGGAATGTTATAAAGCTTGGCACGTATGTAAAAATGATGAAAATTGAGAAAAATATAAGGCAGCTAAAAAAGATACTAAGAAAGCGGTGAGCGAGTCGAAAACTAAAGCGTTCAACGGGTTATATCAATCGTTGGGCACCAAAGACGGAGAAAGGAATATCTACAGGCTTGCTAAAAGTAGGGAAAGGAAGACAAGAGACTTGGATCAAGTGAAATGCATTAAGGATAAAGAGGGTAAAGTCTTGGTTACGGAACAAGACATTAAGGATCGATGGAAGGGTTATTTTCACAAGTTATTTAATGAGGAACATGGGACATTAAGGGACTCGGACATTCTAAACACTAAAGAGGAGGACCAAAAAAAAACTTTTTATCATAGAATCACAGAGTTTGAGGTAAAAGAGACATTGAAGATGATGAATAATGGAAAAGCGGTCGGACTGGATAATATACCTATTGAGGTATGGAAGTGCCTAGGAGATAAAGGTATAAATTAGATCGCAAAGCTGTTTAACGAGATAATAATGTCTAAGAAAATGTCAAACGAATGGAGGAAAAACACTTTAATCCTTATTTATAAGAATAAGGGAGATATACAAAACTGTGTAAATTACAGAGAAATTAAGCTCATAAGTCATACCATGAAGTTATGGGAAAGAGTAATTAAACGGAGATTAAGACAAGTGACTCATATTTCAGATAATCAACTTGGTTTTATGCCTGAGAGGTCAACCATGGAAGCAATCTATCTTCTACGAAGATTAATGGAGAGGTATCGGAGGAAGCAAAAAGACCTACACATGGTTTTCATTGATCTAGAAAAAGCCTACGATAGGGTACCGAGAGAGGTCTTGTGGAAGGCTTTGGAGAATAAAGGAGTTCGTGTCGCCTATATTCGGGCAATCCAAGATATGTATGATGAGGCTAAAACTAGTGTGAGAACACAGGGTGGGGCCACAGAAGATTTCCCTATAACTATAGGACTGCACCAAGGGTCAGCTTTGAGTCCATATCTTTTTACCTTGGTCTTGGATGTGCTTACTACGCATATCCAAGAGTCGGTGCCACAATGCATGCTTTTTGCAGATGATATAGTCTTAGTTAGAGAGTCGAGAGAGGAAACAAATGAGAAGTTAGAGCTATAGAGACGAACTTTGGAAGAACATAGCCTTCGTCTAAGTAGGAGTAAGACAGAGTATATGAAATGTAAGTTCAGTAAGAGGCGTGTTAATGCTAGCTTAGCGGTGAAAGTTGGAGATCATACAATACCACAAGTCACATATTTTAGGTACCTTGGATCTATCATACAAAATGATGGAGAGATAGAGGGAGATGTAAACCATAGGATTCAAGCTGGATGGATGAAATAGAGGAGTGCTTCAGGAGTTATTTGTGATAGAAAAGTGCCTCTCAAGCTTTAGGGTAAATTTTACCGCACAGCTATAAGGCCTGCGATGTTGTATGGTACTGAATGTTGGGCGGTAAAAAGCCAACAAGAGCATAAGATCAGTGTTGCAGAAATGAGAATGTTGCGTTGGATGTGTGGCCATACAAGACAAGATAGGATTAGGAATGAATGCATTAGAGAGAAAGTAGGGGTAGCACTTATTGTGGAAAAGATGGGAGAATCTCGCCTTAGGTGGTTTGGACATGTAAGGAGAAGACCCTTAGAAGCCCCTGTAAGAAGAGTAGATCAGGTAGATAATAGCCCAATAGCTAAAAGTAGAGGAAGACCAAGAACGACTATAGGTGAAACGATTAAAAAAGATTTAGATCTGAATAGCATATCTGAAAACTTAGTTTATGATAGGGCACAATGGCGTCGTTTGATCCATGTAGCCGACCCCACCTAGTGGAAAAAGACTTAGTTGTTGTTGTTGTTGTATTATTTAATCACCAAAATCAGTTTGATTTCCCATAATAGAGAACAAGTAGCAATTGGTTAATAATTAACATAATTTTTAATACAGTCCTCGTGGGAACGATACTTGAATACTCATTTATATTACTTATCGACACGTGCATTTGCGTAGTCTAGCTAACAGGCAACACGGAGTATGCATTGGACTTACTCCAACAAAAAGAAAAGGGTGCGAACAATGATAAAAAAAAAAGGAGACGAAGAAAGCTGGCACAATATAAAGTTCATAATATAAGAGATTTTATTAATTTGTTCTCATTCCTTATATCATCTTACATCTGAAAAAGAGGGAAAAGAAAACATTGAGACATGGAATGTATAAGGAAAGAACCTCAGCCTTTTCTTTCGTTGGACGGGACAGGGTGCAGTCTTTCATGAAGAAGATCATTCCAATAGCTTCATGATCACCCCCAAGTTGTCTCAAATTGCGAAGTTGCTTCAACAATTCCTCCTGCTTATGTCAATCATGATCTTATGGAATAATAGTATTGTAGCTGCTATACCAGTGTTGCGATAATATATGGATTCTCTATAACTAAATAAGGAACATATCTTCTCCTGCAATTATAAAGGGATATATATCTTCATCAAGAGAATATATCAATCAAACCTCTATAAATATCAGGCTAAGTCACCTAAATCAGGTACAATTTATCCCATAGCATAAACCCTATTGGTACACATCCTGACTTGAGCGTTGGAATCCCTTTGTAGGTACCAACCCCCCTGGGTCAACACACTTAGTAACAGCTGCGCATCGAAGGAGTCCACCTTCAATCATCAATACGTGCCTATCTCAGGTACCTTCTGAATTTACTTCAGAACAATTTACATCTTCAATTAAATGATTTGTGTCACTTGCTCCAAAATTATAGTTGTCTCCTGTCAAAGGGAACAGCCCGAATGAACCACAAACTAAGGTAGCAGCAATAATGAAAGTCCAATATTGTAGCGTCCCCTTCAACTACTTGTTCTTGCTTTTCATTATTAAGCGTACGTCTTTTATAATTACAAATGGCAGGTTACCCACAAAAATTACTTGTGGTTGATAATGATATACCTAGATTTTTTTTTAACATAGTAGTGTTTCAATTTAAGTTTTGCTTATTGTCGGCAAGGAAAATGTTAAATGTCATTTACCTAATGTGTTACAAATAACATAGAGCAACTACTATATATGGTATGACCCACAAGGATTGATATTGTACCCATTAGATAGCAGAAGCAATTTGCTTTGAGGGTTCATTAACAGATTGAGGACAAAAAAATAATTAGGTTGGAAATATGGAGAAGGGAGTTATATGAAATGAATTGTGTTATAATGGACGTGGATTTATTATATATTAAAATAAGATAAGATATGTTTATTTATTTTAAATGATTTAAAACTATATATTTTATAAAATTTATATATAAAATTCATATCAAAACTCTAAGAAAATAGTGCAAAAATAAATCGATTGTGTGAATATGAAGTAGATGCATTTGACTAGCCAAAAAAGAAACATTACACATTTTGAAAAGGATATAATTGTAACTAGTTATTAAAAAAATTAATAAAGCAATTTAAAACTTGTAATAACAGAACATGATTCATGATGATTGGCCCCTTTTTTTGGGGTATGCCTTGTTAATTTTTAATATTCCTTCCAATGGGTTATTACTACAGGCCCAATATTTTGTACATCACCATTTTACCGATATCACAATCACATTTAGGGTGTTCGCTAGTTGGGTTATGTGAGTTAAGTAATAATATTTTAGACTTAACTTGCTCATTAAAATAGTGAGCTTGGTTAAATTAAGTCGAAGAGATTTTTTTGCTCAATCTGATCTAACTTGACCCGCTTAAGAGTGAGTTGGGTTGAGTCAAATTCATGAGTTTGACATATTTTTTTAAAAAAAATCCTAAAAAGAAAATGTTAAAATACAAAATCTAACAAATTAACACTTTATGTTTCAATCTCAAACATAATAGGTCTCAATATAATAAATTAACACTACAAGTCTCAATCTCAAATATAAAAAAGTCTCAATCTAACAATTTAACATCATAAATCTCAAACGACCTTACTCAAATATAATAAGTCTCAATCTTAAATAAACTAAACATCATAAGTCAATAAGTGCATAACAAATTAACAACTAACAAGTTTTACTAAGTCTGAAATAAACTAAACAAAATTAGTCATAACTCAAACAACAAATTAGTCTAACCAATCAAAGTCAGTATCATCATGTATGTCATATGTATTGACATAATCATTGACTTTACTCTCTATTTTTTTCATATACTCTTTATAATCTGAATGACTTTTTACTAAAAAAATAAAAATGTGGGTGAGTTTGGTTTGTGCGGGTTGGAAATGTACTATCCCGCTACCTGATCTACACACTGTGAGTTAAAGTATTTTCAATCTAACCTAACTCGCATTTTATGGGTTGAGTTGGGTCGAAACCTGCGAATTCATGGGTTGACCCGATCCACGCATGGGTTGACCCGATCCACTGGATACTCCTAATCACATCTGTGACACTAGATCGAATGAACGGGCTATATTTCAAAATAAATCAAGCTGCTAGTATTTTATAAAATATATTTTCACATTCAAAGTTTAATTTAGTCTAACCTATTTTTATCTCTATATATTACGTGAAATTAATTATTATTTTTAAAGCAGAAGGAATCATTCTCCTTTAATAAAAAATAAATACATATTCCTTCATTTTTTATGGTAGGAAAAAGTTTATCAATAAAAGAAACTATATATTTCATTATATGGTGAGAACATGTCACAAGTTTTAACGAGTATTTGTGGTGATACTTATATATGAAAGATTACCAACAAAAGAGTACTTATATATGGTGATACTTACTACTCACTTCTTCTCGTTATAATTGTCTTTTAAGATTTTTGCATAAGGATTAAGGATAAAATTAAATAGTCTTAAATACAAGAAAATATAATATAATGTAACTAAACTATCATTTATCTTACTCTATTAATTCTCTTCATTAATTTCATGTGGTACAATAAATTCTCTCTTCATTAAGGAGGATAAAGTTGAAAAAAATCAATTAATATTTTCTTAATATTCTCAAATGACAAATAATTTGAGATAAATCAAAATTTTTTAAAAGACAGTTATTAAGGGACAAATGGAGTATATGAAAGATTACCAACAAAAGAGTATTTATGGTCCTAAGTTTCAAGAGTATTTATGGTGATACTTACTATATGAAAAAAAAAATACCTCATATAAAAATATTATATGAAAAAAATACTTTATAAGAGAAAATAGATGAAAAGAGTATGCAGTTTCCTAAACTTTGACTCTTTTACAAATTCTCGCCAAGAACTTTAAAACTTTTCAATTAGTCCATAAATTTTAATTGATGTTCCAATAGATCATTTTGTTTAATTTAGATTTGTTAATTCACTAACAATAATACTATATAACAACATTTTTTTTGTATTAACATTAGTTTTAGACTGTTTATCAATTTATTCATTTAAATTTGATTATAAATATATTTTATTATTAAAAATAAATAAAAACAAATTTTGTTTTAAAATAATTTTTTTATTATGTAAGGAAAAAATATTGAAAGTTAAATTTTAATAAATTAATTAATAAACATTTTAGAATTAATGTTAATATAGACAAAATGTTATCATATAATATTATTGTTAATGAATTAACAAATCCAAATTAAACAAAAGAATTTATTGAGACATTAACTAAAGTTTAGGAACTAATTGTAAAAATTTTAAAGTTCGTGTTTGTAATTTACAAGGTGTCAAAGTTTAAGGAGTTTCTATATTATTTTCTTGAAAAAATATTATATGATGTAACAAAATTAATAGTGATAATAGTCTAGCATCGTGTTCAAAAATTAGATTAATTGGATAATAATATAAATTAAACAACTAAGAACATAACTCAATAAAAACACATGGTCTAATGGCATAATGCACTTGATCACAAGGATATTTCATGTACCAAATAAAAATCCAACAAGTAGTCATTTTAAAATTTTATATATGTAAAAAACCAGGTCAACCTTGTCCGGACAAGTCAATGGGTCACCCGGATTTGACCATATCGCTATGAAAACTCATAGTGAACAAGAACTGGACCATCTCAGAGACCAGGTCACCAAGCCGATCCGAGTCATACAATTATAACGGTATGTTAGATATATCATATAAAACCATTCATAAGTCTTCATCTAATAATTTAAGTTTTTGAGATAGTTGGTGATTGACATGGTATCACACATTCTATGATTAAGTGGTCAAGAATTCAATCCTTGTAATATTCATTTATGTTTGTCCATGCTTTAAACCCAAAAAGCTCTTATGTGTGTAATTATATAATTAATTGCCTTATATATATTATATTTTAAAAATAAGTAATTATTTAAGCTAAAAGTAATAATTGTTAAATTTTATTAATTAAAAATATAAAAATACAATTGTTTTTATTTTAAATAATTACGCGTATAAAAAGATTTGTAAAAATAAATTACTCCAAATCATATTTTTACAAATTATCGAAAAATGTTTGATCCCAAGCTTATATAAACTAGGACAATATCAAAGAACTTAACTCGCATGCTTCTTTAACATTGTGAAGTGTTCTATTTTATTTTATTATTAATATTATTTTTTAACAAATGAGGTCTAGGCTTGGTATGTAAAGGGAAATGGATTAATAGAAGCAAAGCAACTTCAACTTGGATCAAGCAGTTTTCAGAGACTTAAATGTCACTTAAACTCAGACACATGCATTATAAAGCTTTTATTAAATAACACACAAAGCTCTGCTTGAAAAATACTCTAAATCATTTCGTGTTGTTCAAATAAAACAAGGACAAATATATATATATATATTTTTTATATATACTCAAGGTTCAAAGCTCAAAGACTGTCCCCAAGAGAGAGGAGCAAGAACCAACAAACATCCAAGAGAACAAAACACAAAAGAAGAACACCATAAACAACAAATAAGAGGCAATCAAGAACAAAACCAAGAAATTTTCTGCACCTCTAAGATAACACCACTCTTAAACCCAAAAGATTCTTGAGGCCTAACTAACCTTTTCTGATGCATAAACTGCAAGTCCTTGAAACACCTCCTGATAGACTGGAACTTGTTCCAAAAGAAACACATCTTCCATGGCACAATCTTGTCATTACCCACCCACATCAAAGCAAGCAAGGAACCAGAAGCAAACAAGATCGGATATTGTAACACCCATGTTCTTTGAAAAGACACTTCAAGAGCAAAGACAATGGCCATAAAGTCAACTTCATTAACATCACAACACTCCATAATTTTAGCACAACAGCACATAATCTTCCCACTCGCATCCTTAAGAGTACCACCAATAACAAACTTCCCCAACATACTTCTAACCGAACCTTCTAAACACTAAAAAAAAAACACCCATAATCATAAGGGACCCTCTAATAACCTGCCTACTTCTCAAACCAGGGAGCTTCCATTTTCTAACATCTTGTAAATTAGACTTCAAAAACTCCGGTGAAAATGAAAAATCAGCGCACCATCCCTTAGTCCAAAACCTAAGTCTTAACTTTACTTGAGAGTATATCTGCTCCCAAATTGGTTTAATTTTATCAAACACCATCATGTTTCTAACTTGCCAAATCGTCCAGATAACAACAAAGAATAAAGTCGCCCATAATTTTTTTTGAAAACCATACAAACCAATATCCACCCACGAATCAAAGAAAGTGCGTGGGTCAGAAGGGGAAGACCAGAAAAAGCCAAACCAATCCAGACAAGTACATCATAATTTCCAGGAGAAAGAACAAGTGAAGAATAGATGTTCAATACTTTCCTTACCATCAATACAAAATGGGCAACCATCGTCACTAATCTGAATTATGTTGAACTTTCTAAGGCGATCTTTAGTATTCAATCTTCCCAGCAACACAATCCAAATAAGCATTTCAGCCCTTGGATTAGCTAGGCCCTGTCATACACCTTTTGTAAAATTACTAGAAAGACACATGGAGCCTGATAGAGAAGCTTCAACAAACAAGAATGATTTAACCGAAAAGGACCCTTTAGAGTCAAATTTCTAGAAAAGCTTATCTTCAGTCTCTTTATCAAAGGAGGCTTGAGATAACAAAATATTCAAATTATTAAGTTGCTGCAACTCCCATACAAATAATGATCGTCTCCAGAGAAAGTTCCACCTCCAGCTATACCTATCCCACACACCAAACTCCGCAATTACCTTTTTTTTGCAAGGAGACAGCAAACAACCTTGGAAATTTATCTTTGAGGCACCCATCACCAATCCACTTATCTTCCCAAAATAAAGATTTCATACCATTTCCCACATTCATCCAAACACCATGCTGGATAATTTTACTTATTTCTTTTCCAGAATTTATAATATTATAAACATCTGCCTAAAGACCCCCTCTACAAGATATGTGCTAATCAACAAGCGGTCTATCCATTACTAAATTATACTTTGAGCATACTACCCGCTTCCATAAGGGTTTATCTTCAGCTGAAAATCGCCACCACCATTTGAATAGCATAGCAACGTTTTTGATAATCAAGTCTCCCACTCCAAGCCCTCCCAATAATTTTGACTTTTGAATATCACTCCATTTGATAAGTGGCAACCCTTGTTTATTAATATCACCATTCCAAAAAAACTTGCTTTGGATTCTTATAATTTTTTTAACCACTGCCACTGGAATTTTAAAGAGCCCAAGATAATATAAAGGTAAATTATTAAGTACGGACTTAATCAATACAAGTCTTCCTGCTCTGGACAGAAGCCTCGCCTTCCAAGAAGCAAGTCTCTTTTCAATCCTATCCACTATCGGCCTCCAAGTAACCAGATTTCTCGAACTTGACCCAAGAGGGATTCCCAAATACTTTATTGGCAATGAAGCAACTGAGCATCTTAACTTGCTACATATCCTATCAACCCTCTGTTACAAGTAATAAAAAGAAATGAGAGCCGATTTTGTATAGTTTACGTTTAACCCAGACATGACACCAAAACAATCCAGCAATCTTCTATAATTGATAATAACTCGTTCTTTAGCAGGCCAAAAGACTACTGTGTCATCCACAAATTGGAGGTGAGACAATTCCACCTTATCCTTTCCAATGTAAACACCTTTTATCAACCCAGCTTCCTTGGCTCGACACACCATCCGATTGAACACCTCCGCCACCAAGACAAATAAGAAAGGGGGTAGGGGGTCACCTTGTCTTAGGCCACGCTGCATATTAAATGGCATTGTTGGTGAGTCATTCACCAAAAGTGACATAGATGCTGTTGAAATGCATTGAGACATCCATCTTCTCCATTTCTCACCAAAACTCGTGCGCTTTAACACATGATCTACAAAGCTCCATCTAACTGAATCATAAGCTTTCTGAAAATCAAGTTTCATTATCACTGCTGAATTTTTTTGCTTCTTGAACCAATGCACTGCTTCATTTGCAATAAGAGCCCCATCAAGAATTTGCCTTCCACTAACAAAGGTTGTCTGAGTGTCACCCACTAAGTCTGGCAAGACCTTTCTTATCCGTGAAGCTAAAATTTTTGCAATTACCTTGTATATACATCCAACCATACTAATAGGTCTACATTCTGACATACAACTCGCCCCTTCTACCTTTGGAATTAAAGCCACCTAAGTCATATTAACCTTTCTTGGAAGAGAGCCCGATGAAAAGAAATCAATAATAAACTTAGAGAAATCTTCACCAATAACACACCACATACTCTTAATGAATTTTAAGTTGAACCCATCATACCCGGGCGATTTTGTAGGCTCACAACACCAAACAATATTTTTTATCTCATCCACAGTTGACAAAACTTCAAGAGCCAATGCTTGTTCTTTATTGATACACGGCAACATACATTCTTAGATTTCAATATTTGGAATAGGCTCCTGTTTATAAATATCCTTAAAGAACTTTCTTGCCCCTTTTTTAATATTCTTTGGGTCATGAAAAACCCTCCTTCTCAACTTCAACTTCAGAACCTGTTTCTTCCTTTTCTTAGTAGCAGTCATAGCATGAAAATATTTCGTGTTTTTGTCTAACTCCTTAAAGTGTTTTTCACGATAACTGCCTCCAATATTCTTCTTTCCTTTCATACCATTTTCCTAAGTGACTTAAAAGAGCATTCCTCCTAGCCATTTCCACTTCATCCAGATCTTCCACCTCAGCCAAAAGGTCAATTTTTGATAACTCCAACTCCAGACATTTAATTTTGTTATCAATATGACCAAAAATTTCTTTATTCCATTTTTTTAAAAGAATTTTCAGCCCCTTTAATTTCTCCTCAACTGATTTATTACCCAAATTCTTCTATTTCATTTCCACCATTTTCATAAATTCTTTATGTGAAAACCAAACATCCAACGACCTAAAGGGCTTAGGCCCCCAATTCAAGGTCTCCGAATCCAGAAACAAAGGCGAGTGATCCGAGACTAACCTTCTAACAAGGACAAATATATTCCTTTTTATGTAATGAGAAATATCATAACTTAAAGAAAAACGTTGCTTCCAAAGCTTTACGTGCATAAAACTAAAGATAATACCAAAGAGCTTATCTCATGACTCTCTTACATTATGGAGTATTTATTATATAATACATAGCTCTGCTCGAATAATACAGTACTCAGGTGATAGAACAACCTTTAAAATGGGATTTCAGCACCCATTCTGAATATCATTTAGTTTGAGCAGCTTCTTTTACTAACTGAAATAAACATTAAGACAGAGACAAGGCTAATAATTAAAGACTAGTAGATGATGGAAGGAAACATAATTAATTTAACGAGTTCACTGCTTCCTTCACCGAATCGTATTAAAAATAAACAAGCATTATAATAATGGCTCTATATGACTACAAATTTGTACACAAGACAAGACAGAAAGGCATAGCATCAAATGGTACCTGAAAATGACACTAAAATTGATACCTGAAAATAAGTTTCAAGCTTATTCTTCAGAGTTGTATACTCTTGCTTGATTTGTTGGAAAGTCCTGAAGCATCTGAAAAGTATATTCTCACAACATTACGCATTAATTTTATTACTTTATAAGTAAAAGAAGATATGAGAGGGGTCCAAAATAGGTCACTGTTGCATAGTTCAAACAGGGAGGTAAAAATATCAGTTACCCCTCAAAGTTCTCTGCTGCGCAATATTCACTGAATCTGGTACATTCATTCTTCACCTTCTTTGCACCGATGCTGTCAATAAATTGAGAACTTCAAGCAAATGATTTGATGATTGATTGCCGATAAGAAAAGTTTAATAGTAAAAATAATAACTACCCTTGAATTAAACCAATATCTTAATTAAGAACAGTGACGGATTTTGAACTAAAATCTTGGGGGTGGCCATAGAATATAAATTAATTGTTATATCATTCACACTTCAAAGAAAAAATGTTATATAATTTTAATACATTTATATTTAAAAAAGAAATATATCCAAAGTTTAAAATGAGTTATCAAATAAAATTGAAAATGAGTGGTGGGTCAATTTTATTTAATATTTAGTGAGAATAATAAATGGTGGGCTAATTTTTAATGGGTACAAGTTTAAATGTCTTATGATATATTATATATGTATATGAAGATGAAAAAAAAAATTGGAGTGGCCATTGCCATCTGGTGTCCCTTTTATAATTCAGCACTGAATAAGAAACTTTGGCCAAGTAAAAACTAAAATTAAAAATTATTAATCAGAAGCATTTCACCTTGAGCAACTGCCCGTGAATTGATGCATGTAATCGTCTAGCTTGGCGAAATTCGTTGGGTTATTCTTCCTGCGTAGAATACTAGAGTTACTACGAGAACAAGAGAAAACTAGTCATCACTGACTGAGTGATTCCCTTCTCATTGTGATATATTCCACTTACAGTGCTTGTTCTATGTTGTAGACCAGTCTTACAGAGTCGCTGTAGAAAAGGGTCACAATTTCTTCCACAAAATTTGGATTAGCATCGTCTTGCAATTCCTCAAGCTGAATGAATTGCTCGTCAAGGTACCCCTATACAGCAACATAATCAAAGTACGTAATTCCATATGTGCACAGGAAAATGTTCCACAGAAGAAAAAGGGGGAAACTGCTTAATGAGTTTTCCTTTCTCTTTGAAAGTAAATGGCAGAAAAATAATACAAGCTATTGTATTTGTGTGTTTATTTTTAACCTCTTCATTATTGCTTTCAACGGGGAATATTCAATTAGTTTGACAAAATGTATTTGGTAGGACTTAAATATACGAGCATTGTTGCACAAACTGTTCAACTTACACATTTCTTGAGTTCTCCTATATTCTCACGCAAATAATTTCAACTTATACATTTCTCGAGTTCTCATATATTCTCACGCAAATCATTGAATAACACTTTAATCCCACTTAATTTTTTTTTTCCAATTACATACTTCTATATAATTTGTACAAGTTTCTTTCTCGTATACAGTACCATGATAATGTGTATTAACTACAAACTGCTTTTATCATGTTTATACGTTTTATTATTATTAGGAGTTAGGTTATTCTCTTGCCAATCTTTACATGCAACTTGTCTAATTATACAATTATATACATATAAGAAAATTTGTTTAAATTTAAATTATGCAGTACAATATTTTTAGACACCGCTTATTCCCTTTTTGTCTCACCCAAACTCTTACTATATACGGTATTGATTATATATATATATATATATGTGGTATTGATTTTTGGGTACTGGATGGCTAGGCTAGGCTATTCCTTTTGTTGGTAAAGCTATAAATTTATCAAACAGTCGCACGGAATCTTTTTGCGGTCAAAGGTCAACGGGATAGATTATGTTTCTAAAATTAGATCATAGACAAGGAGACAAATGTTGGGAACATATTTTTTATATTTTTTTATATTTTTTAATATCTGATTTATTTTTATTTAAAAGTAAATATTATTAATATTTTTTAATAATTATTTTAAATATATAAAGTAATCTAATAATAAAATAAATATTAAAACATATTTAAAAAATATGTTATTAACATTCTCCTAGACATAGTTAATCTAAAAAAAAGTAAATAAATAAAGAAAACAAAAGAAAAGAATGTAGACCGTCACACAAGATTCTAAGATGTACTCACTTTAGTAGAAGACCATGTATTGTCTGCGATTTCCATAAGAAAAATAAGAAGAAATGCTACATAGAGAATTATTAGAAGGGTAGAAAAAAATATTTTTTATTAACTAAAAAAATTTAATTTATGTGAATAACTATTGGGATTTTTTATGTATATAAGTGTAATTCATGCTATAGGCAAAACTGATATTTTTAGTATTAGGCCTTTTCACGTGTTTATTTTCTACTTAAAGAGTCAGATTGGTAATATTTTAAAATTAAAAGTGAAAAATACGAAGATATAATTTTTTTATATGAAATTCATCCTTAAATTTATAGCGCATTTTATGGCACACCAAACTGAACTATTAACTAGTAACAGATTCTTTAGGATTTTGCTTTAAGATTTTAGATGGTTTGAACTAAACTCCTGCAAATTATTTAAATTCTTCAATAATAGTTTTTTTTTTAAACGGAGATTGAGAAAGATATTCATATTTCATTAAAAAATGAGAAAGATATTGTCCAAGCCCTTCTGGAATTTCTCTTTGAAAAAAGTATGCTGACACATAGCTCTCTATCGACCAATGAGGAAAAAAATAGCATAGCTGCTGGCTTTACTGATACAAAACTTTGCGCATAATCCAAATTCACGAATAAAAAGAAAAAGATAAACAGAAAGAATAAATTTAGACAACAAAACAGAAGTGCAAAGACCTGATCAAGGAGTGAACTTCGCATGAAGACAGCCTGTTGTTGCAACTGAGCCTTGTCCATGTCTCCCTCTTGTTTAGAGTGATCAAAGGCTTGGACAGAAAATCCAAACCAGTGGCCAACAAAGAAAGGAAAATCAAAACAACAAGCAATAAGAAGGGTTAAGAGTAAGGGTTGTTTACTTGTTGATGGCTAACTACGTGGGATGCTGCAAGCAGTATTTATAGCATTGGATAGTTTCAGTACATTATCACCTTTGTTCATTTTTTTAGTGTAGTGATATAATGTGATGATTGGGGGGGAATCAGAGAATACTACTATTAAGTTACTATCTTTCATTCTTGTCCCCTTTTTTTCCTCTCTTGAAAGCAACTATTCTATATTCATTTGCGTGCTCTTCTAAATTGACTGCTCTAAAGTAGAAGAAGCAATTAAAAGGCATATTACTCAACCAACATATTATCATTTAATAGTTTTGATAGTATTTTTCTTTCTGAAATATCCCTACATTTTAAATAAACCAGATACACTAAAGTCTCAAGTATCTACCAAAATTGTGTTTAAGAAGCATCATCCCAATAGGATGAATGAAATTTGAACCCCTGTTTTCTGTTAAGAAAAGATGTGTGGTTAACATTAGACCAATATCTCAAACATCCAAATTTCTATTGAAATTCGAACCCTCGTTTTTTATTTAGATAAGATAGATAGGATGTGCGCTTAGCAATAAAATTTGATGACCAAGAGACATTTGACTCAAGATTTTTTTTTTTTTTGGTGAGTTACAAAATGAAATGTAAAACACTCTCGTTTTCTTTCTTTTCTTCTCTCTTGTTTAATCTTAGTGGAAAAAGTATTCAATTTCAAGTCAATGCATGCATACACAGAATTTTATCGATTAAACCACTTGACACCTTAACTACTATATATGAAAAAAAAAATCCTATTGAAAATTTGCATCCAAAGTTTTTTATACTATAATCAGCTATTTAAAGGTTTAGACTTTAGATTCAGTTACTCTGATTTAAATTACCAAATCATTTTCTATTTTTTATTAGGAGCTATTGTTATGTGGTGAGAGTTCTCTTTTCTCATTCCCCTTTAAAAAATTTTAGTAACACATTATTTTACATATTTTTTCTAACATTTTCTTTATTATTAGATTACATTTCACACTTTTTTTAAGAATATGACTTATAACCTGTTAGTGAAAAAATGTAGAGATTTTCTCTTCACTTTGTTTTTTGTGCTTAAAGTTTTCTCTCTATTTTTTTCTCTTTTCTAAAGTAGTTTTTTTTTTTATTTTAGCAATTCGTTTTTTTATTCACTTGGTAACGTATAGGCTACTTTTTTTTATATATAGTTTAACAACTTTTTTTTTCTCACTTAGTTACATGAGCAATTTTTCTCTTTCTTTTATTTTTTAGCAATTTCTCCTTCTTTGTTTTTCATTTACCAAAATTGTTAAAGCTTTTTTTTTTCAATATCCTTTTTTTTTTAACTTCAGGTTGCATAGTCAAACACTAATTAAAGTTTCTTTTTTTCACTCAAGATATACACTGAAGACTCTTAGGCTATGTTTGAATATTTAGTAATTGATGGAATGAGATGGAATGGAATGAGATAAAAATATCATTCCAATTGTTTAGATATTTTAGAATAGAATGGAATAAAATTACCATTCTATTGTTTGAGAAATGGATGGAATGATATGAGTTAACTTTATTTTTTCTTAAATTATTCTTATTATAAACACACTAATTTTAATATAAAGTTAATATAGTAAAATCTTTATAATTATAATAGAAAAAGCTGATTCCATCTCATACCTCTCAAATTGGGGAGAAGAAAATTAGAGGTTTTTGGTGGGATGAGATAAGATCCATCCCACCCACCCACTTCCATCTCATTTCATTATTTTTTAACATAATCAAACAATAGAATTTATCTCTATCCCATCTCATTACATTCTATTCTATTCTATTCAATCTCATCAATCTAAATATACCGTTAATTTAGGCACCTTTTATAATAGACCATTCTCAAAAGGAAGCACCTGTGCTCTATGATTTTTTAGGCGTTGGATAGAGGGGAATGAAAAGTAACAGTTGGAATTCACCACCTGTAACCTGCTTAGTAAGTAAATATTGGTTAGTTTGAGTTTGCATATTGGTCCCTGTTGATGGAGATGTTTTGGTCCGAAATTCGGATACGTGCCAAATGTTTTTATTTGCTTTGTGTATGTATGATTAATAGGTTCTCAGGTTAAATAATATTACCTCCCATTTATTTTAAATGTCACTTTATTCAAAGTATAAGAATTTTAGCATTTAAGCATAATAATTAAGAAACTTATTAAATGATTTAAATTTTTTTAAAAAAAATATTACTTTATTTGATACATTATTACTCCTTAAATATATATTTATTATGTAATAAATTTTCATATATTTTAAGTGTTGGGTGAAAAAGAAGAGGATCAACTTATCTCAATAAATTTTTTTCTTATATTTATTTTTAACCCTTAATTTTATTTTTATTTAATAATTATTTTTAATAAATAATTTTAATTATTAAATGAAGTGAAATTAATAATTAAAAATAAATGTAAAAAAAAATCTTATACTAATATAAATTGATCTTAAAAAATATATTATAGATAAAATTTTCACATAATATATTAATATAATATTAATTATTTTTTCATGTGAACATCACTTTTATATTTTAATAATTTCAACTACTCGTTAAAATTAAATCAACTTAGTAAAATGGAATAATATTAATTGAAATTGGATGAACTTGTTGAAATTTTGTAAAACTATTTGCGTTTAAAAATTAAGAAAATATAATTATAATTATAATATTAAAAAAGCCTGTTTCTTCTCCGGCAGGCATATTCTGCTGTCAAACCAAAAATCCATTCACTGCAAGGTACTTAGATCAATATTTTTTTTTTTAAGAAAAAAAGAGAGTATTATGTTTTTGATTTAATAACTCAAATTCATTAGCTCATAATAAAAGAAATTTAAATTCTTGATACAATGAACTTAAGCCATTAGATTAAAAATATAATTCTCTTTTTTTTTCAAAGAAAAGGAAAGGATCGTAATTCAATTACTTAGTTGGTGATGTGAATATTGGACCACCGCACAGAAGAGTTCTGCAACTCTTGAACTTTCCAACAATGGCCACTTACAACTACCAAATTTTCAAGTGCTTCACCATCACAGGAAGTTCACTATCACCGAGTAGGCTCCGCCAACCAACCAAATCAACCCAAACATCATCTGCAAAGAAACAGAACCCAGAAAAAACAGAGAACAACCCCATGGAAGAACTTCAATGAAGGACGAGATCTGGTTTTTATTTATTACTAAGGACTAAGATGAAAGTGTAAAAACGTAAGGGAGTAACTTGCAAATTAACTAAAGACTAATAAATAACTTAACACAGCGGGTTGCTAAATGGACCACTGGTGGATCGCTTACCTTACCAACCCAGTCCACCGTAAAACTCACCCTTAATTAAAATGTGGGGACTAAGTTTTCCACCAAAATGCCCCGTGCTTCCCACTTCTTCGTACTAAAGCAAAGACTTGAGAAAAAAATAAAATAAAACCCAAAAACATAAATGGCGTTGATGGTGGCCGCAATGGTCTGAGTTATCCGGAGGCAGAAATCTCTACTTTTCGGGAAAATCTGTACAATTATTTGCGATATCACCTCCTACCGCCACCAAAGGCAAAAATCTGTACGTTCTCCTACCACAATGAGCACCAGATGCAGTCATGATGAAGGTTGTACCCAAAGCCCCTGAATAAACCAGTTAAATAATAATAATAAAAAAGATAGTTAACATGTTTCACATTAAAGAATGTGTGAGATGTGATTCAATAATAAAATATTTAAAAAAATATAGAAAAAAGTGTGTGCTTAACATTTTACTTCCTCTTTATATCTAAATAAGGCTTCTTTAAATATGTTGTATTTTGGATAAATTTAAAAAAATTGACTTTGAATTTTTTACATCTAATTATTATTATTATTATTATTATTATTATAGTTCGGGAATTTTTAAATTTTGATTATTTTAAATTTATTAAGTATGAAATGTGATATTTTTTAAATGGTAATACATTATGTATTCTATCGTAAAAAATGCGTTGTTATTAATAACTTATAAACTAAAAAATAAAGTTATAAATTATAAATTAGTTTTGGATAAAAATTGTAATTTTTTTTTTTGTTTGGGAATGTAAATGCTGTTACGTTTTATGAATTTTTATTTTAACGTAACAAAAGTAAGGCCTACTTGGAAGGAAAAAAAAGGCATTATATTTTGCGTTGTAAATTTTAAATATTTGTCTGATCGTGTTGTCGGCCAGAAAACAAAATTTTGAATTCATATTGGTAGCTGATTACAAGTATGATAATCGAGATGTTGAGTCATACGACGAGTCTAAAAGTTGAAGAAATTTTTATTAATGAGTTAAGTAAAAAATTATATAAATAAATTTGACATCACATCTTAACTCAAAATTTTAAAACATTAAGTCTATGAGTATTTTTTACTTATATAGTCTTTAACTTATTTATTCTTTATAAATGTGAGGCTTCAACACTTACACTTAGATTTTTCACATTCTCACCTTCAAGTGTGAGTCTTTCACACGCGGTCACTCCCCTTCAAACGAAAGCCTTTCAAGTATTTGACTATGTCACCAAGAGAATTCAGCCCCCATCTAAGAGCGTCATCTCCTCTAGATCGGGCTACACACGCTCTTCTTTAAATTTGTACCGCCATCGTTTATCATCTACAACGGAATATGCCGCCTTTTAAGTATTTGACGGTGTCACTAAGAGAGCCCAGCCCGCATCTAAGAGCTTCATCTCCTCCAGATCGGGCTACACTCGCTCTTCTTCAAACTTGTACCACCGTCGTTCATAATCTACAACGAAACACATCGCCTAACCTCTACATCGCTAGGAAGACTTTCGACACAAGGGAAAAAGACCTTTTACATGGATCCACCAACCACCGTCCATACCAAACTTATCTAAGTCAAACCATCAACTCTAATACTACTTGTTGGGTCATAAGAGAAGCCCAAAAATCGAGGAAATCTCTATCAATAAGTTAAGTGAAGAACCACATAAATATGTTTGACACTACATCTTAAGGCATTAGGTTTATGAGTCTTTTCTATTTATATAACATTTAATTTATTCATTTTTTATCAATGTAAGACTTCAATACTTACATTTAAATTTTCAATACGAGAGACTATTCATTATTTTAGATGTAATATAATATTTACTTTTTAATTGGTGTGTTACCATGAAAATAATGTATCACACTTGGTATACTTAATAAATTCATATGATTATGAGATGTAAAGAATCAGGAAAGCAGAAAATAGACATGAGAATGAAAATTGAGAGCAAAAGTATAGAATACAAAATGAAATATATTAAAATAATTGACATCCTTTCATTTGGTAAAAGTTAAAGTAAAGCAAGATTTTATAAACGATGGAATGCAACAGGTGTCTACTGCCTTTTTATCTGTCTATTAAGTAGAATATAGATGACGACAACTACATTTCATTTCGTTATTGTTATCTTATATATCAACAACACAGTAGCATTTTCATTTTTGCTTGGAAGAAAGTGAATTTAAAATAATTTTTCATATATAGCATGATTTAAATTCAAATTCAAGTTTTTTCGTTAATAAATAATTTATAATTTCACTAATGAAAAAACTTTTTTCATCCTAATTTTTTTTATACCAAATTTTTTTTTGTTCATATGTTAAAAATTCGTTGATACATCAAATCCCTTATTTATGAATTTGAGTTATCTCATTATATTTCTCGCAAGCCTATGATTTAGAAAGACAGATAGAGATAAAATTACATAATAAACACGGTGAGACTCGAGGTAAATATTATAGTAAGTCTCATAATTATTTATTTATTTAGTTATTTTCTTTTCTTTTCAAATAATCTGTCATGTGAAATCTTAACATAAAAAGATTCCAAATCTATTTATAGGGGATAATTCTAATTGCAAGATTGGCAATTGGTAAAATATCAATAAAACTTAACCTCACCAGCGGAACCAATCCCTTTTTAGGTCCTTTTCCATAGAAGCCATTGTCTATCTGTAGAATCTGAAGAGAACACGAATAAACACAAAAACTTTGTGGGCAGCTTTTTCTCAAAGATGAAGAGCACCATGCTGTGTTTTATTTATTTATAGAATAGATCTAGTTAAAGAGGAAACCAATCTGAATAATTCAGATGCAATAAATATCTATAATGATAAATCTATCATCATAAATCCAAAAGATGACAGTGAAACAACAATGCAATCCTGGGGTTCCATTAATTTCAATTTTGAAAATAAGCTATAAATTCTATGGGTCTTTTTCAGTACAGAAATTCTGAGTCTAATTGAACATCAAAATTTATAACATTTTTTTATATTACTTTTTTTTTTCTCGCATGACAATTGATCTGCTATACATGAATCACATGCATGTTGACTTCTATTCGCACAATATATCCATCTCCATATAAGAATTGAAATAATATGAACATTTGCATATGAGAATCTTACTTTAAATAAGACAATGGTGGACCCTGATATGCCTTTTTCTCATTCATCCCTCCTGCCAGCATAAGTCAGCTCACTGTTTAAAGAAGTGACTGAAAAGCGACACATTGTTTATTCTTTTGCTGCCCATCAAAGAAAAAGATAGGGAAAGCAAGCAGATAGATTTTGCAAGCCAGTGACGTTGATCTGTGTTTCTCTCCAAATGATTTCAGCAGATGCCCCATCACATTCACATCTAATCGTGGAACTAATTCTGTGGTGTGTCAAAATACTTATGGATGAGAATATACATGCTATGTATATCTGATTGGAGGGTTTAATATTCTGCCTTGCAGTAGTATTCGATGTTGATAAGAATGTCATTATGGCGTCATAAAACCCTTGATCACTTGTTACTTCCAGCATCTTAACAAAAGCATGGGTGCATATTGTACTGGTCAGCCAAATAATGGCACTGTGAGCTTCCTCATATCATTGTTTGATCAAGATTTTTTTTCAGCATCATCTCGCTAGAAATAAATTGAAAAACAAGAGGCCATCCAATTCATTGCTTAGGGAAAAAACAAACACACGTGAAGCAAGATATGCCAGTAGATAAACAAAATGCAGGATAATTATTAATGAAGATCCAATTGATGAGCTAAAAATAAATTGGCTGTGTCACCATCATAAGGACTTAGTGGAGACAGAATTAAGCTGACTATGCCGAGCGAGTCTCCGTCAAATACAATGGCGAAATCATTTTACTAATTTTGTCAATTCATACAAATAAATAATTGAAGAGATTGAAAAAAATAAAATAAAATGAATGCAACATCATGCAGAATATGAAGGAGATATAAAGCTCATTGGTCATTGCATCAAGAACTTATGGGACCTTTAGGCTTTGCATCAAATAATCTTCCACTTCCATTAGTCAAGTATATGCTCATAAGATTACTCCAAAATTTTGAGGGCAATGATGAATCATCCAAAAGTTAGCTTTTAAGTTGCTGTCTCACCAATCTTATTGTGTATTTTTGCTGAGCAAAGCATCAATTATCACTGTCTCCTAAAAAATCCCATTGCTTGGTAAACATTATGAAGTGTAGCATCTGCTATATCTTCTGCATTTCTAGCACCTTCTGCCAAAACTTCATCTAAATAACCTGAATCAGACATGATTTCTTCATAGCGAACCTGCCAAAAAAAAACAATGACGTGATAAGCCGGAACCCCTTGGTCACTAGGAAAAATATAGGGGGCAAACTGCTTTCTAAGAGAAACAAAATTATGTCCGCAAAGCAGTAACAAAGGGCAACAGTGAGACTACATAATAGAGGGTCAAATTCTTGATAACATGAACATAGACTCAATGCATGACCGAATGAGTAACAAAACTTGGAATTTATAAAAGATAGCAACTCAATCCAAATCAGGCCAACTTTAGCCATTGTTCTGATTCCTAGCCTCCAACCCAAGAAAAGAAGTTATAAAAATGACTAACACTATGATTGTGTTTGGATAACTATTCCAAATGTAATTAGGAGCTATAACTTATGTTTGACCTCAAAATATTATTCTAACAGCTAATTAATTGATTGGGTGGCAAAAATGAAATGACGTGTGTTCCTTGCATGCGGCAAACACATTCCAGCAGAATTAACATTTTTGTTACTCCTGCTGAAACGCTATTTTGTAGGTTCAGTGGTTTGGGACTATTTTACACTAATACCCCACATTTTTAAAATTAAATAATACTATATAATAACATCATTTCTTTTGGTGACTTTATATAACACTATACAAACAAAACTTATTCTCACAGAATCACATCCGAACATAAAACTCATTTTTCAAAATTAATTCTTTTCAAAAGTAATTCAACAATATTTGTCCAAACACACACCACGTCAACCTAGTGATTAGAAATGCTGACTAATAAAAAAAGTAAATGGGGCCAAGTTGTTGCACACATCAGCCAAAAATTAGCCCTTCAGAAGCCAAGGAAACATGATGGATTCCAGTGGTAAACAAATAAAGGATGAGAAAGTAAAACTGTACAGATTAAACAAATCATTATTGCTGCACCATAAAATCTTAGCAAGGGTAACATTTAGTAGGTGAAACCTGAATGGGATGCAAATGATCAATCAATGCATCTATTAAAAGAGCTTTGAATGTGCCCCAGTTCATGTTTTGGCATTCCTGCACAACTTCCTGCATATAAAAATGGGTATCAAATGGAATATCTCAGAAGTGTAGGAAAGTCAAGAATTACTGCATGATTGGGAAACGTTTTATATAAATATAACACTTTAAACAGGAAGTTCCCTAAGTACAAATAAAAACTAACGTCTCTCATCTCATCACACATCTCATCACCTGAACTTTGACTGGCCATATAGTAGAAAGAATTCCTTTACAAATTAATGCCCTGGAATTCTTCTCAATTGGCAGCAATATGTTGAAGAAGTTTAAAAAATATTAATGTGAATGCCATAATTTGAGAAAGCCTAATTAATAATCATGACTTAAACAAAGACAACATATTCTTGAAGCTTATATCAGACCATCCTAGTTAACTTTGCAAAGACCCATTAGCCTAATAACTCTAGCTTTTTTAGATAGTTTACAAAGAGACTGACACGAGACAGCCTCCCAGTTCCAATGCCTTTCTTCTTCTTCTTTTTTCTTTTTTTTTTGGTTGGTTATAGAAATAGAAACTCTAAGAGAAACCATTAAAAAAGACCTTAATCTAATGGCCTTTCCGAGAATTTGGTTTTTGACAAAGCCCAATGGCATCATTTTATCCATATAGTGAACCTCAACTAGTGAGAAAATACTTTTGTTGCTGTTGTATAGAAATAGAAATTCATCAAGGAAGAAAGAAACAACTTACAATAAAGGGTAATGGGCAAACCCCTAATCAATCTCAGTCCCAATAGCCATTATGACATTTCAGTGGATAAAATCAACAATAATAACACCAAAGCTGAATACAAGGTGATTCTCATATAGGATGCCAGATGTCACTTGCATGCTTCTCTTTTTAACACCCACAAATTACTATTAGCATATGTGGGACGAGATGGCTTAAGGGATTCAGAAGGTAGCAAAAGAGACACTTTGTGAATCAAGAGACTTTGAACCAAGAATAAAGAATCTTGGTGGTGGGACGTAAGTGTACAAGATAAGGTTAAGGTTAAAAGTGAATGTTATAAAGCTTGGCACGTGTGTAAAAACAATGAAAATTGGGAAAAATATAAGGCAGTTAAAAAAGATACTAAGAAGGCGGTGAGCGAGGTCAAAGCTAAAGCGTTCAACGGGTTATATCAATCTTTGAGCACCAAAGACGGAAAAAGGAATATTTACAAGCTTACTAAAAGTAGAGAAAGGAAGACAAGAGACTTGGATCAAGTGAAATGCATTAAGGATGAAGAGGGTAAGCCTTGGTTACGGAACAAGACATCAAAGATCGATGGAAATGTTATTTTCACAAGTTATTTAATGAGGGACATGGGACATTAAGGGACTCGGACATTCTAAACACTAGAGAGGAGGACCAAAATAAAACCTTTTATCGTAGAATTCGGGAGTTTGAGGTAAAAGAAGTATTGAAGAGGATGGATAATGGAAAAGCGGTCGGACCAGATAATATACCGATTGAGGTATGGAAGTGTCTAGAAGAGAAAGGTATAAGCTGACTCACAAAGTTGTTTAACGAGATAATGAAGTCTAAGAAAATGTCAAATGAATAGAGGAGAAGCACTTTAATCCCTATTTATAAGAACAAGGGAGATATACAAAACTGTGCAAATTACAAAGGGATTAAGCTCATGAGTCATACCATGAAGTTATGGGAAAGAGTAATTGAACGAAGATTAAGACAAGAGACTTATATTTCAGAGAATTCATTTAGTTTTATGCTTGTGAGGTCAACCATGAAAGCAATCTATCTTCTACGAAGATTGATGGAGAGGTATCGGAAGAAGCAAAAAGACCTACACATGATTTTCATTAATATGGAAAAAGCCTACGATAAAGTATCGAGAGAGTTCTTGTGGAAGGCTCTAAAGAAGAAAGGAGTTCGTATCGCTTATATTCGAGTAATCTAAGATATGTATAATGGGGCTAAAACTAGTGTAAGAACACAGGGTGGGGTCACATAGGATTTTCCTATAACTATAAGACTGCACCAAGAGTCAACTTTGAGTCCATATCTTTTTACCTTAGTCTTAGATGTGCTTACTGTGCATATCCAATAACCAATGTCACAATGCATGCTTTTTGCAGATGATATAGTCTTAGTTGGAGAGTCGAGAGAAGAAACAAATGGGAAGCTAGAGCTATGGAGACGAGCTTTGAAAGAACATGACTTCCGTCTAAGCAGGAGTAAGACGAAGTATATGCAATGTAAGTTCAGTAAGAACGTGCTAATGCTAGCTTAGCGGTGAAAATTGGAGACCATACCATACCACAAGTCACACGGTTTAGGTATCTTGAATCTATCATACAAAATGACGGAAAGATAGAGAGAGATGAAAACCATAGGATTCAAGCTAGATGAAGGAAATGGAGGAGTGCTTCGAGAGTTATTTGTGATAGAAAAATGCCTCTCAAGCTTAAGGGTAAATTTTACTGCATAACTATAAGGCCCGCGATATTATATAGTACTAAATGTTGGGCGGTAAAAAGTCAGCAAAAACATAAGATCAGTGATGCTGAGATGAGGATGTTGCGCTGGATGTGTGACCATACAAGACAAGATAGGATTAGGAATGAATGCATTAGAGAGAAAGTAAGGGTAGCATCTATTGTGGAAAAGATGGAAAAATCTCGCCTTAGGTGGTTTGGACATATAAGGAGAAGACCTTTAGAAGCCCTTGTAAGAAGAGTAGATCAGGTAGAAGATAGCCCAATAGCTAAAGGTAGAGGGAGACCAAGAAAGACTATAAGTGAAACGATTGAAAAAGATTTAGATTTGAATGACATTTCTGAAGACTTGATTTATGATAGGGTACAATAGCGTCATTTGATCCATACAACCAACCCTACCTAGTGGTAAAAGGCTTAGTTGTTGTTGTATATATTTAATGGAAAGGAAAAACAGTACATGTACAATATCTTAACTTCTTTTCCATTCAGGCCAATCTCTTATTTTTTACCTTTGAAAGACCAGAAGCGCACACTTTATTGCATTAAACACACAAAAGTAAAACCATAAACAAAGTAAAAATTATACATCGAAAGCATTAGAAATGCTTAAGTGAATTAGGCAGAATCCAGAACCACTAAGAAGATATTAACAACTCAAATAATTATATGTGCAATAAAAATATAATGCATTTCTGACCTCTTTTGTCTTTCCTGAAATGAGCTGATATATGGAAAGAAGATTGTTACATTCAGGCCTCTCAGAATTGTCAAATTCCAAGCTGTAAGATCCGCCACATAGTGCACAAGAAGTAATTTGAGAACTTACCAGACAACAAATTTAAAAAGATTTATAGAAAACAGGTAAATGAAGAAAAAAGAAAGCATTTACAGACAAAAACCTCCAAGGACCAAGATCATCATCATATCATAATATTACAAATGGGATAATAACAATACTAACCCTGGAAATGAATCAGTTTTGCAACGTTTGATCTTGTTTGCTATAAGCTACAAAACAACATCAATAAACTCACAGCATGAGAAAGCAGAGGAAAATAACATCTAAAGGACAAATAGCAAAATTATCTTATATTCATAGTCAATTTTTGTCATGTATTAATATGCAAGGAACACTTCATTCAATACGGGTGACAGCAGAAGCATTGGAAATTAAGTCCAGATAATCATATAATATAAATCACATGTGTAACTCCAAGGAGTCAAGTCCGCAACGCCTGACCCCAAACAAACAAACTTTAACATAAGACTCCAATAAACATTGTTGCGATATCTACCCTGTTAGGACAGTTGGCTGGTTGGCCGGTGATTCATGTATCATTGTTTTTAGAGCTTTAACTCTTGTTTATTTTCTAGAACTTGATTAACTTGTTTTCTAAGCCTAGATTAGTGTACTATAGTGTACAGTTGTTCCCTAATCCCCTATATATACTACCATGTTGTAATCATTCAGATTGAGGAAAAATAGAATATTTTCTACATACAATATTTTCTGCAAACATAGATATAATCCAATAAGAAACTACCATTATTTATTTTTAGAAAAATACCCTTAGCAATTTTTTTTTATTTTGTGAATAAGACCCTCTGTATTTGTAATATATCTCTCCATGATATAGACACTTTGTTCTCTTTATTTTAAAGATTTGAAACTAAACATCTCTCAGTTCTTCCCTACCTACGCTTTTGTGCCAAATACAAGTAAATCTTAACAAGATCTAGTTATTATAAAGACTAACAGTTTAATTTTCTTCAAAGAATGCACATGCAATTTATGTTGTTAGACTTTGAAAAATATTGGATAAGACATATAGTAGACAAACTACCAAGTACCAATCAAGTATGTCATTTTCCTGATCTACAAAACTTTGAAACACAACCAAAGTGTAGTTTGACTTTCATATCTATTGCATCAGATAGAACATAAAAGATTTATTTTTTCTTTCATTATACAAATTAAAAATTATTGACGAGGAAGGAAGAAATTAAAAGATAGAGGATAAGATATCCTAAAAAAATAGAAGAAAGAACAAACAAAAGAATTAGGAAAAGTAAAAAAGAAATAAAACCATTAGAGTATCCTCCTAAGCAGTTAAGAATAAAACAGATAAAAACCACATCTCCACTGAGCCATAGCAGTATCCTCCTAAACAAAGTCAGTTAAAATTTGATAAAACAGATCTCCTCCTATTAAGAATAAAACAGTTCTGTATAGCGAAAACCACATCTCCACTGAGCCATGCACAACTCCCCCAATCATCATATCCAGCATATTGCCACAAGATATACCTTCCCAACATATATCCTAAACAGAAGTCATCTTAAAATTTGCATAAAAGATAAAACCATTAGAGTATCCTCCTAAGCAGTTAAGAATAAAACAGTTCTGTATAGCGAAAACCACATCTCCACTGAGCCATGCACAACTCCCCCAATCATCATATCCAGCATATTGCCTCAAGATATACCTTCCCAACATATATCCTAAACAGAAGTCATCTTAAAATTTGCATAAAAGATAAATAACTGTTTTTTTCCCTCTATCACCTTTGCATCCCCCATAATTCATTGTAGTGGCTAACCTCTGAAGTTCCTTTTCAACTTTTTCCCACAGTCATAAAATTATCTCATAAAACTCTACTGAAAGCAAGATGAGGATTTTAAATGGGAAAATAATATATATCCACCAACTTTCAACCAGATTCATACAGTCCTTTAGAAATAAAAATCATAGATAGAAGTTCATATTAATGTAAATTCAATACTTTTTCATAGTTGAATGCTACAGCCTACAAGACAAAGCTTATGATAAGACACAACATTTGCTCATATGCCTTGTGCAAATCACAATTACTGCTTCTAACATCAACCAATTACAAGCCACATGAAAATCCCACGTATCTTAAATGCAAGCAGTTCAGAAAAGAATTATACATTATGCACTATGCAGTAAGACCTACATAAAAAACAATAAAACGTGTGAAAATTTTTTTATGAATACTTACATCTTTAGGGTCAAGAATATTGATTCTGGATTGATCAGAAGGTGCAGACTTTGACATCTATAAAATTGAAACCCATAACAAATGTCAGAACAAGTTTATAAGTTCAAATAAATAAAAAATTTCATTACTATTCATATTTAAATAGGTACAGAAGAACTTTAAATTGCATCCAACCATTTTGCTATTCCAATGCAAAGTTTCATGGAAAAGTATAGTTACAAGTAACTTCCTTTTCTTTTTAACTCAAGCTTGGGGGGTGGACAATTAACAAAAAGTGCGTCCTGGTATAAAAGGAACAGGAAATACACAAACAAACAAGAATGTTATTTCTATACTCCATCTAGATATCAATAAATATTGTTCTGCAGTTCAATTCCCCTAAAATAATGTTATTGATAGCAGGCAACCTCCTTTAATTACTATCATCTAACATTCTGCTTTCTTTGATGCAAAAACAGATATATCTGACATACCAGCTGAATTTTCAAAAGCTAATAATAGAGCAAAAGAACTGGCAGATATTCTTTACAGTTTACAGAACTACATACAGATGTGTGTGTACATATAAAGAGAAAAAAGAACAGGAAAAAATAGAAAACCTTGGAAAGGCCATCAGTTAGGGACATAATTCGGGCTCCAGCTGGAGGTATAAGGGGCTCTGGAACCTACATCCCGGAAAGTGCTGTTAAAAAAACGCAATCCCATTGCATTATGATTCATTAGCTCTTTTAGTGGGGTGAGATATAACTTGCCTTAAATATAGCACCACCTCGGCTGTCATAAATGTACAAAATAAAAAGCGTCAAGCCTAATGTGAAAACTAAAAATGAAGCTAAATAATTCCAACCCTTCATATGGATGGTTTTTATGTCCAGTTTAAAAACAACTCCTCACCCGCCTAATTTCTTCCACTTTCTTCCTCCATATAAATTATTAACTCGTTCAGCTAAGTCACGGGTCAACTCCAAATGCTGCTTTTGATCCTCGCCAACAGGGACAAAATCAGACTGCAGAAACATGCTGCAATTAATAAGAATTATTCATATTCAAGGTAAAATTAATCTAACATCAGAATGCATTTTAAATAAAATTTTCCAAAAACTTTGATACTAGGTATTTTAACTTTCACTACTACATCAAATGAAGTAATAAAGGAAGAAAAAATAATACAGTGACATTATAAAATTTCCACAAGGTCGAGTGTCAGAAACCACCTGATATAGAAGTATATCAGAAGCCATTAGAACAGGATAAGTCAAAAGGGCAATTCCAACTTCTTCGTCTCCCTACAAATCCAATTCCAAAAGAATCACTGTTATTTGGATCAATGAAAACATACCAGCCTGCATGAGGAGAACCGAGGAAAAAACAAGGGTCTGCTTTGGCAAACCTACATTGGCCAAAGACAACCTACACAGTACAATCGATTATCAAGGTCTAAGAATCTGAATAGAAACTTTTTCCTTCCATCGTTTAAAGAGCAGTAACCAAAAGATCAAGTTGGCAGTACTGAGAACTGAAGCACAGTCAAAGCTCAGAAAGGCTGTGGTGTGTACTCAAGTTCTTGACATTCACAAGAAGATTTTCTATCCATTTTTATTTGTTATTGTTGAATTGGAGGGTTTTAGATAAGGAAGGAGAAAAAGAGACAAATAAGTTAATGAATAACATGAAACTGATGTTGATTTAATGTGATGATAACGTAATCCTATTTATACTAATACTAGACTTCTAATCTTAATTAAATAAGGAAACAAATCAGGAAATATAATGAACAAGAAATAACTCATAAGAAATCATCTAAGATACTCTAAAATATTCTAAGATATTATGAGATATTTAAAGATATTCTAACACTCTCCCTCAAGCTAAAGCTTACTAAGCTTTAAGCTTGTTACAAATGAACACTTTAAAAAGAAAATAACATAAAAAAAAAAATAAAGTGGACTCCACAAAACATGGTTGGAAAGGCAACTTAGGGATGCTGGAGACACCAGAGAGATGAGGCACTGCCGGAAAGATAACTCAGCAAGATGATTGGAATGATCATTAGCCTAACAGGAATTTCTTAGCAAACAATAAAGCACAACAAGGCCCAAACTTCTCAAAACCGCATGTGGAAGCTTCAAACAACAATGTCAGAGACCAAAAACTTTGAAATTGAAACTAAGGCTAGCGTGCATCACAGTCACAGCCAAGTAGTATTGATTACCAACATGATTCATAAGTGAGACAAGAGAAATCACCATCGACATGATTCACGATGGGAGGCTGGCATGAATCACACCCAAATTCATCACTTAATGAGTCATTAATGAGAAAGAAGTCACCGGAGGCTAGTGTGAGTCATAGCCAATATAAATCATCATCAGAATGATCATCGATGGTAAGAGAAGTTACCACTAGTATGATTCATCCGTGGGAAAGAAACCATCATCAAAATGATAGTTGATGAGAAGAAAAGTCACCACTGGTATGATTCATCAGTAGGAAAAGAATAGCATGACAAACACCAAACTAGAAATACCAGACTTTTAAGTGGACAAGGAGGCAGTAGAAGTGGTTATAGTGGCCAAAGACATCCACTGTAATTACAGGATCTGGATGGACAAGGGCCGAAGATGGTCGAAAAAGGCTCGCCAGAGAGGGCTAATGAGGCAACAGCCGGAAAGAGACCAAAAACTGAAATTACAATATACCTGAACATGTGTGACTAGTTCTACTCGTCAACTAAGGGTGCGATGGAAGGATGAGGCCAGATCGGAGTAGAGGAGACCAAGACAAGTCGAACAAGACAAGTGGTGGCCAAAGAGGACTGCTAACGCACCCTCATGCGATGCTAAAGTGGCAGGCGGCGCGTCTAGGCTATGTTTGCTGTGCGGCTTCGGGGGCTGGCCGATTGGGACTCGCTGGAGATGGTGGTGTGGTGGTAGTGTGACAAGGCGCACATTGATGAGGTCCAAAATGGCACGGACAGATGCGGAAGGAGAGAAAGGGGAAAAAGAACGTGATTGTGGAAGAAAATCTAGCTTTATATATATATATATGACATAGAAAGACTATAAAAAACAGTTCCGAATTTTAAGGAATTCGGCTGCGGAATAGTAATGGGATTGGTCATGGAGGATGGTACCGCTCTGATACCATATTGAATTAGAAGGTTTTAGATAAGGAAGGAGAAAAAGAGAAAAAGAAGCTAATGAATAATATGAAACTGATGTTGATTTGATGTGGTGATAATGTAGTCCTATTTATACTAATACTAGACTTCTAATCTTAATTAAATAAGGAAACAAATCAGAAAATATAATGAATAGGAAATAACTCGTAAGAGATCATCTAAGATATTTTAAAATATTCTAATATACAATAAAGATATTATAAGATATTTAAAGATATTTTAATAGTTATTATTCATGAATAACAGCTGCCTTCCCCTACTTGGAAAAGAAAAAATATATGAAAAAATTATTTTTTATTTTCAGATTGTTCCTAAAATTAAATGCTCAGCAGTAGTAAGCACTGTCACAACCAACTTAGAATTAAAAAAATAAAAAGATAAAGTAAGTCCAAAGTAAATCTTCTATTTGAATCCTATTCTCAAATTTCTCTAATTAAAGCAATGAAATTAAACTATCTTACTTTGAGAAGACCACTGTCAAGAAGGAAATGTATTGTTGCTAGGAAGTAAAAAATAAAAGTACAATAAAATTTTTTTTAAAAAAAACTTAAACAAATCAAATTAGATCCACAAAACAGGGAAAATAAGAAAGAAATTAAAAATGGAAATTAGGAATTCATACAGCTATAAACGCACCGCCTTGCGAGATTTCTCTTTAAACTGAATCATTTTGTTCAGCCAACCAATTGGTGTTGTGGAACTTAGGAGCCACATCAACTCTACATGTGCTCGAACATGAGACTGTACAAAAACTGAAGCCTGTATGCACAAATGATTGTCATTTATCCACAACGGTATAAATACCAATTCCCAAAAATTTCCGAGCAAAAGTTGCAATGAACCTTTGAAGGATCCACTCCACATGCCAGATAAATGGCCGCAGTTGACCTTGTAGCCTTAGATAATTGTTGTATATCATAAGGTAATGTAATCTGTAGGATAAAATCTGAAAGGATGAGAAACAGGACAGTATCATTCAAAATCAAGAAAACAGGAAACTGGCTTTAATCAGTAATTTATTACAATGAAAAGCATAAAATTAGTCCTCAGATTCCCTCACAAAACCAATATACTTAGCCAGATCATGTTTTAAGGTACACAGTATGAAGCATGAACACTTCAAAAAAGTTGTATCAGACATAAAGTGGTACTACAAATCCTAACAAGGCACTTCAAATTTTGCTGTGACAGTGTTGCAGTGTTTGTGTCCGTGTGAACTCCCATGTCCATGCTTCATAGGTTATACATCTTTGACCTACAAAGTCTGGCCACTACTTATACTATCAACAAAGATAATTTGTGAGGATTTAGACTTAAATCTAAACTCTAAACAAAATATGAACATCTAAACTATCAGAAAAAGGCAAATTTAAATCATGCCTAAAAATTTGGATCATTTTTTTCAGTTATAAGCAAATATGGGTCTCAATTCAGCCTGGGTGAGAAGGAGCCTCAAACTAATTGAAGCATTTATGAAGCCAATGTACATTGGTCTCACAAATAGCAAATGGTACAGCATCAAGTCCACACTTGAGTTAATAGTAAACTCAAGCTCAGAAGCAGCACAGACAAAAGAAATATCACGAATTTCAAGATCCTTTGTTTTTCATAAAACAATATACCAAAAAATGTAGTTATATGAGCTCATTCTAACAACAAAAATGAGAAAAATAACAGCATGATTGGGTTTGGGAGTTTGATGAGTTAAGGTAGTAGGAGGAGGAATAAGGACATACAGCGTGCAGGTCCACAATGAAGAAAAGTGTATCATATGTGTTCTGCAAAACGAAAACAATATCATGTCTTAAAAAGTCATGCCAAGTGTCCTGGTGTGGAATCGAAAACATTAGCCTAAATCCAAAAAGAAAAGAAGAAGCATAAAAAAAAATGAAGGAACCTGAAGTGCAACCCAATTCTTGATGGCGCCAAAATAGTTTCCAAGGTGAATTGAGCCCGTGGGCTGAACTCCCGACACTACCCGTTTCCTGCGAAACAAAAAGTTGAAGAATAAAACGACATTTTGAAAAGTGAAAACGACCTCTCATGAAATTGAGCAGCGAATGTGATTTTACTTTACAGAGGTGGGATTCAGAGGAGGAGTCTGAGTCTGTGTATCTGAAGAAGTAGCAGGCGAAGTAGTACAACACCGGATGCTGAGGTTAATAGAAGCCGAAGGGCGAGAAAAAAGGAGGGTTGAGGAAGGTGTTTTGAAGAATCTGGACCCAGCACACGACCTGCTTGTTGTAATGAAAATCAGAAGACACAAACAAAACAGTGACCAGATATAAAGACTGACAGACTAGAGCGAGTGTGTGTACACACAGTGAAGGGGCCAGGCGCAAGCGTGGAGAGCAACATGATAGAACCGCAAATTGAGAAACAACCACTCCACCCATCTTGCTTCCTACTTCTAACTCCTGCTAACTTCTATCTCACTGCACTCTTGCACCAGATTCGTGGTTTTCATTTCATCCCATTATACAACAATTAGTTCTTTTCTTTTTAAGGTGTGGGGTAACAAAAAAATTTTATTTAGTTTTCCAAGTTTATTACATTTTATTCTCACAAATTTTGAAATTTGTGTTTTGATTCTTTCTTAAATATATAAGTGAATCATAACCCTTATATATATGTATATATTTGATGAGGAATTAGTTCTTTTACACTTATTTTTAATCATTAGTTCTTTTTTATCTAATGATTGATATTATTTCATTAAAGGTAAGCTATTAAATGAAAGTAGATCTAATAATTAAAAATAAATGTAAAAAAAAAAAGATTTATATTAGAAGAATCCTCCCTAATATATATATATATTTCGTGATAATAATTTTATGTGATGATTAAGACATTTCAAAAATTCTAGCTGCTTAATTTTTTTAGGTAAAATTATTTTTTAAACATTAATCATTTTAAATTGTAATTTTTAAATTATTTTTTATTAAATAAAATTGGAAAGAAATCAAGCTTAAGTCAATTATTTTTATTTAAATAGTTTAATTTAAATTATATAAAATAAATAACACTATTTTTAATAAACAAATAAATAATACAAATAGTTTACTCTGTTCACTCTCTAGTATAATTGTACATATTGGACTGTTTGTCAATTTGCCTGAAAAATTTATGACTTGAATTCTAGGTCGGTCCGATCAATCAATTGGACTGATTTTTCTATCGACCTGATTAAATTCGGGCGACCCAATGATTTGTTAGGCTGGTTGACTCAAATTTTTAGTGTGTATTTTTTCACAATTGAAATTTTAAAAATATAATTTTTAAAAGTTGAGCATTGTACTTAAAAGTCTTTGTCATGAAATGTATTTTATTACTTAAATCATATGCTCATATTTAATATTATTATCAATTTCTTAATTTCTATTATTATCAAACTAATAATTTATTATCACTACTTATTTGAAAAATATTTTTTTCATTTTTTTTAATATATATTTTATATCAAGTATTTTTCATATAATATATTTTAAAAAATATTTTATTTTTTGTTTAAATTTTTTTATTCAACTATTTGATTAAAGATGACTGACCTAGTTACTCAATTTTTTGACTAAGTCGATATCCGATCCAAGTTATACAAATATGCTTTTTACTCTATGTACATTTAAAATTCAATCTATGCTACTAACTCATCTTTACCCAAAATTAATTAAGACAAGTTTAATATCTAAAAATTAAATTTGATATATTTTTATATTGCGTTTGAATCATATTTTATGTTATTCCAACTTAACATTAAAATTACACATTATTTTAAAATTTATAATTTTTAATAATTAATTATAAATAATAATTTTTTATATTATAAATAATAAATTTTATGAACTTAAATTAACAAATTTTTATATAATATAATAATATATTTATATTAATATTATTTATTTTAAAATATATTATAAAATATTCATAACTTTAATTTCTTATTTATGTAATTGATCAAAATATCAAGTTGGTTTCGATTAATGCAAAACTCGTCCCGTGACCACCGGGAGTCTACGCAACGTTATGAACTATTGGTGTACTTGCTCCGTAAGCTTTGTATGGTATTGGTCTCCCGATCCCTACTTGGCTCTTTCCTTTCGAAGTGATAGTACAATTTTTTGAACACAAATGGGCTGCTAAATCATATAGATGATTGGGTGAATCATTTTGGTGTGCAATAATCTCATCCCGATCCCAGGAAGCTAAGCTATTGGCGCCCAAATTACCCCCCTTGCAAATTTCCGGTGTTAGTTACAGTTTGTTTGTTGCATATGATATTTCCCTTCCAATTTGGGACAAAACCCTAGCATAGCAATAGCAATTAGCAAGCACTGAAAAATAATTAATGGATGAGGAGAGAATCCTGGAGAGGGAGAGGTACCGGATCCCACCGATTCCCCACCCCGATCTCCAACAAACCCATCACTCTTCCAACAACGACAATAGTGGTGGCGCTGCCGCTGCTGCCTCATCCAGTGAAGATTTCACTTTCAATACTTGTATAGCGTCTTTACACACTTATCTTGGTGGTACGCATTTATCTCTTGATTCTTTGTATTTGTATCTGTATCTGCCCTTTTCTACAATACAATACATTATTGGTTTGCATAGCAACCAGCTTGTTTGACCTAACTCAATATTACTTGCACCTCACAGATGTTGAAGACACACGTCACAGGACAGCTTTCTTGGATGGTGGTGCTATTTTGAACCTTCCTCTGTTTTCTCTTCAAGGTATCTATATCATCCTTCCACTTTCTGCCATGGTGGTTCTGTTTTGTTGTCGTCTTGCTTTTGTACACAACCAATCAAGCAATAGTGAAAAATTATTGACAAACTCATGCTCTTACAAGAACGAAAATAATATAGACGATTAGACATTGTATTTTCACGATCATGCTTGCACACTTGGATCCAATAACATGCTTGGATTCAAAATTTCAAAACAGGGTTTCATGGTAGTCAGTCCTTGCCATTTTACATTTGTTTAAGTTTCTATTTTCTTTCCCCCCATGCCTGTTGTTTTAAGGTTTTTCTTTACCCCAATTTGTTTAGGTACCTAGATGGCATTTGAGGTTTCATAAGCCTTTTCATTCAGCAGCACTGTCTTGGGGTTGTTTTGGCTGTTTCAATTTTGTCCTTGATCCTATGAAATTGTTATTTAGTATATTCTTGAAAAATGGTCTAATTATTAACTCCTAGCAAAAAAAATGGTGAAAAGTTGTCTTTTCATAGAGTTTATCTTCTTATCCTTCTCAGTTCTCATGCCCTTTCTGCAATTTTTAACTTATAGGAATAACTTTGAGTTTTGACTACTCCTTGCAATATTCAGGAGTTGTACTCTTTCCAGGTGCTACTCTTCCCCTGAGAGTTACTGAATCCCATTTCGTGGCTGCTATTGAGAGAGCTTTGAGTCAAGTTGATGTTCCTTACACCATTGGTGTGGTAGGTTAACTCCTTATGATGACTGCTTGTTGTTTATCCATGCTTGGGGATTCTGTTCTAGTTTTTCTCATAAAACATGAATGTGACATGGATGTGCATTCTCCTCTCAGATTCGAATTCACCGGGACACTGCAAATCGTAGGATGAAATCAGCAAGCATTGGGACAACTGCAGAGGTATTGCCTCTCAACTGATGTGCTATAAGTGTAAATCAGATAGAGGATAACCTAATAGTTAGAGGTAGAGAGAGACTAAGAAAAATTATAAGCGAAACCATAAAAAAGAACTTAGATCTAAATGGCCTTTTGGAAGATATATTTTATTTATTTATTTATTTATTTTGGTACAAAAAAGTTTAGGGTGAATGGAGGCTCTCCCCATTCCAAGGTTAGGGCAAACCACTAACCTCAGCAAGGATTTATAGTAAGATTACAGATTGCCTACCAACGGGGGATCCCAAGATTCAATCCCAAGTCATGTTATTTTCATGAGCAGAAAGTTGACCAAGTGAGCCAACCCTCGTTGGCTGGAAGATATGGTTTATGATAGAACACGATGGCGTCGTTTGATTCATGTAGCCGACCTCACTTAGTGAAAGAAGACTCGTTGTTGTTGATGTGCTATAACAAATTCATTCTGAATAACTTACATTGATACATGTTTCTGTCCACATATAACCCTTTAAATATATTCTATCGGTTTAATTTACGTAATTTATGAATAGCACCTCCCTTCACCCAGGATTGAGTCCTTAAGAGACATGATAAAGTGGTAGGCAAATGATTTAGCTTCAGAAAATTTATGTTGGTATAGGTATATATCACTTTCCATGTGTATTTGTGCGAAAACCTTTCTGATGCAACTGAGGGTGTAGCTTGGGAGGAGCAGAGCTGAATTAATTGCTTACCTACATCTCATCTTATTCATTAATGCAAAGTCTGATTTTGCAAAGCAGCAGTGAGCAAACTCACATCCCTTAATGGAGGGAAAACAAAAGAAAAGATATCATCTTTATTTACTAGTTAGTAGTTATAGTCTTCCTAGCTCTTATAGTCTTCCTAGCTCTTACTGCAGTTAGATATCAGTATCAATATGTCTATTGGTTTACATTACTTGCTAAACTCATATCTACAGATTCGACAATACGGGCGTCTAGAGGATGGTTCACTCAATGTGGTTACCCGAGGACAACAACGATTTCGCCTAAAACGGTGTTGGAATGATGTGGAAGGAGTGGTTAGAAAAATATTATTATGTTTACTGCCTTTTTATTTTTATCTACTTGGGCATTAGCTATGTATCTAAAGGCTGATGACTCCCTTTTTATTTGTTCGGTTGGGGCGGTTCTTCTTAGCCTTATGGAGAGATCCAAATTATTGAGGAAGATCTACCATTGAGAACTCCAAGGGATGCTTTTTGCAAATTAACACCATTAAGTAATTTGCCCTGTAGCCATGCCATCCCACATATGTTGTCTTCAAGAGCATTCTGGCCCCACTGGGTGTATCATATGTTTGACTCTTATTGGCTTGCAGAAAGGGCTGCAGGTAGTTTTGCTCTGCTTCTTATGACTCTTTATTAGACATTTCTTGCATGTTTAATTTTTTTTTTAATTGTTAATATCACGATTATTGGCTGAATTACGTATTGTTTTTTCTTTTATGCATGCTAATCTGATAGTATTCTCAATGAAAAATTCATGAACAAGTCATGTATGTCTAGAATTTTCAGAAACAGTTTATCAGAACCCACAATTATAATACTATATTAATCTATGCTTTTGTCCATATGCTTATTTGTTTTTGGCTTTTTTTATCCTTAATTGACAGAAAATTAGATAACACAACTCATTTATTCTGGTTTTTAACTTCAGTACTGTATAAAATATTCAAATTAAATAACAGATTTATGTCTGGATTTTGGCTCTTTATTGTGAAACAAATATGTTAATCTCAGAATAAAAACTAATGGTTGTGTTGATAATCTGTAGATATGTGGAAGCAAATAGTTGGCGTGCTTAGCATGGATAGCCTCATTAAGAAGCCTGATGCTTTATCATTTTATATCGCCAGTAAAATACCTGTGTCTGAATCTACAAGGCAGGAGCTTTTGGATATTGATGGCATCGCATATAGATTGCGCAGGGAAATTGAATTATTAGAGAGCATTGATCTTATCCGATGTAAAAGCTGTCAGGTAATCATTGTCTCACCAAAGCCCCGCAATGTTGCACATCATATTGCTTGTGTTTAAATATAGATAGAGACAATATTGTGTATATAATTTTTTTCAACTTTCATCAAGTGCAGAAAGTAATGTTGCTTCTTTCTTTTTAACATATTTAAATTTGCAGACAATAATTGCAAAAAGAAGTGATATGTTGGTGATGTCAAGTGAGGGTCCTCTGGGTGCTTATGTGAATGAGGGTGGTTATGTGCATGAGATAATGACTCTTTACGAGGCAAATGGTATAGCTCTCGTTGGGCCATCAGTTACAGAATACAGTTGGTTTCCTGGGTAAGTGTCGAGTCCAATTTATGTCCTGTGGATATTATGAACATATCAAGTTATTTACTCTCTTTAGGAAAAAAAGGTATGTCAAGGATCTAACTGTTGTGTGCCATGAAGACAAGGAAAAACTTATGCTTCATGTGATGGTGATGATGATCTTGATTATACTTTTCTTTTCTCACTTAGTGTGTAGTCATTTGAATGTGGTTTAGCTGGATTCTATTTTCCGTTGTGGCATCGGATTTGTCCTCCCACTTTATAGAGACATTCTCTACCCTGTTATCTGGGTTTTGGGAGAGGAGAGGAGGCGAAGGTGCTGTCCGGTTGTGCTCTCTTTGTGGGCATGTTGTCGTCCATTTGGTTGATTGATACTTTCTCTTACTTCCTTATGGATTATGCACATGATTATTGTCTTAAAGGGGTTTCTTTGTTAGACAAATACAAAGGAATTGGAGATCTCTCCTGAGCTGATATTTTAATTTTACTTGTTTCTTTGTTTTCTGTGCTGTTAGGAGGATACCCGATCCTCCTGTTCTGTATTTCTCTTCTCTTTTAATGTGGTGGGCCTACTGTGTAGGTCATGGATTAGTGAGTAATGTAGGCCTTTTATTGGGTTATTTAACGAGAAGCTAATATGCCAATATGCTACTTTTGGCAGGTATGCTTGGACAATCGCTAACTGTGCCACATGTAACACCCAAATGGGGTGGCTTTTTACAGCCACGAACAGAAAACTGAAACCCAGTTCATTTTGGGGGATACGGAGCTGCAAAGTTGCAGAAGAAATACGCGGAAACCTTTAATTCTGATGTAGTAGTGGCCATATTGTTACAAGTTTGATATGTATATATTCATCTATCCCCAGCTTACTGTGGAAACCCCATGTTCATGTAGCAATGCATGGTGATATTATGTACATAACGCAATGGTCATGTATCACTCTGCATGGTGATATTATGTATATACATATAATGTTTGCTTTTTTGGCAGCTTGGAAGAAACAAAATCACACATGAAGGTAATTTTAGATGACTATTGTAGCTGTGGTGTTTTTACAGGTTAGACGAAGAAAGGACGCGGCATCTCCTGGATCTGTAAGATTGTAACAATAAGAAGTTTTGAGTTTTCAAAATAGTAGACTAGGGCCATCAAGTTAGCCTGCCTATTTTTTCCGTTTAAAAAAGCAAGAGGTAGTTTTATATTAATAAATCATGTTTCGTTCAGCATAAATTGGAATTGGAGTATTAATAATAATATTCCTTCTTACTACAAGTCAAAGTTCTGAAAGAATTAGCAGCTCTTCAAAGTCAACCTTAGAACAGGTTGAGGAATATAAGTTCATATGGCGATGCCTTATACAAAACTCTTACTTA
Source organism: Ormosia semicastrata (assembly GCA_029884595.1). Taxonomy (NCBI): domain Eukaryota; kingdom Viridiplantae; phylum Streptophyta; class Magnoliopsida; order Fabales; family Fabaceae; genus Ormosia; species Ormosia semicastrata. The sequence goes on along the minus strand of JAQQTO010000046.1, from coordinate 16,683,009 downwards.
AAAATAAAAGAAATCGGTTCCTAAATAGAAGCTCGTGATTAAGCACTGCAGACTGCAGACTACATGATTAAAAAATCTTAACGGTAGCTTCGGTAGCCTGGGCTGTACATGCAACTTTCTGCATATTTGACAAGATCCTTAGGTCGAGGTAGATGAGAAGCCAGACCTGTCCACCAAACAGAGAAGATAAAAATAAGGAGGAAAAATAGACCAGCGTTGTCTGAACACATTTCATGAAACTCACCAAGTTCATATGCCTTAGCTGCGACGTTAGCAGCAATGTGGGCTGATATCTTCCTGATATTTGAGAATGGAGGGTAAATCAGTCCCTTGTCATAGTTCTCCTGTGATACTTGTGCAGCCAAAGCTTCAGCTGTTGCAAAAGATGTAACGGTTAGTCCATCCATACATTTTAGCCCTCACAAGCATGTGTTGTAGTAGGGTTTTTACCAAATGGGCATGCAAGTTTTTTATCAATTGAATATTTTTCTGTGGCATTTTTTCACACTTCCTGAGTTTCTGCTCTCTTAACAACTCACAAGTACGATATCAAATGCAGCAATTCATTCATGCGTTACATTATCATACTCTAATCTCTTCAGTTTGCAAATACTCACAGGCTGCCAAGAGCATCTCATCGCGCACGCGGATTGCACCAGAGATGATCAAACCCAGACCAAAACCAGGAAATATGTAAGCATTGTTGGCCTGAATTGCATCATAGGAAAACAAAAAAGTGAGCCACTAATTTTGGTAAGGTGTGTATGTTGAATAACAAAATGCTTAGCAAGTATTAAACAAAACCTGTCCAGGAACAAAAACTTTTCCTTCATATTCAACAGGATCAAATGGGCTTCCACTAGCAAAGATTGCTCGACCCTGCAAATAGAAGAGTCATAATATGGTAGATAAGAGTTCTGATTGTTTATCTGCTTTAACATTAGCACAAAATGATGTTTCTTGGGTTAAACAAATAAGAAGTAACGAAAATTTACCTTGGTCCATGTATAAGCTTCTTCAGCTGTGCACTCAGATTGTGAAGTTGGGTTGGAGAGAGCAAGAATGAGTGGTTTCTACATGCCAAGAAATATCATAAACATTAGAGATAGAATCTTCTCATCAGGTAGTAAAAAAATTATTAGAGAAAGCGAGAAACAACCTCATTGATGGATGCCATGGCTTCAACCACCTCCTTGGTAAATGTCTTCCCTACTCCAGATGATCCAATCAATACGGTTGGCTTGATTGCCTGATGGAGTGAATTATAAGATATTGTGTGAAAGAATGAAGGGTATTTTATGAAATTAAAGCTGAGGCACTTTTCTCACCTTGACAGCATCTAGAAGCCCCTTTACAGGTTCATGCTCATGGGCCCAAGGCTTTTTGAAGTGCTGAAGTGATTCTAGACGAGAGCTAACAATAAGTCCCTAGAATAGAGCAGGCTTGTTAGGAGAGGTTAGAGGAAAAGAAAATCTAGAAGCCAAAGAAGATCATGCTCTTCCTGTTTGCCAGGCACCTCAGGCATTTTACCTTTGAGTCCACAAGCCAAATCTTCTTGCGGGTCTCTTCCACTGGAGCTTTTGTCTGGCCAAGAAGATAGTGTTTAGAAATACTTTATAAAACAAATACCATTAAATAAAATATAATACAAATATCAAGTTATACCTGCTTTGAAATCTCAAGAGCTATCAGCTCTGCTATACCAGTTCCAGCCTTTAACAACCAAAAGATAAAAGTGAGAAAGAAAGTTCCTCCCAAAGAAAAACACAGACAAATTTTTCATATATATATTCATGCTTTCTCATATAAATTATATATTACTAAAGGGAAAAATGAATACAGGCCAATAGGGAAGGTACTAAAGCATAATAAAGACTAAACGTAAGTATGGAAGAAAGGGTTTTTATTTTTTGTTTCCTTTCAGATAATCTCCCTCATGCACTAACCTCTCCAGCACCCAAGAATAAGAAGGTATGATCAGCTAAGGTTCCCCCAACTAATTTGAGGGAAGCAAGCAGTCCTGCTAATACCACAGATGCTGTACCCTGAATTAAACCAAAGAAGATCAGAGTCAGAAACCTGAATTAAAATAAGAAACTGTACATACAGTCAAAACTTTTCAAGCATGCTACCTGTATATCATCATTAAAAACAAGATGAGATGAGCTGTATTTTGCCAGCAGATCAAATGCATTATGATTTGCGAAATCTTCAAACTGAAAAAGAATCATAAAAATTAAGAAAACAATAGCTTCAAGAAAAGTTTAAAAAAAAAAATCCAGAGATACTAATGTTGAATCTGATATGCAACCTGTACAAGAACTTTCTCCCCATAGTTCTGCTTAACTGCACGCATAAACTCATCTAGAAGCTCTTCATAATCCTAAACCGCAAAAAACAAATATCAGGTTAACGGCATAGAAATTTCACGCTCAACAATTGCAGTTTAAAAAAAAAAAAAGAAATTGTGCATTCTTTTGCATGTCTGTGAGTGGGAGGGATGATCAGACCTTCCCAGTTGCCCGCTTTTGTCTAAGCCCAATGTAAAACTCATCATTCAGCAACTTCTCATTGTTTGTGCCAACATCAATAGTTATAGGCAGGCACTGAAATCATAGATTCAGATAGCAAATTCATCAACTATAAAGTATGAGGAAGGGAAAGGGAAAAGGCCATTTAGTAGTCCTTACTGATGAAGGGCGGACACCTCCTAATGCAGTATAGAGAGAAAGTTTCCCAACAGGAATCCCCATTCCCTAACAGAAATTTTAAAAGAATTATGTCAATATATTTGTCTGTCAGTGTAGTGCAGATAAAGGAACCAATGCTATATTTTACCTGGCAACCAAGATCTCCAAGTCCCAATATACGCTCACCATCGGTCACAACAATAACTTGAATGGTCTTCTCTGGCCAGTTTTTCAGTACTTCAAGGATCTTTCCTCTGAAGAGCTCAAGTACTTAGTATTTTCTCAAAAGCTAATTGAAAAAACAAAAAGAGGAGTGCCATGAAAAAACATACTTCTCCTTCAAACTTATATAGAGACCCTGAGGACGCCTAAAAATGCTTCCATATTTCTGGCAGGCTTCTCCAACTGTTGGAGTGTAAACAACAGGAAGCAGTTCCTCAACATTATCGATCAGAAGCTTGTAAAACAGCCTTTCATTCCTCTCCTGTCAATAGAGAAATGTCAGAGACAGTGAGAAATGCCTTAATAGGTCTTGGTTATATGTTCTTTACTAATATTCAATAAGGATTAGAACCAGCAGAGATATATATAGTGGCCTATTTCATTTTTCTGAAAAGAGTGTGCACTCTTCATGGGAAAGACTTTATATTTGCATGTAAGTCAGCATGTACCTGAAGATCCATCATGGCCATGTACCTATGCAGAGGAACCTCATACTGGCGAAGATTGTGCATCAACCTCTTTTCCTGAACACCAGAATAACAAGAAGGGCGATTAGCCAAAAATCCCCAGACCGCAGTGCATCTAAGATACCATTTGTGCAAATGAATAACTAAATACATCAAACGTGACACAGTGCAATCTAAGTAACCTGAAGATCCTGAGAGAAGACAGCTGGAGGCAAAAGACCACGCAAGTAATGAGCATCTCTTTCTTTCTCTGTGAAGGCAAGCCCTTTGTTGTAGCGTGGATCTCGCAGCAAAGTGCAGCCACTGTAACACAAAATGCTTGATTAGCAATTTAGCACACAAACTCTGTAAGGGCTTAAGAAAGTGCCATAGGGAAGAAGCGAATGACGTTGCATGAATATCTTGGATTTTCCTCTCAGACTATTAACCAAAATGCTTTAAATTAAATTAGAAATTGGTTCAGACTTCAGAATCAGTTAATAAGACTAGCCAAGATCATTAAACTGAAGTACATAAACATGAAATCTTAATGTTGAATCATAGAGGTTCAATGAAACTGAAAATCAATTAACACAATTATGAAGTACTAACTCAACGTGTATGTTCTAACTTCTAACAACTGTGAAAATTAGATAATTTTGTCTAATTAAAATAAATTATAATAACACAAGAAGTACTTCTTTTATACAGATCGCATCAAAACAAGTGAAGGGAATAGCTTCATAACGCATTTACAGCATTAGATAACTCCACTCTCTGGTGATCTACCAAGCCTAGTGCTCCAAACCACATAAAATACGGGAATGCCATGAAGTAGAGGAATTTTGTTTTCCAAAAAATAAAGTGGGATACATAGATCGGAACACAAGCTTAGCCTAGCCAAAACTTAAAAGGCCCACAAATACCAAGATCAAATAGACTAATGCAGCACAGATCCAAAATGCACAGAGAGACTAACACGTAGCTACATAAAATACCAACATAAACACCCCCCCCAAAAAATAATAATAATAAAAGAATGGAGAGACAAGTTCCTAGTTGTCTTTTAATCATATCATATAATGTTAGATAGTGATCACCTGGCCACAGAGAAAGTCCATGGGGTGATAAGCTGGTCCTCTGTGGCACTATCCTCGCCATACAGGTCCCTTACACCTCCACCGTGGCCGTTCATATAATCCTTTGCCACTGAAACGCCACTACCGTTCTCCTTCAATGTGCTCGACATCACTGCCAACAACAACCTTGTCTCAGCCTTTTCTGCTCCGCGACTTCCACCTAACACCACTAGTAGCCTCTGCAAATGCAAATATAATTAACCACAACACAACAGTGACAGAGAGAGATTGTTCTTTATATATATATATATATATATATATATATATATATATATATATATATATAACAGAAAAAAAAAGTAGCACCCAGATAAACAAATTCTCTGTCTGCAACTAGATGAAAAACAAGTAGAGATTTTCACCTGTTTTAGTTTTCCAACTATGAAGACACAGCGGAAAAACGAAATGGGAGGTTGGTAATGGCATGCCCGAAACCTTGTATCTATATATAAGCTCTTAATACAATGTTTTATTTTCTTGTTTTTTTTTTTTTTCCTGTGGTTTGGTTGCTTGTAAATGGAAAAGTAGGATAGGAGTTAGATTTTCAACGTAACTAGGGAAAACGCGGACTAGCACTTGTAATCAAATAAAAACAATGATTTGTAGTCCTTCTCTGTCTCATTATAGTAATCAAGTTCGGGGGGGGGGGGGAGACACAGTTTTTTTTTTTTCCCAATAAAGAGGCACAATTTCGAAAATCATAGGCATAGTTGAATATTCCATTTAATTTTTTCATATTAAAAAGGAAAAAAGATGAATAAAAATGGAAATTACCTTTATAGGTGGTGCCAGAATATTGTATTTGTGCCTGTTCCTACTGAACCACATCTTATTGGCGGAGGTTGGAAGTGAACGTGGTGAAGAGAAGATTTGCTGTTTCTCCGCGTTTTATTAAAGTCAATATTGTCTGCTAACTGTCAAGGCCTTCATAGTAAAGAGTGGAAAAATCAATATTTTCTTTTTCTTTTTCTTATCTGTACCGTTCTTCCGTTTTCTTTTTACATTTTCACTATATTTTACAAAATAAGGTCACATCATAATTTATTATGAGTCCATTTTCTGATCTTTTTCTACTTTTGAAAATAAAAATAATTATTATATTCTTAAATCAAATAATTTATATATTTATTTTTATATTTTATTTAATATTATTTATTATATATATTTTTTATTATTTTTTATTTAATCATATCTTTTAAAAATAATATAAACAGTAATATACTTTTAAAAAAAATATAAAATTATCTTTATCCAAATAAAAATATCAAATCTTATCAATACACTTGTAGCTTAAGAGACAATTCGATTTTAAATTTTTAATATGAGTCCATTTTTATTATATTTTTTATTTAAATTTTATTGAGTATTTTAATTTAAATTATATATTTTATTATTTATTTTTAATAAAATTTATGTAAAAAGATAAAAAAAGAATAAGTGAACTTCATTTTATAATTTACTTAACTCTTATCTCATTCTTTAAATTTAAATTACAATGAATTGATGATGATATTGAAAGTTTAATGTTTCACTATCCTTTGATTGGATGCATGAGAAAAAAAAAAAGAAGAAGAAAAAATGGGAGAAAAAAAATGAATAGAAAAGTGAACTCTCTTCTTATTTGTTTGGAGGAAGAGAAAACAGATAAAAAGAAAATGCAAGTAATGTAGGAAAAAAGAAAAAAGAAAATTATAATAATATAAAATAACATATATATCTTTGTTGTAATGAGATACAAACATAAGTAATTTTTTATTTAATTTGTAAACATTTCTATAAATTACAAAAAAAATTAATCATATAATTATATAATCATATAATTATATAATATATAAAGTGAATGTACATACTTTTAAATCATGACATGTGTTACTATCAATAATTATTATATGACATATCATACAATACTCAATTAGGAAGGAATTTTTTTAATAAAAATCAAAATTCCCTTTATATTTTAACTCATTAGTAAATTAATCAAAATTTGTAATTAATTTCAAATTTTATTTCAAATTACAGATAGTTAAAAGTAATTACTTTTCTATATTAATTTCATATTTAATTTAATTCAATTGATAATTTTTATTTATTGTTGTTTATAGAATACTATGATTTTTTAAATTTGATTTATTTGCTTTAATTACTTTAATTATGTTTTTAATTCATTATTATGTTAAGGCTTGATTTTGTTCATTTGCAATAAATTTCAAATAATCAAATTTGATAATTATTGAAATAATTTCATTTTCAATTAGGAAAATAAATTTTTTAAAAAATTGAAATTATTTTCTTATTTTGACTCATTAGTAAATCAATCAAAATCTGTAATTAATTTTAGATTCTATTTCATTATATATCTTTCAAGTTATTTTTTTTTATAGTATTAATGATTATTAAAATAAAAAGTAAGTTTTATTTAATTTGATTAAAATAAGTAAAGTATTTTAGTTATAGCTAATGGCATTCAAAAATTATTAATCAAATTCGTCAGTTCACAAAATTTTCAAAAATAAATTTGCAATCTCCTAAATATATTAAAAAATTGTTTAAGTTTAAAATATGATAACAAATCTTAATAATAATAATAATAATAATAATAATAATAATATAATAGCAAATCTTAAGAAAATATGAAAATTCTTAAATTATTCAATAATTTGTATCAATTATTTTTAATTAAATCAAAATATTAATTTAGTTATCTCATATTTCATTTTTATATGTCTCTTATTTAAATAATATATTAATACACTTAAATATCTCATTCTCTTTTATAATAGGACTATTTGTGTAAATAGGTCTATATTAACATATTTATTGATATTTTGACATATTTTGTTATTTAAATTACTAATAAAATAAAGTAACAATAAATATTAATTTATTAAAATATCATTAGACATCAATATAAAACTCTTTTATAATAACAGAACATACCAATTAAACTCTTATATATAAAGAGTGTATTCCTCTCTTTTCTTTTGACAAAGAATATATTTTTATTTAAAGAATGAGAAATAACATAATTAAATAAAAAGACAATAAAATATAAAATAATCTAAGTTCATAAATTTATATTGTATCAGTAAAATAACCCTATTCACAATGTATTCATCATCATTAATTTATGACTCTCACATCAACATAATCATACAAACAATATTTAGTCTAATAGACAGTTCAAATAAATTAAATTTGTAGGAATAATTCGTGGTCACAAACTGAAAATAAGTATTTTCAAAAAAATTATATCAAATGCACCCTAAGACAATTGTATAATCTAATATGAAATTCCTATAGGACTTTAATAGGTTTGATACTCAGGATGAATCGTACTTTAAATATTAAATTTGAAAAAAAAATGTATATTATAAAAATCTCCAAACTAATATAAAGTATTATTTACTCCCTGCTCCGCGTGGCGCATGCATATCACGCCCAGCCCCAATAAAACAAATATTAAACTCCTGCTTCAATGTGAAACAAAAAAGTTTTATTAATGAAAAATAAAAACCTTCGTCGTTTTTAACGATGCTTACGTCGTGTATGAAGCACGGGCATAATACAATATATGAACACGATCGAGGACAGTATATTTTAAACATATTAAATATAAGAAATCATCATTCTCCTGAAAAAAATATATAAAATACCATCATGGATAATGGGGGGAAAGGATAATTTGAGTAGTTTCAAAATTTTAGAATTAAAATTTGATTATGGGCTGTGGGAGGTATTTACATTATCAACAAGTAAGAAAGTTTGTTAACGAAACTTGTCTCAACTAGTTGAATCAAATAGTATTTGGTAAAAAAAGTATTGAGTTTGATTCCTCCCAACGATTTTTCGTTAATATCTTATCTATAAGTACGTATACTCATTGTAAGAGTTAGAAATTTTTTTCAAAGTAGGTACTATGACTCCAATATTATGTTAAAAATAAAATTAATAAGATAAATATTAATAATTTATGTATATTTTTAAATAAATATATACAAAATGATTAATTTTTATTTATAAAATAAAATATATAAATTATATAATAAATAAATAATTTAAGTCTATATTAAATCAATTACAATTATCTCTAAAATAATTATAATCAATCATAATCTCAATTATAATTAATCACGCTAATATATCCTCTCAAACTCAAGTGGATATAGAAGAAACTAACTTGAAATTGAAAATTAGAGTGCGAAATCGACCAGCATGATAATTCAGTATGGAATCTAGGACAAAGTCTGAAATCTGGAATCTAGGACAGTGTTTGGAATCTAAAACAAAATCTGGAGTTTAAAGTCTGACATCAGGATGGAGTTTAGAATATAAGACAGAATCTGGCATCAGAATATATTCTGAAATTTAGGACGGAGTCTAGAGTCTGAGCGGAGGTCTAGAGTGGTGTCTGAACAGAGTGGACATGGACGATCTGAATCGAGAGCCTAAGAGCTCTGATACCAAGTTATAAATTCTCCTCAAGGTGGATACCATGACTTCTTGTACCATTTGAGATTCCAACTTAAAATTAATTGGCGTTAAGTAGAGTAACATTGTGAAAAGTAAAATAATTTACAAGCCCTCTAAAAAAGTGGTAAGATTTTCATATCATGAAATACAATCTACTAAACATTTTTATATGCATAAACTTGAGTAAAAGATTAAAATATGTAACTTAACAATAATCGAATTGTTAATGCACCATGGCACTTCAATCTTAAAACCAAAAACCAAAGTTAATTAAGTTGCATGTTTGCTCATATATATATATTTTTTATAATTGCGATAAGGTGATGTTTAGATTAATTTGCATATATTTTAATTAATTCACTTTTTTAAACTAAAGATAAATCATCTATATTAAGACTAAAGAATTTATAAGAACAATTTTTTTACCTTACTCAAGTATACAAAAATTCATTTTTATATTATAAATAATAGTACTTTTTATTGAAAGTGAGATATCTTTTTATTGTACTTTTTTTTTTTTCTTAGAGTATACTTTTTTTATAATATTCTCCTTCTTCTTATATTATATGTCCTTTATCCTACATTAATTTTTTTTATGATGATTTTCTTTAATGTTGATTCATAATTTAAAAGATTATTACACCTTTGTCTATTCAAATATGAAGAGAATGAATAAAAGTAACGAGTGCTAAGCTTCATAGTTTTTTTAATATTAAGATAATGATTGATTATAATAAGAAAATTTATGAAAAACAAAATTGAGAATAACATTTATTCTTTTTTAATTTGAAATCACATTTATTCTTTTTTAATTTGAAATCACATTTATTCGTAGACATTCGTGTCAAAAATTTTAAAAGCACGACAAGCATATTACCATGAATGCACGTTCAAGCAATTAGCTGTCATCTATGTTGACTGCCCAAAAGGTTTATAATTATTTGCCACTATTGCATTTGTTTTTCTAAAATTTGCCCTGCTAAAATTTCGAATTTATCGCAAAATTGCTTAATTTGTTACGAAAAGAACCATATCATAATGAACTTGACTTGAAAGCACAGTACACCAAATATATACTTTATATAATGACAAGATCACAACTCCACCACGAGCCGTGACTAAAACTAGAAACCCAATATTGTTTGTGATTAGCACTGTCTGTGAGAATGTTTTGGTTCTCCTACTCCACACCTACCACCAGACACCAATTTCAACCAGATCCCGATCCATTCAGGGTAGACACGCACACCATTGTTACCAACTAGTCCACGCTCTATTCCCTTCGCTCTACTTAATCTATTTATTTATACTAAGTTAGATAAATAATTTTTAAGAGTAAGGGTGTGTTTTGTATAGATTAAAATTAGTTTTTTTTTTAATTATTGTAATACTATTTAATTATATTTGATAAAATCAGCTTTAATTTTTACATAAAATTCAATATAAAATAAAAATTTTTAAAACTAATTTTCATAATGCTAAAGATTGAAACTTATGATTTTAATTTATAGATTATTCATTATATTTTAATATGTAAATATTATTTTATCCTCAATCAAGTAATTTTTTTAATTATTTTATACCTATTTTAATAACTTAATGTATAAAAGTAATTTTTTATATCATCTAAATGAATCAGATTAGTTTAAAATCGCTTTACAGTTAATGCATTCAAACATAAAAATAAATCGATTATAATCGATTATAACAAAAAAACTTTTATACAATAATCAATTACTAAGCATAATCAAATTTTAACAGTTTTTCCAAACACACACTAAGTAACCCTTGATTTTAGCATTCTTTCCTACTGGATCATACGGATATATTGTTTTTGAGTTGTTTTTGTGTGTTGGACACGTATTTGTATTAGATATATAGAAATATATGTATGATATACATGTCATACATATTTAAATGTATCTAATTAAAAAAATTATCTTTTTAGCTTGGACACATCTTGACATAACTCAAACACACTTGAATATGTGTAGGACACAACTTAAACACGACCCATTAATATATACTTTTTAAAAAAATTAATTTTTATGACTAATGTCTAATTAGTAAGCATGTAACTCACTTAAGTCCAATCATATGATTGACGTTCTAAACTACTATTTTCACATATCAGTATTTTAAATTTTATATTTTTACACACCACAATTAAGTTTTTAAGTTTTATCTTTTTACACACTATTATTTCTATCTACTCGACTTTTACTTCTACTCATATCAAGTCGTCTACTTCGTCGTCATCGAAGTTTGTTTCATATCACTATTTTTTTAGTTAATTTTTTTTATGCATATGTACTTGCACATAATTATTTTTATTGAAAAAAATTAGTTTAAGAAATTTTTTAAAAAATATCAATAGAAATTATGTTTCATATTTTTTAAAAAAATTTATTAGATAATAAATATTGATACATATGATATATATTAAGATTGTATAAATTTTTAAGCTTATAAAAATAATATTAATAAATTATATATTTTTTAAAATTTTATAAATAAATAAAAATTAAATTATTTAATTTAATATTTATATATATATATATATATATATATAATATCAATATTCTACAATTTTATACATTTAATATATTTCTATATTCATATATGTATCATATCCTGTATTCATATATTCATATCCGTGTATACGTCTTTAGGGCTCGTTTGGTGGTCAGGATAGGATAAGAATGGATAGGATAAGAGAGCAGGATAGGAGTAGGATAGGATATGAGTAAGATAAGTTGTTATCCTATCTAATGTTTGATGTCCACCAGACAACCAACAGGATAACATTATGTTATCCTGTCTTGTGTTTGATGTAAACCAGATATTATCAGGATATGATATAAATTATATGCAAATGACAAATTTACCCTTATATCATAATTACATATTTTAAAAAAACTTAACTTTTTTTTCACATTTTGTACATTTAAATTATAAAAAATTATATAAAAAATTACACAAAATAAATAGAATAAAAACGAAAGCAAGAAACAGAGAGGTAAAGGAGATAGAGCTATCTGTGTGTGACTAAACACTTGGAGGGAGGCATGATGCTTGGGTTGCTACGGCTGCTGCGAGAAGAGGTGGCTGATTCGCGGTGAAGGAGCGGTCTCAGGTGGCACAAATGGCGCATGGATAGCGATGGTGGCCTCGGATCTGCGACGTGGAGGCGCGACCCGACGGCAACTCGCGGTGTTGGTGTGCGACGTGGATGGATCTGCGACAATGGCAATGCGGCGGAAACAAAGATGGCGGTCGGTGATTCCTGGCTTGGTGGCTGAGATGTAGAGGTTTGTTTGGGTGGAGGTTAAACGTTGGTTATGGAGGTGAGGGGTTGGACCGTGGTGGTCTCGGTTGGGACGGTGGATGAGTGGTGTTTTGTGATGGTTTGGATGAGGTTTTACGTGGAAGATGGTTAAAGGGTGAAGGGTGAAGGATGAAGGTGATGAAGGTTGGTTAATGGGTGTGGGTTGACAGAGATAGAAGGTTAATGAAGTGGAAAAGAAAAATAATATTTTATCCTACTTGCTTCTAATCCAGTCTCACTCTTAAGATAAAATTTTAACTGATGAGTAGGATAAGATAAGCTGACAGGATAACCATATTTTATCTTATTGATTCACCAAACTATCGATTAAAGTAGGATATGATAGTTTATTCTATCTTATCTGTCCTATCCTGATCACCAAACGGGTCCTTATAGATTATTACTCATGCATCGTTGTACGACCAAATGCCCACTCATAGAACCTGAAGATCTAGCAGTAATTACTGTCAACTGGACCCTCCAGTCACGTGCCAAACCCCGCTTACCTCACGCCACAACTGTCCCACTTACCATCGGAAAGTTTAATTCTTCTTTGCCAAGATTAAACATTCTGACATGCTTGCTTACTCATTGTGCTTGTAAATTCATCTTCTGCCACCCACCAATTGGATATTCACTAGAAAAATGTTAACAATATATTACTTTAACACATATCTTTTATATCTGTTTATATGATAAAATTAAAATAAACATGTATAAAAAAATAAAGTTGACCAAATTATAATTAAATAATAAAAATAAAAATTATATAAATATAAAATTATATATATATATATATATATAAATATACGTGAATCCATTATTCATCTTTTTATCTCATGTATCCATTAGAGAAATTTTATACAAAGAAAATATATATAATGCATAAGATCAAACTTTGTTCTTAAATGTTGTATGTATACTTCTTTGATCTAAGAATCATTAATATGTAGAAGTGTCATAAAATTATTACAGAAATAAATATTGTGAACTTTAATTTAAACTGAATTTTTTTTTTGGTCATAATTTAGTCATGTGTAGAAGAGACCTTAATAACAGTCATGAGGGATCCTAGTCGGCCCATAAAAAGCCCATGTGTTGAACTTGGGCTTTGCGGACATTCTGTTGACGGCTGATGTCTGTCCGACACAGGTGCTGGAGCTAGGAAGCTGTCGGCTCGGCTGTCTTTGAGAAAATTTGTGTGCCCTTCCTACTTCCTACTTCCACGTTTGTTTTAATCACCAACATAATAAACAAACGAGCAAAAAAAAAAACAGGAAAAAAGAGTTGTTAGGGTTTTCAGCTATCACTGCACTTGGGGAGAAATTCAATTGATACAAATTTAGGTTTTTGAGCGGAAGGGACGACCTTTAAGTTCATGGACCGCTTGCGTCCTCGGAGCAGACCCGTCTTTTCTGGATTTACAAATGCTGAGGTAGGGTTTGGATTTTGATTGTTTGAACTTTTTGTTTCCCGTTCTCTAAAATATATCATGGTTATAGAAGAACAACCGTATATGTTATTGGAAATGCTGTTTGGTAACTTGGTGGATTGGTTTGTGTTTGAAGTTAGTTAGAGCTTTTAGCTGTAATTGTAAGTTTGTGAGTTCAATAACGATTTTGAGGAACTCTAATAATGTGTAATCACGAGCCCCCTATGTTCAATAACGTTTGTATAAAAGGTAGTAATAGTAAATGATCTTTTATGAAGGTTATAGAATGTGATATAGGTGTGTTTTAGCATGTCCTGTTGATGATTTGAACTTGCTGTATCCTGGAAAACAGACTGACAAAATGGAGAAATTGCTAAGGGAATCAAGAGAACGATCATTGGACCAGGAATTTTGCCAAAAGCTTGCTTCAAGTTTTAAGTGAGTTTCACTCTAGTCTGGTAGTTTAATTTTCAATTATTATTAGTTACTTTTCTAGTTATAAATGAAGATACTTGTATTGTTATTGAGGAGTTGTGTTTGGAATGTTATGTTTCTGCAGCCGCTCCTCTGGTCGTGCTGGGAAACCTGTCTTGAAATGGATTGAGGTTAACGCATTTTCTTAACTCATGTATTTTATTTCTTTAACTCTCAGTACATTATTCTTCAGATATCGTTACTTTCTTTTCTGATATCAGAGAGCTGATTTGTGTTTGTGGCATTTAGTTCTGTATTATTCTAATTTTTTAATTATTCCTTTATTTGGGGGAAATTTTAGATACAAAGTTGGTTTCAGACTAGGCTCCAAGACTTACCGGAAGTCCCTAATAATGAGTTGATGTCCCCAAAAGACCTTGAATGTAAGGAAGGTGAGACTTCTTGCATGCCTTAAGGTTCTTAGCATTGCTGGTACTTATGCTTTCTTCAAGCAGTAAAATGCCCAACATGAGATTATTTTAATATACTTGCAGTGTCTATCATTGCTATGGGGTCTATGTTACAAATTTTTATTCCATATATTGCTTTATAATGTTACATATGAAATGTGATAATATGGCTTTTATGTTAAGCTGCTTTATGGTATTAGGAGCATGTTCGGTAGAAGAAGATAATGACACTGAAGGTGAGAAAGTGACTTGGAAACAATGAAGGAATATGAAAAGTGACATAGCCCTCCTTGGGCTCTTTCTCACTTTCTATTTTCCTTTTCTTTTTTGTTTAGTTAGCTGCTATACTTGAGTTTATAGATATATTGAGTCAACTTTTAATCAACGGTATCAAATGAGCTCATGTTGTGAGATTGTGCCTGAAATGATTCCTTTGCAGGAGAAATTATCCGAGATCCATCAGAGTTGGAATTTGAAGCAAGGTCATCAAAAGATGGTGCATGGTGAGCACATATGCAGTATTGCAGTTAGCTTGAATTCTTTTAGTAATTCATGAATGCTGGATATGAAGTATTAAATTTTAATGTTGCCAAAAGGTTTTGATGAATACCTTTCTGAAGCATTATAGAAAAGTATTCTTTTGTACTCTTTCCCAATATTATAAACCAACAAGCAGATATTAATCCAAACTAAAGATTTTTTTTATCCTTAATGCCATGTTGACCTTGGAGGTCCTTAGATTGTTGATAGCTTCAGCATAAATCCCTTGGCATGCTTTCAATTTTGGTAGAATGGTTTCTTGAAGCCTTCAATTATGGTTTAGACCTCAGGCTTTGGCTCATGTAAGTCATAAACTCACATCCCATTGAGTAATGGAATGAAAGAAGTAAATTAAATATGGATGCACCAATGTCACCTCTGGCTATCTCTTCTTCTTCTTCTTTTTGTGGGGACACATTCTGTGTGGCATGAATTGTATTCATAAGTGGCTAAACTTATTCGCATCTATAATGGGGTAAAATTGTGCATTGGGCATTTGCCCATTTGTATGGTATTTAAGCAGATGGAATTTGCATAGAGTTCCTGTAATAGATATTCTAAAAGACTGTAAGGCTCTAGTGTCTTGATAATCTTTTAACTTTTCTTCTTTCTTTTGTCATTTTTAAGCAGGATATCTTCTCCTCTAATTTGGATTGATTTCCTCTCTTTAATAGAGACAATGTTTTTACTTTTGAGCTGTACTTTTGCTGCTGGCTTTAAAGGGGAATGAAGATATACATAAGAATAATGACTGATTTTCATAAATTTTACTGATCTGCTATCCTTAAATTTTGTGCAATTTGGTCTAGATGCAGACATACAGGTACAGTATTTGAGACAATTATTGTTTAAGCCAATTGGTTTATGATAGGACACAATGACGTCGTTTGATCCATGTAGCCGACCCCACCTAGTGAGAAAAGGCTTAGTTGTTATTGTTGTTGTTATTGTTTAAGCCAGTTATAAAATCATCACAAATTTCATTTGTTCTAACTCAGATATTTCTGCAGGTATGATGTCGAGATGTTTCTAGCTCACAGATTTCTTAGCACAGGGGAAGCTGTAAGTTTTAATATCATGATGTTCATAGCTTAGTGCTGCAAGACTTTATATTGGATGGATCAATTGATTTGGTCCTAAAAAGGGGGGGGGGCAATATTTTGCCATCTGATACAGTTTTGCCTTTTGTTAAAGGAAGTCCGTGTCAGATTTGTTGGATTTGGAGCTGAGGAAGATGAGTGGGTCAATATAAAAAATTCAGTCCGACAACGCTCTATTCCGTTGGAAAACTCAGAGTGTTCCAACCTGAAAGTTGGAGACCTTGTCCTGTGCTTCCAGGTGATTCAGGCTGAAGTTTGCTCACTGTAGCGATATTACCAAACATCACTGTATTTAACTTGACAGTTGCAATTGGATTTTAGGAGAGGAGAGATCAAGCAATTTACTATGATGCTCACATTGTAGAGATACAAAGGAGAATGCATGATATCAGAGGCTGCAGGTGTCTCATGTTAATTCGGTATGATCATGACAACAGTGAGGTGCGTATTATTTTTGCATTTGCTTGTGTTAACCATTTCATGTGTAATTTGAAAGTTTCAATGATATATTTTCCATTTCCAGGAAAGAGTTCGTTTGAGGAGACTTTGCCGCAGACCAAGATCTTAGGTATATTTGGTATCAATTTATTAAGACATTCCAGCTGGGCAAGTAGCTTTCAAACAGTTGGCAACGACCTGGATACACAGCAGGAAGCAACTAGCGCTTTACATTTTCAGTATTCGTGCTTGTTCATGCAAATTTAATAGCTGGAACATGTATTTTTCCCTTTTTTTGGGTTGGTAGTGAAGGAGCTGTAGAAGTTGAAAGGTGAAACATTTGGAAAATTGTTTTTATAGTTGTAACTTATGTGCTTTTTTTTTTTGTTATTATTTATTAGAAAAGGGCAGTAGACGGAACAAAGAAGGAAGAGTCAGATTTATTATGCTGACGCGCCCTTCCCCCGGTGGTACCTCACCCAATCACCTGTATAATGTCTTTAAAACTGGATTCGTTTTTGAATCGATACAGAGGTTTGATTTAAAGGTTTTAATCAAGGTTGAATTTGGGTTTCGCATGTACATATATATTATGTAAATATGAAAATGTGTAACAAAATTTCTTTTATGTATTTTAACAGTATAAATGAAATCAGGTAAACATTTTTGAAATATATTTTTAATATAATTAAATGGAATTATCACGTACAAAAGTATTAAATTAAAAATACTGTATAAGTATATTTCTCTAATCTGTTATTCTTACATCAAATAGGAAAAAATAAAAAGGAAAAGCTCTTAATATAAATTGGAGGTGAATATTTCTTGGATTACATGCTCTTATTTATTGATACTTGGACAAATAGATAAGAGTTCCGGTAAATCGGTCAAAATGTCTTTAGTGGTAAATTTATTTATTAATTTGTCATCATTTTTAAATTATTTATCAAATTGTTATTGTTTTTGTCATGTTAAAATTTTATATTATTTTTCGTTCCACGTGAGATGTGTCAACACGCGTGGCATATCCAATTGGGATGCACCAAAACGCTTGGCGCATCTAACTGGGATGCATCAACAAGCATGGCGCATCCCAATTGGATGCGCCAAGCGTTTTGGCGCATCCCAGTTAGATGCGCCACGCGTGTTGGCGCATCCCACGTGAAACGAAAAATAATATAAACTTCTCACGTTATATGTGCAGGGCACTTAATCCATTCTACGTGAATTTCTTAAAAAAGGGCGTCCAGAGACACATACAATTTACATGTCTACTAAAGAGTACACTACAATATTGAGAGACGTCAGTTTCAATTAGCTTATTTATAAGTCAAGTATTTGCTTCTGATCTGTAAAGTAGTCGATGTGGGACTTTACTGTTAGTAAGGTAAAGTAGCTAAGACAACAAAATACATTTGTTTGATGTGGGACTTTGATAGTGATAAAGTAAAGCAAGTAAGTAAGACAACAAAATATATTTATTCGATGTGGGACTTTCAAAAGCATATTTGGATTTGGATTTGGATTTGGATTTGGATTGAAATCTCTTATCAACATTAATAAGAAATAGAGTTTTTGATATATCGTGTTTTTTCTTTTTTATAATCAATAGAGTCATCTTTAAAAAGATCCTAATCCTCCTTTTAAAGAAAGAATTAGTACGGATAACATGAATAGTGTACAGACTTGTAATATAAGAAAAATGAAAGAAAAGAGTAAGATTCATCATGTCATGTCGTTGTGTATGTATTTGTTTGTAAGAAAGGCATTTTTCTTTCAAATCCAAATCCAAATCCAAATATGCTTTTGAAAGTCGCACATCGAATAAATATGTTTTGTTGTCTTACTTACTTACTTGTTTTGCTTTGTCACTATCAAAGTCTCACATCGAACAAATGTATCTTGTTATCTTACTTAGCTGCTTTGCCTTGCTAATAACAAAGTCTCACATCGACTACTTTATAGATCAGAAGCAAATACTTGGCTTATAAATAAGCTAATTGAAACTGATGTCCCTCAATATTGTGGTGCACTCTTTAGTAGATATGTAAATTATATGTGTCTCTGGGCGCCCTTTTTTAAAAAATTCATGTGGAATGGGTTAAGTGTCCTGCACATATAACGTAAAAAGTTTATATTATTTTTC
Source organism: Ormosia semicastrata (assembly GCA_029884595.1). NCBI lineage: Eukaryota > Viridiplantae > Streptophyta > Magnoliopsida > Fabales > Fabaceae > Ormosia > Ormosia semicastrata. The sequence goes on along the minus strand of JAQQTO010000046.1, from coordinate 16,664,174 downwards.
GTTCCACGTGAGATTCACCAATAGGGGCGCCACGCGTGTTGGCGCATCCCAATTGGATGCACCACGCGTGTTGGTGCATCTCACATGGAACGAAAAATAATATACAATTTTAACGTGGCAAAAACAGTGGCAGTTTAATAAATAATTTAAAAATGATGATAAATTAGTAAATAAATTTGACACTAAGAGCATTTTGGTCAATTTGACTAAGAGTTCCAAACAATTGAGTTTGCTAAAAAAAAATTGATTTTATTAAAATAAGTGAACCATTTCAAATCTTGAGCTATTAGCTTGTACACAGACCAAAATTAAATGGTCTAAGATACTTTTGGTTTGTTCTTTTCCAAGAAGTTAGGCATACTGTACGTACTAGAAAGTCTCCACTAACAGCTGCGACGAAATAAATTTTTAACATTCAAGGGTCAATATTAAAGTGGATTCTTTTTATCGGCAATTTGATTTGAAATAAAACTCAATCTGAAATTTGAGCCTATCAGCTCAAATAATTCAAAAGCTGGTAAAAAGGAATGCATAGCTGGCTCTTTTTTTTCTTTTTTTTCTTGAGTAATAATCTAACTCCTCTTTTTTATGTTTTTTTTTCTTTGGTGAAATGTTTTTATCTGGTTTCATAGAATATAATCGTACGTAAAATATTAGAGAGCAGGCGATAATACCCGCAACTTCACACCCTGGTTGCCTCGCTCAATCATGCACCCGATATTTATTTATTTATTTTGGCTACACAAGCACCCGTTATTATGACTTACAAGCCCCGAAATGAACAATACGATGAATTAGACGCTTTTTTCTGGTGATACGATAAATTAGATTTATCTCTTTGGACTTCCGCTTTCCAGTTAGTTGAATGACCAATAATGCTACTCACATACATATTATCTCTCTATTTTTATCATTTAACTAAAACTAAACTAATGTTTTCCACACATATGCTCTACTTCCGCCACAATAACATATATGAAACACATGTATATAAAAGTGATGTATAGAAATGATATGTTACTAGCACTTTGGTTGAACGGCTGGGGTGTTTAACAAAATAGATAACTCGAAAAGCATAAAACGTATTTATGTCAAGTCCGTACGCAAATTGACACACGTTACATATAATTAACTTAATGTAGACTATGAAGTAAGGATTCATAAAAAGATGGATGCCCTCTATGGTAAAAGGAATCCTTATTTCATAGTCTATATTAAATTAATTATTAATTATATGTAACATTTGTAAGTAACTTTCACGTCCTAACTCCAGTTAAGATGGCATCCATCTATACATTCATATATTCATGAATTCAGCCACAGTGTGCACGCAACTTTCACATCCTAACTCCAGTTCAGGCAAGGCAGCTGGCTTGGTTGAGTTCATTTGATATCATCGCAGCATCCCAGATATCTTCAGTTATAAACTACATCTGTCAATAGCTTTTCTCAATCAAAGACCCATCCTACATTAAACACGGGATCAATGATCTGAAAAAGCTTGCAACTGATGCACAATACCTTCTCCTTCGAAAAGAAATTTTCCATGTTTTATAATTAGTTTTTGCAATGTCTTTAAAATATTAAAATTTCAAAAGAAATATAACTTCTCAATTTTATCTACCCATGTTAACAAAAGCGCAATCATTAAACAAACGAAATAGTAAAACATTTGAGCATGGATCACAGCCAAGCCAACATTCAAGGATACTCATACCAACATTACAACTCATCGAGGCACAGCTATTTTAATTAGACCTCCAATGCAGTAAAAATTAGTTATATTGATGTGACATTCAAAATATGGTAATTTTGACACGGCATCAAAGAACATAAATTTAAGCTATCCCTCAGATTCAATTACAATCCCTCCCACCAGATTCGTGAAAAAAATTCAAATGTTTGAAAAAAGAGGAAAGAATCACATACGGTCAATGGTTCAAAAAACTCCAGTTCCTTGAATAGCTTCAGACTTCCTTTAACATATGGGTTGTTCCAGCATCATAATCATGGTCTGAACCAACCAGTACAAATCTGCAAGCTACCACAGCCGCAGAAGTTCAATGAAGCATCCAAACAACCTGAATTTCTATTGAGACGAAGAGAAATGTAGATTAAGTCATAGTCAACAACACATACAAGGAGCACAGAAAAACCAAAAATTACCACCAAAATGTCCGGAACTGAAGCTTGGTGCCATCAGGATGAACATCAAATATTTCATCCATATAGAGCATATCTAGATCAAAGTATGTGAACATCTCAGCTGGACAATATAAAAAGTTCCAATAATAATAGCTGCAGAATCAAATACCTGCTTCATACGTCCAAGTAAACTCTCAGGTAATACACAAGTCAATAATGAAGAGGTACACAAGAGTTATCACTTAAGATGAGCTTCCAAGATAGCCAACTTCTCATCAGAATCAAAAGTGCATCTTGTGATGTTTGGTATTAGAAAAAGAATCAAACAAACTAAGCACCCAGTCATTTAGAATGACTGACCAGGAGAAGCCAATGCAGACTTCGGATACTGGAAGTAAAAAGTCGTTAGAATAACAGAAATGTATTTTCAAAGTCATTACCTGTGCAAATAGATGGCTATTATTAGCAAACTGCTAGTAAGTGAGATGATGCTTACATAGCTCCCATCCAAAAACAATCATGTAAATACCACAATCTTCCAAATTGAAACAGTCATGGTAAAGTATCAAATAATTAGCAAACTGACAGTGCAAAAACAAAAATTGTTAAAAGCACAACTAACAAATAAAATAGATGAGCATAATTCTTTTAAAAGAAAAGTGAGACTAAAGCTTCCTCATCCTTCATTACAATCAAACTAACCCCATTTACATTTCATGAGATGAACCCTCAAACCAAATACATGGTTGGAGGTAACTGAACATAAATATATAATTATCACATAAAAGACAACAATAATAATTATAATATTATGATTACAATGATTAAACAATTACAAACTGCTACCAGAGTATACAACTTTCTGTCTTTAAGGTCAAGTTCAGACATCCAGGAGCCCAGACGTAGCTTTAAGTCAAAAGAGGAAGGGATAAAAAGGGCTAAGTACAAGGCTGCACTGCTTAAAATGTCCAGTTCCCACTGGAAATCACAGTTGCATATTTGCAAAATACCATCAATAAACAAAAACCTAACCTGTGCACATGCCTCCAACATAGTAATTAATCTATACAAACTTCATATCAAAAGGCTTGTCCTAACGGACATGAAAAATCTAATTTTGCTCATAAACATTTTTGATACAGTTGAAATACAGTGCACAGGTTTTGTATCATATGATATGTGATGGTGACCATAGAGAAAGGTTTAGCATACATCAATGCTGAACTGCATTGTTCAGAAAATTTGTCAGAGGATCTTTAGTTCTCAACCGGCAGGTCAGAGGTGTAAGGGCAAGCAGGATCGTACAAGAGGTCAAAATGAGGTCAGCTGGAATCTCAAACTTTAGCAGTTCATGAAACTGTTCTCCCATAACAAATAGATGCAATATAGAGGTTCTTCGCCCATTTTTCCTGCATAAACAAAATATCAAATATAAGCATGTATGATCATGGAATGACAATAATATAGGAAGATCAGGTGCACTATTTACCTTGACATGAGTACTAGGAAAAGCAGATGTGCGGAGTGTCTCTTGAGTTTCATCAGCCGGTTTTCTTCTTGGGACACTAAGAACAAAAGCAGCTTGGTCCCATGTTGCAGCAGTTGAGGTGATGCGGTAACCGCCATCCCACCTTCGATGAATACCTTCACTGGGATACAGGAAATCAAGTTCCACAACCTGGCATTAAGTTTATAAAGAAAAGTGTATAAACATCAGATAGAATTCTTCAGTGCCACAGGATTTTCAATCAAAAACCTATTTAAAAATAAAAAATAAAAAATAGCAAGACCTGGTCTGAAAATCCAGCCCCACGGGACATAACAATTGCCCATCTACTGCCAGCAGTGGCCATAGCAGTGACGTAAAATCCTTCTCTCCATTTTTTGTTGATCCACTTAAACGGAAATGAATCACTGACTTTATAGGATTGCTGTAAGTACTGGGTCCCTAAAAGTAACAAGAAGTGAGACAACAATTTAAAAAACACACCAATACTGGCCAAATTATGCAAAACAGGTCGTCATCAAAGTCAAGCCAGCTATTGCCATTCCAAATACACAATGCCTGAATAGAGGTTTCAACAACATTTACCTTTAGACATTACAACCAATGAGCTCCCATTATTAGCTCCAGCTATGGCACTAATGTAATAGTTCTTCTCCCACTGTTCCATAATCCATTCCTATAAAAAGAGATTTATGGTTTTTCAGTTTGCATTAAGCTCAAAATTCAAATACAGTACAGTGTACAGAATATACTATAATAGATACAAACATGACATAACCAACATCAGACACATAAGCCACAACTAAAACATAAGTTAACCAACCTTATGAAGAAAGTAGGGTGAGAGTTCATAAACTTGTGCAGTGAAACCAGTGCCAGCATCCATAATGAGTGCCCAAAGATTAGAACAAGAAGCCACACTGCTGATAAATAACCCATCCTCATTTCCTTTCTCAATGTGTTGGGACAGCCGCACATCAGCAACATTGTAATGATACCTACACCAAAAATATAAAAATTTAAACTCTTGACATTTTGAAATCAACTGCAAAAAATTATTTAACTTCAGAAGAAAACCTTTGCTTCATTGGTCGGCGAGCATTGTAAACACTAATCCATTGCGTTGCTGGCATTCCCATCCTGACCTTCTTCTTTGGTTGTTCATCATCATCCTCTTCCATGGTCAATCGGCCTCTCTTGTGTCCAACCTGACATACAAGCTTCACAACACAAGCCCAAAAAAGGGCAACAAGAGTCAGACGTTGAATCTGTAACCAAGCAAATTCTAAAGTAATAATAGCATTAAGTACCTTCTGAGCACCATCAGTGTTTATTGGCCTGATATCTGGATTTGGACCCACAATTCCATCAAAAAGGGATATATATTTTGCATAATTTGGTTCTTCATCAAACTTCAAATTCACCACATATTCAACAAACTGCCGGAAAGGTTGAGGACAAAAGCAACACAGAGTTTCTGGAGAAGTGGCCATCTTTTTCTTGCAGACAAGAAATCCTTTATTTTCTCCCTGCAGCAAACAATTTCATTATAATCACACATTTTCATTTATTAGTAACACTAAAATGACTATATTTGAAACAATGATAACCTGATATCCTTGCCAAGGTAGCCGACCACGAAGAAGGAAGACAAGTGTGTAAGCAAGAGATTCCAAGTCATCTCTCCTGCTACCTGTTCTGCCAAGATGAGCATGCACACTAGCATAACGAACTGTACCCCTGTGGCAAGAATGTGGTATACAACATCATTCAGAAGCCAGACATTCACTAAGGTTATTAGTAAATTAAACAAATAATTTACCTAAATACATCTGGACGTTGATCATACTCAACATGAAGGCCAGTTGAACTATCACGCCATCGAGTTGCTGTGTAGAAAACGGAAATAAGGTGAATAGCCAAATCATAATAAGTTAGGCATATCTTCATTGACCATGGAAGTATCAAAGCTTCAAGGGTAATGTGGTCTGTTTACCTAATCCAAGATCAACCAAAAACAACTTCTTCTCATCAGGAGTTCCCGGGGGGCCAAGCAAAAAGTTCTCAGGTTTTACATCACCATGCACATATCTGCAATAATGGCAGCAGCATGATGAAACATTCTTTGCAACAACAAATGTGATCGATATATACTAGACTCCAAGCAGTAAAATCAATCAAAATTTATATATGCTGATGATATTATTCTAACTTACATTCTTATCGTGTGAGAAAACAGTAATTGCTATCTAAGTATTTACTGATTAATTATTAGGTGCAGGGGCAAAACAAGGAAAATTCTTTTGGAGGTGCAGATTATACACGATATAGCATACTTTCCTTTCTTCTGACTGGATACATGATATACTAACAGCAACCACAAAGCAATACACTAATTTACTCAAGATATACTCAACATGTGTACGGGCGTGTGTACATTTTAGGTGGAGTCAAACATGTTTGTCCCATCATAGGAACTTGGATTGGTTCCTGCTCTTGCAGTCTGAACTAATGTGAAAATTTTGGGGAGGTTACACAAAATTGTTAGCCTTGAGGGTGCAGTGAACCCAGTCACCCTTAGCATGGCCCCACCTTTGATTATGGGTACAAAGAGTCCCCTCCCCTCTCCCATAATACTCAAGTTAGTAAAACAGCGCAAGCAAATCTAACATAAATCCAGATAGCCAAATTAGAAGGAAAAATAGTTTAAGATTTAATAGTTCCCAAATTTATTTTATATATATGTAGCTCAACCAGAGGTATAAAACACATTGAAAGCAATAACAAATGATTGACCGTGCTTCTCTCACATGCTAAAGAGAGAGAACACACAAATGATGACCTAAGGTGAGACCAGTCAGGAAGCATTCTGGACTGTATCCAATCTGTTCAAGAAAAGAAAATCCAGATATAAATCACAAATAAAATCAGGAAAATGAGTATCACCCTCTAGAATGCATCTTCTCTAATATAGAGATAGCCTCAATTGCGATACATGCCACCATTTCAGTAGACATCCTAAATCCAGAAAAGAGGAAGTAAAGGTTAGCTATGCAATATTCGCCACAACATCAACAAAAATAAGATGCATTACATTTCACTAATATTTCAGAGAGATACTTACGTGTGAGAGTTGTTATTCCAGACATCCCATAGACTAGGGCCAAGCATATCCATGACCTGTATGCAACGTCGTATTACAAACACATCCAGAGACAACCACAAGCCCCCATCCCTCCATCAAAAAAATTATGAGTACATACCATAACATAGTAGTCACCTTGCCGTCCCTTGTAATGAACTCGTGGAACACCATGACTACCACCTAATGCACTACAAGATATAACAATGGCAAAGTTAGCACTTATATCCATAATTAAGTAAGAGCTTGGCAGAGAGACTCCAGCCTGTGGAAAGAAAAGATAGTCGACTCACTTGTAAACCTGCCACTCATACGGAGGTCCATAATTGCACCCCTTGCTGCTTCTATGCTCAAATTTTAAAGCTACCTGCAGTTATTGCAACAATACATGGATAACAAAGAATCCAAAATGTGTAAGCCAAACACGCTCTTAAACCACAACAGCGCACTAATGCCATACCTCAATAGCGCCGGATCCAGTTCGGTCACTAGAACTTGTAGCTCCAACACGCCGACCAACATAGACTTGTCCAAATCCTCCCTTCCCAAGCTTTCTGTCAATTCTGTATAACGGTGAACCACCAACCTGGACCTGTTATGAAGAAAGCACAAAACAGCTTAATTTTCCATCATATGACAAAAATTATTTACATCAGGATACTTGGTGCATAATCTGTAGCTCATCTATGCCTAGAAATAATAAGTTCTAAGCTGGAAAAAATAAAAAGAAAAATAAAAAAATCAATAACTAAACAAAAATCAAGGTGAGAGCGAAGTAGCAAGTTAGTACTGCTTTTCATGCCACCTGTTTAGTGTTCACTGGAGCCACTTTCTCGCATTTCTTTCAACGCAAAACACAAAACGAAGACGAAGAAACAAATATAGAAAGAAAGAAAAATCATTCACCGAACTTATAGCTTCGCTTTGTGCATGCTTTCTCACTCAAACAAAAACCAAATGCAAGAAACAGAAACTCATGAAATGAAAATCACCTTCTCAGGAAGGGGAGCTGTGCTGCCCTCGTCTTCAGCTCCCGGTGCCTTATCGGCGCTCCGGCCACCACTGTCGTACTCATCCATGGCTTCTTCCACCCCGAAAACCCTAAGTGGCGGCGCTTCTTGCTTCTTCTTCTTCCCTCCTCGCTCGTATTTCAACGTCCTAGGTATGGCTTCAGCAACGGCACCGGCGTCGTCGTTGTTCACGATATTACCGATTTCATCGGCGGCGATCGCGTTGTTGTGCCTCCGATTCCTCCTGGTGCGAGGTGCGGTGGTGGTTCTCCTCCTCTTGCGGGCCGCCGGCGAGTCGGGTTGGGTAATCGGATTCGGGTTAGCGTTATCTAGTGGGCGGTTTCTGCGTGCCCGGGTACGCAGCTCAGGCATCGTAATCGTAAGGGTGTGGTTGGCCCATGAAGAGGATGGAGATTCATGAAGATGGTTCCAGAATCATCGATCAGTGCAGCAGATATGATGAAGTACATATATTACAAGATGAGCAAAATGGCAGAGCGATGGATATAACACCATCAAACGAATATTTTAGGGTTAGATGAGAGCAAATTTTAGAGATCTGTGGAGGGAAACCAAAAAAGAAAGTGATTCTATATTTCTTTCTAGTACACAAGATAGAGAAAGAAAGATAGAGAGATTAGAGAGAGAAGCATCGCTCTTTCTTTCTTTTTTTGTCTTTCTATTTTTTTTTTAAATAAACATTTTATACGTAATGCATTACATTACACTAGTTATGGGTATGGTAATGGTTTATGGTAAGGATATTCTTGTTTTTATTTTATTTTATTTTATTTAGGTGATTTGTCCGGTTGCATCCGATTTATCCATTTTCGTGACTGGGGCAGACAATTGGCGCTGCAGGCTACCTTGCCCTGCGTCCGATTCAATTTCAAACCAAGTCTTCTGAATTATTTCTGACCGTTCGATTCGATTTTTGCAGATACGAGATCTTTTTTCCTTTCTTTTTAAATGGTTTTCTTATAACTGATCAATCTTTTAACAGAAAAATATAGTTTATTTCCTTGTTCATGAACCCCCTGGATCCAACTGGGTCAGCTCAAATCCGATCTGTTTAGCCCAAGTCTGAACTATCACACTCTAGACTCATCTTTAAAATCACCCAACCTGATTGAAATCGGGTTGAGCGTTTTGAGTCATTTTGAATCTTTTAGCCCAATATTAAGAGACCACTCAATATCCTAAATGAAGTCAATCTAGTTGGATTCACCACTTCTCATGAAGATCGCATATGTAATGGTCCATCTGCCAGCGATTGTGCGAAAAATGGTCTCTGCCTGATTTGGACCTGAACGATCAAGCGTAACTGACACCTAACGTCTAAATGACCCAATGACCTCACGACATGAAGGCGTCGGAAGTCCAGCCCTTGGGGCTCTATTTAAACTGGTTGACTTCCCAAACAAGGCATGTTTTGCTTTTCAACACTAACCTACCAACCTTGCACTGAAACTTTCCCATCTTCCAATATCTTTGATAACCTAGGTTTTAGTCTTATCATCCCCATCACCGATTTTTGGCCTAGTAACCCTTTCCCCCCTTATTTAAGTCTTGGAACCTTTCCATAACATCTGACGCTCACCGTGAGGTCAGGTAAAATTTTCCTATCTCACAATTTTCAACTTGCCTCTCCTATAAACATCTTTTTGAAAAACACTCATCCTCATCCAATAATAGTCACCACAAGAAGCAATGCCAATGAAATCGACAACCAGAAAAACATTTAGGCCATTAGTAACGTCAATAATCCAATTTTTCAAATCTTCTTGGATGCTATTCGAGATCTTTGAAACCATAATTGACACATGGAAGCCCGAATTGAGCAGATGACCAATAGAGAGACTCGCCAAGAGGAACTAGAGCCTAAGAATGAAGCTGATAGCAACGTTGATAGGAATACAGGTGGAAATATGTCGCATGGTTTCGACTAACCTGTTCGAACTAATAATCATTTCTCGAAGTTTATCATGACAGTTCCACTTCTTAAGGGATTCCAAATGTCGACCATGAAATTGTACGACGGAACGATCGATCCTCAAGAATATTTAATAATTTTTCAATTCCATGATACTTCAAAATGGAGGTATTGACCTAATAAAATGCAGAGCTTTTCTGACTAAAGGTGGCAAAATGGGTCAACCCGTCCTGCCTGACCTGCCCCGCTCTCAACCCTTCAAAATACGGGCTGAGTGGGTTGACTCGTTTTGAAAAATGGGTTGGAAGAGTCAACCCACTCCATTTTAAGATGGGTTAGGCGAAAAAAAATGTATTAAAAAAATCCTTAAAAAAACTACAATTTGTAAAGACTAAAAAAAAATTAAAATTAATATCATATCCATAAAAATACCACAAATACAACTAGTTCCATTTGGACCATTTCCAATTTCATTAACACAAAGTTCATAACCAATTAACCATAAAACATGTAAAATATCAAATCTATAAAAATATTACACACAGATACTCAAATATAATATTTCATAACACAAACACCAAATCTAATTCATAACCATAACATAACTCAAAAGTGTGTAAGACTCACTTGTTGTTGTAGCACTTATAAGAAAAAAAAAAAGCTAACCTGAGTGGCCAACCAGAGCCTGACCCGCAGATTAAGTCGGGCGACTTATATAAGTTGAAAAAAAAATAAGTTTAATTCTTAAATCCAACCCACCAAAAAATAATGTGTTAACCCAACGTGTAACACGTGACATGCCACTGCAAAAGGCAAATGCACACAAAATGAAGCATTCTCAAGCCCAATATTATATGATCATCGGTAATTTCGGCCTACATATTGGGTCATACCGTGTTCGGCTTACCTTAAGCTTGACTCATATTTGCAAATGACCAAGTTGGAGGGTTGTGAACCATATTGAGTCGTATCGTGTGTGGCCTACCCTAAGCTCGACTAATCATTACATATGAGTAAGCTGAGAGACTATGAATCATACTGGGCCGACTCAAGTCTAATCTATCTGGCCCAAGTCCGACTTATCACACTCTAGACTCATCTCCAAAATCACCTAACTCGGTTGAAATTGGGTTGGGCTGACTCGAGTCATTCTGAGTCATCTCGAATCCTTTCACCCAATATTAAGAGACCACCTAATATCCTACGTGAAGTTAACCTGGTCAGACTCACCACCTCCCTTGAAGATCGCACATGTAACAGTCCATTAGCCAACGATCATGCTCAAAACGGTCTCTGCCCAATTGGGACTTTAATGATCAGGCATAACGAATGCCCAACATCTAAATGACTTAATGGTCTCACAACAAGAAGGTGTCAGAAGTCCAGCCCTTAAGGCTCTATTTAAATCGACTTGCTTCCCAAATGGGTATGTTTTGTTTTTCACCCTTAAACACTAGCCTACCAGCCTTGTGCTGAAACTTTTCCATCTTCCAATATCTCCAATGTCTTGTCACCTCCTTCATCGAATTTTGATCTAGTAACCCTTTCTCCCAACCTAGGTATTGGAACATTTCCGAAACACCCTTAATCATGAATTAATTATCGGATGTAATATGTTGTCTTATTTTTCTTCATGCATGTACTCTAACAATGATATCTAAGGGTATTCTTTTCTGCTGATATATCTATGGTATTCTAATATTTCTAATATAAGTGATATATAGGTGTTTTTTTTTTGCAATAATGAATATTTATTGTGGATCTTATAATCTTAACACGAAGATTTAACAATCAACCAAATACTTCATATTCTTTAATTATAATAATTTATACAATTCTAATTCTAATTTCAGGCAACTTTACTATATACCTATGATCTTTTGTTTCTCCAAAAATACAAATCACGCCAAAAGAAATTAAAATACCACCCCACCATGAATCATAATTTTTGAACAAAAAAAGTAAGTTGATATCTTAGAAGGTAAAAAGATATAAGTTTTATTTCAATTTTTACTTTTTTTAGCCTTTCTATATTTGAACAGTTTTATTCAAAATACCACGTTTTAAACCTTGGCCTGTGTTGTTCAATTATTTTTTTCCCACTGAGTGTTCCCACAATTTTTAAAATATAAAATTAATCCTTATTGAAACATCTAATAAGAGGTATTTATATGATTTTAATATTTTAAATTTAGTAATTATTACAACTTACAAAAAAACTTTTAAAAGAGGTTGGTAAAGAATACTATAACTGCTAAGTGATAATAATCATATAAAAGGAATAATCACGGGCAACCCCTCATAAGTCATGGGAGGTTATTGTGCCCCTCTGCCCAAAACTCTTAAAAACATTATAATTTTTTTCCTTTGAGATGACCTCCTCATAATTATGATTTGTTTTTTCTAGTTCTGTCACTTAGAGTAATCATATTTATGTGAAAATATTTTATTTTATTTTTTGTTTTATGGAAAAGCACACTCCTTGTTTTATAGGGGAAGGTGTGAAAAGGTCACCACTCCACAGAGCCTATGTTCGAATTGTAGCTCTCAAAGGAACCTGCCATATTAAATAGGAACCTGAGCCCTATAAGTCAACTACAAAAAGTTAAAAAAAAGTTGCCTCAGTATGTATTATGTAACCGAAAAAAAATTATAAAAAAAAAACTGCCTAGTGAATTCATCTATGGAAGCCCATCAGATACTGGCTTAATTCAAACAATCTTGGGAAGTTGTTTCTGAAGGTAACTTTTGTGCGGATAATCTGGCCGAATGGGGCTCTGCCCATGAAAATGTTTGGGCTCAGTGGATCACTCATTCACTCCTGCCCCCCGGCCCGCAGGACTATCGAAACCCAACTTTGCTCTATAAATAGCACTGTTTTTGTCGTTAACCTTAAGCCCATAAGTCTAGCGTCTACAAACTATAAAGTATAAATTATTAGCCCGTTTATTATGAAGTATAAGATAAAACTTGATAGTATTAAATTTAATAATATAAGGCCTGATAATATAAAATCTGAGATTATGTTTGGTGCATTATATAAAGAAGACATAATAATATAAACTAATATTATCAGGTCTTATTCAATGTTTGGTACATTTAACTGATAGTATAATGAAATCAGGTCAAGTCATTTTATCCTATTCTAAGTTGATAATTTTATCCTCTTCCCTAGTACATAATAAGACATGATAGGATTTCTATTCCAATCTTATCCTCAATTTTATTTTTACACTCCTCTCCGCATACCACCACCACCATCCCCACCACCGCCACCACCACATCACCATTGTCGTTGTCCCACCACCACCACCGCCACTACCACCACCACCTCCACCACCTCCACCACCACCACCACCACCACCACCGCCGCCGCCACCACCCACCGCCACCACCACCATCACCACCGCCGCCACCATCACCACCACCCACCGCCGCCACCACCACCACCACCACCCCACCATCACCACCACCACCGTTGCCACCACCACCACCACCGCCGCCCGCCCCCCACCACCACCCCCATCACCACCACCACCATCACCACCGCCACCATAAGGCTTTTTTATTATTATTTTCTAATTATTTTAACTTTTATACTAAATGATATTTTGGTCTTAAAAGAAAATGTTATACAATCAACTAATTTATCATTTTGTTATAAAAAAAAGATAAGATTATATATTATCCTATTAATTATACTATCATACTTTATACTAGCCTATCATCTTATCTTATACAATACTATCATGTGCACCAAACATAGCCTGATAGTATAAGACCTGATAGTATAAGACCTGATAGTATAAGACCTGAGGATATCGAAGTGTTTAGAATTATAATAGAAAAGTCTTTATATAAGTTTATATATCAAAACCTAATCAGACCTAATCTCACCCTAAATGCTTAATTAAGTTATCAATCATTTCAATATATAAGAGGGATTTAATAGATAAACTTATACAATATAATATTTACACCAAACAACTAATAAGATCATAATATATTATACTAATTTATCCTATCAGGCCTAATATGACATGTCAAACAGGCCCTATACTTCAAAAAGAGAAGGAAACGAGGTAGCACATGAAATAGTAAGGATGACTTTTAGACATGGACTTCCTTTTAACTAGGTTTGTAATATGCATAGATTAATAGCTGAGAAGAGATGGTGGAAAAGGAAGCTTTTTTCGGCAGGTGAAGAATCTTGCAGTAGTTTGTTGTCTTAGTGTGTATTTAGGATAGTTGTGAAAACTTGATTATTTCAATAATCGATTATTGTATAAAAACTTTTTGTTATAATCGATTATAATTAAATCAGTTTTATTTTTGGATATGTTAGCTAAAAAATGATTTTAAGCTAATCTATTTCGTTTCGATGATATAAAAAAGAATCACTTTTATACATTAAATTACCAAAATAAGTATAGAATGATTAAAAAAGTTATTTGATTGAGGACAAAATGGTATTTACATCTCAAAGTGAAATGAATAATCTATAAGCTATAATTATAAGCTTCAATATTCAACATTATGAAAAAAGCTTTTATAATACATTGAATTTAGTATAAAAATTAAAGTTAATTTTACTAAATATGTTAGAATATTTTTAAACAATTTTTTTAGGTAAAAAAAAGCTGTTTGGTTGGGATTATTGAAAAATAATTAATCCCAACCAAACATACTAAACATGATAGTATGTTTGGTGCAGTATAGTATAAGATAAAATGATAGAATAATATAAAGTATGATAGTATAATTAATAGAATAAGATATAATCTTATCTTTTGTTTGATAACAAAAGGATAAATTAACGATTGTATAATATTTTTTTAAGACCAAAATATCATTTAACATAAAAATTAAAATAATTAGAAAATAATAATAAAAAAGCCTTATGGTGGCGGCAACGCACGACGGCGGTGGTGGCGGCGGCGTGGTGGTGGAGGTGGCGGCGATGGTGGGGGTGGCGGCAGCGGCGGTGGCGGTGGCGGCGGTGATAGTGGTGGTGGTGGTGGGGGTGGTGGTGGCGCAAGGGAGAGTGATAACTTCATAAAATGTAGTTATTTGTGTCCTATCTCTATGCTAGAATGAATGCTTAGTCCTTGTTTAAATGCATATTTAGAGGGTTTTGTGTTTATATTTGTCATATTCTGATTCTAAGCATTTCTGATGTATTATTGTGCAAACTGTGCTTTAATTGTTAAAAATTAAGTAGATTTATAATTGTTACTAATTTGGTGTATTCTCTATGATAGGAGGGGCTCCAAACAAGGTTAAATATGAAGCAATTGAGCTTAAAGAGGAAGAGGAAGCCAAATTAGACATTTCAGTGGTCACCGCTGTGGCACAAGGTGTTGCGCACCGCGGCGCTAAGAGGTTTTTCAGCCATGTCATACTTTCACCCGAGGCAAGAGGGTCGCAGCCTAGATGAAGTGGGCGCCGCGGTGCGCATATATGGGGGCCGTGGCGCTGAGGCAGCCAACTGAGCCTATAAATAGATTTTATGCGTTTTTCTTTTAGGTTCTGGCCGTTTTGGCCATTTCTATTTTCTGTTCTTTGTAGTTTCTGAGTTTTAGGTTAGTTTAAGTTAGTTTAGTTTGGCTAGATCTTCATTGATGGTGGATTGGAGGCTAGGATGAAGGATGAAGGATGAAGGATGAAGGAGGATTCAAGCTTTAGAGACAAATCAATGAGCTTCCTTTCTCTCTTTTCCCTTTCTCTATTCTCTTCCTTATTTGTTGTATAGCTGAGCTATATTTAGGAATACTTTGAATCCTTTTATATATATTAATGATGTGTTCTTCTCTGAGTTTGTGTGGATTATTGGTTTTGTTCAATCATTATCTGTGTTTAATGCTTGTTGTTGGTTGACCTCGATTGCATGATCCTAATATTGGCAAATGAACTAGACATAGGGATTTGTTGGTATGGATATGGTATGATTGATGCATGTTTAGCGAGTTCAATTGGCTTGGATGAGTTGATTCGTTAATAGGATAGAAATATACCTATTGGTCATGTATAGTATGTGATTGAGAATAGATCGTTCAAGAGTGGAAATTGAGCTGGCTCTCAAGGAAACTTAGTGAGTTGGGCAATTGAAACCAGGGTTGATTGACCTAGACATAGGCTTTTGACTATATCAGATTCTCAAGCTAACCTAATCAATGCATTTGTGTTTATGAGGAGGATTGCATGTTGTTGGTAGATGTAGGGGGTGAAGGAGGATTTCCTGAAACCTAACCGCGTTTATCTTTATTGCTTTTATAGATTACATTAGTTTAGTTTATTGCTTTCCTATTTTTATGTCCTTGTCTATAATTGATTAAGCTATTGGTTGGTACCTAACTTTATAATCGAATATCCTCATGGGAACGAACTTTTACTCTGTATCCGTATTACTTGAGCGATCCGTGCACTTGCGGTAGCAATCAGAGAGGAGTGATAAAAATGAAATTGAGGATAAGATTGGAATAGAAATCCTATCATGTCTTATTATGTACTAAGGGAGGAGATAGAGTTATCAGCTTAGAATAGGATAAAATGACTTGACCTTATTTTATTATACTATCAGTTGAATACACCAAACATTGAATAAGACCT
Organism: Ormosia semicastrata; assembly: GCA_029884595.1. Taxonomy (NCBI): domain Eukaryota; kingdom Viridiplantae; phylum Streptophyta; class Magnoliopsida; order Fabales; family Fabaceae; genus Ormosia; species Ormosia semicastrata. The sequence goes on along the minus strand of JAQQTO010000046.1, from coordinate 16,647,828 downwards.
GATAGTATTAGCTTATACTATCATGTCTTCTTTATACGATGTACCAAACGTAGCTTTATTGTATTCCAAGCAAGTGTGCCATGTGTTCCTTGTCCTTTTAGTTGCCCTGCTGAGTTGCTTATTTTTGGGCTTGGCCCTTGAATCTATTATACCTCTCAGCCTTGCCTTTTATGATCCAAACAAAAAAAATGAAAATAAATTCTTTTCTTTCTTTTTTTAGCAAGTATATTAGTTTTATATATAACAGTATCATTTTTTAATGAAAAAACAAAATGACTCATATATAAGACTTTTTTTGTGTGTGGGGTCATGTGTCTCGTACAAAAAATACTTGTATATTTATTTCTCTAAATATCATATTTTTATAATTAAAAAACTGCTATTTAATAAGGTTTCCATTTCGACTTATTCATCTCGACATCTCAAAGGAAAAGAGATAACATTCACTTTGTTTTTTTGGGGTTAGTATCACGAAATTTATTTTGCAATGAGAGTAACTCAAGTTTGAGAGAACACAGAGCACTTATCTTCAAGGGCAAAGTGAAGCATGCATGGCTCTGGAAAATGAGAACGAGACAATAAAAGTCAATATTGATGTATCCCTTGGATCTGTGAAAAGTAATAATAATAAAAAAGGGAGGCCAGAGGGGAGTGTTGGAGCTGGTGTTATGCTATTGTTTTCTCTCATTTTGATAGAGGTGTGGCATGTGTAGGAGTGTAAATTAATTCAGACAATTCGATTAATCTGAACCAAATAAATTAGATTGATTTGATTTGGTTTTGACATATTGATTGGTTCAGGTAAAATTCGAATCAAATGAAATTTAATTTGTTTGGTTTTCGGGTTAAGTTTCAAACTTGAGAATCTAACCAAATCGAACTATATATATATATATATATATATATATATATATATATATATATATATATATAATATATATATATATAACTAAACTCTATTGTTTTGATTCTTTTGTTTTGTCTCATTCTTCTATCTATCCAATTCATTTCCAGCCTCTCCCATTTTGAACCTTAGCAAAGACACAGCTGCTCGCTGTAACACCCATGAAAATATGATAGATTTGTATATGGTTACATAAGTAGTTTAATACTTATTTATCATGCTTGTTTAATTTTGTGACTGCCTGAGAACGTTTAGTCACTTTGCTATAACACTGTGTATGAAATATAATTGTTATTAGCCCCAAAATTGGCTTAAACTGTTCAGTTAATGGAAATAAATGTGAAGAATTTGTTTCTAAGTCACAAATGTGTAGAGAAAGATGTGGTTAGAATTAGAGGTAAATCGGAGTTAGTTTGACTTTTTAAAGCATACGGACTGTATGTTTTAATACTGGATTGAGTACCAGTAGACATGGAAAAATATTAAAATGGTGAAATAAGATTTTTGATGAATCTTACGATTTATTTTAAACTTATTGGAAGTTAGGAAACTAGATTTTGGCGAAATCTAAGTGTTCTTAGCACATCAGAGATATTAGTTTAGGCACTAAGAGGCCAAATGCCTCACGACTGCCTCTTTTCCTACTTTGACTTTATATGCCTAAAATGAGATATTTTCTCTCATTTCTCACTCTCTTCTCACGGTTGCAGCAAGGAAAGGCAATGGGAAAGGAAATAAGGAAGATCAAAGGGGAAGATCAACACTCAAAAAGGAATAAGAAGATAAAGGTGGTGAGGAGTTACTAAGTGACTTCATTTCTGGTCATTGAGGTAGGGGAACTTGGTATTTCACTCTTTTTCTTCCATGTTCTTCATCTATTCTTGAGAGTTCATGTTATGAGAAATGGATTTCTAGGGTAAAAATGGGGTTTTAGGCTTGATTCTTGTTGGATAACTAGAGGATAGTCTATTTTTGAGTTATTGGTTGCATGGTGATGCATTTTTCATCCCTTAAACACTTATGATTTCATTTGAGTCAAAAATGAGGTTTTAGGTTTTTATGGTGATGGATGATGCATTGATATATGATGACTGTTTTCAAAATGATTTTGAGAATCGAAATGAGTTTTTGAATCTCTTTCGAGGTTGGAAATCACTTAAATTTGGAGTTTGAATGATGGAAAGTCTATTGTTCCTTAATGGAATAGTGGCAGTTCTACAGAACTTCATTTCTATCGGCGAGCGCCTAAGCGCCCTTAGTGAAGCATCTGGGTACCCAGTGCCCAGCAAGTTTGTGCGTGTTACTGTGCAGCTAGCGCCTAGGTACCCATGGAGGAGCGTCTGAGCGCCCATCGCAGGAGAATGCAGGGGAGACTCTCTACCACCCGAGCGCCTAAGCGCCCAACAGAGAGCGTCTAGGTGCCCGTTTTAGTTTTGAGAGCATTTTTATTCGAGGGAAATGAAGTGCTTAACTTGTGTGGACCTTTATTATATGCTTCTTTATGAGTGTTAAGACTCTAATAAAAGTATTTAATGAAGTGTTGTGTGGTGAATGTAAATCAAGTGGTATGTGATTTATTGCAGTGATTAACATCATTGTATTTTATATTTGTGGTTATGAGTATAAATCAATTAACATGCTAGTTATTATAATAATTGACATCATTATTTTTTATAACCTTGTGATGAGGACTAAGGTCCTTGTTTTTGGGTGATCATACATGATTGTAAGTGAAGATGTGACATACCTTCCATATCATAGTGATGAGTTAAGGATGATTCATTCCCTCACGCCCTGTGAAATAACTGGAACTGGGTTCCAGTGCTTGCTTAAAGCTTATAAAATCGGGTTCCTTTGCTCTATCCAAGATTCATGCATACATAACAATTCCATAATGACTTAGGATGAGTTCCCTAACTATGTCTGATGAACCATAACATTATCTACATTCATGTTAGGAAATTGCATAGGCATAAACATTAGTCATAAATTGGCATAGCATGACAATTGTATGAACAGTTGCTAATCATAACACGTCCATGCATGACAATTGTATAGGTAGTTGCCTTTTGTTGAGAATGTGAATAATATGTGTGGAATGAGTTTTCTATACAATCTTATAAAATGATAAACTATTTTGGGAAGAGAAAGGACATGGTTTTGGCTTTTGCTACCTTTCTATCTTATTATGTAAGAGATTTGATTATGAAATAGTGATTTTCCCCGAAATAGCTGAAATGATTGTGATGACATGTTTTATGGATTTTATCTACTAAGAAATTGTGATTCACACCCTTTGTGTGTGTTTCCATAATGATTCCAAGAAAAAAGACTTATGGAAAATGAATATCTAGCAGGAGATGAAGACTTAGAATAATGTATTTTAAGTACTTTTGAAAATCATGTATCTTTGTGCCTTGAGAGGCTTAGTTTGAAATCTTCGTACATATTTTTGGATATATGAGAAATACAAACGTTATGTATGTTCAATAGTTCGTGGCTCATATTTTCTTATAAAATGTTGTACATATCAAATCTGTTTAAGCAGTTAGTAGCATGCATAGATCTAATTACTGTGGTATTTATACTGTTATTATTATATTTGGGATGTTACACTCGCTGCCTCTGCCGTCGTTCGCCACTGCTGACACTTTGACTTGCAACTTTTTTGCAGTTTTTAAAAAATTATAGAGGATCTTGACCCATTTCGTTGAGCAAGAGATTTTTGAAGAGAATGTGAGAGAAGCGAGTAGCGAGAGAGGACAAAAAGAGAGTGAGACCAAGGGTAGACAGAAGTAGCTCCAAGGAAAGAAACTTGGCTTCTAATTTTGCACTGCTACAATCAAGTAAGGTTTCTATCATTATTTATGGTGTTTATGAAATTATATGTTTATTATTATTATTATTATTATTATTATTATTATATTATTTACTAGTGATTGGCATTTATGTCTTGTCTGTTAGTGATATGAATGCTGAATCATAATATTTGGTTTTGTTTGAGTTTTTTTTTGTTTTGTTCTAGGTTTCATCTTAATCAAATTCTTCGTGACTGAACTTCACACACTTAATTCATATAAACAAACACTCACATTCACTCTTAAAAGGCCAAAAAAGCCAAAAATTAGAGTATCAATTATCCCAACATCCCAGAACCCCAATATGTGCAACACAACCAAAGACCCCACATTATTCTTCCTCTTCAAAATACCCCACATTATTCCTCCTCTTCAACATACCACTGATCACAGCACCCACAACCTAACTCACAAATCACAAATTCCTTATGAAGACATCAAACATGACCTTACCACAAATCAGTTTAGGATTAATAGTAGTAAATGATGCAACTCATGCCAGAAAATCGCAAACATGATTTTTAGTTTTCAAATTGTGGTGCCTAAGATTTTATTGTCCTAAATAAACCAACTTTATCATAGGTTTATTATATATTTATTTTTACTATGAAAAGCTAATTATTTAGATGATTTTTTTATAATAAAAAAAAATGATCAACCCAACCACCCAATACCGAACCAATCCGTAGATGTTCAGTTTGGTTTGGTTGGGTCTGATTATCAAAAAATAAGAAAATTAAATCAAACTGAACTAATTGATTTTAATTTGTTCAGATTTATTTTCCTCCAGAAATTGAACAAAACTGACTTAATTACAGCCTTAAGCATGTGTGTGGAAGGTTTGAAGTTTTCTGTTAAGCATTTTTATTGGACATTTTTGTTGGGAATTCAAGATTCCAAACCCCACATTATGTAAGAATGGATAAAATGAAGACTTTATAAGTGATTGAACTTATAAACCTACTACCTTAAGTTCTTGAGTTAAAATGTGATGTCCATCCCATTATTATTACTCCTCTTTAAATTCATTGTTTTATATGTCCTCAGTGTATTAGACTATCCCCTTTCTAATAATTTTTACACATGCTTTATTTTTTTTTTATAAGATTTTACATACTGTTCATAGGAATTGTAATGAGTTGCTCACTGACTTGCTAAGTGGACAATTAATATTTCTGAATTGAATGTTTGATTGAAGTCACTCGACTTATTTTTAGTTGGATGTTCTTATATATGATTAATGATGTTATAAAATTTGTTTATCTTAATATATATATATATATATATTCTCGTCAGTTCTCTTTAGAATTTATTAATATTATCTGAACATGAACTCACCTTGTCAATATCATAACTAATAACCAATATAAACAAATCAAATATCTTTTGTGTTTGATTTTTTTTTTAATTGCGATCAAGTAATGTTTAGGTCAATTTGTGTATATTTTAACTAATTCATCTTTTCAATTCGGTCAAATGTAGATCATTCACATTAAAATTAAAAGATTTATAAGAATATCTTTTACAATCTAGTCCAAAAAAATCAACGTAACTAAAATTTAAAATTATGACCATACATCCATCCATACATTACATTCCTTTGACGTTATTCAAAAAGGAACTTAATCACGATTAACGTGAAGCTAGCTTGAAGATTTTCTTAAACCCAAGAAAACAAAACATTACAGTAGTAACTAACTCTAAAGAAATAATGTGTAGGACTACATAGACCATAACAACAAAACCAAAATCCTATATAATCATTATTATTCCTAATAAAACCTCCACTTACTGTATATACAAATATCTTTCAAATAGAATTTTGAATTTTGCTATTTGTAAATAGAGTTTACTGCTGAAACACAAAAGCATAAGATAAAACATACCTAAAACAATCATCTAAATATATGAACTCAACTAAGCTTCAAACTTATCTTCACAATCAGGAGATTCGATTTTATCCACATCTATATTTTCATCCTCAATTTGATTTTTCATCATTGTATTGTAATGTGATGTACCAAAAATAAAATTGTATTATAATGTGAGAAGTGGAGCAACGGAAGAAGAAAAATTTTCTTACTTCTTTGTTGCCCGGATCCGTCCTCGTTAACTTGCTTTTGTATAATATTAATAGGAATAGATAGTTATACAAATTATGTACGATATGTGTACAATTTAAATTATTTAAAAAATATGAACTTTATAAATTTTTATTTATTTTCATTCGAACTGACGCAGCATGCGGTTATTTTTAAAACCTGCTTTTCATCCTTATCATGTCTGTATTCCTAATTTAGATTATTGGTCTTTGGCCATTTGTAATGGTTTTCCTATAATATATATAATTTGTTAGAATAGCATTGCTCTTCAAAATATTAAAGACTAAGTGTTATCTAATATATTGCATAAATGTGAGGAGGAGTGCGCAAAGTATCATTACCCTGTGTTTGTCTATTATGAACCTCAAAATATATGGTCCATTGGTGGATCAACAATAATAAACCATTGATTTATTAAATAAAAAATCAACGGTTGAGATTAATTACTTAAAACTCTACAGATTTTAATTAATAACATTTAGATTCGTACATAAATTTAATCAGATCATTCTTTTTTTTATGAATAACTGTACATATAAAAAATTTATAGATTTCAACTGATAATATTTATATACACTCATATTTATATATAGATCCTGTCAGATAAAAAAAAGATGATGTATCCATGGACCCAAACATAATAGGTCCATTACAGTAAGCTCGTATAAAGTATGACATTTTCTTTTCCATAGTGTGGATAGGGCAATTTCTTTTAACTCGTAGATGACAATCCTGAGCCCATGATATTTTGAATAGGGTAATGAGGAAGCTTGTTATTATGGACCCATTATGTTTGAGTCTATGGATGCACCACATTTTTTTTATGTTACAAGATCTATATGTTGATTTGGGTATATGTAAATATTATCAATTGAAATTTGTAAAAAAAATTGTATATACAATTATTCATAAAATAAAAAAAAGAGTGATTTAACTAAATTTGTATACGAATCTGAGTGTTACTAGTTGAAATCTGTAGAGTTTTACCCTGTGTTTGGATGTTTTTTCATTAATGGAACGGAACGGAATAGATAGGAATGGAATGGAAAGGAAAGGAATGGAATGGAACATAGTTTCTATTCTTTTTGTTTGGAAGTTTCATTAACGGAACAGAACGGAACAGAATTATCCATGTGTTCCTTCCATTCCCCCTCAATTTTGAGGGGAACAAAAGTTAGGTATTTGAGGGGAAGAGGAGGGAAATGATTCCCCATGTGTTCTCCGTTCCTATGCATTTTAAAACTCCCAAACAAGAGAAGTTATTTCCGTTCCCCCATTTCCGTTCCCCTCATTACCTATCATCCAAACATAGTGTTAGGACCCATGTGGTACGCAGGATAGGAACAAGTCTGATTGTATTAGGCTTCATAGTATAAGATTTGATAAAATTTTAATATTATCTAGTGTTTGATGTGACATTGTATAAGATAATGTGTTGTATAAGATAATACTATCATGTGTTTGTTGATGCACTGTTTAATACTGAATATGATAAAATATTAACACTTTTAACAAAAATACCCTTTAATAAAAAATATACTATATTCATCCAAATTTATCATGTTATACTAAATTTTGGAGAAATAAAAGTCTCAAAGGCCTATAAAAAAATCATGACCGCTATGTATATTAAATAAAAAACAACTTATGCCTTCACAACAAAAATTACCAAAAATCTAAAAAATGTCTAGATCGAGTAGTCATTTTTGTCTTTATTTTGATAAAGTCCATCTTAATAGTAAAAATTCACAAGGATTTATATGGCTATTTGGTTTCTAAATGTAACACATAATATGAAAAATAATTTAGGTGTACACATAATTTCATAAATAATAACCATCAAGTTCTAATAGCAAGTACCATAAAACACCATCAAATTAAAAATAACATCAAGTTTTAATAGCAAGTACCATCAAATCCTTACAAGTACTACCAACTATAGTCTACTACATATTTTATTTTTAAATTTGAAACACTAACACCATTAGTTATCATCATATAAATCTTTCACAAACTGAACTATGTGTTCACCTTGAAACCCCCCCAAAACAAATGCAAAAGGGGGAGGTTTTTCATAAGCAAACGACTAGCCTTGTTGCGTTCTCTGGGTGTGAAATCTTCTCATTTCATCAATTCATCAGTAATACCCCTTGAATCATCATAGAAGTCTTTCACAACCTTCACACCTTCAGATATTACCTTGACACTTTCTACCATGGCACTCATCCTAGGAGCAGATTTTCCAACAAATTCTACAAGTGAAATAGCAAACTTGTCCATACTAGTAGCTAATACATCTTCTCCTCTTGACCTCTTTCTCACTCGTCGACCTTCAGAATGAGTATCTTTTGCCTTATTTTTATTTTGGTTCACAGACATTGATTGAATGACATCCTGAATAATCATCATCACCCAACCCAATAACTCCCTCTGGAAGTTCTGTAGTAGCATTGTTTCTATGAGCTTGTTCTTCTTTCTCCAAGTCCTCAAGTACATCAGTAGGAGCTTCAGCATTTTTTTCGACAGCATGATCTTTTCCAAAGATAATCATTAATCGATTAAAGCGAGGAAACACTTTGGTTATATAGTTCTTCAAGGTTACATCTTTCTTTACACATAAAACAAACATAATAGTCACATTAGTTAGTTAAAGTAGACAAAAAAGAAAAAGACATACGATAAAACTAATTAAAAAAATTAGAGAACCTTAGCTTAGATGTAGGCATTCCACACATCATCACTGTCAATTATAATCTTCTTATTCACATTATCCCATCCAAAACCACTTGTATTCAGCATGTCATATATATTACTATACTCTGTTTTAAGCCTTCTCATGATTGACTCAATATGTGGTTTCACCTTTATGTCTGCTTCAAGAAACCTGGCCCCCAACTTTTGTTCTAACTATTTAAAAGTACCATTTTTAAATTGCCCAGCATAAGCCCTTTTGTTTAGGGCAACTGCCTCCTCTAAGAAATCCAACAATGCGTTAAACTCTTCATCACTTCAACCCCTACGTTCTCCTTTAACTTTGCCAGCTTGTTGAGTACTTTCAGATGTCATATCTATCAAATATATTAACACATAATACAAGTGTAGAAAAGCCAAAAACAACTAACTAAATCAAAATAACAAATAAATAAAACTCAATAAAATTACATGTATTTTACAAGTTCTAATATAAAAGCCATAATATAGTACACCATCAAAACATAAAAGTATATCATAACTTTAAGCAACCAAAATATAAAAGTACATCATAACTTCAAGGACAAGAACAAGAACAAGCCTTCATTTAGCCTGAATGAGCAACCCAATCATTATACATTTCATTTGCCAATGCATCTCTCCATGCAGTCCATGCTTCACTTGTTTCAATGGTTTCTATGTTATCATGTAGTTCCACCTCTTCTTCTTCGCTAATTGACATGTGACCAAACTCTATTTCTAATGGATCTACTAGCATCTCCCTCCTAATTAAATTGTGCAATAAGACCTAAGCAATAATAATTCGATTATGAGTTTTAACTGGATAATAACTTGGACTTCTAAGAATTGCTCAACGCATCTTCAACAATCCAAATGTCCTTTCTATCACATTCCTAACTTGAGCATGTCGCTTATTGAATACTTCTTCAGGAGTTGCTAGGACATGTCCATGTCTCCACTCACTAGGATGGTACCGGGTTCCCCTATAAGGGGCAAGAAACCTTTTCCCATTAGTATATCCAACATCTACTAAGTATTAGTTTTCTATTTCATAAAACAAGATTCAATATATATTTTTATTATAATGAGGTTATCAATTTGAAGGAAGTTTTCATGTTCTTACCAGTTGGAACTTTAAGACCATTTCTTCTATTAATTGCATCGCATAATACCCTAGCATCTGAAGCCGAACCCTTCTATCTCGGCAACACATATATAAATTTCATGTCTCTTAAGCACACCCCTAACACATTTGTGGCAATTTCACCTTTCCGACTTCTATATCTTGGTTTGTCGGCCTCAGGAACATTACGACTAATATAGGTTCCATCTAAAGCTCCAAGAAAACCCTGAAATAGATAAACAAACCATCTTTAACAATATTAACTCATGTGAAATAAACAGAAACAATGCAAAAGTTTAAAAGGAACATTTGATATCACTAATATAGTTCATATCTTAAATCATTTCCACCTATCATCAGTGCAATCCTCAGGTACTGGATCCAATGCCCTAAGTAAATTTCCTTGCAACCTCAACATAGAGTTTAACACTAAATTGAAGTATCTACTAACAATTTCCCCCGAACGTTGGAATTTAAACTTGATGACATGATTTTTTGCATGGTGAGCCAATATGTGTAAAAACATAGCAACTTGTTCTTCTATTGGTACTAACCCATCTTCCTTTAGCCTACCCTCAACACGTAGAAGAGAACACAACACTTGAAATGTATAAGTATCCATTCGAAGTTGTTCCACACATGCAACATCATCATTTATTAGTCTCCTTATGAATGCTACCCTGGATTCTTCCCTTACCCTTGGTATTACCCATCACCTTAATGACAATCTCTCATGTTGTCGTTGGGCTACACGATATACATGTAGGTATGACATAATACATACAATCATCATCTCCCAAAAAGCTTGTTCCATAATCAAGTACATTGACATGACATTAAGGAGTTCACTTATATCATTAAGCCATCTATTTGGGTCATTTAGTCATTGATTTGGGTCAAGTCTTTTATTAAGATCCATATCACCTAAAAATTTAAAACCGCTCATTAAAAGATTCATATCCACCAAATCAACTATAAAAGTAAAAATTTATTAATTGAATACCACAATCTCATTGATAGAAGTCATATGTACAACAGTCTTTTTGTGCTGCTGCAAAGTACTGCATGACAACATCAAGGAAATAAGACCATCAATAAATCAAAGTGTCAAGCAACCTAATTGCTTAAACTACCAGCCACAATATTAAACCACAGTTTAGATGCATGTGAAATTGTGCATGCAATACAGTTCATACTACCATATGACAAAGCATATGGGTAACAAATCAGAGTTGGGGAAACCAGTTGCTGTGATAACCAAGTTGACAATAAAGAAAATTAACTTGAGGGGAAAAAAAGGAAAATAAGATGATCTAATAAATATCCCAAGCATATAATTCCTGGACTTATAGCTCTGGGGAATTACAAAGAGGTCATTTAGGATAATGAAAACCATTTGTATGTCTGTCTTGAAACTTAGGGACTGGTTATTGTTTGTTTGGAACTTTAGCCAAAAAGGCTAGAGTTCCTAGCTAGTCTAGTTTTGCCTTTACTTTTATGATCATTATTGAACTAATGATATATTGAATAAAGCCTCTTACTTTGTACTTTAGTTCAGCATAGATTTTTGAAAATTATAAAAAATGAATTATTGGTAACAGTATTTCCAGTTTACAATGATGCACTCAGCTGCTTAACAATCTTCAAAGAGTGATGTTTCTTATCGGATTCCCATTTCCATTTGTGCTTTGTTTTTTGGTTAGTCATATTTTCTGGTAGCACATCAAGTGGCAGATTGTGTGCTTAATGTTGTGTAGGTCTTCTACTAAGGGTTTCATCATATCTTATGATTTGCTTTACTATCTGTAAAAGTTTTATTTGTATAAAAAATTATATGGTCCAAAGGATTCATGGCCGGTCCATACAACTTTTTGGACTGAAGTTTTGTTCCTTATCATTTTGTGCTTGTCAATGGTCTTGATACCGGTAGGTGTTGTCCAGGTATGGTCTAAAGGATTCGTTGGTGGACCATACAACTTTTTTGACATAAGCTTCATTAAGCTTCATTCCTTTTAATTCTGTGCTTGTCAATGCACTAAATGTTAGTAGGTGTTATCCAGGTTGCTTCAGATATTTGCTTGTCCTTTTAATTCTGTGCTTGTCAATACCTTTCCTTTTAATCGTTTTATTCCCTGTTGGTTTATTGTGTGCTACACACAACTATTAATATCCTGTAATGCTCTGCAGACTTTCTAAAGTTGATGCAGTATATGGATGCTTTTCACTTTCAGGGTACTTAGATATGTGATTTTGCTACAATGCATAAAACTTTACTATAGGAAGTAGTTGTTTACCACAAATGGCTCTGAATGCCACAGTGGAAATTGAAGTATAATTTTAGACAAGATATGTGTGCGTGTATGACTGTGTGCAAGTTCAAAAATAGCTTCCAATATAGTTCATTCATATCAGCAGCAAAGAAAGCTCATAGTTTTCCTAGAATCACGCTATTATAAGAAAATTATGATACAAACAACATTGGAGCATCTACCAAATAATATTCATATCACGTCATTGCTGATAAGCTCTTAGTTTTCCTACAAACAATTGATACAAACAAATACAAACCTCTTTTTATAGTTAGAATAACTCACAATGAAAGCTGCCAAATTTTCATTGAAGCATTGTATCAAATAGCTTATCAACAAACCAATAAAAGCTGAAATTCATATAAATAATTCTCAAAACAAATTGCCAAAACAAATTGACTATTGTACTACACTTTTACAAAGAGCACATTTAGAGAGCAAAATTTGTAATTAAACCATTAATAATCAGAAATAGAAATAAACTCATTAACCGAATCAACAAAGAAAACAACATGTTAAAAACAACTTAACTCAATCTAAATTAAAATAACTAAACCCATCAAACCATTTTAGAGAAAAATAGGCTATTAGCCAAAGCAGAAAAGATTCTCAAGAAAAAAACTTACACAATTGACATAACTCAAAGAACAATGAGAGGTTGAGAGCTAATCTTGCAATGCGGTAGAAAGATAGTGAGATGGAGCTTTGCAGCTATCGTCGGCAGCAGCTACCAAAGAAGAGCTTGTCGGCAATGAGAGGAGGGGAGAGGGTGGTAGTGATAAGGCAAAGGAAAAATATCGGGGTTCACTAGGTTAGAAGGAGAAAAGTTTTACATTACCTTATACATCAAATCTTAATCAGGCCTAATCCCACCCTGCAATGCCTGATTAAATTATACATTATTTTAATATATAAAAAAAAGTGTTAGATAAACTTATATAATACTATGATTTTACCAAATAATTAATAAAATCATAATATATTGTATAAACTTATTCTATTATGCTTAATCTATTATGTCAAACGTGCCCTTAAATAATCAATCTTAGTCGTTGATTTTTTAATTAATAAACCAATGATTTATATTGTTGATCCATTAATATATCATATATTTTGAAGTCCATCCTATTTTATATGTCAAAAATGGAAAAGGTTTTATTGAAGACATCGTTAATTGAACTAATTGGATCTTTGAGGACTGAGGTGGTTACCCACCCACGTTGTAATTAAGTGTATGTTTTAATTTATTTATTTTTTATATAAAAAACTTGGAATCAAAGTAAAAAAGAAAAAAAACTTATAATCAAAATTAAACTATTTTTGTGTAAACTTAAATTTAAACATCTACACTATTGTGCATTGGTTTAAGTAAAAGAATTTAGATCTTTTAAATATGTTATTTTAGATTTGATTTTAAAATTTATATATATAAAAATAATATTATTAAAAAAATTTATTTAGATATTTAATTGTAATATAAAAATTAATATCTTACTTATCAAATAAATAATACTCTAAAAAATAATAATTAAGGATGTACTAATTCGTTGATTCGGCTTAATAATGATCTCTGCTGTTCTTCTTTACCCTCTGTTTTTTCTCCTCCTTTATCCCCAATCAGAAGGTGTCAAGTCTGTTGAGTCCTTACCCGAGGTAACGGTTAAAGTTGATTTTTTCTTATAAAAAATGCACGTATAGCCTTTCGGTGCATAACATTGTGAAAGCCGCAATTAACTAGGTATAGTATGCTCATGGAGTCAAGATTATAATCACATATATGAAAAAGACTAATGATTACGAATTATTATTTAAATTTTTACTGAATGATGCAGCTTCATCATATCAACTTTATTGGTTTTATATTGACTATTTATGCCTTTTTTGTTTCCAGTTCCACCGTATGCTCGAACTTTCGTTACTTTAGTGGTGCTTCTATCTCTGCCACAAAGTTTTGCGGTACCAGTACATTTCATCAATTTTCTGAAAAGAGTTCCTCACCCACCACTAACCATAGACAGTTCTATGGCTTTAAGACCGCAACTACTACAAAACTACAAAAGTACCCACCAGGTTCATCTCCCAATTTTAAAACTACCAACCCTTAGGCATAATTATTGGCCATTAGAACAGGTTTATGAAATGGGTTTTGGGACAGGCTGTTCATTTAATAAATGATGATAATATTAGATTTCACCAATATGGAGCTCGTCTGATTTGGGGGGAGCGACACTCTATGCTTGTACATACAATTAGTCAGAAAGAAAAACAAACCAATGTGTAGAGTTTTTAACGTGATGCAGCTCAAGATGATCTTTTTTTTTTTTTTTACCACATACATAATAGCCTTAATTAACGGTTTGAAAATTTTCTTTTTGCTGATAATTCTTTAGTCGTTTTTAAGGAGGTTACCTTATATCTTTCTCTTCCATACTACTAAAAGAATAATCGTTTCAATTTAGAAAGGAAAAATTAAAGAAGTAACGTTAAGAAGCTACTGCAATATTCAGCTTAGGTATTAACCAAAAATATTTTTAACTTACGTATGCAATTCAACTTTTGATATTTGTGAAGTTGTTTAGAACATTTTTAAATACATATATCTATTAATATAACTTTACACATGTTAAAGTTAATTTGCATATTTAAAGTAGAACAAAACTTACTTTCAAAATTTTGATTTTAACCTTTGTTTCTAGTCTCATTTCAATCTCATTTAATCTCTCTCTATATATCAATTAATTTAATTAAATTGGATTGAAAGGGAAACATAAGAAAGTTAAATTAAATGAGATTAAAAAGAAAGATTGGAGTTAAAGTTTTGTTATTTAAAGTAAGAAGTTAACACTTAAGAACCTCCACACTTAACATAACATACGCTGAACAAGTCCAATCATCATCTGCCACGTGGATACACATATTCCACACATCAGCAATAGTGATCCAACCATTTCTGCAACCTCAACTCTCTGTAAAACCTCTCTATGAACTCCTCCGCCGCCTCGTCCACATGGAAGTCCTTCTCCGCCGTGTCGCTCAACATGGAAGCAGCAGACGCCGTGATCTTCACGCGCCTCCCCATTGGGCAGTAATGCCCCACCAACGTGTCATTGCCATTGCCACCACACATTTTCACCACCCTGTGAGCGGGTCCAGGTGAATCACGAGCATGTTGTTGTTGCCGCCGGCCATGCACGGTGGAAGCCGGAGAGAGCTTCCGCTTGCTGACATGGGAGAGAGCGCGTGAGGGGCGTGGTGGACTGCCGCTGCAGCTGAACTGGTACTCCATGGGTGACACGAAGGACATGTGCGAATCACGTGAGCGGCACGTCAAGGCTTCGTGGTGGCGCACCATGACATTGTTCAGTGCCTTCCCTATGTTCTTCCCTCGCTTCATCACGTCCTGCATATCGTGCATGACCTTGCTTTTGGAGACACCGTTTTGTATGAGGAACCCTAGCAAACGCACCGTTTTGCACACTTTCTCCGCCACCACTGGTGGCCGGCTTGGGTCCATGCACGTAATCTCTGCCACATTTGGGAGAGGGAAGTGTGTGTCTTTGTGTGGTTTCATGTGTTATGTGTACGAGAAATTAAGGGAAATCAGAGTGAGCGGTCCAAGCTTGAGACAAGGAAGGTAATGGAATTAGTGAAGAGGGTTTGGTTTGTGGAGCAAGGCGAATTTAAAGGAAAGAAAAAGGTAGGATAAGGCCAGAGAAGAAGGAGTTAGATTGATATTGCCGTTATGGATATTGAATTGATAGCTAGTGAACTCTAATCATGACAGTTTTATTGTGCTTGTCCTTCTTTTTCCTTTCTTTCCTTGTTATTGATGTTCTTTTGTAATTATTATGTTATTATAATGTATACATATTCCCTTAATTTTTTCTTTTGCATACTTTTGTTTTTTGTTTGTTTATGTAAACGTCTTTGAACAAGTCCCTCTCTTGGTGCTAAAGGTTTCAAACGAGCATCAAATAGAATGCCGCAACACTCACAGGCCAACTTCAGAAAATAGTTAGATGGGAATTGATTAAGTTGAGCATATATACTACCAACCCAAACAGGTGGCGACTGTGACCTGTGAGTGACCCGCATCGCTCGTCTGTGTTGTGGACCCTGTGGTGTGTGTTGATACCTTTAGTGTAGTAGGCTAGCATACTTGAGTGAGATTTTTCTTTAATTTATATATGATTATAATAATAAACAGTAATGGATATGTACCAAGAAAAAGCAATAGTGACTCACAGATTGCGCACACAATGATAAACTAATAATGCATTACAGTGGAGGGGATTCCAAATGACAACTTTGGTTAGGCGTAAGTTTTCCTTTAGCCCTACATTATCCATATTTAATTTCCAACTTACATGTAAAAGATATACTAGTCTATATATTTATGAAGCACTTTGTTTATTTTATTTCCTCTTGGCCTACGATCATGATGATAGTATCAAGAATCCCATGTAGCTTTTATTTAGTCGGTGATTATGTATTTATAAGTAACTGATAATTCAATTCTTTAAAGTAAAAGTCTTTTGTTTGTATTTATCGAAAATAGTCACACATAAGATTTCGTTACGAGATATTCTACCACTTTGTACGCCACTTATCAATGCCAGGATTTCACTATTTCTAAATTAATTATATATATGCTCCAGGAATGATCGAGGATGCTCGGCTATTGTGAATATGTTGTGTGTTTATTTTGAAGATTTCGGCATTATCCTCATCTGTTAACCCCCTTCAAAGTGCACACCAATACCATGAACTTGAGGCTGGAGAAAGATTGGAAGCATACTCGTGAATTTTTTGTGGCGGTATATAATATTCTAAACATTTTTAGTAAACGTAATATATCAATATCAATAATGCTCAATAGTACGAAAACGAATTCGTAAGTCTTCATTTCATTGGACGGTTTATACCTCTTTCACACATTTTCTCCGCTTAATTTCCGTTTCTTTCCCATTTTACATAGCCACATGAATTTGTGCAATATTCGACAAAAGAATTTCGAAATAAATAGCAATGCTCTATAAATATCAGCACAAGTATTAAAATGGTGGACCTATCAAATAGTGTCGACCGATAATGATATACTTCTACATTGATATATGGGTAGGTATTGTTTTTTCATTTCTACTTCCAGACTGCGTATGATCCTCATAGAAAACCAGACAACGATGCCATGTCATTCTCAGTTGGTCGGAATCATGATTTCATCCAACCGATTCTTTCTGTCATCAACTGTCAAGTTCCAGTTAATATGTTCCCAACATGCATCAACTTCTCTGTAGAGTAAGCCTTAGCAGAACAAGAAAAAAGGAATAGGCTATTGTACTTTTTTTTTATAAATATACATGTTCTGGACCATAATTCGGAGTTCCGTTTAGATGGATCAATCCGATATACGGACTCCTCCCTAGCAGGTCTTGAAGGTAGTTAGGACCTCATAACTATGTACATTGAGCGACATTGAGCCAGAATATTAAGATCGCTAGATATGTACAAAGATATGCTCCTAAATATTCGTAACTGCCAATCATCTGCTTACGATATTATAGGATTTATAACTGTCTCAGATTGATAAGTAGCTCTTATATTGAGAGTTCCTAACTTATAAGCATTTATCCCAATAATAGAAAGAAAATAATTCCTATTAGGATCTTAATCCTAAATACCTGCATTCAATACAGATTACATAAGAATTCTGTATACGTTCTATAAATACAAAGTTAAGTAACCCTAATCAGGTATCATTAAATTACTCAATATACTCCTCTTTACTTGAGCACAACTTGACTTGAGTATTGGAGTCCCTTTGCAGGTACCCACCCCCCGTCTCAACACGCTCGATCGTTGTTGCCAAAGGAGGAAACCATTACATACGTGCCTATCTCAGGTACTCTCTGAATCCACTTCAGAATATTAGCGCCGTCTGTGGAAAAGATAAACTTATAATATCACTCCAATCATGATAAACACGAGACAGAATTCTAAGAGAAATGTTGGGCAGGCCTCCATCAACAAAAGACAGGATCAGGCTGCTCAGCTCCCTCTTTTTCCTGCCCCTCTGCCCGCTGTTCGCTCTTTTGCTTACCGCAAGTGTACGTGTCATACTTGTATTATAGCTAGGAGTCAGATATCGTTCCCACGAGGAAAACGTATTTCATATAAGAGCCAAGTATTAACCAATAGTCTAATTAATGCTATCCAAAGACATTAAATTTATAAAAGAATGTTTTAAAGAATATAAAAATTGAAAAGCAATAAATCTAAGATAAATAGATAAATAGAGAAATAAGAGATCCCTTTTCATCTCCTATTTCAACTAATGACATGCAATCCTTACAAGTAACATAAAAAATTTGTTAAGTTAGTTTGAGAATCTGATTTAGTTAAAAGCCTATGTCTAGGTTAATTAACCCTGGTTTCATTCACCAGCTCACTAAGTTTCCTTGAGAACCAGTGCAAACTCCACTCATTAATGATCTATTCTCAATCTCCCACTATGCATGACCAATAGGTATATTTCTATCCTATTAACGAATCATCGCATCCAAGCCAATTGAATGAAATAGAACATGCATCAACCATACATATGATCTAAAATCCAAATTCCTATGTCTAGGTTCATTAGATTTCATCAAATCAATCAAAAGTCGATCAAACTCTCAAAAGCATTAAGATCCATATGATTGAAAATAACTAAACTTTAATATATACTCAAACGATTCCAAATTCATCAGTATCTATAGGAAACTACAAAGGAAAACTTATATACAGTCTAGCTAGCTATGAAACATGAAAGTACAAACAATAAATCATGTTCATGAATCAATAAAGAGAGAGAAGAAGAAAGGAAAGGAAGGAAGCTCATTAGATTTTGTCCTCTAAGCTTGATTCACCCTCCATAGGAAGGATGGCCTCCAACCTTAGCCTCTTTTACTTCCTCTAAGTCTAAAAACCTAAAACTAGCAGCTGCTATCCAAAAATGATGAAAAACTATCGTAGAAATTGGGTACAAACGTATTTATAGGCTGAATAAAATAGGGTCACGTCGCGGCGTCCAACATATCACGCCGCGGCGCGCGTGCAATTAGGTCACAGACGCCTGAGGTGCCCACTCTTCAACGTTGCGGCGCTTCAGCCTCGGGTTTTATCTACTGAAGCAGGGGAGCGCCGCGGCGCCACCAATCCCACGTCGTGGCGTTGGGTGCTGATCTTCACTTTTAACCTTCTCTTAGGCTTCTTGGTCCAAAGCTACTTCAAATTCTTCATTTCCATGCTTCATTTGAGACCTGCCTATAACAGAGAAAGAATCAATTCATTAACTCATGCAAATGTACTCAATTTGATCATAGTTTTGAAAGTATTTACATAAAATAACAATAGAAGTCATCAGAATGAAATCAGATATAAATGATGCTAAAACCTTCCATTCATGCTTACAAACAAGGACTAAACATGTCATAAAGCACAGATATAGGGCACAAATAACTACACTCTGTGCAGTTATCACATCCCCAAACTTAGATTTTTGCTAGTCCTTGAGCAAAACAAATTACATTAACAAAGATCAACTGGCAACCTATTTTTAACCATTTTTAAACTTTCACTTAACTCAAGCTAGTGTATGATGATTGCATTAACCTCAAAGAATACATATACCTCAGAATCAGTTTCACACATACACAATTCCCATCATGCTAACATTCATAGCTTCCTTTCATACAAGATATTCTTCCCAAAATCATGCAAGAAAAACCTATTCCATTCAATTCATATTCACCCAGATGAGGTTATGAACATACACATGAACATAATTCACAAAATCCATAAAATTGTAATACAACTCTCTCTCCACTAATGTAAATCATACAAGATTGAGGATCAAAAGGGTCTTTATTGGCTTATAATGTCAAGCTAAGGGTAATGAGTAACAGAATAAAAGGATAGGATTAAACACAAACATTGAGAAATATAAACATGATATTATAATTCATGAGCCAATAATGACAATAGCAGGGTATTTAACAATGAGATCAGAAAACTTGCCAGAACCACTTTGATGCTTTTCGACTTTACTTCACTTTTGCTTTGCTTTTCTTTTCTTTTTAATTTTCATTGATTTTTCATTATTTCTTTTTTTTTATTCTTTTCTTTTGCAAAGCAATAATTTTTATTTAACTACATCTGGTTCATTCAGGCTTATTTTGTACTGAATCATACCCCTAATCACAGGACTCACTTCAAGAAATAACATATATCATGCACTCAACAAACAAAGAAGGTAGGAAGAAAATATAATGTTTTCACATGCATTAGAACGGTTAACAGGTTAACGATCACAATGGTGGTGAAAAACAAATAAGGCCAAACAGTTTAAGGCTTCAAAATGGGACCTAGGGATATCATCATATCAGGTAAGCTTTTTAAGGCTCAAACGGTCCAAACAATGCCCTAATCATTTCCTCAATCATATACAACCTAAGATTTCGCCTCAAGAGAGTTACCAAACAATTTCTAGGATAATCAATTTTTTCACATGTATCATCCATAAACTTTCTCTAAGCAAACATTTTTATTCTTTCCAAAGTTCAAAAAGCATGCAATTGGGAAACTCACCATGCATAAAAAGAAACTAGAATGCTTCAGCATGCGCCAAAGATTGCATATGAATTCACAGAAAAATGAAGATCATTTGCATCCATCTCTATCACTGGGTCAACCATACACACTAGCCTTTAAAACATTACAACACACAATGTGAAAAGGAACGACAATTGTATCTTGAATGGATTTTTCATCAAATTTTCAAGATAACTGCTCCTATGATTAATATTTAAACTATAATACTAAAACACATATATACACTACAAAAAGAAATATAAAACTAACAAACATGCATAATACCAAAACATATGCACGTAAACATAATAAGCTGAAAATATAATACTACTGCATATTTAATCAAAACATAAAGTTAAAGACACCCCCCAAACTCGAGGGAAACAATGTCCTCACCGTACAAAAGAGACATACATATATATATAAAAAAAAAAAGAAATACAAATAAAGAAAGAACAATGCCCTGAATGCATGACTAAAAGGATGGATCATCACTGTCAGGGCCCTCTGCAGCAGAACCATCATCGTCCTCGTCCTCAGCATCATCACTATCAGGGACCTCTGCAGTAGGCGCGCGAGAAGGTCCAGCCTGGGAGGGAGCAGCAACTGCTGTGGGTGGGAAGGAAGGGACTGGATAATCCTCCATAGGTAGCCCAAGACGCTCCGCCATCCACCACTGGGTCTGCATAATATAAACAAACATGGCCTCCATATGGACAAGCCGAGCATCCGTCCTGGCACGCCAATCTGTATCATCAGTAGGTGCGGCCTGGGGTGGAGGAACTGCTGCCTCAGGTGCTGCTGCTCGAGATGCTGGTGCGACTCGAGGCTCTCCACGAGCCTGCCTCTGCCGTGCTGGCGCTGCAGCTGGAGCCGCCCCCACTCTCTCAATAAAAGTGTCATTCAGCGGCTGCCGAACATCTGTCAGTTCCTCATGAGGGTCCTAACAGACTTGATGTCGGCTGCACAATGAATGGATGAGAAAGGGGAAGAAAAGGCTCCTATACTCTCTAGCAGACCTCTGAATCTAGTGAAAGATGAGTGCGGCAACATCAATAGAGTGACCCCCCATGATAGCATAAATCAGTATGGCTCGATCTCTAGTAACCTATGAGAGGTTAGCTGATGGCAGGATGCGCGTACTAATAAAATGGTACCACGCCCGGGCCTCTGGAGTCAGATGAGTGCGCGCAAAGTACCGAGGCCTGTTAGTTTGGATGCTCATAGTCCACATCACAGGCTGAGACTCAGCCAAGCATATCCGAGCTGTGACCACGTTAACATCAATGCCCTCCACCGGCTCCCAGCAACAAAACTCAATATAATCACAAATCTTTGGTGGTGGAGGTAGTCCTAGTGCAACACGAATAGCTGAAGAAGAGAATGAGACCACACGACCTCTAACTCTGACTGTTGTGGCCCCCTCACCAAGGAAAGCTGCATTCGCATAGAACTCACGAACTACAGGTAGCACTGCTGAGGACTCCGGATGCTGGGCAAATGTACTCCAGTTCAGGTGGTTTATGCACCTCTCCAGTTCCAGATGTAAAGTGCGAGAAAATGCAAAGCTGCGCTCTAGGATAAACGGACGGGTGATGAGAGTTGTGTATCGCTCGGCAGCATTGGCTGAGATAAATCTCCTCCTGTCAAAATCAGCAGGAGGGGGAGAAGGCTCCCTGCGCTGCCGGCTAGATGAACCCCGTTGCATAAGTCGACCTCTCTTTGGAGTCATAACCTGTAACAGAATTGTCAAAAATCAGATTAGATAATAAAAAGCATTGAACATATTGAAAGATGAATAATTCTACAAAATTTTGGGACTCAGCACCGCGACATTCAACTTGTTCATACTCACGCCGCGACATTCAACTTAACGTCGCGGCGCACAACCCTAAATTTTCTAGGTACGCAGGCCTCAGTGCGTATAATCCAACATAGCATGCAATTCTGGCATTATTTAACACTAAAACTAAGTAAAACCTAAGAATAACTAACTAATAAAAGCTATTTAACATTAATAAACAAAACTAAAAACATAGACCATAACAATCGAACAAAACAGGAAAATTAAACTAATAATTTATATAAATTTAAAAATAAATAGGTATATACCTTAATGTAGGCAAATAGAGACCGAAAAGGGGATGAAAAAGGAGAGACAAGTAGAAAATTTGGAAGAAAAAGAAGAGAGAAATGGCAAGTGAGAAAGAAAGAGGTTGTGGAATGAGGAGAACCAAGCGTCTCTGCATAAAACCATCACCGCCCATGTGCGCCGCGGCACAAAACAATAGACGCCGCGGCGTGAATTAATTCCCTCCTAATTTAATTATTTAAATTATTACTATTTACTATTCCCTTTTTTTAATTTATTTTTTTAACTCACAGTGCCGCGGCCTTAGGGTCTGTACAGCCGCGGCCCTGAACTCACTAGATATAGGCCCAAAACACCATCACGTCGCGATGCTTTAAGGCCACGCCGCGGCGTTGTGAGCCTAACTGCATAATTCTGCAGCAAAATGAATTCTGCCTTGATTTTAGGCCAAAATTGGTCTCCAACACCTGCAAAACTTGCCTACAAGGTCAATTTACATAGTAGAATGTAAAAATATACAAAAACTTAAAAATCAAGATGTTTACATATTTAAGCCTTAAAATTAAAATTTTGGGTTCCTTCCCAAAAAGGGCCTAATTTATAGTCCCAACAGGACTTGTCTGCTATTCCAAATGCATTTCTATAAGGGAGGAGGATATTCCTCCTGATTTACAAAATTGGCTTGATGCATTTGAAATGGCAAGCCTTTTAGCTCCAAGTTTGGAGCTTGCTCAATAGGTGCATCAATTAAATTTACCACCATAACAGCTTTGAACTTGCCCATTTCACCACAGGAATGAGTTGACCTTCTCCATTATCACAGACTTCACTTACACCCCCTTCCTTGGATATTGCTCCATCAATTGATGGCAATTCTCATTTGAAGCACCTTTCGGATTGGTTACAATGTCACTAGGGAGGGTGCCTGAAGGCCAGTTATTGATGGCATTAGCCAACTGCCCTACTTGAGTTTCCAATGCACACAAGGAAGCAGTTTGACTCTGCAACATCATTTCATGGTTTGCCAACTGAGCATCAATCTTTGTCATGTAAGAATCTGTCTTGACCATAAACTGTGAAAACATATCCTCCAAAGAGGGTTTTCGATCTTGGCCCAGTTGTCTTGATTGAGAAGGGAATCCAGAAGGATTATAGGGTCTGTCATTCACTGGAGCAGATGAGAAAGCTTCTTGATTGTCCCTCCAAGAAAAATTGGGATGATTCCTCTATCCTGGGTTGTACTGGTTGGAGTATGGATTATTTTGTTGCGGGCGATAGTTACCAATGTATTGAGCAGTTTCAGCACTGAAAGAGCAACTATCACTTGAATGAGTCTCTCCACACTTGTTACACAGCACAAATGGGCTTTGTCGATGGCTGTTCCCCAAACGATCCACTTTAATTGCTAATGTTGCCACCTGAGCTGATAATACTGTCATTGGATCAATATCATGCACTCCAGCTACATTCTTTGAAGTATTTCTTTTCAAAGGCCATTGGTAGCTGTTGGCTGCCAATTCTTCAAGTAGTTGGAGTGCATCATCAAATGACTTGCTCAATAAAGAGCCCCCAACAGCAGCATCTATTATAGGGCGATGGTGGGATAGCAATCCCTTGTGAAATGAGTAAACTTGGTGCCACGGTGGAATGTCGTGATGAGGGCACCTACGAAGCAAATCCTTGTCTCTCTCCCATGCTTCATACAAGGACTCAGAATCAAATTGGGTGAATGATGTGATATCATTCACCATTTCAGCAGTCTTGACCGGTGGAAAATACTTATTTAAGAATTTACCGCACAGATCATTCCAAGTGCTGATGGATCCCGCAGGTAGAGACTGCAACCAACTCTTGGCTCTATCTCTGAGAGAGAAGGGAAAAAGCCTTAAGCGAATAGCATCATCAAAGACACCATTATGCTTGAACGTGTCACAAATCTCTAGAAAATTTGAAAGATGAGCATTGGGATCCTCATTGGGCAAACTGCCAAATTGTACAGAAGTCTGTATCATTTGAATAATGGTCGGTTTGATTTCAAAATTATTAGCACAGATGGCAGGCCGTCTAATAGTGGACTGCAAGTTCTCCATTTGAGGGGTTGCGAAATCCCTCAATGGGCTACTGTGACTATCGTCCTCCATCTCTTGAATTCCACGTTTTGCCATCAAAGTACCTAAATCACAAAATAATCTGAAAACTTAAATTAATATGTACATGACAAAATTTGAATTAGGATTAACTAGACTCGTTGCTAATATCAACTAAACAGAAATAACCGTTTTCCCCGACAATAGGACCAAAAACTTGTTCGCTCTTTTGCTTACCGCAAGTGCACAGGTCACACTTGTATTATAGTTAGGAGCCAGATATCGTTCCCACGAGGAAAACGTATTTTATATAAGAGCCAAGTATTAACCAATAGTCTAATTAATGTTATCCAAAGATATTAAATTTATAAAAGAATGTTTTAAAGAATATAAAAACTGAAAAGCAATAAATCTAAGATAAATAGATAAATAGAGAAATAAGAAATCCCTTTTCATCTCCTATTTCAACTAATGACATGCAATCTTTACAAGCAACATCAAAGATTTGTTAAGTTAGTTTAAGAATCTGATTTAGTTAAAAGCCTATGTCTAGGTCAATTAACCCTGATTTCATTCACCCAGCTTACTAAGTTTCCTTGAGAACCAGTGCAAACTCCACTCATTAATGATCTATTCTCAATCTCCCACTATGCATGACCAATAGGTATATTTCTATCCTATTAACGAATCATCGCATCCAAGCCAATTGAATGAAATAGAACATGCATCAACCATACATATGATCTAAAATCTAAATTCTTATGTCTAGGTTCATTAGATTTCATCAAATCAATCAAAAGTTGATCAAACTCTCAAAGGCATTAAGATCCATATGATTGAAAATAACTAAACTTCAATATATACTCAAACGATTACAAATTCATCAGTATCTATAGGAAACTACAAAGGAAAACTTATATACAGTCTAGCGTCTAGCTAGTCATGAAACATGAAAGTACAAACAATAAATCATGTTCATAAATCAATAAAGAGAGAGAAGAAGAAAGGAAAGGAAGGAAGTTCATTAGATTTTGTCCTTTAAGCTTGATTCACCCTCCATAGGAATGATGGCCTTCAACCTTAGCCTTTTTTACTTCCTCTAGGTCTAAAAACCTAAAACCAACAGCTGCTCTCCAAAAATGATGAAAAACTCTCGTAGAAATTAGGTACAAACGTATTTATAGGCTGAATAAAACAGGGTCACGCTGCGGCGTCCAACATATCACGCCGCGGCACGGGTGCAATTAGGTCACAGGCGCCTGAGGCGCCCACTCTTCAACATTGCGGCGCTTCAGCCTCGGGTTTTATCTACTGAGGCAGGGGAGCGCTGCGGCGCCACCAATCCCACGTCGCGGCGTTGGGTACTGATCTTCACTTTTAACCTTCTCTTGGGCTTCTTGGTCCAAAGCTACTTCAAATTCTTCATTTCCATGTTTCATTTGAGACCTGCCTATAACAGAGAAAGAATCAATTCATTAACTCATGCAAATGTACTCAATTTGATAATAGTTTTGAAAGTATTTACAGAAAATCACAATGGAAGTCATCAGAATGAAATCAGATATAAATGATGCTAAAACCTTCCATTCATGCTTACAAACAAGGACTAAACATGTAATAAAGCACAAATATAGGGCACAAATAACTACACTCTGTGCAGTTATCATCCACTGCTGTAAGAAACCAGGCACTCAATGCAGAGAACCAACGCGATAGGCATGCCACCTCAGTTTCCGACGAAAGGCTAAACCCATCGCGTTGGATTCTTGTGAGAGATAGGCTTGGAATCCCAACACAAGGAGGTAACTCTGATGGCTAACAGCGTAGAATCCTGGTTCACCAGCATTTAGGAATGCCTAATAGTAAAATAGGCGATCGTGCATCCCGCTCTCAACGCATGAATCGGTCCATGGCGTATCAACGCCAGTTTCAAGACATGCTTCAACAACATATGGCTATGCTAAATGAGCAATATCAGAGGTTCGAAGACATGCAACGAGCCATGCATGAAAACTTACCCAGACCTCACTGTGATGATGGCAATATTAGCGTAGGAAACAATTAGAGGAGGGCACATCCCAATACTTCTGTGGCTAATATCCAGAATGACAATCCGCACTGCGGATTCAAGGAGCACCATTTTTCTGATCAACTAATTGAATACCGTGTTCCTAGGAGTTTTAAATTTCCAGTAAACTTGGAGATTTATGACGAAACCATGGATCCCCAGGAGCACACCAACGCTTATGAGCAATCTCTCAATTTTCAAGGAGGATCCTTGGAGTTGCTATGTCGTGCTTTTCCTCTCTCTCTGAAGAAGAGAGCCCTTAAATGATTTTTGAGCCTACCACGGAGGTCTGTGGTCAACTGATCGGATCTTAAATAACATTTCCTGCTCCAATATACCACCAATAAGGAACAACCCAAATCTATTGAATCCCTGGAAAAACTCCGCCAAGGGAAGGATAAGTCACTCCGTGATTATGTAAAGCATTTCATGACGGCTTGCACTAACGTGGAAAACTTCGACGATAGAATAACCCTTCACTATACCAGAAACAGTCTTCAGATTGGTTCTAAGTTCTTTGCATCTCTGGTAAAAAAGAAACCAGAGAACCTGAGCGAGTTCCAGAGGCGATCCCAGAAGTATATGGACTTAGAGGAAGCTACCGTGGACAAGAAGAGGTGGAATAAAGGTGAATCCTTTCACCAAAAGCCCAACCGTAATTCCTCACGGCCCCGATCTTCCAAAGATAGTACACCTCAGGCTGGATACTCTGTTTATACTCCACTGAATACCCCACGAGAAACAATCCAAAGAGAAATAATGCACACTGAGTTTCAGAATATACGGAGACCACCTCCCATTAAGAAAGGCAAGCAGATGGACCATTCTAAGCACTGCACATGACATAAGGGTTATGAGCATGATATTGAAGACTACTATTAACTTCATGATGCCATCGAATTTTTAATCAAGGCAGGATGACTACAACAGTATATCCTCTGGGTCCAAAATGAAGAACATTATGGCAAGCGCAGATATGATAAGCGTAGCCCGCAGAGAAGCCCATCCCCCCACCGCAGAAGAAGGACTCGTAGTCCCAGGAGAAGATCCCAGACTCCACCACGCCGGGATAACAACGAATGGCAGGATATGAACAGGGATGCCCCTGCCGATAATAATGGTGACAAATGCTCTGAGCCAAATAGAACGATTAATACCATTGCTGGTGGCTTCGTTGGTGGAGGATCATCAAATGGAGCCAGAAGAAAGCCTTGAGGATGACAGTGTTCAGTGTGTCTCATCCCAACCCAGAATACAGACTACTAACACAAAAGCACCCTCATCACTTTTTCGGATGAGGACTTCGGCAGAATTATCCCAGAACATGATGATCCACTCACCATCTCTGGAATAATATCAAATACCGAAGTCCGTCGAATTTTCGTGGATCAAGGGAGCTCAGTAGATATCATATTCCTGGATCTCTATCAGAAGTTAGAACTACTACCATCGGATTTGACTCTTCACGATGGGGAACTAACAAGTTTTACGGGTGAAAAGATCACCCCGGTAGGCTACTATGAAACCTACCTGACTGCGGGATCATCCAAACTCTTCAAGACGGTCGAAGTGAAGTTTCTGGTCGTAGACTGCCTTTCGGCATATAACATTATCTTAGGTCGTCCCTCTCTAAATGCTCTTGGTGCCGTGGTCTCCACTACTCACCTCGTTATGAAATTCCTGAATAAGAACAGCAAGGTCGTTGTTGTCAAAGGAGATCAAATAGCAGCCAGAAAATGTTACAACGAGAGCTTGAAGGATTGTAGAGTTCCCAGAAACAGAAAATTCGCCACCCCTAGCCCAGTCTTGGATCAGGTCAACATACTTATAACTAAACTGGATATTCGAGAAGAAATCTGTGGTACTAGGCCTCATCCAAAGGGTGAGCTGCAACCTCTCCAACTTGGGGCCAAACTGGATCAAGTCACTAAGATTGAAGCATACTTGGAAGATAAAGAAAAACAATAATTAATAGAACTCCTGCTGAAGAAAAAATACCTTTTTGCTTGGACATCCTCTGATATGCCGAGGCTCGACCCCAGTTTCATCTGTCACCGCCTGTCCATCCTAGAAAGTGTGAAGTCGGTTGCTCAGAAGAAAAGAAAAGTTGACCCAAAAAGGCAACAGGTCATTGAGGAGCAAGTTAAAAAGTTACTAAGTGGCAACTTCATTAGGGAAATCTCCTATACCACATGGTTGTCCAACGTGGTCTTGGTCAAGAAATCTAATGGGAAGTGGAGGATATGCGTCGACTATACAAATCTGAATAAGACCTGTCATAAGGACCCTTACCCACTCCCCAATGTGGATAAGTTGGTGGATAGTTCCTCAGGTTTCAAGTGGTTGTCGTTCATGGATGCATATTCCGGGTACAACCAAATTCCTATCTATCCCAAAGATGAGGATAAAATTGCCTTCATCACTGACAAGGTGAGCTACTGCTATAGGGTCATACCTTTCGGTCTAAAAAATGCAGAAGCCACCTACCAAAGGATGATGAACAGAGTCTTTGAAGACTAAGTGAGGAAGATGCTAGAGGTGTATATAGACGACATAATAGTGAAAACCCCACAAGTTGGATCACATGAGACAGACCTTGAAGAAGTATTTGCCTAGGTTAGGAAGTATAACATAAGGCTAAACCTTGAGAAATGTGCCTTCGAGGTCCAAGCTGGGAAATTCATGAGTTTTATGTTAACCCACCGCGGGATTGAAGCTAATCCTGACAAATATCAGGTGGTCCTTGACATGAGAAGTCCTCAAAGTGTTAAGGAGGTTCAACAGCTTACAGGCCGCATCGCAGCCCTCACGAGATTCTTTGCCAAAACGGCCTACAAATCTCTTCTTCTTTTTAAGTTACTAAAGAAAGGGAAAAGTTTTAAATGGATCCAGGAATGTGAGGACGCTTTTTTATCTTTAAAGAAGTTACTCTCCTCCCCTCCTATTTTGACAAGATCGGAGCTCGGTGAGCCGCTCTACTTATACCTCTACGTTCATAAGGAAGCAGTGAGCTCTGTGTTAATCTGGGAAACAAATGAAGGGCAGAAATCGGTTTACTTTGTGAGCAAGGTTCTGCAAGGACTTGAACTCTACTACCAGAAAGTCAAGAAGCTTGTTTTCACACTGGTCATCACGGCTAGAAGACTGCGGCAATACTTTCAGTGCCACCCGGTGGTGGTAAGAATAGATCAGCCCATCCGCCGGGTATTACACAAGCTAGATTTAGCCGAAATGATGATTGCCTGGTCAATTGAGTTATCTGAGTTTGGGATCATTTATAAACCATGACTAGCAATAAAAGCCCAAGTGTTATCTGATTTTGTAGTGGAACTCACATCGGACCCCAGCAACCCAGCAAGAATCTCTTGGACCATTTTTGTTAATGGATCCTCCAACCCCAAAGGGAATGGCGCCGGGGTAATCTTGGAAAACTCAGAGGGACTAACATTGGAGCATTCCTTGAAGTTTGAATTTTTAACCTCGAATAACTAGGTTGAATATGAGGCGTGTATTGCCGAGATGATAATGGCAAAAGACATGGGGGAAACTAGGATCATACTCTATAGTGATTCCCAACTTGTAACCTCTTAGATTCGAGGTGAATATCAAGCTAAGGAACCCTTCCTGTAGAAATACTTGGTTAAAGTGCAAGAGCTCCTTAAGAATTTTAAAGAGACAAAGGTTGAGCACATTCTAAGAGAACAGAATTCCAGGACAGACCTTCTGTCCAAGCTAGCCAGCACTAAAGGCCCCAGAAATAACTGGTCAGTAATTCAATAAACCTTCTCCCAGCCTTCCATCGCGGATCATGCCATGTTTCAAGTACAGGAGGAGAATCTGTCCTGGATCACCATAATCATGGAGTACTTGTAGTCTAGGATTATGTCTTCCAATCCTAAAAAAACCTCTATGTTAGTCAAGATAGCTGTAAGGTACACTGTCTATGGTGGACGGTTATACCGTCATAGTTTTTTTTCATCCCTCCTTAAATGCCTCACTCAGGAAGTTGTGGACATCATTTAAGAGGCAAGGCCTTGGCTTCGAAAGCGCTCAAGGCAGGATATTATTGGCCAACAATGGAAGCTGATTCCTATACGTATGTTCGGATTTGCGATAAGTGTCAACGCCACTTAGACCATTACCAAGCTCCCTCTGAATAGCTGTCTACAATGTCGGTACCTTGGCCTTTTTATAGATAGGGCATGGACATCTTGGGCCCATTTCATCAGGCCCCAGGTCAACTGAAGTACTTGGTGGTTGCAGTGAATTATTTTACGAAGTGGATTGAGACAGAACCCTTGGCCACGATCACTTCATCACGGATCCAGAAGTTTACTTGGCACCACATTATCACCAGGTTTGGAAGTCCAGAATCCATTGTAACGGACAACGGAACCCAGTTTAAGGATAAGGGTTTCGAAGAGCTTCTAATAGGCTTAAAAATCAAACACCACTGTGGCTCCATGGAGAACCTCAGAACTAACAGACAGGTCGAGGCAGTCAACAGAATTATTGTGCGAGACATTAAAAGAAGATTGGATGATGTCAAGAGGAATTGGGCTGAGCAGCTCGACCATGTTCTCTGGGCTTACTAGACCACACCCCATTT
The DNA here is from genome assembly GCA_029884595.1 of Ormosia semicastrata. Taxonomy (NCBI): domain Eukaryota; kingdom Viridiplantae; phylum Streptophyta; class Magnoliopsida; order Fabales; family Fabaceae; genus Ormosia; species Ormosia semicastrata. The sequence goes on along the minus strand of JAQQTO010000046.1, from coordinate 16,616,333 downwards.
CACTACGGGTGAGACTCCCTTTAAACTTACCTATGGGTGTGAGGCCATGATTCTGGTAGAGATAGGCGAGCCAAGTCTGAGCAATCAACAATTCTCAGAAGACAACAACCCCGGTCTGATCAGGGAAAACTTAGATTTAATCTGAGAAAGGAGATGCGTGGCCCATATACGCGATGTTGCCTTCAAACAAAGAATAGCGGCCATATACAACCAGAAAGTAGTCCCTAAAAGGCTCTAACCAGGCGATTTAGTGCTCAGAAGAGCAGATGTCAGAGGGAAAAGTGCTTCTCAAGGAAAGTTAGCTCCTAACGGGGAGGGTCCCTACCGTATTGTTGTCAGCACTGGCAAAGGAGCCTACACATTAGAGACTCTGACGGGTACCCCAATCAAGAATTATTAGAATGAGGATAAATTCAAAGATACTATAGCTAGACGTCCTTGACGGCCTAGTCTGTTAGTAAACTAAAGTTTAATTTGTCTTTCATTTTGAATCCTGCACTCTGTACGGACTTTAATCCCCCAATAATCATCAATAAGAACAGAGTTATGCAAATTTTGTTCATTATGAGACATGTCAACAAGCCCAAGTCATGGGGAAGGGTCAATACCCATCCTCAACACTTGGTAGTGACTATCAAGCGGTTACACAGTCAAAAGACATTACAGAATTAATATCCATGGTCCTCAATGATACCTAAGCCAGATGGGACCCTAATAGGACCCCAGATCAATATTTTAAATTATGCCTAGGACCGGAATGCCATATGTTCGATGAGATGAGCATAAGGCCTCAGACTAAGTTTTTAAATTATACCTAAGACCAAAATGCCATATGTTCAATAAGATGAACACAAGACCTCACTCAGACTAAGGTTTTAAATTATACCTAATCCAAAAGGGATTCTAAATGCCCCAGGCAAGGTGTTATATTTGCCTAAATCTTAAGATTCTAGATGTTCGTTAGTATGGACCTTGGATTATGGATTAAGGTGTTATATTTGCCTAAGTCTCAAATTCCAAAATGCTTTATTATGATAAATGCCGGACTATAGACTAAGGCGTAATTTCTTGCCTAAGTCAAGTAGAATGCCATACACTCGTTATATGGGTATATGATCCTAGACCATGGTCACTCCGATATAAGAAAACTACCTCCTAAGTCCATATAAGGGAATTGCTGCTTTCCATCTTGGGCGTTGGACCCAAAACGGACTAGGAAAGTAAATTAAATTTGCAAGAAAAAGCATGCACGGAAAGTAAAGTTTCTGGTTTAAAAAAAACTCTAGATATGGGGCAATTGTTCTTACAAAAAATAAAAGAACCTCATGCAGGGGGCAGAAAAGAAGAAAAAGGAAAAAGATCTAAGTGTCAACTTCTCTTCCTTCTGGAACCGGACCTGTAATCAAGTTGGCTGCGGAATCAACTTGGGCAAGCTCCCGTGCCCAAACAAGTTGACCATCATGGAAGACTTTTTCTAAGTTAAGCTCCTCCAAGGCAAGAGTAACGTTAGGATTGAAATGCTAAATTTGGGCCACGACATTCTGAAACTGTTCCTTGTTGATGTTCCTTGAAATGGTGTACGTTCTTCTACATCCTTCTCTAGCTAAGTTATCTAAGCTTGGAGGTTACTGATGGTATTGTCGGTATGAAGACCCTTAGCTTCAAGCTCCTTCTTGGCCCGGTCGGAGGAAGCCAATGCTGCCTCCAGCTCAGTAATCCGGGATTAGGCGTCCTCATTCAGCTTAAGAGTCGCGGTCAACTTCCAGGCGGCCTCTTTATTTCCTTTTTTGTTGTCCTCTTTCATCCTCCTAATTGTCGCCTTAATGGACTTTTCAATATAGCGGACCTCGACGGTGGTTTGAAGTGCAGTTGTTTGAAGCTTGGCCAGGGTCTGGGCCATATCCCATTCCGAAAGATGTCTCATCACCTCATCGCTCAGCAACCGCCCATCTATGAATAGCCCAACATCATACTGCCCCAGGATGGCGGGCAAGGGGTTCGTCTTCTCTTTATTGTCGTTATCCAAAGCTCTTTCCCCACCTCGGTCAGTAGAGCTCTCGATAGCTCCCCTCTTCCTTCCTTGAAGGCTGTGCAATAAGGAGTCTGGTTCCTCCGAGGTCTCCTCAATAACAACACCCCAATTTGCGGATGCCAGGATGGTGGCAGTAGGGGCACTAGAAGACCCCGGTCCTTTCCTCCTCGACCTTGATGCTTGCAGAGCTACGAGGGAAGGTCCTGACGCCATGTTATTCACTGAAATGAGATAACAGATAGAAGTCAGATAAGCAAAATTATGAAGTAGTGAAATTTAAAGTGCAAAGAGTACGGAATAAACTATGGGTTATAATATCCTAGTTCCTACTTAACAAGACAAAGAGAAGATCATCACCAGGAGTATCAATGATGTCTTTGATTTTGATAAACCTATATTTTTCAAAATACAGGGTTATAAATTTGACATAGTTGACCTCGTCCGGAGTAAGGTCTTTATCTTCTTTTTCAAGCTATATAGTGGGGAAACACCAGGCATCCTCGGTCTAGTATAAAGGGAACTTGGGCTCCCCGTCGTCTTTCAGGAAAAAAAAGGTGAAACCCTTTTGCTGCTATCAGTTTGACAAACCTAGTCTTAAATCCCTTGAAATTATCTTGAAAAACATCAAAATATTTGAGACCGGATCTTGACCGAATAGTGAGTGATAACTACATAGAATGCAGTTATTTGGGCCCTATCCTTGTGCTAGAATGAATGCTTAGTCCTTGTTTAAATGCATATTTGGAGGGTTTATTGCTTATATTTGATATATTCTGATTCTAAAGCCTTTCTTGTATGTTTATAGCAAAACTGTGCTTAAATGAGTATGAATTGAGTAGATTTATATTTGTTACTGATTTGGTGTTTTCTCTATGTTAGGAGAGGCTCCAAACAAGGTTAAATATGGAGCAAATGAGCTTAAAGAGGAAGAGAAGCCAAATCGCCATTTTAGTGGTCACATATGCCATGCGCACCAAGATATGTGAGGGCATTGGCGCTTGACAGATGAGTGAGGGCCGCGGCGCAATAAGACCGACCCTGTGAGGGCCGCGGCGGGCATATGTGGGGGCCGCGGCACTGAGGCGGCTGCTGAGCCTATAAATAGTTTTTATACGTTTTTTCTCACATTCTGTACAGATCTCTCTCCCATTCTCTCTGTTTTTCTGAGTTTTGGCCATTTGACCATTTCTCTCTTTTTAGGTTTAGTTAGTTTAGTTAGTTTAGGTTAGTTTTAGGTTAGATAGCTTGGCTAGATCTCTATGGATGGTGGATTGGAGGCAAAGATCAAAGGATTGAAGGAGGATTCAAGCTTCAGAGACAAATCAATGAGCTTCTTTCTCTCTTTTCCCTTTCTCTCTTCTCTTCCTTATCTTTTGTATAGCCATGCTTTGTTTAGGATACTTTGAATCCTTTTTTTTATATTAATGATGTGTTCTTCTCTGAGTTTGTGTGGATGTTTGATTATGGTTCAATCATTATCTGTGTTTAATGCTTGTTCTTGGTTGGCCTCAATTGCATGATCTTAATATTGGCAAATGAACTAGACATAGGGATTTGTTGATATGGATATGGTGTGGTTGATACATGTTCGGCTATGAGTACATTTCGTTAATAAGGTTTAATATACCTATTGACCATGTATAGTGTGTGATTGAGAATAAATCGTTCATGAGTGGATGTTGTACTAGCTCTCAAGGAAACTTGGAGAGTTAAACAAGTAGAAACCCGGGTTGATTGACCTAGACATAGGCTGTTAACTAATGAAGATTCTCAAGCTAACCTAATCAATGCATTTGTGTTTATGAAGGGAATTGCATGTTGTTGATAGATGTAGGAGGTGAAGGAGGATTTCCTGAAACCTAACTGCTTTTAGGTTTATAGCTTTTGTAGATTAGTTTAGTTGAGTTTATTGCTTTTCTATTTTTATATCCTTAACTAGAATTGATTAAGCTATTGGTTGGTAGTTAGCTTTATTTCGTAATATCCTCTTGGGAACGAACTTTTACTCTGTATCTGTATTACTTGAGCGACCCGTGCACTTGCGGTTAGCAAATGGGCAACACGTTTTGACCCTATCAAGTTTTTGGCGCCGTTGCCGGGGATATTTCGTTATAAATGGTTTGCCTGATTAGATTCTAGTCCTATCAACGCCTAACAAGTTTTTGGGTTGCCAGGGTTAGTTTTTATATTGCTAATATCAACAATGAGTTTGATTGATTCTAATTCAAGTTGTACATACGTTGTATATAATCTATGTTTTGTTTCTGTTTTGTTGTAGTTTCGAATAAGAAGTCGGGTGATTTCATTCATACGAGGCCCTTGAGGGAAGTTGCAAATTCCTGGAAAGGATACCCTTGGATCAAGTTCTTGAAGACTACTCATCCGCAGTACTTCAATTTTGGTGACAAAGTCCTGCTGGGACTATAACTCAGGCCCTTCGTGGGAGGGTACCCCATGTTTATGTTTATGTTCTTGTTTTTACTTTGTGCATAAATACGTAGTATGTTAATATGTTTATTTGGTTAAATATGTTAGTATATTAGTATGGTGTGTTTTGTTAATTTTGTTAATATGTTTTTGTTAGTATGTTAGTATATATGTATGTTAATTAGGTTAGCTTAATGTTTTAGTTAGTTTTTAAGTTTTAAGTTATTTTAGGTTTGTATATAGGTTAGTATGTTGTTTTTATGTTTTATTAGGTTTAGGTTGTACATTTTGTAATCTAGCTTTTTGAGCAAGTTTTGTTGCAGTTAGAGAACTATATGGACCAATCCAAGCAAAAAAGCTATCGAGTCGCTAAATTTAGCGATTCGGTAATAATGACCTTCGACATGGGTGCGCCGCGACTCTGAGCCCTGTTTTTGTGTTTTGTTTGTTATTTTTCTCTGTTTTTTATATTTTTTTTTTTTTTTAGTATTTAGTAATGCTCAGTACTAGTCTCAGGTTCCCTATAGGCCATGTTCTTTGAAGATACATTTCATTTTAGGTTTGGGGGAGTATCTTTACATGTTTAATTCCTTTGAGCTTAATGTTAATATGTATTGGTATTTTGAGTATGCAGTGGTTTTAGTCATTATGTTTTATTGATTATATTCTGTTATGACTATCACTGATGTGCTGATGACAAGATTTTCAATTTTCACATTATGCAAGAGATGTTGTGCATGCTTGAACTTAGAAGTTGAATTCATTTGGATGCATGACATGTTGCAAGGATGCTGGTATTGTTTTTGGTTGTTCATGATTTGAAAGGTTGTTATTTGCCCCCTTTTCAGTGAAACCTTATGTGATCTTGATGCATGTGAAACAATTTAGTTACTTTTGATGCATGATTTACATCTCATTTAGATGCAAGAGTAACTTTGAAAATGATAAGAGTGCATGTTTTGAGAATGTTTATGGATGTACATGTAGAGTTTTGATTATTCTAGAAATTGTTTTTGAACTCTCTTGAGGCGAAATTCTAAGTTATGCATGATTGAGGAGATGATTAGGGCATTGTTTGGACCGATTGAGCCTTAAAAAGCTTTTACTTGATATGATGATATCCTTAGGTCCCTTTTTGAAGCCTTAAACTGTTTGGCCTTATTTGTTTTTCTCCACCATTGTGTTTGTTAACCTGTTAACCGTTCTAATGCATGTCAAAAGCATGTCATTTTCTTCCTACCCTTATTGTTTGTTGAGTATATGATGTGTTATTTCCTGAAATGAGTCTGATGATTAGGAGTATGAATATTCAATTCAAAATGAGCCTGAAGGAACCAGATGCAAAACAAAGAAAAGAAAAAGCATTGCTTTGCAAAAATAGAAGAGAAAAGAAAGAGAAAATACAAAGAAAAATGAAAATGAAAAGAAAAGTAAAAGCTTAAGAAAAGTAAAGTTCAAAAAGCATCGAAAATGGTTCTAGCAAGTTTTATGATCTCACTTTTGAATACCCTGCTAATGTCAGTTGTGACTCATGTCTTGAAGTAGTATATTATGTGTCTCAATGTTTGTATGTATCTTTTCCTATTCATTTCTTTCGCCCATACCATTGGCCTTACAATATAAGCTGATAAAGTCCCTTTTGATCCTCAATCTTGTGTGATTTACATTAGTGGAGAGAGAGTTGATTTACAATCTTGTGGATTCTGTGAATCATATGCATGTATGTTTGTAAACTTATCTGAATGTGTATGACTTGATTAGGACACGTTTATCTTGCATGTTTGTGATAAATGTGAATTGCATGAAGAGTTGGGTGAGTTGTTAGCATGTTAAGGATTGTATATGTGTGGACCTGTTTACGGGGCATTTGTACTTTTTGAGGATTGATGAACCATTACATGCTAGTATTTGTTTTTAATTGAAAATAAGAAGATTGAAATATATTTGCTGAATGAAAAAGTTGTTTTTATTGTTTAAGTGGTTTACTTAGTTCTATTTTGTTTTGCTCGAGGACTAGCAAAATGTAGGTTTGGGGGTGTGATAACTACATAGAAAGCAGTTATTTGGGCCCTATCCTTGTGCTAGAATGAATGCTTAGTCCTTGTTTAAATGCATATTTGGAGGGTTTATTACTTATATTTGATATATTCTGATTCTAAAGCCTTTCTTGTATGTTTATAGCAAAACTGTGCTTAAATGAGTATGAATTGAGTAGATTTATATTTGTTACTGATTTGGTGTTTTCTCTATGTTAGGAGAGGCTCCAAACAAGGTTAAATATGGAGCAAATGAGCTTAAAGAGGAAGAGAAGCCAAATCTGCCATTTTAGTGGTCACCGCCGCGGCGCGCATATGTGAGGGCCGCGGCGCAGATGAGTGAGGGCCGCGGCGCAATAAGACCGACCCTGTGAGGGCCGCAGCGCGCATATATGGGGGCCGCGACGCTGAGGCGGCTGGTGAGCCTATAAATAGTTTTTATACGTTTTTTCTCACATTCTGTACAGATCTCTCTCCCATTCTCTCTGTTTTTAGAGAGTTTTGGCCATTTGGCCATTTCTCTCTTTTAGGTTTAGTTAGTTTAGTTAGTTTAGGTTAGTTTTAGGTTAGATAGCTTGGCTAGATCTCTATGGATGGTGGATTGGAGGCAAAGATCAAAGGATTGAAGGAGGATTCAAGCTTCAGAGACAAATCAATGAGCTTCTTTCTCTCTTTTCCCTTTCTCTCTTCTCTTCCTTATCTTTTGTATAGCCATGCTTTGTTTAGGATACTTTGAATCCTTTTTTTTATATTAATAATGTGTTCTTCTCTGAGTTTGTGTGGATATTTGATTATGGTTCAATCATTATCTGTGTTTAATGCTTGTTCTTGGTTGGCCTCAATTGCATGATCTTAATATTGGCAAATGAACTAGACATAGGGATTTGTTGATATGGATATGGTGTGGTTGATACATGTTCGGCTATGAGCTGTTTCGTTAATAAGGTTTAATATACCTATTGACCATGTATAGTGTGTGATTGAGAATAAATCGTTCATGAGTGGATGTTGTACTAGCTCTCAAGGAAACTTGGAGAGTTAAACAAGTAGAAACCCGGGTTGATTGACCTAGACATAGGCTGTTAACTAATGAAGATTCTCAAGCTAACCTAATCAATGCATTTGTGTTTATGAAGGGAATTGCATGTTGTTGATAGATGTAGGAGGTGAAGGAGGATTTCCTGAAACCTAACCGCTTTTAGGTTTATAGCTTTTGTAGATTAGTTTAGTTGAGTTTATTGCTTTTCTATTTTTATATCCTTGACTAGAATTGATTAAGCTATTGGTTGGTAGTTAGCTTTATTTCGTAATATCCTCGTGGGAACGAACTTTTACTCTTTATCTGTATTACTTGAGCGACCCGTGCACTTGCGGTTAGCAAATGGGCAACACGTTTTGACCCTATCAGTGAGCCAACTTTTTTGCTTTGCCGACCCTTGGGGATTTATTCGGGTATAAAAATAAAAGAAGGTGTTGGTTGAATACTGTAGCCTCATGATCCGGTAAAATCTTTTGAAAGCAATGATGTAACCCCAACCATTAGGATGAATCTGGGCAGGGGCTACTCGCAGAGTTTGGAGTACGACAATTTGGAATTCAGTAAAGGGCAACCGAAGCCCCAATTTGATGAAAAGGGGCTCGTAGAGGAACATGAAATGTGAACTCGCCTCCCAAGATGAGCAAACTCGCTCGTTCCATTCCGGGCATAGAACCTGGAATTCTCTATTGCGATTTCTCCATTCGGTCAGCTCTAGAAACTGTACTAATTGTCTGATCTATTTTTCATAAGAAAGTTTTGATGTACGCTCCTAGACATCGTCCACTACCCACTAATATACTAGCCTCGGACCACGCCGAATCTGGATTTGCTCATTCTTGTTTAGTTCACGAGCTTCAGCAATAGGTTCTTGGGCTCTGGCTTCCCTTCTACCTCTGGCCATGAAGATCCTGAGAACACCCAAAGAGACCAGTAAATAAATGTCAGAATCAATTAAATGAAAGATTCAGACACGGTGAAGGGTGAATGGAATGGTCCACACCCACACGCTGACCTCGTCTCCCTCCAAAGTTTGAAACTTCAGAAGAGACTCCTCTGCCATGTTTACAATGGCAAAAAGGGTGTTTCAAAAGGATAAGACCATATGAAGAGGATTGAAAATCCTAAATCTACTCTACGAAATAGAAAACCAGAAACGCACTCCTATAAGGAATGCGTAGCTATTCTGTAATTCAGTGGAAGAAAGAAAAGGGAAAATACTGTATGAGAAAAGCTCAGAGTTGTTGAAGATGAAAATGATCGAAGATCCTCTAGGGCTCCTACTTCGTTACTGCGCAGAGTTCTCTAGAAGACATTTGGGAACAGTAAAATGGAGACTGTGAACTCATGAACCCCTATTTATAAAGGCTAAGCGGTTAAGGGGCATTATTGTCCTTACAGCTCAATTTTCAAAAGATTGCTCATCATGGCCCGCGAAGCACTATGCACGTCCCTCCAGCGAAAATAAGCCACGTGGCCTGTACAGTTATTTGAAAAGATAGTGGTATAGCAACTCAAATGTCATCCAACTTTTGAAGTTAAAGTTTGAATTATTTTCACAAACCTCGACTTTAACCGTGATACTATCACGGTTGTTAAAGCAACGGAGTGAGACCCCGACCAACGTTTTATAAATGGTAAATTATCTGAATCCCGGAATAGAGAGTTTGCTACATATTCAAAATGAGCACTAAATCGGGGCAAAGTAATGTGATGCTGGAATAAGCGTTGGATTTACCCTGGCAAAAATGAAAAGAGGCGAGCAGTGATAAAAATCTAAAAGAAGGAAGTGGGCGTCGCACAAAATAAACGAATTTTTATTAATTTATTATCATTCCATACATCATCTTACATCTGGAAAAGAGGGAAAAGAAAATATTGAGACATGAAATGTATAAGGGAAGAGCATCAGCTCCTCCTTTACTTTGTCGGACGGGGTGCAGTCTCTCATGAAGAAGTTCATTCCACCAGCTTCATGACTGGTACGCGTAAAATACACTAAGAGCAAGTGCAGTCTATCGCCAAGTAATATAGGACTTGAGTCCTAGTTATAGATCCCATGAGGAATAAATGATAATTACTAGATTCATAAAACCCTTTTGTTATTCAGATAATCAAAAGTGTATGAAGAAATTAAAATTAAAAGTAGAAAATAAATAAAGAAAAATAATGAATAATCAAACAGAGAATAAATAATCAATGAGAGAGAGACTAGGGCGCAAGATTCACTTGAATCCAATTATTCAAGTTTTCTTTCATTTATGATGTAAGGTAATTCTTTTACTAATATTCTCTTACCTGCTATTGAATCCCAATGGTCATGGATGAAACAATATTCTATTACTAAATTAAATCACCTATTTGGTCATTTAGATTAATTAATTAAGAATACATCAAGTTTCAATTTAAGAAATGAATTAACATACCTGTCAATTTCATTAGTAGAAAAAATTGATGTTTGGTTATTCGCCAATCTAATCCTAGGCTTATCATATAGATCCACTCATTGAATGCGGATGGTCACCGGTTAAACAATGAATTAATACATGCTAAAAGTGATCAAGTTATGATAAGAATACAAGCAATATGATAAATCCTAAAGAAATTACCTTAATCAAATTAAAAATCAAACCCAAATAATTAGGGAAATAAGATCCCCCATTCAATAAAAACAAACCCATATAAGAATACAAATCTATAGAAAGAAAATCCAAAGAAAAGGGAAACTAAAAAAAAAAAAAGAAATCAAAACCCCTTTAATGGAGATTATGATCTCTAAACCTTCAAGAATCGATTCCTCCTTCAAGCCGTCCTCCAAGGTCTGCTACCGCAAAACAACTCTCAGGATTAGGGATTTTCTGTGTAATGTGCTCAATGTGTTGTCTATGTTCAATTTGGCGTAACTTTTCCCATTTTATTGAAAATCACGTGTTCTGTTACGCAACCAGCACTCAGACGCTTTGTTCTGAGCGCTCAAGTGCTCAGCCACTTACTCCTGGGCACTCAGGCGCTCTGGGCGCTCAAGTGCTATGACTCTGAGCGCTCAAGCGCTGGCGACTGATGCAAAATTCTTCTTTTCTTTTGCTTCTTTGAACATCTAATCATCTTCATGAGTAATTACTTGACAAAAACACACAAAACACTTAATAAAAATACAATCAAATAATACTAAAAATATAACAAAACTTATGAACAAAATTCATTAAAAATAAATAAAAGGAATATGAAAAACTAAGAAATTGAACTGTAAAAATATGACATGTTGATGATTCATTAACTCCCCCACACTTGAGCTTTACTTGTCCTCAAGCAAAGAATGAGAGTCAACAACAAGATCAAACTCAACATCAAGAAACATGAATCAAAGGAAAATTTCACAATTAAAAGAAATTCAAGTTTAACAATTAAATCCAATCAAGCAAGATCATTTAACACTTAAACAATTATAGGCTTAAGTCTAACTTGCAAATGTTCTCTTCACCAAATATATGAGATCACTCAACTTTCCATCGCTCAAGTGTTTAAAGGACAAAGAGATCACTCAAATTTCTCTTGAAAAATGCAATACCATAGGCTTGCTTATCAATCTCATCTTCACTTTCAAGTTCACATACAACACAAGAATCAAAAGGACTTTCCTTTAGTTGTAACGGGGCCAAGGGTATAATGGAAGGTAGGAAGAAAGGATAAAATAGGGATAAAGAATGCTCATAGATAAATCAATACAAAGTAAAATTAGGTTGAAAAGATGACAGACTAAGCATAATGCACAAAGATATAACAAATTCTCACTTGCTACCCAATATTCTCATTATTCTTCACCAACAATTCTTTTCTTCTTTTTCCTTTTCCATTTTTTTCTTTTCAAATTTTTCTCTTTTCTTTTTTTTTTCATTTTTTTAAACCCTTGAAGACAAAAGCAACCTTTAATGACTTTTCAATCAACATATTAGATGCTCCAAAGAATCTAACCTGATTATTCAATTAAGTATTCAAAGAAATCAATTTCAAGCTCAAAAGGGGCAACTAAGGGGTTATTTAAATGAATGCAACTCTGGAAGTTAAGAAATAATTAAGCCTAATTGCCTTAATCATATTCAAGTCTGTATGTAAATCATTAAAGCCTCAACAAGATATCAAAGTAAGTTCTAGCGAACATCAATCAAGAGAAAACTCACTCCAGAAGAAAAATAGGATTTCATTTATAAAAAATCCAATCATTAAAGCTCAAAACACACTTTCTGACTAAGTTGATAAAGAGAACAAAAGCAAGCAGACATGGCCAATTTCCAACTAAAGATGCTAAATTTCATTTTACTTCATTGAAAAAGATTGCCTCACACATTATCAGCTCATGAGTAATGGAATTCCCTTTAAAACATATCTCTATCAGCTCAGAATAAATCAAGACATCAAGACACAACTCTAGCTTAGTTACCAACAATACTCAAGTGCTCATCAATTTTTTTTTATTTTTTATGCACAAAAAAAAAATAAAAGTACCATAATACCCCCACACTTAAGATAAACATTGTCCTCAATGTGGAAAAAAAAGAAATAAAGGGGTAAAGAAAAGAATAACACAACCTGATAAAAAATGACACAATGCCAGGCAAATGAGAAGCACAAGAATTAGCGCAACAACAGAATTTGAAAAATAAAATCCTAAAACACATAAGTAGCATCAAAAAGAAAAACAAAAATAACAAAAATAATTAAAATAAAATAAAGAAAGAAGAAACATAGGTTACCTCCTGTGAAGCGTTTGTTTAACGTCATTAGCTTGACGTTGCCTTTTTCAGATAAATCAAGGTGGCTTAAAGTAAGAGAAATAGGAGGACGTCTTCTTTTTTTCAAAACAGTTCTTCCTCCCTTCAACATTGGCCTTGGGAATGCTTCCATTAGCACTTTGACTTTGACAAGAGCTGGGTTGTGCTAATTGCGCCTTGACTCCACTAGGCCATGGTGGTCACACTCGATCAACAAATGAAGAACCAATTTATGAAGGAACATAAATCATAGGAGGACCTTTATCTGTTTCAGCAACTTGAATCTCAGGAAGATCAACATCAACATTATATAATGGCGAGAGGTCTTTGACAACTAAGGTTTCCTGCTTCTTAGCTTGAACAAAATTGATAAGGGCATGTAGATTTAACATTGAGGAAGATTTAGCCTCCCTAAAGACATTGATGGTCACATAATCTCCATTCACTCTCAAAATGAGCTCACCCAGAGGTACATCAATCACGGCCCCTGAAGTGGCAAAAAATCATCTCCCAAGAATAAGAGGAATATCAGCATCCTCTTTCATATCCAGCACCACAAAATCAACTGGAAAAATGAATTTATCCACCTTCACCAAAACATCCTCCACCACACCACGTAGGTAGGTGATGGATCTATCAGCTAACTATAGTGAAATGTTGGTGGGCTTCAGTTCCTGCATTCTCAATTTCTTAAATACAGAGAAATGCATCAAATTAATACTAGCACTCAAATCATATAATACATTATCAAAATAAGAGTTATCAATAGTGTAAGGAATAGTAAAACTCCCTGTATCTTTTAATTTTGGGGGTAACTTCTTCAAAAGAATGACAGCACACTCCTCATTAAGGCATACCGTCTCAAACTCCTCAAGCTTGCATTTCTTTGTAAGTATATCTTTCAGAAACTTTGCATACTTGGACATTTGAGAGATGACTTCAACAAATGAAATTTTAATTTGTAATTTCTTGAATATCTCCAAGAATTTGGCAAATTGCTGATCTGACTGATTGGTCTTGAGCTTATGAGGAAATGGGATCTTAGCATATGGTGATGGTTCATAAACTGTGCTTTGCTCACGATCCTTCTTTGCTCTTTGTCACTTGGGTTCTTTCTTCTCAACCTCTCCTTTATTGACATCTTGAATTGAGACATCTTCAGTAAAGACATTATTTTTCTTAGCCTCAGTTCTTGATAAGTTAGGTGCTTTAGTTGCCTTTTCATTTTCATGCACTGATTGAACAAGAATATCTCTAGGCTCTGACATTTCGCTCTTCTGGGAGAACTCCCCAAGTACCTTACCACTTCTCAGGGTAATTGCAAGGACTTGTTCCTTTGGATTAGTCTCAGTAGTGCTAGGCAATGTCCTTGGTGCCCTTATTGTCATCAATGTAGTCAATTGACTAATCTAAGTCTCCATATTCTTCATTCTAACATCAGAATTTTGCATGTACTTCATTACCAAATCTTCAAAACTCGGCTTCTCTGCAGGTGCTTGGAAACCAGGAGGTGGTGGTGGAACTCTCTGCTAATTCTGCGGATAGCCCTGTGGATTTCTCCATTTGAAATTCGAGTGGTCCTTCTAACCATGATTGTACGTATTTGAATACAGATTGTACTGCTGCCGGTTGGAATTACCAACAAAATTTACTACTTCAAGCTCGGGGGCAAATGGACTACCAACTTGACAATTTGAACTTGTATGACTCTGTCCTCCACATGATTCACAAATGATAGGTGGAACTGCACTATTTGTCACCATAAGAGTCTCAACCTTCTTTGTTAAAACTTCCAATTGACTCAGAATTGCTGTAGAAGAATCAACAGCATGTACACCTGCTTGTTTCTTAGGAACCTGACGCTCATTTTGTCACTGATAACTATTCAGCATCATTTCTTCAATCAATGCTTGGCTCTCAGTAGGTGTTTTCCTCTAAATTGTACCTTCTGCAGCAGCATTAATGAGTGAACAATTTGCAGGAGACAAATCATTGTAAAAAGTCTGAACCTGTTGTCATACAAAAAATCCATGATGTGGACATCTCCTCAATAACTCTTGAAAGCGCTCTCAAGCTTTATAAAGAGTGTCTATTTCAAATTGCACAAAAAAATATATATTATTTCTTAACTTAGCAGATTTAGAAGGAGAAAAATACTTAATCAGAAACTATTGTATCAATTGATCCCATGTAGTGATGGAACCTCTCAGTAGTGACGTTAACCATTGACTTGCTCTGTCCCTAAGAGAGAAAGGAAAGAGTCGCAATCGGATTGCATCATCTGTCACACCATTGTACTTAATAGTATCACACAACTGCAAGAACCTGGCCAAATGCTGATTTGGATCATCTGAAGGCAATCCACCAAACTGAACTGAATTTTGAATCATGGAGATTAATGCTGGTTTAATTTCAAAATTATTTACCGTCACAGCTTGTCTTACAATACTCCCTTCATACCCCTCAGCAATGGGCATAGAGTACTCAAACATGGTCCGCTCTGCTGAGATAGCTCTTTCTTCATGGTTGGCCTCAACAATTGGTTGTCTTTCCATCTTACTTATGTCTTCTGTCATAACTGCAATAAAAAACTGTTTCCTTAACTTGCGAGCTGTTTTCTCAATTTCTGGATCAAAAGTCAAATCAGGAAATTAAGATCGAGTAAGCATAAACAAGAAATAGGAAGTGAAAAATTAATTAAAAATAAAATAAAATAAAATAAAATAAAATAAAATAAAATAAAATAAAATAAGATAAAAATAAAAATAAAATAAAGAATAAAAGAAAATGGCGTCTAAATTAACTAGAGTTTTTCACTTCTAATATTACTAAACTTACTCCCCAGCAACAATGCCAAAAACTTTGTACGCGTAAAATACACTAAGTGCAAGTGCACTCTATCGCCAAGTAATATAGGACTTGAGTCCCAGTTATTGATCCCACGAGGAATAAGTGATAATTACTAGATTCGCTTCGCAAAACCTTTTTGTTATTCAGACAATCAAAAGTGTATGAAGAAATTCAAATTAAAAGTAGAAAACAAATAAAGAAAAATAATGAACAATCAAATAAAGAATAAATAATCAATAAAAGAGAGATTAGGGCGCAAGGTTCACTTGAATCCAATTATTCAGATTTTCTTTCATTTATGATGTAAGGTAATTCTTTTGCCAATATTCTCTTACCTGCTATTGAATCCCAATGGTCATGGATGAAACAATATTCTATTCCTATATTAAATCACCTATTTGGTCATTTAGATGAATTAATTAAAAATGCATTAAACTTCAATTTAAGATATGAATTAATATACCTGTCAATTCCATTAGTAGGAAAAATTAATATTTGGTCATTCACCAATCTAATCCTAGGCTTACCATATAGATCCACTCATTGAATGCAGATAGTCACCGGTCAAATAATGAATTAATACATGCCAAAAGTGATCAAGTTATGATAAGAATGCAAGTAATATGATAAATCCTAAAGAAATTACCTTAATCAAATTAGAAATCAAACCCAAATAATTAGGGAAACAAGATCCCCCATAGCCTTAGTTACGGGTTTAGCTACTCATATTCAATTAAAACAAATTCATATCAAAATACAAATCCATAGAAAGAAAACCCAAAGAAAAAGGGAAACTAAAAAGAAAGAGAAATCAAAACTCCTTTAATGGAGATTATGATCTCTAATCCTTTAAGAATCGATTCCTCCTTCAAGCCATCCTTCAAGGTCTGCTATCGCAAAACAACTCTTAAGATTGGGGATTTTCTATGTAATGTGCTCAATGTGTTGTCTGTGTTCAATTTGGTGTAACTTTTCCCATTTTATTAAAAATCACATGTTCTGTTACGCAACTAGCGCTCAGGCACTCGGTTTTGAGCACTCAGGTGCTCAGCCACTTACTCCTGGGCACTCAGGCACTCAAATCTCACCATTCAAGCACTCTGGGCGCTCAAGCACTATGACTTTGAAGGCTCAAGCGCTGGCGACTGATGCAAAATTCTTCTTTTCTTTTGCTTCTTTGAACATCAAATCTTCTCCATGAGTAATTACCTGACAAAAACGCACAAAATACTTAATAAAACACACAATTAAATAATACTAAAAATATAACAAAACTTACGAACAAAATTCATTAAAAATAAATAAAAGGAATATGAAAAACTAATGAATTGAACTGTAAAAATATGACATGTTGACGGTTCATCAATGACCACACTAAGTTGCCTCAAATTGCAGAGTTGGTGCAATAATCCCTCCTGCTTATCTGAAGAACTAGCAAGGCTCAAACCGAAGCACCTGCTAAGTTCTCGGAAAGGAGAAGGAGTGTAGGCTTTGTTTCTCCGAGGAGGACCATCCGACGTAACAGGAGTCACTGATTTTCCCAACAGTAGAGCATGTTTCAAATACTTCCTGTACGCTAAGAAAGAAAAGTACTTGTCATTGCTACGCTGAGAAAGAAAAGTCCCTATTGAAAAAGTTATTGGCTAATGAAAGGAAGAACCTCTTCATATATTTTGGAAAAAGTAAGAAAATGATCTTCACAGAAGGCGAAACCCTCTTTTAATATAATGAGAAGAAAGCCATAAAGGGTTGTATTCTAGAATGCAATGGTAAGAAGAGAAGAATGAAGCAAAAGGAATGCTAGCTTAAACGCAAACATTCCCTAATTTATAGGCACAGTGAAACATTCTGATTGGTCCCTGGAAAAGTGAACTGATCATACGAGATAAAAGTCACTTTTGATGCTTTCTGATTGGTAAAAAGGTAAATGGGCAATTAGGAAATAGCATGAATTTATTACCCTACTAATGAATTTGTTAATTTTCAATAAAGTTGAGGCAATAGTTTCCCAAGAAAGGCCAGTATAATCAAGAAGTATAGAAAAAGTCAGAGCTATAACTCGCCATTTTATCACATTAACAACTAAAGCTGAGTTGGGGGCAACACAACTATAGGGTAAGCATTGGACCTACCTCAAACAACATGAGGCAGAGAGTAGAAAAGTAAAATAAAGTGGAAAGAAGAAAATGGAAACATCAGTAAAATTTTATTGATAATCTCATTCCACACACCGTCAACCCCTACGGAAGGAGAAAGAAATATATATTAAAAGGAAAGTGAAAATAGTATCCGTAAGAGAGCTTAAGGATAGGATGTCATGACCAAAGCATCTTGCCGCGCTGTCACATTCACAGTCACATCCACAGTTCCTTCACTCTTTTCACCGGAACAGACTGAAGCCACTCCATTTCTTCTTCCCTGCCTTCTTCACAATAAAAATAGAGGCCAACCACGGTTATCTCTTCGTAGAGTAAGTCGAAGAAAGCAGACCACCCAAGTTACTCCCACAGGGTTTTCCTTTCCTTCGAGCTGGCATTCTTGCATATCCAACTTCACTACGAAGAAGATCAGCTAGGTGCCTCCAAATTACCCAGGAAAAAGGTGGAGGAGGGAATAATGTGCTCCTCAGTGTCCCCATGCATTAGTTGATGGAAGCATCATTTCATCCTAACAACACGTTGGGTCAGACGTCCCCTTATGCGCCAGGATAGAAAGGCTCCCGCCTCCCTAAATGCATGGCTACTTCACTTTACGCCAAGAAAGAAAGGCTCCTTTGAAGAAAGGAAGCTGCTTGCAGAGGATCAATCACCTTCAAGAATTTCGAAAGGGTTAAGAGAATAACCCTTACAGAGGGCAAAACCCTTTATCTAAATGGAAAGGATGAAGAGAAAACTGCTCTTTCAAGAAGGAGCATTCTCACACAGAGTTACAAAGCGAAAAGAAAAGGATGCCCACTCCACTGCAAATATTTTCTATTTATAGAGAGAATGAGGCGCTCTGATTGGCCCTATAAAAGGCAATTTGATCGTATAATCGTAACCACGTTTAATTTTTCCAATTTCTAATTTGTTAAAGAGTATCAGGCAGTTGGGAAATAGTACGAAATTGAGATCTTCTTTAAAGGATATCTAATTCCCAATAAAGTCAAAGTAACCACTCCCCAGAGAATTGCAGACTGTTACTACCCGCAGTTTTAGATATCATACTCAGAGTTTGCGTGAAAACTATCAAAGGAAATCCCGAGAATTAATGCTTGGGGGCAGAGAATCCATGGGATATAACGACATATTATGGACACCGGCATTACACGTAAAACATCTGGGGTTCGGTGTTAATTTTTTGGACTTTTGTGATAATCGTGTGCCGGGATGATCCTGTCAAAAGTTGACACTTGGCTATCCTTCTAAGCGCCAAGCTGGGAACAATTGTTCTGTACCGTGATCCGAGATCCCGTTTAGATGGACCAACCCGATACACGGACTCCTCCCTGGCAGGCCTTAAAGGTAGTCAGGGCCTCATAGCTATATACATTGAGCAACATTGGGTCATAATATCAAGATCGCTAGATATGTGCAAGGATATACCCTTAAATATCTGTAACTGCTAATTATCTGCTTACGATATTATAAGATCCATAACTGTCTCAGATTGATAAGTAACTCTTATATTAAGAGTTCCTAACTTATAGGGATTTATCCCAATAATAAAAGGAAAGTAATTCCTATTAGGATCTTATTCCTAAATACCTGCATAACTGCATTCAATACAGATTACATAAGGATTCTGTACACGCTCTATAAATACAAGGTTAAGTAACCCTAATCAAGTATAAGTAAATTACTCAATATACTCCTCTTTACTTGAGCACAACTTGACTTAAACGTTGGAGTCCCTTTGCAGGTACCCATCCCCCGTCTCAACAAGCTCGATTGTTGCTGCCAAAGGAGGAAATCATTACACATGTGCCTATCTCAGGTACTCTCTGAATCCACTTCAGAATAATATAATTTTTATATTTGCAAAGATATACTATAATACTTGATTTTTATTAAAGTAATTTCAATTTAAATGAAATTTAGTTAAATGTTTTCTCTCATATGACTTATATTAAAAATGTGAGAGAAAAAAAAGGAAAATTCAAACATTATATGTCATGTCAAAAGTTAATCACCTCTACAAAAATGGAATAACAAGATACAAGGAAAATCGAAAACTTTACTTATATGCTCCAGCATCAAATAAGTCAATTCCCAATCGTTTTAAATCGATAATATTTTTGAATTTATATGAAATTTTATTTTATATCAATGTCGACCCTTTACCTACCTGTCACTATTTAAAGTAACATAATTATTGATATGTATCTTCATGATATAAATGCTGTGGGCTCTTCATTTTTTCATTCATTGCCATTTGGAGTCTAAAAATGTTAACCCTTCATCTGCCAATTAATTGCTATTTTTTCACCAGATTGTAACTTAAGTGTTAAATAAGTTTGAGCTAAGTATTTGATGAGTTTTTATAAATGATGAGTCTTGTTAGACTTTGAGTCTGAAAAAACATATTAATGAAAAAGACAACTTTAATACCTCAAAGATGATTAATCTTACACTTAATGATATAGAATACTTGGACACAGAAAAAAAAATGTCTTTTTTTTCTTTTGCCATATGTGATAGAAGTGTCAATATGTATAAGTTTCGCTGAACTGTCAATGTTAACTGCTTATCGCGAGTATTTATTTGCAGTGCCATAGTTCACTAGTTTAGGTTAAACTATGAGCAATTATAGTAATATTTATATTTATATTTATATAGGAAAAAACAGACAAAAGCCAGTATTAATATTAAAATAGTAAGATCTTAACTATGAATATCAGTTCAAGTGTCAATTTTATTTTTTTGTTTTTCGAGAATGTTTGATCTCAAGATCAAATTTCCCTTGGGTCACTTTAGGTCAACTTTGATTAGTCTATCCTCCCCTTTCCACCATGGATTTTAGATCTTTTTTGTAACTAAAAAAGATTTATTGAGAAATTACTTAAAAACCAAATTATTCATTTAACTTATCTGTCGATGTCCTGAGGATTAGAAAAACTTTATTAAGAAAAAGGAAAGAATCAATGTGTAATATGGTATAGTTATACTTATATATTTATATGAGCTGTACCGAACCAAAATTCAGAAGAAGGCATCTTTTTAGTCTTTATATTGTCATTAGCGTCGCAAGACGAACAAATTAAAGGCCAAAGTTGAGTCATTTAATTATAGCTTTTTTGGCTATGGAATAGGGATAGTGGACTCCCCGTAAAATTGTTAATAGAGGAGACATGGTATCAATAAAGCTTGAATTTAGATTCACCGAAAGAAAAGCTTGTACATGATCCACTAATTTAGCCATTGATGGTGGGTATTTGCTTAGCTGCAAGGTGTGTAACTGATGGACCTCCTCCATCCCACTGTTTAAAAAGCTGGAGGATTCATTCCCATGTGCTACGCAAGGCGTCCCTGCTAAATATTGCTTATATTTTGTAGTTCCCCTTTTTAATCTTATCGAATTATATGGAAGAAATGATGTTCGCAAAAATTTACTATATATTGCGTTAAATAATAATAATTAAGTTTAGAGAGCCACGCTAGAATAAGCAGCGAATTAAGTTTTGGAGAATAAGATGCTTGTTTGCTTGAATAGGATTTTAGCTGGAGGCTATCAAAAGATGGTAGTATACCTATGCAATTGGCTTCAGAAAAAGTGGATGGTATATGTTCCATCCTCTACCCGAGAGGTTGGTCGTCTAAGAGATCCAGGTCGATCGTTCGATAATTCGTTAGTTAGAGATGGGATCGAATGCCAGTAGAGGTGCTCCGATTGATCAATCTTAGAGTTAAGAAGGCATAGGTAGAGAAAAGTAAACATGTCTGACCTAGACTATCGTCTGTCAGATCAATTTATATAGAGATTCAGATGATTGACTCTCCGGTATAGCTGACAAAATGGGCCAACCCGACCGACTAGCTAAAATGCGGGCGGGGTGGGTCCATTTTAAAAATGAGTTGGAAGAGCTAACCCACCCCGCTTTAAGGTGGGTTAGCGGGTTGACGGTTGGCCGCGTAAAAATAAAATGAGAAAAAATAGATGAGTTGATGAGTAAATTGGTTTAACCCGCCTAAAAAATAAAAAATATATATATATAAAATCAATAAATACTATAAAAAATAATAAATAATAATGGTAAAAAATTTCAAACCACATATCTAAAATATAATTTTTAAAATAGTATAATTAAATATTCAAACATAAATTATATAACATCAAAGAGTTTTTCATTTATAGTATTACTTATTATTATTTTTCTAAAAAAAAGAACCAACTCATGAGTAAACTGACCATTTTCAGCCAGCTTAACCATTCAACAAGCGGGCGTTATGCGAGATGGAAAAGAAATATGGGTTCAATCCTTGAACTCAACCCGCAAAAAAATAGCGGGTTGGCGGGTTGACCCGGCGGGTTGAACCCGTTTTGCAGGCTCTACTCTCCGGATACCTTCCATTCATGCCATTTAGGATTCTGAACGTTATGGTTAGTCATTATGGCGCAAAGACGTTATGTATAATCATTATGACGCAAGACTATTATGTCTGATTATTATGGCACGGGACGTTATGTCTGGTCATTATAACATGAGGTCATTATGTCTGTTGATAGGTCGTATTAAGCACGTGTTTGTCCAGCTGTTACTCATTCGAGTATATGCTGGTCGAACCTTGCAGAAATAGACCTAACTTATAATTGGATGTCAATTGGGTCAGGATGGTCCACAGTTCTCCAACTTGATTATCTGTAAAGATGGACCGAACTTGTGAGTGATCAGATGTCAATTGGGTTAGGACGGTTTAATATAGTTATAATTTTTTAATGGCAGGTATTCTACTCTTTTAATACTACAACGGCAAGAAAGAAAGACGAGCAACCAGGAAGAAGAACATGCCTAGCGTTATAAAATAGAGTCAGTCTAAGAACTAACGGAGGCTGATCCAAAAGAGAAAGTGAGGTAGATAGATGTTCTTGAATCCGGATATGGATCACCTATCCCCATTTCCTATCCCCTTCCCTGTCTCCTCACTTAAATTATGACAAGTGTTTTAAACTTAATTATATGTCTCCTTCTCACTTAATTTAGTTTACACTTGTTAAAATTTAAGTGGTAAGACAGGAAAGGAGACAGAAAATGAGGACAAGTGATCTCCATCCCTTGAACCCAGCCTAGCCGTTCCAAAAGATAAGCGCAATGGTTGCCAAGAAATCACGTATTCTAAAAGAAAGATTGCGACAAATTTTTCATAAATTTGAGGGAAAAAATGTATTTAATGATTTTTGTGAATAAAATAATTACAAAAATTAATTTTAAGAATAATTATAAATCACTCAATGGAATGTAATGTGCAGTGTAAAGGTCTCACAAATCCGTGGTTCATTCAATACAACTGGAAATATTAGGCTTAATATTAAAATCCGCATCAAGCTGGCTAGCTTATCACCATTGAGATATTCTTTAATATATATACTTACATTCAAGTGTATATTACATATACTTAAATGAGGCATGTGAGAAAAATAGTGTGCAAAGATTGTGACAAATTTTTCATAAATCTGAAATAAAAACATGTATTTTATGATTTTTGTGAGTAAAATAATCACAAAAATTAATTGTAAGAATAATTATAAATCACAAATGTATAGTTTAAGGGTCTCACATATCCAATTCATTCAATAAAACAAGGAGAAGTAAGCTTAATATTGAAATCAACACACAAATAACTTATCACCAACTAAATATTCTTGTATACGATTAGAGGCAGAGCCAAGATTTTAATTTTAAGGGAGCTGAGACTAAAGACTAGATATATGTTTCTAAATATTTAAGTTAAAAAATATAATTATCATATAATATAAAAATTAAAATAAATTCAATTCAATTCATAATCAACATGCATGTTTTAAATTAGAAACATTCATAGTAAACACAATTAAATATAAGCCAATCTTAAATACATACTTTCAATTTTTAAGCTGTGTTCGAAGCTATTTCATAGAATAAAAAATCATCTATTATCGTATATGTGGTAAATTTTTTAGCAATCTCCTTTTCAATGTAAACAATCATGTAATCTGTGAGAAAATCATCTTCTATCTTGTTCCGCAGCCTTGTTTTAATAATTTTCATATCTGAAAATGCATGCTCAATAGTTGTTGTTGATACAGGAAGAGTCAAAACAAGCTGAAACAATCTATCAACCAAAGGATAAGCATTTGATTTTTCAGTTTCCACTAATAGTAATAGTAGACAAATTCTGAAAATTTGGATATTTAAAGACATTAAGCTCATAATGTTGCAATTCATATTCCAACTGAATCTTTTCTTGCTTAGAAAAATTTGAAGGATAAAACTTCTCGACAAGTTTGTATATGTCACTAACATTAAATGACTTGTAGTCATCTTTAAGATCTAAAGTTATACTCAATATGATAAGCTCTATCGCTTGTTCACTAAATCTACTATTAAGTTCTTTCAATTAATAATCTATCACAGTTGTAAATATATTCACACGATAGTGATGCTCAACTGTCACATTATCCTTTGAGACCGAATTATGTCAGAGAAAGAAGCACTCACATCAGGAAGTTGAATAGCTTGACTTTTACAAAAGGAATTAACTCTCTCTAAAAGATTATCCCAACCACAATCTCTTAACCTCTGAATCATTAATTTTGTGCTAGATACTAAATGCATAGCATTTAAAATATCTTGAGATTTTTGTTGCAATGCTTGACAAAGTTTATTAGCAATTCCCATAATCTCTTCCATCATGTGCAAAATGAATATAAATTCAAATGACATCAATGACTTAAGAGCATAAGTAGCATCACCTCGTTGGGAGTATGTAGAGCATTCAACAGTTAAATCTTCAAGAACTGAAGCAGTTGCACTAAACATACGTAAAAGGCTACATATTAAATTCAAATGAGAACTCCATCTCGTGTCTCCAGGTCTTTGCAATGTACTAATTTGATTCATTCCCCTTCCTATCTCAATCTCATCATTTGCATCCAATTAAGCAATTTCATTTGCATAAGTAACTTGTAGTTCATCATTGCATTTAGAAGAAAAGCACACCACATTGACAATAAAAGTCAGATTTTGAAAGAATGCATGAACATCAGTTACTTATCTAGCTGCAACAATAAGAGCCAATTGTAATTGGTGAGCTAAATAATGGACATAATATGCTGAAGGGCATTTTTGACGAATTAAAGCTTGTAAACCATTCCACTCTCCTCTCATATTACTTGCTCCATCATATCCTTGATCCCGCACATTTTGAATGTTGAGATTATGATGAGACAATATTGAACATATCTCCTGTTTAAGAATTATTGCAGTGGTATCTATAACATGTGCTACATCCAAAAAAAGTTCTTTTACAAGTTCATGCCTATCAACAAATCTAACAAGTGTCATTTGTTATCTTTTAGATTCATCTCGAGCTTTATCAATAATCAAACAAAATTTCGCATCACCAATCTCATTGCAAATTTTATCTTGCACCTTTTTAGCAAATATATGTAAAATTTCTTTTTAAATAGTAAGAGATGTGTACCTTGCATTTTGAGGGGCATTCTCCAAAACAACTTCATTCACTTTTTCATTGTAAGAAGCCAAGAGCTTAATTATCTCAAGAAAATTACTACGATTTTTGGAGTCCAAACTTTTATCATGGCCTTTAAAAGTACAAGTTTGAAAAGTTAACCAGTTAACAACATCTATAGAGGCTTTAAGACGCAATCTGTTACTCAAAATTTGTTGTGAAGTTTGTTTATGTAGTACTCTTTCAATGTGACATGACTGATTCTTCAAATCTTCATAACATCTAATAGTAACATTATGAACTGAATTGAGACTTTTTCCTACATGAGATATAAATGCACATTTTTTTCCATTGTTCACTTTTCTCCAATTTCTAAACCCTTTTGAAGTGAATGGACTTGTTTTTCTAGAAAATAAATGGCATGGAAGACAAAAGGCAGCATCTTCTTCAGGTGAGTATTCTAATCAAGAAAAAGCTTTAAACCAATGAGCATGAAATCGACGAGGATGATTTTCTAGACCATAAAGTAAATACACATCCATAATAAATTAATATGGTCCAAACTTAATATAAGCCCTACAAATTTCATGTTGTTGATTAATAGGATATTCCCAAATTCGTAAATGTTTTCTAGGATCACATATCAAAGTGCCAATATTAATGGGCACTATTGTAGGTGGCTCCATAGTAGGCACTATTGTAGCTTGCTCAACAACATTTTCAACATTCATCTTTGAATATATATTTGGCTCACTAGATTGTGTATTATCATTATTCCTCTCATTTCTCTTAAAAAATAAATTAATTGTTTTCTTCTTAAACATCTTTCAACCTAAAAAAAATTGCATATATATAAAAAAAAAGTGAGCTACAATCTATTTACAATTTAATGTATTTTAAATACTCTAAACTAATTACAATATAAATATTAGTTAACAAACTGAACAAAGAAAACTAAATAATGTACGTGATGTAAAAGCTTTCTATTTTTTTGATTTTTTAAATCTATAAAAATAAACAAGAGAAAAAATAGCATTAAGAGAATAAATTAAGAAAATACTTGCAGTAAAAAATAAAAAAGTAATCCAACAATATTGTGCAATGCAAACTAACCTTGTGGTGCTGGATTTGAGGCCTTGTGTTGTGTGTGTGATCTTGTTCGGTTCGATACGTGTTCTTCTTCTCTGGTTGTTAAAATGAAAAAGGGAAAAGTGAAAGTGATAAGAGGGGGGAGACTAAAAAGATTAAAATGTGAAAAAGAGAAAGTTGAGAAACTTATTGAAGAAGTTTCTCTCCGTCTTTTTCCATGTTTTTTTTACTTTTAACTTTTTTATTTTTAATATTATTTTATTCTTGCTACAAAAGTTGAGAAACTTCTTGAAAATATCTCTCAACGTCTTTTAACATTTTTTTGTTTTTAAAATATTTTATTCTTATTTGTGTGACTTTTTGGTCTTTTGCACTTATTACTTATTTTATAATATATAAAATTGAGATACAACATTCATTTTTTCTTACTGGGATCACAAAAAAAAATGTATAAGTAAAAGAAATATTACAAACTAGGGGAACCGTGGCTCATACTCGTCCCCCCTCCTTCCGCCTCTATATACAATACACTTATGCCTATAACTTTACAATCAACCGCATATTTCATTTCATACCTCCAAAAAATTAAGGTCAACATCATGGTCTAGGCAACAAGGAATGATACGTTGACCCCCATATGCAGACTAGAAGGGATAGGGGAGGAACTCAACCCGCTTTAGTAAGAGATTCTTCTTCTTTCCAAACCGATGTTAAGGATCGGAGTACTTTTACAGCTAACACTAGCCCTCCTCGATTGTTACCGGTCATCAAGAATCACTCAACCCTAGGAGCCTTTTGGAGTTGAATAACAACATAAATGAAAGAGGATTGCAAATATTGATTAATACAAAATGGACCACAGATTCAATGTAATGTTGTGCAAGTTGTTAGGCGTTCAAAAATACCTGCAAGCCATTCGTAGTAGACAAGTAGTAATATGCAAATTGTGGGTGTATGTATTATAGCTCTATCTTTTCAGTGGGAAAATATGTTCTTACATCATTTTTAAAAATATATTACTTTTTACTATATTTTTAATGGTTGTGATTAAGTGAGAGAAAATGATAAAAAAAGTGATATAATTAATAGTATGAGAAATAGTATAAAAAGTTATGTGAAAGAAAAGTGTTGTGAGAATATCATTGTTATTTTTAGTGTCGTGTTAAGGTGTTGTTTTTATTTTTTAATTTTTTTAATATAACAATGTTTTATTTTTGTGTTTAGTAAGAGACATAAAATAATAATAATTCTATATCCTCATAATCAATCTTCTTAATTACTAAATAAAAAAGTATTAAATATTTTCTATATTTCTTAGACATTAAGTACATTTATTTTTTTATTTAATACTTTATTTTTAAGTATTAAGAGAATTATTATGATGATCTTTTAAAAAGACATAACAAAATCTATAAGAAATTATTTTTATTCGTAGGAATATTAATTGACCATTACTCCTGTTAAATCATTCTCAAAGTAGATGGGTTGAGATAATTTTCATGTGGTGGAAATAATTATGGAGCTATAGAATGACCATCTTACCTATTTTTATCCTCAAATTCTCATCAAGGGTCAAAGTTAATCAAAATAGACTAAATAGATACTTAAGAAATTAATTTTTAAAATGTCATTTCAAGAATTTTATTCTTAAAAATGAAAAATCAACTATTGAATAAATATTTGTTTGGTTTGATTTAAGGCTTATATCAAATTGACATAAGATAATAAAATAATATATACATATCTTTAATATTTAAGGTGTTTGCTTAAGGTGTACGTGATTTTTTTTTTCGGTTGTGGTGTGTTTTCTACTTTAAGTATTCAAGTTCAAACTTAATGTTAACTTCTAAATCTACTAGACCAATATAGAGGTTAAGAGTATTATCAATTCACTTTGGCCTCGTTTGATGAGTCTAATTAACACGTTTAAACTATGTACTTTTATATTTGAATAAAAAAAATTTCGAGTTTAATTATAATGTATTGTTATCCAAATTTCTATTGATACTTTATTTAGTGAATTTAACTATGCTAATAACTATATAATGTATTAAATTTATTTAGTGACGTGATAATATATAATTGGATGTAATTGTAAACTTTTTTTACATTAATAAATTCATAATTTTTTTTGGATAATTTGATTATATTATATAATAATTAGTAAATTATTTTTAGTAAAATCAGAAGAGTAACTCCCACTAACTTTTGGTATAATCGGAATATTCTTGGACATACACAAAAGTAGTTACATTTAGCGTGCAGAAAACAATGACTACAACGGAACTCAGATTCATTTATTGGTCTTTATGTATTAACATACTGAGTTGCTTGAACCTTCTCTCCATCATGCTTCATTTTATTGGCATTCTTAAATGTGTGTTGATTAACAATCTGGTCATTTCATGCCTTCCACCTTATTGTACCTGTATCTGCCACCAAAGAAGGTGTAAACTTCCATTTTGGATATCTCCTTTTCTTCTTGGCAGTGAGCTAAACTAACTCTTCACATCATCTTTTTCAGATAGAAGTGAAGCATCTTCAGGCAAGTTTGTTGCTAGGACACTCAACCATTTGAAATTTGGATAGGGTGGTTTTGACTTCAACTGGGGTGTGCCTAGGTTCTTTGTGAGGCTACTTTCCATTATCTAAAGGCTCGGTATCTTGTCTCCTTACTCTTCAGTCTTCACACATGTATTATATAGTATGAGTTGCACATATGAGACATGATTTCTTTCCTTGATGTTAGCCTTCCTTCCCTTCTCCCTACCTCCCTCCCTAAGTTCTCACTCTCTCTCTCATACACATAAAGCAGTGTGCTATATACTGCTGTCAAGTTAAAAATTAGAATACATAGAAGTTGTTACTTTTTGTTTTGGCCTTTAGTTTCTAAATTTTCTAATTTACGGCAAAAGTTAATTATATTTATAGCATTTTTACTTATATGATTCATTCTGTCTTTATAGGTTTACTGATGCTGGAAATTTTTGGCTTTTTTATTTCCACCATGAGAAGGAAATAGCAAAGCTCAATTAATCATTCATGCTTTTAAGTTAAACCTTTTCTTAGTTTATTTGGTTGGTTATTTTCTACGAATCTCAACCAGTTGCGGGAACTTTTAATCTATGTATCAATCAATATATTTAGAAAAAAATGATGTGTTATCTATAACTCAAGAGCCATTATGTTCAAATATATCACTGTTAGAATTTCAGACAGCATTCACAATATCAAACTATTTTATCTTTCAGTAATGCTTCGAATGATTTCTTGAATATCAAACTAAATGATATTACACCTCACAGCTAGCTCTAGCTATGGTATCAATAAAGTGGCTTCTGTTATAATTGCTGGCTATATTTGTTCTACATAAACACTCGCTCATATTTCCTTCTCTGAGCATTGCTTTTGCTTTGAACTACTAGCTCTTTTAGCTTCTAATTGTATTACTGTGATTGTACATGACACAGCTCTATTGTGACTGCTTATGCAAAGACTATGAGGGAGTTGGCATGTGAGATTTTGGAGTAATGACAAAGGGCTTGGGGTCTGGATACATCAGTTTTCAGCAGTTAATGGCAAAGGTGTTGGGGTCTGGATACATCAATGCATAAATTAATTTTGAAAAAAGGTGTTCCTGCTATATTGCTGAGAAACATTGATCATTCATCTGGTTTGTGCAATGATAATGACTTATTCTTGTCGAGTTAGGCAGTAATGTTATAGGTGCAAGAGTTGTTACAGGTAATTATATTGGTGAGAAAGTATACATCCCTTGAATGAACTTGATCCTATCTGATCCAGGAATACCAATTAAATTTCAACGAAGACAATTCCTTATAAGTCTTTGCTTTGCTATGACTATTAACAAGAGTCAAGGTCAGACATTGTCTCATGTGAGTTTATTTTTGCCTAGATCAGTGTTTTCACGTGGTCAACTATATGTTGCTGTCTCTAGAGTGAAGTGTAAAAATGACTTGAAAATATTAGTTTCTGACAACAATGGTCAACTTTCTCGCTGGACAAAGAATGTCGTTTACAAAGAGGTCTTTGACAATATATGGAATTGAGTCATCACTTTGTTTTTTTGATACTGGTATATTGACAACATTTTTTTTATGCATTAGTTGATTATTTTATTTGCCCAATATGTCTTGTTTCTCAATTTGCATAGTTTCCAGCACTTGATAATAATATTTCTCACCTAAATTTTTACACATTATGTGATATTGCCAGTTAAGTTAGGCTTTGATGAGTTATGCAGCTAAGTGTGTGCACGACACATTGTTCTCTATCTGTCTATGTGTATATATATATATATATATATATATATATATATTTACAAGAAAAATATATCATTAATATATAAAAGTATAGCCTATGCATGGACCAATCTTAGATTCTACTTAATGCTTCCTTTATAGCCTTGCATTTATGCTTACACTTTCCATTTTTTATCTATTTTCTTCTGCTTTTGTTTGTGCCATCTACAATTACATGGTTAACCTGTACAAATGTATTGTTGAGGTCATTGACATTGGACTTCATTCTTAAACTAATCCAAAATCTGTTTGTGAAGCTAAAGCTGTTGAGCTTGCGTGGGTTGTTGGGTTAACAAAATTGTGAGCATCAGGAAGGCAATTGCAGGTTTGTCCCGGAGCTATTGATACATTCTGAAACCTTTATTAATTATTTACCCTTCTATGTTGATGGTTTTTTCAAATCTGTTAGTTTGTTTTTTGCAACTATATCTATATTTTCATTCCATGTTCTTATTGATTTTTATATTTCAATGCATTCCTGTTGAATTTGCACACACCCCTTTCATATCATTTCAATCCAACTTTTGGGTTGAACAACAAACTTTGTTGTGCCGTGCATAGCACGGGTTTCTGCACTAGTTCTAAAACAATTGAATTTGGTTGGGTGCCTTATAGCGACAGTTGGACGTGATGTTGCTAGTGCCAAAATTGATTCCCTTGCAGCAGCTTTTTCTTTAGCTTTTCCTGCGGCAATGAAGGTTTTAAATATCGAATCAGAAATTAAATTATAAGATTTTTGAGTCATAATTTGATTAGATTAATTAATTAAATTATAATATAATTATAATTAAATTGAATAATATTAAAATCAGAGTACATAGTTAGTTTACAATTTTACAAGTTTAATCGGCTAATCTAATCTAATTTTTAAAATACTGCTCATAATTATTCTAACACAAGTGGTTAATTCCAAAAATTATCCTTACGTTTTTTTCTCAAAATTTAAGAAGAATTAATTTTATGTCCCTTTTATTAATATCATTTTTAAAGTGATTTTATTTTACACCATTCAAACAAAATTAATTCTTCAAAAATAACTTTTCAAATATCATTTCCAAATGCTAATAAATCTTTTTAACATCAATTTTTTAAAATCAATTATTTCAACATTAATTCTTTTACAAGCAATTTTACTAAAATCTAAACCAAACTTACCATGGTCAACAGAAGTTTCTTTAATAAAAATTAATAATTAATGAGTTATGAGTAATATTCTTTTTTATGAAGGAGTTATGAGCATGTTTTTCATACAGAATTGCTTCTTCTTTTTTGTCGTGTTAGGTATAATAGAATTAAATATATAAGTCAATAAGTTTCGTAGTTCAACCTATAGGATGAGAAATTTAACAATAAAATGTCACGTAACAAAAGAAATGTCTTGCTTTAATGGTATTTAAGAATTTCTTCTTCAATCTTCGTGATTGATTAGTATAACATTAGTTAACATGACTAGAGTTTAGAGATGACACAAATAAATTTGATTGATCCGTTTAATCCATAAAAAATGATAAGTTAAGTTACATATTAATATTTGTTTTCTTCAAACAAGATATTTAACTTGTCCCATATAACCCTATAAGTTATGACATGTGGATACACATTGACTATTGTGTCAAATTTATTTATTTATTTTTAATTATTAGATGACAGATTAAGTTTGAGTTGATTGATTTACTTAATCAATCTTTAAAAAAAAAAGAGACCAGTTCACTTAGAATCCATGAATTATTATTTTTATTTTTTAACTAATTAACATGTCTATCATATATATATATTAAACAGGTTGGCAACCTCTATAAAATGAGAAGGGTTTTCTGACCTATTAAAAAAAATGGGTCAACCTGTCAGGTTTCATTTTGTGCTGAGGCGTGGCGGCTAATCTGTTTTACCATCTCTACACTAATGATAGAATCAGAAATTTCTGATATTGGGAGTAAATCCTTGCATTCAATCAAACGAATAATTTTTATTTAAAAATTATGATATTTATTATACTTTTTATTATATATAATATTAATGTGATTATTATTTTTTATTTTGATGTATATAAGTATTAATTTATTTAAAAGAAATTTACATGTAAATTATCAAAAATTAGTTAATAATTACGTATATAAATATGATTCTATACAAGTAAAGAACTAATTAATAATTTAATATTATATAAATAAATTTGGATAAAATTTAAAAGAGATAAATTGACAATAATTTATTAAATTTAAAATTTATCTAATTATTTTATATTTAAATAAAATCTTTTAAATTTTGTGAGAAATAAAAATAATATATTACATATATAGTGATAGATTTTTTTTAACAGAGGCATGTGCCCCAAACCCACTAACGTGGGTACATCCCTGCTCTACACGACACCCATTTTTTTTAATTAATTGATTTTCTCATCTTTCCTTTCACTTTCTTTTTTAAAATTGCAGAAAATGTCATCTTCCACAATTCTCACTGGAGGAAAAACAGAGACTCTCCCACCCAAGTTTCCACTTCACAGTTGACACAGGAATCCACTTCAAGATGGGAAGCAAAAACCTCAGCTGAACTACCAGGCAGCACCGCAGAACAAGTGTGGCATCTAGTAGAGGACTTGTGCAACATACAAAAGTGGAAGGGTGGACATTTGAAAGTTTCTTCTCTTTAATTCAGTCTTGTCTCCAGTTCGAACATCGTGCTAGCATTAGGAGTGATCACGGGTAAGATCGGGTCGGGTTTAGGAAAAAAATTTAAACCAATCATGTGAGTTTGGGTCAGGTTGGATCGGGTGAAAAAAATTTGAGCGACCCGAACTGAACCAACTCTATTAGAATCGGGTTGGTTCGGGTTGGTTAATCGGGTTAATCGGATTGGTCGGGTTGGTCGAATCACCGAATCAGGTTGTAAGAAAAAATAAAAAAAATTTAAATATAGACAAAACGACATTGTTTTATTGGGTCATCGATCGAGTTATCGTCGGGTTAATTTATTAAATTCATTATCCGAATTGATATTCAATAATTTATTAAATTTAACCTAAACCGACCCAATTACCCAATCAATCCAGGATATATGTGATTGAATCAAATCGATTCGAGTCAAATTGACGGATCAACGGGTCTAGTTGTGTACCCCTAACTAGCATACTCTCCTACACAGTCTTCAACTGTGAGTGAAATTTGCCTATTTGGCTTTGGTGACCCTACAAGAATCTGCGGAAGTTATAATTTCATATGAATCACAAGTTAAAATTTGGTGGGTTTGACGGATGAGATCTCTCCATTTTTTATCTTATTTTTTATATCTTTATTTAAATTTTGTCAAATAAAAAATAAAAAAAAGACATGAACATATAATTAAATTTAAAATATTTAATAAAATTTAAGTAAAAAATAAAAATAAAAATAAAAATAAATGATCTTCATCCGTATTTGATTGTGTGTTTGACAAGCGGAGATGACGGACGGCGCGCATTGGCATACAAATAGTTTCCAAAAATAGAAAGACAATGTCTCTAGTCTAGAGTGCTTGTTAATTTAATAAATTTTCATGTTATTCTCATTTTTACATTTATTGTAAAAGTTTACGCGTTTATAATTATCAATATGTCTGGCTGCATATTTGCTTGTAACTTTGTGTGTATTAATACATGTTTTTCAATTATCAATTGGTTAGATTTGTATTTATGGAAGTTATATATGTCATGCGCCTAAATAATTTCTACACGAAAAGTGAATTGCCCCCTTGCACTTTTCTTTAAGTTAAAAAAAAAAATAGTACTTAAACTGGAGTATCTTGCTGCATGTGCTCGAAATACTGATTAAATTTGTACCGTTATGTAGCAAACTCGTTGCAATCCGGGATATCCAAATTTCCGATACTCCTTGATTAATAATATTTGAGATTTTTAACAAATAAGAGAACTACATCTACATTATAAAAAAAAAAACTACGTTTTTATTTGTAATCACAAAACAAGGCTTGAGAATTTCAACACTAGGGCATTTCCTCCAAAAGGTCTAGACGCCAATAACTTCCGAATTATTGAGACCATGAAACCATAATTTGCTTGAAATAAGTTCCTTTATTTTTCGGTAGAACTTGAAACAAGTTAATTTAATACCTACTATTTTGAGCTAATAATATAAAATACGGTTCTCATGAATGAAAAATATAGATAACAAAGCATGCCGTCCCCTCTCGCTTGAATTAGGCTCTGTCTGCACTCATGAATTAATTAACAATTTCTAGGCATGAAATAAGGCACAGGGAGGAGCAAGCTCAAATAGTTAAGAGAAGATGATAGAAATTAGTAATGTAAACAGAAGATCAACTGAGCCTCTAATTTAAAAAAATCAAATGAAAAATAATCTGATAAACAAAATAGAAGAAGATGGAAGATCGATGACTTTTAGATAAATTATTAAAAATATAAATAGATTTATATATAATTGTTCCATCCAGACTCTTAGTGTATTCATTCCAAAAGCTCCTTTTAATGGCTGATGTTAGCCTTTTTATAAGGGGAAGTGGTGAGGAAAATGTGACTTCACTATAATTGGCAATCATGGGTTTGTCGTGGAGTACTCTAATATGGATGTGTCATGTGGCATCCTTTTCTCTTTTGTAACTAACTTCCTTTATGGTATCATTTATACATGTGAGAGTTTGTGTGGGAATTCCTTTGCAGGGCGTAATGGTGTATTTAGACTTTGGACCCTATGCGTCAATGAATTGATAGGTCGGCGGCCCGTTTGAACCTCATATTAGGTCTCGTTCAACGAAAATGTATCTTGTCAAACTGATTATCCAAGGTGAATATTTGTATTCAATAAATTCATTTTGAGTCATTAAGCCCAAGAAAATATGGGCTAACACAACCACGGTCTCAATAGTTGGATCTGACTTACTCATGCTCACATGAGTAACAACTTAATATACGCACGTGTTCAGTATGAATTATCAATATCGTCGACAATTCAATGTCATAATAAATAGACATAACGTACGTCTAATATCTATGATCCTTAATGGTCTAAGCAAATAGACACCGAGAGGTTAACCCTCCAGAGTCCTACTTAAATTGGCCTGATATCGTAAGTCAGGCATGTTTCACTTTTTACCTTAATACTTGAAGTTACCAACTTAGCATACGATCTTAACTATCTTTTGATCAGCCTAAATTCTTTTGCCCTTGCCGTTGTCTTCCTTATAGGCCTCTGATGAGTCTTTTCTATCCTTCAACTTAGTTCTCAATCATTGTCCTGAACAAACTTCTCTTATGAGGCCGAGATATAACCCCAACTTGAAATGATGAAAGAATGAAGTAGCTAAGTGGGGCATAAGAATGAATTTAGTGAGAGTAGAACTGAACTTAGTGAAAATGGTACTTAGGCATGGCCTAATAACTTTTTTGTAATAAAATTTAATAATATTGATTCATGTAATTGATCTCATATAATGAGAGAATGCTCGATTATATTGTTTTTGTTTTTCAATCTTGACTATATAGCATTAATAATCACTTGTTAGACATCCACCGCTTTAACGGTGAGCCTGGCAGCATACGATACTGATAGCCATTGATCATATTGACCGAAGCCTGATATATAAGAAGTGGACAGCAATATAGAGTTCAAGTCTTTAGTCTTACAAGATCAAATATCTTTAAAGTGATGATTTTTATAAAATAAATAAATAAGTTCATATCAATTATTAATAAATAAATGAATTTACTTATTAATAATTAATATAAACTAACTTATTTATTTTATAAGAATTTTTACTTTAAAAAATCGTTATTTATCTTATAAAATTGTCAACGACTTCCGTATGCATGCTGGTGGAGTCTGGAAAAGTCATGAGGGGATGCTGTGGTTATAATTTTTAAAATTTTTCAGATACAAAATTTTATTTTAAATAAAGTTTTATTTAATTGTATTAAAAATTCCAAATGTCCTCGGTTTAAGAGAAGGAGAATCTATGTAATCTCTATAAATAGGAGAAATTTTTTTTTTAAGAAGATTTCAACCATTTAGTTAATATGAGTTCCACTGTAAGATCCAAATAATCAGCAAGAATTTTGCATGTGAAAAGGACTTACAATATTATATATGGAGTTCTATAAGAATCTTGATTTGTATGAACGGTTGGCACAGCCTTTAAAAGTGCACTTGCCACTAGGAATTATATCATTTTCTTCCTTTTTATTTGCGTGGTTGTAAGAGTTTGCGTGCTTCCCTATATATTCTTCCCCCGCAGCGTACGATAATTTCTTGACTACTATATCTAAAGTCTCACAGTCCCCACAGTCCCTCTCAGTCTGTAGCTACACTACTATCTCAGAGAGCCATGGCAGAGGAATCTAAGCCAAAATGGGAAGGTAAAGCCATCGTTGAGCTAGCAAGCACCAGTGCAGCACAAGTATGGCCCCTGTTAGAGGATTTCTGCAACCTACATAAGTGGATCTCCATAGACACTTGTTCCCAAGTGGAGGGTATTCCAGGACAACCTGGCCTCATCCGCTACTGTGCTTCCACCATTAAAGGGGTTGCTGATTCTGAGACAACAACCCAGTGGGCCAAAGAGAAGCTACTGACAATTGATCCCGTACAACGCTGTTTGTCTTATGAAATTGTTGATAACAACATGGGATTTAAGTCTTATGTGGCCACACTGAAAGTATTGTCAATCAACGGGGGTGGGTGCAAGATCGAATGGGGGTTTGTCAGTGATCCTGTGGAAGGGTGGAGATTCCAAGATTTGAACTCTTATATTGAGTCCTCTCTCCAGTTCATGGCCAAGAAGATTGAACTTGCATTCTCTGTAGCTACTTAGTCAGTGGACACTTTGGCAACGAGTGAAGTTAGGAGTTGGAATCTGATGCCAGATAATAGATCTGGTGGTGTTCAGAAACACCTAAGAATCTCTTAGCAAGTAAGCATAATTAGCATCAGTAGACGGCGACATGAGAGTAGAAGCAAGTGATAGGGTTAGGGAGGGTGTCTGTTGTTCTCCCATTGTTCTTGTTTTTGGTGTCTATTTGTGTAATTTCATCATAACTTAATAGTTCTGCAATTTGTTTTGTATCCATTTTAGTCACTTAAAAATACATGTGATATTAATTTGGTTTAAAGAAAGTTAATATTAATTTAATTGAACAATCATGAAAAAACGACATTAAAATAGTGTTATATGTAGTGTGCATGAGAACACCGACATCAATCAATGGAGACTTTGATTAAAGAAATAAATTAATATGGGAATAATGTTAGTTTTTATGATTGATTGATTAAATTAATATCAATTTTTACTATTGAGAAAAAAAAATACTACTCCAACTTGGAGCAGAATCAATAAATTACCATAACTTGTGAAAATCCATTAGGAAGCAATCAAGTAAATCAAATAATACTAAAATAAAGCAAATAAGTAATACATTAAGAATATTAAATTTAACATGGAAAAACTAATAATAGTTGGGACAATTTATAAGGGTAAATTATGTTAATTAAGTTAATTGGTGTTCGAATCTTGTCAGAGTTTATTATTAGTGGGATATTTATAAATAAAAGATATTACCATTCGGCCCATTTGATAAAAATTATGGATTTAATTTAAATATATTGTACATTTACATTTAATCATGAAATCAAAAATTACATGTATGATAATGTATAAAACTATTTAGAGCAAGAATTTCTTGCAAATTTGGCAAATCCCTCGTCTTTTTCTTCTTAATTTAAACACCATCTCAGTTAGGGAGGCGTTTACCATTCAACAACCGTGTATACAATAGCATCTTTAACTTTTAAACACCAGTTTTCTGGGTTTTTTTTTTAACTTTTGTCTTTTTGTTATTTTTTTTATTTGACTTGGTGTATGTGTAAATTTAAATGTATATAAATATTATTAATTGAAATATTTATAGATTTTTATATGTATATTTATTTATAAAATAAATAATATAAATAAATTTATTGTGAATCTGAATATATGTAAATATTAAAATATATAGAGTTTTTTATATATAATTATCTCTAAAAAAAGTGATTTAAGTTTCTTATTTATGAGTTTAAATATGTGCGTGTAAATATTATCAATTAAAATTATATATATTTACCTATTAAAAAATTAAATAAATATAAATATTATCAATTAAAATTATATGTATATTTACCTATTGAAAAAAAAAAAATTAAATGGGTCACTTTTAACCAATGTTCTATTTTTTGCAAAGATCAACTTTGCAAACTTACCGGTACTTGGTGTATTGAAAACACCACCCTCACTTACAATTAGCGTGCAGAAACAATTAATTTGGTGATGTCAATATCCCAAACTATTTGGTCAACGGAAGTTTTTTCAATAGTAATCGGGAGCGAAACCAGGGCAAATAGTTTGAAGGTGGAGATGGGTTAAAGTTAATATCTTTGATGTTAGGGTTAAAGTTAATATCTAAGTGTAGGCAAAAATTTTAACTACGAGGGTACAGCTGATTTTTATTATTTGAATACTTAAAATATAATGCTTAGACAAGACAACTATTGAAAACACCACCCTCACTTACATTTAGCGTGCTGAAACAATTAATTTGGTGATGTCAATATCCCAAACTATTTGGTCAACGGAAGTTTTTTCAATAGTAATCGAGAGCGCGACCAGGGCAAATAGTTTGAAGATGGGTTGAAGTTAATATCAAGTGTAGGCAAAATTTTTAATTAAGAGGGCGCAGCTGTGATTTCAATTATTTGAATACTTAAAATATAATGCTTAGACAAGACACCTCACTTATATTTATATTTGTACATTAATTTTAGCTTAACATGTGATACACGAGAACATAACATACATTAGATATTGTATTTTGGATGTTGAAAAAACATTTTTATTATATATAATCTTCCCTTCCCAATGCCCACAAGACAAAGACACTCCCATCCAACTTTCCCCTCCACACCCATACAATATCCAAAGAGACACCTATGGCTATGACAGAGGAATCCAAGTCAAGATGGGAAGCTATAACCTCCGCTGAACTACCAGGAGCTACCGCAGAACAACTTTGGCCCTTGATGGCGGACTTCTGCAACTTACAAAAGTGGATCCCAATAGAAACATGTTACCAAGTTGAGGGGGTTGCTGGACAGCCTGGCCTCATCCGCTACTGTGTTGGAACAAAACCAGATGATGCTGATCCTGAGAGGACAGTGATCATGTGGGCCAAAGAGAAGCTACTCATGATGGATCCCATCCAACGGTGTTTAACCTATGAGGTTGTGGACAACAACATAGGAATCAAGTCATATGTGGCTACACTCAGAGTATTGCCCATCATCAGTGCCAGTGGTGACGAAAAACCTGAAGGAGAGTGCAAGATCGAATGGTCTTATGTCTGTGATCCAGTGGAAGGGTGGACATTTGAAGGTTTCTTCTCTTTAATTCAGTCTCATCTCCAGTCCATGGCCACGAAGATGGAGCTAGCTTGCTCTGCTACCCACTCATGAACTGTGAGTGAAATTTGCCAATTTGGCTTTGACCGTACACGATTATGTGAAAGTTAATTTCATATGAATCTCAAGTTAAACGTTGGTCGGTAAAATTTTGTGGTGTTTGACAAGCAGCATAAATCTAAGCAGACATGACGGCACACAAATAATTCCATAAAGAGTAATTTTATATCTTCCAACTTAATTTTTTTAATAATCTTTTTAATATTAAGTGAAGAAAGTATTAAATAAAAAAATAAATACATCTAATGTCTTGAAAACATAAAAAATATTTAATATTTTTTTATTTAATAATTAGAAAGTTTAGAAGAATTGTCTTTCTCATAAAATAGAAAGCCAATGTCTCCAGTTCATTTTAATTTTAATAATTTTTCTTGTTATTATTGTCGTTCTCTTTTTTACATTTATTACAAAACTTTTTCGCGTTTATAATTATCAATGTGTCTGCCTACACGTATGTTTTGCATACATGTTTTCAACTATCAATTGGTTAGTTTTTTTTTTCTTTTGGGTGCAAAATTGGTTAGATTTTTAATTATGAAAGTTATGTCATACGCCTAAATATATAATTTCTACACCAAAGTGAACTGCCCTTGCCCTTTTCTTTAAGTAAAAAAAAAAAAGTACTAAAACTGGAGTATCTTCCTTGTGTTGCAAATACTGATTAAATTTCTAGGTTATGTAGCAAACTCATTGCAATCCATGATACCCAATTTTCCGATGCGTTTTCATAAATCGTACACTCCTTGATTAATAATATAGGAAATATTGAACAAATAAGAGAAAAATACGTCTACACCAGAAAAAACAAAAAGAAGAATTTTGTTAAATGTGTCTTAAAGACACATGTTAAAAATTAAAAATAATATTTATTATTTATTATTAATTAATTTAAGAAGAAAATATTAAATGCACTTTCTACTTGTATTTTTTATTTAATAATTTTTATTTTTATTCATTATCATGTGTTCTTGGAACACATGTTAACCAAAAATCAAAAGAGAAAGCTACGTTTTTGTAATAACCAAAAAAAAAAAAAGAACTTGGAAACACAATTTGCTTGAAGTAAGTTCATTTAATACATATTTTAAGCTAATCTTTAAAAATATGGTTCTCAGTTCTCATGAACGGAAAAACACAGATAACAAATCATGCCGTCCCCGCTGGACTAAATAAAGCTCTGTCAGCATTCATGGATTAGCAATTTCTAGTCATGACTCACGAATAAGGCACGGGGAGGAACAAGCTCAACTAGTTAACAATACCCGTTTTGAACGTATTCTTTTTACAACAAGAATGTGTTACGTTATAAATATCTTGAGCTTTGATTTTTTTTTTTTAATCAAATCACTAAACTTTGGTTTTTATTCACCCTAAAAATGAAAATCTTTGGTATTCTGGTGCATACTCTTAGCTGACTTTTTTTATGCTTATTATTATTGAGTTTAATTTCGGTGAAACTTTTTTACACTTAAACGCATCAAAATTAAATTCTATTATTAATTGGACCAGTGTTGAAAATAACAATGGCATAATTCCTGATATTACGTTTGTTTGTCCTTGCCGTGTGTCTTTCCTCTTCTTCCAAAAATCAAAGGTTGATTCTTGAGTAGAATTTATCAATTATGAATTTCATATGAAAGCATTAAACCAATCTATTTACAAGAATAGTAATTAAGCAAAAACAATTAAAAAATGCAAATATGAAAGATATTAATACAGAAAAGATCACAAATTGAAAAAATGCGGGAGCTAGGAACATGAAAACACTAACGAAACTCAAGTCTATTAAATATACAAGTTTCTTGTTGGAACACGGATCCTAACACGTCATATATATATCTAAAACCTAGAATAAAAGATGAACAACCTATCAGCTTCCGCCACCCCTTTTCCGGGGCGACTTCAATTTTCTACACTTACCAACCTTGGCATTTTTTTCTTCTTTTGTCTTACCTATCCTATTAAGCCCCCATTCTTGACATTTTCAAATAGTACATAATCTCTTTTCCATCCAGTTGATAATGTCCTGAGCTATCTCTTCACGCTCAGGCTCAAACAGAAGGTCGTGCAAGAAGCCATCATAAAGCTTTATGTCTTTGAAATCTGAAGCTGCCTTATTGTATAGATCTTGTGAGGCCAGTGGATCAGTTACCTTATCAGCAGTTCCGTGCAGGACAAAGAATGGCACTGTCACAGACTTGAAGTTTCGTGTTAAGTAAGAGGATATTCGCAATATTTCATGGCCTGTTCGGACCCTTATAGGTCCCGTGTAGACCAAAGGATCAGAGTACTTCGCCAACAAAGCTGCTGGATCCCTCGAAACTGGAATGCCCCTTTTGTTTGCTCCTTTAAATTGGAACTTTGGAGCAACCAGAGAAAAAAGTGGAGCAACAGCCTGCATCAACACATCAGACAGATCCTTTTAACACATGAATAGACAAAAATCATGAAACACATTCAAAGAATAGTCCATAATTACAAACATAATGCAAACAACATTATAATCTTGAGATTTTAGAAATCAATAAGAAAATAATCGTTGCTATTGCTTTTACTGTCTTAATTAGGAGTCTTCCCCCTATACAGAAAAACGTGATCAATGCTTAAAGGCAAAGGAGAGAGGTATGAGCACACATATGAGAAGGGATGGCTCCACACACAATGAATAACAGATTTAAGGGCACAAGACCATAGGCCAAGAAAATAAGAGCCAGATTTAGCATCATTTCTGCTGCCAGTGTTTTGAAATCAGAGAACTAGAAGCAGAGGAAGTAGTGGCAAAGTATTACTAAAGGCAGTTAACAATATGAAGATAAATTGAAAGTCTTAATGTCTTATACAGAGTATAATTACAAAGTAAAACAACACC
Source organism: Ormosia semicastrata (assembly GCA_029884595.1). Taxonomy (NCBI): domain Eukaryota; kingdom Viridiplantae; phylum Streptophyta; class Magnoliopsida; order Fabales; family Fabaceae; genus Ormosia; species Ormosia semicastrata. The sequence goes on along the minus strand of JAQQTO010000046.1, from coordinate 16,573,759 downwards.
TGTGATTGTGTTCATTCTGCTTCTAATCGACAAACCTCAAATTGAGTCAAGGGCTATATGCCTATATGTGGCTAGAGCTCATATCAATCACACTGACTATAGTTTGATTACTTTGCTGAAAACAGATGATATCCCAGGTCAACAAGACGGTAAGTGATATTTATGTCTATATTAGATCATGTTTATTATTATCTATTGCAGATATGGGGGAGAGAGAGAGAGTTAAAAGGTTGAGTCCCTGTGTCACTGTAAGAGATTGATATTAATAGTAGAAAAGGGGGGATGGATGTTACTTTCATGATAACTTTGTATATTACAGCATGTTTTTATAGCAAGCTTAAGAAAAAAGTATACCGAGCATAGCTAGCATTGTAGCAACAAATCAGAGACACGTTAATTGCAAACATAATGCACAACCTACAAATGCAAAACAAAACTTACACCAACAATTGGATGAGCTGGCTTCACACGCAAAGCAGGTGAGGTTAATATAATTCCTTCCACCATTACTTCAATATGAGGGTGGGAGGCCGCCTACACAAAAATTTAGAAATTAAATTTCAAAATTCAACAAAGACAAAATCAATTCAGGAAGGTAGGCAGAAGATTTCAGTTCTTACCTTCAAAACCACAGCCCCTCCAGTGGAGTGACCAAAGAGAAAGCATGGTATCCCAGGATTCTCTAATTGAATCTTTTCCAAGAAAGCCCCCTGTTTATATCATCACCATCAATATGTAAAGTACATGGTCAAAATCACCAAGTGACATTTGAAAATACAATATATCTCTAAAGGAAAACAAGCAAAGAACAACACAAATGTTTTTAATTGTTGATTGTTGATTGTAATAAAATTTTCAAATGGAAATGAAAGTGACCAGAAATAACATTTACACAGAATTTTAATGATGAATACAGCACTTGCCAATGCGCATGGTGAAAATAATAGTGAAGAGAAGCACGAAAAAACTGATAACTCAACTGAGACAACATCATTGCTTTATGCTTTAAGAAGAAAAGGTTAATGTATTTTAATTTTGCACACTAAACTTATTTCTCTACTTCCGTCCCAATGTTTAAAATGGTGGAAACTCTACATTGATGCCTAAAATCTCTTCCATTCTAAGTATAAGAAACACTATCACAAACAAGAACATGTGCCACAAGGCTATATTTATACAAAGTGAAGAAAGTAGAAATACTTACTGTGTCTGCAACCACATGATCAAGAGAAGGAACATAACCATGCAATCCATCACTCCCTCCATGACCTGTAACAAGAAAACAAATAACTCCAAAACCGTCAGAAAAAGATAAAGACAGTAAAATCCAAAAAAATAAATGCATTGAAAATACATACACAATGAAAATGATATAATCATGCCTATTACCACATAATCCAATAACAGGAAGTAAACTCCTATTAAGTCTAAGGAAGTCCATTTGAGAAGAGGAAAGCATCATGTATCAATGGGGATCTCAAGGGACCAAATGAAAGAATAAGTCATAAATTACCTATCCAGTCCATTGCATAGACGCCAAAGTTGCATGATGTTAACTGCCTTGCAAAGTCAGCATATCTTCCACTGAAAAATGAGCACCAAGTCAGGTGGGGGGGAAAAACATAAATCTTATCATCTTATCCTATACTAGAGGAAAGATTTAGATGTATTAGCAATCACTTCAAAATTCATATTTTGGAAAAAAATAAAATAAAATAAAATAAAACAGACTAGTCCCACAAGGAGAAATAATCATTAAGCTCTGACCTCTGAAAGAATGACGATTTTCAAAAAGTACACAAATCAAGCTTACCTGTGTTCATTAAGTCCATGAATGATGATCAGAATGCCCCTGAAAGAACAAAAGAGAATATAACTTGAGTCAAATGTGAAAGAAAGCAGCACAACTGAAGGGAACAAGAGGCAGGAGCTTTATATCCATTCATCAGACAATGTCTGATCAATCATCATCTCAGATTAAAAAAAAAAAGAAACAGTTCTGAAAGAAACAAGCATAAAACAACTGAATCCTGTGAAGACAACTATTATAATTTTTTGTAGCTTAAGCCTCTGTTAATAGTAAACCCTCCAGTCACCAACATAGCACACCAATATACAAAGCAAATCTCATTCAGCATGGAGAACAACATAATTTGAGAATATAGTTTACAGTTACACAGTTACCCTGTTTGTACTTTCACTTAATTTTCTTTCACCTCTCCTTGTCTATTACTCTATCCTATCCCCCTAGAGAGGACTCAATTCAGGATATGCCTCATTTAGCTGAGTTCAGCTATTAAGTTTTGGCACTGGAACAACCAAAAACACCCCCAAAATGAAACCACTAAACTTGTTTGCAAACATTCCTCTTTTACAAAAGAAGAGCCAATTGCTTCAATCAAGCTACACTGGACAAAACCCATTGCCATACTGGTTTTTCAGCTCAATTATTAGTTCCCCTGGAATAGAATTACTCATTCACCGACTAAGCTATCTAAGGCTCTCTAGATATTCCATATTATTGAGCTTAATCTCTATCTCTATACGCTACATGTAGAACTACGACACATCAACACGAGCCTTGGAAAGAGAAAAACAAACATAGAAGTTCTTCTAACAACAGAATTAACAAACTCACTGTTCTCCGGTTGACCAGTTCTCAGTATCATTTTCTTCAGGAAAACTCAGAACACGACTTCAAATTTCAAAACGTAAAGCAAACGAAAATTGATTATAATTTTTTTTTAAAAAAGAAAGAATACCAGAAGACCTTACTTTAGGTCACCGGAGACCGGGAACCACGAACGGCAAAACAGAGCATTGTTTCTGATCCCATAGAAAATCGAAGTGCTCCACCGGCAGCACCCGTCGTCGCGTCCCATTCCCACGTCTTGTGCCAACGCCCTTCTCCTGAAAGTGTCCTCCTCCTCTCGAATCAACCACCTGTACTTCAAGTGCTTCCTGGGAGACGAAGGCGCCGCCGCCAGCGAAGCCTGCGAGGAGAGGCGGCGACGGCGAGGGAGAACGAACAAGAGAAACGAGAGGAAGAAGGTGTAGACGAAGATCAAAGAAGCCCTCAGGGCTTTCAGAATCGGGATTATGCGGTTGCTCGCCCCTGACGTCAGCTGCTCCATCCCCGTCTCGGCGGAAGACATCGCTTTCTGCGGCGGAGACGGAAATGGAAACGGAAACGGAAATTGAATTCAGAGACAGAACAGACAGCCACGCACAACACAACACAAACAAATGTTAATGTGTTTGTCTTCACACAGTTGAGCGTTTATTTTATACTTGTTCGTTAAAAATATGATCCGTTTGATTTCTGGCCCCAGATAATCCAACGGTTTAGATTTACCAATGACAACGCTGTCTGCTTTGAGACGCAAGAAAGTAAAAGATAAGCGTTGTTTGCATATCGTATTTCGAATAATGAATGGACGGTGAAATCTGTGGTACAGCCAATACCAATTGCATTCATGAGCTGATTCGCTGCCATATGCCACGTGGCATTTATTGATTCGGCAGACACAGCCAGGAGTAGAAGCGCGAGATGGTTGATTGTGGTTCGGTTTTTCCAGGGTCGTTGGGAGCTGGTGCAGAAAATCACGCGTGCTGCTTCACAACCTGATCATCTCTCCCTTTTTTTTTTTTTGCCGCGTTATCCTGGAATTGATATTATTAAATTATAAATTAAAATGAAATTAAAATTATTTAATGTGTTACTATGAAAACACTGCGAATTGCTCTTTTAATCTGCATACGGTAATTGCCAGTTATATTCTCAGCCTCTTAAAATCCTCCAGATTCTCGTCAAAATAATGTGTATATAGATGAGCGATTTCGATTATATTCTTAGCTTCTTTTTCTTTTCTTTTTTGAGTCTAAATAAATAATTTGATTATTACAAAAAGAGGAGGCGGAGATTTCGATCCAAATAAATTGGGCCCTTATGAAATGTACGACGTGTTCCTTTGTGTATCATCAGAGATGCCTAATGGTCACATAAACTAAACTTCATCGCCATGCCTAACGTTTCTTTTCGTTATTGAAATGCTTGAGTTTCTCTTCACGTTCCCCTCTTCGGCTTTGAAATTCATCGTACATTATGAGCATTATTTATTAATAAATTTAATTTAAATTGTGGATCTTATATAATCAATTCAAGTACATATTGAGCTTAAACAGTAAATTGAATTTTGCTCTTTTTAATTCAGTTTGACTTTTTAATTCAGCTTTGACTCTCATTTTCGTATGTGACAGTTTATGCAGGTTGGAAAATCAAGAATCCGCGTATGGGACCGTGATCAATGTTAGCTTCTTTTTTTTAATAATTTTAGACTAGTATGATTATGAATGATGATAATCATTCATCCAATTGATAATTATTATGTTGATTGTCCTTTGGGGAGCAAAGCAAAATAAAAATTATTATTGAAATGGCTTGCAATTAGGCGAACAGATTTTTTCAACAATATCATGGCTTTCAAAATGGAGGGCCCCTATAAATAAACGAAAAATGCTATGAGATAGAAAAGACAAAGGGGTGCCGCTCATTTTTTCCGCCACTTTCCCAATGACTTGGCTTTCTGTTGGACCACATCAATATAGTCACTATCGAGATTTTTTCTAAGCAGTCAAACATATTTTTTTGTATTTTTATAATATCAAATAATAATAATAATAATAATAGTATTTATTAATGTGATTAATTATAATTAATTATAATTAATTTTAAAAATAATTATAATTAATTTAATATAAAAATTAGATTAATTTAATATATAATTATATTTTATTATTTTTTACATCAATCTTTTTGTATAAATAGATGTTAGTTCTAATGCATTCATTCATTTAGAAATATACACAAATTACTAATATTTATCTCTTTGTTTTTGTTTCTAACTTAGTATCATACCGTCTAGGCTCTTGATCTAATCTTAGATTTCAGATTCCGTCTTAGATTTCAAATTTCGACTTAGATTCTAGACTTCATTTCAGACACCGTTTTAGATCTCTGTTAAAACATTGCTTCAAACTTTTGTTGTTCATCATTTCATTCAGCCTCTGTCACTACCCAAACCCACCAGATCTGCCACGCCCCAAACTACCTTCACCGTTCTGTTCCATTATCTCCGCTTCGTTGTTTGTTGCCACCAAACCTCCTGTCTCGAACTCAGAGGCCAAGCCCCAACATCGCGAACCCAGATCAAGCACCCAACTCGCGAGATCCATTCAACCATATCCGACCCAGCATCCGCGAGCCCAGCCACAACCTGTGACCTGTATCTCTCAAACCGAGTTTGCTGACGTGGACGGTGACACCACGTAAGCTGCCTGCGTGACCCCTGTGCTGATGTGGCACCATACCCTTCGTAAGATTTTTTAGTAAGATCTTTTCATTTTTTGAGGTTCTTTTCTGTCAATTCAGTCTTGAAAGTACACTTTTTGTTGTTATTCTTCTTTGCTACTATGAAAAAGTCTGATGTTGCTCAGTCCATTTTAGTTTTACTCAATGATTCAAACTACATCCATTGGGTTGAGGCCATGGTGACTTTCTGAAAGGCCGAAAACTTTGGCGATATGTCGCAAGTGATATTACTTGCCCTGTTGAAACTAAAGATGACACTGATGAAAAATATGTTAAAAAAATAGAAGATTGGGATAGCAAAAATCATCAGATTATCAATTAGTTGTGAAACACCTCCACTCCCAGCATTCACCTATACTCTAGACGCTTTAACATTGGCAAAGAGATATGGGATCATCTCAAAAATAGATATACAATTTTTTATTTATCTCATCAATACCAACTGCTAATAGAACTCAATAATCTGAAATAAGAACCCGGCTAAGATGTATATGAGTTCTTGGCTTAGATAGAAGCTATTTGAGATTAACTGATTTTGTGTGAGTCAACCTTGAAACACAAAAGTGATGCCAAACTATATGAGGAGTACCGTGATCGCACCAGACTCATCCAGTTTTTAATAGCTCTCACTGATGACTATGAGCCTGTTCGAGCTTCTCTACTACATCAGAATCTCCTGTTCACACTTGAGGATGCACTTCCTTTTGTCTGAAATCAGAATAAACTAGATTGAGTCTTCTTCGACCTAAAACAAATTTAGCCTTTGCAGTTACTCATCAAAGGGGCAAATTTTGTAATTGTTGCCATAAACCTAGTCATGTTTTTGTTGAATGTCTAACCATAGAGTGTCATATTTGTAAGAATAAAGGTCGTATTGCCCCTACCTGCCTCTCTCAAGTATATAGATACTACAAAGTTCTAGGACATTCGATTAAGTAGTGCCCTGGTTATCCACAAAACTCTACTCGTCAACAAAGGTCTGATCATAGAAAGTGTCAACCTCGTACTAGTTCCTCCTCCAAGCCTGTGATTGCAGCTTCAGTTATAATAATGCCTCAGATTCCTAGATCTCTGTTTTCACTACTGATCTTAAGTCTTTTCTTAAGCAAGTCATTTCTTAATCTGGTAATACTCCTACTGCCTTAGCCACTACCCCAGGTAATAATCGTTGATATTTTGATTTTATATGTTGTAATCATATGATTTCCACATCTCATGCATTATCTTCCCTTTCTTTTAGAGATACCATTCATTTCATTCATACTTCTGATGGATATCTTATGGAAGTAAGTCATAAGAGTCCTATCTCCCTACCTACCATTATCCTATCAGATACTTACCTTATTCCCAAATTAAACTTTAATCTCATCTCTGTTGGCCAATTGTGTGACATTGATTATATACTTACCTTTTTCTTTTGATGGTTGTTCTGTGTAGGATTCACGGACGAGGCAGATCATTGGGAATGCTCGTAAAATTGGATGATTGTTTGAGCTCACTACCCTCCATGTTCCTCCGCCTCCTGTGTCAATTATTTGTGCTGCTTCTACTACTTATTCTCTTTAGTTATGGCATAAACGTCTTTGTCACAATTCTCTTAGTAAATTAAATAATCTCATTTCTCAGGATATTTTATGATCTATTAAAGAATAATCTTTACAATGTACATCTTGTCAAACAACAAAACAACTTGCTTTATATTTTAAGAAAAGTACTTTCATTTTAGTTTCCTCCTTTGACCTTATTTATTCTGATGTTTGGGGTCCAACTCCTACACCCACTGTGGGGGGTTTGTTGATATTTTGTGATTTTTATTGATAACTATTCACGTTTCACCCAGATATATTTAATGAAAATCGTTCTGAACTCCCTCAAATCTACATTACCTTTGCCATTATGATTAAAACTCAGTTTTCAAAGACAATTAAGGTTTTTTGTTGTGGTAATGCCTCAGAATATTGTGATTCAAAACTATTCACTTTTTCTTATTGAACATGGAACCTTTTTTGAGTTTTTATGTCTTAGTACATCTCAGCAAAATGGTCGTGTTGAAATAAAGTATCATTATATTATTGACTCTATTTGAACTATGCTCATTTCCTCTTCTTGTCCTGAACGTATGTGCGGTGAAACTGCTCTTATTGCTGTCTATGTTATCAATCGTCTCTCTTCCTTTGTTCTTAGTAATGTATCTCCTTATGAACGTCTTCACTTGAGACTTCCAAACTACAATTCTCTTAAAGTTTTTTGTTGTGTCTATTTTGTTCTTCTTCAACCTCATGAACACAGTAAGCTTGAACCTTATGTCTGTCTCTGTTGCTTCCTTAGTTATGCTACTAAACACAAAGACTATCGTTGCTGGGATCCAATATCTCAACGTATTCGTATTTCTCATCATGTTATATTTTTGAGAAGATACTTTATTATCTACATTGTCTCAGTTCAAGTCTATTCCTTCTATTTCTACCCCCTTATTCAGTACATCATCTATTGATCTTTTTTCACATGATTCTGATACAGAATTTTCTTATATGTATGAGACAGGTTTTCCACCTCCAGGTTCCTCATCTGATTCTCCCAGTGAGCTCTCATCATTGTCTGAAGTTTTGACTCATATCGCTAACACTATCCTGACCATTGATGCTACATCTGACACTACCATTCGTCCCTCTCAAGTAAAAAACATTTCCACCTACCTTCGTGATTATCGTTATTTTTCTATCATGCTTCACCTAAATGAACCACAGACATATTCAGAGGCATCCACTGACCCTTGTTGGCAACAAGCTATGAACTAAGAATTACAGGCTTTGAAGAATAATTATACTTGGAAAATTATTGATATTCTTTCTGATAGAGCTTTTGTTGGACGTAAATGAGTTTACAATATTAAAACTCGATCTAATGGGTCTGTTGTTCATTACAAGGCTCAGTTGGTGGCCAAAGGTTTTACTCAGGAACATAGGATTGATTATGAAGAAACCTTTGCTCTAGTTACTCGTCTTACTTCAGCTCGTACTCTTCTTGCTATTGCTGCTACTCGCAACTGGACTCTTAATTAGATGGATTTAAAAATGCATTTCTTAATGGTGACTTAGAAAAATAAGTCTATATGCGACTACTACCAGGTTACTCTTGTTCACTTAACATGGTCTGTCTTCTTCGTAAAACCTTGTATGATCTTAAAACAAGTTCCTCGATCCTGATTTGCTAAGTTCAATTCTACCATCAATCAACTTGGATACTCCCCTAGTTCTCATGATTCAACACTCTTCATCCGTAAAACTGACAATGACATTATGTTATTGCTTCTTTATATTAATGACATGATTATTAGAGGTGATAATACTTCTGGTATTGTTGATCTTAAAGCATCTTTGAGCCGTAATTTTGAGATAAATGATATTGGTCCTCTCAGTTATTTTCTGAGTCTTGAGGTTATTTCCTATGTTAATGGTATTTATTTGTCTCAAGTTAAATATGTTTTGGATCTTATTTCTCAAGTCGGTATCTCAGACAGTAGCACAAAATCTACTCATCTAGAACCTAATGTCAAGTTTACACATCTTGATGGTATTGCACTTGATGATCCTACTCTCTATTGACAGTTGGTTGGCAGCCTAATTTATCTTATTGTTACTCATCCAAACATCTCATATATTGTTCATATTGTCAGTCAATTTATATCAATTCCGCGCACTACTCATTATGCTGCTGTTCTATGTATTACTCAGTATATAAAAGAAACTCTGTTTCGTGGGCTTCATTTCTCAGCCAACTCCTCCTTAGTTCTCTAGGCTTATTCTGATGCTGATTGGGCTGGAGATCTCATTGATCGTCGATCTACCACTGGCTACTATATATATCATGGTGATACACTTATTTCACAGTGAAACAAGAAATAGACTTTAACTACACGTTCCAATACTGAAGCATAATATCAAGCACTAGCTAGAATCACATCTGAAATACTTTAGTTATGTTAGTTTCTTAACGACTTGGATGTTTTTTAGTCCTCTTCTACTGTTATTTACTGTGATAATAGAAGTGCTATTCAGATTGTTCAAACTACTATTTTTCATGATCACACTCTGATTTTTAAATTCAAGTTAGTTTCTTTCACTTTCACTTAAATTTGAGAAAAGATATTAGTATAATTAATTATAATTGATCACAATTAAATTTAAATAATTGATAATTTATACAAAATAAATTAATTTAATATATAATTATATTTTATATTTTTTATTCTATACAATAACCTTTTTATATAAATAGAAACTATCCTTCTTATATAAAAATATAAGTCCCGTGGCAATGAATCATTCTTGGTTTGATTCGATGCATATTGCTTAGGACTAAATAGAATACAATAATTCTAAATTTGTCTACACAATTTTTTATTAATATTTTTAATTATCAAATAAAAAAATATTGAATATTTTTTATATTTTTAAGATATTAAATATATTTATTTTTTTATTAAATATTTTTTTATTTAATATTAAGGGAATTATTAAAAAAAAATTAAAAAAATATAACAAAACTCAATAAAATAATACTTGATTGCGTATTAGCCTGGCTGGGTGGCATATTCACAAAAACTGATAAACCCTAAAATAGAAAAGGGAGCAAATTATGTTTGTCCTCTTTCCTTATCAAATTATTTTGCAATTTGCATAAAGATTCTTCTATATTGAGTTTGAGATAGTGGTATTTAATTTTTTTAAAAATCTTTGATACAATGATAATAAAAAAATAATAATTATACAAATATTAAAACATTGTGATTTTGTTATCGATAAATCAAAATTGTGTTAGCATTATTTTAACATTAATTATACATTTCACTCAATTTTTATTTTTTAGTTTTAAATTTTAAATTTTTTCATATAACATTAAAAGATGTATAAAACTCAACGGTAATTATTAATTATAGGTTATATTTTTTATTTAACTGATTTTTCGTCACTTCTTTGTAAGTTAATTAATCACGAAAATACGATTATAAAATTACTGAGTTATTTTGTGAAGCGTTCATAAAAACGTATTAAAAAAAAAGCCACTTGTGTAAAATATCAAACTCTATTGTCTGTGTAAACAAATTAGCCTCTTAAAAAATATTTCTGTTATTAATAATTCGTAAAAAAATATATTGAAAATTCAAGCTATTATTTTCCAATCAATTTTATAATGTCCCATTTCTTACATTAAAGTGATAAAAATGAGAAATGATAGTACGAAAAAACATGGAATTTAGATAAAATTATTTTAAAATGAGTTTATATATAAATATAAATAAGGGTATATTTATTTTTAAATTATTAGTAAGTTAAAATTTTATTATACTTTAAATTAAATTAAAAGTAAATATACTCTTATTTATTTAATTTATATATAAATTTACTTTAAAGAAGTTTTTCCAATGTGAAGTGATACTTTATAGTATGTAATGAATAAACCTACGATTACAACAGGCATACCTTTAATTTAAGACACAAGAATCAACATTTCAACCTGATAATTATCCCTAATAAAATTTGGACCGTGACAATTTTTATATTAAAATGTATATTGAAGTTATTGTTACTTTTTTTTTCTTCTTAGAAAAAAAACAGGCACTTTAATTTGGCAAGTAAAACATCATTGTTTGTTATATAAAAAAAAACACGTATTTAATCGTCGATTCAAAACGTTGTTCAAAGATTAAATTGGCTAATGACAAAAATTATATTTATAATTGTTTTATTTATTAATTTTTTTATTCTTACATCAAAGCTGGTCTCACTAAAACTTAAGTTTGCATAGCACATGAATTATATCATTGTTTTTTTTTTTGGTTCATACTTGAATTATATCATTTGGGTTGTTTTCTGTATTGAAGGTAAACATTACTTATCTCTCTCTCTCTCTCTCTCTCTCTCTCTCTCTCTCTCTATATATATATATATATACACACACTAATAAGTATTTTGTGCATTGTATAAATTTTTTAAAATTCAGATAAAATCTAAATTAATATAAATTAAAAGAGAAAAATATTTATTTCGGTGAAGAAGTGATAAATATTTAAAATTATAATAATATATACATAATTAATTTATTAAAATAAAATCTAAAAATAATTGTACCAAAAAATAATCTAAAAGTATATAAATTAAAAGAAAAAATATTTAAAAAAAGATATGTATAATTAGTTAAAAATATAATTTAAATTTAAATTAAAAAATATTAAAAATAACGTATATTATTCTTAAAAATAATTTAAAAATTAAGTCTCTCTCAATTATTATATATATATATATATATATTGATACTTCTTGTTATTTTTATTTTTGTTTTATTTTTATTCACTTCTTGCAATATATTGCTAGGTCATAAGTAGGAGTGTAAATTGGTTTGGATAATTGACCAACTGATTAATCCAAACCGAACTAATTAAATTGGTTCGGTTTGGTTTGATATATTGATTAGTTCGGGTAAAATCCAAACCAATTAAAGTTTAATTGGTTCGGTTCTCGGATTTGAAATTTCAAAATCGAACCAACTCAACCAAACCAAACCATATATTTATATATTTTATTTTTAAAAAAAATTATGCTACAATATTTTTTGGCTACTACTTATTTTTTTTTTTTTTTTGTAATATTTTCTCAAATTTCAACTCCTAAAACGTTTTTAGCTCAACATAGAAGGCTAGAAAACTCCTTTGCCAAAATGTTCGGTTTACTCTTTCATCATTGTAGTCTTTTGACATATATCTTGCTCGTGGTCTATTCTAAAAACTCTTAAAGAGGTGAGAGATTTGAAAACTTTGGATCTTTCCTTCAACCAGCTCTTTGGATCCATTCCTATTGAACTTCAAAATTTACATGTCATTCAACTTTTGAACCTCTCTTATAATGATTTAGAAGGAATCATTCTTAATGGTAGAGTTTTCCAAAAGCTTTCTGCTGTCCATTTAGAAGGTAATAAAAAATTTTGCTTGTATTTTGCATGTGAACCTCATTAATATGTTAGAAGCATGTCGGACATTACATCATTAGAAACACACAGTAACACTCGATATTATGTCTAACAATTTGCTTGCTACTATACATAAAGAATGTAGTGAAAATAATAAAGAACAACATCATCTAAACTTGAAAGCTTGGAAACGATGAATTGACTTTAAATGTTCTAGTATTGACTTTAAAAAAAATGAATTTCTGGCTCTAGTTTATGAGTACTTAAGTAATGGGAGTTTGGAAGATTGGATTAAGGGGAAGAGAAAGCATGCAAATTAAAATGAGTTGAACCTTATGGAGAGACTGAATATAGATATTGATGTTACTTGTACTTTGGATTACCTACACAATGATAGTGAAGTTCCTATCACATTGTGATTGAAGCAACAACATTCTCTTGGATGAAAATATGGTTTAGCTTAGTTCTTGATTCAAAGTTTAACTAATCAAGTCTTCATTAGTTTCACTAAATTGTCATTAGGAGTTTAATTGGTTACATATATACCTCCAGGTTAGTAGTCTTACAACTTTCTCTTAATTAAATAGTAGTAGTATACAACTTGTCCATTAAATCTCTCTTGAAATTTTTTTAACTTATTCAAATATAATTTTTTAATACAAATATCAATATGTTTCTTTGTTTCCTCTTTATGAACTTTTTAATACACATTCTAAAATATGAAATAATTATTAGTGTTCAAATTAATAAGATTGATTCTATTTTTAGAAATTTTTTCATTAGTTTATTTTGTATTTTTTTTATGAAAAACTAATTATTTAGTTAATTTTTATATTTAAAAAGTGGTCAATCCGATCACCCTTGAATCAAACCAATTCATAGATGTTTCGGTTCGGTTTGGTTGGATTGACTATCAAAAATACTGTCGAACCAAACCAAACCAATTGATTTTGATTGGTTCGCATTTATTTTCCCTCAAAAATCAAACCAAACCACCCACTTACACCCCTAGTCATAAGTGCTCATCTTTGCCTACTGTTAGTTGTCAATATCAAATTATCAATATCGTGCAACTTACAATGATAATTGATATTTTTGGTAGCTTTGATAAGGGCCTTATTAAGAATCGCAAAATTAGGAAATATGACAATTGACAATTTACCTAGTTGTGGTACCCATGACTGATTTTACAAATAAGGCTATTATTCTTTTAAAATAAATTTATTTTTAAAATAAATAAGTAAGAGTGTATTTATTGTTAAATTTTAATAAGTTAAAATTGTAATATATTTTAAATTAAATTAAAAATAAATATATAATTACTTACTCATTTTAAAAGAATTTTTTTAATAAATAATGAGCCATAATTGTTAATAGATTTGTTTGGTGGTAAAGGTGTTAAGACGGATGGACCTTAGGTATCCAAGTGACTCAAGAGGGCAAAGTCAATTTTTGGGTTAATAATTTGTTAGATTAACATATTTTTATGTGATTAAGCCAAGTCAATTCATTGACTCAAATTATTTTATTTAAAAAATTATGTTTTATATTTTTAATACTTAAACATTTTATCATTATACTTTATCATTATAATTTTCTTTTACAAACTTTATATCAACAAATTTCAAATGAAATTATTTTTATAATACAAATATTAATTTATATAAAAAATAAAATCTTTTATATATTATAAAAATTATTAATTAAATAATTAAAAATATGGTCAATAGTGGGCTGGCTCGTCTGGCCAAGCTAACTTAATTGGGCAAATTTGTATTTAGACTTTAATTTTCTTAACTTAACTCATATTTTATGATAGGATAAATAATAGAAGTTACCCTTTCGGTTTGACTAAATGGCACTTAACCTCGTTCTTATTCGAAAATTACACCCCACCCCAATAATGCAACAGTATTAATAGTTAAGTAAAAATATTCTTTTTTGGAATATTCTTAGCTAACCAAGATTAACCCAAAAATAAAAAATAAAAAATAAAAGGTTTGGGTGAGGAGCCATGCTGAAGCGTGTTCGGGTTTTGCTAATACATATAGGCTCTACTCGCCTTTTCCTTTGAGCAACACTAGCCACCCAGAATTCCAAATCAAAGCCTTATTCCTTGTAATGTGAAGGTTGCCAAGTGAGAAATTTTTGCTTCAAAGGTGAACAAACATTCTTGGCCAAATCATGCTTTGTGTATAGTACAATATAGAACCCCGGCCTCATATCCCAACTTCCCAAAACCCCAACATGACAAAATACTCAACAAATAAATCACGAACCCCTGCCTCAACCTACCGAAATCCCAACAAAACAACAACACACACCAAGTCTCCAACCCAACAGCAAAATTACAAATATCAACAAGCAAATACCCAATCACAGAAACCATCCCAAACTTTCCAATCTACAACCACAAAATCCCAACCCAAAAGCAACTCCAAAGACAAACCCAGAGGTTAGATCACCATTATGCAACCCCAAAAGCAACCTAGAATTCTTTTTTTTTTTGCTTCCCAATGCATATCCTCCACGCATCACAGGCCCCCAATGCCTTCACCTCAACCCAAGAACCACCATCTTCATCTCCTGATAGATATTCTCCACTAATTTTTGGGTGTTTGGGCTATTGGTTAAAATGTTTGTGTTTTGATATAGGGAGTTAGTTTCTGGTAAAACATGAACGATGGTGGTTGTTGATGAATTGGTCGATGGTGGGGCTATGGACGATAGTGGTGGTTGGAAGTGTATGGTCGTCGGAATGGGAGGTTGTGACGGTGAGGGGGTGGTTGGGGAGGAGGGTAAGGAGGTTGTGACGGTGGGACTATTTGTTGGAATTGGTTAATTTTAGGGATTAGCAATTTGAATTCAAATTGTAACTGATCCAGATCCTTGTATATCTTCTCATTTATGTCTTGTAATTATGTTTTGATATTTTATCTCCTATAATCAAGGAGAGTCTGTAACCTAGTTATAGGGTTGTGTCTTTATACCCTGTTTTGATATCAATACAGTACTGAAAACCATTTTCTTAATATGGTATCAGAGCCAACTCCAATTACCTCTCGTTTCTAGGAATTAGAGATTAGCTTCTGAGTACGAAAATGGAGAACAGGCCAGATAAATCAAATTTTGCTCCACATATGCAGGATCTCTTTCTTACCACTTTTTGAGCGTCTTGATGGTACGAATTATACTGAATGGGCCCTAAATGCAGAGAACAAGATAAGAGGGCGTAGGCGTTGGGGTTACATCTCCGGGAAGAAGGTTGCACCTAAAGAGAAAACCTCCGAGGAATATGAAACCTGGGAAGATGAGAACTGTAAGGTCAAATCTTGGCTCCTAGATGCAATGACCAAAGTTGTTAGGTCGCTTTTCATCCGTTTACCTACAGCCAAGAAGATCTGGGACTCTGTCAAGGAGACTTGCTCAGTTAGTCAAGATGCATCAAAAGCGTATCAGCTTTACTGTGAGGTACTATCTGTTAAACAGAATGGTGGTTCTGTTGTTTCTTACTTTGCAAAATTACAGAAACTGTGGTAGGAAATTGATGAGATTGAGAATTGTACCATGGAGTGCACTAAAGATGTGGAGACATATACAAACAAATTGAATGCCCAACGTGTATACATCTTCTTAGCAGGCCTTGATTCACACTTGGATGGGGTACGTGATCGAATCCTTGCAACCATACCACTCCCAAGTATACAAATTATATACGCAAATGTTTGTGTTGAGGCAAATCGCCAAGAAGCCATGCTTGAAGAAGCTATGGCTATGAAAAGGACAATCAACTCCAAGAAAGGAAACCGTAAATGTACACATTGTAATGGCAACAATCATACTGTGGATACTTGCTTTAAGTTACATGGTTATCCTGAGTGGCACCCAAAAGGAAAAAAGGAGGCTTCTAAGAACAAGGAGGAGGTTCCCAAGAACAATCCTACCACTGCTACTGGATTTGTTGCTAAGTCAGGTACATCTCAATCTGCTTGTGGTTTTTCTGTTGTTACTAGGAGTAGTGACTGGATAATTGATACGGGTGCAACAGATCATATGACTTGTGATAGACATATGTTCATACATTTATCATCTAACAGTCCTGTTTCAGTCATTATAAATGCTAATGGTGTTTCTTCCCCTGTTATGGGTATTGGTACAGTATCCATTTCACCATTGCTATCCATTTCTAATGTGCTTTTTGTTCCCTCTCTCAATTGCAATCTTCTCTCTGTTAGTCAACTAACCAAGTCCCATAATTGTGCTTTCTTGTTCTTTCCCACACACTGTATTCTACAGAATATACATACCAAGGAGAAGATTGGCAATGGTAAAAGAAGTGAAGGATTATACTATCTTGAAGGTAACTCGCAACATTCCAAAGGAAAAGCATTGGTTCACTTTATGAGTGATGAGTTACAAGCTAAAAATAAAGAAGAGATTTGGCTATGGCATAAGCGATTAGGACATCCATCTTTTAGCTACCTTAAGAGATTGTTTCCTTCATTGTTTAGCTGTTGCAGTATCTCTGATTTTAAATGTGAAACATGTGTAATGGCAAAAAGTCATCGTGTTACTTTTCCTATAAATAATAGTAGAGCTGATGCTCCTTTTTCAATTATTCACTCTGATGTTTGGGGACCAGCCTCTCTTCCCACACATAATGGAATGAGATCGTTTGTGACCTTTGTGGATGATTGTACAAGAATGACTTGGTTATATCTTCTTAAACACAAAAGTGATGTATGTAATGTTTTTCAAGAATTTCACAAAATGATAAGTACACAGTTTGATACTCCTATAAAGATAGTTAGATCTGATAATGGAGGGGAATACAATAATAAAGAATTGACAAATTTTATGAAATCAGTTGGTATTCTTCATCAAACATCATGTTCTAATTCCCCCCAATAAAATGGAGTAGCTGAGAGAAAAAATAGACACCTTTTGGAGGTTACTAGATCACTCTTGATTGGTAGTAATGTTCCTTCTTACCTATGGGGTGAAGCTTTAAGCTCTACAGTTTATCTTATTAACAGAGTTCCATCAAGTGTGTTAAATTTTAGGAGACCACTTGATGTTCTTTCTAATCATTGCACACTTAATTCTGTCAATAAGTTACCACCTCATATTTTTTGTTGTGTCATATATGTGCATTTGCATCCTCACCAACGAACAAAATTAGAATCTAGAGCAATGAAATGTATTTTTGTGGGATACAGCACCACTCAAAAAGGATATAAAGCTTATCATCCATCTTAAAAAAAAACTTATTGTGTCAATGGATGTTACCTTCCATGAACATGAAATGTTTTTTCCCTAAAAAATACTTCATTCTTCACCTCAGAGGGTGTGTGATGTAGAGGTGCAGAATCATGATATGCTTAACCAAGATATTAGGTTATTTGATGCTATGCCAACGAGAAAAAGAGGATGAATTCAGGATAATGAAAGTGAGAATATGGTAGAAGATGCAAGATGATAGTATAATCTCTCCTTCAACCTCAAATCCACTAATCCTTGGAAAATTATGCAGAGGTATCACCCGAAACTATTGCTTCTATTCATTCTATTGTTGATACACAAAACTATGTTTCAAATACAAAGCAATGTCTCTACTTCTAGTCGTTTCGATCATAATGAGCCCTTACACTCTTCCACCTCGTACTAACAGAGAGACAACCCCCAATCGGTATGAACAAATTATAAGGTCAAATACCCTATAAACAACTATGTGTCATCCGAAAAATTGTCCAAGTCATATACCAATTTTGCATCTCAATTATCTCACTGTTGCCTCTACACCTAGTAATATGCAGGAAGCTCTAGCAGATTCTAGGTGGATCCATGCAATGGTAGCAGAAATGGAAGCATTAGAGAAAAATGCTACTTGGGAACTTGTACCCCTACCGGTTGGGAAGAGCACTGTAGGTTGTAAATGGGTGTTTACTATCAAACATAAAGCTGATGGAAGTGTTGAGAGGTATAAAGCAAGGTTAGTTGCAAAGGGTTACACTCAATCCTATGGTGTTGATTATCAAGAAACCTTTGCACCAGTTGCAAAGCTCAATACAGTGAGGGTGTTATTATCACTAGCAGCAAATCAAGATTGACCACTTCTTCAATTCGATGTAAAAAATGCCTTCTTACATGGAGATTTAATGGAAGAAGTTTATATGGATCCTCCTCCCGGTATACAAAAGTACTCAAATATTCCTATGGTGTGCAAGCTTAAAAAGGCCCTATATGGATTGAAACAATCACCAAGAGCTTGGTTTGGAAGATTTACAAAATCTATGAAGTTTTTTGGTTACACACAAAGTAATTCTGATCACACCTTGTTTCTTAAGCATAATCAAGGTAAAATCACTGCATTGATAATATATGTTGATGATATGATTGTGACTGGAAATGATCCTGATGAAATTTTAAGCCTGCAGAAATATTTAGCTTTTGAATTTGACATGAAACAACTTGGAGATCTAAAATATTTTTTAGGAATCGAAGTGGCAAGGTCCAAACATGGTATCTTTCTTTTTCAAAGAAAATATGTTTAAGACTTGTTAACTGAGACGGGAATGCTTGGATGTAAACCAGTTGATACTCCCATAGAACAAAATCATAAGAATTTTCATTGTGCTAATGCAACCGGTACAGATAGAGGAAGATATCAAAGATTGGTTGGGAAGCTAATTTATTTGTCTCATACTAGGCCGGACATAGCATATGCAGTTAATGTTGTGAATCAATTTATGCATGACCCAAAAAAATCGCATATGGATGCTATTGAACGAATATTGAGGTACTTAAAAACTGCTCCAGGAAAAGGTTTGTTATTCTCAAACCATGGTCACCTCAAAGTTGAAGGCTATCTTGACGATTGGTCAGGATCGTTTGATAGAAGGTCTACCGTGGGCTACTTCACTTTTGTGGGAGGAAACCTAGTAACTTGGAGGAGTAAAAAACAACAAATAGTTGCTAGATCAAGTGCAGAAGCGGAATTCAGAGGGATGGCAGTAGGAATATGTGAACTGTTATGGATTAAAAATCTTTTGAAAGATCTTGGATATGAACAAAAGGATGTGATGAAGCTTTACTGCGATAATAAATCAGCCATAGAGATCCCTCACAACCCTGTCCAACATGATCGCACTAAACATGTAGAAATTGACAGATTTCATCAAAGAAAAGATTGAGGGTATTATTGCCTTTCCTTTTGTAAAATCGCCTTGCGATATGCTTACCAAGGCAAAGAGCATCCAGGGCTCTTAGTAGTTCTCTTGACAAGTTGGGAATGTGTGACATTCATGCACCAACTTGAGAGAGGGTGTTGGAATTGGTTAATTTTAGGGATTAGCAATTTGAATTCAAATTGTAACTGATCCAGATCCTTGTATATCTTCTCATTTATGTCTTGTAATTATGTTTTGATATTTTATCTCCTATAATCAAGGAGAGTCTATAACCTAATTATAGGGTTGTGTATTTATACCCTGTTTTGATATCAATACAGTACTGAAAACCATTTTCTTAATACTATTAGCGTTGAAGGGGAGGGAGTTGAGGCTATGGAAAGAGATGCTTGGATAACCATAGACGAGTGAAGGTAGTTATTTTTGTAAGAGTATAGCTTAATCAAGGTTAGTACATGTTAAATCAACTAACAGCCATCCATCGTGAGTTGCAATTTTGCAGTAAGAATAGGGCTAAATATTATTTTGTCACACCTCGAGTATTTTATGATATTTACCCTTTATTATATTACCCGGACCACGTCAATGCAGTGGTCAATTTTGACACCCTATTTGACCACTGCTTTTATAAGACTAAGAGAATGCAGAAATACTAAGGCCTTGGGTGCACAACATCCATACAATCATTAACGGATAATTTGATAATTTTTATATTCTTACCACAAATAGTATATATATCTCTTTTTATATTTTATCAAATATCATTTATTATACTTAATTTTTTATTATTTTCTCTCTCTTAATCACACACCCTTAAAAAAATGTGTATAATATCTACACTTTTAAAAAAGTGTAAAATAATTATTTTGCTTTGATCTCGGGCATATATCTAAAAGAATTTAATACCGTTTGATTATAACTTTTGAACTATGAAAATGTTTGTTTGTCTGCTATTTTTAAAAGATAAATTACATTGTATTTTTAAGATTAATTTTAATACGCTAAATATAAATCCTTATATTTCATCTCCATCAAATTATAAAAGCATTTACATTTATATTTTTTGGCGAGAGAAACATTTACTTCATTCCATTGGATTAAACATTTACTTCATTCCATTGGATTCTTTGAAGTTCCATAAATGTAAGAATTATTAATAATTTAGTTAAAAGATGACAATTCAAACTATTTTTATACTTTCCAGATTAAAAAAAACTTTTTTATACTTTTTATAGAATATTCTGTTTTTTAAATCTCAGCTTTCAAACATGCAGTAATTTTAATGAAGACATTTATAATACTCTTAAAAACTTTTTGAACATCAATGTTTCATTGTGTTTCATTAACTTTATTTATTATAATAGGTAAAAATCTTTGACTTTTTATTTTTTTCTTTTTCTATAAATGTTCACTCTCTCAATTTGTAAGTGTAACTTGTTAAACAAATTGTAGATAATATATTTCCGTCATAGATGTAAAATTTTTGTAAATCAATAAAAAAAACATAAAACATTTATACTCAAAAATATTTTAAGAACGTTTTAATTTTTTCCAACTTTAACACATAAAAGTTACAGATGTATTGTCACAAGAGCATCCCCTTCCCTCAAAAACTTCCTCTTTTTCCCTCTGCTCCATCTGCAATGACTTGGATTAACTCAAAATTAAGAAGTAAATAAACTGTTTTAGTGCACATGATAATTATGAATATTAAATAAAAGTGTACTGCATAAAGATTAAAAAATGCGCAGCCTATCAACATAGCGTTAGTTTAAAGTGGTAATGAGTTTGAGCATCTTAAACATGCGGTCAAGAGTTTGATTTCTAACTCATGTATATGGAGAAAGTGCAGTTAAGAGCGATCCCTTTCTTCATAATCAGACAATACTATGATAGATTAGTCTTTCGCTTTCTAAGCGAAGGGATACTGGGAGAAAAATCTTTAAAAAAAAACACAGACTCATTCACTAAGGGCTTAAGCCCACTAGAGGAAATCAGAGACCAAAATAGGGGCCCAAGCCTATTAAAGCCGAAGGGCGGCCACCCTCACCTATAAAAATTATAGAGGAGCTCAGACAAATCCAAAAAATAAAAAAGACCAAGCAAGAAAAATTGAGGAGCTCAGAAGTCTTCTTTCCTTTATTATCTCTACACTTATTCGCACCCTTTTCATCTGAACCTTGGGTAGAACACCATCTTTTAACCTTCAGCCCATCTCGTTCAACCCATCTGCAATGACGCAAGGAATAAAAAAAATCTATTTTTCTTGATAAAATTGGCTTCTTTTAGTTTGACTAATTAATTGGGCTGGTTTTACTGATACATTATCTGATTAGTAGGTCAATTCCAGTTTGATTGAGCGTCAAACTAATAAAAGGGAAATGTCCATTTCTTTCACCTCAAAAAGATATTATGTGGTCCAATTTTTTTTGGGCTGGGTTATAGCAAAAAAGCATGCACCCTCTTAGACCCTCACAGAGAACAAGATACTGAAGAAGATTATCATTCTTGATTGGGCTACATGGGCTTAAAAAATTGACAAACAAATGTTCAACTCCAAGACCCACCCCTCAAAAATAAATAAATAAATTTCCTTTATTTTTTTAATTATTAATTTTTATACCCGCCAATACCTTCAAATGAAAAACATTCAAATCTTTAGGAGAGAACCCTTTAATTATTGTAGTATATTTCCGGGACACTCTTCTTGATGTTGGTTTACCTGAGAATATGATTGATTTGGGTTGATATTGCATCTTTATTCCCTTGATGAGTGTTATTTGGAATGGAGAGGAAACTTCTTCCTTCTCTACTTCTTCTACAGGCATCCGTCAAGGGGATCCGCTCTCACCATACCTTTTTGTGCTTTGTATTGAGAGACTCTCATAGTTGATTTTCATAGTAGTGGAGTATGATATTTGGAAACTTATCGTTCTTTCTAGAGGGGGACCTAAGTTATCCTACTAGTGTTTTGGAGATGATCTTATCCTCTTTGCTACCGCATCTATGAGCAAAGTCCGAGTTATTAAGGGTGTTCTTGATCTTTTCTGCCAAAGCTCAGGCCAAAGGGTGAATACAAGTAAGTCTTGCATTTTTTTTCTCTTAAAATGAGCATAGTTCAAGGAGAGAAGAAATTAGTGATGCGTTACGCTTTCGCCTGACTGCTGATCTAGGAAGATACTTGCGTGTTCCTCTTCTTCATGGGAGGACAAACAGGAACACTTAAAAATATATAATCGATCGAGTACATAACAGATTGAATGCCTGGAAATGTAGTTCTCTATCTTTGGCGGGGAGGTCTATCCTGGCCAAGGCGGCAGTTGCTACCATTCCTAGCTATGCAATGCACACTTCCTTTTTGCCTCTTGAGCTTTGTGATCAAGTGGATAAGGCTTGTAGAGATTTTGTTTAGGGCTCTACAGACAATAATAGGAGGATACATTTGATGAGTTAGAACAAACTTTGCAAACCCAAAAATGTGAGTGGTTTGGGGTTTCGCCATTCAAGAAGTATGAATAGTGCCTTCATGATGAAGCTGAATTGGGGTCTGGTTCAATATCGTGATGCTCTTTGGGTGCAAGTTTTAAGATCTAAATTTCGTTGTGGTAATGGTTTGCTTCCTACTGTTTAGAAGCGAGCTAATGCATCCTGTGCTTGGAAAGGGATGTCTAAGACTTGGCAGAAGAACAACCTTGTTAGGCGAGTTAACAATGGGTTATCAGTTAAATTCTGGATTGATCACGGGCTTCCAGGAATACATTCTTTCAAGTCTGAACTCCAACTTGATTTTCTGGATACCATAGCTAGCCACTACCCTCCTTCCTTGCAGTTAGTTGAAGATACTTTAGCCAGGATGCCAACCTAGGATGGTAACTTCTTCATTAAAACTACATATGCGGTGGATGCTAATATGGACTTGGGTGGGTCAGATTCTCTCTTTAAATTGGTTTGGAAGCGCCCTATGCCTTAGCATGTTAGGTCCTTTATGTGGCTTACAGCTAATGAGTCATTCTTACTAACCAGTTGCGAGTCCATCGACATCTTTCCCAGGATGAAACTTGTTCTATTTGTGGTACGGGTGAGGAAACGATTTTGCATGTTCTTCGGGACTACCGTGTAGCGCCAGGAATGTGGTACTCCTTTGTTCATCCCTCAAAATGTCGTGCCTTCTTTGCTGCCCCATTTAGACAGTGGTTGCTTATGAACTTGACGAGTCATATAGGCATTTCTACTCAGGTTACTTGGCAGGCTTTTTTTTGGCAACGTCCTGCTCGTCTCTTTGGCAAAGGCTTCAATATTTTTAATAATACTGGAGATGAAAGTTTGTCAAATTTTAGTAGTCGTGTACTTTATTTGGCTGAAGAATATAATAGAGCTATGACTCTTTCGATCCATAATGGCTTGAGTACTAGGAGGTATCACCCAATCTCAGTGTCTTGGATTCCCCCTCCCCCTGGTTGGATCAAAGTGAATATAGATGGCTCTATTCAAACCTAGCTTCGGTTGGGAGCTTGTGGTGCATGGTATCCTTCGAAATGAATATGGTGGTTTTATAGCTGGATTCACAGCTAACATTGGTCTTTGTACTATCACCATTGCGGAACTTTAGGGAGTTATTCATGGTCTTCGTCTCGCCTTTGATATGGGTTAACGTAGAATGCTCCTTGATGATGATTCTCGTGTGCCATTGATCTCATATATCGTGGTTGTGATCAGTGGCATCCTGTGGCTCCACTAGTTGCCACAGTTCTTGGTCTTCTCAACAGGATTGGATGGTTCAAGATCAGCATGTTTACAGTGAGTGCAATGGGTGTGCTGATGCTCTTGCTCGTCATGGTCATAACGTGCTCACTGGTTTGCATGTGCTGAACTCTCCCCCCCGCCCCCCCGGGCCCCCCCTCTTTCTTTTGTCTATCCCTCTCTTTACTAGTATTAGTAGGATAGACTTTGATAGAGTTATTCCTTTGTAGTTTCTTGTTCTATTGGGCTTTTGACCTGAAGTTATTAAAAAAAATAATCAATATATTAAATTAAAATAGAGAAATTCTTACTTAAACTATGGGCATTATAGTTGGATGTATCAGGTCAATCAATATTTAGTATTTTTTTTATTTTTGTG
Source organism: Ormosia semicastrata (assembly GCA_029884595.1). Lineage (NCBI taxonomy): Eukaryota > Viridiplantae > Streptophyta > Magnoliopsida > Fabales > Fabaceae > Ormosia > Ormosia semicastrata. The sequence continues at coordinate 16,549,113 of JAQQTO010000046.1, read as the reverse complement.
AAATTAATTATGTAACACAATTATTTATAAAAATACTTAATCATGATTGATTTAGTGCATTCAATTAAGTGTCCACGATTTAAGTAAGAATTTTACATTAAAATAAATAATTTAGGAGAACCGAGATGGTTGTGGTTGGACAAAGTAATAAGTGACTTGTAATTTTTAAACGTGTGTTTGAATCTTACTGAAATCATCATCTTAGAAAAGGTTTCTCTTAAACATGACTTGACTCGAAGATTAGATTTCTTTACATAACTTTATTGCATAAAAAAAATTTTGGAGAGAATATTAACCCTCTAATTATTGTAGTGTATTCAATATATTAAATTAATATAAATATCATTTTTCTAAATGTAGTTCCAGACAATCAAATTTTAATCCATCGAACACACACACATCTGGTACTACATTTTTGCAACTTGACATGCATAGACCCACAATTTAGGATAAATTTAGCTTCATCTATCATGGACGTCTATACCATCTATAGCCAATGTTCCATAAGACTATGATTGAATGCTATCCCCATCGTTCAACCTGATCAAGGGTTAGTGAGAACTTTCTTTTACAGCTAACGAAACCTAGCTGTAGCTGCACTTGGAGAGGCTAAATTCACCGGAAACTTCTTGTGGCCATGGCCATGGCTAAGCTAACATTCAAGCGAGGATTAGTCTTACAAATAATGGGAGTAAGACAGCTCATGGTCTTATCAAAATAATAATTAATAATAATAATAATAATAAATTTTTTCCCCCTTCCGAAGAAATGCAGATATAAAACCTAAAAAGTTAAGTAGCATCTTTATTCAAATCTTCAAGAAACTCGTGACCGTTAACTAGTTACTACCTTTCTATTCCCTCCCTCTCATAAATTTAACTTCCTCTCTCTTCACATGCGTGCCTGTGGATCTTTTTCTCACGTGATTTCAGATTTCTTTAGTTATATCTGCTGATTTTTCGGGCGACAATATATTTTCTGCTGTCCTGCACTAAGTCATTTTCTATAATTGTACTTTCTTTTTTTCAAGCAAAAGGTGGGAGTGTTTTACGAGACTAATTCTAATGCTGGTTTTGTTGAGAAGAGGAACATTATTTGAGTACTCACAGTTCCAGTATGGTGGTTTTGTTTTCTTATTTCTTCTTAGTTATTTAGTCATCAATATCATATATTAATTCATATCTTAATTAGTAAGCAAAATATGCATATATATAGTTACAGTTTAGCAAATATAAATTGATTTTCCTATCCTGCCTAAATAATTAATACCCTCCTCTTTTTTGTATTCAAGTTGCTTCCTACTTTATATAGAGAATCATATAGACATATATTATCGCATGGATCCCACCACAAAAAAAAAAAAACACATATGCATGCTGTATAATTACTTGGATACGTTGAACCAGTTAAGCATGTATGTTGAAGTTATAAATGTCCTTTTGGTTTTCAAATTAAACTGGCTGAAAAGTTTCACATCAGAGAATCTAAGGGCGGATTTGTTGGAAAAAATTTGAAGTCGTTATCTGGGCATGCCAACTTCTTCGTGAAATAGCTGGCTTTTTCAGGTCTTTTCTTGTCCACTTCATTGCTAGACACAACAGTTAGAGTCCACATACATCTACTCTTACGTTTCTAGGGAAAAATAGCAGACATTATAAATGTAGACGTAAGTTCCCTACCTCAACCCACACAGAGACAGAGAAATGCTTGCTAGCTAGGTAGCAGCTACTCCAATTTCTTTGGTCAAGCAACTACAAGCTACTTTAACACAAATCAGAAACGTTGCCTTCTAGCTTTGATATACATAGATGGCTCCAAACACCAACAATGCAAATCAGCTCTTTGGCTCCTCCACCACCAGCAATGAGCACAATGTTCAGATACCCCCACGGCCAAGACTCTCAATGGATGATGGTCTTCAAAGAACGGTATCTGAAATAACCTTTGAACTAAACAAAGAAGCCATAGAAGAACAAGCACAACAGTTACCACCCATCTCTGAAGTGGAGAATGCCAAATGCGAGTGCTGTGGAATGTGTGAGGAGTGCACCAAAGAGTACATCAAACGAGTGCGTGACACGTTCTCAGGAAGGTTAGTGTGCGGGTTGTGTGCTGCAGCTGTGAATGAAGAGATGGAGAAGAATGGTGGGAAGCGAGAGGAAGCTGTGGAAGAGCACGTGAGTGCTTGTTTGAAGTTCAATAGGCTTGGTAGGTCATATCCTGTCTTGTACCAAGCTGAAGCCATCAAAGAGATCTTGAAGAAAGTTTCAAGAAACAGGGCCATCACGTCCTCGAGCCGTAGAGATAGTAAGATTAAGGATGTTGATCAAAACAAGGCTGGGATTGCCAGGAGCTCAAGTTGTATTCCAGCTATCACCAGGGAGCACAGGTTGGTGGAACACTGGCTGGGACCATGAACAACGCGGTGTCTTGATGTGTAAGGTAACTATTATTCAGACACGGTCCACCCTAAATACACAAATAATAATTTGACAAGTGATAGATCGTACTTACTTAAAAAACTTTCATATAATATAATGGTATGGTGCCTATCTAAGAATCTCTCCACCATGAATGTTGAACCACTTTCGGTTCGAGACTCTCTCTCTTGGTGTCAAGCCCGTTGGCATCGATATCCTAATATAACAACTCGATCACATTTCATAGTAGTAGCAGAAGCCGTGAGATTTCCACGGAAACCAGAAAATTAAATAATATGAAACCTTTGACATGTAGATGTAGTACAACGTCCACCACAGTCATTTCTCAGTTTAGGATTATTATCATCTTGTATCGGTTTCCTGAAGCTATTAAGAAGGTTTTCAATGTAATTGTACTTTCACTTTTCTTAGTTGGGAAGTGATTTTTCTTATTTTTCTTCCTCATCTTTTATATAATTTTCCTTGCTCCTTTGAGGTTTGTTGAGCATAAGTAGATGAATTTGCAGTTCAACTGAAATTAGCCTTAATTATTTAGATTGGAGCATGATGCATGATGGGTATTCGATCTCCAACTAAATTATGTATGAACCTTTTCCTACCTAAATGCATGCCTGTACTTCCATTGTATCAACAACAACAAAAAAAAGAAAAAAAAAGAAACCGTAATCCATTTTCATTGATAATGTCAGCCCAAATTAGAATCAGAGTGAATCAAAATCATGAGTCATAAATTTATGAATCATTTACATGTATAAAGAGATCTTTTGGGCAAAACTTCAGTTCTTTTTATACAAAAGTATCTAAATCAATTATTGAGATCAATCACAAAATTGATGTTTTTTATCCGTTTAGAATTTAAAAAAAAATGATGTTGACATCATTTGATGTTAATCATATAAGTCTCATTAACATAAATAGTCAAAAATATTATTTTAATAAAAATATGATACATAAACTACTTTTGTAAAATGTCAAGCTCCACAACTCACAAAGAGTGATGCAACTAGTAAGTAAGCTTGAGTATAACAGTTAAAGATAAGGGTGTCAAAATGGGTCAAGTTTGATGGGCCAGCTCGAATAATCCGATAAAATGGATAGACTGGACTAACAAAATATTAGTACGAAACTTACAAGACTCGAATGAGCTGAACCCGAATAGGTCGAATCAGCCCGTTTTTTTAACACTACATAAGATTAAATGAGTTGGATTGAACTAACAAAATATCAACTCAAAACTTACATAACTCGAATGGACTCGCTCAAAAATAGCCCAAACCCAAATGGATTGAGCCGATCCATTTTGACACCCTAGTTAAAGGATGCCTGCAATGTTTAGGAATTTGAACAAAAGATAAAACACTTGGACTGTATGAGGACTTTGGGCCTAGCCCAAGTACCAGACTAATGGGTATGCCCGAAAGACCCAATTACCATATTTGAACCCGAACCCCCCATGCTTCCCGTCAGGACACACACCGTTAAGATGATTTGCCTAACACGTGGTACCCCACCATAGGAGAGGATTGCAACAGAATACTTACCCTCATCATGAGGTAAGGAGGTAGTACGTCATTCGTTACCCCTTCTCCAAAATTTCTCCAAAAGTGTCTTTATAAGTACAATTACCCACTATTAGAGCCACCCTTAAAGGCATTCTGGCATGCCTAAGCTCCACCTAAGATCACCTCGAGCTTGGAGGTGGAACAAGTCTCACACCTAAAAGATGTAGAGAAATCTCATAAAAACCTTTAAAGAAAAATGTCAAGCTCCATAGTTATCGGTTTGTAAGTCACTAAACCATATTTTACAAGAGTATAAATTAGTTTGGATAATTGACTAATTTGATTAATTTAAATCAAATTAATTAAATTAGTTCAATTTTATTTGAGTATATTAATTAGTTCAGGTAAAATTTAAACCAATTAAAACTTAATTAATTTGATTCTAAAATTTAAAATTTCAAAATCGAACCAACCCGAACCAAACCAAACCATATATTTATATATTTTATTTTTAAAAAAATTATGCTACAATATTTTTTAGCTACTATTTATTTTTCTTTATTTTTTGCAATACTTTCTCAATTTCTAACTCTTAAAACGTCATTTTTGTTCAACACAGAAGGTTAGAAAATTCCTCTGCCAAAATGTTTAGTTCTGCTCACCGGCACTGCAGTTCTGGCCAGGAATATGTTATCAGGTGCTATTCTAAAAACTCTTGAAGAGGTGAAAGGCTTGAAAACTTTGGATCTTTCCTTCAACCAACTCTTTGGATCCATTCCTATTGAACTTCAAAATCTACATGTCATTCAGCTTTTGAATCTCTCTTATAATGATTTAGAAGGAATAATTCATAATGGTAGAATTTTTCAAAATCTTTCTGCTGTCCATTTAGAAGGTAATAAAAAATTTTGCTTATATTTTGCATGTGAGCCTGATAACTGTACAGAGTGTAGTTATTAGTACCCTATATCTGTCCTTTATGGCATGATTAGTCCTTGTTTGTAAGCATTAATCGAAGGTTTTAACATCATTCATATCTGATTTCATTCTGATGACTTCTATTGTGATCCTGAATAAATACTTTCAAGATTATGATCAAATTGAGTACATTTGCATGATTCAATAAATTGATAAATTTTCTTATATAGGCAGGTCTCAAATGCAGCATGAAATTGAAGAATTTGAAGCAGCTTTGGACCAGGAAGCCTAAGAGAAGATTAAAAGAGAAGATCAGCACTCAACGCCGCGACATGGATTGGTTGCGCCGCGGCGTTCCCCTGCTTCAGTAGATAAAACCCGAGGCTGGAGTGCCGCAACGTTGAAGAGTAGGCGCCTCAGGCGCCTGTGACCTAATTACACGCGCGCCGCGGCGTGACACGTTGGACACCGCGGCGTGACCACTGTTTTATTCACCTATAAATACATTTGCACCGAATTTCTACGAGAGTTTTCATCATTTTTGGAGAGCAACTCTGGTTTTTAGGTTCTTAGACCTAGAGGAAGCAGAAAAGGCTAAGGTTGGAGGCCATCCTTCCTTTGGAGGGTGAATCAAGCTTAAAGGATAACATCTATTGAGCTTCCTTCCTTTCTTTTCTTCTTTTCTCTCTTTACTGATTCATGATCATGATTTATTTGTTTGTACTTTCATGATTCATGGCTAGCTAGGTTTGTATATAAGTTTTCTTTTGTAGTTTCTTATAGATACTTGATGAATATGTAATCTTTTGAGTATATATTGAAGTTTAGTTAAGTTCAATCATAATCTGTGTTTAATGCTTGTGGTTGGCTGATCACTAATTGCATGATATTAATATTGGCAAATGAACTAGACATAGGGATTTGTTAATATGGATATGGTGTGATTGATACATGTTCGGCGAGTTCAATTGGCTTGGATGAGCTGATTCGTTAATAGGATAGAAATATACCTATTGGCCATGTATAGTGTGTGATTGAGAATAGATCATTAATGAGTAGAGTTTGCACTGGTTCTCAAGGAAACTTAGTGAGCTGGGTAAATGAAACCAGAGTTAATTGACCTAGACATAGGCTTTTAACTAAATCAGATTCTCAAGCTAACTAAATCAATCTTTGATGTTGCTTGTAAGGATTGCAATTCATTAGTTGAAATAGGAAATGAAAAGTAATTCTTATTTCTCTATTTATCTATTTATCTTAGAGTTATTGCTTTTCAGTCTTTATATTTCTTTAACCATTCATTTATAAATTTAACGCTTTTGGATAGAATTAATTAGACTATTGGCTAATACTTAACTTTTATATGAAATACATTTTCCTCGTGGGATCGATCTCTTACTCTGTAACTGTATTACTTGTGCGACCCGTGCACTTGCGGTTAGCAAAAAGGGCAACACGTTTGACTCTCAACAAGTTTTTGGCGCCGTTGCCGGGGAGTAATGGTTATTTCTGTTTAGTTGATATTAGCAATGAGTCTAATTAATGCTAATTCAAATTTTGATTTGTACATATTATTCTAAGTTTTCAATCTATCTATTCTGTTATAGGTACTAAGATGGCAGACGATAACGCTACGCTCCAGTTGGAGGATGATAGTCATACAAGACCATTAAGGGAGTTTGCAACCCCTCACATGGAGAACTTGCAGTCCAGTATTAGAAGGCATGTCATCCATGCTAATAATTTTGAAATCAAACCGGCCATCATTCAAATGATACAGAGTTCTGTGCAATTTGGCGGTTTGCCTAAGGAGGATCCTAATGCTCATCTTTTCAATTTTCTGGAGATTTGTGACACGTTCAAGCATAATGGTGTCTCTGATGATGCTATTCGCTTACGGCTTTTTCCCTTCTCTCTCCGAGATAGAGCCAAGAGTTGGTTGCAGTCTCTACCTGCAGGATCCATCAGCACTTGGAATGACTTGTGTGGTAAATTCCTAAATAAGTATTTTTCACTGGCCAAGACTGCTGAGATGGTGAATGATATCACATCTTTCACCCAAACTGATTCTGAGTCCTTGTATGAAGCATGGGAGAGATACAATGATTTGCTTCGAAGGTGCCATCATCATGATATTCCACCGTAGCACCAAGTTTACTCATTTCACAAAGGATTGCTACCCCACCATCGACCTATAGTAGATGCGGCTGTTGGAGGATCTTTATTGAGCAAGTCTTTTGATGATGCATTCCAATTGCTTGATGAATTGGCAGCTAACAGCTACCAATGGCCTTTAGAACGAACTACTTCAAGGAGAGTGGCTGGAGTGCATGAACTTGACCCAATGGCAGCCTTATCAGCTCAGGTAGCCACAATAACAAGTAAAGTGGATCGTTTGGGGATTAGCCATCAACAAAGCCCGTTTGTGCTGTGTAACAAGTGTGGAGAGAATCATTCAAGTGATAGTTGCCCTTTTAGTACAGAAAATGTTCAATATGTTTGTAACTACCGCCCGCAACAAAATAATTCATACTCTAACCAGTACAACCTAGGATGGAGAAATCATCCTAATTTCTCCTGGAGGGACAATCCCGGAGCTTCCTCATCTGCTCCACTGAATGACAGACCTTATAATTCTTCAGTTTTTCCTTCCCAATCAAGACAACAGGGCCAAGATCGAAAAACCTCTTTGGAAGACATGTTTTCACAGTATATGGTCAAGACGGATTCTTACATGACAAAGACTGATTCTCAGTTGGCCAAACATGAAGTGATGTTGCAGAGCCAAACTGCTTCCATGCGAGTTTTAGAAACTCAAGTAGGGCAGTTGGCTAGTGCTATCAATAATAGGCCTCCAGGCACCCTCCCTAGTGACACTGTAAATAATCCAAAAGGTGTCTCTAATGAGCACTGCAATGCCATTTCACTGAGAAGTGGGAGAAACATTCAAGGGAATCCGAGAACAAAGTTGCTTGAAGAGGATAATGAAGTTGTCAGAGAAAAGGAAGTGGAGAGTCCAGAAGTCAGGCAAAGTCGAGATATTGCCAATGGGAATGGAAAGGAGAAGAAGAAGGAGTTCAAGCCATATGTTCATCCTTTGCCTTTCCCTAATAGGCAAGTGAGTAAAAAGCTTGAGCACCAATTCCAGAAGTTTTTAGAAGTGTTCAAAAAGCTGCAAATCAACATTCCATTCGCAGAAGCTTTAGAACAAATTCCAAGCTATGTAAAGTTCATGAAGGAAATCCTATCAAAGAAGAGAAAACTTAGTGACTTTGAAACAGTTGTCCTAACAGCGGAATGCAGTGCAATTCTGCTAAATAGACTCCCTCCTAAGCTCAAAGATCCCGGAAGTTTAACCATACCCTGCACAATTGGTGATAAGTTCACTGGCCATGCCCTGTGTGATTTAGGAGCCAGTATCAATCTCATGCCCTATTCTATCTATCAAAGATTAGGTTTGGGAGAAGTTTCGCCTACTTCAGTTACACTACAGTTGGCGGACCGAACCCTTACTCATCCGAAGGGGGTTATTGAGGACGTGTTGGTTAAAGTGGATCAGTTTATCTTCCCTGCGGATTTCGTTATACTTGACATGAAGGAGGATAGCAAGGTCCCGTTGGTTTTTGGCAGGCCATTTCTAGCAACAGGGAGAGCTCAAATTAATTTGGAGAAAGGTGAACTCATCATGAGGGTTCAGGATCAAGAGGTGAAGTTCAATATATATGATGCACAACATAGCCCTCAAGATCTAGAAGATTGTGCATTGGTGAGCAATATTGAGGGGATAACATCCAAGGAAGGAGGTATCAGTGAAGCCTGTGTTCATGGCTAAGGTTCAGTCATTGTTGATAGTGAAATGAACCAGTTAAAGGTTACTATGGTGGTAAATTTGTTAAATGCACCTGTTAAGCAGACTCCAAACTTGGAGTTGAAAGTCAGGTCATTTCAAATGCATCAAACTAATTTTTTAAATCAGGAGGAAGCTTCTCCTTTCTGATAGAAATGCATTTGGAGCAATGAGACAAGTCTACTTAGGGACTATAAATTAGGCCTATTTTGGGAGGGAACCCAAATTTTTGCTTTTCAGGTATAAATATATAAATATTTTGCTTTTTAAGATTTTGTATATTTATGTATTATATTGTGTAAATTAACATTGTAGACAAGTTTTTGTGCTGCTAAAGGCCACATTTTAGTCAAAATCACAGCTGAAGTGAATTTGCTGCAGAATTATACAGTAAGACTGATGGCGCCGCGGTGTGTCACTTACAGCGCCGCGGCGTGATGTTTGTTTTGGGCTACAAACCAGGGAGCTCAGCGCCGCGACTTGGCAGATCCTAATGTCGCGGCGCTATGAGCGCAGCAGTAAAAAAAAAAGAGAGAAAAGTAAAAAGTAATTAGTAAATAGTAATAATTTAAATAATTAAATTAGGAGGAAATTAATGCACGCCGCGGCGCAATCGGTTTCACGGCCGGCGTATGTGGGCGGTGGTGTTTTATGCAGAGGCGCTTGGGTTCTCTTCATTTTATTACTCTTTTTCTCTCTTATTTTCATTTTCTCCGTTCTCTCTCTCTCACGTTTCAAGAGTTTCTCTGTTTTCTCCTCATCTATTCACCACGCGCTTGTCTCCATTACGGTATGTATTTTCTTCTTTTTAGTTTTTTGTCAACTTTTCCTTTAATTTTTCTGCTTTTATGAGTTGCTTTGGGTTTCTACTTATAGTTTTAATTTTTACTTTATTAAATAGCTAGTATTTATTAATTAGATTTAGGTTTTATTAATTTTTAGTGTTTAATACTGCCTGTATGCATTATTGGGTTGGATTGGACGCCTTGAGGCGTGCGTGCCTGGAAATTTCAGGGATACGCGCCGCGACGTGATGTTGAATGCCGCGGCGTTAATAAGAACAGATTGAATGTCACGACGTTAGGTTGAATGTCGCGGCGCTGTGTTGCTTTTTGCACGCCGCGGCGCCCTTTGTGCATGTCGCGGCGTTGGGTCCTAAAAATTGGCAGAATAGTTCATTTTTCCATTTGATTTCTGTTTTCTATTATTCTCTATTTTGATTTCTGCCATTTTTTTTTGTTTTGTTTCAGGTTATGGCTCCAAAAAGAGGATGCGTATTGCTTAGAGGTTCCTCCAGTCGTCAACCTAGGGAGCCTTCTCCCCCTCCTACTGACTTTGACAGGAGGCGATTTATATCAGCTGAGGCTGCTGAGCGGTGCACTATTCTTATCACCCGTCCGCTCATTCTGGAGCGAGGCTTTGCCTTTTCCCGAGCTCTACATCCGGAGCTGGAAAGGCGATTGAACCACCTAAACTGGAACACATTTGCTCAACATCCGGAATCATCTGCAGTGCTTCCAGTTGTTCGCGTGTTCTATGCGAATGCTGCTTTTCTTGGTGAGGGGGGCACCGCAGTCCGAGTTCGCGGTCGTGTGGTTTCGTTTTCTCCAGCTGCTATTCGAGCTGCTTTGGGACTTCCTCCGCCTCCAGAAATTTGTGAATATGCTAAATTTTGTAGATGGGAGTCGGAGGAGGGTATAGATGTTAATGTGGTCACAGCATGGATTTGTTTGACTGAATCTCAGCCTGTCATGTGGACCATGAGCATTCAGACGAACAGGCCTCGATATTTTGCACGTACTCATTTGACCCCAGAGGCTCGGGCGTGGTACCATTTCATCAGCACGCGCATCCTGCCATCCGCTAACCTATCCGAGGTTACCCGTGATCGAGCTATATTGATCTATGCTATCATGGAGGGTCGCTCGATTGATGTTTCTATACTCATCTTCCATCAGATACTGAGGTCTGCTCGAGAGTATCGGAGCCTCTTCTTTCCATTTCTCATACATTCCTTGTGCAGCCGACATCAGGTCCGCTGGGGGCCTCATGAGGAGCTTACCGACGTTCGGCAGCCGCTGAACGATACATTTATTGAGTGAGTAGGCGCAGCTCCCGCTGCAGCACCAGCACGCCAGAGGCAGGCTCGTGGAGAGCCTAGACCAGCATTTCGACCAGCTCTTGCTCCTGAGGCCGTTGCTCCATCCCAGGCCGCACCTACTGAAGATACTGATTGGCGTGCCCGGATGGAAGCTATGATGGTGTATCAGATGCAGACACAGAGGTGGATGGCGGAACGTCTAGGGCTTCCGTTGGCTGATTATCCAGCTTCCTTCTTTCCCACCCACTTCGGTCGTTGCCGCCCCCCCACCCGTGGCGGCCTTATCATGCCCCCCGCCGCCGATGTCCCTGATAGTGATACTGATGATGACGAGGATGGTGATGGTTCTGATGCCGAGGGCCCTGACAGTGATGATCCGTCCTTCTAGTTGTGCATTCAGGGCATTTTTTTTCATTGTATTTATTTATTTTTTTTATATATGTATTTCTCTTTTGTACAAAGGCATGACACACTTTGTTTCCCTCGAGTTTGGGGGGTGTCTTTAACTTTATGTTTTGATTATTTATGCGAAAGACTATTATGTTTTCGCTTTATTATGTTTATATGCATATGTTTTGATATTATGTATGTTTGTTAGTTTTATATTTCTTTTAGAAGTATATATATGTGTTATAGTATTTTAGCTTAAATATTAACTTTAGGAGCAGTTATCTTGAAACAATTTGATGAAAAATCCATTCAAGATACAATCGTCGTTCCCTTTCACTTGATGTGTTGTAATGTTTCAAAAGCTAGTGTGTATGGTTGTCCCAATGATAGATGTGGATACAACTGACCTTTATTTTTCTGTGAATCCATATGTAATCTTTGGCGCATGCTTAAGCATTCTAGTTTCTTTTTATGCATGGTGAGTTTCCCAATTGCATGTTTTTTTGAACTTTGGAAAGGATAAGAAAGTTTGCTTGAAGAAAGTTTATGAATGATACATGTGAAAAATTGATTATCCTTGAAATTGTTTGGCAACTCTCTTGAGGCGAAATCCTAGGTTATGTCTGATTGAGGAAATGATTAGGGCATTGTTTGGATCAATTGAGCCTTAAAAAGCTTACCTGATATGATGATATCCTTAGGTCCTATTTTGAAGCCTTATACTGTTTGGCCTTATTTGTTTTTCATAACCATTGTGATCGTTAACATATTAACTGTTCTAATGCATGTGAAAACATTACATTTTCTTCCTACCTTCTTTGTTTATTGAGTGCATTATATATGTTATTTCTTGAAGTGAGTCTTATGATTAGGGGTATAAATATTCAGTACAAAATAAGCCTGAAGGAACTAGATGCAATTCTGAGAAAAAAAAAATTTATTGCTTTGCAAAAGAAAAGAAAGAAAGAAAAACAAATGCATGAAAAAAAAAAAAAAAAAAGCAAAGCAAAGCAAAAGTGAAGTAAAGTTTGCAAAGCATCAAAGTGGTTTTGGCAAGTTTTCGATCTCATTGTTAAATACCCTGCTATTATCATTATAGGCTCATGAATTGGAATATCATATGTATGTTTCTCAATGTTTGTGTTAATCCTATTCTTTTATTCTGTTACCCATTACCCTTGGCCTGACATTATAAGCTAATAAAGACCCTTTTGATCCTCAATCTTACATGATCTACATTAGTGGAGAGAGAGTTGTATTACAATCTTGTGGATTTTGTGAATTATGTTTATGTGTATATTTATAACCTCATTTGGGTGAATTTGAATTGAATGAAAGAGGTTTTTCTTGCATGGTTTGGGAAGAATATCTTGTATGAAAGGAAACTATGAATGTTAGCATGATGAGAATTGTGTATGCGTGAAACTGATTCTAAGGTATTTGTCTTCTTTGAGGTTTATGCAATCATCATATACTAGCCTGAGTTAAGTGAAAGTGGGATGTTTAAAAATAGCTGAAAATAGGTTGCCAATTGATCTTTGTGAATGTACTTTGTTTTGCTCGAGGACTAGCAAAAATCTAGGTTTGGGGTGTGATAACTGTACAGAGTGTAGTTATTAGTGCCCTATATCATCCTTTATGGCATGATTAGTCCTTGTTTGTAAGCATTAATCGAAGGTTTTAGCATCATTCATATCTGATTTCATTCTGATGACTTCCATTGTGATCCTGAGTAAATACTTTCAAGATTATGATCAAATTGAGTACATTTGCATGATTCAATAAATTGATAAATTTTCTTATATAGGCGGTCTCAAATGCAGCATGGAATTGAAGAATTTGAAGCAGCTTTGGACCAGGAAGCCTAAGAGAAGATTAAAAGAGAAGATCAGCACTCAACGCCGCGACGTGGATTGGTTGCGCCGCGGCGTTCCCCTGCTTCAGTAGATAAAACCTGAGGCTGGAGCGCCGCAACGTTGAAGAGTAGGCGCCTCAGGCGCCTGTGACCTAATTACACGCGCGCCGCGGCGTGACACGTTGGACACCGCGGCGTGACCCTATTTTATTCAGCCTATAAATACATTTGCACCGAATTTCTACGAGAGTTTTCATCATTTTTGGAGAGCAGCTGCTGGTTTTTAGGTTCTTAGACCTAGAGGAAGCAGAAAAGGCTAAGGTTGGAGGCCATCCTTCCTTTGGAGGGTGAATCAAGCTTAAAGAATAACATCTATTGAGCTTCCTTCCTTTCTTTTCTTCTTTTCTCTCTTTACTGATTCATGATCATGATTTATTTGTTTGTACTTTCATGATTCATGGCTAGCTAGGGTCAGTATTTGTATATAAGTTTTCTTTTGTAGTTTCTTATAGATACTTGATGAATATGTAATCTTTTGAGTATATATTGAAGTTTAGTTAAGTTCAATCATAATCAGTTTAATGCTTGTGGTTGGTGATCACTAATTGCATGATATTAATATTGGCAAATGAACTAGACATAGGGATTTGTTAATATGGATATGGTGTGATTGATATATGTTCGGCGAGTTCAATTGGCTTGGATGAGCTGATTCGTTAATAGGATAGAAATATACCTATTGGCCATGTATAGTGTGTGATTGAGAATAGATCATTAATGAGTAGAGTTTGCACTGGTTCTCAAGGAAACTTAGTGAGCTGGGTAAATGAAACCAGGGTTAATTGACCTAAACATAGGCTTTTAACTAAATCAGATTCTCAAGCTAACTAAACCAATCTTTGATGTTGCTTGTAAGGATTGCAATTCATTAGTTGAAATAGGAAATGAAAAGTAATTCTTATTTCTCTATTTATCTATTTATCTTAGAGTTATTGCTTTTCAGTCTTTATATTTCTTTAACCATTCATTTATAAATTTAACGCTTTTGGATAGAATTAATTAGACTATTGGCTAATACTTAACTTTTATATGAAAGGCATTTTCCTCGTGGGATCGATCTCTTACTCTGTAACTGTATTACTTGTGCGACCCGTGCACTTGCGGTTAGCAAAAAGGGCAACACGTTTGACCCTCAACAGAGCCTCATGGTCATGGAAGAAAGTATGTCAGACATTACATCATCATAGCCACAGTGATAACACTGATACTATGTCTGACAATTTGCTTGCTACTATACATAAAGAACAGAAAAGTGAAAGTAACAGCAACAACATCATCTAAACTTGAAAGTTTGGAAATAATGAATTGACTTTAAATGCTCTAGTATTGACTTTAAAAAAAATGAATTTCTGACTCTAGTTTATGAGTACTTAAGTAATGGGAGCTTGAAAGATTGGATTAAGGGGAAGAGAAAGCATATAAATGAAAATGAGTTGAACCTTTTGGGGAGACTGAATATAGATATTGATGCTACTTGTTCAGTGGATTACCTGCACAATGATAGTGAAGTTTCTATTGTGCATTGTGATTTGAAGCCTAACAACATTATCTTAGATGAAAATATGACTGCAAAGGTTGGAGACTTTAGATTCGTCAGGTTGCTGATTCAAAGTTCAAATCATTAACTTCACTCATGTCCTTAGGGGTTCAGTTAGTTACATATATACCTCCAGGTTAGTAGCGTCACAACTTTATCTTAATTGAATAGTAATAGTATACAACTTGCCAAGTTAAATCTCTCTTGAAGAATTTTTTAACTTATTCAAATATAATTTCTTAATACAAATATCAATATGTTTCTTTATTCCCTCTTTATGAACCTTTTAATATATATTCTGAAATGTGAAATAATTATTAGTGTTCAAATCAATAAGTTTGATTCTATTTCTAGAAAATTTTTTATTAGTTTATTTTGTATTTTTTTTATGAAAAACTAATTATTTAGTTAATTTTTGTATTAAAAAAATAGTCAATCCGATCATCCGAATCAAATCAATGCATAAATGTTCGATTCGGTTTGGTTCGGATTTGACTATCAAAAAATAAAAAATTGAACCAAACCAAATCAATTGATTTTGATTGGTTCAAATTTATTTTCTCTAAAAAACTAAACCAAACTACCCACTTACACTTCTAATATTTTAGATGCTCAAATTTATAATGCTAAACTTAAAAGAATGATAGATATTAATAAAAAAAACTAAATCTCTACTATTGAGCATTTTATGTTTTTATTATCAAATACTATAATTTTAAATAATACAATATTTTATAACGAACAAATTTTATTGTCTCTTTAGAGTTAGGAGAATAAACATGACTTCGTAAAGAGTATAGGTGGTCAACCATATGAAATCCAATGTGATATACAATTTTTTTTTGTAATGAACACAATATTTTTTAAATATTTTTTTATTAGAGATGAGATATTTTAGTTTAAATTATTTCATAATAAATTAATATAATATAGAAAAAAAAGATATATACTTTCAAAAATTGTCATGTATTTTTCTTGCCAATAAATAAATGTTTCACTTATTTAACATGTGGTATCTAGAGTACTTAATACTTTGACATTTTGTTATATGTAATCTTATGTGGTAATTTTCTTTCATATATGATATGATATGACAACATGAAACATGTGAAAAAAAAATATCACATGTACAAAAATCATTTAAGAAATAAATTAATTAAGAAATATAATACACAAAAAATACAAATGAAAAATAAAATTACATTTTTTTTTATCTAGAGAGTCGATACGTTCAGAATTGATGCAATTATACTTTTTGTCTAGACACTACCTATGCATTGAGAATCGATGCTTAATGATAATAGTCGTTGAGGTTGCAGGTGATTTTTTACGTCGACACAGAAGACGATGATGACATGCTCAAGATCGAGCAACTTGAACAGAGGAGGATGCGAAGTTGTCATTGGGGTTTCATCATGATCGTTGCCAAATTCCTATACTCGAGAGAGATTCTATCATGGACGTACATCAACATAAAAAAGAAAGAGAAGAAGAACAACAACATTAATGAGCATAATTAAAATTTGAATTTTTCTCCTAATTGAATGTCATTTATGTACAATTAACTAATTAAATACCTAAACCAATTAATATATTAATTATTATTCATTATTTTATATGAATTTCTACTAAAATTATATTGTATAAATAATATTACTATTAAAATTCAAATAATTTAAATAATAATATAATTAAAACTTTTAAATTTCAAAACTCAAACTTAATGAATTTAATTTATTTACTATTAAATAATTTATATATAACTAATTAGTTTCCTAAACTAATTAATTTGTTAATTTTTCACTATCTTCCACTAATAATATTTACATTCAAATAAATAATCTAAATAATAAAATAATAAAAAATTCAAATTCAAATTTTTCTCCTAATTGAATGTCATTTATGTATATTTAATTAATTGTCTCAACCAATTAATATATTCATTATTTATTATTTTTTATGGAAAATATTATCATTCAAGTAATTTAAATAATAATAACAATATTATTAAAATTGAGTTAAAAAATATACTTAAAACTTTTAAATTATTGTAACTTCAAAATCAATCAATAATATAATATAATATAATATAATAATATCTAAGAAAAATATATGGCCTAGAATCTCACCATGTGTCACCCTTAACTGGCAAAATATGTTCTAATTTTTTACCTGTGTCAAATAGTCCTGTTATTTGCATGACCTATGTTTTTCTATTTTTTTAATACAACGTTAACATGTTTATATACATAGATGACACATATTCAAACACTAAAAATATAATACGTTAGAATGCTGGTGTAAACTCATTACATATTGGCAAAGAAAGAACAAAACATACAAATAGAATAAAAAAAGATAAAAAAATTAGACTAACAGAAAATGAAAATTTACATGAACTTTTATTTAGTTTTATAAATTTTCATCATATATTTTAATTTTGAGACTATACTTACTTAGGGTACAAGAGTTTTTCTTCACCACAAGTATATGTTCAGTTGAGTTCTAGATTGTTTATCACTTGTCTCACTCCTTTTAGTTAAATGAATATAAATTGAATTAATTTATATATAATTTTCATTAAAATTAATTTATTGAAATATTTATTTTATAAAATTATTGAATTAAATTATGTATTTAAAAAAAAATATTTTGTTTATATTATTATTTTTAGACATATAGATTGTTTTATTTAAATTATTTAGTATTTATATTAAAGTGAAATCATTTCATAAAAATATTATGTATTTTTAAATTAAATTTATAAATATTTTTTATTGATAAAATATTAAGTATATTTTATTTAATAAAATTATTTTTATTTAAATTATATTTATTTTTATAATTTAATTCTTAACTTTCCCGGCAAAATCTAGTGTAATTAACACCCATAAAAAACAATTGAAATTGCCTTCAAGCATAGGTTTATTAATTTTTCTGGGCCAACATAATCCTTATAATTAATTTGATCCGCTTAGTAATAGTGTAACACTTAAAAATTGGGCTAACTGGTAGGTCCATTTGAGTTTTTATATGGGCTTAGCTCATTTGTGTTTCCGTTTTCCCCGTATTAATAGTTTTTTTTTTTGGGTAGAAAACTAGTTAAAATTCACAGCAAGTATGCATGTAACAGTATTTAACTATTTATGTGTATATATAGTTTAATTCACAGCAAGTATGGACATAACAGTACTACCATACATATATAATACTTGTCTGTTCAAGAATGACTTGGGAAGAATGTGACCAAGTAGAAAATTATTGGGTATTTTCTCAATTAGTAATAAAGATAAAGATTATCATAAAGAATAAAGATAATGTCAGGCTGTTCATACTATCCGCAGATTATCATAAAGAATAAAGACAATGTCAGGCTATTCATACTATTCGCCCTGCACTGTCCCACCCTTGTGGTCGTCCTTGTCCACGTCCCTGTATTCGTTATGGATATTTATTTGTGATCGTTATAGATATTTACGGATATTTATGAATATTTAAAAATTTAAAAATTATAAAAATTATAAAAATATATATAAATAAAATAAATTTTAACATCATATATTATAATTTTATTTAATAATATAAATTTTTTATAAAATTAGAAAAATATACAAATAACAAATTAAATTTAATTATATTTTATAATAATTAGTTTATATAAATAATTATTATATAAATGATATATATTTTTTAACAAATTTTATTATTATAAATTCATTCAATAAAATGATTTATTGTAAAATTTTATATATATATATATATTCATCTTATCTCAAAGTAAAAAAAATTATAATATATATTAAATAAAAAATATACTTTATGAGTTTGCAATTGTTAATGGAGTAAATACTACCATCTTTGATTTAATCTCTATTTATTAAATGAGTATTCATCTCTCACTTAATTTCGACAAATTCTCACGGATACAAATAATTTTGCCATGGATAAATGTGGCACTCGCTCGTGTTGTTGCTTTGGGGCAGCTACTAGCTATTAGCTCCAGGTGGTCCTCAACGCTAAGTTAATTAGCTGATGCTTTGGAGTGTCCAAGTCATATACAAGATAGGGATAATACATAGAATCAAGTTTCTCTTCTCATGAATTACGTGCACTGATTAACCTCCTTTTGCATTTGTCGCCATTCAACTTATAGTTGGTTAACTCCATCCTTGTCCTTGCTTATCGAAAATGCAAGGTAGGAATATGTAAATTTTGTTCCTCGCAGTTCACTATTTTTTCTCCCACTAGCTGGTTTAAAGATATATACACACACACATTTTTGCTTTTTTGCTCAGATTCGAAGACAATTCAATTTCAACACACACACAAACACACACACACACACATTATAATGAGGCTACAGGAGATGCAGCATGTGTTAAAACGAATTTTCTCAACGTACTGTATGCAAAGATGTAGCATATATATCTATATAAGGGTATGTTACAAGTAAAATCATATATGTAGTAGATTGGTCTCAATTTCTTAACTAGTTTTCCTTTGGCATTGCGAGATTCAACACCTACAGGATGTTAAATCCACCAAAGCCGGAGGGAGCGCTACATACCATAAAGATATATATAGGCAGCCAGAGCCCAGAGTAACGGTAATTACAAGCCTCTGGTTGTGGCAGAGGTTTTAACTATCCTGTAAGTTTGGGGTTTTGTTTATATTTGTCTACTCTGGTTGTGCAGGGTGCGGTTGTTCTGTTTTCTTCAACTATATAACTATATCCTTTTGATAGAGCTTTTTTTCTTTGTTCCTTAATTAGAGTGCTTCTTTACTTACATTTCAAGATGGAGAGCTGTCCACGTATGCGTAAAATTTGGTATGGTGGTACAACTTGTTCTAAATACATGCACTACTTCTGAATCTTCACGAGTTGGAGCCAGAGACTAAAGATTACAATTAGTTCCAGATGTCTTGGCAAATAGGGAATAGCTAGCTATTAGTGTGTAAAGTGCATTAGATTTATCGCTCAACTTGTACATGTAGTCTTTAGCTCTATCAAGCATGTCAACAGCAAGCTTATTGCAGGGCTAGTGGACCAATTGATAAGGACTGATAGCGGACTTCATATGTACAAATACAGTTACCTTAAAGGCCTTTGTTGTCAGTTTGTCAATCAAAGGCATCGTACCAAAAAATCTTATCCAATTTCATCACTTTATGTTACTACTCTCAAGTCTGAACCACATCTTATGTATATATAAATATATACGAAGACGTTTAATATGTTTATGACATTATTTTGAGCATATATGCTTCACACATTTAGGGTTATTAATTTTGAAGAGATTTATATTTATGATTGAGAATAAAAAAGAGAAATTAGTACAATAAGTTACTAAAGGAAATGTGTAAATTATGAAGTTAGTTTTTCAAAAATCTCAAAATTATGTGTAACTGTTTATAAAAAAAAAATTATTTACTTTTTGACCTCTTATATTCTTTTCTTTTTAATTTTAACCTTTCAATTAAATATTTCTCTTCATCTCTACACTTTCTCCATCATCGTCGTTGAACATGATTGTGTCCACTTCCTTTTTTCATTTTAAACCACCCACGCACCACCACTCTCCATCAATGTCCCTTCCTCTTCGGCACCCAAAATCAAACTATTGAGACCTAAAACCAGCATCAAGCCATAGAGTCATCCAAACTCAAAAATCATCAACCACCAAACCCAAAATCGCCGCCCATGTGAACTGCCGTCCTCCACCCAATGCGACTTTCACCGCATCACTGCCATAAAGCCTGGAACCACCACCTCCATCGATGAAAACCCGACCCGAGTCTTTTTTTGGCTACACAAAAACTCAAAAAGTAAGCCAAATGTAGTGTTGATGTCGTGTGGGTGGTAGCTCGAGTCTGGTCGCGATGGTGCTTGGCAGCTCATGTGGATTGACGAGATTTGGTGACGCAGGGGTTGAGGCAGACGATGGAGGTGTGGCTAGGTTTGGACTATCTGGTCCGAGTGGTGGTTGACGACACAGAGAACGACGAAGAACGATGTCAACAGCAAGAGATGACGCAGAGAAGGGCGATGGTGGTGCGCGTTTTGTAGGTTTTTCTATGATTTTCCATTTCAAGTTCCTTGACTTTTCTCTTTCACCTTAGGTTAGATTCGATTTCTTCATCTTTTTTTATTTTTTATTTTTGTGTATCAACAAGAGATTGAGGGAAACATTCTACTCTCCATGTCACTATGTTTCGATTATTAAGAGAAAGTCAAAAAATTCTTATTGTCAATGAGCTTAATTGCCCAATTGACAATTACTTGCATTTGTATGAATATGAGAATCAAGTTCCGGTGTTTTTTTGACACGTAATTCTTGAATTTATTTTTTAAAATTTTTGAAATGTAGGATCAAGAATAGAAAGAATTTTCTATAAATAGTTACACATAATTTTGAGCTTTTTAAAGGACTAACTTTATAATTTATACATTTCTTTTAATAACCTATTGTAGTATTAGTTTATTTTTTTTATTCTCAGTTATAGATGTAAATCTCCTCAAAATCAATGATACTAATGTGTGAAACATACATGCCCACAAAAATTTCAAGAGCATATTAAACTTCCCCAAATATATACACAGCAGTTGTATCTTGAAATATAAGCACATGTAACTGATGCAAGACGTACAAAGCAGGCATCAAAGACAAAGAGCTCTAACTTGTTTCTTTCATGGTGCTTAATAATCTCCCACTACTATACATTTCTTGCTTGTTTGCTTCTTTAGATAATAGAGTTTGTCGTTGAGCTATATTAGTGTAAAACTTTCTCTGTGTTTCCACTTTGCACAGGAGGAGAATGAGCAAAAGCTTCGAAAGGCGGTCTCGGACGTGACCCAGGAAATTGACAAATACTATAACTTAGAGTTAGAGAGAAATTTTGCTGCAATTGAAGAGGTGGAACAAGCTGAATGCCAATGTTGTGGGCTGAAGGAGGACTGTACCACAGTTTATATAACACAAGTTCAAGAATGTTATTGTGGGAAGTGGGTCTGCGGGCTTTGTTCTGACGCTGTTAAAGAAAGAGTAGGGCGAAGTCCAAAAGTAGCCATGCAAGATAGATGCTTTGAGCTCTCACAGGGATTTCTGCCAGAAATATAACACTTCCAGTAGACTTAACTCCAAACTCTCTAACTCTTTCTATGAGGGAAATAGCCAAAAGAAGTCTAGAGAATAGGAAATCTAAGGGATTAAGCATATGAAAGCTTGGTCGTACCACTAGTTATCCCTAAGATAAATTTATTTCAGGAGAAATTCTTAGGTGCTCCGAAAATTTTTTGTTGCTCTCTAATATTTAATGTGTGCCTAGAGATAGTACACACTGAATGGTACGTTGCAATAGCTTTTTTTTGCTTTAGAGTAGTTTAGAATTTCTCTGATTTAGATACTGTAGGGCAGGGCTCATATGCAATTGTCTCCAACCAAGGTAGTCAGATAACTACTCATGATGATAATTAATTTTCCAGATCAAGATCCTCTGCAGTTTTTAAAAAACCTGCATAGGATTTCAGCCATTGATTTAACTTTAATGCTTGGTAATTTTAATGCAAAGAAGAGTAAGCAATTAGTTTGAAGGACTGGATTTCCATCTGTACACCTTGCAGTTAATTTCCATCTGTAGATTTTACCCAATTCTACTTCAGCTAATTAAGCCAAGGTGACTAGCAATTAGCAATTTCTATGTTTTAACATATTGGGAGATTATTTTAGTTTCATTATTAATCATCAATGAACATGGTGTTGAGTTATTTTTAGATAATGAGAGAGTAAGAAAATTGAAAAAAATTGAAGGAAGGAAGAAAAGACTGTAAAATAACAGGAACAGTTTGTACTGAATTGATACTTCTCATTGAATTGTATTAAATGAATTATACACATACATGAGCTAACTATTTATAGCTGCTCTAAGGAAGCCCTTTCATAAATCTATTAGAGCTAACTAACAATACTTGCCAGAAACAGAAAGGCTCTAACCAACTAACAGAAAACTAACAACTAACTGACATAGGCTTATTGGATAGATTTGTTGACTATTTCTACACTCCCCCTCAAGTTGGTGCATGTAGGTCTTTAATGCCCAACTTGGTGAGTAGAGTCTCAAATCTTTCCTTGCCTAATGGCTTAGTAAACACATCTGCTAGCTGCTCCTTTGTCTCAATCTTCGAAGCTTTAATGTCTCCTGACTGAATCCTTTCTCTCACAAAATAGCAATCCATTTCTACATGTTTAGTTCTTTCATGATAGACTGGATTCATGGCTATGTATAGGGCAGCTTGATTGTCACAGAACATCTCTGTTGGCTCAATCTGTGTTGCTTCAAGCTCACTAAGCAATCATCTCAACCATATTAGTTCACTCACAGTTGTTGCCATGGATCTATATTCTGCTTCAGTTGATGATCTTACAACAACTGTTTGTCTCTTGGTTTTTCAACTAACAGGTGCTTCTCCTAACATGATTATGTAACCAGTGTAGGATCTCCTAGTGGTAGGACACCCTCCCTAGTCTGCATCACAATAAGCCTGCAATCTTAAGTCATTCTTGCTGGATAATAGGATTCCTTAGGCAGGAGTTGTCTTTAAATATCAAAGGATTCTTTCCACTGCATCCATGTGAATCTGCTTGGGTGAAGTCATGTATTGACACAAAGTATTCATAGCATATGTGATGTCTGGCCTTGTAATAGTCAAGTATAACAATTTCCCTAGTAGTCTCCTATACCTTAGTGCATCTGCATTTGGATCTTCCTTGTTGACCCTGAGATTACAGTTTTGCTCCATGGGAAATTTACTTGGCCTGCTTTTCTCTATCTTAGTTTCATGAAGGATATTCAAAGTATACTTCCTCTGACTTAGAACAATGCCCTCAGATGACCTTGCAACCTCAATGCCTAGAAAGTACTTCAAAGTTCCTAGATCTTTGATGCTGAAAGCCTGATCCAGATACTTCTTTACCTCTGCCATGAACTCAGAACTATTCCCTGCTAAGATGACATTATCTACATAGATCAAGGCTGTGAGAAAAATCTTTTCTGTCTTGTAGATGAACAAGGAATGGTCTGCCTTTGATTGAGTGAAACCAATTGTACTGAGAGCTGCCGTAAACTTTTGGTACCAGTTTC
Source organism: Ormosia semicastrata (assembly GCA_029884595.1). Classification (NCBI taxonomy): domain Eukaryota; kingdom Viridiplantae; phylum Streptophyta; class Magnoliopsida; order Fabales; family Fabaceae; genus Ormosia; species Ormosia semicastrata. The sequence goes on along the minus strand of JAQQTO010000046.1, from coordinate 16,525,324 downwards.
TAGATGCTTGTTTCAAGCCATAAAGAGACTTCCTAAGCTTGCAGACCCGAGTGTCTCCTTCCTTTGCATATCCTTGTGGTACGCTCATGTAGATTTCTTCATTTAGATCTCCATGTAGGAAGGCATTGTTCACATCTAATTGGTGAATAATTCATCCCTTCTTAGAAGCAATAGTTAGTAAGCATCTTATTGTAACAAGCTTGGCAACTGGTGCAAAAGTCTCATGGAAGTCCTCTCCTTCCTTTTGAGTAAACCCCATTGCAACCAATCTTGCCTTGTATCTTTCTACATCTCCATTTGGTTTGTATTTTATCTTGTAAATCCATTTTGAGTCCACTGTGTTTCTGCCTGCTGGAAGTTGTTCTAAAGTCCAGGTTCCATTGCTTTCTAAAGCCTCAATCTCCTTCTGCATAGCAGCTCTCCAATGTTGGTGAGCAGCAGCCTGTTTGAAAGTCTTTGGCTCATTTCTTGAAGAGATGGCAACAAGAAATGCTTTATGTGAAGAGAACAATTTATCATAAGAGATGTAATTGGATATAGGGTAAAGAACAGGATTACTAGTAGAACAATTAGATACTGGTGCAATAATGGAAGAAGGCAAGTCAATTTTATAATCACTTAAGTGTTTAGGTAAATGTCTTACTCTCTCACTATGCCTATGTTCATTTTGCCCCTCATTTCCTATGTTCTCACTATTGATTCCTGTCAAATCCACCATATCAGTAGACTGTGATTCTTGTTCACTGATTCCTATTTCCTGATTGTTTCTGTTATGATGAATAACAGAAAGTTCAGTGTTGTCTTCTCAAGTATCATGCTGCACATCATTAGTTTTCTCATAATTGTTTTGTTTAGGCTTGAAGGGAAACTTATCCTCACAAAAGATAACATCGCTAGACATTATAATCTCCCTAGTTCAGTGTTGTCTTCTCAAGTATCATGCTGCACATCATTAGTTTTCTCATAATTGTTTTGTTTAGGCTTGAAGGGAAACTTATCCTCACAAAAGATAACATCGCTAGACATTATAATCTCCCTAGTTTTAGTGTTATAGACCCTGTAACCCTTCTGCCCAGAGGGATATCCTAAGAAGACACAGGTTCTCCCCCTCTCATCAAACTTTCTTTCTTTTTTGGTTTTTAAAACATAAACAAGGCAGCCAAAAACTCTCAAGTGATCATAGCTTGGTTTCTTTCCAAACAATATTTCATAGGGTGTCTTGTTGTTTATGACTCTAAAAGGTAGCCTATTTATAAGATGCACAGTAGTAAGAACACATTCTCCCCAGAAATATATGGGGAGACTTGCATGGAACCAAATGGCTCTTGCTATCTCAAGGATATGCCTATGCTTTCTCTCCACAACTCCATTTTGTTGTGGAGTATAGGTGCATGTGAGCTCCATCATGATCCCTTTCTCTGCATAAAAACTTTGCATACTATTGGAAGTGAATTCAAGACCATTATCAGACCTAACCTTTCTCACTTTCTTTTAGAACTGTGTCTCAACCATGCATATAAAGAATTGCAAATAGTGATCAATTTCAGACTTATGCTTCATGAGATAAACCCACACACCTCTACTAAAGTCATTTACTATAGTAAGGAAGTAATGAGCACCTGAAATAGAACCAGTGGCATATCTGCCCCATATATCACAGTGGATTAATTTAAAGCAAGAACTGGTTTTTATTGAACTCAGTGAAAAAGGAAGCCTTGTTTGTTTGGATCTCATACAAGAATCACAGTGAACATCATTGTAATCATTAGAAGATATAGATTCTATACTAGTCATCTTAGCATTTGAACTATGTCCTAACCTAAGATGCCACAATCTAGCATCCACAGATTTTCTAATTTTCATGGCCATTCTCCCATCCTCTATAGGTTCAAGGAAATATAAACCATCTTGTTGCCTACCTATTCCAATCTGCTTCTTCAAGGATAAGTCCTGTATCAAACAAGAGTTAGCCTCAAAGGTGACAGAACAATCAAATTCCTTTGTTAGTTTACTAATTGAAAGTAAGTTGCAATGAAAATCTGGAATATATAGGACATTATTAACATGCATGCCATTTGGAAGTTTAACCTTTTCTAGTCCCTTTACTAGCACACTTGCACCATTAGGGATGTTCATAGATTGTTGATTTGAAGTAATGACTTCTGTTAGCACATTCCTATCACAAGTAATGTGCTCAGTTGCCCCAGTATCTATAATCCAGGGCATATCAAAGAAACAATTACCTGCCATGTTGACAGTTGATGGAGGCTTCTGCTTTTCTGTTATAGGATCTGCATCATCTTGTAAATGTTGTATGAGTCTCTTATACTGCTTCTGTGTTAGGCCTGGAATAGGACTGCTCTCACTGCTTACCTGAATAGCCTTAGTTCCTCCCTTCTTATTAGACAAAGATGCATTCTTTCTTTCACGAAAAGGCTTCTTCCAATCCTGTGGATAGCCTACAATCTCCCAGCATTCCTCCTTGACATGCTATACTTTCTTGCAATGATCACAAGTAGGTCTTTCTTTCTTGCCTGCCCTGCAATCATTCTGTGATTGAAAAGTTGAGGCCTCTCCTATTGGTTTATGCATGGCAGAGATCAGCCTTTGCTGTTCATCTTCTGCTACCAAGTGGTATGCATGTCCAAGAGTCATTCTTGGTGCCATGCTAAGTATTTGAGTCTTCACTATGTTGAAGACTTCATCCAATCCCATGAGAAAATCATATAGATGTTCTCTTTCTCTCATATCTGCAAGTTGCTTCTGCATATTGCACTTACAGCCTCCACATTTGCATTCTGGCCATGGTACAATAAACTGAATCTTGTCCCATAGCCTTTTGAGTTTTGTATAATAAGAGGGAACCGATTGTTTTTCTTGCCTTAGGTGTGTGATTCACGACGCAACTCATAGACTCTAGGTGCACTCCTTTTAGCAAATCTTTCTTCAAGTTCCATCCAAATCTCCCTTGCAGTGGCAGCATATCGCACGCTTCCTTTCACTTCTTTATCCATGTTGTTCTTTAACCATCCCTTGACCATGGCGTTGCATTGCATCTAGTGAGCCAAATATGGTGAATCAACCTCTGGCATGGGAATCGTACCATCTACAAAGTCAATCTTATTCTTGGCATATAAGGCATTGCCCATATCCGTGACCCATTCACCATAATTTCCTTCATTGAGAAGCTCACTGACAAATAATTGGCCAAGTTGATTTGAAGCATGAAGAAAAAATGGGGAAAATATGTCGATGCTACCTTCATTGTTGATGACATTCTTCTTTTCACTTGATGTTTCATCATCTTTGTTGTTCTTCTTGGTTTGTGGAGAAGTTGATGATTCATCATCTTTAGCCATGATTGATGAAGAACTAGCAAGAAAGAATCTCCAGGTTTCGACTTAAGATACCATCTAAAATAACAAGAACAATTTGTACTGAATTGATACTTCTCATTGAATTGTATTGAATGAATTATACACATACATGAGCTAGCTATTTATAGCTGCTCTAAGGAAGCCCTTTCATAAATCTGTTAGAGCTAACTAACAATACTTGCCAGAAACAGAAAGGCTCTAACCAACTAACAGAAAACTAACAACTAACTGGCATAGGCTTATTGGATAGATTTGTTGACTATTTCTACAAAGACAAAAAGGGTAAAGGTAATAATTTTTTTAGATATTTAAATTTTTTATTAAAAATATAAAATATTTGTAAAATTAAATAAGGGAGTGTTTAGTAATAAATATCGATGTGTACTTGAAATAGGCACGTTCTGGTGATTTCCTCTTTGCGTAGCAACAAAGCATGTTGAACAAGGGAGTTGGAACCTGTAAAGGGATTTTAACGATCAAGTCAAGTTGTGCACAAGGATTATGCTGTAAGCAATAAGTTACTTATGAAATATAATTGTGCCTGGTGTTTATAGAGTGCAATTAGGGTTTCCTTTAATTGTAGCAAGAAATTCCTATAAGATCATAATGTTGATATTGCAATTAAGAGCAGATAAAGGCGGTTATGAACAATATAATTTTGTAAGAATGTGATTGATAGTTACAGATATTTTGGAATTTATTTTCTGCGTAAATTCTGTGATCTTAAGATATTTGCCCCAATGTCGCAGTTCGATATAAATGGTACAGAGGTCTTGACAGTGTCCAGTGCTTAGCTGTGATGTTCATAGTGGACTTTGGTGATGCTCGTACCTGATTAGTCCACTAAGTGTGGTCCATATCAAGATCTAGAACAAGGAGGAAGTTGAAATATTACATAAAAATATCTCATTTTACATATTGTCCTCATTTCATAAAACTTTCAAGTAAGAGAACTAATTATCTAATACTTTTTCTTTTCCTAATTCTCCTGTATTATGAAAGCCGCATTGAGAATAAATTAGTGATAAAATTTGAGAAATTTCTTTGAATTATAAATTCAAACATCCGTCATTTTTTTAAACACAATAGGGGAAGATCACGACCTAAGTTTGTGAAACATTAATCATCATCTGCCTGCTAAACAATCAGCAACCTGGTTATACATCTTCCACGTACGTATGAATCAATCTCATCGTGAACATCCATTTTAGATTGGATAAAGCATGATACATATTACATGTATGAATATCTGTCACATGGGAATATGTGACTGAATCACATTACAGGTTTGTAAAAAATGAGGTAAATTTTGTGTAAATGTGATAAAATATGTGTTAATGCGTGTTTAGAATTATTCTTCCACGTCCAGGAAAGAGCTTGCTTTGGATTTTGTCATTTTCAATCAGCCTACCATCCGCCAAAGCCCATAAACTATAAATTTTTACCCAGCCCCAGGCCCTGTCAAGAATGAATAAAAGAAAACGGTTCTGTAACCAAAAAAATAAAAAAGGTTCTAAAATTTATTCAATTAGCCAATTACATGATATATGCATCTCAAAATGTTAAGTTGAGTGACGTTTAAAAAAAATAAAGACAATATAGGCTGTATTATTACATAATTTCAATTTTAATTTAAAGAAGAAATATAATTGATTCCTGTATAAACAGCAAAGAAACATGGATTTCTAGTATTTACAATGATATTTAGTTAATGACTAAAATTGATTTATTTTCATAGTATAATTTTTTTTTTGTTACTGGAGGAAGTATTAGTAAAGCACATTCTGTGGCATCAAAATCTGACTAGCCTCACCGTCTGAAGTCAAACTGTATAACTTTGGTCGTAAAATTTAACGAAACCCTATGGGTTATTTGCTACTATTACAACTTTGCATCAAATGCCAGGACACGACCACATCACTCGTAGGGAGTTCCTTTGCTTCAATAATAGTTGACCATGTATGTTAACATTCCCATTTTGGTATTTCTTAATTATCTTTGATAGAAACTCAATCCTCATTCAGTTAATTTGTCAAGAAAAATGGGCACATGAATACTATACGCGATCATATAATAAGTTGCACATGGTTGAGAATATATTATTTGAATTGGTTTCGATCTCAAAAATCAAACTCGAGCTTAGATCTTCAATGTTCTTTAATTTTTATTTTTTATTTTGGGGAGGGGGTGTGTGTGTGGTTGGTAAAAAGCTTAGTTCTTCAACAATCTTGATAAAACTTGACTTGAGCCTGAGAATGTTTAAAAAACTATATTGAAGTCGAGCTTAAAATGTGGACTTTGCTTAATTCACCCTTAGCATAGACTATACAATATCATATTTGTTACTAAAGTTTAATTTTTTTTGTTTTTAAAAATGACAAACCTTACAAGGACAAACAAGGGTATCCATAGAGTCAACCCTGGTACTTCCATTAACATAATGACAAACTTATCAGCTATCATTTCAGTGACTTGAAAAAGCTTTTGACCTGATATGAGATGCATAACAGTTAGACATTTCGCAAGCCTTGAACAGAGAACAGAGCCAATACAGGGGAGGGGGAGGGAGGGAAAGATATGAATTAGTACAAATCGATCAATATCAACTCTATTTGATCCAATTTTTGCTTGTTTGTTGATACTGATATGTTTGTGGATCTTTGCCAGCTTAAATCCCAATGGGAGGGGTTTCTAGGTGGGTTTCATGTACATGATTAACAAAGGAATTGACTATAATTCAGCACTTTTTTTGGAGGAATCTATGGAGTTTGGACACCAACTATGACACGAGTTAACTCCATGTGGTGCTCAATTTGGTTCATCCGTCCACTAGTCCATGCTAGTGAGTTAGTCACCATCTTAGTGGACCTTTAAGCTCAACATTTATAGATTATAGCGCCCTTTATGGAAAAAAGAAAAGAAAAGAAAAGAGGTGTATATTTTCTTTATGGGTTACTCCAATTTATTCTCTTTTGAAAGTGCATAAAAACTTTTCTACCATATAATGGTGCTTAATCTATCAAAGAATTATTAAAGTTTTAGCAGAGTGATTGAACTGGACCACTAAATAAGAACATGAAGCCCTACAAATTTCAAAGAGATTCAGAACCCTATCAAGGGAAATGGATCGGCTCCACGTCATGCATACCTCACTTTATTTAAGAAGAAAAAAAGTGAGCAAATTTATTATGAAGATCATAAAGATTATACTATATATACTACTGAAAAATGTGTCATATTAATCAGTATAAATACAAATGAAAGCACTAAACCAAGACGCTACTGCTCTTTACAGCATATTGCCACAAATCCACTTTTCTACGTTATATATCTATAAAATGGGTCGGTTGAAAATCAGCAACTAATCGTGCATTGTGTTTATTTATAAAAAGCTCCTGAATAAGAGATGAAAAGTACTCAAATTCAACAAATTCTGCGTGGGGGTTGGAATCAAACTTAAAAGTGATTATTCTTTCCTTTTTATTTGTCTTTTAAGATTTTTATATAAAAATTAAGGATATTATTAAATAATTTTAAATTAAGTGAAATATAAATTGTGATGATTAATTTTTTTTTCATTTCATTAAATATATCTAAAAAATTATAGAAATTAATTAATATGTATAATTATTAATCAAAAAGAGAGATAAAAAGAAACGGAGGGTATTAGAATTGAAATTTATCTCTTTAATTTCAAATTTTATATTTATTATGCCTTTTAAAATTAGCTAAAGACATAAAAACCACTGGATAAAACTCATTAATTTCTTACACCAGGTCGTGGGATTTGTTTTTGAAAAAAAGGAAGAATTAATTAGTAATTAAGATACAATTCAACAACTGATGGGGCAAAAAATAAAACAAATTAAATCCACATGGATGTAAATTGTAATACAACAAATTTTTTACAGTCGTTTCTGCCACCACGACTACCATCATCAACACTGTCATTACTCGCTACTCCCATTACTTCCACCACTACTATTACATTTCAATTCTAATTTCATATATTGTCTGTCTAGCTGGATATAGAATCGGATATATATACACTGAATATGCATGATTAGATTTTAAAATGGTTTGTTTGTGCCATAAAGTTTGTTTAAGTGCTTACAGTATCACACCAAAATCTTGAGATATATATACATTCACCAATTTGCAATACTATATATATGTATGAGAGTATATCCTATATATATATATTGTAGTTGCCAAATAGAATATAATTAATACCTGTATTCTCTCTGTATGGAGAGGGTGCTATTTCTATATTATGAATCTTAAAGCCAGGATTTTATTATTATCAAGCAAGTGGGAAAGAAGGGCCAAAAAAAAAAGGGAAAAGAAAATGGGCGGGCGTGAAGGAGAGGATGAGATAGGACATTGGTGAATTGAGATTTTTGAGTGTAAAACCCTAGAAAATGGAGATGGCAAAGCATGCCGGGTGTGACAAAGACCACACACTGTATATTCCTTCGAGAAAGACAGTGTGGGTCCCTTAATCTTCAAACCACACACAGATAGATCATACATAGGGTGAAGAAGAAAAAGAGATTATTATAAAGTGAATGTGCCCACGAGCTAAGTACTAGTTATTGTAAATAACGTAAAAGACTCGCAACTTTTATTTTCTTTTCTTACATTCTTCTACTTTGTGCCCTCTCTTTTATTGATCTCTTTCTGCTTTCATGGTCCATTGCTCTGCTCATTCCTCTTTGCCTCACTTGTAACTTATTTGTGTTAGCTTGTACATATACACTTCCCTTTTTCTCTCCCCTAAAGTTTTCTTTCTTTCTTTCTCTCTTATCTCTTTCAACTGTGTGAGAGTGAGAATCCAAGATAAGAAAATAGAGTCCAAACAAAAGCGGTTCAAGACTCTTGCTTTTTAACATGCCAAGGGATAGCTGATCCCTGCGCTCCACCTAAGTGATCTCTGCCCTCGATTCTTAAAAAAATTACACGACCACCCATTCAATTTTGTTATGCAGGCATGTGCCTTCAATTAATTTAGAGTGAGTTGAAGGATAACCTGAGTAAGTGATCGATTTGTTATGAATATGTGTGAAAGATAACAATAATAATAATAATGAAGATTTTGATAACAACTATTCTTAAGACACTTGTTAAAAATATTAAAATAAAAAATTTAAATAAAAATTAAGATATTTAATATATTAAAAATTAAAAAAATATTATTTTTTATTTAAAATATTTTTATTTTGATATATTTAATAAGTGTTCTTAACTAAACTCTAATAATAACAAGCCACCAATGAATATATAGAGAGAAGTCCTTGATGCTTTCAATCAATGATAATGCATGTAATGCAACTCCACGTAAGCCACAAATAGAAATGCAAGTAGAAAAGAAAACCTGAGTTAATATTATATATATATATATATGTCAAAAATGCATAATTAGTGAGATCGATCAAACAATTTTATAACGTAAAGGATCTATTGGGCCCGAGCCCGACGTCTAAATCACCTGAACCCAATGACCTGGTAACTTGAGCCTGGGCAGCACACCGGAGTCACTTGCCTCCTAGCTAGCTGATTCAGTATCCCTCCTAGTCATTGAGAATACTGGCATTGCATGGACGTATTGTCCTTGTCTCTGCCTCTCTGAAATAGAATTCGAGCAGCTAATCTGTTCAGATGTCCCTTGTTTACATGGTTGTGCCTTTTCCGGACAGAAATGATCATTCCCCAAATACTCGACAACTTGCATTCAAATTGGTTTACAAAGTGGCAATCTCATAATTAAACTTGATTATAATGTACAAATCCTTCCAAAAGCAACCCCCCCCCCCCAATTTCCGTTTCATTGTTTTTTAGTCCAACAGATAGAATATTGGCATGAACATAAAATAAAAAACACACATAAGATACTGACAATATAAAACACAATAATAATATTCACACGTCACTTTTATCACATCTTTATTACACTTTTTTTAAAATAATAAAATAAGAGAAATACAATTTTCAATACACACTCTTTTTTTTTATCAAAATAAATAAGGTGTAATACAAAGTGTAAAAAAGAGGGTGCAACGATCATTTTTCAATAAAACAAGCCGAGGTACCTCCAAGATAATTAATTAAAACTTGTACCAAAAGCATTAACCCCCCGCCCCTCCATATCATATCTTCGTTCTCAATACTAATAATAACTAGTCAGGCCTGTAAATAAGTACAACATCAAAAGCATACACATCCACCAACTATACATATTCAATGTTACAATGATGAGCAGAGTTTTGAGTTATATGTTATTCAAGTTCATATAAAAATTATATATAATTTAATATAAAATAATATATCTTTTCAAAATAAAAGTCAAATATAATAATTTTAAACATATGATTTTCATATATAGAAAATATATAAAAAAACTAACAAATAGAATATGAATCTGATATGGCATATCATTCACCAAAGAAGATTATATCAATTCTTGTGCGTGTTAAGCAATTTTCCATCTGCCTTTTATTTTTTAATAAGAGCAAGAGTTTCAAAGTGTTTGTTTTCAACGGTTACAGAAATTCTTTGTCATTCTCCCAAGTGCTTAGTCAGTGAGTCAGTCAAAAAAGAGCATTTTGGTAACAATCCGACAAAATCAGAGCCTTTCTCCAACATCTGTCCCTGTTTCCCTTTCAACCGTTTGTATTTCTCAAGGATGTCAAGGTGCACTTTCGTAATTATGATCCAACCCAGTGCCCAATACCACGCCTTCCACCCTTCCATCTATTTAAGCACGCACACATCCCTCGCTCACACGTCCAACCCATCCTCTTCAAATAGTATTTCAAAGAATTCACCCTTCTCTCCCTTCCTTTGCTTTCAATCCAAGTTCTTCTCTACACTCAATTCATTTTGACTTAGAGCATCATCAACGACAGATAACTAAGTACTCTCCAGGAGGCAATTATGATTTTAGGTACGTAATTATACCTTTTCATTCTACTTTTGCAATTTCTCTTCTTGCTTCATCCTGGTGCATGCATGTTCCTTAGCATGAACTGATTATATTGAATTAGTGGCAACTAGAAGTCAAGTTTATCACTCATAGCCACCAGCAAAAGTTGCATGATTTTCATTTATATATATATATATATATTCCTTTGTCTTTTTTACTTAAATGTATATTTATAAAAAAGAATTCGTAGTAAGGCTAACCCGTACTTCAATATATATTCCTTCCTTTTGTCCATTATTTTTTAAATGGACATACTATTGAACTTTGATCACTAATTACTACTAATATATTTAAAAAGTTACGTTAATCATTTAATCCACTTTTTACAGCTTGGGATCCGAGGACTTAAATCCAAGGCAGAGAGAAAACTGATTTCTGTCAAAGACAATTAAACTCTGGAACTGGAAGACATGGCCAAAGGAACTCCAACATCTTCAAAGTCTCTCATGTTGATGTGTCTCTTCATGTTCATGCTCAACTTGCACTCATCACATGGAGAAGAAGAGCTTGAGCTTCTGTTATCCTTCAAAGCTTCCATCCACGACCCGCTTCACTTCCTCTCCAACTGGGTGACTTCCACTTCCTCATCTGCCACCATCTGCAACTGGCATGGCATCACCTGCGACAACTCTTCCCACGTTAACGCCGTAGTGCTCTCAGCAAAAAACATATCTGGCGAGTTTCCCTCCTCCGTATTTCAACTTCCGTACGTTACAAACCTCGACCTCTCAAGCAATCAGTTCGTAGGGGAAATCACTCTCAACTCTCCTTCTCTCTCACCACTTCGTTACCTTAATCTCAGCAACAACAACCTCACGGGTTCTTTGCCTCAAACCTTGTTTTCCGTGTGGTTTTCTCACCTTGAAACTCTGGATCTCTCGAACAACATGTTTTCCGGGAAAATACCTGATCAAATTGGATTGTTTTCCAGCCTAAGGTATCTTGATCTCGGAGGAAACGCTTTGGTGGGAAAGATTCCAAATTCCATCACCAACTTGACGACTTTGCAATACTTGACATTGGCTTCGAACCAGTTAATTGGTGAAATACCACAAGAGATAGGCCTAATGAAGAGCTTGAAGTGGATTTACTTTGGGTACAACAACTTTTCAGGCGAGATACCAAAGAGCATTGGAGAGTTACTTTCTTTGAATCACCTCGATCTTGTTTACAACAATCTCACGGGACTTATTCCTGAATCTCTTGGACACCTCACTCATCTTCAGTATCTCTTTCTCTACCAAAACAAGCTTACTGGTCCAATTCCCCGATCTATTTTTGAACTGAAAAAGCTTGTTTCGCTTGATCTCAGTGATAATTCTCTTTCGGGTGAGATTTCTGAGCTTGTCGTTCAGCTCCAAAGACTAGAGATTCTTCACCTTTTCTCAAACAGCTTTACGGGAAAGATTCCAAACGCTTTAGCATCTTTGCCTCACCTTCAAGTTCTTCAGATGTGGTCAAACAAGTTAACAGGTGAGATTCCAGAAGAGCTAGGAAAGCATAACAACCTCACTGTTTTGGACCTCTCCTCCAACAACCTTACAGGTAAGATCCCAGACAGTTTATGTGACTCGGGCAACCTTTACAAGCTCATCCTCTTCTCTAACTCTTTCGAAGGAGAAATTCCAAAGAGCTTAAGCTCTTGCAAAAGCTTACGTCGAGTGCGCCTCCAAAACAACAAGCTTTTTGGCTCCTTACCATCAGAGTTGACCAAACTGCCTCACATATACTTCTTGGATATCTCTGACAACGAACTTTCTGGAAGGATCGATAACAGGAAGTGGGATATGCCGGCGCTTCAAATGCTGAGTTTGGCTAACAACAACTTCTCCGGAGAGCTACCAAACTCTTTTGGGAGTGACAAACTGGAGGACTTAGACTTATCATGGAATCAATTTTCAGGTCATATTCCACATGGTTTTAGAAGCTTATTAGAGCTCATGCAACTGCAGCTAAGCAATAACAAGCTCTTTGGTGACATCCCAGAAGAAATCTGTTTGTGCAAGAAGCTTGTCGCTTTAGACCTTAGCCACAACCAGCTTACCGGTCAGATTCCGATCAAACTTGCTGAGATGCCAGTTCTCGGGCTGCTTGACTTGTCGGAAAACCAATTGTCCGGTGAGATTCCACAAGATTTAGGAAGTGTGGAATCTCTTGCTCAAGTAAACATATCACACAACCACTTTCATGGAAGTTTACCCTCAACTGGAGCTTTCCTTGCCATTAACGCGAGTGCAGTCACTGGCAACGACCTTTGTGACCGTGACAATGATACTTCAAGTTCAAGGGGTTTGCCACCATGCAAAAATGATGATCAGAATCCAACTTGGCCATTCATTCTACTATGTTTTCTTGTAGGGTTGGTTGCGTTTGGGGTAGCTTCTTTTCTCATCGTTTTCATTCGTAGAAGAAAGAATTTGAAGCTGCGAAGAGTGGAAACTAAAGATGGGACCTGGGAAATGCAATTTTTCGAATACAAGGCCTCGAAAATGATCAACATGGATGATGTTTTGTCGTCAGCTAAGGAAGGAAAAGTGATTTCCAAAGGAAGGAACTGGGTTTCATACGAAGGGAAGTGCATGGGGAATAACATGCAATTCGTGGTGATAGAAATCAGTGACCCAACTTCACTTCCATTGAGCTTTTGGGAAGACATGGTGAAGTTTGGGAAGCTTAAGCACCCAAACATCATTAAGCTTGTTGGAACGTGTAGGTCTGGTAAGAAAGGGTACTTGGTGTATGAGTACGTGGAGGGAAAGGGTTTGTGTGAAATTCTAAGCAGTTTGAGTTGGCAACGGCGGCGGAAAATTGCCGTTGGGGTTGCAAAAGCACTCAAGTTCTTGCATTGTCACTGTTCATCGATTGTTTTGGTTGGTGAAGTGTCACCGGAGATAGTTTTGGTGGACAGTAAGGGTGTCCCTCGCCTGAAGATTAGCCCTCCGGGAATGGCATGTATGGATGTTAAGGGTTACATTTCTTCACCCTACGTTGCGCCAGGTACTTAAAATGATTATTTTGCCCCTTTGATATTCCCTTTTTTTATTTTGGTTGTGCATTTGTTACATTACTAACGTTGATATGCAAATTTTACATGTAATAGCATGTTTGGATTATATTTTGTGGTGTGTAAATTGAGTTTCATCTACAAATAATAACATATTTGGTAAAACTATGATTAGATTGTATTTGAATATGATTTTGGATCTCAAACCATGAAAGTGAAAAAAGCTACTTTTTCTTCTAAGCAAAACATAATTTGCAAACTATATTCCGAACTTACTATCTATCATACAAAGGTGACAACTATGGAGTTGCAAAACAATTAAAACTATACTCTCTTGTTAATCAAATTAATATATGGTTTGTATAGGATAGGTTGATTCCTTTAATCATTTTCATAGGGTGCTAGAGTTTCACGAGGTCATACGGATGAACAAAATTTCATCAGCGTTCTATTAATGTCGTATCAATTATCAGTCTTATGTTATGTCATGCCATATCTAAATTTGCTGGTTGGAGCAATGTAATGTGGGGTAACCGTAATTCCACATAATTTTCAGAGGCAAGAAAGAAGAAAGATGTGACAGAGAAGAGTGAGATATATGGGTTGGGAATTATGCTGATTGAATTATTGACGGGAAGAAGCCCCATGGACACAGAAGCGGGCAATAATATGCACCAGAACATTGTGGAGTGGGCCCGCTACTGCTACTCGGACAGTCATCTTGACACGTGGATAGATCCTGTGATGAAGGGTGGAGATGCATTGAACCATCAGAACGACATCGTTGAGACCATGAATCTAGCCCTGCACTGCACCGCCACTGATCCCACAGCAAGACCATGCGCAAGAGACGTACTCAAAGCCCTAGAGGCTATTCACAGCAACACACCCACTTTTTGCTGAGTTTCAGCACTCAAATTCTGAACTCTCTGATTTTCCATCTCCGCATTCTCTGACCTTTGTTATAGTTCTCCTGTCTTTTCTTTCTTTCTTTCTTTTTTGTCATTTGAGTTTTCACTTTTTTTTTTCTCCTTAATTTGTTGAAAGTTTTTAGTTTAGCATAAGTAAGTTGTTGATTAAGGGATTGCTAGGGAAATGTTTGCTTGATATTTTATATATGGGGTCTGCTTGACATACCTGATGAGTGTAAAAAAGTAAATGTAAATAAATTGAATGCATTAATAATTTAATTATATGAAAGCAATGCAACCTCTATAGACTATAGTCTATAAAATTTGTACGACTCATGGCATTCAACGCTTTTGATCCCCAACCCCATGCTGTTAATTACGTGGTTTGCATACCAATTAATAGGGAGTATTGAATCCATGCTCTTTAAACCTTTTTTATTCCCCCTACATATATCATTTGGCTCTAGATTTTTCTTCAATTAATTGTAGGTGAAATTTCTTTATTCAATTCTCTTGAGGTTTCCAGAAAAGTGGGCTATCATTTTAATAGATCTCACCAATAGTTATTTACTTATTTTACTTTCTAAAATATATCATGTACTTTGAAGGAGTTTGGTTTTAATTTACAAAATAACAAAAACACAGTACTCTATATGCCAAGTTGCCAACCCTACATGGGAATGGAAGCGAATGCTTTGCCGTAACATGACCATGGAAATTGGAAAGTGAATGT
Source organism: Ormosia semicastrata (assembly GCA_029884595.1). Lineage (NCBI taxonomy): Eukaryota > Viridiplantae > Streptophyta > Magnoliopsida > Fabales > Fabaceae > Ormosia > Ormosia semicastrata. Next base: position 16,510,317 of record JAQQTO010000046.1, on the reverse strand, counting down.
TCCTTGGTCTTTATATGATAGTGGAAGCGCAACAACAACACTCATTTTGTGGGAGGACCACAATTTACTTATTCTCTATGGGTTTGATGATATTTTTTGTCCCATTGTCGACCACTCTTTGCAGAAATTCGCCACAGAACTGCCAAAAAATTATTTTTCTTTAAAAAAAAAGAAGAAAAAGAGCAAAAGAATTTCATTATACCAATAAGCGTACAATCACGCAACTCAAAGCTGCATGCACAAACTCAGTTTGAAAGCGAAAGGAGGAACATTTCGATGCACCTATGCTTTTTCAGCTATTTGCGTATCTAAAAAGCCACCATGTGGGTCCAAGAGTGCTTTGTTTACATACTATATGCACACAATTTACATATTAAGCACCAATGAATGACTTTATTATCAACTTTATCATATGTTGAAATTTAATTTTTAATTTAGAAAAATGAGAACAACAAGTATAAAGTATAAATCAGAAATTATGATATTATGGTATAAATCAACTTTTAAAAAAAAACTTAAATAGTTAGGTAAAGACATAAGGAGGATTTTGTAATATTTTTCACAGAAGTTAGGCTGGTTTCAAATGTTTCATTATTGCTAAAATAAATGTAATTAACGTTCACAAATGGGTGTATTGTAAAATGCGGTTTTGTTATATTTGGCATTGCTTCGACCTAATGATGCAATCACATTCAACGTTCCATTTGTCATAATATTACAATCACAAAATGTAACCGGTCCGGAGAGACAGACATTCAACAGAAACTTCTGTTATTATATACAATGATAAGCCGACGCTTTTTTTATTTTTATTTTTATTTTTTGGTTTGAATGCAAACTGTAATCGAGACTTTAACGACGTTATGATTATAGGGCTGATAAAAGGCCAGTGATTAGATTTCTTCCTTCGGGGAGACTCCTTGTCTTTTTATCTATTCATGATGCAAGTTGGAATCTATGATGATGGCTGCACATTGAGAATCACTGGTGATGGGCGTCTGGTCTCTTTTCATACACTAATAAACTTAAATCACACTTAACAATAGATTTAATTTTTTGTGCATTGGCTTTGACATAGTTACAAATATGGACGTATGCCAAGTCCAACATTTCACTGTAGTTACATACCCTAGGCGTAGTATGTTTCTTGAGATTTCTTTCGTTCTCGTTATAGAAGGATAGAACTTGACTTCAATCCTAGTTAGAGGTTCTTCAACTCCTACTTAATCTATTGTCATGTATTTATTGCTTATTTAATTTATTGTTATGTGTTATTTTTAATGTCGTTTAATTAAGGTAATTAATATATGACAACATATTAAATATATAATAGACACATGATAATAAATTATATAAATATTAAAAAAAATTTCAATTAAGATTGGAGCCAAGATCTATCCGTCATAGTATAACTTACTAATTAATGCACTATATTAATTGACTCAAAACAATCCTCATCTCGATTTGGGTTAGTGTATGATTAAGCACTAAATGCACTCCACTTAGGTAAAAGTAGTACATTAATGGGGCTTTTTCCAACCAGGCCTGCCCACAAACTTTCTTGTGACCCACCTTCCTTCCATGTTATGATGATAGTGGTGAGAGTTCTTTTTATTTTAATAAATAGTCCTTCTTCTTTTTTCATCCTTTTCTCTTAAACAAATTTTTTTCTCATTTCATGGCCTCAAAGTAATGATGGTTGTGCAAGAATCCTTTTCTCTTTTGTTCAATCAGAACTCTTGGAGGGGTTTCCACAGTTAGAAGATTCCATCTGTAAAGATGGGTCTAAGCATAAAAATATAAACTAGCTGACATTATGAGGAGCAAACCAGCTCAGTCTGGCTGGCATGGATATATATGATCTGCTGCAATGTTTGTTCTTCTCAAAAGCCCCCAAGATTTCAATTATAGCCCTCGGAGACCATGCAAAAGGTTCTTTGGCTTCATTCTTTCAAGTCAAAAAAGCCCCTTTTCCTCTGATATTTTTTTTTGCAAAGTCTTCTTCTTTGGTTATCTTTGGTAGTAGGAAGTGTTTGAAACGTTAATGTCTTCAAATTTTTCTCTCCCCTTTGTTTACTTTGTAGATTACAACAAAAACATTTTTCACGTATGCTTCTTTCATAAAAGACAGCTGGCTTTTGTTTTCGGACTTTATTGTACTTAATGATAATATTGGATCCACGTGCAACCCATCGGATATTGCACTCACCCACCCACTTGACACAATTTATGGAGTTCAAAGTGGAGAAAAGGGGGTTTACCTAGTGCTATGGACTGATGCATTAGAAAAGTTCCGGTATGAAAGCTATTGCCATTCTTGAGGCGTGAAACCAAGCATGGTATGCAAAAGGGATAGATACTGCACGTAGGTGTTAGTTGAATCATTGGACATCTAATTAAAAGAGTTATGATATTTTAATACTTAGAATACGATACCCAAACGACCCTTCACTCACAATATCAAAATACAATACATAGTAGATAATCATTCATACATATACGAAAATCATTCATACAAATACAAAAACAGTACATCACATTTACATGCAGCACAGTATTCTAAGCGGAAGCTGCATTTTAATTGTTCAAGAAAACATTTTTGTAATTAGAGTAAAATTTCAGAAAAGCTGCTAAGGAAAAATGCTATTATGCATATTAATTTCACAAAATTGTCACAAATTCTGTATTCAGCCAAGAAGAAATGTAAAAAATTTAATATTATGAGGGGATGATAAGTTAGAAAACTCATAAGTTGATAAATGAACATTGAAAGATTTGTAAATTGACTTTGGCATGTAGCAGCACTCTTGCTTAGCCGAAAATGCATATAGATACGCCAATTATTGTGTTTTCACTTAATTCGAGGAAGTGAATCGAATGGCTACAACAATTTGCTGTGTTTAAAACTAATCAATTGAATATTATGTAGTTATCCTATGCTAATGAATCTAATTAAAAGAGGCTTTACTTTTGTCTGTAATTTAAACTTTATTCCATAAGACTTTGGTTTGGCTCTCATTGGTTAAAGTGCTGGGTCAAAGTCTCAAAGATCACATCAACCCCCTACCACTTCCAAAAATAAAAGAAAAGACACTTTTAGGGAACTCGGGTCGATTTCCCTTTCAATTGAGAGTAACCCAAGTAAAGCAAATTAATGACAAACTTGTGTCCTTTTGTTATGCCTGTTATCCTGAAAGTAGATTATATAACCAATTCTTGAGTTGAACTAGGCTTCGGAAAAAACAAAGAAGTACTCTTTTTATTAAAATAAAAATTATAAGTTACAAAATTGTTCTTATTTTTCCAACAATTAAGAAATGAAAGAAGCAATTTAGAACATTAAACAAGCGATTTAGAGCGTAATTTACCTCTTCCACCTTAGTTACTTATGGTTTTTTAAGTTTCAGAAGAAGTTATAATCTTTCTACCACTTCCAGCTTAGTTAAATAGTTATGTGTGAAGGAAAGGAAGGAGTTTTACACCCAGAGCATAACTTCAATCAATATCATATGTAGCACAAAGTAAATTCTGCTTATATCACCAAAGGAAGAAAAAAAAGAGAACGATTTGCTATGTAGACGTAAGAAATAGAAACCATGAAGTGGGTTTTGACAGAAGTAGGGGTAAATCCTCAGTACAGATGGAGAAAGAAGCCATGGCTCATAGAAAATGTTAAAACTTACACTAAATATTGGCGGTAGTTTATAAACGTATAGCCTCAATAATAGACTCTAGAGGGAAAATAATTAGTGGAAGGTTAGAAAAGGAATCCATGAATGTGAAACATATCGCTAAAGATGACTTTAGGAAAAGAGTCATACATCGAAGGGTAATTCTGAGGCTATTAATTATCAAGTGTCATTTCTAATTTAGTGTCAAATTCTTGTGGAGGAACTAGATATATAAATTTGGAAGCCATATCAAATGGGGACATGCATAGAAGTGCTTGAGTTTTTAATCATCTATAACCATTCAAAGTTATCTTGAAATGAAATCCGAGAGATTCAAAACTGTGGAATGATTTCTAATCATAGATCTTTTAGTGTGTGCAGATTTCTGCATTAGATATATAGTTAGATGGAAAAGTTTAAAATGTTTTTAAAGTGTTTTTGAGCATAGATGATATATGTTTTTTATTATTGATTTGGAAGAATTTTATATTTATGATTGAGATGTATTACTTACAACATGTTTAACAAGTTGCGCTCACAATGGAGCATTTATAAAAATGAAAAAAAGAAGAGATTAATTTTTTTTTACCTATTATAATATATAAAGTTAATAAAATATTAATACTCAAAATATTTTTAAGAACATTGTAAATATTTCCTAGTTAGTTATCTTGCGCTATGCTATTGGCCTATGGAGCCAAGCGGACAATATAAAGAGGAAGGTGAGCCCCCCTTGTCCTCCAATTCCATCAGAAGTTATTCTGTAACGTAGTGGGAAAACATAGGGAATCTGGTCATATTCTGAATGAGTAATTAATGGTATATATCTTCCAACATCTTTCTAATTCCTTTAAATAGTAAATATTAAATAAAGTTACTTTAAATAATAAATACTTCATGAAATGAAAAAATAAAAGTATTTAATATTTTAAAAACTTAAAAAATACTTAATATTTTTTCTTAAATTATTAAAAGAATTATATAATAAAATGATTTTTTATGAGAATAATAAAATTATTCATCGCTTTTACCAATTATACACCTTTAAAAGTTTAAAGTTTAAACTTTAAACATTGTGGGCAATAAAGGTCCGTCTCTTATTACCCAGAATACCACCTTTCGTCTTCTATTATTTGCCTTTTACTTTGTCCATGTATATATGAAATGAATATTTGATTGGCACACATCACATTTACCACTTTAGGAATATAGTTTTTTGTTTTTCCCTTTTAATAAGGCCTGAGTTATTTCTGTTAGTTGATGCTCACTTCTTCACCATTTCACGATTCTAACCGTTTCGAGTAAACAATAGAATTTGAAGGGAATGGATTTGCTTCATGGCAATTGAATTCAATAAATTAACTGCCCAACAAATATTGATAAAGATTTCAAGTCAATAAAAAAGATCGGATATATATATTGATAAAGATTCCTTCATTGAAAATGAAAGTGTTGACAATGATGATCGATATTCAAGGTGAGATTTTGTTTTTTGAATAATAATTACCACAAAAATCACCATTAAATATTTTTCATAAAGAAAAAATAGTATCATACTCTTAACCATAGAGAATCACCGCATGCTATATTCTCCCATATTTTCATGATGAGACCAGAGTCTGGTGAAGGTTTTTTTTTTTTTTTTAATAATCACAAATCATAATCCCTGTCACAACATGCTTCTACATCTTCCTCGTTGTGGGTTGAAGCAATCCAAATTGCTGTTTCTCTTATTAACACAATTGGCCACACCTCATTCAATCTAGTTCTCCATTTGTTTACGGTTTTGCTTCCCTCTGACAAACTTCACGTCCGTTCCCCATTCAGCTTGAGAGGACATGTTGAGATCGTGCTTAGTTCCCTATATCAGTATATATAATTATGGTGCCCTTTACATATTCTCTTATTATTTATGCCGAGGCTATCTTACTATATGTATCTTTGCAAATTGCAATACCAATATATACAATCAGTATACTCCTAGGCAGGGTTTTGTTCATCAACAAATAAAGCGTGCTGGACTTTCATTGATATGTCATTTGTAAATACTACTATAAACCTGCTAGTAACATGTCCCAATCTTGAAATTGGAGAACCTAAACCAAAAAAAAAAAAAAAACATTAAAAAAAAAGGTGGGTGAAAGGTGGTCTACAAGGAGGGCTGGGTAGCCCACAATAGAAAGATAGAGGTCTCTCCCGGGAGCATTGGCCCCAGAGATAATAGGACCATATTTTGATATTGGTGACATGAGCTCCATTAATAGAAAAGGGGTGAGTAGAGTATGTACGTGTTAAAAGAGGAGGAAAAGAATAAAAAGAGATATGCACGAATATCAGAGAAGCATAAAGGAAAATAATTAAGGAGCGATAACCAAAAAAAATGGGGCCATAGATGGATCTTGGAGCAGCATATGCTCACAACAGTATAATAGTATATAGCATTCTAGGGATTCTCCAAAGTAAAAATGAAAAAGATAGTATTCTGCTCTACTTTCCTACATCCTATGTTCTTTAATCTATTATATCAGACAAAAGACCAATTGATGAACATGAAACAGATGCAATGAGCAGTTTCTTCTTCGTTTAATACTTTCCATGCCACTGCTCTTTCATAGGACACTGGCCTCCCCATGCTGGATAAACAGATACCACCTTGAATACACATAAAACCCTGCACCAAAATAATACATCTTTAGAAAGTAGAGGCCAACTGCTTAGAGTAACAATTAATGATTCAAATGAAAACTTTCTTCTTAGGAGGTCAAAGATGGGGGGGGGGGGGGGGGGGGGCGGGAAAGAAAGAAAAGAACACATGAGAATTCAGAAACGGCATCAATCTAGCAGAATGGCAATGACTGACAAGTAAAATTCAACCATTAACAGAATTGATTCCATTTCAACCAATGAATAATGAATGTATTTGAGATCACACAAGTTCTTCATGCTTATGTGAGGTTAAACTAGTCTAATCAACTCAATTGTTGTGAAGAAAATCTTTGCACATATCATGAATTCAAGGTCAGGCACATAGAAAATAGAGCTTGCTAAATGCTAGGAATAAATGGAGTAGTCTTATGTACACATTCTCCAGGCAACATAATTATCCATTGTTCATATCAACGGTGTGTCATCTGTAGTTACTTCATTTAATCCGTCAATATATCCAAATTGGCTCTTAGAATAATAAGCCTGTCTTCAGTTTTTTGTGGTAGCAAGACCATTTCCCTAATCTCTTTTCATATGGCCATCCATCAAGCTGCTCATTTCCCAGATTTAAAATTATGGTCCAAACAGACATATACAAACAATATAGCATTTAAATTAATAGTATCAACACTTTAGAAATCCATAATCAAAGGAGAAAAGAGTCAAATAGAAATTCAATTTCCTTCAGTATTATAAAAAACACTATACCTGCTGCATTATCTGGGGGAACTCAGAGCATAGGGTTTTCTTTCCATTGTCGTCAAAAATTTTTTCCAGGGTGATGTCTTGAAGTGCAACCAAGGTTGTTTCGAGCATGTCAAGTCCAGCTTGATTTGCAAACATAAAAACAGGTAATGCCTGGCAAAATCACATATAAAGTTATACTTTCTTAAATATTATCATTGTGGGAAGAAAAAAAAAAAAGAGAGAGAGGATGGAATTAACACACAAAAGGCAGTTGTTAAATTCCAACTTAAAACCAATTGGTATTAAGTGGAGTGGTCCAACAAATATATAAACCGCACCCGAAAAATTGAGACAGGCGATGTAGGATTCTTAACACCCCTTCCACAGATGCCTGAATGGAACAGGCGGAAACAAACAAGCCTAACGAAATAGGCGAAAACAAAGATGAGATTTTGACTCTGATACTATGTTAGATTCTAACTTAAAACCAATTAGCATTAAGTGGAGTGACCCAACAAATATATAAACTGTACTCGAAAGATTGAGACAGGCGATGTAAGACTCTTAACAGCAGTAAATAAGGATATAATAGACTCAGTACATGGTAAATAGCAACTAGTCAAGTACAAGCTGCAGGAAATGAGGACAACCAAACCAGAAAATTTTCTTATGTCATGTGCCCCCCCCCCCGGAGGGATGGAGTTCCATATACTTATTTCATTAACGCGTCACTTGTAAGAATTGAACATTTTAGAAATGTATTCAGCTGATAAAACAAAATTGAAAACATATATATTTTTTTAAATCAAATTCATAGAAATCTATATACATGAAGAACACAAATGCAAAAAATTAGTGTAAACAGGAGAACAAAATTCTTATCAAAATGGAGATAATAAAAGAAATTACCTTTAAAGAGCAGCACAAAACTGCATCTGAGTGATGCCAAAGGGATTTGAGAATGGACTCACTGCTTTCACACTTGAGTAGTTCCACCCCTAGATAGAACCTGCAAAGAATGTCAGCATTTAAAATACATTGGACACTTCCTATACAGGTTTAGAATGAATAGAAAGTAGTGATCAGGATAAATATAGAAGTTCCCCATTTGACTTTGGGTCAACATGGCACACTTAGTAGAGAACTAAAATCAGCTCTGCCTAGAAGATATTGACAGAATGCATGTCAGGCATTTATAAATCATGGTTCCCTTGTAATGCAAGAAACTTCAACGAATCATATATAGTTTAGCACTGAATGTACAGCACCACTTCAACATGATTGAGATCATCAGATCATGAATAACAGTCATGCATGGTCAAGGTTTTAAGTGACACACCTATAGCTGTTACTGATCCACCGAGTAAGTGTTTGTGCCTCAGGAGTGCCAGGTGGTAAGTGAAAAGCACTGTGAGAACCAAAACAAGAAGGAGAAAGCGCTAATGAAACCCTCTGAACAGATGCAATAATACTGCGGACATACTGTCGGGCCATAGTTGCTATATTATCTTGAAGGTGGACTTCAAATGCAAACTGGAATGCTATTGTCATAACAGATTTTGTGCTCCCAGAGTGACCTGAATTGTCACCAGCTGCTTTGTTCCCTGTGGTTCCAACTTCAAGAGCAGAAGCAAGATCAAGCGTACGATTTGGACTAGCAGCATCCTGCATCATATTTAATGAGACAAAGAAATCAAAATCCTGACTCAAACAAGCAGAGGAAGCAGGAACCCATATTTCAAAACAATACAATCAAATTATATGTCAAGCCAAACACTTGCCGTGCCAGAATCAAGAGGTATGATGCGAAAACCAGAAGGTAAAATGGGTGCATCATCAGAGAAAGATGCATCAATTGGAGCAAAAACGAGTTCTGCACTGGTGCCAACTGCATGCTCATCCACTCCACTACAAAGCTGGGGACAGGTGCAACCAGAAGGACTGTTAGCCATGGACTTAGGTTGGAAAAAACCTTCTAAACTATATGCATATATCAGTGTTCTTAGCTATTCAATTTAAGTCCAAATTAACACGTTTTTATGCTTTATATATAGATCCTTAATCTAAATATGCCTAGAACTATGTTCAAATCACCATTCCAGATATTTGGTGCGTCTTAGTTCTTTGCAAAGAGTAGCAGCCATGGATAATTAGTTAGCAAAAGAAGAAAAAATTAACAGATATAATATAGTGTATTTTTTAATGGAAGTGTTTTCTATGATATTACAATTATTGGAGGATATCTTTTCTTTCATGATTGCTATAGGTCACGCATCGGGAAATAGATTATGTGAAAAAATATTACTTACTTGCAAGAGGAAAATATCACCAGGTATAGTCATGTCATCCCTATAGTAGCCCATGTTTTCAAGCTTAATAACCTCCATGAACTGTTTTAGAGATCAAATGTCATCAAGTATGCAATACGCACAAAAAGAGAAAACCACAAGAATGTTAGTCCACAAGCTTAAGGAAATATATATATATATATATGTGTGTGTGTGTGTGTGCGTTTAATTTTATCTTGAAAGAAAAAAGGGTAAATTTTAATTAGTAATATGTAAGACACAACGAAATTAGGAGCAAATAACTTGCCTCTTCATGCTCAATTGTGTGAGCTAATGGAAGAATAACCTGACCCCCAAAACCTCCTGCTCGGACCCCTGGCAAGCTACAGGGTCCAGCTTTAATAGCAGCAGCTGAGTAAGCATCAATACTGCTATCTGCCCACTCTGATCGGTGCTCCCGCAAGAATCTAAGAAGAATTGCTGGAGGGACATTCTACAAGGACAGAAAGAGAGCATGAGACAACTAAATACATGGAAACTGAATACTTGCAGTTCATGGAAAGGAAAAACAAATCCTAGAAACTGAGCATTAATCCCCATAGATGAGCATTAGGATGTATACCTGTAACAACATGGATGCTTTGGCACATAGCACGGCACTGCTCATAGAAGGAAATCCATTGTTATAGCCAAGATTTACTCCCATCATCTTGCTAGGTGATGAATTCACAAGAAGAGTGACATCATCTATGCCATCACTCTCTAACATGGACCAGCCATCATCTGCAAACCCATTGACAGCTTCATTAAAGCCCCTGCAAAAATGAAAGTTTAAGTTAGTTTACAGTAACTAGTCAATTATTTCAAGGAACAGTGTGAAGGATAATGGCACAAACTTGCTCAATCGCTGACTAAGCGCACGTAGAGCTGCAGGCCTTCTTCCCCATCCTGTGACGCTTGGCTGAGAAACTTCTTGAGAAATCTGCCTCAAATGACGTAAAGCCTGAATACAATTACAGGGTTACAAAAAGCAGTTAAGTCCAAATTCCATCGCTTTATATCTTTACATCTACTGAAAAAGCTAATGTCTAAATAAGGAACTGCAGCCCTTAGCCAGAGAAAATACCAGGCTTATAAAAGCCATACATTTATGATTATGATTCCAAATCATAAAGCATCACAAGTGTGTAGTGGAAACTATTATGCAGAAACAATAGTCTTACCGCCATGGTTGTCCTTTGAGCAAGCAGCATTGATGACTCATAAAGTGGACGCAAAACTTCAGGTACACTCCAGGGCTGATTTCAAAGAGCCACCAAGTCAATTGCAAGTTATCAAGCAAGGAACAAATTTGCTTCACTTAATAGAGTAATGGAATATACAAAAAACCTCTAAAAGCATATGATCAACAATATGAATAATGGATCCCCCTCCTTCACAAGGTCTAATCAGATACCCGCTTGGCAGCATGTCTGCTCTAACAAAATGCTGCACTGGGGGCATACTAGGACCATTCTGAGTGTTGTTAAGTGATCTTTCACAGACCTGACATTGTTAAAAATCATAATTGCACCCCACATCAGCATTAGAGTTAGGCAAGGAAAGAGGAAGTGGGGAAAACGTGAGAAATTCACCGAGAAGAACCAGAGTTACATACCACAAGACTACCATCCTCCAAAAGAGATGTGTAGCGCAGCAACCAGAAGTCACGACCTGGTGCTAAAGTTGTTGGCGCATACAACTGACCAAGATGGCAAACATTGAAATGTGCATTTAGCAAGCCTGCCAAATATACTAAATTGTTGAGACTTAGAGATTGTTAGCTATAGTACCTGCATGTAAAGCAGTTCAATGGTTCCTCCATTTGCAGTGGACATGACATTTAGAACATCCACAGTGCGGCAATCACGGAACCACGAGAGCCGATCTTTGAGGATTTCGGCAACCTGTACAAACAGCATTTGCAATCAAATCAATGCCTCTGCTTCAATGGGATTGGTCCTCTTAATAACAAAAGCAGGAAGGAACTTACCCTGGCTGGTTCTAGACCCACAAGGCCGCAGGCACGTGCTGCCACTCCAGGGCAACCATGAGAAATAGCAACGATTCCAATGGAATCCGGACCAGGCTGCACACATTCAAAAAATAAATAAATTAAAAATAAATAAAATAGCGTGACATGATGATATGTGTCATTGTGTCCAGTGATTGTGAAGTGCTGAACAAGTTGCTATGCTTAATTAAGGTGCATGCATGTATTTCACTAAGGAACTCGAGTAAACACAGTGAAGTAATGCAATCAAAAGAGTGGTAACCTTCATCCCAGGCATTTGGACCCACTCCACAGCAGTTCCAGTGGCCTTTGAAAGAAACTCTGCTAAAGTCTCCTCTGCAATGGACAAAAGTCTAGCGAATACAGACAAAAACAACACAAAGCACGATAAATAATATTCCATCAGTACAAAGACGTCAGAAATAGCATAGGATCCAACAACAAATGAAAAACCAGACTTTTTTTCACAGTTCACTGTTGACTAACCCAGCAGGGCTGGCATCCCTTGGTGGATGCTGAGGTGTCAAGTGGCGCTGACCGCTTGTTACCACCGACTCGCAGCTCGTGTCCGTGGTGGCAAGAGTCGCCTGCTGAACAAACCAGTCCACAGAACCAACCACAACTCAGAATAAATCATTCAAATATCTCACCAAAAACAAAAAACACAATTTTTTTTCTTTTTGCCTAGATATACTCTATTATAATGCCACCTGAGCAGCCCCAAATGAATGAAGGAATTTAATCTACATAATGGATTATAGTTTGCACACTCTAAACCTTAGTTTGAAATTATGATATACGAATATGGGTATGGATAACAGATACAACACAAGTATAATATGAGAATACAGACTTTTGTTAAAATATTAAATTAATATATATCAAGTATCTGAATATCTGATACGCAAATACGAGTACATATTTGATACGAAATACCCGTGGTTCATAGATTTGAAATGTGTACACCCAATTTCATCTATAAATAACATATTTAGGGAAACTACAATGAAGTTGTGTTTAATATTATTTTAGATCTCAAACCATAATTTGAGTAAAAGTTTAAAAAATAAAAATACATTTTCCTTAAAACAATTTACAAATCATAATACAAACGCGCTATTGGTCCTCCTAATAGATATTCAACCAAACAGACTAGGAATCATAAAGAATGAATGAATTACTGGAGTGTTAGGTTATAATATTTAGTATAATACATACATTCTGTGTCTGTTGGCGGAAAAAGCTGTTCTCATACACCAGTTGTGACACCTGCTTCTGCAATCTGTCGTTTTCCTCCATCAGTAGCTTATTCATTGCTGTCAGCTTCCTGTTTACAGCTTGCAGCCTTGACGCCTCTTTCCGCTGCTTCTCTCTGCATCTGTAACAACAAACATAATTAGCCACCGGAATATTTGCCAAACTTAGGCCTTAAATTAAACACTACATCTGTCGCTGCAATTGGGAAGGATTTAAAATGCAGATGAAGACCAAGAGGAAAATAAAGAAAGAATAAACAAACAAGAAAAAAAGTAACTTTAATTTTCTTTTCGGTAAGTTGGTCACACAAAATGTAAAATTAACAACAATCTTTTTATTCTAAGTGAATCCCTTGTGCTATCTTCCACGTTCTTTGACAAAGAAAAATAGAAAATAAAACCTTTGTTAGGGAAAAGAGAACGCAAGAAGCATAAACAAAGATATGAAAGTCAGATTTATACAAATCAAACAAACAACCCTTTTGATTAAATGAATTCAATTAAGTGCATGATTGGATTTGCTTAAATTTTAAGAAAAAAATAGTTTCTTTTTTTTTTCTATAAAAACTTTCTAATAAAATTTTAATTATAAACTATTTTAAATAGAAACTAAGCTAATCCAAACACACAAGTAGTCACTTTCATTTGTTTCATTTCAATACATAAGTTCAGTATATTTAGTTAACATAGGAAGGAAAAGAATTGAAGAAAGCAGAGGAGGAGGAGGAGGTGGTACCTTCGGTTCTGGAACCAAACCTTGATCTGCTTGGGCTCGATATTGGAGAGAATGGGACACTCTCTGATGAGTTGCTGGCGGCGCAAGGAACTGGGTTTGGGGCATTCATGGTAAAGCCTCTCAAGAGCTTCCACCTGCTCTGGTGTGTACCTCACATACTTGCCGTTATCCATTGCCAACTTGCTCCCATCTTTGCAGGCCGAACTCACTGCCATCATCCCTGCCTTCCAATCCAACCCAATTCATTAATTTCAATTTCAAAACCAAAAACAAAATCTTCCGTTAGAGGGAAGACAAAAAAAATAAGAGCTTGATTAGATTACCTATAGCTATGATAGTGCTTTCAGTTAATAAAGCTCAAGAGCAAAGAAGCATGAGATTACTCAGACATGAAAGAGAAGAGAAGAGAAGCTGCAAACTTGAAAGAGGTACTACTCAGAGTTTGTCTGTGATAGTTGTTGGTTGTATTATATGGCAGGCAGAGAGAGGAGAGAGATGTGAATGAAGTGAATGGAAAATGTAGTTTTAGTTTTTTCTTGTATATGTGTATGTGTCTGTACAAAAGGAAAAGGACTAGTGCGGGGTATGTTGGGATGGGGACAGAGATGGGGTTGCTTATAAGAGAAAAACCCCAAATATCAGACAGAATAAGCGAACATTTTTTTGTTTTCACATCATTCTCCCTCTGCTTTCTGTTCTTTCTTTAGCTGTTTTCCCTCTAGCTTTTGCTGTTGCTTTTCTTGCACTACTTTGTTTTGGCACTTTCCAACACTTATCACAGAGGTTGTGAGAAGGAAATAGGTAAAATGCGACCCACACTCTCATTCACGACGCGTGCGCTCTACACTGTAATCTACTATTTGTTGGACAATGGACAATATTATAGACAAAACCCGAGACCGTTTTATCTCATTTATCTCGTATGCCACTGCCACTGTCAAAAATGTGCATTGTCCTGCTTCCTTCAAATCAAATATACCCTTTGCCGATGCTGCATCATACCATATATAGTCCAAACTCCACAATTAGCCTTTTTGCTGGTTTTCTTGAGGACAAGTTTTGGTGAGTGATACGTTTACAAGCATAAATACAATATAACTGACATCAAGCTATGTTTTTTGTTTTTTACTTTTTCTTTTTGTTTACAATTATGTTATACTTGATGCAACCACAACTCAAAATGATCACAAGTATTCCTCAAATTGATTCCATGATCGTCATATATCACGTGAATTATACCGACCAACGTATATTTTTTGTTGTCTTCTGCTTATGTATGTTAGCAATATGTATATTTACAAATTGGTGAAAAATAAAAAATAAAACAGAAGTTAGTTATTTATTACAAACCAACAGTCCTATATAAATTGTAGCAATCGAAATGCAGCACATATATATGAGATATTTTTGTATGTATATAAATACATCACATCATATTTATACACAAGAGATAAAAAAATTAGAAAAAAAATAAATTTTTGTGATAAATGAATTTAATGAGACTAATTTATTCTCTTTTTTAATTTTTTATCTCTTAAATATAAATATAACGTAAGTATATTTTATATCATTGCACAATAATATCTTCATATATAAGACCCGTTTTGATTATTCAAAACATTCAAAATTGCCCAGATTAATTAACTACAAGTTCTTTAATTAATAAACTTGAGAATCTTTATTTTTGTTCGTATATATGTGCTAGAGGAGAAAGAATAATGGTTCGTTGAGAGGAAGTGTTGAGAACTATTCATTCATATAGTTATATAGAAACGAGCTCATCATATTTTTTGACCCCATAATTATGTTTGTGTCGCCTCAATATGATATTTGAAGAGTTGGAGCTGTTGATAGACTTTGTATACGCATCACAGAGACAGCATAATTAGGGTTCTTCGCATGCGGGCTAGTTGGGTTTAATTTCTTATGAACTACCAGTTGACCACTGTACTGTATCTTTATACACTATTTTGACAAATTCTTCCTACCTCACACCATTAATATGAATAATATGTAACACGCTTGTCATCACCAGGACAAAATCAAATACATAGAGTGCCGTATTCTACACTGGCAGCTTTAGAAAAAGAAAAATAACATTTTCTTTTTACATTATACGAGCACTCATTACGTTGATGATCTTTATATAATAAATTAAATTGAGTATTTTTTTTTAGAGTAAGATAAACTTTATTTCTCAGTTAATCATGTTTTCTCTTCTTGAAAGTAAAATAATGTATTTGAACACTCTCTTTCTTTAATTACCACATTTTCTTCTTTGTTGGTTATCAACACAATTCATTCTTCCTTGACTACATTCCTTTTTTGTTAACTACCAATAAGATTATTACTTCCTATTTTTTCTCCTTATTTTATAATCTTATTAATCAATTCATATTCTCAGATTTTCCTAATCAATTCTATATCAATCAATCTGGATTTGATTTTATTTGCTTAATCAATTCGCAAATCAACTATGTTCTTGAAAGTTTTTTCAATATCAATAATTTTTTATCATCTTCTTTGATTCCAAATTATATAATTCCATTTTTATTATTTATTTCTAGAATTCAATAATTAATACATGCAATGCTTTTATACCTGACTAATTTTAAAAAATTATTATTTTTTGTTTTTTTTATTACTTTAAAATAAAATGTTAACAATTTTAAAATTTTAAATTTATAACATGTTAATAATTTTAAAATTTTAAATTTAAAGACAACCATTAACATGTTATCCTCCCTCATATATGTATAATATCCTAAAATTAAGTTTCTAAAATATATTTTAAACACAAATTAAAACTTTTAACAAATCTCATGCAATAGTTTTAGAGATAGAAACGAATCAAGTCAAGTTAGGTTTTACCTTAAATGAGTTTAATTTGTATTCCAAATATAAGACCTAAGCCTAACCTATAAACCTGATATATGTCATTTTTTAAGATTTAATTTGACCTTTTTAAAAGTCTAGTCTAACTTGAAAATTTATTTTATAATAAAATTTTTAAATAAATCAATAAATTTACATTTAAATAGGCTACCAAGTTTAGTCTTTTAAATATATCAACAATAATATTATAATTATAATATTATAATTATAATATATTAATCATTACAATTAATTAATTTTATATATATATATATAGGCAATTTGACCTACCAAATTTAAAGATTTCTAAATAACTTGAAACATGATTTTTTTATTAAATACTTTTTAAAAAGTTTTAATTATCTTATTTAATAAACAGGTCAAGTTAAACTAACTTAAGGCGGTCAAGTCATAAACTTTCCACAAATAGCCTGAACTATTTTCACCTTTATCCAATACACACACTACTAACTAGTTTTAAGAAGAAAAGCCTTGTTCAAATAATGGAGTATGCAAAATGGCCTGTTAGCCTTTATTTTTCTACTTATTGGTCGACATTTTCGCCCGACGTGTCCAGATTTTATGTCACTTTAGTCAAAATAATTTTATGATAAAGTCTAAACCTGTTGCTTATTTCATGTATTTTCAAGTCTCTTGTTTCTGATGTAATACTTTCATGGTAATGGGATACTTAAAAGATACGTAAATCCCGGCTCGCACGCATCATAATCGTAGACTAGCATCCAAACTTGAAATTAGTGGTACAAGCAAATACATAATGAATTAAGGTAATAAACTTATACATAGTTACTAGTTATCTCCTCAATATTACTTGATCTCACCAATGAGTTGTAGCTTAATTAATAGTATATTTCAGTCCCATCAAAAGTAAATGCCTGAGATTCGATTCTCATCAAACTTCATTAGTCTCAAATTATTAGTCAGTCCCCCAACTATTAGTCTCAAACTTACTTATTACTTGAGATGTCTTATGTGGATAGTTATGTAAATTTTGATAATAATTGAATTACTTAGAGGATTATTAATAATATTTTCTGAGCTCAATTTTGATATAAATTGAGTCTGTATTCAATGTAATTATCTTAAAACAATGAGAAAATAAAAATATTAACTTGTATTTTCAGATATTTGAAAAGTTATCAATAAAATTTATTGACTTCAAGTCAATTTTAGTATGCATAAATAGTTAGATTGATTCAAAGCACAAACAGTTTCCTTTGAAAAATTGAGCTCAAACAAATTGGTCAACACGCTCTTACCAAACAAATTGAATCTCTAATTGCAACTAAGATGTATGACATTTTGATAATTGCCGCTAAACATGATTATTGCGCACTAATAGGAAAAATAGCTAATATATGTATAACTTCATTAAAAATAAATAAAATACATAAGAGGCAACGTGTTATTAGTTAAAGGGAGGACTCGCAGTTAGAAAAAATTTATATCTATATATCTATATCTATATATATTAGTAAAATTGCCTTGAGATGCATTAAGAGCAATGTTAACTATTAAAAATTAATGACACTATATTATTAAATATATTATTAAGTATTATTACTAAATTACCTTTGAAAAATACTATATATTATAAATTACATCTGCGATTGAACTACTATATATATTATTACATATAGTTAGTGACTACTATATATTATAAACTGCTATATATAATTAAAGTTTGTGACATATTCAAATAATTTCTCTAATTTCATATAGTTGTTTTATAAATTAAAGTTCAACACTTTAATTTTTTTTTCTAAGTAAATTTTAGTATTTTGTTTATTAATGTGTATAATAGTCTAAATAATATCAGTCAATTGGTTTAATGCTATTCATAAACATTGAACAATTTTATAAGCATTACATATATTACAAACCTGTACATCTCATGGGTATGAAAAGAATGAAAGGAAAAATGATAAGAAATTAATAATCACATTATTTAAGAGTTTAAAAATCTATGTAAAAATAAAAGTTTAAGATATAAGAATGGAAAGGAAATGTGAGGGAAATTATATTCTTTTAATACAAGTATAAAGTTATGACAAATTTTGTTGAGTTTGATACTTTTTGATTGAACGTTAACAAATTTGAAACACATATTATGACTCAATTATTTTGTGAAAATGGGAAGAAGTTATTTATTTTGTTATTTTTACATATTTAAGGTTTTTTCATTACTTCAATATATATATTAATATTAATGCTGTTGACATGATAAAAGAAAAGTATAAAATGCAGGAAGATATTTTTTCTAAGTAATTAAATTTTAGTATTCTATTTTATTTATATGTATAATAATCAAAATAAATTTAGTCAAAACAGCGGAGAGATTTATATTCAATGGATTAAGTAAAGAATCATATAAGTTGACTTAATTTTACATTTTGATTCAAAACGTTAAGACATTAGGTTTATGAATATTTTTCACTTATATAACATTCAACTTGCCCATTCAATTTCAATATGGGACTTCTTATTTTCTCTCACATCTAACTCACTCTTGCATTCTCAAGAATCTCCCTCTCAAGTATGAGTTATTTACACACGATCACTTCCTAGTGATTTGGAGGTTAAGCGACGTGTTCCGTTGTAGGTGTGATGTACGATGATGGTACAAATATGAAGAAGAACGTGTGTGGCCTGATCTGGAAGAGATAAGGCTCTTGGATACCAATCGAGTTCTTTGTGATACCGTTAAATACTCAAAAGGTTTTCGCTTGAAGGAGAGATGAAGGCTCTTGGTAATATGCAATTTAATATTATTATTCATAAACGTTAAATGATTAATATCGCAAACTTTATAAATGGTATGAAAACTAGTTATAAAGTAAAACACATTCATTACGTGATTATTAACTTTATTAATGAGATTATTGCTATATAAATAATATTAAGGTCCACCTGTAATTTCACTTCTAGACCCATTCAAATACCAGTCATTTCAGTTAGGTTCATGACACTAAGTACGACTTAAGTTTTTTGTGTTAATGGCTGCGAGCAGGTCCAGAGTTAGAGTTAGAGAATTACTCAAATACAAAACATATTGTATAAGGAAGTCAAGCTAAAGGTTTTTATTTTTTATTTAAATAAAAATACATATAAAATTATCATGTTTTAATAGCCCCTTAAAATCTACCATCCTCCGGCCCTAGCTGCGAGACCAAAATATTTAATTATTAGCGGCACTCTTTCTGGCTAGGAGGTTCCACCTATTATATTTTCATGAGTATGATCAACCTGGTTAATCCTGATTACCTCAATTCTCTTATAGGTCTTTCTAGGTTGAATTCTGTGCAATGATCTTTAGTACGTTGAGTATCTAAAATAAAGCATCTTTCAGCTTTGTTGAGGGCCAATTATAACTTGCTTTACAACTCCAATTATAAACATAAAAACCCATTTTTTTCATGGCCTTTTTTTATTTTATTATATGAAATAATATAAAAGGCCCCATTCTTTTTCTCTTATAAATTTTCTCATAACAAAAGAAGTACGCCAAGTCAATGTAATTCACCGAAATTGAATCTGCAAAGTCAATAAAAAAGGTATTGGCCCACATATATATAGCACCTTCCTTCTTTTCTAAACTTGTCCACCATGGGTAAAAAAAAGTTACTCTATAATACAGAGTTGGCATAAAATAATTGGCTTCAAATAAGAGGGGATGGCAGACAAATGGAAGTGGGGTTTGATTCTTTAACATTCCGCATTCTAAGACAACTAAAATTTACGCGTTTAAACATTTAATTAATCCTTAATCGATCTTCCACATTCTGCTCCAATAGTAGCGATGGATTAGCTTCTAAAGTAGGGATGGCAGCACCGTCCCAGATTCGTTTATCTTTCCCTCATGCAGAACTATTCGCGATATTCATGGCATTAATAAATTGTAAAAAAAATTAAAAAAAAATAAAATAAAATAAAATAAAAATGAAAAATGAAAAAAAGTATAATACTATAATTTTTTAAAATTTGTCTAACACAACTTAATTTAAAAATAATGTCAAACACTTAAAATACTTTTAATTTATATAAATTTATAATATTTTAATTTATATAATTAAGTCTTTTAATAATTTTATATAAAATATTTATATAAAATTTTTTTGCAGACTCTTCAAAAAGAGGAACTAAAATTTATTAAACTAATATTAAATGTATTTTTACCCATGGGTAACCCACTCATCACGGAATGACAAAAATTGTCATCCCTATTCTAAAGCACCAATAAAAAAAGTGATTAATTTATCCTGAGTTTTATTTTTTTTAGGAAAAAAAAAGAGGAACTAAAATTACTTTAGATTGGGTAATGGAATCAATCAAAGTAATAAAGTCTTAATCACCATAGCTTAAAAGATAAGTAGGCAGTACAGGTACGTCCCATCAAGGGGGCGCCAACCTCATTACAAATATCCAAATCTTTTTTTTTTCTTGATTGCATTTATCATTATTATTAATATTATTTGTTAGAACTTAGAACAAAATATCTGAATTTGCATGAAAAAGTAATGTTATTTACACTACTTTCTATCATTTAATTAAAGTTAGCCTCATTTTGCACATCTGTATTCGTGTCACCTTATACTAATACTCAGTGATGTAGCATTTTTCATATATCAATAAATGTGGCAGTAACACAAAAAGAGGGTGACACTTAAGAGGACGATAAGTTATTCCATACATTATTTTATTTAACTTCATAGCTAGATACATCATACAACATTCATATGTCTTTTATTTTTAGGGAATATAATATAATAATATGATAAAAGGTTATAATATTCAGAATTTTGATTAGCAAATTAGATAATTGAAGAAGAAAAATGTTACTTACATAGTTTTGTTTTTACATTTTTTACACTTATTTATATGATAAAATTAAAATATAAATATATAAAAATATAACGAACTTAATTATATAATAAAAATTATAAAAATATAAAATATTATGTGTAAATATATATAATTAACATTATTAATTAATTGAATAAAGAGAGAGGAATTTGTGGCGTGTGATTGACGGCAGCAGAGTTGAGCATGGCTGGGAGTGGTCCACAACCACAACCACAACCAGAGGGATTAATGCCAATGGGAGTGGCCCCGCACGCGTGAAGGCCCTTGTTCCTTTCCTTGCCCTCCGCACTGCTTCACAGCGTGCTATTTACTCCTTACCCTCTCATTCTCATCCCACCAATCTATGTATCCTTCTGCTCTTGCCCCTTGTTTGGCTACGTGGATAGCAAACACACTTTAATTCAAAGTCCTCCAACCACGCCAACTCTATTCAACATATTTCCTTCAAATTCCAAACAAGCAGCTGCCTCTATTGGTTAAGTCTGAGATTCCATTTTCTCCTTCCAGAGTGATGGTGATCGTACCGCCATATGTAGCAGCTAACGTAATTTTTAGATCCAACCTCACCCAAGGACAATGCTAGAGTTATAAAAAAAAAAAATAGCTTGAAGGGGTCATTTTTAAGCAAATAAAAATAATTATAAATTTTTTTGAGAAATTTTAGAGAGAGGAAGAGGCTAAATCTTCCTTTTAAGTTGTATGAAGCGCCGCCCGTGTCCTCACTCATAATACCTTTATTGAATACAATTTTATGAGAGTTTTTGTTCTCATGCTAGCTCGAGGATGAATTATCTTTCTTCAAGAAAATTTACAATCATTCTAATTTTTGGAAATCTCATTAATTATGTGGGTTTCATTTTCAATTTTTAAATTTCTCAAAATATTTTCTCATATGATGAATGAGAAATTAATCTTCAGATATATCATATGTGTTTAAATGAATTTTTTAATAATATTATTTTTATATACATAAATTTTAAAATTAAAATTATCACTATATATTTAAAGAATTTAATTTTTTTACTTAAATTAATATAAATTTATTCTCATTTTCAATTTAATAATATATTATCCTTAGATAAAGACAAATTCATCTTCAAAGCAAGCACAAGAATTCTTACAATTTTATTTTATACAATCTAAAGTTTAAACCGTTAAAAAAAAGTAAAAACGTGGTTTATTATCTCATTATTCGGAGAAGAAATAAGATAACTTTACAATTATGATATTTTTATTATTAATAATATGTAAATATTTTTTTATTAAATATTTTTTCATTAATGGAGCTAACGAAATATGTAAATATTTTTCTTTATTTGATATTATTATATTATGTTTATTTTTTATTTTTTGAGGAGAAGATAAAATAATTAAATCTAAATACTTATAAAAAAAGTATAATACTTATAAAAAATATTAAAAATATATATGCTGTTAAAAAAATATATAATGATTTTTTCCATAATTTTAATGTAAATGTAATATTTATATAGGGGTAGAAGAGTGTGGAAGTGATATATCTAGGGAAGTGATATATCTAGGGACCAGCAGCAAGAGGCACAGCAAACAGAAAATGTTTCGCGTGGCAGCCAACAAAGGTGAGACAGTCACAGTGACACTAGATGCATGGGGACCACTGCCAACGATACGCGTGTAACGTGTTGTTGGTACCTTTCGGCGTGTGCTGTTGCTGCTGCTCTGTTGGCCGCCGATACCTTACGATACGATCTTGGAAAGACATTCTCTTCCTCTTTCTGTTCGAGAAGCGTGCCAATCCCATGCCATTTGTGTCTCACACTTTTTCTCTCTCCTTTCCTCGTTCATTTTTATTCCATTCATACATAAATAATGCTAATAATATACTATTTTACATATTATTTTTATTATTAATTTTATTATTAATTTTAAAAAAATGTTTTTAATATTTTTTATAATAATATTTTAAATATATAAAATAAATTAATAATAAAATAAATACCTAAAAATATTTAAAAAATATATTAAAAAATATATTATAAACATTTCTCTTCGTACATATCACGTCTTGTATTTCTTTCCACTTCCGTCATAGTAATAGTAATACACTCCAACTTCAAACTTGTAAGTTCTAACTTCAAAGTCAACGTTTGACACTTCATATTTCTTTGATAAGGGCCGACTTTTTTTTTTTAAGTTCAAATTTATAGTAATTTATCTTATTTTACCATTTTATATTTTTATACCTTAGATACTATTTTGGACTGGATTTTAAGTTAGTAATTTTAAAATAATTTGACTTATTAGAGTTAAATTTTAAATATTTAGTAGTGTTATTAGATAAGTAAACATATTCATTTATAATAAGTAAATCTCTAATAGAATTTTTAGATAAATTAATTATATCTTTTATAAATAAAAGAGATAATTATAAGATATAACAATTTTATTAAGTTTTTATCCTAATTAACAGTATTTAATGCAGATAAAAACATGCTTTTTATCAATCATGATGCTCTTATAAAATAACACACATGGTAACAAATGTATGTATCTAATTCAAAACACTACCAACCTTCTACACAGTTGCAACTACCGTACATTGAAGGAAACCACATTTGTTAATCTTATTCAAGTAATCATCTAAATCTCGTTCAGAACATTGGTGTCATCTATAGAAAAAAATAAACTTCAAATCTCTCTACCACCACCACCACCACAGTAAACAGTAGACGAAATCAAAATTGAATTGTCGTCGTGGCTCTGCCCCACTGCATAACCCTTATAGGTCACACCTCAAAAAGGTAAACTCAAAAGATTACTATCATACTCTAAGAAAAGTAAATTCAAAAAGAGAATACCTAATAGAATAAACCCAAATGGGAACTACCGTACTCCAAAAGATAAATTCAAATGGAGACTACCCCTAAAGGGGACTACCAGAGAGAGTAAACTCAAATAGGGACTTTAGGTAAACTCAAAAAGAGACTACCATACGTCAAAAAAGTAAACTAAAAAAGGAATTGATGTACTCTAAGTGGTCGAATCTCAAAAGAAAAACTAGCTACCATATTCCATGAGGTTAACAAACACTCCAACGACGAAGGTTTCTGTCCAAATTTGGACTCCACCTTAGTCAGTACCTCAGTGTAACACCCTAGCTCTAGGGCCCAACTAATGTAACACCCTAACTCTGGGCATCACATTTCTAACTTCCGACTCATAATCTGAAAAGAAGTTCGCACAAAGTTTGAGTTATAAAAGATGGGTTTTAAAATTCCTTCTTTACTGAAACATAAATTTACTGAAAATATTAGGTAACATTGAAAATCATATTTCAACTATTCATTATACAATACTTACACCAATTAATATCACAATTTAAAGAGAAATATATAATTAACTACCACCAAAAGAAAAACCCATGACGGGTCCTACTTAATAGCACGCAATACTAGCGAAAAACTTTAACATACTTATTCCTTATCTGTCCATCTTGATGCATCAAACATCTGTTCCTTTGTCAACACTGCACACCTTCGAGTCCTGAATGTCCACTCTTTATTATTGTCACCAATCTCAGAGTATCCATCGCTCGTTATGTCTAAGACAACTTGATCCTTTTATTATTTGATTTTAACAAGATGCATGAGACACAAGAAAATAATATAACAAAGAGGTGAGATCACCTACACCAATACCAACATGGCAAAGACACAAACAAAGAATATCATACCCATACCATAATCATGTTATCGGCATTATCATCATCATCATCCAATCATTTATCGGTTTAATCATCATCCAATCATTTATCAATTCAATTATCATAACCAATAATCAATATTCCTCAATTAATATATCACACGATATAAATGTTCTTTATGCATATGTACAAAGACTCGCTTTTTCAAAAACAACTCCATGGAGGTTTTCACAATTTCGAGAAGAATGCTCTGTTAATTGTCGGCCTTAGCCCAAAGACAATCTCCCGGGCCGTTGAAAAGAATCGTGTTCTTGTCGGGTATCGTCAATGCGTTAACGGACTATCGCTGCCAAGTGGCAAGGTACTCGCCAGCTTGTCCACTCGACCACCGCGCTACTGACGCCCCAAGATCCATCATAGACCTCACTATCAATTCTCATTCCCTTTCAATCACAAGGGCCATAATAGCTATTAGCTATCTTTTATACAATGACGAATTTATCGGTGCAAGTACAACCCCAACGGGCCAAATCTTTTCAATTTCATTTGTTCAATGTAATCATATGCTTCAACGATATTTTTTCAATGCACGTATAATGCACCAAATCTAATCACGAGTCATTTTCTCATACAAAGTCCATACACCTGGTTCAACAAGAATTATACTATATTTTCAACACAAAATCATGTTATCATGTTTTTCATAGTTATAAAACACTTTAGGTTTTCAC
The DNA here is from genome assembly GCA_029884595.1 of Ormosia semicastrata. Taxonomy (NCBI): domain Eukaryota; kingdom Viridiplantae; phylum Streptophyta; class Magnoliopsida; order Fabales; family Fabaceae; genus Ormosia; species Ormosia semicastrata. The sequence goes on along the minus strand of JAQQTO010000046.1, from coordinate 16,484,749 downwards.
AAAATAACATTTTCATTATGTTTTCAAAATTCTAAAATGTTTCAACGTTTTTCAAAATATCATAACACTTCACGCTTTTCAAAATTCTGAAACGTTTCTGTTATATTTTCACAATACCGTAAAAATATTCTATTACTTTTAAATCACATAGTGATTTTTCAACAGTACGTCAAATATTTAAACTCACGTAAAATATTTAAACGTAATTCAAATCACGTAAAAATATTTTAACATATTTTAAATCGCGTAGGAATATTTTACTATATTCTAAATCATTTTTAAGATAATGTAAATCATTTTTCACCACAATTCTATTACGAAAAATATTTTTTAACCTTCAAAAATTCTATTTCATCATTTCTCAAAATATTATGACTTTGTACTTCATTTTTCACATTTTCTTACTCAAGAAAATCTTTTTCCACGCTTTCTTTACTCAAGAAATTCTTTTTCAAATATAATCCACAAAATTACCTTTCCATTGATATAAATCAATGTTTCAAATCTTAAAATTTCCAAACGTATTTCAAAACTTGAAAATAAGTTATACTTGAGTAAATTCTCAAAATACCATTATATTCTCCATTTTTCTCCAAATTATTTCCAAATTAACCTACTTCAAAATAAATTAAAATTTGAAAATATTTTCGCTTACAAAACTTAATTTTTCAAGTGAGTAAAATACTCTGATTCCCTTTTCAAATTTCTTGTATTAAATCAATTATATTTTCACTTGAAAAATTACTTTGTTTCATCAAAATCTAGGCATTACTATTTGAAAAATTATCAAAATATTTTTTCTTTTAAATTGATATGGTTTTACACAAACAAAACCATTAAAGTTTTATTTTCAAAACCAAAGTACCGATTGGTCATATAACAAACCCATTTGTTCAAATTCATTTTCACTTTCTTTGCAAATCCTTTTTCATTCTTAGTCAAAAATCTTTTAATATATATTTTCTCAAAATCACTTTTTATTAATTTAGTCCTACAAAATCATATTGAGTTGATTTAATTATTGTTTCTTAACTTTAAATTTTCTAACGTTTTCCAAAACCCAATAAATAAATTCTCTGTTAGAAATTTTAAGTTACAAACGTTTTCCTTTATATTTCTAAATCACTTCTAAAAATTGATTAATTTGAAGTTCAATACTTTCAATCTTTTTTTTCTTTTATTTATGAAAATTCCACTTCACTTAATTTATAACACTTAATTCTTTTTTCAAAAATCCTTATTTGAAAATTCTTGTATTTCATAGCATCAAAATATTTTTCTAAATTATCAAAACCTTATAGATGGCCATTGGAACCATAAAATATTTTTCTTCTAACTTAAATAAATTTCATTCTTGTTTCTACACAAAATAAATCAATAAAATTTCATTCTAAAATTTGTGTTCATGTTTTCTTAAAAAAAACAAACCTTTAGTTCATTTTCCATACTCCTCAAATCAATCCAATTTTATTCTTCCATAAACATATTAATTTGTAAACACCTATTTTGAGGTGTCTTGGCCGAAATTCTCATTGTTCTAGGGATCAAAATTTAATTTCCTTGTTCTTGAAAAATTTTAACATTGACCTAAATCAAGGCATCAAAACCGTAGTTCTTCCTTGGCCATTGGAACCAAGATCAATTTTCTTTCCATCCACACATCATGACATACATATATATATTTCATCATAAATATCACAAACATGCCATATACTCATCATGCATATTATAAGTATACTATTAAAATCATAAAATCATGCAAAGCATATTAAGTATAGACAAAAATAATCAAAGCACAAGAAAATAAAGTAAAACTCATAAACACACAATTAATTATTACATGACCATGGATTGGAATTCTCACATGAATTCACAATCCATCAAATATAAGACCATCTCCCACCACCATAATTGGTTGGTGAGATGGATCTCCCTCTTACCTCTTGAAGATCTTCAAAACTTCTTGATTTTGCTTCTCTTTCCAATTTCTTCAACACCAAGGGCTTCTCAAATTCAAAACAAAATACATAGAAATTAGTATACTAAGCTTGATTAAGAGGAACCATTGATCAAACATGGTTTAGATCATGAAAAAGAAGAGAAGAAATGAAGTCTTCTTATACTTCATCTCAAAAACCCCATAACTTTGTTCTTGAAGAAAGTCCATGAAGATGAATGATTTAGAGAAAGTCTCCAACATGAAAGTTGCTTAGAATATCATGTAGATTCAAGATTTATGGTTGGATGAAATTAAAAGTGATGGGTGGTGCTTTTGGTGGTCATGGCCGAACCATTTGGTGAGAAAATGAAGGAAAATGGTTGTTTTATGTTCTTGGCTTGGTTGAGTGATGAAGATGAATGATTTAGAGAAAGTCTCCAACATGAAAGTGTTTTGAATTGATGAGAGGATTCAAGATATGTAGCTAGATAAAATTATGGAAGATTGGAAGTGGTTCCATGGGTGGTGACCGAATGCTCAAGGAAGGAAAGAAAATGGTATTGTTCTTGGTGTTCTTGACAAATTGGAAGAGAGAGAAGAGAGAGAATGAGTTAAGTGTTATAAAATGTGATACAAATGAAATCAAATGGCTGAATTGAAGTGGGCAGCCGTAGCATTGCATGGAGAGAAAGAAGAAAATAATTTTGCTTTAGGAAAATGACCAATAATTGGTCAAGACATCTAATTAATTTCTTCAAGCTTTTTCTTTGGCCCAAAAAGGCTACTCCAATATGTCTCAACATGTCTCTTCCTTCCTAACACTCCAAAATCGTCCCCCCTTCATCATGCACTCCAAAGTTGTCATAATTACTTGCTAATTGATTAGTTAATTCATTAAATTAAGTTTCCTAATCAATCTTAACTAATTTTCTAATTACATAACTAATTAATTAGACATATTATTTCATATATTATAATCTCTAATTAAAATTAGGATATCTAATTAAGAATTAGATTATAACAATTTAACATTTAATTTAGTTTACTTAACTTGTTAATTAGGCCATTATTTGAAGCATTTCTAACCATTGATTAATTCAATGGTTAGGATTTAGGTAGACTTTTGATTTTTAAAAGACTAAATCTAAGTCATTGGATCCTTCTCCTTTAAATTCTAACCATTAGATGTGTCTCCAAAATAAAGGGTCAAGATTACTTCTTCTTACTTTTAATCCAATGGTCATAATTAGTCTTTGCTACTTTTTAAGACCAAATATCCACCCTTAATTAATTCTTCATCCAATGGTCATAAATGGTCTTTGTCACTTTTTTAAGACCAAATCTCCACCATTGATCAACTCTAAATCCAATGGTTGTAAATGGTCACTTTATATAATTAATTTTACACCGTTGATTAAATCTACGGTTGATATTGAAGCTTACCTAATTAAGTTTATTCTCACACCATTGATTAAATCAATGATGATTATCTTATGTTTCTTTATTAAATTTATTTATTAACCGTTAATTGAATCAATAGTGGATATCCAAACCACCAATGTTGACTTAAGTAATATAATTTCTATTTTTATCTACTAAAAATTCCACGAAAGAATATATTTACTGTATTTTTATCTTCCGATAAATAAATACAAGATAAAAATAAATTTTCTAAAACTGTTTCCTAATTCAGGTTTAGTAAGATCCCCTGTCTCCGTCTAAACAGTACGAATTTTTCTATGCTTAGAAAAAATTTTCACTTTGCGGGACCCACCTGGGCCCACGTATGGTAACTTGGGCCCACAAACACCTTATGGGGCCCACAAACAGAAAAAAATTCAAAATCACACAAATTAGAAAACGTATGAAAATCAATTCAGATTGTTAAAAATAATTAATACCATAGAGAATAAATACGAGAAAGATTTTTTCCTACCAAAAATTATTATTTTGTCGACACGAGTAAATCACTCAAAACGATCAAATACGGTTACGGAATAAACAAAATAATTTTACAAAGATCAAAATTACTAAACAAGAAAATTACCGGCTGTCAAAATTACTGTTTATAGGATAGGAAATTTTGGGGTGCTACACTCAGTATGACTTCACATCCACAATTACCTCGACCCGCTCTTGTTTCGGCCTGTACCTTGCCAGGACCTCCTGTCCACAAGTACCTCGACATAACATCATCTCAACACTATCCCCAAGGCCTAACGTCTCATTGAAGAGGTTCGAGGAATACAAGTTTCGAAAAGGAATAGTTGTCCTGATTATAATCATTGCAACCCATAAGGTTATCGCATCTTGAAGATGTCCGAGGAATACAAGTTTCGAAAAGGAACAACTATCCCGATTATAATCATTACAGCCTATAAGGTTATCGCATCTTGAAGAGGTACGAGGAATACAAGTTTCAAAAAGGAACAACTATCCCAATTACAATTTTTGCAACCCACAAGGTTATCACACCTAGGAGAAGTATGAGGAATACAAGGTCCAGCTCCGATCAGACATTTCAATGCACAAATGAAGGTCAAAAAGGACAATCTACTTAACCGTACTTCGTGTTCAAGAAGCGAGTTCAAGAGTTTTAACTCATGCCTTAATGAGTCTGATCTTAGTCCATAAACTTAAAGCAAGTTTAAAGAGGTTAAGAGTATCTGATTGATGTTTGGGATAAGACAATAATATTTGGAGGCATTTCGATTTTTATTTTTCATCACAGACTTCGGCCCTTCGTTAGAGACATCATGAGATCCAACATTTAGATCATGACTTAGATCCCTTTGTCTCACGCATGTCGTTTGCTCTTGATAATCTCGAATATTTTGACACTCAGTTATCACATCTAAGTATCAATTTAGGGGTAATTATTCTGGACCGGGTTCCGGGTTAATGGTTTAAGAGCAATCCAACCACCTAGAGTTGGATATTAGATATCAATAAATGCTATTAGATAAGTAAATATGTTAATTCATAAAGAGTAAATTTCTAACAAAATATCTCATAAATAAAAGAATCAATTGTATCTCTCATAAATAAAGAAGATAATTATAAGAGATGATAATTTTATTGAATTCTTATCTTAATTAACAATATTTAATGTATATTTAGACACAATTCTTATTAATTAATACGCTCTTATAAATACTATACAAGATAATAAATATATGCGTCTAATTCAAAATATTATTCACCTTGTGTATGTTTTAACTTGTGCGTTGAAGTACATTTTGCCTTACCCATCTTCTCACACCACTATCACAATTATCGTACATTGAAAAAAATTTCTTTTATTAATTTTATTCAAATAATCATCTAAATCTTATTTAGAACTGATAAATATATAATTTTAACATATGGTTTTTTACGTTATTTTATATACATAAAAAAGTAATTATAATTTCTAAAGTTTTTAGAAAAAATAATAATTTATCTTCTTTACTATTGCTTCTGAATGATATATGAGTAATTTGCTTAAGAGAAGACAATCATTGGAGTTATCCTTATGGGAGGCAGTCACGCTGAAGAAGAGGTGAGGTGACTGGTGAGGTTAGGTTAACCACATGAGATCAGAGATTCAGAGCATGTAATTCAGTATAAAAAGAAAAAAAAAATAGTACTAAAGTGTGGGCGTGTCTACAATTTTTTAAACATGGAGGCATGCCCAACGTAACAAGTCGTTCCTTTACTTTCTTTGCTTTTACCCTACATCCCCAAGCACAAGTTAAAGTTATTGGGGATTGGGATTGCTAGATGGTAAATAGTACTACTCCCATGACCTCAACCTTAGCGTGGGACGACAACCACATAGGTCGGGTCCACACACACAGGCCCCACTTCCCTCGTCATCATTTTTATCTTCCCAAGTTAAAACACTTCCTCCAACATTTTCCATACCCACCATTTTATATAAGTATATAACGATAAAGGAAAAAATTGCATTTAAAAGTGTCAAACTATACATTCAAGTATTATACGATACCACTTATTTTCGATATTGTGTCATTTTGTTTTTGTTAACAACGGGGTGGAAGCCCACCCAAGCAAAACAAAAAACAGAACCTGGCGTATAGTAGTATTAGTTTCTTTCCTTGTAAATAAAAATTATAATTGTTATTATATTATGAAATGATAAATTTTTAAAAAATTAATATCATTTTTTTATGACAAAAATTCAAAGAAATGAAAGGTTGTTTCATTCCAATATGAAAAAAATACTATGACTTACATTAATATTACTGATGATTTATCAATAAAAAACTAAAAGCATGATTAAATTAAGAAATACCATTTGATGATACCAATTAAGTCACTCATTTTTTTTTCAGAGTATCTCCTACTTGATAGATGAGAGACTAATTTCTTAATATACGGTTCAATGTTTAAGCGAATACTCTTCCCAATAATATTATTTTTATATACATATTAATCTCGGAATCAAATCCAATATCAATTATTAAGTCACTCTTTAATGTTCAGATTAATATCAAATTATTGGTATAAAAATAACACTTTTTAATTTAGGCAATTTTGATGTATAGTCGAAGACTTACTTCAAGAATTTACACGATTCTATTAGAGTCAAAATTGTAATAAGGTTATCGAAATAATATTTTCGATTTGAAAGTTACCAAAATGATAGTTTCGATTTGGTATCGAAACATAATAACTTCGAGTTAGAATCGAAAACTGTAATATTCTTGAAATTATCAAGTATTAGTTTCGATTTGATATAAGAAATGATACTTTCGAATTCATATCATAAGTGGTGACTTCGAATAGTTCTTGAACATTGAGACCTTTGACTTTAGTTTTATTAGAGTCAAAGTTGTAGTAAATACTTAAAGTTATTAAAATGATAATTTTAATTTAGCATCAGGAAATGTCATTTTGATTTCATATCAGGAGTGGTAATTTCGAGTTAGTATCGAAATATGAGACTTGAAGAGTAGTTACACTTAGCAAGTTTCTGAAGAAAGAAACAAGGGGTCTCAACCAGAAGTCAGCGAATGTTTGAAGATTCAAGTTTGAATTCAAAAGAAATGATTTGAATTTGAAATAGAAGTTAGCAGCAGTTATAAGTACAAAACCAAGACAATACAAGGATTATTGACAGAAATTGAGCAGTTACTTGTAACACAATAATTGTTGACAAAGATCTAGCGGTTACTTGACAAGGGTCGCTAATAATCATTAGACAATTATTTTTATTTTAGACACATGTCAAGTTTATGTAGAAAGTGTAGCTATTTAGAATATCTATAAATACTAAAAGGATTTATGGAAATGCTTAGGTGTGAAAAATCTATTACTTACAAACACTTGTATTCACGCTCTCACATCCCAGCAATATCTCGAGCAAACACATAAGTCTAGTCAAGTATGTTTCCATCCAATTTTATTTATGTATCATTTACATATTCAATGCAACTTTAAATTCAAGTTCATTTACGTTTCTAATCTTTACTTTCTGCAAAATATCTTCTACTCTTGATTAAGTGGTTTTTTCAATGTCATTTGATTTCTTTTAATTGTTTTTATTTACCTGCTTTCATTATTTTTCTATACGTTTACTTTTCTACACATTTACATATCTGCAATTTTATTTTTCAAGATCTTTATTTTATCGCAAACTCTTATCTACTCCTGATCGAGTGATTTTTTTGAGATCATTTAATTTTTTTTAATTATTTTCATTTATTTACTTTCTTTACTTTTTTACAAATTTACTTTCATGTTCTTTATATTTTTACATTTTACATTACCTGTCAAGTTGACTTCACTATACTTTACTGTTTTTCTCTTTACATTTCATACTATTTAATTTCTTTCTTTTTACTATTTTCTTAAGTTTAATAGCAAACTTTAATTTTCAAAAAAGTTATTTCAATTACTTTTTCATTGTTCCACTCATTTATCATTATTTTATTAAGTTACTTCTTTCACAATAATATTTCAATTTTGATTTTCATAATCTTGTGTTTTATTCTAAATTTAATCAAATTCGCCCTTAAAAAAAAAGTTTACCGTAAACACAAATTAAGATTGTATCCATCATACATTTTCTAGTCGTCATCTAGCATATTACATACAACATTAAATAATAACTCTCTCCGTAAAATACAAAGAGTCCATCAAAATTGTCTTACAGAAGAAGAACAATTGCTTTCGACGAAATGGTGAAAGACCAAAGACGAGGTGTAATAAATAATATTGTAGAGAATAATATGTGGCGGTGGCAGTGGCAGTGGCACTTTGTGAGAGTGTGACGCAAATCTCGGATTTGCATAGGTTTCCATTATGCGGCTATGACGTGGATGTTTCAAAATCTGATTGCCGTCACGCGCCACCTTCAAACCTCTACTACCAGAGTCCCAGTCTCCGTCTCCCACATTTAAAACCCAAACAGGAAATTGACGCCCATTGGGCTTGGCCTTCACTTTATGGTGCAGGCTCGTTGATAATTCATAGTGGGCTTCACAGCCTGTTCACTGTCCTCTCGAATACAACCTAGCAAATTAACTGACCAAAAAAAAAGTTAAAATTAACTATCATACCACACTGCCAAACCAAGTCCACGCGTGTTTATATTGAGACCACTACAAATATATGGATGCGTGCTACATAATAGAAACATCTATGCTATTAAAAAAAGTACTTTTCTACTTCATCAGTTCATTATCAAAATTTCCAAAAATTTATTTTTTTTATAAAAGTTTACAATGAGTTATATCTGACAAAAGAAGAAAAAATATATCATTTCTCACGTAAGCCCACCATTTAAATTCATTTGCCACTCTCAAACGAACTTAAAAATTGTAATGAAATCGTGTATTCTTAAATATTACTGTATTCAGATGGCTAGAGATATTCCAAATTTTTGGCAGCGTTGGGAAAGAGTCCTAGATCAACGGCTCCAAATGACTTTTTTTTTCTTGAATATATAGAGAATCTATAAAAAATTCGTTGGATTATTTTGCTTTGTCTTTCTAAAAGATCATCCTACTAATCCTTCTACAACATCTCCCTATTTCCAAGAAGTGACCATCTGTATGATAAACAAGGAGAAAAGAATTAGTGGAGCCCAGGCTTAGAACAAGGATTGTAGCTTCCAGGTAAAGTTAAGCTGAGCTGGAAGTAATGCTGAGGTGGCTGAATTTGGCATGATAGTTAGTGTGATAGTGAGAATGCAACAGAATTATACAGAAAGGAAGTATGTGTATATAAACAGTAATTGGTGATTGTAATATTCAATTAAAGTTCATCAATAAAAATTGAGTAGAGTCTTTGTCCCTGGACTCAAAATGAGGGGAAAGTGTTGCTGTGAGTTAGTGTTTAAAGTGTAGCTGAATCATTGGTGCTTTCTTTGAGAGTGTCCATGGCGGACAGAACTGGTTTAGCAAGATTGGAACAGATCGACTGGGCGTGACAATAGTGATGCCATTTCTAAGAGCAGAAGAGCAATTGATTTATAACCAAGAACCCAACACATTAAAGACCTTTGAATATGAAAGACTTAGAAAGAAATTTTTTTCAACTTATGATCACCAGCCACAATCTTGAAGTGTTTTGACTCAATCACCTTCGAGCACTCAGCATCCACTTTTCTTCTACGTTAGTTACATTCATCTTTCTCCTTCCCATCGTCATTTTTCATTGGCCCTTTCTTCTGAGACTGAACCTACTTCATATGCTGAGCCCGATAAGTCTGAGTGCTGGCGAGAGGCGATGGGAGCTGAGATTGCAACCCTGGAACAGAACAAGACATGGGTTTTGGTTGATCTTCCTTCTGGTGTCATTCCCATTAGAAACAAATGGGTTTACAAGATTAAACGTCGAGCTGATGGTACCATTGAAAGGTTTCCCTGGTCGTGGTTTGTTCTTTTCTCGCACTTCTTCCCTTCAATTACTTGGTTTTAGTGATGCGGATAGGGGAGGGTGTATCGATACTCACCAATCCATCACTGGGTATTGCTTCTTCTTAGGTGACTTTTTGGTTTCTTGGAAACCCAAGAAGCAAACTACTGTTTCTCGCTCATCCTTTGAAGTGGAGTATCGTGCTCTGGCCACTACTACTTGTGAGCTCCAATAGCTTATCTATCTACTCCGTGATCTTCAGGTTCATTGTTCTCAACCTGCTGTCTTGTACTGCGATAATCAAAGTGTTCTACACATTGCAGCCAACCCTATTTTTCATGAACACACTAAGCACTTAGACATTGATTGTCATGTTGTGTGTGAAAAGTATCAGGCCGGCTTGATGTGTTTGCTTCATGATGCTTCCTAGTCTCAATTTGCTGATATCTTCACCATGGATAGAAATTTTTGGTTAAACATAAATATAACATGTTATTTTTATATACACTTACAAATGGTTAAAAAAAGAATAAATTTTTTTGTGATGAGTGAGTTTAACGAAATCTTTTTTTTTTCTTCAATTTTTTATTTTTTATGTGTAAAGATGAAGTGTTACATTTGTATGCATACAAAAATATCTCCGCTAAGAATCTCTTTTATTAGTCTTTTTACTCTTTTCTTCCCAAGCTGTCTATGGTGGATATCTACCACCCTACAGCTTCTGGGGGGTATTAGAGCCCACACACGATAAGTCGAAACATAATAAATCCAATACTATGGTCAAGACCAGAGAACCTGATATTAGATTATTTAGTTAGATTAACTTGTACATTAGTGATGTGATTAGCGATGTGAAGTATGTTTTGTAGCTTTTGTATATGATGTAGTCAGCTGTACAATAGCTTTTCCATTCTTACTTGTAACTAAAAATACTTTGTACATGAGATTTTAGATGAATGAATATGATTTCACTCATTCAGCTGCAAGTTTATGAAGTTACCTTAATAGAAGTACTTGGATAATCAATTCAATGGAAACAGAATTTTATCAGATGATCAGATTATAAAGCAAGGCGTTCTTTTAGTTCTCATGACACTTTCAACTACCAAGAAGCTTCTTAAATAATAACAATTCAAGCATAAAGGAGTACCTACTCCTTGGAACAGAGGTTGTTGGGTGACACTGCATTTTAGAACATAATGGTCGCAATCGGGATCGCGACAGAAGTGGCAAAAAATAAATTGTTAAAAAATGAAATAGAATCGCTACTAATTTTATCTAAGTTAAGGAAAAATTGAAAAACTTTTTATTTTAGAAAGAACTTGTCTTTTAAAATAAATTGGATTCGAGTTAATTATGCATAAAAAATGATAGAAATTTAATCCTACAATACCCTTAATACATCTGCGTTAAAATGGTTATCTTAATCAATCGTGTAAAAATTTGATATCCTTTAGAAATGTTTATTTTATCCCTTTTTAAAAGATAGAAAAAAATTAATAGATAAATTATGAAAAATTAATTTTGGCTTGACATAATATAAATTTTGCTCTTACGTATTATTAGGTACAATGAGAAATTTAAAACCACGTCATTCTTTAAAAAGTATTTGTTAGTTAGTTTGTTTTAATTATTTAAAAATAATAATTGTATTTTTTTTTTAAAATGAATATATATAAACTTTTGGATAAAAAAATTTAACTAAGACTTGGCGAATATCAAAATGCATCTAACATCATAATTATAACATATTACTAGAACATCATAGCACATAAAATCAATTTCATCAACATTTAATCCAACACAAACTTGAATAATGTACGGTAAGAGAACGTACCTGTTGGCAAGAAATTAGAAACTTCTATTTAATTAATTCGCACACACCTCTTACATACCCGATGACATAAAATTAGGGACTTCTATTTGGCTAACCCGCATCCACCTCTTACTTTCTCCTAATCTCTACTTCTAACTCTAACTCTTCACGTGATAAATTCTCCTCTTGTATATAATTGTGTGTAATTATCCCCTTGTGAATGGATCAAGATTCTAGTTATAAGCAATTATTAAACCTTAATTCCTATGTAAATATCAATCCATTAAATGATAATTGATCACAAAAACTCTCAACAAAATTAGCCTCTTAAATTATTTCATGATTTATTTATTTTAAGAAAATTGAATCATGATCTCTCATTTAAAACTCATTCTCCCCTTTTCTTTTTTATTGAACCATCATAATTTCTTATTTCGAGTCTTTCTTTTTAAATCTTGAATTTATTTTTTAAGAATATCAAATCACAATTCCTCATTAAAAGCACATCCTTCAATTATTTTTTAAGAAAATCAAATTATGATTTCTTATTAAAAGCATATCTTTCAATTATTTTTTAAGAAAATCAAATTATGATTTTTCATTAAAAGCATATATCTATTTTTTAAGAATATCAAATCATGATTTTTCATTAAAAGCACATCCTTTATTATTTTTAAAAAAATTAAATCATATTTCTCATTAAAAGCATGTCCTTTATTATTTTAAGAAAATCAAATCATGATTTCTTATTAAAAGTATATTCTTTATTTTTTAAGAATATCAAATTATGATTTCTCATTAAAAACATATCTTTATTTTTATTTTTATTTTTCCTTTTTTTTATTAGAGATTGAAGCTCTTATTGAGTTAAGAATTAGAAAATAGAAATTTTCAAAAGAAAAAATAACTCCAAAACATTAAAAAAAAACCTATAATCCAACTTCATTCCCACTCCAATGCAACCTTTACGTCATGCAATACTCAATTTTATAGTTAAGAGCGCTTGTCACCCGTAGCTTCAAATTTGGCAGGTTAATTTCTGATTCTGAACCTCTTACCTATTTTCAATACATCAATGACTAAATACGTAAGCAAAAAATGTGATTCATTTCAACAAAAAAGAAAGATTGTTATTGACAGGAGACTTCCGTTCAATGTAAATGTAAGTAGAAAACTATCACAAACTGTGTCCAAGTTTGAATTCTGAATATTGAAACCTGTAAGAGACTCAAGAGCGAGGCAGCCATCCTTTCTCCTTTATTACACACTTCAAATCCTGAAACCTCAGTCTTCAGCTTCTTGCAAAACTATTGAATGTAGAACAACTCTAAAGAGGATCAAATGATGATAGAGAATTCAAATGGAAGATTGAAAAGCACCCCGTTCTTGACAACCCAATGTTTACCACCAATTACAAATTATAATAATAATTCCATATAAAAAAAAAAAACTGACTAACCTATGTAGGAATTGGATAATGTTGGCAATTAATTTTAATGGAGAAGCTTTCAGTTCACCATTTGTTTTTTTGGCTGGAGTGCTCCTTCATTATAATATTCTTATCCCAGGTGTTATTTTAATGGCTTTCTACCCTGAATTCTTAGTAGTTACCTCTCATTCCTCCCCACATTCACATTTAGATTCCTCTTTTTCACATTCTTACCAAACAAAAAGGTATATTTTTCATAGCTTTTTGATTGATTTGTGTATGTATATTATTGTTAAAGTAGTTCACACAAAGTAAAACATATAAAAAAAAAGAGTTAAGAGTTTGAGATAGGCACATACCTGCGATGGATAACTATTTCTTTCCTTGTTGCTTCTCTGACACAGTTCATATAAGAGAAACTCTCTGTTCCAATCAAAAGAACAACATTAGATAAATAAATAAATAAAAAATCAAATCCATGCATCCTTTGTTCCTTTGACTACTACAACCCTTACTTGCAACAGCAAAAAACACCCCACTTCAAAAGGAAAGACCCCAAAATCATTCCTGTGTTCACCAGCATCATTGGGTCAAACAAAATCTGAGAAAGGAAAATATGTCGATTTTTAAAGAAATAAAATCAGAGATAAGAACAGAAAGCGGGGATTATTTAATGAAATCACCATTAGTACTAACAGCTACACCTTTAGAAGTTGGAAAACAACTCCACCTTCCCCTCACTGTAGCTTGTCTGAGAAGCAGGTCCCGAATCAATGAAAAACATCAAAATCAATGAAGAATAAAGTGAGTGAGTGAAAAAAAAAATTGGGAACAAAAATTCTGTCCATAAACTAAAATTAAAATAATTTTATTTAATTTACAAAATTAAATTTTATAATTTAAATTTATTATAAAATAATATTTGAATTGATTTAAAAATTATTTTTTAAAATTTAAAAATTTATTAAAATAAAAATAAGAATTGATTTGATTTAATTTTATTATTTTATATTTTTTTATTAAATGTAATTAAGGATAATTTGAAAAGATAAAATAATTTATTTTAAATTAAATCATATCAAATTTAATTAAAATTTTTAAACTATAAAAAATGAAATGTATAAAATTTTAGAAATTAAATTATTTTTTATATTTTAATATTTTAAATATAAGATTTAATTTACAAATTATATCATTTTTCATTTTTATACATTTCATACACATTCATATTGAAATTGATGGAAAAATTGAAAGTGAAAAGATTGAGCAGAATAATTTTTTGCAGATCAGGTCTTGCTTGATTAGTGATAGAACTATTAATAAGAACTGTTGCTTTATTTTGAGGTCAAAATATACTATAAATTTTGGTAAAGATTTATATTGATATTTATAAATCTTATAAATAGAAGTTTAGTAGAAATCAAACTTATAAAATATTTTTATTGATGTTGATACTCTTCAATCTTATTTCAGTTAAACCAGTTTTCATTGGATTAATAAGTTGATTGATTTTTTGAACATATAAAACACAAGTTGATCACCCAAAAGAATTTTCAATTAAATGCTTAACCCTTTTTTTTTTCAATCCACTTTAACACATGTATTATGTATTAGTGCCACTCCGAAAAAGCAAGAGAACCCACAGCTGACGTGACAGTGAGGCACGTGGTGTCACGTTATTGTAGTCTCGTATAGGATAGGGATATTTAAAACTCCAGCGAAGCATCGTAGAAAAAGGTAATGGCGCATAGATTCTTGCCACGTATCATTGACCACCGTCAGTTTTGGCTTTTGACACGAGCGGAACACTCACATGCTCGCTGACACAGTGACACTTCTTCTACCCATCCCTTCTCAATCACGTGCCCCACCGCTTAAATACCTGTTGTATTCTATACTACCAGAAACTCCGATGGGCGATGACTTTGACTAGTATAAATACGTTAGAGTTATATTGGTCAACTATATGAGCTTGTATTTGTTAAATATTTGATTAAATCTATTTGTTTAATTAAATTAATAATCTTAAAATTGTATGAATAATTTATTAAAGACTAAAACACAAGTTTGATAATATAAATAAGTCAAATTTAAGTTTTATAAATTTGATATTAAAAATTCTTAATAAATCATATATGTATGTGTATATATACATTATTTATTGATATGATTTTGTAAATAATAAAATTTTAATTAAAAAATTTATAATTTTATATAAAAAATATAAATAATAATAATTTATTTATTGTTGTTACTAACTTAAAGTTAAAAAGTTTCTTTGAAAATGTTATGCATTTTTTATGTAATAGATGATTAATAAAAAATATTTTATTTATATTTTTAATGTTTTACTTTATTTTATAAAATAAAATATGTTTATTAAATATTAAAATAATAAATTTAAATATTTTTAAAATATTTAATAGAATAAAAAATAATCAAACTATAAATAAATTAAACATACTAAGACTAAGTTTTTATTTTTTAAACAAATTAAGTTTAAATTTTAAATTTAAATTATTTAAATAAATAAAACAAACTTAAATAATCATTTTCTTTTACAAACTAAGTCTGAAACTTGACTCTAATCATTTACATATTTGACTTGCACTTACGTAAATGTGCATAATTTTGTTTTCTTTTCACATAGTTTTATTTACTTAAATAGTTTTTTATACAATAGTAGTAAGAGAAATTTAAATATTATCGTAAACAAAAAAAAAGTTCAAAACTTAAAAAAAAAAAACTAAAAGGTAGGTCCAAACTTACCGTTTCACGTAAGTTACCTAAATTTCTTATAAATAACTCAATTTTACAGATTTAATTTTGTTTATTTATTCAAACAAATATGAATATTATTTTTAAAATTTTTTTATTCAAATTTTTAAGTTTGACCACTTAACCTGTAATCGGACCGAATATTAACTTAAGGGTAAGGCAACAAAAACACATGCTTTAGGCCTCCCTTTACAAGGCCTCATATTTTTTTTGTAGGTTATACAAATTAAGTTTTATATATGTTTAAAACGTTGATATATATATATATATAATGAAAATGTATATCTTATTTATAAAATTACTTACAATAATAATTAATAAATATAATTAATATAAAAGGTCACATATTCTCTTAACTCTCTTTGCTTAATACTTTTATTATCTTTTCATTTCTTTCTAATAGTCAATCACTTAATAATTATCAACTACAAATTTTATTTTTTCTCTCTTGTTTATCTATCCCTATAAATTATTTTCACTCACTGAATATTAATTAAATAGTTTTTCAATGGTCAATTTTTCTAATAAAATTATTTTTTTAAAGAATTTTAACATTCACTCCCTCATTTTTTTTTTTTCATTTTTGTACGATTTTTCCTTCTTTGTCAATAACATACTCATCCATTTTATAATTTGGCCTTAGGCCATTGTAAAGGTTGGGCTGCTCCTAATAAGACTGTTGATTAGTGACTCGACTTCTGATTCTAATTATACAAGTATGGATGTCACTATTCAACGGCCTTCTTTTTTAACGCAAACGTGCTTTTAGTTGTGGGCCAAACAGGCAATTAGCAATTTCACTTGGATGCACTTTTCCGTGCATAATGATTTAGTGGCACGTTTGGTAAATTAATATGCCCCTACTTCTAATATAATATGTGAGATGATGGTTTATTTTTTTTATCTTTAATATGTTTAGTGATTATTATGTTGATTTATTATGCTTAAATTATGAATTTTGAATATGTCTTTCAACTTATATGAAATGATTATTTACTTTTAAAATTATGATTGGTTTTCGTATTTTATATTTGAATTTGAAATATTTATAATTATGTGATAGGGCTTATAGTAATTTTAATATTTTCTTGTGGGCCACTATTTCGGCCTAGCTTTGTCCCCCCCCCCTGAATTTAGTGTTTAAGGTAAGTGTTAAAATATTTTATTAGTTGTTAGTTATATTTAAATTTTTAACTTTTTATTATAAAATCAGTAATTAATAAATGCTTGCAACTCTCTTTTTTGTAAGAGGGGTTTTCATCTCAAGATTTATGGAATAATAAGTAGATAAAAAATAAGTGATATATTTTTTTATTTTTTTATAGTATCTATTACCTAATAAGTAAGAGATTAATCTCTTAAAATATGGTTAAGAACTTAAACGAAAACCCTTTCCAAAGATGGTAAGTGTTATTTTGATGAATGCATGTTGTGCAAAAACTTGCTCCCACTAACTCTATTGTCTAACCTAATGATTAGAAGGGCATAAAGGCTATAGACTAATTGCATTTTGCTACATTGATCCATTAATCAATTCAATTTATAATTTTCAGAATATAGTAATTTCTTTTGTAAGGTGTATTTTGTCTTTCAAGTTATATTTAATTTTATAATTTTAAATCATATAAAATGTGATTTTAAAAATACTTTTTAATCGTAAATGAGACACTTACAATACAAGTGTACAAAAATATTTAATTTTATTTGACTATGATAACATATAAAAATATTTTTAATAAAATTATTTAAAATCATATATAAAAGCAAGTATAAGACATGAGTATTTATTATTGATTTAAAATAAGTTTCATGCTCTTTTTAACTATGAAAAAATTATATACCAAATAAAAATTTATTTAAAAAAAATTCATTTTCTATACTTATGTTAAAATGAAAAGTTGAAAACCTCCACGGCAAGCAAAGTTTCTGGTCTGTATCTTTTTCAAGATTTCAGGCTTTCCTTGTAATTGAAGCAATAAAGTAACATTAATTAACACCTTATCCATTCTACAATTCTACGAGGTTTAGATCATTAGTAGAATTTAGAAGGCCTGCTCGCATAGGGATTGGCAGCATGCCCCCAAACCCCCCCCCCCCCCCCATGGCCCCAGTTTCCTCACTCTTCCACTTGTCGGTGCAAGCCACGTGGCAGATTGCACCAGGATAGATCTATGCACCCGCCCACACTCCCATCACATGCATGCCCTCTTAATTAATTAATTAATTTATTTATTGGGTGTGATAGAAAATTTTTTATATACGTATACGTACAGTTCCATCGATTCGAAATTTGAAGTTACATCATGGTTTGTAAAATAAAAATATGATTGAATATAGCTATATAAAATATTAAGCAACATCATCAATTAGTTGAAATTAAGAAAATGAACATGTAGAAAGTAATTGTTTCCTCGACGTGAATGCTTAATTGCAACATATGACAAGTAATGTGGGGTTGTTAAAATATTGAATGGTTTCTCTGCTCCGGCTCATTTTTATGCTATACAAATATTTTTTTTTTCGGTTTCCTTATAAATTTATTTTTCACAACAATACCTAAAATCATATTTTGTGACTTATTGAAATCTTATTAGAAAGTTTGTGTACGAAAGATTATTAAAAATCCAAATTGAAAGGTCGAAGAGAACTGAACTTGTTACAATTGGAGGTGGGAACAACGAAATGGTTATATTTATTATTTTACAATGAAATAGTCATGCACTAACTTGCTCGATATTATTCCTGTTAGAAGCAGTCAAATGATTAAAAAGTTGTTTATACCTCTGTTAACTTTCGCCAGTTGTGTTAGTAAACTTATACTCGATTTGTTTAATTACTAAAGCTCGTCAAAAAGAATCATATCATATGCTCTTTCTTTATTATTTATTTTTCCTCTTTGTCTCTTGTGTTTATAGTTTTTTTTTTAGAGGGTTTTGGTCTTCTGTCATGTGCATTAATTTTGTTTTACTTGCGCTGGTTTAGTTAACATGTGCCCTTAAAATGTTCCCTACGGCTACTAGCACAAGGCTACTAGTTAAGTTGTTTTAACAGTTGACTCGCTCTTCAGCCATGGTAACGCAAGGTTAAGAGTGAAAACCGAATTCATTGGCATGCGCTTTGAAGAGGGCGACACGATTGCCACATCCTGATCCTTCATCTCATCCTTATGAGTTGTATGCGTCGTGATTATTACATAGAACATGTTTGATTTTCATTATTTTTAAATTCAAAAACAATCTAAACTACTTAGTGCATATAAATATTAATTATTAATATACTAATTAATTAATAGACAAAATATAGTATTAGTAAGTGCGTGTCACAGAAAAATGAACAAACAAAAATAATAACAGAAACCCTGCTCCTGAGAACAAAAACATGAAAAATTTAAAAAAGAAAAAGCAGACGAATCGGGGTGTAAACTTGGACGTATTGCAGTAGCCTCAGCTACAAACCTGCTAGATCACCTCCAAAGCGGTTGAATTTAACACACAATCACCCTTTTATCCCTATCCCATTTAATTAACCACTAATTACATGTTTAACTAGCTAACCCTTATCCAATTTTGAAATTGAGCTGTGAGTTTAGCGTTTAACCATTATTGTCCTTTTTACATAGTACGTAAAAGAAATTAACTTCAAAGTGTTACTATTGATGTACTTGACCTTGGAACATAATCTATAAGATTGTGTTTAGAATTGAATTCTAAAAATTATATAAAAATGTAAGAAATGATGATTTTTTCCGTGGTGCAGCAGTAATAATAATAGAGCGAAAGAGTAAGTATATGTAAAAAGTATTCAAATACTTAAATTAATTTGTAGACAAAGAAGATAGTATGTATATATTGAGAAATTAGGTTATATATTTTTTACCTTGTGGAGTGTGTGTATATATATATATATATATATGTATGAACGTTTTAGGATGTGATGAATCTAAACATTTAATACACACTAAATGTTGTTACTCAAAATTGTGTAAATCGTTATTTTTTATCATTATTCTTTTGTTTATGCGAGGTATGATTAAAATTGATTTATATTAAAGAAGTTACGTTTAATAAATAAACTGTTTCATACGTACAATAATATTTGGATTCTATTCTGACCGACAGAATTGTTCCAAACTCGTGGATTCAAAATTTGATTTAGATCATATTGTAATATTTTTAAAGCGTTCATACCTTTTATTTTCTTAATTTGTTATCTTAGAGTAACACGGGGACAGGTAGGTAAGAACTACGAACCCTACATGACGAAAATGAGGAGAAAACTTGCAAAACCAAGTATGAAGTGGGAGAAAAAGAAAAAGGGCACCAAAGTAACTTCAACCACAACTTCTTTGTTTCTTTTAAGTTAATTAAAGCCTCTTTGTCAATATTTTACGCTTTATTATTTTGGGGCAGGAGAGTTTTTTCACCTTCGATTTTTTTTTAAAAAAAAGAAAATAAAAAGAAGAAGAAGAAGAGTAGTCTCCAATACAGTATAGGTGTCCGCTTGTCCCCTTCAAACGCAAATAAACCCTCTTCTCCTTTTCTCTCTCTCTCCCCTCAAAACCACAACTTTGTCACACTGTGTCTCCAATTCCCTAAACTTTCTCACTCAATTTTCTCACTTCATCCTCCCCATACCATAACATTTTTGCTACAACAATTGGTAATCGTAGCCATATGGAAGCACAAGAGTTTTTGCAGAGCAGCTTGTGCCCACAATTCCCCTCCGACAACAACATGGCTGCCGACCATTTCGTGGTGGAGGACCTCTTCGACTTCTCCAACCACGACGACGCTGCTGTCATTACCGACTCTACCTTCGACTCTGTTCCCAAAAACTCAACCGACTCTTCCACTGTAACCCCCGTCGACAGCACCAATTCCTCTTCCTTATCCGGCTGCCACCCCAATTTTGTGACCGACATTGCCTCCCGGAATTCCGCCGACGGCCATTTCTCCAGTGACCTCTCCGTCCCGGTACATACATACATACATACGTGTCGTTTATCATATAATATATAATATTAGTTATTCTTTTTCCACTTACATATATATCAACAAATTAACAAGTACAATTCATGCCCATGTGTAACGTGCAGAGTCTCCCACTAGGTGAATACCAATTCCAATATTTTTTTTTTCATTTTTAAATTGTTAAGGCACGTCCAACACATACAACAAATTGCTTGTCTTTTTTTTATCATTCCAGACCTTAGTTTGTTTGGTTTTCAAGAATTTCAGGGAAACAAAAGTGTCCAAATTTTGTTTTCTTGCCATAATTCATTTTTTGTTTGTTTGTTTCTACTAGGAGTTTGCAGAGCTTAGGAAAGATGAAATTCTCGTTGTTTTCTACTAAATATATATATATATATTAATTTTATCAGCTGCCTAAGCTAAGCAAAATGAATTAACAAATGAAGGCTTTGACAGTATGATAAAGTAAATAATAATGTAAAATATATCTATATATATATATATATATATATATATATATATATATATATATAAATTTTATCAGCTGCCTAATAAAAATGAATTAACAAATGAAGGCTTTGACAGTATCATAAAGTAAATAATAATGTAATAAAAATATAAATTAATAATATATATATATATATGTATGTATGTATTTATCTTGGCTAATAATATCTATATATGTTTTGTGGTTTATAATTTGGAAAACAGTATGATGATCTTGCGGAGCTGGAATGGCTTTCCAATTTCGCGGAGGAATCATTTTCGAGCGAGGACCTGCAGAAGCTGCAGCTCATATCCGGCATGAAAGCCCAAAACGACGCCGCATCAGAGGCCATCCGTGAATTCCAGCCGGAACCCAACCCAATCAATAACCCGGTATTCAACCCACAAGTGTCGGTTCCGGCCAGGGCCCGCAGCAAGCGGTCCCGTGGGCCCCCATGCAACTGGACCTCTCGCCTCCTTGTCCTCTCCCCAACGACGTCGTCTTCTTCTTCTAATCCTGACGTCATCGTGCCCGCAAAGAAGCCCGGGCCAAGGAAGAGGGACACCGGCGAAGGAGGGGAGGGCCGCAAGTGCCTGCATTGCGCCACGGACAAGACGCCGCAGTGGAGGACCGGGCCCATGGGCCCAAAGACGCTGTGCAATGCGTGTGGAGTCAGGTACAAGTCGGGCCGGTTGGTGCCCGAGTACAGGCCCGCGGCGAGCCCAACGTTCATGCTGACGAAGCACTCCAACTCGCACCGTAAGGTGATGGAGCTCCGGCGCCAGAAGGAGATGATGCAGGCCCAGCAACAACAGCAGTTGCTACAGCATCATCACAACATGAACATGATGTTTGATGTCTCATCCAACGGTGAAGATTACTTGATCCATCATCACGTGGGCCCCGATTTCACGCAGCTGATCTAGTGCGGTGCTAGAGTAGGAAACCTCCGGTGGAGCTTCGGGTATTTTGTAGCTAGTGTTCTTTTTCCTACTTAATTTTGCTGGCCATTTATTTTTTTTTAATTTTTTTTCTAAAGTAACTTAACATTTTTGAGTTTATGTTATATTTAGATTGGTCTAATGTTTCTTCAAGTCATTATTTGGGCCGAAGTTGGCAGACTTGAAACGTCACAGCTCATTCAGATCCGGAAAAAAAAAACCGTCACAACTCAAAATTTTCCTAATGCAGTTTTTTTTTTACTTACTAGTATATTATATCACAGTGTTTTTTTATTGAATTAACTTAAAAATTACGTCATTTTATCAATCTCTGTATAATATAAGCTAAAATTCATGATATAGGAGATTTTTTGTGCGCAAAATTTGTATAGAGTGCCAATTTCTATATATATAGTATAAAAAAATGAAATAGTTTTCCTTATATAATATATTTATGGTGGAGAAATTTTTTAAAGAAAATAATTGGAGTGCCTAATAGACATTGCTTTGCATGGACCACTTCAATATTTTGCCAAGTCTTGGTCCTTTTTCCGGCAAAATAACTACGTATGTTGTTGATATAACGATATTCAAGCAATTAGAGACTTGAGATACCATGGCACCACCCAAAAGCCTTGCAAAATTGGAGCCGGGAAAATAAAAAAGAAGAAAGAGCTAAAAATATCTTGGAAGCATGCTATTTCATACCACCGTATTATTTGCACATCACCTCCTTTTATGTAATTTTCACATTATTTTTTTAAAATAATAAAATAAGATAAAGACACTTTTTAATACAATTTTTTTTCATTTTTCCAAACGAATAGATATAAATAAAAGATGTAAATAAACAATGTGTAAAAAATTATGAGTTTAATTTTGATATATTATTAGTGTAAAACTTTTTTTTACATTATCATTTAGTGATATATTATCGCATTATTTAATAAATTTAATATTTTATATAAATTTTAATTTATTAAATAATATAATAATACATAATTGAATGTCACGATGCATATAAATTAAATTCAAAAAATATTTCCCAATTTCATATGGTTAGGATAAGTATAAGAATACGGTAAAAGATATCACGATACTAGAATTAAATAATATGTAACTGATAAAAATTGCATACATAGGCTTTCCGCATCCATTAATGTCAGCGCATTATTGGTGGAAAATCTGCATACCAGTCGTGTTCCTGAGTAGTCGGCATAAATTTTTCGGTTTTAGGTAAATGTTCCTTTCTCTTATCATTATTTCCTCACGCCACCTTCTAAAATTGTCATTGTTTCATAATATATTATTTTTCGCTGCTCTGACGAATGAAATTAATCTTTCGAAAATTGTTGAAGATGTTAATTTTTTTGTTTTAATGAAGAATATCTCTAAGTATCAAGCAATCAGCATTTCCACTTAGAAGAATAAGTAAAAATTCTTAGATACTTTGTGTAAGAAATTTCTCTTACTTTTATATTATTAAATATGTTGACACATTAATTTTATGAGTCAATGTTATTTTTTATTTTAATTATATTTTTAATATTATAATTAATTTATCATACATTCAATAATACAAAATATAAAAAATTTCTTATTCCAAGACTACTAATTAAGAATATTTCAAGAATAAGAACTAAGAATTTTATGTAATTATTACACTTCTCACAAGAAGAAAAATCATAAGAATTAGGCGCCGTGGCTTGCATTTGAGAAAATGACATAACGATCCTTGCAGTTCATTCTGAAAATGTAAAAAGTCTCCACCACTAAAAGTAATATTTTAAAGATAAAATATTGAACAAAAATATGATTGATGAGCTGTTAAATCTCAACTACATTATATGCAATTTTTTTTTCTGAACTATAGGTGATCCGGTCTGAGAATAAGAGTTAAAACAGTGATGTTCGCGAACTTAATTTTATTTTAATATTTTTAAAATTTTGAAAAATGAATAAATTAAACTATATATATTTCTACTATGTTTCTAACCCTATATATATATATATATATATTACTATAATTGATAAAGAAGGTGCATGCATTAATACCAAAATTGAATTTGGTAGAGTCAGAATATTATGGATTAATAAATTAGAAGAAAATCTACATGGATTTCAGTAAAGAGAAAGTCGTGATTAGTCCGTTAGAGTTACAGACAGAATATTATTAGAAGTCAAAAGCGGATTCGATCCTGATATTTTATATGAAAAAAATTATTTAAAATAAGTAAGTAATAATTTATCTACTATTAATTTAATTTAAATATATTATAATATTAATTCATAAAAATTTAATAATAAATATACTTTTATTTATTTAATTTAAAGATAAATTCAATTTAAAGAAGGTACTCCATATGATAGCATCCTTCACTTCACCTGCCATGCTGACTGCCATTAATCTCTATTTTGGTTTTTTTTCATTATTATTATTATTAGTTATGACGGATGTGGATTTTGGATTACCTCCTCCATGGCTTCTAGATCACCTATCAAAACTCGAAGGTATAGGATCAGTATGTGATATATATGTGTAAGAGTAAAGTTTCTTCTTGCTTCTCCAAGTTTCAATGTTCGAAGTTTAATAGCTTGGATTTTCATGTACGTGAAAGAATTTGTTCTTGCTTCTTCAATCAAGTTAACAATGCATGTGACTGCAAGAGTATGACACTCTTTATATATATTTTTTTCTTTTCTTCTTTTGGTTGAGGGGGTGGGTACTGGGTGAGGTGCAGGACATAAAAAGGGAAATTACACAGCCATTTCTCATTCCCTACCAGCCCCATGTGATTGAAGTATTTTTAACTAATTAGACGATTGAGTGAGTAATGCAAAGGGAGAAATGGAGAGACAAAGAGAAGGAATTTCATACATACATTTTATATTATATTGGGGGTGTATGTACGATGTCAGGCAACACAAATCCAGAGGACTATTATTTATAGTATTCTTAACAAATACAACATCTTCCCAAGTTAATTGTATTATCATTATCAAATTAATCATTTAAATATAAGCAGCAAATATGAATCTTCTGTCTTTTTTCTTTTTCTTTTCCTAGAAATCATATCTTGTGTGTCTTATTCAGTCAATATATATTATAAAATGTCCCAAACGGATATGCAGAGAATAAAGGAGAAAAGAGGGGGGGGGGAAGGTGGCTTAATTTACCCCAAATCTTATTTATAAGTAAATAAACAACTTTTATATTCTTACCACAAACAGTAGCATACACCCATTTTTACACTTCATCTAATATCATTTATTATACTTACTTTCTCTTATCATTTTCTCTCTCTCAATTACACACCCTTAAATCCTACACCTATATCTCTAAAAAATGTGTAGGATGATCATTTTTCGTAAATAAATGCTCAAGTATATTAATTAATTAATTAATGATACATTATTAGAGTGAGAGGAAGCTAGGATTGCGGTGGTCACATGACACTCTTCCATGGCCTCATGCAGTAGTCAGTGTAGTGGGTTTATATGAACGAAAGCTACATATATTACCACCGCCCACTAGTAATTAATAATTGCTCACACACCCCACTCTGAGCACACCGCATACATTTATAGCACATAATCTTTACTCACAAGTCACTTTACTCACACTACCTACATTGCATTTATTAAAGGCCAACATCACCAAAGTTCTTTTGTATTTCACTCCTCCAGGGGTTGAATTCAGGGTATATTATTTTCGCCTTATGCAATATTGACATAATTTCTCTTGGATGGATTATGAAGCATTTTAAATTAAACAGATGCGAAATGCAATGATCGGCCTAGCTTGAGTAACTTCTTCTTACCTTCGGCACGAGAGAGAATAAATTTATTAATTGGGATTTAACTTATGTAATTCATATAAGATAATAGCAAAGTCAGATAAAGATTCTTTGACAACGCATTTTACTGAACAATTAAGTCAGCAATTGACAGGAAACTATTAAAATAACCATCAGACTTTGAGATTAAGTAGATGTATACGTTTATTACTATTGAGGGGCATTTTTATTGCAACTGGCTCAATAAGAGATTTTCACGTGTCAGGACATCACCACCATAAGACACAATCTAGTGGAACTATTGTCCAAAACAGTTTTTTACAATCACCAAGTTTAATAAATGTATTATATATGTTATTTAGTGTATATATATATATTAACAGAAATTTTAGAAGTTACAAGTGTAGGAAAACAAAGTGGCAACACTTGGCATCTATTCTTAGGCATTTGGACAAATAAAGTAGTAGAGGTTATTACGAGGTACAAAGGAGTGAGGCTCCCACATGCTAATGTATCGTTATCAAGGAGACATAGTCTCTTTCGTCAAAGCTGTTTACAGAGAAATTGGAGACATTGTCATTGCTCGTCTACATCCACACTTTTTCACGTGCACATCTTGTTGCCTAAAAAGCATACTCAATAAAAATTGATAACTACAGGATACTTTGCAAGGTGGCTAGGTGCCTTCTCTCTAATGAAGTTGTTTCTCACGTATATACATGTCTTACCTAAGGAAAAATCAATCCCAAACTCCATTTATCGATGACAGAAGCAAATGCACTGATTCTACTGCTAAAATATTCAGGAACATGCATGAGCAGACATGATAGCGAAGTGCATCAGCAATTTTTTGTTTTTTTAATCACCAAGTGATGTTGCCAAAGTTTGATCTTTAAAACAATTAATACTGGAATGATTAAACATTTTCAAGGATCCATTGCAACAGTAACCAGAAGATGGAAGGATTCTTCCAACTATGTAGCCGTTATACTGAATTGTCAAGAAAACTTAAAATAATCAACAAAAGAGCATCCCAGCAAAGCGAATGATGACTCTAATCCATCAATCACTGGTCTTCTAAATCTCTTATCGCGGTGTGCCGAGACCCATTTCTGAGGAAAATTGAAAAAGATACACATTATATAAGCACGGGCTTACACCAGAAAAGTTTCCTCTACAAGAGAATGGCTAAGCAAAGCAACTGACATAGTTAACACACACAATTATTAACACAGCATGACTACAGAGTAACATTCATGACAGTTAACAACCCTTTCATCACAATAAAAACTTGTATGAATATGTAAAAAGAATAAGGGCATTAAAAAACTGATATATATGTCATCAAGAATATGAAGTGTAGACAAGCTTGCAACAGTAAGTGGCAATGAATTGAGCCGGAAAATATACACTTGAGTGTTACATCCTTTGGTTTTAGTAGGAAATTGAAAAGGAGAACTACAGCTGAGCTGCATAATCACATGGATGAAAATGAAACTAATGAATTATGGGCATAACATTGATCTCATCTAGGTATATTCCAAGAATGCATAGCTAAAGTGTGTACTAAACAGACTGGCTCAAATTTCAATTTTCTGAAGCAAAAGTAAAAAAAGATACCACTATTTCTTCCCCCAACAACCCCTTTCCCCTGCATCCTACCTGCTCATGAAAAAACGGATTGCAAAAGTAATTGCATCCTTTATGCTGTCAAACTAATAAAACTAGTCATAACCACAAAAATCCATATTGTAAGTTGCAAAACAAAAAGTTTACAACACAATTTATCTCTGCATTAAATTAATTACACATAATAAGTCTAAAAAAGAATAGTATTCACACCAGACTGACCACAGTAGTTTTTTGCTGTGCACTATCAAAAAGTGAAATAAATAGGAAGTCTTCATAACAGCAGAAAAGTGAACATTGATTTAAGTTAAACACTACCTCTGCAAATGCTCTGTCCTAGAATATGGATGACCAATATATACATAATGATTTCTTAAATAGGAATAATTAATAGCCATAATATTAATTAAAGCACTGATTTTCGTCTAACTAATAATTTATTAGTGCTCTAAATGTGATACCTCTTTTAATATCATTTAGGTGCAGATCATGTTCATATGCAACCTAAGTAATCAGTTCTTAGTTAAATCCAAGAGCAACAAGGAAGGTTTGGAAGGGTAAGTCGGTGAGCATGTGTTCACCAAAGAAAGCAATGGATTAATCATTTAAGAATCATGCAAAATCAAGGCTTTCCTATTTCCTATGCATGGCCATCAAAAGTGACAGATACTCAAGACAACAAGCAAGCACAAATAACACAGAGCTTCAATATATTGGGATTATACTGCAATCACAGTGTTAAACATTTTGAATCACTAAGAAAAATAAAAGAATATAACAAAAAATACAGACATAAAAGGACCTAATGGACACAGGGAATGAACCATCACAACTTTGAATGCTGACAGATTGTCTTCTCAATATAAATTTCATTGCTGCTAGCATTTTACATGCAGAATGGAACTCCATCTTTATTCTCCTCTGATTATCAGTTGTTGACAATGCCTATATGACTAAGTCATGGATTATAATAATTCCCTGGCCACTCCCTAAGCAAATCTATAACCTTATATTGGTTAAAGATAACTTGACGGCAACTTTGTTGTTTTGCAAAAATGAACACTCTGCATAATCTCGAAGAAAATGAAACAAGCTTTGAGACTCTGAAGCTAAACAAGTAAACATGTATAGATGTTTTTATTTCTATTCTGTTAACATTTGAAATTTGAAATAGAATATAAAACACATTTATTCCTTGCATTATTGTAATAACAGAATGGCACGCATGACTCATCATTTATCTTTTTCATAATGTACACAAATACCATCCAAGGAGTCTAAAATCAAGCTTCAACCCTCCATCAAACATAAAGATATAGCTAATAAATTTAGCCTGCAAAAGATGACAATGAGCTTACAGAGTCATTTTAGTTATCCTATTACTGACCACTGAACTTGGATGTCATCCCTTACACATACTCAGCTTCGTGAGGACAAGGACATACATTGATTTAATATGGATTTTGTTGACCCAATGGTAAAAACACAGCTGAGATTTTCAGAATAACTTTAATAATTGAAAGCATAGCATTGACAAAGAATTCCAGCTGAAAACAAGATTCAAGAGTCATCCAATTAAAAAAATCAGTTTCTATTCATCTTGTATTGAATAGAAAGCATAGCAAAACTTCAATCATAGCATCCATGATTACTTAAAAGCTTAAAAATGTAGATTTAACCTAAACCGTTGACAGACAAAGTACCATGTTTTTCCAGGCTAGAGATCAGAAAAGCCAACCTGCTATTATGGGACTTTTAGAACAGATACCATATTGTTTATTTTCTTACTTAAAAGGTCCTGATTCCTGAAGTATAGAAACCAATAAGTCCCATCATATTCGGCCCACTAAGCTTAATGGATTCACAGGTTCACACAAAATAAGAAGATGGAAACATGCAAGTTTGCAAAGACTTGCACATTTAGGAACAAGCTAAAAAAGCTTACAATGTTATTCTTAATTCACCTCTTTAGACACCAATAGCTTGACTTTTCACCTAGGACATTCAAGAGAGATTGCCTCAACTAACTGAATTTTTTTTATTTTTTTTATCTCTTAATCATAGTAGTCAATCCTAGATCACGGCGCGTAGCGGCCGACCCCAAAAATGCTATAGCAGTATAGCGGGTCGCGGAGTGGCTGCTATACTGAAGAATAGGGGATATAAATAAAATAATCTATAATACACACATATAAATGCTCAAAAATCAAAGTGTACTAAAAATTTAAGACAAATTCATCATTAATAATCAAGAGTCATATCTTAAAGACTTAAAGACACAAACATCACTAATTTAAGGCATAAGTAACAGGTCAATAATAACAAGAGTCGATGAGCATAGGAACAAAAAACAGTACAGCACCAAAATCCTAAATAAGTGTAAACTTTCAAGGCATAAAGTCATAAACTAAACATTCAAAACATAACAATAAACATAAGCAACAATTCTATCCAAGAAGACTGGGAGATGGGTTTTGTCAAAAGAAGAGGGGAGGGGTGGTGGGTTCTATCGAAGAAGTGAAGAGAAATCTGAGAAAAGGACCCTAAATAGTCTTAAAGCATAAAAGGAATGAAATCCTAAAACTAACCCTAAATTAAACCTTAGTTGTCGAAGAAAGGGAAGGGCAGAATTAGTTTTTCTACCACGTGACGGTGTAACGGCCGCGACTCGGGCAAAAACGGCCGCGATCCGGCTACTCAGAAACGCGACACGATGGAAGCCTGGTTGCAGATTGGTGCCACGACGCAACGTGACAGTGTGATAGCGCCACTATCGCGCGCTATTGACTACTATGCTCTTAATAAAAACTGTTAATGCATATCACTATCAGCATACATATGACATGATATTTCCATGGGTTGAAGACTGTGATAATAATGCAATAAATTTCTCTCTAAAAGAATGCCTTATATACAATGGACATTTATCTTCATGATTGAGTTGGTGAGAAAAATAGATGACCGACTGAAACCTGAGCGAAAATGAGTTCATTTGTTTTAGACCTCCTCATATTTTGGATTACAGCAAGCAAAAGCAAAGTAATTTTCATTCCAATCTTTCCACCTTCCCAGTTTCCACCACTCAATCAAGCACACTTAGCGACTCAGAGCAAAATTCTAAATAACCATGATATATGATGTTATTTGCATTCAAAGTTATTAACCTAAGGAATAAGTGAAGCCCAAATTATGCATTGTGGCATGGGCGGAAACTAGTAAAAAGCAGAAAATAATATACATGAAGAGAAAAAGTTGCTTACAGATAGGAAACAAAAAAAGAATTGGAGATATCAAACTCCGGGGTTGGCACTGCAGAGCATACCCTGAGTCAACGACCTTGAGCCCCTCGAATCGATGCCGAGACAAGAAGTGAGGCGTGCTGATGACACCGCCGAGTGTAGGGGAAGCAGCGACTCCACGCACCCAAGCTGAGCAACCGACCTGAACAGTACACACAGCATTCCAATGATATGGGCAA
This sequence comes from Ormosia semicastrata, assembly GCA_029884595.1. Lineage (NCBI taxonomy): Eukaryota > Viridiplantae > Streptophyta > Magnoliopsida > Fabales > Fabaceae > Ormosia > Ormosia semicastrata. Next base: position 16,453,619 of record JAQQTO010000046.1, on the reverse strand, counting down.
TCGTTAAATTCAATTGGGTCAAAGAAAAGAGATGACTTTACGGGTGGAAAGTAGAAAATGAATGGACTAGCCTCGGAACTGTGACTGAAGACCGAGTGTTGAGGAGGAAAGGTGAGGGCTTGGGCTTCGAAACCGGTTTGGTAATGGTGAATTTAATGAGGGAGAATGCTGGCTGCGAAACAGATCTGTAACGTGAAGCCATTGGAGAAATCAGCACCACCCTAAATTTCAGAGAGTTAGGGCTTTTACAGTCACAGTCAACACAAAACTGAGGAGAAGGGTTTTACGGACCTCTCTCTTTCTTACAAAATAAATAAATAAAATATTTGACTTGACGTACGAATATGATATGATACTATGGTTGTTGGATAAATAGATGATGTTTATTTCGTTATTATTTCATAAACATTATCTACGGTTTGTTAAAAATAATAATAATACAAATATTTTAGTTCTTCAAAATTACAAGTGACATTAATTTTATCTTCTAAAAAATATAATATCAATTTACTAATTTAATCCTATGACATCAATTTAATCCTAAAAAAATTGATATTAATTTAGCCAATCATTGTAATTTCTCACATTAACCATATTTCTCACAACCTATCTATTTATAATATATAAAAGTATGAGAAATTCTTAAGTACACTTAGTGTAAGATATTTTTTTATATCATTAAATAAGTGTTATATTATATTTGTGGTCATTATTATTTTTCACTTAAATTATATTTTTTAACTACATTTTAATGATTATATTAAAAATATAATTTAAGTGAGAGATAAAGATGATACACAAATTTAATATAACACATATTTAATGATATAGAATAAGAGAAATGTAGGAGGCTTGCAGTATGTAAAACCGCCATGTTTGCTATAACTTTTCTGATTCATCTATGTCTGTCTCTCTCAAATTGCTATGTTAGCAATTCTATTATTGTGTCATGTCAGCAATTTATCCCCATTCTTATTTCTACAAAAAGTGTATTCTCAATTCTCAACTCCATGTTTCACTCATTCATAAAACTCAATTAATGACATGTTCTTATAAAAATAAAAGGCTTAATTAATGTCATGCAGAAACATTAGTTCAGCTCAAGGCATAATAAAGCCATTATTACATGTAATACAAAGAGTGTTGAATGATCACTAAACCAACAAATTAATGTCACAATTAAAACGGAAAGAAAATAAAAGGAAATGAACTCTATTTAACCAATGGATATGAAAGCCACAATATGCAGTGTTCATGATCTTGGAAGGTTGGTTTTCTGCAACGGAATAGGAGATGGTTAGACCAAAAGGTTAACGACAAGTAGAGGGTGGGGATTTTAAAGTAGTAACATCTCCATGTCCATAAAGTGGTGGGAAGAGGTCGTATACATTGTTTCAAGGTCATTCAAGGTTAATTTATACAGCCACCTATAGTACTATCTGAAATTTTATTATTTTCTCTTCGGCAAATTTAATAAGTATGTCTAATAATATAATTTGAGTGTTTATCCTCAATCTGTTTCTTTACTTTCAGTTGTAAGTATTTTTTTTATATATATTTTTTGGTGTAAAGTAAAAATTAAACTAAACTCTTTAATCAAATGAGATAGAAAACATTGTTGATTAGCCCGTGTAACGCGTGGATATAAATATTAGTTTTGTTATTTGTTTAATTTTTATATTTTAATTTTTTTTAATTCATTCACAAATTTATTTTTTATTTCGTGAGAATGTTACAATCACATACAGCTTGATTTAAAACTCATCTCACATAAATATACGGTAAACATACATCTACTATATTTTGAGTAGACAAGAATTATTTCTAAATTTCTAAATATAGTCCATAACAATTTTTGAAGTGACTTTTATTAGAATTACAGCAATGTTATATGTATAAAAAAAATAAAAATAGAAAACATAAATTCCTCACAAGAGGACAAGTGTTTGTCATATAAAGAAAAGGTACATCATCCAAAGTTTCTTTCTCTTGTGATATTTCCACATATGTATGTGAAAAATATGTGTCACTTTTTAGTTGTGCAACTAAACTTTCCCTTGGAGTTACTGCTGTAAATGTGAGAAGGAAAGTGAAGACGAAAATATAAAATGGTTTTTTATTTGAATGAAGATTTCATTAAACTTCAACATCAGCAAGAAGGATTGAGGAAATAAAGTTCGGAGATTCCTCGAGTCCAAATACAAGAATCATGAGACTAAGCAAAACAAGCTAAAGCATCAACTACCTTATTACATGTTCTAGGATTGTAACTACGAAAAAAATGATCAATCCTGGATGCATAGGAATGTCCTGTAAAATTGAACCATTGTAAGGTCTGATCTTCACCACTTTTTTATGCTTCGAATGACCTGTTGAGCATCACTTTCCTGTAAATGAATTATAAAGTTATATTATTCATTTATAAATGGTTTTTATTGGGTTGATATTTTAAAAGTGATTAGAATACTATAACACTTGTGATCTAATTTTCTCCTTACTAATCTTCAAATTTGAAGAGACTAATAGCATGTTTGAGAAAACTTATTTTTCTATTTCAACGGCTTTTTTTTGAAAAAAAAGTTGTTTGAACAATATTATAACAAGTTGGTAAAATCAGCTTCAATATTTACATGAAATTCAATGTATTATAAAATATTTTTTTAAGCTAATTTTCATAATATTAAAAATTAAAACTTATGATTCTAACTTATAAATTATTCCTTACACTTTGAGATATAAACATCATTTTGTCCTTAATCAAATAATTTTTTAATCCTTCTATATCTATTTTAATAATTTAATGCACAAAAATAATTTTTTTTATACAATTCAAACGAATCAAATTAGTTTAAAATAGATTTTCAGTTAATGAATTCAAACATAAAAATAAATCGATTGTAATCAATTATAACAAAAAAAATTATATAATAATCAATTACTGAGCATAATCAAGTTTTCATAATTTTATTAAACACACTAATTCTGATAGAACTAATGCTAAAATTTTCCCATTTTCATTCATCTACATTTTTAGTTTCTTGGAAGATGGTCATACAACTTTCACCTCTATTTTTCATTTCTCCCAAAATCATTCCCTCCATTTTCTCCTAAACCAAACAAAATGTTAACTTTTCATATGAATCCTTTTATCGAGTGCTTCTTTGTTTCTTGGTAGATTATTGACTACACTCTTATTAAGATCCTAAAACTAGCAATACGAAAGGAATAAAAAAAATGTGACCTTCCACTCTTTCGGAGCTTATCCTTGGTTTTAACGGTTCAATACTCCCGTTAGATTGTTGTCTAATCAAAACATAATTCTATGGTAACATTTGCATTTGTTTAAGAATTTTTGTTTTTGTTTTTTTTATGAAAAAGCTCGATTTTCAATTATTTTGAGTAGTAACTTCTTAAAAATAGAGAATATGCATAGAAAAAAAAAAACTCATAATAAGAGTAAAAAGTGATTTTTATAATTATATCCAAACAATAAAGTATTTTTACTTTTCATAAAAATCTTTAAAAAAATAACTTTTTTGTACTATTTTAAAATCAATTTTACTCAAAGCTTATCCAAATCAACCATATATATCTCAAGAAAAATGGTAAGAACTATAGTTGAAGCCTTTAAAAAAGGCCCTAACTCTGGTCCAAAACTAATTGGGGGCGTTGATAAAAGGATTATGAACTTGTAAAGAATGCAGATACATGACATAAGGAATGCAGATGCCGCCTTATAAGAAGCAATAGTTCCCTAACATACTTGCACCCAATAGATCCCAAAAATAAAGTGTTTTATTCAATTCATCCTTGGTAGACAGAATTCTGAAATTCATACAATCTGAGGTATAAAAAGGAAACTAATAATGTGGGGGAATGAAATTGGGCTCCAACTAAGAATTACTCCTATTAAATTGAATGCTCTACGAACTACAAACCACCTTAGCCGTGCTACATGGGGCACAATAAAGACAGAATAATCAGACAATAAATGACAGATAACATCTCAGAAGTCAGACCAAATGGTAACAAAGCTTGGGTGATTCATCAAAGTAGGGCTTGTTTCTCGAATGCTGTCAAAGCAGGGCCAACTTCCCAGTTACTGAATCCACAGACGATTTTGGTCCTGATAAAATGCAGCAATAAATGTATAGGCATTCAATCATAAAGCAGAAGATTATTTGTTAAGTCAGTAAGACAAAAGCTTTCATGAAAAGGGCAACTCTGAAATACAACAGCATCAAATCCAAGACAACAACATTCAATTGTTCTGTTGTTTACTTAAGAATTTTGATTTTCTTGCACATGTTTTTGGTCATACATGAAACACAAGCAACATAAGATAACCCAAGTACAAAGTAACAAGCAGCTTACCAGGTCCAACAGCAAGAACAGTCTTTGATCCTGCCAAAACCTGAAGACATAAAAGTTTCAGCAATAATACTATTACTAGCAACCAACAACAATAAATTCTTTCAAATAATACAAAATCGTGAGGAAAAAACAATGGGTTATCCAGCTTTCCAGCTTTTTAACCAACTATTATAAATTAGAACCACAAAGGACCAAAACTCCAGAGCCAAAATTAAGATCTAGAGTACTCCAAATGTTGCCAAATTGTTCTAATTCACCAGAAAAGTAATATGCATAACTTTAGCTGAGTGCCTAAAACATTTGCTGCAGTATATACAACAATAACTTATGTGCAATTGTGGCCTCTCACACCCAAGTGCCTGAGATTTAGGTTGTTTATCACACAAGAGGGACCCATACAGTTCAAAAGTAAGTATCATTCTCTTACATTGGCACAAGGGACACAAGCTTTTTACATAAAGGATATTCAAATTCTTTTACCACTTAACACTCCGTGTGGATTGACGGAAATTATAAGTGAAAAATACAAAAAAGATTTAACCCACAAATCCCAGCAAAGCCTCAATTCTTCTTTCCTTTTATCTTCGGTTTTCACTCATAGAATGCCTGTAATTGAAGGTTTTGAAATAGAATGCCCCAAACTTTCCTTTCCCTTATCTTCAAAAATTAAACATTCAAAAAAGAGAAAGAAAGTCACCTTATATTTTTTTATCCAATTCTCTTTTCTCCTCCTTATATCACCCCACTTATAGCAGCCCCAAAAATAGAGAACTCCTAAACAAAGTGAAATACAAGTATTTCTTGTTTAGCAATCATTCTTTTACCTTTAAGAGGGTGTGAGGAGATGAAACTCAATCGTTCAACTTCAAAACTTTTGCAATTCTAATAAGTTACTATCAGTAATTTCATATGGAGTTTGTTACTACGTACCAACTCTGCTAGGTTTTTTAAGGTGGTATTATATTCTCTATTTTTATGCCACATATTAAGTATTACCTGTGTTCGTCCAGCGTCAGCAACAACAAAAGTAGGAAGGCCAATACTCTCAGCTGCTTCCTTGAGCTTATTCCTGATTAAAAGTAAAGTCATGGTATAGGTCTCTGAACAAGAAGTTAATTTTACAGTATTCAGAATAAAATCATCTGCTTACATTTCTTGTTGATTCCTGCAAGTCACAACAATTTTGGGCTGGCCGCACTGTTCCCATTGTCTCAAAAGAAACCGGTCACTGCAAAAGTACTTGGTGGTGGAGTTTTATTACACCAATAAGAAAAACAACCACAGAATATATTGTCTGAATGAACTTTACTATTAATGATACATAATAATGGCTATGAAGAATAGAAAAACCACTCGTGTTGAATCATCATCATCTTCACTTTAATATGAAACTTTTAAAAACTAAACATGCAAGCTTCCCATTTGCCTTTGCTTTACAGGTAAAGGAATTAATTTCCTTGAGCATAACCAACTCTACAATTTTTTATGTATCTAAAAGTGTCAACAAGGATCCCCCCAGTCCTCAACAAAAAAAGAATGACAACCGAGTCAGCCTTATATGAATAGTCATAACCAAAAAAGCCACCATACAGTGCCTACAAAGATTGGCTTGAAAGTTTAAGAACATAAAGCAATTTTTTATACATTATGTTAACCCATTTGAGGTCTTGTTTTTCACGAAGGAGATGCTGGTGGGTGGATTGGCAAGAAGGGCTACCAATACAGAACTAGAAGATATATCAATGCTCAGAAACGGACACTTATCAGAACAAAAGTACCTTTGCATTAATTCAGCATACATGCCAGTGGCAGCATCTGTAAACCAAAAAGGTGAATGTAAAGGCATAAACTAATAAACCAAAAAGGATGGGAAGAAGGAATAATGAAGTTTGTAATGGGTGGAAAGAGATCCCTAACAAATTTGAAATGAAGAACAGATCCAGAAAATCAACAGTAGTTTCGTATCTTACGAGCACATTGGGATGCAATCTTTCCAGATTTCATCTTTAGGTCTTGCCTAACGACCAGAACCTGACACAAATAGTTTACCATTGAAATCAGAAATTTCTCAGCATCCAATAAAAGAAGTTCCTGACAATTAAAAGGAAACTTGATGCATATTACATCTATTTACCCTCCCCATAACATTTCTGAAACAGAAGAGGAGTTCAATTAAACTTGCTACTGAAAAACAACATGCATGGATACAGAAAGTTTTTGTATATCAATTAACAGCTTCAATTTTTAAAAAAATACAAATAAAAGAAAACTGAAAATCATTAACAGAAGTTTAATAAAGATATTTCTGTAACTTTTATGCTACATAATTTGGTTCAGTTCTTCTAAGCATCCATAGCATTTGTTTCTTCAAAAGTTCATTTCATAAATTTTTTTAAAAGAAAAAAAGAGTTGTAGATAAAACTGTTTTGAGATTTATATTTTATAAATGCAATAATTAAATGAGTTCATTAGGCAGCCTTTCCTTCTCAATGAGCCAATGACAGATTGACAGTAAAGCCACCACTTCAATCACTAGAATGACTTATTTACATGGGAGAATTAATGGGAATGACGGCTAATGATACAAAATTAACAAGAAGGACCAATTAACCATTCAGAATGGTCAATCAGCCATTCCGAATGGTCATTGCTGTTCCGGGAATGGTTATTGGTCCTTCGCCATTAATTTTGTATTGTTAACTGTCCTTCTTGTTAATTTTCCCTATTTACATAACGTAAAATCAATCAACTAAAGCAGCATGACAGGCATTGAATAACCATTTTTAAAAGTAAAGCTCCCATAGTATGAGAAACTGATGATGAAATGAACTAACAAACTTGAGGACTAACCATTTTAAGCTCTTGATCACCATTGCTTGAGACTGAGAGTTGCTGTTGAAGCTTGCTAGATGAGAAAATTTTCTTGGGCACTGGATTTCTAATGGGCTTTGATAAATCTAACAACAACCCAAAAATGAAACCTATAACAAGACCTGGAATGAAGTTCTCTGGCTTGAAACTTCCTGCTAACCATTCTCCCTTTTGCTTTTGTTGTTGCTGCGTTCACATACAAAATGTCAGTATTACTTAAGTAAACAAAATACAAAGTCAAAGTAGACAGACATCTTATCAAAACTCATGGGATGGAATTGATATGGTTTCCAATGTAAGTTAAAAATAAAAAAGTAAATTGATGAATTTGGGACTACCCCTTTTCTGGGAGAGAGGTGCATGATGATAGGAGAGCAAGATGAAACCATTTGAGAGAAAAAAGGAAGCACTTTGCATAAGAAATAAGCATTGAAAGATAATGAATTTCCCTAAACATTTAATTATTATGCAGAAATAGTAAAAAAGTAAGAACCCTCAGCTCAGGAGACTGCTAAACCAACTAAGCCCAAAGACGCCAAACCCTGTTTTGCAGTTCCAGAACTCAGAAAGAAGCTATTTTGTGGGGAAAAACACAAAGGAGACATAAACTAACCTGGTCACGGGGTAGAGTAGATTTTAGGTTGGAAAAGAACATTGGGTGTGTGGTGCTTTACACTTGAGTGAAGAAGGAAGAAGGGACATCACATGAATTGCCAAAGGTTGAATTTTTGAACATGAACTGCTACTTTCTTTCCAATTCTCAGCAGAAAAGGGCAAACGGATATTGAGAAGATAGATCAAGTTTACTCGTGTCTTGTCTCGTGTGTTATGTGTGTTAGTGTTAGCTTTCGGACTGGAAGTGCGCCTCCACCTCCCCCGACTAGACCATGCGTGAATTGACAAAATTTAAGTTTATTGATTTTATGTTTATTATATCTATTTTGTCAATTTAATTATAATATATGTATATTAATATTTTTTTATTTTTTTAAATACATACATATTATTATTTAATAAATAGAATAAATATAAAAAAATATATCTAAAAATTTGTTTTAATAGAAATTGAGGATTAAGTTGAACAAACTTTATATATATATATAAAAATCATGTAAGACATTCAATTTTTCCATTTTGTTATTTTTTTAAATTAAAGTCTTTCATACCTTTTTGAAGTGCCTAATTTGCTATTTTTTTTTATTTCTTAAGTCTTTATATAATAATGTTTTTTTAGGTTCTTGCATAATATATTTCATCTAAAAGATAAATGATTAATTTGAATGCGAATATTACCAAGCTTCAATAAGAGATCGTTCTTAATTAATTTTTTTCATATATATAAATTAAGAATCAAATTCTTAATCACATGTTTAAAATGTCTAATTTCATTGTTATTTAGATCAACCTATGTTAGTACGAAAATGTTAACTTTATATGTTTGCTATAAGATTTTAAAAAACATTCTCATCTAAAATTGATTTTAATAAGTTCACACAAAAAAAAAGATATTTTTTTAACTAAAAAATAAATGATTTTAATAAATGATTTTTTGTCCAACGCTCTCGTACTTTTATCCCTATAAAAGAAGTGGGACAAATCCTCGTACCGAGTCCTTACTCCTTCCCCACAATTTCTTGCCCTTGTCTCATCATTGATGTTTGTTAAACATGGATTTCCTTATGCTGTATTGTTCTTTTGTATTTTCTTTTGCTTTTGGACTTTTCTCCTTTTATTAAAAATTATTAATATCATTTTCAACTTTATTCATATTTAAGTTGAATTGATTAGCACAAAAAATTGAATTTATTAAATTTGATTTCATATTAAAGACATTAAAATTGATTACTTAAGTAATTTTCTTTAGTTCAATTGTGACACTAAAATTTAAACATATAACTTCATACAAATTATCAAGGATCTATTCTCAATGGCTTTATTATTTAAGTTTACTACTTGTTTAATGGCAATATTTGTTTTACAATTGGCGTTGAAACTAATTGGAGCTGCATGAATCCCACTACTCGAGGAAGGATATCTATTCTTCCTTCTCCTCAATGCTTGGAGGAAATGTGAAAAAATGGACACTAAATTAGTCTTTGTCAATATAATAATATCATCTTACTAGATCCATCACTAATACAAGTCATTAACATAATATTTCCTAAAAGTTAATAAATTTTAAATACTCATAAAGTAAAAAATAATATCAATACCACTCCTAACCCTAAAAGTGTCGTGTTTGCGCATAATATTCACATATATATCACATTGTCAAAAGCATTAGGTTTCATTTTCAGGAAATATGTGTTTTACTAACACTAATGACATTTTTTTATTTATTTATGTATTCACGTTACAAATAATTAAATAATATACAAAATATGAGCCTACACTTTAAATATATAATTAACTTAATTAGTGTGTAATTAACTTGTCAATTAATAATCAAAGTGGAGGGTGAAATCAAATTTGAGTATGTAAAAGCGTGTCTTTAGTGTTCGTGAACATTTAGTATTATTCTAGGAAGGTGGCAAAAAGCCAAATCGAGTCTTCCTCTTCTAAAAATAAAATTTATCAATGTTAAAAAGAGACCAAAGTGATAGAGAAAACATAATCACTTATCCAATACTAACCCTCTTCTTCTCATCATCTCAATAGCACTCTTGTTCATGCTAGCATTACAGGACAACAACATTAGCAATGCATACGACTCGTTGGACTGCAATATCAAATATCAAAGTTAGGGTTAGACAACACATGATAAGGAGAATGCGACTAAGAATGGCGGCAACTGTATGTGACTTTTCTCCCATTGCTTATATTTTTTTTCTTTTCCAACCAGTTTGACATTTGTGCTTTCTCTTTGTTCCCTCTTCCAATTGGTTTGTGATGTTGTATGGGTAAAGGAAAAGAAGACAAAGAGACATGGTGGAGACAGATTAGTGGTGTTGTGGTTTAGTTTGCTTTGAATTTATTCTGTGGATAACAATTCGTCCAAGAGAAATTGTTTGTCTTCCTCATTATAAATTGATAATGTATTTTTCAAATCTAAATTTTTCATGTGCATGTTCTCATGTGGGGACCATAAGGAATGTTACCAAATTAGAAAAATTTGTATATGAGGTAAATAACACTCGCATGCTACCAAGTTAATGGGGTTCACATGAGGTAAATGTTATAAATAGATTAACACCTATTTTAACTATAAATTTAGATGCAAAGAAGAATAATAATAGTAGTGATAATAAGCTATATCTATATTGCCAATGTCTCGTGTTTGCATAATATTCACATATATATCACATTGTTCAAAGCATTAGGTTTCATTTTCTAGAAATATGTGCTTAGTGTTTGATAATATATATTTGTTAACCAGACATTATTTTACTCTTGGCAAAGTGAGGGTTGTTATCTCAACCATCTTCAAAGGGAAGTTTGAAGGGGCTCGGTCAAGTTGGGGCAGGTGGATGATGACACAATAAAATGTGGTTTGATGAATTTAGGATAATATGTAACATTTCATAGTATAATTGTGTATATATTTTCACAAATATGTGTATGTTATGTATTTTGGTTCTGACTTTTTATTTTTGGTCATGTTATGGGTTATGCTATTAGTTGTTATAGATTAATTTAGATTAAACGATTTGTTTAACACTGTTTTGCTAAATATAAGATAAATTCTTGCTTGTTGGTTGATGGAAACATTAGATTTGCATGTAAGAAAAGGAGTGGTTCTTACTAAAGATCATTAGACTAAATTCTTGCCTAGAATATAGGCGATCAATATCCACTAAGGTAGAATGTAACCTGAATTCAAAATAAAATTGGTACAAAATCGATGTCATGTGTATATTTTAATGCCAAAAAAAATTGAGACTTTAACTCAAAATAGTCCAATTATGATATCAAGATCCACTAAGGCAAAATGTAACCTAAGTTCAAAATAAAACTAGTACCAAACCAGAGAGCCAAAAAATTTGAGATTTTAACTCAAAATAGCCCTATTTCTCAGCTTTCTAATAAGACCAGTCTTGTGTCATTTGAAGTCTTATAACTCAAGTTATGCACCATTCAGTATATGTTGTCAAGAAATATATTTTTGCATGATAGAATCAGTGTCATGTGTAAACTGGTATTTCAATGAAACTATCAAAGTCCTGATAATTTTTCCATGGAAATAGATGTGTCTTAGCTTATAAAAGCCACTAGAACCAAGTCAAAAGGACTCGTCCAACCCAAGTTATGTAGCCCAGAATATAGGCTGCCAATTGCAAGAGCCACTAAGGCATAATGTAATATGAATTCAAAATAAAATTTGTATCAAACTAGAGAGCCAAAAAATTTGAGATTTTAACTCAAAATAGCTCTATTTCTCAGCTTTTTAATAAGACCCTTGTGTCATTTAGAGTCTTATAACTCAAGTTATGCACCATTTAGTATGTTGCTCAACATAGAACAATAATATCAATTACGTTGAAAGGTGTTGCCATGTGTGAAAAGGATGTTGACATTATCAATAACAATTCCCTCCTGTTGAGCTTATTTTTTTGTCATTTATTTTTGATAGGAGAACATATGACATTTGATCACTGTTGTTGCATGCCTTGCTGTATTTTAGTATTGAATTATTGAGTACCTACATATCATTCACATAATAATTGATGTCTCTAAATTGCATAATTTACAAATACCCTTCAAAGTATTATTATTAGTCTGTTATTAATTTAAAATATTATAATTGATTAACTAATATTTTCTTCAATGTAGGCAAGCTTCAAGTGGTTGCCTGAAGATGAGGACAATATCAAAAAGTCCTTTGCAGGAAGGGGAGCTTATGCACTGAAAAATGCTCTCAACAAGGTGCGTAATGAAGAGGATAAGGGTGACTGAATTGACCTAAATATGTTAGAGCAACTGTGAATTGAATGAGATTCTGAGGCTTGGCAAGTTAAGTCTAGGAAAAACAATCTAAAGAGGGCCACAATGTGCACAATGGAGGATACATACAAGAGCACGCTAAGAGAATGGTGAGTAATTTCTATCAAAGTCATGGCTAGTTGATTAAGTTTATACTCACTTAACACTTGCTTGTTATTTTTTCAGAAGGTGCATATGAACAAGGACCCAACCTGTTTTGACTTCTACGAGCGGCTTCACAGGCCCAAGGGGCAATGAAGAACAAGGAAAAATTGTTGTATGTAAAAGCTAGTCTTTAAGTTACTTTACTTTGCAAACATAAACTTTCTCTAATAACTCAAAATTTTCAAGAAATGTACCAAACAAAAATAGCCGAGAGACAATCCCAAAATGGTGAGGGTAGCAGTCAGTAATATGATAACAACATCTACTTTGATGTTGTTGGAGGAGTCAACAAGAAAGGACACATATATGGATTGAGATCTCAAGCTACTAATATCATAGCATCTTCCTCCACTTCATCCTCCACTCCCATCGATGGAGTATTAGCGGAAGAGGTTGTTGCAATTCAAGCTACAATTCAGGCTCTAGTTATTAAGGTTCAACAAAAAAGTCTTGAACAATAAATGATGAAGTAGAAGATGGACCAGTGAAAGCAATTCAAAGATCTAGGAGTCTTATGCTAGGTGATGATTTAAGAACGCCGTCGCCTACCCATCAAAGAGGATGACAATGACAATGAGGAGATGAGTGAAGATGCTATGAATTATGATGACCCATAGATTTGATTAGTTTTACTTTCATATCTTTATTTAAAACTTAAATATTACTTTGCATTTTGTATTGTGGTTGAATTACTTTGAACTTTATACTGTGGATTACTTTTTGCTTTAGATTGTGGCTCGATTACTTTTCACTTTGTAGACATTAAATATGTGTTTTGGTTCTAAATTTTGTGCTTCTACCTTGAATTTGTATTTTTTGATGTTATATAGTTATTTACAGGATTAAATTTGTGTTTGGGTTATTTACAAAATTAAAATGGTATATAAAAAATTTCTGGAAAATCAAAGATGGAATTGGTTTGTCTTTAAATATTTAGAGACGAAAATAGAGATGAATAACTCCAGCTCTATTTTATTTAAGAAATAAAAAATGAATTGGATTAGAGACAAATTTGTTAAATTTAGAGATGAAAAAATTTCATCTTTGATTCAAATAATTTTTATGGGACAAATTTTTTAAGGTTTTAAAGACGAATATTAATATTTAGAGATGAAAAATGTCCATCTCTAATTAGAGACGTATACAAAATTATGTCTCTAGTAATTTAGAAATGCCAAATTTAGAGACTGAAGTATGTCTATCTCTAATTCTATCTCTAAAAGTAACATTTTAGAGACAAAAAATATTTATCTCTAAATACAATTTTTTTAGTAGTGCTTATAAAAGGTAAAACATATAAAATGTTATTTTTAGGGACAAAAATTGTCTGTTTCTAAATACAATTTTTCTAATAGTGCCTATAAAAGTTTAAACATATATAAAATTAACATAGAACTATAAATCTTAAAGCAACATTTTCAAAAATCAGCATTAACCATTATAAATAAATTTTTTATTATTTATCTAATTATTGTGATATACTATTTATATTAGAACAAGTTTTTTTTTAAAAAAAGTAAAAAAAAAATACAGCCTAAAAGCATCCCAAGACGTCTGAGAAATATCCTACAGAGATGCGTGATACAATATCCATTTTGTTGTAGACATGGTTCCTTGATAATAAATTGTACATGGTAGCGGAATATTTAGAAGCATCATATCATACGTACTACGATCAACTACTCAAATTATTTGTTGATCTGATTGTACGTAGCGTCACGTATCACAATCTGTTCCCATTCTAGTACAAAGTGCGTATATCAGAACTTATCTTTATAGTTAGTCAATATATCAGAAAATTGTCTCTTTTTTTTTTCTTCTTCTTTTTGTGCTAAACAGTTGTCTCTGAAGGGCGAGATGCTCAGCATATTCACTTACCAAGGCATGCATACAGTGCAAAGCATACTAATTCCTAGTTTGACATTGAGATATCTCATATTAGATATAAAAACAAAAATATTTTTTAACACTTAAAATTCGAAACGCGTTGACATATTCTAAGTATCGTTTCGATATCATATAGTACTCACGATTCAAATAACAGAACTCATATTAAAAAAAAAAAACATATATATCTCATCCAAAATTTAACTTGTGAGATATATATTAAGCACAATCATGACATATGAAAGAGTTGGAGACAACGTGTGAAAAACATAACAACGAAAGATAAGAAAACCTTTTGTCTGGGATATACAAGGTAGCAAATAACAACGTGTGGATTGTACGCATCAATTACTGGCCTTTGGGGCCTCTTGCTATAGCGTGGTGTATGGTCTACCCACCATTACACAAACACAAGGAAGTTGGCAAGTTAAGGTTTGGAATTCTCCACCTTACAAACTTCCCTTGGCCATCATCCATCCTTATTCCTTCACGTGTCCCTCAAAATTACACAAAGAATCCCAACCCCATTTCACCTACATAACCCTCAACCCTCAACCAACCAACACGTTCTTCTAATCCTAAATTGTTCTTCAACTACCAACTACCATACCAACTGTCCTAACAACTTGTTTAGAGATTTTCCTTTCCATTTGGAAATGGAGTCTGTTGCCTCCAGTTCTAACTCCCAACCAAACCATCACCACCATCACCCTCGATTCAAACCAAGCCAACCCATTTCAGACCGAATAGTTCGAGCCCTCCGCCACCGCCTGCGCCTTCTCCACCGCTCCAGCTCCACCTTCTTCATATTAGGTGCCACCGGAAACGTTTACACAGTGAGCTTATCCTCCACACCCTCATGCACCTGCCCTGACCGTACAACGCCGTGCAAGCACATCCTCTTCGTTTTCATTCGAGTTCTTGGTGTGTCCCTTGATGATGTGTGCCTTCGAAGGAGGACCCTTCGCCCTTGCCAGCTTCAACGCCTTCTCGGCATGCCAACGTTGCCAGAAGCAGTTGCAGGTGGCACCCTCCGTCAGAGGTTTCACCAGCTGTTCTTTGATGGAGGACAAGGAGGGTCAACGGGACCAAGTATAGAGATGGAGGATGGTGCAACGTGCCCGGTTTGTCTTGAAGCAATGGGGAAGGAAGAGAAGTTGGTGGCTTGTGGGACGTGCCATAATCCTATTCATGAAGAATGCTTGGGGAGGTGGAAGAGAAGCAGGGGGAGAAGATCAGCTAATTGTGTGATTTGTAGGGCAAGGTGGAGGGATAGGATGGAGCACGATAAGTATCTGAATCTGTCTGCTTATGTTAGCGAGGATGATATGGCACAATCTGATGGGGCTCTCTGTGCTGGCTAGCGTGGCTATGTCTATATTATTCGTTCAATAATGTTTCATGTGCTAAAGAATCAAAATGACAGCTAATTTTAGGGACATTTCATTGTTGAATAAATGTTGTGTATGTAAGAAGTGGCCAGAAATTGCTTACATTGCAGTTAGTTAGAAAATTGTCTATAGTTGTTTGGTTGCCAATTTTTTGGTGCTGACTTCTTTAGTGGTACAAATTGTCTGTAGTAAGAGTGATACAACACAAACTTAGGGGAAGCTCATAACTTTGTTAAATGATGGATCTACCTGGCTGCGCCTGGGCTAGATTTTTATAAGTAAATCAAAACCACGTGGATGCTTATGATCTGCAGAATAAATGATACTGCCACTAACCGAGCAGAAAACTTCTCTTCATTTTGTTTTCACCTAACATGTTTAGATGATGGCTTATATTGAGAAATACAAGGTATTGATTAACTTCTAAGGACAGGTAATACTCAGCGGATGAACTCCAAAATCTGCAATGAACAGATTCCACGTTGAAGGGTCTAATAATTTTAAACACGAAAAACTATAGTAAGAGGGAAAATTGAAGCCTTAATAATAAAGTTGAATTGGAAAATTGCTAAATGCGTATTTGACATCAACAGTTTTTGGGCATTTTCCCAAACATATATTGTTGGTTTGCCAACAACTTTTTAAGTGAGCTTCATATATTGGGATGTATTTAATCTGTACTAAACATGCTTTAATTGATACATAAATCATTTTAAATTATGAAAAATAATTTTATTTGATTGACATAATAAAATATATTTACATCATTTTTATCTCATATTTTTACAAAAATAACTCAAAATTGAATTTTTATAAAAATAGTTAAATCCCAATTTTTGACATCTTTTTAGATTTTTTTAAATATGTTGGTTTGAATAATATTTTTTATAGGATCGTATATTAATCAATTTAATCTCTAAACTCTCTAAAAATATAAATCATAAACATCTCTAATTGAGACACTTTTCTTCTTAATTTATTTCTCATCCTTATTTCAAGAATAAGTTCTGAAACTAATCTCTTTAGTTAAACCCATCTTTATTTTAAGAATAAGAAATCGTTTCCTTCATTCCCCAGACTCAATTGTCTTACCCTATATTTGAATATTTTTTTCATATCCCAAGAATAAGTCTTTAGTCGTGGAACTAATTCATTTAGTCAAGAAATAATACCATTAAATTCTATGTACAAATTTTTTAATTGTCTTAATCTTTAAGATTAGAGTTCGTTCACTATTGCGCCTAATTTTGGAAGTGAAAATACTAATTTCTAATTCAATCAAAGAGCTTGTTAGTAGGCTAATGAAATCAATAATTTGTCTTAAATTTTTGAAGAGAAGAGTCTCTCCTCATTTTAAATTTTTGTTTAAAATATTTTTAAAAAATACATTATATGTTTTTTTTAATAAAACTTAAAGAAATATTCTTTAATTTTAAATATTACATTAATTTCTTTTATTTTGAAATTTATGTGTTAAATACTCAAATAGTCAAATCTACTGTTCGAGTTGTTTCAAGTTTTAACTGGAGGTGATGTTTATGTAAAATTTTACAAATATGAGTATAATGTCTTTTATTTTTCCCCTCTAATATTGTCTGTTTCCTCCTCATATTTAAGATTTAGAATATCTTGTTATTGTCGTATAAATACGGTTTCTGGTTTTGTATCCTCTGGTCCTTTACTCGCCGGAGGCAATGGAGGACTCCGGGAGTTTTCCGAACTCTGGTAACCTATCACGTAAGGTCGTCGCCGTTGCTGCGGGGGAAGCTCACACTCTCGTTCGTACTGGTAAGGCTATTCAACTGAAGAGACCTCCAGTCAAATTTCTGTGAATGGAAAAACAAAAAACAAAAAAACAAAAAAGAAAATCCACAATTCACGTAAATTGAAATCTCAAATTGCATCTTTGATAAATTTCTGTCTTTGCTGTATACGTTTTTGTGATTTATTGAGGCTTCAAAGCCGGGGAATTTTCTGGTGGTTTTTTATTGTAGGGGATGGCAGTGTGTACTCTTGGGGTAGAGGAATGTTTGGGCGGCTTGGGCTTGGTTCAGAAAAGGACGAGCTTTTCCCAGTTCAAGTCAAGTTTGAGAACCCCAGTGGAGCGGGAGACACTGTCAAAATTGTGGGAATTGCTGCTGGTGCTTATCATAGTCTTGCTCTATCAGGTTGTGAAACAGTTCATACCTTTCAATTTGCCTTTTTCTTTTTTTCCTTTTTGTTTATTTGGTTTTCCTTCCTAAAGTTTTACTTTTGTGCATTTGTACACATGTGATTTAGGGGTAAGGGAAAAATGGGAAAGTAAGTTGGGAGTGGAGTGAAAATGAAAAGGTTTTGATTTTCACTACTTGGCAACGGGGGGAAGAGAATAACGGACATAGCATTTTCAAGTGTTCATCATTTTTCCTTGTACAGAAAGGGAGCCCAAGCGCAATGGTTGGAATTGTGCCATGTGACTTGAAGGTCACGGGTTCTAGTCGTGGAATCAATCTCTTGCGTATGCAGGTAAGGCTGCCTCCTATAGGAGAAATACTTGCTACACAAATTGTGCGAATTAAACCAATTAACAAGTGAGACATTGTCATTTTTAATATAAAATAACTATGTGGCACAAAGATTTATAAAATTATTAAGTGTTGATTGGTTTAGGTCATACAATTGGGTGGTTTAGGTCATGCAATTGGGTAGACAAGGTCTACCTAAGTATTTTTCCTCCTATAAACCCACATAGTAGGTCCAACCCTTCCCTGGACCCTGCACATAGCGGGAGCTTTTTAGCACCAAAGTGCTATTTTCTATATCATTTTTCCTTGTACCAAGCAAAGCAAGTGTAAAATGATTATATATGTTGTTAAATATTTTACTGGTTCATTTGCATCGTCCCACTTTCAGCTATGCCAAGTAGCCCTTTAGTTTTCTTTTTCTACTGATGACTTGTTTGGTGATGTTATTTTAAACTTTTCATACGTTATACCTTGTTTCCCTTTTGCTGAATTCTTAAGTCACTAGGGAAAAAACAACTAAGAACTTCATTAGAATGTAGTGTCTTGCTTGTTCAGCTTATGTTCAATCAAATCAAAGGAGAAACAGTTGAACCCTTTTCCTTACTAAATAAACTCTCATCTCTAATGCGTCATAAAGTGCAAGTGCATGACCTTCTGCGGGTATAATTTCATTTCCATTGTTATTCCTGTTACTGAAATGGCAAGGCAGATGTGAATTCATAAATTCTTATCTGCCAAAATATTGTTAGAGTCTTGCTATGTTATTGGTATTACTGCATTTTTAGAACTAACCTGACATGCATATAAGGCTAGTTTTGGTTATAGAAAAAATATTTGACCTAATGTTAGGTTTGAGGAAATTCTGGTGGATTTTGATTTTCAGAATATTTTATTCCTTTGTGTCATGTCATCCTTTGCTCCTTGTCACCGAGCATGGACTTAGTAAAATTTTCAAATATATTGGATCCTACTGAATATGTTTTAGGATGCACTCTTTCAATGCATGGCAATTCACCATTTAGAGGGAGTAGTAACAGTGGTTAAAGTCAATTCTATGAATATAAGCAAAAGGAAATAATTTGAAACTATTCGAAAAAATTTCTGCATTGTCTCAATTGCAGGGCAAGTGCAATGAAAATGTCTGTTTAATTTGACTTCCTTTTTTTTCCGTGTCCTTTTAGTCTCAAAAAGGTAGACATTGCTAACTAGGGAGGGGGATTTGAACCCCCCTTCCCCTTGATGGGGACTCAAGCTCAAGGGTCCTAATTATTATTAACCTTACCTAAGAGTGAATACCATGTGCATGTATTTAGATTTTAGTACTGCTAGCTTGGTAAACATATGAGGGTTTGCATGGGGGTTATGTTGTGGAACAGGAGACCTTTAATGTTATCAGTGCGTATGCACCCCAAGTAGGGTTAGACGAGCACTACAAGATGAAATTTTGGGAGGATTTAGAAGGTTTAGTTCAAGGAATACCATTAGGAGAGAAGATTTTTCTAGGAGGGGACCTAAATGGTCATGTGGGGAGCGAATTTAGGGGGTATGAGGCTTTGCATGGGGGTTATGGTCTAGGAGTAGCTAATGCAGAGGGCAAAACGATTCTAGATTGTTTGGTAGCGTTTGATTTTACAATAGCTAACACTTACTTTAGAAAGCGGGAAGAGCATCTTATCACATATAGAAGCGGGGGTTCTTGCTCTCAAATTGATTTCTTTCTAATAAGAAAATTTGATAGAAAGCTTTGCATGGATTGCAAAGTCATTCCTGGAGAGAGCTTGACTCCCTAACACAGGGTTTTGGTTATGGATGTACGGGTTAAGATGAGAGTAAAGAGAAATTGTCGAGACAGAGAGCCAAGGATCAAATGGTGGCAACTAAAGGGAGGAAAACAAATGCTCTTTCAGAGGAGGATTATGGAGGAAGAGATTTGGGAGGTACGAGGGAGTGCTAATGATATGTGGGACGAGATGGCTAAAGAGATTAGGAAGGTAGCAAAAGAGACACTCGGTGAATCAAGAGGCTTTGGACTCAAGGATAAAGAATCTTGGTGGTGGGACGCAAGTGTACAAGATAAGGTTAAGGTTAAAAGGGAATGTTATAAAGCTTGGCACGTGTGTAAAAATGATGAAAATTAGGAAAAATATAAGGCAGTTAAAAAAGATACTAAGAAGGCAGTGAGTGAGGCGAAAGCTAAAGCATTCAACGGGTTATATCAATCGTTGGGCACCAAAGACGGAGAAAGGAATATCTACAAACTTGCTAAAAGTAGGGAAATGAAGATAAGAGACTTGGATCAAGTGAAATGCATTAAGGATGAAGAGGGTAAAGTCTTGGTTACAGAACAACACATTAAGGATCGATGGAAAAGTTATTTTCACAAGTTATTTAATGAGGAATATGGGACATTAGGGGACTCGGACATTCTAAACACTAGAGAGGAGGATCAAAATAAAACATTTTATTGTAGAATTCAGGAGTTTGAGGTAAAAGAAGCATTGAAGAGGATGAATAATAGAAAAGCGGTCGGACCGGATAATATACTTATTGAAGTATGGAAGTGCCTAGGAGAGAAAGGTATAAGCTGGCTCACAAAGTTGTTTAACGAGATAATGAAGTCTAAGAAAATGTCAAATGAATGGAGGAGAAACACTTTAATCCCTATTTATAAGAATATATTGGATCCTACTGAATATGTTTTAGGATGCCCTCTTTCAATGCATGGCAATTCACCATTTAGAGGGAGTAGTAACAGCGGTTAACGTCAATTCTATGAATATAAGCAAAAGGAAATAATTTGAAACTATTCGACAAAATTTCTGCATTGTCTCAATTGCAATGCAAGTGCAATGAAGATGTCTGTTTAATTTGACTTCCTTTTTTTTCCGTGTCCTTTTAGTCTCAGAAAGGTAGACATTGCTAACTAGGGAGGGGGATTTGAACCTCCCTTCCCCTTGATGGGGACTCAAGCTCAAGGGTCCTAATTATTATTAACCTTACCTAAGAGTGAATACCATGTGCATGTATTTAGATTTTAGTACTGCTAGCTTGGTAAACAGATGAGGGTTTGCATGGGAGTTATGTTGTGGAACAGGAGACCTTTAATGTTATCAGTGTGTATGTACCCCAAGTAGGGTTAGACGAGCACTACAAGATGAAATTTTGAGAGGATTTAGAAGGTTTAGTTCAAGGAATACCATTAGGAGAGAAGATTTTTCTAGGAGGGGACCTAAATAGTCATGTGGGGAGCGAATCTAGGAGGTATGAGGGTTTGCATAGGGGTTATGGTCTAGGAGTAGCTAATGCAGAGGGCAAAGCGATTCTAGATTTTTTGGTAGCGTTTGATTTTACAATAGCTAACACTTGCTTTAAAAAGCGGGAAGAGTATCTTATCATGCATAGAAGCGGGGGTTCTTGCTTTCAAATTGATTTCTTTCTAATAAGGAAATTTGATAGAAAGCTTTGCATGGATTGCAAAGTCATTCCTGGAGAGAGCTTGACTACCCACCACAGGGTTTTGGTTATGAATGTACGGGTTAAGATGAGAGTAAGGAGATATTGTTGAGACAGAGAGCCAAGGATCAAATGGTGGCAACTAAATGGAGGAAAACAAATGCTCTTTCAGAGGAGTATTATGGAGGAAGAGATTTGGGAGGTACGAGGGAGTGCTAATGATATGTGGGACGAGATGGCTAAAGAGATTAGAAAGGTAGCAAAAGAGACACTCGGTGAATCAAGAGGCTTTGGACCCAAGGATAAAGAATCTTGGTAGTGGGACGCAAGTGTACAAGATAAGGTTAAGGTTAAAAGGGAATGTTATAAAGCTTGACACGTGTGTAAAAATGATGAAAATTGGAAAAAATATAAGGCAGTTAAAAAAGATACTAAGAAGACAGTGAGTGAGGCGAAAACTAAAGCATTCAACGGGTTATATCAATCGTTGGGCACCAAAGACGGAGAAAGGAATATCTACAGGCTTGCTAAAAGTAGGGAAAGGAAGACAAGAGACTTGGATCAAGTGAAATACATTAAGGATGAAGAAGGTAAAGTCTTAGTTACAGAACAAGACATCAAGGATCGATGGAAATGTTATTTTCACAAGTTATTTAATGAGGAATATAGGACATTAGGGGACTCGGACATTCTAAACACTAGAGAGGAGGACCAAAATAAAATATTTTATCGTAGAATTCGGGAGTTTGAGGTAAAAGAAGCATTGAAGAGGATGGATAATGGAAAAGCGGTCGGACCGGATAATATACCTATTGAGGTATGGAAGTGCCTAGGAGAGAAAGGTATAAGCTGGCTCACAAAGTTGTTTAACGAGATAATGAGATCTAAGAAAATGCCAAATGAATGGAGGAGAAGCACTTTAATCTCTATTTATGAGAATAAGAGAGATATACAAAACTGTGCAAATTACAGAGGGATTAAGCTCATGAGTCATACCATGAAGTTATGGGAAAGAGTAATTGAACAGAGATTAAGACAGAAGACTCATATTTCAGAGAATCAATTTGGTTTTATGCTTGGCAGATCAATCATGGAAGCAATCTATCTTCTACGAAGATTAATGGAGAGGTATCGGAGGAAGCAAAAAGACCTACACATAATTTTCATTAATCTAGAAAAAGCCTCTGATAGGGTACCGAGAGAGGTCTCGTGGAAGGCTTTGGAGAAAAAAGGAGTTTGTATCGCCTATATTCGAGCAATTCAAGATATGTATGATGAGGCTAAAACTAGTATGAGAACACAGGGCGGGGTCACAGAAGATTTTCCTATAACTATAGGACTGCACTAAGGGTCAACTTTGAGTCTATATCTTTTTATCTTGGTCTTGGATGTGCTTACTGCGCATATCAAAGAGCCGGTGCCACAATGCATGCTTTTTGCAGATGATATAGTCTTAGTTGGAGAGTCGAGAAAGGAAACAAATGGAAAGCTAGAGCTATGGACACGAGCATTGGAAGAATATGACTTTCGTTTAAGCAGGAGTAAGACGGAGTATGTGGAATGTAAGTTCAGTAAGAGGCGTGTTAATGCTAACTTAGCTGTGAAAATTGGAGATCATACCATACCACAAGTCACACAGTTTAAGTATCTTGCATCTATCATACAAAATGACGGAGAGATAGAAGGAGATGTAAACCATAAGATTCAAGCTGGATGGATGAAATGGAAGAGTGCTTTAAGAGTTATTTGTAATAGAAAAGTGCCTCTCAATCTTAAAGGTAAATTTTACCGCACAGCTATAAGGCTCGCAATGTTGTATAGTATTGAATGTTGGGCGGTAAAAAGCCAACAAGAGCATAAGATCAGTGTCACGGAGATGAGGATGTTGTACTAGATGTATGGCCATAAGACAAGATAGGATTAGGAATGAATGTATTAGAGAGAAAGTAGGGGTAGCACCTATTGTGGAAAAGATGGGAGAATCTCGCCTTAGGTGGTTTGGACATGTAAAGAAAAGACCCTTAGAAGCCTTTGTAAGAAGAGTAGATCAGGTAGAGAATAGCCCAATAACTAGAGAAGTAGAGGAAGACTATAGGTGAAACGATTAAAAATGATTTAGATTTAAATGGCATTTCTGAAAATTTGGTTTATGATAGAGCACAATGGTATTGTTTGATCCATGTAGCCGATTCCACCTAGTGGGAAAAGGCTTGATTGTTGTTGTTGTTATTGTTGTAGCTTGGTAAACAGATATGAAACACCATACAATATTAGGTATCTAGGGTAAGCTTAGGCAGGCTCATCTAATTGGAACTTGAAGGTTATTTCCCTCCATCTAAATCTTCAGTCTCTGTGTGTTGGCAGATGACGGATCTGTCTGGTGCTGGGGTTACAATATCTGTATCCTTAATATGCTTGGAGTCCCTTGGTGGAATTCAGTTATAGATATTACTTGTTTTTACTTCTACAAGTTTGTTGACTTTATATTACATATCGGGTATCCACATCCTTGACTATTGTATGGATGGTCAACTTGGTATCAATGGAGAGGACTCACATGACCAAAAATATACTGGTGGAGATTATTCTCTAGTGCCCTGCTTACTGAACATGTTTCTTGAGCTGCACCCCCCTGATTCTTCAACAGGTGTGTCCGAAGCAGAAAGCAAAGCATCACTAAAGGTATAACATGAATTGCATTAATTTTTATTCTAAAACATAAGCCAAGTTGACAGCATCATTAATGTGTTTTCACCTGTTCAACTCTCTCAGATATGTGCCGTGAAAGCAGGAGGAATGATGTCTCTGGCTATTGATAATCATGGGGCCCTGTGGATGTGGGGAAACTGCCCACAACAAAGCAAAGAAGGTGGGTTATGTCTTGTAAGCAGCTTCACTCCAACACCAGTATGGGATTTTCATGGTCACACTGTTGTCAAGGTCGCATGTGGAAATGAGCATGTTGTAGCACTGGTTAGTGCTGGAGAATCATACAAGGGTGAAGATCTAGTGTGCTACTCTTGGGGTTGTAACAGCCATGGCCAATTAGGCTTAGGGGATAGGGAGAGCAGGCCGTGCCCAGAAGTTGTGAAAACATTTGATGAGGAGTCTCCTTGGGCAGTTTATGAGGTAGCATGTGGTGCCTTTCACACTGCTTTGCTCACTCACAAAAAGAAATCTAGTGACACATTAGAAAGCACTTGCTGGACTGTTGGCCTTGGGGATAATGGGCAACTTGGGCATGGAACAACACAAAGCACATTATTTCCTACACCTGTTAAAGAATTGCCACAAAACATATATCTTATTTGTGTTGACTGCGGCTTGTTTCATACAAGTGTTGTTTCCTCAGCTGGGGATGTGTGGTCATGGGGAATGGAGAAGGGTCTTGGCTTATGCCCTGATGCTAGTCATGCTGAAACAGATTCTGGCGATGCCCTCTCTCCCCTTCTTATCTCATACAAGCCATATCAACCTAAATTTCCGGATCCAGTTCAAGTCGCATGTGGGGCTGCACATACTGTTATTGTTGCACAGGAGGGATATAAAATGTGGTCTTGGGGTAGGGGAAGGAGTGGAGTTCTTGGAAATGGTAAGGGAGTGGATTATTACACTCCCACCATAGTGCTGTGGCCTCCATTGATGGAGGATTTCAAGGAAGAGGAATTAAAGAGCTCTGGTGAGCAAGAAAAGGAGACCAAAGTAATAACAGAAACAGATGAGAAATTATCCTCAGCATTGAATGAGCTGAAGCTGGTTCAAACAAAGCTATCTACAATGGAAAAATATGCTAGTATACTTCATGGTTGTATTTTTGGAAAGCCTTTTGATGAGCAAGATATCCCTGTTCCATTGCAGAATTCAGGTTCATTTGACATTGCAAAAGAATGGGAGAACATGTTAGAGGCAGCAGATCATAGAAAGCTAATTAGGTTGGAGATGTTCTACCGGGACATGCTTGCTGGCGTGAAAGATAAACTAATGAAGAGAAGGATCAAGGAAATTATAAAGGAATGCCTCCAATCTTCAGAGGTGAAAATTTAGTACATAAAAAAATAAGATGCATCCCCTTCTGAACATTAGATTTCACATACAAAACAAAATGGTCTCAGGCTTTTCCTCTATATCCGGGGAATTTACATGATGTAACGAAAGTTCAGTCTTTTAGATTCGGTGGTTGTATGTTATGAAGGGATCATTTTGTTGCAGAAAAACTTAATCTTGTGTTACAAGTGGATGTAGCGTAGCTACAGACTGGACTGGAGATTATTTTGTTATTTTTATAATTTTTAGATTGGAAGAGCCCCAGCATGTAAATTTTGATGAATGGTACAGTGCAGACAATGCGTCGGTGGTATGCCCAGTTGTCACTTTTTTTTTGGGTACAAGGCCCAACTAGGGGAGGCCCCATCACTAGGGTGGGGCCTAGGGATGCCCCACTAGGGGGCCCCAAAGGAGGGGGAAATGGGAAAGGGAGTGCAACGGGAACTCCTCCCACCAAGCACAATAGACCAAATGCCCAACCATTGCTAGATAGAGCTCAAGGGCGAGAATAAGAGCTAGTGGTATTTGAGAATAATGCTTGATGTATAGGTGCACATCACTTCACAATACAGAAGGGAGAGAATTAGGGTGTAAGTACACATAAAATGAAGTGAGACCTGGTATTTGTGAAAGCTGTGGAGAATGCATATGTGAAAGTGGTGTGTGAGGGGGGATATCGTTGTTCTTATTAGATCAATCTGTTTTCTGTTCTCACATTCAATCTAATAGCGCATTGTCTGCTTCGTAGAATTCACCGCAAGCCTCATTTCACTTACTTTGCAAAAGATTGCCTTTGCACAAAAATGCCCCGTGCTTATTCTATTCTGGCAAAAATATCCCGAGTATCTATTATATTCTCTAAAAACTAATCCTCCTCGTTTTTGACTTCTAAATTTTAGTTACTCTCACGAATTACTGTTTCAAATTATTTGAATATTATATTTTTTTTAACAGGACTGACATTTGAAAAGGAATAGTGCTACGTTCTCTTCCAAAGTTATTTATCATTTCCTTTTTTGTACTAGTGTATAAATTATTTAGAAAATGTTTTTCTCTCCAAAAATGACTACACTACCAGTGAGGCATTGATGAAATTTTCGCTAATTCTTCAATATTTTGAAAACTACTTGTCTTCATTCATGAAAGACGGAACCAACAGTCAGCAAAACACAAAGCAGGGTGGGTTACGAAGGTATGAAATTTTTTACATTTGCAAATCACATTTCCTATCAACTCCTGGGAAGTACAAGAAGAGCGGTTGCTATGGTCGCACTAGTACTTAGTCTTTGCGCTTTCCATCAATCAGGCAGCCAAAGGTGATTCTAGCTGGCTGTCCATACATGGCACATCCCATCACTCCAGAAACTCAATTAGGATATGTCCGAAAACCAACCGTGCCTATGACTAGAGAAATGTGTAACATAAAAGAGAACTAGCATATACACAATGTTAAATCCCAACTTACAATCAACGCCAGCCTTTTCATACATGCTAATAAATAATGCCATAAACTTTTTCAATCAACAAATATACTATACAATACCTGAATTTCATACTAGTAAAAATGGGACAACCCAATCCAAAGGAATTTAACAAAAGAATAATAAGAACAAGGATATCATTTTCATATATAGTGAGAGAACTCTCAAAAGACAAAAGAAAAAAAAAAAGAAGCTAAACACAATAAACCACCGTGAGATATCTCTAATCTTCGAATAATCAACGAATCAGAAAGAATATTCCACTACCTTCGCAAATAAGCCAGCCATACTCATGGCCACATTTATGCTGCCTCACTTCAGACTCTGAGA
Source organism: Ormosia semicastrata (assembly GCA_029884595.1). Classification (NCBI taxonomy): domain Eukaryota; kingdom Viridiplantae; phylum Streptophyta; class Magnoliopsida; order Fabales; family Fabaceae; genus Ormosia; species Ormosia semicastrata. The sequence continues at coordinate 16,426,199 of JAQQTO010000046.1, read as the reverse complement.
ATATGCCAGTAGCAATAAGCTTTTGGTCAATATTCCCAATGTACTATACAAGACAGTCACATGCTGAAGTAAATCTTGCTCAACAATGCAGATAAACTACCTGCTGGGCAATGTTGTACTAAATACAAGCAGAACCAGACAGTTAAGCAGAATGCATCTTCCACACCGTCCCAGTTTGCCATTCCATTTACTGGTTCTCAAGGTTGTTAAAGTTTCTTAGGTAGATCATATGTCTTTTTAAGAAACTTCGAAGCTGATTCATCATTTCTATAGCATAAAACACGTAACAATGTGTTTGGTTCAGTTGGATCCCACTGTCCAGAAGTTGGAGGTAATGGAAGTCTAGACCTGGCAGAGGATTTATATCTCTCCAGGGTTACCCGTCTAAACCGCTCAATGAGGCTCTCTGATTCGGTTCTGAAAAGGGGAAGGACAGATCTCGCAGTAGTTGAAAATTTATCTATTAATTCAGAAGGCAAGCCATCCCCATTTGCCCAAAACAGATCCTTAAGAAATTTGAAATCATCCTCTATGATCTGAGAGTCCTTCCGGGAAAAAGCACGAGAGGGGCCTCCAGCAAGCAATACAAGCAAGAATCCATCGAAGGAAGCTCTCATTATTTCAGTAATAATAAGTGTGCGAATCTTTTCATGAACAGTGTCTGAAATGAACAACAAGTTCCGCTCCAGTTCCTGAAGAAATGGCTCAATCCTAGAAGTTGATGGATCCCCAACATACAAACCATCCCATAAAACATGGCTTAGATCATGGAAGACGATTCTATATGCTGCTGCCTCACAGAGTTGCTGAATTCCCTCAAGACATGCGGCTGGAGATAGTTCAAACTTCTTTGCTAATCCATTTGAAAAATCTTCTACATTAGCAGATTCAGAGTTTCGTAAAAGGGTAATTATTCTTTTTTCCAGAACATCAAATTCACCCAGGATCCATTGCAAAGTATTTATGCGAACACAGAGTTGTGGTATCCCAAAAGAGCTATCCCCATTTGTTGCAACCTGAGGGTTTCTCTTCTGAGAATTTGGAGATTTATCTTTTTTCTTCCCAAAGCCTTGAAACTTTGAGCCAATACTGCATCTGGTCAATGCTGGCATTGTTGGAACAAATGTATTTCGTGATCCTGAATTAGAACAAAGAAATCCAGTTATTACATATACCAAATATCAGAGCAAAACTAAAAAATTTCAATATCATTTACCACAGCCAGATTTTGCTTTGGTAACGTAGTACTGAAGGCATCTGTCGAGGCCATTCATCACTTCAGGAAGCAAAGCAGGATGCATCGGTATTGGAAGCTGAAAGAATGCATCTAAAGTATCATTTATGATTCGCAAAACTTCAACAGCAGATGGGGCACATCCTTCCTGATTAGCTTGCGGGCTCCAAAGCTAGGATATTGCAGTAAACTAGGTTAGTTCAAAATTGAAAGGTAATCAATTGATACATATAAGTAGAAGACACTAAATTTCATCACACGCATAGCTATGAACATGTTATCACTTATCAACTAAAAGAATCTCATGATTCAAAAACATACACACAACTCACACATGTTTAGCAATGACTTTGTGACGATAGGTTATAGGCTATAAACTCCTGAGTCTAATTCTATCAAAATATTCATCCCCAACATTCTTTCTAGAAGATAAAGTTACAATGAAAATCATCAAACGGTAACGGTAACGAAAGAAAAGATGATGAATGCTAACCTCTTGCTGCAGATTTCTATCAACCCACTCCTTCAGTCTGTCTAATCTAGTCTTAATCCATATTTTCACCAGATTGGCAATTGCAGCGTCAGCCTCATAAGGAGGCATCTCACGGATTATTGCTTTACCACCATCATCACTGTCCACTGAATCTTCTACTGCTATTTGCACAAGGTCTTTCTCCAACTGATCTGCAGCTCTCAACACTTGAACAGCATCAGGTGTCAATTCAGCAATACCTGAAATGAATTGCTTCAATTCATTTCCATAGCATGCATGAAGGGTGGCCACAGCAAGACCTGCTGCCAAAGGATGCCATCTCTTAAGTATTGGACTGAACACTTGCTTTTCATTAACTGCCAGGCTACCTACATCGTTTGCAAGGATGACAAGGACAGGGAGAGCATTAGGAAGATTTTTGGATGCTCTCCTGCTCGAGTCTGCTTTCTCCATTATCTACGCAGCAGCAAAACAAGCATATTTCAGCACATGCATTAATCAGAAAATATAGAGAGAGGCAGATAGATGAAGAATTTAACACAAAAACTAAAGCCATAAATGTAATTAAGATCACTATATACCCATAACAAACCCACCAAGACATGGATGCACCAAGGTTTAAGTCATTAACAAACTATCCATAACTATTGCACAGCTCAGCCAACTAAATTGACACCTGATAAGCTGTTTTGGACGTATGCAAAATAGCCCTTCCCCCAAACCCAAAAAATAATAAATAAATAAAATGAAGAAATGACATCATATAGATCTCCAAACTTGCATGCCTTATAAACCTTGTATATTTAATCAGGACATTTTGAATACTTAATGTCTAGTTTTTCCACTTACATCACCAAGAATTGTAGTTTGTCTACTGCCAGAATTTCACATTGATTTTATAAGTAAAAATGTGTGGGCACCATGTTGTCAAACACAACCAATCAAAGTAAAGTGTTGTATTAAAACAAAAAAATTCAATTCTATCACATTAAGCATAAATGGCTACTAATACCATGCTTTCATGTAACCAGCCCAGGATATGATATACCTCAAGTCTATCACCTTTTAATAAAGGGAAAAAACCAGTGGAAGACAGTAAGAACTTGCCTGGGCAAAAGCGGTACGTAGTGATGATCTGATGTAAGTTTCAATTCTTTCACGGGCCACATTGACTTCAGTTCTTCTCCTTCGGCGATACTCATTAGATATATCTTCAACCAAAATCTTAGCTGCTGCTACCCCTAAAGAAACAATGCCCTGCATGGTTTCAACATTTCCACGATCAAAAGTTTCATGATATGCAAGAAGCCTTTTCTCGGCCCACCCCAATATTGAAGTCAATGTAGAACTCAAAATTTTGGAATATTCCGGATCCTTTGTTGTCTTTGCATCTTTTGCAACTTCAGCTAGCTGACCATCAGCAGCAGACAGCAGCTCCAAATCCATCTGGCCAGTTGCAACAAATTGGTGAAATAAAACCCAAGTAAAACAGAGATTATGAAGTGTTTGGTTCAATCCAAGGATTCCCCAGGTCTTCTTGATTTGTTCCATCAGCTCATCAAATTCCTCAATAATTGATGATTCATCATTAGCATCGAAGCAGGAATGTAGAAGCATTTCATAAAGCCGGAGATTCAGAGGAATCCCATCTGCCCAGTGGCATGAATCAGTGAGAGACCCATCATATGACCTACTTGCAAGAGACATGACAGCACTTCTTAGAACCTGCATAGACTCATTATTCTTCCCAGTCTCTATAGGCCTATCCAAAGCCCCATGAATAATCTGTCGCAGACGCTGCGCAGCAGAATTTGACTTATCAAGAGGTATGTGAGGATGCAAAATTAGACCAGCTTCCAGAACCTTCAGGGTTCTCTTCTGCCATTCTTCATACTCTTGTTGATCAATAAAATCCGAAACCTTGAGCTGCTGCAATAGCTCAAGTGGAACTACCACAGATTCAATCCGCCTTCCAACCTGTAATAAAGTCCACAAGATAGCACACCCATGGTCAATTAAACTTGATCAATTTCTTCCCCTTCAAAAGAATCTATCAATAAGCATTTATACATGCATGGAACAATTAAGAACAACTTAATAAGCACCTCATGGAATTTACATTTCAAAATGTGTTATCCTTAGATCAAAGTGACAGCACACTGCTTAACTTACAAAATTGGAAGAATCCAATAGCAGATCAAATAAGTACACTTGTTAATCAAAATTTTCATGATTGAATTCAATTGGAAAAAAAAAACAATAAACAAGTAAAATTTAAATTAAAAAACAGCTACCAAAACCAGATCAAACACCATGTTCTACATGCATTGCAACACACACATTCAATTCAAGGTGTAAATGCATCCGAAAAATGTGCACAAGTGCGAAGTGCAATACAAATTATTGATATGAAAGCGACCTGTCCAGCAGAAATTCTCAGCAGCGCTCGCCTCACACGCGAATCCATAGCCTCCGAAACCCTCATCTGGTTCCTCATGAGCTCCCCAATCGTCAATGGCCGCTTCGGCTTCCCCTGACCCGAACCAGAACCCGAACCGGATGAACCAGGGCTCTTCCGTGAACCCGAACCGGGCGATTTCAAGCCGAAGGCCTTCTTCACCTTGCTGGCGGCAGTGGAGGTGAGGGATCGCTGGGAAGCGGCCGAGTTGGGCGAGTTGTGACTCGGAGAGTCGGAGTGGTGGTTATTGGGGACGAAGCTGAGGGGCTTGCCAGAGGAGGTGCGGCACACGGCGACAAAGATCTCGTAGGCAGTTAGGGTTAGCTCGGAATCGGTGAGTTTGGCTGAGAGTTGACCCAGCGGCGTCGGAAGATCGTCGGCGACGTTGGTGGCTGTTTTGGGAGGCATTATCGGCGGCGGCGGTGGTGGTGTCTCTCTCTTGGAGTGGCCCAATGAGAGGTCTCTGAAGAGATGAGCCATTGCAGAGAGAGAGAAAGGTAAAAAGGGAAAGGAAGAAGATGAAGAAGAGAGAATAGCAGAGAGAGTCAAGAGTGTGGACTACATACATACACGGTAAAAGTGTTAACAGAGAGCGACACTGTCTCTTCTTTTTCAGATTTTTTTTTCTTTTACTTTAAGCATTAAAATACTCATACTCTAAGTATACATTACTTTTTATATTTTTTTATTAAATTTGATAATTTTTAAAAAATATTAATAATATATATATTTTTAAAATATATGTATGATAATCTTTTTCTTTAAAATAATACTAAATACAATTCTTAATTACTTTTGCTCGATTAAAAATAAATTTAGTAATACTTCAATACTCAATTATTAGCCATTATCTTTTTTTTTTCGTCTGAAGATTTTGTAGTCTTTAATGAGAGTATCCACAAGAATTGCTTTTTGATTAATTTTTTAAAATATGTTTAAAAAACCAAACCAAATTTTAAACCAATAACACCTTATCTCGTGGTTTAATTAGCATAACCATTTAAATTTATAATTGAATTGAAATTAAATTAAATAATATTCAAATAAAAAATATAATTAATTTATAATCTAATTAATTTAACTAATCAGTCCAAATTGATTTTTAAGACATTATTTAAAAATTCAAATTTTAATCCTTCTTGTAAATACAACTTGCTTATCAACATCCTCAATCCTAATCTATTTTGTTGAAAGGATTTAGATATGTTAGATCTCTGACTTTCTAAAAAAAAAAATTCAATCTATCGCAGTCCCAAAGAGAAAAATAATTCAGATATATAATTAGGTATACTAATGATAATTTTATAACAACAATCCCAATTCCCAACCAAATTGGTTTAGCGATAACTAATACGCAACAAGCTCGCAGCCACTTGAGCTCAAATTACATGATTCTTTGTTTTTGTTATAATTTATTTTTGGTAATTGTCTTAATTTTTAGTGTGGGTATATATTTTTCTTTTTTTGAGCTGTAGTGTGGATATATTAACGTTATAAAATATAGTGAGGCCAAATTACTCTTAACATTGTAACGCACATATAATATATTTATCACATGGGAGCATTTAACACATGAATGCATGTGAATATTATTCAATACATTTGTCCCATCTATCTTCCCTATGGAGCTTCTAAATCTGTGCAATGTATATTGTAGTTACAAATTTGCGTGTACCAAAATTGAATAGTTCTATTACAAACCAAGGTTGGGTCAAATTTTAATATGCTCACAACTTGCAATATTAATAAGTAGTTGGAGCAAGTAAAAGTATAGACATTGGTTTGAATGCGCTGCGAATGTGACGTGATCAAAGAATAATAGAAAAGGTCAATTGTAGTTGCATGTTGATGTGGTCCATGTGAAATTGTGAATATGTCCTAGGATTTTAATCACATTTGTTTTCCCAACTTATATTATAAAAGTTTGAATTTAATTTTGTGGTTAAATTAAAATGGTAAACATAAAGTAACAATACTCACCTTACATACATTCACAATTTCCGTTTGTTTCGTTTTTGACTTAGTGAATGGTCTTCAAATAACTTGATCACATTGAAGAGTCCATGTGAAATTATGAATATGTCCTAAGATTTTAATAACATTTGTTTTCTCAACTTATATTATAAAAGTTTGAATTTAATTTTGTGATTAAATTAAAATGGTAAACGTAAAGTAACAATACTTACATTATATACATTTATAATTTTCATTTAAATTATTTTCTACTTAAGTGGGTGATTTTTAGATAACTTAGTCACGTAAGATAGTTTTCGCGTCAATTAATAATACTAGTTCCCAGTTGAAAGTGAGGATGGAATATTTGTAAAAAATATTTTGACACTCAAGTGTTTTTAATCAAAAAAAAAAAGTAAAAATAAAAAAAGTAAACCAACTTAAGATATCCTTAAGTATGAACTTATATAAAAGATGAGGTCTTGAGACCTTAAGTGACGAGTCACACGTAAATTATAAGACTTAGACCCAATAAGATATAACAATTTATAACTTCCTAACTCGATAGTCAATCGACCCAACATATCAAATATTAAGATGTATAAGTTATATCATTTGATTAATATTTATTAAATAATAATTTAATTATACATAACTTTACCGTTACGAGACTAACATCGGATCCAAAAGGATACACGGTCCTCCATTAAAAATAAGCACATAACACTTTAAGTCATGTTATAATTTTTGTGATAAATTTTCTATGTTTTTAACCAAATTAATCGTAAAAGATTCTCCTTTGAAACAATAATTTTTGTACTTGAGAATGTTTGCTTTAAAATAATATTGAGAAAAGAGAGTTATATTTTAATTAAATTAAGTAACGTTACTTTTGAAAGTGAATTGACCAAAACAAAGAATATAATGAGTTTGTATAAATATATATAATTTCCAAAATGTATTCTATGAAGAAATTAACACAACAAAAAGATTACTTTTCATTTCAAGAACCAAATACATTATGCTATTTCAAAATTTTAAGAATAAATGAACAATATATTAAAGCCTGAAACTAAGTTTACAACTCAAAAGTAATTGTCTCTATATATATATTTTTATCTGCACAAGTAATCGTCTGTTGAAAAACTAAAGTACTAAACATGACAAGTATCAATTTCTAATTTTAATATTAAAAATTTAAAGTGGGATTGCGTGTGTATACTGGTGTCGTCCAGTAACGCGTAACGGAAGAGGCAAGCGGCAAGTCAAAAGGAACCATCAGCCAGCTATTGGCTTTAGTGATTTCCATTTTTTTCTCTCTCTTTTTTTTGTTCTTAACTAACTTTTTTATGTTTCTAGTGAAAAGATTTTAAGTCTTTTAAATATATAATTTTTGGTTTGATATCTAAATATTATATATATATAAATAATATTATTAAAAAATCTTTACTTATATATCTAATTATATTTTAAAAAATTAATTTATTACTTATTAAGTGAAAAAAACTCTAAAAAACTCATAAAAAGAATTGTGTTATAACTTTTAACTTCAATAACAAACAACATAGAATATGATAAGTCTAACAACAATATGAATCATGACTTTTATGATTGCTAATAATTGTGATTTACTTTTAGAGCTTTTTATTATGAGTTTTGTTTGTTAAGAAAATTAAAATAAAAATTTTCAGATAAAAATAAAATATTTAATATATTAAAATTTTAAAAAATATTATTTTTTATTTAAATTTTTTTTATATTTTTTTGAAACACTTGTTCACAAAAACTCATTTATTATTATAAAAAGTGAATAAACATCGGAATAGATATCTTTTTAATACACGAAGTAATTTATTATCATCATCATCATATATAATATTAAAGTATTTTAGACGCCTAGGTATAACATGTTAACGTAAAATGAATTAAAAATTAAACTACTTAAATTATTAGATGTATAAATACATGATATTAGATTTATGTACTATAAAAAATAAGTATCACATTGTTGAGTGTTGAGAATGTTGAATAAATTTAAATTTAGAATAATATTACTCACACACACATTATTTCATATTTACACAATTTTTATTATTTAATGAAAGTTAATTTTCTCTTATTTTGTTTATATCTACATTCTAATTCTTTCATATTAACAAATATACGAGATATGCAGCAGGGAATGATGTGCAACAGTGCAAGAAGTATTACTCTTTAATTTTATATAGACAGGAGGGCTGTGATTATTAGGGCCTTATATGGGTGCAACACTAAACTGCCAAAATTCTATTAAATTAACAATAGACAGTTGTACAGATAGTAGTAGATAATTTTAGTAGGAAAAAAAAAAGAGATTTAAGTGCTAGTCGGTTAGATTTAAATAAAATGTATTGAGCGGTTGTATACAACCGTATGCTTTTATTGCTAAAATCCAATTCCGCTAGAAAATGTACATTTACATTGGCGCACAACAAAAACATAGTTTTCTAACAACAACAAACTGACTTTATTATTCATATATTTCAGATCTAGTTATGCCTGTAAATAATTTTATCCATATTAATTATTTTTATTGAGAAGTTGTGTTATATGATATAATGTTTTTCAATTGTTAAAGACATTTTCAGGAAATACCTCTAGAGATTATTTTTTTAATACTCCAACAAGTTTTAGGGGAGGAAAAGTTGCCTCACTTGACATGCCCCAAGTCTGAATGAAAAAGAATTAAACTCAAATATTTTTGATTGATACTGTCATCAGTTGAGCTAAGTCTCATTGATATTGTTAGATATATTTAATAAAACAAAATAAGAACAATAAGTAATTAGAAAGGTGAGAATTCAATGTAAGGTCAGCGGAATAAAGAAACAACACCTCTTTGTTTGTTTCTTCTTTGTATTTTAAGAACAAAACAAGGAAGGAAAGTTCGAGTTATAACTATGGGATGTGTGAATGAAGAAGGACGCGTAATATACAGACAGCCAAGCATCACATGATTTTTTCAAAACTGTAAGAGAAAAATAATGAGAAGAAGATGTTGAAGTTGGAAGTTGGCAGGGAAAGACTAAAGAGGTTGTCCATGCGATGTGCTGTTTATTTCATGGAATAGGTGGCTGGTGGGGCCTTTCATGTGGGCATTCCTCTATATAATCTTTACTATTGTTTACACTTTGCACCTTTGCCGGATTTCTGAGTGAATTGGAATCAACACTATCATAGATAGATTAATTCCTCAAACTTTTTTTTTTGGTATTCAGATTAATTTCTCAAACTTCAGTTCATCATAGGCGCTGATGCTTAGAATTATGAATAGAAGCTATAATTATTGAATGACTGGCATAAAATCTTGGTGGCTTTTTTTTAACTACTGCATCATTGTTAGCTTCAAACATGCCAACCACCAGCTGCCAATCCACCTAAACACTTTTTTTTTAAGAAAAAAAACTCAACTTCTTGTTTTTTGTTTTATCCCATGGATCATGATTATATATAGTTGATTATTTAATTGGCTAACTATATAATGGATAGTATACACATAGTTATAGAATGGTTTTTCTATCGTGAAAAAGAACATACAAATAATAAATTATATTTTTCATCTCGGTGGGAGGGGGAAAAAACTTACTTGATGTGACCATTAGTTAAAATGTCAATATATCATGCTTAGGTTGAGAAGTTTCATCCCCTTAAACGCTAAATTTCGGGGAATACCATTACCGGGAATGAGAAGTTTCTTTGGTCTTTGTTTAATCGAAAGAGATGTGTGTTTTGTTACTTAAGCTAACAATTAATTTTCAGATGTATCATGTAACTTTATTTTATATTTTTGGCCATATCATGTAACTTGATTTGGAAGATTGTGCAACTGCACAAAAGTCTAAAACATAAAAACTAAAAAGAAGGTGACAAATAAAATGTATCATGTTGTTGTTTTTGTTGTTGTTTTTTTCTGTTTCCCAAGAAAGCGTGCCTATACCTTGTGTTTATCTTGTGTGCACTGTTGTATTTCTTGGTTTGGGCTTAAAATCCTTGGGCCTCATATCATGTACTGGTTTTGTTGTTTACTGCTTAGTTAAATCAAATGTATCATGTTGGACTTGGTCAGTTTTGCTGTCCTATATTGTGGATCGGCTGATGTCTGGGTTTGCACCAACGGCCTGTTCTTTATTGGAGAACGTCATATTCGTATATGAAAGCCCAGAAAGCAAATCGTATATGAATGATATGGATTTTGATCCAAATCCGAATTAAAATCACTTTTAATTACTGAATGTTTTGCCAAATAAAATAAAAAAAATCATAACACAAGTTGAGTCTATAACACAAAACATCCTTTTTTACGCGAAGGTCGGGAATGATATTCTTACGTGAATTATTATATTATAAAGTCATGTAAAAGAGAGAAATAAATATAAAAAAATTTATTAGTGAAGTCTAATCAAAATTTATAATTTTTTTTACTATATTAAATCGTTTCTAAAATATGTATGGATTAAATACTACTTAAATATTTTTTATGATAAAAGAAAATTATTTCAAATAAAAGTCTAACCATACTTACAATCCTAGTAAAAGTTAATACATATATTAAAAAAAAAATACAATCTTCACCAAAAAAGCAATCCTTGATTTGTAGCTTCATTTTTAATTTGTAGATTATCAACTATGTATCTTTCACTATAAACACGAACACTTAACATATTATTATTTGATGAAAGTATTATACCTTTTATCTTAATAAATATTAAATTCTTATTATTTAATAAGTTCAAGATATGTGATTAATTTAAGATATCTAAAACTAAAAAATCTATATCTATCAGAATAAGAGACAGATATGAAAAACTTTTAAGTCAATTTTTCCAAATCTATTCAAAAGATCAATGGATAAATTTATTAAAGAAACAATAAAAAATAATAAGAAAAAATACAAAAACCGGTTGCTAAATGATTAATGAATAAATAAAAATAATTATCTTATATCTCTAAAAATAAGTGTATATACTGTTTATATTATTTTTAAAAAATATGATTGAGTGAAAAAAAATGATAAAAAATATATATATATATAATAAATAATATTAAATAAATTATAAAAAATATATATTATTTAATATAAAAATATAATAATTGATGAATAAAGGATACGGGCGACAACTTCTGCTTGTAGAAACACTCCTAGAAAGAGGCAAAAGTTTAGAAAAAAAAAAGGAGAAAAAATTAAGATGAGAAAACTAGAACAGTTTCAGTCCACTATTATTTATTTTTATACTATTTTTTATATTATTAATTACATTATTTTTATTTTTATTATTATTATTTACTTAATTACAAATTACATCTATTAAAAAGTATAATGGAATTATGTGTGCTGGAAAATTACATATTATGTATGAAAACATGAATCATACCTCAACTTCAGATCGCGCCGTACGATGACCGCTTCCCCCCATGATCTCTCCGGTTCCCAAGACCTCGGCGACGACAGTCTACGCGCTCTCGCATCTGGGTGTCGCAGATTGTCGGAAGTTTCGCTTCGAAGAAGAAGCGCCATTGGGAACGCCGGAGTTATCACATTCTGCGATTCCGCCAAACACTTGACCCATTCGGATTTGGGGTGGTGCAATTTGATCACCGACGAAGCCCTTGAAGCAATTGGGTCTTCGAGTTCCATTTCCGTTCTGAACTTGCAAGGTTGTTCCTTGATTACGGATCGTGGGTTGGCATTTCTAGCTTCTGGGTCTTCGTCTAGATTGAAAAGGTTGGTTCTTGCGGAGTGCGATCGAATCATGGACAGTGGGGTGTGTCTGTTGCAGAGACTCTCGTGTTTGGAGGAGCTGAATATGGCGGAGTGTGGGCCCAAGGTGACGGACACGGGGTGCGTGGCGATCGCGGGGATTCGGAGTCTGAGGAAGTTGAATTTGTCGTGGTTGGTGAACGTGTCGGATGTAACAGTGGTTGCGCTGGCGGAGCAAGGGCGGAACTTGGTGGCGGTTGACTTCACGGGGTGCGAGTTAATAAGTGGAGGTGGGTTTAGGGCTTTTGCGAGTCATGGGAGTGTGGAAGGTCTGGTGGTGCCTTGTTGCTACAATAGTACAAAACTTGGTTAAATGAGGTTGGAAGAAACAAAAGTAGAGAGATTAAATGGGGTTGCAGGCAAGAGTTAAAGCTAAAGGTTGGAGCTAAGTTTTGTTCGCTATAATATATGTGCAGATGATGTGGAATTTGTAGTACTTGGATGCATATCTTTAAGGTGTGTTGTGCTCGATAAACGGCTTAGAATGTGGATACTATTGGCCACGCAACAGAATATTGCAAGATTTTGCGAGTTACATTGGAGGTGATTTCTGAAAGGGAACAAGAATTTAAAAATAAAAAAAAAAAGACCAAAGGGATTAATTGATGTCATTGAGTATTGGGTTGGCTTAGATAGTATCCAATGCCAATAATTGGTTTAGTTTGTCATGGTGCTGCTAAAGCTGGTGAGCAAATAGAGATGTTGCTTCTTTTTTAGAAATCAAGTTACAGTTAGATAGAGATGTTGCTTTATTTTAAATCAAGTTACAGTTAGATTAAGTTGTACTAGAGACCCCTCCTTCTTGTTTTAAACTGACTAACATTGCCTACATGCAAACACGCTTGGAAATTGTAGCAGATGAATGTTGCCTCTCGGAGCTATGAGGTGCACTTTGTTGGCTTCACTTTGTTGCTAATCACATAAATGAATGTATAATGAGTCTTGGTATACAGTTGATTTTATTTACTCATGGGGCACCTGTATAGGGGGAAAACAGAATTCATCGTCTTGCACTGACAGTGTAATAATATTAGATGGAGGGTGCTAATGTCATGATAATTAGATGGTTTGAAGAATGATTACAAGAAGTCAAAACCACACTCTGAATCTTAAGTACTACCTTGATAAAATAAATTGTAGCATTTGGGGTCTTTGTTCCTTCTTTCAGGTGATCTTTGACTTTTGACACAGATGTTAGATCTAATCAATATTCAACATGAACTCAGATTCCAGCTATAGCCGCTTTAAAAGATGTGTAGATGGTAGACTTCATTTACTTTTGCATCTGATAAGATTTCTCAAGTAGCGAGTGTTCACAGGATTCGCAGAAAAAAAAAAACCTCTCTGAACTATTTTGCAGTCTCTACTGTCTGGCTGTCTTCATTTTATACAATTCCACTAGTTTAGGCAATTTCTCATCTGCAGCAATTAGGTCTCTTCTTCTCTTGACAGATCTCTGTCATCTGTCACTTATCTCTGGAAGCCTAGCAGTGCAAAGATGAGATTGGTAAATTCATCATTTTTAGATGTCAAGCTTCTTCCACTAGTTTAGGCAAATGACTAGCACCGCTGTTGTTGGTTTTGCCTGCTCATCATTTGAACACAGTACACTCCTGCTCTGTTTAGTTGGAGTTTGACCTAGAGGAATTGGTAAATTCAGGCTTCTTGTAAATTTGATTAACAATCTTGAAAGGCAATAATTACGCATTCTTTCAAAGAACTCATCTATATGTAATTTGACAAATTCTTACTTAAAAATATTCAATTATTACAGTTGGGTATATTTGAATTGTGTTTGGAAAAAAAATACTTGATTTGATTTGATTTGAATTGAATTAATTAATATTTGATATTTTTTTAGAAATCAAATTTTGTGTTTATTTGATTTGATCTTTATAAAATTAATTATGTAACACAAAAAATAAATAAAAATATTAAATTCTTATTAGTCTAATACACCCAACTAGATGTTCCAAATTTAGGCAAGAACATCTCCATGTAATTGTGTTAAAAAGTCATGTGAATTTTAAAAGTTGTACAACTTTCGACAAATTTGTTTAGTCACTGTAATAAATTGTGTTAAACCTCCCTTGTTATCTGCGTTACTTTCAAGTGATCCTTAATACATTTTCTGTTTGAAACTGAGTAACAGGTTTTGTTTTGTTTTTATTTTTCTTATAATCCTGCAAATTAGTCTCTTTTAGGCTTTTTTGTGTTAAATCATGTGAATTTTAAAAGTTGTACAACTTTCGACAAATTTGTTTAGTTTATTTGTGTTAAACTTTGTAAAATTAATCATCCTGTTTGAACTATAACAGGTTTCTAAACAAATAATTATTTTCTCATGATATTCAATTTATTTGCATCATTATCTCATTTAAATATCAAAATTATTTACCACCTCAACTCACAATTTGTAAGTCCCTAAAATTAGCTAATTCTTCACGATAAACTCACTTTTAATCCAATGACTTGAAATGAGTAACGGTTAGCAATTCAAAAAGTTAGCAAGAGTTTAACAATACGATATTCCAAAATTTATTTCTATCATGTTGTACTAGTATTAATCTTGAAAAAAAGAAAAGAAATTGCATCCGGTTGACATAGTATCGTTATAATATAAATATAAACTGAAATAAATTTTCAAAAGAGGTCAATACCAAAGGGCCCTGGCTCAAGTGACATTACATTTGTTTGGTACTAAAATAGATTCCATTTGCAAACCCCAAAATGAAAAAATTTCCGTTTTACTAAGAACGAAGAAAATATATTATTTGCAGTTATCGGCCCAAGCCTTATGATTAAACACGACTTCCAATCAGCTATATCCTACATGTATATGGGCTACCCTTTTATGGTCCAACATAAATATTAGCTATTAGCCCAAATAAAGGAGACGAATACATTAAATAAAATGAGATAAATACGGTGGACCAAAATAATAAAGGGTGATTACACTTACTTACATGAGTTAACGATTATTATACTCAATACATCTCTTATTTTAAACCTTACACAGCATTGAGAGAAAAAACTTGCACAGCATTTGTTATGTCATATGTTATTTTTATATTAGATATGCGTCTTTATTTAAAAAGTTACACCTATTTTATCGACTTTATGTAAAATTCTTATATAATCTCTTATTGTAATTAACATTGTGTAACTTCTCAATTGAAAAGAGTAGTAGTGTATTAAACACTAACTTTTCAGAGGAGAAGTGTAATTACAACAAATAATAATAGTTAAAACTTAAAATTATTTTTGAATTTGTGTGAAGTTAAATTAACATTTTTTTATAAAAAATAAATTTATATACAATTCAAATATGTTGAAAGACGTTGATTTTAAATATGAGCATTGAAAAAAATAATAATAAAAAAGAAAAGAAAAAATTATATTATTCAAATTTGACTTAATTACATTTGATATTTTTATTATTTCAAAAATTATATTAATCATTTTTAAAATTTATATTATCATCATTATACATTTTTTTTTTTATCAAAAAATCTCTTTCATTTGATAAGTAAAAATTAATTTTTGAATATACTGTCAAACACTTAAGTAAAAATTTATCTAAATAATATCATTTTCATATACATAAATTTAAATATGAAATTTAAAATCATATATTTAAAAATTTAAACTCCTTCCATTCATACTAATTAGTATATTATCATTATACTAATTTTTTTTATCCATTACATTTACCTCTCCATTAAGAGAGATAAGTATAAGACTGTAAACAAGAAAAGTATGAAATGTAATTATGCTAATTTTGAGGAGATTTCAGTGTAATTTTTCCAAACAGAACAAAGGTGAGAAAGAAAGATATGGTATAGCATGAGCATGTCTGTTCATTGGCACCCTGACGCTTCTGCCTCTGTATTGTATGATTCTTCTGGTATAGGATTGCAGTTGCAGAGGCAGAGTTTGAGGGCAGGAAATAAAACGGGTTCATCATCGTGTAGTTGTAGTTGTACTTGTACTACCATGAGAGCATTGAGAGCGGTGCTTCGGCTTCAGCTTCACACTTTCTCAAATCGGGTTTCCTCTACACGCCCCACTTCCCTCTTTATTCACAGTACTCACTACTCATTCTCTCTCACCTTTGCATTTGCATTTTCCTTAGATGATGATGATTCCTGAATCAGAGACGTTTGTGATTGATTCAGGGAATAATAATTTGCTCAACAAAAGCTTATCCTTAGCATCATTATCGTTGTTTTCGTTGGATGCAACCTTTACCAATAACACCCGAGTGAGAAAGATATGGACTTTCCCTCCTGTCTGTATGGGCAGGCGTTCCAGCAAAATTGCTGGTAGAAAGGTCTCTCATTTACTTGATCATTGAGTTGAGTTGCTGGTATGTTGTAATGTTGTGTATGCATGCCACATGTTTGATGAAAATCATATCACACATATGCCTTACTTCAAACCCCATTTCTCAATATCCCAACTTGTATACTCATCTTCCTTCGCTTTAACTTGGGTTGCAGTTTCTTACCTACAATTTTCTAATTATTATGATTATGATTCGTATTTCTGTGAAGAAATTCTTTGAAATCTTCTACTTCCAAGTTTTCATATTTGCTTCAAATACAGGAAGCCCAAGATGCGAAAAAGGCAAAACTATACTCAAGGATTGGAAAGGAAGTTGTGTCTGCGTAAGTCCTTCTTCTACTTACCTGTAGCTTTTAATAGGCCAAGACTATGGAGCATTTGTTATATCTCCGATTCTCCGTTACTATTGTTGCAAAGTTATTTTACGGTGACACAAGTATTTAGCAAATGACCCTTCCATTGCCCGGGCTTGAATGATGTAAAATAGATTATCTGTTCATCCTTTTATCTTCATTAGGTTTTTCTTTACCATGTGCGGAATTGATGCTTGATTTTACCTAATTTAACTGTCATCTGTTCTATAATTCATGTTGGTTCCAACTAAAGGAGTTTGTTAGTGTCCTATTTTCCTTTATTGATTAAGGAACCTTATTGTGCATGACTTTCATCATACTGAATGACAGTGTAAAGAAAGGTGGTCCAAATGTAACATCAAATTCAGTTTTGGCTGCTGTGCTTGAGAAAGCCAAGGAGCTTGATGTGCCTAAAGATATTGTTGAGCGCAACATCAAGAAAGCTTCCGAGAAGGGACAAGAGGCTTATATTGAAAAAATCTATGAGGTTGGTATAACATTATTCATGATTTGATTGCTTTCTGGGGCTAGGTAACATAGTACACATATTGACTCATAACCAAGCATGTAATATATATTAAGTAAGAATTGTGTTGGTTGTTTAAGGACTTAATTGTTGTTTAACCATTATTAGCTTGTTTGGATAGGATTTCAAGATGATATTTTCACTGTAGAACTTCATTCTGGATAGATTTGGATAATCTCTTTTTTCTTAAGAACATGATAGTGTCATGTTGAGAGAAAAAGGCCTAAATTTTCTTCTATAGGGACACATCATTACGAGGAGTCCACCAATTTTACACAGAAGTAGTTTGTTCTTCCTCTCTCATAGGATGACACTGTCATGTTTTTAAGGAAAAGGAAAGGAACCAAATCCATTTTGGACAAATGGATATTGCAAATAACGTTTGGTTGCCATTGCCATAATTAATTCTGGTGCCTTGCACATCTCAAATGTCTGTTTGGGCAGAAGTAACAAAACAAAAACTGCTCAAACATCCGCTTGAGTCTCTCTCGTAGGATGACACTGTCATGTTTTTAAGGAAAAGGAAAGGAACCAAATCCATTTTGGACAAATGGATATTGCAAATAACGTTTGGTTGCCATTGCCATAATTAATTCTGGTGCCTTGCACATCTCAAATGTCTGTTTGGGCAGAAGTAACAAAACAAAAACTGCTCAAACATCCGCTTGAGTTGAAGTAACATTTTGTAACTTTTGCCCAAATGGATGTTTGGGCAGAATTACTTTACAATCCCATCCGCACTTTTAATATTTTTTTAAAAAAAATTGCCCCTTTTTTGTATTTAGCTCCTAAAAGTAGTTTTTTACCTAACGCTATCCCAAAAATAAAAAAAACTCATTTTTACAAAATTACTTTTGGTAAGCATTCCTGAATATAATAGTTTTTCTTCCAAAAGTAATTATTTCAATATTAATTCTTCCAAAATACATTTTCCTTCAAAATCGATTCATCCTAGTTATCCAAACAAGCACCATGTTTGGCAGTTTGAGATGTTTAACAATTTTAAGGACAATGTTTATTTGCTATTATTATTAGTTCAGTTCTTAGCTATAAGTTTCAAACAGGAATAGGGTAAACACTAAACAGGTTTAGGTGCAGGGGAAATCAGCTCTGTTAGGACTCAATTGGGTAAATGGGTCTAGGTTACTAGATCGGGTATGGAGCCGGGAACGAGTCCATTTTTTTTCTTTGGGCCATGCCTTGTGTACTGTATTACCCTATCCATACCCTACCAATGGCCATCCCTTGAAGGTTTATATTTTCTGGAATTTTGTACCTGTAATATTATTTTAACTCATAACCTTCTTCATTTACCCTTCAGGTATATGGTTATGGAGGAGTTAGTATGGTAGTTGAGGTCTCAACTGATAAGATACATCGTTCTGTGGCTAAGATTAGAGAAGTGTTGAAGGACTATGGAGGAAAGATGGCAGATTCTGGATCTGTAATGTTTAAGTTTAGACGTGTTCGGGTAGCAAATATAAAAGTCACCAATGCTGACAAAGATCAGCTGCTTGCCATTGCTTTAGATGCTGGAGCTGAGGATGTAATTGAACCTCCAACTTATGAAGATGACACTGAAGAGGATAGGTCAGAAAGGTAATGATCTGATTTTTACTATTAATGTGTTTCTCAGTTATTTGATTTCTGGCCTTTAGAGGAAAAAATGTATGACCTCACTGTATCTCTGATGAAGTTGCTCCCCTTTTTTATTCCTGTCTCTCTTCTCTGTCTATAAGGTAATAGGTCTTGGCATTGACTTGGTCTTGGTGGAGAAAACCTGGAACCAGCTATGGTGAGGTCATCATTTGACTCATCAAAACCCAAATAAAAAAAAATGTTTACCCCTTCATTACTTCTTAGGATTTTTTTTACCAATTATTGAAGAATTCATTGGCTTGTCTGAGTAAAAGCATCACTTTACAATTTTACATAATGCGGCTGACTTTGGGAGGTCTGTGGTACAATCTTAGATTGGTTTCATATGTGAGGTCAACAATCAACATCCATGGAACACGTTATCGACAACTGAGTGCCCCAACACCAACCCAAGCTTTAGAATGCCTTCTTGATTTAAGTAATGAACTTTATGGATAGAGGTGGAAATTTATTAGCTGCATTGAAACCCTAGCTTCTAATATTTGAAGCAAAGACTTCTCTAGTGCCTATGGTCATTTGCCACGTGCCATTTGCAGGCATTCTCATCTTATAATTATTAGGGTTGGCATGGCATAGAGGAAATACTGGACTCTTAGAATGTCAACTATTTGAATAGATACTTATTGTTATTCAGATTTTCTAAAATCTGGCAAGCAAAATCAGCATGAGAAATAGTTACAATTTAACAGTTGGATTTACAAAAATCACCTTCTTTTAGGAGTTATAGGATGGTTCAAGTGTATCAAATCTTATATTAGTGTCAAATTGATCCCCCTCCCAGATATGCTATAGATATAGGGCAAGCATTTCTTACACCATGACGTAATCTGTAATGGGATTGGTTGATTTTGTAGTCTCTGACACTTAAATTAGTCTACTTGCTCGGTAGCTTTGGTAGCTGTAATGATGGCTAAAAATAAGTTCCAGCCTCTGCTGTTCTATTTGGTTACACCTTCACAACAAGGAGATTTGGATATTCGACAAAGGACCAATTAGGAATTGATTTTAGTTCATTTTTCCAGGTATTATAAAATTGTAGGTTCTTCAGAGAACTATTCATCTATACTATTGAAGCTGCGAGAGGAAGGCATAGATTTTGAGCTTGATAATGGTTCTGAGCTTCTTCCAAATACCACAATTGAGGTTTGTTTCTACTGGCTATTGGATATGCTATTTCTTTTCTTGGTGTTTCATTTTTCTTTTCTTCCTTCTCCTTTTGGTTTTATATACCATACAAATGTCGACAAGCAAACGATCCAAAAGGCGAAAGTAATCTGTGATGTGGCAATATGCAATTTTATAAAATTGCTCTGGAAATTGCCTTTCCCTGACTCACTGTTCTGTCTGTATTGCGTGTTTGACATTTTCCATTAGCAGACAAACTTCTTTTGGGGGAAGCTTTCTTAGATAGTTTAAATAGAGTTTCCATCAGTTGTTTTCCAGGGTTACATGTTACAAACCACCCCCTATTTTGCTTATCCTAGGTCTTCATTTCCAATCTGTTGGGATTGAGGGAAAGAAAAATTTAAAAATTTACGGTGAAGCGAAAATTGAGGAGAAAATTTAAATTTTTTCATTCATCTTTTCTTTCCCCATTATTTTTCCCTATTAAAAGTTTGATTTTTCTTTCCTTTTTGTTTTCTCTTCCTCAATCCAAATGGAGCATTGGTAAGGCACATTCTTGAGTTGAAAATTTTAGCAAAGAGGTTGCCGAAGTTTCATGTTGTGAGAAGTTCAAAATTTAATTGAAAATAGTAAAGAACTGTTTGGATGTCCAGGAAAAAGAAAAAGAAAAAGAAAAAAAGACTGCTGATGAATAATGCTGTCATCCATATCCTCTGAATTGGCTCTATATAGGACTCTGCCTTGGCATTTTTGGCATATGTGTAAATTAACTAATTAATGGACCTAAACAATTAAGGGAAGTAGATTCAATTCTATTTCGTTAATTTTAGTTTGGAAGGTGGGGAAAGTGGCTGGTACCCGATGGTGATCCTCAATACATATATTTGTGATGTGAAAACTTGCGTCACTTGACTCCATGGATACCAACATCATGTTCATGTTGAAGCTTTCTTTGTTTGGGGTTATTAGTTCTCCGCAATTTTATTCTCCGGTCAAATGGAAGTTCTTTACCTTATAAAACTAGAGAAATCTCCATTATCATTCTCTTCTCCATCATTTTTAGAATTCATTACTTGTTGCCTTGAACTTGATGTGAATAGACAATTCTCAAGGCAATTAGATGCAGCCTCAAGCCCTTTCATACTTTGTAACCGTCAACTGTTTGAGCATGTCTTTGTTGTATATTGATGATCATTATAATAGTATTTAACGTCTGTATTCTACTCTGCAAAGTAATTCAAGTATTACTATTCAGTATTAATGTATTATACTATTTTTCAATTTAAAAAAAAGGATTGCCTATTCCTTCTTTTTAATAAGAAAACATGGGGAGAAAAACTTACTTGAGTCAGTTGCTGTTGATTTTTCAGGTAGACGATGAGGCTATGGACTTGAACAAGGAACTTATGAGCAAATTACTTGAGCTTGATGATGTTGATGCTGTTTATACAGACCAGATATAATCATTTTTATATCTTTAAAAGCTGTTCAGCAGACGACTCAAGGTTATGCTTTGACACTGGGAGTTCATATCACATTATGTACCTGGTCTATTTGCAAAGTAGTTTCTAAAAATTATTGTGGATTCCTTAGGTGAGAAGATTTGTAGATCTGACGCATTCACTCTCTAATCTGATCCTCTTTTTTTTTCTTGCGGGGGCGGCCAGAAGCATTCTTTCTGGGAAGGGTGTTTCATTTTGAAATTATTTGATTCAAAACCGAGGATATTTAAATTATGTATTGTCTTAAATAACAAATTGACAAAGTCTAATAATAACAAAACAAGTTAAATCTTGATTCCTTCTGGTTGTGTACGTTGATCCGGGAGAGATTTCTTTGCAACTTTCTCCTTGGATTTCTGTCTACTTTCGTATTTGATTGGTCTTTGAGAAATATATTATTTATGAAGTTGCTAGTCAATGAACTTGTTTTTTCACTCATATATAATATTAATATTCATATCTGCACGTAAACCAAGAAGCTGAGATATATAATTATGTCACTTTAATGATTTTTAGGATGCGTTTTTATACGAGAACAACCAAGCTACGCATTGGCTGGTGAAATACTCATGAAGGTAGACCTTACAGAAGAGTTGCTAATATCAAACTGGTCTATCGTGGATCTTTGAGAGGTGCCTTATTTGAGTCCATGAAACTCGTTTGGGTTCCATAGATCTCAAGTCTTAACATCATTCTCTTGCAGGTGAATGCACTGACCAACGGAACTCGTAGTCAGATGATGGCGTGACCTTTATTATTTCTAACAATATACTTTAGGATTATTTGTAAAAGGATTTTATTTTGAATAAGTATTGGTAGTAACACAAGCAAGAAAAATTGAGATTTTTTTCACAGAGACTATACGAGGTATGCATACTGTACAAATGCTACTTACCAAAAAAAAAAAATGCAGCGGGAAAACGAATTCCCTAATTGCTACTTTAACATACACATACATGTATTACATATATTGTAGAGGTATAGTGCTGTAGATGCATTGTTTTCTCCGAACAGATTTCCAAGTATGATAATAACAAAATATTTGGTCATAATGTTACTCTTTTGGAACCCAGCATCCATGCAACCCATATGGAAGTCCATAAGGGAACTTAGCCCTAGCAATCTCTTGAAAGGTGGAACCATCTAACAACAACGCATATCCTCCTCCATTTTTCTCACTGATTAAGGAGATTACCACGCCTGCCATATGAGAAACATAGGTTAGAAGTTGTAGGCCAATTGTAATAGAGAACAAAAAGGGGCTGAAGAAGAGAATACAGGCTTGAATTATAGGATAGTCTTCTTACCATCATCTTCCTCTGTTGCTCCTGGTCGAGCCACAAAGAATGGTTCTGAGGGAACAGCACCTTCATCATACCAGTTTGTAGCCTTTTTCAACTCGAAATCAAGCTGCATATTACACATCAAAGCACGTTCAACTAAATATGTAGGCCACCAAAGATATTTTGGACAAAAATTAAGAATTGAGATATAATTAAATTAAATTAAACCTTGGTGAGGGTGTTGGGAAAGTTACAAGGGCGCTGTGCTCCACAAGCATAGGCATATCTGTATTTCTTCCCCAAATAATTAGGGTTTATGCTGCACATGTCCATGCCTTTCCCATGTTCATTTGGGTCTAATGCTGCCTCTAATTTCCCATATGGACTCCCATCCAGTGGTATTCTGAACCTTCCAACCCTGTTAATCAATATTCAATAACTTACGAGTTAAGATTATTAATTTACATTCACATATATAGAAACAGAAGTTATATTCAATTATATGACCTTGAGGAAAGGCTAAGATTAAAGTAAGATATTAATTACCTAGCATCTGGTAGAACATCTTGGCCATTAAATGAGCGAAGGTTTTGTAGCCTAAGCCTATCAAGAATGGTGGTATCAGCATTGTGCTCACAACAATCAGCAATAACTGCCGTCACCCTCCCATCTTCATCTTCCTCTTCATATGCATTTATGAAATGGAACGTAACGAACAGAGGCACTTCTACACTTGCCACCTTCAAAATCATACACCAAATTAATTATACACATATATGCATCGATCAATTAATGAAACAAAGTTCATATATAATAAATATACTTTCATTAATTAAGGATGATGCATAGAAATATAAATCATATGTAATACATAAGAGATATAACTTACAATCTTTCCACTAGTCTTGCACATGACATGCATAAAACCTTTGGAGGCAGGGTGCCACTCAAACTTATATAACGGTGTAGGCTCAGCCTTGAGCAAATTCTGAGCACAGTACCTCAAAGGCATTTCAGGCACAATGACATAGTGTTCAGTAACAGGGAAAGAGTGGACCCAACCGGGTGCTGGCCCGGCCCGACAATTGACCCGCCCAATCACCCTCCTTTCATTGGTACCAGGTTCCATCCTCACCACCAGGTACCCCGGTTTTATTAGGTCTGGCAGTAACGTCAAAAACTCTTTATCTGTCACAATGGGGTGTGCTGAATGAATGAGACCCCCCAATGAGTCACTGTACTCAAATTTCCCAAGTGTGTCCAATGTGCCAGGATCTATCACTATGGACCCTTTTTGAGTCTCCGTTAGGCAAACCACCCTGCCGTCGCCGAGCTTCACCACGCCGGTGTTCGCATTGTCCGTGAGCGAGGCGCCGGAGAACAAGTTTGCAAGCTCCCCAACGTAGGCCAAGAAATTTGCAGCCTTAGGCACTTCAGAAAATTCACGGTAACATATTTTCTGATTTTTCTTTGCAGCTTGGTAGGCTTCAGATTCGATCTGCCGGTGGCCGCCGATTAACCGGCCGTTCTCAAAGTGAAGCTTCACCAGAGTGGCGTAGCCGTCAAAGAGGTGCCTGAAGTTGTAGTCACCAATGTGCCACATGCCCGGGCCATTCCTTAGGTACGTTCCTTTCTGCATGTAATTATTAATATTTGTTATTTGTTCCAACGATCTATGACACTTAAGTATAACTCAACTAATGAAGCTAATGAAAGTTGAGTAAAGGTTACATGTTAATCTTTTATAACATATATATAAGAGTTACGATTGCACAGGATTTCTCTGCAAAGAAACATTTATGTATATATAAAGACTTCTATGATATATATATATATATATATATATATATATATATATATATATATATATATATATATATATATATATATATATATATATATATATATATATGAGACATATTTAGTAAGATGATTTTTTATTGTGAGAAGGTGAGATGAGTAAATCTTGACTATACAACTATACATGGATGATCAAGATAAAAAGTTACTTAAAGATCATGTGACCACTTAAAAAGTCACATGCATTTATTTTCTAATCTTGATCATTCATGAAAGATTCAATGGTAACTCCTCTCACCTCTCACAATAAACACTCCTCTCACCTCTCACAATAAATACTCCTCTCACCAGATACACTCCCTATATATATATATATATAAGGAGTGTATCTGGTGAGATGAGTGTTTATTATGAGAGGCGAGAGGAGTGGATCTTGACCATTGGATCTTTCATGAATGGTCAAGATTAAAAAATAAATGCATGTAACTTTTTTAAGTGGTCACATGACTTTTAAGTAACTTTTAATCTTGACTATCTGTGTATTGTTGTATAGTCAAGATTTATTTCTCTCATCCTCTTACAATAACAACTCCTCTCACTAGATATGTCACACATATATATATATATATGGGCTAATAAGTTAGGCTTTGCTTTGATCCTTTGATGTAGTTTCTTGTTTAATTTATGAATTTATTTGGCAAGAAAAAAGTTTTAGATTTATTTTTTTCTTGAAAAGCATGATTATTATGTAAAAAAAGAGAAAAACATAGATTATTTGTATATAAGAATTCACCAATAAATACACCGATATTTTTTGAGCAAAATACTATACCCGTGTAGAATAACATGTCACATGTAAGTAAGATTCACTATTTTTATATATCATATTAATGACTTGTCGTTCTGTACCATATCTAAATATGAGGAAGGTATGTATCGTATTTCGTATGTTGAAATAACATAACTCTAAATATACTACCACTTACCAGCCACAGTGGTATTTGTCCTTGAACAAGCAGCTCTCCTTCCCATCTCTCTTGCGGGATACTAGTCCATGCAACATGTTGCTGGCGGCCACGTTCCTCTGATGTTGGTGGTGGTGGTGGTGGAGCACTCAAAGGCAATGGACACGCAACATTTGCGACGGTCAAGTCTTGAAGATGATTGCGTTGGCTTTTATAGATACCCTTGTTTCGAAATGAAAAACCGTTCCTGAAGTTATCAGACATATCAGAAACAACCATAGTTGGCAATGAAATGGAGTTTCTGATAGACGTCAAGGCTGTGAAAGCCATGGAAATGGAATCCCTAAGGTGTAGTTATGGATTGAAGAACAAAATGCTAGAGGAGGAGAATGGAGGGTGTTTCTTTTGAACCCGTTTTTCTGAGTGATGAGGCATGAGTGCGAATGATGTATTTATAGGACGGTCATGGACCATGAATTGATCGAAGAACATGTAAGAAACTATGCTTGCTTTGTGGGAATCTTGGGCTGGTGGAAATCCTTTTCACTACAAGACAAGGCTTGTTTTTCCCTTGGGCCATTACTTAGGTACATAAATATTAAATTATAACTTTTTTTTTACCAGTTTTTTAAGATTTAATGATTTTACCAAGTAGATAAAAAGACAGAAAAATTATTATACTGTAATTTGATACATTAGATGGTGAAAAAAAAATCAATTAGCAAGCTGTTTATTTCTATAATTTCTTCTTCTAGAATACAACATTAATTTATTGACCTTTTTAATCTTTGTGTACACGCTATTATCTACGAGCTACTTTTAAATTTTTAGTGAAGTGTTTATGGGTTAAACTATATATTTTTATATAAAATATTAAATTCCATCATTGCCATCAATATAGATTTTTGCATTGATAAATAATAAGTTTTTGATGAGCAGGAACGAAGAAGAACATTTTAGTCTTATACGTACAACCGCAACTATTAAGGAAGAGATTATCAAAATCATATCTTTGTGCTTAGGATATTAATTATCTCATCATACAAACTAACTGTAAGCCAGTAATATCGATCAACATGCATGGATTGCGCTAGCTATAGTGGTCGATGAAAGAAGAGTTAGAATTGAAGGGATGTATAAATTGAAACCATCAATATATTGTATACTTGTACATATATGAGGATTTTAGTTTATATATATACAAATACATATTTCTATTAGATTAACAAATTACAGACTTTAGTAACTGTATTTTTAAAACAATTTTTGACAAAAATAACAAAAAGATAACTTATTATAATCTAAGACTTGTAATTCTTATTTTTTTACAAAAAATAATGTAAAATTTTGTATTGTACGAAAAAATTATGTGTCCCGTAGAGTATATCAAAAATTAAGAATGCAGATGCAACTGTATAAGTAGGTACAATTATTTTTCTATTATATGGTAGTTATTTAGTTATTTTTTTGATATAGTTTTTAGTTGAGTTGATGTGCACGTTGCACATTGTATATAAGGACTAAGTTGTAACTTTCAATAGATAGATTCAGTTTTAACTTCTTCAATTCTTCTAGAATGGTATCAGAGAGCTCAATCAGAGGTCTTCGCTTCCGCTACAACATTTTTCTAGCATTTTCTCTAATTTCTTCTTTCTTCTTGCATTTTCACAAACCCTTCCAACCCATATTTTCTTCATCCAAATGAAAATCCATCGTTGATTCTAGTCTCTCCTCCATTGAATGGGTGAAACTATCATTCTTTGGGCAAGAGCGATGCAAATGGCTCTGCTATCCAAAAACAAGTACCAATTTGTGGATGACTCGATTCAGCAACCTCCGATTTTCTGATCCACTATATGCAGCTTGGGAACGATCGAACACGTTGGTGATTTCTTGGATCAATCGATCTATTTCTCCACTGATTTCACAATCTATTCTTTGGATGGATAAGGCTTGTGCAGTTTGGAAGGATCTACATGACAGGTTCTCTCAACGAGATATATTTCGGATTTTTGATCTTCAAGAAGAGATCTACAACTTTCGGCGAGGTGAGCTCACTGTTTTTGAATATTTTACATGGTTAAAAAGGATGTGGGATGAATTGGAGGTTTATAGACCTATATGGCAACATGTTCTTTTGCAATTCCTTGTGCTTGTGGTGCATTCATCACAATGAAGAATCAACGAGAAGGAGACTACATGATTCATTTTCTTAAAGGTTTGAATGACTAATTCTCTGCAGTCCATTCCCAAATTATGCTCATAAAGTCACTTCCCCAAATTGTAAAAGCTTTCTCACTGGTTGTACAACAAGAAAGGCAATTGGTTAGGAATTCGGCAAATTCCATCAATGAGCCAAAGGTGTTTGTTAATAGTTTTGAACTAGCAAATAAACGATTTTTTCCTGCTAAACCTTATGGGAGATGTGCAGGCAAAGGATATGGACGTGGCTCTAGTAGTGGCTTGGACAAACAGTGTACATACTGTAAGAAAACAAATCATACAGAGGATGTATGTTTCTTTAAACATGGCTTTCCTCCAAGGTATAAGCCAAAGAGTGGTAATAGTTCAACCAACAATGTGACTGCATCATCAGCAAATTCATTTGTTCTCAATGATGGATGCAAAACCAATTGTGAAGTTCAACATGATTCTGTTGTCTAATTGACTCGAAAGGAATACCAAAGTCTAATTGGTCTTATTCAGCAGTCTAAAGCAATAGCTAGTGAAGGTTCTCACTCCTTAAACCTTGTCCATTCTCCTATGGTTAACACCAATCATTCTTCTTGGTCAAGTAATAGTCCTTGTGATAGGTGGGTCCTTGACACAGCTCACTTTCTCTTTATCCAATTTAGTTTCTTATCACAAAATAAATCCTATTCTTGTCACTTTACCCACTAGTGATAAAGTATCAGCCCAATTTGCTAGTACAGTCCAATTGTCTCCTGTTTTGTCTCTTTTCGATGTGTTGTATATACTTCAATTTTCTATTAATCTAATATCAGTCACCAAGTCGATTTCTTCTCTTAATTGTTTTCTAATTTTCCATGAATCTTTGTGCTTTATTCAACAGGTGAAATCCAAAAGGATGATTGGTTTAGCTAGACAAAAAAATGGATTATATCACATGGTTAATCAAAGTGACTCTAGGGTGTCCTGCAAATCCAAAGCAAATGCAACTAGTTCTATAATTTCCCCTGGATACCTATGGAACCTACAGTTAGGTCACATATCCCACACTAGATTACATTTGATTGCTTCTAAATTTCCTTTCATACCTTGTAGTAAAGTTGAACCGTGTGATACTTGTCAGTATGCTAGACAAAAAAAACTTTCATACCCTCTGAGTACTTCAAAAACTAATAAATTTTTTTATTTGGTGCATGTAGACATATGGGGGCCATTTTCTGTTACTTCTATTGCAGGGTATAGATATTTTCTAACTTTAGTGGATGATTTTTCAAGATTTTCTTAGGTGTGTTTTTTAAAGTATAAAGGACAAGCTAGAACCCATCTTTAAAATTTTATTACCAAAATTGAAACTTAATTTGGTATAAAAATTAAAGTCATTAGAAGTGATAACGGAGTGGAGTTTATGATGCATGAGTTTTATCAGAGTAAAGGGATAATACATCACACCACATATATTGAGACACCCCAACAGAATGAGATGGTTGAAAGAAAACATCAACATATTTTGAATGTTGCAAGGACTTTAATTTTTCAAGCTAAATTGCCTCTCAAATTTTGGACTTATGCCATCATACATTCTATACATCTCATTAATAGAATTCCAACCCCTTTACTTAGTTAGAAAACGCCATTTGAAATTTTATATGTCAAACTACCAAATTTTTCACATTTAAGGGTCTTTGGATGTTTGTGTTATGCTAGCACACTTTTAGCTCATTGCACAAAGTTTTCTTCTAGATCACAACAATGCATTTTCCTGGGGTATAAGGATGGAACCAAAGGATTCATATTGTTTGCATTAGAGTCTAGAGCTATTTTTGTCTCACGTAGTGTTGTCTTTTATGAAATGCATTTTCCTTTTCATTTTACTGATGATTCACATGCTTCAACTACTCCATGCATCAATGATTTACCCTTATTGGACACTTTATCCTATGATCATTGTCCAACCTCTATCCCTGCTGTGCATACCCCACCTTCTATCTTGGATTCCAATTTTTCTTCACCTAATGTTGATTCTACTTCCACTCACCTCATTTAAGACTTAACCTCTTCTTAGCAGTTTCATGAGTCTAGGCATTCCACTAGGATTAGTAGAGCACCAGATATCTGCAAGATTACCATTGTGGTCTAACTATCACAGCTAACACCAACAATCCTGAAGGTACACCTTATTCATTATCTCAATTTATTTCTTATCAAAATTGTTCTTCCATCTATACTCATTTTTTGTTGTTCTATTTCTTCTCAATTTGAGCCACAATCCTATTCACAAGCTGTTACAGTAGAATGTTGGAGAAAGGCCATGAGGGTAGAGGTAGAAGCTCTTAAGAAGAATGAGACATGAGTTCTTGTAGACCTTCTTTCTAGTAAGCATCTCATTGGTTGCAAATGGGTGTATAAAATCAAATATAAAGCAGATGGGTCAGTTGAGAGATACAAGGCTCGTCTAGTTGCTAAAGGTTATACCTAAATTGAAGGTCTTGATTACTTTGACACATTTTCTCCTGTTGCCAAACTTACTATAGTGAGGTTACTCTTGGCCTTGGCAGTAGCTAAAGGATGGTTTCTAGCTCAGTTAGATGTTAATAATGCTTTTTTACACAGTGATTTGTTGGAAGAGGTTTACATGTCTTTGCCTCCAGGTCTTCCCTCTTCCAAACCAAACTAGTCTTCCCTCTTCTAAACCAAACTAAGTTTGCCAACTGAGGAAATCACTGTATGGTTTGAAACAAGCCAGTCGTCAATGGTATTCAAAATTGTCTACTGCCTTAATTTCCCTGGGATATGTTCAGTCTAAGGCTAATTATTCTCTTTTTGTTAAGCAGTCTTCTTCTTCTTTCACTACTTTGCTTGTATATGTCGATGATATTGTGTTGGCAGGTGATAGTTTGGATAAGATTAACAGTGTCAAACGATTTTTAGATGTTGAATTTCACATTAAAGACTTGGTCAACTTAGATATTTCTTGGGCCTTATAGTCTCTCGGTCTTCAAAGGGGATAGTATTAAACCAACGAAAGTACACTATTAATTTATTATTTGACAGTGGAGTGTTGGGTGCAAAGCTTGCTTCTACTCCAATGGAATCTGCTACTAAGCTTTAATGTTCAGATGGTGATCCTTATGCAGACGCAGCTTCTTATCGCAAATGGGTGAGACAATTACTTTATCTCACTACTACTCGTCCGCACATAGCTTTTTCTGTCTAGCAATTTAGCCAATTTGTTGTCCCATGAAGTCTCATCACACAGATGCAAATGCGGGTTCTTAAATACTTGAAATCTAATCCAACAAAGGGTCTTTTCTTCCCTTCTCATAGTGATTGTCAGCTTCGTGCATTTGGAGATTTTGACTGGGCAGAATGTCCTGATACTCATTGTTCTATCACTAGTTTTTGTGTTTTCTTTGGTCAAGCTTTGGTCTCTTGGAAAGCAAAGAAACAATCCACTGTGTCTAAATCTTCCTCTGAAGCTGAGTATAAGGGGCATTGACTCTTTGGTTTGTGAGCTTCAATGACTTCGTTTTTCCCTTGCTGATTTATAGGTTCCTTTTATACAGCCAATCTCAGTTTATTGTAATAATCATTCAGCTGTTCATCTTGCACATAATCCTATTTTTCATGAGCATACAAAGCATATCGAAATTAATTGTCATGTTGTTCGCGAGAGCATCCAAGATGGTCTTGTTCATTTGTTTCCTATTTCTTCTTCTACCCAATTAACAGATGTATTCACTAAAGCTTTACATCCCTCTGCTTTTAAGACTAATGTGGCCAAGCTTGGGCTTCTAGACGTGTGCAACCCAACTTGCGGGGGCCTATCAGAAATTAAGAATGCAGATGCAATTGTATAGGTAGTTACAATTACTTTTCTGTTATATGGTAGTTACTTAGTTATTTTTCTGATATAGTTTTTAGTTGAGTTGATGTGCACATTGCACATTGTATATAAGGACTAAGCTGTAACTTTCAATAGGTAGATTCAGTTTTAACTTTTTCAATTCTTCTAGAAGAGTAGTAAGCACCTACTAAGAGTATTTTATAGTTAGAATTATAAGATGAGTTGGCAGATTCTAAATCAACACTTGAAGCGGAGCAAAAGGAAATGACCTAATTGTAATGTGTCCCGCAAACAAACTTAACCAAGTTTTCACAAACGCTAGCTATTCTAAGCAAATTGCCGAATTGATTTATAGTATGTTTGGTTTTTATTAAATTTGAGAGTATAATTTTTTTTAGTTTGATCTCTTAGTAACCTTTTAATTATAAGTTATTTTGAATATAAAATAAATTAATATAAATATATATTAAATTTTGTATATGTTTTTTATTTTAACTTTATTTTTTATACTTGATTTCGTTGAAAAGTGAGTTTATAAATAATGATTTATATTTGAAAATTTTTACCTAAAAAATGATTTTCATAAACATGTGTGAGTGTGTGTGTGTATATATATACATATCTAGTGAGAAAAGTTTTTTTATTATGAAAATGTGAGATGTGTAGAAATAAGCTTGCCCCAAATGATTTAATATGTTAAGTTTTGATGATGACAAATACAAGACAAAAAGAATGATGCTTATGCTTTATACTTATGCTTTATAGATAACAAATGCATCACAAAAGAATATTGATCATGTTACATAAATGTGTTTAGTGAGAAATATTATATCATGCATGATTATGTACTTTATCTAATTATATTTCACTTAATAATCATGCAATAAGATATATGTAACATTCATCATATAATATATCCAATAATATGTTATATGAGTTATAAATGAATTAATATTGGATATGTCTATAAAAGTCTTGTATGCATGTTAGACTAACTAGAGTTATACATTTATGAATCATGCATATGAAGATATTGAGCTATGAATTTGGACTAACTATGTTTGGTTAAGTGAGCAATATTTTGTAGGATGGTTCAAGTACCAAGAGTGAGCATTGCAACAAGAAAGCAAAAGAACACAATTATGCTCAACTCAAGGAGAATGAAAATGAAAAGATGTTCCAAGCATTCGCAAGTTTTAAAGAGAAGATTTTCTTTGGAAGCTTGGATTACATCAACAAGTGATGGTGGTAAAAGATCTAGTCCAACATCTTCAAGCTTAGCTTATAGGACTTAGATCTTGTGTAAAGGTAAAAAGGAATCACACTAAGCTCAAACAAGTTTTAAACATATTTATAAGTGTTTCTAAAATGTT
Source organism: Ormosia semicastrata (assembly GCA_029884595.1). Classification (NCBI taxonomy): domain Eukaryota; kingdom Viridiplantae; phylum Streptophyta; class Magnoliopsida; order Fabales; family Fabaceae; genus Ormosia; species Ormosia semicastrata. Next base: position 16,393,297 of record JAQQTO010000046.1, on the reverse strand, counting down.
TAAATGCCCAACAAACTATTTTTGGAAAGCTAGTCTTGGTGGTATTTCAAATCTATGAAAAATAGTCAAGTTTGTGTTTTGCAAAACTGACATATACTTACTCTTTTGATCATAACTTTTAAAATACTTTGAGTTTTACTTTGAAACTTATCTCATTTGAAAATAGACTCAAAGATCTTTCCAATGACTGGTCATTTGCTTTAAATGGATAAGAAACGAAAAAGTTATGACCAATTAAAGTTTGAGTTTTGAAAATATGACCTTTGGTTATTGTTTTGATCATATCTTTCAAAATACTTTGAGTTTTGTTCTGAAACTTCTTTCATATGAAAATAGACTCAAAGAGCTTTCCAATGAGTGGTCATTTGCTTTAATTGGATAAGAAATGAAGAAGTTATGACCTTTTAAAATCGGTTTTGAAAACCAGAAATGGTGTAATCGATTACACAAGTCATGTAATCGATTACAACGTTGACAAAGTGTAATCGATTACACAGAGTATGTAATCGATTACAAAGTGCCAGAGAAAGCTTGTAATCGATTACATGAAGCTTGTAATCGATTACAAAGTGCCAGAAAGCTTGTAATCGATTACATGAAGCTTGTAATCGATTACAAAAGTGCCCAGAACGTTTCTAACGGCTATAAACGGCTAGTTTTCATAGAAAATCATTTCTAAACACCTCCAACGGCTCTAAAACTCATTGGGCTATAAATAAAAGTGTTTGGGCATCAAAAACAAGTTGGAGAACATTCTGAAAATTACCCTTGAACATTGAAAACGAAATTCATCATCTTTTTCTCTAAATTCTTTGTTTGAGCTAAGTGTGTAAATCCTTTATACCCATTGAGCTTCAACTTGTATTATCTACTCTTGAGAGAGTTTTCTATCATCTACTTTGTTCTTCAAGTTGTATATCCACTCTTGTGAGAGTTTCTATTCTTTCTCTTCATCTTGAAATCATTGTAAGAGGGTGAGGTATCCCTCAAGAGAGAAAAGGGTGAGGTATCCCTTATAGTGAGACTCAAACACAAAGGGTGAGGTATCCCAAAGGTGTTGTGAGTGCTCTTCATTGTAAAGGTCATCAAGCACCTGTGAAGCTTGAATAATTGGAGGCTCTAGCACAAGGGTGAGGTATCCCAAGGTGTGAGGAGTGCTCTTGTATGTACAAAGGTTTTTCTAGCACCCGTAAAGTCTAGGAGATAGTGAAGAAAATCTCAAGTTAAGCTTGGGGACTGGATGTAGGCCACAAGTGGTTGGTGGCTGAACCAGGATAAATTCTTGAGTTTGATTCTCTCTTCCCTATACTCTTTAAATTCAGTATTTGGTAGAATATATTTATTTATTACATATCTTGATGTTTTGATTGTTACAACTTGATATCTAGCTTATTCACTTAGTTCATTATATATCCCAAGTTGTATTTGAGTAATCCTCAATAGTTGTACATTTATTAGACTTATTCCGCTGCATTTATTAATTGAGTTATTCAAAATGCATAATTTGTCAAAGTTGCATTAAAACTAGTCATCACCCAATTCACCCCCTCTTGGGTAATGGTTGCCATGGCTAACAAGTGGTATCGAGCTTCGTGCTCGGTAAAAGCTTAACGACTTGGAGTTAAAGATCTTTGTTTGTTTGGCAACCATTACAAGCTTTTCAAAATGAATGGTTTTGAAATTAATAAACCACCATTCTTTGATGGTGCGAATTTCGTTTATTGGAAAGCTAGAATGGAAATTTATTTGCAATCTATTGATATTGATTTGTGGGATATTATGCTTGATGGATTTACATGCAAATCAAAACAAACTTGGAATGACTATGATAAGAAATGCTTTTCATTGAATATTAGAGCAATGCAAATATTGAGAAGTGGTTTAAATGATGATGCTTATGCTAAAATTAAGAGTTGCTCTAATGCTAAAGATATATGGGATGCTCTTGATAATTTTTATCTTGCTAACAATGATTTCTTGCAAAAAGTTGTATATAGAGAGCAAGAAGAGCAAAAGCCTCTAAAGGAAGACAATATTGAAAAATGTCCTCAAGAAGATGTTCTTGAATCCTTGAAAGACAACAATGAGGAAGATGATGATTCCTTTGAAAAGCCAAGTATGCTAGGAATGGAGACTACTTCATATATGGCCAAAAAGGACTTTGAGGTAAATAATGCTAAACTAGATTATAGTCCTTCCTATGAGCTAAAATGTGCATATGATGAATTGCATGATGGTTTGTTGCTTTTAGAAAAGAAAAACTCATCTTGTTTAGAAAACATTTCCTCCATTGAAAATGAAATTAATATCTTGAAAAATGAATATGTTTTTCTTGATGAGGAAATGCCTTTAAAATGTGAAACCTCAACTTCTTGTGAAAAATGCATTAATTTAGAAAATCAAGTTGAGAACTTATATTGTGAATTTGCCAAAGCTAATGATTCTATTTGCTTACAATCCATGTGTGTTAATAAGAATGCAATTGATACTATTTCACATGGAAATTCAAGTAAGGCTTGTGGCAAAAATGACATAGAATATAAAAACAACAAAAGGCTTATGTTTTCCAAAAATGATTTTCAAAGGACCAAGTCATCATTAAATTCAATTGTTTGCAATTTTTGTGGTCATCTAGGACATATTTCTCATCTATGCAATTATAGAAGAAATTCTTATATGAGAAATAATATGAAATGGGTTCCTAAAGATCTTAAATGCTCTAGTACTAATATTCAAGGACCCAAGATGAAGTGGGTACCAAAAAGTCCTCCTAGTGTTTCAATTATGCAGAAAACTTCTCAAAAGGATGGATTAATTGGTCAAAAGAAAAATGAATCATCAAAGGGAATGCTTCTAAAACCCATTGGTAGAAGTTTTGATCAAAGAAGGAAGACGACTTCAAACGAAGCTTCTCAAGTACAAAATGTGGAACTTTCAAAGTTCAAAACACCAAAAGAGAAACAATGGGTAAGGAAAAGAGCTTCCTTGATCATTAAGGCCAAGGTATCAAAAGTTTCTACCTCTTATGCACATTCACTTGTAAAGTCAATGAATTTGAGGTATATTTCTTGTAGGCCTTAAGTGATTAATTGAACCATGTGTACTTGGTAAAATTTGAATATTATATATAGCACATGATTATATTATTGTTACACCCTTTACTCATTACTTTGCATATCTCTTGATAATAAGGTATTCTATGACTATGGATGCTTTTTATATTTTAAATTTTCTATACATTTCTACTTGTGATAATATGCTAGATAAGTTCACTTCTTGTTTGAAGTAGCACATTTGATAAAAATATCTTAGAACTTGGCATATTGGATAAATCATAACTCTTGCTTTGCATAAAGTTATAATTTTCTGCATCATTTGTAGTTTTTGCATAAATGTGAGCTTTGGATCAAGAACTGGTCAGTTTTTATGCTTACATGATGTTTGGAATTGTTTTGGAAAGTTTTGGAATTAATTTGAAAGCTTTGAGTTCGGACCCTTACTGTTTGAAGTGCAAAAACTGAATTCAGCAAGCTTGTAATCGATTACAAGACCTCTGTAATCGATTACAGAGGCTCTGCCAAGCGTTCCAAGCAAAGTCAGAGAGCGTGTAATCGATTACACATACTATGTAATCGATTACAATGTTTCCAGAACTCATGTAATCGATTACACCAACCCTGTAATCGATTACAAGGTTCCCAGAAAGTTGGTAATCGATTACACCAAACATGTAATCGATTACATGGATTCCAGAGGGCTGGTAATCGATTACACACATATTGTAATCGATTACACAGGCTTTAAAAATGGTTTTAAGTGCTGGAATGACCATTTTCACTCAAAATTGTCTATATATCATGAAAGCATGCATATTATTGGCTATGAGCTTAATGGTAATTGATTGTTTACATTTGCTATGCTCAAATTACATACTATAAAAAATTTGATATCTATAAAAGCATAATGGATTAATGATCAATGACTAACCCCTACGGATCCAAAATTGGTGGATACCAAAGAAATTGCTTTAAATTATGTTGTAGGGTGACCATTAGCTCAAGCATACAAATGAAGTGAAAAACAACCATGCTACTTGAGGTTGGGAAAACTTAAAATGGTCCAAGTTCTCCAAAAATGATGAAAAACATAAAAAGAAAGACATGGAGAACCACAACATTCTCAAGGGGCCTTGAGGCATAGAAGTTGGAGTCACTTACAAAAAACTCAAAGAGTACACTTTTAGTGATATCAATCTCTTATCCTTACTTATACTTTAAATTGTATATCATGTGATAGTTGGATAAGTAAAGATTTGTTTTTATGCCTTATCATGCCTTAAGTTGTGCTTTTCTAGCACTATATTTTAAAAATATTTTTATATATACTAACATGTTAGATATGCACACATTTTGCTTGGAATGACATGTTATGGCAATATCTTTATTCTTGAGCTTGTGACCATTTCTCCTTATTCAAATATGAAAATTTCACATGCTCATAAGTAGTTCTAATCCTTTCTCTTTGATGCTCAATTTGCTTATATGCTTACTTAGAGATTAGATAGTTAAAAGTTATTTGTCTTCTTGTTTGAAATTGCTTGATATGTTCATATTTTAAAAACAAGAAGTAAATGATTCTTTTTTTTTTCCTTGAACTTATCTTTGAACTTCAATATTTTTTTAATGAAATATATCTTGAAATGAATCATAAATATTCAAAAGTTATAGTTCCATGGTTTTTCAATTCTTTCACTACAATAAGAGATTTCTTGTTGTTGATTGGCATGTGTACATACTAAAATTTCTTACTTGATATTACATGCCTTACATGATCATTGTTTGCCCTAAAATGCTTATATAAGTTTTGATGTTGATCATGTGTTTCTTGATAAACTTGAATCTTGCCTTGAAAATGCTCAAACTATGCTTTTGGATTCAAGTGCATATATCATTCTTTTGTTCTCTTTAGAGCTAACAATTCATGGTTGATAATATGGTACATGTTTTACATTTTATATCAACCTAAATTATGTTTGTAAATAAGTTTAAATGATATTTGATGCTAACCTTTTTTTTTTGAGAACTTTTGAAATATAGTCATCAAATATTGAAATGTCAAGCATATGTGGATAAATGAGAAATGTTGAAGGAAGAGGAACATGAGGAGACTTTCTTCAAGTGCAATAGAATGAAATACTCAATGGAAGAAAGTACAAGGACCTATAAATGAAGAACATTCTAAAGGAGCATCACTTTCTATCTAACCCAATAAGTATCTCTATCCCTAAACTATTGTGGTATTTTATATGCTATGGATTATATGATACTTATTGATAAATTGATCTTAAATGATTAGATGCCTTCCTTACATGAGAAGTATGCTTAGCATTGACAAAGTACTTAATTGGATATGAACTTGCTAATTTTGTCATTGCATAAAGGGTGAATGATATTAGTCTATACATGCTTTGATTTCTATAGCATATTTCATCATGATGAATGCTTGACATCTATGATTCTCTTGATCTATAGTTTCTTAATGGTATAAAATTTATGAGAATCATGCTTTTTGAAAAGAATTTCTTATTTGATTTAAAAAAAAATATATATTTTTAAGGCAAAATCTCCTATTATATTTGAAAGAAACTTTTAAAATTTCATATCTTTGATAATCTTTTGAACTTGTCTTAAGAACTTGAAAGTATTTTTACCTCATATTTGTCTTGAAAATTTGGAAATCATTTGATTTGTGCTATAAATGTAGTATTCTCTTCTTTTGCTTTGAAAAGTGTTATTAAATCTTGAGAGAATGCTTAAGTTTCTAAATAGATCTTTTGAAATATTCTATAGAGCTCATCTTGATACTTCAAAAGATAAGCCTTGTTCTTCAAAAGTGTTTTATCTTTTCAAGGCTCTTGTTTAATAAGAAAGAGATGAGATGTACTTTCAAATGTTCTTTTGATTTGGATGTGATCATTCTCAAGGAATATGTGGTTTAATATAAAATCTTTTACCGTTCTAAAATGCTTTTGGAAATGTAATGTATTATTATAAAAGTCTTTTTGAAAGGGGGAGAAGTCTTAAAAATGGTTTTTGATTGATGGATGAAGAATATGTATCATTGCCTTGCTTTTTGATAATGTGCTTACATGATCTTGGCATGCATACTTCCCCTTATCTTACTTCTCTTACATATCTTTCTTTCATATCCCTATTGACTAAATATATGCATATCTATGTTGAACTATTATGTTTTATTTTTTTTTAATATGCATATTTTGAGGGGGAGCCTAGCACTTAAATTATTGTTTGTAACTCTTGGCTTATATTCTTGTTTGACATGAAGCATTTTATTGTTAATACTATCAACATGTCAACAAAGATCCTCTCTTATTCTCTTTCCCTATATCAATGAAAGAAGGTAAACATTCTTAAACTTCATATCTTTTGATTCTTTCATTAAGAAATGCTTGATATGTGATAAGTTGTATGATCCGTCATTTGAAAACCTCAATTCTATGATCTTACACGAATATTTTGTAACTCCTAACAAATGATATCAAGTGGTACTTATTTATCATGTGGTATGCAATATATTATATGCTAGACATAATTTCTTAAGCTTATTGTTATCATATGTTAAATGTTGATGTACTAAAATGTAACAAGCTTTACATGAATAATCTTTTCATATCTTAAAAGCATGCTTGTTTCATCTATCTATTCTTGAATCTGTAGAATCAACTAAGGGGAGACAGTTTTGATTTGAATAACTTAAAGAAGTTTTTGGTTTTCCTACCCTTTTTGAAAGCATGAGTTTTATCTATAAGGGAGAGAAATTTATTATATTTCCTTCCTAAACCTTTTTGTTGATGTCAAATAGGGGGAGAGAAAATTACAAAGAAAAATATGTTCTTGTGCTTATTGCTTAATATGTTTACATGGATATCTATCCTTATATATTGCTAAACATATTTTTCTTTGGTGATTTGTCATCATCAAAAAGGGGGAGATTGTAGAAATAAGCTTGCCCCAAATGATTTAATATGTTAAGTTTTGATGATGACAAATACAAGACAAAAAGAATGATGCTTATGCTTTATACTTATGCTTTATAGATAACAAATGCATCACAAAAGAATATTGATCATGTTACATAAATGTGTTTAGTGAGAAATATTATATCATGCATGATTATGTACTTTATCTAATTATATTTCACTTAATAATCATGCAATAAGATATATGTAACATTCATCATATAATATATCCAATAATATGTTATATGAGTTATAAATGAATTAATATTGGATATGTCTATAAAAGTCTTGTATGCATGTTAGACTAACTAGAGTTATACATTTATGAATCATGCATATGAAGATATTGAGCTATGAATTTGGACTAACTATGTTTGGTTAAGTGAGCAATATTTTGTAGGATGGTTCAAGTACCAAGAGTGAGCATTGCAACAAGAAAGCAAAAGAACACAATTATGCTCAACTCAAGGAGAATGAAAATGAAAAGATGTTCCAAGCATTCGCAAGTTTTAAAGAGAAGATTTTCTTTGGAAGCTTGGATTACATCAACAAGTGATGGTGGTAAAAGATCTAGTCCAACATCTTCAAGCTTAGCTTATAGGACTTAGATCTTGTGTAAAGGTAAAAAGGAATCACACTAAGCTCAAACAAGTTTTAAACATATTTATAAGTGTTTCTAAAATGTTTAAATGCCCAACAAACTATTTTTGGAAAGCTAGTCTTGGTGGTATTTCAAATCTATGAAAAATAGTCAAGTTTGTGTTTTGCAAAACTGACATATACTTACTCTTTTGATCATAACTTTTAAAATACTTTGAGTTTTACTTTGAAACTTATCTCATTTGAAAATAGACTCAAAGATCTTTCCAATGACTGGTCATTTGCTTTAAATGGATAAGAAACGAAAAAGTTATGACCAATTAAAGTTTGAGTTTTGAAAATATGACCTTTGGTTATTGTTTTGATCATATCTTTCAAAATACTTTGAGTTTTGTTCTGAAACTTCTTTCATATGAAAATAGACTCAAAGAGCTTTCCAATGAGTGGTCATTTGCTTTAATTGGATAAGAAATGAAGAAGTTATGACCTTTTAAAATCGGTTTTGAAAACCAGAAATGGTGTAATCGATTACACAAGTCATGTAATCGATTACAACGTTGACAGAAGCCGTGTAATCGATTACACGTAGTATGTAATCGATTACAAAGTGCCTAGAAAGCTTGTGTCGATTACATGAAGCTTGTAATCGATTACAAAGTGCCTGAAAGCTTGTAATCGATTACATGAAGCTTGTAATCGATTACAAAGTGCTTGAGAACGTTTCTAACGGCTATAAACGGCTAGTTTTCATAGAAAATCATTTCTAAACACCTCCAACGGCTCTAAAACTCATTGGGCTATAAATAAAAGTGTTTGGGCATCAAAAACAAGTTGGAGAACATTCTGAAAATTACCCTTGAACATTGAAAACGAAATTCATCATCTTTTTCTCTAAATTCTTTGTTTTGAGCTAAGTGTGTAAATCCTTTATACCCATTGAGCTTCAACTTGTATTATCTACTCTTGAGAGAGTTTTCTATCATCTACTTTGTTCTTCAAGTTGTATATCCACTCTTGTGAGAGTTTCTATTCTTTCTCTTCATCTTGAAATCATTGTAAGAGGGTGAGGTATCCCTCAAGAGAGAAAAGGGTGAGGTATCCCTTATAGTGAGACTCAAACACAAAGGGTGAGGTATCCCAAAGGTGTTGTGAGTGCTCTTCATTGTAAAGGTCATCAAGCACCCGTGAAGCTTGAATAATTGGAGGCTCTAGCACAAGGGTGAGGTATCCCAAGGTGTGAGGAGTGCTCTTGTATGTACAAAGGTTTTTCTAGCACCAGTAAAGTCTAGGAGATAGTGAAGAAAATCTCAAGTTAAGCTTTGGGAATCTTGGATGTAGGCCACAAGTGGTTGGTGGCCGAACCAGGATAAATTCTTGAGTTTGATTCTCTCTTCCCTATACTCTTTAAATTCAGTATTTGGTAGAATATATTTATTTATTACATATCTTGATGTTTTGATTGTTACAACTTGATATCTAGCTTATTCACTTAGTTCATTATATATCCCAAGTTGTATTTGAGTAATCCTCAATAGTTGTACATTTATTAGACTTATTCCGCTGCATTTATTAATTGAGTTATTCAAAATGCATAATTTGTCAAAGTTGCATTAAAACTAGTCATCACCCAATTCACCCCCCCCTCTTGGGTAATGGTTGCCATGGCTAACAAGATGAGTAAATCTTGATCATACAACTATACGTGGATGATCAAGATTAAAAGTTACTTAAAGGTCATATGACCACTTAAAAAAGTTACATGCATTTATATTCTAATTTTGACTATTCATATAAGATCTAATAGTCAATATTCACAGCTCTCACATCTTACAATAAACAATAAAACATTCATCTCACTAAATATGATATATATATCATTCATATAAGATTCAATGGTCAAGATTCACAGTTCTCACCTCTTACAATAAACAATAAACATTCATCTCACTAAATATGATATATCTCTCTCTGTTTTAGTTGTAATTATTAATAAGGAAATTAAAGATAAATAATTTTAAATAATTTTTTTAAAATTCTCAATATATTAAATGTGCTACTTTTCATTTAAAATTTTGAGTTTATTTTAAGGGTATTTGTTAAGAATCAAAGATACATTTTTTTATTAAAAAGTAAAACTTTTGAATTTTCAATGTATTAAATACACCACTTTTAATAAATAACTTATATTTTTAATTCCTTAACAAGTGTACATTTATTAAAACACTCTAAAATTTTTTATATTTAATTCTTTAACAAGTGTTTAGTAAATTTGTAAACAAAACCCATAATATAATATAAATTTTTTTAATAAGTGTCCTAAGGAACTTAAAATAAATTTTTTATAAGAAAAGTAGAATTTTTTTAATTTTTAATACATTGAATATTTTATTTTTTATAAAAAAATAATTTTAAATTCTTAATAACTGCCCTTAATACACGTGCAATTGATTTTTTTAAACTGTAAAATCAACAAATTAAATACTCCATTGTTTCTCTGGTTGGACATTAAAACCATGGCAAAAATACAAAATTGCCAAACATGTTGGCACTAATTTTGAAGCACGTCTGCAGCCCCCAACGTGATTTCATGGCATTCAAACGATTTTTCAAGCATGCACTTAATCACTTAATTATTTATAATTAACTACTTCTTGAGATGATAAAGGATAATTGATTAATCATTTGTAAAACATACTTAGATGTTTTTTTTTTATAAGTTTAAAAGAAAGAAATTTAAGATAGTGAATAATTTTTTTTTTCATTTTTATAAATTTTTACTTTTTTTTTCAAAACCAACTTATTATAGCTTCTTATTAAAAATAAAAAAATTGATTATTTTTAAATTTTATTTATTTTGATAATTTTATCTAAATAATTAAAAATATTTGAATTTTTTAAATAAAAATTATAAATAAACGCACTCTTTGTTATATATATATATATATATATAGGGAGGATCATACACCAAATAGTATATATTCGCTTTTAACCATAATTCTACTTTCATCTAATGGTTGTCTTTAATAAAATAATCTCAACCATTAGATAAAAGTAGAACCAACGGTTGAAAATGATGTTAAGAAGAAAAAGACTTACACCTATATCCTCCTCATATATATATATATATATATATATATAACTCTTAATTATATTTTTTATATCAAATAGTGTATATATCTCTTTTCACATCTCATCTAATACTATTAATTATACATTTTTTTTTCTATTACAATCTCTCATTTCAATCATACCTCTTAAAAGGGATGTAAACAATATTTACACCTCTTTTTAGAGGTGTAAGAGTAACATTTTCCATATATATATGGGGACATTGCTATTGTACACTTGAGCATTTAATGCTCGAGCATCCTTACATCAAATTATAAAATATTATCTTTTAAGATTTGTGTGCTGTCATAAATTTATTTAAAAAAAAAATAAGAAGTGCGATGTTTTGTCCGTGTGGATATACAACTAAATAATTTCAAAAGTTTATTATAATTTCATGTTTTAAATATGTAGTTAATAATTATTAAGTATTGTTTAAATAGTTAAAATAAGTAAAAGTTTAATAATGATTTTAAGTTTAAGCGTGACAAAAACTCTTTAGCTTTTAAAAAATATTTATTGAATCAAATTGTAATTAAGTTCTACCAGCAAAATTTGTCTTAATTACAATTAGTATTTTCACCCGTATGTTTCACGATATATATTTATATTTTATATGATAATAAAAATATTTAAGTAAATTAATGTCTGTATGTTAGTAAAAAGTTATGAATTTGATATTAAAAAAGTATGGATTGGTGAGGTTAATATTTAATATATTTATATTAAATATATTATATAAATAATATGTTTACAGAAATAAAAAATATTCAATTTTGTTTGTATAAAATGTAGGTTAAAATAATTTGTAAATCTCTACAATTTTATCAAATTCTTAGATCTCTATAATTAAAAAGTTTTTAATAAAGTTTTTATAATTATAAAACTTTGTATCTGAATCTCCAAAAACTAATCCTGTTTAAATTTTTTTTAATAAAGCCCTTATGTTATACAGACTTTCTTTTAGAATAAATATAAATTCATAAATTAAAATTATGACTTAAAAGTCATTGAAATTAAATTTCTATCATCATCTAATAATATTTGATTGAGCTTATCAAGCATTTACAAATTAAACCATACAAACTTCATCAACGCATCAGATTACACAGACTCACACAAGCTTAAGCCTAACATGCATAAATGAAGTTAAATGCAATCGAATGAAACCCCTCAAGTCAGAGTTTGACGCACTTTTCATTTCAATTAAATTAATATTTAAAGGTACTTAAAGCGAAAACACAGAGATAACAAGCAATTCAAATGCTTATCAACAGCAATAACAATAATAATAATAAGGTTAAATTAATCTATAAATCTTTATAATTTCATCAAGATTTTAGTTAAGTCTCTATAATTTAAACATATTTAACGAAAGTTAAACTATGTTAACTTTCAGAGACTCAATTACAAAGTTTTGTAATTATAAAGACTTTGTTAAAAAAAATTAACTATAGAAACTTAATTGAAAACTTGACGAAACTGCAAGAATTTACAGATTAATTTAACTTAAAATGTACTTGGTTAATTAAAAATATAAATTTTACTAAACAATAAAATGACATTTTAAATATAAACTAAATAATAATGGTAACAAAGTAACATTATCTAAAATCATATAAAATAAACAATATGACTAATTAACTTTGTACGAGCTAGCTATGCCATTGGTCCAGTTGCACAGAGTAGCAATATCCTGTCAACACTTATGTTATGTTCTTATTTATTTTTATCATATACTAAAATTCATTCAAATAAAAGTTCACAATCCACTTTTATATATTGAAGAATAATTTTAAATCTTTTTAATTAATTTTTTATTAATTTTTTTAATTATTAAATAAAAATATTAAATATTTTCATCTTTCCAAGACAGTGAATTAATTTACTTTTTTATTTAATATTTTTTATTAAATATTATGAAAATTATTAAAAAAATATTTTAGAAGAATATAATAAAATTCTATATTAAATTATAGTTCATTTTCTTGAGAATGGTTTATTACTTTATTCTTTTACTCTATTTCAATATTCTTCATTAAAGAATATATATAAGATATGTCTCCCGTAAAATAAAAAATAACAACTTAACTTCTATCTCTTTTAAATTTTACATTCATATTTTCTTTTAAACTAATTATGCATATCTCCTTTATAATTTTAAACATTTTTTTCTATTTTAGTTTGTATTTTTTAGATTTTACCTTAATTTTAAAAAATCCGTCCAATCTCCAAATACTTTGCTAGTTTTAGTAAAAAATAATATAGCTTAAGACAAGAAAATAAATACAATTTTCATATAAAATTAATTTATTTTATGTAAATCTATTTTGATTTATAGACTATCAATGATAAAATATATTTTATTATAGAAACTAATATATAACGTGTTATATGAAAATAGTATCACGCCTCTTATCTCAATAGTTATGAAAGTTTTAATATTATGTTAAACCAAAACATGAGATCAATTTAAAAAAAGATAAATTAAAAATTTTAAATCTATTATAATTACAGATAGATATGAAAAATTTAAAATTAAACTGATCATATCTATCAAAAGATAAATGGTCTAAAGGATATATATATAAAATAATTTATTGAAAAAATATATTATAAAAAAAAAACGGATAAAGCTATCACCAAAACGTAGGAATGGCAGTCTCTATTAAAGAAAAAAAAACCACAAATAGGAGAGAGAAAGCCATCATTGCCCTTAATTAACTTCTTGTCCAGTAGTACTATCTATATTATTATAGAATTCCATAATCTTCGTTGATATTATTTATAAATATAATCAATGAAGTTTTACGAAACATTGTATCATGTCTTGATCGGGTAACTGAAATTAATAACCTATTTGTCCCATATTTTTTAGGGAAAAAATTTAACTTGGGAACGTTTGAGAGGCAAATCCTTGGACCCTAAGCATGCATTTAAATGAGTGGTAAAGTAAACCAAGTGGCTTCTGGATTGATAATTTTGAGATTTACAGGTTAATTCACCGTTCTAAACTTAGAGAAATTTTTGTCTAAATTATAGACATCTAATTGAGTGCACTAGACCAATTATAATTGAGTAATTTTATAAATAATTATGTTATATAATTAATTTTATAAAAATTAATAAAAATATTAAATTTTAGTTGATCTTGTACTCAATTATGGTATTCATAATTTAAGTAAGAATTTCTCCTAAATTTATAGATTCCTTCTCCATAATCAAATCGATAATTTGTGATCGTAGGATGGCTTGTCGACTCCAAAGGTGCAGGTTATGCATAATGCATCAATTCCCTCATTGACCATGAAATTTGATCGTACCAAAGCCCACCATGTTTGTCTTTATGCATAATTAATATAGATCTAACTCTCTCAAAATCAAACGTGTAATTATGTTTGTGCTATTAGCAATTAAAGAATATTTGACGTCTTAAAACTTTACTTTGTCTTCAAAATGGAGCGGGGTTAAAATGATGACCTGCTTCTGCTTTCTTTCTTTTTCCCTTCTCATTTTCTTTCTTTTTTTTTTCTTAAAAAGAAAAGAAATAGTTACACCTATATGTATAGTCATAGGCAATTCCGTGGTTCAAACAACAAAGTTATTTCTTATTACCTTATTTTTACATTACTTTTTTTAAGTAATAAAACAACATAAACACATTTAACTATACTCTTTGTTTTAATTTTTTTTTCCAAACAAAAATGTGTAAGGAAATGTCTGAAAAAAGGATATGCAAGAAATATTTTTCTATCTCAAACCATAAACATTATGGAGTATAGTGATACTCACGGAGAAGTTAATGTTGTAGGCAAATCATATCTAATACAAATATTTTACCATCTTTGCTACTTTGAAGAATGGATTTTTTTTTTTGTGTGTGAATAAAGATGTTATATTCGAATTCTTATGTAAAAAACATTCTTAAACTAACTTTGATTAATTGTACAAACTAGACTACAGTAATTCAAACAAAAATGTGAAATCAAATTAGAAACGACAAAATAAGTTGACAACTAAACCAAGAAAGAAGAAGAAATTATGGCACCAAGATGTTCATGAAATGGGAAAAAGGAGAGGATCCATATGGCATATGCATATATTATATATTGCCGTCCAAAGTGGAGATGAAACAACTTAAAGAGGTGCACCCGTCGTTGGGGCATTTCAATAGCGGAGCAAATAATGATGTTTTCCATGAATGTATATATAGACACCATTTTCATTATTTGAGTTTTTATTTTATTATTTAGCATTAACGAATAATGATAATTTCTTACTTAGTTCATACCCCTTTAGGAAAGTGGGAATGCTCATTGTTGCCACTTGCCATTTAGTACAAAAGAAAATAGTTAGTTTATAGCTAGGTTGACCTGCATGGTTGTGCAATCTGGGTCCGTATGTTGGCCACTCAATCTCCTTTCATGTCAACAATCCTTAAATTAATTTAAACTTTGCACAGCACAAAGTATACAAAAGTGTATCTTAATTATATCATACTTCTGTAACTCCCTAATTTTAATCATTATATGCGTAATCTAAACGTTTTCTTAGGAGGCAATCGTAGGCTTCTAGTGAAGTGTTCAAGATAGGGATGCAATGGTGATATTTAATCTAGTTTTAACTTTTAAGTCTAATTATGAACAAGTTTTTACCCAAAATTATGCAGTTTACGAAAATTCTCAATTCAAACAACACAATAATCTTATAAAATCAAATTAAATCTACCTTAATTTGAATTTCAGTTGGTAACAAATTCAGAATAAACATATAACTCTTATATAATAAATTATTTTAAAATAATACTATTTGTGTCACCAAAAAAAAATATTTTTAAATTATACACTTCAACAGAATTTCTTTCAATTAATTTAATATTTAACCGCTAAAATAGAGAAGACATTTAGTGGGAGAAAATAAATGATATTAGAAAAATCATTTTGAATTAATCATATATCTTTTATTGTAAACGGAAAAATCATTAACGTAAAAGGTATGTTTGGATTGAGAGATTTGGAAGAAAAACAATGGAAGGTTGATCTTTTCCTTGTTTTTCAAATATTTTATAACTTCTTAATTTAGAAATAAAAAATTAATTTTCTCTTCTTTTTACCTCCACAACATATCATAGAGTTAGCCTAGTGGTTAAAAAAGTGTGCAATTTACCTCAATTATTTAGGTTCAAAATGTTTATTTTTCTTTTTACAGAAGATAAATAAAAAATTACAAAAAATAATAATAATAATTAACAAAGACAATTGATAATTTTTTCTCAATAAGTTAGTTTGGTCTAATTCATTTAATACAAAGGTTTTTTTAGTACATGATTTAAAAGAAAAAAAAATAGAATCATCAAACCAAATCAATTAACAGTTACAATGGACCAAATTAATAGAATCCGGCCATAATGTTTTCAAATCAAAATAAACCAATCAATTTGACCCTTGATTTGATTTATAAGCACCCCTAACTTAGATCAAGCTTCTTCCCCTTCTTTTTACCTTTTTTTTTAATTACATTGGAAGGCCAAGGCCCAAACTTTATTTAAATTTTCTTTTCTTAATGAAATAGAGTGATTGACGAGCTAGCTAATTATCAATTATGAACTTTGCCTAAGTTTAAGTTTTTAGAAAATTTAGTTCATTACAAAGTATCAGAGCTTTTATAATAAAGTAGTTTAGAATACGGTCCTTACTGTTCAATTTTTTTAAATAAAAGTTAAATTCTAACACAATAAAAGATGAGCTTGTAAATAATTCATGCTTCAAGTTTAAAGAACTCTTGCATGAGGAGTATGTTAAATACATAAAATTATTCATGTTCCTATATTAAATATATAAAATTATTCATGTAATTTTATCTAATAATTTAAATTTTTGATAGAGTTGCTTCATGGCACTCCTCCTTTAGCCCGTGGTAGATTGACCGTGTACTACCGTAAAAGAAAAATCTGTGCTGAATTCAATATTTATCTCATCCAAATGGTAGATTTTGTGAAAAGATCATCTATTAAAATTTTGATTTAATGGTAGATTTTATGGAACAAAATCATATAATAAAAAAATTATAAGATTAATGTTTTTTTCATTTATGTCAACCGATACAATTCTTCATATAAATTTACAAATAAGGAGGGGAAAAAAATCAACACTCGAATTGGTCCTTTAAAAATATATGAAACATCAAATTACTCTTTCAAATATTTTGGACATTAATTTAATCATTTATATTATAAAATAAGTATTAATTTAAAAATTAAATTAATGTTTAAAAATACATTAAAAGATTAAATTGATATTCATTTTAAATATTAAAAAATTAAATTAATATTCAAAAATTTAAAAAATTAACTTAATGTCTCGTGTATTTTTAGATAACCAATTTGAATGTTTATTTGGAAAATAAATTACACGACCTTGACCCCCTTTGTCTGAACACTTAATGAAGTGCTCTTTATTTAAAGGTCTAACTATGTGTCTTGTTATTGGTGGATTATTTGTTTAGTCGTTTTGAATAGAGAGAAAATCAAAACCTCTGTAATTGCTTGGGTCTCTTCATGCCCTGCTTGATTCCCACAACTGTCAATCACAGAATGTACAATTTATGCTCTAAGTGTATGTGGCAGACAAAATTAGGGTTTTCCCACAACGGGAAACAGTTAATTTGTATTTAGACCACGATTACTATAAATCAGTGACAGTGGGTCAGTCTCCAAAACCAACAATCAAAATAAGTGGGCGGTGCTGATGCGCACTGACGCAGCGACGCACGTTGCGCAATATAATCTCAATTTGTTTAATTTTAATTAGCTCTTGAGAATATGCGTTTCGCTAATCAAATTCGATTTGTGATGCGTGCTACTTAATTAGTAATTGTTTAACTTGTTGGTTGTTTTTGCGTCATTTGGAGTTAAGACCTGTATTTAATTTGTAGCGGTTGCTTTTTTAATTATTCTAATTGAATTAACTGGCTACAATCAATAAACAATTCATATGATTCATTCCATTGCTCCAAAACAAATTAATTAAGTGGGTAGAGATCCAAATTCTAAAACAAAACAAATTAAGGTGCTGTTATAAATATGGTCTTGAATGATTTCAAGTTCAGATATAGTATATGAAAAATACTAACAATATATTTTTGTAAATATTTTTTTCAATACTTATTTTATTACAAGTCTAAAAACATGAATTATTAGTATCACTTTTTTAATAATATTTTTAAGTATATTAGTTAAATCAATAATAAAATAAATATTAAAAAAATATCTAAAAAAATTTGTTACTAACATTCCTTATAATATATATGCCTCTTTTTTAAAGAGTAGCTACCTAATCGAGGAGATGCCACACTCCCACATTCTCGATATATTCCTGGATGCTTTCGAGGATTTTTCTGCTTGACATCTTACGGATTCGATAATGACCGGTTGAACTTGATCAATAAATTAAAGCATGCATGAAGAACACTGTGACAGATTCATTATTGACTAGGTTATTAAATTACGCTCTTCTTATCTGATTTTTAAAGAATATATATATATATATATATATATATATATATATATATATATATATATAGGACTATATTTTTTAGAAAAACACATGCAAGTGGAAAAATTCCACATTAGAAGAATTATAGTAAGAACGATACCATGTAAGCTTGGATGAGCCAAGACCTAATGACTAACTTTTCGGTCATATGGTTCCAATCTATAGGATAGTTTTCACCTCAAACATGAGTCATTTAATTCAACACTAATCCAAACTCAAATCATGAAAGCCTAAATGTCAATATATATAATGCACTTTTAGTTCTCGATCGTAGCCTCAGTTTGCCCCCAAAAAATAGAATAATGAGTTCCTTTTTGCTTTGAATATATAGTCACGATTAATATTCTTTCAAGTTAATTTCC
Source organism: Ormosia semicastrata (assembly GCA_029884595.1). Lineage (NCBI taxonomy): Eukaryota > Viridiplantae > Streptophyta > Magnoliopsida > Fabales > Fabaceae > Ormosia > Ormosia semicastrata. The sequence goes on along the minus strand of JAQQTO010000046.1, from coordinate 16,374,635 downwards.
AGTGAACTTAACTCCATTTTTCAGTCATGGAGGCCATATTGCTCTGGTGATGGTGTTGCTGTTATTTTTTTGGTGAGTTTTGAATCTGATGGTTAGGTTCTTGATTATATCGCAGCATGGCTATTTGTGGACTTATCTATAGGATATTATTAATTAAAGCGTTTTGATTCTTCGTTTCGTGAGATGTACTCTTCATCATTGCTGCTGGGAAAGCCAATGAAAATATATTAATTTAGCTATTAAACAATTGTACGGTATCCTTTCACTTAATTGTTTATTTTTATGATGGTAGGATCCTAGTCAATAAATAAATAAATGGACTACGAGCTATAGCCTATAAGGACAGCATTTGCACTGCCTGAAAACAAAAATCTAAAATCACAAAAGAAAATAAATAATTTCTAGCCTTTGCATTTCGAAACTTAATTTGATTGGTGATCAAGAACGATAAATTGGGTTTCCATGTTCAGTTCTATCAATGACATATATAATACCTGTGCATCCTCTTCCGATAAAGCCATCAAATAAAAACAAAAAATCCTGGCTTCCTCAGCTTTCGTCACTGCAAACCTAATGTCAAAGACTGTAAGATTTTCAAATAATGAAAGTATCTCAATCCACCGAAATCAACGCTTTGGACATAACCATATGTGGATTGACACTTTGGCAGTTTCCCATGTGTCCAAGATCAATATCTAGATATATGAATAATTACCAAGTCCATTTCCTTGACGTATCGTTAATTATTTTGGATGAATAATGCTCCATTTACTTTGATTTTAATCCCCTGCAAGCACCCGATGTTCATGGAAACGACTTCAATGCATCTAAAAACGTTGGGTGCATGGATGCACTTATTAATATCAGCCATTGATTTATATGACTTTTATATCAATGGCTAACATTCGTCACCAGCAATTTATTGCACAAATTATTTTATAAAAGTTGATATTTACAAAAATTACCTTGAAAAAAATAAAAATTACTTATACGTTCTTTGTCTCTTGTTTTCTCTTCTCTCATCACTTTCTCTGAATCTGATCATCTTCCTAATCCTCCCCACTCCTCAGAGTTAGAGCTCCAATTGTTGCTCGCACATATGGATTGGTATCGCGTTTTATTCGAACTCATGTCCTTTCTAACCACCTCCTTCACACTCATTCCACCACCGTTCTAACCCAACGACCCTTGCCTCCATTACTCTTCCCTCTCTGTCATAGTCTAACTCTTAAAAACTCATCCCCTTTAGACACCACCACTCCAAACGTTTTTGACGATGCTTATTATGAGATTTTTTTGGTTTTCCATAATATTCTCCCACTCATGAGTTAAAAACTAATCGCTTGAAATACGGTCAGACGCTTAAGTAAGTATTCTTCCAAAAGTATTATTTTCATATACATAAATCTCGGAATCAAACCCTAAGCCACATACTTAAGGGACTATCGAACCCCTTCTAATTGAACCAACACACGGTACTTTCTTATTATGAGAATTTAGTTAACAAAAAAGGGTCTCTTTTAATTTGACCAACAACTTTTATAATAAGTGTTAGTTTGACTATTGGAATTGAGCATGTAACTAGAGTTTTGAATTTGAATTTGACATCTTAATTCTTATTTTTATGTTTGGAATGTCATTTATAATTAGAATTATAATTTCATAAATCAATTTTATAGAATTGAAAAATAATTAAGTTAAGTCTTTCTCAATTCTTAACTTATACTTTAAGAATTATTAATTTTATAACTTAAAAAATTAATATATATATCTTTCTCTCCACATTTATTTATGAACAATCATATTTATTGAAATTCTATATTTATATAAAAAATTATTTTTATATTTATATAAAAATTATTATAATAATTACTTATTTTTTCTAAAAAAAATCATGAAAAATTTCTTTATGAAAAAAAAATAACTATTATAGTATAAAAATATTATTGTATAAATATTTTTATTAATTTTAATTTTGTAAATAATTTTTTAATATTTTTATATCATACATTTAAACAATAAAATTATAACTAAATTTAGAATTATAATTTTTTATCATAATTTTTTGACAATCTCAAATATAAAATCTAAAATTTTGAATTAATTCTAATTTTAAAAGAATTAATATTAAAATTAAAATCTTATATTTCAATTCAACCAACGTAAGAGATTTTAGGAATAACAAATGGGCAGTGGGGTTGCACCTATATCTCATTCCCACAAATATACAATCTCCCTATTTCTGAGCTTTTAGCCATGGACAAATTAATTTAGGTGCAGCCTTTATTTGCAGCCATGGAGGACAATTACAACCCCTTAAATAATTGATTGCACTAGCCATGGATGATTACAACCCCTGGTTTTGGGTTTTCAGGCACGGAGGATGACTACAACTTAAAAAGTAAAGAATACAAATGCAAATAAGTGATCCTTCTTTGTTGAATCTTGCAAAAAAAATCTTGGGATGCCATGCGCCTTGACTGAGAAGTGAATAAAATTTTGGTAGAGTTGGCCGAGAAAGCTCACTGGAATCATACTGACAAGTGAGTCTCAGAAATGAGTAGGGGACATTACTATAAATAGTTAATAGATGAGGGACTCTTTTATTAAATGAACTGAGCTGCCATTGATCCGAATCACAACTATACACTTTTAGGCTATGATAGTTGAGCAAGCGAAAAAAAGAAAGAAAGAAGAGATTATCGCCACTATAATTTAAAAATATAATGCATCTAAACTTATTCTTTATTTTTTTACATGTTTAACCAAAAGGAAGCTTTTCTCATATTCCATACTCCAGGAGATCCAATGGTTAGGAGGAGTCTTCCAATTTTTATTTTTACATTTTCTCCTTCTTCTTTTTTCACTCAATCAAGGATTGGGAGGAGTCACACAATGAAAATGTTACCTAACCAAAATACCAAACATGAATTAATTTAGAATTAGAAAGTAGCTAGAGTACTGTCCAGCATATGCTTTTGCAGCTGAAAATAATGATTAGTGTAAGTGTATGTTTAGTAACGCTTAATTATTAAGAAATGATCATTTATTTTTTAAAAATTTTCTTAAAAAACTTTTAATTATAAATTATTTTAAAAACAAAATAAGTTAATCCAAACACATACTAATAACTACATAACCCAAAATCTGTTGCAACCTTAATGAGGTAAAACGTCCTGTGCTTCAAAATGTCGAGAAAACTGGAGATGATCAAAAGCTGAAGCTAAAAGTTGTAACATAATCGAAAGAAGGGAGAATTTAGTCTTTACACATCATTACATGTTAATTGTTTTGAAATATCTCCGTTAGCTTCGGGAAACACCTGGCCCAGGTATATAACCTTTTGCTTTTGGATTAAGTTGGTTAAGAAGTCAATATTATATATCTTGTTCCACAGCGGTGACATAGGGTCCAAATGATGAGAGATTGTGATATAAATTTATTGTACTCAAATTACGACCTTAAATCAATAAATTTTTGATATATTATTAATTTTTATTAAGGACAAAATTTAAGAATTTTTTTTTAAGTGTTTGTGATATTTTTTTAATAAAAATATGATATATATATATATATATATATATATATATCTTTTTACAATTCATTAATAAAAATTTTAAAAGTGATAATTAAATGACAAAAAAATAAGACATATATTATATTTTTATTAAAAAATAAGATACATATTATATTTTTATTAAAAAAATAACACAATCACCTAAAATTTTTTAACTAAATTTTATATTTTTATTAAATAAATGTTATAATTAGTGTACAATTATGTGTTGATATTTTACTGAATTAGTACATTCAAGTTAGGTATTTCCTGTGAAATTGTACTCTGATTTGTGGATTTCTGCTCGTCTCTTTAGTTTTTCTTCTTCCTGCGGCACATCAATCTTAGTGTGGTTTAATTGTTCTAAACAGAAAATGTGAGCTAGCTTAGCCCAACTCATTTTTACACTGTTCACACTCCTCAAAGAGGCCCATCTGGGTTGGGCCAATCGTTTGACATTGCTAAGTCAAGGTGAGATAGTTTAACTGTAGGTATGAACTTATATGCATGGCATAAAAACGAGTTCTGTTTGACCTAGTTACCACTTGCCAGTTTACATGTCTGCAAATCTGACATCAGGGTCAACCACCAAAACCTTATACCCAGATATTATAAATGAAAAGAAAATGAAAATGATGGGTGGCAGAGCAAACACCATTCATGTCCTCCGGCTCTCTCATCACACAAAGACACATACAAAGACAAATTTTTTGTGCTAGTATTTAAAGCTTTGTCGTTTGCTCTGGTCTACAAATTATCAAGCCCTAAGGATGAATCTATACATGTTGCCGGTCAAAGAGAGGTTGTAACTTAATTACTGTGATAAGTTAATTTTAATAAGTAATTAGCAATAGGAAGATATAGTTAGTTCGACTTGTTACATGAGATTAGATTGTCTACATCAAGATACATGTGGTCTTTTATACACCTGCACACTTGTATAAATCAGAATATTTGACCTGAATATATTTTGGATTTCATTTTTTCTCATACAATCAGATTTTATGACAAATCTGCCACCCATTGCCTTGAAGTTGTGTGGGAAAAAAATTATTAAAAAATAAATATTCTATGAGTTTTTCTAACAAATACTTAAGGGTACTTGTTAAGGATTTCATAATAGAAATTTTTGCATGAAAATTATTATTATTTTTAATTTTCAATGCATTAATACTCTATTTTTCTTGAAATATTTCTTATTTTAGATTTTTAACAAGTGTCCTTAGGACACCCCTTAAAAAAATTCATATTCTAAATAACTTTTGTACGAAGAATAGTATTAGAGATATCAACAAAAAATATTCTTACTTGTTTTTGTTTTTATTCTTCAAGTTTGAAGAATTTTTACGTCAAGAACATATCAAAACCTTAATTAATATTTGTTTTTCTTAGGATTTATTTAGTACGCAGGATAAGATAATGCATGATTGTATTAGGTTTGATAGTATAAGAATTGATAAAATTTTAATATTATCTAGTGTTTGGTACGCTATTGTATAAGATATTATGTTGTATAAGATAATTTTCAAAAAAAATCACACACACAAAAAGAAAGTTAAACCAAAACAAAATTCAATCAGAAAACCAAATCAAACCCCAAAAATCAGAGATCAAACACAACCCCCAAATCAAACATTCCTTGCTATTCCAAAATCATAATTACAGCAACTTAAGCCTCCATCAAGGACACAAACCTTCACTCATCCTTTGTCTCGAAGCACATCAATCCCGGAGCTCTTCCACGCATCACCACCGCTTGGGTCATCCTAGATTCATTGCCCCAAACTCTGGACAGCAACCACCTAAAACCGCTCAGCCTCTGCTTTGTCGCGCCGTCGCCATGCTCCCCTACAAACCACATCTTAACCTGTGCCACCCAAAATCACCTGACCTTTGCTCCACTATGCTGCCTTGCCACGCATGACCTAATCGTTGTCCATTGCCTAACCCAGTACACCATCGCCCACTATTAAACTGAATAGAGAAACAGAGTTTTAAGAGAAAATGTAATCTAATTTCTCGTTTCATCATAGTGATTTATATATATATATATATCATACATCAGAATGTAAGTTGTTGAAAATAACTAACTAACGACCACTAACTAATTTTAACTAAGTAACCGATTGTAACTAACTTTTAACTGACTTTATAATTTATAATAGCTGTAATACTCCCCCTCAAGGTGGGAGGTATATATCCAAAACTCCTAGCTTGGACATTAGATGATGAAATTGAGCAGCTGGCACTGGTTTTGTTAGTAAGTCTGCAAGCTGGTGTTGCGATCTCACATGTATCAATTTGAGTAGGCGATCATTCACCTTTTCTCTAATGAAATGACAATCAATCTCCATATGTTTAGACCTCTTATGGAATGTGGGATTTGTTGTAAGGTGTGTGGCCGATTGGTTATCACAAATGACCATAGCACTATCCAAATGAATCTCAAAATTTTTGAGTAAGGCAGTCAACCAAGTTATTTCACTGGCTACACTTGCCAATGCTTTATATTCTGCCTCAGCTGAATATCTGGAGACAGTATGCTATTTTTTTGATTTCCAAGCAATTAAGGAATCTCCTAGGAATACATAGAAACCAGTAGTTGATCGTCTTGTATCGGAGCAACTCCCCTAATCAGCATCAGCAAAAGCTTTGATACTGAGTGCAGAAGAGGCAGAGAACAACAAACCTTGACCAGGAGCATTTTTTAAGTATCAAAGGAGATGATGTAAAGCTTGTAAGTGTGGAGTTCTGGGAGAGCTCATGTACTGACTAAGTTTATTAATAACATAACAAATATTTGGTTTGAAGATGGTTAGGTACATCAATCTTCCAATAAGCTGTCTGTACATTGAAGCATCAACATCAGGAAGTAAGTCTCCATCAGAATTGTTAAGCTTGAGGTTGGATTCCATTGGTAAGGTTGCTGGTTTACACTCCAAGTAGCCCGTGTCCTCAAGTATTGAAATAGTATATTTCCTTTAAGACAAATAAATTCCTTTAGCTGAACGTGCAATTTCCAAACTAAGAAAATATTTCAAGTCACCTATCACTGTTAGCTTGAACAGACTCTGGAGTAACTGTTGAACAAGTTGTATGTTGGACTGAGTTGCACTAGCAATAATGATGTCATCAACATATACTAACAAAATCACCAAAGAAGTGCCTGTTCATTTTGAAAAAAAAAAAGGAATAATCACTATTTGATTGAGTGAAACCATGAGACACTAAAGTTGTGGAGAATTTATGAAACCATTGTCTAGAAGCTTGTCGTAAGCCATAGATGGATTTATATAATTTGTACACAATGTTCTCCCCCTTACTATGATAACTGATAACTCCATAAAATGCAGTTATTGATGCCCTATCTCTGTGCTAGAATGAATGCTTAGTCCTTGTTTATGAAGCATATTTGGAAGGTTTATTTGTTATATTTGTCATATTCTGATTCTGATGCTTTTCGATATGTTATTGAGCAAATTGTGCTTTAATTGTTATTGATTAAGTAGATTTGTATATGTTACTGATTTAGTGTTTTCTCTATGTTAGAAATGGCTCCAAACAAGGTCAAATATGGAGCATTTGAGCTAAAAGGTCAAGAGGAAGCCAAATTAGCCTTTCAACAGTCAACGCCGCGGCGCAAGGTTGTTAACGCTGCGGCGCAAAGAGGTATCTCAGCCATTCCATACTTGAACCTGAGAGTTTAGCACCGCGGCCCAGAAGATGGGTGCACTGCGACGCAATGTAGCGGACCCTATGGGCGCCGCGGAGGAAGATAGTGCACGTCACGGCGTGGTGCGGCAAACTGAGCCTATATATTAGATTTTTCATGTTTTTCTCTAAGTCTTGGCCGTTTGTGCCATTTCCATTTTAGGTTTTCTTAGTTTTTCTTAGTTTTAGGTTAGAAAGCTTTGGCTAGATCTCCATTGATGGTGGATTGGAGGTTAGGATCAAGGATGAAGGAGGATTCAAGCTTCAGAGACAAATCAATGAGCTTCCTTTCTCTTTTTCCTTTTTTCTCTTCTTTTCGTTATCTTCCTTGGATATGATTTTACTTGTGTTTTCATGTTCATTGTATAGCTGAGCTGTATTTAGGAATATTTTAGATCATTTTCTATATATATTAATGATGTATTATTATCTGAGTTTGTGTGGATGTTTGGTTATTGTTCAATCATAATCTATGCTTAATGCTTGTTGTTGGTTGGCAATCAATTGCATGATCCTAATATTACAAATGAACTAGACATAAGGATTTGTTAATATGGATATGATATGGTTGATGCATGTTCGATGAATTCAATTGGCTTGGATGAGTTAATTCGTTAATGTGATAGAAATATACCTATTGGCCATGCATAGTGTGTGATTGAGAATAGATCGTTCATGAGTGAATTTTGGTTCTAACTAAGGAGTTAGGTAAATGAAACTATGGTTAAATGAGCTAGACATAGGCTTTTAGTTAAATCAGATTCTCAAGCTAACCTAATCAATGCATTCATATTAATGAAGAGGATTGTATGTTGTTGGTAGATGTAGGGGGTGAAGAAGGATTCCTTGAAACCTAACCGTTTATCTTTATTGCTTTCTGTCTTTACTTTCTTTATTTTTAGCCATTTTTATGTCATTGAATAAAATTGATTAAGCTATTGGTTGGTACTTAGCTTTATAAACCATTATCCTCGTGGGAACGAACTTTTACTCTGTATTTGTATTACTTGAGCGATCCGTGCACTTGCGGTTTGCAAATGGGCAGCATGTTTTGATCCTGTCAAGTTTTTGGCGCCGTTGCTGGGGATAAGGCTTTCTACATTGACAATGAGTTTGATTAGTTCTAATTCAAGTTGTATATAATCTATGTTTCTTTTATGTCTTGTTTTAGTTTCAATAAAGAAGTCGGATGATTTCAATCATACGAGGCCCTTGAGAGAATTCGCGACTCTTGGAAAAGATAACCATTGGATCAAGTTCTTGAGGACTACTCATCCGTAGCAATTCAATTTTGGTGACAAAGTCTTGCTGGGACTATAACCCAGGCCCTTCGTGGGAGGAAATCCCATGTTTATGTTTATTTCGTGTATTTACTTTGTGCATAAATAGGTAGTATATTAATATGTTTATGTTAAATATGTTAGCATATTAGTATGTTGTGTTTTGTTAGTTTTGTTAATATGTTTTTGTTAATATGTTAGTATATATATATGTTAATTATGTTAGTTTACTGATTTTGTTTGTTTTTAAGTTTTAAGTTTGTTTTAGGTATTAAATAGGTTAATATGTTATTTTTGTGTTTTATTGTGTATGTGTTGTCCATTTTGTAATTTAGCTTTTTGAACAAGTTTTATTACAACTAGATACCCATATGAGCCAGATCCAATAGCAAAACTGTGTTTGCTGCTAATTTTAGCAGCTAAGGTTGTCACGCCGCGACGTATGGTGATGAACACCGCCGCGCTGGTGGACATTTTTTTACAGAATTCTGTAACTTTTTGTGAACGCCGCAGCCTAGGCATGAGTGCGCCGCGGCACAGCACCCCTGTTTTTGCTTTTTCTATTATTTTCTCTATTTTTCTGTATTTAGTAATGCTCAGTAGTAGTTAAGTTGCTATTTTGAGAATCTTAGGTTCCCTATAGACTATATTCATTAAAGGATACATTATTTTGGTTTGAGGGAGTATCTTTACATGTTTTATTACTTTTATGTTTAATGTTAACATGTATTGGTATTTTAAGTATGTGCTAGTGTTAATCATCATATTTTTATGATTATATCTTGTTTTGACTATCACTGATGCGCTTTTGACAAGATTTTCAATTTTCACTGTTTGCAAATGATGTTATGCATGCTTGAATTGAGAAAGTTGAATCTATTTGAATGCATGATATGTTGCAAGAATGCTGGTGTTGTTTTCGGTTGTCCGTGATGTGAAAAGTTACTATTTGTCTCCTTTTCAGTGAAACCTTATGTGATTTTGAAGCATGTGAAATAATTTAGTAACTTTTGATGCATGATTTACATCTCACTTAGATGCAAGTGTAACTTCGAAAATGAAAAGAGTGCATGTCTTGAGAATGTTTATGGATGTGTATGTAGAATTTTGATTATCCTAGGAATTGTTTTTGAACTCTCTTGAGGTAAAATTCTAGGTTATGCATGATTGAGGAAATGATTAGGGCATTGTTTGGATCGTTTGAGCCTTAAAAAGCTTGTGGAAATAAGTTTGCCCCAAATGGTTTTATATATTAAGTTTTGATGATGACAAATACAAGACAAAAAGAACACCTTGCTTATATTCTTTGTTGCATCATATATAGAGCATATCTATTAATAATTGATAAATATCTTATTTAGATGTGTATATGAAAGTTTTATATGCATGTTAAACTAATTAGAGTTATACATTTATGAATCATGCATGTGAAGACATTGAATTATGATTTTGGACTAACTATGCTTGTTTAAGTGAACAATACTTTGTAGGATAGTCCAAGTACCAAGAGTGAGCATTGCAACAAGAAAGCAAAATATCTCTATTAAGCTCAACACAAAGGAGAATGTGAATGCCTATTTCATGAAGGTATTGATAAACATCAAAGTCATGTCAAATACCAAGTCCAAAGGAAGATTAAATGGTATAGCTTATAGGACTTAGTGTCTTTATGTACGAAGCCTTATGGATATCTCAAATATGTTTTTATAAATATTTTTCGTATGCTAAAATACCCAACAAATAAGTTTTGAAAAGTTATTTATGGTGGTAGTTTAAATTTATGAAAAATAGCCAAGTTTGGATTTTGCAAAACTGACCTTTGGTCACTCTTTTAATCATATCTTTCAAAATACTTTGAGTTTTGTTTTGAAACTTCTTTCATTTGAAAATAGACTCAAAGATCTTTCTAATGACTGGTCATTTGCTTTAAACGGATTAGAAATGAAGAAGTTATGACCATTTAAAGTCAGTTTTCGAAATCTGAGTGATTTATTCGAATAAAGCATATGTTATTCGAATAACACACCTCAAAAATCATACCAGACTGAGTTTTTAATGGTTTATTCAAATAACCAAAGGGTTATTCGAATAACATGACCCAAAATATGTTATTGAACGTGTTTTTAACGTTTTATTCGAATAACTAAACGTTTATTCGAATAACCAAATGTTTATTCGAATAAAAGGTTTCAGAAAACACTTCGTGATGGGTTATAAGTGATTTATTCGAATAGAACTTCATTTTATTCGAATAAACTCGATCCAGATTCTACGCAACGCTATTTTCGAAGCTTTAATGTGATATTAATTTATACCCAACTCTTTTTCTTATACCACTATAAATACATGTTTTGGGACATCTTTGACACACACCCATTTATCTCGAAATGATTCCTTCTTGCTTTATTATGTGATACATATTTTACCAAATTTCGTGCTCTTTTCGCCAAAAATTTGAGATATCCTTAGAGAGCTTCATAGAGCTTCAATTTGTATAATTTACTCGAGTGAGAGTTTCTCTTCATCTAATTTCTGTTCTTCTATATTGAGGGTGAGGTATCCTTCAAGATTTGTGTATAAGGTGAGAGTATCCCTTCAAGGTTTGTATAAGGGTGAGGTATCCTCGCAGGCCGAGACTTTAGCACAAGGGTAGAGTTTCCCTGTGTGTGAAAAGTGCTCTTTTATGTAACGGTGCAAGCACCTATTGAAGCTTGTACACATAGTGAAAAATCTCGAACTGTGTTTCGGGGACTGGACGTAGACCACAAGCGGTTGGTGGTCGAACCAGGATAAATATCGTGTCTACTCTTCTTCTCTTTATCTCTTTATTTTATGCAATTTATATTATTACACATTTATTTATTTACTGTTCTTAAAGTTTTTATTCTTCATCTCGCAATTCTTTCTCTTTTATTTAATAGCTTAAATATTTATGTTTATTTCAAGAGCTTTTGTGAAAAGTTTTTAATACCCAATTCACCCCCCCTCTTGGGTAATGGTTGCCATGACTAATAAGTGGTATCAGAGTTTCGTGCTCTGGTGAAAGCTTAACCGCTTAGAGTTAAAGATCCTTACTTGTTGGCAACCTTGAAAGTTTTTCAAAATGGAAGGTTTTGAAATTGATAAACCACCATTCTTTGATGGTGCGAATTTCGTTTATTGGAAAGCTAGAATAGAGTTTTATATGCAATCAATTGATTTAGATTTGTGGGATGTTGTGCTAAATGAATTTATTTGTAAACCAAAACAAACTTGGAATGCCTATGACAAGAAATGTTTTTCTTTAAACATTAGAGCTATGCAAATTTTGAGAAATAGTTTGAATAATGATGCTTATGCTAAAATTAAAAATTGCTTTAGTACTAAAGATATATGGGATACTCTTGATGCTATTTATCTTACTAATAATGATTTTGTGTATAAAGTTGTATATAGAAAGCAAGAAGAGCAAAAGCCATTGAAGGAAGCTTATCGTGAAAAATATCCTCAAATATATGCTCAAACTATTGAAGGGAGCCAAATGCCTCTTGGTGACGATGATGCTCAATTTAAAAAAGAGGCAAAGCAAAATAAAATTGATGATGAAGAAGGTGATTCTCTTCAAGAGTCAAGTGTGTTAGAAATTGCGACTACTTCCTATATGGCTAAAAAGGACTTTGAGGTAAATAATTCTAAACTATATTATAGTCCTTCATATGATGAGTTGCAAAGTGCATATAATGAATTGTATGATGGTTTATTAAATTTAGAAAAGAAAAACTTATCGAGTTTGGAAAACATTTCCTCTATTGAAAATAAAATTAAGTTTTTGAAAAATGAATATGCTTTTCTTAATGAGGAAATGCCTTTGAAATATGAAACCTCATCTTCTTGTGAAAAATGCATTAATTTAGAAAATCAAGTTGAGGACTTATATTCTGAATTTACCAAAGCAAATGGTTGTAATTGCTTAAATTCTATACTTGTTAATGAGAATAAAATGAGTGTTATTTCATGTGAAAATTCAAGTAAGGCTTATGGCAAAAATGATTTAGAATATAAAAATAACGAAAGGCTTAAGTTTTTTAAAAATGATATTCAAATGATTAAGCCATCATTAAATTTAATTGTTTGTAATTTTTGTGGGCATCTAGGATATATTTCTCATTTATGTAATTATAGAAGAAATCCTTATATGAGAAATTGTATGGTATGGGTTCCTAAAAATCCTAAAGGCCCTAATACTAACATTCAAGGACCCAAAATGAAGTGGGTACCAAAATGTCCTCCTAGTGTTTCAATTATGCAGAAAATTTCTCAAAATGATGGACTTATTGGTCAAAGGAAAGAGGAATCATCACGAAGAGCGCTTCCAAAGCCCAATGAAAGAGATTTTAGTCAAAGAAGGAAGATGATTTCAACCAAAGCTTCTCAAGTACAAAATGTAGAACTTGCAAAGTTCAAAACACTAAAAGAGAAGCAATGGGTAAGGAAAAGAGTTCCATTGTTTACCAAGGCCAAGGTATCAACAGTTTTTACCTCTCATGAGCATTTACATGCAAAGTCAATAAATTTGAGGTATATTCCTTGTAGGCCTTAGGTAGAGGATAGAATCATGTGTATTTGATAAAATTTGAATATTATATTTAACACATGATTATGTTCATTCTTATTATATTAAAATTCATTAATTTGTTATATCTTAGTACATAAAGTTCTATAATGCTTATGTATGCTTTATATGCTTTAAAACTGTCTATGTATCATGAAAGCAAGCATGTTATCGGTTATATGCTTAATAGAAAATGATTATTTAATTTATTGTGCTCAATTTACATATTATGGAAAAATTGATCTTTATGAGAGCATAATAGATTAATAGCCAAAAACTAACACACAAGGACCCAAGAAAATTTGGGTACCAAAAGTCAAAAATTAAAGTGTGTTGTAGGTGTGCTTGAAGGCCAAGAGCTGACTTTGACATCTTGAAAGTGGTTGCTGCAAGTACAAAGACCAGAAATAATTTCAAGCTCTCTTCCTTGTCTCCGTAAAGCTTGGACTTGCAATTTTGGATAAGTGAAAACTTTTATTATGCTCTTCTAGCCTTATAATTTGAAAATATTTCTATATGTTAATATGCTAGATAAAATATACTTCTTGTTTAAAATGATAATATCCTTGAGCTTGAGTTTTTTGATCAATCATATATATATTTAAATACTTGAATTTATTGTTTAAATATGTTTTATTGCTGAATATTATCTCTCTTGAATCTTTAAATCATATGAATATATATATATGCTTTGAATTCTTGAATGTATGCATCTGTGTTTCCTTGTTAGTTTTATAAGGTTTTTATTCGAATAAACTCCTTTGCAGCTTGTTAAATAATGTGTTGAATATCGCTTTATTCGAATAACACTTTAGTTTATTCTAATAAACTGATTCTTGTGTTAAAACCTATGTTTAATATGCTCGTCTATTCGAATAACTTTTTAGATTATTCGAATAACTCGAAACTTGTTTTATCGCTTGTTTACGTTTGCTCTCTCGTCTATTCGAATAGAACTCATATTATTCGAATAACCGAGACTTGGTTAATCAGTCTTGATCATTTGCTTTCTGTCTATTCGAATAACCCATAGGATTATTCGAATAAAATATGTTAAAGGCCACAATGCTCAGCTTTTCCTAATCATCTATTCGAATAAAACCCAGATCTTCTTCTATTCGAATAAAACACTTTTATTCGAATAAAACATAATATGTTCTGCTACGTTTCATTAATACATGTTAAATTCTTTTGATGCTTATATATAATTAGCTTAATTGATCATGAAATATCTCTTGTGAACTCATTTATTGTTTTATTATTTTGAATGCTTTTTTGCTTATGAGTTTGGCATAATGACTAACCTCTATGGATCCAAAATTGATGGATACCAAAGAAAGTGCTTTGAATTATTTTGTAGGGTGTCAACTACCTCAAGCAAGCATTTAAATGGAATAATTTCATTCAACTTGAGGATAGTAAAGTTTAAAAGGATTCAACTTATAAAAGGGGTGCAAAGAATTTCTATTCCCTCATGAAAACTTGAAGCTTGGAAGTTGGTGGAAGTTGGAGTCACCTACAAAAACTCAAAGAGTACACTTTTGGTGATATCAAACTATTATCTTTTTTTTATTTAAATTGAAAATCATGTGATATGTGGATAAGTAGAAATTTGTTTTTATGCCTTAACATGTTTTAATTGTGCCTTTCTAGCATTATGTCTTGAAAGTATCTCTACATATGCTAACATGCTAGATATGTATACATTTTTTACTTGGAATGACATGCTATGGTAATATCCTTGTTATTAAGCTTGTAATCAATTCTCTTTGTTTAAATATGTAAATTCACATTCTCAGAAGTCATTCTAATCCTTTCTCTTTGATGCCTAATTGTCTCATATACTCACTTGGAGATTGGAAAGTAAAATGTTACATGTCTTCTTGTTTGATATGTTAAATTTTGAAAACAAGAAGTAAATGATTTCAAAAGTTATAGCTCCATGGCTTTTCAATTCTTTCATTACAATAAGGGACTTTTTGTTCTTGGCATGTGTGAGCACTAAAATTCCTTACTTGATATTACATGCCTAACATGATCATTGTTTGCCCCAAAATGCTTATATAAGTTTTGATGTTGATCATATGTTTCTTGATAAACTTGAATCATGCCTTAAAATGCTTAAACTATTTTTTCATGTATTCAAGTTCATATGTACTTCATACACTCTTGTTAGAACTAATATTGCATGGTTGATAATGTGATACATGCTTTAAATTATATATCAACCTAATTTATGCTTGTAAATGAGATTAAATGATATTTGATGCTAACTTATGTTTTAGAGGACTTTTAAAGTTAGCTTTGCAAGTCTCTCTATGTATTTCAAATATAGCCATCAGATTTTTTTTACATACAAGCATATGTGGATAAATGAGAAAAGCTGAATGGAACTCAAATGAAGAGGAAGATAAAGAAGACTTTCTTCTAGTGCAATGGAATGGAGAATTCAAAGGAAGAAAGCTCAAAGTCAAAGGACAAATAAACAAAGAACATTCTAAAGAAACATCACTCTTTATCTATCTCAATAAGTATCTCTATCCCTTAGCATTTGTGGTATTTTATATGATATGGATTGTATGATATTTATTAATAAATTAATCTTAAATGACTAAATGCTTTTCAATGAATATATGTTTTTCCTTCTAAAATACTTTTGAAAATATAATGTGCTCTTGTAAAATTCTTTTTGAAAAGGGGAGAAGATTTAAAACGACCTTTTTTGTTTGAGGTTTTGCCTTGCTTTTCCTTAAGGTGATGTGCTTACATGGTCTTTGCATACATATTTACTTTATCTATTATTTTGATAATATGCATATTTTGAGGGGGAGCCTAACTCTTAAATTATTGTTTATATCTTTTTGGCTTACATCCTTGTTTGATTACATAAAGTATTTTACTGCTATCATATGCTGAATGTTGATATATAAAAATATGACAAGCATTGCGTGAATAATCATCTATATCTTGCAAGCATATTTATTTCATCTCTCTATTCTTGAATCATATGTAGAATCTATAAGGGAGAGAAAATAGTTTTTTCTCTTTCTAAGCCTTTTTGTTGATGTCAAATAGGGGGAGTGAAATTAGAAAGAAAAATATGTTCTTGTGCTTATTGCTTAATATGCTTACATGAATATTCATTCTTGTATATTGCTCAACATATTTTTTCTTTGGTGATTTGTCATCATCAAAAAGGAGGAGATTGTGGAAATAAGTTTGCCCCAAATGGTTTTATATATTAAGTTTTGATGATGACAAATACAAGACAAAAAGAACACCTTGCTTATATTCTTTATTGCATCATATATAGAGCATATCTATTAATAATTGATAAATATCTTATTTGGATGTGTATATGAAAGTTTTATATGCATGTTAAACTAATTAGAGTTATACATTTATGAATTATGCATGTGAAGACATTGAATTATGATTTTGGACTAACTATGCTTGTTTAAGTGAGCAATACTTTGTAGGATAGTCCAAGTACCAAGAGTGAGTATTGCAACAAGAAAGCAAAATATCTCTATTAAGCTCAACACAAAGGAGAATGTGAATGCCTATTTCATGAAGGTATTGATAAACATCAAAGTCATGTCAAAGACCAAGTCCAAAGAAAGATTAAATGGTATAGCTTATAGGACTTAGTGTCTTTATGTACGAAGCCTTATGGATATCTCAAATATGTTTTTATAAATATTTTTCGTATGCTAAAATACCCAACAAATAAGTTTTGAAAAGTTATTTATGGTGGTAGTTTAAATTTATGAAAAATAGCCAAGTTTGGGTTTTGCAAAACTGATCTTTGGTCACTCTTTTAATCATATCTTTCAAAATACTTTGAGTTTTGTTTTGAAACTTCTTTCATTTGAAAATAGACTCAAAGATCTTTCCAATAACTGGTCATTTGCTTTAAACGGATAAGAAATGAAGAAGTTATGACCATTTAAAGTCAGTTTTCGAAATCTGAGTGATTTATTCGAATAAAGCATATGTTATTCGAATAACACACCTCAAAAATCATACCAGACTGAGTTTTTAATGGTTTATTCGAATAACCAAAGGGTTATTCGAATAACATGACCCAAAATATGTTACTGAACGTGTTTTTAACGTTTTATTCGAATAACTAAACGTTTATTCGAATAACCAAATGTTTATTCGAATAAAAGGTTTTAGAAAACACTTCGTGATGGGTTATAAGTGATTTATTCGAATAGGACTTCATTTTATTCGAATAAACTCGATCCAGTTCTACGCAACGGCTATTTTCAGAAGCTTTAATGTGATATTAATTTATACCCAACGGCTCTTTTTCTTATACCACTATAAATACATGTTTTTGGGACATCTTTGACACACACCCATTTATCTGAAATGATTCCTTCTTGCTTTATTATGTGATACATATTTTACCAAATTTCTGTGCTCTTTTCGCCAAAAATTTGAGATATCCTTAGAGAGCTTCATAGAGCTTCAATTTGTATAATTTACTCTGAGTGAGAGTTTCTCTTCATCTAATTTCTGTTCTTCTATATTGAGGGTGAGGTATCCTTCAAGATTTGTATAAGGGTGAGGTATCCCTTCAAGGTTTGTATAAGGGTGAGGTATCCCTGCAGGCTGAGACTTTAGCACAAGGGTAGAGTTTCCCTATGTGTGAAAAGTGCTCTTTTATGTAACGGTCGCAAGCACCTATTGAAGCTTGTACACATAGTGAAAAATCTCGAACTGTGTTTCGGGGACTGGACGTAGACCACAAGTGGTTGGTGGTCGAACCAGGATAAATATCGTGCCTGCTCTTCTTCTCTTTATCTCTTTATTTTATGCAATTTATATTATTGCACATTTATTTATTTACTGTTCTTAAAGTTTTTATTCTTCATCTCGCAATTCTTTCTCTTTTATTTAATAGCTTAAATATTTGTGTTTATTTCAAGAGCTTTTGTGAAAAGTTTTTAATACCCAATTCACCCCCCCTCTTGGGTAATGGTTGCCATGACTAACAAAGCTTATCCTGATATGATGATATCACTAAGTCCCATTTTGAAGCCTTATATTGTTTGGCCTTATTTGTTTTTCATTACCATTATTTTCGTTAACCTATTAACCATTCTAATGCATGTAAAAGCATGTCATTTACTTCTTACCCTTATTATTTGTTGAGTAGATGGTATGCTATTTCTTGAGATGAGTCTTATGATTAAAGGTGTTAATGAATATTCAATTCAAAATGAACCTGAAGGAACCAGATGCAAAGAAAAGAAAAAGCAATGCTTTGCAAAATAAAGAAAATCAAAAGAAAGAGAAAGAAAAGAAAAAAAAAGAGAAAAAGAAAAGCAAAGCTTAAGAAAAGTGAAGTTTGAAAAGCATCAGAAATGGTTCTGGCAAGTTTTCTGCATTTACTTTTGAATACCCTGCTGATATCTAGTTAGTGGCTCATTTCTTATAATATCATGTTTATGTTTCTCAGTATTTGTATTATATCATTTCTCATTCATTTCTTTCGCCCATACCATTGGCCTAACATTATAAGCTGATAAAGTCCCTTTTGATCCTCAATCTTGTGTGATTTACATTAGTAGAGAGAGAGTTGATTTACAATTTTGTGGATTCTGTGAATCATATACATGTATGGTTATAAACTTATCTGGATATGTATAATTTGATTAGGAGAAGTTATCTTGCATGTTTGTAAAAAATGTGAATTGCATGAAGAGTTATTTGGATTAATAACATGTTAAGGATTGTATTTGTGTGGAGCTGTTTATGGGGCATTTGCACTTTTTGAGGATTGATGCAGTCATTACACACTAGTTTTGGTTTAAAAGAATAAGAAAATTGAAATATGATATTTGCTAAATGAAAGTTGATTTGAATGTTTAAGTGATTTACTTAGTTCTATTTTGTTTTGCTCGAGGACTAGCAAAATGTAGGTTTGGAGTGTGATAACTCCATAAAATACAGTTATTGGTGCCCTATCTCTATGCTAGAATGAATGCTTAGTCCTTGTTTATGAAGCATATTTGGAAGGTTTATTAGTTATGTTTGTCATATTCTGATTCTAATGCTTTCCGATATGTTATTGAGTAAATTGAGCTTTAATTGTTATTGATTAAGTAGATTTGTATATGTTATTGATTTGGTGTTTTCTCTATATTAGAAAGGGCTCCAAACAAGGTCAAATATGGAGTATTTGAGCTAAAAGGTCAAGAGGAAGCCAAATTAGCCTTTCAGCAGTCAACGCTGCGGCGCAAGGTTGTTAACACCGCGGTGCAAAGAGGCATCTCAGTCATTCCATACTTGAACCCGAGAGTTCAGCGCCACGGCCCAGAAGATGGGTGCGCCGCGACGCAATGTAACCGAACCTATGGGTGCCGCCGCGGAAGATAGTGCGCGCCGCGGCGTGGTGTGGCAAGCTGAGCCTATATATTAGATTTTTCACGTTTTTCTCTAAGTCTTGGCCGTTTGAGCCATTTTCATTTTAGGTTTTCTTAGTTTTTCTTAGTTTTAGGTTAGAAAGCTTTGGCTAGATCTCCATTGATGGTGGATTGGAGGCTAGGATTAAGGATGAAAGAAGATTCAAGCTTCAGAAACAAATCAATGAGTTTCCTTTCTCTTTCTCCCTTTCTCTTTTCTCTTCGTTATCTTTCTTGGATATGATTTTACTTGTGTTTTCATGTTCATTGTATAGTTGAGCTGTATTTAGGGATATTTTAGATCCTTTTCTATATATATTAAGGATGTGTTATTCTCTGAGTTTATGTGGATATTTGGTTATTGTTCAATCATAATCTATGCTTAATGCTTGCTGTTGGTTGGCCATCAATTGCATGATCCTAATATTACAAATGAACTAGACATAGGGATTTGTTAATATGGATATGGTATAGTTGATGCATGTTCGATGAATTCAATTGGCTTAGATGAGTTGATTCATTAATGGGATAGAAATATACCTATTGACATGCATAGTGTGTGATTGGGAATAGATCGTTCATGAGTGGATTTTAGTTCTAACTAAGGAGTTAGGTAAATGAAACTATGGTTAGATGACCTAGACATAGGCTTTTAGCTAAATCAGATTCTCAAGCTAACCTAATCAATGCATTCATATTAATGAAGAGGATTGCATGTTGTTGGTAGATGTAGGGGGTGAAGAAGAATTCCCTGAAACCTAACTGTTTATCTTTATTGCTTTCTGTCTTTACTTTCTTTATTTTTATCCATTTTTTATGTCCTTGAATAGAATTGATTAAACTATTGGTTGGTACTTAGCTTTATAAACCATTATCCTCATGGGAACGAACTTTTACTCTGTATCTGTATTACTTGAGCGATCTGTGCACTTGCGGTTAGCAAATGGGCAACATGTTTTGACCCTGTCAATAACCTATTGGCAAATCCATGTAAACTTCCTCAAAAAGCTCTCCATTTAGAAATGCATTATTAATGTCTAATTGTAATAGATGCCAACCTTTAATAGCAGCAATGGAAAGCAGAACCCTGACTGTTGTGAGCTTTGCTACTGGAGAGAAAGTATTTAAAAAATCAACGCCTGCTTGTTGAGTGTAGCCTTTGGCTACCAAACGAGCTTTGTATCTCTCTATTGTGCCATCTAGTTTAAATTTGGTTTTATATAACTATCTGCAACCAACTGTATGTTTACCTTTTAGTAAAGGAACCACATCCCAAGTGCGATTGTCCTCCATAGCAAGTAATTCAAGTTCCATGGCTTTGTTCCACTCAGGTTATTTAATGGCTTGGTGATAGAAAATAGGCTCAAAATGTGAATCAACATTCATGACAAAATGTTTGTAAGGCAGACTGAGATTTTGATATAACATGTGTGTTGAAATGGGATATGAAGAAGTAATGAGGTTACAATGGCATTGATTTAGGTATGAAGGGGGTTTGGTGATTCTAGTTGATCTTCGTGGAGTAGGTGACAAAGGAGGATTAATATTAGTTACAGGAATTTCTGGTTGAGGTATGTGAATATGATCTGTGGACAAATCTGGTGAGGTAGTGGCATGACATGGTCAAGAAAAATATCACTGTGGAAATCGGCATGAGGTAAATTATGAAAAGGAAAAATAGACTCATGAAACTGAACATCTCTGGAAATGAAGAATTGTTTGGTTTGAAGATTGTATAGTCTATATCATTTGTAGCCAAGAGGATATCCAACAAAAATACATGGAGTGGCTCGAGGACAAAATTTAGTTCTGTTGGAAGGTAATGTTGCTACAAAGCACAGGCAGCCAAAGACTCTTAAGTCTTGATCACTTAGTTCCTTCTTGTATAGCAACTAAAAAGGAGTTTGGTATCTTAACAGTGGTGCAGGAGTTTTATTTATTAGGAATGTAGCAGTCGGTAAGCATTCTCTCCAGAATGAGATTGGCACCTTGGACTGAAAATAGAGGGATCGAACTACATTGAGAAGGTGTTGATGCTTTCTTCCACAACAGAATTTTGTTCTGGTTTTTGGACACATGAGAACTGATGGATAACATCTTTGCTTTGTAGAAAACTTGTTAATGCTAGTTCCTTTGCATTATCTAATCTGAACTTCTTTATAACCTTGCCAAATTGTGTTTCAATCAAAGTAAAGAATTGTTGTAATAGCATAGGAGCTTTTGATTTAGACTGAAGTAAGTAAGTCCATGTAAATCTTGTGCAATCATCCACTAATGTGAGAAAGTACCTATTACCATTATATGTGGGAATGTGATATGGACCCCAAATATCACAATGAATTAGATCAAAAGGCAGATCACAAATAGTATTATTGGAAACAAATGATAATCTCCTAAATTTTGCTAATAGACAAATTGAACACAGAGAATCATGTTCAGATTTAGGTAAAACAAAGGAAATCTTATCATTCAGTTTATTGAGCACTTTATTTGACAAATGACCAAGTCTAGCATGCCAAGTATGAAATGAAACAATATTACAACTTTCAACATGACTCAGATTAGGTAAATTTTGAAAAATAGATTGTCCATGACAATGAGAATTTGATGCATCTTGTAGTGATGATAAGGAATCTGGTTCGTGTGAATGCTTATGTCCTTAAAGCATGTCAAATGGTTTTTGATGATAACAAAGTTAAAGATGAAGATCAATGCAAAAGAAAAGATCAAAATAAAAAAAAGAAGTCAAGAGGTTTATTTAGTCATAAGACTTAGAATATTAATGATAAATGCTCTCAATATTTCTCAAATGGTTTTTCATATATCATTTCCAAAATAAGTGTGAAAATTCAAAGCTAAACATGTTTTTCAAAGAAACTTTATTTTCAATCTTAGATTTAACACTCATGAAAGGATTTATGTTTAATCAAATGTCTTAAAGTGTTAGAAATGGCTTACAAACTTAATTGGACTTGAAAAATATGTTCAAAGGCCAATGTAATTGATTACACAGCAAACAGAGGCCTTGTAATCGATTACATGAGCATTGTAATCGATTACAAGTAAGTCAGAGGCCTTGTAATCGATTACACTAAGTTGGTAATCAATTACAATGAGCCCAGAAAGGCAAGAACACGTTCAAGGAGTCATATAATCGATTACAAAGCAAGTCAGAGGCCTTGTAATTGATTACACCAAGAATGTAATCGATTACACAGAGCCTAGAAAGCCAAGAACACATTGGAACAACAATGTAATCGATTACATTTGCTGTGTAATCGATTACAAGCAATCTGACAGAGTCTAACGGCTATATTAATGGCATTTAATGCTTGGCTAAAAGGTCCCAACGGCTCCTTTACTTACAAAACTTATAAATACCAATGTTGGGGCATCATTGGAGGTTGACCTTGAATCAAAAACTGATTACCAATACTTCAATATGAGATTTAATCTTCAAATCCATTCTTGCTCTATTTTTGTGAAAAACTTGAGTTATTCTTTGAGAGCATATTAGAGCTTCAATTTGTAATCATTTACTCTTGTGAGAGTTGCATTCTATCAATCTAAATTACTTTGTAAAGAGAGTGAGGCATCCTTCCAAAAGTGAAAAGGGTGAGGCATCCCTTTGTTGAAGAGACTCAAGCTCCAAGGGTGAGGTATCCCAAAGTGTTGAGTGCTCAAGGTTGTAAAGGTTGTCAAGCACTTATTGAAACTTGAAGATATAGTGAAAAATCTCGAGTGATTGCCTGAGGAGTGGACGTAGATCATAAGTAGATTGGTGATTGAACCATAAATCATTGTGTTTGTTTTCTCTATACCCTTCTCTTTACATTGTGCACTGTTTTATTGAATTGCTTGAATATTGTTTCCTTTGGTTGTTACATTTATAAGTAAAAATGTTTATCTCATCTATCCAATCATCTCTAATCATCCAATAGCTTCAACGAAAATTGATTATCAAATGTTTTGCGAAAGATTTGCGAACTTGTTTTACATACTCAATTCACCCCCCTCTTGAGTATTGAGGCCACTTGGTAACAAGTGGTATCAGAGTTAGACTCTTGTATAAAGGGCTTAGCAGCTTCAAGAAAAGTGATGACTTCAAATGGTTTTTCAAATGAAGGTTCTTCTATAAACAGACCTCCTTATTTCAATGGGGATGGTTATGCCTATTGGAAAGAAAAGATGAAAATTTTTATTGAAGCTATTGACTTAGACGTGTCGGACGCTATTGAAAAAGGTGCTTTTATTCTTACACATACTAAAGATAGTGTGAAAATTAATACACCTAGAAATAAATGGACCAATGAGGATAAAAAGAAGGTTCAATATAATTTGAGAGCCAAGAACATCATCACCATATCCTTGGGGTATGATAAAATACTTTAGGGTGTCAAATTGGAAGACTTCTAAAGAAATGTGGGATACTTTACAAGTAACTCATGAAGGTACTAGTGAGGTAAAGCAATCTAAAATAAACACTCTTACTCATGAATATGAACTGTTTAGAATGAACCAATGTAAAAGTATTCAAGAGATGCAAAAGAGATTCACACATATTGTTAATCATCTTATCTCATTGGAAAAAACATTTCCTAATGAGAATCTTATTAATAAAGTCTTGAGATGTTTAAGCAGGAATTGGCAACCCAAAGTAATGGCTATTGCGGAATCAAGAAATTTATCAACAATGTCTCTAGCCACCTTATTTGGGAAGCTTCAAGAACATGAGCTGGAACTAAATAGGCTCAATCAAAATGAAGAGCATGATAAAAAGAAGAAGGAAATTGCACTCAAAGCCATTTCTTCTATAATTGAAGATGATGATGAAGATGGTGAAGATGATGCAGAAAATATTGAGCTAAGTGAGGAGAATCTTAGTCTCATTGTGAGAAAGTTTGGAAGATTCCTAAAGAAAAAGGGATTTTAAAGAAGACCACTCTTTCCTCAAAAGAAAGTGTATCACAAAGGAGAAGGATCATCTACTCCTCCAAAATGCTATGAATGTGGAAAATCGAGGCACATGAAAATGGAGTGTCCTATGTATCTCAAGAAGATGGAGAAGTTTGAGAAAAGACCTTCTAAAGAAAAGAAAGGAAGGAAGGCATATATAGTTTGGGAGGACAATGACATAAGCTCTTCCGATAGTTCGGAGAATGAAGAAGTCCAGCTTTGTCTCATGCTCAAGGAGAAGAAAGTGAAGAGAGTGACACAGAGGTAATTTCTTCTAACTCAGAATCTCTACTTTCTTATGATGAATTGCAAGATGCCTTTCAAGAATTGCATGATGAATCTTTGAGGCTCACAAAAATGATTTTATCATCTAACAAAACAATCTCCTTATTAGTAAACAAAGTTTTTATTTTAAGCAAGGAGATAAATGAGCTTAAGATTGAAAATGAGACCTTAGGACTTATTGATGCTAACTCATTATGCATGACTTGCTCCTCATATGATAACACATCCATATTATTACCTTGTTCATCATGCAAATCATTTGAAAAAGAAATTGAAGATTTGAACAACACTCTTGCAAAATTCACTTTTGGAAGAGACAACTTGAATGTGTTGTTAGGGAAACAAAAATGCGTTTTTTAAAAAGTCGGTTTGGGATTTAATCCAAATAACCATCAAAAGTGTTATAAGAATTTCTTTGTTTCCTTAAATACTTCAAGTAACCCCTTTGTCAAATGTTTTCATTGTGGTAAGAAAGGGCATAGTGCATCCACTTACAATGTTAGAAAGAACATAAACACCAAAGTTAGAATCAAAAGGATTTGGGTTCCTAAAGGCACCATGCCTAACTCTAACACACAAGGACCCAAGATAATTTGGGTACCAAAGGTTAAAATTTGAATGTGTGTTGTAGGTGTGCTTGAAGACCAAAAGCTCAAGTTGATATCTTGATAGTGGTTGCTCCAAGCACATGACCGGTGATGGCTCCAAGTTCTCCTCCCTTGCCCCCAAGAAACATGATCATGTCACATATGGCGATAACAACAAAGGAAAGATCATTGGAATTAGTAAAGTTGTAAGATCCCTTCATCATCAATTAATAATGTTTTGCTTGTTGAAGGACTTAAACATAATTTGCTTAACATTAGTCAATTATGTGATAAAGGCAATAGAGTTATATTTGATTCTTCTTGTTGCATAATTGAGGGAAAGGATGATAAGCAAGTTAAGTTTGTTGGTCATAGGGTCAATAATATATATATATATATATATATATATATATATATATATATATATATATATATATATATATATGATTAGTCTTGATGATATTTCCTCAAATGATGCTAAATGCTTTATAAGTAAAGAAAATGATTCATGGTTATGGCATAGAAGAATTGCTCACATTCACATGAATCACTTAAACAAATTGATTTCTAAAGAACTAGTAATTGGTCTTCCAAAACTCAAATTTGAAAAAGACAAATTTTGTGATACATGTCAAAAGGAAAAACAAGTAAAGGTCTCTTTTAAAGTTAAAAACACGGTTTCAACTTCTAGACCTTTACAACTTTTGCACATGGATCTTTTTGGTCCCTCTAGAACTATGAGCTTTGGTGGGAATTACTATGCATTAGTCATTGTTGATGAATTTTTTAAGTTTACATGGACATTATTCTTGGCCCACAAAAATGATGCTTTTCAATCATTTAAAAAGCTTGCCAAAGTTATCCAAAACGAAAAAAAATTTGTATTGCATCCATAAGAAGTGACTATGGTGGTGAATTTGAAAACCATGAATTTGAAACTTTTTGTGATGAACATGGCATTGGGCATAATTTTTCTGCCCCTAGAACACCACAACAAAATGGTGTTGTAGAAAGGAAAAATCGATCTTTAGAGGAAATGGCAAGAACTATGCTTAATGAGGCTAACCTTCCTAAGCACTTTTGGGCGGATGCGGTTAACACTGCTTGTTATATTATGAATAAAGCCCTAATAAGGCCAATTTTAAAAAAAAATCCCATATGAATTGTACAAAGGAAGGAAGTCAAATGTGTCACATTTTCATGTCTTTGAACGTAAATGTTTTGTTTTAAATAATGAAAAGGATAACTTGGAAAAGTTTGATGCAAAATTTGATGAGAAAATATTTATTGGCTATTCTATACATAGTAAGGCCTTTAGAGTCTAACGAACTATGATCATAGAAGAGTCTATGCATATTATATTTGATGAAACTAACCCAAATGAGTTGAGAAAGGAGCTTATTGATGATGTTGTAGAAATCTTGGCAAACACGCACTTGAAAAATCAAGAGAAAAAGTCCAAGAAGCAAGAAAAGAGACTCCTTGATCACTCATGGTAAAAGGATTTAGAAATTATGGATTTACCCAAGGAATAGAGGACATCAAGATATCACCCTCTCGACAAGGTGATAGGTGATGTATCAAAAGGGATAATCACTCGAAATTCACTTAGAGATACATGTAATCATTTAGCTTTTGTCTCTCAAGTTGAATCTAAAGACATAAATGAGGTCATTAATGATGAACATTAGATCTTGGTCATGTAAGAAGAACTAAATCAATTTGAGAAAAATCAAGTTTGGGAATTAGTTCCAAGGCCCAATGATCATCCTATAATTGGCACCAAATGGGTCTTTAGGAACAAACTTGATGAAACAGGCTTAATAATAAGAAACAAAGCTAGGCTTATAGCTAAGGGCTATAATCAAGAAGAAGACATAGACTATGAAGAAACTTATGCTCCCGTAGCTAGATTAGAGGCCATTAGAATGTTACTTGCATATGCTTGCATCATGGATTTCAAACTCTATCAAATAGATGTCAAAAGTGCCTTTTTAAATGGTTTTATACAAGAAGAGATGTATGTGGAATAACCTCCTAGTTTTGAGGATTTTGAAATGCCCAACCATGTTTTTAAACTAAAAAGGGCCTTATATGGCTTGAAACAAGCTCTTAAAGTTTGGTATGAAAGGTTGAGCAAATTCTTTTTGGAAAAAGATTTTTCTAGAGGTAAAGTTGATACTACCCTTTTCATAAAACATAAAATGCATGACATACTTCTAGTTCAAATTTATGTTGATGACATTATATTTGGAGCTACTAACAACTCTCTTTGTAAAGAATTTTTAAATATTATGCAAAGTGAGTTTGAGATGTCCATGATAGGTGAGCTTAACTTCTTCCTTGGTCTCCAAATCAAGCAAACAAGAGAATGAACTTTCATAAGCCAATCCAAGTATTGCAAAGAGTTGCTCAAGAAGTTTGGAATGGACAATGCCAAGCATATGGCTACTCCTATAGGCACCTCTTGCTATTTGGACAAGGATGAAGGAGGTAAATCTGTAAAAATTATAAAATATAGAGGTATGATTGGCTCACTTCTTTATCTTACTACAAGTAGGCCTAATATAATGTTTAGTGTATGCATGTATGCTAGATATCAAGCAAATCCTAAAGAATCACACCTAAGTGCTGTTAAAAGAATAATGAAATATCTAATAGGCACATCACAAATGAGTTTGTGGTACCCTAAGGGTACCTCATGTAGTCTTATTGGGTATTCCGATTCTAATTTTGCTAGATGTAAAATGGATAGGAAGAGCACTAGTGGGACATGCCACTTGCTTGGAAGCTCACTAGTTTCTTGGCATAGCAAGAAACAAAATAGTGTGACATTGTCTATAGCTGAAGCTGAATATGTTGCAGCTAGGAGTTGTTGTGCTCAAATCCTTTGGATGAAGCAACAACTCTTGGACTATGGTCTTGAGCTTAATCACATCCCCATAAGATGTGATAATACTAGTGCAATTAATTTTTTTAAAAATCTCATTTTGCATTCTAGGACTAAACACATTGAAATAAGACATTATTTCATTAGAGACCATGTTCAAAAGGGTGATTGTATACTTGAATTTGTAGAAATCACTAAGCAACTAGCTGACATTTTCACTAAGCCCCTAGCAAAAGAAGCATTTTTCTATATAAGAAATGAACTTGGTATATTGGATCAATCGTGCATAAGTTGATTAGTTACTGCATAAACCAAAAATTAGTTTGCTGCATAATATGTCATCTTGATACATAACATGTTGCTTTTTGCATAATTGCAACCATTTGCTGCATAATTCTTGATTTTTAATCATATTTGAATCCAATACTGACTTGAGTATCAGAGATTTCCCCTAAGTTATTTTACAGGTGCTCTCTCATGTCAAAAGACTTCCAAGCAACTCAACAACTTCACAATTTCACTAAAAAGAGTGTAATTCTTGGTAAAAGTAGTA
Organism: Ormosia semicastrata; assembly: GCA_029884595.1. Lineage (NCBI taxonomy): Eukaryota > Viridiplantae > Streptophyta > Magnoliopsida > Fabales > Fabaceae > Ormosia > Ormosia semicastrata. The sequence goes on along the minus strand of JAQQTO010000046.1, from coordinate 16,345,807 downwards.
ATTTTGCACAATTATGTGATTTGAATCATAATATGATTAGATTATATGCTTGCATGATGATTTGAATTGATTTAAGATATTCTAGAACTGATTTAAATAGTTTAAAATTGATTCAATGTTGTTTGGAATACAAAATCTGAGTTTAAGTATGCTGGTAATTGATTACAATGCCTTTGTAATAGATTATAAAGGTTCTGTCAAGCATGTAATCGATTGCATAACTGTTGTAATCGATTACAATTAACTCAGAACTCAGGTAATCGATTACACCAATAATGTAATCGATTACAAGGTTCCCCAGAAGCATGGTAATCAATTACACCAAATATGTAATCGATTACATAAGTAACAGAAGGCTTGTAATCGATTATAATACAAATGTAATCGATTACACAGGGTTTTTAAAAGATTTTCTGACGCGCGCAGGCTTTATTTATCAGAAACCTTTCAGTTTCTTCGTCTTCTTCCTCTACTCCCACGAAGACCCAACCTCCAAATCCTTCATTTCTCACTCAAATCTCACCCAAATCCCCCTATTTCACCTCCCTCTCACTCGAAAATCCCCTCTCTACACAGCCTATCTCCCAAATCCCATCACAATCCATCACCTAAATCTCCTCATCTCTCCCTCTTTGCCCTAAACTGTCATTCTCTCATCCCTCTCTTCACTCATTCATCTCCAAACACATTCCCTTCATCCCATTCTCTTCTTCCTCATCAAATGGCAGAGCCTTCTCACCGTTCAAAATGCCCCAGAACAGGGGTTGTCATTGGAGAATTCTCACGTACAGCTCCACGCAATATTTCAGGCCTAGACCTCAATCATCATTTCTCCACCGTAAAGAAAGCTGAGTTGTTCAGGAAAAAATTCCAACTACGAAAGATAATATCCCCCGAGTATATCCCTATAGCTTTCTATGAGAGTGAACCCCTGAAAAGTTTTAGAACCATTGAAACCTTAGGACTGCTGGGTTTCCTTAGCATTGAGAAAGCCATCTATCCAAATTTAGTGAGAGTATTTTATGCCAATCTGAAGTATGAGGATGAGTGTTTAATTTTTGAGGTGAAGAAATAACAGATCAAGATCACTATGCATGAATGGTATAGGCTCACCAAACTCACTCCTGATAGAGCAAAATTCTGTGGAAATGCTAAGATTTGGGGTCATGAATTTGAGCATAAGGCTACTCTTCTTTCTCTGATAAGGTCAAGATACTATCCCCCCAGTGATCCCAAGAAGAGTGTCGTGGCCACTGGCCTAACCATGGAGAACAGGGTACTCCACTATCTTCTAGTCAGGGGGTTGATTCCTAGAGGAGGGAATTACTCTCAGGTTCTAAAGGATGACGTGGTGACCCTATGGGCAATGACCACTGGGAGATAAATCAACTGGGGATACTACATTATTGAGCACATGTTAGACGTGAAGAAAAAGAAAAACTCTGTTCTACCGTTTGCTATGCTGGTGACAGCAATCCTGGAACACTGTCGCATTTCCTTGGCTGAGGAGTCCAAGGACACCAGTTTAAAGGGGCCACAGTCCATCGGCCTGCATACCTTGAAAAAGCTTTAGATGTACAAAGTCGATGATAGATGACACTACATTGCCCATGGTAGAGTTGAGCATATTCATCATGACCCGGATAGTGATGACGATGAAGAAGCTCAGCATCCTGCTCCTGCTCCAGCTACAGCTACACTGGACCTCCTGCTCCAAGAGATGCGAAACCTGACCACTACCGTAGAAACACGCATGGATCACATTGAGCAGAAGGTAGATCACCTTGAGCTGAGGATGGACTACTCAGATCAGGAGCTTGCCTCCATTCGCTCCCTCATGATAGGACCTCATTTTACTCAGAGTGCTGCTGTTGCACCTCCCACATCCTCTGCCTCTCCTGTTCCCCAGTCCTTTACTGGTCCCTCTGGCATCCTTGCTGATGATGAGGAGCTCCTCGGTTCTGAGGACGACCTTGAGCCCGACGATGATAATGTTGATCTAGGAGACATCGCTGTGGATGAGAACAGTGATAGCGAGGTTACTGATAGTGATCATGGCCATTGCTCTGATGCTTTCTTTCTTTTTTTTCTCTTATGGCTACATTGTACATGTTTTTGGCTCAGTTATATAACATTAGTATAAGTTCTTATTTTGGATATTTGTTATATTGAATATGTTGGGTTACATTGTATATGTTTTTGGTGATATATGTACTTGGATCAACTACATTGTATCTGTTTGGTTATATTCTCTCTGATAATGTTGAATATTGAATATTGGTTATAATGGATATTCTCTTGATCTGAATTTCCTGGATTCATTATATTCTCTTTGGATTTCCTGTTTTGGCTATGCTTATTTACTTCCTGGGAAATCATGAAATACAACTGAAATACTGTCCAAATTTTTCTTCTAAATGATTATGTCTTTTTGATAATGTCAACGGGGGAGAGAATAGTGAAAAATGAAATCTAATTAATGTTGCATGTGTACGGGGGAGCTTTTTGAGCTTTTTACATGAAAAATCTTTTTCTATATCATGCATAAACTCCGGGGGAGAGTTGCGCCTAAATCTCTAATATATACAAATGTAAAAACTCTTTCTTTTTCCTATGATCAGTTTGTCATCATCAAAAAGGGGGAGAATGTGAATGTTTATGTCCTTAAATCATGTCATATGGTTTTTGATGATAACAAAGTCAAACATGAATATCAAGTGCAAAAGAAAAGATCAAGATCAAAGAAAGAAGTCAAGAGGTTTATTTAGTCATAAGACTTAGAGCATTAATGATAAATGCTCTCAAGATTTCTCAAATGGTTTTTCATATATCATTTCCAAAATAAGTGTGAAAATTCAAAGCTAAACATGTTTTTCAAAGAAACTTTATTTTCAATCTTAAGATTTAACACTCATGAAAGGATTTATGTTTAATCAAATGTCTTGAAGTGTTAGAAATGACTTACAAACTTAATTGGACTTGAAAAATGTGTTCAAAGGCCAATATAATCGATTACATGATATTTGTAATTGATTACACAGCAAACAGGGGCCTTATAATCGATTACATGAGCATTGTAATCGATTACAAGCAAGTCAGAGGCCTTGTAATCGATTACACCAAGTTGGTAATCGATTACAATGAGCCCAGAAAGGCAAGAACACGTTCAAGGAGTCATGTAATCGATTAAATAGATATTGTAATAGATTACAAAGCAAGTTAGAGGCCTTGTAATCGATTACATTAAGAATGTAATCGATTACACAGAGCCCAGAAAGCCAAGAACACGTTGGAACAACAATGTAATCAATTACATTTGTTGTGTAATCGATTACAAGCAATCTGACAGAGTCCAACGACTATATTAATGGCATTTAATGCTTGGCTAAAAGGTCCTAACGGCTCCTTTACTTAAAAAACTTATAAATACCAATGTTGGGGCTTCATTGGAGGTTGACCTTGAACTAAAAACTGATTACTAATACTTCAATACGAGATTTAATCTTCAAATCCATTCTTGCTCTGTTTTTGTGAAAAACTTGAGTTTTTCTTTGAGAGCATATTAGAGCTTCAATTTGTAATAATTTGCTCTTGTGAGAGTTTCATTCTATCAATCTAAATTGCTTTGTAAAGAGGGTGAGACATCCCTCCAAAAGTGTAAAGGGTGAGACATCCTTTAGTTGAAGAGACTCAAGCTCCAAGGGTGAGGTATCCCAAAGTGTTGAGTGCTCAAGGTTGTAAAGGTTGTCAAGCACCTATTGAAGCTTGAAGATATAGTGAAAAATCTCGAGTGGTTGCTTGAGGACTGGACATAGATCACAAGTGGATTGGTGATCGAACCAGGATAAATCATTGTGATTGTTTTCTCTAAACCCTTCTCTTTACATTGTGCACTGTTTTATTGAATTACTTGAATATTATTTCCTTTGGTTATTACATTTATAAGTAAAAGTGTTTATCTTATCTATCCAATCATCTCTAATCATCCAATAGCTTCAACGAAAATTGATTATCAAACATTTTACGAAAGATTTGTGAACTTTTTTTACATACTCAATTCACCCCCCTCTTGAGTATTGAGGCCACTTGGTAACAGTTCGAAGACATAAAACCTCTAATCAGTTTACCCCTTCCAATCACCTTTAAATTACTGAGGCCATGTATGAAGAAAGAGTTTCTAGTAAATGAGACTGAGTATGGAAAGCACTTTAACAAAGCACTAAGGTTGTATTTGGATGAAATATTTTAAAATTCAAGAGAATTTAAAATGTTAAGGAATTTAATTGCTTCATTTAAATTCCCTTTATTTGTAAAATTTTTTGTTTGGATGGAGTAATTAAATTCTCTAACATTTTAATTTCTTTGTTTGGGCAAAGTAATTAAATTCCTTTCATTTATAATTTTCTTTTATCAAAACAAGTATTTTTATTAGAAGTATTCAAAATTTAGCTTGACTCGAAACTAATTGATTCGACTATTCGATTTTTATAAATTAAACTCAATATATTTTCAAGTTAAATTTGGGTCACGCTTCTGATTTACCTAACTCAACCAGATGTCATAATATTTTAAAAATTAACAAATCACACAATCTAATTACGATGTAAACAAAATGAAATGATATGAATTTAAATATAACACCATCTAATATAAATTAGACTAGGCAAAAAAAATATAATAAAAAATATTGAAAAAACACTTCAAAACTAAGCTTAGTAAAATCAATATAATTGTGATATAAATTGAACACCATGTAAGAAACAAAACAGAAACTGAATCTTCAATTTAATATCTCAACTATTGGTGTTTTTAAATCAAGAATTTTTATTTTAGTTCTCCAAATGAACATAATCTGATCAAAGGCAAATAATTAAGAACCTTGACATTAGAGAGTCATAATGAATTCATATCATCAAATAAACATAAAATCCTCATTAAAAGTTGTTATATTTGGTTGCATTAGAGCTTAAACAGTAGTACAAGTAACAGTATCACTATGACTATTAACTATCCCATCCATGATGGCCAAGCAATTGCCACCCAGCTGAGAAACAGTGAAGGAATCCTCAGCCAAGGGGATGTCAACTCCAGGAGATTCCAAAAAAGCATCCTTACACGCAGATTATCTGACAACACAAGAGTTAAACTTGTAGTAAGCATCAACCACATTTTGTTGGTTCAACAACTCCACGGCTTCTTTGAAGGTATCCATGATGCTTTCATATTGTGTCTTGCATATATCAAAGGCGTCAATTACCTTCTTAGAGGTGTTGGGGTTAACAAGTGATTTGACAATGATACTAGACACCTGCAAGCTCTGGTTAAGTGTGGCCTCAATCTCTGTCTCAAGAGCCTTGATGGGGTCAAAAGAACCTTGGAAAAATGGGGCAATGGTCGCAGCACAAAGAGCTGGGTTCTCAGTGCCACTGCAGAATTCCAGGATCTCAAACTTAGGCTTGAACACATTTTGGAATATAATTTAATATAATTTAACACCATGTTCAAGAACTCTACTGGAATCAAGCCATTAGCTTCTTAAGAGCATGATAAAATAAAAACTAAAGAAGACACAACATTTTCATAACAATTATGTACCTGCCAAAACAGAACATAAGCCAAACATTTTTTTTATCAAAACTTCACTATTGTCAAGCATATTCAAACAGTTCCTATGCTTAAACAGAAAATAAGCAAACTGCAGGTTTTTTTTTTCAAGCAAATCAGCATCACAAATAGATTAAAGAGATTTACCAAAGTGTTGGACATCACCAAGATACACCCCAACATGACAACTTTGTACCAACCCCTCCCATTAGTCCCTTTAACCACCTTAAAAATGATTTTTTTTTCAAATAAACAAATGCAACTAATACTACTTCGTTTTCTAGCCAATCATTTGGATCATCTCTTTGAAATATCTGCTTTAATCTCGCCTGCAAAAGGTACAATATAGTTTCAAATAGGTGAACAGAATTAAAAAAATAGTAGTAGCATTAGCACAATGAATATTTAATTATTCATAAAACTTATGTTGTTTAATAAAGGATACAGATAAAGAGCAATATCTATCCAATAAAGAATGCCAGACAGCAAAACTACCCTAAATAGCTAAGCACAGAATACCCAAGTGAAAAAAAATTACCAATTAAGTTACCACAAAATTCAGGAAATTAACTGATTTATGTTATCACAAATTGACATCATATGATTATATATAGAAGGGTTCTTAGCTTGTAGACTAACTAAGGAAATCTAGTGAATTCATGAGGCTTCAACAACTTTAGGAGTAAAGGTTTTTAAACTTGAAGCATATAAGGTATATTTTCACTTTAAAGCATGCTCCACATTGGCCCATTCAAAAGGAAAGGTGGGGCAAATAAGATGTGTGGCAATATACAAAATAATTTTTGGTTCTCAAAATATTGGTGACATCATAGGGGTTCTCTAATGAAATTTTTGGTCATCAAATGACATTAAGTTGGTCCTAGTAAATAGTAACTTTTGGAGATGTAAAGAAAAAGTATCATTTGATAACCAAATTGATGTAATAATCTTTTGAGGACCAAAATGGGGATTTACTATTCTCAAATATGAGTTTCTCCACCCCAAGGAAATTCATGCAGAACCAACTCATAAGAGAATAATTGATTGTTGTTCACTGTAGCACACTATTTATGTCCATGAGATTCCTTTCTGCTTAAATTATTATGCACAAACAATATTAAACTTATTTACAAGTAAACATTTGTTATTGTTAAGGTTTTTTATCCTACACAGTGACCAAAAGGAAATAACAGGACATTTTCATTCTATTACGAATTAAGTTTTCTTTTCAAAATTGTTTAAACCAAAGACCAGTCCTTTCCAAATTCCAATTGTGTTTACTTTTTTACTTGTAATCTTCTTTCTTTAACATACTTTATCTTGACTGCAAAACATATAAAAGAAGTATATATTAAATTATCAATACTTTGGTCATTCTGAAGCAACACAACAAAAACAGTTGGCATGATAAGTTTGACAACAGAAAATTCTATACCAATCAATTTCAGCGTATGCTCCGCACAACTGTTCAATGGCAATGCAAAAGCCATTGCCTTTCATCCTACCATATCCTTTTACTCATTTCATTCATTCATTAGACATTAGAAGAAATTATAACTTATACCTTTCATCAAGCAGGTTGTGTGCAGTCAAAATAAATATGATAAAATTGTAAGTGAAATCGCAATCTTATCTTCTATAAGATCTACGAAACTGTTGATGAAATCAAGAATATCTATCGAGGCTTCCTTGGCAATTGACATCTCCATTGTTACTGTTGCAGAATTACAAGCATGATCAATGTCTTCTGAAAACCTTCGTGAGGCTCGGAGGAAGAGTTTCGTCCTCTTCGCCAATGGTGACGGCAAACTCCTTGAGTTTGACGATCGGAGCAACCTGAACTTCGGTGCTCTTGCAGTTTCCGGTGGGTGTTCCTCCTCTTCCAGGTGCTTGAGATCACACTCAACATCTGAGTGAGAGAGATGTCATATTTCCAAAAGAAACACTTGGGTAGAAGAGAGAAGCGAGAGATTTCTAAAATTCCACCTCTTTAGCAAGAATTTCAAATTCTGCATTTTGAGATAAAAAAAATACACGATGTAAACTCCTGGAAATTCCAAAATTCTTTCACTTAATATGCAAACAAAGCATTTTCAAGTATAGTATTTTAAATACTCTAAAAAATTACATTTCACCTTTAAAATGATTTATCCAAACACAACATAAGGGAAATGAGATTGACATGAAAATCTGGAATGTATAAAACATTATCAAGTACTAAACTGGAATTGAGTTTGACAAATCCAATAGAATGAATTTGGACTTTTGCATAGTTTGGAAGATTAACAAAACCATTATTTAAACCGGAATGTTGAATGAAATTTTATAAAGAACAAGTAAAATGACTAGTGGCTCCTGAGTTCAAAAGCCACAAATTAGAATGACCTGACAAGTGAGAAAGAGTAGCAGATAAAATGGTACCTATTGGAGAGGAAGGAGTAGACTCAGGTTGAGGTACAATAGGCTTGGCAGTTTGAGAAATTTAAGAAGTAATGACAGATAATAGCTATTGGTACTGCTCTGGAGTGAATTGCATTGAATTGATTCCATCTTGTATAGGAACGGAATCAGAAACACGATGAACAGAAGCATTACCCTTATTCTTGAAACCCTTTTTATATCCAGGAGGATAACCATGAAGTTTGAAGTATTTTTCCTTGATATGACCATAAATTCACAATGTGTACATAATGGTCTATCTTTTTGACTAAACTTTAGTGCAGAATCCGAACCTTGTCTGGAATTCATGGATTTAACAGAAAATGCAGTTGGTAAGTCTGAAATTTGAGACTGAGCAAGTCCCATCTGCCTTTGCTTTTCTTCTTGTAGAATCAAAGAAAACACCTTATTGATAGGTGGAAGAGGTTCCATTAACAGGATCTGACCTCGAGTTTGAGAATAAGACTCATTCAATCCCATCAAGAAGCATATCACATATTCAGCTTGCATGTGATCTTGTAATGGCTTAGCTCCACCACGGGTACAATGCACTAAAGGACGACTATCACTCAGTTCCTCCCAGATTACTTTAAGTTTGGTAAAATACTCAGTAACAGATATTGCTCCTTGTGAAAGACTTACCAGATCCTTCTTCAATTAGAAAAATTGTGGTCCATTGCATTGCTGAAACCGATCCTTGAGACCATTCCAAATGCCTTCAGCTGAATCTGCATAGATCACACTTGTAGAGATTTCTTTAGAAATGGAATACAACAACCAAGAATTGACAATGTTGTTGTTGCGTTCCCAAGAAGCTAAAAGAACCGGATCACTTCCATCTGGTTTAGGGATAGATCCATCCACAAAACTAAACTTGTTCTTTGCACTCAAAGTAATTTTCATTGATCGATTCCATGAATTGTAGTTGTCACTCATCAAAACTTGAAAAACGAGCATCAATCCTGGACTATCAGATGGATGAAGAATGTAAGGATTGGCAAAATCATCACTAAAATTTGCCATGTAAACTAAGACGAAAAGAAGAACAATGAAGAAATCATGAAGAACGTGAAATGCGGAATCAAGAAAATTCAACTGATATCATATTAAACTGAACAGAGAAACAGAGTTTGAGAGAAAATGTAATCTAATTTCTTATTTCATCATAGTGATATATATATATATATATATATATATATATATATATATATATATATATATATATATATATATATATATATACATACATATATTATACATTAGAATGTAAGTTGTTGAAAATAACTAACTAACGAACACTAACTAATTTTAACTAAGTAACCGATTGTAACTAACTTTTAACTGACTTTATAATTTATAATAACTGTAATACCCACCGCGCGCGAAACCCATTGTGTGTTACTACCGAGGAACTACACCAAACTCAGAACCCCGTCGATCCCCATTGTGTGTCACCACTGAGGACCACCCCTCTGTTCTTTTCTCTTCTTCTTTTATGTGTTAAGCTTAGTTTTCATATAATCTTATCAATTAAAACTTAATCAAATTTAATCTCACCTTCTAAGGCCTAATTAAGTTATACATTATTTTAATGTATAAGAAAGATATGCTGGATAAGCTTATACAATACTATAGTTGTATCAAATAACTAATACAATCATAATGTATATTGTATAAACTTATCTTATCAAGTCTTATACATCGTGCAAAACGTGTCTTTAATAGCTTAAATATTAAAGAGAATTGAATTAAATATTGAGTTTGTTTCATTATTAACCCACAAATAAAGACTTTACTGCTTATAACTAATGTAATAAATTCAAATACTAACATACCAAATCTTTTTGGTTAGAAGAAACTGCGGAAGTGGGGCTGTTAGAACTTAGAATATATAAACCCAAGAGAATGTGTGCGCGAATTGTCATACCTTAGATGAGAGTTGTACAATTGCGTTCAAACAAAATTAATCTTAACTATCTCATGCTCAAATTTTAATTAATCAATAAAGACAACAACTATATATTGAAAATTAAGCCACTCGCTACTATTGTATAGAAAATTTATTATAATGGAATATTATCATATTTGGGATCGTGACGGATAGAAAATACATGTATTAATTACTGTCACCGAAAAATAATTCTAATAAAATAAAGTAAATATTGATTTGGTGACAAAAGTGAACGTATGAAGGAGCTGTCCTTTAAACTGTTCAACTTATAAATCTTAGATAAATATCATATTTATTAAGATTGATTGAAATTTACATGAATCTATATCCGTATTTGATTTAAACAATTATAAACCAATTTATAAATTGTCAAACACTATTAGCATGTTTGGCTGGGTGTTTGTCTAGCCCAAGCTTCTGCCTAAAGGATACAAACAAAGTTTCATTCTTAAACTAATATATTTGATAAAATTTTATCTAAGTTATATTTAAACATGATTTAAATCTAAAACCAATGTTTAAATAGAAGTAAAAGAAAGTTTTTCATAAAGTCTCAAGCTATAATTTTCAAATTATAATCCAATCGATGTCGTTTAAAAACAACAATTCTTGTCATTTTTTCAAATGGATGCTCCTTCTTTAGGAGCTCTGCTAGGGTTGGCACCACCATCCAATGCAGTCTTTCCATGTTCGTGACAGTCATCTTCCGCTTGGAGCCTCTCTAACCAGTCTAGTCAACGTTTCTCTATGTGAGGATCTCATCGTTGACGACCACCATCGTTCACCCTATCTGTTGGTTGCGACCCTATTCGGTGCTAATCCCAACTGGTGTTCTCCATGGGGCCTTTGTCGATTCTGATCATTGCTTTGCCCTAGATACTGCTGGTTACGACTCACGAGCATCGGCCACATCTGGTCCAATCTTTGGTCGACTCCTCTCTTGATCTGGGTTCCATCTCCATCCTGTGGGCTATCATCGTCCTTGGTCGAGTGTTTTTTGTACTTTTCGATCCTACTATAGCTTAGCTTCTTTAGTGGGAGAATTTGGCGTATGGCGTCATCGAGTTCAATCGAGATCCACAACGAGACCGTAGTTACCATCCAATATAAACTCAATAGACTCTCTTGCGAGGAAACCGCACCAACATTCTACTATTTCTATTTCACAAAAAAAGAAAGATTGTCATTTTTCTTCTGCCTTGGGTTTGGCCTTCAATTTCAATTTCCAAACCAAACCTACTTTTTTTATTTATTTTATTTTGGAATTTGGGACATCAATTTTCTATTCCAAGATACGGCGAAACATCCAATCACATCAAGACCAACCAATTAAAAGGGACCACAACTTGACTCATTGCTTCTTTATATTACTTTTATGATCGGACGGATAACAATTATGGCGTCATACAAGTCGCTGGATCAGTGATCGACATGTACCATCACAATCATGAACCAGTCCCCACCATGCTCATCATTTTGTAGAACCCTGATGGACTCTGTACCCTGTCCAGTATTGCCTTGCAAGTCTCTTTCTGAAAAAAGTTGGAAATAAATTCCCCTCTCTTTCATTTAAAAATATACTGTTACTTGTCACATTATTAAAAAGGAAAAAAAATTCTTAATTTCTGATCATACATAATGAAATGATTTTTATATTGATAATAAGTTAAAATCAAACTCATTCTCAATTCTCAAAGTTGCTAATGTTTTTTGCACATTTTGGAGGTGGTGAGGTGAGGTTGGCCGAAACATTATACAAGGGTCGTGAACAAGAATCATTAATGAATTTGTCTTTCGGTTCCAGAGGCTTGTCGTGGGCTAAGTGGGTAATTCCTGAGGTGAGCCAGGCTGGCATGTGCATTTACTCCTGGATCAAGATTCTTGACCCAGCCTGGGACTGGGGCCCATTGGGCTTGGGAGCCCATAAAATGAATTAAATGTAAGTTTATTTATCATAAAGCCTAATGACTTACGTTGTGACTTATAATCGATAAATTGTCATACCATAAATTACTTCCTTTTTTTTTTTAACTGGATTATACCATAAATTACTTTATAAGCAAATGTTTGGCTCAAGATTTGTTCTAATGGGCACATCCTATCCCAGTGTAAGATTGCTAGCTAGATTGTTAATACAAAAATGATCATCTTACACCTTTAAAAATGAGGTGTAAGTACTATTTATACTATTTTTAAATGATGTGATTGAGTGAGAGAAAGTGATAGAAAAAAGTATGTGTAATAAATAGTATTAAATGAGATGTGAAAATAAATGTATGTATTATTTGATGTAAAAATATAATGATTGTTGTTAATATTGTGCATCCTGAATAAGATAATTTGATAATTTTTTCTCTTCACATAGATAAGTTTGTAGCTCCTTTCCCCGAGATTGATTGAGACGGAAATTTTGTATATTATTTGTTGTGAATGTAATGTCACAGGGTTTTGCTAATAAGAATGTACTAGAGAGCTCGAACGCTTTAAATTTGTCAACTCAAAAAATTTATACGGATCTCGAAAATGTTTATTAATCTGGGGCTTAAAACTTTAGAGCGTTTAGATGCTTGACGTTCATAATTTTCTTGCTAATAAAAGCTCCAACGCATAGTTTAAAGAGGAAAAACTTTCACTTTTTTTTTTTTTGGAAAATTGCTATCAGTCGTTTGTGCGCTTGAGTTTCTCTACCGTTCAAATAGAAAAGTGCATTGAGATTTGTGTATAGTAAAAATTTTAAAACATAAATATAATAACTTAGGAAAATGTTACTTATATACATATTTGTTTTATATTTATCTATGTAATAGAATTAAAGTATAGATATATAAAAAAATAGATATATTTAATTATAATTAAATAATAAAAATTATAAAAATATAAAGTAGTATGAGTAAATATATATATAAAATTATTCAATAACTTAAGTTGCATATGCCCATAAACCGTCGGGCTTTTTATAGCAGTTGCTTATTTTTTAATGAAAAAAATTTAGGTAAAGTTTTTGGATATTTGTGATGCTTGTTTTTAATAGAAATATGACATATGTTTTATTTTTTAGTTATTTAATTATTATTTTTAAAATTTTTATTAATAAATTATAAAAAAATATATACATGTCATATTTCTATTAGAGACAAACACCATAAACACATAAAGAACTTTACCTAAATTTTATCCTTTTTTAACAGCCTAAGGAGAATCAATAAATAATCGAGAGCGCAGAACAGAACTGCAGCTTTTCTCAATTTCAAATAATGGCATTAATTGCCTTCCTTATCGCCAAGACAGGAATCAATTTTGGGGCTTTTTTTTTTTTTTCTAATGAGAATAATGGATTTTAAAAATGAAATTATTGAATAGGTATAAGTTAAAATTTAATTTTTAAAATAGTGTAAGATGAATAATAATGTATTTGTGTCTTTTTTTAAGTTGTGCTTAAGAAATACAATTTATTTGTGTCTTTTTTTAATTATATTTTAAGTAAATCATATTTTTTATGTATGACTTATCTTTTTTTATTTTAATTTAGATAAATTGTTCTTGTAAATTATGACTTATTTTTGTTTTAAAAAAATGTTATATAAAATTGTGTTTGAGGCACGACTTGCATGTTATTGTTTGTTATTTTACGCAAGTCGTCTACTGACTTTAGGTAGCGACGACTTGCATATTTCATTTTTTTTATTTTTTTTATTTTTTATTTTTTTACAATTTGGTATATGAATACCAAACCTCCAATGGTATAAGTCATTAAGGCTTGTAAGGGTATATATTCTAGTGGTGTGATATAATCATTCTTTTATTATTTAATTTATCGTAGTTATAGCATTGTTATATTAACATCAAGTATCACTGACAAAGAGTTAAACAAAAATGAAGGGTTTAACTACCACACACACAAAAAAAACTTCTTTGTATTAACGAATCGCTGAATAAAAATGAAGTAAATGATGAATAATAAATTTGTTTATTTTTCTTATAAAGTATCTTGTATAATTTTTTAACTTTATTTTTCTTATAAAGTATTTTCCTTTTAAGTTAATCAATTAGCTTAAAAAAATTTGTGTTATTATTAAATTACAAACTCTAATATAAATTTACTTAAAAATAAAAAAGATAAGTCATGATTCTCATCCACGACTTATTTAAATATAATAAAAAAATTCATCCACGAATTATCCAAAATATTATAAAAAAAATTCATTGAGCTTTTAAAAAATAAAAAATATATTTTATAATAAATTATTCTTTAGAGATATGACTTCTTATAATTTATTATTTACTTTGTACTATTTTTAAAATTAAATTTTAACTTATACCTATTATACTTAATTAAAAAATTAATTTTCAACTTACACCAAAGTAGAAAAAGGAAGATTCTCTGGTGCACCTCTAAAACTAAGGCCACCGTGCCTATAATAAAACAAAAAGATATAAAATACATAGAATAATGGGATTATAAGAAGAAATAGAACTAATGAGTAAGGAATTATTAAATATGATGAAAGAAATTAATAAAAATATAATTATATTAATACACAATACTAATAGAATTATAAATTATACGTGTGATAGAATACAAAATGGAATAAGCGAAGATATTAAAAGAATTGAAGAAATACTTTTACAATTAGAAAATTTATTGGAAAAAGAACAAAATAATAAATATATAACGAAAAAGGATTTAGAAGATCTATTAAAAATAAAACCAAAATAATTAATCAAACAAATAGAATCAATAGATCAATTAGAACAGGAAATTTTGAAATTTCTTAAACCAAGAACCTCATGGAGAGGATAAAAAATGAATATATAGAACTATTAAAGAAATCAAACGATATTGAAGAAATTCAACAACTACTAGAACAATTAAAAATAGTTGAAGAAGAAAATAAACAAATGCAAAATATAAAACAAATAGAAACAAATAAAGAAAATGAAGAAGTAATATTAAATTATAGCACTTCGAATCAATCGACTATGATGAAATATTTATGAAAAAAGGAAAAATAAGTAGAACAAAAACTAAAAGAAAATAGAAAGAATATTAGGAAAAACTTGATGAATACTTGGGATAAATATGAATAAAAACAATGTATAATAAAGGATATGCTAGAAAAGATGGTAGATGAACTAAAATTCAAGAAGAATTCAAACCTCGATATGAAAGTTTTAGAATTGAAAATAAATTAAATATTGATTGTGTAAGAAATAAAGAAGAAGTACTTTTACAATAGACTAATGAAATGACTTTACTTATAGCAACAGATGAGAGATTTAGTTGATTAAGTTTATTAGATGTTAAAAACTTACTAGTCTATAAAATGAAAGGAAATGTACAAAGGTTTCTCATAAGTATTAATGATGAAACATGGTACCAATACTCAAGAACTACAAGAAATAATCAAGAATTTGCTAGATTAATTATACATTTAATCGATCAAGAATTTATAGGATATAATTCTATTGAACACAGAGATGAAGTAAATAGATTTCTTCATGAAAAGGCAAAAGCACATCTAAATAAAATGTAAATATGTAATATGTGCGAAATAGATAGTTTCATATGTAAATATCAAAAGTATTACTATCAACTAGATACTGATACAAAACATATATATATGGATGTCTTTATAGATAAATTACCATACACACTTAATACAAAAATAAGAACAATTTGACAAACCCAACCAATGGAAACAACTAATACACTAGGAGGAATTATACAAATACTTTATTACGAATTAAGAGAACAATGTATACAAAGAGAAACAATTAGACAATTAAATAAAAGTAAATTTGCAATTTGCTGCGATATACCAGAAATAGAAAAGCCAGGAAATTATGGATGTAATCAAATTATAAAGAAAAGAAAACCTAGATTAAGAAAAACTTATCCTAAAAGGAGAGCCTGTAAAAATACTAGAAAAAAATATTTTAGGAAAAAAAGGCAAACACCAAGAAAATATTATCCAAAAGGAAAAAAGAAATGTGTCTGTTGGATATGTAATGTAGAAGGATACTATGCAAATAAATACCCTCAAAGAAAAGAAAAAGATTTTAAAGAAAAAATAATTAATAAAGAAGGTATGTAAAATATACAACTTAGAACAATTAGAAGAAGAATTAAGTGATTAGAGATTAGTATATATGAATATACAGAAAATAAACTATCTTCAGAAGAAACAGAATCTGAATAGTACTTATATTAAAATCAAGATTAAAAAAAAGTAATAAAGAAACTGAAGCCTACATTGATACTGGAACAAGCATTTGTTTAGTAACAAAAATATTATATAAAAAATAGAAAAAATTAGAAAAACCCTTAAAGATTCAAATCGTAGATGGATCAATACATCCTCTGTATTTTGTAGCTAAAAGAATTACTCTAGCAATCCAGTAAAATTTATTTATTGTTTCCTGGTGTGTTGTGGATTGTGATTAAATATAATATCAAAAGCAGTTGCCAAGTTCCACCAAAAATATAAAAACCTTGAAACCAGTTGTAGTAAGCAATGGTCGATCCACAGAGAACCAATTCAATTAACACTATTAATCCAATTCCTAAATTAAACTCTGATGAACAATAAAATAGTAAAAAGTAAAAGGGGGTTTTGTTAATTAAAACTAACAAAAGAAATTAAACTTAAACCAAAACAGTAAACACAAATTGAATTATCAAGTTAAAGATGTTGGTTAAGAGATGAAATCCACCACTAGATTTATATGATTGTGTTAACTTACATACTCTTTATACCAACATGATCAATTATGTTCTTATATGATTGTGAGATAAATCCCCTGTTTTCCTTAAGTGTTGACCAATTTAGCAATCGCTCAAATCAACTCCTAATCATTGATTAGTTATAAAGCAACCGCTCTTACAACTATCCAACAATTGCATTAAGATTTAGAAAACCAAACACACTAAGAACTAATCACACACCGGGATTAAATTACTTAGAACATATATTTCACTAGATCTATTACCGCAACCACGCATAATATATCCAGATCTACTACTTTTATAATTGGTAAATAGCATAAAGATAATTATACCCACATAAACATCATACATTCTACTAGATTTACTATCGTAACCGCGTATAATAAACCCAGATCTACCACTTTGAAAGTAGGAACAAGTATAAAAACCTTCATACTAAGAATAGATTCAGAAATATATGAATAAAAACATAACTGTATTGATATAAAGAAATATACAAGATTCACATAATCAAAACTAGGGTTTCATCTTCCCTTAACTAAATAAGAAAACTAGCCATACATGGCAAATTCAAAAACAGAAGAAAAACAGAAGAAAAACATAGTTCAGAATGAAAGTGCAAAAGAAAACTGAAGATCAAACTAGTTTCCAAAGGTTGGGGATGATCGATCTCCGATTGCTCGAACCTGAGACTCCAATCTTCGATCCAATCTTCCTCTCTCTTGTTCTTTGAATCCTCTTCAGCCCCTTGGCTGCTCCCAGCCCAGACCTACTTTAGGGGCTTTAAGCAACCCTATTTATAGGTTTGGATACCTAATTTAGCATTAAAATACGAATTTAAACTTCTGAGCCGATGACACGGGCCGTGTTATGTGACACGGCCTAACCCGTGTCTGAATCTGGTGATAAAATTCTAACTAATCTCAAAGTCAGAGAAGAACACGGCCCAACCCGTGTCATTTGACACGGGCCGTGTTATATGACATAGCCCGTGTTGTATGACATAACCCGTGTTGTCCAAATATAGGATTTGACCCGTCTTGAAATAGTCAGAGGAGTACACAGCCCACCCCGTGTCATATCACACGGGCCGTGTCACTCACTTTCTTCAAATGCGACCTTGATTCTTCATAAATGCCCTTCTTCCTTTGCTTCTAAGGGTAAAACTGATCTTCTTAAGTATTCATCTCTCTCCTCAAATGGTCATCAAGCTTGGTTTGATGCTAATGGACTCAAACACTCAAAGATATCCTGAAAAGCATAATTCATTTATGAGTGTTTATAACCACATTTAGCATAGTTTCACAATAAACATCCAAAGACAACTCTAAATCAGAAACTTAGCTAAATGTCAACAATTGAGCACATATGGAGTCCAATTAGATCAAACAAAAGTCATTTAAGAACTGAAATTATCAACAGATCAAATACCCCCACACTTAACCTTTTGCACTCCTGGGCAAAACATAAGACTAAACTAAGGAACAGGGAAAACAAAACAAATTCAAAACCTAACAATTTAAAGAACTCAATTTCTAATGATATTCAAGAGAGGCAAAAGTTTGTAAGCAAGAAGAGCAAGAAAAGATTCAAGGAATCACAACATTCAAGAAATAACAATTCTTCACACCTCAAACCAATATGCAAAGTATCTTCAATTTGAAAAACATGAATTAAGAATGATAGATCCTCACATGATACACTCTCAATCTCTCAAGTGTTTACAAGGTAAGTATTTCTCTCAATTCAACCCATGAAAAATGCACTACCATAAGCTTGCTTATCTTCTACTTCTCCACTATTCAAACACATGTACACACAAATCAAGAGGACTTTATTTAAGGTTGTAATGGGGCCAAGGTAAGGGAAGGAAATAATATGGTTATGGTAAGATGAGCACCCAAGAGAATAAAAGAACATTGGGGAGGAACTCAATTAATAAACATGAAATTTTTATCCCTTCAAATCTATATAATGCATATTCTCTTTACAAATTCCTTTCCTTTGTCTTTCTTTTTTTTCTTACAACCTTTCTTGAATTTTTTTTCTTTGTTTTTTTTTCACCAACACCTTGCATATTACACATCAACTTGCACAACCCCCACACTTGTCCTATGAAATACTTGCAAGCAAAAGAGCTCCCCCAATGAAAATGAACCAATGCTCTCTCATTCCCTAAGGTAAGGTAAAATCATGGTTTTTCACATAAAGCATATAATGAGGTAAGACAAAGAATAGGCAAATAGGCTCAAGGGGTTAATCAAAGGGAAATAATGCAAGGTTGGCTATTTGGCCAAAGTAAGTAATCACAAAAGAATGCCTCAATCATGTTCATGTATGCAAGTGAAAATGTAGCTTCAAAAAGAATCAAAGCAAGTTCTAGAGTGATCAATATGACATGAGTGAAAATCACATAAGAAAGAAGAGAATGACATAAATGCTAAATCCATCCATCAAAAGGCTCAAAATCTCACAAGGTATGCATCTATCAAACTCAATTCATCAATCTAATATTCAAAACCAAGCATGTCAAATTCAAGATGAAAGAAGAAATTTATAAATCATAACCTTGAATTTCAATTACTTCAAATTTCAATTACTTCAAACTCACAGACTTCACAAATCTCAAAATATCATTGGAAATCAAATAAAAACACAATTTTTTTCAAAAATAGAAAATAGAAATTAAAATAAAAAAATAGAAATAAAACAGAAAACAAAATGTCAATTCCTCCCCCACACTTAAATTCTACATTGTCCTCAATGTAAACCTCAACAATAAACAATCATTAACAAATCTAGGACAAGTAAGATAAAAGAGAAGGAAGAAACATCCTTATCAACTGAAGTAATGGAGGTAGATGAAGAGATTTTCACCAGGATCCCATTGGCGAAAGTATAATAACCAATTTATGCTTGAAATAACATGAAAGCTTCCACCGGGGTCCCATTGGCTGAAACGTAATGACCAAGTTATGGTTGAAACAGCATGAGGGCTTCCACCAGGGTCCCATTGGCCTTCCTTAATTGCCTTGACTTCACCACTGAAAAGTAATATGTGCACTTCATCAACTTCATATGCATTGTTTCTATTGGACAATTGCCCAAAAACAAAATCCACTTCAGTAGTGTCTATCATCTGGTGCTCTTCTCCCTTCATTGAAAACTCTTCAGAGGCCTGTAATTCTATCTCTCCTTGTATATTAGATCCCGCAACTGCATCAAAAGCATTATTGATAGATTCTTCAACAACATTAGCTTTTGCACAAACAGAATCATCAGCTCTCAAGAATGCAGAAATTTCAGCACAAATAGTACATTTCATGTCACCATCACAATCAGTACATGAGTTGCAATGAGTATAATTATTGAAACTAATAAAATCAGGAAATTCATCACACAACTCATCATATTGTCTCTCCACTACCTTAGGAAGGGGTTCAAGAATACTTACCTTGGGGGCCTTAGAGTTTTCCCCCTCCTCACTTACCTCTCCAGGCTATTTCTTTCTCTTCAATGGTTTGTGAAGGAGAGGTGGGTTCATCTAACGTCTTCCCACTTTGTAGTGTGACAGCACTAGCATATTCTTTCATATTCTCTTCTGGTTGTGAGGACAGTCCTTCAAAAATTTGGCTCTGGAATTTACTGAGATCTGTGGCTAACTAATCCAAAGAGTTTTGCAGGTCATTACACATGGCCTATGTTTCTTGTTGGAACTGCATGTTATAAGTGGCCATTTATCTTACTAGCTCCTCCAATGAAGGTTCAGGTTGCCAAGAAGCTTGAGCTTGTTGCTGCACTGGAAGGAAAGATGTTTGTCTTTGCTGAAATTCTGGAAGTTCATAGTCTGGAGGTTGATTCTGAGGCTGCTGTCCATAACTCAAGTTAGGATAACCCCACCACTCTGGATAATATGTGTTGGAGTAGGGGTTGTAGTTGTCGGAAGGTTCAGAACATCCCCATACTACCTCTACCTCCTTATTTGTGTCCACTAGGAAAGTAGGACATAAGTGAGTGGGATGTCTAAGTGATAAGCAAATCTCACAAGCAACCATGATCAGTGGACATCAACACCTACAAGACACTTAGAAAGAAAGAATAAAAAATTAAAAATAAAAATAAAAACAGAGTAAAAATAGGAAACAAATTAATAGCGCAATTGAAAAATTGGTTCCCCTGCAACGGCGCCAAAATTTGGTGTGGTGTGGATTGTGATTAAATATAATATCAAAAACAGTTGCCAAGTTCCACCAAAAATATAAAAACCTTGCAACCAGTTATAGTAAGCAAGGGTCGATCCACAGAGAACCAATTCAATTAACACTATTAATCCAATTCCTAAATTAAACTCTGATGAACAATAAAATAGTAAAAAGTAAAAGGGGGGTTTTGTTAATTAAAACTAACAAAAGAAATTAAACTTAAACCAAAATAGTAAACACAAATTGAATTATCAAGTTAAATATGTTGGTTAAGAGATGGAATCCACCACTAGATTTATATGATTGTGTTAACTTATATACTCTTTATACCAACATGATCAATTATGTTCTTATGTGATTGTGAGATAAATTCCCTGTTTTCCTTAAGTGTTGGCCAATTTAGCAACCGCTCAAATCAACTCCTAATCATTGATTAGTTATAAAGCAACCGTTCTTACAACTATCCAACAATTGCATTAAGATTTAGAAAACCAAACACACTAAGATCTAATCACACACCAGGATTAAATTACTTAGAACATATATTTCACTAGATCTATTACCACAACCACGCATAATATATCCAGATCTATCACTTTTATAATTGGTAAATAGCATAAAGATAATTATACCCACATGAACATCATACATTCTGCTAGATTTATTACATGCAATCACAAGCATAATAAACCCGGATCTACCACTTTGAAAGCGAACAAGTATAAAAACCTTCATACCAACAATAGATTCAGAAATATATGAATAAAAACATAACGTATTGATATAAAGAAATATGCAAGATTCACATAATCAAAACTAGGGTTTCATCTTCCCTTAACCAAATAAGAAAACTAGCCACACATGGCAAATTCAAAAACAGAAGAAAAACAGAAGAAAAACATAGTTTAGAATGAAAGTGCAAAAGAAAACTGAAGATCAAACTAGTTTCCAAAGGTTGGGGATGATCGATCTCCGATTGCTCGAACTCGAGACTCCAATCTTCAATCCAATCTTCCTCTCTCTTGTTCTTTGAATCCTCTTCAGCCCCTTGGCTGCTCCCAGCCCAGACCTACTTTAGGGGCTTTAAGCAACCCTATTTATAGGTTTGGATACCTAATTTAGCATTAAAATACGAATTTAAACTTCTGAGCCGATGACACGGGCCGTGTCATGTGACACGGCCTAACCTGTGTCTGAATCTGGTGACAAAATTCTAACTAATCTCAAAGTCAGAGAAGAACACGACTCAACCCATGTCATTTGACACGGGCCGTGTTATATGACATAGCCCGTGTTGTATGACATGGCCTGTGTTGTCCAAAAATAGGATTTGACCCATCTTGAAATAGTCAGAGGAGTACACGGCCCACCTCGTGTTATATCACACGGGCCGTGTCACTCACTTTCTTCAAATGCGACCTTGATTCTTCATAAATGCCCTTCTTCCTTTGCTTCTAAGGGTAAAACTGATCTTCTTAAGTATTCATCTCTCTCCTCAAATGGTCATCAAGCTTGGTTTGATGCTAATGGACTAAAACACTCAAAGATATCCTGAAAAGCATAATTCATTTATGAGTGTTTATAACCACATTTAGCATAGTTTCACAATAAACATCCAAAGACAACTCTAAATCAGAAACTTAGCTAAATGTCAACAATTGAGCACATATGGAGTCCAATTAAATCAAACAAAAGTCATTTAAGAACTGAAATTATCAACAGATCATTCCCACCATATATCAGTAAGAAACTGGTCTAGACATGATATTAGGAAATAATTTTTTATGATTATACTCTGTTTTGTCAATATTTAGAACATATCTCACTCAAAACACCATATATTAAGAACACACAATTACGAGAAATAATTGACATACCAATTATTCATTTTTCTGAATGAATCTACTCAAAAAGTTCATCAGAGTTTAGCAAGCTGAAACGTGGTGAGATAGTTGAGGCAGTATGCTGAAAAATTTGTCATGTATTAATTAATTTAGAACCAGGAAGAAAAATTTCAGCCTATATTGAGGAACTTTTAGAAAAAACATGTAGTGAAAATCCTCTTGACCCAAAATTTAATAATAAAAATATGGAATTAATCAAATTAAAATTAAAAGACCCAACAAAGGAAATAAAATGTAAACCTATGATTTACACAAAACAAGACAGAGATGAATTTGCCAAAGATATTAAGGAAATGGACGATACGGGATTAATAAGACCATAAAAAAGTAAACACTCAGTACCAGTATTTTATGTTGAAAATCATAATAAAATAAAAAGAGGCAAAAGACGAATGATAATTAACTATAAACAGATAAATGATGCTATGGAAGGATATGCATATTATCTTCCAAGAAAAGATTTAATTATTGAACAAATAAGAAATATGAACTGGTTTAGTACTTTTGATTGTAAGTCAGGATTTTATCAAATACGACTAACAGAAGAATCTAAGGCATTAACAGCATTTAGTTGTCCTCAAGGACAATACGAATGGAATGTACTCCCAATGAAAATGAAACAGTCACCAGGTATTTTTCAACGAAAAATGGATTCAATTCTTAAAGAATTTAAAGATTTTTGTCTTATTTATATTGATGATATATTAGTATTTACTAACAAAGAATTAAATGATCATTTTAAAAAGGTAGAATTAATACTTAATAGGTGTTCAGAGCATGGAGTAGTATTAAGTAAGAAAAAAGCTATTTTAGCTCAAAATAAAATTAATTATTTAGGACTAGAAATTGAAAAAGGAAAAATAATGATGCAAAAACATGTATTAAAAAAATTTCAAAATTTTCCAACTAAACTAAAAGATAAAAAAGATTTACAACGATTTCTTGGTTTACTAACGTATATTTCCAATGAAGATTTTATAAAGAATCTTGCTGCAGAAAGGAAAATACTTCAGCAAAAACTAAAAAAAGATGTCCTCTGGTCTTGAACAGAGGAAGATGAAGCAAGTATTACAAAATTAAAGTATTTATGTGTCGCGACCGTGATCGCAGAGAAAAATAACAACTCATAGGATTTTAGAAAATGAAAATGGAGTCGCCACCAATTTTATTTAAATTCAGAAAATTGGAAAACCCTTATTAGAAAATGGTCTTTGAGAACCAGATTGGATTCGGGAGTCGGTTATGCTTAGGGAATGGTGGAAACTTAATCCCACAGTACCCCTAACGCACCTGTCATAAGACGGTACCTTAAGTCAATTGTGCAAATTCTTGATAATCTCAAATATATTTACTTTACTCCTTTTATTAAAACAACACTAAAAATAAATAAATAATTTGTGAAAATTTAATTTTTTGGCTTGACAGAATAAAGATTCTGCTCTTACGTATCTTCAGGTGCAATGAGGAACTCAAAGTCACATAGTTCTCTATAAAATTCTTGTGAGCTGGTTGATTTTAAAAAAAAATTTAAAAAATGAATTAACAAGTCGTCGCGACTCAGTTAATCCGGTTAAGATTTGAATAGGTGAAGCTCGGCGTCACGCTAGAGACGTCACCTATTACTCATCAAGTTTATTAAAAAAACATTTAAAAAAAGTTGAGTCTTTATCGATTAGCAATTTGTTTTGATTAAATAAAGTTTTTTTATTTAAAATTATCTTAAAAAAAATTAGTCTTCTATTAATTGGTGATTTATTTTATTTTTTAAAAAAAATCATCAAGTTGTTACAACTCAGATGATTTTAAAAGTTACGAGATTAACAAGTTGTCACAACTCAGTTAATCTCGTTTCTTTTTTGAGAAGAAAAAAAAAACCAAAGGAACTCAAAACGTTTTCCTTCATTTTATTATTTTTTAAATTATTATTATTATTATTATTATTATTATTATTATTAAAAAAATTATATTTTATTATTTTTTTTTTGCAAAAAAAAAACCTTCATTTTTGTTTTATTTTTTTCTTAACAAAGCATTCTAAATTATCTAACCAAATAACAAGCTTAACTTAAAAAAAAACATGAAAATTAAGAAAAAGAGAAAAAAATCTCTAACAACTTAAGCCCAAACAAAAAAGAGAAAACATTATAAAGCGAAAAAATAGGCCAACAAGGCTTCCCCTTAACCCAAATCCTTCAAAAACGAATTTTGATCCCAAAAAAGCATAAAGCAAAAAACTAAAAACTAAAAACAAAAAAAAAAAAAAAAAAAAAAACCGACTCAAGGAGAGAAAGTTCTGGAGACGAAAGTAAAAAAAAAAAAAAGCTTTAGGGGATTGACAAAATATGGTGGGTGAGAGGGATTCGGGTCTTCAATAGTGGCCGAGTTGGGCGAGCTTGTGGGTTGCGAGCGCAGAGGTGGCGCGGTGGTGGTGGGCGAAGGGCTCCGTGGTGGATCTAGGCGGATGAGGCGGTTGGGGAGATAGTTTGATGGCGTAACCAGCGGTGTGGGTGGTTTTTGAGGTGGTGTGGTGGACGGTGGTCGTGCGAAATGGGTGGCACGGTGGCTAAGCTTTGAGCGGCGGTGGCTTTGATGATGAAGTTTTGGAGGTTATGGGGGTGTGGTGGTTGAGGGGAGGTGGATCTGTTATGGTTTTTTGTTGAGGGAGGTTAAAGTGACGAGAGGGGTTATGGAGGTTGGGAAATAGTGGTGAAGGTGGAGGTTGTGGGGATGACGGTGTTGGTGAGGCGCGGCGGGGGCCGTGAACGGTGATTTTGGGGTTATGGGTTCTTTGGGTTACGGTGGACGACGGGCGGCATGAAATGGGTCATGGGGGAAGACGGTGGTCGGGTCATGGGGGACGACGGTGCTTCACGTGGTGGTCACGGTTTGGGGGAGATTTGGAAGGTGAAGGATGAGGAAGATGGGGTGGTGAGATTATGGGCCACGATTTGGAGATTTGGAAGATGAAGGATGAGGAAGATAAAGGTTGTGTGGGTGGCTAGTTCACGGTTTGGTTGAGGTTCGGTGGAAGTTGGATTGATGGATGGGGTGGCCGTAAATGAGGGTGGTTTTATGGGTTATGGATGGTTGTTGTTTCGGCTTGATTTTTTTGGTATTCTCGGTGTTTGGTTGATGGTGAAGTTGAAGCTTGAAGACATTTTGAGTTCTGATAAAGGAGGCTTGGGTGGTGTTGAAAATGAAATTTTGGGTGGGGTTATTATTACTGCCTTTCTGTTGGAGATGGGAGAGGGGGATGGTTTAAGTGTTACGATATTGTTTCTAATTTTTGGTATGTGTTGCTCTGTATGTGTGTTTTGAAACTATGCCACAGAATGAGGGAGGTGCAAATGTGTTGTATGATGTTCATGGCTTAAAGGTTGAATAGGAAAAGAAGATGAACAACATAACTATCAAGCTAAAGCCAAAACATGCATTGAGCACCATCTATTTACTCACAACGGTGCAAGGATAATAGTTGAGAAAGGTTTACCTCTTCTGTGTTACAAACTGAAAACTTGGAAATCAATCTTTTCTTCCAAAATGCCTCTTCCTCCCCTTCTATCTTGTTCTTTTTTTCTAGCGACCAGCTTCAAACCAAAAAAGGCCCCCTTCATAAAACTCTCATTTTAGCTTTTATATGCCTTGGTCTATCCGTTCCTCTCTCTTCTTTTTCTCCAGCTCCCCCCAATCTCCATTTTCTTGTCTTTCTGTTATGCAGCCGTGAGTGCATGTGAGTGGGTGTGTGTGTGCAGCAGTGCAGGTGAGGACGTGAGTGGTGGGTGCGTGTTGTGTGTACGTAAAAGTGGGGTGAGTGGGGAGCAAAGGAGGCTTGTCCCCTCTGCCATGGTGTGTGCTACGTGAGTGTAGTGAAAATGCATGCCCAAGAAAGAAAAAAAAACAATGGACAAAGAAGAGACAAACTAATTTTTTTACCAAAATAAGAAAAACAAATCAAAGAACAAATCTTTTTTTTTTTTTTTTTTTTTTTTTTTTTTTATTTTTTATTTTTTTTTTATTTTTTTTATTTTTTTTTTTTGTGGGCTTATGTATTTGGGTTAGAAAGATGGGCTAAAAATGTGGACAACAATTATTTAATTAATTTTTTTATATTTTTTTATATTTTCACCTTTTTTTTGTTTTTGTTTTTTTGTTTTTTGTTTTAAAAGAAATAAATTAAAAAAAGAGTCCGGTCAAAATATGGTATTCACAGTTGCCCCTCTTTACTTAGTCCTTATTAGAGAATATGAATAACCACAGTTTTTCATATTTTCGTGATAAGGAATGAGTAAAGATATGAACTCATATTTTGTCCAGAAATACATACGATGATACAAAAAGAAAAACAAAACAATGCAAGAATAACGAACCGCGAAGAGCTGATGCGCTCAAGGGTAAATGACAGAAAAATAAAATGCATGGAATGCGTGGAGCCGATGAGCTCAAAAGTAAATGACAGAAAAATAAAATGCATGGAATGCGTGGAGCCGATGCACTCAACAGAAAGTAAAATACATGGAGCTGATGCGCTCAACAGAAAGTAAAATGACAATGGGCAATTGAGTCCCGAAATTTAAAAGACAATGGGCAACTGAGTCCTGAAAATTTAAAAGACAATGGGCAATTGTGCTCCCAAAATCTTAAAAGACAACGGGCAACTGTGCTCCCGAAAATTTAAAAGACAATGGGCAACACGAGTCCCGAAATTTAAAAGGCAATGGGCAACACTGAGTCCCAAAATTTAAATGACAATGGGCAACTGAGTCCCGGAATTTAAATGACAATGGGCAACACTGAGTCCCGAAATTTAAAAGGCAATGGGCAACACTGAGTCCCAAAATTTAAATGACAATGGGCAACTGAGTCCCGAAATTTAAAAGGCAATGGGCAACTGAGTCCCGAAATTTAAATGACAATGGGCAACTGAGTCCCGAAATTTAAATGACAATGGGCAACTGAGTCCCAGAATTAAAATGACAATGGCCAACACTAAGTCCCGAAATTTAAATGACAATGGGCAACACTGAGTCCCGAAATTTAAAAGACAATGGGCAACTGAGTCCCAAAATTTAAATGACAATGAGCAACTGAGTCCCGAAATTTAAATGATAATGGGCAACTGAGTCCCGAAATTAAAATGACAATGGGCAACACTAAGTCCCAAAATTTAAAAGGCAATAGGCAACACTGAGTCCCAAAATTTAAATGACAATGGGCAACTGAGTCCCATAAACTTAAAAGACAACAGGCAACTGTGCTCCCGAAAATTTAAAAGACAATGGGCAACTGTGCTCCTAAAAACTTAAAAGACAACGGGCAACTGTGTCCTAAAAATTAAAAAGCGGCAAAGTCTTGTGCTCTCTCCCGAAAACAAGAAATTTAAAGAGGCAATAGGCATCTCAAACCAAAAAGATTTTTCTTCTTTTTCTCATTTTTCTCATTTTTTTCTCTTTTTTCTTTTTCCTTTTTCTTTTTTTTTTTTTTTCTTTATTTATTATTATTATTTTTTTCTTTTATTTATTAAAAATTATTTGAACCAATGACGATTCTGGAAAGTTTTTACTAATCAAACCCTTCGTTTACGCGTCTTCCTTTATCAGACTCTTTGTTTGACTTGAAGTCCTCTTGACTTGCTTACTTAACTTTTCATTTCTCTATCTTTTTTTTTCCTTCACTTTTTTTTTGACCCAATAAAAATTGCATTGCAATCTGCACTTTGAGCTACTGAGATCTTTTAGTCCAAATCAATCATTGAAGGATTGCTATAGAATTGTCAAATCAAGTTGTTGACTCTAAATTTATCTTATTTGAGACATAACTTAATGAGTAAACATGCATTCATGAATGGACAGAAATTCGTTGAATGAACAAACTTCCTTTTATTACTTTGGTGATATGATCATACATGAACTTTTAGCAAGATACATACTTGAAAGATGAAAGCCTAGAAACAAAGGATAAGAGAAATTTGCCCTAGTGTTGGTTCCTTGTTCCTCATTCAATTGATTCCCTGCAATGGCTTGATAAATCAGCTATTGTCTCTAATTCTACTTTATTCAACACATCTTCTCCTTCAATCCTCCATGAAATTCTCCCCAGTATGGCTAATTGAAAGCAAACAAAAATTGCCCCTGAGTAATCAATAGGATGTAGACAAAAATTTTGCCACAGTGTAGCCAATCAAGTGCCAATAAGGATTGCCCCAATTTGGTCAACCCTCCAAGGAGTTTCAGACCAACTTCTTTTGAGATCTCGCCTATTTATTTGCCCCAACTTTTGCTTAGACCGCCCTTTTGGGTTTTCAGCCTAACGGGCCCCATTTTCCTATTTTTCTCCTTTTTTCTTTTTTGATTGCTCTAAATTTTGCTTACGCCACCCTTTCGGGTTTTCAACCTAATGAGCTCTTTTTTTTCTTCTTTTTTTTAGGTATAGAATCTCTTAACAACATCAGTGTTTACGGGCCTTGGCAATTCTTCTCCATCCATATTCTGTAAAATTAATGCTCCTCCTGAAAATGCCTGCTTGACTATGTACAGGCCTTCATAGTTCGGAGCCCATTTCTCTCTGGCATCCTCTTGATTAGGGATTGTCTTCTTCAAAACCAAATCTCCTGAACAAAATTCTTTGGGACGAACTTTCTTGTTAAAGGGTCTGGCCATTCTGCTTTGATATAATTGCCCATGACAAATAGCTATCAGTCTTTTCTCTTCTATCATATTCAACTGCTCATGCCGAGCCTTCACCTATTCGGAGTCTTCCAACTCTGCCTCCATCAAAACCCTTAGAGAAGGAATCTCAATTTCTATGGGAGAGACGGCCTCCATCCCATATACCAAAGATAAAGGCGTTGCCCTAATGCTTGATCGTATATTGGTATGATACGCGTGCAAAGCATAGGGCAACATTTCATGCCAATCTTTGTAATTCACCACCATCTTGGCAATAATTTTCTTGACATTCTTATTTGCTGCTTCAACTGCACCATTCATCTGGGGCCTGTAAGGAGCTAAATTATGATGCTTGACTAAACTCTCACAAAACTTTTGAATCTCAGCACCGTTGAGATTGGTGGCATTATTTGTTATTATCCTTTCTGGAATCCCATATCTGCAAATAATATCCCTTTTGAGGAATCTCAAAAATACTTTTTGAGTGATATTGGCATGTTAGGAAGCTTCTACCCACTTGGTGAAATAGTCAATTGCCACCAAAATGAAGCGATGACCATTGGAAGCTTTAGAATTAATGGGTCCAATGACATCTATTCCCCACATCGAGAAAGGCCATGGAGATACCAAATTGTGCAAGGGAAATAGAGGTGCATTAACTCGATCTGCATATATCTGGCATTTCTGACACTTTCGTACATACTTTATGCAGTCTGTTTCCATGGTGGACCAATAATAACCACTCCTTAGAATTTTCTGTGCCATTATGTGACCATTAGCATGAGTTCCACATATTCCTTCATGGACTTCAGTCACGACTATATGGGCTTCACGAGCATCCACACATCTAAGCAAAGTGCCATAATGGCTTCTCTTATACAAAACCTCTCCGCTCAAGAAAAAGGTCATTGCCAACCTACGGATAGTCTTCTTATTCACCTCATTTGCCCCAGTTGGGTATTCTTTATGCTGAATATACTGTTTGATATCATGGTACCAAGGTTTACCATCTGACTCACCCTCCACATTGGCACAATACGCAGGCTCACTGTGTGTCTTCACTTGGATGGGTTGAACATTATTGTGAATATCCAATTTGGTCATTACAGCTAAAGTGGCCAAGGCATCTGTAAACTGATTCTTGTCTTGAGTCAAATGGGAAAAGGTCACCTCCTCAAACTTCTCAATCAACCGGGTCAAATACTTTTGATAAGGCACTAACTTTGGGTCTTTGGTTTGCCATTCACCGTTTACTTGATAAATAATGAGTGCTGAATCTCCAAATACCTTTAGCTGTTTGATCCCCAAGTCAATTGCAACTTGTAAACCACTAGCACAGGCCTCATATTCTGCAACATTATTGGTGCATTCAAAATCTATCTTGATAGCGGCCGGATATTGCTTTCTAGTTGGTGAAACAACCACGGCTCCTATGCCACTACCATGCATGTTGACTGCTCCATCAAAATACATTTTCCAAACAGGCTCATTCTCACCTTCTTCTTCTCCTTCCACTGTCAATATTTCTCCATCAGGGAACTCAGATGTTATTAGCTGTCCACCCTTCAGAGGATTTTCAGCTAAATGATCAGCAATTGCACTTCCTTTGATGGATTTCTGAGTCATGTACTGGATGTCAAACTCTGATAACATCACTTGCCATTTTGAAACCCTTAATGAGACATGAGGGCTTTCAAATATATACTTCAGGGGTTCCATTCGAGAGATTAACCAAGTAGTGTAATACAACATGTATTGCCTTAGCCGCTTTAAGGTCCATACTAGAGCACAACAAGTCTTCTCAATAGCCATGTAATGAGCTTCACAATCATTATACTTCTTACTCAGATAATAAATTACCTGCTCTTTCTTTTATGATTTATCATGCTGCCCTAGCATTGTTCCCATCGAGGTTAGCAGTACGCTTAGGTACAATATCAAAGGCCGACCCGATGTAGGTGGTACCAAAATAGGAGGATTCATTAAATAAGCCTTTATCTTGTCAAACGCTCCTTGACATGCCTCATCCCATTCACCCGATTGATGCTTCCTCAACAACTTGATATAGGTTCACAGGTGCTAGTCAAGTTAGCAATAAATCTAGCAATGTAGTTAAGTCTCCCAAGAAAGCTTCTCATTTCACGTTCAGTCTTAGGAGCAGACATCTCCTGTATCGCTTTCACCTTATCTGGATCCACCTTTATTCCTTCTCTACTAACAATGAACCCGAGAAGCTTTCCAGTGGATGCTCCAAAAACACACTTAGCAGGGTTCAACCTCAGTTTGTACTTTCTGAGTCTTTCAAACAACTTAAGCAAAACTACCACATGACTTTCATCTCCTCTAGACTTGGCAACTATGTCATCCACATACACCTCAATCTCCTTGTGCTTCATGTCATGAAAAAGTGCAACCATAGCGCGTTGATAAGTAGCCCCAGCATTCTTTAATCCAAATGGCATCACTGTGTAGCAAAACATCCCCCACGGAGTGATGAAAGTGGTTTTTTCTCTGTCATTGACATCCATGGGAATTTGATTGTACCCTGAGTATCCATCCATGAATGAAAACCTGTGATTCTTAGCAGTGTTATCAACCAGAACATCAATATGAGGGAGTGGAAAATCATCCTTCAAACTGGCCTTATTCAGATCCCTGTAATCCACACACATTCTGACTTTTCCATCCTTCTTAGGCACAGGCACAATATTGGCTACCCATTCTGGGTGTCTTGATACTTCTATAAATCCTGCTTCTAGCTGCTTAGTCACCTCTTCCTTAATCTTCAGGGATATATCAGGACGCATCCTCCTTAACTTCTGCTTCTTTGCCTCAACATCTGGATATAGTGGGATTTTATGAGATGCTATCTCTGGATCTAATCTAGGCATATCCTGATAAGACCAAGTAAAGACATCCATATACTCTTTGAAGAGTGTGATCATTTCTTCACACTCAGGATTTTTCACCATTTTCTACTCCTTCTTCTCTTCCTCTGTCCCCATGTTAATTACCTCTGCTTCCTCG
Organism: Ormosia semicastrata; assembly: GCA_029884595.1. Lineage (NCBI taxonomy): Eukaryota > Viridiplantae > Streptophyta > Magnoliopsida > Fabales > Fabaceae > Ormosia > Ormosia semicastrata. The sequence continues at coordinate 16,313,288 of JAQQTO010000046.1, read as the reverse complement.
CCATTCAAGTTGAATCCCTTATCTGAATACTCTAGTAATTTTGTAAAATCTTCAACAACTTCTCCCTCTTCATTAGATCCAGGGTCTTCTTCATCAAACATCACAGGGGAATCAATTGATGAGTTTTCAAAGTCCTTTTCATGAGGCAAACTTTCTACAAGACTCAAATCCCTAGAAAGTAATTGGTGTGGAGTTGGAAAGGCAAAATAGAGTAGGAATGACAAAGGAAGAACAAGATATTATACAGAAATATAAAAAGGAAACTGACAAATGCAAAGAACAAAAAAAGGTGCAACAAGAAGGAATACTGAATATTCATGCAAATTCATTTAATTAATGTCTCAAATAACATAAATCATAAGCTCAAAACATAGCTAGTCTTAAATATCTGCTTAGTACAATATGGCTAGACAATTACTTTGAAACAATCACATCAACCATTGGTTTGGACTACCAATTCTTCAGTGGCTCCTCATCAGCAGAGGGACGGATTGCCTTGCTCTCTTCTGAGCCTTCTTCATGCAACGCATTGATAATGGGATGGCATTGGGAGCGAATGACTTCTCCAAACATGATTACCTCGGCTGGTGCTAGGAATGTTTCCCCCAGGTGGGGAATATGCTTCATTTTGCCCTTGTCATTTTTTTTCCCGAGAGTCATGCTCCTTATTCTTTCTTCTAGGGATGCTTCATATCCTAACCCAAACTTGTTCCACTTTTCTTGGAAGGACACTGGCGACCGAGTACCTTGCAATTGTGAACCCAAGCCTTTTCCTTCTTCGTATCCACTATTTGCCATAATCCGAGCCACCACCTGATCCACACTTTACGTCGGAGATTCATCCTTACTAACTCCAGTCTCAACTACTTCAAAACTATGCCACAAATTCTCTTCATCTTTCTCTGCACTCTCCACATACGGCACTGACACTGGTTTTGACAACATAATCTCTTCCTCTCCATGTATGGTAATGACTGACTCATTTTCAATGTATTTAACATTCTGATGTAGGGTAAAAGGAACAGCACCAGCAGCATGGATCCATGGTCTCCCTAGGAGCATAGTGTAACCAGGCTCAATGTTCATAACTTGGAACAATACCTGAAAATTACTTGGACCGATCTCTAATGGCAACATCACCTCTCATAAAATGCCTCTCCTATTTCCATCAAAGGCTCGCACCATCATTTCTCGAGGTAACAGTTCATCCTCACTTATTGATAATGAGGTTAGAGTCGACTTCGGTAGGATATTTAGCACAGACCCCCCATCAATCAAAACCTTTACAACTATATACCCTTTGCATTTAAGGGTTATATGTAAGGCCCGTGGGTTTTTCTCAGACTGAGAGGTGATCTCTTCATCCATGAATATGATTATGTTGACGTGCTTTACCGGGTCCACCATATTGACAACATTCTCAAGGGTAACATCGGGTTTGACATAAGCCTCATTTAGTACTCTTAGCAACGCTTTTCGATGTAACTCAGATGTCAAAATGAGTGACAGAAGGGATATCCTTGCTGGAGTCTTCTTCAACTGTTCCATCACATCGTATTCACTTTGTTTCATGCTCTTCAAAAATTCTTCTTCCTCTTCTTTCCCTCTCTCCTCTTCTCTTGCATTTTCCTCCTTACTCCATTCTTTAACATTCTTTTTCTTCTGTACTTCTACTGGGCCATAGTATCGCCCACTCCTTGTAACTATATTAGTCACATATTCTTCATCCTGGAGTATTTCAGTAACCCGGGGCTTTGAAATCTCTTCCCCGACTCCCTTCGTTTCCACCTTAGCTTCATAATTCCACGATACTGAATGAGTATCATCATAAGCGAACGACATCGGCTTCTTGACTGTAACAACTACTTTACTGGTGCCGGGGCTTGGGTGAGAGGTGGTACCTTAAGTACAAATCGTTCAATCACATTGACCTCTTCAGAGGAAATTACCCCTGATCTTACTTGTATTACTCCCAATATGAGCAATCTCTGGACTCGAACCTTAAAGTCCCAACAGTTCTCAATATCGTGTCCTGTTTCCCCACAATGGTAAACGCACTTGGACTCTTCATCATGCCTCTCCTCTTCTTTCACTGATGAAGCTGGTGCAGTGATAACATAACCTGCTATCTTCAGTCCCTCAAATATTTGAGTCATCGGCGTATGTAGGCTCATGACCTCTTTTATTGGAGGTCCTTCCATCTCCACGACATTCGCCTCATTCCTTCCACCATGATTAGGGATTGGGTTGTTGACGATACTGGGTCTAGCCTCTCCTTGAATGTCAAGCTTCCCATAAGTAATAAGCTTCCTTACTGCAGTCTTGAAGGCCTCATAATCTTCAATTGAATGTCCTGGGATATCCATGTGGTATTTGTAAGTCAAATTTGGGTTATACCATGCTGGGAATGGTGGTTCTAAGGGACGTACAGGATTTCCCAAAATGAGGTGAGCATCAAACAGCCTTTGGAATAAGTCCGCATTTGTAATGGACAATCTTGGAAAAGAAGGTAGGTTTTGGGGACGAAAGCGACCTTGATTTGGGCATTTGGCTGAGGTTGTGGGTGATTTGGGTAAATTTGTGGAGGTACAGGTGGGTATCGGGTATAGGTTGGGCGAGTTGGCACATATGGTTGTGGTGTAGGAACATTATTGATTTGGAATTGTGGAGTTGGGGTGACGTTTGTGGTTGGCACAACTTGGTGGGGTGAGTAATAAGGAGGTGTAGGTGTTTGGTATGGAAAGTGAAGGTTAGGGTTGTATGCGGGTTGATGACTTGGGTTTTGTGGGGAATATCGAGGTCTGAAGGTCTGTTGGCGTTGAACATAATTCACCTCGAGTTCTTTCTTTTTCGGCTGGAATCCTTTCTTAAAAGCAGTATTCTCTGTATTGCTCATTGGTAACTTCCCAGCTTTGGCCAAAATCTCAATCCTTTCTCCCGCCATTATCAGATCTGCAAAATCCTTATCGGCTGCCCCGGTCATTGCTCCGATAAAAGGATTTCCCAAGGTTCCCAGGAAATATGAACATATCTCAGATAATGTTAATGGGGGCTGAACTTGAGCTGCCAAGGCTCTCCACCTCTGTGCATATTATTTGAAAGGTTCCTCATTTCCTTTCTACATCGAGCTCAATTGTTCCCGGGTTGGAGCTGCATCCAGATTAAATTTGTATTGGTCCATGAACAAGTCAGCCAATTCTGTCCAACGAGAAATCTTAGAGTGGTTTAATTGAAGATACCACTCTAAAGCAGGGCCTGTAAGACTCTCGTGGAAGAAGCTAACGAGGAATTTATCATCCCTGGACCAAACAACCATCTTGGTTCTATAACTGATCAAATGAAACCGAGGGTTGCCGCTCCCATCATACTTAGCAAAATCAGGAATCTTGAAGTCTTTAGGGATTACGACATCTGTGGTAGGACACAGTTTTTCTATTCTCAGAGGTCCATAAGCATTGGGGCCTTTGATTGCCTTGATCTATTCCTCCATTTTTTCCATCTACTGTTCCTTCATCTTGTCTTTCTCGGTCATGACATGACTATTCCCAAAGTTAGACATCGTTGCTTGCCCTGTAATGGACACATGAGGTTGTTCCCAAGTAGGGCCAACGTAACCAGGAATTTCATTATGAGCACCTTCCAAGGCGCGATACCCCTCTCCAATAGGCAGGACAATCGATGTCGTTTGATGTGGTTGCTCATGGATCCCCACAGTGATGCCTGAGGTTACAGTTGAGAATATCGACACAGTTATCGATGGCACATACGCTTCAACCCCATTTGCACCTCTATTTCCACTAATTAAGTGGAAAGACTCCCTCATATCTTGCAGTATTGCTTCCAACCTTGCTTGGGTCTCATATATTTCATTCACTCTTCCTGCCATTTCATCAACCTCCCTGCTCAAGTTTCTCCTTGCCTCAAGATTAGTACCAGCCATTCTGGTTCGAGATCTGGTATTGTGAACTCGGGTTTGATTGGTCTCTTCTTTCCTTGGTCGCGCAATGGTTCCGTATCCCTGTGAACAATCAAAGCACAATTTAAAACAACCATTATTATCATCGATTTATTAGAGAGCCATTATTTGTTTGGTGCCGAATGGACTTGAGTGAGTATCTTTGATTATGACCGATTCTTAGAACGTCTCGTTTAAAAGCATTGGGTCTCAAGTAAAACATGGGATCAAAAACACGAGAAGACATATTTCATTCTATTAAAACAAACATCATTTGAGAGGAGTACATCATTTTCACCCTATTTGAAATACATCATGGTCTAGTCTAATTCTTCCTTCTCGACTGAATGAGCCTTGATCATTTGCTTCATTTGTCCAATGAGACTCTTGCAATATTCAATAAAGTCATTAATCTCTGCTGGTGTCTTAAGAGGATTGACCATCTTATCAGCCATCTTTAAATAATACGAAACATCTGTAATTGCTGTGTTGGCTAGACATGCTAGTCTCGTGAAGCGATCCATCCAAAAGTGGACTTCTCCTTTCCATTCATTGATCTCCTTATCTTGTTGTTTCATCTGATCTATCAGCTTCTGCAAGTCTTCTTGTCCTTGTCGTAATGCTGCCTCATATCCCGCAATCGCCCTATCTGTGTGCAACCTCTCAACTTTAATTGTGTCTTCATATCTTGCTGACACCATTTTTATTTGTTGCTTCACGCTATCCACCTGTTGAAGAGCATTATTTTGTGCTACTTTGGCATTTACAAGTGACTCTAAGTCATTGATTTTCAGCTAGAACTCTATCTCTTTCTTACCCTCAGAGTTTCAATTCCTTGTTTGCAGCTTCCAAACACCTTCTGGTTCTTGACATATGATCTTATTCTATCTTTTGCCTCTTGTTAGCCCTTTCAAGCGCGTGGTCCTTCTCAGAATTTTCACGCTTTAAAACTACACATGTTTGGCGAGTCTTTTCCAGCTCTGCTTCTAATTTCCTTTTTTCTTCATTAGCTTTTGCTAACTTTTCCCTTATTTCCTCATCTTCTATCGGGACCGGAGGCGGAGATATACCTACTGTAAAGGTCGCTGAACTTTTGAAAGGCATTTTGACTTCTTGAGCCCGATTCTTGACCTATTGCTAGTAGCTTTCCTTGACTCCACAGCTTCTAATTCCTAACTCTCTACCCTTTCTGATGACTTTCTTCCAAGAGTCTCAGGCCTTCCTGAGTGTCTCAGTACACTTCATCTTTATGTCATAAATAAAGGGAGTGGTTTCCAATTCCGAGGGTGGTCCCATCATAGGATAGCCAAGTTGACGCAATGTCAAAGAGGGGTTATAGTTAATGCACCCCCGAGTACCTATGAGAGGGACATTAAGAAAGCCCTCGCACTGATAAACCACTGTTTGCCCTTCTTTTCGCCATGGGTACCATATAATTCTTCTCTCCTCAAGCTTGGCCAATTCCTCGGCCCATTCACGGTCGCTCATGGTCTTCAACTGGAGCATATTGAGATCTGTAATGGGACAAGGTCCTTGGTAGCCCTTCTTAAACATGTGACTCGTGAGCCATACAAATAGCATCGGTAGACAACATAAGATCCGCTTACCCTTCTTTTCATGACAGAAATTCAGAGTGTAATAAACATCAGCAAGAATGGCTGGAACGGGATTTACGGTATCATTTCTTCGAGCGAGGAACACATCAATTGCTGCAAAATCTACCAAGTCTTCATTACTTGGGAAAAGGATGCTGCCATAAATGGTGAGGGCCAACACATCCATAAAGGCGCTCTAGTCTTCAACCTCGGCTAGGTGATGCATGTGCTCTTCCAAATATTTCCTCGGAAACCCCTCTGTTCCTTTCCTAATTTGTTTTGCCTTCTGTAGATCTTTTACATGAATCTTCAAGACATTTGCTATGGTTGGCATAGATGCATAGTGGCCCATATATTGGTATGGCTTTTCCTTTTCCAAAGGTAAGCCCAAGATATGCTCAAACTCCTCTAAGGTGGGGGCTAGCTAAAAATCTTAAAAGGTGAAACAACGTAACGGTGGGTCATAGTATTGAGCTAGTGCAGTGATAGCTTCTGCTTGCACGTCTACTTCCAACAGATTCAAGATTCTTCTATATCTTGCTGTGAAGGTCAGACGTTGTGTCTTCTTCAACATTCGGCCCAAACTCACCAAGCTTTCTGTGTCAACTTTCTTGGCCTTAAGTTGCAGGGTCTTTTCAAAATTTCACCCTTGTGATCTGATCCCACGACACTTTCCATTATTAATCAAAGATACTCACTGCTAGTCTTTAGGCACTTAGTTTCAACAGTTCTCCAACAAACCTGGGTTCAACACATAAGAAACATCAATGCATGGTTTTCAGAAATATAATGTGGAAAATGATAATGATAACGAATGAGTGAGTTATTGATCCTTTAATAGTAGCTCACCTCCTCTTTTGAAAAGAATTTTTTTTTTAGGAGGGACACAAGTATGGTTTGCCACACTAAAGAACTAAATAACTCACAAGATATGGATAAATCTAAAGGTAACGAAAGGTATGCTCCCCTTGTGTCCTAATGGGATTGCCTTAAGCTAAGGGATTTATGGGTCCTTCTAATTCGTGAGAACTTTCATTGGGTGGCTCTTCTATTCTAAAGGTCTCTAGAGCTAAGTCCCATTTCAGAATGTTGACCACAAACAGTGGGTAAACCACTAGGTGTGGGACATTCGTGAAAAAGGCACACTCTAGATGAGGTTTTCGCGATAACCAAACAGGATGTACATCCAAAATGGCTACCACTACGCAACCTCTACCTAACTTAGGCTTCACTCAGACCCGGGTATAGGGCCCCACTCGGATGTGTGTGATAAACGTGTAGGTGTTGTGGGTGTAGGGAGCACACAAACCTTCATAGTCCTTAAGATTACCCATATCCTGCAAAACAAAGCAAACACAAAACAACCTCCAAAAGTTTTCTAACCTAAGGTTTGCATAATAAAACAATGAATAATAACAATAAAACCATCAAATATATAAAAAAAAAAAAAAAAAGAAAAAAAAGGATAAAATAAACATATAAAGATCACAAACATTTTGCACAACCAACTTTTATAGGCTTGACTCTCAAGTTAAGTCCCCAGCGGAGTCGCCATTTGTCGCGATCGTGATCGCGGTGAAAAATAACAACTCATAGAATTTTAGAAAATGAAAATGGAGTCGCCACCAATTTTATTTAAATTAGGAAAAATTAGAAAACCCTTATTAGAAAATGGTCTTTGAGAACCATATTGGATTTGGGAGTCGGTTATGCTTAGGGAATGGTGGAAACTTAATCCCACAGCACCCCTAACGCACCCGTCATAAGACGGTACCTTAAGTCAATTGTGCAAATTCTTGATAATCTCAAATATATTTACTTTACTCCTTTTATTAAAACAACACTAAAAATAAATAAATAATTTGTGAAATTTTAATTTTTGGCTTGACAGAATAAAGATTCTACTCTTACGTATCCTCAGGTGCAATGAGGAACTCAAAGTCACGTAGTTCTCTATAAAATTCTTGTGAGCTGGTTGATTTTTTAAAAAAAAATTTAAAAAATGAATTAACAAGTCGTCGCGACTCAGTTAATCCGGTTAAGATTCGAATAGGTGAAGATCGGCGTCACGCTAGAGACGTCACCTATTACTCATCAAGTTTATTAAAAAAACATTTAAAAAAAGTTGAGTCTTTTTCGATTAGCAATTTGTTTTGATTAAATAATTTTTTTTATTTAAAATTATCTAAAAAAAATTAGTCTTCTATTAATTGGTGATTTATTTTATTTTTAAAAAAAATCATCAAGTTATCACAACTCAGATGATTTTAAAAGTTACGAGATTAACAAGTTGTCACAACTCAGTTAATCCCGTTTCTTTTTTAGAAGAAAAAAACGAAACCAAAGGAACTCAAAACGTTTTCCTTCATTTTATTATTTTTTAAATTATTATTATTATTATTATTATTATTATTATTAAAAAATTATATTTTATTATTTTTTTTTTTGCAAAAAAAAAACCTTCATTTTTGTTTTATTTTTTTTTAACAAAGCATTCTAAATTATCTAACCAAATAACAAGCTTAACTTAAAAAAAAACATGAAAATTAAAAAAAGAGAAAAAAATTCTAACAACTTAAGCCCAAACAAAAAAAGAGAAAACATTATAAAGCAGAAAATGGGCCAACAAGGCTTCCCCACTTAGCCCAAATCCTTCAAAATGAATTTTGATCCCAAAAAGTATAAAGCAAAAAAAAAAAAAAACTAAAAACTAAAAAACAAAAAAAAAACAAACCGACTCAAGGAGAGAAAGTTCTGGAGACGAAAGTAAAAAAAAAAGCTTTGGGGGATTGACAAAATATGGTGGGTGAGAGGGATTCGAGTCTTCAATAGTGGCTGAGTTGGGCGAGCTAGTGGGTTGCGCACGCAGGGTGGCGCGGTGGTGGCTGGGCGAAGGGCTCCGTGGTGGATCTGGGCGAATGAGGTGGTTGGGGAGACAGTTTGATGGCAGAACGGCGGTGTGGGTGGCTGTTTGCGGTGGTGTGGTGGACGGTGGTCGTGCAAAATAGGTGGCACGATGGCTAAGCTTTGAGCAAATGCGGTGGCTTTGATGATGAAGTTTTGGAGGTTATGGGGGTATGGTGGTTGAGGGAGGTGGATCTGTTATGGTTTTTTGTTGAGGGAGGTTGAAGTGACAGCGGGGGTTATGGAGGTTGGGAAATAGTGGTGAAGGTGGAGGTTGTGGGGACGACGGTGGTGGTGAGGCGCGAAGGGGGCCGTGAAACGGTGATTTTGGGGTTACGGGTTCTTTGGGTTACGGTGACGACGGGGCGGCGCGAAATGAGTCATGGGGGCACGACGGTGCTTCACATGGTGGTCACGGTTTGGGGGAGATTTGGAAGATGAAGGATGAGGAAGATGAGGTGGTGAGATTATGGGCCATAATTTGGAGATTTGGAAGATGAAGGTTGTGTGGGTGGCTAGTTCACGGTTTGGTTGAGGTTCGGTGGAAGTTGGATTGATGGATGGGGTGGCCGTGAATGAGGGTGGTTTTATGGGTTATAGATGGTCATTTGTTTCGGCTTGATTTTTTGGTATTCTCGGGGTTTGGTTGATGGTGAGATTGAAGCTTGAAGACATTTGAGTTCGATGAAAGAGGCTTGAGTGGTGTTGAAAATGAAATTTTGGGTGGGGTTATTATTCTTGCCTTTTCTGTTGGAGATGGGAGAGGGGATGGTTTGAGTGTTATGATATTGTTTCTAATTTTTGGTATGTGTTGCTCTGTATGTGTGTTTTGAAACTGTGCCACAGAATGAGGGAGGTGCAAATGTGTTGTATGATGTTCATGGCTTAAAGGTTGAATAGGAAAAGAAGATGAACAACATAACTATCAAGCTAAAGCCAAAACATGCATTGAGCACCATCTATTTACTCACAACGGTGCAAGGATAATAGTTGAGAAAGGTTTACCTCTTCTGTGTTACAAACTGAAAACTTGGAAATCAATCTTTTCTTCCAAAATGCCTCTTCCTCCCCTTCTATCTTGTTCTTTTTTTCTAGTGACCAGCTTCAAACCAAAAAAGGCCCCCTTCATAAAACTCTCCTTTTAGCTTTTATATGCCTTGGTCTATCCGTTCCTCTCTCTTCTTTTTCTTCAGCTCCCCCCAATCTCCTTTTTCTTGTCTTTCTGTTATGCAGCCGTGAGTGCATGTGAGTGGGTGTGTGTGTGCAGCAGTGCAGGTGAGGACGTGAGTGGTGGGTGCGTGTTGTGTGTACGTAAAAGTGGGGTGAGTGGGGAGCAAAGGAGGCTTGTCCCCTCTGCCATGGTGTGTGCTATGTGAGTGTAGTGAAAATGCATGCCCAAGAAAGGAAAAAAAATAATGGACAAAGAAGAGACAAATCAATTTTTTTACCAAAATAAGAAAAACAAATCAGCAACAAATCTTTTTTTTATTATTTTATTATTTTCTTATTTTTTTACTTTTTTAATTTTTATTTTTTTCTATTTTTTTTTGTGGGCTTATGTATTTGGGTTAGAAAGATGGGCTAAAAATGTGGACAACAATTATTTAATTAATTTTTTTATATATTTTTTTATATTTTCACCTTTTTTTGTTTTTGTTTTTTTTAAAGAAATAAATTAAAAAAAGAATCCGGTCAAAATATGGTGTTCACATTATGTCAGAAACTTCCTGAGTTATATCATCCTTCGGATGATGACTTAATTATTATTGAAACAGACGCATCTAATGAGCATTGGGTGGTGTAATGAAAGCAAGACCCCTTGGTGAGAAAAAAGAATTACTATGTCGATACATGTCTAGAACTTTTTCAAACAGTGAAATTAATTATCCTGTTCATAAAAAGGAAACATTAGCACTTATTTGAATGTTAGAGAAACATCGAATTTATGTGCTTGATAAAGAATTTATTGTCAGAACAGACTCTACCTATGTTGTAGGTTTTAAAAATATCAACCATAAAGGAATATACAAGCAAGGAAGACTGATCAAATGACAAATGAAGCTTGTCGAATATAATTACTCAATTTCACATATCAAGGCAAGAAAAACGTTCTTGCAGACATACTATCCAGAGAATAGAGCGGAGCACATTAGAGATGATCAAGGAACAATTAGAATTGAAGGAAGCATTAAAAGCTCAAAAGCTCAAAGAATTAGAACTTATTGAGGCAGATATTAAAGTCTTGAATTTACAACTGAAAGCAGAAGGATTTCTTGCAGAAGCATTCCAACAAGAAGAGAAAAAGATCAATAAATGGTACGTAGTATTTAATGGACCATTTCCAGGAATATATGATGAATGGTTCAAAGCAGCACCATACTGTCAGAAGATCTCAGGAGTTCTACATCAATCATACCTAACCAAAAAAGAAGCAAAAAAGGCATTCAAAGAATATTCCGAAAAAGGAAAAGAGAAAGAACTTTATATTGGACCAAGAACTTTCTTAGAAGCCACCAAAAATCCACCAGTAAAGCAATCACCACTTAAAATTCTGGAGAAAATCTCTTCTTCCTTAAATAATTTTCAAATTACTTTCAGAAAAGAACATAAATTGCGGGTACAATTCTCAGAAGAAAATTTATGGAAAAATCTCAAAAGATTGGTCAATTGGAGTGACAAAGAAAAAGTTAACTATTTTTACATGGTTGACCGAAAGCTTTTCGAAATCAAAGCAATCATCCTCCCTAGAGCACCATCAATACTAGCATTCAATATGTTTCAATTTGGATTTATTGACTGCCTCTATTTAAGTTTGAATGTAGAAGAAATTAACTTGTTCCTTCATAATTTTAAAGAACCAGTTCAGAATTTCAAGAAGAATATTACAAGGGAGCGAAGTATTTTCTTAAAATTCTACTCAGCTTATCCAAACTTTATTACTAAGCAACAAGCCAAGCACTTGGTCTATGTGGGAATAAGCAACAACAATTTTCTACTCAAAGACGAACCACATGGAGTTATCTACGAAGAAGACCAAATCACTCAGATATTGACAAATCAACTTGCAAGTATTTACTCGCAGTGCCAAAGCATCGGGAAGGAATCATTTGTTAAGACACTGTATAAAGGACTGACAACTTTATTACTCAGCAAGACGAATAGCAAAGCAATAAAGGAGAAATATATGAATCTTTTGATAGGATTTGAATTCCCATTCTACGCATTTCAAGGCCCACTAATGGAGTACAGGCTAGCTGTCCTCAATGGCTTGTGTGCAATAATTAAAGAAAGTGGGAATCACGCATGTGAAAGATGCGCAAAAATCAAAGGAGTGGCCGACACAATCAAAGAAGACGTTTCGTCAGATGAAGCAATAATCAAATAATGATGTAAGCCCTTACGTCACTATGTAAATTATTTAGGCATCTAATGTAAGCACTTACGTTTGTAAGACTTTTGTAAATAGCTTTAGGCCACCTTAGTCTATAAATAAGACCTCTTATGCTGAGGCAGGGCAAAGTTTTTCAAATAAAAAATTCTCAAATCTGAGATTGTTTTCCTCGGGAAAACTTTGTGCTAGTCTCTCATGAGATCTAGTCGGGCACTTGAGAGTGTGTCCAAACCCTTGTACTCAAGATTACCCATCAATAAAATTTCTTATCTCTACTCAATTTTCTCAATCTCTTTACCCTTTTACTTTATTACTAAAATAATTCAATCAACTCAATCACGGAAGCAGTAGTGGGCATGAAGAATTCAAGAAGGAGTAGTGAAAGCAGTAGCTGACTAGCTGCGAAAATACTTTTAAATTCCATAACAAGTATGATCATAAAACTTATTCCGAATAATAATTGCCAATATCATGTACTAAGAAGAGTAAATGGAATTATTATGCCCGTACTTATTGAAACTGGATCCTGTATTAGTTATGTAAGTAAAGATTTAATAAGTAAAATAATAGACACAATACCAAGAAAAATAGTACAATTTAATCAAAAAGAAAAAATATTTAAGGAAAAAACTAATATTGAAGTCTATTTTAATCCATAAATAAAGATTCAAACTGAATTATATGTTAAACTACTGTTAGGAATAGATTTTCTTGAAGTAGTAAAACTATATGAGATCAAATCTGAAGAATTAATTATATCTCTAATGAATAAGAGGATAAATATTCCAAGAATCAATTTAAGTATTTATACTCTAAAAAGCTACTTAAACAAAATAATATAGATGGAAATAGAACAAGTAGACGATATTGAACACTTGCATATTACTGAAGAAGAAGGAAATTATGAAGGAAGTATTTTAATAAATAAATCTCTTTTCAAAAAAATACAAAAAGAAGAATTAGACTTAACAAAAGATGCAAATATAAAAGGAAGAGGAAAACTTAGAGAAATACTAAAAGGATTTAATCGAGAAAAATATTATTTATTATAGAAATTTAAACAATGAAACACTAATGGATATAGCAAATACTCAAGGTAATATGTGCTTACAATTATTAAATAAGAAAAAACTTATGAAATTAAAAAGAAAAATAAAGAAAGAAGAAGATAAAAGAAAAATTGATATATTCATATAGGAACCGTACAAGTATTAATTAAATCAACTTTTCAAGAAGAAATTATTTCACCAATAGAACTAGTCTTAAAAGATGACAATTAATGATTCAAAAGATAAAATATTAGGAGTAATAGAAAAAAATTTAGCCTACTAAAAATTAAAATTTGAAGTACGACCAAATATTGAAATATCATTAAATACTCAAATATTAGAACAAACTTTAACCTTAGAACATAAATTTTTACTAAAAAATTTAATGAAACCAGGAGATAAAATATTATCGAACTTATTATGTTAGTTATGCATTAACAAATTCGCATCATAGCATCTCATTCAAAGAAAATGATAAAATAGATATTACATACCTATTTACCAATATTGAAAAGATTTATTATCCTAAGAAAAATGAAATAATAGAATTAAGAATTTTTACAAATAAACCAAAATTATTAAAATTTAAAGAAGAACAAATTCTAAAACCAATTAAATTTAATGAAACAGAAAATACTTGTGAAGAAAATGAAATCAATAAATTAGTAGTACAAGTAAATGATTTATCCCAATATTTAAGACAAAGAATATAAATAAATCATTAAAAATAAATAACCCAGCAGCCAAGGCACAAAAATTTGGTATCAAAGCCAAAAATTAATGGAAAACAATATTAGAAAAGAAATAAAAATAAAAATACAATTTCAATATACCATAAGTACTTTGCAAGAAGTAGGGGAAAGATTAAAATAATTTATAAAAAAAAAAAAGATTAAGACCAAAGTTAAAAGAAATAGAGATAAAAAGAATAAGTCATCATTTAGAAAGAATAAATAATTTATTACATAGACAAAAAACAAAATTAGCACTAATAAGAGAGGAACAAACTACTTTAAACAATAAATAAAAAAAAAATGAAAAGTCACCGTTGCCCTCATATTTTAAGAGCCACCGGAGTAGTTACCGTAGAAAAATCCAATTTTGGCAAGGCAAAACTAGCAGAAATATAAGGCAGGCACTTTTTCCCTGCACCTACTCTGTATATTCTCCCCTCTACCTATGTCTAGCAACTACAATCCAATGCAACGAATTTAATATGCTTTCCTCTTATTGTAGTAACAAGTACCAACAGGTTGGTGGTTTTGATGGTGATAGATGTAAAAGGCAGACAATATATATGGGCATGTATATCAACTATATTAATGACGATATGTATCAATACTACAAAACTCGTTCGTTTTCGTTTCAGCCCGCATGTACATCACATTTGATTCATTTTTAGCATTATGTTACTTGTAATTACCAGACAAATGTAATTACCAGGGAAGGAAAAGTGAATTTACAAATGTAATTAGTCATTGAGTTACCATTCTCCATCCATGTTTCTTTTGTTTGGCCTTTTGGCTGTTTTTGTATCTCTTGGAGCGGTATTTTCCCTTTATTTTGAGTAATGATATTTTTATCTTTGGTTTAAAAAAAAAACACACACACACATATTGCTACAATTCATTAAATATGGATGGATGGATATGTAGTACTATAGCTAACAATGAAGTATAACTATAGGAACTAGGAAAATGCTGAGTAACACACAGTTTTAACACGAATTGATTACGAATGATGCGGCTTGCATTGAAATGGTTCTTTCTTTTGTTTTATACTTAAAAATGAAAATTGTGTATTATAGATCGGTCGCACCACAGTTTCATTCATTCGTGTTATATTTCACAAACTTTTATTCATGACAAATAGCATTGCTGATAACTATATTATTAAAACCAATGCGTTAGTTACGAAGCATTATCACCATTAATTTTCCTAAGTATCTTATGCTCAAAAAGTATGATGATAGATTTTCCATTTTTGTTCAGTTTTTAGCAATTAACAAGAGATGATATTTGCGTCATTTTCAAATTTTCACAACATATAAACAATCAAAATTAATATGGAAATGATAAAGATGGGATGGAGCTTGAGTATAGTTCATCATTATATATTCGATCTCATCATACGAACAAAAAAAAAAGCCTTCTACTCTTTGACAAAAACCAAATAAAGGTAATCGTGCACAAGCTAGATGGGTCCTGCAGGATTGATTGCCAAGAAAACTGAAAAATATTGAGGATGGGCATACAATTTATAGAAGTTTCTTGTTTAAAAACAAACTTCATTAAAGTATGACTTTTCTCTCAAATAGGCATATATATCCTACTAACTAATGTTCTAATTTCGCACGTCAGCTTACAACTCCAATCAAGCCTCAGAAAAAATATAATTTAGCACGTATAGTGCTTTGTAAACAAAATAAAGGAAATGCTAATGTAAAATTAGAAAAAAAAAAAATCAGATAAAAACAATAGTTGATAAAATAAGTAAATTATATGAATTATGTTGAAATGACATATATTTCTCTTATATTTCTTCAAATACATCAACAATAGTTCTATGAATTTTAGTATGAGATTAGCCTTCTTTGTTAAGATTGTTTAAATATAGTTTTATTCTATGTCACACAACTGACACAAGTCTCTATAATTTACTCAAAGTCGAAAGTGCAAATTTCAGCAAGCCTATAAAATGAGTGGAGTAAATTTCTTTTCATATTACCTATGTGTTATTGTCGCCAAGAGAAACATTTAAATCTTGATGGTCGGCTTGGCACCATTTCAAAGACAAACATCTATTTTTATTTTCTGTCTTGACATGTTTTTCTTTCTTTTTCCTCACTGCTCTGTAAAATGGTCTTTTAAACAAATTTTATCATGTACCAAAAAAAATTTATCAAAGGTGGTACAAAACTTAGAGAAAAGATTAAAAAATTTAAATTAAATATTAATACAAAAACTCATTAAAAAACGAACATAACATTATAATTTCCTAGACTGAAATATTATTGACCCAAAAAATCTTTTTCATACTGCTACAGATTTATATATATTCTATATAACATTGTTCTTTTTACGAAGTCAACATGCTTTAGTAGTGGACTCCTGCCTTGGGCTGCCTTTTGTTATAAAATATATGTGTGTATCCCTTTCTCAACTTTCTTCCTCCCCACCCAAATTGATTTTTATTTGTCTAAGATAAGAAATAATTGCCACTAACATGGTAACATCTCTATTGGTTGGTCAATTGATGCATCAAACCTAACGGTCATGACATGGACTGTTATTTTCTTGGAAATTACTTGGCCATCCTTTAAATTTGTTTAAACTATTTTTTAAAAAAAATTTGTTAACAAGTGTCATTAAAAAAATTAAAATAGAATTTTTTAGATAAAAATAAAATATTAAATATATTAAAAATTAAAAAAAATTATTTACTTTATTTTTATTTAAAAAATTTATTTTAATTTCTTTAACAAATGTTTTTAAAATACTTACTAATAAAAATTTCTTTTAATATCTTAAAAAGTATTTTAAGAATATTTTATTAATAAAATCTTTAAAAGTTTAAGTGAAAATTACAATGAAAAAGAACTAATCAAAGTCATGATTAGTCACCTCAAAAGACTGATAAGTAAAAAGCAATAATCTCGTAAAAAAAAGTAATAAGCATTAATTGTCCTAATGACCATCCGCATTTATGCAGCACGTTTTTTTTTTCCTCTGAATATATAAGCAGCAATTATATATAGAGAAGCGCTCTTTAGTGCGAAACGAAACCGCATGCAAGGGGCGTGGCTGATTTCCGTCTAACACCACCATACTCTTCTTTTATTATTTTAAGTGGTATCTGCTTGTGTGAGACAGATTCAACAGAATGTTGTCACGTCAATTTGTCAAATTTTTGTATGAAAATGTTCCGTATTACATAGCAATATTTTTATATATAAAGTTAAATTTTAATGTATTATAAGTATAAAAATATTTATAATATTATTTAATGATGTGTTATCAACATCAACTTCATATATATATATATATATATATATAAATATATATATATAAATCATGAAAACTCAATTAACATTATCAGCTACTAAGATACCAAAGCATGAGCAGTATCTCCTCCTGTAGTAACCTTTTTGAGCATCAAAATACTATTATTACCTCCTGTAATAACCTTTTTAAGCATCAAAATACGATTATTTTGCTAATTATACTACCATGCACACACATTTAGAATTTGATAAAATGTGTTGAACTCAATGAATTGACACAAATTACTTAATAAAATATATTAGTTAAATTAATAAAATTTAAATTTGAATATTTTTTTTTCAATTCAACTCAACTTGAGGTAGGCTAACCTATGGTGGGTTGAGCTAACTCGAGATGTCACAAAACACTTTTATTTAATGTTTATTGAGATTTAATTAAACTAAGCAAAAAAAAAAAGAAAATAATAAAATATAAAAATAAAATTTTAATATTAAAAACTCAAGAGAATTATATATTTTTTTAAATGTGGTCAACGGGCTAACCAGTCCAACCTGTATTGTAACCCACATATATAAGATTGGGTTAGGCTAATAATTAATTAACTCACAACAATTTTGATCTAGCTTGAAATTAGTTTTGCGCTGGATGGGTCAGCCATTGACACCTCACCCTACAAAACCAAGCAACCACATAAAATTTAATGTGGTGTTTAGTTGATTTTTTATTTTTATTTTTATTTTTATTTGATATATTTTCATTAATCATAAAAATATTATCTTATTCTCATTTTGTTTCTTATTTTTAGATTTTTAAATTAAATAGAGAAGATTTTGAATCCAAAAGCAAAGTAAAAATGAGGTGATGTTTTTATAATTAATGAAAACATATAGACAAATATAGAAATAAAAAACAAACTAAACACCCACTAATATATTCAAGTGAAAATAAGAAATTATACAATCATTCTAGCAAAATCGTTCTCATGCGGACTAACAAACTTCTTTCTACGCCAGAATTTTTGCCTTTTCCATATAGGGCTTGTTTAGGAAAGCTAACTTATAGATTATGTTAATAATCGATTATTGTTATAATCGATTATAATTAATTATTGTTATAATCGATTATAATCAATTCATTTTTATGTTTGAATGCATTAGTTGTAAAGTGATTTTAAGTTAATATGATTCATTTGGATGATATAAAAAGAATCATTTTTATGCATTAAATTACTAAAATAGGTATAAAATGATTAAAAAAATTATTTGATTGAGGACAAAATAATATTTACATATCAAAGTGTAAGAAATAATTTATAAGTTAAAATCATAAGTTTCAATCTTAAGCTTATGATTATTAGGCTAAAAAGGTATTTTTTGCATTAAATTTAGTGTAAAAGAATTTTTTAAAAAATAATTTTTTACCCAAACATAATAATTATTTTATAATCCTCTAAAAATAACTTAATAAAAATAATCTATGTTTCCCAAATATGCTCATAATGTCTATATACGCACAATAACAATGCTACTTATATATATACATTATTTTATATTTAAAAAAATTTATCATCTAATCATAATTGAACTTATCTCAATTTTTACACATATATATATATATATATAATAATAATAATAAATATATTTGCACTTTAATTTTATTATATAAACAAATTTAAAATATATATATATAAATTTTATGTGTACTTAACATTTTTCTACGTACAACAATAACTGTTGGAGGAACGAGGATCGAACTCCCTCTTACCCAACGAAAAAAAGGTCATATAATAATTTGTGGACACCACCATAAAAATAAAATGTATGAATCATTTGATCATAAAACAGCGATAAACAGCTAGCAAGAGAAGAAAAAGATAACTTCCAGCACCATCTTGATTCCGTACGAAAGAACGTTGTCTCCTTAATTATCATTATAATTTATACTATATACTGATATTAGGATTTTCTTAATTACAAAGAAAGTGTTTCATAATTTTTTTTTATTTCTCCAAATATCTCACATCTTTTATATATGTGTGAGACTAATTCTTTTTGGGTGTGTATTTTTTTGGCACATATAAAAAAACTGTAATAACTTGTACAGAAGTATAATACGATTTCAACAATCATTATTATCTTATATGAATTTGAGAATTTGACTTTTTTTCAAAATGAAAGTTTAATATTAACAGGAATTGGAATTGAACTTAAGACATTTTTTTCAACAATGTTCAATCTTATCAACTGAGCCAATCTCATTGGCACTCCTTTTTTTTCTGTGATAAAATTTTTTAAGGACAATGGAAGTTGCTCCATTCTAAAATTAATACACACCAAAAGTCTCAATAAAAATTTATAATAGTACTTATAATTACATATAATCTATTAATAAATAATTAGCGAACATCTAATCTAGCATGGTAATTTTCGTGTAGATTTAATTACATATATATTTATCGGAAGTTAATATTTTAAAACCTCATAAGAGCTTTTTTTTATTTGAAGAATGGAAATAAGAATAAAATAAATAGCTTATTATCATTGTTCAAAAAACAATAATGACTAATTACAGACTAATTCAGATGTAAAAAAAAAAACTAAATTTTCAGATAGTAATTTTTTTCCTAATTATTAACGTATTCACAAAATCTTCCTCCAATACATTTTGTAATACATTCTTTAAAAAATAGTTGTTATGAAGAAAAGGAAATCATGCATGATTGGGGAAAAGGAAAACAATGTGAACAGTGTTTAAAAAAAAAAGTCAAATTGTACCGGGAACCAGCTTAGTGGGTGGTGATGGAAAATGCGTGTGGGTTTAGAGGAACGCCGACAGTCGCTATCAAAGGGAAATGTGGCCACAGAGACAGCGACTATGACCCGATGCCTATTTCGTCGCCGGTGGCACTCATGAAATATCCATTTTTTTAATTATTTCTCGAGATATTTTCTACTTCTACTCCATTACTATTCACTTTTTAGTAAAATGTTTAAATTTAATTAAAATAAAAAATTAAATTAAAATTGAGCTAAAAAAATAAAATTTAATTTTGAATAAATTTAATTTTTTTTATTTTTTTTTAAATGCCAATTAGTTTATATCAATTTAAAATTTTTAATTTTTAAAATTATTTAACTCAATTCAAACTGATTAATATTGTATTATATATTTGTTTATAATTAAACTTATATTTTTACATGTAATAACATTGATTTTTTACACATTTCTATTACTTTATATATTGTTCCAATTAAATGTTATTTTATGCAAATTAAATAAGTTATTTATATTTTTTATTTTATTTTTATTATTTTCTTTTCTTTTTAAATAGAATGAGTTATTTTTAACTCACAAAATTTTGAATTTAAAAAAATGTTTGACCAAAAATCAACTAAACTGACCAAACGATGATCAGTTTTGAAATCTAAACCATATTAATTGGTTTTTAGTACTAAAGAGTTGATTGAATTAGATTGGTTGAGTTATTATTTTAAAATCCATTCAATCCAAACCTTAAATATTCCATTCTTTTGGTTTTCACCGAATGAAATGGGCAGGGTGCCCACCGTAAATATCCCATTCCTTTTTTTACTGTTACTTTATTAAAAAAAGAAAGAAAAACAGAAGTTTGAGGTGGTCACAAACCTATGTCACGGGTCAGCACAATCCACTTAAGAGATCTTAACTCTCGTGCCAGAAACAAAATGGTATGACTTCCCACAAAATTTATCCAAGAATCAAATTTGCTTTCATTGCATCATTGCGTGGGACCTCTTTCAATGTTTTAATTTGATCTTATATTTTTTATTACGTGTTTAAAAAAAATGAAAAAAAATAAGAAATGACATAAAAGTAATATTTCCGCCATAAAAGTAATATTTCCGTTAAAATATTAAAATATTAACTTTATTTAGTATTTTTATATAAAACAATATAATCTCAATTGTGTAAAATAATTGAATACGATTTTTTTATATAAATTGAGTATGAAAAGTATATAGAAGAGTGTGAGACGATAAGAAGGTGAACTTGGTGAGAGTATCACTGTATATTTCAAACTTGCAATTAATACCGTAGCATGTTGTTTGGTTAGACACGGTTAACTAGCTTATTTTGTTTTTACAAAAAAGTCTTTATTTTTTCAAAATGTTCGAAAAATAATTTTTAGATTAAGTTTTGTAAGTGCAAACTAAATTAATTCACAACACTTAATGTTTATTAACTAGTGTGCGAAAATCATTTTCAACAAATATTGTAATAGTTGAGACAGATACATGATATTTAGTTATATGCAATGTTATAAATTTAAATCCTAGTTTAATTTGTTAATTTGTGGATTTGAGCTGTAACAAATTTTCCTTTGAGTCTATTTTTAATTTCAACATGAATAGCCTACATTTAAATAGACTCTGAAAGTATATTATTTGAAATTAAAAAAAAAGTCTTTTTAAAATACTTATTAAAATGTAATGAACAGAGAATCATATAAAAAAATTAATTAAAAAATAAAATTATCTACTTTTTGTATTTACTTATAATATTATTTATACAATTATCCCAACATACGAATGTCACTTATCCAAAGTTTTGCTTAAAATTATTATTTTTTCTTTTAAAAATTAGGTGAGAGAAAGTTCATTTCATTCTAATATCAGAGTAAATTACCAACTTTAAAGAGGATTTATAGTGTTGTTTAGTAGTGAATACTAACGTGTACCTAGACAGGCACATACTGGAATTTTCCTCCTTGCGCAGCAGAGGAGCATGTTGAAATGGAGATGGTTGGTACCTGTAAAGACACTCCAATGCTCAAACAAGCTGTGCACAATTAGGGTTTAAGTTAAATAGCAATAGTTATCTATTGAAGGTGATTGAGTCTAATATTTATAGAGTTGGAATATGGAGATACATTCCCTTAATTGTTACAGAAGATCTCTATAAGATCGGAATGTTGATACTGCAGTTATAAGTTTGTGGTTTATAGTTTCAAAATTAAATTAAATAATAGTTACAAGGAGTGATACCAAAACAAATTGTATACTCTATTCACAATCAATGCTTAACTTAATACTTTTTTTGGTACAATGCTTAACTTAGTACTTTTAGGGTATATTTGTTGCATCGTATATGGAAGACCTGATAGTATAAGCTAATACTATCAAGTTTTATCAAGTATTTAGTGTGTCTACATGATAGAATAGTCAAATATGGTCAAAAAATTTTATCCCACTATAATAGTATAGCACTATCATCTTCATGACTCCCTGATATAACCAGATAGGATTTTCCTTCCACCTCTATGCTTTACTTTCATATCTAAGACTCGTTATCTATTGTCATGGCCTCCTCCCGACCTAACTACCACCACCAAGCACCACTATTATCCGACCACCACCAGCACCACTATTTTTCGACTACCACTACTAGGCTGTAGCTTCTATTTTCCAGCTACCACCACCAAGACATAACCATCTTTTTGAGCTACAACCACCGAGTTATGTCATTTTTTTTTTCGACTACCACCGTGAAGCCATGACTACCTTTCCAGCTATTATTGCCAAACCATGGCCACCAACGTTGCTCCTACAATTGTGATGCAGAGGGAGTTGCAACAAATAAAAAATAACAAATGAATCTGGGTATTAGGATGTAGCACTATGAATAGAGGGTTCACAAAAATGATGGTGAATATGGCGATGCAACTCTATGGTGGAGAAATTTGCATGGTTGCCAGCGCTTGGGTTTGAGGGTGATTTTTCCTGTGACTAAACATAGAACTTGGACAGTGGCTTGATGGAGGATTACATGGTGGCGCTAGGTTGCAGAGGATGGCTCTGTCGGTTGCGATGGTGGACGACATGGATTTGTGCTTGGTCGGTGATGTCCTTGGCGGTGGAGCACGGTTGAGTTTGGTGGATGGGATTTTGATTCACAATGGCAAATGGCGGAGCTGCGATGGTGGCTCATTGGCTTATTGTTGTGGCAACGCCGATAATGATTTTGGTGAGGTTTTGGTAGAGTTCATGATTTTAATTCTTTTTTTTCATTCTGCCTTGATTGGTGAATGCTATACAACTTCTTCAGATCAAGTTTTTTTCTTTTTTAATACTAAATGTATTATAGTTATGTTAAATAATTATAATAGTATAAGGATTCTTATACTATTGGACATTAAATGTCGATAGTATAAGAATTTATCAATTTTTTATATTATCGGTGCATCAAACATAACATTATATAACATGTATTGTACTAAAGTATAACAATTAATGATAATGATAAAAAATTAAATAAAAATTCTTGATAATTTGTCTGAAAATCAAAATCAAATACAATTATAGCAATAAAATACCTTTTTTATGAGATGTTTCATTAGACTATCTACAATAATAATGTGAAAAATAAAACTTTACCATATATAGCATATACGATAAACTAGGAAACATTTTTGAATGCTATTTAAGTGTAGAAATTTTTACGTAAACCAGTTCTCTATTTCAAAAGCCTATACAAGTTATTTTTTAAATAAGAAAATAAAAATAATGTTTATGAAAAATAAAACCAAAAACATGGGATGTTTGGGTAATATTTATACTCAAGGGTTTAAAGAAACAAAAGTAGCATGCATATATATTTATGAACCAAACAAGCGTAGTCATGTTTATCATATATATAATCAGCATCCACATATATGAAACCTTCTTAATCATTGTTTAAGTTGCATAACTATTGTTATTTGTCCTCCTCTTCCAATGTCTTTATTGTCCAATTCGAAACTGTTTTTCAGGTCCAAGTACTACCCGACAATTTCAACTATTCCTTTGGCGTCTGTCTTAGCGATCATGGAAAGCAAAATATATACGTTTTTTTTTTTGGGAGGGGGAGTGAAGAATAATTCGAGTACTTAAATTTTTTTGTTAAATTAATTAAGAGATTTATTTTTTTATTAATTAATAATTTAAATTTTATTAAAATATATTTTATTAATAAAAATATTATAAAGACAAAAATAACCAGTTTGATAAATAAAAATAATTTATAATATGAACAAAGCACATGATATATATGTTTTAAAATTTATTTTTTTTTAATTAATAAATATTATTAAATATTTTTTATTAAAGTTAAAGTTCTCAATTAATAATAAAAATAAAATTTTGATTTTTAGTCAGTAAATTTTAAAATTAAGGTCCTTTATTTATTATGACAATAAAATGGAAGTGCTTTTACATTACTTTTCACTTTTTGTGGCTACTAAGTGTGACTTATAGGTAACAACTTGAAATTGAAACTATTTAGTAGAACAAGTGGGATCCAACTGCCAAAAAGAGCTTTCTGCAGCTGCTAATCTTTGATCAATAGGACATAATCAAGAATCCTACTATGACGACAGAAAAGTTAGAATCGATCTAGCTATGGCTTCCTATGTTGCCATTTGTTTCAATGTTTCCAAAATTTTACAGTTAACTAAGATGCCTGAGTTTTTATACCATACATTCATTAGAGAATTTAAACATCAATTTTCTGAGCGTATAGGAAGAAATACTGAAATTATATATCTGGCTCAACATCACACCAAAATCCGGACAAATATTATAGATGAATAATAATTGTACACAAAAATAAGTATATATAAAATTTGAAATTTCAAAAATTATAATAAAGTTTAGAATAATATCAAACAACTTATTAAAAAAATACATAAAAAAATACATGTATTGATCATTAATGTCAACTTAAGATTTTTTTTAGAACAGATACTAACTTAATGCTTTAGGTTTTAAGTATCAATGTAGCAATCATAGATATATGGGTCCCATTATTCATCCACAAAAAATATTTTAAATTTTTTTTAACTCACTCACAAACTCATATTATATATCACAAAATTGTTATAGTCTTATACAACTTGATTTGATATCTTACACACATAAAAATATGATAAAAAAAAGTTGAATGTATTTGAATGTAAGAAAAACATTTTCCTAGATATGTAACTACGGATGAGCTTTTCAGAACACAGAAATGGGCTCCATGGCTCATAAATGTATAGCTTAGCTAAGGATAACATACTCCTATAGCTTAATAAATATATACTTTAGGAAATATATTCATAAATGATTTTAAATAACTTTATATAAAATTTAAGAAATCTTATGACACTTATTATAATTTTTTATACAGTTTGCTCATATATTCAATCAATATAAGATTTAATACATTTCTCACTTTTATGATTGGACATCTGAACCGTAAAATTTATAAAATTAAACATTTGTAGGTGATTAAATTAAGATAGACTTTAATATCATATTAAAATAATGAGTTTAATTTTATCTAAAAATTAGTTTAAAGAAAAAAATTATCTAATTTATTATAAATAATTTTTTATTCATATATTCAACTAATATAAAATTTAATAAATTATTAGTTATTTTTAAATATTTATTATAAAATCAATAATAAATACTTGATAATTCATTTTATCTACTATATTAATTAGATTATCATAAAAATACTTATAAATTTTAAATCACTAATTTAAAATAATTGATAAAAATTATTCTTTAAATATATATTTATTGTACTATATAAGCGCATGCAATAATTTCTCAAGGATGTATTCATGGAAAGAAAGGGCAAATCGGAAGTTTTGATTGAAGTACACTGATAATTTGAAAAAACTTCAAAAAGACTTTGAGAAACACAAAGCCATCATGACGGAGCATTTTCCTTGGATAACGACTCGGTAGCTAATTTCCCCATTACACTTCCCTTTCGTCTGTACCCTGTTTATTTTGACATTTTTAGATGTTTGAAGATTTTCTTATAATTAATTAATGTTTGTAAAACTAAGTTGAATATATAACGGTACAAAAGTAATAATTTTTTATTGTATATATGCATATTATATAATTAATTATTTTATTGAAATTTAACTGTGAATGGCAAGAAAACTTTTGTGTGTGTGTTTTTTTTAATACATTAAATCGTAACTTTGTTGTATATATGTATACATGTACACACACAGAGTGAGACACACATATGTTTCTTATATTACTAATTAATACTTTAGGTTAAATAAATTTTAGGAAACAATTGTATTTGAGTAGTTCAAAATTAAACTTAACTTATTATGTTTAGAATTAGAATTAATGGTAAAATAATTTGATTATCTTATTAAAATATTTGATTATTATATTATAAATTTTTAAAAATACTAAAATTTTAAACTGAACTACCATAATAATATAGTCATTGTATATAATAAACCTTTTTTAAAGTTATTTAAATACAGTTCACCCAATTACCAGCCGATCCGGCCTGTAACTATATCTCTCCTAGGTGGTTTATTCAACATATAGCTACCAAAATTGACTAAGCATGCGCCATGTTCACACTAAATTGACAAGTTAACAAGCTGGCTCTGGCAGATATAGCGAATGCGTATTTATGCTGACTTTTTTTTTGGGTTCGGAATTAGTTATTTTGCATTAATCAAGAATAAATTTCTTATCGAGCAATCTTAAGAATACACTTCAGCTTGGTGTATTTAATTAAAGAAATTAATTCCTCTAAATATTGACTTGAGATTTCAACATAAATCATTAAGGCATGAAGCACACCTCCTTAACCATTAAGCTAGCTGATTAGGTATTTATCATGACTAATTTGTTTACACAAGCTACAATTGCATAGAAATTTGATAAATTTATTTGTACGTACCCATTTACATTATACATGTGATGTTAGTAATAGTGTAACACATTTATAGCAAATGATGAGGGAGAATGGCTGTCAATTTGAGGATATTGGTTGACAGCATTTAGATGGAAACCCATGGGAATAGAGAGAGCAGTAGCACTCAATGATCAGAGACTACGTGTCATTCATCCTTGTTGCTCTTGGTGGTCGGTCAAGCAAGTAGCAAATATGTCAACTTGAATAGGAGGAGGAATTCTTTTTCCCCCAGGAAACGCTTCCTGTATATATGTAAAACAGTGATCCAAAAAAGCAAACAAAAATGCAATGACTTTTGCCGGAAAGAAATTTCGCTTTCAACTATTGAGATAACAAGATTGATTCTTGTGTCTGTCCGCACATACATACAGTATCATGATCGATCACATTGAATAATTGAGGTTGAGGCTACTCTTTCTTAACTTCCAACGAGTATATATACACATATTAGTTTGCAGAGACAATGAAAGTAACAAGTGAAAAATCTTAACCATTGATTGTAAATCAAGAAGAACGGAGGGGAAATTTATATTAAATTTGAAGGGGTGGGGGACTCATTCATTCAATTAATTAATGTTAGGGGACCATGTAAGACCTTTATATATTCAATGGTCAAATTGAATGACAAGTTGTCGCAGACACTGACTATGATATATATTGACCTCTCTGCAGCTTTGTTTGAAGCCCAGCGAACCAAGTCTGAAGCTACTTGTCAGTGGTACAAACGCGAGCGAAAATTATAATTGGTGACGAGGATGGATAAAATATAATTCAAATAAAAAAATTAATTAATATTCATATTATTAAATTATTTAATCATTTGATAATGGGTTTGCAAAATAATTAAAAACTCTTCACGACAAGCTTATAATAAGCACACTGTTGTTTTACAAAATAAGTTTTCTGCGTGTATATATACAATATGTAAGGCAGCTAGGGGAGGTGAAAACATGGTAATTAATACTATCAATGGTGGTGGCGGGCTTCTTATGGACTAACAAATTAGCTATTAGGCTTTCAGACCAATAGCGTTTAACTATGTAATATCAAACCTATAATAGTGGTGAATGGGGGTGAGCTTCTTCATAGATGATTGGATCTTTCAGACCAAGATAATGCCATTGCTCCATAATATTAGAGTCGCCATTTTCACACATCACTTTTATTATATATCATTTTTGTATTATTTTTTAATTAAAAAAATAAAAAATACACTTTTTAATACACATATATTTTTATTAAAATAAGTAAAATGTAAAGTGATATAAAAATAATAATATTTGATGAAAAATTTCCATAATATTAGCACGGCCGACGGGTGAAACAATGGTAAGTGGTGGTGAGCTTCTTCATAGATGATTTGATCTCTTCGTTTATGGCTTCACCTTAGCATAGTGTCGCAATTGGGATCGCGACGGAACGACCGAAAATATTCGATTTTGAAAATCAATGAAGTCGCCACTAATGTTTATTTAAATCGAGAAAAAATTAGAAAAAATCCTTAAAATAGGAAAACTGGTCTTTTAGAAAATGAGTTTGGATTTGGGAGTCGATTACAGGTAAGGAAGGTGTTAGCACCCTACACTGCCCATTCCAGGAATTATACCTTATGTTAGTTGTGCAAAATTTAATAATCTCAAATATATTTATTTTTACCTTTTTTTAGAAAAAGACTTTATAACAATTTTTTTTATTTTAGAAGAAAGAAAAGAAATAACCAAATTGTGAAAATTTATTTTTTGGCTTGACAAAAATGAATTTCTGCTCCTACGTATCTCCTGGTGCAATGGGGAACTCAAAGTCACGTAGTTCTTTAGAAAATAATTGTGGGTTGGTTGATTTTAATTAAGAAAAAGATTTTTGAAAAAGAGATTTTGTTTGAAAACAAATCCATTCTTGCACGAGGTTCAAGTTAGCGACCATTTACTTCAATAAACCCTTATGATCCAAACGACATTGAAGATAGCATCCGCTATTCAATCATCATCATTAGTCATTGTATGGATTAAAAGATTTTTATTTTATTTTAAGGCATGCACAAGGACAACTAAGTAGTTACACAAACAACACATTGTCATACCATGAGTCAAGTAAATAAAATAACATAAAAACTAAATTAAACACAACAATGAAAAACAATTTTTTTTTATTTTTTTTATCCTTTAACTTTTTTTTTCATTTTTCATTTTATTTTTAAATTTTTCTCTTTTTTATATGTTTTTAGATTTTTTCTTAAAATAAAAATAAAAATAAAAATAAAAAAATACAAATAAACCAAAAAAAAAAAGGAGAGTAAGCTTACCTCAAAGGCGTATAAAAATGTTATGCTCAAAGAATTCTGCACAGAGCCTCACGCGTTCTCTTCAAATCGAACCTTGAAAAGCAACCCACTTGCATGGAGGAAAAAATTTTACTAAAGCCTCGGGCTCTTATACTTAGTATTAAGCCAAAGTAAAAAAAATTTACTAAAGTTCTCGGGCTCTTATACTTTGTATTAAGCCCAAGTGTGTAATTTTTTTGGACGTGTCCAAAACAAATGAGAACCACCCCTATATATAGGAGGAGGGGAGGGGGAAGGAGCATGGCTTCTCCAATGTGAGACTTAGACACTTTAGTTTTTCAACTTTCTTCATTTTTTTCATTTTTTCATTTTATTTTTTTCAGATTTTCATTTGTTTTTTCAAGGTTTAGAAATAAACTTTATGGACAAAATTAAGTGTTCATTCCTTGATTAAGTAACAAAAAAAAATTATGGACAAAATTGGGTATCAACATCTGCCCCCCTTTACTTTACATTTAAATTAAATGAAAAGCAAAGAAATTAATTCAATTTTGTCCATAAAAAAAATTCTCTCTATACAATGTGCATTAAAACAAGGTAAAAAGCTTGCAAAGTCGGGTAACCATTGAAGCTTGACAGAAAACTTAAAACAGGAAAAAGCTTGCGGAGTTGGGTATCCACCGAAGCTTGACAGAAAGGTAAGAAGCTTGCGGAGTCAGATATCTGCTGAAGCTTGACAGAAAACTTAAAAAGAAAGACACAAAGCTTGCGGAGTTGGGTATCCGCCGAAGCTGGACAGAAAGGTAAACAACAAACAGCTTGTGGGGTAGGGTGCCCATCGAAGCTTGATAGGAAAGGTAAACAACAAACAACTTGTGGGGTAGGGTGCCCATCGAAGCTGGATGGAAAAGTAAATTGTGGGGTAGGGTGCCCATCGAAACTGGACGGAAAGGTAAAAAGGTAAACAACTTGTGGGGTAGGGTGCCCATCGAAATTGGACGAAAAGGTAAAAAGCAAACAGCTTGTGGGGTAAGGTACCCATCAAAGCTGGACGGAAAGGTAAAAAGAAAACAGCTTATGGGGTAGGGTGCCCATCGAAGCTGGACAGAAAAGTAAACAACAAACAGCTTGTGGGGTAGGGTGCCCATCGAAGCTGGACAGAAAGGTAAACAACAAACAACTTGTGGGGTAGGGGGCCCATCGAAGCTGGACAGAAAAGTAAACAACAAACAGCTTGTGGGGTAAGGTACCCATCAAAGCTGGACAGAAATGTAAAAAGCAAACAACTTGTGGGATAAGGTGCCCATCGAAGCTGGACAGAAAAGTAAACAACAAACAGCTTGTGGGGTAGGGTGCCCATCGAAGCTTGATAGGAAAGGTAAACAGCAAACAGCTTGTGGGGTATGGTGCCCATCGAAGCCTGGCAGAAAGGTAAAATAACAAACAGCTTGTGGGGTAGGGTGCCCATCGAAGCTTGATAGGAAAGGTAAACAGCAAACAGCTTGTGGGGTAGGGTGCCCATCGAAACTGGACAGAAAGGTAAACAACAAGTAGCTTGTGGGGTAGGGTGCCCATCGAAGCTGGACAGAAAGGTAAAAAGCAAACAACTTGTGGGGTAGGGTGCCCATCAAAGCTAGACAGAAAGGTAAAAGGCAATGGGCACAAGGCCCTGACTTGTTGTGGAAGCAATGGGTGCGAGGACCAGAGAATTGAAAGGCAATAGGTGTAAGACTCGGAAACTAAAAGACAATGGGTGCAAGGATCCGGAAACTAAAACACAATGGGTGTTGATTTTGCAAATGCATGTGATGCCTGAGACGATGCATAATGCAATGGATGCATGATGATGCAATGGATGTGATGCTTGAGGACAATGCATGTGATGCTAGAAATGATACATGATGCAATGAATGCCCTATTGTAAGGATTCTCATGAACAAATTGAGTAAGCAAATTTTTATTTTTATTTTGCACTTCAGAGCTTTGATTGAGTTACTCTTAGTTCCACAACCCTTAAGGACTTTTCCCACAACAGGATCGAGATTAAACAGTAACATTCGTTGATTGGCCTTATGATTTGCCTGGTGATTCTTCTTTTCTAATCAATACTCTTAAAGAGCCTTGAGCCAGAAAACTTCATGCAGTGGGCCTTTACCAAAGTTTTGAACCAAACGCTTCTTGGAAAACTTTGACTAACCAAACCTATATTCAAAGGGGATCATTGTTGAATTTCTCTTCATTAAATATGGCTTGTGTAGAAGCTTGTGACTTTCTTCCCCCAAAAGTTCCTATTTCCACCAGACATACTTCAATATGAATTGGTCATTGAGGATGTCATTCCCTTCATCGATTGAAACTCTAGAGCTCCTTTGGCTTGAGTTGTTCAACAAGAGGCTACCATTAGATGGTTAAATTGTACTATTGTACTCATGTTCACCCAACCTGAAGCATCATGTACCAGATATGCATGGATTCAAAAGTACAACAAGAAAGAGATTTACCAACTGAGTAACCTTTTGACTGATTTTGGGAATATGACTACACAAAGGACATTTACAAAGGATAGAGACACAAGAAGTGGAATAGTACGAAAGCCAAGAGTTTTTTTTTTGCCCTAATGTAAGGCCAAATAAAACAAAACAAATTGCCCCAGTTTAAAGCCGAATTGAAAAGGGTAGGGACTTGCCCCAATGTAGAGCCAAGTCGAACCAAAAGATTTGCCCTACTGTAAGGCCGAATTGAATAGGATAGAGACTTGCCCCAATGTAGAGCTGAGTTGAACCAAAAGATTTACCCCATTGTAGGGCTAGCTTGAACAGGGTAACAATTTGCCCTAATGTAAATCTCCCTTTTTTTTCTTATCCCTTTTTTTTAAACCGCCCTTACGGGTTTTCAGCCTAACAATTTTATTGTTTTTTTTATTTTTTTTAAAGAGCAAGGATTGCAAATTCAGCAGTGCATGAACTTTTTGTCTCAAAATTAACGTTGATGAAAATGAAAACGACCTTTCATTGATCAGAATGGACTTTTTAAGGCTTGTAATGTGGCCAAGGTTAGAGGTTATGAAAGGAAAAGTATAAGGCTCAAACAAGTATTTAAAGGTTAAGTGGGACCAAGGATCCTTGTTCAAACTTAAATTTTGTCAATTGCTTTTGCACTTTCAAGCACACTTTTCTCTTGTTATTCTCCCTCTTTTTTAATCATTATTCAAACTTGAACTTTATCAAATTTTCTGCTTTTACTTTCCGCCCCTTTCACTTTTTCTTCCTTTCCCTTTTTTATTGTGTTTCCAAATAATCACCTTGACAACTTTTATTTTGTGATTTCCCCTATTGTAGGGGTGATCTTTGTCCAGGGTTTATTGAAGGAAGCTTTTAAGCTCAAAATAGGACAACGAGGGAAGATGAATTCTTGTAAGAGAGAAAGATGGTCAATCTTCATTTCAAATCTGGATTGCTCATTTTCAAAAAAATTAATTTAGAGACAAAAAGATAATACACACTAAATAATTATTTATTTGCTCCCTTTATTTTTCTCTCTTTTTTTCTTTTTTTTTGATTTTTTTATTTTTTTGATTTTTTGATTTTTTGATTTTTTTTTGTGCAAAGAACACCTGCACTCATGGGTCTCATGACCATAAAAAATTTTCACAATGAG
Source organism: Ormosia semicastrata (assembly GCA_029884595.1). Taxonomy (NCBI): domain Eukaryota; kingdom Viridiplantae; phylum Streptophyta; class Magnoliopsida; order Fabales; family Fabaceae; genus Ormosia; species Ormosia semicastrata. Next base: position 16,280,711 of record JAQQTO010000046.1, on the reverse strand, counting down.
AGTCCAATAGGATATGAACCAAACGAAAGCAAATAAAAAGCATAAAAGAATGACAAAAAGGATCTGACAAGAACATGAGTGCCAAGAACATGGGAAAAGAAAACAAGGTATGCTGAGATCCACACAAATCCATTATATTAATGCTTCAAGAAAGTTTACATAAGTTCAAAACCCAAACGATTTTAATGATTGAACAAGCATGGGGGTCAATACAAATAAACCATCATCTCATGGTAACAACTTGATAAACAAATCAGAATACTAGTCGCTCAAAATTTCCCAGTGCTAGCAGACTCTAGGGTACAGTTCATTCTTAACGGTTAGAAAAATGAATCACCACTTTGTCAAACTTTCTAAGGTTGCCCCTGATCAACCATTGTAGGCATTCGTTCCTATTGCAGATAGGCATATGTAGAAATCTCTGACAATGCTTGGTGATTTACTATTTAGGTAACCGTTATCATCCATGAGTTTTTCTGAAGCCCCATTTAACTCATTCGACTTGAAGTCCACCCTCAGTCGGTTCAACATTTCCCATACTCGCCTGTCCGTCATTCATTTGGTGCAGTCTTCCCTTTTTCATTTCCCTTTCAATCATTTCACAAATTACAACGATATCTGAAAAGTTCGACGATACACTCCCAATCATATGATTATAGAATGGCGTGTGCAGTGTATCACTGAACATAACAACCATCTCTTTTTCTGACAAATGGGGTTCTACTTGTGCAGCTATTTCCCTCCACCTCTGAGCATATTCCTTGAAGGTCTCAGCATCTTTCTTAGACATGCTTCGTAATTGCATTCTATCTGGTGTCATGTCCATGTTGTACTTATACTGCTTTACAAAGACATCAGCTAAATCATTGAAACTCCTTATATGGGCATGCTCAAGATGTGTGTACCAATTCAAAGCTGCCCCAGTTAGACTGTCTTGGAAGAAATGGATTAACAACTTGTTGTCGTGAGCTTGTGAAGCCATCTTACGAATGTACATTGTCAAGTGATTCTTTGGGCAAGTAGTCCCCTTATATTTATCAAAATTTGAGACCTTAAACTTTGGGGGAATGACAACATCAGGGACAAGACAAAGCTTAGTAGCATCCTTGAGGCCATAACAACCAGCTCTTTCAATGACCCGTAATCTTTCTTCCAAAGTTTCCCATCTTTCTTTGAACTGAGGATTTTCAATAAAAGAACTCAATGGGTATTGAGGCATGAAAGTGGTGGCAAAATGTTGCACTAGTGGGGTTCCACTGGTACTTGGGTAATGGGCATATGGTTAGGTTGTGCTCAATGAGTTTGAAGCAGGCATGCCACTGTCAAGGGAATTGGCAACCCGTGGTGGTACAAAGCTAGAAGGGAAACCATATGATGGGATAAAAGGGAGAAATGAGTGTTGTATTGGCAGGGTTTCATTGACATTCAGCCGGGTGACTTGAGTTTGGGTATTGTTCAGCAGGTTTGAATTTGGTGTCACTGCTGGCATGCTATTACCAGGGGGATTGGTGGTTAATGATGGTACATAGCTGGGATGGAAGCCATAAGGAGGGAAGGGTGGCACTTGGATTTCTTGAGAACTGGTGACTGAGGGTTGAGTAGTGATTGGCATCACAACTCCTTGAGGATTGAAGCCTTGGTATTGCAGAAGGGTTGGAGAAAAACCAGACAGGTGAGGAGGTGTGGTCAGATGTCCCTCGTTTGCCACTGAGGGATTCCCATTTGTGCTCCTTCTATTTTCTATGGACTGTAACATCTCCATCATCTTGGACACTTGTTCTTTAAGTTGATTCACCTCATCCTTCAGCTTTTGAGTTCGTTCTATTTTGTCCATGATCCTTGCCTGAGAACGAGTCCTGTAAGGGTGTCGTGGAAGCAATTTTTTTGTTATAGTGCCCACTTTTTCGCTTGGTGAAACATGATGTGAATATGCAATTATCAACATTGACTGAATAAAATTGGCAACATACATGCATGCAAAGTATTATGCAAATGAAATTTTTTATTTTTTTATTTTTAAAAAGAATGCTATGAATGTCATGGTAATGCAAAATGATGTATCTTTTTCTTTCTTTTCCTTTTTTAGAGTTAGGAATGCGATGAAAATACAAGATGATATTTTTTATGGGGATGTAATGCAAATGCAAGATAATGTATCTTTTTTTTTTATGCTAAGAATGCTATAAAAATACAAGATAATGTATATTTTTCTTTTATTTTTGAATGCTAAGAATGCTATGAAAATATAGGATGATATTTTTTTTTTGTTAGGAATGTTATGAAATGCAAGATGATGTTTTTTTTTTTTTGCTTTTTTGATGCTAAGATTGTCATGAAAATATAAAATGATGTTTTTTTTTTCTTTTTTATGAATGCTAAGAATGTAATGAAAATGAAAAATGATATATCTTTTTTTTTTTAAAAGCAAGAATGAATGACATAAGAGATAGATGAATAATGAAAAAAAGAAAAAAATGCTAGGAATGAAAATGCTATATGATGTATCATTTTTTGTTGAATTTTTTTTTTTGCCAAAAAGAATGCAAAGATGGAGGACATGAGGAATAGACAGATAAAGAAAAAGAACGCTCCCTTTGTGTCCTAATCAGATGCAATCTAAGAAGCTGGATGACTCTAACTTTCGAGGTCATTATGTTCAACCTATCAGTGCAAGATTTTTCAGGACAAATCTGAACTTCTAAAAAAGTTATGGTCTCCAGATTGCCCCCATCTCGAAAGATAAGGATCCAATTCATGAATTAATCACAAGTAGGGATGAACCCTCTCAATATGACTAGTCCATGATACTGGTAACAATCTGAGTGGTGTCTCAACAAATGCCAAGTGAGCACAAGGCTCCTCAATAACAAAATTCGAAACCCCTCATACTCCTCGGGTTCGCACAGACTCGAGTATAGAGCCCAAAAAGTGTGTGAGGTAAGTGATTAGTGACGTGTGTGAAGGAGCATAAAAAATCTGTACAAAAACTTAAAAGACAAAAATACCCTAACCTGCAAAACATATATACAACAGCCAGCCAGCAATCGTCTACCCTAGGGTTTTAACAATTAAGTACAAAATATATATACAAGTCACAATATACATGAAATAATGCTATCAGATATTTACATAAAAGTACTAAATAAAATACATTTACAAACAAATAAGAAAACAAAAACAAAGACAAAGAGGGTAAAATAAATAAATAAAAGATTATTAAAAATTTGCACAACTAACAACAATAGGCCTGACTCTCTAAGTATCCCCAGTGGAGTCGCCAGCTGTCGCAACTGGGATCGTGACGGGACGACCGAAAATATTCGATTTTGAAAATCAATGAAGTCGTTACCAATGTTTATTTAAATCGGGAAAATATTAGAAAAAACCCTTAAAATAGGAAAACTGGTCTTTTAGAAAATGAGTTTGATTTGGGAGTCGATTACAGGTAAGGAAGGTGTTAGCACCCTACACTGCCCATTCCAGGAATGGTACCTTATGTTAGTTGTGCAAAATTTAATAATCTCAAATATATTTATTTTTACCCTTTTTTAGAAAAAGACTTTATAACTATTTTTTTTATTTTAGAAGAAAGAAAAGGAATAACCAAATTGTGAAAATTTATTTTTTGGCTTGACAGAAATGAATTTCTGCTCCTACGTATCCCCTGGTGCAATGGGGAACTCAAAGTCACGTAGTTCTTTAGAAAATAATTGTGAGTTGATTGATTTTAATTAAGAAAAATATTTTTGAAAAAGAGATTTTGTTTGAAAATAAATCCATTCTTGCATGAGGTTCAAGTTAGCACCAGGCTACTCAATAAACCCTTATGATCCAAACGACATTAAAGATAACATCCGCTATTCAATCATCATCATTGGTCATTGCATGGATTAAAAGATTTTTATTTTATTTTAAGGCATGCACAAGGACAACTAAGTAGTTACACAAACAACACATTGTCATACCATGAGTCAAGTAAATAAAATAACATAAAAACTAAATTAAACACAACAATTAAAAATAAAAAAAAATTATTTTTTTTATCCTTTAACTTTTTTTTCATTTTTTATTTTATTTTTAAATTTTTCTCTTTTTTTATATGTTTTTAGATTTTTTCTTAAAATAAAAAATAAAAAAAAATACAAACAAACCAAAAAAAAAGGGAGAGCAAGCTTACCTCAAAAGCGTATAAAAATGTTATGCTCAAAGAATTCTGCACAGAGTCTCACGCGTTCTCTTCAAATCGAACCTTGAAAAGCAACCCACTTGCAAGGAGAAAAATTTTTTACTAAAACCTCGGGCTCTTATACTTAGTATTAAGCCCAAGTAAAAAAAATTTATTAAAGTTCTCGGGCTCTTATACTTTGTATTAAGCCCAAGTGTGTAATTTTTTTGGATGTGTCCAAAATAAATGAGAACCACCCCTATATATAGGAGGAGGGGAGGGGGAAGGAGCATGACTTCTCCAATGTGGGACTTAGACACTTTAGTTTTTCAACTTTCTTCATTTTTTTCATTTTTTCTTTTTATTTTTTTCAGATTTTCATTTATTTTTTTAAGGTTTAGAAATAAACTTTATGGACAAAATTAAGTGTTCATACCTTGATTAAGTAACAAAAAAAAATTATGGATAAAATTGAGTATCAACACATAGCATACTAGTATTACTCCTCGATTAAACTTTATGGTCTGTTCATTTTATGCTTATTAAAATTAATCAACAATGTTATTTGTATAGTATTTTTATTTTTAATATACCATTTTTAATAAGAAAATAAAAAAATATTTCAACACACTCTCTTCATTTTTTTTCTTAAGTAGAAATAGTATAAAAAAGTATAAAAAATAATATACAAACATCATTTTTCAAAGTTAATGGATACGAAACAAAGGACAACCAGGGAATTGAACTTTAAGTCGAGATCGAAGTGACATTGCTCATACAATATTCGCATTTGCATATATTAAAATAGTGTACTGTGAAAACCCAGCACAATATTAAAATATTTAAAAAAAAAACTGTTCAAGAAACACTAAATTAAAACTTCACATATTTTTATTTTTTTTATAGTTGATAAAAGTTTAGAGGAAGGGGAGATTAATTATAAAGTTTTGGCATGTTACGAGTATTATTAATTAGTACTTATAATTAAACTTAGTAAAAATTACTTACCAAGAGATATTGCTCACAATAAGTTAAATGCTTTTAATCTAATTCTTTACCAATTGAACCTGGCTCGTTGACTGAAACATATTTATCCCCTTTAAGATTTTCAGATTTCTTGAATTTTTAATAACTTCATTAAAATTTAGTCAAAAAAAAATAACTTCATTAAAATAGATAATAAAGAGATCATCTATATCATGTCTGTGATATTTTTTTTTTCCAAAACAGAGTATATATAATTTTTAAAATTTTATTTTATAGTGCTTAATTACTACTATAGAATTCGTAATGCCTCGTACTGTGTTTTTCTCCTATATTATGAACATTCAATGGTTCTTACATACTTGATAATTTTAAATACCTATATACACTATTGAATTTTGAAGTTAGCGTTTTTAAATTAACTTAAACAAATTAACAATTTAATTACATAATAAAACATAATTTATCTAATATAAATAAGAGAGCAATTTGAATGAGTACATATATTATATCTTCCTTCCCCTCTAGCCAATTCAATCTCTTCTCGTTGTAATAATAGTTATGTTCTAACAAAATAAACACAGTCAACCACGTAAAAAAAAAAAAATTAAACACAGTCTACAATTGAAGCGTATATATTAATGCGATCTTCATCTATTATTTTATTTTATTTTATTTTTTTAAGGATATTCTAACTACTAGTTTAATTTCAGTATAGTCAATGGCAAAGTTGCCTGAAAGATACAAGCAGTCGGCAACTGGTGGGTATGCAGGTTTCCCTTCTTAGCAAAATAGATTATTTCATATATATTTAAAGATTTTAACCTAAACCTTAAAAAAATAAAAAATTTCAGCCACGATAAATATTAGGATTAGGGTCTAAAATTAGGCATTATGCAAGCGAGGCCCTCTAATCAATCACATTTCTGTAATATATGTAATGAAAGTTGATCAGGTAATCAATAAAAGGTGATGTTATATATGTGTATATTAAATTTATGCCAGAGTTGAATAATTATTGATTAGCCACTTGCGTGTGTTTGATTTGACTTACATATAAAGTTGATGACAATTATTCCTTCATTACAAAACATTATTTACGATTAGACTATTTGAACAATTATTAATGTATGTTGGTTTGAATAAAAAATTTAAATTTTTTAAATATATAATCTTAAATTTAATATTTAAATTTATATATATATAAATAATATTATTAAAAGAATTTTTTACTTAAGTACTTAAATATATTTTAAAAGATTAATTTTTATCTATTAAATAAAAAGATATTCTAAAAAATCAAAAAAAGCATATCTGAACATGCGAGTCAATCGCATTCAAAATTTCCCTTTTTTTTTTCTGTTCGCTTTTCGTAAGTTGGGTTTTTTCTTAAAAAATAAAGAAATTCATTATTAAAAATAAAAAGGGAAACAACGTCCCCAAATATAATTGCAATGTGTACTTGACTAAAACAAACTCTCAACAAGCCCAAAAACAGTAAAATTACGCCTTAGACGCAATCACGACCATCTAAATAATGATTAGAAAAACAGATTTCTTTCTCTTTCTTCTTAATTATACAAATTTGAATACTCTCGTAGACTTCATTGTTTATAATGATTTGGGTGTGACCCTCGTGGTTATATCTGCTTTCAACTAGTTAGATAGTGTATTCAATAATTTGAATTTGTGGGCTTAACCCAACAAATAATACATGTCCTTCTAAGCAGTAGTCAATCACTGACTCTAAATTATAGAGATGGCTAGGCTACTGGTTGATCTTCTTTCTTTTTTGTGAAATAGGAGTAGAATTTTGGCTACATCCCTTCACAACATAGTCCATTAGGGTTATTCCATATGGTTGACAATGCAGTAGCCATGGGGGCTTGTGCATATGGACGATCCAAAAGAACCTTATGGATTAGTCCTTGATGAGTCATTTCCATTTGGGAAGAAGGTATGATTGAAGCGCTGCACAGTTTAGGAGTGTAAATTGATTCGCTTTGACTCGATGAACTTGAAAAGTCGAACTGAACTAATTAAATTGATTTAATTTGATTAATCAGTTTAGTTAAGATAAAACCCGATCAAATATGGAGATGATTTGTTCAGTTCACGGGTTCCAAACACCCGACTCGATCAGAGGTATATATGTCTTTTAAAAAAAAGTTTTAGTGCTGAGCAGCCACGTATTTTTTTGTAACTTTCTAATTTCTATCTACACTTCATTAGTTCATGTAATCACTTTCCCAAAATTTCCCTCTTTCTTCCAACCCCACACGTTTGTCCAACCTTAGCTGCCCACTAACACAAGCTTCGGCTCCATGCTTCCCAGACAACGAAATCACAAGCGATTTCACAATCTGTAGCAACAAAGACAAGATCTATAGAAGGGAGGACGAGATCCACAATTGGTGCTATGATATGGTGCTGTCACTACAAAAAAAAATGCTAAATTGCAGCAATTTTTTTGCAGTAGTTATTAAACGCCATAAATCAATACATATTGCAGGGTTTTTTTTTTCTTTCAATGGAGGTTATTAACCTCCACAAATTAAAAAGCGATGATGGTATTGTTTTTTGCTTTACCTTCATATTTTGTTTCCCCCTCACTCCCTCTCACTCTCCCTTCTGATTTTGTTTCCTCTTCCTCTTCCTCTCACTCTCTCGTCCTCGCCCTCTCACTTTTCTCTTTTGCCTCTGCCTAGCCGTTTTTTTTTAAAAAAAACCCCAAACTTTTGTGTTCAAAGCTTCGAAGATCTGTGTTCAAAGCTTCTTCTTTTGCTTCCTTTTCATCAAAGTTCAGTTCTTTAGCTCAATATTTCACTCTGGTTCTTCATATCTTCAGAGATTGTTAGTGGGTTTCTCTCCAATGTTGTGCCTGCTTTCACCAAATGGGTGTGGTCCCTCAAGGCAACCACCAAAACGAGTATGGATTTATCTTGATGCTGATCCACATTTTTGTTTTCATCTTTTTGTGTCATTTTGTTCTTCTAAGTGTTCCTGGATTGTGACTTTTTGATAAAATACCATTTTTTATATTTTTCCCAATTGCATTTTACTATATGTGTGGCTCTTTCCCCTCCCCCCCACTCATGTAACATATAATAATGATCTATATATTTGGTTATTGAGTTTGTGATGATCTGGAAATTATAATCTAGATCTAGAAATTGATAAAGATTCAGTTTTTCTATGATTCTGGCCTCCTAGGTGTGTAGTGTGTTGTAGATGATAAAGAACCTCTTTTTTTTCTTTTATATATATATATATATACACACAGCAAGTCAAAGTTTTTGTTGAATGTTTGTTGGTTGGCGCAGCGGTTTTGAGCCGGTCCAAGATGAAGTTTGAGAGTGGGTACAGTGTGGAGACTGTGTTTGATGGAAGCAAGCTTGGAATCGAGCCTTATGCTATTAAGGTGTTGCCCAATGGGGAGCTTCTGATTCTAGATTCGGCTAACAGTAACGTTTATAGGATTTCATCCTCACTTTCTTTGTGTAAGTGTGCCAGTGTGATTGATAGCTTATGATTTTGAGTGATTGACCAAATTCACTCTATTTTTGTTTTTATGGTCAATTTTATTTGTGCCAATCATGATATTTTGAGGAAAAAAAATCATCGAAACATTTTGGAGATTAGAGGTTTGATTCTGTTATGGAGGAGTTGTAGTTTAGCTGCCTTTTGCCCAATTTGGAATGCTGATTAGCTAGTTATGGGCATAGCCAGCTTCTTGCCATTTGGATCCCTTCATTGCATCACAAGGATAATTGTTTAATAGAATTTAACTTATTCTGAGTTTGGAACTTATGAGCTACACAATTTGTTCTTTCAAAGCAGTAAAATCCTGCTATTTTGTAAATGGTTATAGGATCTCCACCTAAACTTTCTCAAATAGGTCTTATTTGACATGTAAACTTTTTGTAAATGGTTATAGAATCTCCACCTAAACTTTCTGCTCATGGTTATGATTTACTGAACAGTTTCTAAATTTTTAAAATTAATACTTTTTTCAAATTCCAATATTTCATTTGGATTTTTTTTTAGGATTATAAAATAATGATTAGGCAATTCAGAGTTTGACATGTAAATTTGTTATTTATTTTCAAATACACTATTACAACTTGTATTGCATAAATTGGTTAAGGCGTCAAAATCTCATAGAAGGGAACCTTTGATTCTTTCCTTTTCCTGTCAACTTTTATAAAATAATCATTAGTTCTTTCTAGCCCAGGTTTTTCACTTCACATTTTATCTAATGGAATTCAATTGATCACTCTATGAAAATTACTTTCTCTGATTTGTATTCTCTTCTTTAATATATTCAATAATCGTGATAATTATTCACTAGTACTAGTATTTTCTTTAGACACTGTTAACCACTGCAAATTTTTTTGCCGCTTCTCCAGGGCTTTCTAAATTACTTTTAATTTTCTAGTTCTTCCATTTAAATATATTGATTTTTTTTAAAAAAAATTTTGAATTCATCTTTGTTCTATTCTATAGGCTTCTGAAGATACTAAAAAGTTGGTTAATCAAGAGAAGTCTTTTGCTTGTGCTGAAATTGAGAGTGCTAGGGTTGTGGTGCTGAGAATTGGGGAGGCCCTTAAGGAACAAGAAAAAGCTTCCTAAGCTTATAAACCACAGGTATACGTGTATCTGTGTATAACTTCGCATCAATGATTTCATAATCAAACATTACTTTGCACTAAAATAATCTTTTATCTGAATGAGAGAATCATATGTATGAGTTAAAAGAAAGAATTGCTAGATAATACAATTTTGGGAAAGAAAAGAGGGATTCATTCTCTGTATGGTGAAGGACACTGCTACCAGATTACATTCTCCTAAGAAGCCCTTAAATTTAATCATATATGTTAAAAATTCTTATGAACTTAATTTCCTCATTGATCATTCATACAAACTTGGCCTAGAAAATTTCAAAGTATCTTAGATGTGAAACCTAATGCATGAATCCTTTCTTCTTCTTTTTTTTAAAGTTTCCCTATATTTGAACTTCTTTCTTTTTTGCAGCATATATGTGTTGAGATTTATCTTGTCCAGCCATCATTTTTGTGATTTTCTGAAGTTGTGCGTGAAGATAATACTTGCCAATGGATAAATCTTGGATTGCAAAGCCAAGGAACACAATTGAATACTCAATTGGTTTAATTAACTTCCTCAATTTTGCATTTGAGAATGGATCTGTTGGGGATACAATACGATGTTTGTGTTCAAAGTGTGGGTTTGGGAAATGGCAAACTAGAGATGTAGTCCAAGATCACTTGCTTTGGAAACCATTCCCCGAAAATTATGTTATATGGAATCTTCATGGTGAGAAACAAGTATTAGAGTCTTTTAGAAATGTAAATGTTATGCAAGAGACATCACACTCTGAAAATCCAATAGAGACGATGGTTAATGATGCATTTGGGCACTATAGGCATCAAGCCACAGATGCAGGCATGTCACAACCACTGGATGCAGATGAAATATTAAATGAAGGCCCTAGGAAGGATAGTGATTTTTATAAATTTTTCAAAGATGGAAATCAAACATTGTATGAAGGGAGCAAGTACACAAAGCTAGAATTTTTAATAAAATTATATGATATAAAGGTATTATGTGGATTAAGTGCCAAGGCAATGACTATGATACTAGATTTGTTGAGAGATGAATTTGAAGTAGCAAAGTTGCCTCCTTCTTTTTATGAGGCCAAGAAAACCATTAGCAAACTTGGTCTTGACTACATCAAGATAGATGCATGTCCAAATGATTGTATGTTATACTTGGATGATGATCCAAAAAATAAGCAACAAACATGCACATATTGTGGTACATCTAGATAGAAACCTAACAAGAAGAAGAAGAAGAAGCAAGCTGCAAAGGTTTTGCGTTACTTTCCATTGAAACCAAGGTTGCAAAGATTGTTTATGTGTCGTAAATTGCTGAGCATATGAAATGGCATATTTTGGATCAGAGTAACAAAGATGGGTTGATAAGGCATCCAAGGGATGGTGAGGCATGGAAGACATTTGATCTAACATACTCTGAATTTGCTTTAGATCCTCAAAATGTTCGCTTGGGCCTTGCTAGTGATGGTTTCAATCCTTTTGGAACCATGAGTTCTACCTATAGCATTTGGCTAGTGTTCTTGATTCCATATAATCTTCTTCCTTGGATGTGTATGAAACACACTTCCTTCATCCTATCAATGATCATTCCAGCTAAGTAGATGTCCGGAAATAATATAAATGTGTACTTACAACCCTTTGTGAAGGAGTTACGTGATCTATGGAATGATGGTGTGGAAACCTTTGATTCGTCATCGAATGAAACATTTCGAATGCGTGCAGCTCTTATGTGGACAATTAGTGACTTTCCTGGGCTAGGTATCCTATCTGGCTGGAACACACATATTGGTTTGGCTTGCCCAACTTGCAACTTTGACACGGAACCTTGTCGTCTTCCTCACAGTAAAAGTGGTGCTTTATAAGTCATTAGCGTTTTCTGGGAAGAAATCATAGATTTAGATTGAATCGAATTCGCTTTGATGGAAGCACAGAGGAACGAAATCCACCATTAAAATTATCAGGACTGACACTTTGAGGCAAGTGGAAAATCTTAATGTTACATTTGGGAGAGGAGTAGTGTTGGATGGTAGAAGGAAAAGATCTAGACAAGCAACTAAGCAATGGAACAAGAGAAGTATATTCTTTGACCTTCCGTATTGGGAATCTAACTTGTTGCGTCATAATATAGATTTTATGCACATTGAAAAAAATGTATGTGACAATATCATATATACTTTGCTCCATGAGAAGCCTAAATCAAAAGACAATCTTAATGCCCGAAAAGATCTAAGAGAAATGGGCATAAGGCGTGATCTTTGGCCGAATGATAATGAAACATATCACCTTGCTTTGTTTTCACTAACACGTGATATCAAAAAGTTGTTTCCCGTAACTTTGGAGAATGTTATAGTACCAGATGGCTACTCAAGTAATATTTCTAGATATGTTGATGAGGTACAAAAAAAGATTTTTAGGTTGAAAAGTCATGATTGCTATATTATTATGGAGTAATTGCTACCATTAGCAATTCATAATGTGTTGCCAAACCATGTGATTGCAGTCTTGGTGGACTTCTGCTCATTTTTTAGAGTCCTTTGTGGTAAAAGCTTGAATCCTTCAAACCTTGATAAGCTCCAAGATCACATTGTGATTACACTGTGCCACCTGGAGATGTTATTCCCTCCATCATTCTTCATGGTCATGGTTCATTTAACTGTGCATCTAATAGAGGAAGCAAAGTTCGAAGGCCCAATGCATTATCAGTATATATATCCTGTGGAGAGGTAAAAGATTGCTACTTTTAATTTAAGGTCATTTGTGTTTAAGTCACTTAAAATAGTTGTTTACACTAATTATCCATCATTTTGTAGGGAATTGGGTCATTTAAAGTCACATATACGGAATAAGGCACAACATGAAGGTTCAATAGCTGAAGGTTACTTAGCTGAAGAGTCTCTTACTTTTTGTTCTCGATACATAGAGGATATAGAAACAAGGTTCAATAGAGCTACACGTGTTCGTGATGACCCAAATGACAATGATTGGTTTCGAAGACAGGTAAGAAATAAACATTAACTATGTTTCCTTTTGTTGTATTTGATTTGAGATTAGAAACTTGACCAAGATAATTATTTTATTTAGATTACGAATCCAGACACAATAGACACAATGTCTACTGATGTAAAGTTTCTAGCATGAGGTCCATTGGATAATGCAAGAAGATTTACAACTTATAACATCAATGGGTTCAAATTTTGAACTTTGGCTCGAGAAGAAAGATTGAAAACACAAAATAGTGGAGTTTTCTTAACCTCTAACACATCTTGTGTTGCGAGTAGTGTTGATGGGAACTTAAGGCAAACAGACTTACCATATTATGGGAAATTAGAAGATATCATTGAAATTAACTATTATGATTTGTTCACGGTTACTTTTTTCAAATGTAAATGGGCTGACACTACTCGAGATAGAGGGTATAAAAAGGATCCTTGGAATTTTAATTGTGTTAATTTTGATAGACTGATTCATATTGGTGAACATGAAGACCACGAACCTTACATCGAGGCATCTCAAGCACAAATGGTGTACTATGTAGATGATATGGTTAATAAAGGATGGAGTGTTGTTATACATTTGAAGCCAAGAGATTTGTATTAAATGGGAGAAGAAGTAGAAGAGAAAGTATATGAGAATGAGTCATACCAAGATCAAGAACTTGATCAATTTTTTGGCCCTGATGATGAGTATTTGCAATTGGCTACGGACCATCTCAATGATGATGTAGTTGATACAAATATTCCTACTAACTTGGCAACAGATGCACACATGTTTGATTAAAAATGTGATAATATAGTATTGGTAATTTAGCAATACGGTGCTTTATCTCAAGGTAATGGTTTTACATAATTAAAGCTATGATTATTTCATTTTTTTTGTCTTTAATGCATATTTAGAAATATGATTGTAAACATTTAAATTACATTTCATCTTTAAATGTCTTTATTTTCTCATGAATATGCAGTCATGATAAAGAGTAAACATTTTCAGAATCCATTGAAGTCAGCACCTCAACCACAACGCTATGCCTATCCTCCAACAAGGGCTCCAGTACATTATTCACCATCATTTCATACTCAGCCAGAAACTCCTATTGAGACCCCATCAGCTCATGTTGCACCACATGATCTAGTAAATCCTTTACCGATAACTCAAGCTCCCCCACATGCTCCAGTAAATCTTGCACCAACAGTTGAAATCCTAGAACAAGTTCTAGCTCAACCTTTTAATTCAACAACATCTTCATGTTATGCTGGACATGAGTTTACACAACATTGGACTGTGGAGGTGATAGGTATATGCATTATATGTTTATGGTTGAGTAACTTTGAGATTATATAACATTGGTAACTTTGTGAAGTTTTTATTTTTAATTTTTTTCGTTGACTTGTTTTCTTGTTAAAGACTGAAAATGAGCTATCAAGAAAATTAAGCTCAAGGTTAAGGAAGTCAATAACTTATGTAGTGGGGAACGCATTATTGTGAACTTTGATGAGTACGACGCAGCATATGGTGAAGTGTAAGGCCTACTTGCTGGATATTGTGGAACATTGGCAACAGATTGCAAGTTGTTTCCAATTCACTTTGAGAGTTGGTCAGCATCCTATACCTGCACCTAAAGATTACTTTAATGATTATTTTGAAACAATCATAAAGGTATAAACATAATTACACATATCTTTTGGTTGTTACTAGATTTCATGGTTGCATGTAAATGCTTAACTAACCTTACTTTGTTTTTTATTTGAAGCCTCAATTTTTTTTAGGACTACTGAAGGCATTGCAAAACGATATTGCAATGCTAGTATCGGGGATAAGTGGGCTGCATATAGGCAAAAATTGTGGAATGATTTCTATGACACATCCATGACAAGAGATGAAATCGTAAGCAATGTGCCAATAGGTATAGAGAGAGAGATCGATGGGTTGCTTTTGTTCATTACCATCTAAAGCCATCAACACAAGTGAGATGTTGTTGTACTTTGATTAGTTTATTGTTGTTATAATTCATTTCTATATGAATATTTAATTACTTTGTTTAGAAGAGCTTTGTAGAAGAAACAAAGAAATTCAAAGCAAGCAAATAATTCCACATACTGGTGGTTTTAAACCTAATTCAAGAAGGAGGAATAAGATGGTAGTTACACTAACATAATCCTTATTACTATTTTGCAATGTTAATGTCTATTTTTATTTTATTTTTAAACTTCTTTCTATCTTAGTTGCTAGAAACTAGACAGAAAGTTGGTCGGAGAAAAATGTATAAAATAACTCACACAAAAAAGGATGGATTATTTGTAAGTACTGCCACAATGGATAAAGTGGTAAGTTTAGCTTGAGTTAATTATCTCGTTTTCTAACATTTTACATTTAAATCTTGACAATTTTGTAATTGATAATGTTGCATACTTGTAGGAAGCAATTGATCGGATTATGACTCAAAGCACTAATGATGAATCTGAAATTTCCCCTAATGATGCTGTTGGTAAAGTGTTTGAGGAAGAGCACCCTGGGAGAGTACGAACCATGGGTATGAGAGCAGCTCCTACTAATACATTCAGGAATACTAAACTTCGACTAAGTAATGTGAGTCATTTAGCCAATGGCAAGAAAGGTACCTCCGATTGGAGAATGCACTTAAGGCATACATGATAATAAAGGAAGGAAGCATCCCTGAAGAATTGACTGACTTCTTTGCTCCTCAACCAGAGGTAAAGTATTTTAGTGAAGTTAAATTCAGTCCCTGGATATTTATATATGGCAAGTTCCTTCAAATTTATATGTGGTCGTAAGATCTCCAGTATATTTTTTATAATCAAATCTCTGAAACATTTAATAATGCAATATCTGTTACATTGCATCCAACATTACAAGCCAAAAATTAATACAAGCGAGTTACTGCCCACCCTATCAAAAATTAATCCTTGAGATGTGGAACATAACTACAAATTTGACATATGAGGCATCAATTTTTTATTACAATGATAATGAATGATATGAAGGTTCATGATTATGTTGAAAGGAACTAGGGATTCAGATGGAAATAAATGAATTTTGATTTTTACCTTCCGGGAGCTTGGCAAACTTTGTTCCCAGCTAATTTATTCTAGAGCATCAAGGCATCAACTAATGTGTGCAAAGCAGACTTAAAGTTAAACCTTGATCAGATATTTTTTTTAGCACAATTTTAAGTTTGAGATCTTCAGCTTATTGACCTTGCCATATATAGTTGTATCCTGATTCATGAAATGACAAAAATTTCCTGAAGTTCCATAACTGGCCTTAAATTATGCTTTATTTTTGTAAGTATGATTTGCAATGTGTTTCAAGTTCCTTAAGAGTTGGCTTTCAGACATATTTTGTTTGAAAGTCTGCTAGTCGTTTAATAATTACATATGTGACAAAGAAATTACACATTTTCTGAAATACATCCACATAGAATATGTAACTGTGCTGCAGATGTATTATCACCGCCTGCACTATGTTCGATTGAATTTAATGTAGAGATTCAATTTCTTCTACTTGATAAAAGGTGGATTCTGTTTTGCAACAATTTTTCAAAATTTTCCATGAGAAGCCGATATAAAATGATTTCTAAAATTTATTGGTGAATATTGAGAGAAGACCAAAATGTACATATATATGCTGTAGAGATGATTTGTTTTCCTTATTCGTGATTTTTCATATTACTATAAAGTATGACATTTTTACATATGTATTTGGTATAAGAAATGAAAAGCAAATGTAGTTTTAAAACAACTCATGGTTTAGTCTCTAACAAGCAGCAGGTAATGAGATCAGCTAAACACCTAAAACTGCTAGTTTACACCATGAGAAGTCCAACCATGCTGATTTGTTCAAATAATTAATTAAAATTTTATAACATGTAATAGACATGATGATTACAGGCTTGTAGAAAATTCTAAATATTATATCATTTCACAAAACTTTGTGCTGATATGCTTGGAATCAAACATTATTACTAATTTCTCTTTATTCTGTAGTGTGCATAAGTCATAAGGAACTGGTGCTACCATTTAACCTGTACTAATATGCAATAGCAATATTAATGTTCTTAATTTCTAATTTTAAGTATGGTAGCTGAACAATTACCTTGTGCATTTTTTATTTCGACTTCTTAATATGTGCCTTAGCGGAAGAAAGAGGCACAACACACTCATTTGTATTGTTAAAAATTATAGATCATAGATTGTTTGTGCCTGTGTGTGAAATTGGAATGGCTCAATGCCTAATGTTGGATATAAAATTTTCAGCCCCATGCATGCTTGATGAAATGCATATCTTTGGTTTCAAATTTGATTGGATTTAACTACTTTACTATGCTATCTAAATGGATTTGGTAACATGTTTTCTTTTCTTTGTTCTATCTTCTTTTTCATAAGAGTTAAGGATGACTCCCTTTGCAATTACAGATTAATTCAAAGTTGAGATACCCTGTTCTTAGTTTTGATTGTTTATGATTGGGTGTAGGCTTGTTATTTTTTGTTCTTGTGCACATTGATTCATTACTTCATAATTCTATTTATCTCTTTGTAGTTTCTTACCAAATGTCTTTTATTATTTCAGCCAAGTGATGCTTCAAGTGAACCTACTACGCCATTGAATGCAAGAAGATCATCTAGTGGTAGCAACACAAACCACCAATAGCATATTTAGTGTTGATTTTTTATGTTCATTTATTGTGGCACTACTTTAGGTTATTAAGGATTTTAAGTTGCAAGTTTAAGTTACAATGGATGAATTTATTTAGCCTATTATGGATTCGAACTTGTGTTTTTTATGTTACTATGAATATTTTTAATACAATTTGATTCACATTTACATCGGCAGTTTTATACAATTAATTGTTTTGATTGTACATCCTAAACGTTATTAGAATTAAAAATTAAATATGTAGTAAATCTTTCCTTTAAAAAAAGTTCACCAGATGAATAAGAAAGTCAAAAATGTGATTTACAACAATCAAATAGCGGCGGTTTTCAACCTCTGCAATTTTTTTGATAGAATAGATAGTGGAGGTTAAAAACCACCGCAAATTAGAAAAATCACCGCAATTTGTTTGGTAAGTAAATTCAGGCAAATAATAGTGGATGTTAAAAACTGCCACAAATTTTAAAAAAATCGTTGCAAATTGTGGGGGTTTTAAAACCGACGCAAATTAATCACTGTTGCAAAGGTCACTAAAAAACCGTCATAATATATTACGGTGAACGTAATTGCAGTAATTTTTAAAACTGCCTCAATTTAATTTGCGGGGGTTAAAAACCGCAGCAAATTGTAGAAAAAACTACCTCAATTTAGCGAATTTTTTGTAGTGTGTGTTGCTGCAATATGAAGCAATGAAGATGAGATATGCAACAATGACAACGAGATCCGTGATTGGTGCTGTGATCTGGTGCAGTGTTCAATCTGAAGTGTCGAGGTTGAGATTTGGTGACAAACTACTTTACTTGCCGCTAGATTGCAGGGGTTGGTTTTGGTCAAGGAACTGAGGTGAGATGCATTGGGTTGTGACAAAGATTATGTATTCTTGTTGATTTGTGAACTTTGTTGGTGCATGTGGCCGTGTGGGTTTTGTATAGGGATTGGGGTTTTTTATTTGTTGCTTCTTCTTGGATTATGATTCTTGGGAGTTTTGTGTATGAATTTATGTTTGTTTCATGGGAGTTTTGTGATTGAGTTTGTTCTAATTTTATTTTGTTCATTATGCTACACTGCTGCTTGAGTTTGTTCTCCAAAAGAGAAGAAATTTTTCATAGTAATTTTGGTAGTAAGGCAAAAATAATAATAATAATAATAATATTATTATTATTATTAATATTAATAATGAAAAACCTGACCACTCGAACCTTAACAACCCGTTAGTGTTCGGTTTGGTTTTAATTTAGATTTAGTCATAAAAAAATACAAAAATCAAATCATATCGAATTAATTAATTTTGATTAATTTGATTTTTTCCCTTGCCTAAACCTAAACTAAACTGACCCATTACACCCCTAGCACATATGATGCTAAACAAGGTTGTATCGAGGTAGTGATAGGAACTATAAGCAAGCTAAAGATAATTATGTATAGTTTACTACCGTTAGAGTTATGCAGAGTCAGTTAGAGTTATGTAGAGTTTGTTACAATATTAGTTAGTTACGGTTGAGTTAGTTATAGCTGAGTTTGTTACAGTTAATACACTATATAAGAGTATCTGTACAGTGATAATAAATCAAGATGAAATTCATCATTCGTATCTTAGCTCCATTCTGATTTCTCTCTCTTTTTCGTTTGTTCTTCATTTCTTGTGATAGCCTGATACCTTTCATGGTATCAGAGCTAGATCGATCCATGGAGAATCAAGAAAGCACATCACCACCACCATCACTCTCTTCACTGCAATTCATTCCTCACACTTTCTCAAACCCGATATCTTTGAAACTTGATCAAATCAATTTCCTGCCATAGAAGCAGCAAGTTCTAGCCACAATCAAAGGATTCAAATTACAAAAGTTCTTGGACAGAAATCAAATTCCCAAGAAGTATGAGTCTGAAGCTGATGCAGTAATTGGAAATGTAAATGTTGAGTACGAAAATTAGGAACAACAGGATCAGTTGATCGTATCCTGGTTACTTTCTTCAATGTCAAAATCACTCATTATCAGAATGGTAGGTTGTGATTTTTGTTACCAGATTTGGGAAAAGATTGAAGCTTTCTTTGCTTCTCAAACGAGAGCAAAGATCAAGCAGCTGAAAACTCAGCTAAGGAGTATCAAGAAAACCACAAACATCAACTCTTATCTTTTATAAATTAAGAAGATTATTGATTGCTTAGCAGCAGTAGGGTCTCCTGTGAGTACAAATGATCATATTGAAGCTATGTTAGATGGCTTACCTGAAGAATATGATCCTTTCATTACTGCAATTACATCAAGGACAGATCCTTATTCAGTGGAAGAAATCGAAGCATTACTCATGGCACAAGAAGAAAGGTTGGAAAAGTATAGAAAAAGTTGATTTAGGATTATTATAAGCCAACATTGCTCAAGCAAATATTGCTCAGTCACAGGGTCAGTGGCAAAGAAGGTTTAATGGTAATGGAGGAAACAACAGTTTTGGAGGATTAAGAGGAAGAGGATTCAATAATTTCAGAGGCAGAGGCAAATTTGCTCGAGGTGGAAGATTTAACTCTGGTGTTAATCCTGGAAGTAAACCACAGTGTCAACTTTGTGGAAAATATGGCCATCTTGCTTGGGAGTGTCGTCAAAAGATTCAATCAGAATCTTCAAAATCCATTTACATTTCAATAATCTTAGCCTCAAGCATTCTTTGCAACACCTCAACATTTTGATCAGTCAAATTCCTCTTCCTCACAGTCACAATCACAATCAAATCAGCAGTGCTTTCTTACTGCACTGTCAACATTGTATGACTCCTTGTGGTATCCAGATTCTGGAGCCTATAATCACATAACACCTAATTCAACTAATCTCATGACAAGTTCAACATATGAAGGTTCTGACAGGGTCCAAATTGGTAATGGTTCAAGTATGTGTATTCAGCATATTGGGCATTCATTTCTTCGTTCCAACTCTTCTCAGTCCTTTTTTGTTCTTAATCAATTGTTACATGTCCCAACTATAACTAAAAATTTGCTAAATGTCTCTCAATTCGCTAGAGATAATCAAGTTTTCTTTGAATTCCATCCTGGTATATGCTTTGTTAAATCTCAGGGCACCAAGGAGATCCTTCTCCAAGGAACACTTAGAGATGGACTATATACTTTTGATAATGTGATTGTTGGCAACTCTTCATCCAAATCTATTAATTCTGCTGCATTGCCTATGCATTCTGGTGTTAGTTCAAATAAACATGTCAATTCAGTTTCTGTTTCCAATTTCCAGTTATGGCATGCTAGATTAGGGCATCCATCTAGCAAAATTGTTCATCATGTACTAAGATCTTGTAATATATCCACTGTAATGAATAACAATTCTAATGTTTGTGAATCCTGTTGCTTAGGTAAAGCTCACCAGTTACCCTTTTCTACATCTGATAGTGTATATGCTAATCCACTTAATTTGGTTTACTCTGATATTTGGGGACCAGCTCATGTTGCTACCACTAGTGGAGCACACTACTACATCATTTTTATAGATGCTTATTCATGTTACAGTTGGTTATATTTGCTAAACTATAAATCTCAAGCATTTCACACCGTTTTGCAATTTGAAGTCTTAGCTGAGAATCAGTTAGGAAGAAAACTTAAAGCACTTCAAACAGACAATGCAAAAGAATATCTCACCTTTACCAAATACCTCACTGAAAATGACATTATTCATAGACTATCTTGTCCCTATACTCATGAGCAAAATGGCTGCTCAGAGAGAAAGCATAGACATGTGACTGAAACAGGTCTTGCTTTATTAGCAAATGCCTCCCTTCTTTTCAAATTTTGGGGTGAGGCATTTATCACTGCCACTCATCTGATAAATCTACTGCCTACTCCTATTCTTCAAATTTCCTCACCATTTGAAACCTTATTTCACAAGAAACCAGACTATCACTTCTTAAAATCTTTGGTTGTGCTTGTTATCCTTTACTTCGGCCATATCTTCAGCACAAGCTCAATTACAGGTGTAAACAGTGTAATTTTCTAGGCTATTGCTCTCAGCATAAAGGGTACAAATGCCTAAGATAAAATGGTCAACTTTATATTTCCAGACATGTAATATTTGATGAGAATCTTTTTCCATATAAAAAGTCTATATCCACTTCTTCATCTACTGCATCTGCTACTGCACTAGTTTTTTCCACTGTTCCTTCTATTCCTCTTGTTCCTGTATCACATGCACAGAATGCCCATAATACTGTTACACCTATCTCTTCCACTACCACTACTAACCATGACAGCACACCCTCTCCTTTAGTTTTATCAGGTTCACAACTTACCCTACCATTGACTCCTCTATCAGAAATGCATCTTGCTTCACCTATTCAACAGCTTGCTATCAACAATAATATTCTTCCTATGGTCACTAGAGCCAAGTCTGGCATCTATAAGCCTAAAGTATATATAGCTACTGTTGAACCCACCTTAGTCAAGCAGGCATTGGCCATTCCTAAGTGGCATCAAGCCATGAACGATGAGTATGCTGCACTTTTGAAAAACAACACCTGGTCTCTTGTATCATTACCTTCGGGTAGGACTGCCATAGGCTGCAAATGGGTATTTAGGATCAAATATAATCCTGATGGCTCCATTCTAAAGTACAAAGCAAGACTAGTGGCAAAGGGTTTTCACCAGCAAGCAGGGTTTGATTATCAAGAAACTTTCAGTCCTGTTGTTAAGCCTAACATAGTAAGGGTAATTCTTACAATTGCACTCTCTAGGCAGTGGCCAATTCATCAATTGGACTTTAACAATGCCTTTCTCAATGGAGATCTCCAAGAACAGGTGTTTATGTCTCAACCTGAAGGCTTTGTCATTGAAGGATCTCATCTGGTTTGTAAGTTAAATAAGGCTTTTTATGGCTTGAAACAGGCCCCACGTGCCTGGTTTGAAAAACTCAGTGGTACTCTTCATCAGTTAGGCTTCCATACAGCAAAATGTGATTCCTCTTTATTTGTCAGAGTTATAACCATCTGCACCATTTACATTTTAGTGTATGTAGATGACATATTAGTTACAGGAAGTTCTCAACAAGCCATATCTCAGCTTCTCACTGAATTAAACACTGTCTTTCCCTTAAAAGTTCTTGGTCAGATACACTATTTCCTTAGAATAGAGGCTAAGAAAACAACAGTTGGAGGACTTCACCTTTCTCAGTCCAAATATATTGCTGATCTACTAATTAGAGCTAATATGGATAAGTGCAAGTCTCTTCCTACTCCAATGACTGCTGGATTGAAATTGTCTAGTCATGGTGCTGATGAGTTTGAGGATCCAGCACTCTATAGGTCCATTGTTGGAGCATTGCAGTATGCTACCATAACAAGACCTAAAATTGCTTTCTCTATCAACAAAATGTGCCAATTCATGCATAGGCCTCTGCTTAGTCACTGGAAAGCAGTCAAAAGAATTTTGAGGTATCTCCAAGGCACTTTAACTCACGGGCTACATCTCAGGAACTCTCAGCAATTGTAATTGACAGCATTTTGTGATGTTGACTGGGGTTCAGATCCAGATGATCGACGGTCTACCTCTAGATACTGTGTGTTTCTTGGCTCTAATCTGGTGTCTTGGCTGTCTAAGAAGTAGACTGTTGTGTCTAGGTCCAGCACAGAAGCCGAGTACAGAAGTCTTGTAGTCATCATAGCTGAACTTACATGGTTACAGTCTCTGCTCACTGAACTTCATATTCCAATTTCCTTATCACCTCGAGTATACTATGACAATCTAAGTGCAATTATGCTAGCTGCCAATCCCATTCTGCATAGCCGCACTAAACACTTTGAGTTAGATCTTCACTTTGTAAGAGAGAAAGTTGTAGCCAAGCTTGTTCATGTTCATCGCATTCCATCTACTGAACAACCAGCAGATGTTCTGACCAAGGTTGTCTCTAGCAGTCAATTTCATCATCTGAGAACCAAACTCAGAGTTGAAAAATTGTCACCATCTGAGTTTGAAGGGGGATGATAGGAACTATAAGCAAGCTAAAGATAATTATGTATAGTTTACTACAGTTAGAGTTATGCAAAGTCAGTTAGAGTTATGCAGAGTTTGTTACAATATTAGTTAGTTACGGTTGAGTTAGTTATAGCTGAGTTTGTTACAGTTAATACACTATATAAGATTATCTATATAGTGATAATAAATCAAGATGAAATTCATCATTCGTATCTTAGCTTCATTCTGATTTCTCTCTCTCTTTTTTGTTTGTTCTTCATTTCTTGTGATAGCCTGATACCTTTCAGGTAGGGAGGCTCAGATTTGGTGAGAGATTATTAAAGGCTAATGGGGACAGATAGCTATGACGATTGGTGCTATGTTGCGAAGGCGACTCAGAGATGCATAGAGCTAGCACCACCACGAAGGGAATCATATTGAAGACAACAACCCTAGAAAGAGATTAGTGCGCACTAGCTTGGCCCGAAGGATCGTAACTCCAGTTTATTCCATTCAAAATCTCTTTGATTTATATAAGCTCTATATAACATGAAGAATTCTTTTTTAAAAAAATAAAACCCACCGATCGAATCAGCATCTATTTGGTGAAAACCGAAAACCACTTAATTCCATTATTATTTGTATTCACTCTTGACACAAAATTTAAATATTTTCAAATCGATCTATGTTTTTTGCAATCAGTTTAGCATAATAGGAAAAGAAGTTTGGATTCAGTTTCTTTATTATGTAATCAATTAGATATAAATTAACTGAAACAAAGATATAGTTAAAATAATTTCGAAGATGAGTTTTCCCCTTCTTTTGGGACTTCTGAGTACGAAGCAGTTGGAATTTGGATCCAGCTCTTTGGAAAAATGAAAAAATAAAATAAAATAAAATAAATTTATTGTTATGTTTTAGTTCACATGTTCATTTAGAAACCAAGTGTTTTCTACATTTTTTATATTTGGGGCCTATATAATTAGAGAAAAAAAATTAATTTTACAATAATACTATTGGATTGACCTATATTCTTTCACTTTAGCCTATTTTTATATATATATATAAGTTGGAATTTGGATCCAGCTATTGTAGAAATAAATAAATAAATAAAATAAATTATTGTTATGTTTTAGTTCACATGTTCATTTAGAAACCGAGTGTTTTCTACATTTTTTATATTTGTGGCCTACATAATTAGAGAAACAAAAAATTAATTTTACAATAGTACTGTTGGATTGAACTTAATTCTTTATTTGACAATTGTTATAATAATTTTTTATTTTATTGATAGATTCATATATTATAATTAATATTAAGATTAAGATATATAAAAGATATATGATAAATATAAAAGATATATAAGGTATGAGGTAAATTTGTTATATGAATTATGATATATATATATATATATATATATATATATATATATATATATATATATATATAAGTAGTGTATATGGTGAGAGAAGTGTTTATTGTAAGAGGTGAGATGAGTGAATCTTGACCATTGGATCTTATATGAAGGGTCAACATTATAATATAAATGCATGTAAATTTTTTAAGTGGTCACATGACCTTTAAGTAACTTTTAATCTTAATCATCTATGTATGGTTGTATAGTCAAGATTTAGTCCTCTCATTCTCTTACAATAAAAACTCTTCTCACAAGATATGTCATTATATATATATATATATATCTTTCACCCAATATTAAAGGGTTTGAGCCAAGATTTCCAGATAGATATGATAGGGTATTCGTACATCTGACACATAATTTAAATATGTAAATTTATCCTCAAAAAATGAAAAAAATGAATGAATTGATCGTAAATTACATGTTTAAATTATGTGTTAGATATACGAATACCCTATCTTATTTATCTGGAAATCTTGGTTCAAATCCTTCGATACCCTATATATATAAGGAGCATATTTAGTGAGAAAAGTTTTTATTTTGAAAGGGTGAGTAGAGTAAATTTTGACTATATAACTATACATGATTGATCAAGATTAAAAGTTACTTAAAAGTTATGTGACCATTTTAAAAAGTCACATGCATTTATGTTCTAATCTTGATCATTCATGTAAGATCTAATTGATAACTCCATGTAATGTAGTTATTTGTGCCCCATAATTGTGCTTCATAAAATGCTATGTCCTTGTTATTATGCATATATCGGAGATTTTATGCTTATATTAGTTAAATTTCTTTTGGATGTTTCTCTATATGCTATTGAGCAAATTGTGCATATTATGCAAATGATTAAGTGGATTTACAACTTTTATTTAACTTGGTGATTTTCCTAATGTAGGATGGGCTTAAAACAAAGGAATTTGAGTGATTTAAGGCTCAAAAGCCTAAGAGAAAGCCAAAGAGGCATTCCAGGAGAGAGCGCCGCAGCTCAAGTTGTTGCACGCCGTGGCACAAAAGTGCATCATCAAGCTGCCATACTTAGACCCGAGGCTAGAGCGCCGCGGCACAAAAGAGTAAGCGTCGCGGCCCTATGTGACTGACTCATTGCGCGTTGCGGCACAAAAGAGTGTGAGCCACGGCGTGATGTGCAGAACTGGGCCTATAAATAGATTTTTATCAGATTTTCTTAGAGAGTTTTTTAGGTTTTAGAGAAAGCTGCGGGTAGGGTTCGTGTGTGGAGGCTGAGGAGGCCAAATGAGCCAATGATGAAGGTCTTCTTCCTTAGGGAAGTTGATTGGAGCTTCAATGATCATATTCTAAGAGTTTCCTCCTTCTCCTTTCTCTTTCTCTTGTCTTTTTTATCATTTGAGCATGGTTTTTGTGTTGTACTTTGTGTTCATGGATTAGCTGAGCTGTATTTAGGGATACTTTGAATCCTTTCTATGATTATTAATGAGTTTGTTATCTTTTGAGTATAAATTGATGTTTAGTTATGTTCAATCATATGGTTCTTAATGTTTTTGAAGGTTTGATCAGCTTTTGATTGATTTATTGAAATCTGATGAACCTAGACATAGGAATTTAGATTTTAGATCTACTGTATGGTTGATGCATGTTCGATTCTATTCCAATGGTGGGATGAGTTGATTCGCTAACTGGATATAAATATTCCTTTTAGCCATGCATAATGTGTGATTGAGAATAGATCATTTATGAGTGGAGTTTGCACTAGTTCTCATGGAAACAT
Source organism: Ormosia semicastrata (assembly GCA_029884595.1). Lineage (NCBI taxonomy): Eukaryota > Viridiplantae > Streptophyta > Magnoliopsida > Fabales > Fabaceae > Ormosia > Ormosia semicastrata. Next base: position 16,254,152 of record JAQQTO010000046.1, on the reverse strand, counting down.
AGTAAAATGGATAAATGAAACTATGGTTGATTGACCTGGACATAGGCTTTTAACTAAATCAGATTCTCAAGCTAACTTAATAATTCATTGATGTTGCTTATAAGGGTTGCAAGTCATTAGTATGAAATAGGAGGTGAAGAAGGATTCCCTAGATCTCTAAACCATTATCTTTATTATTTTTTGTAGTTTAGACTTAGTTTATTTGCTTTTCTTTATTTTTATGTCCTTGTCTAGACTTAATTAAGCTATTGGTTGATACTTAGTTATGGAAGCCTTTATCCTCGTGGGAACAAACTTATACTCTGTATCTGTATTACTTGAATGACCCGTGCACTTGCGGTACAAATGATCTAAACAAGTTTTTGGTAAAAAAAACAAGTTTTTATCTTTTGAAAGGACCAAGAATTTGCTTATCAAGTTTTTGGCACCGTTGTCAAGGATAAGACATTATTTCTATGTTGCTAATATTGACAATGGGTTTACTTAGTTCTAATTCAAGTTTTTATGTTTTGTTGTTGTAAATAGTTTTATTTTCAAGTTTTTATGTTTTTGTTGTTGATTTGCTTAAATATGTAGTTATAGATTGATTTTGTGTTTTTGTTATGTTTTTTTTTGTACATTCTGTGTTTTAAGTTTGTAAGCACATTTTGTTGATGCTGGAGGCCATATTGAAGCAGAAATGGCAGCAGAAACCATTTTCCTGCAGAATTCTGCAAGTTGAGTACTCACGCCGCAGTGCAGTCTTTTGAACGCCGCGACGCACATGTGCGTTTTCTGCAGAATTCTGTAACTTTTTACTCAAGCCGCGGCCCAGGCATTGCTGTGCTGCGGCCCAACACCTTGTTTTTGCCTTTTTCTGTTTATTTTCTTAGTTTTTCTTTATTTAGTATGCTCAGTGCTAATTTAGCTGCTATTTTGATATGATGAGGTACCCTATAGACCATGTGCAGTAAGGAACACATTCACTTTAGTTTGGGGGAGTATATTTACATGTTTTCACCCTTAATGCTTAATGTTTACACATGTTTTGATATTTTAAGTATGTGCTAGTGATAGTCATCATGCTTTCATGATTATATCGTGTTTTGGCTATTACTGGTGAGCTGTTGATGCAATTTTTAATTTTTCACACTGTGTACATGTTGTTATGCATCCTTGAATAGAAAATGATGGATCTTTGGAATGCATGACATATTTCCATTTACTAGTGTGCGATAGTTGGCCAATGATATAAATGCTTGTGAATTGCCTTCTGTTTTGTGAAACCATTCGCGATCTTAAAGCATGTCAATGCAATATGGTTTGTTTTTATGCATGCTATGTTTTTCCACTTAGATGCTTATTTAACTTTGAAAAGATATGAGTGTTTGTCTAGAGAATGTTTATGAATTGTGCATATGGATGATTTCTTTTATCCTTGAAGTTGTTCTCCAACCCTCTTGAGACGAAATCCTAGGTTATGCATGATTGAGAAAATGATTTGGGCATTGTTTGGACTGATTGAGCCTTTCAAACTTAACCCTATATGATGATATTCATAGGTCCTTTTTGAAACCTTATACTGTTTGGCCTTATTTGTTTTTCATTACCAATGTGTTCGTTAACCTATTAATCATTCTAATGCATGTAAAAGCATTGCATTTTCTTCCTACCATCAATGTTTGCTGACTTTATAATGTGTTATTTCTTGAAGTGAGTTCAGTGATTAAGGGTATTAATATCTTCAATACAAAATGAGCCTGAAGGAACCAGATGCAGTCAAAGAGAAATCATTACTTTGTGGAAAAAAAAAAAAAAAAAAAAAAAAAAAGAGAGAAAGAAAAGAAAAATAAACAAAGGAATGAATGAAGTAAAGAAAAGTACGAAAAGCATAAAATGGTTCTGACAAGTTTTCTACGTTCACTATTGAATACCCTGCTAATATCAGTTAGAGGCTCATGACTTGAAATATCATGTTTATGTTTCTCAATGTTTGTTGTGTATCCTTTCCCTTTTGTTCTTCGCCCCATTACCCTTGGCCTTACATTATAAGCTATGAAAGTCCCTCTTGATCCTCAGTTGTGTGTGATTTACATTAGTGGAGAGAGGGTTGGATTAGAATTTTGTCGATTCTTTGATTTGTATCTATGTGTAGGTTCATAAACTTATCCGGATGAGCATGATTTGAAAAAGATAAGTTTGACTTGCATGTTTGTGGGAAATGTCATGTGCATGATTGGAAGCTGGATTGAGGCCATGTTTAGGATTGTATATGTGTTGAGCTTAATTGTGAGGCATGTGCATCTTTTGAGGGTTTAAACAATCATTATGCACTGGTTGTGGTTAAATGAAAATTGAAATGTTGAAAGCATGTGAGTATGAATTGATTAATGTGAGTTTACTTGATCATACTTTGTGTTGCTCGAGGACTAGCAACAGCTTAGGTTTGGGGGTGTGATAACTCCATGTAATGTAGTTATTTGTGCCTCATAATTGTGCTTCATAAAATGTTATATCCTTGTTATTATGCATATATGGGAGATTTTATGCTTATATTGGTTAAATTTCATTTGGATGTTTCTCTATATGCTATTGAGTAAATTGTGCATATTATGCAAATGATTAACTAGATTTACAACTTTTATTTAACTTGGTGATTTTTCTAATGTAGGATGGGCTTAAAACAGAGGAATTTGAGTGATTCAAGGCTCAAAAGCCTAAGAGAAAGCCAAGGAGGCATTCCAAGAGAGAGCATCGCGGCTCAAGTTATTGCACGCCACAGCGCAAAAGTACATCATCAAGCTGCTATACTTAGACTCGAGGCTAGAGCGCCGCAGCACAAAAGAGTGAGCGCCGTGGCCCTATGTGACCAACTCATTGTGCGCCGCGACACAAAGGAGTGTGCGCCGCGGCGTGATGTATAGAACTGGACCTATAAATGGATTTTTATCAGATTTTCTTAGGGAGTTTTTTAGGTTTTAGAGAAAGCTGCTGCTAGGGTTCGTGTGTGGAAGCTGAGGAGGTCAAAGGAGCCAAGGATGAAGGTCTTCTTCCTTAGGGAAGTTGATTGGAGCTTCAATGATCATATTCTAAGAGTTTCCTCCTTCTCCTTTCTCTTTCTCTTGTTTTTCTTATCATTTGAGCATAGTTTTTGTGTTGTACTTTGTGTTCATGGATTAGCTGAGCTGTATTTGGGGATACTTTGAATCATTTCTATGATTATTAATGAGTTTGTTATCTTTTGAGTATAAATTGATGTTTAGTTATGTTCAATCATATGGTTCTTAATGTTTTTGAAGGTTTGATCAGCTTTTGATTGATTTGTTCAAATCTGATGAACCTAGACATAGGAATTTAGATTTTAGATCTAATGTATGGTTGATGCATGTTCGATTCTATTCCAATGGTGGGATGAGTTGATTCGCTAACTGGATATAAATATACCTTTTAACCATGCATAGTGTGTGATTGAGAATAGATTGTTCATGAGTGGAGTTTGCACTAGTTCTCATGGAAACATAATGAATTGGGTAAATGAAACTATGGTTGATTGACCTAAACATAAGATTTTAACTAAATCAGATTCTCAAGTTAACTTAATAATTCATTGATGTTGCTTATAAGGGTTGCAAATCATTAGTATGAAATAGGATGTGAAGAAGGATTCCCTAGATCTCTAAACCATTATCTTTATTATTTTTTGTAGTTTAGACTTAGTTTATTTGCTTTTCTTTATTTTTATATCCTTGTCTATACTTAATTAAGCTATTGGTTGATACTTAGTTATGGAAGCATTTATCCTCGTAGGAACGAACTTATACTCTGTATCTGTATTACTTGAATGACCCATACACTTGCGGTACAAATGGTCTAAATAAGTTTTTGGTCAAGAAAACAAGTTTTTATTTTTTGAAAGTACCAAGAATTTGCTTATCACTAATTATCAAGATTCACTCTTATTACCTCTTATAATAAACACTTCTTTTATCAAATACTATATATATATATATCCTATTTGTCTTCACTTTAGCCTTTTCTCTCTCTCTCTATATATATAAACCTTAAATATTTGTTGATCTGAAAAAAGAAACAATTTTATAAAACAAATTACTGTAATAAGTTACAATTTGTAAATAATTAATATTAATGAATATATAAAATTGGATCGTGGGGATATAAGTAAACCAGTACTTAAATAGGAGGAGAGTGAACAATTCAATCTTCTAATATTATCATCATGTTCCAATCTTATAAATTAAAATTATGATAAACTTATGTTATGGGTTTCATTTTTCTGTGGGTATTATTTTGGTACTTATATATATATATATATATATATATATATATATATATATATATATATATATATATATATATATATATATATGTTGATACCCAATTTTGTCCATAATTTTTTTATTTTTTTTTATTTTTGTTACTTAATCAAGGTATGAACACTTAATTTTGTCCATAAAGTTTATTTCTAAACTTTGAAAAAATGAATGAAAATCTAAAAAAAAAATAAAATGAAAAAATGAAGAAAGTTGAAAAACTAAAGTATTTAAGTCCCACATTGGAGAAGCCATGCTTCTTCTCCCTCCCCTCCTCCTATATATAGGGGTGGTTCTCATTTGGTTTGGACATCCAAAAAAATTACACACTTGGTTTTAATACAAAGTATAAGAGCTCGAGAACTTTAGTAAATTTTTTTTACTTGAGCTTAATACTAAGTATAAGAGCCCGAGACTTTAGTAAAAAAATTTTTTCCTCCATGCAAGTGGGTTGCTTTTCAAGGTTCGATTTAAAGAGAACGCGTGAGGCTCTGTGCAGAATTCTTTGAGCATAACATTTTTATATGCCTTTGAGGTAAGCTTGCTCTCCCTTTCTTTTTTTGGTTTGTTTGTATTTTTATTTTTTAAGAAAAAATCTAAAAACATATAAAAAAGAGAAAAATTTAAAAATAAAATAAAAAATGAAAAAAATGTTAAAGGATAAAAAAAATAAAATTTTTATTTTTCGTTGTTGTGTTTAATTTAGTTTTTATGTTATTTTATTTACTTGGCTCATGGTACTACAATGTGTTATTTGTGTAACTACTTAGTTGTCCTTGTGCATGCCTTAAAATAAAATAAAAATCTTTTAATCCATGCAATGACCAATGATGATGATTGAATAGTGGATGCTATCTTCAATGTCATTTGGATCATAAGGGTTTATTGAGTAGCTTGGTGCTAACTTGAACCTCGTGCAAGAATGGATTTGTTTTCAAATAAAATCCCTTTACAAAAATCTCTTTCTTAATTAAAATCAACTAACCCATAATTATTTTCTAAAGAACTACGTGACTTTGAGTTCCCCATTGCACCAGGGGATACGTAGGAGCAGAAATTCATTTCTGTCAATCTAAAAAAAAAATCACAATTTGGTTATTCATTTTCTTTCTTTTAAAATAAAAATAAAAAAATTAGTTATAAAGTCTTTTTCCTAAAAAAGGGTAAAAGTAAATATATTTGAGATTATTAAATTTTGCACAACTAACATAAGGTACCATTCCTGGAATGGGCAGTGTAGGGTGTTAACACTTTCCCTACCTGTAATCGACTCCTGAATCCAAACTCATTTTCAAAAGACCAGTTTGCCTGATTAAAGGATTTTTTTCTAATGTTTTCTCAATTTAAATAAACATTGGTGGCGACTCCATTGATTTTTCAAATCGAATATTTTTGGTCGTCCCATCGCGATCTCGGTTGCGACAGTTGGTGACTCCACTGGGGACATTCAGAGAGTCAGGCCTGATGTTAGTTGTGTAATTTTTTAATATTCTCTATTTATTTATTTTACCTCATTTTTTGTTTTTGTTTTATTATTTGTTTGTAAATAGATTTTTGTTTATGTAAATTTCTGATGGTGTTGTCATGTGTTTACATTGTATATATATTTTTTCATATTTTGTGCTTAATTGTTAAAACCCTAGGGTAGACGATTGCTGGCTGGTTGTTGTATATATATTCTGCATGTTGGGGTATTTTGTCTTTTAAGTTTTTGTACAGATTTTTATGCTCCTTCACACACACCACTATCACTTGCCTCACACACTTTTTGGCCTCTATACCCGAGTCTGTGCGCACTCGAGGAGTAGGAGGAGTCTCGAATTTTGTTATTGAGGAGCCTTGTGCTCACTTGGCATTTGTTGAGACACCACTCAGATTGTTACCAGTATCATGGACTAGTCATATTGAGAGGGTTCATCCCTACTTGTGATTAATTCATGAATTGGATCCTTATCTTTCGAGATGGGGGCAATCTGAGGACCATGACTTTTTAGAAGTTCAGATCTGTCCTGAAAAACCTTGCACTGATAGGTTGAACATAATGACCTCGAAAGTTAGAGTCATCTAGCTTCTTAGGTTGCACCTGATTAAGACACAAAGGGAGTGTTCTTTTTCTTTATCTGTCTATTCTTCATGTCATTCATTCTTGTATTTAAAAAAATAATAATAATAAAATAAAAAAAATATCATCTTGCATTTTCATTCCTAGCATTCTTTCTTTTTTTTTTAAAAAAAAAATTCTTCTTCATTCATATATCCCTTATGTCATTTACTCTTTTTTTAAAAAAATCAGCATAAAAAAAGAAAAAATACATCAACTTATCTTTTTTATTCTTAGCATTCTTTTCATTTTTTTCTTTAAAAAAATCTTTTTTATATCATTCATTCTTGTTTTTAAAAGAAAAAAAAGAAAAAATATTTTGCATTTTCATAGCATTCATAGCATTTTTAGAAAAAAAAAAAAAGCTAAAAAAAAAGGAACATATATCTTGTATTTTCATTCTTAGCATCATCTTACATTTTCATAACATTCTTAGCATTAAAAAAAAAATTCATCCTGCATTTTCATAGCATTTCTAGCATTCAAAAAAATAAAAATAAAAAATATACACCATCTTGCTTCTTTATGGCATTCTAAAAAATATCATCATGCATTTTCATGACATTCCTAGCATATAAAATACATTATCTTGTATTCTCATAACATTCCTAGCAAAAAAAAAAGAGATACATTATCTTGCATTTGCATGACAACCTCATAAAAAATATCATCTTGCATTTTCATCGCATTCCTAGCTCTAAAAAAAAGAAAAAGATACATCATTTTGCATTACCATGACATTCATAGCATTATTTTTAAAAAATAAAAATAAAAAATTTCATTTGCATAATACTTTACATGCATGCATGTTGCCAATTCTGTTCAGTCTAGGGGTGTAAATTGGTTCGGATAACCAACCAACCCGATTAATCCAAATCAAACCAATTAAATTAGTTCGGTTTGATTTGGGTATATTGATTGGTTCGGGTAAAATCCAAACCAATTAAAGCTTAATTGGTTCGGTTCTCGGATTTGAAATTTCAAAACCGAACAAACCCGAATCAAACCAAACCATATATTTATATATTTTATTTTAAAAAAAATTATGCTACAACATTTTTTTGTTACTACTTGTTTTTCTTTATTTTTTGCAATACTTTCTCAGTTTCTAACTCCTAAAACGTCGTTTTCGTTCAACACAGAAAGTTAGAAAACTCCTCTGCCAAAATGTTTGGTTCTGCTCACCGGCACTGCAGTTCTGATCAAGAATATGCTATCATGTGCTATTCTAAAAACTCTTGGAGAGGTGAGAGACTTGAAAACTTTGGATCTTTCCTTCAACCAACTCTCTGGATCCATTCCTATTGAACTTCAAAATCTACATGTCATTCAGCTTTTGAATCTCTCTTATAATAATTTAGAAGGAATCATTCCTAATGGTAAAGTTTTTCAAAATCTTTCTGCTGTCCATTTAGAATGTAATAAAAAACTTTGCTTGTATTTTGCATGTGAGCCTCATGGTCATGGAAGAAAGTATGTCAGATATTACATCATCATAGTCACAGTGGTAACACTGATACTATGTATGACAATTTTCTTGCTACTATACATAAAGAACAAAAAAGTGAAAGTAACAGTAATAAACATCATCTAAACTTGGAAGTTTGGAAACGATGAATTGACTTTAAATGCTCTAGTATTGACTTTAAAAAAAATGAATTTCTGACTCTAGTTTATGAGTACTTAAGTAATGGGAGCTTGGAAGATTGGATTAAGGGGAAGAGAAAGCATGCAAATGAAAATGAGTTGAACCTTTTGGAAAGACTGAATATAGATATTGATGCTGCTTGTGCAGTGGATTACCTACACAATGATAGTGAAGTTCCTATTGTGCATTGTGATTTGAAGCCTAACAACATTCTCTTAGATGAAAATATGACTGCAAAGGTTGGAAACTTTAGATTTGCTAGGTTGCTGATTCAAAGTTCAACTAATCAAGTTTTCATTAGCTCCACTCATGTCCTTAGGGATTCAGTTAGTTACATATATACCTCCAGGTTAGTAGCGTCACAACTTTCTCTCAATTGAATAGTAGTAGTATACAACTTGCCAAGTTAAATCTCTCTTGAAGAATTTTTTAACTTATTCAAATATAATTTCTTAATACAAATATCAATATGTTTCTTTGTTCCCTCTTTATGAACCTTTTAATACACATTCTGAAACATGAAATAATTATTAGTGTTCAAATCAATAAGTTTGATTCTATTTCTAGAATTTTTTTATTAGTTTATTTTGAATTTTTTTTATGAAAAGCTAATTATTTAGTTAATTTTTGTATTAAAAAAATAGCCAACCCTATTACCCGAACCAAACCAATCCATATATGTTCGGTTCGGTTTGGTTCGGATTTGACTATCAAAAAATACAAAAACCGAACCAAACCAAACCAATTGATTTTGATTGGTTCGGATTTATTTTCCCACAAAAATCAAACCAAACCACCCACTTACACCCCTAGTTCAGTCAATATTGGTAATTACATATTCATATCATGTTTCACCAAGCAGAAAAGTGGTCACTATAATGGAAAAATTGCTTCCGCGACACCCTTACAGGACTCGTTCTCAGGCAAGGATCATGGACAAATTAGAACGAACTCAAAAGATGAAGGATGAGGTGAATCAACTCAGAAAACAAGTGTCCAAGATGATGGAGATGTTACAGTCCATAGAAAAGAATGAGCACAAATGGGAATCCCTCAGTGGCAAACGAGGGACATCCGACCACACCTCCTCACCTGTCTGGTTTCTCTCCAACCTTTCTGCAATACCAAGGCTTTAATCCTCAAGGAATTGTGATGCCAATCACCACTCAACCCTCAGTCACCAGTTCTCAAGAAATCCAAGTGCCACCCTTCTTACATTATGGTTTCCATCCCAGCTATGTACCATCATTAACCATCAATCTCCCTGGTAATAGCATGCTAGCTATGACCCCAATTTTAAACCTGTCGAACAATACCCAAACCCCGTTGATACAACACCCATTTCCCCCTTTTATCCCACCATATGGCCTCCCTTCCAGGTTTGTACCACCACAGGTTGCCAATTCCCCTGACCGTGGCATGCCTGCTTCAAACTCATTGAGCACAACCCAACCATATGCCCATTACCCAAGTACCAGTGGAACCCCACCAGTGCAACATTTTGTCCTCACTTTCATGCCTCAATACCCATTGAGTTCTTTTGTTAAAAATCCTCAGTTCAAAGAGAGATGGGAAACTTTGGAAGAGAGATTACGGGTCATTGAAAGAGCAGGTTGTTACGGCCTCAAGGATGCTATTGAGCTTTCTCTTGTACCTGATGTTGTCATTCCCCCAAAGTTTAAGGTCCCAGATTTTGATAAATATAAGGGGACTACTTGCCCAAGGAATCACTTGGCAATGTATATTCACAAGATGGCTTCACAAGCTCACGACGACAAGCTGTTAATTTATTTCTTCCAAGATAGTTTAACTGGGGCAGCTTCGAATTGGTACACACATCTTGAGCGTGCCCACATAAGGAGTTTCAAGGATTTAGCTGATGCCTTTGTAAAGCATTATAAATACAACATTGACATGGCACCAGATAGAATGCAACTACAAAGCATGTCTAAGAAGGATGCTGAGACATTCAAGGAATATGCTCAGAGGTGGAGGGAAATAGCTGCACAAGTAGAACCCCCTTTGTCAGAGAAAGAGATGGTTGCTATGTTCACTGATACACTATATGCGCCATTCTATGATCATATGATTGGAAGTGTGTCAGCGAATTTTTCAGATATCGTGATAATTGGTGAAAGGATTGAAAGCGAAATGAAAAAGGGAAGATTGCATCAAATGAATAACAGGCAGGAAAGTATGGACAAATGTTGAACCGACTAAGGGTGGACTTCAAGTCGGATGAGTTAAATGGAGTTTCAAGAAAATTCATGGATGACAACAGTTATCTAAACAGTAATCCACCAGGCATTGTCAGAGATTTGTACACATGCCCATCTACAATAGGGGTGAATACTTACAATGGTTGATCAGGGGCAATCTTAGAAAGTTCAAAAAGGTGGTGATTCATTTTTCTAACGATTGAGAATGAACCATACCTTGGAGTCCTCCAGCACTGGGAAATTTTGAGCGACTGGTATTCTGATTTGTTTATCAAATTGTTACCATGAAACGATGGTTTAATTGTACTAACCCCATGCTTGTTTAATCATTAAAATCATTTGGGTTTTGAACTTATGTAAAATTTCTTGAAGCATTAATGTGATGGATTTGTGTGGATCTCAGCATAGCTTGTTTCCTTTTCCCATGTTCTTATCAGATCTTTCTTGTCATTCTTTTCTTCCCTTTAGTTGCTTTCTTTTTGGTTCGGATCCCATAAGATTCTCATTCTGAAAAAAATTTGTGGTCATGGGGCCATGTGTGCAGGTGTTCCTTGCCCAAAAAAAAAATAAAAAAACCAAAAAATAAAAAAGAGAAAAAGAAGAGAAAAAAAGGGAGCAAATAAATAATTATTTGGTGTGTATGGTCCTTTTGTCTCTAAATTAAAATGTTTGAAAATAAGCAATCAAGATTTGAAATGAAGATTGGCCATCTTTCTCTATCCCTCATAAGAATTCATCTTTTTATTATCCTTCGTTGTCCCATTTTGAACTTGGGAGTTTTCTTCAATAAACCTTGGACAAGGATCACCCCTATAATAAGGGAAAGAACAAAACAAATGTTGATTATCATGGTGACTATTTTGAAGTATAAAAAAGAAAAAAGAAGAAGAAAAGGTGAAAGGGGAGGAAAGTAAAAGTAAAAAATTTGACAAAGTTTAAGTTTGAACAAGGAAAAAATGGAGAACAATAAGAGAAAAGTGTGCTTGAAAGCGCAAAAGCAATTGACAAAGTTTAAGTTTGAACAAAGATCATTGGTCCTACTTAACCTTTAAACACTTGTTTGAACCTTATATCTTTCTTTTCATAACCCCTAACATTGGCCACATTACAAGCCTTAAAAAGTCCAATCTGATCAATGAGTGATTGCCTTTATTTTCACAAGTTTTAATTTCGAGACAAAAGGTTATGATCTAGTTCATTGCTCCAAAAAAAAAACTCATTAGGTTGAAAACCCGCAAGGGCGGTCTAAAAAAAAAGAAGAAGAAGAAGATAAGACAAAAAAGAGTGACTTACATTAGGGCAAGTTTTTTTTACCCTGTTCAAGATGGCCCTACACTGGGGCAGTTCTTTAGCTCAATTCGGCCTTACACTGGGGAAAATCTTTTGATTCAACTGGCTCTACATTGGGACAAGTCTCTACCCTATTCGATTCGGCTCTAAATTGGGGCAATTTTCTGGTTTTATTTGGCCTTACACTGGGGCAAAAATTTTTATTCTCAAGTTCCCCACTGGACAAATTTTGTTGTCAAATGGCCTACATTGGGCATCTTTGTTCTTAAATGGCATACCTTGGGTCAGATTCATTTTTTGATACCTTACACATGGGCATATTTTTGTAGATACTTGATAAAACAATGGTCATGATGTCCAGTTGTCAAGTAAGGATCAATCACATCCAATTTGGGCAAAAAAAAAATTTAAAAAAAATCAAAACAAAAAAACCTTTTGACTTTTGTATTATTCCACCACTTGTGAATGTCTTTTGTGTAGTCATACTCCCAAAATCAGTCAAAAAGGTCACTCGGGTAGTAAATCTCTTTCCTGTTGTACTTTTGAATCCATGCATTTCTGGTACATGATGCTTCAGGTTGGGTGAATATGAGTACAATAGTACAATTTAACCATATAATGATAGTCTCTTGCTGAACAACTCAAGTCAAAGGAACTCTAAAGTTTCAATCGATGAAGGGAATGACATCCTCAATGAATAATTCAGATTAAAGTGTGTTCGGAGGAAATAAGAACCTTTGGGGAAAGAAAGTTCCAAGCTTCTGCACAAGCTATATCTAATGAAAGGAAATTTGAACAAGATGAGATTGGCAATGATCCCCTTCGAATATAAGTTTTCCAAGAAGCATTTGGTTCAAAACTTTGGCAAAAAAAGGGGGGGTTCCTCAAGTACACTCACTTCTTTGGCTCATGGCCCATTGTACAAATTCTTGGGCTCAAGGCCTACTTCATGAGTTTTTAGGCTCAAGGCCCATTGCATAAAGTTTTCTGGCTCGAGGCCCTTTAAGTGTTTATGAGAAAAGAAAGGATGACCAGACAAATCATAAGGCCAATCAACAGATTTTGCTGTTCAATCGCGATCCTGCTGTGGGGAAAAGTCCTGAAGGGTTGCGGAACCAAAGCTCCGATGTGCAAAAACAAAAAAAAACAAAAAACAAAAAACAAAAAAAAAATTTGCTTACTCAATTTATTCATGAGAATCTCTACAGTAGGGCATCCATTGCATCATGCATTATATTTGGCATCATATGCATTGTCCTCAAGCATCACATCCATTGCATCATCATGCATCCATTGCATTATGCATCATTTCTGGCATCACATGCATTGTCCTCAAGCATCACATCCATTGCATCATCATGCATCCATTGCATTATGCATCATCTCAGGCATCACATGCATTTACAAAATCAGCACCCATTGTGTTTTAGTTTCCGGGTCCCCGCACCCATTGTCTTTTAGTTTCTGGGTCCTCGCACCAATTGCCTTTTAGTTTTCGGGTCCCCGCACCCATTGCCTTTTAGTTTCCAGGTCCTCGTACCCATCGCTTTCACAGCAAGTCAGGGCTTTGTGCCCATTACCTTTAAGTTTTCTGTTCAGGTTCGACGGGCACCCTACCCCGCAAGCTGTTTACCTTTTTGTCTGGCTTCGACGGGCACCCGACCCTACAAGTTTTTTACCTTTCTGTTTGGCTTCGACGGGCACCCTACCCCGCAAGCTCTTTACGTTTCTGTCTGGCTTCGACGGGCACCCTACCCTGCAAGCTTTTTACCTTTCTGTCCAGCTTCGACGGGCACCTTACCCCGCAAGCTGTTTACCGTCTGGCTTCGACAGGCACCCTACCCTGCAAGTTTTTTACCTTTCTGTCCAGCTTCGACGGGTACCCTATCCCGCAAGTTGTTTACCTTTTTGTCTGGCTTCGATGGGCACCCTACCCCGCAAGCTCTTTACCTTTCTATCCAGCTTTGACGGGCACCCTACCCTGCAAGCTTTTACCTTTTCTGTCAAGCTTCAGCGAATACCCGATTCCGCAAGCTTTTTACCTTTTCTGTTAAGCTTCAGCGGATACCCGACTCCACAAGCTTTTTTTTTTTTACTTTTCTGTTTTCAAGCTTCAGCGGATACCCAACTCCGTAAAGTTTTTACCTTTTCTGTCAAGTTTCAGTGGATACCCGACTCCGCAAGCTTTTTACCTTTCTGTCAAGTTTCAGCGGATACCCGACTCCGCAAGCTTTTTACCTTTCTGTCTTCAAGCTTCAGCAGATACACAACTCCATAAGCTTTTTATTTTTCTGCCTTTAGGTTTCAGCAGATACCCGACTTCGCAAGCTTTTTACCTTGTTTTAATGCCCATTGTATAGAGAGATTTTTTTTATGGACAAAATTGAATCAATTCCTTTGCTTTTCATTTAATTTAAATGTAAAGCAAATGGGGACAGCTGTTGATACCCAATTTTGTCCATAATTTTTTTTTATTTTTTTATTTTTGTTACTTAATCAAGGTATGAACACTTAATTTTATCCATAAAGTTTATTTCTAAACCTTGAAAAAATGAATGAAAATCTAAAAAAAATAAAAATGAAAAAATGAAGAGATGAAGAAAGTTGAAAAACTAAAGTGTCTAAGTCCCACATTGGAGAAGCCATGCTTCTTCTCCCTCCCCTCCTCCTATATATAGGGGTGGTTCTCATTTGGTTTGGACATCCAAAAAAATTACACACTTGGGCTTAATACAAAGTATAAGAGCCCGAGAACTTTAGTAAATTTTTTTTTACTTGGACTTAATACTAAGTATAAGAGCCCGAGACTTTAGTAAAAAATTTTTTCCTCCATGCAAGTGAGTTGCTTTTCAAGGTTCGATTTAAAGAGAACGCGTGAGGCTCTGTGCAGAATTCTTTGAGCATAACATTTTTATACGCCTTTGAGGTAAGCTTGCTCTCCCTTTCTTTTTTTGGTTTGTTTGTATTTTTATTTTTTAAGAAAAAATATAAAAACATATAAAAAAGAGAAAAATTTAAAAATAAAATAAAAAATGAAAAAAAATGTTAAAGGATAAAAAAATAAAATTTTTGTTTTTCATTGTTGTGTTTAATTTAGTTTTTATGTTATTTTATTTACTTGGCTCATGGTATGACAATGTGTTATTTGTGTAACTACTTAGTTGTCCTTATGCATGCCTTAAAATAAAATAAAAATCTTTTAATCCATGCAATGACTAATGATGATGATTGAATAGCGGATGCTATCTTCAATGTCATTTGGATCATAAGGGTTTATTGAGTAGTCTGGTGCTAACTTGAACCTCGTGCAAGAATGGATTTGTTTTCAAATAAAATCCCTTTTCAAAAATCTCTTTCTTAATTAAAATCAAACAACCCACAATTATTTTCTAAAGAACTACGTGACTTTGAGTTTCCCATTGTACCAAGAGATACGTAGGAGCAGAAATTCATTTATGTCAATCCAAAAAAAAATTCACAATTTGGTTATTCATTTTCTTTCTTTTAAAATAAAAATAAAAAAATTAGTTATAAAGTCTTTTTCCTAAAAAAGGGTAAAAATAAATATATTTAAAATTATTAAATTTTGCACAACTAACATAAGGTACCGTTCCTGGAACGGGTATTGTAGGGTGTTAACACCTTCCCTACCTGTAATCGACTCTCGAATCCAAACTCATTTTCTAATATTTTTTCAATTTAAATAAACATTGGTGGCGACTCCATTAATTTTTCAAATCGAATATTTTTTGTCGTCGTCATGCGATCCCGACATGCGACAATATATATATATATATAACAATATTAATTATTAAGTATTTTATTAATTATTGATTAATTATATTTAATAAAATTTTAAATATTTATTATAAAATCAATATTAAATAAACACTTTAAAACCTGAATAATTGAATACTATAGCATTTCCCTTCCTCTGGGGTTCTCTTTTCTTTTCCCACACCCAAGGTCTACACGACATCCTTTGGAAAAGAAAAAAAAGAAATTCACAAGTGGACAAATCGCGTTAAATAGAAGTATGAGTGAGGGTGGGAAGTGGGCTTCAAACATCAAAATAATGTTGTCTGCCGCTGTCTGGTTATGGCTGTTGTGCGTTGGGGTTGTATAGATTATATAATAAATAAAAGAGAAATTTTATTTCCATAATTTCACTCACATCATTTTATATTTATATAATTTTTATCATTTAATTATATATAATTCTTTTTTATTTTTTGTATATCTTTATTCTGATTTTGTTATATAAACATGTAAAATATACATTTAAATTATGTGTATCTTTCTTCTTCGTTTTTTAGCTAGAAACTAGGAATTGTATAGATCAAATCGGGCACGAGCTAGGCAATATCTATGGAAACTCATAAGATTTCAAAAGAAGAAGATTCACCATAAAAGTTTCCCTTTTTTAATCTTTTCTTTCTCAATTATTGGAGGAGGGGTAGTCTAGCTCTAGATACTACAAAGTGTATGCATTTTTTATATTTTAAAAAAACAAAGGAGAAACTAGAAAGTGGACTTGTCTATGACGATATGAACAAAATCCCAAGGACAGACGTTTACATATGAAAAACGTTTTTTATAATTAAATATGTCTAATTTTTTTTCTATCATATTTTTTATGTGAAAGCTATTAAATTAAGATATATAATTATAATATTCTCACAATATACAATATGAACTTGCGAGTAAAGTAAAAAAAAATTAGAATATTTTTAATAAACAAATAACAAGACCATTTACATATACACATTGCTCCGCGCACAGCCGTGACAGCGCCATTCCATAAACACTGCTTGAAAGGGTTATTGTTTTTCTTATTATACCTCAAATGCGAAATCATTCTACCTGTAGAGACTTCACTAGAGGATTTGGATCCTCTAGAGGAGTAAATTTTGGAGAGAGAAAGAGAGAAGCTGTGGGATTTATCAACTGGCACAAGTTCCTCTAGTATGGTGAGAACTGAATTGATTCCGATCCAAATGTGTAGCTTGAGTGATCATAGCCCACATCTATCACAGTGAAGTGAGTGGCAAGTTGTTTTTTCTGTTTCTTTTATTTAATTATATCCATTGCACGTTGGTTAGAGAGAAAAAGCGCAGTTGATGAGGTTTTTTTAGAGGGAAGAATATGTAGCTTCCTTAAATTTTAATTTTTTTTAAATCATCAGCACATATTTTAAAATTTTTTAATTAATTTTTAAATTTTAACTAATATCTTAATAAATTTTTTTGTTTAATTTGTATCTATTAATTTATTAATGATGATATTGTATAATAACATTTTATCTATATTAACATTTTCAAGACTATTTATAAATTAAATTTTAATAAATAAATTAATAAACAGTTCTTAATTAATGTTAATATAAATAAGATAATATCATATAATATTATTATTAATGAATTAATATATCTAAATTAAATATAAAGATCTATTAAGACATTAATTAAATTTTAAAGACTAATTGATAAAATTTTAAAATTTATGATAATAATTTAAAAAAATTTAAAGAATCTTTATAATCTTTTCTTTTTTTTTTACCCTATGCTTACGCTATATTTGAAATGCGTTGCTTAATGGCTTTTTCACTTGAATAATTATCAAGGGAAATGGATACACGTCACCTGGAAGGCAGCTAACAATCATTTGTTGCAGATTCTGTTTTCTGTTTTTCTATTTTTTGGCTTTTATTATGTAACCATTCTTTTATTATTTTACAACTGTAGTGCATTATTATTGGTCACCTTGTAACCAATTCTGTTAGCATAGGTGGCCCTTTCTTGATGTATATATCTAGGCTTGTAGCACTTTCTTCAAGTAAGAAGAATATAGAAATCTTTCACATGCTACTCTGAGTCTTCTTCTTCATTCCTTTATTCTTCTGTTATGGTATCAGAGCTCTGATATTCAGAGCTCTGGTTGCTACATTTAATCATGGACGTTGATCCTTCTCAAGATACCACTTCACCATATTATCTTCACCCATCAGAAAGCCCATCACTGATCCTTGTTTCTGCTGTTCTTGATGGTCCAAATTACCATCAATGGTCACGATCAATTAGCATAAGTCTTGTCTCCAAAAACAAGCTCGGTTTCGTTGATGGCACGATTTCAACTCCAGCTCGTGTCAATTCTTTGTATCCTGCTTAGGAGAGAGCCAATATGATGGTCCTTTCATGGCTTCTCCGATCACTATCTCCATCCATTGCTCAGAGTGTAATCTGGATGGACACAGCTTCAAGCTTATGGTATGATCTTCGAGAGAGATTCTCTCAAGGTGATATGTTCCGTATTGCTGATCTTCAAGATACAATCTCATCTTTTAAACAAGGAGAGTTAAGTGCTACTGATTATTTCACAGAGTTAAAAATCCTTTAGGATGAGCTAGAAATTTTTTGCCCATTACCTGTTTGTAGTTGTGCAATTAAATGTTCTTGCAATGCCTTTGTTAATGTTAGCAAATATAAGGTTCAAGATCAGGTGATCAAGTTTCTTCGAGGATTGAATGATAGTTATTCCACTGTCAAATCGCAAATCATGTTGATGGACCCATTGCCATCCCTTAATCGTGTCTTTTCTTTAGTAGTTCAACAGGAGAGGCAAATTTTTTGTGACACAATGGAACACTCTAAGGTTATGGCAGTTGCTGGTAGAGGAAATTTAAAGGGAAATGGTGGTAGAGGATATGGTTATTCTGGTTCAGGAAGAGGAAATACCTCTCAGTTTCACTCGAATTCTAATTCTTATGGTCGTGGCAGTAGCATTAAAATGTGCAGTCATTGTGGAAAGCCAGGGCATACTGTGGATTCTTGTTACAAGAATCATGGCTTCCCACCACATTTCAAGTTCACAAATCAGAATCAGAATCACAACCATACCTATGCCAATGCTGCAATTCACAATGATGATCCTGATACAAGTCAAGAGGAACTTGAACCCTTAAAGGAAGATTTGGGACACTAGCAGTTTGGTTTCACTGAGGATCAATACCAAGGCCTGATAGCACTTCTTCAGCAGTCACAAAATTCCAGTAATAGTCATGTTTCAAACCAAGTTTCAGTCACTCCTAGCTCATCTGGTGCTTCTGCACACACTGGTAAAATTCTTTCCTCATTTAGCTCATGGATTCTTGATAGTGGGGCAACCGACCACATTTGTTTTTGTCTTTCCTATTTTACCTCTTTTCATCAGATTAAACCCATTCATGTGAAACTACCAAATGGAAACAAAGTTGTTGCTAATTGTTCTGGTAGTGTGTTTTTAACTCAGAATCATGTTCTCTATATACTTTGTTTTAGCTTCAATCTTTTGTCTATTGCAAAATTAACTGCAAGTCTCTCATGTGTTCTCACTTTTGATTCTACTCATTGTCAAATTCAGGACAAGAGTTCCTTGAAGATGATTGGTTCAGCTGATATTCATGATAGACTTTACATACTCAGGGTGCCTTCCCACCAAGTTTCTCCATACACCAAGACTCCGTCACATTCCATTACTGCTGTTAATTTAGCCTCTGTTGATACTGCCACTCTTTGGCATTTTTGTCTAGGACATGTCTCAAATAAATGTGTTGATGTGATAAAGAACAAGTTTCCTTTTGTTAAAATTGATAGATCATATGTTTGTGATGTTTGCCATTTTTCTAAACAAAAGAAGCTTCCTTTTCCTATCAGCAATTCTACTTCTGCTAAATGTTTTGATCTCATACAGATTGATTTATGGGGACCCTATTCCATTCCATCCGTTCATGGGCGCAAATATTTTCTCACAATTGTTGATGATCACTCGCGTTACACTTGGATTTTCCCTTTAAAGTAAAAATTTGAAACGTCTAAAGTCCTGCAAAATTTTGTTTCTTTGGTTCAAACACAATTTGGTTCAAACACAATTTGGTTCAATCATAAAAATCATTAGAAGTGACAATGGAACTGAATTCTTTATGACTGATTTCTATACCTCTAAAGGAATAATTCATCAAACTTCTTGTGTTAATACACCTGAGCAAAATAACATTGTTGAAAGAAAACATGGTCACTTGTTGAATATAGCCCGAGCTCTGATGTTTCAATCAAACTTACCAAAAATATACTGGTCATATTTTATTTTGCATGCTGCATACATCATTAATATGTTACCCACACCTGTTTTGAAGTTTTCTTCTCCACATAAAATGCTTTATAAAACTGAACTTGATTTTTCACAACTCAAGGTTTTTGGCTCATTGTGTTTTGCTAACACCTCACCTGTCCAGAGAACTAAATTTGATCCACGGGCCTGCAAGTGTGCTTTTCTTGGTTTTAAAACTGGTACAAAAGGGTACATCTTATTGAATGTTCACACTAGAGAATTGTTTGTGTCACGAAATGTGATTTTTCATGAACATATGTTTCCATACTCTCATTTTAAAACCAAAGATCATAAGATTAACAGCTTCCCCTTACCTGCTAACCTAACCCCTTATCTAGCCTATGATCATTCACCTCAGCTCTCCACAAACACTCACCATCCCACTGATATTCTTACTGATATCACCCTTTCACCACAATCTTCCTCGCCTCTAACCACTCTTACAAATACACTACACACTTCTGATACACTAATCATTCCCAACCATCCTGTAATAAATGACTCTGCTGAAACATCCATACCTGCCATCACATCAGCTCATCGTCCAACCCGAACCAGAAGACCCCCTAGTTATTTAAAGGATTATCATTGCAATATCAGCACTGTTCATAATTCATTTTCTCATATTGTTTGTCCCATTTCTTCTATTTTGTCCTACAAACATTTATCACCTACTTACACATCTTTTGTCATATCTTTCTCTACACATGTTGAGCCTAGGAACTATGCTGAAGCAATTACTCATGACTGTTGGAAGCGTGCTATTCAGACTGAGTTATTGGCCCTTGATGTAAATCAAACCTGGACTATCACAAGTTTACCACCAGGGAAGGTTCCAATCGGCTGTAAATGGGTTTTCAAGGTCAAGTACAAGGCAGATGGGACCATTGAAAGGCATAAAGCCCGTTTGGTGGCAAAAGGGTATACTCAAACTGAGGGAATAGATTATCTAGATACTTTTTCCCCTATAGCCAAGATAACCACTGTGAGGTTGCTACTATCACTTGCCTCTGTGCTTAATTGGCAGCTTCAGCAACTAGACATCAACAATGTGTTTTTACATGGAGAGTTAAAGGAAGAAGTTTACATGGTAGCCCCTCCTGGTCTAGATTCTGTTTTGTCAGGGCAAGTTTGCAAACTACAAAATGCATTATATGGGCTTAAGCAAGCAAGTAGGGAGTGGTTTGCTAGATTATCATCTTTCCTTATCACTGTTGGATATGCTCAATCTATGCATGATTATTCTCTGTTTACCAAATCCTTTCATAATTCTTTCATAGCCCTCTTGGTTTATGTAGATGACACTATTTTGGTTGGCAATGATGATCAGGAAATAACATATATTAAGCAAGTTCTTGATGCTTCTTTTTATATCAAGGATTTAGGAGAGCTGAAATTTTTCCTTGGGCTTGAGGTGGCACGAACCAAGCAAGGAATATTGGTAAACCAAAGGAAATATGCCTTGGAATTGTTGACCGAAGTTGGTCTCTTAGGATGCAAACCAGCTTCCACACTCATTGACAATGCTAAAAGGTTATCACTTGACTCAAGAGAGCCCTTTTCTGATACTCTTGCCTATAGACGTTTCATAGGGCGTCTCATGTATCTAACAAACATGCGGCCAGACATAACTTTCTTAGTGCACCACTTTGCACAGTTTCTTTCTCTACCAACAACAATTCATTATAATACTGCTCTAAGAGTTCTTCGATATGCCAAGAATGCTCCTGGTCTGGGTCTGTTTTTCCCATGTGATTCAGCACTCCAATTGAAAGCTTACAGTGATAGTGATTGGGCTTCGTGTCCAGACACTAGGAGATCTATCACTGGATACAGTGTATATCTTGGCTCTTCTCTTATCTCTTGGAGGTCCAAGAAACAAAATACAGTGTCTACAAGTTCTTGTGAAGCTGAATATAGAAGCATAGCAGCCGTAACTTATGAAATTCAGTGGCTTACTTTCCTTCTAAAAGATCTTAAAATTCCCTCCAAAACTCCAACTTTACTCTACTGTGACAACCAATCCGCCTTACATATTGCTGCTAATCCCGTGTTCCATGAATGTACCAAACACATTGAATTGGACTGTCACATTGTAAGGGAAAAGGCTCAACAAGGGACATTGCGGTTATTGCCTATTTCTTCTTCCTGACAACTTGCTGACATTTATACCAAGGCACTGAGTCCTCAACAATTTCGTTTTCTTGTTCCCAAGCTGGGTCTTCTCAACATTTACTCCCCAGCTTGCGGGGGGATATCAAGGGAAATGGATACACGTCACCTGGAAGGCAGCTAAAAATCATTTGTTGCAGATTCTGTTTTCTATTTTTCTATTTTTTGGCTTTTATTATGTAACCATTCTTTTATTATTTTACAGCTGTAGTGCATTCTTATTGGTCACCTTGTAACCAATTTTGTTAGCATAGGTGGCCTTTTCTTCATGTATATATCTAGGCTTGTAGCACTTTCTTCAAGTAAGAAGAATATAGAAATCTTTCACATACTACTCTAAGTCTTCTTCTTCATTCCTTTATTCTTCTGTTAATAATGCATATTCTAACATTATTTTTCGTTATATAGCAGTTAGGGGCTTAATTCTTAAAATGCGCTTATTTTGATAATAATCTTATTATTCGTTTAATTTTATTATGTTTAATTTTTTTTAACTTATAAATTTATTTTATATTTTATGAGAATATTACAACTATATATAAAAAATTTAATATCTTTTTTACATTAATATATAATATAAATATAATATACATATAAAAATTAGACACAAAATATTTGTTTTTTGATAACTAGATGAAGTCGGTCATCTTAACGTTATATTTTTATTTATTTTGTTGAAACTATTGAGAAGTCGGTTAGCAGGAACCGTCTTCCCAATAGTGATTTGATGTTGCAATTCAATTCTTTCAGCTTTGAAATTTTGTTGCCAAAGTCAACTTGTGTTATCCCCTGTTCCACGCCTAGTTGCTACCTGTTAGGATACTTCCTATCATACTTAGCCGCTGCATCGAAGAAAGTTGTTGCTGCAATTCAATTCCCCTATGTAATTTTAATGATAATTCTTTTAATATCTTACAAGTGACATTATAAATTTACTGATAAAATAACATTATGTGATATTGACATGCGATTAAGTTGAGGCTTTTTTATTTTGATGTTTGATATAAGCTATTAATTTTTAAAATTTATTTAATAATAAAGTATTTGTATAAACTTTATTAAGAACTTAATTATTATGTTTTATATAATTTTGATTTAGTTATTGTCAAATTATTTTTATTCTGTTGTCTATATATATAGATAAATAGATAGAAGGAGAGAGGGCGATAGTCAAAATAATACTACAAAAAATATAATATAAAAGATAAATATAATTAAGGAATTATCAACAAGGGATTCGGCACATTAGTAAGCAAACTATACTTTTACAGGAGTACAAAAGTTCAAGTCCTATAAACTTCACTTGTGGTGTCGGAGAGAGCCTAGTTTTATCGCTCCGTGTTAAAAAAGATTATTCTAAAACTATATCAGTACTTCAGGACACCAAAATAATAAGGAATTAATGTCACAAATAATGAATATTAATTTTGATTTATTAGACTTTTCAATTAATCAGTGTCATATGAATGCTAAATACAACACGTGTTAACATGAGTTTTAGGCTTAGCTAAGAAGAATCATATCTATCTTTATATTATAAATTAGATTATTTCCTCATGGGAGAGGGATTTTTTTCCTACTCTCGTTTTCCTTGATAGTAGGAATTTTTTTTTATAATATTATCTTTTTCCTAATTATTACATGTCATTTCTTTTATCTTAATTTTTCTTTTATGTTTGTTCTCTTCATTCACTAAAATCTTTCATATTTCTTCTCCTTATGATCAGTTAGTTACAAATCAAATATTCTTAATAAATTCCTAAATTTTTTTAATCAATTCTTTATCTATTCCTTATATATCTACTTAATCAAATTTCAAATTTTTATAAATAAATATTAAATTCAAATATTTTTAATTATTTAGATTTTTAAAATACTACCTAAATTAAAAGAAAAACCTATGCAGGATATATACTAGTTTTTTATTTTTATTTTGGTAAAGCTATTGAGGCACCTTGTGGACTTGGCAGAAGAGCTCTTTAGTGAGGGTCCTGAATAGTCCTTTAATGAGATCCGAGAGAAAGGGTGGGGGATGGAAGAAAGAAAATTAAAATGGAGAACATGTACAGAAATTGAACTCTATTATTCTTTCAGCATGTCCTTTAACTCTTAATAATTGAGTTAGTAACATAGGACAATATATACTAGTTTAAATAGAATTACAGAAATAATACCACTAAATATAATATAATAAAATTAAATTAATATCCCAATTAATAAATACTAATTATTATTGATTAGAAAATGTTCACTTTCCAATCAAATAATATCAATCTCATATCAATATCTTTAAATTTAAATGCTGACCAATATCATATATTCATATTTTCTAATAAATCATAATCAATATTCATTAATTTAACTTTAATAATTTGTTATTGTATTTATTGACCATAAATAAAATTTAAAATAAATTAAAATATGGTATTATATGATATATAAAAAATTAACATACATAATTATAGAAGTAAGCCAAAAATAAAATAATAATTAATATCGTTTACACAATAGTAATGATTCCATAACAAATTCTTGTGGCCTTTCTTTAACGCAGTGGCAAAGTATGATGAGAAGCATCCTAGCAAATAACGACTGGGTGGGGAGTAGGGGATGACACAAGTTGTTGGGCACTAAAATTACAAAGCTGAATTGAATTGTTCTACAAACTCCAATTAAGTAAAACATTATATGCAATACACTGTCTCAACAGTTTTTAAAAAGAAAAATAAAAATATAGTGTTAACTGGTTGGTTTTTTACAAACCAACTTCTTAAGATTTAAAAATAATAATAATAACTTGACATTGAAAAGTTAGTTTTTCTTAAATCGACTTTTCAATGTTATTCAAATAAGCACATTTTTTAGAGTTAAACTTACCACTATCGCAAAAGGGAAATAATGTTGAAATATGCATTATTCAAATAAAAAGGCCTTTGCTTAATACCAAACGTCAACGTTGTATCCGTTGTTTATTGCAGATAACCATAATTATTTATAGAATATTGTTAATCACATAAACCACCTCACAATTGTATCTGCATAAGTTTTGTTATTTTCACTGTATTTTCTTCACACATCCACTTTGATTCTGCCATGGTACCGCCTACCCAGACATGAGGAAATATGATCTTAAGGATGTAAAAAAACATTTTTCTTATGTAATTTAATTTCTCCACACAAGGTTTATTTGTTCTTATAGAAAGTTTAACCGAGGTTTACTTACCCATCGATCCAATGGTGGAAGAAAGGGAACTCTTGCCAAGCTTCTTTAAAATTACTGAATTTTTTGTATAGATATAATTTTATATTTAAACACTAAAAAAAATTAAAAAAAAATTTTAAAAAAAACTTGTCAATTTTTAACAAGAAATAACGAATAATTGTTCACAAACGATATTTAAGTTGCTAGCTATAATACAGTCGCTGTAAATTTGTGCCAATTTTTTAGAATACCAAAATACTATTTTATTTTTTTTATAGTAAGAAGAAAGTAAAAAAGCTAACTATGTAAGCAAATACAATATAACACATTTATATAAATATAGGTAGATGACTAATAATCGATAGGCTTAGTTGTTTTATGCTAAATGATATTACTGATATTTAATGTTTGTGTCTAAATTTAACTCATAAATATTTAATTTATTTATTTAATAAATACTTTAGATCAAATTAGTATGATTTTTTTAAAAAAAAAATTCATAAGACTGCAAAAGAACACAAATCGAAATTGTCACTTACTCTTTACTTTTGGTACATTCTCCATCTCTTTTGTTACATATAAATATGTAGGCTCCACATTTTATTTTTTTGCAACAAATTGGCCCTGCAATTCTAGACTTTGAATAGTAATTAAGTAAAACCTTTTCAAAATGGCAACTACAAAACTTGAGTCTCATTTATGAACTACTTTAAAAATAAAGTCCCAATAATGTAATGAATTAGATTTTATTTCAAAATAATATTATTATCGGATGTGAAAGCTTCCGATGACAAGTATAAAGGTACGTTTATACAAGGATAACACTACCTTAAATTTAACATTGTGTTTGTATAACAGATAAAGATACGAAAAATAAGGAAATGAAAGAAATATCAATAATTTTTATTGTTTGAGAATTTAATAATAAATAGGAAATGAAAAGAATTCAAGGAAAAATATTTTTCTCTTCCTTTCAAAAATTAAACTTTTGTTTCTCTTAGGTAATGTTTGAATATTTTGAATATTTAGTAACTGATTGAATAAAATAGAATGAGATGAAATGAGATGAGATATGATAAAATGGAATAATGTTATCATTTTATTGTTTGAAAAGTGAATGATTTTTGGTGGGATAAGATGAAATTATAATTATAATAATAATAAAAAAATAATTTCATTCTATACCCTCAAATAAGAGAGAAAGAAAATTAATAATTTTTTATGGAATGTGATGAAATTCATCTCACATATTTCTATCTCATTTAATCTTTTTTTAACATAACCAAATAATAGAACATATCTCTATTTTATTTTTTGTTCTTTCATTTCACTCAATCTCACTAATTCAAATATAACCTTAAAATTTAGGTAAAATGAGAGAAAATAAATTTATAAGCTTAAAATAAACATTTTATATTCCCTTATGTTCATTTATAATTTAATTTCTAAATAAAATAATAGAATTATATTCTATTTCCTTATTAATTGGTCAAATAAAAAAATAATTTATTTCATTTTTTTTCTTTCTTTTCTAACAATTCGCTACTCTTTTCATTATGTTCCATTAATAAAAGAACATTCAAATACAATATAAGTAAGTTTTGGGCAATGGAAGAATTGCGGTCTTAAACACTTTAGGAACTTAAGTAGATTTTTATGTAATTAAATGTATAAATTCTAATAACATCAACCTCAATTGGAGGTAGAGAAACTTGAATAAAATAAGATGAAATTCTCCTCTATATAAAGATCCTCAGATCCGCTATTTTTCCATGCAAATCAATATCGGGAATTAACTAAATTATACCCATCAACTTTAAAGTTCCAAGTCTTATTTGTAATTGCCATAGGTACAGGCATAGGCATATGAGACGAAGACAAGCAACTGCACAAAAAGCATCACGCTTAAAAGTGAACCCCATCTGTCTCGTGGTGTGACTATGACTAGGAGTACGCTATGGTGGAGCAAACATATGGTGGAGCGAAAGACAGCAGTGCTCCATTAACATCTTGCGGATTTGCATTAACATCGTGTGTGTATATATATATATATATAATAAATCACTTATTTGATTTTATTGTGATATCACGTTTTACTATCTTAGGTGTATCCCATACTTCGGAGAATATAAATCCACTCGTTGCTTCTTATTAAATAGTGTGGACCGCTTTTGGTTAAATAATAATAATAATAATATATATGCTTTGTTCATAATGTTTATTATTAATAAGGTTCGAAGACAATGATGGTTGGCTTACCAGATAATCAATTAAGTGGAAACCTTGATTAAATAAACAAACGCCAAACCGCATAATATCATATGCACGGGCATTGAACTTATTGCCCTTTATGGTATATTGGTCTCATTATATTAGTTAAAATGATGAAATAGAATCAGCTAAATTGGGGAAGTGACAACATATATGACCCCTTCCATATGATATATTAATTGACTTTTTTATTAATTATTTTGTTTATAATGACATTATAACTGTTATGCTGGTTGTTTCTATTCATTTTTTTTTTGTAATATTATAAAAGTGTAAATTTCTCATAACAATATTTTTTTTTAATTTACAAAACTCAAATTTAAGATTTTATTTAAAAAAATAATGATAGAATTATTTAAACTAATTAAATGTTATTAATTTACTAATATATATATATATATTAGTAAACTATATATATTCTCTACTCATTTTATTCTGTTTTATTAATAAAAAAACATCAAAACACAATGTAAATAAGTTTTGGGCATTAGAAAAATTGCCGTCTTTAACATTTTAGGGAACAAAAGTAGATTTTTATGTAATTAAATGTATAAATTCTAATAACATTAACATCAGTTGGAGGTAGAGAAACTTGCATAAAATAAGATGAAATTCTCCTCTATATAAAGATCCTCAGATCCGCTATTTTCCATGCAAATCAATATCGGGAATTAACTAAATTATACCTTCAAAGTCTTGTTTGTAATTGCATATGAGCCGAAGACAAGCAACTGCACAAAAAGCAGCACACTTAAAAGTGAACCCCATCTGTCTATTGGTATGACTATGACTACGAGTACGCTACGTGTAACGTACCCACGTGTAAGTTGCAAACATGTGGTGGAGCGAAAGACAACAGTGCTCCATTGACAACTTTATCAATTTGTAGTAATTTATTAATTTCTTGCGGATTTGCAATTTTTAAGAGGAGGGTGTATTTTACAGAGTAAAATATGAGATTTTATTTATTAATAAAAAAATTAAAAATTTTATAAAATTCAAACACTTATATATAAGAAATATATTTAATGAGAAAAATTTTTATCATAAAAAAATAATATAAATAAATATTAACTATATAATTATATATAAATTGTTAAGATTAAAAGTTACTTAAAGGTCGTGTACTATTTAAAAAAGTCATATACATTTATGTTCTAATATTGATCATTTATGTAAGATCTAATGGCTAAAATTTACTTATATCACCTCTTACAATAAACACTCCTCTCACTTGATACACATCATATATATATATATGAAATATCTAATGAGAAGAATTTTTATTGTGAGAGGAGTAAATTTTGACTATACAACTATATATAGATGATCAAGATTAAAAATTATTTAAAGTTAAAAAAATCACATATATTTATGTTCTAATCTTGATCATTTATGTGAGATTCAATATTCAAAATTTACTCTTCTAACCTCTTATAATAAATACTTATTTTATTAGATATGCTTCATATATATATATATATATAACTTATTTAATTTATTGTGATATCACATTTTACTATCTTAGGTGTATCCCATACTTTGGAGAATATAAATCCCCTCATTGCTTCTTATTAAATGGTGTGAACCTCTTTTGGTTGAAAAATAATAATAAAAATATACATGCTTTGTTCATTACGTTTATTATTAATAAGGTTAGAAGACAATGATGGTTGGCTTACCAGATAATTAATTAAGTGGAAACCTTGATTAAATAAACAAACGCCAAACCGCATAATATCAAATGCACGGGCATTGAACTTATTGCCCTTTATGGTATATTGGTCTCATTATATTAGTTAAAATGATGAAACAGAATCAGCTAAATTGGGGAAGTGACAACATGTATGACCCCTTTCATATGATATATTAATTGACTTTTTTATTAATTATTTTGTTTATAACGACATTATAACCGTCATGCCAGTTGTTGCTGTTCATTATTAATTTTTTTTAATACTTTGAATAGTCAGAAATTATATTGGATCTTGATTAATTTGAAATAAAGTTGAGTAGAATTATCAAAGTTGAATTATCAAAGTGTAAAGCTCTAATAGTACTAATTTTTTTATTCACACTACTCAAACTCGAGACCTTACTTAAAAAGAATAATGGCATAACCACTTGAACCACCTAAACGTTATTAATATATATGTGCATTATTAATTTATTCATTGTGTAAACTATATATATAGTTATAACATTATTTTATTATAAGAGGTAAAATGAATTAATTTTAATTATTAAATTTTTTATGAATAATTAATATTAAAAGTTATATATATAGCACATAAAAAAAAGTTATATAGAGAGAGATTGAGAGAGGATTATTAACTTTCATTAATTTATAATTTACTCACAATGATTGAGTTTAGATGGTAAGTGGATCGTACCAGCCCTGCTCTCATCCGGTCACTATTGAGTCTTGAGTTTGGCCCATCTTCATAGATAGAGGTGGAAACAGGTCAGATCAGGTCAGGTCATACTTTGCTTTAAATAGGTCTGACCTATATTCCAATTATAAGGTCTGAGTCTGACTTGTGAGCATGAAATAGGCCAATTTTTAAGACCTGACCTGACTTTTTTAAAAGTCTGGTCTGACCTAAAAGTATATTTAAATGTATACTTTGTAATGAGGCCTTTAAATAGACTAACAAGTTTACCTTTAAATAGGCCAACATGTCTTTTTATATGTTAACATACTTACTTTTAAATAGGTCAATATATCTTTACATAGACTAATAGACCTAAACTTTGAAATAAGCTAACGGGCCTACTTAAAGCCAATAGACATTTGTTATAACTTAATACTCACATTCTAATTTTATAGATATTTATTACTTTCTTACTATAATCTTTGATCGATGTGGGACTTGGAGATATACCAAGTTACAAAATTATTAGAGGCATATATCGCCAAGTCCTACATCGACCAAATATTAGAGTAAGAAAGTAATGAACATTTATAAAAGTAGAGGGTGAATGTTAACATATTATTTTCATTCTAATAAACATATTACATTAAATTAAATATATTAATAAATATGTTATTACTATTCTAACTTACTAACTTGTGTTTTAGTTATTGACTTTTATTAAAATTTAATTAAAAATATATTAATATATTACAATAAATTAATAATTATAATTATAATTTATAATTATTATAATAAATATATATTATATTATATATAGTTAAACAAGTCAAGTCGCCCTGCCAAGCTTAAAAGGCTTATTAGATAGCTTGATGCCTGACCTTTTTAGTTAAACAAGCTTTTAAAAAAGCATTGGTCTAACTTGTTTAGTAAACTAAACAGGCCAGGCCTCAAGCAGACGAGACCATAAGC
This sequence comes from Ormosia semicastrata, assembly GCA_029884595.1. Classification (NCBI taxonomy): domain Eukaryota; kingdom Viridiplantae; phylum Streptophyta; class Magnoliopsida; order Fabales; family Fabaceae; genus Ormosia; species Ormosia semicastrata. The sequence continues at coordinate 16,223,447 of JAQQTO010000046.1, read as the reverse complement.
CCCTGACGGGCAGCCTGACCTATTTTCACCCCTATTCATACATGACTAAGCTGAAGGGTTGTGGACCGTACCAACCCTACTCTCATTCGACCACTTTTAAGCTCGGTTCATCTTCACAGATGACCAAGTTGAGGGACTGTGGATTGTCCTGAGCCTAAGACATAGGCCTGTCATAGACCTATATCAGTCGACTATGCAGGCCAGTTTATTGGGTAGGCCCATTTTCGAACAGCAGACCCAAAAGAACCTGGGTTAACCGGACTGAGGTTATGCTTGTAGGATTTGACCAGTTTGTGCCTGAATGGGAAACGCTAAACACATGCTTAGTACGACTCCTCAAAAGTCATTGGCCGGCCGACGCCATCATGACCAACGGTTGAGAACGGCTTCGCAACTTAATGACTAAGCATAGCGAATCCTAACGCTCAAAGCCCTAAATGGCCTAAACGACAGGTATCCGATGAGTCAGTGCTCAAATCATTTATATAAACTGGCCTGACAGCAGAGACCAGACATGTTCCATCTTTACCAAAACACTCATACAGACTATACTTCACTATCATTTTGCTGACCTGCCTAGGTGTTCTTGACCTTGTTGTGGACTTGCCCGTAGGTCTTCAGCGAGCACCCCCAATCCTTTTTTGACTACACAAACCTAGGTCCCAATCAATACTTGGAACAGTAAGTAACCTCGACCTCATGAGATGATGATGCAAGTTCGAATATAAAAAAAAAATAATTCTTGTGGAGAGAACACATAATTCTTGTACTCCAGTAGTCGAACAGAGATTAGTCTCATGAATAGTTAAAATGGGTCACACCTGTGAGAATTAGATGTGGGTATATGGGCCCAGGCCCGCAGACCGGTCCGCGTAACCCACGGTCCACACGGGTTAGGACTTGGCTAGTTCGTTTAGACGTGAGCTTATTGGCCAAGTTTGTTTTAACTCCCAATTAAATGGATTTTGGTCTGTAGACTTGCGGACTAGTTCGCGGGCCTTATATTTTTTTTATGACTTGACAATTGGGCCAATACCTATTGGCCCAACTAAATTAAAAACTTTAAAATTTCTAATCAATTTAGTATGATATAATGATTGATGAAAATGGGTGTATGACATATTTTAGTTTATTGCCTAACAACCATAACTTGCATTGCATTATTTTATTGAAAATGACATTTTTGAGTTGAATTTAATAGGAAAGTTGGATTTTAATTTTTTTTAAACTACATTTTAAAAAATTGGATATTATTTTCTGTTTTAAGCTATTTAAAAGACAAAAAAAAAAGAGTGCAAGTCGCAAACTAGTCCTCGGGATTCCCATTCCAATGCAGGGTGGGGGTGGACCAACAAAATACTAATTCATTTATTTTGCAAGTTAACCCGCATTGGTCTACTTAATTGTGGTCTATTACAGATTGAACCAGTACGAACCGAGTCAACCTGTATACCAACCTCTAATAAAATTAAGCCGTGGCCTTGAAAAAAAAAGTGATAATTTTGTATATATGTCTTTTTATCAGCTTGTCAATCGCATTTGATTTTCATATTAATTTTTTTAAACTTCTTTCATTTTCTTTTGCAATAAGATGATGCATTCTCTACGCATCCATATTTTGAAAAACAACCAAAAAAAAAATACTTAAGGTTGACAAACTTGAATTATTGAATGTTTTTTTTATGCATTTTGTGCCCATCAGATTTTGGATGAGTAAATAAAGAAGAAAAATACTGTGAGTTTACGTTTAGGCTGGTGGCATGCGTTGATTTGAAACGAAACAGTTTCCCATTCCCTAAGAGTATGTTTGGAATGTAAAATAATAAGAAATGATTTGATTTGTAAATCAAATTTAATCAAATCTTGTATTTGAAATATTAAAAAATAAGAAATGATTTGATTTTTAAAATTCTATGGATTTCAATCATTTTGTTTTAGAAATTCTATCAAATTTGATAGGATTTGGTAGGATTTGATTTGATTTGAAATGAATAAACTATTTTACCCTTAATAATTATCTCTAATCACCTCTCATAAAGGTTAAAATGTAAAGTAATAAAACTAAATCAAATCAATTCTCATTTTAATGAATTCCAAATACAAAATTTGATTTCTAAATCAATTTAATTCTTATTTTTTTATAAATTCCAAACATAAAATTTGATTTCTAAATCAATTCAATTCAAATCAAATCAAATTAAATCAAATCATTTACCATTTTAATTCATTCCAAACACAACCTAAAGTCTCTTATTGAAAAAAACCAAAGAAGTTGAAGAAATACAACACCTCTTTTACTCTTGTTTAAAAGTTCATTTTTTGTTTTATTGCGGTAAAGTGCTATTCAGGTTAATTTGCGCACATATTGATTAATTTACTTTTTCAATTTGATTAAATATAAGGTATTTATGTCAAAATTATGAGATTCACAAAAATATTCTTTATAATCTGATTTTAAAAAAATTGACATAATTGAGACTCAAACCTATGACTTAAAAATTAATTAATTATTAATGAAAAGTAAACATTTGTAGGAAAATCAAAATTATTAGTTATCATAGATGAGGTGCAAAATTTATACTATTTTTACAAATGCATAAAATAAAATTTGCATTCAAAACAACGTTTATATATAAACACTTTGAATCAATATTTGAGTGGTAGAGACTCGAGTTTCTTAAGTATGCAATATTAGATTTGATTTCAAAATTTATATATATGAAAATAATACTATTAAAAAGAGTCCCTATTTTAGTACTCAATTGTAGTATGAGAGATTAGTCTATCACCTATCGAATATTAAGAAGAAAAGCTCTAAAAAATAATATATATATATATATATATATAAGGGATCCACTTACTTCAAGTGTAAGTCTTAAAATTTACACTCAATCTTTTATCATTAAATTCATTTTAATCTAATGAATTAAAATAACTTAATTAAATGAAGAAAGAGAAAATAACCCCCACATTAATAAGGAGAAAGGATAATTAAATATAATTTTGATGAAAAATTAAATTTTAGTTATTAAGTCTATTTATTAAGTTAAAAAATAATATAATATTAAATATAATTTATAATATTTTTATTTTTATATATAAATATCTAAAATGTTAGACACTGTATATATTATATAAATGAATAAAAAGTTAATATTGTATAATTATTTGACAATAATAAAGTATAATTTGTTGACGTATATTATATAAAGTATTAAGTTAAAGTATATTGCATGAACAAAAATTTATTACTGCCAAATAATTATACAATATTAATTTTTTGTTCATTTATATAATATATACAATATCTAACCTTTTTAGATATTTATATGTGAAAATTAATTTTTAATAAATTTATATGTCAAGTTTTAAGGTCTTTACTTATCAATTTTTTTAAATTTGGTAAAATATATAAAAATAAAATTATTATAAATTATATTTAATATTATATTATTTTTTAACTTAATAAATAGATTTAATAACTACAATTTATTTCTTCATTAAAATTATATTTAATTATCCTTTCTCTTATTAATGTGAGAAGTTATTTTCTCGTTTTTTATTTAATTAAATTATTTTAATTCATTAAATTAAAATGAATTTAATAATAAAAAATTAAGTATAAGTCTTAAGACTTACACTTAGAGTAAATGAATTTTTTTCCATATATATATATAAGCACTATGTTTGCTGTTGCCATATTAATAGCGATCTTGGCCAACCTTAATATAATGCGGGGTGGGAGAGCTGTTAAGATGTCCACGTATTGCATTTAAGCGCCCATACTGTATTATGATTATACACTAAAACACTCATTATTTCATTAATAAGCATAATCACATCAATATCTATATTCTTTATATTATAATAATAGTTATAATTTTGAGAAGCATATTTATCTATTTATATTATATAATAAAATCATTTTGAGAAGTATTTAATAATACTATTAATTTGAAATATTATTTTAAAAACAATTACTTATATTATTAACTATCATTTTATAGATAAATAATATTTATTTTACTAACGATGATTTGAATTAATTATTGACAAAATTATAAAAAATAAAGAAAAAAACTATAAATTTATATGTCATAAAAAACAATTAACATGCTAAAATAAATTTTGATATTTTTAACTTTATTTACACAACTAAATATTATTAAAAATAAAAAAATGATATACTTTTTATAAGTTTTTATGGTAAATAAAAGTTTAGGGAGAGGAGAGATTACATATTCTAAGGTCAGGGCATGCAGTGGCGGTACTTGATCCAGAAATTTGGAGTGGCAAGGCTTGAACACTATTGCTAAGCTTTATAGATAATACAAATAGCTGTTTTGTTTTTATTCAAATATATAAGTTTTTGAATGAAATAACTGTATTTTTTAGTTGGGAAATAGGATAACACCTAAGCTTAAAGATAGGCTGACTATGTGAAGTATATGAGTTCAAAATAATTTGGGAAGACAGCTGCCACCCGCTGCCCGAACTAAGCTCCGCCACTGAGGGCATGTCACAAGCCTCGTTGAAGAACAAACCAATGAAGAATTGAACTTAATTACATTTTTGTTAACATTGTTGGATCTTATCAGTTGTATAAAAAATCTATTAAAGAATTTTAAAATATAAAATCTATTAATTTAGTAAAACTATAAAAGTTTACAGAATAATTTAAGCTGATATCTATAATTAGAAAAAGGAAGAAAGGTGATGGGGATTGACTTTGGCTTGGTTCAAGGTGAAACCATGAACTGTATCTCTGTTATTATAAAACAGCTGACGTTGCCCTTAGGACTTTTTCTGAGAAAAAGGTTACTCTTCATCACCATCGTGGATCCCTTAAATAGGGAAACCCAAACCCCTTCAAACCGTGCGACATTTTCATTCGGTGCTATTTGTTGTTATAATAGCTATAGGTGTCAGTTGGGTGGATTAAGTGAGTTTTTCAGTATTTTTTAGCCTAACTCGCTTATTCGAACAATGATTTAAGTTGAGTTGGATTAAGAATTTTTTTTCTTCAATTACTGAATAATAAGTTGATTTGGGTCAAAATTGTAGGTCCAGCATATGTTTAAATCTTTTTTTTTGAAAAAAAAGTCATTATACAAAATCAAAAGTTCATTAAATATAACATACCTTATATAAATATAATAAGTCATATATTAATTCATATAATCGATCTTATACAAATATAATAATTCTCAAATAAACTAAATACACATAAGTGTATAACAAATTAACAAGTCTTATTAATTTAAGTCTAAATAAACTAAATTAAACTAATAAGTCTAAATATTCATAAACAATAATTATTCCAACCAATTGAAATCAATGTCATCACACAGATTATGTGGATTAATATAATCATTGACTTTACTCTCTATTTTTTTAAGATGCTGTAATTCTTGAAATAAAAAGTTAAAAATTTAGATTTTTTATTTGAGAGATTAATAGTTTAAAAATGAGTAACTAAAATAGTAATTGATGAGATAGAATGCACTGTCTGTATGTGAGTACTTTTATCTTTTATTAAGCTTCAAAGTAGAACAGTGTCATTTTACTAGACAACCCTTTTTTTATTGGTTATTTAGCCATAGTTAAAAATTATAGGCTAAACGACTTTTTAATTGTAATTAAATGATTTTATTTAATTTTTAAAAAAATGTGAGTGGGTTAGATACATGTGAGTTGAACACTTTAAAACTCACTACTCAATCCACAAATTATGAGTTAAAATATTTTTTAATTCAATTTAATTTACATTTTATATATTTGGTTGAGTTGAAACCCACAAATTTGCATGTTAACTGACACTTGCATCCCTAATAATGGCATCAAAAGTCTAAATATAACAGATTTTTCAATCTTTTTGATAGCTCAGTACACGTTACAATATTATATACTTAGAAATGTCCACAATTAGGAGAACACTGCCTAAAGAAAATTATCATACTTATTTTGATAATGGTATGACAAATTGTATTTTGATTACGCAATTCACTGCACTTTTCTATTAACATATTAATTTTCTTTATCACAAAACATTCGGATTAAAAATTTTATATTATTTACTAAAAATCTCACTCGTGTGAGTTAAATCTAAGTGACAGTTAGTATATGTGAAGTGAAAGTGAAAGTTCAAAACCCTCTTCTAACAAAAGTTAGAAAGAAAAGACATCGCAGTTCCAAGCAAGAGAATTACATTCCTTCAAACCCCTCTGCATTTTGAATTGAGCATAGCTTAATTAATTTTAAAAAGGAAGTCGGGAACTTGGGATGGATGGATACAGCTAAAGTGTTACCCGTCTATGGGAAATCTTTTCCTCGCGAAGAAACTGATTTTTATCGCGTAAAAAAAATTCAAAAAATTCAAAAAAATAAAATAAAAAAATAAATAATAAAAAAGTATAATACTATAATTTTTCAAAATTTTTAATACAACTTAATCTAAAAATAATGTCAAACACTTAAAATACTTTTAATTTATATAACTTTATAATATTTAAATTTATATAATTAAGTTTTTTAATAATTTTATATAAAATATTTATATAAAATTTTTATATGACATTAACCACCTATACCCCCGCCCGTTTATTAAATGGGGATAACACTAAACCAGTTTATATCTGCATGAGAATTTGATGGGTATACCGCCTCGTGGTATTATTATCACGGTATCAAGGATAAAATTGCCATCCCTAAGTGTTACCCGTCTATGGGAAATGATTTTTGTACAATTTAAATATTTTTATTATATGTCTACTGTATATTTATGTAAAAGAGATATTAAATTAGACTGTATATTACTGTAACTTTCTCGTAAGATACAAAATAAATTTATGAGAGAATTAAATGAAAGTTAAAGTATTTTGGTTGGACGAATAACGCTGTTGCCGGTCTATATATGTACATGTGTGTGCCTCTTGTTTGATGAAAATTATTTGTCAGTGTCTCGTACACATCTCAGTAGGCCGCACCAATCACCATCTGCCATTTGCCGAAAGAAAACCCGAAACTTTTATGATCATTAACACTCAGAATTTCAATTTCTTGAGAGGGAGAGGGGCATCAATATCATACTATCATAAAATCTTGTGTCCCATGTTACGGACCCTTTAATATAATATGAATATCCCACCTGTTCTTTTTAAGGCAAAATCTCTGTGCCGACGAGAAGCCACGATTGGAAGATAGCGTATGGTCAATAAAATCATGATCAAGATTACTTTCTTTTAGTAATGCTCTTTCTATAGCTAATAACAGAGATTGTTTTCAAGGAGGATTAGAGTTTCAAGCTTTTAAGCTCCCACACAACAAATTAAAATTGATCCTCCGCATGAAGCAGGACATAAAACATTCACATTTTTCCTCTTACTTTATTAGTAACCATTTACAATTCAAATCAGAGGAAAGAAGGATACACAAACAGACAGGATCAAAAAAATAAAAAACTCAAAAGAGTGAGTTGCAGCCCCTCAAAGAAAAACCACAAGTGGCTGCTTAGACACACCAAAAGGTAATCACAAGTGACAAATAACAAATTGACATTATTATATATAATACAACACAAGACATTCACAAAACCACAACAAATTAAGCACTTTAATAATTCCACACCAAACTCTCAAAGCTAGTTAGAACCTCATTCTCTGGCACTCCAAGTTGATGATCTTCCACGTTCTGCAACCACGGTGGCTGATACATCCATCCATCCAACGAGTCCACGAACACAAACTCCTTCTCCAACTCCCCTGTCTCATCATTTGTTTCCAACCTTGGCAACTCTATTATCTCACTCAATTCATCAGAACCAGTAGACAAGTCCTTTGTAGAAACCAAGGACGACAGTGCAGAAGAAGAGGGTGACAACGTTGAAACCGATGATGACAAGGGCAAGTCAAACTTGTCCATTTGAGCAGCTTTTGCTGCCGCAGCTTGGACATCACGTGGAGCCAGCGAAACAGGGCGTGGCAGCGAGTTTACGAGCTCAGGGAAGTTGAGAATGGCGTTGTTGCCCTTGATGCTCAACGCAGCGACGTCGTGTGCTCTTGCGGCCATTTCAGGGGTCGAGAATGTGCCTAGCCATATGCGAGATTTCTTGCGTGGCTCGCGAATTTCAGACACCCATTTGCCCCAGTTGCGCATACGGACCCCACGGTACACAGGGTGCTTGTTGGAGTCTTGAATGCGTTTCACCTTTTTGGTTGAAGGGGGAGAGGATGGTGATGGTGATGGTGATGTTGGTGGAGATGAAGATGAGTTTGAGGTGCTCTCGGTCTCAGAATTCTGGGGTTCTACACTCATTTTGTTATCTTTGGTGCCCCAGTTAAGGACAACTGAGAAAGAGGTAAAGGAAGTGGATTATTTATTGAAGTGATGAGGTGTGTTTTGCTTGTGTCCAAAGCCAAACCTCCAAATATTTTGAGGCATCAAATTCAAGACACTTGTGAAGGGTTTATATGGCCAATCAAATTTTATTTTGGAAATAAGAGGAAGGGGCTGACAGGAAGAGGCATGCAACTGAAATTTGATCAGCTGTGACTTTTTTGATCAGCTGTGACTTTTTTTTCCTGTCACTTCCCTATGAGTCATGTAACACTTATAAAGATTGATACAGGAGTAGAGGACCCACAAGAGAAAATGAGTCACCATGTAAGCCCCACTGCTACAATCACCCATCTTCTTCCACGCTACCTCCTTTCAGTTTTGCCTCGTATCCTTATCACTTCATCCTAATCTTTTTAGGAGAAGTTTAACGTGCTTTTAAAATATTTTTGAGTATATGATATTCTATGCTTCGAAGTTATTGATTTTGATGGGATTTAAATTTATGATTAAAAATAAAAGAGAAAAATTATTTTTGTTACTTTTTGATCAATTATAATATTTATTAAAAATACTTTCGTTTTTTTTTTTTTATCTCTTATATTTTTTTCTTTTAATTTTAATCCTTTAACCAAATATTTCTTCTCATTCCTGTACTTTTTCATCTCACCGCATGTCACCGTCTAGTGCTACCTTTGCTGTCGATCCCCTTTCGCCGCCGACTCCCTCTTGCATAGCCGACCACCAACGTTAAAAATGTTTGAAGAGAAGCAGCAGGTATATCAAAGCCTAGAAAAATGATTCTATCCAGAGTTACTCCTTGCTTGGAAAAGAAAGTTGGAATTTGAACATAGACAACACCATAGTTCTGCAGGTATATTAAACAGTGTCGTATTAGTGTTCAAATCTTGCTCCACCTGCAGTGTTACCACAAGCGGCGTGAGTACCTTTATGAGCAGGAGAAGCTCGTCGCATGGGTTCTCTATGGACACGCTCTCATCGGGCATTCTGTAAAGCTCGTCGCGTGGGTTCTTCATGGACATGCTCTCGTCTGAGTTGCAACCCAGCGATTCATGAGTAAACTCGATGAATTTGACTCACCACTTTGAACTCGAAACCAATCCTTAGTCGCACCGCTTGTCGACCCAGCATCTCGCCCATTGCCTTTAACCTCTCGTCACCGCCATTCTTTGCCACTGCTGCGATCTTCACCGTCGTCAGCTTCCCGTTCAAATGCATCGAGAGTGCATGGAGTAGCAACGCACATTGCTTCCTAAGCCCAACATCGAAATCCACCTCGCAAAACTTAATGTTGGCATTCTCGATTTTGTCTTCGAATGCAGCGTCAAGGATTGTGAGGTTAGCAGCCATGAAGGCGAGCTTGAAGTAGAGGGAGTGTTCGAAGAGCAACTATGTTGAGTCGACAAAAGAGAAAAAAAAAAGAGGAGAATGAAAAGAAATAATTTTAACACTATAATTTATTAAACATGTTACAGATAATAATTCTCAATCATAAATATAAAATTCGTGTAAATTAATAGCTCCTAGACATAAAGCATCCATATTCAAAAATATTTTAAGAGCATTTAAAACATTTCCAATCTTTTTAACCAGCCTTCAGTTTCACCAATATATTATATATATTACCCTGCTCATTTATTCCCTTATCCTTGTATTCGTTCAATTCCATTACCATTTTCCTTCACTGTCATCTGTTTGCCCATTTTTAGTTTTTTCTTTTTGTACAATTTAGTATTTTACACTGTAAAAGTACATAAATGGGAGCATCAAGTCTGGTTGGTGGGATTTATAAAAGTTGATGATGAGGTGGCAAGGACGCGCTAATAGTGTCATTAGGCCTCCATTTATGTACGTTTGTATTCTGAACCAAATCAAAGATGACCAGTTTCCCACGTTAAGTTTTCTCTGTGCCTTTTTTTTTTTTTTTTTTGGGGGGGGTGTGTAAAATTGTGTTTTTTTTTTTTCTCTTTCTGCAAATTTGGGTATATAGTATACGGCTATGTCACTTCGAAGAATTTGATTAGAGGCCCTCAATCCTTTGGGTCCAAGTACGATTGTAATATCTATATTGTAAGTTGTAACTCATTCACACTTGGCTGTTAAGCAATTGCTTAATAATTTGATCAGAAATAGTTACTTTGTTGGAGTATGGTGCTGTAAATAACAGTATATAACACCGATCACCAATCGAGTTTGCTAAGTTGATTGAAGAAGGTCCATACCCTATACTAGGTATTGTAAGATTGTGTAGCCAGCCAAAGCATGTGATTGCTTTTAAAACTAGATAGTCAGAGTCAGCAATGATTTAGGTTTTTGGACCCTTCTTTGATATCTTCCCCTTTTACCATATTTGCCACTTGTATAGAAGATGCAATAATTTCTCTGCTTATTTCTAATCCTTTTCAGCTTATTAGTATTCGATTAGATCTCTTTTAAATCTGCCAGTCTGCTACATGTGTCAAAATATTCTATGGAGTGATTGTCCACTTCATTTTCTGGGAGTAATTGTATCCATTTCAGACACCAAATGGTAATCTTATCGTAGTTTTTCTTTTTTATCACTGAGTGGCTCTACTGATAAGTTGATACCAAATTTGAGGGAAGAGTATAAAAAACACAGTTTTGATGGAATTCATCACTTATCATCATGTGGGTCCCACACAATAAACTCATTATTGTATTTGTCAGGGGAATAAAATCTTCTGTCTCTAGAAAATTTCATCTCTTTCTTAATTGGTAATACTTTCTTTCTTAATTCATAATTTTTTTTCTTCTAATAAGTTGTTAGTTTTTAATTGAAAAAACAGGAAAGAAAACAGAACGTTTGAGTCCATATCCGATTAATTCGGTTTTTAAGCTTTATGGGCTACAAAGCATTTTCCTTTGTATTTAATAAAAATTTCTCATAAAAAACTCTCAATCTTCAATCTTCTAGTACTAAAAAAGTTTCCTTCCATATGCGTCCCAACCGCGTTAGCCTGTGTTGGCACTTATGGTGCACCATAGGTGGTTCCATCTTGCCACGTGCAGTTAAAAACAGCGATTTAACTCTAATAAATGGACTAACCCCACATATCAAAGTGATATTGCTGTATCAAACTTATCAAAGGGCCCCTTTTTCCCTATTATTAAGATTTGACACATTACAAATCCTTTGTAATTTACAGTGCCAATTATTGTATTATTGTGCAAGTGAAATAGCCCAGCCCAGAAAGTCCATCATGGTAGATATAATTAACTTCATAATAACGTAGCTTCTGGTCGTTACCCCCCCCCCCCCCTGGGGCTCTGCCATTTTATACTTTACGTCAATAACGACGACAAATAATTCGTCCAATCGGTTGTTGTTTTATATGTGCGTTTCCATATTTTCCAAAGTATGAGAACTTTTGAGAAGACGTTGAATTTGTACCTCCAAAATGAGCTGTTATCTGTGGGGGGATACCTGTTTTGGACCCATAAAATGATTTTTTCAGTCTACAGAGGAAATATAACACATGGATTCATCTTGCACAGTATGTAAGTACAATGTAAAACTCTTGGTCTTGGAACGGAACCGCTGCCACACATTTTAAAAATAAATAAATAAATAAATAAGAAAACGATTAAAGAACCTTAACACAGACATCTGGGCCACATTAAGGCATGGATCAGGTTACGGCCCGACAAGGCCACTCCCGGATAAGATCTTTGAGTTGGTGAATCAATTGGGATTCTGTTCCAGGATTCCTGTGGTTGTATTGGGTGTGACTGCCATGAAAGGCAAGAAAATAAATCCTTAATCCCAGGGCAAGACCCATTATTGGGTAGGATTCTATCATGCTCACTTTAGTTGGGAGACTATGGATGCTCCCATAAATTTGACTTAGTATTATATAGGTCAGTATCCGGTTTCTTTTTTCTTTTTTTTTTAATTTATTTTTAATTCATTCTTAACTTTATATTTAAATCCTTAGCTTTTTACTTATTTCAATTGCTCTGTTGAGCTTTATTTTTTCCAACGATGTACCATTTTTTCTGGTAACCGAATTGATGAACGAGTTGATGACGAGTCTCAACCTGACTCATCCCGTTCAGTGAAAAATGACAAGAGAGAAGACAAAAAGCTGCTCATACCAACGTGAACTGAAATAGAAATAGAGGAAGGAGAGAATAAAGAAGCATCAGTTTTTAACCTTATATTGTTCATCTTCAACCAAGTAATCAACCTTTGGTGAATAGTGAACCCCCAAAAAATTGAAAAGTTCTAACTCAAGCAATTAGAATCCAACTTTGGCCAACACTGAACCCAAAAAAAATGAAGAAATGATAAAATTGCAAGAATAAATTTGAGAAGAATACGGTGAGTTGGGTTCAATGTGAAAGAACCAAGTGAGAAGATGACGGTGGGTTGGAAACTCTTGAAAGTGCAAAACAGATACAAGAGAAGAAAACAAAAAATTGTGGGGTGTTTTGCAAATATCATTGAAATAATATCATTTAATTGGAGGACTAAGTTTGTAAATATTTATGCTAACCTCTTCAGCAATTTGCAGGTAACACATTTCCACCTTTTAATTTTTTAAATCATTAATCAAAGGTTTTAGATTTGTGAGCATCCATGCTCCCACCATATTTGTGAGCATTGAATACAATTCCCATTATTGCATCTTATACTGAATAGATGACACATTATTGTTTTATCAATAACAGAGAATAACACATTCTAGACTGAACTTTAATGTTGAATATGGGCAAACGCACTATCTGGCGTAAGGGGCGGAAATTAGCAAAGTCTTAAGATTGAGGATTCTATTCTTCTTCTTTTTTTCCCCATAAAAATGTAGAGTTAGAATGGTTGTCTCATCTCAAAGTTAAAAACTAAAAGATACATACATATAATCTACTAATAATAGACCATAATAAAACCTCGACTAATTTAGTTAATACAATTTGCTTTTAGCAAATGTGTTAACCGTCTGTTAGTCAGATTGAGAATTCTTTTTTGATACATTAAGGAATTCTTGTCAGATTGAGACTTTATACTCAATCTCCAACCCATCTCAATCACTTTAGCTACTCCCAAGTGGCCAAGAGCAAGGTTGAGGATTCTGAGAGTGAGTCTTCAAAACATATACCATCTCCTTAACATCAAGGACTTGATCATGACATGCATTTACTGAGAGCATGTCCGGACTCAATTCACCATAAACCTTCATTCTTTTTGTAACGTAGTTGTCATTGGAGCCTCCTAATTTGTACTGTAGTTAAGGAGTTTCTTTATCTACCAGTCAAGAAAGAAAAGGAAACGATCATCCCATGTAGTTAGATCTTCTACTGCATTTAGTAAACCAAAAAAAAAAAATATCTTCTACTGCATTTATGTGTTGCAAGCCTCAATGCAGTTCAATTTCTGGTATTATAACATTGGTATTATATCACAAATATATAAAAAGTGACTGACATGTGTGTAACACTTTCCTTTCATGGGAGTGGTGTGAAGCCCTAGATTTAAACGTTTGTGGGCGATCAACTGAGGTAATTAGGGGAGTGAGTCCTCACTGAAACATGCGGCTTCACCGCTTGCTTGCTATAGTGTCACATGTATTGTCCATACATTATGGAACATGTAGCATTGGCACACTTTTACATTAATTTCTTGGGTAGTCAGTGGGACCTTTGATTACCAAATTAAAGATACAATAATAAATATCTCATGTATAATATGGTCACTGAATGAGTCTGATGTTATATATCTCACGTTCCATCCACATGGAATTCAGGTGAGAACCCTTAATGCAGCTTTTTCTTCTGTATATACTTAATCGCATGCATTCTCAGTGGGACCACCAAGAAAAATTTGGTTTATTACCATGGTACCTTGGTGTTATATTCCAATCTACTATTTCATGTTCATACAACCTAGTCATGGATGCAATTAAATGAAGTACGAATATTTTGTGGGTTCATGTCCGAATCATACCATTGATTGCTGCCGACCTGCAGTGCCTCCAACTCTGTACGGTCAGTTCTACTCATGCTATTTTAATTTTTTTTTATTGGTGTTCCGGATACTGACCGAAACCCAAGGTAGCCAGAAGGAGATCCACCGAAGTTCACAGAACGGAAAGTCGATGGAGTCAGTTCTTAGGTTTGCCGATCAGTTTGAAGAATTTAGTCAATATAATCAAAGGCTAATAGAATTGGAACATGCCCTACTTGATGATCGAAATAGCTTATATATGAATCAAGCGATTCCAACCGTTTAAGGACATTTGAATCTCTTACCCGGGTGGTCTACGTTATGTTTGGTCTTTATGATATGAACCGACTCGACGTTGATCATCAAGTCGAGAACTTATGGCTATTAACGGTCATCTGATTTTGACCGATGACCGTTAATGGCCCATAATTTGAAACCTCGCAATTGTCGGTCGGGTATGGGGATCCGAATACTACCATGCATTAGGTCGGCCCAATCGGTCAAGAATATAGGTGTCCCGATGACATTTGGGCATGCTATTTTATCTTTAGATTCGTTTACTTTATTGGTACTTGCATCATTAATCGGTCATACATAGTGTCCCGATGACATTTTGGGCCAGTACGGTCCACGTGTTTGAGTCAACTTTCTTACATTTCGATTAATTCAACTCCTTCGTTATCCTAAGAAATTGACATAAGTAATATTCAAACAAATGACTGTATACTTATTTATATATCATATGATCGTTTATCACTAGTTCAACTTCTTTGATTTGCTATTTCTAAATTCCATTAGTGCTGTATCAGGCTCCAGAAGTATGACTACGACAGACCACAAGTATCTATAAATTTCTCTTTCAATAAATACAGTTGCTATATGTATATGTCTGACTCAATTAAGAATGGTTATAATTTATGTGAGACTAATATTTTAAAATAATTGTTGTATCAGTGTATTTAATATTTTTAAATATTTTTTATTTATATATATTTAATTATTTTTTAAATTTTTATTATATTAACATATTCGTATTGTGTAATATCCATGTTCCGAATAATAATCCTCATCATAAACAAGTTGTCAGATTATCTCTCGGTAAAGAAATTGGAAGCAGCTACTACTCCCTTCAACCACTTGAAGGTCAAATTCAGTCCGTCCCCCACTATTTTTCCAAGGGATAAACATATATTAGATTGTATAGAAAATTAACGAGTATTAAGATCCGTTTCGTTGATGAAATTGATATTATAGTTTATAATTCTAATTTTAATTCCAATTTTGTTAGAATTAGAATTGACTAAGAATTTTAATTTTTATATTTGGAGTAAATGAGGAATTAATGTATAGAATTGCAAGTTTAAATTGAATTGAAGGACTTCGCCAGCAACGGTGGTTGGTGGATGGCGCCGGCATCGATGGTTGGAGAGAGCTTCTGGCAACGGTGGTCGATGGACATTGTTAGTGACAGTGATCAATGAATGCCGTCGGAGGTGATGATCAAAGGACGTCACTGTCAACAGTGATCGGAGATAGCCTCCAATAACGATGGTTGGAGGATGCTATTGGTAATAGTGGTCGATGGACGCCGTCGGCAACAATGGTTGAAGGGTGCTTCCACCAACGGTAATTAGAGGATGACACTGGTAACTTGGCCGATATCAACAACAATGGTTACCAGAGTATACAACAAAGATACTAATATAACATGTTATTTTTAACTTTTGTGTTTGAAATTATAATTCTTAGAGTCTAGGTTAAGAATTGAAAATAATGTAAAATAGTTATTTTTTAATTTCATTAAATTAAACTCAGAATTGGAATATTCCAATTCTAATTTACACATAAAATAATATAATTGGAATTAGGAGGCTTAATATCAATTCCAAGACTCAATTCCAAACCTAATTCCATACGCCAAACGACACTTTAGGAATGTTTGGTTTATATTTTGTTTTCATTTTCAATTGATATATTTTTACTTATAATTATAAAAATGTTACATTATTTTCATTTTATTTACTATTTTCAAGATTTTGTGAAAGAAATGATAAAAACAACAAAATCTTGTTTTAAGTAATTTTTACCATTTTTTTTCACAAAATACTGAAAACAAGAAATAAAATAAAATATTTTTATAATTATAAATAAAAACATAACTACTGATAATAAAAACAAAAAACAAACTAAACAACAGCTTAATTTTTTAATTTTTAAAAGATATGCATGGTAAGAGTGAAACCAGATCAATGAAAACGAAGAAGCGAAATAAACAATACAACCCCATAAAGTACATGTCCATGTGATGCCCATTTTACCCTTCTGTTTTTCAAGTCATATTATCATTTTTCGGGAGTTATTATGGTACCATCCAAAGCCAACTAAGGTGAGCTGTAAAATATTATTGGTTATTAGTTCTATCATAAATATTTGAAAATTTATTAAATATAAAAATATAATCAACAAGCATGACAACTTACTCTAATTACCAATACCCTTAGAAAATAAGATGGATACCTGAGTAATCTCTATATTTTTTTACTAATTATGTGAAAAGCAATACAGGGACTTCAAGATGCTGATGCAAACCAGGAACCTCAACCAGGCTATCAAGTACATGGGAGAAAGAAAATAAAGGCCACCAAAGATCTCAAAATTCAGAGGTAATATTATACTTTTAAATGTAAGAAGATAGAAGAGCTAGTCAAAGAAGGTTGTGATGGATATAATACAGTTGTCAATCTCATGGGTCAAGGCACTGAAGTAATAGAGGAAAAGCAGTTTCCATTGTCATCATGTAATTTGTGAAAGACACATAAATTGCATGTCCCTTATTGTATCACGAAGTTAGAGACATAAAGAATGTCTTAATCCAAGAATTGTTAGGTTGTCTTACAACATTTCTTCTTCTTTTTATTTTTTTCCCTTTTTGTTTTTTCCTCCAGTTAAATAAACATTATGAGGCTTTCCTTCTTACCATTTTCTTCTTTTATGACTTAAAACGAAATCGTCATCGTCATCACTCTCATTGACAATTCTTTTCTTGGCTTTTATATCACCATTCTTTGATGCCTGTTGCTGCTTCTGTGAAGTTTCAGTTTTAGTTGAGGGCTTTGATAGCTTAACAGGAGTTCCCGTCCGAAGCTCCTTTTGCTTCCTCTGCTTCTTCTCAAATGCTTTCTTTGCTCTTTCAGGAGACAGCAACCCATGTTCCATTAACCTGCACATTCAAGTATGTATGCCTTAGCTTGTAATTTCTGAGCAAGGTTTAATCCACACAAAAGGCAGAAAACGACAGCAGAAGAAGACTCCTAGAGTTCAAAACATCAGTTCAAGAGTCACACACTGATTCCATTGCATAAATCTTTAATGCT
This sequence comes from Ormosia semicastrata, assembly GCA_029884595.1. Taxonomy (NCBI): domain Eukaryota; kingdom Viridiplantae; phylum Streptophyta; class Magnoliopsida; order Fabales; family Fabaceae; genus Ormosia; species Ormosia semicastrata. Next base: position 16,205,756 of record JAQQTO010000046.1, on the reverse strand, counting down.
GAAAAAATTAAAGTGGCCCCTCCAACTAATACTATGAAAAACAACTGAATAAATATTATACCTGCCAATACAAAAAGCACTGAGATCAATATTTCCCTGAAAAGTTCGCCTTGGGAAGATTAAACCAGAATATTTGTGTGTGAATGTTTTAGGGAAGAGTGGTATTATTAAAAGCATCATGAGATGAAGTTTTTTCATCTTTTACATATAGACCAAGCTTCGTTGCTATTTGAATCCAAATACTCATAATATCTGAGAGCTTCAACTGTACTTTGCCTATAAATCAGGCCAGGAGGTCTACAACACCGACGTTGTGAAACCAGTCTCCATCTCTTCATCTCAATATAGACGCTTAGACCAAAATCTAAGGATAACAATTGAGGGTATAAAACTTCAAGGCCATCAAGACAAAATCGCATCATGAACATCATATTTTTACATTTTATCTATTGGTGTCCTTGGCTTAATTTCCCAGCTTTTTCTTTGTCAAGCTATGATTAATATAATTGAATATCATAATTAGTCAAGGTAATAGCATATAATGGAAAAATAGTAGAAGTATGCTTCCAAATTTCCCATATTGTGCTTTTCTAGTAACCAACATAGAAGCTGCAAATACCTAGTACAAACCATCTTAGCCACAGGTCAACATAAAGATCGAACCATTGGTTGACAGTAGACATATCCACCAAGATTCAAAATTCCTGTATACTGTATGAAGATTCTTTTAAAGTGCTCCAGTACATAGGCACTCTACTCACATTTTCAGTATGTGGAGTGGGGTCTCATGTGAGTCCCCACATATTATTGAAATATCAATAGAGTGCCTATGGTAGATACGTGGTTACCCAAGAACCAGTCCTTTATCTGTCACGCTTGCGCTTGCACTTTTTACATGTCCTTACTCTGTTGATAACGTCCACAACAGCACCAGAACATAGAAATTATTGCCAAATATTTTAAAAATACATTTTCAAATGATCATTGTAACGACTCCCGCTAATACCTACCATTAATACTCATTAAACAAACTCATCTAAATGCACAGATGAAAGGGACAAGTGACAACAAACAATTATTGTAATCAACCATAAAGATAGACCATTCTGAGGAAGGAGTACGGAATTTACAGACCAGCCACTGATTGATAATTTCATAATTGGATTGCTCATCTACACTAGTTAGTGTTAGGATATCGGGATACGCTTCAAGGGACTTTTAAGAGAAATCGAAATAGTGACAACAAACTCATCTAAGTGTGCAAGTGTCTAAGGATATTTGTTAAAGAATTCGAAATAAAAAATATTTTAATAAAAAGTAAAATTTTTTAAGTTTATAATGTATTAAATGTTTTGTTTATTATTTAATGCTTTATTTATCATAAAACTATCCTACCATTAATTCTCATTAAACAAACTCATCTAAATGCACAAATGAAAGTGACAAGTGACAACAAACAATTATTGTAATCAACCATAAAGATAGACCAATCTGAGGAAGGAGTGCGGAATTTACAGACCAGCCACTGATTGATAGTTTCATAATTGGATTGCTCATCTACACTAGTTACTGTTAGGATATAGGGATACACTTCAAGGGACTTTTAAGAGAAATCAAATTAGTGACAACAAACTCATCTAAATGTGCAAGTGTCTAAGGATATTTATTAAAGAATTCGAAATAAAAAGTATTTTAATGAAAAGTAAAGTTTTTTAAGTTTCTAATGTATTAAATGTTTTGTTTATTATTTAATGCTTTATTTATCATAAAACTATCCTACCATTAATTCTCATTAAACAAACTAATCTAAATGCACAAATGAAAGTGACAAGTGACAACAAACAATTATTGTAATCAACCATAAAGATAGACCAATCTGAGGAAGGAATACGGAATTTACAGACCAGCCACTGATTGATAGTTTCATAATTGGATTGCTCTTCTACACTAGTTAGTGCCAGGATATAGGGATACGCTTCAATGGACTTTTAAGAGAAATCAAAATAGTGGGTTATACACCATATTTTAATCTAAAATTTTAAAGCATTAAATTTATAAATTCTTCCACTTATATGATTATCACTTTTTTTATTCTTTCTTAATGTAGGACTTCTTTCACTCATACTTAAATTCCTAATAGTTACTTTGATCTCCCTAGAGTGTTGTTGTCTCAACACTTTATCGTTTTAGTTTTACGACTCCTTGTGGTATTTAGTAACTTATGTTTAACATGTTATTTTGTGCAGGAGTGCCTATTGGTCAGAGCATAAAGGATTCTGTCAACAAAGAAAAGATTCTTGCAATATCTTTAGATAAACGGAAACAAGTTTGTCAGGTAAACCGTTATATGTAGTTGTTCTTCTACAACAAATATCATCTTTATGAAAGACGGAGGAACGAAGTTGTAAATAGAAAAGAAGAATGGAAAATCGTACCTAATATGGATGCAAGTTATGTATTTATATATATAAGATGGACTAGCAGTATAACTTAGTATGAATAGTATACAACAGTACAAATTAAAAGACGTGTATAATATCTACTCTTAACAGAAGTATTGTCAAATTCTCAAGCATACTTTATTATCATGCACAAGTTGCTAATGTTAGATATGAATGGGAAATGAATGAGGAATTCTCTAGTGATAAAAATGGAAACCATAGCAGTTATTATAATCAAAGTCACTTATCAATGGCAGTATAAGTTTTTCATAAAACAATTAAGGCAACTTAATATCAATGGTATGAAACATTAATTTGATTAATTAAAACAGAGCATTTCAGTGGTCAGCCTAGCATACGGCTATCCTGGATGAAAGTTGGCTTAGGCACATATCTAAAAATCAGAGCAAACATCTTATTGCAGTTCAGCCGGACACAATTTACATAAGCTAATTATATGTATCATTATAAGTCTATTGTGTATGACAATTGCCTTTATTCATAGGGTTTGTCTAGGGAATGCCTCAAGCGCATTTGTTAAGCATTCAAAAAATAGAAGGTATTAAATGATAAATAAAGCATTTAATACATTACAAACTTAAAAAACTCTACTTTTCATCAAATACTTTCAATTTTTAATTCCTTAACAAATATCCTTAGGGCACTTGTTAGCAAGACCCTTAGTCATATTGGGCTATTGTACCAGAACTGTCTAGAGAATCCAAGCGACATGGTTCATAAAACCTCAACGTACAAAACAGCATGAAATGAAGATAACTTCAAGATTAAGATCTGAACATAATGAATGAATTTACAGCATATCCCTCAAATTTGTAAGACTAGTTTAAAACTGTCAAATTCATGCTATGCATGTTCATTTTGTAGAAGTGGAAATGGATGGTGAACAACTACAAGATTGAAAGGAAACTCACCAAAATTCTGCCATTTCACTTGTTGGTATCTGTTTTGACAATGACTCGTAGAAAATCCTCAGGGGTTCTTTCTGTCAACAAAAGGCATAAAAAAACCACAAGGATGAGTAGGAGTTGATTACCATATCTAGACATATACATTGGTTTCTAAATTCCAGGAATCAACTAGGGATAGGTTCAGAACCTGTTCGGGAGGATCATGTTTCTGGCCAGGCAGACCGTAGACTTTCCTCTCTCTCACTTTGGTAGTAGTTGTCTTTGTTATTGTTTTGGATGATGATGATGATGATGTCGGTTTTGATTTAACCTTCAAATTTTTGCAAAACAAATTCAGTTGCACGGCCCTCTTAACTAAAATTAACACATTTGATTTGAGATATAAAAAGGCATGCTTTATGATTCCATAAATTTTTTAAGGAAAAAGAAAAAAGGTCTATCTATACTCATGTAAGACTAATCAAATGCAAGTTCTTCTAATAAATCACCATGTATTTATTAGAACAATCATTGAACTCTGAACTTTACTCCCTCAAGGAGCACAGCAACATGTAAAATTAACATTTAATCTAATTTCCAGCAGTCAACGAAAACCAGCTAATGAATTCAGAGCCCCCACAAAAAATTGAAACCACCCAGATAAGAATTCAATCCAATAACACCATCCTTATGCCCAAAATTGTGCTTAAACAACCCGAACAATAAGAAAAAGTTGGGATTTTTATTGTAATTTTGTTGAGAATGATACCTCAGATTTGGTGACAGTGGTGACAGATTTCATCTTAGAATCAGTTTGTGGATGTCTGCTTGAGCTGTCCACCTTCTTCTTGAGAGCTGAAGAATCGGACTTTGGCTTGGAAGAGCCATCTTGGGCACTTGACTTGACCTTCACCGTAGTGCTTTTGGTCTCTGTAGCCATAACACGCCTTCGCTGATTATCTGCTATAGCCTATAGATTAGATCCGATTGAGATTGACCCAATTGCTTGGTATTCTTCATTTATCACCTTTGCCTTTGTCTTCCTCAGTGAAAATATGCCCAAATTTAAGAGAAAAGATCGTAACTTTTAAAAGTAAAAGCAAAACCAGGAGAGGTAAGAGATCAGATTAGAAAAAAAAGGTGAAAATACAGAGAGTTGGATGATGATGTGCTACACAAATACAAGATCTTGGGGTTGGAAGCTTATGAAGATGAAGGATATTGGAATATCGGACGGTGGAGATTTTGAGAGAACAGAGATGTTAACGTGGGGACGACATCTTTTCGGGAAGTTATTCCTCAAACATTGTTTTCAGTTTTCACTGATTTTCACGTTAACGGTGGTCGGAACACGTGTAACGTGCTCAAATAACATACGTATTTATGCTGTTACTTTAAAACTCTAGTGCTGCGCCGCGCAGCGCAGAAAGATGCAACCACAAAACATAAAAGAGTAATATTAAATCCCACAAAACAATATTCGTGAAAAAAAAAAGATTATCATATACATTCTTAAAAAAGTATATATATATTGTTGATATTTTTTTTAAGATGTGAGATTTAATAAAAAAATAATAAAAAAATATAAATATGATAAATAATATTAAAAAAATATAAAAAAATAATATATTATTAATAAAATGAATATCAAAAATTGTTCGTGAAACGACACATGAATATATCAAAAAGGAATAAAATTGTTTGTGTTTTATGAAGTAAAGTAAGAGCGTGGCTTTGATGTAACTTTATTGCTGTTTCACTCTTTTGACTTTGTATTATCACCAAATTTTCGTTGTCAATTCGTAAAATGTGTTTCGTAGTAAGTAGCATTGTTCAAAATAAAAATTAAAAATCAAGACGCTAATCTGTTGCTTGCTGTCTACAAAAAAAAAATTCATCTTTAATTTTTTTTACCCAAAAAACTTAATGTTTTTCGTTTCTCTCTCTATTTCTTTTGGCAAACTAAAAATTGCTCCTTCTTTTACTTTTCTTGTTCCCCCCCCCCCTTCTTCCCATCCTGATTTGTCTTTCTTCGTGAATGATGACTGTAATCTGTTTCTCGTGTTAAATAATATGTTTGAATAATGAAAATTAATTTTGTTGATTAAGCTTGACCAAGTGTTTGAGTTGCTTCTTCTTCATATAATAAGTGGTTCATAATCAATATTTTTTTTTCCTCTTTGAATGAAGAAAGTTTTCAAAACATCAAAGCGATTATTTAAGTAGTAAAGATGCTTTTTATCTTCTTCTTTTTTATATGAAAGTAGTAATGATGCTTATAAAAGTTACATCTTAACCACCAAAGAGAAGTTACATTTTGTCAACTATTTTATATCAATGGTAAGAGGTGGAATAAGTAAATAACAGCTTGATAAAAAATACATAATGCCATGAGTATTGGCATTTCTGATGCTGTTATTCCACATATATATTCATTAAGGATTGCTATGCTATTAATTATTTTTTGATTTCACATGATATCTCTATAATTTTTAAATGTAACACTAATTTTTCTGGATATCATTAATTTATATCGACAAATAGGTCTTTAGGGTTCAAACTTTTATCCTCCTCTAAAAATGTAATTTGTTTACCTTGGCACCTAACCCGAGTTATTAACTGTTAGTTATGTTTAACGGACTTTCAAACATTTACTATAAAATATATTATAACTCATCCTTTATACAATACTCATAAGGGTAATGTTTCTGAATAATGTTCAAATTAATACCTAAGTTGGTTGATGATGGTAGAATCTTCCATAGCACGGTGGCAGTGACAAGCGGTGTGAAGGGGGTGAGTACCTGCAAAAAATACTTGATACTTAAGTTAAACCGTACACAATGTAGGTAGTGTTTGAAAATTAGATGTATACCTTTGAGACTTTACAGATTATTTATAAGAGCGTATTGAGTGATAAGAATCCTAATTCAATATTAGTTGAATGCTATTATTTATGATCAGAATTTATGAGATTGTTATCTCTTATAACTATTTTTTATTTATTTATGTAAGATGTAATTAGTGTCTATATCTATGAAAGATTCTTTGAGAGATTTGCTCATCATAAATAAGAAAATTAACTTATCTAATAACATGCACATAAATATTTGAGATTCTATTCTAGTAGGACGGGTTACTCCTAAACCAATAACTCAAAATCCAATCCAAAACAAGTCATATAAGAACTCATGTTCTGGGTTTTCATCTCCCCTCCCCCCTACATATCCTTTTTCTTTCCAATTTGCTAAGTTTGTTTTGTTTTGCCACACATTTATTTTTTTAAGAATTGATTTAAGAAGCATGGATACTTCAAAATAGTTGTCATAACAATATATGATATCTATTGTATTAAATATTTTTGGATACTTCTAACTTATATCTTTAAATTATTTTTTGAATTTTTGAACCAATATAAGTGGAATACCACAATTATTAGATAAATAATAATATTTTGTTGTGTTTACAATTATTAAAGCTGACTTAAGAAGCATTGATGTTTTTATTCTAATTTAGAATTTGTGTTTTTATGTTAATATTATATTAATTTTAATGTTATATCTTAATCATATTATGTCTTATAATTTTTAAAATTTATTGTATTCACATATTGATATCGTGTCATATCTGTTCCTGACTTTCCGTAGTTGTACATATGCTTCCTAGGAATTGATCCTTTCAAACAATCTCAGGAAAAACTTATCTATTAGAAACTGCAATTTTGCCTAAAACTACTTTTTACTTTTACTTCTGCTTCTGCTTCATAGAGGAGCACCGATTTCTTGCTTTTTTTTAATGTGATTTTCTGTCTCAGCTGTCACATAATAAGCACTTTCATATCTTGGCCAAACACTCAAAAGAACTACAACAACAACTTCTTTCTTGATTTCACAAGACGACCGAAAAATAATATGCTTGACAAACTCTATTATGCTTTCTTCTTTCTGGGGATAGATATGACCCTCTAGAACAAGTTCAATATTCACATGTAAGTAGAGCCAATACACTGTATTTTCTCTGCCATCATATTGTTCTTGTTTTTCACCTGTTAAACTCGTGTAATCTACCCAACATCAACTTATCAATTCTACACGTTGAGTTCTCTACAAAATTGATACACGATTAGGTGTGGCTTATCTGGAAAGGTCTATTGTACCAAATAGAATGAAGAAGCATATGAAACAAATCATACTTTACAGGCTCAGCGTGCCAGAGAAAATGCTCTTGTACCTTTTTCACCCTCTTATGCATCTCTAAGTATCTTTCTTCCGAGATGGAAAGCAGTATGTTCCTCAAATTAGGGATATCTTTCTCCATGACAAACACAGCAAAAGATTCCCAGTTCAAAACCTCAAATAAAGGAGGTATAAAATTGTCAGATATGATAACTGGAATGCACTCATGGAATATAGCCTCCACCACACGCGGGCTATTAACTTCATGACCTCTAGCACAGATGCAGTATTTGCTGCTCTTCATGAGCTGGAGGTAGTTTGCATTACCCCTGACATGTGGTAACGGACCAGATATTTTCATGTCAGGTTCTTTGTTCTCCCAGTGCTTCAACAGAATAGGCCGAACATAACCATGCAAACCACCTGCGAAGAAAGCCAGGATAGGCCTCTGAGAAGGAGGGTTGCCCCCTATATTTTTGATAGGATTCTCAATTGACCTTATATATGTTTCTGGAAGAGAAACATCCTTGCCTATCTTGAATCCTACTTCAATGTCAGCATTGCAGAGGACTCTGATGCAATTAAGCATGCGCCCTCTTGTTTCTGCAGGAGCCTGAGAAATGGTGCTTGTTAAATACTCTTCCACTCAATTACTGGTGAAACTGCTTCGACAGAAATTAATGATTCAATCATAATGGTGTAGGCATGCCATGTGGGAAATATTATAGTCCATAACTAATAATTTATGAACTGCAGGTATTGCTATTCGTCACAACTTAATAATGAAAATATTTTACATGTTCTATTGAGGGATAATTTCCCTGAATATGAGTGAGATTATGTTGCTGATTGCAATTTAAGAAAGCGAGAGCCAGGAACACAGGCACACACCATATTGTTTTATCATAAATTGCCTGAAGAAAATTGAGAAATGTTGTAGTCCTGTGGAAAGGGGAGGCAAGAGCAAAAATTGCATTAATTATAATCTGCATAAGTATAAAGAAGCATACCCAATCATGGCAAGCAACAACAAAGTGATCTGCTCCATTAGTTCTATTCCAGAAAGGATACTTTCCAGCAATCATGTGCACATAATTTTTCATGTACTCAATTAAGTTCGAACGTTTGTGTGAATTACGTTTATAGAGGGTTAACTGCAACAATCTTGAACTGAAAGGTATGTAAAACAAGTGAGCCTTCCCAGGGTCTCGAGTGACAAACTGTTTGTTTGCCTCCATTAATTTCAAGAACCATCCTTCAGATGCATATATTCCATCCAGTAGAGGCTCATGAAAGATTGGTCTATCTCCATCTTGGTAGATGTAAACTTTGAGCATCTTCTCCATTAGTTCATAACTCCTGCAGACATGGTTATTTATTTGAATTTCTTTTAGGAAGAACATGCACAGCAAGATACTCAATTTACAGGGCGCAGAGAAATACATACACAATCAATTAAACAATATGTAAACAGAATCTTCCTATCTAAGTTTGATTTTAGATGCTCTTTCCACATAATAGCATAATGTAACCTGATTGCTTTTCTTTGTATAAGTCATATATTCTATTAAATAATTTAATTTGTGGGATTTGACATGGAAAAACACCTAGCATAGCAATGAGCCAATGACACATGGTCTTTAAAATAAACTGTTATCTTACAGAAACCAAATGCTACCAGGTGCAAACTTCAAAAGGTTAATTATAAAACTCAGAGATACATACAGGTTTAAAAACCCATTGGAAATAGTGTACTTAAACCAGAATCATGCATCTAGACCAGATGCCTGCAGGTCTAACTATTTTAAATGCCAGTCTTTTCTTTGGATCTATACAGCTTTAATTAATCTCTGATCAAACTATTAGATTCAGTTTACTCTTCAGAAAATAAGTGGTTGATAAGTCAGCATAATAATATAAATAAGAATTTTGGCCATTTAACCACATTGCAGTGGTTTGGCTCCAGAGTAGATTCTGTGCATTGAAAAATGACAATTTTTTTATCATACCTTTTGAACATGGAGACATTCCTGTATAAAGGTGAGTAAAGTCTTGAATCATTCATAATGACGGGTGCATTTTCAATCTCTGATTTTGCATGCAATATTTCCAAATCAACAGCTGAAGACCTTGTTGGTTTCTACAAACATTAACAAGAAGATGAATTAGAAATCTAATGATATAAATCAATCTACACTTACTGATTTGGCCCATCATCGGGTACATACCACTAGCTGGGAAGAAGCATGACCGTGCTGCAACAGTAAGTTCATCTGAGATATTGAAACTATTTTAGATGGCCTCTTTCTTGAATTCTTTGTAGTCACAGGTTTATCATTGCTGAATGTCAAATTGTTACCCTGCAAAGAACCTGACTTTTCATCCTTGGAGACTGAATCAGTTGTATCTGACTTCACTGTAGTTGCATTGGAAGTGACAGATATCATGGGTCTTCTTGAATCTGTTTCTGAATCCAAGGATGTTCTGTTGGGCAATGGCATCATAGGCTGCGGTGCAAGTGAGGAAGGTGCAGCCCCTTGTGATGTCAAATTAATATCTTTTCCCTGAACACTACTCATCGGTGAACTGGCATCTCTAGTTGTAAAATTGTTAAAGACAACAGTATCAAGTCCTTTAGCTTTCACTACCGAACTTCTACCTTGATCTAATTGGGAGGCCTGAGGACTACTTGCTACCTCTTCAAATGCATGAGTAGAGCTTGAAGTTGAAACATTTGGGTGTGGATTATTACCCTCCACTTTAGAATTAACAGAAGATGTATCCATTGAGAAACTAGTAATGTTACCAGTAAGAGAAGATAACAATTTACTATATGGAAGTTCAGAATACTGAACAACTAAAACTAGAGCTACTGTTATTCCTAATAATGAAACTAATCTCCTGGTTTCTGCCTGACACAAAAATCTAAATCCTCGATCCATTTTACAACTACAGAATGCTTCAAATGCTCTGAAATTTCATTGAACACCCATAATCAAATGCTTCAAAATTCCAATTTCCCGAGCAAAATCTATATCTTTGTGCAGAAAATTTATGATCAAGTTTCAGACTTTCTTAGAGGAAGTGACCATAATTACAAAGATCGGCAAGTATAATCCAAATGCGGGTGTTAATTAGTTAGCTCCTCACCTTTAGAGATGACAGAAGAAGAAATTGAAGCAAACCCATTGAGATTAACAAAGAAAAGTGAATAACTTTGGTGAGGGTTTCAATGGGAAGGTAAAGGAGACGAATCTTGTGCGCTGGCTTTGTTGTTGATAAGGAGCTACATTGAGTGATTCATTTGGTTAGAACAGAGAAATAAGGTGTAACAGAATCATAGGATTAATGGACCGACAATGGACATGGGTAATAAGATTTGTTTTGTATCTGCGGCTATGTCTTTCCCTCTGGCAAGTTAAGGAAAAAGGAGAAGATCCAACAGGTCACAGAGAACGGAGGAAAGGATGATTGGAGTAAATAAAGCAGCATAAGATGTAACCAGCACGCGAATTAGTCAAAAGACTCAAAGGTGGAAACTTGAACTGTTGAACAATGAAATGACATTTTTGTTCAACAACTTTTAGCAGGAAGACAAGGTAAAACGAAAAATCACACAACAAATTTTGTGATATAATTACCCATCAATTGCAACTTCAAATTAAGGATTTGTTGATGTACTAAACCTTTAAAAAAAAAACCTAATGCATGGCAATAAAAAGTAATTTTGGGAGGAACAGCTGATTATTTTAACAAGATTAAAATAACGTATGTAAAAAAAACGTCTGTAAAAATCTCTTTGCATGATATGAGGATGGAGATCATATTTTTCGCTTTACGGGTGTCTATTTTCAAGAAATTTTTAAATTATTTTTAATAATTACATCATATATATATATATTAATAATTTGTCTCTTTTAATAATTTTTATTATTTTTATAATAATTTAAAATTTAAAATTTTAAAAAAGGTAAAAAAATATCACTAAATAGGCATCTATCATTTTAATTTGTTGATGTTATAAATTTAAATTAAAACTGTTTTCAACTTTATATTTTTTATTCATTTTTTCCAAAATCTTTCTATTTTATTTTTTTAAATAATTTTGAGGTTTCTGTCAGGAGTTAGAGAACGAATACAAGAAAAAAATATCCCATAAAAAAGATCGGAGACATAGACGAGAGAAGATTGGAAAGGCAGGGACGATGAGTGGGGAGTATCCCTTATCCCACCCTGCACATATGCCATCCCCTATTATACTAAAAAAGAAATTGAGATGTCTAGCCAATAGAAAAAAAAATGCACATAATTATGATTTTATTACAATAATATATATTTGTTTTTAACAAAGACCCGGGGATAAATTTTACATAAAATATAGAAAATGATCAAGGGGTCCAAGGGTCTCTCGTAAAGGTAAAAGGCCAAAGTTTGAACGTCAACTCTTCGTATCTCATATAGAAAGTCTAATTATAACTATATATGTAAAAAAATTATAAATACATGATCTATTGATCTGCTCTTTAATAAAAAATTTCATAATAGTATAAGTAAATAGACAACTTAATATTTAAAATTATCTTTCACTTGTAATTTAGTCTTTCAATATGAGATAGTCTCTAAATTTATAAAACTTGTATTATGTTAATTATTTTTTATCTCACTTTAATTTTTAAAAAGAATTAACGTAATATGAGTTTTACAAAATTTAAATATTTAATTCATACATATAAATAAATTCATTGATTAAACTCTGAGTGAATGATATTTACCTATTCACTCCATAATTAATATGTTGCGAAATATAATAAATAAATAATTTGTGGCATTAAGCGCCACAATAAACTTAAACTATAGTGCCGATCAACACAGGGAAGAAATATACAGAAATTTTTATTTACACCAAAAACTCCAATAAAATGTACACATGAAATGATCTTATCAATCAATATGTGGGTACCAAAGTCGGTCAACTTCGGTCTCTAACTCTCTGTTTAGCAAGAAAAAAGAAAAAGAAAAAGAAAACCTATCATGTGAAAATGAAAAAAGTCTGTCAATCTGAACTTACCTAGTTCTTGCGGTGAAGACTCTGTTGTACCAAATAGAATGAAGTATCATGTGAAATATATCATACTTGACAGGGCTCCTGTGCCAAAGGAAATGCTGCTGCACCTTTTTGACCCTCATCTGCATTTGAAGATACCTCCTTTCTGGGATAGAAAGAAGTATACTCTTCAATTTTGGAATATCCTTCTCCAAAATAATAACAGCAAAGGATTCCCAATTCAAAACCTCAAAAAATGGAGGCACAAAATTATCTGATATAATAACTGGAACACATTCATAGAAGATGGCCTCCACAACTCTTGGACTGTTGACTTCATACCCCTTTGCACAAATACAGTACTTGCTGCTCTTCATGTACTGAATGTAGTTCCTGTTGCCCTTAGACTTGGGCAGTATCCCAAAGATTTTCATGTCAGGATCTTTATTTTCCCAGTGCTGCAACAAGATTGGCCTAACATAACCATGCATGCCCCCTGCAAAGAAGGCCAGAGTTTTCCTCTTTGAAATTGGTTTTCCACCGAGGTCCCTAGTGGGATTCTGAGAATTGCGGATATACGTTTCAGGAAGAGATACGTCCTTCCCCAACACATAACCTTCTTTGACATCAGCATTGCATAGGGCTCTTATGCACTTAGTCATGTGCTGCTTTGTTTCTGCAGGGGCCTGCATGGTGGACAGGAACCTTCAATGAGAAGATAAAATGGAGGAGACTAATGTGATAGAACGTTTACCAATCCAAAAAAGCTACATCTGCCTATGTAGTAGAATCAGAATGGAGGTGTACAGAAAACAAGGTAGGACCAGATGTAATCAGACAGTAAAAACTGTGCAGATGTGAGATAATGTAAGTGAAAGTATGTGTGACTAGAATTACTCTTACCAATCCATGTTTTTGTTTGGAAAAATGCTGGTTGCACATCCCTATGGCTCACATCTCTCACATCTCGAGGTATATAACAAAATTAGAATATAGATATGCAAAATACAAGATGAGACGAGCAGTAATTAGACGGTAAAAACTATATAGATGTAAAGTGATGTGTGTGTGAGTAACATTATTCTTTTGTTTGCATATCACAAAAGTGGTTGCATTGAATGTGAAATGACACATAAAAGACATTCAATGAAGTAGGAAACCATACCCAGTCATGGCAAGCAACAAGAAAATGATCAGCACCTCCTGTTCTGTTCCAGAAAGGATGTTTCCCCGCAATTAAGTCTACATAATTATTCAGGTACTGAATCAGGTTCCTATGATTATGTGAATTCTGTACATACAAAGTTTCCTCTAGCATTCGAGAACTGAAAGGTAAGTAAAACAGGTGAGCCTTCTTTGGGTCCCTAGTAACAAATCTTTTATCAGCTTCCATCAACCTCATGAACCATCCCTCCGAAGCATAAATTCCCAAAAGATATGGTGAATGCATTATGGGCTTAGCTCCTTCTCTATATACATACACTTTGAGAGTCTCTTCCATTAATTCATAGCTCCTGATAATTGGACAGTCACAAGATAATAAGAATGTGAAGTGAAAATTTAAGTAGTAAGCATCTTATTTTATATATCATTGCAGCTACACATTTAGACAAATGCACATATCTGCCATTTTTAAAAAAAAAAATTTCTCCTTGAATAGCAAGGAGACTCTCCAACATCAAGAAATGCTACAATTTTGATAAATTATACTAAATTTTGTCTGAGCTCATCAAGACACTGATATTATGTAAGGGAATATTTGTTATCACAAAACAGAAGATCAAAAAGGGTTGCACTTGTATGCTATCAGAATGAAAAATAACAAATCCATACATATCCATAATAATTTAAGTTCACAATGTATATACAAAAATATCCATACATTTGTAATTTCAGAAATAGAAATTTTACTTACTTCTGAATCATTTTTAAAAAAATGAAAGAACCAGAATAATCAAATGATACCTCTTGAACATGGAAACATTTCGATAAAGGGGATCGTAAAGATTCTCAACATTGTTTACAATTGGTGCATTTTCAATCTCTGATCTGGCCTGCAGTAGCTCTTGATCAACAGCTGAAGACCACCTTGGCCTCTAGAAACAAATTAGCAACATAAGAACAGAACACAAGAATATGCTATAATCTCTAAGTCATAAAATGAAAAAAATAATTATATTTAGTCATATACCATAGAACGATATGAGGCATGGTTTTGAAGCAATAACTTCTTCATTTCAGAGATTGATGTTACTTCCAGAACTGGTATATGAGAATCTTTATTCTCGTTAGGCACACTGTTGATGGAAGACTTCTTGCCCAGCATATTGACATCATCTTGTGATGGCCTGAACCTCTCATCCTTCACGGAATCAATTTTGTTGGAATCATTAGATAACACTGGAGGTGTAATATTTGGGCTCACTTCTGTTGGAGGGCTTATAGGTGGAGATGGAGTTAAATATGTTGGTGCTATTGCATGAGAAGGGGAATGAGAATTAGCATATGAAGTTACCGACTTATGTTCTGATCCAGAAGTAATGTCAACCTCTCTTGTCAAGTTCATATCCATAGTATTGTTATAACTGTCCACCATGGACCTTTCATCAGACTCATCAAATCCTAAAGATTTGTTTGATACCCTTCCTGGTTCTGAGATGAAACCAGTTCTTGAAATAGTGTCCTTTTCCTCAGACGTCCTAGTTTTATTAACTATCTCAACTGCATGTTCACCACTATAGTTTGCTTGATTCAAAGTTGTCATATTGTTAAATATTTCAGACTCAGATAGTGGATCTGCAGCTTGGAATCTACTACTTCCTGATGTTGGTATCTTGTCAACAGAGAATCCATAGGGTAGAACGTGACCATAAGGAAACTCAAAATAATGGAATGCTAAAATCGCTGCAAACGTAATGCCAGTAAGCCATAGCAATCTCTTTGTTTCCAGCCGAAAT
The DNA here is from genome assembly GCA_029884595.1 of Ormosia semicastrata. Classification (NCBI taxonomy): domain Eukaryota; kingdom Viridiplantae; phylum Streptophyta; class Magnoliopsida; order Fabales; family Fabaceae; genus Ormosia; species Ormosia semicastrata. The sequence continues at coordinate 16,190,231 of JAQQTO010000046.1, read as the reverse complement.
AAGGACAAAAATTCTTGACCCATTTTGCTAAAATTACTGAACAACCGTCAGTTGACTGCCATGCCAGTTACCATATCAACTCTGTATATTATGCCAAAATAACCCAGATCCAGTAAGAAACAAGGCAATTTCTTTATACCAGTTAAAGAAAATGGTTCAAATTTGTGCCATTTCACTCCTCAAATGCACCCAATTGACATGCATGGCCTCAGAGAAATTGACAATAGCAAGAAGGCACACTAAACCAGAGATTGTTTTGCCAAATTCAGACATATAAGTGGAATAAACCATGATGCAGAATTCCACATATGAACTCACTTCTATGAAACAGCTATATGAATGTCCCAACTCCCAATTACAAAACAAATGTACCTTTAGCACATTTACTCAAAAAATCGAATACAGTTGTGATGATTTCTGGAAAATGATTGAAGTTGAAATTCATAGAAGCAAATGGCCTGAGAAATACTGACTACTGAGAAATGAAAAACTAAAAAAAAAAGGAAGGGTAACTCACAAATTAACAGGCACAGAGACACAGAGCAACCTCCCAAGTTTCCTAATTTAGAGCCAGAGTTCAAGTGTTCAGAACCAGAGCAAAGGAGGTGTCCTCAAAACCCACCAAAATGTGATCTTATCACCAACCACAAACTAATCGTTTATTCAGACATGCCAATAAATAAATAAATAAATAAAAAAGACTCAATTCTGATGATACCCTCATCAGTTGATCCTTATTCTTTATCAGAGGGCATGAAAATGATGAAGAAAAGGAAAACAACATGAGAATTGAGAAGAAAGGAATCAGGAAGTGATAACTTTACCAACAAACAAACAGCATTCAACTCCTCACTCAGGTTGCTGGGGTACAGTCATACAGACAGAGACGAGATGAAAAGATTCCTGGGAATGAAGTACTTGATATTTCTTTAACTAGCGCCAGTTTGTAAAATTGGAATCAAAGTTTTTATTTTATTTTTCTTTCTTTTTTATGCAATTTCAGAGGAACCAAACACAAAACAAGGTCGCTTCTTTATTGTTTTTTATTTATTTTCATAGAGAGAGAGAGAGAGAGAGAGAGAGAGGAAGTAAAATAATGTCAAATACCTGGCACTGACTCCGACGTGAGAAGTTTCAAGTTGGAGTGGCGAAGCAGAACAGAAGCTGTGTTGTTCGGACCGTCATCCCCGTGTCACGCCGAACGCTACCAGCATATATCAGCAGCTGCCAAACTTGACGCTGTTTCTTCTCTTTCTTAAATAGGTAAAAACTATTAACTCTTTTTTCTTTTACTATAAAATAAAATTAAATCTGCAGTAACTTTACAAGCTGTCATTCTACAAGCTGATAATTGGATATTTATTACAATTCTAATTGCCTTTCCTGTGCGCACGGCAGCACATCTCGGATGGTTTAATATCTTTTAATTAAAACCGACAAACAGAGTCCATAACACCGAAATCTGAACCCAAATTGAATGTTAATAATGTCGACAAACATTTCTGCCCGATTATTTACCTTCCTCCTTTGATAACTACAGCTTGAGAAATTAAATTCTTTCAATAATATAACTAAATAATAATGTAAAAAATTACTTGAAGTCAAGCTATCCCGAACTAGATAATTTTTTACCTAATTAAAGGGATAAATTAATTGAAATATGTGTAAATTAGTTTAGGCATCACAAAATTTGATACTAAAATAAACCTTTATAATTGAAATAATATTAATATTTTCTAGATTTTGTTTTGTTTTTTTATAAAAAGATATTCGCATTCTATTGGTAAAATACACTTGTTTTCCTTTATTAAATTGAATTTTAAACTCAAATCTTTTACAAATCCCATTGTATATTAAATTGTTATATGATTTTTTTAATTGATTTGTATGGATGATGTAATCAACCAAACGAATTCTTACCAACTCAATTCATTTAAACTATCTATAAGATTGGTCTCCATTCGTTCGTAAAAGTATGAAAGTTATACAATATGCTCAAAAAAATTATTTTTTCTAAAATTTGAATTTGCATTCTTATTTCAAGAAGTCGATGTCAATTATCACTTTGAGTTATATTTTCTAGATTTTGTTAATTTCCCTATAATTCTCATATTCGAATCCTTGACTTGTTTTCCTTTATTAATTTTTTTTCAAATCTTTTACAAATTCCGATATTAAATTATTATTATTTTTTTGGGTATATCATCAAATTCTTATTAATTCAATTCATTTAAACCAATTAATGATTAGTCTCCATTGATTATAAAATTATGAGTTACTAAAATATGTCCTTTATTTTTTAAAAAAAACTCTCATTATTGAAAAATGGATGTTATGTATCAAGATTCATTTTTTATGTATAAATTACTATATGAATCTAACACTTTATTAAAATATTTTTAAAAAGATCAAACTATTATTATTTTTATTGGGTAGTTAATCAAATCTTAATTGGAGTTCGGAGTTTTAAACCAATTAATGATGAGGGATTGGATAAGATTATGAGTTACTAAAATTTTAGTGCCTTTATTATTTAAAAAAAAATCTCAGCTTTGAAAAATGGGTGATGTTGAAGAATGTCATGTAAGAAAATTAGAAAAGAAAATAAAAAAGATTTCTTTGTCAGTCTTGATCATATGGTTTTCTTGGCTTGTGGCACATGAAAATTGAAATGCCGTGATGTGTTTCTTTTGCATGGTCTTTGAGATAGATTAGATCAGCTCCAAAGCGGTGGGTCCTAACTCCTAAATTGATTAACCTATCATGATATCATGCTCTTCCTTTAAATGCCGTGATGTGTTTCTTTTGCATGGTCTTTGAGATAGATTAGATCAGTTCCAAAGCGGTGGGTCCTAACTCCCAAATTGATTAACCAATCATGATATCATGCTCTTCCTTTATTCATACAAGAAATTATTGTATACACGTAATGCATACAAATTGTTTAGGAGTACGGGTTTTCTGTCCCACCGAATTTCACTCATCATCTATTATGTTGGTTGTAAATACTTGTAATAGTGTAAAATTAAGCTTTTTAAATTCTCATACTAAGTCTATATACATGAGTGTGTCTATATTAAGAGCCTTTACATTAATTTGATTTCAATTACTACAAGCATGCATATTTCTCTTATCTTATGTAAGAAACACATGCTTGATATAGGAAGGTTATATAAGTGACTTATATTTGTATTAGAATAATTATGATGCATATTTGGTGAATAATTTTTCATTAGCCTTGATAATTTCATAAATGATAAGTAAAAATGGTTGTATACTTTGTCATGCTTTACTAGCCAAGAAGAAGAAGAAGAGGAGAAAGAAGAAGTAGTAAGAGTATAAAAACATAGCATACTATGTAGGAGACTTGAACTTGTAAAGTTTTGGTGGTTGTATTTTTGCAAGTAGATAATCCAAGCATGGCTTTAGAATAGAAACTTTGCATTGATTTGAAGCGTGCGTATGCGTATGTGCTTGAGGAAAAGCGAGATATGGACAAAAAAGTCCGACATGAAAGAAAGAAATTGAATAGCCACGTGCAAAATACTTTATTTCATTGAAGTGCTTTTCTTCATGCCTATGTTGATAGGCTGGTAGAATTCATGCAACGCATTTATAAAGTAATTGCATAATGAAGGTACCAAACTTTATAAGAGGAAGCTTGTACCACGGTTATGAATCATTCACTTATATGAATTCATTTCCAAAGTTCTTTTCAAACTAATGCTATAACACTTTAGTGGAGGAGTGTTAATGCAGTATAATATTCTTCTTATATATTTTGTGAGCTCCTGAAACACTCTAATGTTACGTGTATACAAATTGTTTATATTAAGTTAATTTAACAACTGATATATTATAGTTCACCAAAATCCTTTTTTAATCAAGAAACAACTGATATATTATTATTTAATATATATTAACTTGATATATATAAAAATACATAATGATTTAATATTAATTAGCTTGACATATTATATATTACTTATGTATATTAAGTATACACAATAATCTTTCTATTCATTCATGGAGAAGGTAGATGATAGGTATTTGATTACTATTTACTTTCTTTTTAATAAAGAAAACTTTTCTAAGTTTATTATATAATGATAGTTGCTACGGTAAGATTTTTTTTTATATATTACTATTCTTATTGATTATTAAAAAATTATTAATTAATTATTATTCTTACAATAATATTTAAAATAAAATATATATAAATATTACTCAATAAAAATATAATTAGAAGAGTAATCAACTTTATATTATATATAACAAAATCATATGGTTATTGTTACAATGTAGGATCTTTCTGGTCTGTTCCACTGCAATCAAGTGTAGGAGCTTTATGAAAGGAACTCCACATGCATGCTGCAATCTGTCAGCAGGCGTGTACATCAAATTACTGCATGATGCAAAACTTGTATATTTAGTAAGGAAAATGTTAAATATGATCTCAGCAAAAACAGAAAGTTAAATATGACGAACATTACTAGATTACCGGCAGCCACACTCGACGGAAACTGGCCAAAAATCTATCTGAAATCAAAATTTTTGATAGATTTTCAATGGGTTATGGTCTTCGAAAAATCGCTGGCAGGAAGTCCAAATCCATTGGAAATATCCTCCGGCCGAAATGTGCTCTTGCACGCCCCCTAATAAGGCATTGCTTCTTAGTAATACATATGACAATCTTGGAATATCGCAAAGACTGGAATTGATAACTCCACTGAGATTGTTGAACGAAAAATCAAGTACTTCAAGGTTGGAGTAATTCACCAATGACTCAGGAATTGGACCAGTAAGATTGTCATGAGAGACAGAAACAAACTTGACTTTGTAGCAATACCTAAACAAATTAAGCCGAAGGTATCTCACAAGTGAAGCCATTGTTTGATAAATCTAAAAACCAAATGCTAGGCAAATCAAACATATTCTTCATGGACAGTCTGAACTAAATACCTCACATTTGGGACTAAGTGAAGACGAAGGCAAGTGTTGTCAAGGAAGTCTGAGTAGCGGTGGAGCGAGTGACGACAACGACAGAGTCTAAGCAGCGGCATGTTTGAGCTCTAGCATTTGTTGGAGGGAGAAGCCTTCCAAACTTTGTGTTAAGTGTTGCTTTTCATTTGAATAAGTGTACAAAATTTCTTACAATTTTAAATTTTTTCTAAAGCTTTAGTTTTCAATAGATATTTTGCTGGAAACTTTTTCAAAATTCTTTCATTAATTTTTTAAAAAAAAATTGTATACTTTTCGGTGGACCTATTTGCCGAAAATAATAAAAAGAATATATTTTTTTTCCCTTTTTTGAATTTCCACTAGCTGCTTTTCCACCGAAAATTACCACTAATAAAACTCAAATTTCTTATAGTAGAAAAATATATTTTCTTAATGTGTTATGAATGACGAGAAGTATTTTGATTAGAGAAAAACTAATTCTCGTGATCTCATATGCAAGAGGATAGGGTAAATGTTGACTCCCATAGAAGTTGAGGTCAAAATAAATTAATAATATTGCATTATTTATAACTTTTTGTAAGAATAGTTTTCATGTAAAATAATATCACTCATTTGGTCTTTAGTCAGGGTATGCTCATTCTCCTATGAATAATTGCTTTTTTCAAAGTTTGAATTTTGTTCTTTTCCTTGATAATGCGCCTCGTTTACTATGACACCCAATTTTTCTTGATGATAACTAAGGGTGGAAATAGGTCATTGTACGCTTCGTCGAGTTCTATAATCCGACTCTGACCTGAGACTTGGCCGACCTAACCTTTTACTAAACAAGTTAAGTCAAAGTTTTTTTAAAAGCTTGTTTAACTAAAAAGGTCGTCTCGGCCATCTAATAAGCCTTTTAAGCTCAGAGGATGACTTGACCTAATTAATTATATATAATATAATATATATTATTATAATAATTATAAATTATAATTATAATTATTAATTTATTATAATATATTAATATATTTTTAATTAAATTTTAATAAAAGTCAATAATAAAAACTTAAGTTAGTAAGTTAGAATAAAAATAACACATTTATTAATATATTTAACGTAATATATTTATTAGAATGAAAATAATAAGTTAACACTTACTTTTACTTTTATGATGCTTTTATTTCTTTCTTACTCGATCTGATCGATGTGACTTGAAAGACTAGCGTAAGAAAGTGAGCAACTTGACTTGGCATATCTCTAAGTCCCACATCGACCAAAAACTGTAGTAAGAAAGTGTGAATATCTATAACACTCGCTTTACTTTTATAGATATTTTCATTATTTTTTCTTTGGTCGATGTGGGACTTGAAAGATTAGAGTAAGAAAGTGAACAACTTGATATATCTTCATGTCCCACATCGACCAAAGACTAGAGTAAGAAAGTAGTGAACATCTATAAAATTAGAAGGTGAGTGTTAAATTATAACAAAGGCCTATTGACTTTGACTTTGAGTAGGCTTATTTTAACTTAAGTCTTTAACTTATGTAAAGGCATATTGACTTATTTAAAGGTAGGTCTGTTAGCCTATGTAAGACATGTTGACCTATTTAAAGGTACGTATGTTAATTTATGTAAAGACCTATTGACATATTTAAAGGTAAGACCTGTTAGCCTATTTAAAGGCCTTATTGCAAAGTAGGCATTTAAATAGGCTTTCAGCCAAAGCAGCTTTTAAAAGGTCAGTCGCTTAAAATTGACCTATTACAAGCTCATAAGTCAGACTCAGACCTTATAATTGAGATACATGAGCGAGACTGTTTAAAAGTTCTTGATTGCTTTCCACCCCTAATGATATCACTACTCATTTAGTAATTATTATCAAATCCATTTTATCTGAAAATTCTCTTTCCTTTTTTTAAAAAATGAAAATTCTATTTTTAAGTAAAGTTATATTGACTATATTTAATTATGGGCTTTTCTTGTTAAATAATAAAAAATATGAAGTATTAAATAAAAACTAATGTTTTTTGAGTTTTAATATATTAAATACTTTATTTTTTGTTTAATACTTTTTATTTTTTATTCTTTAATAAGTGTCTTTAGAACACTTGTTAGACAAACTCTTTAATTATATCATCTTTCTTCTTGCATAATAAATTTTTGTTAGAGAATATTAAGATAAAAAAAATTATTGTTGGAGAATATTAAAAAATAATTCCATATTACATAATTAATAAAATTTATTAAGAATTACTGATGGAGCGTAATTCAACTGATATATCCATTATTTTTATTAAAAGATTGTGGTTATGGGTTGAGGTTATATTAACACTCTTAATTGTCTATTTACATTCTCTATTAACAAGTTATAATTATAATTTTATATTTCATAAAATTATGAATGGTCAACAAGAATTGTGGATAGATAATTAAGAATGTCAATAATCCCATATGTGATTATGTGGTGAAAATTTGACGCTTGCATGCAAATTTTTCATCCTCTTAGATTCAATAGGATCTTCCTATTAAAAAAAATAAATGCAGAATCAATTGATTGATAATGCTTAATTATATGAAAACATATATTAAAGAATGTTTTATTTCGTGTTATGCAGAAGTTAATTTCAGAGGTTTACATCAGCAATTATATATGAAGGAGCTAATTACATAATATATTGTTTCAAAACAGTTCTTTTGTACCGTAAAAGTGTAAACAAATAGAAGAATTTTTTATACATTGACAATTGAATTTAATAAATTGATTGGTTCATATGATTTTAAATTTATATTCGTAAAAAAATTATATTGAAAACATTATTTAATAAAAATAGGATATTTTGATTTATCGAACAATACTTTTTTTTGGTCTCTTCTCTTTCTGTACTTTTCTTCATTAGCAAATTTTATGGTAATCATTAAAATGCTTTAAAAAAATAATATATTTAAAATAAATATTTATTCTTAAAAATTAACATTTTAGATTTTTGGTAAGATATATGACATTTTTATCTTCAAAGTAAGGTCAAACATTGACTGTTTTATATCATTATAATTTTTTCCGTAAATATAAATATTTTAAAAAATTGTGTAAAGTATATTTTTTCCCACCATTTCTAAATTAATAATTCATAACATCCGGAAATTATCACCTTTTTTCTTTAATTGTAAGTTCTAAAAGATTTTAAGGGTAGATTATGTTAGGAATTTAAGTGTGAGTTCTAAGTAGATATACGGGTAAAATTTTTTTTATATAAACAAAGTAATAAAGATTTTATAAATAGTTAGACTCATAAACTTAATATCTTAAGATTTTAGATTATGCTTTGGTCGAGGAGATTTTCTCGCTCAACTCGACTTTCTCAAGAGTGAGTTAAGTTGAGTCAAACACATGAGTCTGACATTTTTTTTAATTTTTTTTTTGAAAAAAAAGAGTCAAAATACAAAAATCTAACAAATTAACACCATAAGTCTCAATCTCAAACATAATAGGTCTCAATTTAAGAAATTAATACCATAAGTCTCAACCGACCTTGCTCAAACATAATAAGTCTCAATCTCAAATAAACTAAATATCATAAGTTAATAAGTGCATAACAAATTAACAACTAACAAGTTTTACTAAATCTGGAATAAACTAAATAAAGCTAATTATAACTCAAACAATAAATTAGTCTAACCAATTGAAGTCAGTGTCATCATACATGTCATATGTATTGACATAATCATTGACTTCACTCTCTATTTTTTTCATATAGTCTTTATCATATAAACGATCAATTGGTTTTTCAACACAATTGTCATTTAGATGCGTCGAGAGTCTTACAAATTTATTTTCTTTGTTCACTTTGAGAGTGATATCATAATGCTTACACTTAAACTTGATTGGAAAAATAGAAAAATCAGGAAAAAAGTATCCTAAAAAAAAATAAGCTTGGAAGCATTTTTACTAAATGACTAAACGACTACTAAAAAAAAATCGTGAGTGAGTTGGCTTTATGTGGGTTGGATGTGTTCCAACCCGCTACCCAACTCACACACTGCGGATTGAAGTATTTTTTAATTTACCAACTCGCAAACTCAACTCAATTTCAACCTACATTTTATAGGTTGAGTTGAGTCAAAATTCACGAGTTCACGGGTTGACTCGACCCACTGGACACCCTTAGGTTGAGGTGGCTCATGAATATTTTAAAAATTTAAATTATTAGATAAAAGCTTATAAATATTTTATATTTCTAACATGTATCATTAAATGTGTATTATCTTAATTATGTACATCATTATTATTTCTTATTTTAATTATATTTCCAATACTTTAATGCTTATTTAATCAATGATACAAAAGAGAAATTTCTTAATTCGATACTGTCTAAGAATTTCTCGTTCCTGTCACGGCCCAAAGTTTAAATTCTAGAGAGGCTTGTTTATATATAAATTATAACAGAGGCTTTTCTTGTTTTGCTGTCTTACTCCTGTAGTTACTGAAAACCTGACCTCTCCAGTCCAACCTTGTAACAATCGATTTAGATGCACTATATTTAGATCTACGTATACACTATTTGCTTTGACATTTAATATGGGTTGAAGCTCTCCTTAAATATAGACGCACCAAGCTACATGTTACCACACCTATGGCCGCTTCATATAATGCATTTCTAGTGAATTGCTCCATTCAGAAAATACCCTCCTTTGTCTCAGACGATTTTCATCACTTCAACATTCCACTCTCCTCTATTTTTAAGGTAATCATATGTCTCTCTATGTAACAATTTGTTCTATTAATATTTTTTTTCCCACTTTGCCTGCAAGTGAAACTGGCTGAATATGTGGTTCACTGAGCAGCCAATCATGAGAGCTCTGACCAAAGTTCCCTTGCAAATTGTTGTTCCCAAAACTATGACAAATACTGCGGCTAAATTACTAGACGCTTTAGTGGATTCATTCTTTGAATTCGTTGACCAGCCATTGCTTCCCTCTCAGGTAAGGTACCTATATAATGAGGAGTAAATGATCTTCTTCCAGACTCTGACTTGCTGTAGTGCATGCACAAAGGCTCAACTCACACACGTTCTTTTGAATTTGTGTTCCATTACACCTGAGTGCAGAGTAACTTTGCTCCGGTGGAGGAGTTGGGGGAAGCCATGCATATGACCAGCATCCAAGGACGAATTTCGGATGATTTTCCAGAGGGTGTCTACATTAGAAATGGTAGACTCCTTTAACTTTAGATTAATGCAACATCATTTGTCGTTTATATATAATAATATAAACAAACTCCCTATCGTATGTGACATCTTAAAGTACATAAGCATTTGTCCTTTCTTGTTGACCACTTCAAGGGTAAATACATGCGATAAACTCCATTACCTTGGACGAAAAGCAGGAATTTATATTGCTAATTTGTGTATTCTAATATAAATAATATTGCAGAGAAAACAGTGAAAAAGACACGAGCGTATAGTAACTGGAATTTGTGATGGGAAGAGATTCCTACATATGGAACTATCTCTAAATATTGTTCAGTAACCTATTATTGAGTATAGACAAGTTTTGGTGACAAATTGGTGTGTGTGTGTGTGTGTGTGTGTGTAAGTATAGACAAGTTTTGGTGACAAATTGGTGTTTTTGTGTGTCTAAATATATAATGCATCCCGAGCTACGCAGACTAATTTATCATAAGCTTCAGGTCATGCCACAGTTGCAGACTGCAAGGTACAATAATATACATTACAAAAAGGTCAAACCATAAGTATATTATACATGGTTACGACTTAGAAGTCACTGTTTGATACGATTAGTTAATCTAGGAGTACAATAAATTCAAAATGATTGATGTTCTCCTAATCCAAATTCGAGCGCACTTATGTGATTGCTCAAGAGTTAAGACCACAAGTCGTTGTACCCAAAACGAAAAAAAGGAAGAAAAAAAAGAAAGAAAAAAAAAGACACTTTGACGAATTAATTGTGGGAAAAGTCCCATTTACCATCAGATAAGCCTGTCTGCTATTTATTTTAGCATATGTATATATCAATATATGTTAATAATGGCTACATATTTTGCAGGATCAAATCCACTTTTTGGAGGACTGAAATGGACAAATTCTGTCTTTGGGAGGTCAAGTCACATTTGGGTGGAAGGAGAAGGAATGCTTCATGCTTTGTATTTCAAAAAGCAAAGTGATGGAAGCTGTACTGTCGTCTACAACAACAGACACGTTGAAACCGAAACGTACAAGCTTGAAAAACAAAGAAACAAACCATTGTTTCTACCAACCATAGAAGGCGATTCACCGGCCATTTTGTCTGCTTATCTGCTAAACTGGGTCAGCTTACTAATTAATTTGATGCTGAGCACATTCAAAATAATTAAGTAGCCCTGATTGCAACGAAATAGTAGTTAAAATTAGTGGACAGTGATGTAGATTTTAATATGGCTTAATCTCCATAGAAAGATATGAATATAATGATCTGGCTAAGATTAGCAAGTACACTTTAAAAGGTAACTGTAATGTATTTCTTCTTAAAATCCATGCATTTTTATGGCTAACAATCAAACTCACATGTGAGGCATCAAGCAAGTATTTATTTGATGAAATTTTGGACGGAAAATTCGTAGTTAGCTAAAGTTGGTATTATGACTCCGCATGACTCATTTAGTTACTACATCTTGTGGATTTAACAGTTGAGATTTGGCAAAGTAAACAAATACATTAGCAACACCAATGTCTTTGAGCATTCAGGGAAGTTTTACTCGGTTGCCGAAAGTCACATCCCACAAGAGATTGATATATTTACCCTTAAAACTTTAAAGAATTGGGATGTCAGTGGAGCCTGGAATCGACCTTTTATCAGCCACCCAAAGGTGATTCTTTATATGTATATTTGCAAACAAATACTTATTATCTTTTAGCACTCTACAATTGTTTGCTCACTCTCAAATTCTTTTGATGTACTATCACAGAAAGCTCCAGATACAGGGGAGCTAGTTACATTAGGGGTGGCTGCAACTAAACCTTTTGTTGCAGTTGGAATTATTTCTGGTATGCTCTGTAGTGTTAAAGAAAAAATTGAACAAAAATAAGTGTAGTATTACTTGCTTCCAGTTGCAGTGCATAATATCCATGACATGCTTCTTTTCCCCTACTTTTTCAGCTGATGGAAAGAAATTGGTTCATAAAGTTGATCTTAAATTAAACAGGTGCAGTCTTTGCCATGACATAGGTGTTACACAGAGGTAGCGTTGTTGACAATTGTGCTGGATTGGAGTTATTATCTAGAGTTCTAAGCTACTTAACTGAGGGTCAAATTCTGGTTTGTGGCCTTTTGTTTTGCAGGTACAATGTGATTATGGATTTTCCACTAACCGTTGATCTGAACAGACTTCTTAGAGGAGACCCGTGAGTGCATATCCTTCGTATGAGAGAACTGAATGCCTTCAATTTTAACTGCCATAAGGGTATAGAAAAGTTCTGTGACTCAACATCTCTTGTCTACATGTAGATTAATAAAGTATAATAAGAAGGAATACGCAAGGATTGGGGTGATGCCACGCTATGGTAATGCTAACTCAATCAAATGGTTTGAGGTGGAACCAAATTGCACCTTTCACATTATCAATTCTTTTGAGGATGGTCATGAGGTAAGTTACCTAGCAGTAATATGCAAGATTAATTCTAGAAGATTTCTCAGATATATGAACAAAAAGGGCTGCAATAAAGTTTTGAAAATAAATGTGATGTGTATCAACAGGTTGTAGTGTGGGGCTGCAGATCTCTTGATTCACTAATTCCTCGACCTGACCCGGGTTTGAATGAATTTGAGTGGTTATCTCGTTGTTATGAATGGCGATTGAATATGCGAACTGGGGAAGTTAAGGAGAAAGATCTCTGTGGAGCCAATGTAGTTTATATGGATTTTCCCATGATCAATGAAAACTTCATAGGTATTAAGAATAGATATGCATACACACAAGTGGTTGATCCCATTGCAAGCTCTACTGCAGGTAGCTATAGAATATAAAGTTTCTTTTTCTCCCAAGAATTGTAAGCAACCATTCATATTTCCTATGTATAAATATTTTATATTATGGCTTTGCCATTGGGTTATTTAGATGTGCCAAAATATGGAGGTCTAGCGAAGCTCTACTTTGAAGAATCATGTGCAGAGTTGTCTATGGTAAAAGAATGCTCTCACAATCCGCTTTCCTAATGGCATTTTTTTCTTATCATTCCTTGGATGCAATTACCATAACTTGGATTTTGTGAAGCAGAATGACAAACAGCAACCTGAAGAGCCGATAAGGGTGGAATACCATATGTTTGAGAAGAATGCATTTTGCAGTGGGGCTGCCTTTGTCCCCAGAGAAGGTGGTCTTGAAGAAGATGACGGTTGGATCATCACTTTTGTTCACAATGAAGATACTGCCATATCTCAAGTGGGTTGACATAACTATGTAGCCTCTAATGGGTCTTGCTAAGTGAGAATTATAACGCTATTACTCTAATTAACTCCTATTGAATTTTCTTCCAGGTTCATATAATCGACACAAAGAAGTTTACTGGTGAGACGGTTGCCAAAATCACAATGCCTCACAGAGTTCCATATGGGTTTCATGGAGCTTTCATGCCAATCTCATTTCAGGCTCAGTAGCACTGTGTTGTTTGTATCACCAACATATACCTTAAAACCTTTGGTCATATTGCTCCTCCTGATCAAATGCATAGGTGAAAGGTAGTAGATGTATAGTCGCCGAAATTACTTCATCCACTGCTGTTCATAATGTGTTTTTTCAAGTATGATATTAGTAATATTACATTTTCCGTTTGTTTGGAATGTCAATTGACCCTGAAGTGCTAACGAAGAGATTATATTTCATTGTGAAAATGTTTTTTCGGTTTCGAGTCCACAACATCACAAGCAAAACTTTTGTACCCTGCAAATGAACATAAATGGCCTCTCAATATCAAAATCAGCCTCAGCCATTGTAGGGGCATCACCCTATCAACAATATTTCACAAGAAGCTCGAAAAATTGTGGCTAATTAAGAAGCTAGGTGATAGCTTCGCTTATATCTTTCAGTATGTTCTTCACCTTTGGGGAAACTAGAGTTTGCCGCTGTATGATGCACGTAGTAATATTAGAAGTAAATTATGACATAATAATATAAATATAATAAAATTTAATTTAATTTAATTAAAATATTTTTTAATAACGATAGATTAAATTGTAAATAAAAGAGAGGTTTATTATGCATAAAAGTATTTTTTAAATTTAATTTCAAATGAAAATAAATAAATAAATATAGAAAATAATAATAACAAAAAAAATCTATATACCATGCATAAATTAGAAGAACATTATTTTAATTTAAATATAACGTGACATCAATCTAGAGAAAATCAACGAGTAATTTCTTATAGAAATGTAGAGAAAAATATTACTTAAACATATCATTAACAAATATAACAAGAGGTGAATATTCCATCAAATAACTAAATAAGAGAATAAAGTATTATACTCAGACTTTATTCACCAAGACAATAACAATATTTGTAAGAAAGCAAATTGGTGGCAGAGGAACCTACCAATGTAAAAACAATAACACGTGTGATTTAAGGATCTTTTAAATAAGGGGTGCACATATTTGTAAAATTAATATAATACTTATTCGTCATCTTCATCTAATATTTGTGTCATTTGTAGGATAATACCTAATTTCATGTAAAATTAGATTATTTAATCCTTTATTTAAACTTTCTTAGTTTTTCATATTTAAGATCAAATATGTTATTAACATTTGCATATTAAAGTAAATTATATTTTATACTTATGGAGATTGACAATCAACTAATTATTGAAGTCAGATTCAATTTCAAATTACATGACTCTAATTAAATTTCAGATTGTATCTACATTTAAACAAAAATTATTTAATAGAATTTATTTGGTCTCTTACGTTAATTCTGAATTCTTTGAACCTATAAAACATGCAAAAATAAGAAATTTTTTTCTTCAAATTTCATCAAATCAATTAATCTAGCTAATTGATTGACCAATTAAGCAACACTAATAGGTGATTAGGGACACCTTTTAAGAATTAATAACCACAATTCAAGCGTTGTAGTAAAGATCATTTTTAATTTTTTATTAAATCAATTAACATTTGTGTTTGATCAAGAACCAAATCAAATATCAAAATTTTAAATTTTTAAAAGTATTTTAATTTTTCAAATCCTTATAAAAAAATGGAACCAAATGACTATAAACATGGGCGAGCCACCCATCCGCGTCAAGTCATAACCGTCAACTCCTTCCCACCATCAGAACCCCAAACAGCCATCACAAGCTCCTTACCCCATCCACACATCGAACCTATGCCATCGTCGGAGCCAACATTTGGCACACCATCGCACACTGCCACCCATGGTTCCTAACCCCAACCTATAAATCACCAACCAAGAGCCCATGCACTGTTCAGCCCCCCTCATGTGACATTGCCTCATATTGTACTTTACTTTTGTGAGTAGTTGTCGATTTAGAGATTGAGAGAAAATTACAAGAAACTCTACCATAAAAGGATAAATTGCATAAAGCTCAAATCATGCTAAGATCTCGATTGCGTTATGGTAAAGAGTAAGAAAACAATGTTGGGAGAAGTAAAATAAAGAAAGATACTGAAATCCAAAAACCCACAAAAGAATAATGTATTACTTTTAAAGGATAATTGATTGGAACTACGTTCTTCAAGCAATCACTCTTATTGAAATCCATTTTGTAGATAATATTTGAATTTTTGAGTTTTATCCATTTTCCCATCGTTAACCAATCTAACTTATTTGGGTGTTTTTTAATTTTTCATTTTGATGTTAATCCTTTTTTATTTTTATTTTTTAAACTTATTTGGGTATTTGAATTTTTTTATACACGTGACACTTGTCACATCATATAACATATAAAAAAATTTGTCACATCAATAACATTTGGTATAAAAATAGATATGATAGATATCACATATCAAAATTTTAAAACATTAGATTGATAACTGAAAAGACACATAATAAATTTTTAACTTATGTATCTTCTTTTTTCTATATTATTATATATTATATTATATTGATGATTGATAGCATGGAGTGCCGTTTTTGACTTTTTGTTCCTTTTTTTTTGTAAAAAAATAAGGTTCAATAGTTATTTTATGGTTATATATATATTCTTTCTAGGTATTTCCACTTAAATTCCTATCATTGTAAGTAAAGGTTGTCTTTAAGGAGACTCTAGCTTGCTTACCTTTCGAGCTACACCTTGTTGGATAGTTTTATTTTTTTTAAACGGTAGTATGGTACATTTTTTTTTCCTATAGATAATAATATAAAATAGTTAACCTTTTTTCACAAGAAAATGTCTAAAAAAATGTATCAATTTGGGTCATCGTGGCCCAATCTTCTAACTGGGGCAGCAGTCAAGAGCCAATAGCAACAGGCCGCAACAACTGTCCAAGGAGCCCAGTCTTTAATTGCCACTTGCGGGCTGTTGGGCTGTTTGACAGGTCTATAGGTACCAATATAAAATTGAGAAGTAATACCCATGCTATTAAGGCTAAAGGCTCATGCATTTGTCATCTATAATGCTAGTATCTGCAAAAGCCGAAAGGGAATAAGTGGCAAGGGACTCTAATTAGCCAGTGCCCTTTGACACATATACTCACATACCAATATATGATGATATCGTTGCTAAAAATGATCTTTATGCTTAACGGAAATTCATGCAATATTCACTTAGTTAACTTTCATCCTTTTCTTTTTCTTTTATCTCTTTTAGCCCTCTTAAATATTATGTTTCTATATACCTTACCTGGCATCCCTCTATCCCAAGTCTTTTATACAAAAATATTATATCAATTTTGGTAGAAGTTGTTGATCATCTAATCTAATATATATTAGAGTAACTATTTGATTCACCTAAAAGAATGCCTAAAATATTAAGGCATCGTTAATGTAAAGATTAATTTATGGAAATTGTGAAAATATCATTACTACAGTTAAAAGTTAAAACTAGAAGGGTCAATGTTCTGAACGAATTCAGAAGAATACCTATAGAAGGTATAGTTTGGTGGTTTTCTCTTTTCTGCAGCTGCGTTCCACCGTTAGGGTCCGGCGGGGGTGGTACCTGCAAAAAGGACTCTGATGCTCAAGTCAGACAGTGTGCTAAGGTGTCTCAGTAATTCAATAACCGTTACATCTTTTAGGTTTACTTAGCCTGATCTTTATGGAGCATGATTGGAGTCAGGGTATTCAATGCAAGTATTATTAGAATGTAGACGTTATAGTCATTTATTGAGAGGAGAGGTTATAGAATCAGAGAGATTCGTATAAGTAGTTACGAAAGTCTGTGTTGATTCCCTGATCCTCATGAGTTATGCATTCCGAGGTCCTACAGTCCTTTCCGGGGTGTTTATGGAGGAATAAAGTGGAGCGTGTGCTGGGTTGACCCTTCTGAGTAGGATCCCGGTCTATGGTCCAGAACAGTTGCCCCTAACTTGGCGCTTAGATAGGATAGTCAAGTGCCAAGATATTTAGCTTCATAAAACTTAACGGGCTACGCCCTGACTTCAGAGCCAGGTTTCGCTATGTCTCATACCGAGGCCGACGTCCATTGTATTAAAATATCTCCGGGGTTGGAAATCGGTAAATCCGTATCCCTTATCCCGGAGTCTGGATCTTGCTGCTTCCTTAGAGTCTGGATCTTGTTGCGAGATCTTTTGAAACTTGTAGAGATCCGAATCCTTATATTTGGAAACTGTTGCTTCTGACTTAATTGGGAGATAAGGATCTGATAATCTACTAGATTATCTATTTTTCCATTGCTTTTTGAGTGGATTTCACCGCCTAAGCCCAACTTTTGACGTTGTTTTGATCTTAAGACAACTTTATTTTTATCTTTTGAGTTAATCCATTCTAGCTTGTTAGATTGAGTCATTTTGATTAGAATTACTAGTGTTTTATCTTATTTGTTAATGTTTTGATTATAGGTACCAAAGAAAACAAGATGAAGCTCATAAGGGTAAAGGACATTCACTGAAGTCCAGGCGCCAGCGCCAAAGATACAAGAGTACACTTGTTCAGCGCCAGCGCCCAATTTCGAGTGTCGCGCTCACCTTCCCGAGATTCGCCAAGTGGACTCTTGGGCGCTAGGCGCTGGATTCCTGAGCGCCAGGCGCTCTGCTCATTCCTGACACATATAAAAAACCCATTCTTTCCAGAATGAGGGGACTTTTGGGCTGCTGGACACGAAGAAGAAGAGAAAACTGACCTAATTTGGAAAGCTTGGAGGTGGACTTGAAGGGAAGAAGAGTGGGAGCTCAGATTTTCTTCAAGCTTCAATGGAGTTTTACTTCTTCTTCTCTATTGTTTTAATTTCTATTTTTGTTTCTATGTCTAGCTAAACTCTCCCTTATTGGGATTGAGTGGATTTTGATGGAATTTGCTTGTATTTGACTTGGGTTTCAGTTATGCTTAATGAATATTTCTATTTTGAGTTTATAATCTCTTTTCTTAAAGCTTTCTAGGGTTTGATCATCCTTAGAATGATTTTTAGGTTTATGCATTGGATGAAAATTTGATGTGTGAACTATGTTTGAGATTGTAAACCTTATGATTCGTTGTGCTAGGAATAGTCGATGAATGCTTGTTATCTCGTTGGATTCTGAATCTTAATGCTTTTTTCCTTTTAGAATCACCTAAGGAATTAGGGTTTTTAACTAGGATTTAAGGTTCTTGTGCCTAAGGAATTAGGACTTGGATATTTGGGAGAGTCCGATAACAAAATAGAAGTGGAAATTTGTCTTAACTCCAGTTAACATGCAAAGAAATGAAATCAAATGAAACTTGATCCCAACTCTTTCTTATCTTTGAATTCCTATCTCTTTTGTGTTCTAAGTGTTTGTCAAATTGTCAAAGCCAAAATACCAAAAAGAGTCTTTTACTTTAATTTAATTTCTTTCATGCTTAATTGTTTACGATTGAGCTCCCTTTGAACCAAAGTTCTGTTTGAATAGTAGCTAAGTTCGTGAATTGGTAATTGGTTATTGATCCCTGAGAACGATATCCGGTTTTTTCACCGTTTTTATTACTTGACGATCCGGTACACTTGCCGTGGTCCCATCAAGTTTTTGGCGCCATTGCCGGGGATCGATTTTACCAATATCGGTAATATCGAAGGCAGCTACTAGTTTAAACATTTATCTTTTCTTTCATTTATTCATTGTTTTGTTTAGTTCTCTTTATTTTACTTATTTTAGTACGTTTAGAATTTTATATCTCAATTCTTGCATTTTATTGAGTTTTCTTTATTCTGACTCATTGTCTTCGTTGTATGCGAGGTAAAGTTCATCCGGATCAACTTCTTTTTGACCCAGAAATAAGAAGGACTGAAAGGGCTTTGAGGAAGCAATTAAGAGAACAAAGAAGGAATTTGGATAGCACTCAAATATCTGTTGAAGACATGACAGACAATGGGAAAAACAGATCCCCCAATGAAGAAAACAATGGAGAAAATGTAGATCCTCCACCACCACATCAACCTGCTAGGACTCTCATGGATTACTCTATTCCTAGCATGGATGGGTGTGGGGCGAGCATAGCAAGACCTCCAGTTCAAGCTAACAATTTCGAATTGAAGCCAGCTCTACTTCATTTGATTCAGAACAATCAGTTTGGGGGATTCGATACTGAGGACCCACATGCACATATACAAGGGTTCCTTCAAATTTGTGATACTGTGAAGTTGAATGGAGTGAGTGAGGATGCCATTCGTTTAAGATTGTTCCCTTTCTCTCGTGAGGATAGGGCTAAGAGCTGGTTGGATTCATTAGCAAGGGGAAGCATAACTACCTGGGCAATTTTGGTGCAGAAATTTTTGACAAGGTATTTCCCTCCGTCCAAGGCTGCAAAGTTGCGAAGTGATATCACATCATTCAGGCAGCTTGATGGGGAGTCTCTCAGCGAGGTGTGGGAGAGATACAATGAAATATTGAGGAAATGCCCACACCACTGTTTTGACTTTTGGATCCAGGTGCAAAGCTTCTATAATGGCATGTTACCTCAAACTAGAGCCATGGTAGATGCTGCAGCAGGCGGGGCCTTGAACTATAAAACTCCAGAAGAAGCTTGGGACCTGTTTGAAATAATGGCCAATAATGACTACCAAAGAAATGGGGAAAGAGCAGTGGGGAAGAAATGATACTTGGAGGTTGATTCGATGAATGCACTTTTAGCCCAGAACAAAATCTTGACTCAACAACTTGAGAATCTCACGAAGAAGGTTGACACTCTTAAGGTGAATGCCGTAAGTAATGCGCCCTTGTCGTGTGATTTTTGTGGAGGAGAGCATGAGAATGTAGACTGTCCGGGTAACATGTTTGGAGCTCCATCTCAAGAATAAGTCAATTTCATGAATAACCCTCCAACGCAACAATACAACCCCTACTCCAACACTTATAATCCGGGGTGGAGGAATCACCCTAACTTTTCATGGAGTAACCAAGGTAGTCAAGGCAACCAAGCTCCTCAGAGACAATAACTTTCATACCAAGGTTCTCCTCAACACTCTTCGCATCAAGGCTCTTCATCTCAACCTCCACCTATTGAGAAGAAGGCTTCATGGGAAGTAGCTTTGGAGAAACTAGCTTCCCAAACCTCCTCTTTTGTCCAAAAGACTACTGATTTCATGGATGAGACAAGAGGTGTATTTAGGAATCAAGAGACATCAATCCGAAATTTGGAATCTCAAGTGGGCCAACTAGCAAAATAGATTTCGGAGAGACCTCCAGGTTCATTGCCAAGTGACACAGTCCCAAATCCTAGAGGAATGGAGCATGCTAAAGCCATAACAACTAGGAGTGGGAAGATGATTGAGCCGCTACCAAGGAAAGAGAAGAAGAGTGAAGACAAAAGAGAAAGGCCTAGTGAAGAAGTCCCTCTCAAGGAAACTGAAACATCTCAAGGTGACTCACTCAATAACTCTAATGAAAAGGAGTCACCAAAGGAGCAAGAAGTGAAGATGCCATCACCAACTATCAAGTTGCCATTCCCTCAATGACTTAAGAAGGAGCATGATAAAAAATAGTTTGGGAAGTTTCTGGAGGTATTTAACAAGCTGTAAATCAACATCTCATTTGCCGAAGCTCTGGAACAAATGCCCTCCTATGTGAAATTCATGAAGGAGTTGCTGTCCAAGAAGAGAAGGATTGGGAATGAAGAGACCATTATGTTCACGGAGGAGTGCAGTGCAATTCTACAAAGGAAGCTTCCTCCTGAGCTTAAGGATCCTGGAAGTTTCTCTATTCCGTGCACCATTGGTGATAGAACATTTGGGAAGACTTTATGTGATCTTGGTGCAAGCATTAGTCTCATGCATTTATCCATTTTCAAGCAATTGGGAATCGACCAAATAAAGCCCACCATGGTAACGTTTCAATTTGCGGATAGGTCTATGAAGCATCCCCATGGGGTAATTGAAGATGTGTTGGTGAAAGTAGACAAATTCATCTTTCCGGTGGACTTCGTTGTTCTTGACATGGAAGAAGATAGGGACATTCCATTAATTTTGGGAAGGCCGTTCCTTGCAACCGGTAGAGCTCTCATTGATGTGGCGGATGGGACTTTAACATTGAAGATCCAAGATGAAGCCATTACTTTTAATGTCTTTGAAGCTATGAAGCACCCGAGAGATAAAGAAGCATGCTTTAGCATTGATGTATGTGATTCTGTGATCTCCAAGTCTTATATGGGAGGCAGCCTCTCTTCACCTCTTGAAAAATTGCTTGCTGGATCAAAGATGAAAGTTGATGAAGATGATGATCCTACAGTTAAAGAAATACCCAGTTCGTTGGAAAGCTCACTCCCTTATTCTAAAAATGAACAACCAGAATGGGAGGAATTGGTAGGAGAAGGAGATGGAATCCAACAAAAAAGAGATGAAGTGCCAAAAGTTGAGCTCAAACTATTGCCTTCACATTTAAAATATTCCTTTCTTGGTGAGCACAATTCTTGCCCTATCATCATAAATGCTAGATTGAGCCAATTAGAAGAAGAAAAACTGTTGGGGGTACTTCGGGATCATAAGGAGGCCATTGGATGGTCAATTAGTGATTTGAAAGGAATAAGTCCTTCTCTGTGCATGCACAAAATACTCATGGAAGAAAATCATAAAGCAGTAGTGCAACCTCAAAGGAGACTTAATTCGGTCATGAAAGAAGTAGTTCGGAAGGAGGTTTTCAAGCTTTTTGATGCTGGACTCATTTACCCTATTTCGGACAGTCCTTGGGTTAGTCCCGTCCAAGTCGTGCCCAAAAAGGGTGGGACGACAGTGGTTATGAATGAAAACAATGAATTGATACCCACTCGGACTGTTACGGGATGGAGGGTATGTATTGACTATCGGAAGCTGAACGATGCAACAAGGAAGGATCACTTCCCACTTCCTTTCATCGACCAGATGTTAGAGCGGTTAGCCGGGCATGACTATTATTACTTTTTAGATAGATATTCTTACTATAACCAGATTGCTGTAGCTCCAGAGGATCAGGAGAAAACTGCATTTACATGCCCTTATGGAGTGTTCGCCTACAGAAGGATGCCCTTCGGACTTTGCAATGCACCAGCCACATTCCAAAGGTGTATGATGTCCATTTTTTCCGATATGATTGAAAAACATATTGAAGTGTTTATGGATGATTTCTCTGTGTTTGGTTCTTCATTTGATATATGCTTGCATAACCTGTCTTTAGTTTTAAAGAGATGTGAAGAAACAAACTTAGTTTTAAACTGGAAAAAATGTCATTTCATGGTGAGAGAGGGAATCGTTTTAGGGCACCGCATCTCTAACCAAGGGATTGCAGTTGATCGTGCCAAAGTTGAAGTTATTGAAAAACTTCCCCCTCCCATTAATGTAAAAGACATTCGTAGTTTTTTGGGGCATGCTGGCTTTTATAGGAGATTCATAAAAGATTTTTTAAAAATTGCTAAACCTCTGAGTGATCTCCTTGTAAAAGATGCTCCGTTCAATTTTGATGATGCATGCATGTTAGCCTTTAACACTTTGAGGCATAAACTGACCACTGCACCAATTATCACTGCACCCGATTGGAGTTTGCCATTTGAAATCATGTGTGATGCAAGTGACACGGCTGTAGGTGCTGTTTTAGGCCAAAGGAAAGATAAGTTGTTGCATGTGATTTATTATGCGAGTCATGTTTTAAATGCTGCACAACTTAATTATGCTACTACTGAAAAGGAACTATTGGCTGTGGTTTATGCATTTGACAAGTTTCGTTCTTACTTGGTAGGTTCCAAGGTGATTGTATATACAGACCATGCAGTTGTTCGGTATCTATTTGCCAAGCAAGATTCGAAACCAAGGCTTATTCGATGGATTCTACTGTTTCAAGAGTTCGATCTGGAGATAAAAGATAAGAAAGGAACCGAGAATTCAGTGGCTGATCATTTATCTCGGTTGGAAAGTGCAGAAGAAAATGAGGAGAAAAGACCAATCAATGATCAGTTTTCTGATGAGCAGTTGTGGGCCATGGTGAGTTGTGTGCCCGAGGAAGAGCAAGAACAAATTCTGTGGCATTGTCACAATTCTGGGTACGGTGGACATTTCAGTGGAGATAGGACAGCAGCAAAGGTCTTATAATCTGGGTTATTTTGGCCATCACTCTTCAAGGATGCATTTGCTTATGTCAAGAGATGTGATAGGTGCCAACGAACCGGAAACATATCAAAGAGGAATGAGATGCCCCAAAATTCCATTTTAGAAGTTGAAGTATTTGATGTTTGGGGTATCGACTTCATGGGCCCTTTTCCCTCTTCATTTGCTAAGGTGTATATCTTGGTGGCCGTTGACTACGTCTCAAAATGGGTGGAAGCAGCTGCAATCTCAACCAATGATGCAAAAGTGGTGATCAATTTCTTGAAGAAGAATATATTTTCAAGGTTTGGGGTGCCTAGAGCGTTGATTAATGATGAGGGAACCCATTTCTGCAACAGGAAGTTGGAGACGTTGTTGAGAAAGTATGATGTTCATCATAGAGTGGCCACTCCCTATCACCCGCAGTCAAGTGGTCAAGTTGAGATGTCTAACTGCCAGTTGAAGCAAATTTTGGAGAAAACAATCACTTCATCTAGAAAAGACCGGGCAATGAAGCTTGATGATGCTCTTTGGGCATACAGAACAGTTTTCAAAACTCCAATTGGTATGTCTCCGTTCCAATTGGTTTATGGCAAGGCATGCCATTTACCTCTTGAATTGGAGCATAAGGCACTGTGGGCAACAAAGTACTTGAACTTTGATTTAACAAAAGCGGGTGAGTCAAGGATCTTGCAGCTCCATAAACTTGAAGAATTCCGGAACTCGGCCTATGAGAATGCCAAAATTTACAAGGAGAATACTACGAAGTGGCATGACAAGAGGATTGTTCATAAAGAATTCCGGGAAGGCCAATTGGTACTGCTATTCAACTCAAGACTCAAGTTATTTCCAGGAAAACTCAAATCTCGTTGGTCAGGACCTTTTGAAGTGAAACAAGTATTTCCATATGGAGCCGTGGAATTGAAAGACCCAACTTCTGAGAGAAGCTTTAAGGTGAATGGGCAGAGGCTCAAGCTTTATTTTGGGGGAGATGTTGAGCGGAGAAGGGAGTCCATCAACTTGATCTCCACTTGAAGCAAAGACAACGTCAAGCTAATGACGTTAAACAAGCGCTTCATGAGAGGCAACTCATGCTAGGAAGTTTTCCTAACTTTACTTTTGCATTTATTCATGTCTTTCTAATCTTTCTTTTATGTTGTTTGCTTTGTTGCATCTTTAGTGTGTTGGTTAATTTTAGAATTGTGTGTGTGAGTGCTTTTATTTAAGTTTAGAGTGTGTGAAATCATTTCATTTTTCTTCTTTTGTTTTCATGCATGATTTACAATTTAGTTAGATTCGTGTTCCAATTGATGTCTTTGAACTTTGGGAGTCCTGAATTGCATAAGCTCTCTAAAAGAAAAAAGAAAAAAAAAATCCTTTCTGCATAATTCTGCAGAAGAGTCCAGGCGCTAGGCGCTACTCCTCAAGCGCTGGGCGCTCTCTGGAGGTCCAAAAAGTTGGACACTGTGAGTTGGGCGCTAGGCGCCCTGAACCCAAGCGCCAGGCGCTGGCTCCTCCCAGGAAAAGAGGGCCTCTCGGCCCATCAAGCGCTGGGCGCCTGATTTAGGAGCGCTAGGCGCTCTGTTCTGTAAAAAAAAATAAATAAATAAATAAAGGGAGGGACTCTCGGCCCGAAAGCCAGCGCCGGCGCCCATGGTGTAGCGCCCGGCGCTACTTGCGTACAACTGAGGTAGCTTCGGCCCAAAGAAGCGCCGGGCGCCGTTTTAGGAGCGCTAGGCGCTCGGTAGTTTTAAAAAAAAAAAATCTCCACTTAAGCCCCTCACTTCACTTCACGCAGCTCCCACTCACTCTTCTTTCCCCCCTTTCATTTTCTCTCACACACAAAAGCTCCTTACGTACCCACGTCTCTTTCTCCTCCACTCTCACCATTCCTCTTCTCTTTCTTTCTCTTCTCCCTTGTCACAAACTCTCTCTCTCACGCATATTCTTTCTTCTTCTTTTCTCCATTTTCGTGCTCTCTCTCTCCTCCATTGTTGCCACTTTGCAAGGTATGCTCTTTTACCCAAAATTTCTTTCAAGTTGACCCATAATTTTGTTTGGTTTCTACTCATTCTGCAATTTAATTGTGGGTTCTCCTTGGTGTTTTGGATAATGAGTGTGTCTGCATTTGTGTTAATTGCATGCTTAGGGTTTGAATATGCCAATTTGGAGATTTTTGTGTGAAATGCATTTTATGGTAAATTGATGATTTAATCTTGCAATTGAGAGCTTTGTTAACTTAATTCCATTGTTAGATTCTTGAGATTGATTGTAAATGAGGTGGAATTGTGTTAAAATTGCAGGATTAGGGTTTAGATTTGTCAATTTGGGGATTATTGAGGTGTTAGGGGTTCTGAGGATTTATGCAAGTAATGATGAAATTAAACCCTTCATTGAGCTATTGGATTATTCAATTTTGGAAGGCAGGGTTTTAATTTTTAAAATTTTGAGATTATTGTGCTTATTGGATAAATTGAAGTTTGGGGTCGCATTTGGGTTTGTCCAAGAGGTTTAACTACCTTATGTAGAATGTTTGCACCCCCTCGGTGTTATCCCTTTGTGTAAATGTCACCCTTATGGCTTGTGTTATTGAGTTGCATTATTGACTGTTGGTATTTTGAAGGTACCCTTATGGCTCCAAAGCTTCCTATTCGGAGAAATCCAAAGAAAAGAAAGTCAGAGGCATCTTCTTCAAGAGGTCCTACTTTTGATAGCACCCGATTCCGAACAGAAGAACATGAGAAGAGGTATGAGGCAATGCACAAAAGAGATATAATTCAAGAGCGGAGATTGGAACTGACTGGTAGGAAAATTGAAGAAATAGACAGAGCAATTGAAACCAGAAGCTGGAGGACTTTAGTTTCCTACCCCAAAATAGCTTATTCCGAATTGGTGAAAGAATTCTATGCAAATGCCTATGTCACAGAAAAAAAAAGAAAAAAAATATGAAAGCTTTGTGAGGGGGAAAAGTGTGCCATTTGATCGCAGGACGATAGACACTCTCCTGGGCACAAAGCCATATTGGGTTGGAAACAGCGGTTGGCAGGAACTTCAAAGCACACAGTTAACACTGAAGGTATTCTTAGCACATTATGCCAACCGGGAGCTCAGTGGACGAGCACTAGGGGAGGTCAACCAAAAAAATTGTCCTCCACTGATTTGAAGATAATTCCAAAAATCTGGGCATCTTTCCTGGTTACCAATGTCTTACCCTGTGCAAACAAGTCAGATGTCAAGGTGGATCGAGCTCAAATGGTGTTTGCCATAATGAAAGGGATGAGCATAAACATAGGTGACATTATTGCCTTAAATATCCAAGCCATAGCAAACTCCTCTTCAAAAGCACTAGCATACCCATGCTTGATCACTATGTTGTGTGAAAGAGCCAGGGTGCCCAAAGAAGAGTTTCAGCTCATGAAGAGCCCTTCTTCCATCAACATGGCCTATGTTGTCAAGTTTTGTGCAGTGAATGATGCACAACCAGTGGAAGGTCAAGCACCTGCAAGAGTGATGCAGCCACAAATTCATCAGAGGTCTCAACAGCAAAGACTTGCATCACTCGAGCAGTCAATGTCAACTATGCACCACAACATGGAAGCTGGATTAAGAATGATGAACGTGTTGAAAGAAGACAACAAAGGGCTTGAGACTATGTTACAAAAGTTGAGAGAAAAATTTGATCTCACTTTGGGACCAATGAACTCCAAATCTGATGAAGAGATAAGGAATTATGTTGATTGGAGATCTTTTGAAGATGACCAAGCTGATGAAGAGGAAGAAGAAGAAGACCAAGAAGACGAATCTGCTGAGTCTGAAGAAGGAGATGATGACTAGCCAAGAAAGCCTCAAGTGAAGTAAAGAGCAATGGGGAATTTGGAAAGGGCTCTTCACAGAGCCCATTAGATAACTTTGACTTCTATTTCTTTTATGTTTTTGTTTATTTATTTTTGTGTGTGGTAGATTTCCTTTATGTTCGTAGTCCAATTGTTTTATTTTCTTTTATTGTGTAGTTGTTCAGTTGAGTCAAGTCAATGTTGGACTGTTTGGAGTTTACTGTTGTGGGTCCCCATGTTTGATAGTGTCATTGTAATGTGAGTCAACCATGCATGCACTGCCTATTAAGAAAACTTGGAAGCTTCATGAACTTATTTCTTAGATTGTGGTACTTGAATGGGGATTATGATTTCCATGCATGAATCTTATGGCTTATTGTTAATGTACTTGGTGATTTTTGTGATTGGATTTCATAATTCATCCTTGGGAGTTGTTTTGAGCCTTCAACATTTTTGCTTTGATGAGAGGTCACTTATGAGTTTCTATTCTCCTAACTTTGCTTGAATCTCATTTGTATGCAGTGACTTGCGCAATGCATCAACATGATAAAGGCATTTTTGTCATATGCCGGATAGCCATATAGCCAACCAAATGATGTTTGTGTCCATTGTGTTGCCCCTTTGAGCCTAATAAACCAATTCTTTGTTTGACCCATACAAAGATGCCTTAGCCAAAATGATTAATGTCTTATCCACCCGAAAGGAGTAAGTGAGCATTGCATTTATTGACTTTGTGGGATAACAATGTACTAAGTTTGGGGTCACCATTGTGAATTGAAAAAAAAAGAATTTTTTTTTTATGGTTATGAAGACAGTTGTTATTTCAAAAAAAAAAAAAAACTAAAAAAATAAAAAAATAAAAAAAAAAAAAAAAAGAAAAAAAAAAAAAAAGAAAAAAAAATTGTATGGAAAAAGGAAAGAGAATCAAGAGGAGCGTAAATTCATGAGGCGAAGTGTAATGAAAGTCTTAATGCTCACTTATTCTCTAGGGTTTTAGCCTGTCAAATCCTATTTCATCCACCATTAACCTTGACCCTATTACAACCCTTAATAAGTCCTTTTGATTGCTGCATCTGTGAGTTGCGTGCATGCATGTTTGAGATGAAAAGCAAATTCAAGGAGGGTGAGCTCAATAAGTGATGACTGAGGGAAACACAAGCCCAAACACGAGTGACTGAGAGTCTCTTTTCACTTATAAAAAGTTTGAGTGACCCAATTATCAGGTGTACTTTGTTTCCATGTTCATTAGCTTTCAAGCTATAATTGATCAGTGCATGGTTATGATGATCCCTATTCTTGACCCTCTGAGTTTCAGTTACACAGTTGAGAGTTCTAATTTCAGGAATGCATGTATGAATTGATTTACTGTCACTTGGATGCTTTTGAATTGTGGGACACTCTTGGTTTATTCTTTTCGGTTCAAATATTGTTTGAGTTGTGGAGTTGTCTTTTTGTTTGGCTAGTTTGTTCTTCTGTTTTGCTTGAGGACAAGCAATGTTTTAAGTTTGGGGTGGTGATAATCTACTAGATTATCTATTTTTCCATTGTTTTTTGAGTGGATTTCACCGCCTAAGCCCAACTTTTGACGTTGTTTTGATCTTAAGACAACTTTATTTTTATCTTTTGAGTTAATCCATTCTAGCTCGTTAGATTGAGTCATTTTGATTAGAATTACTAGTGTTTTATCTTATTTGTTAATGTTTTGATTATAGGTACCAAAGAAAACAAGATGAAGCTCATAAGGGTAAAGGACATTCACTGAAGTCCAGGCGCCAGGCGCCCAATTTCAGAGCGCCAGGCGCTCAGCATACAGCAGGCACACTTGTTCAGGCGCCAGGCGCCCAATTTCAGAGAGCCAGGCGCTCACCTTCTCGAGATTCAGTTTTAAGTGGACTCCTGGGCGCCAGGCGCTGGATTCCTGAGCGCCAGGCGCTCTGCTCATTCCTGACACATATAAAAAACCTATTCTTTCCAGAATGAGGGGACTTTTGGGCTGCTGGACACGAAGAAGAAGAGAAAACTGACCTAATTTGGAAAGCTTGGAGGTGGACTTGAAGGGAAGAAGAGTGGGAGCTCAGATTTTCTTCAAGCTTCAATGGAGTTTTACTTCTTCTTCTCTATTGTTTTAATTTCTATTTTTGTTTCTATGTCTAGCTAAACTCTCCCTTGTTGGGATTGAGTGGATTTTGATGGAATTTGCTTGTATTTGACTTGGGTTTCAGTTATGCTTAATGAATATTTCTATTTTGAGTTTATAATCTCTTTTCTTAAAGCTTTCTAGGGTTTGATCATCCTTAGAATGATTTTTAGGTTTATGCATTGGATGAAAATTTGATGTGTGAACTATGTTTGAGATTGTAAACCTTATGATTCGTTGTGCTAGGAATAGTCGATGAATGCTTGTTATCTCGTTGGATTCTGAATCTTAATGCCTTTTCCCTTTTAGAATCACCTAAGGAATTAGGGTTTTTAACTAGGATTTAAGGTTCTTGTGCCTAAGGAATTAGGACTTGGATATTTGGGAGAGTCCGATAACAAAATAGAAGTGGAAATTTGTCTTAACTCCAGGTTAACATGCAAAGAAATGAAATCAAATGAAACTTGATCCCAACTCTTTCTTATCTTTGAATTCCTATCTCTTTTGTGTTCTAAGTGTTTGTCAAATTGTCAAAGTCAAAATACCAAAAAGAGTCTTTTACTTTAATTTAATTTCTTTCATGCTTAATTGTTTACGATTGAGCTCCCTTTGAACCAAAGTTCTGTTTGAATAGTAGCTAAGTTCGTGAATTGGTAATTGGTTATTGATCCCTGAGAACGATATCCGGTTTTCTCACCGTTTTTATTACTTGATGATCCGGTACACTTGTCGTGGTCCCATCAGGATCCTTTAAAAGAGGATCAGTTTCAATGTTTCCCAAACACCCGTTGCTCTCGTAACCAATAGGAAAGGGAGAGCATTTAATGCAGCTGATTCGATTCGTAGGGTTGGTCAAAGCCTCTCATTCTATAAATACAAAAGGTTCACACTTGGTACAATCATTCCTTTTTCCTTCTATCTTCCAGAATGATTTTGCTGTTCTTACGCCTGTGCTTATGTTCAGAGGGAGTTAGAGAAGTTTTGCCTTCTACGAAGGCCACCATTTTTCTGCTTTTCCCAAAGTATTTGAAGATACTTCTTTTTCTGCCGAAAACCTTGTTTCGTTAGGAACTTTTCTTTCCCAGCGTAATGAGGGCGGGGACTTTACCTTCCCAGCATACGAAGGTGAGTCTAATTCATGCTTCTTCGCTAGGAAGCCCTATAGTCCCTATCACGTTGGACGGAGGTAATTGGAGAAATAGAGTCCCTCTTGGTCCTCTTTTTAGATAAGCCGGGGGGACTATTGAGGTGGCTGCTTTCAAGCAACCTGGGGTGGTCGTGAGACTGGTCCAACTCCAGTGGAATGAACTTCTTCATGATCATCCCGAGCCCCGTTCAATTGAAGAGGGTTAACCCCGGTCTTTTCTTATCCTTGTGAGTGGAACCGATGAGTGGAGTGGCTGGAATTCCCTGATCCCGTAGCAGTGTCCTGTTCCGGTTATCTTCGATTTTCTGAAGCCTATCCACTTTTTCAAGAAGCCTTAACAAGGAAGAGACCGGTGTGATAGAGAATCTGGATGTGAAATACAAGCAAGAAGTTGGCCTCCGGGCTCGTTAGTGCTGTTTAACCTTTTCATATCCCATGTTTTTCTTTTCCTTGTATTGATGTATGATGATGTATAAAATGAAATGAAAAATTTAGTTGAATCATCCAACTTCTTTGACCATCTTTTTGATCTGTGGAATTTATATTGTGCCGGGGTGAGTCCAAAGCTCACCCTGTATACCATATTGCCCCCAGCTCTGTATTTTGGTGAGACAAACGAAGTACAAAGCTTAAGCAAATTAACCGGGGTACTTGGTACCGTGAGGGGAATTACCGGGATATATAATGAGCTGGGGCATTTAACATTCTGTGAACGTTGTAGATACTAGGGTTGTTTCAGTCTGCTGAGCGACCATCCCCTCAACTGCCATGACAGCGACGTGGGCCACGTGGCTTGCTATGGTTGAGGGGTCGTGCATAGTGCTTTGCGCGCCATAATGAACATATTTTCAAATTCATACTGAATGGACAGATATGTCCCCTAACTGTAACCTCTATAAATAGGGCTTCATCTTTCCATTTTTTCACCTTTTACTGTTTTCGCTTAAAAATTGGTTGTCTGAGAGGGAATCCGACAAGTTTCACGGTTGTCAACGGTGGTGTTTGCGTTTTAAAGCTTCTACTAGCCTTTGTCAAGGTATTTTCTTCCTCTAAACATCATTATTGATAACTTGAACATGCGAACGTCCTTCTGGTGGATTGTTTGTCTTTTTTTTTCTGTTAATAAAAATTTGGGGGATAATTATTTCATCCCCCTTTTCAACGGTGTTGCCTGATGTTGCACCTCCCTTACTGTGCCGTATGCGACGGGCGGGGGTGTCCTTCCGAGGCTTAAGCCTCGGTGGGTGCAGAGGTCGGTGCGTGGGTGTTAGTTTGCTGCTTACCCACTACCATGTTTGGATGTTTTGAACATCTTTGGTTCTGACCCTAGGCCTCTGTGTGTTTTCTAAGAAACTAAATGGCCAGAAGGAGGCGGCCAAGAGGTGAAGCCCTTACCCCAGCCTCGGATCAACAAGCGGAGCAAGCGATTAGGATTCACCGAGGTCCTTTGTTACCCTGTACGTGGGTTGCCGATGATGCCTATGATAAGATATCCCGTTATGAGTCCGGCACAGAACTAGATAAGCTGAAGGAATACTTGGAGCTCACTGAGGGGGGTGAAAGGGACGATGAGTTCGTGATTTTGTCCCCGGGTAGAGAACGAGTGTGCTGGACCCGCGAAGAAGGCGAGCACTTCATGTATTTTTACGAGGACTTTTTCACGCGGTTCGGACTACGGCTTCCATTAAATGATTTTCACATTGCTATTCTCTAGACTCTTCATGTTGCCCCCAGTCAAATCCATCCCAACGGTTGGGCAAACATCCTGGCCTTCGAAAGAATATGCCGGGTAGTAGGGTTGCGATGCTCTGATGGGGCATTCTTCTATTTCCACACACGGTATTCAACCCTTGGATCCCGTACTCGACAGCAGTCTTGGCTCTCAGTTCGATCTCGGCAAGGAATGACTATATTCTTGCCATACTTGGAGAGTTATAAGAACTTCAAGGAGAAATTTTTCAAATTAAAGGCAGCTAGTGGAAGTCGTCTTTCTGGCTGGGTAATGGTGAGGAGATAATATTCAGCCTTTACTGGAACCCGGCGGCGTGGAGCATCCCTACTCAATCATTTAAGAGGGAGATAAACCAGCTTACCGATGAAGATGTTGAATGTGTAAACTTTTTTGAGATGTGGGTTGAAGAGGTCGGCAAGATCTGGCCTAAAGATATTTTAGATAGTCCGGATGACGATAAGCTCTGGACCATGCTAGGTAATGTCGGCCAACCGTGGTGTATATTTAAATGCACAATGTTTTAATGCATCTGACAACTTGTTTCTATGTTTTGCAGAGAGTTTAGCCGAGATGATGGATGGTGATTCTTTGGCGATTTTGGAGGCGCTGAGGGCAAGGAATTCTGATGTCCCAACGAGTCCTCCAGTGGGTTTCATGTCGTCCTTTACGAACATGGTAACCGAGCTTCCTTCTGAGGCGGTGGAACCTATCAATGTGGATGATTCTCTCGAATCACCCCGTGGACGCAAGAGGGTGACATTGGAAGAAGGGCAGTCTAGTGGCCGGAGTAAGAGGAGAGCAACAGGAGAAACTTTCGGGCCAATAGAACTGTTTCGGGAGGAAATAAATCCCCGGGAGTTTATTGACTTCCACATTCTTGATGAAGAGATTGGGGATTACTTTGCCCAACGTAGTCCAAAAGAAGCTCTGCTGGCTTTCCAAAACATGGGGATCCATATTGCTGCCGAGGCTCGGTTCTTAGAGCATGCCCTCGAGGAACATGAACAAGAAATGGCTGACAAGCTGGCAGCGGCTAAGAGAGGTGAAAGCAAAGCTCTCAAGGACATGGAGGATTCGGTCAAGGCCAAGGATGAAGCTTTACATCGGATACGGGAGCTAGAAACAGAAGTAGCTACTTTGAAGGATGCCGGTAAGGCAAAAGAGCCACCCCGACCGAGCAAGCGAGAGCGGTTGCACGCGCTCCGGCCGAGAGTGATAATTCTCGATCCAGGTCTCAGTGGTGTGAGGCTAAGATTACCTCTCTGCAGGCCGATGTCAATCAGCTGATATCGTTGTGTACCAAGATAAAGGAAGATCAATTCCGCAACGCTGTCAGCCAAGTTCAACATTTTAACCCCGGGGTTGCACTGGTCTTGGATGGGCTTGACTCCGGGAAGGTGGTTCGGGAGGGAGCTCTTGTAGCTCCCCGTGTGGTTTCTTCAAATTTGGCTGAAGATTCTAATACCCGTGGTCCGGACTTAGCTGCAGATTAGGATTTTTTTTTTTACCTTCTGCGCGAGGTTTTGGTTTATCTGTACCCCGATTTTTTGTAAACACTAACCCAGATTTGGGGTTTTATCAATTATCGTTGTTCTTATTGATCGAGATGCCATATTCTTTATTTGTTAAAATTGCTTGAACCTTAGCTTAGGATCCGATGTCCAGATAAGTCTGGCATTTAAGATCTATGCCAAAGGTAAGAAACAATGTCTGAGGTCCATTTGACCAATTTGGCTTTTTAGGATACCGCACGACGATGTTCTAAAAGACTGGTCCTTCCCGAGATCCTTTCGTGCTTTTAGTTTGGTGCTAGAATTTTTCCAATATAGGATTTTTCTACTGTATGAACTATCTAGCATATCTCGGTTAGTACCATGAAGTGGTTGGATATTGTAAAATTCTCTTAAAAGCTTGAAAATTGAGTAGAAAAATAATAGAATAGAAAAACAACACTTACTTTATTGAATAACATTGCGTTTCATAACAATTAGGCAGGGCAAACAAAGTTAACTAGGAGACCAGGCCTGAAGGCACTTAACTGTAGTACTTTCTAAGTTTGTCTGCGTTTCAAAAAAATTTTACCGGTTTCCCTGTCAAAGTCTCTAGGGTATAAGCTCCTTTGCCGGTGCTGATTACGATACGGTAAGGACCCTCCCAGTTAGGGGCTAGTTTTCCCTAAGAGGCATTCCTTCCGCCGATATCAGCCCTGCGGAGTACCAAGTCACCCGGCTGGAATTTTCTCGGAATGACCCTCAAGTTGTACCGGGATGCAGTTCTCTGCTTGATCGCGGCATCGCGTATGTGGGTAATGCGTCTCCTTTCCTCCAACAGGTCCAAGTCCTCCCTGATTAATCCGGGGTTATCATCATACGAGAAGTTCTGAGAACGCAAGCTTGATTCTCCAATTTCCACCGGGATCATGGCCTCACATCTGAATGTGAGTTTGAAAGGAGTTTCACCCGTCGAGGAATGAGGAGTAGTTCGGTAGGCCCATAGGACATGGTCCAACTGCTCGACCCAATTCCCTTTTGCTTTATCTAACCTTCTCTTTAATCCTCGGACGATGATCCAGTTTGCGGCTTCGGCTTGCCCGTTTATCTTGGGGTTCTCGACTGCACTGCAATGATATTTTATTTTCAACCCAGAAAGTAGTTCTTCGAACCCCTGGTCTTTAAACTGCATCCCATTATCCGTAACAATTGACTCCGGAACACCGAATCTAGTGATAATGTTACGCCAAGTAAATTTCTGAACTCGAGCCGGGGTGATGGTGACCACGGGCTCAACTTCAATCCACTTAGTAAAGTAATCCACCGCAACAATCAAAAACTTCAACTGCCTGGGAGCCTGAAGGAATGGACCCAGGATGTCCATTCCCCACTGATAAAAAGGCCAGGGTATGGACATCGTGGATAGTTCTTCAGGTAGGGCGTGATAGTGATCCAAATGCCGCTGGCACTTGTCACATACTTGAACATGTGTAAAAGCATCTGCTTCCATTGTCGGCCAGTAATAACCTGCCCTGAGAGCCTTCAAAGCTAGGGTTTTCCCTCTTAGATGGTGTCCACAACTTCCTTCGTGGACTTCGGCCAACACATATTTGGCCTCTTTCGGCGTAAGGCACTTAAGGAGGGGTAAAGAAAATCCACGTCGGTAAAGCTGCCCATTATAGATAGTATATCTGACCGTAGTTCTCTTTAGTCTAGAAGCTTCCTTTGGGTCATCAGGGAGGCTGTCGGACTGTAAGTACTCCACCAATGGCATAGTCCAATCGTACTCCTCCCCGTCAACTTGGGAAATTGCCATGTCAGCGATTGACGGTTGTTGGATGATCTCCTGGATCACAGAGCGGTTATTACCTGGCTTTTAGTGCTAGCCAATTTGGATAAGAGATCAGCCCTTGAATTCTACTCTCTCAGGATGTGTTCTAGCTGTACCAACTGAAAACTTGAGAGAAGTTGCTTTACTTTCAGCAAATATCTGTGTAGAAGTGGCTCTTTGGCTTGATAATCACCTCGGATTTGGGAAGTCACTAGTTGGGAGTCACTGCAAAGTTTAAGTTTGGTAGCCCCCAAATCCCTCACCATTGTTAGCCCGATAATGCATGCTTCATATTCAGCCTGATTGTTCAAGGTGGGAAATTCGAACCTGAGGGAATTTTCTATGGTGACCCCATCGAGATTTTCTATTATTACCCCGGCGCCGCTTTCTTTCAGGTTTGAAGACCTATCAACAAATACGATCCATTGTTTTTCCTCGGCTCTGCTAGTTTCCGAGGTTAATTCAGCTAAAAAATTTGAGACTTGCGCCTTAATCGCCACTCTGGGTTCGTAGGTGATTCCAAACTCGAAAAGCTCAATAGACCAGGCAATCATCCTTCCTGCCAAGTCCGGTTTGTGCAATATCTATCGAATAAGCTGATCTGTCCTTACCACCACCGGATGACATTGGAAGTATTGCTTAATCTTCTGGCCGTGACGATGAGTGCAAATGCGACCTTCTTGATCTTCTGATACCGGAGCTCGGGGCCTTGCAATACCTTGCTTACAAAATAGACCGGCTTCTGGACACTCTCGATTTCTCTGACAAGTGCTGCACTAACGGCTTCCTCGTGAACGGAAAGGTATATGTACAGCATTTCTCCTGGCTCAGGTCTTGTGAGAATTGGAGGGGATGATAAGAAATTTTTTAAAGAGATTAATGCGTCCTTACACTCCTGAGTCCACTCAAACTCGGTCCCATTTTTCAACAATTTGAAGAGTGGGAGGGATTTATGAGCGGCTCCAGCCAGGAAACGAGTAAGAGCCGCGATCCATCCATTTAACTGCTGTACTTCTTTCACATTCTGGGGGCTGTGCATGTCGAGCACGGCCTTACACTTGTCGGGGTTTGCCTCGATTCCCCGGTGTGTCAGCATGAACCCTAGAAACTTTCCAGCCTAGACCTTGAATGCACACTTCTCAGGGTTAAGCCTTATATTGTGCTTCTTAAGCTGTTCAAACATTTCTTCTAAATCTGAGGTGTGTGATCCTGACGACGGGGTCTTGACTATCATATCATCGATGTAGACCTCTAGCATTCTTCCTATCTGATCTTCAAAGGCCCTGTTCATCATTCTCTGATACGTAACTCCGGTATTTTTCAACCCAAAAGGCATTACTTTGTAACAGTAACTTGCCTTTTTGGTGATGAACGCGGTTTTATCTTCGTCTCTGGAGTACATCAGAATTTGATTGTACTTAGAGTAAGCATCCATGAAAGATAGTAGCTGAAAACCAGATGACCTATCGACCAGCTTGTCCACGTTGGGGAGGGGGTATGGATCTTTAGGGCATGCCTTGTTCAAATCGGTATAATCCACACACATCCTCCACTTGTCGTTGGATTTCTTAACTAAGATAACATTCAATAGCCATAACATTCAATAGCCAAGTGGTATACGAGATGTCCCTGATGAATCCGGCGTTCAGGAGCTCTTTTACTTGCCCTTCAATGACTTGCTGCCTTTCTGGACTAACCTTCCTTTTCTTTTGGGAGACCGGCTTCGCATCTCGTTTAATAGATAAACGATGGCAGATGAAAGCGGGGTCAATTCTAGGCATGTCAGTAGATGTCTAGGCAAAAAGATCTTTATTCCTTTGCAAGAGTTTTACTAACTGTGCTTTCTCCTGTTCGTCAAGGCTTGCCCCAATCTTAGTGGCTTGATTAGGTTTGTCACCAAGTTGTAACAAAATCAAGTCTCCGTCGGGCTAAGGTCTAGTGCCTCGGATTTCCTCTCGTGCGTCCAATTCAGTCATTAAAACATCGACTTGGTGGGTTAGGATAGGTGTGCGCGCCTTCTTATTTCTGGATGCCCTACTGATTTTCAGACTTTCGTTGTAACATTTGCGGGCTGCAATCTGATCGCCCTTGACCGTGACCACTTTATTATCCCGATTAAGGAATTTCATGGCCTGGTGGGCGGTGGAGATTATAGCAGCAATGTCGTTCAACGTAGGACATCCCAAAATGATGTTGTAAGCCGAGGGACAATCCACAACCAAAAATCTCACCTTTACTATTCTGTAGGTACTGTCGTCACCCAAGGTTAGGAAAGTATCAAAATATCCCACCGGGGTAATTTTCTCTCCAGAGAAACTAGTAAGCTCTCCTTCATATGGAGTCAATTCAGACAAAGGGAATTCCAGCCTTTTATAGGCGTCCATAAACATGATATCTGCCGAACTCCCCTGGTCCACAAAAATTCGACGGACTTCGGCGTTAGATATTACTCCAGAAATTACTAGTGGGTCGTCATGATCCCGGATAATATCGCCGTAGTCTTCTTCGTAGAAGGAGATGGGAGGTGCTCCACTATCTCGGGCGGGTGGTCTTCATGAAGAACTCGACACGCTTAAGACCGTCGTCCGAAGTGCCTTCTTTCGGGCATTATTTGACACTCCTCCTCCAGCGAATCCTCCCGTGATGGTATGGATTAATCTGTCTTTCTGGTATCCGCATCCTTGAGCATCTCGGTTCTGTCCTTTTCTGTTCTCCCCATCTCGGCGTGTCGGGGTTCGAGATCTTCCGGTGGGACTTCGGTTTCTTCTGGCTGGGCTTCGGGTTCTTTGCCGATGTTGGTTTGGACTCCGCCGTGGACTTCGGCTTCTTCTCTGATTCCTTCTCCTTCCGTGGTCTTGATTACCACGAAAACCACTAATGTACTTCTGCAGACGTCCCTCTTTGACCAGGGACTCGATAACGTCTCGGAGCTGATAACAATCCTCGGTTTCATGGCCGTAACTGTTGTGCCACCTGCAGTGCTTTGAATGATCCCTCTGGGATTATTTTTTCACAGGTGGTGGCCTTTTGATATCTTGGAACTCGGTTTGAAGGACCTCCTTCAAGATTGTTTCTCGAGGGGTGTTCAAAGGAGTATACTTAGAATACTTGGGCCTATACCGCTCACTCTTGGAAGGATCTCGGGGCTGGCTGGAATTGTGATTCTTTTTCTGAACTGGTTCACCTTTCTCAAGGCTTTCTTTTGCCCTGGTAATTTATTTTAGTTCAACGTACTTATCTGCCCGTAAGTGGAACTCATCTAAATTGGTCGGCTTCTTCTTAGCTAGTGACCGGAAGAAATCTGAATCAGTCCGTAGATCATTTCTGGCGTAATTAAGGGCTATCCTGTCATTGAGGTTTTCTATACCCACACAAGCATGACTGAATCTCTTGATGTATTTGCGCAGGGATTCATCACTCTTTTGGCAAATTCTAGAGAGAAAATCAATCGACTTCGGTCGTTCTTTGGCAGTGGTATAATGCAATAAGAATCGCTGCGTGAGCTCCCCCCATCCTGTAATTTTTGTCTTTAAGGTCACGAACCAACGAAGAGCATCCTTCTTCAGGAAGAGCGGGAAAGCACGACATAACAATTCTGGGGGTATACCTATAGAGCTGCATGGACTGGGTATAGGCATCCAAGTGTTCTTGCGGATCCGTGGTCCCGTCGTAAGGCTCAAAGTTGCTCGGGGGCTTGAAGTTCCTCGGGATCCTGTACGCCATTAAGGCGTCGGAGAATTGATGTTGGCGGCCGGGGACCGGGTCACTGTTTTCTATGACCCCGACACCGACATGATGGGCTTCCCTTTGAACTGTGATCCGCTCTCCGATCTCATTGCCAGCTTGCGCAAACCTTTCTAAATTGTCTAAACGACGGCATTGTTCCTCCAACTGACGCCATTGGTTGTCAATCAGTGCGGTCTGTTGGCGCAGTAATTCTCGAAGTTCATTCCTCGTCATTCTAGACTGCGAGTTGTCCTCACAATGCGAATGGTCAGCATCCAAGTTCGGGATTCCCAAGCGGGCATGTGCTGGGACCATTGCACCTTGATTTGCGTTATTCTCTCCAGTTGGGGGGTAGATAAGTCTATCCCTGATAGAGATCCTTCGCGAGGGGACTGGGCTTTCAGCTGATGCTGAAGTTTCGTGTCCCCTGTTGAGCGTCTCTACCAAAACAGGCCTGCTCTTTACGGCGGAGGTTTCTGGTGGTGCGATGGAAGGATGGTCGCGCTGAGCCGCTGGGCCCTGTCCGTGGGTAGGGGCAACCTGCGCAACACTTCCTCTCCGTTGATTTTGCCTTGTACTCACCATAATGAACGTGCGAATAGTAATTTATCAAAATTCCCATAGACGACGCCAAATGTTCTGAACGAATTCAAAAGGATACCTGTAGAAGGTATGGTTTGGTGGTTTCCTCCTTTCTGCAGCTGCGTTCCACCGTTAGGGTCCGGCGGGGGTGGTACCTACAAAAAGGACTCCGATGCTCAAGTCAGAAAGTGTGCTAAGGTGTCTCAGTAATTCAATAATCGTTACCCCTTTTAGGTTTACTTAGCCTGATCTTTATGGAGCATGATTGGAGTCAGGGTATTCAATGCAGGTATTATTGGAATGTGGACGTTACAATCATTTATTGAGAGGAGAGGTTGTAGAATCAGAGAGATTCGTATCAACAGTTACGAAAGTCTGTGTTGATTCCCTAATCCTCATGAGTTATGCATTCTGAGGTCCTACAGTCGTTTTCGGGGTGTTGATGGAGGAATAAGGTGGAGCGTGTGCCGGGTTGACCCTTCTGGGTAGGATCTCGGTCCACGGTTCAGAACAGTAAATATCATAGTTTAATAAAAAGGGTTTAGAAGTGTAATTAAGTTAACATTTTTTTCCTATTCTTTTTTATTATACCATGTAAGTAGAGAGAGAATGGGTTATATAAAGAATAAACAAGAAAAAAATAAAAACATCTTGAATTTTATTATTTGTGAGTTAAAAATAAATAGTGAGATAACATCTCTTTTTTTAATTTTAGATTAATGAAAAATCATAATATAAAGGTTATTTTAAAATTTCTGTGGTAAACAAATAAAGATAAAAAGCATCATGTGAGTTCTCTTTATAATGGAGATAGATTAAAAAAAAATAGTTAATGAACTTTCTGGTTGATAACTTGACAAGGGTCAGAGTGTTTAATAATTAAAAAAAAAAGAAATATTTTCAACAGGAATATTCCTACCCATGGAAGCTCTGCATACAGTCGAAAACGTACAACCAATTAGTTAATATAAAATAAAAGGTTTCATTTCGTTTGCCATTTATTATCAAGCTGTAAGTGTTGCATCCAGACACAATTAGTTAATATAGAAACACATATGGCAACTTCATACATGGTTCTTGCAGCGAATTGCTCCGTTCAGAACCGACCCTTTATCGTCCCACACTCCATATCTGTACGACTCGAATCCGTATTGAAGGTAATTAAATCTGTCTCATCATGTTAAAATCTGACGTTTTAGTGACTTAAAATTTGATGTTCACTTCATGAGCAGCCAATCTTAAGAGCGTTGCCCCAAATTCCCATGCAAATTGATGCTTCCAAAACCATGACACACATTACAACTAAATTCCTTCACGCTGTTGTGGATTTAGTATTTGAGTATGTCGACCAGCCACTGCTTCCATCTCAGGTGAGGTACTTATTGAAGGTTTTTTTTTTTTTTCCTCAGATAGTGTGTTATCCTATCCATC
The DNA here is from genome assembly GCA_029884595.1 of Ormosia semicastrata. NCBI lineage: Eukaryota > Viridiplantae > Streptophyta > Magnoliopsida > Fabales > Fabaceae > Ormosia > Ormosia semicastrata. Next base: position 16,148,693 of record JAQQTO010000046.1, on the reverse strand, counting down.
ATTTTGTTAATTAGTAGTGTTTTGCAGAGTAACTTTGTTCCAGTGGAGGAGATTGGAGAAGCCGTGCCTATCACCAACATCCAAGGCGAAATTGCAGAGGACTTTCCAGAGGGTGTCTACATTAGAAATGGTCTATAGCCTATATACTTTGAACTTTTGGATGGTCTTAACAGGAGTATGAAAGGGAAGGGAAAAGAGAAATGTGTTTTACACTTTTTTGAGATTTGGCTTAATCTAAAATGACGGTAGTATACATTCAATGATATATAGTAAATTTTTTTTCTTATTTTAAAAACACATAAAAATTTCCCAATATATCACACCAACTCTTTAAAATAATTTAAAATTTATAAGAAAATTGACATTACATTAGATAATGCGTTCTTTTGCTTTCACTCCTTTGTTTGTAATCCTACTAAGCATACTAGTAGAGATTAAAGAAAACACCATTTGCAACTATAAACAAACAAATTCTTATCTTTTGAATGACATTTTGATAAATAATTTTTTTTTGTCTTTCATTTTAAAGGTAAGTGATCACACATAATAAGCTCTATCAATGATAACAAAAGTTAGGCATTTACTATAGTTTGAATTTTTATTAATATAATTACTTGTCACACATACAACTTCTACAGTCTAGTTATACTAAACAATGGTCAAAACAAAAACTAAAAGTTCTTTTTGGAAATATAACTTATCTTTGAAATATTTATTAGAAGAACTGTAAACTATATTTACTTCGCAAGTTTGTACAATGTTTATAAACTTATCTTGTTTCACTTCGTGGATAATGATTCTTTAAAGTAAAGATTTTTGTAAAATAAATAAATAAATTTATATCAATTATTAATAGATAGACTCACATTAATCATCAACAATTAATATAAACTTACTTGTTCACTAGAATCCTTGTTCTCACTTTGTATAAAGATTTCCATTTTATTTGATTTTTCACTTTATTTCATATGTACACTTTAGTCTGTCTCAGCAACGCATTCAACCCTTTCAAGATTTAACTAAGGAGAAAAGTCACAGAAGCTTGCTTGCTATGTATTTGAACAAATATATATATGTTGCTAAATTATTCATATTCATATATGTATTGCAATACGACAGGATCAAACCCCCTGTTTGGAGGACTGAAATCAACCAAGTCTATCTTGGGGAGGTCAAATAGCGCTTGGGTGGAAGGAGAAGGAATGCTTCATGCTTTGATTTTCAAAAAGCAAAGTGATGGAAGCTGTACTGTCGTCTACAACAACAGATACGTTGAAACTGCGACATACAAGCTTGAGAAACAAAGTAACAAGCCTTTGTTTCTCCCTGCTGTAAGAGGAGATTCACTGGCCGTTTTGTCTTCTCTTCTGCTAAACATGGTCAGCATTTTTTACCACATTTGAAATAATTAGCCTTTGTTCCAACGACTAGCAAGCACAAAATTAGTTTAAGATTTTTTTACATGAAATTAGTTTAAGATTATAGGAAAAAGATATTTGGACATCAAATTTAATTTTACATCTTTTTTACATCTATATTTTTTTGAAAAAGAAAAAAGAGAGATAATGTATATTGAAATGTGTGTTTCTTTCTTTCTATTACTTAAAAGAAGAAAATAATGTAAGAATGATGTAATAAAAATGATAAATAAATAAAATTAGTCAATATTATATAGTGCTCAATTGTTAAGGTTAAGAGAGAATTGACGTAGAAGTGTGCATTGTATTATCTGAATGTGAGGTCGTACAGTTGTAAGCTATATAAATATATATATATGCAAGAGTAACATGCAGGTACGCCTACCTACAGGGAATCATAGCCGTGCCACTAACTTGATAACAGTGCAACTAACTAGATAACTGTACAATAGTCTCTGGTAGGTGTAAATAGGGTCACTCAAGCGGGGTTAGTGTCTTAGTGATGGAGCGTGACAGAAAGATATACTGAATTTGTTAAAAATAGCAAGTAGATTTGCAAAGATAAATATATTGATTGAAACCCTGGCCCTGCTATTTTTGCTAAATAGCCTTCCATTTATAATTTTATGAGTAACATTATTATTCGCTTAAAGTTTCGGTCTAAGAGTTCCAGGTTAGCTGAAGGTCTAAAGAGTTTCGGTCAATCTCACATGAATCTTGAATTTTCTTCTTGTGGATTTCGCAGTTGAGATTTGGAAAAAGCTACAAATATTATAGCAACACCAATGTGTTCGAGCATTTAGGCAAGTTCTACTCGGTTGCTGAGAGTCACATCCCACAAGAGATTGACATCTTCACACTTGGTACTTTAAAGGATTGGGATGTTAACGGAGCCTGGAATCGTCCTTTTGGCAGCCACCCCAAGGTTTCTCTTCAATATATATACATATTTAGACAAAGAAATTTTTATCGTGAGAGAGTAAAATGAGTAAATTTTGATTATATAATCATATATAAATAGTTAAAATTAAAAATTATTTAAAAGTTATGTAATCACTTAAAAAAATCATATACATTTATGTTTTAATCTGATCATTTATGTTATTAGAAAATTATGCAAAATTTTCTTATCATCATATTTGTGAAAAGTAAAATAAATAAAGAATAATAACATACAAAAATTGATAACGGAGTTCGGCCAATTATGCCTACGTCTCTGGGCTGCTGCAGATATTTTACTGAAAAAGAGAATATACAAAGTGCTTACAAAACACTCACAACCTCTTACAACCCACAACCTAATTACACTTAGAAACTAAAACTTTTCTCTCAAAGCTTTCTCTATTTCTCTCTCTCTAATTTTCTCTCTTTGTTTTGGGATGAATATTTCCATCTGATGAAGCTTCTATTTATAGAAGCTGAAACGCGTTTTGCATTGTGTACACAGTTTCAAAAACGCGTCGATAATTGAAAAATCAATTGCTTTCGGTGCAATTGACAAATTGCTTTAATCAATTACTGCACCTTTTCAATGTATTGATTTGAAAAGGGGGCCACCACTAACAATCTCCCACTTGAAGATTGATTTCAATCTGTCTTCACACCTCGATCAATGCAGCAGCCTTTTCTGGTCTGTTACTCTAGCAGGTTAACTGAAGTTGAGCATAACTTCAGTTTATCGATAGTCATCACTTTTGCCAACATATCTGCTGGATTATTACTTCCTTGGATTTTCTTCAATGTTAACACCTCATCTTCAAGTAGAGTCCTGATGAAATGATAACGAAGATCAATGTGCTTTGTTCTGGAATGGAATGCCGAATTCTTTGCCAGATGTATTACACTCTGATTATCACTATACAAAACACTCTTTTTCTGGACGAATCCCAATTCAATTAACAATCCTTAAAGCCATATCAATTCTTTATTGGCTTCTGTTACTGCCACATACTCAGCTTTTGTAGTGGATAAAGCAACAATCTTTTGTATCTGCGACATCCAACTAACAGCTGTTATTCCAACGGTGAATATGTAACCAGTGGTACTTCTTCTGTGATCGACTTCACCTCCAAAGCCTGCATCTATATAGCCTTGCACTTTTAATTCTCCTTTACCAAAGTACAAACACTTCTCTGTAGTGCCTCGTAGATACCTCAAAATCCACTTAACAGCTTCCCAATGAGCTTTACCTGGATTTGACATAAACCTGCTTACAACTCCCACTGCATGGCCAATGTCTGGCTTCGTACAGACCATTGCGTACATCAAACTTCCAATGGCTAAAGCATACGAGATTTTAGCCATGAATTCTCTTTCTTCCTCTGTCTGAGGGTACTGATCCTTTGATAAGCGAAAATGACTAGCCAAAGGTGTGCTAACTGGTTTGGCATTGACCATGTTGAATCTTTGCAAAACACGGTTGATGTACTCTGCCTGAGATAAGTGCAAAACCCCTCTTTGCTTATCTCTCGTGATTTGCATTCCAAGGATCTTCCTTGCTGGACCTAAGTCTTTCATGTCAAATTCATTTGACAACTGCATCTTTAAGTTTCTAATCTCGTCTATATCTGAACCTATTACTAACATATCATTGACGTAAAGTAGCAAAATGATATAATTGGACTTATATCTCTTGAAAAAGCAACAGTGGTCGGCATTGCACTTCTGGAAACCTTCCTTGTGTATGAAGCCATCAAACTTTCTGTACTACTGTCTTGGAGCTTGTTTCAAGCCATACAAGCTCTTCTTTAATCTACACACCATATTCTCCTTCCTTTTTTTTCTGAGAAGCCTTTTGGCTGGTGCATATATATCTCCTCATCTAGGTCTCTGTGAAGAAATGCGTTCTTCACGTCCAACTGCTTAAGGTAGAGCTCTTCACTAGCAACAATACTTAACACAGACTTGATAGTATTGAGCTTCACAACTAGAGCAAAGATCTCGGTGTAGTCGACTCCTTCTTTTTGCTGGAATCCTTTGACAACTAGTCGGACTTTGTATCTCTTGAGGCCATCATGCTCCTCCTTCACCCGATACACCCATTTGTTGTGAAGTGACTTCTTCCCCGCAGGTAACTCAACTAGTTCCCATGTCTGATTGGAGATCAGAGATTTCATCTTGTCTTTCATGGTAAGCTCCCACTTGCTAGCATCTCCAGTCTGACAAGCTTCATCATAGCATTCAGGCTCCCTTCCATCAGTCAACAACAGATAGTTCATGTATCTCCTGTTAGGCATATGAGGTCGAGAAGACCTTCTCAATACAGGAGCTGGAGTAGAAGACTGTGGTGTGTCGATCGTCACGCGCACTTTGCTCGTTCAATTGATTCCTCTAACTGAGGACTTTCAATTATAGGACCTTCTGGGACATCATCTACCTCTGCATACACTGGCCCACTTTGTTCTGAGTCACTGGTGTCTATGTTATGCATGTCCTTGTACATCACTCTTTCATTAAAGATCATATCTCTACTACGAATCATCTTTTTGTTTTCATCATCCCAAAGGCGGTAGCCAAACTCATCTTCACCATAACCAATGAACGTGCACTTCTTCGATTTGGGATCAAGTTTATTCCTACCTTGATCACTGATGTGCACATATGCTACACAACCGAAAACTCTAAGATGTGAGAGTTTTGCCTCTTTTTCACTCCATACCTCTTCTGGTATTCTGTGCTCCAATGGTACCGATGGACCTCGGTTGATCAAATAAGCTGTTGTGTTGACTGCTTCTGCCTAAAACTGCTTCGGTAGGCCTGACTACACATGTAAGCTTCTGGCTCTTTTAGTCAACGTTCGGTTTATACGCTCAGCTACACCATTGTGTTGAGGCATACCCAGCACGGTCCTCTCTATTTTGATCCCGTGCTCATAACAAAACTTTTTGAATCGGGTGTCTTTATATTCACCACCATTGTCGGTTTTGAGCTTTTTGATCTTCAACCCTGTCTCATTTTCAACCATGGCTTTCCATATCCTGAAAGCCTCAAACACTTCACACTTATGCTTTAGAAAGTAAATCCATACCTTCCGAGAGTGATCATCGATGAAGGTCACGAAGTAGTGTTTCCCACCAATTGATGAGACAATCGTTGGACCCCAAACATCAGAGTGAATAAGCTCGAGTTTTTCCTTCTTTGGGGTTCTTCCACTTGTCTGAAAGCTGACCCTCTTCTGTTTTTCAAGTATGCAATCTTCACACATGTCAATCTCAACTGACTGTAGACCTGGAAGTTTGCCCTTCGAGTGCATAATCTTCATCCCTTTCACACTCATATGGCCAAGTCTCTAGTGCCACAGATTGGGATTTTTGTTTCCAGCTGCAACTGCAATTGAGCAGCGTGCCCTTGCTGTTATGTAAAGAGTATCAATCTTTTTGCCTCGAGCAACCGTCATTGCACCCTTTAAAATCTTCCAATCATCACCGTGAAAGATCGTAGTATAGTCTTCGCTAGCCAGCTGCCCTACTGAGATTAAGTTCTTTCTCAAGTCGGGAATATGTCTGACGTCCTTCAGCTCCCAAACAAACCCGTTCAACTTAATCTTCACTACACCTTTACCAATAATGGCACAAGGTTGATAATCACCAAGGTATACTTTTCCAAGGTTCCCGAGGACATACTTCTCAAAGAATTCTTTCTGCGAAGTAGCATGGAACGATGTTCCAGAGTCTAACACCCAAGACTCTTCCTTACTCTCCAAAGAGCATATCAACGCATCATTTCCTCCTGAGGTGGAAGTAACATTTGTCTCGTCCTTCGCCTCCTGATTCTTCGGTGCACTCTTGCACTAATTTTTGTAGTGTCTGATCTTCCCACAATTCCAACACTCGACGGTCTTTGAGCTATAGGAATTATTAGGATTCATGGATTTGGACCTCCTGTACTTTGATCTACCTCGGTAGTTCGATCTGCCACGTCCATTCCCTCTTGTTGAACTTCTTCCTCTTGACTCTGTATGCAAAACTGAAGAGGATGACGATTCACCCGACTCTCTTTGTCGGATCTCCTCACTGAGAACCAGGTCACGAACATCATCAAATTTCAACTTATTGCTTCCCGATGAGCTACTCACATCCGTGACAGTAGCATTCCAACTTTCTGGTAGAGAAGACAAAAGTATCAATGCTCATACTTCTTCATCAAATTCAATTCTGTCGCAACCGGGATCGCGACGGGACGACCGAAAAAAGATAAAAATCAATGGAGTCGCCACCAATGTTTATTTAAATTAGGAAAACATTAGAAAAACCTTTTTATCAGGAAAACTGGTCTTTTTGAAAATGAGTTTGAGTCCGGGAGTCGATTACAGATAGGGAAGGTGTTAGCACCCTATACTGCCCGTTCCAAGAACGGTACCTTGTGTTAGTTGTGCAAAATTTAATAATCTCAAATATATTTATTTTTACCCCTTTAAACAAAAGACTTTGTAATTATTTTTTATTTTTCTCATTTTTTGGAAAGAAATAAAAGAAACAACCAAATCATGAAAATTTATTTTTTGGCTTGACAGAATAGAGATTCTGCTCCTACGTATCCTCGGGTGCAATGAGGAACTCAAAGTCACGTAGTTCTTTATAAAATAAGTGTGGGTTGGTTGATTTTATTTAAAAGATTTTATTTGAAAGTGAATCCATTCTTGCACAGATTCAAGTTAGCACTAGGCTACTCAATAAACCCTTATGATCCAAATGACATTGAAGGTAGTATTCACTACTCAATCATCATCATTGGTCATTGCATGGATCAAAAGATTTTATTTTTTTTCTTTTTCCCTTCTCTCTTTTTTTTTTTTACCAAACAGTGTATCATTTTTGCCTTAATATGAAATGGACAGCAGCCCACGTGAATCAAATTCAAACTCAATAGGCAGTCAACAATTCAATTTAAAGGAAAGAGAGCTTGAAAACTTGGGTAACAATATCGAGCACATACGAGAGGACGTTTGGGGAGGGTTTGGACCACGAGATTCGACGGTCGAGTGCGGAGAGGATCCGGAAATTCGACGGTCGAGTGTGGAGATTGAGTGATTCGTGGTCGGTTGGAAAGGGGTGATTCCGTTTGGGAGTTCGACGGTCGGTTGGGGGTAAGGATGGGATGGATTCGACGGTCGGTTGGAAAGGGGTGATTCTGTTTGGGAGTTCAACGGTCGGTTGGGGGTAAGGATGGGATAGATTCGACGGTCGGTTGGGACGTGGTGATGGATTCGACGGTCGGTTGCAAAGGGATTCGGAGTCCGACGGTCGGATGGGACGAAGTTTGGTTGATGGTGTGAAGGTTTGGATGGGTTGTCGGTGAGGGAGTGGAGCTCACGGTTCGACGGTCGGTTGCAAAGGGATTCGGAGTCCGACGGTCGGATGGGACGAAGTTTGGTTGATGGTGTGAAGGTTTGGATGGGTTGTCGGTGAGGGGAGTGGAGCTCACAGTTCGACGGTCGGTTCCGGTAGTGTTTGGAGAGGTTATGGAAACTGCTTGGGTGATGGGGATTATGGAGGCTTTGAAGATAGTGAGTATTTTGGAGGTGAAAGGGAAGTGGTCGGATTTTGGGGTTCGACGGTCGGGTATAAGTTGGTTTTTGAGGTGATTTCGCGTAATGGATGGTTGAAGGATGGTGGTGTGGGTTCACGGTAATAGTGAGAGGGATGGTGAAGGTTGGTATATGGGGATTCGACGGTTGGTGAGGGTATGATGGTTGTTGGTCCGACGGTCGAATGAAGTGAAGGTGGGCTTTGTGAGGGGGTTGAGGGTCACAATGGTGTGGTTCGACGGTCGAATGGGGTGAAGGTCAGTGATGTAGTTCGACGGTCGGTAGAGGGAATGATGGTATTTTGTGAAGTGGTTCGACGGTCGATGGAGGGAAAGATGGTATTTTGTGGAGTGGTTCGACGGTCGGTGCGAGAGGATTCGGGGTAGTTCGACGGTCGGTTAAAGATATGATGGATCCCGTGCTTGGGTTCGACGGTCGGGAAAGGGATTCAGGGGTAGTTCGACGGTCGGTTAGAGGTATGATGGATCCCGTGCTTGGGTTCGACGGTCGGAAAAGGGATTCAGGGTTCTTTGGATTTCGACGGTCGAATGGGGAATGATGGTGTTTTGTGAAGTTATTGAAGGTGGTGGTTACGGTTTTCTGGAGGTGAAGATGGATTCTTTGGTGGTTTGAGAAATGTGATGCAGAAGGGGAAGAGTGCCAGTGTGCGTATGGTGCTCGTGGCTAAAAAAAAGAAAAGGAAAAAAAGATGGGCAACATAATTAACCACCAAGATCAAGCATGCATTTGAACATTACATTTTTACTCACAACAAGCAAGGATAGTGATGAAAAAGGGCATACCTCTTTTGTGCTACCAAGAACACTCAACTCAAAAGAATCGAAATCCCTTTCGTTCCCAGTAGCCTCCCCAATATTCTTGCTTTTCTTTTTTCACTACCACCAGAGATTAACTCAACATCATCAATCTTCTTTCCTTGGCTGAAGATGGGATGATTTGGGAAGATAAAAGATGGTGGTCGTGAAGATGGAGATGGTTCACGTTTTCTTCTTCTTGGAGGCTTTGAAGATGAGATGAAGGATGACAAAGACGATGGTCTTCGTGGAGAATGGGTGAAGGTGCTGTTTTTGGTGATGAGGGTGGTGAAAAATGGAATGTGTTCTTCTGGTTCTTGAAGGTGAAAAAATATGTGAAAAAGATCAGATCCCCCCATTTTCGATGCTCTTTCCTTTTAAATACCTCCACTCTTTCATCATTTCTCCCCTGACATTTCCTTCTTTTTTTCCTTTGCGTGAGCCTCCTACGTTGAGCCCCCCATCCTCCTTTATCAGAACCTTTTCTTTCTTTTTTTCCTTTGCTGCCTCAATGCATTTAATGCATTCTCCTTTACGTGTGCAGGCATAAGATATTAAATGCAATGCCCCCTTTTTTCAAATTTTCTTTTTAAAATATTGTAATTAAGTATAAAAATTTTTATGGACAAAATTGGGTATCAACAATGCCCCCCTTTGCTTTACATTTAACATAAATGGGAAGCAAAGGAATTGATTTAATTTTGTCCATGAAAATTTTCACTTCTTTTTTCTTTTCTTTCTTTTTTTTTTTTTAAAGGAAAGCGTATTGACGCGAAAAGAATGGACATTAAATGAGGTAGAAAGTTTGAGTCGCACACCGTGAAACTTGTCGAAACTTAAAACAGAAAAGGCACAAAACTTGCGGAGTCGGGTATCCACCGAAGCTTGACGAGAAAGAAAAAGGTGACGGCCCAAGGTCCTCGCTGCTTTGGAAGCGATGGGTACGAGGACCCAAAAAGAAAGACAACGGGTGCGGGGACCCGAAAAAACTTAACGGGCAAATGGGTGCGGGGACCCAGAAACTAAAAGCAAATGGGTGCGGGGACCCGGAAACTAAAAGACAAATGGGTACGGGGACCCAGAAACTAAAAGACAATGGGTACGGGGACCCGGAAATTAAAAGACAAATGGGTACGGGGACCCAGAAACTAAAAGCAAATGGGTGCGGGGACCCGGAAATTAAAAGACAAATGGGTACGGGGACCCAGAAATTAAAAGACAAATGGGTACGGGGACCCAGAAACTAAAAGCAAATGGGTACAGGGACCCAGAAACTAAAAGACAATGGGTACGGGGACCCTAAACTAAAAGACAATGGGTACGGGGACCCGGAACTAAAGACAACGGGTGCGGGGACCCTAAACTAAAAGACAACGGGTGCACGGGGACCCTAAACTAAAAGACAACGGGTGCACGGGGACCGGAAACTAAAGACAATGGGTGCGAGGACCCTAAACTAAAAGACAATGGGTGTGGGGACCCGAAACTAAAAGACAAATGGGTACGGGGACCCTAAACTAAAAGACAACGGGTGCGGGGACCCGTAGAACGAAAGACAATGGGTACGGGGACCCGAAACTGAAAGACAATGGGTACGGGGACCCGGAAACTGAAAGACAATGGGTACGGGGACCCGGAAACTAAAAGCAAATGGGTACGGGGACCCAGAAACTGCAATGGGTACGGGGACCCAGAAACTAAAGGCAAATGGGTGCGGGGACCCGGAAACTAAAAGACAATGGGTACGGGGACCCAGAAACTAAAAGACAACGGGTACGGGGACCCAGAAACTAAAAGACAATGGGTACGGGGACCCAAGAGACTAAAAGACAACGGGTACGGGGACCCAGAAACTGAAAGACAACGGGTACGGGGACCCAGAAACTAAAAGCAAAGGTTTTGTGAATGCATGTGATGTCAGAGATGGTGCATGATGCAATGGATGTGATGCTTGAGTACAATGCATGTGATGCCTGAGGACAATGCATGTGATGCTAGAAATGATGCATGATGCAATGAATGCCCTACATACTGAGTAAGCAAATCTTTTTTTTGTTTTTTATTTTATTTTATTTTATTTTGTTGTTGTTTTTTTTTTTTTCTTTTGCACATCGGAGCTTTGGTTCCGCAACCCTTAAGGACTCTATCCACAGCAGAATCGAGATTGAACAGTAATATTTGCTGATTGGCCTTATGATTTGCTTGATAAATCTTACTTTTCTCATCAACTCTTGTTAGGATTTCATTGCGTTTCCCATGACCTTCGAGATTGTTAAAGCAAATCTAAATGCTTTTGTCATATTGTCACATGTTTCACATCTCAATATAAAACTATCATAACATGCATATTAAATCAACAATGGGTTGCAACAAAAAGGATTATCATTATGGACAAGAAAAGTACAAGAAATGTAGTACAAATGGGACTCGAATTGAAAAGGTTTACAAAAGAAATGTTGGAGTGGAATTTTTCAACTCTTCCAGTGATGCTCTTTTGGATGATCAGTGCTAATTTCCCATGTACGCGACCTTGAACATCCCCTTGTCTGTTTCTAGGAATATGATTTGACTCGGCTTTTACATATTGGGAGTGTCTCCCGATAAGACTTCATATATTCAAACTGCCCCGGTTCGGCCCAGATACTCTCAAACTGCCCCAATTTATGACTTGAGGTATGTTCACTTCTCCGGATGTGTCAAGTACCTTTTTTAACCCTAACTTTTGCCTAGGTCGCTCTTCCGAGTTTTCAACCTAGCGGGCCGCTCTAACTTTTGCCTAGGTCGCTTTTCAGGTTTTCACTAGCGAGCCATTCTTCTTTTTTTTTTTTTTTTTTTTTTTTAAGCATAGTACATTTTGATCGCATCTGAATTTATAGGAAGTGGTAGATCTTCACCATCCATGTTTGTGAGAATCAAAGCTCCTCCAGAGAAGGCCTTTTTTATGACATAAGGTCCATCATAGTTTGGAGTCCATTTTCCTCGAAAATCCTTTTGAATGGGTAGGATTTTTTTGAGTACTAAGTCCCCTTCTTGAAATTGTCGAGGACGCACCTTTTTCGCATAGGCCTTCATCATTCTCTTCTGGAAAAGCTGACCATGACATAATGCGGTTAATCTCTTTCCCTCAATGAGGTTCAACTGATCAAGTCGAGTCTGGACCCATTCGGCTTCTTCTAGTCCTGCCTCCATCAACACTTTAATGAGGGGATTTCCACTTCAATAGGGAGTACCGCTTCCATTCCATAAACCAAAGAGAAAGGGGTTGTCCCAGTTGAAGTACGAACGGACGTGCGATAACCATGCAGTGCAAATGGTAGCATTTCGTGCCAGTCTTTGTATGTTACAACCATCTTCTGGACGATCTTCTTGATATTCTTGTTTGCTGCCTCAACTGCCCCATTCATCTTAGGGCGATAAGGTGAGGAATTGTGGTGCTCAATTTTAAAATTCTCACACATCTCTTTCATCATCTTATTATTCAGATTGGTGGCATTATCTGTAATAATCTTGCCTGGCAAGCCATAACGACAAATCAACTCCTTTTTGACAAACCTGACCACTACATTCCTAGTGACATTGGTATAAGAAGCAGCTTCGACCCATTTAGTGAAGTAATCAATTGCAACGAGAATGAAGCGATGTCCATTTGAGGCCTTTGGTTCAATGGGTCCTATGACATCCATTCCCCACATCGAGAACGGCCAGGGTGCCGTTAAAACATTCAAAGGTGCTTTGGTGGCATGTGAATCCTATCGCATATGTCTGGCATTTATGACATTTTTTCACATAGTTGAAGCAATCAGCCTCCATTGTCAACCAATAGTACCCCGCCCTTAGTATTTTCCTTGCCATTGTATGCCCATTTGCATGAGTTCCAAAAGAACCTTCGTGAACATCTTTGATGATCTTCTCTCGCCTCCGTCGCATCAACGCATCTTAGCAACACCATATCATGGTTCCTTTTGTAAAGTACTTCCTCATTTAGAAAGAAACCCATTGCGAGTCTTCTGAGGGTCCTTTTGTCATTTTCTGAAGCATGTGGAGGGTACTCTTTGCTCTTGATGAAGTATTTGATGTCATGATACCACGGTTTCCCATCTGGTTCCACTTCTATCATCTGACAATATGCCGGTTGGTCTCGACTTTCCATTTTTATAAGCGGCAAGTCCCTATCCTGACTTACTTTGAACATTGACGATAATGTGGCTAGGGCATCAGCCAACTGATTATCTTCTCGAGGATATCCGAATGTAACTTCGTCAAGTTGTTCAATCAACTCCTTGATGTGGGCATGATAGGGAATTAATTTGGCATCTCGAGTTTCCCATTCTCCCTTTAGCTGATGGATGACCAAGGCGAGTCCCCATATACCTCAAGAACTTTTGCCTTTGAGTCTACCGCTGCTGGATTCCCATGGCACACGCTTCATACTCGGCTATGTTGTTTGTACAATCCGAAGCACAACCGAGCAAAGTGATTGGGATGAAATTATTTTCGGGGGAAATCGCATATGGCCCCAACTCCATGCCCCAGTGAATTGGAAGCTCCATCGAACAACAAAGTCCATTTTTCTTTTTCCGAGGGTTTTTCTTCTCCGAACAAAGCCATTACATCTTCATCGTGGAACTCACACCGCATAGACCCATAATCTTCCACTTGGTTGACTAGCCAAGAAATCGCGCAGCACCGCCTTTGATTGCTTTTTGCGTGACATAGACAATGTCATATTCGATAGCAAAACTTGCCACGTGCAATCCTCCCAGTGAGGCAGGTTTTCAAAGATGTACTTGATCGGGTCCATTTTGGACACTAACCAAGTAGTGCAACACAACATGTACTTGCCTTAACCTTAGGTGGGCTGCCCATGCCAAGGCGCAAAGATGTTCGTTCCAACAATGAGTATTTTGCCTCATAGTTAGTAAACTTCTTACTCAAGTAATAGATGGCCCGCTCTTTTCTCCGCCATCGTGTTGTCCCAAGACACAACCCATGGATTCATCCAACACAAGTCAAGTACATGATGAGTGGCCTTCCCGGCACCGGAGGTACCAAAACCGGGGTTCTTGCAAATACTTGCTTGATCTTCTCAAATGCCACCCGATAATCCTTATTCCACTCTACCGTCTGGTTTTTACGTAACAACTTGAAGATTGGCTCACATGTTGTCATCAACTCGGGATATAAACCTAGCAATATAGTTCACCTTCCCAAAACCCACGAACTTCTTTTTCGGTCGAGGAGCTGGCATCTCTATGATTGCTCGAACTTTGTCTGGATCAACTTCTATCCCTTTCTCACTAACCACAAACCCCAAGAGCTTGCCTGATTTTACCCCGAAAGTGCACTTAGTAGGATTCAGTCTGAGCCTGAACTTTCTCAATCGTCCAAAGAGCTTTTGCAAATCGGTTAAGTGATCTTCTTCTATTTTTGACTTTGCAATCATGTCATCCACGTAAACTTCTATTTCTTTGTGCATCATGTCGTGGAACAATGCCACCATCGCCCTTTGATAAGTTGCTCCGGCATTCTTCAATCCAAATGGCATCACCTTATAGCAAAAGGTTCCCCACAGAGTGATGAATGTGGTCTTCTCCATATCTTCAGGCGCCATCTTGATTTGGTTATATCCCGAGAAACCATCCATGAAGGAGAAAAATGCATGTTGAGCAGTGTTGTCCACCAAAACGTCAATGTGAGGTAGAGGGAAGTTGTCTTTAGGGCTGGCCCTATTCAAATCTCTATAGTCAACGCACATTCGCACCTTCCCATCTTTCTTTGGGACAGGGGACGATGTTAGCAACCCATTGAGGGTATTTTGCAACCGCGAGGAAACCCGCATCAAACCGCTTTTTAACCTCTTCTCTAATTTTTAGTGACATCTCTCGGCTTCATTCGTCTCAACTTTTGCTTGACCGGAGGACATTCGATTTTAAAGGCAATTTGTGCTCAACTATGCTAGTATCTAGGCCGGCATATCTTGGTACGACCAGAGCGAAAACATCGCAATAATCGATAAGAGCTTAACCAACTTGCTTCGCTCATTTTCTTTCATGGTAGTGCCAATTTTAACTTCTTTTTTATCATCCTCGGTCCCCAAATTAATCAGTTCAGTTGGCTCTTCGTGGGGTTGAATTTCCTTGGCCTCTTGTTCCATTAATCTCATTAGCTCAGGAGAGGGTTCCCAATTGTCATCATTATCCTCATCAACATGATTAACGGGGTGGTCAAAATCGTATAATGGGGTCATAGCACTGTCATTTTCAAGAGAGTCACTTTCAGATCTGCATTTATTGGTGTTAACACAAGTAAAAAAAAAAAGGGTAATGAATAAAGGTTAATGAAATGGTCAAGCAAAAAGTTAAAAAGAAGAAAAAGGAAATAGCAAGATAATCTGAAAATGCATTTATTGATAGTAAATATTGAAATGGAAACATGTGAGCCCGCTTTCACAACACATTATCCTAAAGCCTTGGGCAGAGCTAAAGGATTAGCATTACAAAATTACTTTGAATCAATTTCATAAGTCATGGGAAAATCAACGCTCTCCCAATTGTTGAGTTCTGCATCTGGGGAGCAAGGGTACACCAAGTTGACACAATGATTGATGGGTAGATCGTCCTCGATGGCGGTCACTTGGTTCAGAAACACTAATCCCGCACTTCGGAAGTTTCGTCGGATGTCACAGATGGGGATCCTCTCAGCTTTAGGCTCCCGATTTTCCAACCTAGCCAACCTCCTCTCCCTTTTCTCTTCTAGGACCCTTCTTCTGTCTGCTTTGGTGGGTTTATACCCTAACCCAAATCTGTCTTTGTTTTCGCAGGGGCCCGAACTTCACGATGCCTTGTCCATTCATTCCTAGTCCTCTTCCATATTGATATCCTTTTCCAAGCATTACCTTGGCCATCATCATGGATGTATTAGATGGTGAGGCTTCGGACCTTGAGCTCCTTCTTCCACATAGGTGGCATTGACAATCTCTAGTGCTTGGAACGCGGTTTCAAGAGCTTCTTCTGCGAGCTTCGATATAAGGAGTGTCCAATGGCTTGCTCACCAAGAAGTCCTCTTCGCCAAAGACAAGAATCATCTTATTATCAACTATGAATTTTACTTTTTGGTGCAAGGTAGAAGGAACACTCCAAATAGAATGAATCCATGGTCGTCCTAAAAGACAATCGTAGGATGGCGTAATGTCCATCACTTGGAAGAGTATATTGAAAGTGCGGGACCAATCTGAACTGGTATTTCAATCTCCCCCATGACTTCTCTTCGGTGCCATCGAATGCCCTTACTATCATCGTGCTTGGTTTCATGCAAGTCCCATCAAAAGGCAGCTTGGAAAGGGTTGATTTCGGTAACACGTTCAAGGAGGAACCATTGTCAATGAGCACTCTAGCCATTATATGCTTTTGACATTTGACATGAAATGTGCAATGCCTTGTTGTGTCCCATTCCTTCAGCTGGTATCTCATCATCAGTGAAAGTGACATAATTATCAGCAGTAATGTTGCCAATAATACCACCTAACTTGTCAGCTGTAATGTCATGGGAAACATGAGCCTGATTCAGTATTTTCATCAATACTTTTCTCGTGCGATTCGAGTTCATTAATAAGGACAAAAAGCGATATCCTCGCAGGGGTGCGATTCAGCGATCCACCACTCTATATTCGCTTTGCTTTATAAACTTCAAGAACTCACAAGCTTCTTCATCTGATACCTCTTTTTTGTACTCTTTCGACTTTTCTCGGCCTTTCTTTTTCTTTTGCTTCGTTCCCATGGAAGTCTCCCTTTCTCGACTTTGCCTTTACGATTCCCCTTTTCTTCTTCTTCTTGGGTCTTTCGCAGCTCCTCAGGAATGTAGACGCGGCCACTCCGGGTCACTCCCCCAATCCCTGATATATTGGTAACAAAAGAAGTCGAACCAGACGCAACTTCCGACTGATCATTCGTGGGATTGCTTCTAAGGACTTGCACATCATAATTCCATGGCACGGCTCGAGTGTCCTTGAAGGGAAAAGGACTGGGAACTTGAATGGTGATAGGTTTCGGGCCACAAGGGGATGACACATATGCAGCTTCAGTATAATAGATAACCAACGGTTTGATAACCGAATTTGCAATGGAAGGGACCAGAGAGTTTACGGCTTCCTGACCTTCTTGCAATTGTGGAATAGCACACTTATCCATCATGTTTACGCCACCATTGTCCCATAGATGACCTATTTGCACTAAATGCATATCCATTAGATCTTGAAGGATTTGTCTAAACTCACCACATTCCTCAATAGAATGCCCCACATTCCCATGGAGATTGCACATTATTTCACCTTCGTCGCCCCCTTTCTTCTCAATATGAGCTTCCATCATCCCAAATTTACACAGTTCTTTGAAGATAACCCTCATGGGGGTCTTGACATCTGTCGCTTGTCTTATGAGCTGCTGGGTAGAACACTCCCCTATAGCATTAACTGTGGGATTCCCGTGGTTTGGTAAAGGATTGTGACCCACACTAGGAGTATTTGTCTTGAAATTCAACCACTTAGCATCTATTAGGTCTTGCACCCTAAACTTCAACGTCCTGCAATTTTCTGTGGAATGGCCTGCAGCCCCCGCATGGTAGTCGCACTTGGCATTTGGGTCAAATCCTTTAGGGTATGGGGGCTCCACTGGCTTCATCGGGCAAGGGGCCAAGAGAGAGTTACGGATGAGCTGGGGTAACAGCTCGGTATAAGTCATAGGGATTGGGTCAAGATGCTTCCTTTCTTGGCTATATGGTGGTCTTCTTTGGTTTGTGTTTGGGCTTTGGGTCCATGGCTGAGCTTGTTGAGGCGGTAAGGTAGGGGGTGTCTGGTATTGATTAGGATATGGCGTTTGGTGAGGCCTCATTGGGTGATGAGGCTGAGGATGAGGAACATGTGAAGCGTTGGCGACATGGGGGTGATACGGCTGGGAATATGGAATTGGTGGAGTAGTGGGAAAGTACGGGTGGTAAGGTGCGAAAGGAGTTTGGAAGGATGGTTGATGGCTCACAGGTGCTTGGCTATATCTCTCTCGGGTGAAGTTTCTCTGGTCAAAGGTAACAGCATGAGTTTCTCCCTCTCTTTTCTTCCCCATTGGGGGCCTCTTGGCATTGAATGTTCCTGTTGAACTTTCAACGATCTTCCCGCTTCTCATTCCTCCCTCAACTCTTTCTCCAATGATAACCATGTCGAGAAATTTGATGACACGCTCCCTATCATTTTGTCATAAAAGGGTGATTGCGAGTGTCGATGAACGTAGCCACCATCTCTCTTTCCGTCAATGGGGGCTCTACTTGAGCGACCATTTCCCTCCACCTCTCGAGCATATTCCTTGAAGGTCTCAAAGATCCTTCTTAGCCATATTCTGCAATTGTAGTCTATCCGGTGCCATATCGATGTTATACTTATACTTTGCTTCGGAAAGCATCGGTCAAGTCTTTGAAACATCGTATATGGGCACGCTCAAGATGCGTGTACCAATTCGAAGCTGCCCCAGTTAGGCTGTCTTGAAAGAAGTGGATTAACACTTGTCATCGTAAGCATGCGAAGCCATCTTGCGGATGTACATGGTTAAGTGGTTCTTTGGACAAGTAGTTCCCCTGTACTTGTCGAAATCGGGACTTTGAACTTAGGGAGGAATCACCACATTCGGGACAAGACAGAGCTCTAAGCATCCAAAGACCATAACCGCTTGCCCCTTCAACGGCTCGTAGTCTTTCTTCAAGAACTTCCCACCTCTCCTTGGGTGGGGTTTTCCACGAGAGGAATTCAACGGGTATTGTGGCATGATGGCGGGAACAGAATGTTGCCCCGTGGGGTTCCAACGGCATGTGGTTGAGCCGCACTTAAGGAGTTTGAAGCGGGCATGCTACTTGTCCGGAGGATTGGCGGTTTGTGGTGGTACGTAACTAGGATGGAGACCATATGGCGGGACGAAGAAAGGGTATGGGTGTTGTGTTGGCGGGGTTCGTTGACATTTGACCGAGTGGCTTGATTTTGGGTAGAGTTTGAAAGATTTGGAGTTGGGGACACCGTTGGCATGTCATTATTGGGGGAATTAGTGGCTAATGGTGGTAGATAACCTGGAGGGAGGCCATACGGGGGAAAAGACGTCCCCTGGTTTCCCTGTGAACTGGCGACTGAAGGTTGAGTGGTGCCATTTGGGCAAATGGTGAGCGGCATCGTAATCCCTTGAGGATTAAAGCCTTGGTATTGTAAGGGGAACGCGGCAAAACCAGGCGGGCAAGGAGGTGTGGCTGGATGTCCTTCATTTGCCACCGAAGGATTCCCATCTGTGCTCTTTCTACTCTCCATAGACTGTAACATTTCCATCATTTTGGACATTTGCTCCCTGAGCTGGTTCACTTCATCCCTCAAATCCTGCGTCTGCTCTATCTCATCCATGATCTTTGCTTGGGAACGAGTCCTGTAAGGGTGTCGTAGAAGTTGTTTTCCTGCTATAGTGTCTATTTTTCTGCTTGAGGAAACATGATGCGATTATTAGTATGGACTAAACCAAAATGACAAAATGCATGTATGCAAAGCAATGACTATTTATGCCGATGATTTTTTTGTTTTGGCAGATAAATATGATTCTGCATGCAATTCCTTGTTAGCGAAAGGAACAAGTTTGTGCCCCGTGAGGAAACTTGGTGACCGTGGAAAGGTTCGCACAAACATCCGATAGCAAGGCAAAATCCCTACATTTAGCACTAGGGCATATCGCTCCTTAGGCAAAAATGTAGTTGATGGTAAATCCAAGGGAATATTCATTCCTCAATGGACACCATTCACTGGCAATGCAGACGTAGAACCAAACTCTCCGTACTTTCACTCAAAGACAAATAGTCCCGAGGCGGAAAGATGGTTGACAATTTATTCACGGAAGAATTCACACCTCAATGAACAATATCTTGATAAAAGGATAACAAAACACAGTAATGAGCATCCATTTTCATTTCAAACTTCAGAAGTACAAGATTTAGTTCCCACAAAACATAACACAATTACATCAACAATTTCATTTGTTTTCTTCTAAAACCCTTAGCGAGACTTCGACAATACTTCATAAAATCAGCGATTTTTGATGGTAGTCGTAACCAGGGGTTTGTGTGAGCCTGAATGTCTGCTTCTTCGAAATGAGTAATCAGTTGCGTGGCATGATATCGTAAGCTATCAGATATGTCTTCAAATTTCTTCTTCCATTCTTCTTTTTCAGCCCTTTGGTCTTGTGCTACTGATTGCCACACTTCTGCCCATTCTTCTTTTTGCCTCAATAGTCTTTGGGCTTCAAGTCTCCACTTGCTCATGGTTTCGCCCAACTCTTGAATTTCGAGCTTCAAATACCCATTCTTTTGGTTTGCTTCCGAGAGTGCATCGTGATATTTGGTAGCTAATGCTCGCCCTTAGTCTGAGTGGCGCTTCGCCTCGCCTCGAGCTTCTTGTAAGACTTGCATTCTACGATCTTGTACCCTAGCATTCGCCTCCAACTTTTCTTTCTCTTGCAAAACCAACGCCATTGTCTCTTCCTGAGCACTTATCTTGGCTCGTAGTTCATAAACTTCTGTTGTGGTCTTTTCAAATTCTATCTCCCTTCCTTTCCTTGCCCTTTTCCCTCGGCTTGGGTCCCACCATATCTGCACACGTATCCTTTAGATATTCAACTTCATCAGCTAGCTTCTGGCATCGACTCTGGTGGATGACTATTTTTAACTCAGCGGCTTCTTTTCCTTGTTCCAAGGCTTTCATTTGTGCTTTCAATCTTTCAATCTCGGTGGCCATTTGAGGTATGGTTTGAGGATGACCTTTATCATTTAAAACCGTCCGAGGGATACTATTCTGCACCCTTCTTGCCTCTCTCCATTGCATGTATTCCGGGGTACAAACCACCACATGCTTCCCCAATTCCTTTGTTCCTGCCATATGAACACTCTTCCAAGCATCTCTAATCTCTTTTTCTTGTTTAGTAGTGCTTCCATCTTGCTGGTATAAGAAGCTGAGCCCTTCAAGTTGCTCTTCGTTGGGCACGTATTGAGTCCATCGGAGTTGCCTAAGCACGAGGATTGGCGCGTATGATACACCACCTCTAGGGCTCATCAAAGGAACATTAGGAAAGTCACCACAACTAAAGACTATCTCTTCTCCATGATACCACGGGCATACCCATTTAAAAGAATCTGACCCCATCCTCATGAACTCATTCTTCCATTCATAAGCTTTTTGTGGCTTCACTGGTATGCGACCAAAATTCCTCAACGGGTCAGGTAGGAGTCCCGTGCGATTCTGTACATCCATATGCGTCATGATCCAAACGTACAACATATGTGTACAACATCGAATTTTTCCACCACCCTTTTGATGACAATGATTTCCATCGTCGGAAAGTATCGACAAGGATAGCGGGGATCGGATTTGCTTTATACTTCTCAAACTTGAAGAATACATCCATTCTTTGCTTGATCTACCACATCCGAGGTAAATGGGAATAATACTAACCCAAAGATTGTTAAGGCCGTGTTTTGTTGAAGAAATCCCACTTTCCTTGTTGTGCTAGATATTGAAGATGTGCTTCTAAGTAACTTTTCTTCAAGCCTTCTGTTCCTCCCTCTTTTCCATGCCCAATTGACTTGTTGGAGCCCCTATCACTCCGCTATCTTGCCTCTTGATACGTAATACCCTCCATAAAGATAAACATTTGGGTGCTTATTCATCTAAGTCTCAACATGATCGCATACTCCTCTATGGTTGGTGTAATGTCCAAGTTAGGCACTCAAAACATTTGAGAGAATGGTTCCAAAATTGGGTAAGGCCACTCAAGACGGGCTCCTCAACTGTAATGCGCAACAAATCCAGAATCTGCCCGTAACTGCTTGAGAACTCAGATCGAGCCTCAGGGGTCATTTGTTGGGTAATGTCCCTCACATAGCTTAGATCACTGCCGTTTACTGTAACCCTTATACTCCTCTTGAGGTTGACTGCACTGCTGGAGTTCTGTCCTTGATATGTTTCTTCCATCCCTTGCTATGATGTGAGTGCTAACCTTTCCACTTTGCCAAGAGAACTCACCCTAAAAAGGAAGTAATGAAGGGAACATGTAAGCAAAACAAAAAAGAAGAATGCACCCTAAGGATACCTCTCATCGAGGTAACTCTAAAGAAAATGTATTAACAGTCTAAGTGGAGAAGCCCTCACAGGGTCGTAAACCCAAAGGGTGCCTTATCTCTTTTTCCTTTTTTTTTTCTTCTAAAATGCTGAGACTGTTACGAAAATGCAAGATGATGTGTGTTTTGTTCTGCTGAATTTTTTCTTATGAAGACGCAAGAATGAATGAAAATGCCAGCCATGAAAATGCAAGATGATTTTTTTTTAGACAAGAATGAATGACATGAGATAGATGGATGATGAAAAAAAATAAAAAGCTAAGAATGACAATGCAATATCATATGTTTTTTTTTTTTTTTTTTTTTACCAAAGGAATGCATGGTTTTTTTTAGACAAGAATGAATGACATGAGATAGATGGATGATGAAAAGAAAAAATAAAAAGCTAAGAATGACAATGCAATATCATATGTTTTTTTTCTTTTTTCTTTTTAACCACAAGAATGCATGGATGAATGACATGAGGAAAAATAAAGAAAAAGTATGCTCCATTTGTGTCCTAATGAGGTGCAAACTAAGGAGATGGATGATTCTAAAGCTTCTATGTCATTATGTTCATTCTATCAGTGCAAGGTTTTTCAGGACGGATCTATCTTCTAAAAAGTCATGGTCCCCAGATTGCCCCTATCTCGAAAGATAAGGATCCAATTCATGAATTAATCACAAGTAGGGATGAACCCTCTCAATATGACTAGTCCATGATACTGGTGACAATCTGAGTGGTGTCTCAACAAATGTCAAGTGAGCACAAGGCTCCTCAATAACAAAAGTTGAGACCCCTCCTACTCCTCGGGTTCGCACAGACTCGGGTATAGAGCCCAAAAGTGTGTGAGGTAAGTGATCAGTGACGTGTGTGAAGGAGCATACAAACCTGTACAAAAACTTAAAGATAAAACTAACCCCAACCTGCAAAACATATATACAACAGCCAGCCAGCGATCGTCTACCCTAGGGTTTTAACAATTAAGCACAAAATATATATACAAGTCACCATATACATGCTATCAGATATTTACATAAAAGTACTAAATAAAATATATTTACAAACAAATAAGAAAACAAAAACAAAGACAAAGAGGGTAAAATAAATAAATAAATGATTATTAAAAATTTGCACAACTAACAACAACAGCCCGACTCTCTAAATGTCCCCAGTGGAGTCGCCAGCTGTCGCAACCGGGATCGCGACGGGACGACCGAAAAATATAAAAATCAATGGAGTCGCCACCAATGTTTATTTAAATTAGGAAAACATTAGAAAAACCTTTTTATCAGGAAAACTGGTCTTTTTGAAAATGAGTTTGAGTCCGGGAGTCGATTACAGATAGGGAAGGTGTTAGCACCCTATACTGCCCGTTCCAAGAACGGTACCTTATGTTAGTTGTGCAAAATTTAATAATCTCAAATATATTTATTTTTACCCCTTTAAACAAAAGACTTTGTAATTATTTTTTATTTTTCTCATTTTTTGGAAAGAAATAAAAGAAACAACCAAATCATGAAAATTTATTTTTTTGGCTTGACAGAATAGAGATTCTGCTCCTACGTATCCTCGGGTGCAATGAGGAACTCAAAGTCACGTAGTTCTTTATAAAATAAGTGTGGGTTGGTTGATTTTATTTAAAAGATTTTATTTGAAAGTGAATCCATTCTTGCACAGGATTCAAGTTAGCACTAGGCTACTCAATAAACCCTTATGATCCAAATGACATTGAAGGTAGTATTCACTACTCAATCATCATCATTGGTCATTGCATGGATCAAAAGATTTTATTTTTTTTTTTTTTTCTTTCTCTTTTTTTTTTTTTTTACCAAACAGTGTATCATTTTTGCCTTAATATGAAATGGACAGCAGCCCACGTGAATCAAATTCAAACTCAATAGGCAGTCAACAATTCAATTTAAAGGAAAGAGAGCTTGAAAACTTGGGTAACAATATCAGAGCACATACAGAGGACGTTTGGGGAGGGGTTTGGACCCTGAGATTCGACGGTCGAGTGCGGAGAGGGATCTGGAAATTCGACGGTCGAGTGTGGAGATTGAGTGATTCTGTGGTCGGTTGGAAAGGGGTGATTCCGTTTGGGAGTTCGACGGTCGGTTGGGGGTAAGGATGGGATGGATTCGACGGTCGGTTGGAAAGGGGTGATTCTGTTTGGGAGTTCGACGGTCGGTTGGGGGTAAGGATGGGATAGATTCGACGGTCGGTTGGGACGTGGTGATGGATTCGACGGTCGGTTGCAAAGGGATTCAGGAGTCCGACGGTCGGATGGGACGAAGTTTGGTTGATGGTGTGAAGGTTTGGATGGGTTGTCGGTAAGGGAGTGGAGCTCACGGTTCGACGGTCGGTTGGTGATGGATGAAAGGGATTCGGGAGTCCGACGGTCGGATGGGACGAAGTTTGGTTGATAGTGTGAAGGTTTGGATGGGTTGTCGGTGAGGGGAGTGGAGCTCACAGTTCGACGGTCGGTTCCGGTAGTGTTTGGAGAGGTTATGGAAACTGCTTGGGTGATGGGGATTATGGAGGCTTTGAAGATAGTGAGTATTTTGGAGGTGAAAGGGAAGTGGTCGGATTTTGGGGTTCGACGGTCGGGTATAAGTTGGTTTTTGAGGTGATTTCGCGTAATGGATGGTTGAAGGATGGTGGTGTGGGTTCACGGTAATAGTGAGAGGGGATGGTGAAGGTTGGTATATGGGGATTCGACGGTCGGTGAGGGTATGATGGTTGTTGGTCCGACGGTCGAATGAAGTGAAGGTGGGCTTTGTGAGGGGTTGAGGGTCACAATGGTGTGGTTCGACGGTCGAATGGGGTGAAGGTCGGTGATGTAGTTCGACGGTCGGTAGAGGGAATGATGGTATTTTGTGAAGTGGTTCGACGGTCGATGGAGGGAAAGATGGTATTTTGTGGAGTGGTTCGACGGTCGGTGCAGAGGGATTCAGGGGTAGTTCGACGGTCGGTTAAAGATATGATGGACCCCGTGCTTGGGTTCGACGGTTGGGAAAGGGATTCAGGGGTAGTTCGACGGTCGGTTAGAGGTATGATGGATCCCGTGCTTGGGTTCGACGGTCGGAAAAGGGATTCAGGGGTTCTTTGGATTTCGACGGTCGAATGGGGAATGATGGTGTTTTGTGAAGTTATTGAAGGTGGTGGTTACGGTTTTCTGGAGGTGAAGATGGATTCTTTGGTGGTTTGAGAAATGTGATGCAGAAGGGGAAGAGTGCCAGTGTGCGTATGGTGCTCGTGGCTAAAAAAAGAAAAGGAAAAAAAGATGGGCAACATAATTAACCCAGCCAGTATCCAAGCATGCATTTGAACATTACATTTTTACTCACAACGATGCAAGGATAGTGATGAAAAAGGGCATACCTCTTTTGTGCTACCAAGTAACACTCAACTCAAAAGAATCGAAATCCTTTCGTTCCCAAAGACCTCCCAGTATTCTTGCTTTTCTTTTTTTTTTCAGCTACCACCAGAGATTAACTCAACATCATCAATCTTCTTTCCTTGGCTGAAGATGGGATGATTTGGGAAGATAAAAGATGGTGGTCGTGAAGATGGAGATGGTTCACGTTTTCTTCTTCTTGGAGGCTTTGAAGATGAGATGAAGGATGACAAAGACGATGGTCTTCGTGGAGAATGGGTGAAGGTGCTGTTTTTGGTGATGAGGGTGGTGAAAAATGGAATGTGTTCTTCTGGTTTTTGAAGGTGAAAAAATGTGTGAAAAAGATCAGGATCCCCCCCATTTTCTGATGCTCTTTCCTTTTAAATACCTCCACTCTTTCATCATTTCTCCCCTGACATTTCCTTCTTTTTTTCCTTTGCGTGAGCCTCCTACGTTGAGCCCCCCATCCTCCTTTATCAGAACCTTTTCTTTCTTTTTTCCTTTGCTGCCTCAATGCATTTAATGCATTCTCCTTTACGTGTGCAGGCATAAGATATTAAATGCAATGCCCCCCCTTTTTTTCAAATTTTCTTTTTTAAAATATTGTAATTAAGTATAAAAATTTTATGGACAAAATTGGGTATCAACAAATTCCAACTGAACTCAACTGGGTTGTGACTGTATTGAGTTCATTGAAATATTGAGCTACCGATGCGCCTTTCGTCATCCGTAAATTAAATAACTGTCTCATCAAGTAAACTTTGTTAGAGGCTGATGGCTTCTCATACATACTGGAGAGAGCCGCCATAAGACCCGTCGTAGTCTTTTCCTTTGCTATATTGAAAGCAACATTGCGGGATAGTGTCAATCGGATAACTCCGAGGGCTTGTCTGTCTAAAAGAGTCCAGTTTTCATCATTCATACCCTTTGGCTTCTTTTTTGAGAGAGGTTCATAAAGTTTTTTCTGGTACAGATAATTTTCGATCTACATCTTCCAAAAGCCAAAGTCCGCACCATCGAACTTTTCAATGTTCACCTTTTCTTCGTCTACAGTCATCGCTCCTACTCGAATATGACTTCCTCAAGATCGTTTCTGACAATTTCTGTGAACCACCGTGCTTTAGAACACCTCCGTGGACAAATTGGTAACGCTAACCAATTTTTACTATTCATAAAATTTATTATTCATGAAATTCACTATTTACAAAATTTACTATTTATATGAATAGTACCAACTTCAAAATTAGCAGAAATAACTAACTAGCTCTGATGCCAGTTGTTGGGAAATTATGTAAAATTTTCCTATCATCAGATTTGTGAAAAGCAAAATAAATGCAAAATAATAGCATACAAAAATTGATAACGGAGTTTGGTCAATTATGCCTACATCTCCGGGCTGCTGCAGATATTTTACTGAAAAAGAGAATATACAAAGTGTTTACAAAACACTCACAACCTCTTACAACCCACAACCCAATTACGTCCAGAAACTAAAGTTTTTCTCTCAAAACTTTTTCTGTTTCTCTCTCTCTAATTTTCTCTCTTTGTTTTGGGATGAATATTTCCATCTGATGAAGCTTCTATTTATAGAAGCTGAAACGCGTTTTGCACCGCGTACACAGTTCCGAAAACACGTCGACAATTGAAAAATCAATTGCTTTCGGTGCAATTGACAAATTGCTTCAATCAATTACTGCACCTTTCAGTGTATTGATTTGAAAGGGGGGCCACCACTAACATATGTAAGATCTAATGGTCAAAATTTACTCATCTTACTTCTTGTAATAAACACTTCTCTCACAAAATGTGCTCCTATGTGTGTGTATATATATATATATAGTGAGAAGAGTTTTTATTGTGAGAAGAGTAAATCTTGATCATACAATCATATATAGATAGTCAAAATTAAATGTTACTTAAATATCATGTTACCACTTAAAAAAGTTACATGTATTTATGTTCTAATCTTAACCATTCATATAAGATTCAATAATCAAGATTCACTCATTTTATCTATTATAATAAATACTTCTCTCACAACATATTCGATATATATATTCCCCTTTAAAGTTTTAAGCACTCTCCACATTGTTTGCTTAATACAAACTTCTTGTGAAATGTTTAATACAGAAAGTTCCAGGTACAAGAGAGTTGGTTATTTTTGGGGTAGAAGCCACTAAACCTTTTCTTGAAGTTGGAATAGTTTCTGGTATGCTCTAAATTCCTAACTATATTGAAGAAATATTGGTGTAGTAATAATTGATTTTAATAGAGTGGTTGTTCTGATCCGTAATATTGATAACATGCCCTTTGTTAACCATTATCAGCTGATGGAAAGGAATTGGTTCGTAAAGTAGATATAAAACTAGACAGGTGCTGTCTTTGCCATGAGATAGGTGTCACACGCAGGTAACATTCGTTATCAATTAAACCACCAAATGGAAAGCGACGCATCAACAAGAATGAGACTTAGCATGTGCAAATTAATGGATCTCTTTTTGGGTTTTCTATTTGTAGGTACATTGCAATATTGGATTTTCCACTGATCATAGATTTAAACAGACTACTTAGAAGAGGCCCGTGAGTGCATATCCTTTCTTTCAAAGAACTAAGCGCTGAAATATATATATTTAGACAGTGATACTAAGGCCGCAGAAAATCCCTGTAGATGAATAAGTTTTTTTTTTTTTTTTTTTACATTAGATTAATCAAATCTGAGAAGGAGAAATATGCGAGGATTGGGATAATGCCGCACTACGGTGATGCAGACTCAATCAAATGGTTTGAGGTTGAACCTAATAGCACTTTTCATGTTATCAATTCTTTTGAGGATGGTCATGAGGTAACTTTTCCACAAATTAATATTTGAAATGCTCCCAACAACTCATTCAGATACGCTAATTGAGCAATTGGCTACATATATAATATAATTAAGAAAAATTTTACATTGCACTATAGGTTGTGTTGTGGGGTTGCAAAGCACTAGATGCAATAATTCCAGGAACTGAAGATGGTCTGAATGAATCCAAGTGGTTCTCTCGTTGTTATGAATGGCGATTAAACATGAAAACTGGGGAGGTTAAGGAGAAATATCTCACTGGACCTGATCAGTTTATGGATTTTCCTGTAATCAATCCAAGTTTTACAGGAATTAAAAACAGATACGGATACACCCAAGTGGTTGATCCCATTGCAAGTTGTGCTGCAGGTAATTATTTAAAACACAATTTCGCTATTCTATTTAACAATTATTACAGCGCCACCCTTAATTATCATAATCCTAGATTTATATTTGATAATATGGTTTCCTGTTTGACTATTTAGACATTCCTAAATACGGAGCTCTAGCCAAGCTATACTTTGAAGAACCATGTTCAGAGTTCCTTGTGGTAAAAGATGGCACTAAAAATCCATTATCCTATTGACTTTTCTTTCATGTTTTTTTCCTAAATGTATTACAACTTTGAATGTGTAAATCAGGGAGACACACAACAAGAAAAGCCTATAAAGGTGGAATACCATACGTTTGAAAGGAATGTATTTTGCAATGGATCTGCCTTTGTCTCTAAAGAAGGTGGTCTTGAAGAAGATGATGGTTGGATAATCAGTTTTGTTCACAATGAAGATACTGGCATATCTCAAGTAGGTTAATTTTGTCACAAGTAAAAATTAATTGATATTGTACATAATCATAAAAGTTAGGGGCAGTTATATGATATTCATCAGGTTTGGTACTAATGTGAAACAGGTATTTTATTGATAATTATTTATATTTAAATATTTATTATGAAATTAACATTCAATTAATATTTCACAACTCACCTTTAATACCGTACCCATCAAGTTCCATAAAAATTTTCAAAAGTTACATCCTTATCTGTTTTTCTTCCAGGTTCATATAATTGACACACAGAAGTTTTCTGGTGAGGCAGTTGCCAAAATTACCATGCCTTGCAGAGTTCCATATGGATTTCACGGAGCTTTTATGCCTATCGCATTTTAGGCGCAGTAGCAATGTGTTATGTTGTTAATTTGTTCGTTTATTTGTTTGTTTTAATTTGTAACTCTGGTCTAATGTCATTGCCGATCGTTGATGTACAGTCATGGAATTGCCTTCTTCCTAAGTTGTTTATTAAGTTTCAAGATTTCTGTCATTATCTACGTAACCGTTAAAAAGAAAAGGTAGGAAACAGAAATACATTGGCCTTGAGAGTAAGAGAGATGTACAATTGATGCAGGCCAATATTAAATAGAAATATCATGATAGTATTAGTTTAGTTTTATAGCTGAGTAGTGTAAGGGATAGTGGTATATCAGTGAAATGAAAGCAAATGTCGTGTAACACGTGTTCCACCAAAAATGTACTCACCGGTCTTTTTTTTATATAATTAATTAAGTAATTAGTATTTTTATATATGTATATATATATATATATTTATTTAAAATTTTATCAATTTAGTATTATTTTGAATTCTATTCTTACTGCTATTTAAAGTTTGATATCCACATAAACATGATAATTACTCATACCTTAATAGTTAAAAATTGACATAATATTGTACCCAAAAAAAAAAATTGACATAATATATATGTATATTTAAAATTTTATATCAATTTAGTATTATTTTGTATTCTATTCTTACTTCCATTTGAAGTTTAATATCCACATAAATATGATAATTACTCATACCTTAATAGTTAAATTAATTTTTAAATCATTTTTAATGAGTTTTTTAAATTTTAAGTGATTTCATTTGTGCTATTAGTTTGTTAAAAATGGCTTTGTGCTATTTGTATTATATTGTAATATTAAATTATATATCCTTAAAATATTAGAGCTGAGTAGTGTTTTGTTAAGAATATGAAGTACTTTTTCATAATAGCAATTTTTCTTCTTCTTTGTTCAAGTTTTTTGGTTTATCCATTTAACCCGTAGTAATAACTATTTGACACGACTCTTTAAATGAGTGTTAAAATGAGTTAAATCTGATGAGTCAGTTTGAATAACCTAACAAAATATGCGGTAGGGATGACAAAAAGAAATGCTTATTATATGCAACTTAAAGCCAAAAGGGAATCAGTGGCAAGGGAGACTAATTTGCAAGTGCCTTTAACTTATATATTCTCACACCAATGTGATGGATATCAATGCTAAAAATTTATGCTTAACGGAAATTATACAATATTCACTTAATTATTCCTTCTTCACCTAATTAGTTGACCTTGTCTTTTTCTTTAATCTCTTTTACCCTTCTTAAATATTATGTTTCTACCTGGTATCCCTTTATCTTAAGTCTTTTAGACAAATATATTATATCCATTTTGGTGGAAATCATCTCATGTCAACTAATATATATTAAAGTAACTACTTGATTCCCCTAAAAGAATTCCTAAAATATGAAGACATCGTGTCATATGTAAAGATTAATTTATGGAAATTATGAAAATATCATTGTGCACTCAAAACTAAAAGGGTAAAAATCAAATTTCAATAAAATTAAAGGGATTAGAAGTGTAACTAATTTAATAAATTCTTTTTCTATTCCTTTTTGTTATACCATGTAAGTAGAGAACACATATGGAGTGATCCAGTAGAAGCGAGTTGCGTCTTTTAGGGATAGGACATGTGTTTGTTTATTAGGTAAATTGTGTGGGGGAAGGGTCATACCGCTTTGCTCCTAGCCCAAAGGGAGTTGGGATCCTGAAGGCTGTACACACCTGTGACATGGGTCCATAATCGCCCTAACTCTTTTTAGTGGTATAAACCAATAAGGGTTAAATGCAGTGGTAGCAAACCATACTCCTAAGAAGAATATCAAAGTTTAAATAATGGAGAAGACAATTGTTGGAGAAGCCTCCTAATTGCAACAGTGTCTGAGAAATTAGTCTTATAACAATGTCTATGAGAATATCTTTGTCAAAAATTAAAAAAAAATCTATGTAAGTAGAGAGAGAGTGTTAAATGAAGAATAATTAAGACTATATATATATACACGAATTTTATTATTTTCGAGTTAGTGATAAACATGGTTCTTAAAAGCGTACGCTTTACGTCTTGAATATCTTAAAATGCTTTGGATGTCATGTGAAATCTTACCTTTGTCAACTATGCAAGTAAAGAAACTGTGTTAAATAAAAAATAATTAAGAATATATATATATATATATATATATATATATATATATATATATATATATATATATATATATATATATATTATAATTTACGCCTTAATATAAAAATGGTTTTGATGTACATTTACGTTGAAATCTAAATGCTTTATGCTCGAATGCTTTATGCTTCAAATCTAAAAAGCTAAATGCTTTATGCTTCAAATTAATAAAGGTGTTAAGTGAGTGAGCTTTCATATGAAAGCTACGCCTACACGCTTTTACATCCAAGAGCAAATAGATTGCATACATATTATAGGTTTATATTAGGGTTTATTACGGGCTTTTGGGCATAACCTGGTTTGGGCAACAACTCCTTTTGGGTACAACACAAAAGAAGGTGCTGTCTAATATACACCGTTTAAAAGAGAGTGTATGGTGCACCACTTAATCTAAGATATTAATTTAATTATAAAAAATATTAATAGCTTAAATCAAGCATAGAAAACCTGCTAACAAGTTTTTTTTTTTTTTATATTTTATGTTTTTTTAGGATTTCCAGCCATCCCGCCTACCACCGGCTTGGCCATCGCTGACCACCCTCTGCAAGCGCCGCTTAATGGCCACCAAGAAGCCTCCACTTTTTTTTTCAAGATATACTATTTATTTTTTTTTAAGTTGCACAACTGTATAAATAATACCAATTAAAGTAATACTAGTTAAAATTGTACCAGTCTTTTATTTTTTTAGTAAATAACTGTGCATACTGAAAATTTTACAGATTTTAACTGGTTACACATACTGTAAGATTTTCAGTATGTACAGTTATTTATGAAAAAAATATAAATATTGATATAATTTTAACTAGTATTATTTTAACATGTATTATTTACACATTTGTGCAATTTAAAAAAAGATGAACAGTATAAAAAAAAAGTGGTGGTGGTTCTTTGTAGCCGTGGCCGAAACCACATGTGGTGGCCTAAAAAAAAAAAAAAAGCAACCTATAAAAAAAAAGAGTAACTGGTAAAATATAAATTTACTATTGCAAGTAAAACGGTGGGTGTATTATACACCCAAACATGAGAAGGTGCATAATAGCACCCGTCCACAAAAGTAATCAACTTTGCCTCACCAACGTCGCCGCTACCCTAGCGTGCTTGTCTGCATGGCTGCTCTTCAACACGGCTAGCATGAGTGGTCTTCAATTCTATAGACAAGACCATATAAGTTTGAAGATGCTACTATATTAATGTTATAAATGCTTCTTTTTTTTGCGTAATTTGTAATTATATTAATTATTAAGTTAAAAATATTTAGTTTTAGTATTCAGTTTTTTTAAAACATGAGATATCTTTATAAATTTAGTCATTTAAACTACCCATTAGATTAATTCTCATTCGATTATGAGAGCACGAAGGTTATGCAATATTCTCACAATAATTATTTTTCTGAAATTTAAACTCGCGTCTTCATCTTAAGGAGATTGAAGTTGCTTACACCTTAACCCATGGCTAGGTTTTAGTATTCAGATTTGAATTAAAATATTTATACATAAGAATTTATTTTTATAAGTATTTTTTTATGGATTTATTTTGATATATTGATAGTGTATAAATTTTTTTTACATTATTATTCAATTATATATTGTTACTCTATTAAAAATATTTAATTCTCTAAATAATTATATCAAAAGTTATACATGTATTATTGTATAATTGATTGATGATGTCAAAAATTTTATATTAATAATATATCAAAATTAAACTCTTATTTTAAATATATCTTTTTAATATGTAATATCTTTGCTTTTATGGTCTGCTTTTACTAGACCCTCAGTGGTTTTTAACGAGATATTGCTTTTCAAATAAATAGTGAAAGCATATCTTTAATTAGTTTGAAATTAATGAAAAATCACAATACAAAATTATTTTAAAGTCTGTGTATGCTGAAAATATAGATAAAAAGCTGCATGTGAATTCTCATTATAATAGAGATAGATTCGGAAAAATAAATAAATAAATAATGAACTTCTAGTCGACGCCGCCGGTCTAAGTGTTCCCTAAAAAAAATAATAAACTATTTTGGACAGGAATATTCGTATCCCGTGTGAATGCTCTACATGCAGTCGGAAATGTACGATGTTCAACAACCAATCAGTTGATATAAAAGGTTTACTTTCGTTTGCTATTTATTATCAAGCTCAAAGTGTTGCATCTAAACGCAATTAGTTAATGGAAATACATAAGGCAACTGCATGCACGGTTATTGCAACGAATTGCTCCATTCAGAAACGACCCTTTATCGTTCCACAAAGGTTTAATCAATCCACTATTGCAGGACTCTCCACCGTATTTAAGGTAATTAAATCTGTCTCTCTATGTTAAAACCTAACATTTTAGTGACTTAAATTGTTGTTCACTTTATGAGCAGCCAATCTTAAGAGCGTTGCCTCAAATTCCCCTGCAAATTGATGCTTCCAAAACCATGACAAACCTTACAACTAAATTCCTTGACGCTATTGTGGATTCAGTATTTGAGCATGTCGACCAGCCACTGCTTCCATCTCAGGTGAAGTACCTATTGAAGTGTTTTTTCCCCCCCCTCTCAGGGTGTTATCGTATCCATATTCATTTGGTTAATTAGTAGTGTTTTGCAGAGTATAACTTTGCTCCAGTGGAGGAGATAGGGGAAGCCGTGGCTATCACCAACATCAACATCCATGGCGAAAGACCAAAGGACTTTCCAGAGGGTGCCTACATTAGAAATGGTCTTTCTCTGTACTTTGAACTTTTTGATATGCGTAACTGGAGGATGGAAGGGGAAGAAAAGAGAAATATGTCTTATAAACATTTTTAGATTTCGCTTATCTAAAGTGAGAGGTTCATTTTAGAAGAAGATACGAGGGATCTCAACCATTAATAAGAAAATTAAGAAAGTGAATTTCAATTAACAAATTCAT
This sequence comes from Ormosia semicastrata, assembly GCA_029884595.1. NCBI lineage: Eukaryota > Viridiplantae > Streptophyta > Magnoliopsida > Fabales > Fabaceae > Ormosia > Ormosia semicastrata. The sequence continues at coordinate 16,114,303 of JAQQTO010000046.1, read as the reverse complement.
AATTTATTATGTATTTATAAGTGTTTTATATTTATAATATCAACCATTGATTTTTCATAAAGTGTCGAGATTTCTTATTTTTCATTTAAGTGAAAATTTATTTTAGAAGAATCAAATCTCACATATTTTATAGAAAAATATTATATATATAAATTCTTACACCTCTCTCTTTCGTACACTTATCACTTTTAGAAAGAAGGATAAAGAGGAGGGTGGGAAGTGCAATCATGTTATTCTTACATCTCAAATTCTACACCTCCCTTACTCCGATTAATGATAAGTCAACTATTAGTTAAAAACATATTTTAACTTTGATATATATTTTTTACATCAATTTTTATATATTTTTTAATATTATTTATCATACATATTTTTTTATTATTTTTTTCACTAAATCACACACTTTTAAGAAGAGTGTGAATAATACATACATTTTTAAAAAATATATATAATTAACTTTTTTCAAAATGTTTTGATTGATTCATGGGCTAACATCATGTTTTTTAAGAAAAAAATTATTAATTCATTAATCAATCGATACATCTTTTAACCAATAATACACATTATTTTTTGCACACCATCTTATACCAGTAATCGATGTGCACACCAATAGTTATGTTACTCACACACTATTTTTTGCACATCAATTTTACTCTATATTAATAATTGATTAATATTATTGGTTATTACATAATTCATATTATTCACAAATTATTTATACATTGATCATTAATATAAAAATAATGTGCACAAAATGATGTGCACATAATTCATATCAATTTTTTTTTTGTTTGCTTATAAAGAAAAAAACCATCATTTTTGTTTAAACAAATAATTGAGTCATTATTAACTGACCATTGTAGGTAAGTATGGGATTTCAGCGGTAAAAGAAATATTTTCCTTGAGAAGTGAAGCTAGTCTGATTATTTTTTTTTCTCAAAGTGGTAGATATAAAAGAGATATATATGAGTTTATGTGTATGAATAACAATTTTTTAACCCCTTTTCACGTCACTTTTTCTTAAAAACTTGGCTTTTCTAAAGTTTAGGATATCCAAGTGCATAACTATTAATCAAAAAATTAAGAGAGTTGATTCTTACAACTTTATAATCTTACTATTTATTTGCGCTTCATAGAAAAATTAACTTTTAATTTTCGTCATCAATGATCCACGCCTAGTACATCTTCCACGTGTACACATGATAGATTTCTTGGGTAAGAATTGAACCAACTTTTGGTAAAACGGATTACTTTGATATTTATAGTTTTTTCAAGGGTAGATACTTAAATTGAATTGCCGAATATTTATTACTTGTTACTATTTAATACATTTTTAAATTCTATGATGTGTCTAACTGTCTATCATTTGATAGAGTTGAAAAAATGGGTTTAATTTATTGGGTTAACTCATCAACTCATTACTTTTTGATAGATTAAGTTTAAGAATTGAATTCATTTTTTATTTTTTAACTTGTATAATCCTTCTCACTTAACTCGCAGGTTAAACAAGTTGAGCTCGGGTTAGTCAGTCGAGTTGATTCTTTTTTTTTTTAAATGCTACAAGAATTTATTTGTATTTATAGTATTTTTATGAGTATGATACTAATTTTAATTTTTTTTTTTTTTTTAGTCTTTACAAATTATAGTTTTATTTATTTATTTTTTATTTTTATGATTTTTATATACATTTTTTTGTTTTTTAAGTGAGTTAAGCAGGTTGACCCATCAACTCATCCACTTTTTCTCATTTTTTCTTTTAAGCGGACTAACCCGTCAACTCATCTTAAAACGAAACAAGTTAACTTTTCTAACTCATTTATCCAAACTAACCAATCCACTTCACCCTATATTTTAACAGATTGAGGATGAGACGGCTTGACCTATTTTGCCACATGTATCATTTGATCTTATTCATGACCATACAGTTGGTTAAGTATCTAATGATAAAATGCTTAAACACATTATGGTGGGGATGGGAAGGACGAAAATTATTAATGATGAACACATGTATATCTATTCAAATGTTCATTTTCAACCCTTGCAAGATTTAACTAAGCAGAAAAGTAACAGAAGCCTGCTTGCTATGTATTTGAACAAATTTATGTTGCTAATTTATATATGCATATTGATATGTATATGTATTGTGTATTGGTATTGGTATACGACAGGACCAAACCCACTCTTCGGAGGAAAGAAATCAACCAAGTCAATGATGGGGAGGACAAGTAGCGTTTGGGTGGAAGGAGAAGGACTTCATGCTTTGTGGTGTGGTGTGGAATACAATTAAAAATTAATATCAAAAACAGTTGTTAAGTTTTACTAAAAATATAAAAATCTTGCAACTAATTGTAGTAAGCAAGGGTCGATCCACAAAGAACTAATTCAATTGACACTATCAATCCAATTCCTAATTTAAACTCTGATGAAAAGTAAATAGTAAAAGTAAAAACGGGGGGTTTTGTTAAGTAAAACTAAAAAGAGAAATTAAACTTAAACCAAAACAATAAACACAAATTGAATTATCAAGTTAAAGATATTGGTTAAGAGGTGGAATCCACCACTAGATTTATATGATTATGCTAACCTACATACTCTTTATACCAACATGATCAATTATGTTCTTATGTGATTGTGAGATAAATCCATTGTTTTCCTTAAGTTTCGCTTAATTCAGCAACCGCTTAAATCAAACCCTAACCATTAGTTATTTGTAAAGCAACCGCTCTTACACCTATCTAATGATTGCATTAAGAATTAGAAAACCAATCACATTAAGATCTAATCACACACCGGGATTAAATTATTTAGATAATATGTTTCACTAGTTTTACCGCCGCTACCGCGCATAGCAATCCTAGTTTTACCACTCTCGAAATTTGGCAAGAATATAAAGACCTTTATATTGATTTAAGAACAGAAACATATGAATAAAAACATAACTGTATTGATATAAAGAAATATGCAAGATTCACATAATCAAAACTAGAGTTTCATATTCCCTTAACCAATCAAGAAGTTTAGCCACACATGGCAAAGTTAAAAACAGAAGAAGAATTAAAGAAAAACATTGTTCAGAACAAAAGAAGAAAAGAAAAACTAAAGATCAAACTAGTTTCCAAGGCTTAAGAATGATTGATCTTTGATCGCTCGAATCCGAGTCTCCAATCCTCAATCGAATCCCTCTCTTTCTTGGTCTTCGTGTTTCCCTCAGTTTCCTTGACGGCTCTATCTGTTCAGATCTCCCTTAGGGGCCCTAAGCAACCTTATTTATAGGTTTTGATACCTAATTTAACATTAAAACACGAATTTAAACTTTTGAACCGATGACACGGGCCGTGTCATATAACACGGCCCAACCCGTGTCTGATTCTGGTAGCACAATTTCAACTGTTTTCAAAGTTAGAGAAGAACACGGCCCAACCCGTGTCATGTAACACGGGTCGTGTTCTCGGTCAAGCTTGAAAACTGATTTTCCTCGTGAAGTCAGAGAAATACACGACTTACCCCGTGTTAGTCCAAAAATTAGAAATTGACTCAGTCTTCAAAGTCAGAGGAGTACACGGCTTGCCCAATGTCATTTGACACAGGCCGTGTTGATCACTTTCTTCAAATCCAACCTTGATTCTTCATAAATGCCCTTCTTCCTTTGTTTCTAAGGGTAAAATTGATCTTCTTCAGTATTCATCTCTCTCCTCAAATGGTCATCAAACTCGGTTCAATGCTAATGGACTCAAACACTCAAAGATATCCTGAAAAGCATAATTCATTTATGAGTGTTTATAACCACATTTAAACATAGTTTCACAATAAACATCCAAAAAAAACTCTAAATCAGAAACTTAGCTAAATATCAACAATTGAGCACATATGGAGTCCAATTAGATCAAACAAAAGACATTTAAGAACTGAAATTATTAACAGATCAAATACCCCCACACTTAACATTTTGCATTCCTGGGCAAAACATAAGACCAAACCAAGGAATAGGGAAAATAAAACAAATTCAAAACCTAACAATTTAAAGAACTCAAATTCCAATGATATTCAAGAGAGACAAAAGTTTGTAAGTAAGAAGAGCAAGAAAAAATTCAAGGGATCACAACATTCAAGATATAATAATTCTTCACACCTCAAACCAACATGTAAAGTATCTTCAATTTGAAAAACATAAATTAAGAATGATAGATCCTCACATGATATACTCTCAATTTCTCAAGTGTTTACAAGGTAAGTATTTTACTCAATTCAACCCATGAAAAATGCACTACCATAAGCTTGCTTATCTTCTACTTCTCCACTACTCAAACACATGCACACACAAATCAAGAGGACTTTATTCAAGGTTGTAATGACGCCAAGGTAAAGGAAAGAAATAATATGGGTATGGTAAGATGAGCACCCAAGAGAATAAAAAAACATAGGGGAGGAACTCAATTGACAAACATAAAATTTTTATCCCCTCAAATCTATATAATGCACATTCTCTTTACATATTCTTTTCCTTTTTCTTTCTTTTCTTTTCTTTTACAACCTTTCTTGAATTTTTTTTTCTTTTTCTTTGCATATTTTTTTTTTCAACACCTTGCATATTACACATCAACTTGCACAACCCCCACACTTGTCCTATTAAACACTTACAAGCAAAAGAGCTCCTCCAATGAAAATGAACCAATGCTCTCCCATTCCCTAAGATAAGGTAAAATCATGGTTTTTCATATAAGACATATAATGAGGTAAGACAAAGAATAGGCAAATAGGCTCAAGGGGTTAATCAAAGGGAAATAATGCAAGGTTGACTATTTGGCCAAAGTTGTTAATCATAAAAGAATGCCTCAATCATATTCATGTATGTAAGTGAAAATGTAACTTTAAAAAGAATCGAAGCAAGTTCTAGAGTGATCAATATGACATGAGTGAAAATCACACAAGAAAGAAGAGAATAACATAAATGCTAAATCCATCCATCAAAAGGCTCAAAATCTCACCAGGTATACATTTATCAAACTCAATTCATCAATCAAACATCCAAAACTAAGCATGCCAAATTCAAGATAAAAGAAGAAATTTATAAATCATAACATTGAATTTCAATTGCTTCAAACTCATAGACTTCACAAATCTCAAAACATCATTGGAAATAAAATAAAAACACAATTTTTGTTTCAAAAACAAAAAATAGAAATTAAAATAAAAATAGAAATAAAACATAAAACAAAATGTCAATTCCTCCCCCACACTTAAATTCTACATTGTTCTCAATGTAAACCTCAACAATAAACAATCATTAATAAATCTAGGACAAGTAAGATAAAAGAAATGGAAGAAACATCCTTATCAACTGAAGTAACGGAGGTAGATGAAGAGATTTCCAACAGGATCCCATTGGCGAAAGCATAATAACCAATTTATGCTTGAAATAATATGAGAGCTTCCACTGGAGTCCCATTGGCTGAAACGTAATGATCAAGTTATGGTTGAAATAGCATGAGGGCTTCCACCAGGGTCCCATTGGCCTTCCTTAATTTCCTTGGCTTCACCACTGAAAAGTAATATGTGCACATCATCAACTTCATATGCATTATTTCTATTGGACCATGGCCCAAAAACAAAATCCACTTCAGCAGTATCCGTCATCTGATGCTCTTCTCCCTTCACTGAAAACTCTTCAGTAGCCTGTAATTCTATCTCTCCTTGTATCTTAGATCCTGTAACTGCATCAAAAGCATTGTTGATCATTCAACAACATTAGCTTCTGCACAAACAGAATCATCAGCTCTAAAGAATGCAAAAATTTCAGCACAAACAACACATATCATGTCACCATCACAATCAGTACATGAGTTACAATAAGTATAATTATTGAAACCAATAAAATCAAAAAATTCATCACACAACTCATCATACTGTCTCTTCACTACCTTAGGAAAGGGTTCAAGAATACTTACCTTGGGGGCCTTAGAGTTTTCCCCCTCCCCACTTACCTCTTCATGCTCTATTTCTTTCTTTTTAATGGTTTGTGAAGGAGAGGTGGGTTCATCTAACGTCTTCCCACTTCGTAGTGTGACAGCACTAGCATCTTCCTTCACATTCTCTTCTGGTTGTGAGGGAAGTCCTTCAGAAATTTGGCTCTGGAACTTGCTGAGATCTGTGGCAAACTGATCCAAAGAGTTTTGCAGGTCATTACACATGACCTTTGTTTCTTGTTGGAACTGCATGTTATAAGTGGCCATTTGTCTTACTAGCTCATTCAATGAAGGTTCAAGATGCCAAGAGGCTTGAGCTTGTTGCTGCACTGGAAGGAAATGTTTGCTTTTGCTAAAATTCTAGAAGTTCATAGTCTGGAGGTTGATTCTGAGGCTGTTATTCATAACTCAAGTTAGGATAACCCCACCACTCTGGATAATATGTATTGGAGTAGGGATTGTAGTTGTCAGAAGGTTCAAAACATCCTCATACTACCTCTACATCCTTATTTGTGTCCACTAGGAAAGTAGGACACAAATCAGTGGGATGTCTAGGTGATAAGCAAATCTCACAAGTCACAAGCAACCATGATCAGTGGATATCAACACCTACAAGACACTTAGAAAGAAAGAATAAAAAATTTAAAAAAAAAACAGAGTAAAAATAAGAAATAAATTAATAGCGCAATTGGAAAATTAGCTCCTCGGCAACGGCGCCAAAATTTGGTGTGGTGTGGAATATAATTAAAAACTAATATAAAAAACAGTTGCCAAATTCCACTAAAAATATAAAAACCTTGCAACCAGTTGTAGTAAGCAAGGGTCGATCCACAGAGAACTAATTCAATTGACACTATCAATCAAATTCCTAATTTAAACTCTGATGAAAAGTAAACAGTAAAATTAAAAAAGGGGGGTTTTGTTAAGTAAAACTAAAAGGAGAAATTAAACTTAAACCAAAACAATAAACACAAATTGAATTATCAAGTTAAAGATATTGGTTAAGAGATGGAATCCACCATTAGATTTATATGATTATGCTAGCTTACATACTCTTTATACCAACATGATCAATTATGTTCTTATGTGATTATGAGATAAATCCCTTGTTTTCCTTAAGTTTCGCTTAATTCAACAACTGCTCAAATCAAACCCTAACCATTAGTTATTTGTAAAGCAACCGCTCTTACACCTATCTAATGATTGCATTAAGAATTAGAAAACCAATCACACTAAGATCTAATCACACACCAGGATTAAATTACTTAGATCATATGTTTCACTAGTTTTACCGCCGCAAGAATCACAAGATAGCAATCCTAGTTTTACCACTCTTGAAATTTGGCAAGAATATAAAGACCTTTATATTGATTTAAGAACAGAAACATATGAATAAAAACATAACTGTATTGATATAAAGAAATATGCAAGATTCACATAATCAAAACTAGTTTCATCTTCCCTTAACCAATCAAGAAGTTTAGCCACACATGACAAAGTTAAAAACAGAAGAAGAATTAAAGAAAAACATTATTCAGAACAAAAGAAGAAAAGAAAAACTAAAGATCAAACTAGTTTCCAAGGCTTGAGAATGATTGATCTTTGATCGCTCGAATCCGAGTCTCCAATCCTCAATCGAATCCCTCTCTTTCTTGGTCTTCATGTTTCCTTCAGTTTCCTTGACGGCTCTCTCTGTCCAGATCTCCCTTAAGGGCTTTAAGCAACCCTATTTATAGGTTTTGATACCTAATTTAGCATTAAAACACGAATTTAAACTTCTAAGCCGATGACACGGGCCGTGTCATATAACACGGCCCAACCCGTGTCTGATTCTGGTAGCACAATTTCAACTGTTTTCAAAGTCAGAGAAGAACACGGCCCAACCCGTGTCATGTAACACGGGTCGTGTTCTCGGTCAGGGTTGAAAACTGATTTTCCTCGTGAAGTCAGATAAGTACACGGCCTAACCCGTGTCATTTGACACAGGCCGTGTTGGTCCAAAAATTAGAAATTGACTCAGTCTTCAAAGTCAGAGGAGTACACGGCTTGCCCCGTGTCATTTGACACGGGCCGTGTTGATCACTTTCTTCAAATCCAACTTTGATTATTCATAAATGCCCTTCTTCCTTTCCTTCTAAGGATAAAACTGATCTTCTTCAGTATTCATCTCTCTCCTCAAATGGTCATTAAGCTCAGTTCAATGCTAATGGACTCAAACACTCAAAGATGTTTTGAAAAGCATAATTCATTTATGAGTGTTTATAATCACATTTAAGCATAATTTCACAATAAACATTCAAAGACAACTCTAAATCAGAAACTTAGCTAAATGTCAACAATTGAGTACATATGAAATTCAATTAGATCAAACAAAAGACATTTAAGAACTGAAATTATTAACAGATCACTTTATATTTCAAAAAGCAAAGTGACAGGAGTAGCATCGTCGTGTACAACAACAGACACGTTGAAACTGCAACTTACAAGCTTGAGAAACAAAGTAACAAGCCTTTGTTTCTCCCTGCATTAAGAGGAGATTCACCCGCCATTTTGTCTTCTCTTCTGCTGAACTCGGTCAGCATTTTTGAGCATATTCAAAATAATTAGCCTTAATTTGTTCCAACGCTAGCTAATTAACAAGCACAAAAATTAGTTTAATTGAAGATTATATATAGTGCCCAATTATTAAGGAAAGACATACTAAATTAGCTAAGAATAGCAAGTAGATTTCCAAAGCTAAATATATTAATTGAAACCCAAGCACTGGCTATTGTTGCTGATAATAGCGTTGCATTTATATGCGTAAAGGTAACATTTATTATTCGCTTAAAGTTTTGGTGTGAATGTTCCTGGTTAGCTGAAGGTCATCTCACACGAATCATGAATATTCTTCTTGTGGATTTCGCAGTTGAGATTTGGTAAAACCAATAGAGAATATAGCAACACCAATGTTATCGAGCATGCAGGCAAGTTGTACTCGGTTGCTGATAATCACGTCCCACAAGAGATTGACATCTTCACACTTAGTACTTTAAAGGACTGGGATGTTGGTGGAGCATGGAATCGTCCTTTTGCCAGCCACCCAAAGGTTTCTTTCTCTCATATATATTGGCATCCCAGTTTAAGTTTTAAGCACTCCACATTGTTTACTTAATAAAAACTTATTGTGATATGTTTAATACAGAAAGTTCCAGGTACAGAGAGCTGGTTATTTTTGGGGTAGATGCAACTAAACCTTTTCTTGAAGTTGGAATAGTTTCAGGTATGCTGTAAATTCCTAACAATATTGAAGAAATATTGGTGTACTAATACTTGACTCTGATAGAGTGGTTGTGATGATGTGTAATATCGATAACATGCCCTTTATTAACCATTTTCAGCTAATGGAATGGAATTGGTTCATAAAGTGGATATAAAACTAGACAGGTGCAGTTATTGCCATGAGATAGGTGTCACAATCAGGTAATATTCGTTATCAAACCACCAAATGGAATTATAAGCCAGGCTATATATATCAACAAGAATGAGACCTCACAGTGCAAATTAACTAATCCATCTATTTCTGGTTTTTTGGCTTGCAGGTGCATTGCAATATTGGATTTTCCACTGATCATAGATTTAAACAGACTACTTAGAGGAGGCCCGTGAGTACAAAGAATTCTGCTCTTAAATATATATATTTAGGCTATGATAAGGTCATAGAAAATTTCTGAAGATGAATTTCATTTCGTTGGTTAGACTGCTTGTAGATTAATCAAATATGAAAATGAGAAATATGCGAGGATTGGGATGATGCCGCGCTACGGTGATGCAGACTCAATCCAATGGTTTGAGGTGGAACCTAATAGCACATTTCATGTCATCAATTCTTTTGAGGATGGTGATGAGGTAACTTGTCCTTGTAGTAATATATTTGAAACTGTCCAAGAACCTTTTTCATATATGAGAATTGAGCAATTGGCTGCATAGTTAAGAAATTTTCTACTTCTTGTACTATATATAGGTCGTGTTGTGGGGTTGCAGAGCACTAGATGCAATAATTCCAGGACCTGAAAATGGTCTGAATGAAAAGTGGTTCTCTCGTTTTTATGAATGGCGATTAAACATGAAAACTGGGGAGGTTAAGGAGAAACATGTCACTGGACCTGAACAATTTATGGATTTTCCTGTAATCAATCCAAGTTTTACAGGAATTAAGAATAGATACGGATACATCGAAGTGGTTTATCCCATTGCGAGTTATGCCGCGGGTAATTATTTAAAACACGTTTTCGCTACTAATATGAGTGATATGCACTCTATACAGCTGTACTATTCTCTCAATCACCAGAAGATCGGCTTGATTGAGGAGATATTTTTGGAGGTAGTTTAGGGTGATTTGTTTGTATCTTTGATTTAGGAATACTGTTAGAAATAGTAGGAGATTAGTTTGGAATGATTGGTGGTTTCCAAGTCCTTATATATATATATATATATATATATATGTTCATATCAATAAAGGGCGTGAGAGATATTCATATTTTATTACGGTATCAAGAGCCAATTAGGTTTGGCTGTAGCTGTCATGGCAGAAAAGGAAGAGCAATCTCATAAGGGAGTCAAGAGAACTCCATCACCATATGATTTGAACTCAAATGACAACCCCAAAAACGTGATTACACAGGTACAGTTGTGGGGAGAGAACTATGAAGAATGGGCACGAGTCATCCGCACTTGCTTACGTGCTCGAAGGAAGTGAGGCTTCATAGAAGGAAGTGAGGCTTCCTTACACAACCAAAAGAAGGATCATCAGAGATAGAAGACTGGTGGACAGTCCAATCCATGTTGGTGTCATGGATCTTGAACACTATTGAACCGAGCTTACGCTCAACTGTGACATACATGGAGAATGCAAAGGATTTGTGGGACGATATCAAAGAGAGGTTCTCAGTTGTGAATGGGCCTAGAATCCAACAACTGAAAGTAGACATGGCAGATTGCAAGCAATATGGAATGAGCATGGTAGTGTACTACGGGAAACTGAAGTCACTTTGCGATGAGTTGGCGAATTACGAGCAGATTCCAAAGTGCTCATATGGAGATTGTAGATGTGATATCACATCTCAGCTGGAAAAGCGGAGAGAAGAAGAAAGAGTTCATCAGTTTTTGATGGGCTTGGACGACGTAAGCTATGGAACTGTGCGCTCTAACATACTAGTAGTGGACCCTTTGCCATCAATGAATAAGGTGTATTCCACTCTTGTACAAGAAGAGAGAATGAAAACAATTACACTAGCCAGAGAAGAGAGGGGAGAATTCTTGGGGCTTGCGGTTCAAACAGGTCCTAGAATAAAGGGACGTGGAGAAGCGAAGGATAGATCAGTGGTATATCCAAATTGTGGCAAGACAGACCATGAGGAAGGAAGTTGTTTCCAACTGATCGGATATCCAGAATGGTGAGGTGAGCGACCCTGCAGTGAGAAAAGGATCAGTGGACGAGGCAAAGGCCAATAGCGAAATGGATCTAATGCAGGACGTGGAAGGGGTGGTGTGTTGTAGGGGTGTTCTTGGATCGGTTTGAATCGGTTTTGAGGCAAAAAAACCATCCAATCCAAACAAGGTAAGTATCATCGGTTCAGTTTGGATTGGATGGATTCCAATAACCAAACCGGTCCAATCCAAACTAATTTTAATCGGTTTGGATTAGATTAGATGGTTCGATTTTTATCCAATAATATAATAAAAATGCAATCTAAATACAGTGGAGGGAAGATATACTTCTGCTACTGCAAGAAAAGAAAAAAATAGAGCAACTCAAATTGATAATCTCGAGCTTAACTGCGAGGACTCACTGAAAGCACCTCGAGCTTAAGTGGACTGGCTAAGCCAAACCCCTATTCATGATTATTATAATTTCTTTCTGTATAAATTACAGCAAGTTCGCCAACAGTGGAGACTTGTTTCAATGCTTCCCATATGATGAAAGATAATATATTAAAATTTTCTACAGCATATGATTTTGTATATCGATTGGCATACATAACCTTTCAATATAAATTAATGCCTCCAAATTATTATCTTTTTAAGTCATAAAAGGAAGGGAAGAAAGCAAGAGAGTTTCAAAAAAACCTTTAGACAAAAAGCTCAAAATCTGAGAACTGAGAAGTGCCCAACATTCCTAGTTTAAAGCCCTGCAAATGAAAGCAAGCAACAGGTAAATGAATTACTGATTACGCACCAATATCAGTATAAGAAACTATAAGAGGAAGAAGATGCAAAAAGTGTAGCAGAGAACTGCATTAGAATCCATAAAGTGAGAAGAATGCATAAACAGAAGAAGAAGAAGAAAGAGAGAACATGGGATGGTGGGATTTTTCAGTTTGGTTTCATTAAATTTTTTTTGAGAGAGAGAGTACCTATGGTCGCAGTGGTGCGCGGTGGGTCTGGCTCACCGATCCGGTTGTTGGCCGTGAATGGCGTTGTTGGCCGTGGATGGTGGGTGGAACAGAAGTTGCATGTGACGCTATGTGTCGAGGACTGTAGGCAGAGGATGTGTATGTGGACTGTGGAGGCAGAGGATGTGAGTTTTGGGAAGAGATTTGGTGAAAGATGGAGAATAGAGATGAAGGTTTTGGTGTGGTGGGGATTGGAATTTGGTGTGGTGGGTGGTCGCCTATGCGTGAAGGGGTTCAAGGGGAGGGGGCATAAATTAGGTCAAGGATATTTAAGGAAATTTATGTGTATAAAATGGATCGGTTCTGTTTGGATCGGTTTTATAAAATAGAACCAAAAACCGAACAGAGCCGATCGGTTCTTCAAAATTTCTATCCAAATCAATCCAATTTATTTCGATTTTTATCGATTTTTAGTTTTTTTGGATTGGTTTTCTATTTTTTTTTTTTTGGATTGGTTTGGATCTGAACACCCCTAGTGTGTTGCGTGCCAATGCAGCACAGGTAGCAGGAGGACAACCAAGCAATTCTGCTGCAAAACCTGAAAAGTCTGGACTGGCTGGGCTGAGCAATGAGCAGTGGCAAACTCTAGTCGACATGTTGAATAATCATAAAACAAATGAGAAGATGATTGGTAAGAACACATATGATTTATGGATCATAGATACTGGAGCCTCTAACCACATGACAAGGAACTTGAAGAACTTGTGTGATTTGAAGACTGTGCCAGGATGTCTGGTGGGGTTGCTTGATGGATAACATGTGGTTGCAACCAAGGAAGGAACTGTGATTCTTGATGGGGGTTTAAGACTTGAAAATATTCTTTATGTGCCAAAATTGATTGATTTTTGTATCACAGATGATAGATGAATCTAAATGTGTTATCCAGTTTACTAATAAATTATGTGTAATACATGACCATACTTCGAGGATGCTGATTGGTGCGGGTGAACGGAAAGATGAGCTATATTTCTATCATGGCGTCTGAGATGTGAAGGCTTTCCAGATTAGTGTAGAAAATCAGCTTAACCTTTGGCACAAACGCTTAGGACACCCTTCTTTGAAGATTGTTCAGTTGATTCCAAATGCAAGAAGTAGTCATAAGAATGAGTATTTGAATAAAGTCTGTGAGACATGTAAGCGTGCAAAACAAAAGAGAGACAAATTTCATTTAAGTGATAATAAAGAATCAGAGATTTTTGAATTAATACATTGTGATCTGTGGGGACCTTATAGGACTCCTTCTTCTTATGGTGCATCATATTTTTTGACATTGGTAGATGACTACACTCGTGCTGTTTAGATATATTTGTTGCATGATAAAAAGGAAGTGTCACAAACAATGATGAATTTTCTTGCTCTTATTGATAGACAATATCATAGAAAAGTTAAGGTTGTTAGGAGTGATAACGGGACAGAATTTACCTGTTTGAAAATTTATTTCTTTGAATATGGCATCATTCATCAAACCTCATGCACAGGCACACCGCAACAAAATGGAAGGGTGGAGAGGAAACATAGGCATATTCTAAATATGGCAAGGGCATTAAGATTTCAAGGGAATTTTCTTATTAAATTCTGTGGTGAGTGTGTGTTAACTGCAGGATATTTGATTAATCGCACACCATCATCAGTTTTGAATGGCAAGACCCCATACGAAATGCTTTATGGACAGCCACCATCCTATGAGCATTTAAGAGTGTTTGGGTCACTATGTTATGCATACAACTAAGGCAGAAAAGGAGACAAATTCGCTAGCCAAAGTCGTAAGTGTGTATTTGTTGGATATTCTTATGGAAAAAAAGGGTGGAAATTATTTGATTTGGAAAGCGAAGTTTTTTTTATGTCCCGGGATGTGGAATTTGTTGAAACAGAGTTTCCTTTTGCACCGCCTATGCTCGAATGTGGAGAAGGCCAAAGTAAACGTAGTGTGGTACTTATTGATGAATGTGCAGATGAGGATTGTGATGATGACCAGAGCCACGAAGTGAGGGGGGTCCTACTCATAATGGTACCCAAATTCTTGAAGAAGCAATAGAACATACATCAAATACAAGTGGTCTAGGTGAAGAAAGCAGAATCAATTACAAGCACCGATAATGTCAATTATCTTGGATGGGGCCATAGGGTCAAGCAACCACCAATGAGGTTACGTGATTACATAACTAACACCATCAGAAAATTAAGCCCATCTGTTCGTTCCCCCACTACATCACTTGGCTCAGGTGTGTGTTATCCTATAGCCCACTATGTAAACTGTGATAGATTTTCTCCACAATATCGTAAGTTTCTTGCAACTGTTAGTGCAGAACGAGAACCATTGCATTTTTCTGAAGCTGTGCGAGATGATAGATGGCGCACAGCCATGCAAAATGAAATCCAAGCTCTCCAAGATAATGGTAAATGGTCCATCACGCATCTTCCTCCAGATAAAAAGGCTCTCGGATGTAAATGGGCTACAAAATAAAATATCACTCAGATGGAAGTGTGGAAAGATTCAAGGCATGATTGGTTGTTTTTGGGAATCACCAAGTCGAAGGGTTGGATTATGATGAGACTTTCACTCTGGTGGCCAAACATGTCACAGTACGTATTGTCTTAGCTATAGCAGCTGCAAAGGATTGGGAACTACACCAAATGGACGTCCACAATGCATTCCTTCATGGTGAACTTCAAAAGGAAGTGTATATGAAAATGCCACCAGGCTTCACTGCGTAGCAACCAGGAATGGTGTGCAAACTTTGAAAATCCCTTTATGGGTTGAAACAAGCCCCCAGATACTGGTTTGCTAAGCTTTCTATTGCATTGAAAGACTATGGGTTTCATCAGTCTTATTCTAACTACTCTTTGTTTACCTTGCACAACGGAAGTATGCAGCTTGTGGTGCTTGTTTATGTGGACAACTTGATAATTCCTGGAAATGATCGCATGGCCATCCAAAAATTTAAACTATATCTTAGTGATTGTTTTCATATGAAGGATTTGGGGCCCTTAAAGTACTTCTTGGAAGTGGAAGTTGCAAAATCTCTGACAGGTATTTTTTTGTGCTAAAGGAAATACGCTTTAGATATTGTCACAAAAGCTGGATTACTTGGGGCAAAATCAGCTCCAATCCCTCTAGAACAGAATCACCGATTGTCATTGGCAGAAGGGCCTTTGCTTTCTGATCCTGCACCATATAGACGTCTTGTGGGGCGTCTAATTTATTTGTGTTTCATTAGACCTGAGCTCTCGTACAGTGTGCACATTCTATCCTAATTTATGCAGCAACCCAAAGAAGAACATTAGCATTCTGCTCTGTGTGTAGTGCGTTACCTGAAGGGGCATCTGGGACAAGGTATTCTATTGAAAAGATCTTGTGATCCCAGTCTATATGGTTGGTGTGATTCGGATTGGGCTAGCTGCCCTCTCACAAGGAGATCACTTACAGGTTGGTTTATCCTCTTAGGCAACTCGCCAATTTCTTGGAAAACTAAGAAACAACACATAGTATCCAGATCATCCGCTGAAGCGAAATACTGCTCAATGGCCACCACCACATGTGAATTAAAGTGGATAACAAGTATTTTGTCCAGCCTTGGTGTGGAACATCCTCAACCCATGCATCTCTATTGTGATAGTCAATCTGCTCTACACATGACTAGAAATCCTGTTTTTCATGAACGGACTAAGCGTATTAAAGTGAATTGTCATTTTATACGTGATGAAATTGTCAAGAAAATTATTTGTCTGTCCTATGTTTCTACTCGTACTCAACTTGCAGATCTTTTCACCAAGGTCCTGGGTACCAAACAATTTATACTCTTACTAGGCAAGTTGGGCATACATGATCTTCATGCACTAACTTGAGGGGGAGTAATATGAGTGATATGCGCTCTATCTGTATAGCTGTAATATTCTCTCAATTACCAGAAGATCAGCTTGATTGAGGGAGGAGATATTTTGGGAGGTAATTTAGGGTGATTTGTTTGTATCTTTGATTTGGGAATACTGTTAGAAATAATAGGAGATTAGTTTGGAGTGATTGGTGGATACGGTTTCCAAGTCCTTATATATATATATATATCTGTTCATATCAATAAAGGGCATGAGAGATATTCATATTTTATTATTACAGTCACCCTTAATTAACGTAAAACTAGATTTATAGTTGATAATATGGTTTCTTGTTTGACTATTTAGACATTGTTAAATATGGAGTTCTAGCCAAGCTATACTTTGGAGAACCACGTTCAAATCTCCCTGTGGTAAAAGATGGCACTAAAAATCCATTATCCTGTTGATTTTTCTAGGTTTTTTTTTATTTCCCTGAAATTATTACAACTTTGAATGTGTAAATCAGGATAACACACAACAAGAAGAGCCTATAAAGGTGGAATACCATACGTTTGAAAGGAATTTATTTTGCACTGGATCTGCCTTTGTCCCTAAAGAAGGGGGTCTTGATGAAGATGATGGTTGGATAATCACTTTTGTTCACAATGAAGACACTGGCATATCTCAAGTAGGTTAATTCTGTGCCATGTACAAGTTAATTAATTGATCTTGCTCAGAATCATAGGAGTTACATCCATCCTTTTCTGTTTTTCTTCCAGGTTCATATAATTAACACAGAAGTTTTCTGGCGAGGCAGTTGCCAAAATTACCATGCCTTGCAGAGTTCCGTATGGATTTCACGGAGCTTTCATGCCAATCTCATTTTAGACATAATAGCAATGTAGTGTGCTGTTTGTATTTATTTGCAACTCTGATATAAGAATTTCTCTAAGAATTTCTCCTGATATAATGTATTGCCGATCGTTGATGTGCAGTCATGTGATTACTTTCTTCGTCAGTTGTTCGTTATGTCATTATCTAAAGACAGTAAAGACATTGGTACTTAGCAATTATTAAAATTAAAAAGGAAACAAAAATAAATTGGCCTTGAGAGGAAAAGGTGTATAATTGACGCAGGCCAATAATAAACACAAATATCGTCATAATATTTGCTGTTTTTTTTTTCTTTTTTTCATTAGAGTTAAATATTTCAAACTCCCCACTATTTATCTAATTTTTCGCATATTCCTTTTTATTTTTAAAAGTTACATAAAATCCTTTTAATACTTACACAGATACTCATTTTATTTTGAAAAAATATTATACATAAATTTAATTAAATATAATAAACTTAAAATTAACTAACACAGCCATTAGTCAATGATTAATGATCTTAAAATAATATTTTTATCTTAAATTTTATTATTATTACTTGTAATATTAAATAATTTTTGTTTAAAATGTCATTTTTACTTTAAAATTTTTACCTTTAATTGTATTTTTATCATTTAATTTTATTAATATTAAAAATAATACTGATAAAATTAAGGATAAAAATATTATTTTAAATTTATTAATAGTTGACTAACTATTCTATTAATCAATTTTAAACTTATTATACTTAATTAAATTTATTTATTATACTTTTTTAAAATATAAAAAATATCTATATAAGTATTAAAGAAATTTTGTGTAACTTATAAAAAAATATGTAAAACATCAGACAAATAAAAAGAAAGTTGAAGGATTTTACTGTTTTTATTAATTCAGAGGCACTTAGTTCCAGGATATGGGATGGGGCCCATGGGGGTATATAAGTGTATGAAAGAAAATGTCGTGTAACACCTGCTCCGCCATAAATGTACCCACCAGCTCTTTTTTTTTTTTAATTACGTAATTATTTTTTTAATATATGTCATATAATATGTATATTTAAAATTTTAATCAATTTAACACTGTTTTCATTCCAGATAAAAAAAAACACTGTTTTCTATTCCGTTCTTACTATTATTTAAAATTTTGTATCCACAAAAATATGATAATTACTCATACTTTAATATTTTGAATTAGTTTGTAAAAATAGGTTTGTGCTATTTTATTGTATTATATTGTAATATTAAATTATATATTCTTAATTTAAATATTATAACTAAATTGCGGTCCAAAAACATGTCAAAAAAAGTTGTCATCCATAAAAAAAAATGCATTTTTTATATTTTTTTTTCTTATTTGTCCAGATTTCCAATCCAACTGATATATTCATTGTTAAATCGCTAACCTATTTGTTCTGAACGGATTTAGAAGGGTACCTGTAGAGAGTATAATTTGATGATTTCCTCTTTATTACGGCTGCGTTCCACCATTAGGGTCCGGCTGGAGTGATACCTGCAAAAAGGACTCTGACGCTCAAGTTAGGTAATGTACGCAAGAATGTCTCAGTAATTCAATAACCGTTACCTTTTTTAAGTTTACTTAACCAGATCTTTATGGAGCATGATTGGAGTCGTGACATTCAATGCATATATTATTATAATGTGAACGTTACAGTTATTTATTGAGAGAAAAAGTTATAAAATCAGAGAGATCCGCATCAGCAGTTACGAAAGTCAGCGTTGATTCTCTGATTCTCATGAGTTCTGTATTCCAATATTCTATAGTCCTTTTTGAAGTATTGATGAAGAAATAAGACGAAACGTGTATCGAATTGATCTTTCTGAATAAGATCTCAATTTACGATCCAAAACACTATTGATTCAAGACTTTGGCTGGTTGACCTTCAATTCAGGTTATGCAATTATAGATGAAGGTATCTTTTTATCAAAGAAACTTTAAAAACATTATATCCGATTTGATTCACACGTTGGTCTTCTCAACGAATAAAGGTCAGGATGGCATTCGTAATTTGTCACTTTATTGGGATTAAGTGTGGATAAAATATCATGTTAAGAGTCAATAAATTAAAAAGTAATATGATATTAATTATTGTATACACATATTGTGAATCAAAAAGTAAACAAACTTGAATTGAATAGTTGAAAAATCTCTTTGATGTCAAGGACTCAAGCCTTTTAAGTTGTTATATTAGTAAAGTTTCGAGAATACCTTACATAAATAAAACTTATTTTTTAAATAAGTACTAATTAATCATGTAAAAAATTTAAGCAATTTAGTGAATATCTTGAAATAAAAATTAATTTATATTTTATAAAAAATAAATAGAATATAGCTTCTAAAAAGAAACAAAAAGGTTCGCGCAAACTTATATACGATCAAATAAAAAAGATTTTCAAAAGTGGTTGAATCCATCGAGATGATAACTGGAGCCGTTTTTATATGCATTTAACTTTTTCTGGGTCTTCCAAAAAAGAAAAACTCATTCTGGGTCATTTTAACATCTATAATATATTAATATATTCTACTATATAGTGGCTGGCTAGTGGGTTATATCATTGTACAAAAGTGCAATAAAATATCCACTTGGTCACATTGTAATGCACCAACTAGGTCACTCGGCGGAGAGAAAGCGACTTCGAGGCCAAACTTCTTGTTTTAAAATGATTGCTTTAAGTTGTCCTATAATAATGACGTCTTTGAAGATAGTTGTGGTCAGCTAAGTTTATAATTTTAACCATTATCTATCAATATGATGCTCGGAGAAGTACATAAAATTTTAACCTAGCTAATCTATCAATATCCATTTAGATTTAGATTAAAAAGGATTAGAAAAATTTAAATTTAAATGATATTTTTAAAAACTTGATTTATAATATAACACAATAATATTATTTGATCTATGTAATCGATCTTATTTAATGAAAAAAATATTTGATTATTGTTGTAATCTATCAATATACAGCCCTAATTTTTTACATTTGATAACTCGGCGGGTTAAGTTTTTTTAACAGATAACTTGGTTTTTTACTTTATTATTTGATTACTTAGTCGTGCCTGAGAAAGATAAAGATGACTGACGAATAAGACACTTGCCAATGCAAGCAAAAATACCCCCCCCCCTTCCTTTAGTAATAATATACAGATATTCTCAAGAAATCACTCTTTAACGCTGAGTTAGCCAAACTGATCAACATGAGAATCGAAGTACGTACATACAGTACTACCATATATATATATAGTACTACAACCATGCATTTAAGAATGTAAGTTTATTAATTCATTGGTTAGTTAGAGCTCCCTTGTTGATGCTATATGTCTTCATCGATCCTCAAAAGATAATTAAAAACTTAAGTACTTGTCAAAGATAAGGATTACATAAACCAACAAACACAAACAGTTTCCTCTGTACATGGAAAGTGCAGTTTCCTGACAATAGTTTTTTGTTTGCATCATAACCGGACAGAGAGAACAAAAATAGATGCTATGTATGCCAAGGTACATATCACTAAAAAGACAAAAGGGAATCATTGGCAAGGGGGACTAATTAGCAAGTGCCTCTTAACACATATCCTCACACCAATATGATGATATCAATGCTAAAACTTTATCCTTATCAAATTCATACAATATTTACTTAGTCCTTTTCTCCTATTTAATTAGTCCATGACTTAGGTCTTTTTCTTTTATATATCTCTATTAACCCTCTCAAATATTATGTTTCTACCTGGTTTGATATCCCTCTATTCTAAGTCATTTAGACAAATATATTATATCCATTTTGGTAGTTGTTGATCATCTTTAACTTTTTTTTTTAACAAAAATTTGAAGAGGACAAACTATTAATTTTAGTGATGATTTATAGTGGGATTATAGATCACTTTCGCTTATCAACAAGGAATCTAAAGATTCAAATCCAACTCATGCAAGTCATAAGTATAAGATCAATCAAGTCAGTCTCCATTTACGGTTAATCATCTGAGAAGCCGTGCCTATCACCAACATCCAAGGCGAAATTCCAGAGGACTTTCCAGAGGTTGTCTACATTAGAAATGGTCTGTAGCCTATGTACTTTGAACTTTTGGATGGTCTTAATCTATTAAGCATAGATATGGATATAAAGATACATTAAATTTAAAAAATTATAGGACACAGATATAATATATATATATATATATATATAGGATCGTTACACTAGTGTAAGTCTTTTTTCTTCTTACACTTCATTTTCAAGTTAGTTTCACTTTCATCTAATGGTTGAGATTATTTCATTAAAGGTAATCATTAGATGAAAGTAAAACTAATGGTTGAAAATGAGTGTAAGATCTTTCATGAATGATCAATATATATAGGATGTGTATCAATGAGTGGAGTGTTTATTGTAAGAGATGAATCAATCTTGACTTTCATCTTTCATGAATGGTCAAGATTGAATTTATATATGTAACTTTTATGATCACATGACTTTCAAGTAACTTTCTTGACCATTTATGTATATTGTATGATCAAGATATATATATATATATATATCCTTATATATATATATATATATTAATATTAAACTAAATTAAATATATATATAATTGCAAAATTTTTTTAAAAAATCATAATTCATTATTATCATTTCTTTAAGCTTGAAGATTTATAATATCTTAATATTTTTCATATGTGCTAATATTTGCTATCTAGTAAGTTCCTCCTAAAAAAATATAAAACATAATTTCTATTGACTTTTTTTAAAAAATCTCCTAAATCAACTTCTCCTAATAGAACTAACCATGTACAAGTACATGTGTATAAAAAAATTAAATAGAGGGAACATTGGTGTGAGGCAAGCTTCGGTGATGATGAATTGGATGACTTAGTACAAGTAGAGGTAGAGGGAACAAGTGAAAATAGTAGTGTGTGAAAAGATAAAACTTAAAAGTCTAATAGTGGCGTGTGAAAAAAAAAATTTAAAATACTGATATGTGAAAATAGTTGCTTAGGACGTCAGTCATGTGATTAGACTTAGGTGGGTTACAGGTTTACTAATTGAACATTAGTCATAGAAACTAATATTTTTTTAAGAAAATTATTAATGAGTCGTGTCCAAGTCGTGTCTTGACGTGTCCAAACTTGTCTGAGACGTGTCCAAGCGTGTCTGAGACGTATTCAAATTAAAAATAATAATTTTTTAATCGGACACTTTCGGATAGGGGTGTCCGTGGGTTGGGTTGGGTGGGTTCAGCGTCATTTTTGGACCCGACCCGTGTAAGAGATTTTTTCCATCGACCCGACCCGATCAAGAGATTTTCTTCACTCGACCCGGCCCAACCCGTGGGTTCGACATTTAAAAAAAAATTCTTGAAAAAAAAATCAAAATATAAAATCTAATAAATTAACATCATAAGTCTTAATATCAAATAAATTAAATACTATAAGTCAATAAGTGCATAACAAATTAATAACTAACAAGTTTTACTAAGTTTTGAATAAATTAAATAAAGTTAGTCATAACTTAAACAACAAATTAGTCTAGCCAATCAAAGTCAGTGTTATCACGCTTGTCATATGAATTATGGACAACATAATCATTGACTTCACTCTCTATTTTATCCATATACTATTTATCATCTAAACGATCTATTAATTTTTCAACACAATGGTCACTTAGATGCATCGAGAGTCTTATGAACTTATTTTCTTTGTTCACTTTGAGAGTAACGTCACAATGCCTACACTTAAACTTGATTGGAACAACACAAAAATGAGAAGAAAACATCCTAAAATGTCACCATGGGTATTTAGGATCCATGGACATGTCATAGAACTCTGCACGACGACGTGCCCTCCTTTCCTCCTTGGTCTGCACAATCAACAAGATAATTGTCAAATTACATACAAATTTAAACTCAATATTGAAATAATAAGTTCATAAGAATTAGAAAGCCAATCATTAAATCGCAAATAACTAAAAGAATCAATGTTTAAGACCTATAATTTCTTCTCTAACATCTGACATATCAACATACCAAAAAAGTATTAACAATTAGTAATAGATAATTAATAATTCATTAAACAAATTGAATGAGTTCTATATAACACACTACCAGCTTCAAGCTTCTCAATATCATCCATCTGAACCCATAAATCTATTAGTTTCTTAGGAGTCCTAAACCAATTTTGAACACAAATCAATGCCTCAACAGTGGTAGGTTACAAAGAACTGCAAAAAAGAGTCAAGAACTCGCATTCTAGTACTAAATGCTGACTCAGATGAAACTATAGAAACAGGAATTGCTAAGATATCCTTAGCAATAAATGAAAGAACATGATACTTCTTGGTCTTTTCTCTCCACCATGTAAGAATATCAAAGTCATCAACATTATCCTCCACATCATCCTCCTTGTACCTCTCAAGCTCATTCTTTTTTACCACATGTTATTTTTTCTTCACTTTCAATCTAAACTCAGATTTATAACTATCATTATCATCTTCAATATCATCATCATGTGTAGAGAAGGAATATCAGATGACATGCAACTAGAATCACTAGCATCAAGAGGAACATGATGCATTTTTTGATAATATTCAAATAATGTCCTCATAACATCGTCCAACCTCTTCATAATTTTCACACTCAATTCTAAGCTATACATATTTTCCAAGCAAAACTTAACATAATCTATTTTATACCTTGGATCAAGGACAATAGCTACAAGCAATAAGTAATTTAGAGGACCATCAATGTCATCCCAATATTTATCTAACTTCATTTTCATGGAAATGGTCATCTCCTTCAAAATTGGATCATTCCATCCAATCCACTTCTTTATAAACTTATTGATGTCACACAATTTATGAAAGAAAGTATTTGAAGTAACATGTAATGATCCAGAAAAAGTAAGAGTAGCATCATAAAAAACCTTTAAAAATTTAATAATGGGAGTGAGTGTTGCAGATTGGAGGTGAGTGGAAATTAATTTTACAAAAAAAAAAAATAATGGGCCGTGGGTGGGTTGGGTTATGCGAGTTGGAAGTGTTCCAACCCGTTACCCAACCCATACACTGTGGGTTGAACATTTTTTAACCCGACCCAACCCCCGAACCCAGCTAAACCTGCATTTTATGGGTTGGGTTGGGTCAGGTCGAAACTCGCGAGTTCGTAGGTCAACCCGACCCACTAGACACCCTTACTTTCGGACACACAGAACACATGTATCGTACGAGTGTCCCCATGTATATGACACGAATACGTGTTTGACATGCGGACATGCCTAAAAAATGGCGTGTCCGTACTTCATAGATCTTAATTAACAGGAGTATGAAAGGGAAGTGAAAAGAGAAATGTGTTTTACACACTTTTTTGGGATTCAGCTTATCTAAAATGAGGGTAGTACGCATTTAAATTTTTTTTTCTTATTTTAAAAACACATATTTCACAATATACCACAACAACTCTTTAAAATAATGTAAAATTTATAAAAAAAAATTGACATTACATTGGATAATGCATTCTTTTGCTTTCACTCCTTTCATTTGTAATCCTACCAAGCACACTAGTAGAGATTAAAGAAGACACCATTTGTAATTATAACAAACAAGTCCCTATCCTTTGATGACATTTTGATAAGTAGTTTTTTCTTCTTTGTCGTTCATTTCAAAGGTAAGTGATCATACACAACAAGCTCTATTATTAATATAATTACTTTTTGTTGTGAAAGTGTTTTATTTCAAAAGAATAAAGTCCCACATTGGTTGGAAGTATGTCTTTGGGAGAGTTTATATATCAACTTGTGTTTTGGGCTTTGTAAGAAACAAATGAGGTGGTGGGCTCACGCGCACAAAAAATGAGCCGAAGGCTTATGGCTAGTGCAAATCATCGATTTGCCCCCTGCGCATGATATCATGAGGCTTAAATCTTTTTATGAAATATTTAATTAATTTTTTGAACTTACCTGAAAATGAGTTTTTTGAAAATGTTAAAACTGACTTGGTCTTTTAATGGTCACATTTGACTTGGTCTTCTAACGGTCACATTTGACTTGGTCTTCCAACAATCACTCAAAGTGCAAATCAGTTTCTAACTGACATTTTAGTTTCTAACAGGCATTTTCGTTTCTAACGCACAAATTTGTTTTCCAACATTATTATTCCAACATTCTTTTTTCTAACGTTTTCTGCTAACGACTCTTTTTCTACCTTCTATAAATACTATTAACTTATTAACATTTATGTACACAACATTTTCTTCACCTTCTCCTTCTATCTTCGTCTTCTCTTCTGGGTTACATTCTACTCCAAATCTCTTATAGTTCTTGAATCTCTGTCAAGCAGGAAGAGTCTGTAATATTTTGGGAAATTTTTGTTTATATCAAAATAATCCTTGAAAGCGGTGCTTTGCACGCTACAAACTTCATGATTTTGCTAACTCGTTTCTTTGCAGGTCAATTCCGACAACACTTTTCACACACAAAACTTCTGTTATACGAAACAATGGTCAAAACAAAAGCTTATATTGTTATAGATATTTATAAAAAATATTCTTATACTTATAGCTAAAAGTTCTTTTTGGAAATATAACTTATCTTCGAAATATTTATTATAAGAATTTTACTGTAAACTATATTGACTTCGCAAGTTTGTATGACTTTTATAAACTTATCATGTTTCACTTTGTATAAAGGTTTCCATTTTATTTGGTTTTTCACTTTATTTCATATGTACACTGTAGTTGTCTCAGCAACGCATTCAACCCTTTCAAGATTTAACTAAGGAGAAAAGTCACAGAAGCTTGCTTGCTATGTATTTGAACAAATATATATATGTTGCTAAATTATTCATATTCATATATGTATTTCAATACAACAGGATCAAACCCACTGTTTGGAGGACTGAAATCAACCAAGTCTATCTTGGGGAGGTCAAATAGCGCTTGGGTGGAAGGAGAAGGAATGCTTCATGCTTTGTATTTCAAAAAGCAAAGTGATGGAAGCTGTACTGTGGTCTACAACAACAGATACGTTGAAACTGCAACATACAAGCTTGAGAAACAAAGTAACAAGCCTTTGTTTCTCCCTGCCATAAGAGGAGATTCACTGGCCGTTTTGTCTTCTCTTCTGCTAAACATGGTCAGCATTTTTTAGCATATTCGAAATAATTAGCCTTTGTTCCAACGACTAACAAGCACAAATTAGTTTAAGATTTATTTGAGAAATCTTATTTTTTAGCACATTCTCTTCTGCACATGATATTTTTATATCTTTCTTATATCTATATTTATTTGAGAAAGAAAAAATGAAGATAATGTATATTGAAAAGTGTGTTTCTTTCCTTCTATTACTTAAAAAAGAAATAATGTAAAAATAATGTAATAAAAATGATAAGCGTTAGTCAATATTATATAGTGCTCAATTGTTAAGGTTCAGTGAGAATTGACGTAAAAGTGTGCATTGTATTATCTGAATGTGACGTTATACAGTTGTAAGGTATATATATATATATATATATATATGCAAGAGTAACATGCAGGGTACGCCTAGCTACAGGGAATCATAGCCGTGTTACTAACTTGCTACAATTTTAATTTTTCATCATACTTTTTTTCACATCATTTTTTTTATTACTTTTCATATTATTGATCGTACCACTTTCTCTCACTTAATCATAATCAATAAAAAATGTGGTGAAAAGTGATGTGAGTATTGGGCCGTAGGGAGAACCCAAAAGCAGAGAGATCTCTATCAATGAGCTAAGTGAAGAACTACATAAATGAGTTTGACATCACATCTTAACTCAAAATCTTAAGGCATTAGGTCTATAAAGAAGAGCGTGTGTAACTCGATCTGGAGGAGATGAGGCTCTTGGATGCGGGTTGCGCTCTCTTGGTAACACCGTCAAATATTTAAAATATTTCAGCTTGAGAGGGAGAATATTAAAAATTCAAGTGTGAGTATTGAAGTCTCATATTAGTAAAGTGGTACAAGTATCAACTTGTCCATTCTTTACCAATGTAGGACTTCAACACTCACACTTGAATTTTCAAACCCCTCAAGCGGAAGTCTTTCAAGTATTTGACGGTGTCACCAAGAGAGCGCAACCCGCATCCAAGAGCCTTATCTCTTCCAGATCGGGCTACACACGCCCTGATACCACTTTATCCTTATTTGTTGGGAGAGACTTTGCTATACTCATTGATTTTTTATAGTGGAGATTTTTTCTGGAGTAGGTCCTATGATTTTTATTTCTCACATTGAGAGAGTTTTCCACGTTAAAATTGTATGTGTTTTCTTTGCCTATTTATTTTTGTACATTCTTGGATATATTTTTTGTGAATATTTTGGTTGGCTGAATATTTTGCTACTCACAGGTTCTTTCAAGTAGGAAATGTTTTATTGTCCATTTGTGGTTGTTTCCGCTATGTAAACACTCCATTCCTTTTCTCAACAACTGGCATCCGAGAAATTTACTTGTTCGTTTGCTTGATTGAATGATAGAGCCTAATTACAGTAAAATGACTAGTTTGAATGACACAAATTACCATAAGTGAAAAGGAAAGATGAAAGATTTATTATTTGTGAAAAAATTACATTTATCAGTATTTGTTAATGCAAAGCCTGAGGCTAAATCTGATGAAGAATGAGCTTTTGAGCATGAGGTGGTTTGTGGCTTTATTTGACAATGGATAGATGATAATGTTTTGAATCATATTGCTAATTAATGACTCACATGCCAGAACTTTGTGGGAGAAGCTTGAGACATTGTATGCCTCTAAGTCTAGGAGTAATAAATTGCTTTTGTTGAAGCAGGCTATGAACTTGAGTTACAAGGATGATAGTTCTTTCTCTGATCACTTGAGTGATTTTCAGGAATGTTTTGACCAGTTGTCCGACATGAGTGTGAAATTTGAAGATAAGATTTTGGGACTTTGGTTGCTTAATACTCTACCTGATTCTTGGGAAAATCTCAGAGTCACTTTGACTAGTTCTACTCCTGGAGGTGTTGTGACCATGAATTATGTAAAAATTGTTGTTTTGAATGAAGAAGTCAGATGACGAACTCAGCAGACATCCTGAGTGAGAGGTGCATTCAGATCTTTGTGGTCCTATGAGGACTAGAACATTTGGTGGTGTGCTTTACTTTGTGACTTTCATTGATGATCATTCAAGAAAACTTTGGGTTTATGCCTTGAAGACTAAGGACCATGTACTTGATGTCTTTAAGCAGTTTCAGGCTTCTGTTGAGTGAGAAACAGGGAAGAAACTAAAATATATTCGCACTGATAATGGTGGTGAATATTGTGGACCATTTGATGAGTACTGCAGATAGTAGGGTATTAGACACCATAAGATGCCCCCTAAGACTCCTCAGCTTAATGGTCTGGCAGAAAGGATGAACAGGACATTGATGGAGAGAGTTAGATGTTTGCTTTCCAAAGCAAAGTTACCTGGATCTTTTTGGAGTGAGGCTTTGTATACTGCTACACATGTTATTAATTTCTCTCCTACTGTTGCTTTACAGGCTGATGTTCCTAATAGGGTGTGGTATAGAAAGGATGTTTCCTATCTGTTGGGAGACACTTTGTTGTACTCATTGATTTTTATAGTGAAGATTTTTCTAAACTAGGTCTCGTAGTTTTTACTTCTCACATTGAGGGAGTTTTTCACGTTAAAATTGTATGTATTCTCTTTGTCTATTTATTTTTGTGCTTTCTTGGATATATTTTTTGTGGATATTTTGGTTAGCTGTATATTTTAATCCTTACAGGTTCTTTTAAGCAGGAAAGATTTAATTGCTCATTTGTGTGTTATTACTTCCGCTGTGTACACACTCCATTCCTTTCCCAACAGCTAGTATAAAAGAAATTTACTTGTTTGTTTGCTTGATTGAATGATGGAGCCTAATTACAGTAGAATGATTAGTTTGAATGACACAAATTACCACAAGTGGAAAGGAAAGATGAAAGATTTATTATTTGTGAAAAAATTACATTTACTGGTGTTTGCTACTAAAAAGCCTGAGGCTAAATCTAATGAAGAATAAACTTTTGAACATGAGATGGTTTGTGGCTTTATTCGGCAATGGGTAAATGATAATGTTTTGAATCATATTGCTAATGACTCACATGTCAGCACTTTATGGGATAAGTTTGAGACCTTGTATGCCTCTAAATCTGAGAATAATAAATTATTTTTGTTGAAGCAGACCATGAACTTGAGTTACAAGGATAGTAGTTTTATCTCTGATCACTTGAGTGATTTTCAGGGATGCTTTGACCAATTTTCCAACGTAGGTGTGAAATTTGAAGATGAGATTTTAGGACTTTAGTTGCTTAATACTCTACCTGATTCTTAAGAAAATCTCAGAGTCATTTTGATTAGTTCTGCTCCTAGAGGTGTTATGACCATGTATTATGTAAAGATTGATGTTTTGAATGAAGAAGTCAGATGACGAACTCAGCAGACATCCTCTTCACAGTGAGAGGTTTTGGTTACTGAAAACAGAGGGAGAAGTAGTGAGAGGGATCAGGGACAAGGCAATAGAGGCAGAAGCAAGAGTAGAAGCAAATCAAGGTCTAAATATAAAAACTTTGAGTGTCACTATTGTGATAAAAAGGGACATGTCCAAAAGTTTTGCTACCAATGGAAAAAAGAGAACAAGGGTAACAAGGGTAAGCAACAAAAGAAGGATAATGACAATGATGATCGTGTTGCCACCACACTACTGAAGGATATCTTATGATTATCTGTGATGAGAATTTGATTAATGTTGCTTGTGATGAGACCAGTTAGGTTGTTGACAGTGGTGCTTGTTTTCATGTGACATCTAGGAAGGACTTCTTCACATCTTATACTCTTGATGATTATGAGGTTTTGAAGATGTGTAATGATGGTATGTCAAAGGTGATTGGCATTAACAATGTTTGTTTGGAAACTAGTAATAGGACAAAGTTGATTTTGAAGAATGTCAGACACGCACCAGACATCCATTTGCATATGATTTCTGCTAGTGTTCTTGATGATAATGACTATTTTAGTACCTTTGGTGGTGGACAATACAAACTCTCTAAAGGTTCTTTGGTTTTGGCACATGGAAAGAAGTGTTCGGGTTTATACTTGACCAAGGCTTCAGTTTCTGTTGATGCGGTTAATATAGCTGAGTGTGATAGTTAATCAAAATTATGGCATAAGAGACTTAGCCACATTAGTGAGAAGGGACTTGATACTTTGGCCAAAAGGAATCTACTTTCAGGTTTGAAGGGTGCAATTTTGAAAAAATGTGCTCATTATTTGGCTGGGAAGTAGAATAGAGTCTCTTTCAAGAGTCATCATTCTTTTAGGAAATCAGATGTGCTTGAGTTGGTACATTCAGATCTTTGTAGTCCAATGAGGACTAAAATATTTGGTGGTGCACTTTACTTTGTGACTTTCATTGATGATCATTCAAGGAAATTTTGGGTTTATGCCTTGAAGATTAAGGACCAAGTGCTTGGTGTCTTTAAGCAATTTCAGGCTTCTGTTGAGAGAGAAACAGGGAAGAAACTGAAATGTGTTCGCACTGATAATGGTGGTGAATATTGTGGACCATTTGATGAGTACTGCAAACAGTAGGGTATCAGACACCAGAAGACGTCCCTTAAGACTCCTCAACTTAATGGCCTGGCAGAAATGATGAACAAGACATTGATGGAGAGAGTTAGATGTTTGCTTTCTGAAGCAAAGTTACCTGGATCTTTTTGGGGTGAGGCTTTGTATATTGCTGCACATGTTATTAATTTATCTCCTACTATTGCTTTGCAAGATGATGTTCCTCACAGGGTGTGGTACGGAAAGGATGTTTCCTACAACCACTTATGGGTCTTTGGGTGTAGAGCATTTGTACATGTGTCCAAAGATGAGAGGTCCAAGTTAGATGTCAAGACTAGGCAGTGCATTTTCATTGGCTATGGTCATGATGAGTATGACTATAGGTTATATGATCCAATTGAGAAGAAGATTATTAGAAGTCGTGATGTTATTTTCATGGAGGATCAAACCATTGAAGATATTGATAAGGCAAAGAAGTCAGAGTCTCTGAGTACTGATGGTTTGGTTGATATTGATCCAGTTCCTAAGCCTCATATGCCTGATGTAGTTGATTTTGGCAATCATGATGATGTGCATAATCATATTCAAGGTTATCAGGTTGATGATGTTATTGATAATGTTGCTGATAAGGTAGATGCTTCTGCTCGTGAGGTTGTTGATGAACCTATTATTTTACTTAGGAGGTCTTCTAGACATCTTATTGTTAAGAGGACTTTGGCAAGTATACCAAGTCATGCAAGTAATAAAGAGATGAGTGGGTTGTCGTTCCCAACGAGGATCGTGACAAATACTAGCACATAACACAACAATCACTATCTAAACGATGAGTTTGGAAAGAAGGGAGCTCAAACAATAATTGATGAAATCAGAAATTAAAAGAATAAAGTCTTTTTGTAATTTTCTCAAACACTTGGTGAGCACAAATGAAATTGAATTCAATTAAGATGAAATGCTGGGGTTAGACTCACTAATCTTTTCCCAAATGCAATGACATGACAAACAATATAATCTCTAACTTCAATTATGAAAATCAATCTATTATTTACTCAAATCCTAATTCCTTAGATAAAAAGAACCTAAATCCCCTAATTAAGTCCTAATTCCTTAGGTGACTTAAGAAGTGAATTTGCATTAAGATTAAGAATTAAAAGATTACTAATAAATCAAGACCTATTCCTAGATTCAAGACCTATTAGGTGATTAATTTTAGATCTAGACCTACCATCAACTTTCCAATTGTTTACCAAATCAAACATCAAGTCATGGATAATCAAGCCATAACAAGCATTAAGCATAGAAATTAAGCACTCATAAAGAACTAGAGAAATATATTGAATGATCAAATCAAATACATAAGAGATTCAGAATTAGATACATCTAACCCCATCAAGAGGATGATTAGCTAGACATGATCAAGGTAATAAAATGAAAAGAAATATAGATGAGAGATGATGAAAACTCCATGGACGCTCTTCCTTTTTCCCTAGCTTTCTCATTCCTTCCCAGCCACGTCCAGAAAAGCTCTCAATCCCTCCAAAAGAATCCCCAACAAGATGCGCAATATCCTATTTTTAGGATTGCTTCCAGACGCATTAGCGCTTAGCGCAGAATTATTCACGCTGAGCCCGAATTAATTGACTATACTGTTGCATCATAAGTAGTTGCGCTTAGCGCGATCTTACTGGTGCTTAGCGCGACATGTACTGAAATGCATCATGCATTAGTCAATCTTCTGGTTTCTTCAGGCTAAGCGCCACAACCTTAGGGCTAAGTGCTGGCTTCCATATGTGGACTTGTGCTTCAGCTTCTAATTGGGCTTCAATGGCTTCAATGGGCTTCAATGGCTTGCACCCAAACTATATAAAACACATCAAAACATTATTAGCTAATCTAAAAACATCAATTAAGAAAATATTCTTAAAGACTCAATAAAACACATAAAACATGGACTAAAACGACCTCTCAAGTCTTAAAAGAAAGATAAACAACCTCAATGTACACCTATAAAGGTATGCATATTAGACATTTATCAAATTCCCCCAAACTTAAGACTTTGCTTGTCCCCAAGCAAAAGTAAACCCAAAAATAAAGAAAAACAACTCAACACACAAGTTAACTAACAAATGAACAAAATTCAAAGGAAATGAGATCCATCACAACTCAACAAGACAAAGTAATACAAACTCCACTGATGAGAAACTCACAAAGAAGATTCCATCCATAGCAAACTTGCATCCAGAATTTGTTCACACAGAAGAAGTCATAGCAAAAATGTACAGTTATTTTCACTCTTGAAAGAGCAATAATCATGGCATCAGTAATACAGTCAAAACAATGGAAACTCAGCTCCTCACAAGATGTAGTTGTTTCCCTCAATCACTCTAGTGTATAAAGTGTGTGTTCCTCTCAAAATCACACATTAAAACCCTACAACTTCAATTTTGCTTTTCATCTTAATTCTCCTTACACAATTCACATGCATGCATAGTCACAAGGGTCTTTACTTGGGATATAACTTGGTTAGGTCAAAGGAAAAGTGATGAAGGATAAGCAAGCTAAACACCCAAGAGAATAAGAGAATTTATTCTTTGACATTCTATTTATTTATTTATTTATTTATATATTTTAGTATATCACTTTTTAAATTTGCATCATTTCTTTTTATTATTGAATTTCTTATTTGCCATTATTATTATTATTATTATTATTATTTTCTTTTTTTTTTTTCACTTTCACTTCTTTTTTTTTCTTTTTTTTAAGCTACTCCCCCAAACTTATGTTAAACCCAAACACAAGAAAATGCTCTCTTATCCAAAAAGGTGTAGGTAGAGCATTGTTTTTTTTTGGCATCTGAGTTATCAACAAAAATTAATCATTGTCTTTCAGCTCAAGGAGCTATCACAAGGGATAAAAAAAATTTAGGTAAACTTTTTAGTCAAAATGGCTACTAGAAAAGAAGTGCCCTGATCATTTCTATAACATGTAAGTAAATTTTGAATTCAAATCAGATTCAAGCAAAATCAAGAGTATAAGTTCCAATGGTGCCACTCACAAAGAATTTATCATCAAAGGCCCAAAGAACTCACACAGGTAAAGCTGAATATTTCCATTGAATTTTTCAGATTTCCTTGCCATAGTCATTAGTCACAAGAGTTCAAACCAAACATCAAAGCTATGATATCCTTATGAAAACAAAATCACAGAAGCATAGCAATCACAAATGTCAACTTCAATGGAAGAGAAACAACATGGAAGAAATGTACTACAATGAAATTACTAAGAGTGATAATCTCAAATTTTTTTATATTTAAAACACCACATAAACACAAGACACTTTGACAAAAATAACAGAAAGAACATGGTAACATTTATTCATTCAAAATTAAATTCAAGCAAAGTAAAGAGAAATTTAGCTCAATGGTTCCTAGAGGAACTCTCTCCAATCTTTTTCTTGCACGCCTTCACTTTCTTCCCCTTTGTCGCGACCGGGATCGCGGCGGGAAATAGCAACTCGAGAGATTTTAGAAAATGGAAATGGGAAAATGGAGTCGCCACCAATTTTATTTTTTAACTTAGGAAAAATTGGAAAACCTTTTATTTGGAAATGGTCTTTGGAACCAGATCGGATTCGGGAGTCGGTTATGCTTAGGGAAGGGTGGAAACTTAATCCCACTGCACCCCTAACGCAATTGAAAAAAGTCCTAAGATGGTACCTTGGATTAATTGTGCAAATTCTTAATAATCCTTTGAAATATTTATTTTACCCCTTTTTACAAAAGCATTATAACTATTTACAAAAGCGAAAACCACAAAATTATGAAAATTTAATTTGGGCTTGACAAAATGAAATTAACTCTCCTACGTATCCCCCAGTGCAATGAGAAACTCAAAGTTACGTAGTTCTTTATAAAATAAGTGTGGGTTGGTTGATTTTATTTAAAAAAGATTTTATTTGAAAGTGAATCCATTTTTTTGCACAGATTCAAGTTAGCACTAGGCTACTCAATAAACCCTTATGATCCAAAAGATAATGAAGATAGCATTCACTATTCAATCATCATCATTGGTCATTGCATGGATTAAAAGATTTTTTATTTTCTTTATTATTTTTTTATTTTTTTATTTGCTATTTTTATCACTTTTAACTCCCAAAATCTAGTCCAACAAACTGATGATACATGAAATAAAAAAGAACAAGAAAACGTAAAAAGAAAACAAAGAAACAGATAACCCGAAATTAAAAGATACAACAGTAAGGACCTCGTTTACGATCAAATTAGCAGGAGAGGGTGGCTGGCTTCTTCGGTTCGACGGTCGGTTTAAAGAGATTGCGTGATTCTGTTTTGGAGTTCGACAGTCGGTTGGAAAGGGGTGATTCTGTTTTGGGGTTTGACAGTCGGTTGGGGGTAAGGATGGGATGGATTCGACGGTCGGTTGGGAAGGGGTAATGGATTCGACGGTCGAATGTAATTGATGAAGATGGTGGAGTCACTGTTTTTGGGATCCGACGGTCGGATGTGATGGAGTTTGGTTGATGGTGTGAAGGTTTGGATGGGTTGTCGGTTGGATGGTGGTGGTTGGTCGAAAGAGATGGTGATGGAGTTTTGGTGCGATCCGACGGTCGGTGGTGAGGATATGGTAGTGTTTGTGAAGTTGGTTGAAGGCCGGTCACGGGAGTTCGACGGTCGGTTGCAATTGATGAAGATGGTGGAGGTCACGGTTTTTGGGGTCCGACGGTCGGATGGGACGGAGTTTGGTTGATGGTATGAAGGTTTGGATGGGTTGTCGGTGAGGGGTAGTAGGCGGTGTGGTTCGACGGTCGAGTGAGGTGAAGGTCACC
The DNA here is from genome assembly GCA_029884595.1 of Ormosia semicastrata. NCBI lineage: Eukaryota > Viridiplantae > Streptophyta > Magnoliopsida > Fabales > Fabaceae > Ormosia > Ormosia semicastrata. Next base: position 16,078,793 of record JAQQTO010000046.1, on the reverse strand, counting down.
GATGTAGTTCGACGGTCGGTAGAGGAATGATGGTATTTTGTGAAGTGGGTTGAGGGTCCAATGGTGTGGTTCGACGGTCGAATGAAGTGAAGGTGGGCTTTGTGAAGGGGTTGAGGGTCACAATGGTGTGGTTCGACGGTCGAATGAAGTGAAGGTGGGCATTGTGAAGGGGTTGAGGGTCACAATGGTGTGGTTCAACGGTCGAGTGAGGTGAAGGTCAGTGATGTAGTTCGACGGTCGGTAGAGGGAATGATGGTATTTTGTGAAGTGGGTTGATGGTCCAATGGTGTGGTTCGTGGGGTCCGACGGTCGGTTAAAGGTATGATGGATCCGGTGCTTGGGTTCGACGGTCGGAAAGGGGAAGGATGTGGCTCTTTGGATTTCGACGGTCGAATGGGGAATGATGGTGTTTTGTGAAGTTATTGAAGGTGGTGGTTACGGTTTTTTGGAGGTGAAGATGAATTCTTTGGTGGTTTGAGAAATGTGATGCAGAAGGGGAGGAGTGCCAGTGTGCGTATGGTGCTCATGGTTAAAAAGAAAAAGAAAAGAAGATGGACAACATAACGAACCAGCTAATATCCAAGCATGCATTTGAACATTACATTTTTACTCACAACAGTGCAAGGATAGTGATGAAAAAAAAGGCTTACCTCTTCCGTGCTACCAATAACACACTCAACTCAAAAAGAATAAAAAATCCCTTTCGTTCCCAGCAGCCTCCCCAGTATTCTTATTTTTTTTTCTTTTCCCAGCTACCACCAGGGATCAACCCAACATCATCAATCTCCTTTCCTTGGCTGAAGATGGGATATGATGAAGGATGGTTGCTTTGGAAGGTGTTCCACGTGGTCACGGTGGTAAGGTTGAAAATGGGGTTCAACAGTCGGTTGGAAGGCTGATTGCAGAAGGTTAATAGTGAAGGTTGGACGTGGAAATGAGATTGAAGGTGGAGGTGGTAATGAGAGTGGAGGATGTTTTGTGGAGGTTAATGATGAGGTGAGGTGAAGGTGGTAATGAGAGTGGAGGATGTGAGAATGGTGAAGGCTATTGTCAGCAAGGTGGTGAAATGGACGTGGAAATGAGAGGAAGTGAAAATGGTGATATGTGGGAAGTCTTTATGGAAGTAGCGAGAGGGTATTTTTCTCTTATGAAGATGAGTGTTGAGAATGCAGTGAAAGTGTTGGTGTTGATGAAGGGTGTAGTGTTGGCAGAGGGTGTTTTAATGGCCGAGATGTTGCTGCTGGTTTTTGAGGTTTTGGTTCTTGTTGTAACAAAATGGAATGTGCTTTTGGGGCTAATGAAGGGTGTCGTCTCGTGTTCCAATAGATGAAGTTGGATGGAAGGTGAGGTTTTTTCTTTTTTTGAGCCCCAAAAAACACATGCCCCCCCATATATATCCCACCACACTTCCTTTTTCCTTTTTTCGTCAACCACTCCGCATTGAGCCCCCTCCTTCATCTATCGAGCCTCTTTTTTTTTCAATCCCTCACCATCCTCTCTTCCCTACCATCACCCAAAGATGCATTTAATGCACTACTATTTTATCATTTTCCTTTTACGTGCAAAGCAATGCCCCCCTTTTCAATTTTTTTTTTAACGAGATCAATGTTCCCCTCCTTCTTCTTCTTCTTCTTTTTTTTTTTTAGTAGTAGCAGGCCTGCAATTGGGCCTAAGAAAATAAATTCTCTTACTCTTTTGTTTTTTTTTTTTTTTTTTTTTTTTTTTATTTAAAATAAATAAAATCAAAACCCTATCAAAATATGGTGTTCATGATTGCCCTCTTTACTTGTTTCTTATCGAGAAATATGAATAACCACAGTTTTTCATAATTTCGTAATAAGGAACAGTAAAATATATGAACTCATATTTTGTCCGAAAATACACACGATGATACCAAAAAAAAAAAAAAAAACAAAACAATGCAAGAATAATGAACCGCAAAGAGCTGATGCGCTCAAAGGAAAGTAAAATGCATGGAGCCGATGCGCTCAACAGAATTTAAAATGCATGGAGCTGATGCGCTCAATAGAATTTTAAAATGCATGGAGCCGATGCGCTCAACAGAAATTAAAATGCATGGAGAATTGACAGAAATTAAAATGCAGGGAGCCGATGCGCTCAACAGAAATTAAAATGCATGGAGCCGATGCGCTCAATAGAATTTCAAATGCATGGAGCCGATGCGCTCAACAGAAATTAAAATGCATGGAGCCGATGCGCTCAACAGAACTTAAAATGCATGGAGCCGATGCGCTCAACAGAATTTAAAATGCATGGAGCCGATGCGCTCACTGGGCCATGAATTAAAATGCGAGAGCCGATGCGCTCAATGAAATTAAAATGCATGGAGCCGATGCGCTCAAAGAATTGACTTAAATTAAAATGCATGGAGCCGATGCGCTCAATGCAAATTAGAATGCGAGAGTCGATGCGCTCAACGTAATTTAAAATGCATGGAGCCGATCGCTCAATGTAATTTTAAAATGCATGGAGCCGATCGCTCAATGAGAATTAAAATGCATGGAGCCGATGCGCTCAAAGAATTGACAGAAATTAAAATGCATGGAGCCGATGCGCTCAACAGAAATTAAAATGCAGGGAGCCGATGCGCTCAAAGAATTGACAGAAATTAAAATGCATGAAGCCGATGCGCTCAACAGAAATTAAAATGCATGGAGCCGATGCGCTCAAAGAAATGACAGAAATTAAAATGCACGGTGGGCAACTGAGTCCCAGAATTTAAAAGACAATGGGCAACTGCGTCCCGAAATTTAAAAGACAATGGGCAACTGCGTCCCGAAATTTAAATGACAATGGAATAAACATCTTGATCAAAAAAGATTTTTTCTGCTTTTTTTTTCATTTTTCTCATTTTCTTTTCTTTGTTTTTCCTTTGCTTTTCTCTTTTCTCTTTTCTTTCTTTTTTATTTTTTTTGATTTTCTAAATTTTATTTGAAAAACATTTGAACCAAGGACGACTTTGGAAAGCTTTGACCAATCAAACCTTGTTCACATGCTTTGGTTCTTTCCTTTTTCTTCTCCTTTCTTTCTTCTTCTCCTTTCTTTCTTTTTTTTTTTCTTTATTTTTCGCTCTCGCTCTCCTTTTGAGAAATGAGATGAACCATTGCTTGACTGATTCCTTGAGAGAAAATTTTGCCCCAGTGTTTAACTTTATCCCTCATCTAGTTGATTCCCTGCAACTGTCTGATAACTCAATCACGGTCTCTGTTGCTACTTCCTTCAACACATCTTCTTCTTAATTCTTCAAAAATTTTGCCCCAGTATGGCCAACTGAATGCAAACAAAATTGCCCCTGTGTAACTGATCAAACGCAATTCAAAATTGCCCCAATTTGGGTGCACCCTTCAAGGTGTTTCAGATCGACTTTCTCTGAGATTTTACCCATTTATTTGCCCTAACTTTTGCTTAGACTGACCTTTCGGGTTTTCAGACTAACGGGCTCTTTTTCATTTTTTTCTTTTTGCTCTAACTTTTGCTTAAGCCGCCCTTTCGGGTTTTCAACCTAATGAGCTTTTTCTCCTTCTTCTTTTCTTTTTTTTTTTTTTGCTCGGGTGCCTCCTTTTCCATCAAATGGGACTCTCCAAGATCTCTTCAATCTGGATTGCTCATTAGGAAATTACCATTAAATGGTCAAATCATAGTGTTGTACTCATGTTCACCTTACCTGAAGCATTACGTAACTGACACTCATGAATTCAAAAAGTTCAATAGAACAGAGGCGAACAACTTCCAGATTGTTCTTGGAAGCTTGACTACAGAAAGGGTATTATTTACAAAGGGTAAAGACACAAGAAGTAGAATAGCAAGAAAGTACTTTTTTTTTTGCCCCAGTATGGACGTGATTGATCTTGACTCGACAATTGGACATCATGACCATTTTTTTTTCATCAGGTATACACAAAAATCTGCCCTCATGTAGGGTATCAAAGGAATTTTGCTCAGAGTATGTCATTTGTGAACAAAAATTGCCCCAGTGTGAGTCACGAAGCTACACCAATTTGGGGCAAATTGAACCAAGAGAAATTTGCCCCAAGATCTAGGACTGAATATGGGCAGAAACTTCGCCCTAGTGACCCAAAAGATTTGTCCCGATGTAGGTCAAATTGAACTAAGGAGAAACATGCCCCAATATGGGGACCAGCTCAGACAGGGTAGCAACTTGCCCAGGTGTAAGTCTTTTTTTTTTTTTTTTTGATTCTTTTTTTTTTATTTTTTTTTAGAGCAATGAATTAAGTTCTTAGATGAGCATAACATTTGTCTCAAAATTAAAGTTAGTGAAAATGACAACAATCTTTCATTGATCAGAATGGACTTTTTGAGGTTTGTAACATGGCCAAGGGTAGGGGTTATGAAAGAAAAGATATAAGGCTCAAACAATTGTTTAAGGGTTTGAATGGGACCAAGGATCCTTGTTCAACGTTAAACTTTGTCAATTGCCTTTGTACTTTCAAGTACACTTTTCTCTTACTGCTCTTCATTTCTTCCTTTTTCTTTCACTTTCTTTCATTCGCCCTTGTCATGACTTATTTCATGTCATTTTTTTTGGTTTTTTTGTTTTTTTTTCTTTTTTTTTCATTACGCTTCGAAGAGCCATCCTGATAATTAACCTTACTTTATGTCATCCCCCAGTGTAGGGGTGATCCTTGTCCAGGGTTTATTGAAGAAATTTTCAAGCTCAAAAAGGACAACGAGAGATAATGAAAAGATGAATTCTCATGAAGGAAAGAGAAACACGGCCAATCTTCATTTCAAATCTTGATTGCTCATTTTCAAAAACTTTAATTCAAAGACAAAAGGATGATACACACCAAGTGATTATTTCTTTGCTCCATTTTATTTTTCTTATTCTTTTTTTGTTATTTTTATTTTTTTTTGGGCAAAGGATACTTGCACACGTGAACTTTATTGACATCTACCAAACCGAGAATTACCAAGAATTGGAGTCCGATGGGCCCCCAAATATGAGGAAGACACTTTGAAGAAGTGAAAGAGAAGTAAATATCAAGAAAGACACTGAAAATGAAAGGAAACAAGATATTCATGCGAATTTATTACATCAATGCTTCAAGAAAGTTAACATAAGTTCCTCATCACTGATTTTTTTTTATGGCAACCACTTCAATCAAATCCTCAGATCTCCCATTGGTCAGAGGTTTCCAGTTGATGGAGGGCAAACAGTGTAGGCAGGGTAATATGATGGGTTTTCAATTTTGGTTTTGCATGTAGTTCACTTTTGATTCTTTTTCCCTTAGAGGAAAAATCTCATTCTTGAAACTATTTTCATCATTGCCAGTTGGTAATTTACCTGCTTTTACCAAAATTTCAATCCTCTCTCCGGCAGCTATCAACTCAGCAAAGTCTAGATAAACGGCGCCTGCCATTGTCTCAATATGAGGAGCTCCCAAAGTCCCTAGAAAATATGAGCACATTTCTGTCAACGTCAACGGTGGTTGCACTTGTGCTGCGAGAGCTCTCCATCTTTGGGCATATTGCTTGAAGGCTTCCTCATCTTCCTTTTGCATTGAGCTCAAATGTTCCGGGTAGTAGTCTGCATCCGGTTGAACTTGTATTGATCCATGAATAGATCGGCCAATTCCGTCCAAATGAGAAATCTTAAAGCGGTCTAATTGAAGATACCACTCTAAAGCGGGGCCTGTAAGACTCTCGTGGAAAAAGCTAACAAAGAACTTATCATCCCTAGACCACACAGCCATCTTGGTTCCATAACTGATCAAATGAAACCGAGGATTACCACTCCCATCATACTTGGCAAAATGAGGAATCTCAAAGTCTTTAGGGATTACGACATCCATGGTAGGACACAGTTCTTCTATTCTAAACGATCCATAAGCGCTGGGGCCCTTGATCGCTTTGATTTGCTCTTCCATCTTTTCCTTCCATTCTTTTTCCATCTTATCCTTCTGAAATGCCGCATGACCCCTCCCAGTAGGAAGTTCTGTTGTCACTGGGATGGATATACATGGTTGTTCCCATATGAATTTAGCATTACCCTGAACCTCATTTCGAGTATCCTCTGAAGAACGATACCCTTCTCCGATAGGAATCACTAGCGGTGCAGTACTCGAGGTCCTCCTCTCAACAGGAATCTCAGTGGCGATCCCAGAGTTTGTCCTCATGGAAGTGATAGTTGGCAGGTGCGGATGTGCCCCAATCACTCTTGTGCTTGTGACTGCCCCAATCAAGGTGAGAGTCTCTCTCATGGACAACACCATTTGCTCCATTCTTCTCATAGACTCTGTTATTTCATCCATCCTCCTTTTAATCTCATCAACTTCCATACTCAGGTTTCTCCCTTCCTCAGGGTTATCAGCAGTCATTCTGGTCTGAGATCTAGGATTGTGAATTTGGGTTTGATTGGTCTCTTCTTTCCTAGGCTGCATAATGGTTCAAACCAATTTGATTTATTAAAACAAAATAACATTTAACAAAGAATGAGATGAAATGCATGAGATGCATAAAATGAATGAACTTTGAAAACACTTTTTTTCATTTTCCTTCCCTCTTTCTTTATTTTTTTTTTTAAAAATGCTAGATCATGAAAATGTAAGATATATATTTTTTTCATCTTTTTTTTCTTTTTTTTTTTAATGCTAGGGATGCTATGAAAATGCACGATGCTATATTTTTTTTTTACTCGTTTCTTAATGTTGGAAATGTCATGAAGATGTATGAATTTTTTTTTTTATAATGCTAAGAATGTTATGAAAATGCAAGCAATGAATAACCTCTTTTTTTTTCTTTTTTTTTGATTTTTTTTTAAAATGCAAGAATGAATGATATGAGAAACAGATAAATAAAGAAAGAAGAAGTACGCTCCCTTTTGTGCCCTAGTCAGGTGGAACCTAATATTCGACAGTCACTATGTTCAATCTATCAGTGCAAGATTTTTCAGGACAGTCAAAACTTCTAAAAAGTCATAGTTCCCAGATTGCCCTTATCTCGAAAGACAAAGACCCAAATCATGAATTAATCACAAGTAAGGATAAACCCTCTCAATATGATTAGTTCATGATATAAGTAACAATCTGAGTGGCGTCTCAACAAATGTCAAGTGAGCATAAAGCCCCTCAATAACAAAAGTCGAGACTCCTCCTATTCCTCGGCCGCATTGCGTAGACTCGGGTATAGAGCCCAAAAAGTGTGTGAGGTAAGTGATAGTGATGTGTGTGAGGAGCATACAAACCCTGTACAAAAATTTAAAAAGATAAAATCGCCCCAACCTAACGAGAAAAACATATATACTGGCAAATGACCAAAAATCATCTCTAACCTAGGGTTTCAACAATTATGCACAACATATTTACAGTAACAATATACATAAGATAATGCCATCGATATTTACATAGAACAAAATAAATAAAATCCATTTACAAACAAAAAGAAAAACAAAAATAAGGATAAAAAGGGTAAAATAAATAAACAAAAATTATTAACAATTTGCACAACTAACAACAACAGGCCTGACTCTCCAAATATCCCCAGTGGAGTCGCCATCTGTCGCGACCGGGATCGCGGCGGGAAATAGCAACTCGAGAGATTTTAGAAAATGGAAATGGGAAAATGGAGTCGCCACCAATTTTATTTTTTAACTTAGGAAAAATTGGAAAACCTTTTATTTGGAAATGGTCTTTGGAACCAGATCGGATTCGGGAGTCGGTTATGCTTAGGGAAGGGTGGAAACTTAATCCCACCAGCACCCCTAACGCACTCCGTCCTAAGACTACCTTGGATTAATTGTGCAAATTCTTAATAATCCTTTGAAATATTTATTTTACCCCTTTTTACAAAAGCATTATAACTATTTACAAAAGCGAAAATCACAAAATTATGAAAATTTAATTTGGGCTTGACAAAATGAAATTACGCTCCCTACGTATCCCCCGGTGCAATGGGAAACTCAAAGTTACGTAGTTCTTTATAAAATAAGTGTGGGTTGGTTGATTTTATTTAAAAAAGATTTTATTTGAAAGTGAATCCATTTTTTTGCACAGGATTCAAGTTAGCACTAGGCTACTCAATAAACCCTTATGATCCAAAAGATAATGAAGATAGCATTCACTATTCAATCATCATCATTGGTCATTGCATGGATTAAAAGATTTTTTATTTTCTTTATTATTTTTTTATTTTTTTATTTGCTATTTTTATCACTTTTAACTCCCAAAATCTAGTCCAACAAACGATGATACATGATATGAAATAAAAAAGAACAAGAAAACGTAAAAGAAAACAAAGAAACAGATAACCCGAAATTAAAAGATACAACAAGTAAGGACCTCGTTTACGATCGAGCTTAGCAGAGAGGGTGGCTGGCTTCTTCGGTTCGACAGTCGGTTTTAAAGAGATTATTTTCTGTTTTGGAGTTCGACAAAAAAATCGGTTGGAGGTGAGGATGGGATGGATTCGACGGTGGTTGGAAAGGGGTGATTACTGTTTTGGGGTTTGACATGCTCGGTTGGGGTAAGGATGGGATGGATTCGACGGTCGGTTGGGAAGGGGTAATGGATTCGACGGTTCGAATGCAATTGATGAAGATGGTGGAGTCACTTGTTTTGGGATCCGACAATCGGATGTGATGGAGTTTGGTTGATAGTGTGAAGGTTTGGATGGGTTGTCGGTTGGATGGCGGTTGGTGAAAGAGATGGTGATGGAGTTTTGGTGCGATCCGACGGTCGGTGGTGAGGATATGGTAGTGTTTGTGAAGTTGGTTGAAGGCCGGTGCGGGGAGTTCGACGGTCGGTTGCAATTGATGAAGATGGTGGAGGTCACACTTTTTTGGGGTCCGACTACTCGGATGGGACGGAGTTTGGTTGATGGTGTGAAGGTTTGGATGGGTTGTCGGTGAGGGGGTAGTAGGCGGTGTGGTTCGACGGTCGAGTGAGGTGAAGGTCAACGATGTAGTTCGACGGTCGGTAGAGGAATGATGGTATTTTGTGAAGTGGGTTGAGGTCCAATGGTGTGGTTCGACGGTCGAATGAAGTGAAGGTGGGCTTTGTGAATGGGTTGAGGGTCACAATGGTGTGGTTCGACGGTCGAATGAAGTGAAGGTGGGCATTGTGAAGGGGTTGAGGGTTACAATGGTGTGGTTCGACGGTCGAGTGAGGTGAAGGTCGGTGATGTAGTTCGACGGTCGGTAGAGGAATGATGGTATTTTGTGAAGTGGGTTGAGGGTCCAATGGTGTGGTTCGTGGGGTCCGACGCGGTTAAAGGTATGATGGATCCGGTGCTTGGGTTCGACGGTCGGAAAGGGGAAGGATGTGGCTCTTTGGATTTCAACGGTCGAATGGGGAATGATGGTGTTTTGTGAAGTTATTGAAGGTGGTGGTTACGGTTTTTGGAGGTGAAGATGAATTCTTTGGTGGTTTGAGAAATGTGATGCGAAGGGGAGGAGTGCCAGTGTGTATGGTGCTCATGGTTAAAAAGAAAAAGAAAAGAAGATGGACAACATAACGAACCAGCCAATATCCAAGCATGCATTTGAACATTACATTTTTACTCACAACAGTGCAAGGATAGTGATGAAAAAAAAGGCTTACCTCTTCCGTGCTACCAATAACACACTCAACTCAAAAAGAATAAAAAATTCCTTTCGTTCCCAGCAGCCTCCCCAGTATTCTTGTTTTTTTTTTCTTTTCCCAGCTACCACCAGGGATCAACCCAACATCATCAATCTCCTTTCCTTGGCTGAAGATGGGATATGATGAAGGATGGTTGCTTTGGAAGGTGTTCCACGTGGTCACGGTGGTAAGGTTAAAAATGGGGTTCAACAGTCGGTTGGAAGGCTGATTGCAGAAGGTTAATAGTGAAGGTTGGACGTGGAAATGAGATTGAAGGTGGAGGTGGTAATGAGAGTGGAGGATGTTTTGTGGAGGTTAATGATGAGGTGAGGTGAAGGTGGTAATGAGAGTGGAGGATGTGAGAATGGTGAAGGCTATTGTCAGCAAGGTGGTGAAATGGACGTGGAAATGAGAGGAAGTGAAAATGGTGATATGTGGGAAGTCCTTATGGAAGTAGCAGAGGGTATTTTTCTCTTATGAAGATGAGTGTTGAGAATGCAGGTGAAAGTGTTGGTGTTGATGAAGGGTGTAGTGTTGGCAGAGGGTGTTTTAATGGCCGAGATGTTGCTGCTGGTTTTTGAGGTTTTGGTTCTTGTTGTAACAAAATGGAATGTGCTTTTGGGGCTAATGAAGGGTGTCGTCAGGTTCCAGCAGATGAAGTTGGATGGAAGGTGAGGTTTTTTTTTTTGAGCCCCAAAAAACCTGTGCCAGCCCCCCTGTATATATCCCAGCTGACAGTTTTCTTCCTTTTTCCTTTTTTTCGTCAACCACTCCGCATTGAGCCCCCCTCCTTCATCTATCAGAGCCTCTTTTTTCTTTCAATCCCCTCAGCCATCCTCTCTTCCCTACCTGCTCACCCAGTGCATTTAATGCACTACTATTTTATCATTTTCCTTTTACGTGCAGCAATGCCCCCCCCCACTTTCAATTTTTTTTTTGAACGAGATCAGTGTTCCCCTCCTTCTTCTTCTTCTTTTTTTTTTTTAGTAGTAGCAGGCCTGCAATTGGGCCTAAGAAAATAAATTCTCTTACTCTTTTGTTTTTGTTGTTTTGTTTTTAGTTTTGTTTTGTTTTTTTAAATAAATAAAATCAAAACCCTGGTCAAAATATGGTGTTCACACCCTTCTTTGTGTCTTCTTTTTCCTCTTTCTGCACTTGAGAAGTTTGTTTTTCTTTTTCCACCTCTTGAGGAGGATACACACGCTCCTTCTCCTTTTGGCACAAGTCCATCAGTGGTTGCAAGAATTCTTTGTAATCATCATCGATTTCCCGGCCCTCCAAAGTCCAATTCTAATTTGGATTAGTTCTTGCAATTTCAAGACCTTCTTTCACCATGTCTTTGTTCATATAGTGAACTGGATTCGGTGTGGTCCTCTTAGGTGGCATCCTATCAATATCCATGAATGAAAATGAACCAATTAAAATCACACTCAATTTTTAAAAAAAAAAAAATAATTCAGTGATAAATTCAATAAACACAAACAAAAATTTAAATGAACAAAATTTTAACCATAATGATGTCTAAAAACAGAATAACACAATAAAACAAAGACAAAGTCTTCACAGCAAAACATTAACAATAATTCTCAAAATCAGATCAAGCAAAATCAAATCAAAATTCTTCAAGCTCTACTCTTCTTCATCCTCATCATCTGCTAGCCCATCCCCCTCTTGAAAAGCATCCTAGTCCCTAGGATGTTTTGGTCGCGCAACATAGGAATCCACCTCACTAGCAGATGGAAAGTGGAATAACCCCTTAGGTGGACTGGGCAAATGGGCAGATAAGTCGCGCATCATATTCCACATCATCATGTCTGATCGGTGAAGAGCATCTAGCTTGCTGTGAAGCAGGCTATGGGAGGATTCCAATTCATCTACACGTGTAGAGAGTGATCGGGGTGCAGGAGGAGTCGGTCTAGATGAAGTAGGTGCATCACTACCCATACAATTTTTCTGAATGAACTTGGCAGTAATTGGGAGCCTGGGCTTAATCTTGGCACCTTGAGATACATCAACACTAGCAGCTCTACACAGTTCAGTAATCAGAGATGGATGACCAAGCTGGCCAACCCCACAAGATCAGCAGACCTTCTGAATCTCAAAAGAAATTATCTCCCCCAAGTCCATGGTCAAACCAGCCATGATGGCATGGAGCATGAGAGATCTTCTTTCAATGATATCAGAAGTATAGGAGCATGGTGAAATATTGGAATGCAAGAACGCCATCCAAATTTTGGCCAGCTGAGTTAAATCACCTCTGAGGATTTTCTGCCTTTGCCCTGATCTACTAGTGACATATTCAGCCTCAGGCTTACAAACAGTGTCTAAAACCTATTGGTAGTCCTTGTTTCGATTCTTCCAATCAGTGTATTCACAATCCAATAGGGCCCAAGGAGTGGGAGTGCCAGGAGGTTGACGCCCCTCTGTACGAGGGCTCAGCGCTTAGCGCAATGGAAACTACGCTAGCGCCGCTTATTAGGATTTTTTTTTTTTTTTTTTATTTTTATTTTTAGTTTTTGTTTATATATATATATATTTTTTTTTTTTTTTTGAGAAAGATATGTGGCGCTAAGCTCCACATGTTTGAGGGTAAGCCTCAATGCTTCAGCTAAGCTACTGAGAAATGGCGCTAAGTGCCTTAAAATGGGGGCTAAGCCCCAGAGAATCAGAGAATGACTTAATTTTGGTTCGCAAGTGGCGCTAAGCGCACTTAAATGGCGCTGAGCGCAAGTGCAACAGACAGAACACTGAGAAATGGCGCTAAGCGCCTTCAAATGGGGCTAAGCCCCAGAGAATCAGAGAGCTGACTAATTCCAGCTCGTGAGTGGCGCTAAGCCCCCTATTCTAGCGCTGAGCGCCACATGCAAAAATAGCAGTATTTCAGAAACATCAAAATAACCCCCAAAATCCCTACATTTCCATCAAACTCACCTAAAACCCCAAAATATCACTTTAACATGGTAATTCAACATGAAAGCACTTAGAGAAAGCATGTAAAACTAAAATAAAACAACCTATCTAAACAATAAAAATAACATAAAAAAGGATAGAAATCCTAGGTTGCCTCCCAGTAAGCGCTTCTTTAACGTCACTAACTTGACGAATGGCCTTCAAGGGTCACGGAGACGCACAGTTGCAGTTGATCGCTCTAAGTTACCACCCAAATAGACTTTGAGCCGCTGACCATTAACTTTGAAACTCCTCTGGGAGGAAGAATCCTCTACTTCCACCGCTCCATGAGGGAGAACCTCTTTAACAATGAATGGTCCAGACCACTTAGACTTCAATTTACCCGAAAATAATCTCAGCCTTGAATTGAATAAAAGAACTTGTTGTCCAGGCTGGAATGTTTTCTGGATAATGTGCTTATCATGGTAGGTCTTCACTCTCTGCTTGTAGATCACTGCATTTTCATACGCATTGAGGCGCATTTCCTCCAATTCATGCAACTGTTGGACTCTTTTTTCACTTGCCAAAGAGGCATCGAAATTTAAAAACTTCAATGCCCAAAAGGCTCTATGCTCCAACTCCACTGGTAAGTGGCAAGCTTTGCCATAAACCATTTTAAATGGAGACAACCCTAATGAGGTTTTAAAAGCAGTCCGGTAAGCCCACAACGCATCATCAAACTTCTTAGCCCAATCTTTTCTTGATGTGGCCACAGTTTTTTCTAAAATTCGCTTGATTTCTCTGTTAGAAACCTCCGTCTGTCCATTGGTTTATGGGTGATATGGAGATGCCACCTTATGTCTTACATCATACTTTGCCAAGACATTTTGGAGCTGTGAGTTGCAGAAATAGGAACCTCCATCACTTATAAGAACCTGTGGCACACCAAACCTAACAAATATATTCTTCTTGATGAACTTGACCACAGTCTGTGCATTATTCTTCGGAGTCGCAACAGCCTCCACCCATTTTGACACATAGTCCACAGCCAGTAATATGAATTGATTCGAAAAGGATAGTGGAAGTGGACCCATGAAATCAATTCCCCAGCAGTCAAACACTTCACCTTCCAAGATGTTTTGAAGGGGCATTTCATCTCTCTTAGTGATGTTTCCAGTCCTTTGGCATTTATCACAACTCTTCACATGATTGTGAGAGTCCTTGAAGATTGTGGGCCAAAAGAACCCAGATTGAAGAATTTTTGTAGCAGTTCTCTCTCTATTGTAATGACCACTGTAAGGGGAGTTATGATAATGCCACATGATGTCCTTAGCCTCCTCCTTCGTGACATATCTTCTCAACAATCCATCTGGTCCAAACTTGAAGAGGAACGGGTCATCCCAAAGATAATGATTAGCATCCTTAAAGAACTTCTTCTTTTGTTGCCATGAAAAATGCTTTAGGATTACATTTGCTGCTTTAAAGTTGGCTATGTCAGCAAACCACGGTCTCTCTTGCACTATCAGTAGTGCTTCATCTGGAAATTCATCCTTAAGCTCTTGTTCTTTGGCTGTGATTTCCTTATTCACTAGCCTTGAAAGATGGTCTGCCACCACATTTTTACTTCCCTTCTTGTCTTTAATTTCAAGATCAAATTCCTGCAACAATAAAATCCACCTAATCAGTCTAGGTTTTGATTCTCCCTTTGTTAGCAAATATTTAATTGCTGCATAATTAGTGAACACAGTAATCTTAGAACCAATCAAATAGGAACGAAATTTCTCCAAGGCAAATACTATGGCAAGCAATTCCTTTTCAGTTGTAGCATAATGAATTTGATTCTCATTAAGGACCTTGCTTGCATAATAAATTGCATGAAAAATTTTATCCCTTCTTTACCCTAATACAGCTCCTACTGCATAGTCACTCGCATCACACATGAGTTCAAACAGTAACTCCCAATCAGGGGCTATAATAACAGGAGCAGAAATTAATTTGTCCTTCAAATAATTAAAAGCATGCAAGCACTCATTATCAAAATCAAAAGAAGAATTCTTAATGAGAAGATTGCACAATGGCTTTGCAATTTTTGAAAAATCTTTGATGAATCTTCGTAGAAACCAAAGATGGCCTAGAAAACTTCTCACGCCCTTCACATTCAATGGTGGAGGTAGCTTTGCTATCACTTCAATCTTAGCTTGATCTACCTCCATACCGTAGTTTGAAATCTTGTGGCCAAGTACAATGCCTTCCTACACCATGAAGTGACATTTCTCCCAATTTAAGACTAAATTGGTTTCTATGCATCTTCTAAGAACATTAGTGAGGTTAGACAAACAATGATCAAATGAAGTACCAAAAACAGAGAAATCATCCATAAAGACCTCTATATATTTTTCGATCATATCAGCAAAGATAGAAAGCATACACCTTTAAAAAGTAGCGGGAGCATTGCAAAGACCGAAGGGTATCCGTCTATATGCAAAAACTCTATAGGGACAGGTAAATGCTGTCTTTTCTTGGTCTTCAGGATTGACTGTAATTTGATTATAACCGGAATAGCCATCAAGGAAGCAGTAATAGGCTTGTCCGGATAATCTCTCAAGCATCTGGTCCATGAATGGAAGAGGAAAATGATCCTTCCGGGTAGCTTGGTTGAGTTTCCGGTAGTCGATGCACATACGCCAACCAGTGACTGTTCTAGTGGGAATTAATTCATTCTTGTCATTCATCACCACAGTCATACCTCCCTTTTTAGGGACAACCTGAACCAGACTCACCCAAGCACTATCTGAAATAGGATAAATCATTCCGGCTTCAAGGAGTTTCAGCACCTCCTTTCTCACTACTTCTTTCATTGTGGGATTTAACCTTCTTTGTGGCTGCACCACTGGCTTGAATTCCTCCTCGAGTTTGATCTTATGCATACAAAAAGCTGGATTTATTCCTTTTAAATCAGAAATAGTCCATCCAATTACAGTTTGGTGCTCTCGGAGTACCCTTACAAGCTTATCTTCTTTAAGTTTTGATAAAGAACTGCTGATTATCACTGGATTTGCATCTTGATTGTCAAGAAAGGCATATTTCAAGTGAGATGGCAAGAGTTTCAACTCTAATTTTGCTTTTTCCCCCACCTTGTCATTCTTCAGCTCTTCTTTCATCTTACTGATAGCACTCTTTGCTTGATTTGCTTCTAGATACTGCAAGCATTCCTCAATGATTTCATCATCTACCTCACCATGATTCTCAATAGCATTCACAATCACTCTTTCAAGAGGTGTAGTTGGAGTATTGTGCTGAATAGATTCTGCAACTGTAGTATCAATCAAATCTACCCGATAAGAAGTTTCCTTATCATCCGGGTGTTGCATTGCTTCAAAAACATTAAAAGTCACTTTTTCATCTTGCACTCTTAACATAAGCTACCCTTGTTGCACATCAATGAAGTCCTGGCCAGTTGCTAAAAATGGTCTCCCCAAGATAAGCGGTACTTCAACATCCTTTTTCATGTCTAAGATCACAAAATCTGTCGGGAAAATGAACTTATCAACCTTCACAAGAACATCTTCCATGATGTCATAAGGGCGGTTGATTGATCTATTCGCAAGTTATAGTGCCATCCTTGTTGGTTTCACCTCACCACCACCAAGCTTGTTCAAGATTGAGAGTGGCATCAAATTGATACTTGCCCCCAAATCACATGAAGCCTTACCAATAGAAATGCGTCCAATTGTGTAAGGAATTGTAAAGCTTCCTGGGTCTTTAAGTTTTGGAGGCAGCTTCCTTTGAAGGATTGCACTACATTCTTCTGTCAAGGCAACGGTCTCATCCTCTTTAAACCTTCTCTTCTTTGTGAGAAGTTCCTTCATGAACTTGGCATAGATTGACATTTTCTCAAGGGCCTCAGCAAAAGGAATGTTGATTTGCAACCGCTTGAATATGTCAAGAAAGCGAGCAAATTGTTCTTCCTTCTCTTTTTTCTTGGTTGGGTGTGGGTATGGCACTTTAACATATGATGGAATCTTTTGAGGTGCACCTCCATCTTTCAAAAGTTGACTTTTGCTCTTCCCCAATATAGAATCTTCATCCATTAACTTTTCTCTTTTTTCATTTTCTTGTTCTTTTTCAGTTTCTTCCTCTCAATCTCTTTGCCATTTTTCTCATTTGTCTTGTTTTTTGTTTTATCACTTGACTCATTTTTTTCAATATCTCTCTCTTTTTCAGTCAAAGGCTCACAATAAACATTCTTAAGGATTTTACCACTCCTCAATGTAATAGCTTTACAATGCTCTTTGGGATTGGTTTGAGTGTTACCTGAAAAACTCCCTCCTGATTGTTTTGCCAATTGCTTTGCAATTTGTCCAACTTGAATCTCCAAGTTCTTGATGGAAGCATCTGTGTTTTTCTGGTTAGACATAGACATTTGCATGAATTGATTGAGAGTGTTTTCCAAAGCAGAAGTCCGGTCCTGAGGTGGTTGTGTGGTTGGAGGTTTACTTGGTAACCCAACATCTTGTTTCCACCCAAAGTTCAGGTGATTCCTCCACCCTTAATTGTAGGTGTTGGAATATGGATAGTTTCCTTGCCTCCCATAGTTCCCCATATAATTAGCTTCCTCAAAAGAATTAAGGGTAGCCTCACAATTGCCATTGTCATGATCACCTCCACAAAAATCACATTTCATTACTTGTTGTTGCGGCATATTGGTGCTTTGCATGGCTTGAATTTGCTGTGGAAGCTGCATAAGTTGCTTGTTAATGGCCTCAAGTTGCTGAGTCAACAACTTATGTTGAGCCAAAATAACATCTTTCGAATCCAACTCCAACACTCCCCTTTTTGAGTTGGTGCCTCGATCATAGTACATCAAGTAATCATTAGATGCCATAGCTTTTATCAATCTCAATGCTTCCTCTAGTGTCTTGGTTTTCATAGAACCTCCAGCTGAGGCATCCAACATAAGCTTGGTTGACGGTCTTAATCCATTGCAAAATGTTTGCATTTGAATAAGATCATCAAACCTATGATTTGGGCATCTTCTGAGTAATTCTTTAAACATCTCCCATGTGTCATGAAGAGTCTCTCCCTCTTGTTGAACATAGCTTGTGATATCACCCCGTGTCTTCACAAATCTGGATGCAGGAAAGAATCTTGCTAGAAACTTGGTTTCTAAGTCATCCCATGTAGTAATGCTCCTTCTTGGTTGAGATTGGAGCCAAGCTCTAGCTCTATCTCTAAGAGAGAAAAGGAACAACCTTAAGCGGATTGCATCCTCAGTGGCACCATTGATCTTCACTGTATCACATAATTCAATGAAATTGGAGATATGAGTGTTCGGATCTTCCTTTTCCATCCCTGCAAACTGATTTTGCTGCATAATGTTCAAGAGAGCAGGCTTGATCTCAAAATTGTTGGCAGTGACCAGAAGAGGTACTATGCTAGAGGTATGCCGGTTTGCATTGGTGTTGGCATAATCCCCAAGTGTCCTCCGAGCTCTATCACCATTGCCAGCCATCTCTTCCTCCACTTGTTGGACCAAAGGGGAAGATGGAGCTTCTAGTTGTTGTTGTTGTGTAGTCTTGGCTAACAACTTGTTCTTCCTTGTCTGACCCCTATTCTTCCTAACTGTTTTCTCTACTTCCGGATCGTAAAGAAGTTGATCGGCCGGAGTTTTACCTCGCATAAACAACACAAGCTAGAAAAATTGATTAGCACACAATGAGATTATCAAAAACAAAAATAATAGAACAGAAAAATAAATGTGTGTCTAGATTAGTAACCGAAATGGTTATGCTAATATTGAAACACTGATCCCCGGCAACGGCGCCAAAAACTTGTTAAGAGGACTTTGGCAAGTATACCAAGTCATGCAAGTAATAAAGAGATGAGTGGGTTGTCATTCCTAACGAGGATCGTGACAAATACTAACACATAACACAACAATCACTATCTAAATGATGAGTTTGGAAAGAAGGGAGCTCAAACAATAATTGATGAAATCAGAAATTAAAAAAATAAAGTCTTTTTGTAATTTTCTCAAACACTTGGTGAGCACAAATGAAATTGAATTCAATTAAGATGAAATGCTGGGGTTAGACTCACTAATCTTTTCCCAAATGCAATGACATGACAAACAATATAATATCTAACTTCAATTATGAAAATCAATCCACTATTTACTCAAATCTTAATTCCTTAGATAAAAAGGGCCTAAATCCCTTAATTAAGTCCTAATTCCTTAGGTGACTTAAGAAGTGAATTTGTATTAAGAATAAGGATTAAAAGATTACTAATAAATCAAGACCCATTCCTAGATTCAAGACCTATTAGGTGATTAATTTCAGATCTAGACCTAGCATCAACTTTCCAATTGTTTACCAAATCAGACATCAAGCCATGGATAATCAAGCCACAACAAGCATTAAGCATAGAAATTAAGCACTCATAAAGAAGTAGAGAAATATATTGAATGATCAAATCAAATACATAAGAGATTCAGAATTAGATACATCTAACCCCAACAAGAGGATGATTAGCTAGACATAATCAAGGTAATAAAATGAAAAGAAATATAGATGAGAGATGATGAAAACTCTATGGATGCTCTTCCTTTTTCCCCAGCTTTCTCCTTCCTTCCCATCCACGTCCAGAAAAGCTCTCAATCCCTCCAAAAGAATCCCCAACAAGATGCGCAATATCCTATTTTTAGGATTGCTTCCACACGCATTAGCGCTTAGCGCAGAATTATTCACGCTGAGCACAAATTAATTGACTATGCTGTTGCATCATAAGTAATTGCGCTTAGCGCGATCTTACTGGCGCTTAGCGCGACATGTATTGAAATGCATCATGCATCAGTCAATCTTCTGGCTTCTTCAGGCTAAGCGCCACAACCTTGGGGCTAAGCGCTGACTTCCATATTTGGACTTGTGCTTCAGCTTCTAATTGGGCTTCAATGGCTTGCACCCAAACTACATAAAACACATCAAAACATCATTAGCTAATCTAAAAATATCAATTAAGAAAATATTCTTAAAGACTCAATAAAACACATAAAACATGGACTAAAACGACCTCTCAAATCTTAAAAGAAAGATAAACAACATCAATGTACACTTATAAAGGTATGCATATTAGACATTTATCACTTATTCCCTCTACCAGTTACTCATCTAATGAATATGTGCTCCTCACAGACGGGAGAGAACCTGAGTGCTACAAAGAGGCTATGGAGAGTGAGCAAAAGGCAAAATGGGTTGCAGTAATGAATGATGAGATGAGATCTTTTCTTGACAACCATACTTTTAAGCCAGTCAAGTTGCCTAAGGACAGGAAAGCTTTGGAAAATCGGTGGATTTACAGGTTGAAGAATGATGAGAATACTTCCACTCAAAGATACAAAGCTATATTAGTTGTCAAATGTTATTGTCAGAAAAAAGGGATTGATTTTGAGGAGATCTTCTCACTGATTGTTAAAATGTCTTCCATCCAAGTTGTTCTTGGTTTGGCATTTGCCTCCACTTAAGTTGGAGGGAGAGTTTGTTGGGTAGGTCCAACTAAGTGGGCCCATATCATAATGTTTAAAAAAATGGAGATAAGGATTTTTTAATAACATTAAGCATATCTTATTTTCTTTAGTTGAGAAGCAACCACGTCGTTAGAGAAAATAGAGAAAAAAGTTATGTGTGCTGACCTTGCGTGTTTAGATCGGGTAGTCATTTGTGGTCCAATCTGGGTCATTTTTCAGTATGTTGCTCCTTGCATCGTGAGCTTCTACTTGTATGGTCAGAATTTTATTTTTCCATCTCTACTTGTTGGGCTGTTTGTACTCCTTTATGAGTTTTGAGCTTCGTTGCTTTGCTGATTTCCATTTTATTGGTAGTGAGTAGGGGTCATTGTGATATCCTTATTTATTGGGAGACACTTTGTTGTACTCATTAATTTTTATAGTTGAGTTATTTTGGATTAGGTCCCGTGATTTTTATTTCTCATATTGAGGGGGTTTTCTACGTTAAAATTGTGTGTGTTCTCTTTGTTTATTTATTTTTTAGCATTCTGGATATATCTTTTTGTGGATATTTTGATTAGCTGTATATTTTGCTCCTCACGGGTTCTTTCAAGCTAGAAAGATTTTATTATTTATTTGTATGTTGTTGTTTCTGCTGTGTATACACTCTCTTCCTTTCCAACAATTAGAAGTGTAACTAATATAATAAATTCTTTTTCTATTCCTTCTTGTTATACCATGTAAGTAGAGAACACATATGGAGTGGTGCAATAGAAGCGAGTTGCATCTTTTTGGGATAGGACATGTGTTTGTTTATTGGGTAAATTGTGTGGGGGTTGGGTCATATCGCTTTGCTCCTAGCCCAAAGGGAGTTGGGATCCCGAAGGCTATACTCACATGTGACATGGGTCCGTAATTACCTCAACTCTTTTTAGTGGTATAAACCAATAAGGGTTAGATCCAGTGGTAGCAAATCATACTCCCAAGAAGAATATCAAAGTTCAAAAAATGGAGAAGGCAATTGTTGGGGAGGCCTCCTAATCGCGACAGTATTTGAGATATTAGCCTTATAACAATGCCTATGAGAATACCTTTGTTAAAAATTAAAAAAAAATAACTATGTAAGTAGAGAGAGAGTGTTAAAAAAGAATAATTAAGAATATATATATATATATATATATATATATATATATATATATATATATATGAATTTTATTATTTGCGAGTTAGTGATAAACATGGTTCTTAAAAGCGTACGCTTTACGTCTTGAATATCTTGAAACGCTTTGGATGTCATGTGAAATCTTACCTTTGTCAAAGATAAAAATAATAATTATATATATATATATATATATATATATATATATATATATATATATATGAATTTTATTATTTGCGAGTTAGTGATAAACATGGTTTTTAAAAGCGTATGCTTTACACCTTGAATATCTTAAAACGCTTTGGATGTCATGTGAAATCTTAATATAATAAAAGCTTAATGCTTTATGCTTCAAATTAATAAAAGTGTTAAGTGAGTGAGCTTTCATATGAAAGCTACACGCTTTTACATCTAAGAGCAAATAGATTTCATACATATTATAGGTTTATATTAGGGTTTATTACGGGCTTTTGGGCATAACCTGGTTTGGGCAACAACTCCTTTTGGGTACAACACAAATGAAATCAACTTTGCCTCAACAACGTCGCCGCTACCCGAGCGTGCTTGTCTGCATGGCTGGTCTTCAACACCGCTAGCATGAGTGGTCTTCAATTCTATAGACAAGACCATATAAGTTTTGAAGATGCTACTATAGTAATGCTATAAATGCTTTTTTTTTTGCGTAATTTGTAATTATATTAATTATTAAGTTAAAAATTTGTGGTTTTAGTATTCAGTTTTTTTTTTTGAAACATGAGATATCCCTATAAATTTAGTCATTTCAATCACCCATGAGATTAATCGTCGTTCGATTGTGAGAGAACGAAGGTTATCAATATTCTTATAATAATTATTTTTCTGAAATTTAAACTCACTTCTGCATTTTAAGAAGTTGAATTTACTTACACCTTGACCCATGGGTAGGTTTTAGTATTCAGATTTGAATTAGAATATTTATACATAAGAGTTTATTTGTATAAGTATTCTTTTAAGGATTTAATTTTGATATACTTGATAGTATATAAATTTCTGTTACACTATTATTCAATTATATAGTGTTACATTATTAAAAATATTTAACTTTCAATATAATTATATCAAAAGTTATGCATGTATTATTATATACTTGATTGATGATGTAAATTTTATACTAATAATGTATTAAAATTAAACTCTTATCTTAAATATATGTTTTTAATATGTAATATCTTCGCTTTTATGGTGTGCTTTTAGTAGACCCTCAGTGGTTTTTAACGAGATATTGCTTTTAACAACGTACCTTGCAAATAAATAGTGAAAGCATATCTTTAATTAATTTGAAATTAATGAAAAATCACAATACAAAATTATTTTAAAGTCTCTGTATGCTAAAAATTTAGATAAAAAGCTGCACGTGAATTCTCATTATAATAGAGATAGATTGGGAAAATAAATAAATAAATAATGAACTTGTACGCCGCCGGTCTAAGTGTTCACTAAAAAAAATAATAAACTATTTTGAACAGGAATATTCCTATCCCATGTGAATGCTCTACATACAGTCGGAAATGTACGATGTTCAACAACCAATCAGTTGATATAAAAGGTTTACTTTCGTTTGCTATTTATTATCAAGCTGAAAGTGTTGCATCTAAACGCAACTAGTTAATGGAAATACATATGGCAACTTCATGCACGGTTATTGCAACGAATTGCTCCATTCAGAAACGACCCTTTATCGTTCCACAAAGGTTAAATCAATCCACTATTGCAGGACTCCACCGCATTTAAGGTAATTAAATCTGTCTCTCTATGTTAAAACCTAACATTTTAGTGACTTAAATTGTTGTTCACTTTATGAGCAGCCAATCTTAAGAGCGTTGCCTCAAATTCCCCTGCAAATTGATGCTTCCAAAACCATGACAAACCTTACAACTAAATTCCTTGACGCTATTGTGGATTCAGTATTTGAGCATGTCGACCAGCCACTGCTTCCATCTCAGGTGAAGTACCTATTGAAGTGTTTTTTTCCCCCTCTCAATGTGTTATCCTATCCATATTCATTTGGTTAATTAGTAGTGTTTTGCAGAGTAACTTTGCTCCAGTGGAGGAGATAGGGGAAGCCGTGGCTATCACCAACATCCATGGCGAAATACCAAAGGACTTTCCAGAAGGTGTCTACATTAGAAATGGTATTTCTCTGTACTTTGAACTTTTGGATATGCTTAACAGGATTATGGAAGGGGAAGAAAAGAGAAATATGTCTTATAAACATTTTGATTTCGCTTATCCAAAGTGAGAGGTTGATTTTAGAGGGAGAAACGAGGGATCTCAATTAGGGATGAATACAGAAAATATTTAATGAATGAGTTAAAAATTGTGAATCATATTATTAAATATAAAAAAAAATTAAAGTTAGCAAATAAAGATTTATTTATCTTTAAATTATTTAATAGATTAAGATTAAAATATATTATTTTAAATTAAGAATAAATATACTCTTATTTGTTCATTTTAGAAGAATATTTTTTTTCATTATATAGGAAGATTTATGAAAAAAGTAAAAAAAATATTTATATTAAATATTAAATGCATCACAATAGTAATTGTCATTTACATCATGATTCATAGGTAAAATAAAATTTTTAGATATATAAATTTTAAAAATGGGAAGATAGTGGAGCTAAAAGTGAGAAAAGTTAGTATGTTTATTATATAAATATTAAAAATTAATGAAAAGATAAGTTGAAATTGTAATATCAATGTATATAAAATAATCATGAATCACATGTCAAATATATATCAAGTATAAACTCTTTTAACTTCATTATTTTTATTTTTGGTATAATTATACTTGTCTTTTTTCGAGGTTAGTCTTTATAATATTGACATCCTTTTTGTTTGAGAAATTATTTATACCTCTCTTTGTTTTGTATTTTCAATGAAACTTAGTGTAATATTTGTATATAAAATAAGGGACTTATATATAATTTTATAAATAAAGAAGAGTGTTAGAATATAATAATAATATATAAAATAAAAAATGTAAGTATAATTTTTAAATAAGAATATCAATGTAATAAATATTAATTTTATAAAATATTAATATAAATTTTTTTATTTTTTAGTAAATAAAATTAAATTATTAATATCTTAAAAAATATATGAGAAAGGGAGGCTGAGGCTCATGCTTGTCCCCTTATATTCGTCCCTAATCTGAACCATTAATAAGAAAATTAGGAAAATAAATTTCAATTAACAAATTTATAAAATTTAGTATGTATGTGTATGTATTTTATATTTAATTATAATATTAACCGTTAATTTTCTCGTGAAATGTCGAGATTCCTTACTTTCCGTTTAAAGTAAAAATTTATTTTAAAAGAGTCAAATTTCACATATTTTATAGAGAAATATTATATATATAAATTCTTACACCTCCCTCTTTGGTACACTTGTCACTTTTAGAAAGAAAGATAAAAAGGAGGGTGGGAAGTGCAATCATGTTATTCTTACACCTCAAATTCTACATCTCCCTTACCTCGATTAATGATAAGTCAATTATTAGTTAAAAAATGTTTTGATTGGTTAACGGGCTAATATCATGTTTTTTAAGAAAAAAATAAAAAATTTTGTTATATCTTTTTAAAATATCATTTTAATAAATTTTTTATTATTTAATAAAAAAATATTAAATAAAAAATTAAATACAATAAATATTTTGAAAATATAAAAAAAATATTTAATATTTTTTTAATAAGTAAGAGAATTATTAAAAAATAAATTCAAAAGATTAATTATTTTTTAAAAATAAATTATTAATTCATTAATGCATGTTTTAACCAGTAGTAAACGTTATTTTTTGCACACAATTTTATACGAGTAATCGATGTGCACACCAATAATTTTGCTACTCACACACTATTTTTTGCACATCAATTTACATTATATTAATAATTGATTAATATTATTGGTTACAACATAATTCATATTCACAAATTATTTATACGTTGATCACTAATATAAAAATAATATGCACAAAATGATGTGCAACCATCATTTTTGTTTAACCAAATAATTGAGTCATTATTAACTGACCAGCGTTAGGTAAGTATGGGATTTCAACTGTAAAAGAAATATTTTCCATGAGAAGTGAAGTTGGTCTGATTTTTTTTCCTCTCAAAATGATAAATATAAAAGAGATATATGAGTTTATGTGTATGAATAACAATTTTTTTAACCACTTTTCACGTCAGTTTTTCCTTAAAAACTTGGCTTTTCTAAAGTTTAGGATATCCAAGTGCATAACTATTAATCAAAAAATTAAGAGAGTTGATTCTTACAAATTTATAATCTTACTATTTATTTGCGCTTCATAAAAATTTTAATTTTTAATTTTCGTCATCAATAATCCACGCCTAGTACATCTTCCACGTGTACACATGATAGATTTCTTGGGTAAGAATTGAGCTAACTTTTGGTAAAACGGATTACTTTGATATTTATAATTTTTTCAAGGGTAGATACTTAAATTGAATTGCCGAATATTTATTACTTGTTAATATTTAATACATTTTTAGATATTCATTATAAAACTAATAACCGATTTAATAACTCATTTCAAGTATAGTATTTTTATGGGTACTATAACAATTTTCCAAAATAATTTAAAATTTATAAGAAAATTAATACTACATTAGATAATGTGTTCTTTTGCTCTCACTCCTTTCATTTTTACTCCTACTAGTATAGATTGAAAAAAACACCATTTGCAATAATCAACAAACAAGTTCCTATCCCTTGGTGACCTTTCGATAAGTAGTTTTTTCTTTCTTGTCGTTCATTTTAAAGGCAGATGATCACACACACGAAGCTCTATTAGTGACAACAAAAGTTAAGCATTTACTCTGCTTTGGATTTTTATTAATATAATTACTTTTCACACACACAACTTCTGCAGTCTAGCTAGGTAAACAATGGTCAAAACAAAAGCGTACATTGTTATAGATATTTATTAAAAATAAATAAATTCTTGTACTACTTATAACTATAAGTGCTTTATGGAAATCATTTATCTTTGAAGGCTTAAACATATTTTTAGTTACTATATAAATTTAGTGTTTTTTGGTTTTAGTTCTTACTTCTTAAAAAATGTGAGAACCACTCCTCTTTTTTTGTTTTTTTCTCGATGGTGCTGCAAGATTTTCGTTTAAACTCTCAAGTTATCTATCTATGTATATAAACTTTTGCCACTGTAGATTCAGACCACATAGACAGATAACATGAATGTTTGAACAAAGATCTAAAATAGGATCATCTCGGAAGAAGAAAAAATATAGAAGGACCAGTTGTCAAAATTTAAGTAGGAATAAGATTTTTTTTAAAAAAAAAGCTACATTTATGAGAATTTAAAACATATTTTAGCAATTTTTAAATATATATCATATGAAGTTTAGTGTATACTACATTGACTTACACACTCTTGTTTCACTTTTTATAAAGGATTCCAATTTATTAATTTGATTTCCCAATTCAGTTTATATGTACATATAAGTTTTATAAAACTGGAAATAATTGTAATTGACTCTAACATTTAACAACTCCAAATAAATTTTATGATGTGTTTATCATTTAATAGAGCTGGCAAAACGGGTTCAACTTGTTGGGTTAACCCATCAACTTGTTATTTTTTTATGGATTAAGTTTAAGAATTAAACTCATTTTTATTTTTCAATCCTTATAATCCGTCCCGCTTAACCCGCTAACTTGCGGGTTAAGTGGGTCAAGTTCGGTTAACCAAATCGAGTTGACTCTTTTTTTTTAAGTGCTACAAGAGTTTGTTTGTATTTATAATATTTTTATAGGTATAATACTAATTTTAATTTTTTCCCTTTTTTTAATCTTTACAAATTGTAATTTTTTCTATTTTTTTTAATTTTTATGATTTTTATATACATTTTTTTTTGTTTTTTAAGTGAGTTAAGCGGATTGACCCGCCAACTCTTTCACTTTATCTCATTTTTTCATTTAGGTGGACTAACCTGCTAACCTATCCTAAAATGAGGTAGGTTACTTATTTCAACTCATTTCTCAAAACGAGCTAACATATCTTGTCCCGTGTTTTGGCGGATTGAGGGCGCGGGTGGGTTGAACATTTTGCCACATCTATCATTTGATCTTATTCATGACCATACAGTTGGCTAAGTATCTAATGATAAAATGCTTAAACACATTATGGTAGGGAAGGGAAGGACAAAAATTATTAATGATGAACACTTATATATCTATTCAATTGTTCATTTTCAACCCTTTCAAGATTTAACTAAGCAGAAAAGTAACAGAAGCCTGCTTGCTATGTATTTGAACAAATATATGTTGCTATATTATATATGCATATTGATATATATATGTATTGTGTATTGGTATTGGCATACGACAGGACCAAACCCACTCTTCGGAGGAAAGAAATCAACCAAGTCTATGATGGGGAGGACAAGTAGCGTTTGGGTGGAAGGAGAAGGAATGCTTCATGCTTTGTATTTCAAAAAGCAAAGTGACGGGAGCTGCATCGTCGTGTACAACAACAGACACGTTGAAACTGCAACTTACAAGCTTGAGAAACAAAGTAACAAGCCTTTGTTTCTCCCTGCATTAAGAGGAGATTCACCCGCCATTTTGTCTTCTCTTCTGCTGAACTCGGTCAGCATTTTTTAGCACATTCAAAATAATTAGCCTTAATTTGTTCCAAGGCTACCTAATTAACAAGCACAAAAATTAGTTTAATTTAAGATTATATATAGTGCCCAATTATTAAGGAAAGACATACTAAATTAGCTAAGAATAGTAA
This sequence comes from Ormosia semicastrata, assembly GCA_029884595.1. Lineage (NCBI taxonomy): Eukaryota > Viridiplantae > Streptophyta > Magnoliopsida > Fabales > Fabaceae > Ormosia > Ormosia semicastrata. The sequence continues at coordinate 16,050,816 of JAQQTO010000046.1, read as the reverse complement.
GTAGATTTCCAAAGGTAAATATATTAATTGAAACCCAGGCCCTGGCTATTTTTGCTGATAATAGCGTTGCATTTATATGGGTAAAAGTAACATCTATTATTCGCTTGAAGTTTTGGTGTGAGAGTTCCTGGTTAGCTGAAGGTCATCTCACACGAATCATGAATATTCTTCTTGTGGATTTCGCAGTTGAGATTTGGTAAAACCAATAGAGAATATAGCAACACCAATGTTATCGAGCATGCAGGCAAGTTGTACTCGGTTGCTGATAATCACGTCCCACAAGAGATTGACATCTTCACACTTAGTACTTTAAAGGACTGGGATGTTGGTGGAGCATGGAATCGTCCTTTTGCCAGCCACCCGAAGGTTTCTTTCTCTTATATATATTGGCATCCCAGTTTAAGTTTTAAGCACTCCACATTGTTTGCTTAATAAAAACTTCTTGTGATATGTTTAATACAGAAAGTTCCAGGTACAGGAGAGCTGGTTATTTTCGGGGTAGATGCAACTAAACCTTTTCTTGAAGTTGGAATAGTTTCAGGTATGCTCTAAATTCCTAACAATATTGAAGAAATATTGGTGTACTAATACTTGATTCTGATAGAGTGGTTGTGATGATGTGTAATATCGATAACATGCCCTTTATTAACCATTTTCAGCTAATGGAATGGAATTGGTTCATAAAGTGGATATAATGTTAGAATTTTATTTGTGGACAAACATAAATCATATTATATAGAACCCAGATTAATTAGATGTCAAAATTATTAGAGCATTTTGTTTAGCCCAAATTGTGATCAGTATTGTTAATGGGCCTATTGTTGTTAAAGATCAAGCTTTCATATATGTGGGTTTGTTTATGGGTCCTGTATATGGGTTTGCCATAGTGGGAGGTTTTACCCATTTTAACTATTTTATATATACTGAGGAGAGAGCCCTTATTCCTAACCACTCTAGTGCGTCGTCTGCCCCATTGATAATTTGACGCGTGAGCGACTATTGTGGGATAGGAATAGTATCTCTCCCTCATCGTGTTTTACTTTGCAGGATTGTTCGACAATGTCTTCTTCATCAATGCTATTTCAAGGTAACCCTAAAATCTTTTATATGAAATTGATATGTCATAAATTATTGGGATTAATAAATCCGAAAAATATTTTCTATCAATTGGTATCAGAGCCAATGTTTTAATTCTAATTATGACTATTTATATTTTATTTTATTTTTCATAAAAAAATGAGTTTTAAATTAAAGAAATATGAAATATTCAATTATTGGATCGTCAACTCAAAGTTTTCTTTGAAAAATTGGATGAGATCGTCACGTTCTTCATGTTTTTTCAATTCGTTTTCTCACGCAGCAGTATGACCATGTAAACTACTCCTCATTCATTTGTTTTGTCCAATCCTTTTCTCTTTCAAGCACTGTGCACGCGTCTTGAACGGCGCTTCTCTCTTATTTCTTTGTTTATTTTTCCTCTATGCATGCCGTTCAAGAATTAAATAAAAAAAAAGGAGAAAATTTTAAAGTTACGTGTAATTAAAATTTTATTGTGATGATTTTGTTCATATTATGTTAAGTCTAAAAATATGTATATTGAATTATAATGTTGTAAACTTATAAAGAATTTTATTTATTTATTTTTCATGCCTATTCATTATTTATTATTTATTCCGAAATTTCTAGAGATTAAAATTATTAAAAAATATATATATGGTACTCTCCTCTTTTGCTCTGGAAATTTTTATGTATTATTGTGGTGTTACTGAGCATGGTATATATTGCACACTCTCAGAATTGATATTGTTTGGTCACTCAAATATTTTTGGTACTATTTTGTGCATAAATTAATATATAATGTTTTGAAAATTATATGTTTTGTTGTTATTTATGCGATTAATTCTGAGAATTGTTGTTTAAAGTATTATTGCATTATTGTAATCTCACCTTCGCTGGACAAATTATGTTAAGGTGTTAATATTGTTAATATTTTGTTAATAATGTTGCATTGGGATTTATATTAATAATGCGCTTACCCTATCATTTGCCTTTATTAATGTAATTTCTAGTGATTTGTTGAGTGATGTTACTTTGGACACTTTTCATAATTGTGAGCTCGCCTTCGCGGGACCAATTATTGCACTACAAGAAATCAGGAAATTAGAGAGGGAAATTTCCCTCGCTAATCCCTCGCTAATCCCTCGCTAAAAAAATTAGCGAGCGATTAGAGAGGGAATAGCGAGGGATTAGTTAGTCGCTTTTTTTTCATCGCTAGTTAGCGAGGGAAAGTTTTCCCTCACTAATCCGTCTCAAGAAAATTCATTTCCTCGCTAATCGCTCTCTAATCCCTCGCTAATATCCCGCAATATTCGTCGCTATTTTGCGAGGGACTTTCCGTCGCTATTCCGTCTCTGAAAATTTACTCGCTATTGCCTCACTATTTCATCGCTAATAATTCCCTCGCTAATACCTCGCTGATCCGTCTGTAACTTAATATACTAATTTTGTCAATTTTCATCGCTATTCCGTCGCTATTCCCTCGTTATAAATTCCGTCGCTATTAGGTCTCTATTCCTTCGCTATTTTTCCCTCGTTATGGCGTCGCTAATCCGTCGCTAAAATATACCTCGCTATTTCGTCGCTAATCCCTCGCTAATTAACATGTCATATTCTGTCGCTAATCCCTCTCTAATCCGTCGGTAAATAAGTAAGTTTTTTTTTTATAACCTATTTATATTATTACTTCCCCAAAACCTGCATATCAAACCACAGCAAGCATAAATCCAACAAACAGAAATCCAACAACAAACAATCTAATAATTGTAAACTGCTTTAACAAAAAACTTGTACAAATAATTCAATAATATAGTTTAAAGTTACTATACAAATAATCAATTGATATAGTTGAAAGTTATACAAAGTAGACAATAAGAATAAAAAATGGCAATCAGTCTAAGTCATCTGCGTCTTCTTCTTCCTCTTCCTCTTCCTCTCGACCCTCCCTACCTAGACCTTGTGATGGTGGTTGTGGAGCAACATTTGTTGATCCGAACGTAGATAGGAATGATTGGAAAGGCGCCAACATAGGGACAAGTTGACTCGAACAAATGAAGTCATCGGCATTCTTTGCCACCGCTTCTTGTATTTACTGACTTCGGATATGTCTGTGTCAACGGTGTAGAGCGGGAAGGACCCACAACCGAGGGAGGATGAAGCTTGCATGGTGTTATTACCAATATGCAAGTTTACCTATGCCATGCACACGTCCCTTCTTGTTGGGACCCGCCGCATCCATCCAAACCTCTGGGTCAACCATAGGGTGAGAGGAAGAGTTTTCTCCATATTTTTCTGTCATTGCAGTGTCATATGACTCCTAAAAATAAAAAAACAAGAAAAATATCAACAAAAAAATAAATAACCTAAAATATATATGACTTTTGAATAAGAACAAGACACTTACAATAAAATTCCTCGAGCGCTCAGAAACATAGCTTCCGTCTTTCTTCTTATGAACTTTTGCATAAAGATCTCTGTAAGAAACCGGATGCTTTAACTCTGTCTCCTGTAATCCCATATGAAAGAATATTATATAATAAACACATATCAAAAGTAAGGCACTCCCTCTAAAATATTATGTCATACTCAAGATAGGCAAATAACTCAAGTAATTACAACATATTAATACACAGATGCTTATCATTAAAATTTTAAATGATGAAGTTATGTTACCATCTTGCTCTTGTGTTGACCAAAGCTTATCGACCCGCCTGTATGCTTCAAGGCATCAGGCATGGCTGCCTGTTCCTTCGGGCAGCTGCAGACCTCGTCATCCATTTATCTGTCAGCCAAATGTCGACCAGGCCATCCCACACTTCCGTCCTCATTCCTCTGGGCCCATGGCCCTTAACATCGGCCAAGTTGTTTGAATTTGCCCTCTCAAATGCCTTATCTCGTGCTTTGTTCAAATGGTCTGGATAACAGTCCAAGATAGTTCGTTCCCAGACGTTCTCGCCATGCCGCGATCAGCATCAGATGTGAACCGATGCTTAGCCTACACAAATGATATGTATGTATATTTATTTTTCAATAAATGTATAATATATAATTCTATAGACACAAATTACTTACCATGAAGTCGTTAAATAGAATTTCCTTCATCTCAGCTGGATAACATCGCCACGTACTAGCCGGAACAGGCATCCGTGTCATGACATTGTACATAATGTCACGTGTCACCTTCGACGGGAGAAACCTCCTCCTATAAGTATAAGAAGATAATGTTAGTAATTTAAGAGTAAATACATGTAATAAAAAGGTGATATATCACTATTACTTACTGTTCAGGGACAGATGCCACATATATAAGTTCCTGCTATCTATTTCTACATTGGATTCTCCACATGAAGGCACCACATTCGGGTCGCTAGTGGGTGGGTCAGCAGGGGGTGGCATAGAAATCGCTGGGTCAGTAAGAGGTGGGACAGAAGCTGATGCGCCTCCAATGGTCAATGGACTAGACGCTGGTAGGCCTGCGCTGGTCGATGGGCCAGTAGCTGAAATTATACATAAACAAAAAAATACATATATATTACATTTATATAAACCACAAGTTAACAATAATTGAAGTATATATCCTACAGGTATACCTGGAGAGGACTGAGAATACTGTAGTGGTGGAGAATCATGGGTAGATGAAACATTACGGCCTCTCCCACGACCGCGTCCAGCACCTCTACCTCGAATGGTCATGATGAATATCTGCATAAGGAAACATAATGAAACATGACGAGTTAAGAAACTATATGTCAATAAAAACCTCAAAATATAATAATGATATTTCAGTATAAATACCATTAACAAAGTTTATTGAACAAGCTTCAATTTTAACTACTTGAGTCTGAAGCCAAAGATTCCTCATCTTCATCTGAGAATTCATTAATTTCATTATTTTCGTTGTCATCAATGAACTCATCATCAACCACATCATCCATTGGATAATGTATATCACGTATGTTCACTTCTTCCATTTGGGCATGTGCATCAAACAAGGAGACTGCTTCATCATCTATGACAGGATTGTGTGTTCCAAGGGATCCATCATCTTGGTAATAATCAGTGGCAGTTAGGTCATTCAATTCATCACCTTCATCATTCAATGTCTCAGCCATGAAGAGTTTTGCTCTGACCTTGCAAGCTGCCCACCATTCACCATTAGCTCTGTTCCCGCTTTGTGGGTATCTTGTATAGTACACTTGTTGTGCTTGTTCGGCTAAAACGAATGGCTCATTTGAGTGAAGTTTTGATTTATGCTTGATGTCAACTAATCCATATCTCTCATCAACATTGACTCCATTTATCGGGTCAAACCAATGACATTGTAAAAGAAATACTCTATTCTGATTTCCTACATATGACAATTCCAATATATCTTCAACGATGCCATAATAGTCGAAGTCATTCTCACCATATATACTACCTCTAACACATACGCCACTATTCATGGTAGCTTTATTTTGTCCGTACACCTTAGTATGAAATCTGTACCCATTAACTATTAAGCCATAGTAAGAAGTCACGGACTTGGATGGACCATAACTTATCTCTCGTATCATTTGATCCTCGACTTGGCCTATATTAACCTGTATCATTATATAGACGGTAGATAGTTGTAACATGTAGCATAATGAACATTAAATTTAATATGATAGATCACTATTATGGATAAAAAGACTCACTAGATGTTTTAGCCACCTACTTGAAGTCCTTATCTCGAGCTTCCAATATTTGATCATCGGTGATATTGGGATTGGTTTCCTTAACGAATCCTCGAATTTTCTAATCAATACAATAATTAATATTTAGCATAAATTTAGCACATTAATAACAAATTCATTAGATAGAGAGTAAACTTACTTGGAGATAAGGTTCTACTTCTCCACAATTTACAAGCACATATGTCTCAAAGAATTTGAAGTTCCACATCCGTCAAGAATCTATTTCGACCTCTCCCGATAGACGACATGGATGTTTAAAAACAGAAAATCGTTCATTATTTGTTTCTTCCCCACCATCGTCATTCCGAGGAACTTGAGTGCGCCAGTCTGTAGGTGGGGATCAAAATACATGGAAGCAAAATTGGAAATTTCTTCTAAAATATACGCTTCACAAATAGATCCTTCAACTTTCGCCTTATTTCGGACCTTTCTTTTCAAGTACAAAGATACACCTTTCAAAGGGGTACATCCACCGTAATGCACTTTGGTCCTCCAACCTTAGCTTCATAAGGGAGATGCACGACTAGATGTTCCATCACGTCAAAGAATGCTGGAGGGAAAATCTTCTCTAACTTGCAAATTGTTTCAATGATAGAAAGCTCTGCATTCTCCATGGTGGAAGCACGAATTTCAGTTGCACAAACTTCTTTAAAGAACAAGCTTAGTTCTGTTAACGGTCCCCATATAGGTTTTGGCAAGATATCACGAAATGCCAGAGGAATTAACCTTTGCATAAAAACATGACAATCGTGACTTTTCATTCCATATATCTTCCCGCCGTCTACATTGATGCAACGTGCGATATTCGATGCATATCCATCAGGAAATTTCAACTGTTTTATCCACTCACACACCATCCTTCTTTGGTTGGCATCCAAGACATACGTCGCCTTTGGTTTTTTACACTTGCCATTCTCAACTATTAGCTCCAAGGTAGGACGTTTGCATATTATCTTCAAATCTTCTCTTGCATTTGCATTATCTTTTGTCTTGCCCTTTATGTCCATGACAGTGTTGAAGATATTATCAAACACGTTCTTCTCGACATGCATAACATCTAAATTATGTCGTATTAGATTAGTGGACCAATAAGGCAATTCCCAGAATATGCTCTTCTTCACCCAATTGTGGTGTATACCAAAGCCATCTTGTTTTTGTTTACCTGAATTCAAGCCGAATATGATTTCCTTAAGTTGAGTCACTCTATTCAAGACATCTGTCCCACTCAGCCGTTGCGGTGGATTAGATTTTTCCACTGTTGATCTCTTAAAAGAGTTTCGATCACGGCGAAATGGATGATCAAAAGGCAAAAATTGACGATGACAATCAAACCAACAACATTTCCTACCGTGCTTCAACACAAATGACTTACTGTAATTCAGTACAAAGCGGACAAGAAAGTTTTCCATGAATGCTCCACCCAGATAGCATTCCATAGGCTGGAAAGTCACTTATTGTCCACAACAAAGCCGCTTTCATATCGAAATTTTGCTTCTTCCAGGCATCATAAGTTTGCACCCCAACATCCCACAATATCTTCAGATCATCAATTAGGGGTCTAAGATAGACATCTAAATTTTTACCAGGTGACTTTGGTCCAGGAATCACAAGAGTGAGAAATATGTATTCCCTTCTCATACACATACTTGGAGGTAGATTGTACGGTGTGACAAAAACAGCCAACATGAATATGGTGTGGTTGAACCGTGAATGGATTAAAACCGTCTACGTACACAGCCAAGTCTAACATTTCGAGCATCTAGGGCAAATGTAGGATGGGTAGCGTCAATCGTTTCCAAGCCTCAGCATCAGCGGATGCCTGATCACTGATTCATCTTGACGCACTCCATTCGCATGCCAAGTCATATACTGTGCAGTGTTTTTGGACATAAACAGACGTCGGAGTCTTGGCACAATGGGAAAATATCGCAACACTGAGTGCGGCACATCCTTCTCATTCGATGAACGTCCCGCCTTCGGTTTGAATCGTGGGTGTCCACATACTAAGCAAACGAGTAGAGTCTCTTGTCACTTTGTATTTTTGTAATACAACATGCACTGATTAAGACACGCATCTATCTTCTCATATCCTAATCCCAACTCACGAACCATTCTCTTCGATTTGTAGAAGTTTTCGGGTAACCTTTCAGGCTTTGGAAGCATGCTCTTAATGATGACAATCATTCTATCATAACAACTCTCACTCATGTTAAACTCTGACTTCAAGTTCAAAAGTTGAGTTACAGCTGACAATTTCGTGTGCTTATGGCAACCATCCCATAAAGGTTCGTCAGCGTCTCTTAGCAAGTCATAAAACTTCGCACTAACGGATTTGGATCCTCTTCTAAATCTTGAGCCTCGGATTTAATCTATCACCTGCGGCATCCATAACCATATCCACGTATGGATTCATAGGCTCCACTTCATCATCATGGACAATGGATGTTGAGCCGCTATCCCCCCATATGTCCTCACCATGAATGGTCCAATTTACATAACCATCCACAAATCCGTACTTATACAGATGTTGTTCTACCCCAAATACCTCCTTCCAAGCACGATTCTTACATCTAGCACATGGACAAAGGACACGATTTAATGCATCAGTAACTGTCGGGTCTCCTTGAGCAACCCTAATGAAATCATCAACTCCATCCTTGAATTCTTCACTTACATAGCCGGTAGGATCATTTCTTCGTAACATCCAACTTCGATCGGGTCTCATGATTGCTGAAATTGGTTTAGCACATTAATACGAATCCTTATATCAACTGGTCCTTCTTAACATGGTATGGCCCTATCCCATTCGCTAAGAAACTTTTTCAAAGACTTAGTTAATAGTTATTCCTTAAATCTCATATTTTATACTTGATGAAATTTGGCAAACATTTCCCATTGGTCTCCAAGTGCATGACTATAACGCAGTGAGATCTACCACGTTTAAGTATACACCCAGAGAACAAAAGGAAATGTAGCAGACCGAAATTTCAACAAGTATAAGATATGAGATTTAAATAATAACTATTAACTAAGTGAAGGAAAAATTTCTTACCAAATTGTCCCACTTGGACAATTCAAGATTCAATACAATGAAGCGATCGAACAATAAGTATATGTGCTCATTCATATTGAATCTCAAACGGGAAACTAAGGTTTTGCTCAAATCTTCACTCGAATAAGAAAATAAAACTTTAAGCATATGTTAAAGCACAATCAAAAGTTAAATCAAACCAATATTCTTAACACATAATTCGTTAGAAATTCATAACTTTTATTTTCAACATCTAAGATTTGATGTCATATTTAGATAGTCCTAAATGTACCTCATAGGAGAGAAAAACATAAATAAAATGTAAGTTTTCACTGGCCACAATGACATAGACAACATTGATGAATATGTTAGGAACACTACTGCTAGAGCTTTCAGTGTTGTTGCCTCTGCTCTTGGTATACCTGCATTCTTACCCTTCTTGAAGGTCGTTTATAAGAGTAAGAAATCATGGCAAGCTCGGCACACTGGGATTAAGATTGTGCAACAGATTGAGAAGGTGAAGTAGTGTGTAAGGAATTGGAAGCCCTATACGCAAATTGCTATAGTAAGGAAGTCATGATCATTCTGATTCGTGAATTTCATCGCCGATGAAGAAATAAACCAAGTTGTTCTGAATGTGGTGAAGCAGTGTGTGATAGAGACAGTATCATGTTAGGCTTGTAAGCGAGTTATAAAGGTATTCTAATACTTGCTTAACATGCCAGTGGTGTTTTGTGACAAACTGAATTAGTTTAGGCACTTAGTTGCAACACAGAAGTTGAAAAGTAGCTTAAAATGACTTAGAAATAGCTTTGAAGGCTAAGTTGAGAGAAACAAGTATAGAGAAATTGATTTTAGGTCACAAATGAGTTAAGTAAGATACAGTTAAAATTTGAGAAGAATCGGAGTCAGTTTGGTATTTTTAAGTATACTGGTTGTGTATTTTAATACCGATTGACTAGTAGAAGATATGAAAAATAAGAATAAAAGTGAACCAAAGAATTTAAATGAATCCTAATATTTATTTTATAGTTGTTGGGAAGTTGAAAAACTTGAATTAATATAACTTAAGTGTTCTTAGCATATAAAAGTTCTAACACTAGAACTTAAATTTCGATTTTCCCCTTAACCCGTGACCCCTAGCAGAAAACAAAAGAAAAGAATAGAACCGAACGTAAACAGAGAAACGAAGGGGAGAAAGAGATAAAGGAGAAGAAAGGAAGGGAAGAGGAAAAGAAGAAGAGCAAGGCTCAAAGGTTGGTCATCACCTAAAGGTAGGAGATTTCTATTCTTTTTCTCTCTTTGTTCTTTTGAATGGAGGTTAGAGATTTGGAATGGAACACTTTGGATTTGGAGAGCAAAATCCTAGCTCTTAGCTTGATTCTTGCTTCCAATAATTAAGTTAGGATAATTTTAGTCTAATAAGTATTAGATAGTCATTTATAACTCAAACCAACCATTTTGGTTCATGATAGAGAATCTTGGAAATGGATTGGAGAAAAATGAGAATTAGGTTGTGATTGATTGACTTTGATCATAATCTAAGTTTAATGAGTTAGATACTAGTTAGTTGATGGATTGGAGCCCTTGCAATTCATAGTTTCCTTTTTAATGGTTAGTTGAAAAAAAGTAGGGTTTTAGTTGGAAGTTTGAGTTTAAATCCATCATCGATGAGTTGAATTAGTGAATGGATGATCCTAACATGATTAGAGACCATTATTAGGGTTGGAAAACAATTAGAATCCATGATTTGAGGATTAGAACTAGGTTAGAAACCAAGATTATACAATACCCGAATTTGTAGAATCAAAATAGCACCCTGACAGCCTGTGGTGTTTGTCGCATAACTTGAGCTACAGGCATCGGAATGACATGATTTTTATGTCATTTTAAAGCTAAGACATAGGGCTACGTGTGGTAAAAATTTCAGAATTTTACACCAAGCCAAACAGTACCAGTTTCGGTTTGAATCCAAGGCAGATTCTGCAGAAAATGCATTCTGGCAGCCAGTAAACCAGATTGCATAACTTCCTGCTCCGGTGTCCGTTTCACATGAAACCAGAGGCATTTTAAAGTTAACATGTAAGGCTTCTTGCCTGCAAAATTTCATAATTTTCCTGAGTGTATTTTGTTCCCAGTTTCAGTTTAAAGTCAGGGCAGAAATGGGTAAACCAGTGAATTCCTTATTTTTGCTTGTGTAAAATGTCGCATAACTTTAGATACGCTTATCCAAATGAGGTGAGGTTTGTGGCATTGGAAAGATATAAGAGAGATCTATCTTCACATAAAATTTCAGAATTTTCTAAGTTCAGATGCATATTTGGTGCAATCTTGAAAATCAGCATTTTTAGGCAAGTTTTGGAGGTATTTTGGGATGGTTTCAATCCTAGAAATACTAGTAACTCCTTTAATAGTTAAAGTTGAGTTAGATAGGCAAGTTTTGTGGTAAATATTTTACTCTCTTAATAAGTTTTGCGAGACATTCTCATTATGTCATGCAAGTGACATATAATCCTAAAGACACAAACACCTTCACAGTGCATCTCTTGATTGCAACATAAAGGTATATATGTGTTTTTATAATTAACGTATGAAGCAATGCAATGAATAAGGATGAAACTAACCTTGACTCAAGAAGACTCAGATGAATCAAGACTCAGGAACAAATGTTGCACTTGCAACAAAAATGCCTTTACCAAGCTTAGATAGCGAAAAGAACAAGAAAGGCAACAAGAACCGCACCCATAGCATACAATCAAATAACATTTTACATATCCACCTCTTTCAAATCGGGTTCAAAGTTATGATCTAAATAAGAGCATTTCAGCAAGGAACTCAAATCTAAACATAAATAAGAGAACAAAAATCATAGCATTAAGCCCCTTTGCCCGCATGAACTATGTCTGAGTGGCTCAAGGAACTACGAACATATTAAGGTTATCTATGAGATTTACTAGGTGTACTAGATGCACATCTTGATTAATTCATGTATAAGAGTTTACTAAAAATAATTCTTATTCATCTTGAAAATAATGTTTCACTTGCAGCAAAATCAAATAAAGCAAACCGAAAACCAAGACCAAAAAAAGATAAATATCAAACCCTTATGCCCGCCAAAGTTAATAGGCATATGATTTTTGCCCTTAGTACCTTTTGCTTTTCTTCATATCATAGTTAGATCATATATCAGAAATATAAATATATATGTAGGCAAATTAACATAAGTATACAAACAATAATTATTGTTACAATGTAGAGCAAAAGCAATGCTATGCATTTAGTATTGTTTTGAAGAGACTAGGATATGTAAAGCTCCACATAAAATCCTTTCAAACATTTTTGTGGTGGTGATCCAGGATGCATCAAGAGATGTTAGTTCAAAGGCAATCCAAAAGGCCCTGAAAAAGTTACCTCTTAAGGTTGGAGATCACTTATAATTGTTGCTATTCTTGATTGGTTTAACAGTCCCAATACATTTTCTTTTTTTTGGAAGAAAGCTTTGTAAGGATTCATTTACTTTTTCTTTGTCCACCTTTAATTTGATAAAAGGAGAGGAACACAGAAGAATATGAAATGAGATGCATAACATAAAGAAAAGTGCACTTAGAATCAGGATTTGTCCCAGTACGTTTTCTTTAGGAACTGATTATTAGAATTTAGAATCTATCATTAGGCAAAGTGCACTTAATCAAGATTTGCATGCCAACACGGAAGAAGCATACCTACAGTTGGATGATTCAAAAGGTAGTTTACATAACTTGACATTTTACATATTTGAGAATCTTACTCAGGGCATTATGTTTTCTCAAATGACAGTTAGAACTTGGAAGTGTGACAATCAAACTATAATAAACATTTTACCCAAACTTTTTCTTAATGTACCTTATCTAGAAAATTATAACTCAAGCAAAATCATCTTTTTCTTGAGAACTATATATATATATATATAATTCTTTTTCTCCATTTTCTTTTCTTTGTTTCAGATTTTTTTAGGCCGGATAGTATATTCTACCTCGAACTTGTACAAATAGCAAACAACATCATATAACAACATTAAATCAGCAAATGAACATAAAGAACCAAAACCAGAGGTACTCAACTCAAATCTACTTGTTTAACCAACTAAACGAAACTAAAATGGTCAAATAAACAACAAAATTCACGAAGAAATTGAGTAGATATGTCAAGCATAGCCTAAATCTATCTCCCTAGCTTTTGTACAATAAATGTAAAGAGAGTTGTAGTGCACTTTCTAATTTGAATTATTGTATCACAGCAATAATTCACCAACGTGGGAGGTAAAAATCAGCCATATACCTTGGAAGGGTAATCAATGCATATACATATTGGCAAAAATGAGTTTTAGAAGCACACCGGGTACCAGAATAATGGAAGATCAACCAGGAGTGATAAGGGAGTTGGTGTTAGGTGATAAGACATCGCAAACCAATAAGGCCAGAAATGAAGCCAAAGGCTGAAAATAATCCCCCCCCCGAAAAATATGAAAGCAAAAAATCACAGACAATGTCATCTATAACAAAAATCACAACCCCATTGCATCAAAACCCAGAATGAACGCAATGCATCCAACCATCATTAAATTTTTTTTTTTTCAAAAAAAAAAACTAAAGCAGAGAACAGAGTTGAGAAATGTCAGGTTGGATAGCTGAGAAATGCAGCAAACAATCCTTAAACTATACTAAGTATTGATAATAAGAATAAGTTTGCAAAAAGTTAGACTCACCAAATTTCTTTGGGAACCCTTTAGGAATCAAACTTAGGCAAGATATTGATTGAGTAAAGAGTTTATAGCACATGAGGAATAACTATATAAGCCTCCTGATTTCTTCAGGGACATGTTCTAATCCTTTTGTACAAGATATGCAGCCAACCTTTTCCTATTGACTCAGTAGGATTATAGCCTTTAACTGTTTAAATCATATTCTAAGAAATATGTTCTAATAGTAACTTATTCAAAGTAAAACTTGCACACACAAAAATCTGTTTAAAAATATTATTTCCCGTGACATGTGTGGTCTAGAATATGGATCTCGCCTTATGCATAATGATGCAGCATGTAGCATGCAATAGACCTCATGTTCTGAATAATGACTTCCCAACCTCGGATCAATCAGTTCCTCAATGGCATATTCTTCTAACAGTGGTCGTGCCTGTATAATATCCGAATGCTCACACAATTACTCAAGGCTAGGCAAGAACATTGAAAAAAACTTATGGTCCTCCGTTTATCAATAGAACTAGGAGGAGTGTCATGTTTCTCATTAATGATATTTTAGCTCTTGAAATGATGCCAATATCAGAAAATTAAAGATCATAATAAATTAGATACTAATATCATTTAACTTACCCACTCAGTAAGACACTGCTGTCCCTTGGGCCGATTGAGATCCACAGCTTTTCGCCCTGTAACAAGCTCCACTAATACTCAGGACTTGGACCGAGGCAGCGGCTGAGCAGAGAACAGAGGCTGCGAGCTCGTGTTGGCGTGACAATGGCACGGGTTTCACGGCTTTAGGCAGAGGCAGAGGCAGAGGCTGCGACTTTGAGTGAGAGAGAATGAGGGTGAGAGCACGAGAAAGAGAAGGTGAGGGTGAGAGGTAGAGGGGGCGGGAGAGCACTAGAGAGAGAGGGTGAGAGTGAGAGGGAAAGAGGGTGAGAGTGAGAGCACGAGAGAAAGAGGGTGAGGGTCGAGGCGCGAGGGGCGAGAGAGCACGAGAGAGAGAGATGAGAGTGAGAGGGAAAGAGGGAGAGGGTGAGAGCACGAGAGAGAGGATGAGGCTGAGAGGCAGAAGGGGCGGGAGAGGAGGAAGGTGAGAGGCAGAAAGGGCGGGATTTGGAATTCTGCAATTAGGTTTAAGTAGGTTTTGCGAGGGATTTGCGACAGAATTTTTCCACGCTAAAATTTTATCATTTAGCGAGGGAAAAAATCTCTCGCAATTCCCTCGCTAATTACATTGTGCTCTCAGCGAGGGAAATTATTCCTCGCAATTCCCTCTCTACTTTTAGCGTGGGGTATTATCCCTCGCAATTCCCTCTCTAATATTAGAGAGGGAAAAAATCTCTCACAATTTCGTCGCAATTCCTTCGCTATTATTTCATTATTTTCTCGTAGAATTTATTTTTCAAATTTAGCGAGGGAGAAGACTTCCCTCGCTGATCCCTCGCAATTCTCTCGCTAATTAGAGAGTGAATTGCGAGGGAAATTTTCCCTCGTAAAATTCCCTCGCTAAATTGTAAATTTCTTGTAGTGTTGTAAGGTGCTATTTTGTTGATAAAATATTGTTATGTTGTGGCTTTGGGAATTATATTGGTAATGCGCTTACCCTATCGGTTTGCCTTTATTAATGTGATTCCTAATGATTTGTTAAAGGCATTGAGGTTCTGACTTTAGAGTTCTCAGTATCCCTTCGGTACTAGCTTTAAGGACATGATTTTGATGTCTGTGGGAGTCTACTCATGTATTGTAATTCGGGACCCTTCGGCGGAATTGCAATCGCATGGGGAAAACTCAATTATGATTTTGCTCAAATGTTGTACATGTTGATATGCTTAACAAAATCTCCCTTTAATGTATCGTTCTTTCAGCTTCATCGATGCAAATGAGTGCTATAACGAAATTGAATGGGACTAATTTTGAGGACTGGGTGGATTCTGTGAAATTGTTCCTAGCTGTCTCTAATGTTGATGCTGCTCTCACTGAGGATGAACCTCAGAGACTCACAAATGCATCTTCTGCTACAGAAAAGAAGAAGCACGAAAGGTGGGTTCAATCCAATAAAGTTTGTTTGATGACCATGAAGTATAGCATGGAAAAGACTATTAAAGAGAGCATTCCTGAAACAAATAATGCTAAAGAGTTCCTCAAGTCTGTTGGTGAGAAATTCAAGAAGTTTGATAAAACTGAAAAGGCCTATTACCTCTCTTTGTTGACAAAGACTACATATGATGGTGTGAGTGGTGTTCGTGAACATGTTTTGAAGCTTGTGAATTGGTACAACAAGTTGAAGTCCATGAAAGTGGAGTTGGGAGAGGATTTCCTGGTTTGGCAGGTGTTTGAGTCTCTTCCGGCTAGTTTTGATGTCTTGAGAACCACTTACAATGCTCAAAAGGAGGAATGGACTGTTGATGAACTTATATCTGTTCTTACTCAAGAGGAGCATACCATGAAGAAGGGCAAGGCTCACAGTGTGCAGTTTGCTTCTCACAAGAATGGTGAAAAGAAGAAGAAATTTACTAAAGGGAAGAACAGTAAGCCTCAATTTAAGAAAAAGTGGAATGATAAGCCTGGATATTCTTCTAAGCCATCTTCTGGTCCTGGTGAGACTTCTGGTGTTAAACCCAAATATCGTTTTAATGGAAATTGTAAGTTCTGTGATATATATGGACATAAGCAGTCTGATTGTTTGAAGTTTAAGAGGCTGGCTTGAGAAGAAGAAAGGTAACCCTTGGCTCTAGTATGTTTTGAATCGAATCTAGTTGATGTTCCTTTAAATACCTGGTGGCTAGATACTGGTGCAACTATTCATGTTACAAATTCATTGTAGGAATTCAGAAGCAGGAGGAAACCAAGTGAAGGGGAGTTGATGATCACAGTAGGAAATGGAGCCAAAGTCAAAGTAGAACATATAGGAGTGGTTTCATTAAAGTTGTGTACTGGACATGATTTAGTTTTGAAAGATACAGTTTATGTACCTTCTATGAGGAGGAATTTGATTTCAGTTTCTGTTTTGGATAGTTGTGGCTACTCTTTCCATTTTAGTAATGCAAAAGTTTCTTTATATTATGATTGTGTTCTTGTTGGTTCTGGAGTATTGTCTAATGGTTTATACATGTTGAATGTTGATTCTCTTTCTGGTGATCAACGGGATTCAGATATCAATAATGTTGTTGGAAACAAGCGTGGTAAAGTTGCTAAAAAATCTTCTATGTTGTGGCATAAACGCTTAGGACACATCTCTAGGGAGAGAATAGAGAGGTTGATCAAGGAGAATATTCTTCATGACCTGGACTTCTCTGATTTTGATACCTATGTTGATTGTATAAAAGGAAAACTCACAGCTGGAGCCAGGAAGAGTGGGGTTACCAGGAGCGAAGGAATACTACAGTTGATTCATACAGATATTTGTGGGCCTATTACTCCTATTGCTATAGGTGGTTTTAGGTACTTTATCACGTTTATTGATGACTTCTCTAGATACAGGTGGATTGATTTACTGCATGATCATCAACTCCCCTTCACTTGGTTTCCTCCTGCTTCTGAATTCCTGCAATGAATTTGTAACATGAATAGTTGCACCAGTATCTAGCCACCAGGTATTTAAAGGAACATCAACTAGATTCGATTCAAAACATACTAGAGCCAAGGGTTACCTTTCTTCTTCTCAAGCCACTCTCTAAACTTCAAACAATCGATTGCTTATGTTCATATATATCACAGAACTTACAATTTTCATTAAAACGATATTTGGGTTTAACACCAGAAGTCTCACCAGGACCAGAAGATGGCTTAGAAGAATATCCAGACTTATCATTCCACTTTTTCTTAAATTGAGGCTTACTATTTCTTTATATTATGATTGTGTTCTTGTTGGTTCTGGAGTATTGTCTAATGGTTTATACATGTTGAATGTTGATTCTCTTTCTGGTGATCAACGGGATTCAGATATCAATAATGTTGTTGGAAACAAGCGTGGTAAAGTTGCTGAAAAATCTTCTATGTTGTGGCATAAACGCTTAGGACATATCTCTAGGGAGAGAATAAAGAGGTTGATCAAGGAGAATATTCTTCATGACCTAGACTTCTCTGATTTTGATACCTGTGTTGATTGTATAAAAGGAAAACTCACAGCTGGAGCCAGGAAGAGTGGGGTTACCAGGAGCGAAGGAATACTACAGTTGATTCATACAGATATTTGTGGGCCTATTACTCCTATTGCTATGGGTGGTTTTAGGTACTTTATCACGTTTATTGATGACTTCTCTAGATACGGGTGGATTGATTTACTGCGTGAGAAATCTGATTCTTTAGATGCTTTTAAAGCATTCAAAGTTGTTGTTGAATTAAAGTTTAGTAAGCAGATCAAATGTGTGAGGTCTGATAGAGGTGGTGAATACTATGGCAGGTATGATGAAACTGGTAGAAATCCTGGACCTTTTGCTAGGTTCTTACAGGACTGTGGTATTGAGACACAGTACACCATGTCAGGCACTCCACAACAAAATGGAGTTGCAGAGAGACGAAATCGTACTCTGATGGATATGGTGAGGTGTATGGTTAGTCATTCTACTCTTCCAGAATTCTTGTGGGGAGATGCTTTGAAGACTACTTATATTTTGAATCATGTGCCAAGTAAATCAGGTCTTTGAAGACTCCATATGAGCTTATGATAGGCAAACGGCCTACCTTGAGGCATTTTCGTGTTTGGGGATGTAGGGCAGAGGTGAGACCTTATAACCCACATTTAAAGAAACTTGATCTCAAAACCATTAGTGGTTTCTTCATTGGCTATTGTATTGGCTCAAGGGGTGCTAGGTTCTATTGTCCTTCTCATACTACTAGAGTTATTGAATCTGATCGGGCTATTTATTTTGAAGGGGACTTAGGACATGGTGGAACTCAGGAGCCGCGTATTGTTGATTTTAGTGAGGAGCATGTTGTTGTTCCTATTCTTGTTGATCCCTTTCCAGGGATAATATCATCTCCTCTGATCTATAATGATAATGTTGTTGATCCTGTTGATATTGTCGATATCCCTCAACAAGTTGAAAATAATGTACAGATTCCAGATGTTGTTGTGACTCCACTGAGAAGATCTGAGCGGGTTCCTATATCCACTGAGTCCACTAGATTCAGGGATTATGTTGTGTACTTGCAGGAGCATGAGTTTAATTCAATTGAGGATTCTGATCCTATTTCTTTTCAAGAGGCCATGGTTAGTCCTGATAGTGCACAATGGCTAGTGGCTATGGAGGATGAATTGGCTTCTATGAGAAAGAATAATGTTTGGGAATTGGTAGAATTGCCTACTGGTTGTAAAACTGTTGGTTGTAAATGGGTCTTTAAGACTAAACATGATGCTAAAGGTGAAATTGAGAGGTATAAGGCCAGACTTATTGCTAAGGGATATAACCAGAGGGAAGGCATTGATTATAAGGAGACTTTCACCGGTCTCCACTAAAGACTCTTTTCGTGTTGTGATGGCATTGGTTGCTCATTTTGATTTGGAGCTTCATCAAATGGATGTTAAGACAGCCTTCCTAAATGGAGATTTGTATGAGGATGTGTATATGGATCAACCTGATGGTTTTGTTGAAAATGGTAAAAATCATATGGTATGCAAATTGAGACGATCCATTTATGGATTGAAACAGGCTTCCAGGCAATGGTATTTGAAATTTGATTATATTGTTAGTTCTCTTGGTTTTAAAGAGAATACTGTTGACCAATGCATTTATCTGAAGTTTAGTGGGAGCAGATTCATCATTCTTGTTCTATATGTTGATGATGTATTGTTGGCGAGTAATGATTATGTTTTTCTGAATGAGACAAAGCAGATGTTGACAGCACATTTTGATATGAAAGATCTTGGTGATGCCTCTTTTGTGTTAGGTATTGAGATTCACCGTGACAGATCTCGTGGTATTCTTGGCTTGTCTCAGAAAGCTTATATTGAAAGGATTCTGAATAGATTTAATATGAAATCTTGTAATCCTTGTCTCGCTTTATTCAAAAGGATGAAAGACTCTCTAATACCCAGTGTCCTCAAAGTGATAAAGATGTTACTAAAATGGAGAAAGTCCCATATGCTTCTGCTGTTGGCAGCCTTATGTATGCTCAAGTTTGTACACGTCCTGATATTGCTTTTGTTGTTAGTGTACTTGGGAGATACTTGAGCAAACCTGGTGTGGCTCATTGGCAGGCTGCAAAACGAGTTATGAGGTATCTACAGGGTACCAAAGACTGTATGCTCACCTATAGGAGGTCTGACCGCCTTGAGGTGATAGGCTATACTGATTCTGATTATGGTGGTTGTCCAGATGATTACAAGTCCACATCAGGGTATATCTTTATGTTAGCAGGAGGAGCTGTTTCTTGGAAGAGTGTTAAACAGACACTTACAGCTACTTCTACTATGGAGGCAGAATATATAGCTTGTTATGAGGCTACGCATCAAGCGATATGGTTGAAAAATTTGATTACTGAATTTCTTATTATGGAGAGTATTTCTAGGCCTCTTACTATTTATTGTGATAATTCTGTCGTAGTGTATTTCTCTCAAATTAATAAAAGCTCAAAGCGTTCAAAGCATTTTGATACAAAGTTCATGTTTGTTAGAGAGAAGATTCAGGAGTTTCAAACTCGTGTTGAGCATATCCCTACAGAACTTATGGTTGCAGACCCACTAACTAAAGGTTTAGCTGTTAAAGTTTTTATTGATCATGTGACCCGTATGGGTATAGTGAGATCTTTTGATGTTTTGGGTTAGTGGGAGTTTAATTTTGTAATTTTGTTATGACCTCATTTTTATTATGTCTCGAGACAATTATATCATTATTATCGTTATCATATAATATTATTATTGTTATTGATCTGCGCAATTTTGTTTATTTATGATATGACATATTGTGGAGACATTTTGGACCCAGTCTCATTTTGTTGTTGTGCTGAGATGTTAAATCTCAGAAAGCATCTTGGGCGGATGCTTGGGGCCATTTTGTTGGGAAATGCACTTTGATCACATATTGGCATGCAAATTTTGGATGTGTTTTCCCATTACCCATTTACCGCATTTTGATGGGTCACCGAGATATGAGTATGTTGCATGTATGATATCAGTACTCCTTCGAGTATGATTTTCTGCATTGTTGGGATACTTGTAGTCTCATTTTGGACCATTTGTTGAGAGTGCTAGCTCGATTTTGACATCATGTTGTGGCCACATATTGTTTGATTAATCTGGAGAATTGTTTTCTTATTAAAGTGATATAATGTGACTTATGTTGTCCAAGTGGGAGAATGTTAGAATTTTATTTGTGGACAAACATAAATCATATTATATAGAACCCAGATTAATTGGATGTCAAAATTATTAGAGCATTTTGTTTAGCCCAAATTGTGATCAATATTGTTAATGGGCCTATTGTTGTTAAAGCACTGCTCATATATGTGGGTTTTGTTTATGGGTCCTGTATATGAGTTTGCCATAATGGGTAGGTTTAACCCATTTTAACTATTTTATATATACAAGGAGAGACCCCTATTCCTAACCACTCTAGTGCGTCATTCTTGTTAATCTTGATACCGACGCGTGAGCGACTATTGTGGGATAGGAATAGTATCTCTCCCTCATCGTGTTTTACTTTGCAGGATTGTTCGACAATGTCTTCTTCATCAATGCTATTTCAAGGTAACCCTAAAATTTTTTATATGAAATTGATATGTCATAAATTATTGGGATTAATAGATCCGAAAAATATTTTCTATCATATAAAACTAGACAGGTGCAGTTATTGCCATGAGATAGGTGTCACAACCAGGTAACATTCGTTATCAAACCACCAAATGGAATTATAAGCCAGGCTATATATCAACAAGAATGAGACCTCACAGTGCAAATTAACTAATCCATCTATTTCTGGTTTTTTGGCTTGCAGGTACATTGCAATATTGGATTTTCCACTGATCATAGATTTAAACAGACTACTTATAGGAGGCCCGTGAGTACAAAGAATTCTGCGCTTAAATATATATATTTAGGCTATGATAAGGTCATAGAAAATTTCAGAAGATGAATTTCATTTCGTTGGTTTTTCTGCTTGTAGATTAATCAAATATGAAAATGAGAAATATGCGAGGATTGGGATGATGCCGCGCTACGGTGATGCAGACTCAATCCAATGGTTTGAGGTGGAACCTAATAGCACATTTCATGTCATCAATTCTTTTGAGGATGGTGATGAGGTAACTTGTCCTTGTAGTAATATTTGAAACTGTCCAAGAACCTTTTTCATATATGCGAATTGAGCAATTGGCTGCATAGTTAAGAAATTTTCTACTTCTTGCACTATATATATATATAGGTCGTGTTGTGGGGTTGCAGAGCACTAGATGCAATAATTCCAGGACCTGAAAATGGTCTGAATGAAAAGTGGTTCTCTCGTTGTTATGAATGGCGATTAAACATGAAAACTGGGGAGGTTAAGGAGAAACATCTCACTGGACCTGAACAATTTATGGATTTTCCTGTAATCAATCCAAGTTTTACAGGAATTAAGAATAGATACGGATACATCCAAGTGGTTGATCCCATTGCGAGTTATGCTGCAGGTAATTATTTAAAACACATTTTCGCTACTCTATTTAACAATTACAGCCAGCCTTAATTATCGTAAAACTAGATTTATAGTTGATAATATGGTTTCTTGTTTGACTATTTAGACATTGTTAAATATGGAGCTCTAGCCAAGCTATACTTTGGAGAACCATGTTCAAATCTCCCTGTGGTAAAAGATGGCACTAAAAATCCATTATCCTATTGATTTTTCTAGTTTTTTTTTATTTCCCTGAAATTATTACAACTTTGAATGTGTAAATCAGGATAACACACAACAAGAAGAGCCTATAAAGGTGGAATACCATATGTTTGAAAGGAATTTATTTTGCACTGGATCTGCCTTTGTCCCTAAAGAAGGTGGTCTTGATGAAGATGATGGTTGGATAATCACTTTTGTTCACAATGAAGACACTGGCATATCTCAAGTAGGTTAATTCTGTGCCATGTACAAGTGAATTAATTGATCTTGCTCAGAATCATAGGAGTTACATCCATCCTTTTCTGTTTTTCTTCCAGGTTCATATAATTGACACAGAGAAGTTTTCTGGCGAGGCAGTTGCCAAAATTACCATGCCTTGCAGAGTTCCGTATGGATTTCACGGAGCTTTCATGCCAATCTCATTTTAGACATAATAGCAATGTAGTGTGCTGTTTGTATTTATTTGCAACTCTGATATAAGAATTTCTCTGAGAATTTCTCCTGATATAATGTATTGCCGATCGTTGATGTGCAGTCATGTGATTACTTTCTTCGTCAGTTGTTCGTTATGTCATTATCTAAAGACAGTAAAGACATTGGTACGTAGCAATTATTAAAATTAAAAAGGAAACAAAAATAATTTGGCCTTGAGAGGAAAAGGTGTATAATTGACGCAGGCCAATAATAAACACAAATATCGTCATAATATTTGCTGTTTTTTTTTCTTTTTTTCATTAGAGTTAAATATTTCAAACTCCCCACTATTTATCTAATTTTTCGCATATTCCTTTTTATTTTTAAAAGTTACATAAAATTCTTTTAATACTTACACAGATACTCATTTTATTTTGAAAAAATATTATACATAAATTTAATTAAATATAATAAACTTAAAATTAACTAACACAGCCATTAGTCAATGATTAATGATCTTAAAATAATATTTTTATCTTAAATTTTATTATTATTACTTGTAATATTAAATAATTTTTGTTTAAAATGTCGTTTTTACTTTAAAATTTTTACCTTTAATTGTATTTTTATCATTTAATTTTATTAATATTAAAAATAATACTGATAAAATTAAGGATAAAAATATTATTTTAAATTTATTAATAGTTGACTAACTATTCTATTAATCAATTTTAAACTTATTATACTTAATTAAATTTATTTATTATACTTTTTTAAAATATAAAAAATATCTATATAAGTATTAAAGAAATTTTGTGTAACTTATAAAAAAATATGTAAAACATCAGACAAATAAAAAGAAAGTTGAAGGATTTTACTGTTTTTATTAATTCAGAGGCACTTAGCTCCAGGATATGGGATGGGGCCCATGGGGGTATATAAGTGTATGAAAGAAAATGTCGTGTAACACCTGCTCCGCCATAAATGTACCCACCAGCTCTTTTTTTTTTTTTTAATTACGTAATTATTTTTTAATATATGTCATATAATATGTATATTTAAAATTTTAATCAATTTAACACTGTTTTCTATTCCAGATAAAAAAAAACACTGTTTTCTATTCCGTTCTTACTATTATTTAAAATTTTGTATCCACAAAAATATGATAATTACTCATACTTTAATATTTTGAATTAGTTTGTAAAAATAGGTTTGTACTATTTTATTGTATTATATTGTAATATTAAATTATATATTCTTAATTTAAATATTATAACTAAATTGTGGTCCATAAACATGTCAAAAAAAGTTGTCATCCATAAAAAAATATGTATTTTTTATATATTTTTTTTTATTTGTCCAGATTTCCAATCCAACCGATATATTCATTGTTAAATCGCTAACCTATTTGTTTTGAACGGATTCAGAAAAGTACTTGTAAAGAGTATGGTTTGGTAATTTCCTCCTTACTGCGGCTGCGTTCTACCGTTAGGGTCCGGCTGAGGTGGTACCTGCAAAAAAGACTCCGACGCTCAAGTCAGGCAATGTATAAGAATGTCTCAATAATTCAATAACTGTTACCCCTTTTAAGTTTACTTAGCCTGATCTTTATGGAGCATGATTGGAGTCGTGGCATTCAATGCATGTATTATTGTAATGTAGACATTATAATCATTTATTGAGAGGAGAGGTTATAGAATCAGAGAGATCCGCATCAGCAGTTACGAAAGTCAGTGTTAATTCCATGATCCTCATAAGTTCTGTATTCCGAAGTCTTACAGTCTTTTTTGGAGTATTGATGGAGGAATAAGACGGAGCGTGTACCAGATTGATCCTTCTGAGTAGGATCTCGGTCTACGGTTCAGAACACTATTGATTCAAGACTTTGGCTGGTCGACCTTCAATTCAGGTTATGCAATTATAGATGAAGGTATCTTTTTATCGAAGAAACTTTAAAAACATTATATCCGATTTGATTCACACGTTGGTCTTCTCAACGAATAAAGGTCAGGATGGCATTCGTAATTTGTCACTTTATTGGGATTAAGTGTGGATAAAATATCACGTTAAGAGTCAATAAATTAAAAAGTAATTTGATATTAATTATTGTATACACATATTGTGACTCAAAAAGTAAACAAACTTGAATTGAATAGTTGAAAAATCTCTTTGATGTCAAGGACTCAAGCCTTTTAAGTTGTTATATTAGTAAAGTTTCGAGAATACCTTACATAAATAAAACTTATTTTTTAAATAAGTACTAATTAATCATGTAAAAAATTTAAGCAATTTAGTGAATATCTTGAAATAAAAATTAATTTATATTTTATAAAAAAATAAATAGAATATAGCTTCTAAAAAGAAACAAAAAGGTTCGCGCAAACTTATATACGATCAAATAAAAAAGATTTTCAAAAGTGGCTGAATCCATCGAGATGATAACTGGAGCCGTTTATATATGCATTTAACTTTTTCTGGGTCTTCCAAAAAAGAAAAACTCATTCTGGGTCATTTTAACATCTATAATATATTAATATATTCTACTATATAGTGGCTGGCTAGTGGGTTATATCATTGTACAAAAGTGCAATAAAATATCCACTTGGTCACATTGTAATGCACCAACTAGGTCACTCGGCGGAGAGAAAGCGACTTCGAGGCCAAACTTCTTGTTTTAAAATGATTGCTTTAAGTTGTCCTATAATAATGACGTCTTTGAAGATAGTTGTGGTCAGCTAAGTTTATAATTTTAACCATTATCTATCAATATGATGCTCGGAGAAGTACATAAAATTTTAACCTAGCTAATCTATCAATATCCATTTAGATTTAGATTAAAAAGGATTAGAAAAATTTTAAATTTAAATGATATTTTTAAAGACTTGATTTATAATATAACACAATAATATTATTTGATCTATGTAATCGATCTTATTTAATGAAAAAAATATTTGATTATTGTTGTAATCTATCAATATACAGCCCTAATTTTTTACATTTGATAACTCGGCGGGTTAAGTTTTTTTTAACAGATAACTTGGTTTTTTACTTTATTATTTGATTACTTAGTCGTGCCTGAGAAAGATAAAGATGACTGACAAATAAGACACTTGCCAATGCAAGCAAAAATACCCCCCCCCCTTCCTTTAGTAATAATATACAGATATTCTCAAGAAATCACTCTTTAACGCTGAGTTACCCAAACTGATCAACATGAGAATCGAAGTACGTACATACAGTACTACCATATATATATATAGTACTACAACCATGCATTTAAGAATGTAAGTTTATTAATTCATTGGTTAGTTAGAGCTCCCTTGTTGATGCTATATGTCTTCATCGATCCTCAAAAGATAATTAAAAACTTAAGTACTTGTCAAAGATAAGGATTACATAAACCAACAAACACAAACAGTTTCCTCTGTACATGGAAAGTGCAGTTTCCTGACAATAGTTTTTTGTTTGCATCATAACCGGACAGAGAGAACAAAAATAGATGCTATGTATGCCAAGGTACATATCACTAAAAAGACAAAAGGGAATCATTGGCAAGGGGGACTAATTAGCAAGTGCCTCTTAACACATATCCTCACACCAATATGATGATATCAATGCTAAAACTTTATCCTTATCAAATTCATACAATATTTACTTAGTCCTTTTCTCCTATTTAATTAGTCCATGACTTAGGTCTTTTCTTTTATATATCTCTATTAACCCTCTCAAATATTATGTTTCTACCTGGTTTGATATCCCTCTATTCTAAGTCATTTAGACAAATATATTATATCCATTTTGGTAGTTGTTGATCATCTCTAACTTTTTTTTTTAACAAAAATTTGAAGAGGACAAACTATTAATTTTAGTGATGATTTATAGTGGGATTATAGATCACTTTCGCTTATCAACAAGGAATCTAAAGATTCAAATCCAACTCATGCAAGTCATAAGTATAAGATCAATCAAGTCAGTCTCCATTTACGGTTAATCATCTGAGAAGCCGTGCCTATCACCAACATCCAAGGCGAAATTCCAGAGGACTTTCCAGAGGTTGTCTACATTAGAAATGGTCTGTAGCCTATGTACTTTGAACTTTTGGATGGTCTTAATCTATTAAGCATAGATATGGATATAGAGACACGTTAAATTTAAAAAATTATAGGACACAGATATAATATATATATATATATATATATATATATATATATATATAGGATGTGTATCAATTGAAAGGAGTGTTTATTGTAAGAGATGAGAGAAGTGAATCTTGACCATTGGATCTTTCATGAATGATCAAGATTAGAACATAAATGCATGTGACTTTTTTAAGTAGTCACATGACTTTCAAGTAACTTTTAATCTTGACCATTTATGTATGATTGTATGATCAAGATTTACTCCTCTCACTAGATATGTCCCTTATATATATATATTAATATTAAACTAAATTAAATATATATATAATTGCAAATTTTTTAAAAAAAAAATCATAATTCATTATTATCATTTCTTTAAGCTTGAAGATTTATAATATCTTAATATTTTTCATATGTGCTAATATTTGCTATCTAGTAAGTTCCTCCTAAAATAATATAAAGCATAATTTCTATTGACGTTTTTTAAAAAATCTCCTAAATCAACTTCTCCTAATAGAACTAACCATGTACAAGTACATGTGTATAAAAAAATTAAATAGAGGGAACATTGGTGTGAGGCAAGCTTCGGTGATGACGAATTGGATGACTTAGTACAAGTAGAGGTAGATGGAACAGGTGAAAATAGTAGTGTGTGAAAAGATAAAACTTAAAAGTCTAATAGTGGCGTGTGAAAAAAAAATTTAAAATACTGATATGTGAAAATAGTTGCTTAGGACGTCAGTCATGTGATTAGACTTAGGTGGGTTACAGGCTTACTAATTGAACATTAGTCATAGAAACTAATATTTTTTTAAGAAAAATATTAATGGGTCATGTCTAAGTCGTGTCCTGACGTGCCCAAACTTGTCTGAGACGTGTCCAAGCGTGTCTGAGATGTATTCAAATTAAAAATAATAATTTTTTTAATCGGACACTTTCGGATAGGGGTGTTCGTGGGTTGGGTTAGGTGGGTTCAGCGTCATTTTTGGACCCGACCCGTGTAAGAGATTTTTTCCATCGACCCGACCCGATCAAAAGATTTTCTTCACTTGACCCGGCCCAACTCGTGGGTTCGACATTTAAAAAAAAATTCTTGAAAAAAAAATCAAAATACAAAATTTAACAAATTAACATCATAAGTCTCAATATCAAATAAATTAAATATCATAAGTCAATAAGTGCATAACAAATTAATAACTAACAAGTTTTACTAAGTTTTGAATAAATTAAATAAAGTTAGTCATAACTTAAACAACAAATTAGTCTAACCAATCAAAGTCAGTATTATCACGCATGTCATATGAATTATGGACAACATAATCATTGACTTCACTCTCTATTTTATCCATATACTATTTATCATCTAAACGATCTATTAATTTTTCAACACAATGGTCACTTAGATGCATCGAGAGTCTTATGAACTTATTTTCTTTGTTCACTTTGAGAGTAACATCACAATGCCTACACTTAAACTTGATTGGAACAACACAAAAATGAGGAGAAAGCATCCTAAAATGTCACCATGGGTATTTAGGATCCATGAACATGTCATAGAACTCTGCACGACGACGTGTCCTCCTTTCCTCTTTGGTCTGCACAATTAACAAGATAATTGTCAAATTACATACAAATTTAAACTCAATATTGAAATAATAAGTTCATAAGAATTAGAAAGCCAATCATTAAATCGCAAATAACTAAAAGAATAAATGTTTAAGACCTATAATTTATTCTCTAACATCTGACATATCAACATACCAAAAAAGTATTAACAATTAGTAATAGATAATTAATAATTCATTAAACAAATTGAATGAGTTCTATATAACACACTACCAGCTTCAAGCTTCTCAATATCATCCATCTGAACCCGTAAATCTATTAGTTTCTTAGGAGTCCTAAACCAATTTTGAACACAAATCAATGCCTCAACAGTGGTAGGTTACAAAGAACTACAAAAAAGAGTCAAGAACTCGCATTCTAGTACTAAATGCTGACTCATATGAAACTATAGAAACGGGAATTGCTAAGATATCCTTAGCAATGAATGAAAGAACATGATACTTCTTGGTCTTTTCTCTCCACCATGTAAGAATATCAAAGTCATCAACATCATCCTCCACATCATCCTCCTTGTACCTCTCAAGCTCATTCTTTTTTACTACATGTTATTTTTTCTTCACTTTCAATCTAAACTCAGATTTATAACTATCGTTATCATCTTCAATATCATCATCATGTGTAGAGAAGGAATATCAGATGACATGCAACTAGAATCACTAGCATCAAGAGGAACATGATGCATTTTTTGATAATATTCAAACAATGTCCTCATAACATCGTCTAACCTCTTCATAATTTTCACACTCAATTCTAAGTTATACATATTTTCTAAGCAAAACTTAACATAATCTATTTTATACCTTGGATCAAGGACTATAGCTACAATCAATAAGTAATTTAGAGGACCATCAATGTCATCCCAATATTTATTTAACTTCATTTTCATGGAAATGGTCATCTCCTTCAAAATTGGATCATTCCATCCAATCCACTTCTTTATAAACTTATTAATGTCACACAATTTATGAAAGAAAGTATTTGAAGTAACATGTAATGATCCAGAAAAAGTAAGAGTAGCATCATAAAAAATCTTTAAAAATTTAATAATGGGAGTGAGTGTTGCAGATTGGAGGTGAGTGGAAATTAATTTTACAAAAAAAAAAAATAATGGGCCGTGGGTGGGTTGGGTTATGCGAGTTGGAAGTGTTCCAACCCGTTACCCAACCTATACACTGTGGGTTGAACATTTTTTAACCCAACCCAACCCCCGAACCCAGCTAAACCTGCATTTTATGGGTTGGGTTGGGTCAGGTCGAAACTCGCGAGTTCGTGGGTCAACCCGACCCGCTAGACACCCTTACTTTCGGACACACAGGACACATGTATCGTATGAGTGTCCCCATGTATATGACACGAATACGTGTTTGACATGCGGACATGCCTAAAAAATGGCGTGTCCGTACTTCATAGATCTTAATTAACAGGAGTATGAAAGGGAAGTGAAAAGAGAAATGTGTTTTACACACTTTTTTGGGATTCAGCTTATCTAAAATGAGGGTAGTACGCATTTAAATTTTTTTTTCTTATTTTAAAAACACATATTTCACAATATACCACAACAACTCTTTAAAATAATGTAAAATTTATAAAAAAAATTGACATTACATTGGATAATGCATTCTTTTGCTTTCACTCCTTTCATTTGTAATCCTACCAAGCACACTAGTAGAGATTAAAGAAGACACCATTTGTAATTATAACAAACAAGTCCCTATCCTTTGATGACATTTTGATAAGTAATTTTTTCTTCTTTGTCGTTCATTTCAAAGGTAAGTGATCATACACAACAAGCTCTATTATTAATATAATTACTTTTTGTTGTGAAAGTGTTTTATTTCAAAAGAATAAAGTCCCACATTGGTTGGAAGTATGTCTTTGGGAGAGTTTATATATCAACTTGTGTTTTGGGCTTTGTAAGAAACAAATGAGGTGGTTGGCTCACGCGCACAAAAAATGAGCCGAAGGCTTATGGCTAGTGCAAATCATCGATTTGCCCCCCCTGCGCATGATATCATGAGGCCTAAATCTTTTTATGAAATATTTAATTAATTTTTTGAACTTACCTGAAAATGAGTTTTTTGAAAATGTTAAAACTGACTTGGTCTTTTAATGGTCACATTTGACTTGGTCTTCTAACGGTCACATTTGACTTGGTCTTCCAACAATCACTCAAAGTGCAAATCAGTTTCTAACTGACATTTTCGTTTCTAACGGGCATTTTCGTTTCTGACGGACAAATTTGTTTTCCAACATTATTATTCCAACATTCTTTTTTCTAACGTTTTCTGCTAACGACTCTTTTTCTACCTTCTATAAATACTATTAACTTATTAACGTTTATGTACACAACATTTTCTTCACCTTCTCCTTCTATCTTCGTCTTCTCTTCTGGGTTACATTCTACTCCAAATCTCTTATAGTTCTTGAATCCCTGTCAAGCAGGAAGAGTCTGTAATATTTTGGGAAATTTTTGTTTATACCAAAATAATCCTTGAAAGCGATGCTTTGCACGCTACAAACTTCATGATTTTGCTAACTCGTTTCTTTGCAGGTCAATTCCGACAACACTTTTCACACACACAACTTCTGTTATACGAAACAATGGTCAAAACAAAAGCTTATATTGTTATAGATATTTATAAAAAATATTCTTATACTTATAGCTAAAAGTTCTTTTTGGAAATATTTATTATAAGAATTTTACTGTAAACTATATTGACTTCGTAAGTTTGTATGACTTTTATAAACTTATCATGTTTCACTTTGTATAAAGGTTTCCATTTTATTTGGTTTTTCACTTTATTTCATATGTACACTTTAGTTGTCTCAGCAACGCATTCAACCCTTTCAAGATTTAACTAAGGAGAAAAGTCACAGAAGCTTGCTTGCTATGTATTTGAACAAATATATATATGTTGCTAAATTATTCATATTCATATATGTATTTCAATACAACAGGATCAAACCCACTGTTTGGAGGACTGAAATCAACCAAGTCTATCTTGGGGAGGTCAAATAGCGCTTGGGTGGAAGGAGAAGGAATGCTTCATGCTTTGTATTTCAAAAAGCAAAGTGATGGAAGCTGTACTGTGGTCTACAACAACAGATACGTTGAAACTGCAACATACAAGCTTGAGAAACAAAGTAACAAGCCTTTGTTTCTCCCTGCCATAAGAGGAGATTCACTGGCCGTTTTGTCTTCTCTTCTGCTAAACATGGTCAGCATTTTTTAGCATATTCGAAATAATTAGCCTTTGTTCCAACGACTAACAAGCACAAATTAGTTTAAGATTTATTTGAGAAATCTTATTTTTTAGCACATTCTCTTCTGCACATGATATTTTTATATCTTTCTTATATCTATATTTATTTGAGAAAGAAAAAATGAAGATAATGTATATTGAAAAGTGTGTTTCTTTCCTTCTATTACTTAAAAAAGAAATAATGTAAAAATAATGTAATAAAAATGATAAGCGTTAGTCAATATTATATAGTGCTCAATTGTTAAGGTTCAGTGAGAATTGACGTAAAAGTGTGCATTGTATTATCTGAATGTGACGTTATACAGTTGTAAGGTATATATATATATATGCAAGAGTAACATGCAGGGTACGCCTAGCTACAGGGAATCATAGCCGTGTTACTAACTTGCTACAATTTTAATTTTTTCATCATACTTTTTTTCACATCATTTTTTTTATTACTTTTCATATTATTGATCGTGCCACTTTCTTTCACTTAATCATAATCAATAAAAAATGTGGTGAAAAGTGATGTGAGTGTTGGGCCGTAGGGAGAACCCAAAAGCAGAGAGATCTCTATCAATGAGCTAAGTGAAGAACCACATAAATGGGTTTGACATCACATCTTAACTCAAAATCTTAAGGCATTAGGTCTATAAAGAAGAGCGTGTGTAGCCCGATCTGGAGGAGATGAGGCTCTTGGATGCGGGTTGCGCTCTCTTGGTAACACCGTCAAATACTTAAAATATTTCAGCTTGAGAGGGAGAATATTAAAAATTCAAGTGTGAGTATTGAAGTCTCATATTAGTAAAGTGGTACAAGTATCAACTTGTCCATTCTTTACCAATGTAGGACTTCAACACTCACACTTGAATTTTCAAATCCCTCAAGCGGAAGTCTTTCAAGTATTTGACGGTGTCACCAAGAGAGCGCAACCCGCATCTAAGAGCCTTATCTCTTCCAGATCGGGCTACACACGCCCTGATACCACTTTATCCTTATTTGTTGGGAGAGACTTTGCTATACTCATTGATTTGCATGTTATAGTGGAGATTTTTTCTAGAGTAGGTCCTATGATTTTTATTTCTCACATTGAGAGAGTTTTCCACGTTAAAATTGTATGTGTTTTCTTTGCCTATTTATTTTTGTACATTCTTGGATATATTTTTTGTGAATATTTTGGTTGGCTGAATATTTTGCTACTCACAGGTTCTTTCAAGTAGGAAATGTTTTATTGTCCATTTGTGGTTGTTTCCGCTATGTACACACTTCATTCCTTTTCTCAACAACTGGCATCAGAGAAATTTACTTGTTCGTTTGCTTGATTGAATGATGGAGCCTAATTACAGTAAAATGACTAGTTTGAATGACACAAATTACCATAAGTGAAAAGAAAAGATGAAAGATTTATTATTTGTGAAAAAATTACATTTATCAGTATTTGTTAATGCAAAGCCTGAGGCTAAATCTGATGAAGAATGAGCTTTTGAGCATGAGGTGGTTTGTGGCTTTATTTGACAATGGATAGATGATAATGTTTTGAATCATATTGCTAATTAATGACTCACATGCCAGAACTTTGTGGGAGAAGCTTGAGACATTGTATGCCTCTAAGTCTAGGAGTAATAAATTGCTTTTGTTGAAGCAGGCTATGAACTTGAGTTACAAGGATGATAGTTCTTTCTCTGATCACTTGAGTGATTTTCAGGAATGTTTTGACCAGTTGTCCGACATGAGTGTGAAATTTGAAGATAAGATTTTGGGACTTTGGTTGCTTAATACTCTACCTGATTCTTGGGAAAATCTCAGAGTCACTTTGACTAGTTCTACTCCTGGAGGTGTTGTAACCATGAATTATGTAAAAATTGTTGTTTTGAATAAAGAAGTCAGATGACGAACTCAGCAGACATCCTGAGTGAGAGGTGCATTCAGATCTTTGTGGTCCTATGAGGACTAGAACATTTGGTGGTGTGCTTTACTTTGTGACTTTCATTGATGATCATTCAAGAAAACTTTGGGTTTATGCCTTGAAGACTAAGGACCATGTACTTGATGTCTTTAAGCAGTTTCAGGCTTCTGTTGAGTGAGAAACAGGGAAGAAACTAAAATATATTCGCACTGATAATGGTGGTGAATATTGTGAACCATTTGATGAGTACTGCAGATAGTAGGGTATTAGACACCATAAGACGCCCCCTAAGACTCCTCAGCTTAATGGCCTAGCAGAAAGGATGAACAGGACATTGATGGAGAGAGTTAGATGTTTGCTTTCCAAAGCAAAGTTACTTGGATCTTTTTGGGGTGAGGCTTTGTATACTGCTACACATGTTATTAATTTCTCTCCTACTGTTGCTTTACAGGCTGATGTTCCTAATAGGGTGTGGTATAGAAAGTATGTTTCCTATCTGTTGGGAGACACTTTGCTGTACTCATTGATTTTTATAGTGAAGATTTTTCTGAACTAGGTCTCGTAGTTTTTACTTCTCACATTGAGGGAGTTTTTCACGTTAAAATTGTGTGTATTCTCTTTGTCTATTTATTTTTGTGCTTTCTTGGATATATTTTTTTGTGGATATTTTGGTTAGCTGTATATTTTGATCCTTACAGGTTCTTTTAAGCAGGAAAGATTTTATTGCTCATTTGTGTGTTATTACTTCCGCTGTGTACACACTCCCTTCCTTTCCCAACAGTTAGTATAAGAGAAATTTACTTGTTTGTTTGCTTGATTGAATGATGGAGCCTAATTACAGTTGAATGATTAGTTTGAATGACACAAATTACCACAAGTGGAAAGGAAAGATGAAAGATTTATTATTTGGAAAAAAATTACATTTACTGGTGTTTGCTACTAAAAAGCCTGAGGCTAAATCTGATGAAGAATAAACTTTTGAACATGAAATGGTTTGTGGCTTTATTTGGCAATGGGTAAATGATAATGTTTTGAATCATATTGCTAATGACTCACATGTTAGCACTTTGTGGGATAAGTTTGAGACCTTGTATGCCTCTAAATCTGAGAATAATAAATTATTTTTGTTGAAGCAGACCATGAACTTAAGTTACAAGGATGGTAGTTTTATCTCTGATCACTTGAGTGATTTTCAGGGATGCTTTGACTAGTTTTCCAACGTGGGTGTGAAATTTGAAGATGAGATTTTAGGACTTTAGTTGCTTAATACTCTACCTGATTCTTAGGAAAATCTCAGAGTCATTTTGATTAGTTCTGCTCCTGGAGGTGTTGTGACCATGTATTATGTAAATATTGTTGTTTTGAATGAAGAAGTCAGATGACGAACTCAGCAGACATCCTCTTCACAGTGAGAGGTTTTGGTTACTGAAAACAGGGGGAGAAGTAGTGAGAGGGATCAGGGACAAGGCAATAGAGGCAGAAGCAAGAGTAGAAGCAAATCAAGGTCTAAATATAAAAACTTTGAGTGTCACTATTGTGATAAAAAGGGACATGTCCAAAAGTTTTGTTACCAATGGAAAAAAGAGAACAAGGGTAATAAGGGTAAGCAATAAAAGAAGGATAATGACAATGATGATCGTGTTGCCACCACACTACTGGAGGATATCTTATGATTATCTGTAATGAGAATTTGATTAATGTTGCTTGTGATGAGACCAGTTGGGTTGTTGACAGTGGTGCTTGTTTTCATGTGACATCTAGGAAGGACTTCTTCACATCTTATACTCTTGATGATTATGGGGTTTTGAAGATGTGTAATGATGGTATGTCAAAGGTGATTGGCATTAACAATGTTTGTTTGGAAACTAGTAATAGGACAAAGTTGATTTTGAAGAATGTCAGACACGCACCAGACATCCATTTGCATATGATTTCTGCTAGTGTTCTTGATAATAATGACTATTTTAGTACCTTTGGTGGTGGACAATACAAACTCTCTAAAGGTTCTTTGGTTTTGGCACATGGAAAGAAGTGTTCGGGTTTATACTTGACCAAGGCTTCAGTTTTTGTTGATGCGGTTAATATAGCTGAGTGTGATAGTTAATCAAAATTATGGCATAAGAGACTTAGCCACATTAGTGAGAAGGGACTTGATACTTTGGCCAAAAGGAATCTACTTTCAGGTTTGAAGGGTGCAATTTTGAAAAAATGTGCTCATTATTTGGCTGGGAAGTAGAATAGAGTCTCTTTCAAGAGTCATCATTCTTTTAGGAAATCAGATGTGCTTGAGTTGGTACATTCAGATCTTTGTAGTCCAATGAGGACTAAAATATTTGGTGGTGCACTTTACTTTGTGACTTTCATTGATGATCATTCAAGAAAATTTTGGGTTTATGCCTTGAAGATTAAGGACCAAGTGCTTGGTGTCTTTAAGCAATTTCAGGCTTCTGTTGAGAGAGAAACAGGGAAGAAACTGAAATATGTTCGCACTGATAATGGTGGTGAATATTGTGGACCATTTGATGAGTACTGCAAACAGTAAGGTATCAGACACCAGAAGACGTCCCTTAAGACTCCTCAACTTAATGGCCTGGCAGAAATGATGAACAAGACATTGATGGAGAGAGTTAGATGTTTGCTTTCTGAAGCAAAGTTACCTGGATCTTTTTGGGGTGAGGCTTTGTATATTGCTGCACATGTTATTAATTTATCTCCTACTGTTACTTTGCAGGATGATGTTCCTCACAGGGTGTGGTACGGAAAGGATGTTTCCTACAACCACTTATGAGTCTTTGGGTGTAGAGCATTTGTACATGTGTCCAAAGATGAGAGGTCCAAGTTAGATGTCAAGACTAGGCAATGCATTTTCATTGGCAATGGTCATGATGAGTATGACTATAGGTTATATGATCCAATTGAGAAGAAGCTTGTTAGAAGTCGTGATGTTATTTTCATGGAGGATCAAACCATTGAAGATATTGATAAGGCAAAGAAGTCAGAGTCTCTGAGTACTGATGGTTTGGTTGATATTGATCCAGTTCCTAAGCCTCATATGCCTGATGTAGTTGATTTTGGCAATCATGATGATGTGCATAATCATATTCAGGGTTATTAGGTTGATGATGTTGTTGATAATATTGCTGATAAGGTAGATGCTTCTGCTCGTGAGGTTGTTGATGAACCTATTATTTTACTTAGGAGGTCTTCTAGACATCTTATTGTTAAGAGGACTTTGGCAAGTATACCAAGTCATGCAAGTAATAAAGAGATGAGTGGGTTGTCATTCCCAACGAGGATCGTGACAAATACTAGCACATAACACAACAATCGCTATCTAAACGATGAGTTTGGAAAGAAGGGAGCTCAAACAATAATTGATGAAATCAGAAATTAAAAGAATAAAGTCTTTTTGTAATTTTCTCAAACACTTGGTGAGCACAAATGAAATTGAATTTAATTAAGATGAAATGCTGGGGTTAGACTTACTAATCATTTCCCAAATGCAATGACATGACAAACAATATAATCTCTAACTTCAATTATGAAAATCAATCCACTATTTACTCAAATCCTAATTCCTTAGATAAAAAGAACCTAAATCCCATAATTAAGTCCTAATTCCTTAGGTGACTTAAGAAGTGAATTTGCATTAAGATTAAGAATTAAAAGATTACTAATAAATCAAGACTCATTCCTAGATTCAAGACCTATTAGGTGACTAATTTTAGATCTAGACCTAGCATCAACTTTCCAATTGTTTACTAAATCAAACATCAAGCCATGGATAATCAAGCCATAACAAGCATTAAGCATAGAAATTAAGCACTCATAAAGAAGTAGAGAAATATATTGAATGATCAAATCAAATACATAAGAGATTCAGAATTGATACATCTAACCCCATCAAGAGGATGATTAGCTAGACATGATCAAGGTAATAAAATGAAAAGAAATATAGATGAGAGATGATGAAAACTCCATGGACGCTCTTCCTTTTTCCCCAGCTTTCTCCTTCCTTCCCAGCCACGTCCAGAAAAGCTCTCAATCCCTCCAAAAGAATCCCAACAAGATGCGCAATATCCTATTTTTAGGATTGCTTCCAGACGCATTAGCGCTTAGCGCAGAATTATTCACGCTGAGCCCGAATTAATTGACTATACTGTTGCATCATAAGTAGTTGCGCTTAGCGCGATCTTACTGGCGCTTAGCGCGACATGTATTGAAATGCATCATGCATCAGTCAATCTTCTGGTTTCTTCAGGCTAAGCGCCACAACCTTAGGGCTAAGTGCTGGCTTCCATATGTGGACTTGTGCTTCAGCTTCCAATTGGGCTTCAATGGCTTCAATGGGCTTCAATGGCTTGCACCCAAACTACATAAAACACATCAAAACATTATTAGCTAATCTAAAAATATCAATTAAGAAAATATTCTTAAAGACTCAATAAAACACATAAAACATGGACTAAAATGACCTCTCAAGTCTTAAAAGAAAGATAAACAACCTCAATGTACACCTATAAAGGTATGCATATTAGACATTTATCAAATTCCCCCAAACTTAAGACTTTGCTTGTCCCCAAGCAAAAGTAAACCCAAAAATAAAGAAAAACAACTCAACACACAAGTTAACTAACAAATGAACAAAATTTAAAAGGAAATGAGATCCATCACAACTCAACAAGACAAAGTAATATAAACTCCACTGATGAGAAACTCACAAAGAAGATTCCATCCATAGCAAACTTGCATCCAGAATTTGCTCACATAGAAGAAGTCATAGCAAAAATGTATAGTTATTTTCACTCTTGAAAGAGCAATAATCATGGCATCAGCAATACAGTCAAAACAATGGAAACTCAGCTCCTCACAAGATGTAACTGTTTCCCTCAATCACTCTAGTGTATAAAGTGTGTATTCCTATCAAAATCACACATTAAAACCCTACAACTTCAATTTTGCTTTTCATCTTAATTCTCCTTACACAATTCACATGCATGCATAGTCATAAGGGTCTTTACTTGGGATATAACTTGGTTAGGTCAAAGGAAAAGTGATGAAGGATAAGCAGGCTAAACACCCAAGAGAATAAGAGAATTTATTCTTTGACATTCTATTTATTTATTTATATATATATATATATATATATATTTAGTATATCACTTTTTAAATTTGCATCATTTCTTTTTATTATTGAATTTCTTCTTTGCCATTATTATTATTATTATTATTATTATTATTATTATTATTATTATTATTATTATTATTATTATTATTATTATTATTATTTTCTCTTTTTTTTTCACTTTCACTTCTTTTTTTTTCTTTTTTTTAAGCTACTCCCCCAAACTTATGTTAAACCCAAACACAAGAAAATGCTCTCTTATCCAAAAAGGTGTAGGTAGAGCATTATTTTTTTTTTTTGGCATCTGGGTTATCAACAAAAATTAATCATTGTCTTTCAGCTCAAGGAGCTATCACAAGGGATAAAAAAAATTTAGGTAAGCTTTTTAGTCAAAATGGCTACTAGAAAAGAAGTGCCCTGATCATTTCTATAACATGTAAGTAAATTTTGAATTCAAATCAGATTCAAGCAAAATCAAGAGTATAAGTTCCAATGGTGCCACTCACAAAGAATTTATCATCAAAGGCCCAAAGAACTCACACAGGTAAAGCTGAATATTTCCATTGAATTTTTCAGATTTCCTTGCCATAGTCATTAGTCACAAGAGTTCAAACCAAACATCAAAGCTATGATATCCTTATGAAAACAAAATCACAGAAGCATAGCAATCACAAATGTCAACTTCAATGGAAGAGAAACAACATGGAAGAAATGTACTACAATGAAATTACTAAGAGTGATAATCTCAAATTTTTTTATATTTAAAACACCACATAAACACAAGACACTTTGACAAAAATAACAGAAAAAACATGGTAACATTTATTCATTCAAAATTAAATTCAAGTAAAGTAAAGAGAAATTTAGCTCAAGGGTTCCTAGAGGAACCCTCTCCAATCTTTTTCTTGCACGCCTTCACTTTCTTCCCCTTCTTTGTGTCTTCTTTTTCCTCTTTCTGCACTTGGGAAGTTTGTTTTTCTTCTTCCACCTCTTGAGGAGGATACACACGCTCCTTCTCCTTTTGGCACAAGTCCATCAGTAGTTGCAAGAATTCTTTGTAATCATCATCGATTTCCTGGCCCTCCAAAGTCCAATTCTAATTTGGATTAGTTCTTGCAATTTCAAGACCTTCTTTCACCATGTCTTTGTTCATATAGTGAACTGGATTCGGTGTGGTCCTCTTAGGTGGCATCCTATCAATATCCATGAATGAAAATGAACCAATTAAAATCACACTCAATTTTTTTTTTAAAAAAATAATTCAGTGATAAATTCAATAAACACAAACAAAAATTTAAATGAACAAAATTTTAACCATAATGATGTCTAAAAACAGAATAACACAATAAAACAAAGACAAAGTCTTCACAGCAAAACATTAACAATAATTCTCAAAATCAGATCAACCAAAATCAAATCAAAATTCTTCAAGCTCTACTCTTCTTTATCCTCATCATCTGCTAGCCCATCCCCCTCTTGAAAAGCATCCTGGTCCCTAGGATGTTTTGGTCGCGCGACATAGGAATCCACCTCACTAGCAGATGGAAAGTGGAATAACCCCTTAGGTGGACTGGGCAAATGGGCAGATAAGTCGCGCATCATATTCCACATCATCATGTTTGATCGGTGAAGAGCATCTAGCTTGCTGTGA
Source organism: Ormosia semicastrata (assembly GCA_029884595.1). Lineage (NCBI taxonomy): Eukaryota > Viridiplantae > Streptophyta > Magnoliopsida > Fabales > Fabaceae > Ormosia > Ormosia semicastrata. Next base: position 16,010,351 of record JAQQTO010000046.1, on the reverse strand, counting down.
AGCAGGCTATGGGAGGATTCCAATGCATCTACACGTGTAGAGAGTGATCGGGGTGCAGGAGGAGTCGGTCTAGATGAAGTAGGTGCATTACTGCCCATACAATTTTTCTGAATGAACTTGGCAGTAATTGGGAGCCTGGGCTTAATCTTGGCACCTTGAGATACATCAACACCAGCAGCTCTACACAGTTCGAATCAGAGATGGATGACCAAGCTGGCCAACCCCACAAGATATCGCGGCCTTCTCGAATCTCAAAAGAAATTATCTCTCCCAAGTCCATGGTCAAACCAGCCATGATGGCATAGAGCATGAGAGATCTTCTTTCAATGATATCAGAAGTACAGGAGTATGGTGAAATATTGGAATGCAAGAACGTCATCCAAATTTTGGCCAGCTGAGTTAAATCACCTCTGAGGATTTTCTGCCTTTGCCCTGATCTACTAGTGACATATTCAGCCTCAGGCTTACAAACAGTGTCTAAAACCTATTGGTAGTCCTTGTTCCGATTCTTCCAATCAGTGTATTCACAATCCAATAGTGCCCAAGGAGTGGGAGTGCCAGGAGGTTGACGCCCCTCTGTACGAGGGCTCAGCGCTTAGCGCAATGAAAACTACGCTTAGCGCCAATTATTAGGATTTTTTTATTATTTTGTTTTTATTTATTTTTTTAGTTTTTGTTTATATATATATATTTTTTTTTCTTTTCTTTTTGAGAAAGATATGTGGCGCTAAGCTCCACATGTTTGAGGCTAAGCCTCAATGCTTCAGCTAAGCTACTGAGAAATGGTGCTAAGCGCCTTAAAATGGGGGCTAAGCCCCAGAGAATCAGAGAATGACTTAATTTTGGTTCGCAAGTGGCGCTAAGTGCACTTAAATGGCGCTGAGCGCAAGTGCAACAGATAGAACACTGAGAAATGGCGCTAAGCGCCTTCAAATGGGGCTAAGCCCTAGAGAATCAGAGAGCTGACTAATTCCAGCTCGTGAGTGGCGCTAAGCCTCCTATTCTAGCGCTGAGCGCCACATGCAAAAATAGCGGTATTTCAGAAACATCAAAATAACCCCCCAAATCCCTACATTTCCATCAAACTCACCCAAAACCCCAAAATATCACTTTAACATGGTAATTCAACATGAAAGCACTTAGAGAAAGCATGTAAAACTAAAATAAAACAACCTATCTAAACAATAAAAATAACATAAAAAAGGATAGAAATCCTGGGTTGCCTCCCAGTAAGCGCTTCTTTAACGTCACTAGCTTGACGAATGACCTTCAAGGGTCACGGAGACGCACAGTTGTAGTTGATCGCTCTAAGTTACCACCCAAATAGACTTTGAGCCGCTGACCATTAACTTTGAAACTCCTCTGGGAGGAAGAATCCTCTACTTCCACCGCTCCATGAGGGAGAACCTCTTTAACAATGAATGGTCCAGACCACTTAAACTTCAATTTACCCGAAAATAATCTCAGCCTTGAATTGAATAAAAGAACTTGTTGTCCAGGCTGGAATGTTTTCTGGATAATGTGCTTATCATGGTAGGTCTTCTCTCTCTGCTTGTAGATCACTGCATTTTCATACGCATTGAGGCGCATTTCCTCCAATTCATGCAACTATTGGACTCTTTTTTCACTTGCCAAAGAGGCATCGAAATTTAAAAACTTCAATGCCCAAAAGGCTCTATGCTCCAACTCCACTGGTAAGTGGCAAGCTTTGCCATAAACCATTTTAAATGGAGACAACCCTAATGAGGTTTTAAAAGCAGTCCGGTAAGCCCACAACGCATCATCAAGCTTCTTAGCCCAATCTTTTCTTGATGTGGCCACGGTTTTTTCTAAAATTCGCTTGATTTCTCTGTTAGAAACCTCTGTTTGTCCATTGGTTTGCGGGTGATATGGAGATGCCACCTTATGTCTTACATCATACTTTGCCAAGACATTTTGGAGCTGTGAGTTGCAAAAATGGGAACCTCCATCACTTATAAGAACCCGTGGCACACCAAACCTAGCAAATATATTCTTCTTGATGAACTTGACCATAGTCTGTGCATTATTCTTCGGAGTCGCAATAGCCTCCACCCATTTTGACACATAGTCCACAGCCAGCAATATGAATTGATTCGAAAAAGATGGTGGGAGTGGACCCATGAAATCAATTCCCCAGTAGTCAAACACTTCAACTTCCAAGATGTTTTGAAGGGGCATTTCATCTCTCTTAGTGATGTTTCCAGTCCTTTGGCATTTATCACAACTCTTCACATGATTGTGAGAGTCCTTGAAGATTGTGGGCCAAAAGAACCCAGATTGAAGAATTTTTGTAGCAGTTCTCTCTCCATTGTAATGACCACTGTAAGGGGAGTTATGATAATGCCACATGATGTCCTTAGCCTCCTCCTTCGTGACACATCTTCTCAACAATCCATCTGGTCCAAACTTGAAGAGGAACGGGTCATCCCAAAGATAATGATTAGCATCCTTAAAGAACTTCTTCTTTTGTTGCCATGAAAAATGCTCTGGGATTACATTTGCTGCTTTAAAGTTGGCTATGTTAGCAAACCACGGTCTCTCTTGCACTATCAGTAGTGCTTCATCTGGAAATTCATCCTTAAGCTCTTGTTCTTTGGCTGTGATTTCCTCATTCACTAGCCTTGAAAGATGGTCTGCCACCACATTTTTACTTCCCTTCTTGTCTTTAATTTCAAGATCAAATTCCTGCAACAATAAAATCCACCTAATCAGTCTAGGTTTTGATTCTCCCTTTGTTAGCAAATATTTAATTGCTGCATGATTAGTGAACACAGTAATCTTAGAACCAATCAAATAGGAACGAAATTTCTCCAAGGCAAATACTATGGCAAGTAATTCCTTTTCAGTTGTAGCATAATGAATTTGATTCTCATTAAGGACCTTGCTTGCATAATAAATTGCATGGAAAATTTTATCCATTCTTTACCCTAATACAGCTCCTACTGCATAGTCACTCGCATCACACATGAGTTCAAACAGTAACTCCCAATCAGGGGCTACAATAACAGGAGCAGAAATTAATTTGTCCTTCAAATAATTAAAAGCATGCAAGCACTCATTATCAAAATCAAAAGAAGAATTCTTAATGAGAAGATTGCACAATGGCTTTGCAATTTTTGAAAAATCTTTGATGAATCTTCTGTAGAAACCAGCATGGCCTAGAAAACTTCTCACGCCCTTCACATTCAATGGTGGAGGTAGCTTTGCTATCACTTCAATCTTAGCCTGATCTACCTCTATACCGCTGGCTGAAATCTTGTGGCCAAGTACAATGCCTTCCTGCACCATGAAGTGACATTTCTCCCAATTTAAGACTAAATTGGTTTCTATGCATCTTCTAAGAACATTAGTGAGGTTAGACAAACAATGATCAAATGAAGTACCAAAAACAGAGAAATCATCCATAAAGACCTCTATATATTTTTCGATAATATCAGCAAAGATAGAAAACATACACCTCTGAAACGTAGCGGGCGCATTCCAAAGACCGAAAGGCATCCGTTTATATGCAAAAACTCTATAGGGACAAGTAAATGCTGTCTTTTCTTGGTCTTCAGGATTGACTGTAATTTGATTATAACCTGAATAGCCATCAAGGAAGCGAGAATAGGCTTATCCTGGATAATCTCTCAAGCATCCGGTCCATGAATGGAAGAGGAAAATGATCCTTCCGGTAACTTGGTTGAGCTTCCTAGTCGATGCACATACGCCAACCAAGGATCGTTCTAGTGGGAATTAATTCATTCTTGTCATTCATCACCACAAATCATACCTCCCTTTTTAGGGACAACCTGAACCGAGACTCACCCAAGCACTATCTGAAATATGATAAATCATTCCGGCTTCAAGGAGTTTCAGCACCTCCTTTCTCACTACTTCTTTCATTGTGGGATTTAACCTTCTTTATGGCTGCACCACTGGCTTGAATTCCTCCTCGAGTTTGATCTTATGCATACAAAAAGTTGGATTTATTCCTTTTAAATCAGAAATAGTCCATCCAATTACAGTTTGGTGCTCTCGGTGTACCCTTACAAGCTTCTCTTCTTTAAGTTTTGATAAAGAACTGCTGATTATCACTGGATTTGCATCTTGATTATCAAGAAAGGCATATTTCAAGTGAGATGGCAAGAGTTTCAACTCTAATTTTGCTTTTTCCCCCACCTTGTCATTCTTCAGCTCTTCTTTCATCTTACTGATAGCACTCTTTGCTTGATTTGCTTCTAGATACTGCAAGCATTCCTCAATGATTTCATCATCTACCTCACCATGATTCTCAATAGCATTCACAATCACTCTTTCAAGAGGTGTAGTTGGGGTATTGTGCTGAATAGATTCTACAACTGTAGTATCAATCAAATCTACCCGATAAGAAGTTTCTTTATCATCCGGGTGTTGCATTACTTCAAAAACATTAAAAGTCACTTTTTCATCTTGCACTCTCAACATAAGCTGCCCTTGTTGCACATCAATTAAGGCCTGGCCAGTTGCTAAAAATGGTCTCCCCAAGATAAGAGGTACTTCAACATCATTTTTCATGTCTAAGATCACAAAATCTGTCAAGAAAATGAACTTATCAACCTTCACAAGAACATCTTCCATGATGCCATAAGGGCGGTTGATTGATCTATTCGCAAGTTGTAGTGCCATCCTTGTTGGTTTCACCTCACCACCACCAAGCTTGTTCAAGATTGAGAGTGGCATCAAATTGATACTTGCCCCCAAATCACATAAAGCCTTACCAATAGAAATGCTTCCAATTGTGTAAGGAATTGTAAAGCTTCCAGGGTCTTTAAGTTTTGGAGGCAGCTTCCTTTAAAGGATTGCACTACATTCTTCTGTCAAGGCAACGGTCTCATCCTCTTTAAACCTTCTCTTCTTTGTGAAAAGTTCATTCATGAACTTGGCATAGATTGACATTTTCTCAAGGGCCTCAGCAAAAGGAATGTTGATTTGCAACCGCTTGAATATGTCAAGAAAGCGAGCAAATTGTTCTTCCTTCTCTTTTTTCTTGGTTGGGTGTGGGTATGACACTTTAACATATGATGGAATCTTTTGAGGTGCACCTCCATCTTTCAAAAGTTGACTTTTGCTCTTCCCCAATATAGAATCTTCATCCATTAACTTTTCTCTCTTTTCATTTTCTTGTTCTTTTTCAGTTTCTTCCCTCTCAATCTCTTTGCCATTTTTCTCATTTGTCTTGTTTTTTGTTTTATCACTTGACTCATTTTTTTCAATATCTCTCTATTTTTCAGTCAAAGGCTCACAATAAACATTCTTAAGGATTTTACCACTCCTCAATGTAATAGCTTTACAATGCTCTTTGGGATTGGTTTGAGTGTTACCTGAAAAACTCCCTCCTGATTGTTTTGCTAATTGCTTTGCAATTTGTCCAACTTGAATCTCCAAGTTCTTGATGGAAGCATCTGTGTTTTTCTGGTTAGACATAGACATTTGCATGAATTGATTGAGAGTGTTTTCCAAAGCAGAAGTCTGGTCCTGAGGTGGTTGTGTGGTTGGAGGTTTACTTGGTGACCCAACATCTTGTTTCCACCCAAAGTTCAGGTGATTCCTCCACCCTTAATTGTAGGTGTTGGAATATGGATAGTTTCCTTGCCTCCCATAGTTCCCCATATAATTAGCTTCCTCAAAAGAATTAGGGGTAGCCTCACAATTGCCATTGTCATGATCACCTCCACAAAAATCACATTTCATTACTTGTTATTGCGGCATATTGGTGCTTTGCATGGATTGAATTTGCTGTGGAAGCTGCATAAGTTGCTTGTTAATGGCCTCAAGTTGCTGAGTCAACAACTTATTTTGAGCCAAAATAACTTCTTTCGAATCCAACTCCAACACTCCCCTTTTTGAGTTGGTGCCTCGATCATAGTACATCAAGTAATCATTAGATGTCATAGCTTTTATCAATCTCAATGCTTCCTCTAGTGTCTTGGTTTTCATAGAACCTCCACCTGAGGCATCCAACATAAACTTGGTTGACGGTCTCAATCCATTGCAAAATGTTTGCATTTGAATAAGATCATCAAACCCATGATTTAGGCATCTTCTGAGTAATTCTTTAAACATCTCCCATGTGTCATGAAGAGTCTCTCCCTCTTGTTGAACATAGCTTGTGATATCACCCCGTGTCTTCACAAATCTGGATGCAGGAAAGAATCTTGCTAGAAACTTGGTTTCTAAGTCATCCCATGTAGCAATGCTCCCTCTTGGTTGAGATTGGAGCCAAGCTCTAGCTCTATCTCTAAGAGAGAAAGGGAACAACCTTAAGCGAATTGTATCCTCATAGGCACCATTGATCTTCACTGTATCACATAATTCAATGAAATTGGAGATATGAGTGTTCGGATCTTCCTTTTCCATCCCTGCAAACTGATTTTGCTACATAATGTTCAAGAGAGCAGGCTTGATCTCAAAATTATTGGCAGTGACCGGAGGAGGTACTATGCTAGAGGTGTGCCGGTTTGCATTGGTGTTGGCATAATCCCCAAGTGTCCTCCGAGCTCTATCACCATTGCCAGCCATCTCTTCCTCCACTTGTTGGACCAAAGGGGAAGATGGAGCTTCTAGTTGTTATTGTTGTGTAATCTTGGCTAACAACTTGTTCTTCCTTGTCTGACCCTTATTCTTCCTAACTGTTTTCTCTACTTCCGGATCGTAAAGAAGTTGATCGGTCGGAGTTTTACCTCGCATAAACAACACAAGCTAGAAAAATTGATTAGCACACAATGAGATTATCAAAAACAAAAATAATAGAACAGAAAAATAAATTTGTGTCTAGATTAGTAACCGAAATGGTTATGCTAATATTGAAACACCGATCCCCGACAACGGCGCCAAAAACTTGTTAAAAGGACTTTGGCAAGTATACCAAGTCATGCAAGTAATAAAGAGATGAGTGGGTTGTCGTTCCTAACGAGGATCGTGACAAATACTAGCACATAACACAACAATCACTATCTAAATGATGAGTTTGGAAAGAAGGGAGCTCAAACAATAATTGATGAAATCAGAAATTAAAAAAATAAAGTCTTTTTGTAATTTTCTCAAACACTTGGTGAGCACAAATGAAATTGAATTCAATTAAGATGAAATGCTGGGGTTAGACTCACTAATCTTTTCCCAAATGCAATGACATGACAAACAATGTAATCTCTAACTTTAATTATGAAAATCAATCCACTATTTACTCAAATCTTAATTCCTTAGATAAAAAGAGCCTAAATCCCTTAATTAAGTCCTAATTCCTTAGGTGACTTAAGAAGTGAATTTGTATTAAGATTAAGGATTAAAAGATTACTAATAAATCAAGACTCATTCCTAGATTCAAGACCTATTAGGTGATTAATTTCAGATCTAGATCTAGCATCAACTTTCCAATTATTTACCAAATCAAACATCAAGCCATGGATAATCAAGCCACAACAAGCATTAAGCATAGAAATTAAGCACTCATAAAGAAGTAGAGAAATATATTGAATGATCAAATCAAATACATAAGAGATTCAGAATTAGATATATCTAACCCCAACAAGAGGATGATTAGCTAGACATAATCAAGGTAATAAAATGAAAAGAAATATAGATGAGAGATGATGAAAACTCTATGGATGCTCTTCTTTTTTCCCCAGCTTTCTCCTTCCTTCCCAACCACGTCCAGAAAAGCTCTCAATCCCTCCAAAAGAATCCCCAACAAGATGCGCAATATCCTATTTTTAGGATTGCTTCCAGACGCATTAGCGCTTAGCGCAGAATTATTCACGCTGAGCACGAATTAATTGACTATGCTATTGCATCATAAGTAGTTGCGCTTAGCGCGATCTTACTGACGCTTAGCGCGACATGTACTGAAATGCATCACGCATCAGTCAATCTTCTGGCTTCTTCAGGCTAAGCGCCACAACCTTGGGGCTAAGCGCTGGCTTCCATATGTGGACTTGTGCTTCAGCTTCCAATTGGGCTTCAATGGCTTGCACCCAAACTACATAAAACACATCAAAACATCATTAGCTAATCTAAAAATATCAATTCAGAAAATATTCTTAAAGACTCAATAAAACACATAAAACATGGACTAAAACGACCTCTCAAGTCTTAAAAGAAAGATAAACAACCTCAATGTACACTTATAAAGGTATGCATATTAGACATTTATCACTTATTCCCTCTACCAGTTACTCATCTAATGAATATGTGCTCTTCACAGACGGGAGAGAACCTGAGTGCTACAAAGAGGCTATGGAGAGTGAGCAAAAGGCAAAATGGGTTGCAGTAATGAATGATGAGATGATATCTTTTCTTGACAACCATACTTTTAAGCCAGTCAAGTTGCCTAAGGACAGGAAAGCTTTGGAAAATCGGTGGATTTACAGGTTGAAGAATAATGAGAATACTTCCACTCTAAGATACAAAGCTATATTAGTTGTCAAATGTTATCGTCAGAAAAAGGGGATTGATTTTGAGGAGATCTTCTCACTGATTGTTAAAATGTCTTCAATCCAAGTTGTTCTTGGTTTGGCATTTGCCTCCACTTAAGTTGGAGGGAGAGTTTGTTGGGTAGGTCCAACTAAGTGGGCCCATATCATAATGTTTAAAAAAATGGAGATAAGGATTTTTTAATAACATTAAGCATATCTTATTTTCTTTAGTTGAGAAGCAACCACGTCGTTAGAGAAAATAGAGAAAAAAGTTATGTGTGCTGACCTTGCGTGTTTAGATCGGATAGTCATTTGTGGTCCAATCTGGGTCATTTTTCAGTATGTTGCTCCTTGCATCGTGAGCTTCTACTTGTATGGTCAGAATTTTATTTTTCCATCTCTACTTGTTGGGTTGTTTGTACTCCTTTATGAGTTTTGAGCTTCGTTGCTTTGCTGATTTCCATTTTATTGGTAGTGAGTAGGGGTCATTGTGATATCCTTATTTATTGGGAGACACTTTGTTGTACTCATTAATTTTTATAGTGAAGTTATTTTGGATTAGGTCCCGTGATTTTTATTTCTCATATTGAGGGGGTTTTCTACGTTAAAATTGTGTGTGTTCTCTTTGTTTATTTATTTTTTAGCATTCTGGATATATCTTTTTGTGGATATTTTGATTAGCTGTATATTTTGCTCCTTACGGGTTCTTTCAAGCTAGAAAGATTTTATTATTTATTTGTGTGTTGTTGTTTCTGCTGTGTATACACTCTCTTCCTTTCCAACAATTAGAAGTGTAACTAATATAATAAATTCTTTTTCTATTCCTTCTTGTTATACCATGTAAGTAGAGAACACATATGGAGTGGTGCAATAGAAGCGAGTTGCATCTTTTTGGGATAGGACATGTGTTTGTTTATTGGGTAAATTGTGTGGGGGGAGGGTCATATCGCTTTGCTCCTAGCCCAAAGGGAGTTGGGATCGTGAAGGCTGTACTCACATGTGACATGGGTCCGTAATTACCTCAACTCTTTTTAGTGGTATAAACCAATAAGGGTTAGATGCAGTGGTAGCAAATCATACTCCCAAGAAGAATATCAAAGTTCAAAAAATGGAGAAGGCAATTGTTGGGGAGGCCTCCTAATCGCGACAGTGTTTGAGATATTAGTCTTATAACAATGCCTATGAGAATACCTTTGTTAAAAATAAAAAAAATAACTATGTAAGTAGAGAGAGAGTGTTAAAGAAAGAATAATTAAGAATATATATATATATATGAATTTTATTATTTGCGAGTTAGTGATAAACATGGTTCTTAAAAGCGTACGCTTTACGTCTTGAATATCTTGAAACGCTTTGGATGTCATGTAAAATCTTACCTTTGTCAAAGATAAAAATAATAATTATATATATATATATATATATATATATATATATATATATATGAATTTTATTATTTGCGAGTTAGTGATAAACATGGTTTTTAAAAGCGTATGCTTTACACCTTGAATATCTTAAAACGCTTTGGATGTCATGTGAAATCTTAATATAATAAAAGCTTAATGCTTTATGCTTCAAATTAATATAAGTGTTAAGTGAGTGAGCTTTCATATGAAAGCTACACGCTTTTACATCTAAGAGCAAATAGATTTCATACATATTATAGGTTTATATTAGGGTTTATTACGGGCTTTTGGGCATAACCTGGTTTGGGCAACAACTCCTTTTGGGTACAACACAAATGAAATCAACTTTGCCTCAACAACGTCGCCGCTACCCGAGCGTGCTTGTCTGCATGGCAGGTCTTCAACACCGCTAGCATGAGTGGTCTTCAATTCTATAGACAAGACCATATAAGTTTTGAAGATGCTACTATTCGTAATTTGTAATTATATTAATTATTAAGTTAAAAATTTGTGGTTTTAGTATTCAGTTTTTTTTTGAAACATGAGATATCCCTATAAATTTAGTCATTTCAATCACCCATGAGATTAATCGTCGTTCGATTGTGAGAGAACGAAGGTTATCAATATTCTCATAATAATTATTTTTCTGAAATTTAAACTCGCTTCTGCATTTTAAGAAGTTGAATTTACTTACACCTTGACCCATGGGTAGGTTTTAGTATTCAGATTTGAATTAGAATATTTATACATAAGAGTTTATTTGTATAAGTATTCTTTTAAGGATTTAATTTTGATATACTGATAGTATATAAATTTCTTTTACACTATTATTCAATTATATAGTGTTACATTATTAAAAATATTTGATTCTCAATATAATTATATCAAAAGTTATGCATGTATTATTATATACTTGATTGATGATGTAAATTTTATACTAATAATGTATTAAAATTAAACTCTTATCTTAAATATATGTTTTTAATATGTAATATCTTCGCTTTTATGGTGTGCTTTTAGTAGACCCTCAGTGGTTTTTAACGAGATATTGCTTTTAACAACGTACCTTGCAAATAAATAGTGAAAGCATATCTTTAATTAATTTGAAATTAATGAAAAATCACAATACAAAATTATTTTAAAGTCTCTGTATGCTAAAAATTTAGATAAAAAGCTGCACGTGAATTCTCATTATAATAGAGATAGATTGGGAAAATAAATAAATAAATAAATAAATAATGAACTTGTACGCCGCCGGTCTAAGTGTTCACTAAAAAAATAATAAACTATTTTGAACAGGAATATTCCTATCCCATGTGAATGCTCTACATACAGTCGGAAATGTACGATGTTCAACAACCAATCAGTTGATATAAAAGGTTTACTTTCGTTTGCTATTTATTATCAAGCTCAAAGTGTTGCATCTAAACGCAACTAGTTAATGGAAATACATATGGCAACTTCATGCACGGTTATTGCAACGAATTGCTCCATTCAGAAACGACCCTTTATCGTTCCACAAAGGTTTAATCAATCCACTATTGCAGGACTCCCCACCGCATTTAAGGTAATTAAATCTGTCTCTCTATGTTAAAACCTAACATTTTAGTGACTTAAATTGTTGTTCACTTTATGAGCAGCCAATCTTAAGAGCGTTGCCTCAAATTCCCCTGCAAATTGATGCTTCCAAAACCATGACAAACCTTACAACTAAATTCCTTGACGCTATTGTGGATTCAGTATTTGAGCATGTCGACCAGCCACTGCTTCCATCTCAGGTGAAGTACCTATTGAAGTGTTTTTTTCCCCCTCTCAATGTGTTATCCTATCCATATTCATTTGGTTAATTAGTAGTGTTTTGCAGAGTAACTTTGCTCCAGTGGAGGAGATAGGGGAAGCCGTGGCTATCACCAACATCCATGGCGAAATACCAAAGGACTTTCCAGAAGGTGTCTACATTAGAAATGGTATTTCTCTGTACTTTGAACTTTTGGATATGCTTAACAGGATTATGGAAGGGGAAGAAAAGAGAAATATGTCTTATAAACATTTTGATTTCGCTTATCTAAAGTGAGAGGTTGATTTTAGAGGGAGAAACGAGGGATCTCAAGTAGGGATGGATACAGAAATTATTTAATGAATAAGTTGAAAATTGTGAATCATATTATTAAATATAAAAAAAAATTAAAGTTAGCAAATAAAGATTTATTTATCTTTAAATTATTTAGTATATTAAGATTAAAATGTATTATTTTAAATTAAAGATAAATATACTCTTATTTGTTCACTTTAAAGAATATTTTTTTTCATTATATAGGAAGATTTATGAAAAAAGTAAAAAATATTTATATTAGATATTAAATGCATCACAATAGTAATTGTCATTTACATCATGATTTATAGGTAAAATAAAGTTTTTAGATATATAAATTTTAAAAAAGGAAAGAAAGTGGAGTTAAAAGTGAGAAAAGTTAGTATGTTTATTATATAAATATTAAAAATTAATAGAAAGATAAGTTGAAATTGTAATATCAATGTATATAAAATAATCATGAATCACATGTCAAATATATATCAAGTATAAACTCTTTTAACTTTATTATTTTTATTTTTGGTATAATTATACTTGATTTCTTCCGAGGTTAGTTTATAATATTGACACCATTTTTGTTTGAGAAATTATTCATACCTCCCTTTGCTTTGTATTTTTAATGAGACTTAGTGTAATATTTGTATATAAAATAAGGGACTTATATATAATTTTATAAATAAAAAAAAGTGTTAGAATATAATAACAATATATAAAATCAAAGATATAAGTATAATTTTTAAATAAAAATATCAATGTAATAAATATTAACTTTATTAAATATTAATATAATTTTTTTATTTTTTAGTAAATAAAATTAAATTATTAGTATCTTAAAAAATATGAGAAAAGGGAGCTAGACTCATACTCGCCCCTTATATTCGTCCCTAATCTCAAAATAAAATTATTATGTATGTGTATGTATTTTATATTTAATTATAATATTAACCGTTAATTTTCTCGTGAAATGTCGAGATTCCTTACTTTTCGTTTAAAGTAAAAATTTATTTTAAAAGAGTCAAATTACACATATTTTATAGAGAAATATTATATATATAAATTCTTACACCTCTCTCTTTGGTACACTATCACTTTTAGGAAGAAAAATAAAAAGGAGGGTGGGAAGTGCAATCATGTTATTCTTACGCCTCAAATTCTACATCTCCCTTACCCCGATTAATGATAAGTCAATTATTAGTTAAAAAAATGTTTTGATTGGTTAACGGGCTAACATCATGTTTTTAAGAAAAAATAAAAAATTTTGTTATATTTTTTAAAATATCATTTTAATAAATTTTTTATTATTTAATAAAAAAATTAAATAAAAAATTAAATGCAATCAATATTTTAAAACATAAAAAATATTTAATATTTTTTTAATAAATAAGAAGATTATTAAAAAATAAATTTGAAAAATTAATTATTTTTTAAAAATAAATTGTTAATTCATTAATACATGTTTTAACCAGTAGTAAACGTTATTTTTTGCACACAATTTTATACGAGTAATCGATGTGCACACCAATAATTATGCTACTCACACCCTATTTTTTGCATATCAATTTTACATTATATTAATAATTGATTAATATTATTGGTTACAACATAATTCATATTCACAAATTATTTATACGTTGATCACTAACATAAAAATAATATGCACAAAATGATGTGCAACCATCATTTTTGTTTAACCAAATAATTGAGTCATTATTAACTGACCAGCGTAGGTAAGTATGGGATTTCAACTGTAAAAGAAATATTTTCCATGGGAAGTGAAGTTGGTCTGATTTTTTTTCCTCTCAAAATGATAAATATAAAAGAGATATATATGAGTTTATGTGTATGAATAACAATTTTTTTAACCACTTTTCACGTCAGTTTTTTCTTAAAAACTTGGCTTTTCTAAAGTTTAGGATATCCAAGTGCATAACTATTAATCAAAAAATTAAGAGAGTTGATTCTTACAAATTTATAATCTTACTATTTATTTGCGCTTCATAAAAATTTTAATTTTTAATTTTCGTCATCAATAATCCACGCCTAGTACATCTTCCACGTGTACACATGATAGATTTCTTGGGTAAGAATTGAACTAACTTTTGGTAAAACGGATTACTTTGATATTTATAATTTTTTCAAGGGTAGATACTTAAATTGAATTGCCGAATATTTATTACTTGTTAATATTTAATACATTTTTAGATATTCATTATAAAACTAATAACCGATTTAATAACTCATTTCAAGTATAGTATTTTTATGGGTACTATAACAATTTTCCAAAATAATTTAAAATTTATAAGAAAATTAATACTACATTAGATAATGTGTTCTTTTGCTCTCACTCCTTTCATTTTTACTCCTACCAAGTATACTAGTATAGATTAAAAAAAACACCATTTGCAATAATCAACAAACAAGTTCCTATCCTTTGGTGACCTTTCGATAAGTAGTTTTTTCTTTCTTGTCGTTCATTTTAAAGGCAGATGATCACACACGCGAAGCTCTATTAGTGACAACAAAAGTTAAGCATTTACTCTGCTTTGGATTTTTATTAATATAATTACTTTTCACACACACAACTTCTGCAGTCTAGCTAGGTAAACAATGGTCAAAACAAAAGCGTACATTGTTATAGATATTTATTAAAAATAAATAAATTCTTGTACTACTTATAACTATAAGTGCTTTATGGAAATCATTTATCTTTGAAGGCTTAAACATATTTTTAGTTACTATATAAATTTAGTGTTTTTTGGTTTTAGTTCTTACTTTTTAAAAAATTTGAGAACCACTCCTCTTTTTCTTTTTTTTTCTCGATGGTGCTGCAAGATTTTCGTTTAAACTCTCAAGTTATCTATCTATGTATATAAACTTTTGCCACTGTAGATTCAGACCACATAGACAGATAACATGAATGTTTGAACAAAGATCTAAAATAGGATCATCTCGGAAGAAAAAAATATATAGAAGGACCAGTTGTCAAAATTTAAGTAGGAATAAGATTTTTTTTTTAAAAAAAAGCTACATTTATGAGAATTTAAAACATATTTTAGCAATTTTTAAATATATATCATATGAAGTTTAGTGTATACTACATTGACTTACACACTCTTGTTTCACTTTTTATAAAGGATTCCAATTTATTAATTTGATTTCCCAATTCAGTTTATATGTACATATAAGTTTTATAAAACTGGAAATAATTGTAATTGACTCTAACATTTAACAACTCCAAATAAATTTTATGATGTGTTTATCATTTAATAGAACTGATAAAAAGGGTTCAACTTGTTGGGTTAACCCATCAACTTGTTATTTTTTGATGGATTAGGTTTAAGAATTAAACTCATTTTTATTTTTCAATCCGTATAATCCGTCCCGCTTAACCCGCTAACTCGCGGGTTAAGTGGGTCAAGTTCGGATTAGCCAGTCGAGTTGACTCTTTTTTTTTTAAGTGTTACAAGAGTTTGTTTGTATTTATAATATTTTTATAGGTATAATACTAATTTTAATTTTTTTCCTTTTTTTAATCTTTACAAATTGTAATTTTTTCTATTTTTTTAATTTTTATGATTTTTATATACATTTTTTTTGTTTTTTAAGTGGGTTAAGCGGATTGACCTGCCAACTCTTCCATTTTATCTCATTTTTTCATTTAGGTGGATCAACCTACTAACCTATCCTAAAATGGGGTAGGTTAATTATTTCAACTCATTTCTCAAAACAAGCTAATCTATCCTATCCTGTATTTTGGTGGATTGAGGACGGACGGGTTGAACGTTTTGCCACATATATCATTTGATCTTATTCATGACCATACAGTTGGCTAAGTATCTAATGATAAAATGCTTAAACACATTATGGTAGGGAAGGGAAGGACAAAAATTATTAATGAACACTTATATATCTATTCAATTGTTCATTTTCAACCCTTTCAAGATTTAACTAAGCAGAAAAGTAACAGAAGCCTGCTTGCTATGTATTTGAACAAATATATGTTGCTAATTTATATATGCATATTGATATATATATATATGTATTGTGTATTGGTATTGGTATACGACAGGACCAAACCCACTCTTCGGAGGAAAGAAATCAACCAAGTCTATGATGGGGAGGACAAGTAGCGTTTGGGTGGAAGGAGAAGGAATGCTTCATGCTTTGTATTTCAAAAAGCAAAGTGACGGGAGCAGCATCGTCGTGTACAACACAGACACGTTGAAACTGCAACTTACAAGCTTGAGAAACAAAGTAACAAGCCTTTGTTTCTCCCTGCATTAAGAGGAGATTCACCCGCCATTTTGTCTTCTCTTCTGCTGAACTCGGTCAGCATTTTTTAGCACATTCAAAATAATTAGCCTTAATTTGTTCCAAGGCTACCTAATTAACAAGCACAAAAATTAGTTTAATTTAAGATTATATATAGTGCCCAATTATTAAGGAAAGACATACTAAATTAGCTAAGAATAGTAAGTAGATTTCCAAAGGTAAATATATTAATTGAAACCCAGGCCCTGGCTATTTTTGCTGATAATAGCGTTGCATTTATATGGGTAAAAGTAACATTTATTATTCGCTTAAAGTTTTGGTGTGAGAGTTCCTGGTTAGCTAAAGATCATCTCACACGAATCATGAATATTCTTCTTGTGGATTTCGCAGTTGAGATTTGGTAAAACCAATAGAGAATATAGCAACACCAATGTTATCGAGCATGCAGGCAAGTTGTACTCGGTTGCTGATAATCACGTCCCACAAGAGATTGACATCTTCACACTTAGTACTTTAAAGGACTGGGATGTTGGTGGAGCATGGAATCGTCCTTTTGCCAGCCACCCGAAGGTTTCTTTCTCTCATATATATTGGCATCCCAGTTTAAGTTTTAAGCACTCCACATTGTTTGCTTAATAAAAACTTCTTGTGATATGTTTAATACAGAAAGTTCCAGGTACAGGAGAGCTGGTTATTTTTGGGGTAGATGCAACTAAACCTTTTCTTGAAGTTGGAATAGTTTCAGGTATGCTCTAAATTCCTAACAATATTGAAGAAATATTGGTGTACTAATACTTGATTCTGATACAGTGGTTGTGATGATGTGTAATATCGATAACATGCCCTTTATTAACCATTTTCAGCTAATGGAATGGAATTGGTTCATAAAGTGGATATAAAACTAGACAGGTGCAGTTATTGCCATGAGATAGGTGTCACAACCAGGTAACATTCGTTATCAAACCACCAAATGGAATTATAAGCCAGGCTATATATCAACAAGAATGAGACCTCACAGTGCAAATTAACTAATCCATCTATTTCTGGTTTTTTGGCTTGCAGGTACATTGCAATATTGGATTTTCCACTGATCATAGATTTAAACAGACTACTTAGAGGAGGCCCGTGAGTACAAAGAATTCTGCGCTTAAATATATATATTTAGGCTATGACAAGGTCATAGAAAATTTCAGAAGATGAGTTTCATTTCGTTGGTTTTTCTGCTTGTAGATTAATCAAATATGAAAATGAGAAATATGCGAGGATTGGGATGATGCCGCGCTACGGTGATGCAGACTCAATCCAATGGTTTGAGGTGGAACCTAATAGCACATTTCATGTCATCAATTCTTTTGAGGATGGTGATGAGGTAACTTGTCCTTGTAGTAATATTTGAAACTGTCCAAGAACCTTTTTCATATATGCGAATTGAGCAATTGGCTGCATAGTTAAGAAATTTTCTACTTCTTGCACTATATATATATATAGGTCGTGTTGTGGGGTTGCAGAGCACTAGATGCAATAATTCCAGGACCTGAAAATGGTCTGAATGAAAAGTGGTTCTCTCGTTGTTATGAATGGCGATTAAACATGAAAACTGGGGAGGTTAAGGAGAAACATCTCACTGGACCTGAACAATTTATGGATTTTCCTGTAATCAATCCAAGTTTTACAGGAATTAAGAATAGATACGGATACATCCAAGTGGTTGATCCCATTGCGAGTTATGCTGCAGGTAATTATTTAAAACACATTTTCGCTACTCTATTTAACAATTACAGCCACCCTTAATTATCGTAAAACTAGATTTATAGTTGATAATATGGTTTCTTGTTTGACTATTTAGACATTGTTAAATATGGAGCTCTAGCCAAGCTATACTTTGGAGAACCACGTTCAAATCTCCCTGTGGTAAAAGATGGCACTAAAAATCCATTATCCTATTGATTTTTCTAGTTTTTTTTTTTTATTTCCCTGAAATTATTACAACTTTGAATGTGTAAATCAGGATAACACACAACAAGAAGAGCATATAAAGGTGGAATACCATACGTTTGAAAGGAATTTATTTTGCACTGGATCTGCCTTTGTCCCTAAAGAAGGTGGTCTTGATGAAGATGATGGTTGGATAATCACTTTTGTTCACAATGAAGACACTGGCATATCTCAAGTAGGTTAATTCTGTGCCATGTACAAGTTAATTAATTGATCTTGCTCAGAATCATAGGAGTTACATCCATCCTTTTTTGTTTTTCTTCCAGGTTCATATAATTGACACAAAGAAGTTTTCTGGCCAGGCAGTTGCCAAAATTACCATGCCTTGCAGAGTTCCGTATGGATTTCACGGAAGTTTCATGCCAACCTCATTTTAGACATAATAGCAATGTAGTGTGCTGTTTGTATTTATTTGCTACTCTGATATAAGAATTTCTCTAAGAATTTCTCCTGATATAATGTATTGCCGATCGTTGATGTGCAGTCATGTGATTACTTTCTTCGTCAGTTGTTCGTTATGTCATTATCTAAAGACAGTAAAGACATTGGTACGTAGCAATTATTAAAATTAAAAAGCAAACAAAAAATAAATTGGCCTTGAGAGGAAAAGGTGTATAATTGACGCAGGCCAATAATAAACACAAATATTGTCATAATATTTGCTGTTTTTTTTTCTTTTTTTCATTAGAGTTAAATATTTCAACCTCCCCACTATTTTTGTCTAATTTTTCTCATATTTCTTTCTATTTTTAAAAGGTACATAAAATTTTTTTAATACTTACCCATATACTCCTTTTATTTTGAAAAACATATTATACATAAATCTAATTAAACATAATAAACTTAAAATTAATTAACAGAATCATTAGTCAATAATTAATGATTTTGAAATGACATTTTTATCTTAAATTTTATTAGTGTTACTTGTAATATTAAATAATTTTTATTTGAAATGTCATTTTTACCTTAAATTTTTTACTTTTAATTGTATTTTTATCATTTAATTTTATCAATATTAAAAGTAACATTGATAAAATTAAAGAAAAAAGTATTATTTTAAAGTCATTAATGGTTGACTAATTATTCTGTCCGTCAATTTTAAACTTATTATACTTAATTGAATTTATTTATTATACTTTTTCAAAAAATAAAAAATATCTATGTAAATATTAAAGAAATTTTGTGTAACTTATAAAAAAAATATGTAAAACATCAGACAGAGAAAGAGAAAGTTGAAGGATTTTACTCTTTTTATTAATTCAGGGGCACTTAGTTCCATAACTGAGGAGGATATGGGATGGGGCCATGGGGGTATATAAGTGTATGAAAGAAAATGTCGTGTAACACCTGTTCCACCATAAATGTACCCACCAGCTCTTTTTTTTTAATTACGTAATTATTTTTTTAATATATGTCATATAATATGTATATTTAAAATTTTAATCAATTTAACACAGTTTTCTATTCCAGATTAAAAAAACACTGTTTTCTATTCCGTTCTTACTATTATTTAAAATTTTGTATCCACAAAAAAATGATAATTACTCATACTTTAATATTTTGAATTAGTTTGTAAAAAATAGATTTGTGCTATTTTATTGTATTATATTGTAATATTAAATTATATATTCTTAATTTAAATATTATAACTAAATTGTGGTCCATAAACATGTCAAAAAAGTTGTCATCCATAAAAAATTTGTATATATATATATATATATATATATATATATATATATATATATATATATATATATATATATATATATATATATATTCTTATTTGTCCAGATTTCCAATCCAACCGATATATCCATTGTTAAATCGCTAACCCTATTGATTCAAGACTTTGGCTGGTCGACCTTCAATTCAGGTTATGCAATTATAGATGAAGGTATCTTTTCATCAAAGAAACTTTAAAAACATTATATCCGATTTGATTCACACGTTGGTCTTCTCAACGAATAAAGCTCAGGATGGCATTCATAATTTGTCACTTTATTGGGATTAAGTGTGGGTAAAATATCATGTTAAGAGTCAATAAATTATAAAGTAATTTGATATTAGTTATTGTATGACACATATTGTGACTCAAAAAGTAAACAAACTTGAATTGAATAGTTGAAAAATCTCTTTGATGTCAAGGACTCAAGCCTTTTAAGTTATTATATTAGTAAAGTTTCGAGAATACCTTACATAAATAAAGCTTATTTTTTAAATAAGTACTAATTAATCATGTAAAAAATTTAAGCAATTTAGTGAATATCTTGAAATAAAATTATTAATTTATATTTTATAAAAAAAATAAAACGAATATAGCTTCTAAAGAGAAACAAAAAGGTTCGAGCAAACTTATATACGATCAAATAAAAAAGATTTTCAAAAGTGGATGAATGCATCGCAGATGACAACAGGAGCCGTTTTTATGCATTTAACTTTTTCTGGGTCTTCCAAAAAAAAAAAACTCATTCTTGTCATTTTAACATCTATAATATATAATATATTCTACATATATAGTGGCTGGCTAGTGGGTTATATCATTGTACAAAAGTGCAATAAAATATCCACTTGGACACATTGTAATGCACCAACTAGGTCACTCTTAGGAGAGAAAGCGACTTCGAGGCCAAACTACTTGTTTTAAAATGATTGCTTTAAGTTGTCCAATAATAATAACTTCTTTGAAGATAGTTGTGGTCAGTTAAGTTTATAATTTTAACCATTATCTATCAATATGATGCTCGGAGAAGTACATAAAATTTTAACCTAGCTAATCTATCAATATCGATTTAGATTTAGATTAAAAAAAATTATAGGTGAAACAATTAAAATATATTTAGATTTAAATAATATTTCTAAAGATTTGATTTATGATATGATACAATAATAATGTTTGATTCATGTAACAGACTCCACTTAATGAGAAAAAATTTAATTGTTATTATTGTTGTTGTAATCTATCAATATCCAGCCCTAATTTTTTTTTACATTTGATAACTCGGAGGGTTAAGTTTTTTTTAACAGATAACTTGGTTTTTTACTTTATCATTTGATTACATAGTCGTGCTTGAGAAAGATAAAGATGACTGACAAATAAGACATTTGCCAATGCAGGCAAAAATACTCCCCCCCCCCCCCCTCCTTTTAGTAACAATATACAGATATTCTCAAGAAATCACTCTTTAACCCTGAGTTACCCAAACTGATCAACATGAGAATCAAAGTACGTACATACAGTACTACCATATATAGTACTACAACCATGCATTTAAGAATGTAAGTTTATTAATTCATTGGTTAGTTGGAGCTCCCTTGTTGATGCTATATGTCTTCATCGATCCTCAAAAGATAATTAAAAACTTAAGTACTTGTCAAAGATAAGGATTACATAAACCAACAAACACAAACAGTTTCCTCTGTACATGGAAAGTGCAGTTTCCTGACAATAGTTTTTTGTTTGCATCATAACCGGACAGAGAGAACAAAATAGATGCTATATATGCCAAGGTACATATCACTAAAAAGACAAAAGGGAATAAGTGGCAAGGGGGACTAATTAGCAAGTGCCTCTTAACACATATCCTCACACCAATATGATGATATCAATGCTAAAACTTTATCCTTATCAAATTCATACAATATTTACTTAGTCCTTTTCTCCTATTTAATTAGTCCATGACTTAGGTCTTTTTCTTTTTCTTTTATATATCTCTATTACCCGTCTCAAATATTATGTTTCTACCTGGTTTGATATCCCTCTATTCTAAGTCATTTAGACAAATATATTATATCCATTTAGGTAGAAGTTGTTGATCATCTCAATTTTTTTTTTCTTTTAGCAAAATTTGGAGGGCAAACTATCAACTTTAGTGATGATTTATAGTGAGATTAAAGATCACTTTCGCCTATTAACAAGGAGTCTAAAGATTTAAATCTAAGTTATACAAGTCATAAATAAGATCAATCAAGTGAGTCAGTCCCCATTTACAGTTGATCATTTGAACTAATACATATTAAAGTAACTATTTTGATTCACATAAAGAATGCCTACAATTTGAAGACATCGTGTCACTATATGAAAAGATTAATTTATGAAAGTTAAGAAATCATTGCTGCAGTTAAAACTAGAACGGTCAAAATCAAGTTCAAACAAAATTAAGGGATTAGAAGTGTAATTAAGTTAAGGAGTGTTGCTATGATACTTATGTAAACTTATGGATACCAAAATTCATACAAAAAAAAATAAAATAATAACACATGGATTAAGTAACGTAAATGTAAGTCTTTTATAAACTTAATTACAAATTAATAAATACTCTTTAAAAGTGGAATTGCAAAATAGTCAATTTTGATTTTTTTTTTTACATTATAATGTCCGTATTTTAATTAGTGGTCTAGAACTAAAAAAATTAATCTTATATCTACCTTGGTCAAGGTGATCGCCGAGAGAGTTAGCGCCATGTACCTACAGTCCTCTCCAGCAAATGAAAGACGCAAGTTTGGGAGAAAGTTTTGTCATTTTTTAAACCAATTAAAGTGTCAAAAAACCAAGCCCAAATTGGCAGCGTGGGTGTGAGTGGGATTATGAGATGTTGAATTTCCACAGTAAAGAGATTTATCTTCATTTTCTATGCGAAGGGGTGCGAATTTGACCCCTCACTCAACCTATGTAGTTATTAATTTTTTTTTTAGTACCCAATATCCGAAAGCTGCATTGAGCTCTGAGTAATTCGGAGTCGAATTGAATCAAATCACAAAGATATAAAATTTTCTTAATGTTGATTTTTTCCATTCACAATACATTATTCTTATGTAGTTCTCTAAACCTATACATTATCCCCTTTCGTTGTTTATACAATTGTTTAGTGGGACTACTACCATGTTGAACCTTTTTTATAACAAAAATAATTATCTCACCACTTTTTTCCACGTCACTTTTGACACTAATTAATAAAGTATAAATTTGTAGTTAATCACGTGTATTAGTTGGTTAATGGGAATCATGTGTATTGATTGGTTAACAAGATACTCATTAACTAATTTATATACATGATTAATTATGAATTTATATTTCATTAATTAGTATAAAAAGTGATGTAAAAAATGATATGAGAAAATTGGAGTTGTTTTGATAATGCATATGCTTCATACCTTTGTTTCTCCCCGTCTTGAGAGGAGATTCACCGGCCATTTTGTCTTCTCTTCTACTAAACGGTCAGCAATTTTTAACACATTCAAAATAAATAACCTTTGTGCCCAATTATCATGGAAATATATACTAAATTAGTTAAGAATGAGAAGTTATTACATGTTCTTAGAACACATTTAATATATATTTTTAAAAAAATATTTACCATTAATTTTAAACTAGTGACCTAAAATTTATATAAATTTGTTTAAAATCAACGATAAAAATTCTTTTTAGAACACACATTAATTATACTCCAAAAGCATCCTATAATTTCTCAGCTAAGAATAGCAAGTAGATTTCCAAAACTAAAATATTAATTGAAACCCTGGCCCTAGCTAGCCTTGCATTTATGTGAGTAACATTTATTATTCGCTTAAAGTTTTGGTGTGAGAGTTCCTGGTTAGCTGAAGGTCATTTCACATGAGTCCTGAATTTTCTTCTAGTGGATTTCGCAGTTGAGATTTGGAAAAGACAATAAATATTATAGCAACACCAATGTGATCGAGCATTTAGGCAAGTTCTACTCGGTTGCTGATAATCACATCCCACATTAGATTGACATCTTCACACTTAGTACTTTAAATGACTGGAATGTCAATGGAGCCTGGAATCGTCCTTTTTCCAGCCACACCAAGGTTTCTCTCATGGTTTTGATTTTGATACATTATCAATATATCTATTTTATATTATCATCTTATCTTGAGTTGATACCTCATTTAATCATGAGTGTGACTACGTTAACAATGTGAAATTATTGGTTAGGCACAACCTACCTTATCATTAGTTAACTATTACACCTCATTCTTATATGAAATGTCAACCTCTTTAATGATGTGGTAAAATATCATTGGAACCAAGTGTAAATATTGTGCACCAAAATTAAATTCTTCTCATATATATAAATATATGGCATATAGTTAGAGGAATTTTTATTGTGAGATAGTCATATAATTATTTAAAAAAGTTACGTGTATTTATATTCTAATTTTAACTATTTTTGTAAGATCAAATGGTCAAAATTTATTTATCTCACCTCTTATAATAAACACTTCATTCACCGTATATGCTTCATATATATATAATTTTAAATTTTAAGCATTCCATTTTGTTTGCTTAATACATACTTCTTGTGATATGCTTAATACAGAAAGTTCCAGGCACAGGAGAGCTGGTTATTTTTGGGGGCAGATGCAGCTAAACCTTTTCTTGGAGTTGGAATAGTTTCTGCCTTTCTGGTATGCTCTAAATTCCTAAGAATATTGAAGAAATAATTCTGATAGAGTGGTTGTTATGATGTGGAATATCGATAACATGCCCTTTATTAACCATTTTCAGCTGATGGAATGGAATTGGTTCATAAAGTGGATTTAAAACTAGACAGGTGCTGTTTTTGCATGAGATAGGTATCACACGCAGGTGACATTCGTCAGCAAGCCATCAAATGGAATTATAAGCCAGGCTATATCAACAAAAACGAGCCCTCACATGTGTAAATTGTTAATGCATGTATTTCTGGGTTTTTTGTTTGTTTGTGGGTACATTGCAATATTGGATTTTCCACTGTTCATAGATTTAAACAGACTACTTAGAAGTGGCCCGTGAGTGCATATCCTTTCTATCAAGAATTGTGCGTTTAATATATATATAGATTTAAACAGACTACTTAGAAGTGGCCCGTGATTGCATATCCTTTCTATCAAGAATTGTGCGTTTAATATATATATAGAGAGAGTATCAATTAAAAGATACTATATAGGTCAAGTGTATATATATTAGTATAAAACATATACTAAAAATATTAGTATCTTAATTTATTTATAGGTTAAATATTTATTTTTAATCACAAAATAATCAATATGAAAACTTTAGTATTAATAAAACAAAATAACTAAATAAAATAATAATGTACCTTTGTTCGATGTGAACTCTATTCTCATAAAAAATAAATTACTTAAAATGGCAATTAAATTTTATATTTTCTATCATGTCTTATCAATTAACATGCTCAGATTCACAAACTTTACCCCAATAAATTTCAAATAAAACATTGGAAGTGATAAAAAAAATTATTTCCATATCAACATAAATACAAGGTATGAAGCATAAATACATTGGCATTGAGAGGAAGAGATGTATAATTGACGGAGGCTAATATATATAATTGACAAGATCAACATTAACTGAAAATAACACAGAGAAGACTTTGGTATTAGTACTATTAAAAGATTTTTATTTTTATTTTGGAAGGAGGGGAAGCTGGGGGGAGGTAATAAAGATGACCTAGTTTTGAATGACCACTAGTGGAAAGCGATCCTAGGACCTTTCGATCATACAAGTTGGTAGTTGAGACAACCCTGTTGTCACTATAACATGATTTTGGTCATGTACGTTATAATGGTCCAAGTAAAATTAGATAAATTATTGTATATATAGAAATGTATTTTATAATATAGTCACATGGAATAAGACTCGTATTCTGTGATTGTATATAAGATATATTTTTATATATATAACAATATTTTTATTAAGTAGATAAATTTAAAATAATATTATATATATATTTATATACATATTATTCATATTTATATAATTTTTATTATATAATTATTTCATTTTATTTTTTATATGCCTGAACTCTAATTTTTGCAGCTGTGGGAGACGTTGATATTTCAAATAAATGAATGATTTAGTACAAAAAGTAAACAACACAGGTTCAACAATTGTTAACTGGAGCAGTGGGTGATAGAAAGGAACTCGGCCAAGTACATACATATCTATGTATTATGATGGCTTTTGTATAATAAAAGTCAATAATGAACGACGTTTTATGGTCAGAGACAGAGCTCCCTGCTGATGCATGCTTTTGTCTTCATCGATGAGAAGATATTCTTAATTAATTGTCCAAGACAAGCACTACACATAAACGAACAAACAGATAAAGCTTCCCAGGTAGGGACTGTTACTAGTAAATTAAATGACAAGATTGAAACCTTTTGAAATTGTCTGTATTCATTTTAAAGGCAGCATTGGAGATGCTATGCCAATTTCCAAGATTACATTTCTGTTTTCCAACCATATATGTTTATTTTAGAAAGAATTCAAAGAGAATCAGTTATCTGGCAAGAACTCCCCAAAAATGTGTGTGTAATATCCTCTGTAACTATCCCTTTTAAGAACCGTTTGCTAATGTTCATGATGGTTCTACTTCCTTTTCTCCTCTTCAATGTTCAAGCCCAAGACAGTGCAGAACAGAACCTCCCACAAATGCCCCAAACTGTCCATCCAAGCAAGGCGTTTATAATAGTTATCCTTTCCATAATGTTTGCCACAACATTTTTCTTACTTTTCTATGTAAAGTTCTGTCGAGTTAGCCCTCTTCAAAATTTGAACCCAAATCCCAATTTCCAAAACTTCCATGGACTAACTCGATCAAGGTCTACAAGATTGTTGTCTGGAATTGATAGACAAGTAATTGAAACACTTCCATTTTTCAAGTTTTCTTCCCTTAGGGGATCCAAAGAAGGCCTAGAATGCACCGTTTGTCTATCCAAATTCGAGGACACAGAGATTCTCAGACTGCTGCCAAAGTGCAAGCACGCTTTCCACATGAATTGCATTGATAAGTGGCTTGAAAGTCACTCTACCTGCCCTCTTTGCAGGTACAGGGTTGAAGCAGGGGATATCAAGAACTTCGCTCTTTCATTGAGCTCAAGGTTCCTACGAGTTCCTTCAAATCTAACTGAGGACCCAAATGTTGAAATCTTTGTCCAGAGGGAGCCATCTTATCGAGGATCATCAAGGTTTAACATTGGAAGTGGCTTTTGGGACTTGGACAAGAGCAAGAAAGAGGAACTGCTTACTGATCAAGAAGGTGATAGCAGTGATGGTACAAAGTGGAAACCTGTGCATCACAAAATAGTAATCTCTGATGTTGTTACGAGGAGCAGGTGGAGTGATCTTAATTCTTCAGACCTGTTATCCTTGAGCTGTGAGATGCTTAATGATATGTCCAGCAAGAGATTCTCTCCTTTGGAAGGCACCAACAGTGAAAAGTTTCATGCAACTTCAAGCCTTGTCTCTACTTCCAATGAGGAAGAAAATTCATTTACGGCACTGAATCCTGCTGAGAAGAGGTCCATGTCTGAGATAGCCAATGTTCCAAGGTTTGCAGGAATCAGCAAGCAGAACAGAATCAGAGAATCTGTGGCATCTAGTGGGGAGAGGGAAGAGAGGTTGTGGAGGATTTGGTTGCCAATTGCTCGGCGAACAGTACAACGGTTTGCAAGACAGGAAAGAAATTCAGTTGAATTAGAACACAAATCTTTAGCTTCAATCGTTTGATCATTGTTATGAGACTAAATGTAAGTACTGTACATTATGTTTGTGCGGTGTGCACATGTTGATTTTGTTGGTGTAATCAGATCAGATAGAATATATTACTAAGGGATTTCGATCCTAGGAAGCATTAAAAAAGTGTGATTTGAGAGCCTAAAGAAGTAAAGATAATCTCACTCCTTTCCTTACTGCTTTTTCTTACAGTTGATGATGTAAGAAAAGAAAGAGAATACACTTCATCTGTAATTATCATTTCATTATGATGAATATAATGTTACTATTGTTTGCGGAAGACATGAGGAGAAGGTGGTAGGTAAATTAATAAAACAATATAAGAGGATATCTTTTGCTCTCATCTGTGTTCCGCTGTTCTTACTTTTTAAAGTAATGTAGTAAAGTGTAAACATACTACCTACTCTGCATGGGGAATTGTTTATTCACGTCAGAAAGTTAACCCAGTTTATTAAATTTACATTGGTTTACTCTACAACTCTATTATCTGATTGAGAAGAAATTTGTGTATTTTCACAGTAGTATACTAATTTAATTAAAAATATAACATGCAATATAAAAATTATATTTGTATAGTCAAGAACTTGTAACTCAATTGAAACTGGCCTCATGATGAATTGTAGAGAAACGATTGAAGAGCCAATTAATTGACGCTCTGCCGCATCAAATGCAGCCAACTGTCACTGTTTGCACACTATAACCTCAGTTGGAAAAGATAGATGCACGGTCGTATTATGAACAAGTTCCTCACAGTTACAAATTTTTAATTAAGTATGGTCTACATTTTTAGATATTAAAATTATTATTTAATATATATATATTTTTAATAATAATTCTATAAAGTCTCCGCAACTCTATAAATATGAAATAATAATTTAAATGCTTATAGTGTCTATTTAAAAATTACTCCATCTTGAGAAATCTATGGCTCAAATCTTTTTGAGCTTTGTGTGATATAACTGATTTTCATCCATTAATTTCAAGCAAGTGAAACTTCGTGCAACCATTTTCTGTGCAATTATCAGGCACTGCACCTCAGTTGCAACTTGCAATTGAATCACCCAACTCAGACTAGGATTTAGTAACAGAAACTGTGTAACTTCAGTGCAATCATTTCCTGAGCATGTAAGAATCTCTCTCCGTTGGAGATACTTGGATGTTGGAGATGTGAAATCATTTAAGTGTGATATTAAAACCAATCAAATTATTATAAATACTTGAGATTTTAGCTTTTCCTAATTAAAAAGTTTCTACACATAATAATTCACATATCAAAATATTAATAGAAAGGGATAAATCAACCCATCTAATAAAGTCCAATAAAAACATATGCTCAAAATCACCTTCATCATCAAAACTAAACCTAACAAGTTATAACAATCATTTCAACTTGGACTAAAAGGAACAAGAAGTTACATATTGCATAACCAATAAATCTGCAAAATTCAATACTGAACTTTAAAATTCTACCAGCCATATTAATAGAAATTAGAAAGTTTCTCTCGAAGTTGGCCCGATTGATGATAATGATCAGAACCACCCTATTTATGATTTGAGTAAGGTCCTTTGTAGGCCAAAAAAACTAGAGGATAGCTAGCAGAAATGGCCAATGGAAGCATCAAATTTCAAATATTGTATGGTCCTAATCATACAGATTATAGGGAAGGTGCCAGCTAGCTCAAGTTCTTTACAAGTGAATGCAAGGATTTAGGATCAAATACCATTTTCACTCTTCCCCCTTCCCCTGATTGTGTGTGTGTGAAAAATCACTTAACAATTGAAATCTATAAGGTTTTCCAGATTAATTATCTTTTGTAAAAAAAATTAAAAATATTAAAAAAATAATAATAATCATACAGATTCCAGGGAACGAGCAGGACAGTATGGGAACAGATTCACTTCATTGCACAGTTGAGAAACATTTATACCTTCATAAATACACCACTCATCTTCCAAACCATTTTTATGTTTGTATTGAAGCCCAACGCTCAGGTGCAAAGTCCCTATTACCAGTTTCTTTTAACCAGCTATTGTTCTCATGCCAAGAATTTGAGTGACAAGAGATCTCTCCTTAGCTTAATGGACACCGAAAAAACAGAACAGCAATCTCCCATTCACCTTCCTCGTGTCCAAATCCATAGAGAGATAAGTGAACAAGATGTTCAGTTTAGTCCACCAAGGCCTTCTAGCTATGATGGAACAATGTTTCCAATGGTGCCAACCCCATGTCCAGAATCACCATGGACTCTTTCCCCTCTTCCAACTCCTTCCCCTTCACTTCTTTACCACTGCATCGCCTCCCTCCACCGCCACGAAGGTAACATCTACGCCATCGCAGCTTCCAAGGGTTTAGTCTTCACTGGCTCCAACAGCACCAGAATTCGTGTATGGAAGCAACCAGATTGCATGGACAAAGGGTACCTCAAAGCCAGCTCTGGTGAAGTTCGAGCCATTTTAGCTTATAGTAACATGCTTTTCTCCACACACAAGGACCACAAGATCAGGATATGGAACTTCACGGTTTCAGATAGCTTCAGATCCAAGAAAGTAGGTTCCCTTCCTAGAAAAAGCTCTTTTCCGTGGTTCCCCAAAGCAAACAACACCATGAAACACAAAGACTCCGTTTCTTGCATGGCTTATTACCACTCAGAAGGGCTCTTGTACACTGGCTCTCATGACAGAACAGTGAAGGCTTGGCGTGTCTCGGATAGAAAATGTGTGGACTCATTTGTGGCACACGAAGATAACATAAATGCTATCTTGGTGAACCAAGATGATGGTTGCCTTTTCACTTGCTCCTCTGATGGGTCAGTGAAAATATGGAGAAGGGTATACACAGAAGACTCACACACCCTCACAATGACCCTCAAATTCCAACCTTCCCCTGTGAATACACTGGCATTGAGTTCTTCCTTTAACCATTGCTTCCTCTATTCAGGGTCTTCGGATGGAATGATAAATTTCTGGGAGAAGGAAAGGTTGTGCTATAGATTCAACCATGGAGGGTTCTTGCAGGGTCACCGTTTTGCGGTTCTTTGCTTAGCAACAGTTGGGAACTTGATATTTAGTGGGTCTGAGGACACAACAATAAGGGTGTGGAGGAGAGAGGAAGGGAGTTGCTACCATGAGTGTTCGACGGTTTTAGATGGGCATAGAGGGCCAGTGAGATGCTTAGCTGCATGCCTTGAAATGGAAAAAGTTGTGATGGGGTTCTTGGTGTATAGTGCTAGTTTGGACCAAACATTTAAGGTGTGGAGGATCAAGGTTTTGCCTGATGAAAATATGTGCTTGGACTACACTACTGATCAGCGCGAAGGCAGAGTGAAGGTTAGGGAGTTTGATATGAGCCCTGTTTTGTCGCCTTCATGGGTGGAGAAGAAACTTCAAGGTAATAGCCGCTTTCAGTAAGAGCTTTTTTTTCTTTTTTTTTGGATACACCAGTAAGAACTAATTATTAATAAGTTTCCGTTGTATGCATGTGCCATTGGTGTTCTTCCCTTCGCTAAAGGAGTAGGGAAGGGATAGCCAGAAGCATGTGTCATTTGTCTTTCTGTTCTTTTCTTATACATAGACATAGGAAAATATATATATACGGAATTTTTTATTAGTTCAGAACAAGATTTACTTTAAATAGTTTGATAACCACGTTTAAGAATAAAAATAGTATATTACGCTTGGAAGGTTTAACACCAACATGGTTTAATAGTTAATACCAATTGTATCAAACAATCATCACAATTGAATTTTGACTAATCACACCATTTTTTAACTTTTTTCCAATTTGGAGTCTTATCATTTAGATTCATATCTTCGATCATAAATAAGATAATTTATGATGATGTTAACAAATTAATTCTTTTGAGAACAATTACGTACCAAGTACCAACGCCCCTCCCCCGGTGGGTAGTGAACAAGAAGATAACAAACGGCTGCAGAGATATATGCCGGTGATAGAATAGAACACTTCATGGCAGCAGCCTTGGCTAATATAACACTGGCAAAGACGAAGAGGAAGATGAGAACTACTTGCGAGAGCAGTTCTAGCCATAGCTTTCCAATTCCTCCGATTAATTGGGCAAGGCCACTTTACTCTTCTTTCCTTGAGTGGGTGGAGTCTTTTTTGGTCTTATATCTTAATGAGTGGATGGAGTCTAGGCTGCGATTTTGGTAGAACAATTAATTATATGACAACGTAGTCACTTATCCTATCATACGCAATTTTTATAATATACAACTACGAGCCAAGGAAAGCACTGTCATTTGTTTGCTTTTTTCATTAATTATAATCCACTCTCTAGTCCCTCCATCTCATTCTCATGGCCATGTAAAATGTGAGTAATGACCATTATTATATCGGACATGTTAAAACTTTAGCTGCTGCCTTGGCCCGCTGCACAGTTTTAATAATCGGTATTTACCAGAAAAGAAAACATCAATAATTGGCCATCTTGCACCTGAAAGTATCCAAATTTCTTTTTTGAGCTTGACATTACAGATTTGGATACTCACATCAGTCTCATGCACATCAGTCCTAAGCTTAAAAAGAAAAAGAATCAAACAACTAGATGATTAATAGAACACACACCAAACAGAAAGAAAAAAAAATAAGTTTGCATTAGAACTTAGAGGAAGTATCCTCTGTCACAGCAATACTATGAAAGAAATTACTATACAATGGATGGAGATGAACTCCTTGAAGAAATGAAAAATGGTACTCTCAGTAGAGAGACCCCCCTTTACTGAGATAGGAATAACTCCTAACCAGTACCCACCAATTCCTTACCTCCTTCCTCCCTCTCCCAGACCGTTACCCCCCTCGACTTATCCTTCTTCTCTCTCTCTTCTATGATTCCCGTATATCCTTCCCCACTCTTGGATTGCCACCTATCCATTCTGTTATTTTTTTCCTCTCCATCTCTCTTCCCTCCACCTCTGCCGCCACATGCTTCTTTTTCCTCACATACACTTACGGGTTCTGTTCCTTAGGCCCATTATTTTCCCCGCCTTCTCTTCCACACTTCCCCTTTTCCCTTCCTCCTATACACATTAACAATGGGCCTATCAACACTCCCTCCCACCGGTTTCACCTTGTTCTCAAGGTGAAATTCAAGAAAAACCTTATCAATCACAAAGCACCATCCTCCCACGTGTTTTCCTCATCGGATAACCCCCCCACAAAATCGGCGCCTATTCGGTTCCATTTATCGGTTTCCTCACCCACACCTCTAGTGGTGAACTTGTAGTTCCCATTCTTCGAAGAAGCCCGGTGGTAAAGGCCGCCTACGAAGTAATTCCCGACACGGCTTTCTTCAATTGTGAAACATAGGATATAGGATGTATTCTAGTGTTTGTTGGTAGCTCCAACTTGTATGCAACAGGACCCAGCCTTTCCGTAATTGTAAAAGGACCATTAAACCTTGGACTCAGTTTTTCATTGGGTCTAGCAGCTAAGGATTTGAATTTGTAAAGCTGAGCCTTCAAATACACCTTTTCCCCTACTTCAAACACGACTTCCCTCCTCCTTTTATCATCCTGCAGCTTCATATTATTTTGAGCCTTGCCCAAGTGAGCTCTCAAGTCCTCTGTGATAGTATCCCTCTCCAGTAACAACTTATACACTGCCTGGACCACTGTACTTTCCTGCTGATATTTGATGATCGTAGGGGCCTCCCTCCCATACACCGCCTTAAAGGGACTCATGCCAATCGAAACATTAAAAGAGGAATTGAACCAAAACTCTACCCATGCGAACCAATTACACCACTGTTTCGGGTGGCCATTCACAAAGCACATCAAATAAGCCTCCAAAGTGCGGTTGGTCACCTCCGATTGCCCATCACTTTGTGGATGATAGGCGGTACTAAATTTCAATGTGGTGCCTGCCATCCTAAATAACTCTTTCCAAAAAATGTTCATGAACAACCTATCTCTATCTGAGATGATAGAATTAGGGAATCCATGCAAACAGACCATTTCAGCCACAAAAACTTCTGCCACATTCTCAGTTGAATAAGGATGGCAAAGTGGAATAAAGTGTGCAGATTTTGATAATCTATCCACAACCACTAAAACGTTGTCCTTCCCCTTCGATTTAGGTAACCCCCCAAGAAAGTCCACAGTGAGCTCCTCCCAAATCTGGTTTGGAATAGGGATGGACTGCAGCAGCCTTGTTGGTTTAAGTGCCTGATATTTGTTCCTTTGACAAATGTCACATTTCTGCACAAATTCTTCAATATCCCTGCGCATTCCCTTCCAATAAATACAGTTGTCACTCTTTTAAAATCAACGCCCCTGAGTGTCCACCCTATGAGGATGCATGAAAGTCAGCCAAAATGGCTGGAATTTTTGCTAATTTCGCTGGCAAGACCAACTTTCCTTTTTTCCACAAACACCCCTTGGCCATGACATATGATGGATGTGACTGAGGGGCACGGGTTAGATCCTGTATAATGGCCTGTAGCTGGGGGTCGTGTATAGTTTCTTCAGCCACAGTGCTCATTTCCTCATTGCAGACGAGTGATATAGCCTGCACAGTCACCACCCTAGATAGAGCATCCGCCACCCTATTTTCCTTCCCTTCCTTATACTGAATTTCAAAGTCGTAACCCATCAATTTGGACATCCATCGTTGCTATTCCCTATCCAACATTCTCTGTTCCAGCAAGTACTTTAAACTTCTCTTATCAGTCTGGATTATAAAGTGTTGTCCCATTAAATAGTGTCTCCATTTTTGCATAGCAAACACTACCGCCATGAGCTCCCTTTCATATACTGATTTCTGTCTTGCCCGATCTGACAATGCTTGGCTAATAAAAGCCAAAGGCACGCCTGTTTGCATCAACACACCTCATCCCCATTCCCGATGCATCGTCTCAATTTCAAATGGCATCTTGAAATTAGGCATAATCAACAAAGGCAGCTCAGCCATCACCTTTTTTAGCTGCATAAATGCCCCCAAAGCCTCTTCCCCCCAAGAAAAATTGTTCTTCTTTAATAGATGTGTTAAAGGTCTTGCAATGACCCCATAATTTTGGATAAACCTCCTATAATATCCTGTCAATCCTAAGAACTCCCGCAAACCTTTGATGTCCTTAGGAATTAGCCATTCCTTCATCACCTTAACCTTATCTGGGTCCACAGCAATGCCATCCGCTGAAATGATATGACCCAAGTACTCTAATTATGCCATGCCTAAACAACACTTCTTCAAATTAGCTTTCAGGGAATGAGCTCGCAAAACCCCTAATACAATATGTAAATGATCCAAATGCACTTACTGATCAGCACTATAGATGAGTATATCATCGAAGAAGACCAACACAAATTTTCTTAAGTAAGGTCTAAAGATCTCGTTCATCAATACTTGAAATGTAGAAGGTGCATTGGTTAAGCCAAAAGGCATCACCAAGTATTCATAATGCCCCTTTTGCGTTCTAAAAGCTGTTTTGTGAATATCACTCTCCTTTATTCTGATTTGATGATAGCCCGACTTCAAATCTAGCTTAGAGAAAATATTAGCCCCCCGTAATTCCTAATAACTCCTCTATGATTGGAATGAGAAATTTATTTGGGGTGGTAATGCTATTTAATGCCTTAAAGTCAGTGCAAAATCTTCAACTCCCATTTTTTTTATTACTAAAATTAAAGGGCTAGCGTACGGACTTACACTTGGTCTAATGAGGCCTGCTGTTAACATATCTAGCATAAAGGCTTCAATTGTTTCCTTCTGATGGTGTGGATACCTATACGGCCTAATGTTAGGGATTTGCGATCTCTCTTTGATGACAATAGCATGATCACACCTTCATGGGGGAGGCAACTCATTAGCTTCTTGGAACAACTCATCATACTCTTTCAGCACTCCCTCTATCCCCTCTACCTCTCCTTTGACTTCCTGGGAATACATAGTCATCATTCCCAGCTCAATGTAATATGCTTCACTTCTTCTTTTAATCTTTCTCATCATGGCTTTAAGAGAAGCCACTGTTCGCGATAGATTTGGATTTCCCGAACCTCCACTTCTTCTCCATTCACCTTCACCCACATCACATGCTCTTTGAAATTAGCCTCAATCCTACCCAATCCCTCCAGCCACTCATATCCTAGGACCACATCCACTCCACCCAATTCAAACAAATAGAAATCTTGAGTGATAGTTAAATTAGGTAATTCTACTTTCACACCCTTGTACTTCCCTTGATTCTTTACATGATGTCCATCACCCACCTCCACCAGGTACTCTTTTGTCTGCTCACGTGGTAACCCTAATTCCTCCACCACACCATGGGACAAGAAACTGTGAGATGCCCCTGAATCCACTAACACCATTACCCTCTTTCCCTGTATGGTTCCCCACATTTTTAGTGATTTTTTGGACATCAATCCTGCCACACTACTTACATTTAACTGTAATGCTTGCTCATCTGCCTTCACCTCTTCTTGTCCAAGCCCCTCCCCCTAATCTTCAACTTCTCCTCCTTCCACCAGAATTAGAACATGGATGTGCTTATTTCGAAACACATGCCCTGGATGGAAGGTCTCATCATATCTATAGCACAACCTTCTCCTTCGTTTCTCCTCAATTTCAGCCTCCGTCAACCTCCAGAAAGACGAGTTCTGGCGAGTTCCAACGCAACTGCTTCCCTCCGATCATTGTGTCCCAGGACCTATGCTACCCTGCCCCTCCACGAGACCCGCGGACGCGATTCTGGATCCTTGTGATTCGGTTCCTCTATTTTGTTCGTCTCCAGCATCTACCAATCCACCCAGCCCATTCCACATATTACTCAAAGCGGGCTTATTCACAGTTGGCCCAAATTTCCTAGTCAGCCCATCATTCCCACACCCAAGCAACAGGTTCTTCTCTTCCACCTTTTGAGCCAATTTCATGATCGACCCCAAATCACCTGAGTTGTGCAAACAAACCTCTGCCCTCACCTCTTCCTTAAGGTCATTCATGAATGCTCCCTTCAGAACCTCCTCATCTGCATGCCTCAACGGAGAGGATATGAGCTCAAACAGCTCCCTATATTCCTCCAGTGATTAGGTCTGCCTCAAGCTCATCAGCACTTCATAAGGATTCTCCGAAGATGCATCCTGGAATCGTCCAAGCAGCGCTCGTTTCAAAGTCAGCTAAGAAATATGCTCGGTCCTTGCCTCCCACTATTGGAACCAATTGAGTGTCCTTCCCTCAAAACAAATAGAAGCAGCCAAAACCTTCTTATTATCTGGAATTTGATTGATATCAAAGTACCTTTTCACCTTGTAAATCCATCCGTTGGGATCTTCCCTTGTGAAATAAGGCACCTCTAGTTGTCTCATCCTCTCCTCCCTTCTGAACGCCACTCTTGTCATTCACTATCGTGATTACTCCCTTCACCCCTGCCCTGACTGTTGGTCTGAGTGATCAACCGCCTCAACTCCTCCACCATGGCATTAACCATTTGCCTGTTCTCCTCTTGATTTCTATCCCCATGTCCTCAATATGTCTTTCCAAAGCTTCAAGTCTGTTATCCATTCTCGTGGATACCATAAGCTCTAAGGATCAGAGCTTTGATACTAATTTAATAGAACACACACCAAACAGAAAGAAAAAAAATAAGTTTGTATTAGAACTCAGGGGAAGTATCCTCTGTCACAGCAACACTATGAAAGAAATTACTACAATGGATGGAGATGAACTCCTTGAAGAAATGAAAAATGGTACTCTCAGCAAAGAGACCCCCATTTATTGAGATAGGAATAACTCCTAACCAGCACCCACCAATTCCTTACCTCCTTCCTCCCTTTCCCAGTCCGTTACCCCCCTCTACTTATCATTCTTCTCTCTCTCCTTCTATGATTCCCGTATATCCTTCCCCACTCTTGGATTGCCACTTGTCCATTCTGTTATTTTTTTCCTCTCCATCTCTCTTCCCTCCACCTCTGCTGCCACATGCTTCTTTTTCCTCACATACACTTGAGGGTCCTGTTCCTTAGGCCCATTATTTTCCCTGCCCTATCTTCCCACACTTCCCCTTTTTCCCTTCCTCCTATACACATTAACAATGGGCCTATCAATGATCTATAGGACATAAGAACTCCTATAACATTAGTAAAATGCTTCAAAAACAAAAAACAAAAAAGATGGGAGAATTCCATAAATTGATGTCATAGTCATGAGATAAACACAAATTAGCCAAGTTATCAACTTTCTAATTACCCTCACACATAACATGACTAAAGGGAACCTCCCAAGGAGTTTGCTACCACTCACTTTATATGCTTCTACTTAACATTATCAATAGACAACCAAACCAAACACCACAAAGCTGAAAAACAGCACATATATGTTCTTAAAACATCACATCGATTCCTAAAACATCAAGTTGTTCAACATAATTATCCAAGCACATAATTAGGACATCATATATAATAGCATAATAAACAAAGTCTCAAGAACAAATTCCCACAAGAACTTAGCATAATAAACCAAGTCTCAATTCTCAAGAACAAACTCCCACAAGAACAACAAATAAACTCAAAAGAGCATCAATAAACAAAGTCTAAAAACATCAAGAAAAATAGTTTAGAACGGGTTCAACACAGATAACAGAGTGAGACACCCTATACCCAACCCCATCCCGCCCCGCACCTTATACCCAACCCACCCCATACCCAAAGATATAATGTATTAGGGTTTTATCCTAATCTGCCCTGAAACTTGGTCAACCATTGAATTACCCGACCTATTCGGGTTGAAACAAGGCGAGTCATTTTAAATTGTCATCCCTAAAAATAATTAATGTTATCTTTACCACGTTCAAGAATTAATACGATTTACAGGTTTCAAAGCATGTTATTACATCTGTAAAAGACTAACTGTATATGTTATAATTTAATCGTAGGTTCCTAGCTTGCTATAGCCTTTTTTAATAATTAAAATAAACTTTAGTTTCTTAACACATTTTGTACATAAAAAAAAAGGCAGATATTCTAAGCATATGTATAAGGCTCGTATACAAGGAGCATTAACCAAGAATATGAGGTCTCCGTAGAGATGTCAAAATGTATAAGTTATAGAATCTAAAAAAAAATTGTATTTGTTATATACAAGTCAGGCATGGCCATGATCCATCCATTTAACCCATTCAAAACATAAAAAAATACATCTAATAGATAAGAGTATAACATAATATTTCATGTACAAATTCAACCCATAATACATCATACTAACATCTCAAGTCTTAATTATACATTTCAAATTAAATGTTATAATTCAATTAGTATTATATTTAAACGTCCTTAATTTTAATTTCTTTTCTCATTACAACTTAAGTAGTTTGAGAGTGATTTTTTTAACCTTTTTCTATAAAAAAAACATTTTACAAGTCAATTTTCTAAAATGTAAAAGGTTTCAACATTTTGATCGTAAACATGGCCACATGCGATGTGATGAGTTGGGTAAAAAGCTCATTTGTTCAAACAATCCAAGATAAATGGTCCAACACAACTCACTTAATATTGGAGGCTTAAAGCCTTAAACAGATTAGCGTGTGGGCCGAAATCCATTTTAACAATTCTAGACTTAAAAAATATATATTTAGCAACAGAACCTTGTAATTGGACAGGTTTATTTTTTAAAAAAAAGTCAAAAGAGTACATTATTCCAACTTCCACCTATTTTTCTGATTTTTTATATCTCCTTTCTATTCCAAATATTATACAAGTCTTCCTTAATATTTACACAAATATTTTATGTATTTTAAAAAGACACTACATAAATTCATTTAAACACAATAAGTATAGAATAAATTAAGAGAACTAAGTTTGGTAATCTCATCCCGCTTTGTGGGTATCCAACCCGTACAGGATGTATGTCGATTTTAATTAATTCACCCTACTTCATCATGTACCTTTTAAATAAATATTATAATTAATTTAGTTATTAATTATATTAATTAATTTTCACTAATTTAATATTTATTTTGAACATTCAGATAAAAAAATTATTTATTTAAAACATATTTTTCAATTCATATGAAATAAATGATTAATTTTAATATTGTATAAATTTAACAAAAAAATATTTATAAATACAGAAGAAGTTGGGACAGGACAAATATGAATTTTAATATTTTTTTTACAAAATAGGTATAAATTTTAATTATAGGAATGTAAGATGGGTTCGAGTTAAAAAAAAAAATTGCTCTTTCTCATCCCGTATACAAACCTAAATGGAATTGTTAGTCAACAAGA
Source organism: Ormosia semicastrata (assembly GCA_029884595.1). NCBI lineage: Eukaryota > Viridiplantae > Streptophyta > Magnoliopsida > Fabales > Fabaceae > Ormosia > Ormosia semicastrata. The sequence goes on along the minus strand of JAQQTO010000046.1, from coordinate 15,970,361 downwards.
ATGAAAATTATCTGTTTTTTTTATCTTTTTATTTAAATTTTATTAAATATTTTAAATTTAATTATATATTTATTTTTCTTTTTTTTTATTTTTTATTTGATAAATTTAAGTGAATAGATAAAAAATAAAGACAACTTATCTTCATCCTAATCAACAACCTTGTAGCTGTAATTCCGTTGTTTTCATTTGTTTTTATTTTTCTACATTTTGAACGAGAGCGAAAGCACAAATTAATGTTTTGAAGTTATTTGTGTTGCAGGTAAGGTTTAAGAATAAGAGTATTTTTTTTTTTTTGATGCATAGAATAAGAGTATTTTAGACATTTTATTTGTTCAGAAAAAAAAAATCTGAATGAATATTCTTAACGGGAATAAGTTAATTGAATTGATGTATAATTTTTAAAAATAGAAAAAATATTATAAAGTAAAAATTATCTACGTTGAAGTCAGAGCCTTAGGAGAAAATGTTCAGGTTTTTTAGTGAAAGTTATTTTCTAATGAGCCAATTTAGATCGCCGACATTGAATTTGGAGGATAATAATTAATTATTTACAATAGTTTGTTTTTTAAATAATTCCCTTGCCAGTGCCAGTGGCCAATGGTTGTGGGCTGGCTAGGCTGCCCACGTTAGAACTTAGATCAGTCTGTGTTAGCCAACGCCGTCCCATCCACCGTCATCATGAAAGCAAGCAAATTCCCACTCCCACATACATAAGGCCATTGACTTATTTTTTTTTTTAATTTATAATTATACATTTAAATTATTCCTACTTGCAACTACAGTTGCGCCACTTTTTACTTAATACATTGAAGTGCGTAAACTTCACAACAAAAGGTTGACAATTTTAGTTCATGAATATGTTTGTCTTTCACCAAAACGACGAAACATATCAGAGAAAATAAGTGCCTGTTTGAATTATTTATGAAAATTTAAATGTTTTAATAATTAATTTTATATTTAGATATATCAATTAAAAAGTAATTTTAAAATAATTTATTTTATTTAAATAATATAAAAATAATTATTTTTATATATTAAATTATTAAAAAAATATAAAATAATTAAAAAATTTATTTAATTAAAAATAAAATAATATTTACATCTCAAAATTTTTGAAATATTTTATAATCAATAATCAAAAACTTTAAACTTCAAATTTATGAAAAAAAATCTTATAATACATTAAATTTTATAAAAAAAACTTTTGCATACTCTACTCTAAGACTTATCATTTACTACATTTGGTGGAACTTAATTTGGGTAGGGGGTGGCAGCTGCCCCTCCCAACTTTTTTTGAACTTATATTCTATACATAGGTAGCTTTTCTTTTAAGTTAGAGTGTTGCCTTATTTCTCAACTCAAAAAATTGAGTAATCTCACTCTAAAAACTTGTATATTTGAATAAAAATAGAATAACTACTTGTATCATCAGCAAAGCTTAGAAGCAAACTAAATTTATATGCAGCGTTCAAGTTTTTGCCCCTCCAAAGTTTTGCTTCCAAGTTCCGCCACTGACTTACTGTGTATGTTTTGATATAGTGCCACATACTGTGTATGAATAGATGAAACTTCTACTTTTGTTCGAAATTTTCAAAATGAAATAATTAAGTCATTTTAGATTTTTTTATCTGGAAAATTTATTTACAAATTATTCGTATATAATATTTCATGAATTTTTTATAAGATTTATAAGTTATTTCATTTCAGTTGAGTTTTTTTTAAAAAAAAATTTGAAATGGAAGCGGTTGAAACATTGGCTTGGGGACATTCAACGTTGCCAGCTTTGAACTAGAAGTTTAATTTATGAATAATGTTAAATACATATTTATACACATATTATCTTAAATTTTTATAATTTTTAATATTTATAATTAGTCTAATCCCATTTTTTTTAAATCACACTCTAATTTTGAAAAAATTACCATGCTTCAAGAGCTATAATAAATGTGTGCCATGGAGAAATTCAGACACCTCACTCAGATGTGAGGTGATGCATCTTTCTAGGAGGTGTGTATGATGTATTTTTTCTTAATTTATGCATATTCTTCCGTTAATCTTATTGGGGGAAAGATCATTAATTATTAATTATACATAAAGAGACCTTTTCAAACATACACAAACACACACCAAAGAAAGATTAGCTGAGGAAAACACAGCACAGAAGCAGGTAAAGTGCAGGGTGAAATTTAGTGCAAGTTCCTAATCCGAAGGAAATCCTAATCCTGGTATTAGTTTTCTTCATCTCGACGGAGGGGAACATGAGATCGGTCAATGAAGAAAGTCTCGTAGATGAAACCTGCAAGGCCACCACCAATAAGAGGTCCAACCCAGTAAACCCAGTGATCAGTCCAGTTGCCACTAACCAAGGCAGGACCAAAAGATCTTGCTGGGTTCATAGAAGCCGCAGAGAATGCCCCACCAGCAAGGATGTTAGCTCCCACTACAAACCCAACCAGGGTTGGTCCAAGCCCACCAAGTGCCCCCTTCTTGGGATCCACCATGGTGGCATACACAGTGAACAACAAAGAGAACGTCAACACAATCTCCCAAATTACTCCTTGAGCGTACCCCACTCCACTGGCCAACGTATGAACTGGAGTTTTCTGCAAATGCAGATGCAGTACACAATTAGATTCTACAATTTTCTTTGTAACCAACAATTATTTGTATATAAAAAATGATTATCTTACATCTTAAAAAAGGGGTGTAAATTATTTTGAATATAATAAATGGTATTAGATAAAAAAAAAATATATATACACTTGTTTGAGGTAAGAATATAATTATTATTTATATATATATATATGGAGAGAGAAAATGTTTCACACGCATCATGTGGACACTTTCACTTCATATTTATGTAAAATGACAATATCAATATATAAAAATTAAGACAAAATTAATTATAATTAAATAATAAAAATTATATAAATATAAAATAATGATCCCATAAATATGTATAAATATTATATATATATATATATAACGTATTTGATAAAAAAAAAATTTATTATAAAAATTAAAAAAAAATTAATTATTAAATTTTATATAAATAGTTATTATTAAAATATAAATATATATAATTTTTTTAAATAAATACATGATATTTAAATAATTTTTAATTTTAATTATTTATGTATAATTATATGATAATATTTACTTTTCATTTTTAGATAAAAAAATTTCTCACTATATTTGTTATTATATGCTATTATATATATATATAAAGGAAATTTTGGATAATTATATTTACCAGTCCGCCTGAGAGGTAGTAAAGCAGATAAGAAGCTGCGACAGATGCTACTAATTGATCAATCCAATAAAGGATGGAACGGAAGACGGTGATGCGGCCGCCGAGGAGGAGGCCTAGGGTGACGGCGGGGTTGAGATGGCCACCGGAAATGTGGGCAGCGGAAATCATTACAGCCACCACAAGTGCATGTGCGACGGCCACAGCAAACAAGCCCACCAATGCATCTCCACCTAGCTTGTCTAATAATGACAAAAACAAAAAACCAAAATAAATGTTAACTCATTATTCTATAAGTTAAATAGGAATTTTAAAAAGGAAAGAAGAAATGAAAACAAAACATATATTATATGGTGTTGTAAGAAGTGATTAAGAAGGTGAGTGATACCATACGTACCTACGACCATGGCAGAACCAACGCCGGCAAAGACAAAGAGAAAGGTGGCGATGAATTCAACAACGAGGGCCTGAATGCAGTCTGGCTGGGTGGCCTCTCGGGTGGTTCCTATAGCGATTTTGAGCGCCATGGCAGCTTGATTGGCTTCGCTTCTGAATTGCAAAATGCAATGAGTCAATGATCTCTTGATTCCACACTGATCAAAAGTGATACAACAAGGAACAAGGACGCCAATTATATATGCAAAACAAAAGCATATTAATAATTGCGTCCAACTTTTTCACAAATGCAAGTGGACGTCGGGGCATGCTAGACGTTAATCATTTTAAAGTCCTAGGTCCTAACGTACCTCTAGTGCTTAACTGCTTATTTGACTTGTTGACAAATATTAAAAGTTAAATTTTATAATATTAAAATATTAATTTTTTTATGTGTAGTTTGAAGCTGAATTCATTAAATAGCTGTAAGTTAAAAATTTATTTTTAAAATGATATAACATAAACAGTATTATACAGCAAGTTATATTTCTTCACCACAATTTATATATAAATTTTTTATTATTAATTTTAAAAAAAGTCGTAACTTTTAACAACAACTTATTTCTTTTTCTTTTTTTTATTATATTTAAAATAAAATCTTAATTCTCATACACAATTTATATTTTTTTTATAAATAAAAAGTGAAGTGAAGTGGTGCTTGTGAAACACCATTTCTTTGATATATTTTTTTAAATGAAGTGAATTCGTGCTTTACATGTATAACTTTTTTTTTTGACATTTTGACATAAGAATCACGATTTCTTGTCTTTTTTTTTTTTTTACATATGTTATTGTCTTAGGAGTACAACCTTTATATCGGGTTATATTGCTAACATCATATGGTTAATTTTAAACCGTTTATATATTGATGAGTTAAATCTACTTATCTATTTTTATGTTTTTGAGTAATAATATTAATTAATATTTAAAAATTAACAACTACATATATTTATCTGTTTATATAGGATACCACATGATTTTTTATGTGGCATATGGTGTTCATATAAAGTGATAAATATATGTAGTTGTTAATTTTTAACTATAAACTAATATTATTTTTCAAAGAAGTTAGAAATAGAAAAATATATTTAATATAATCAATATGTAAACGATTTAAAGTTAATCATATGATGTTAGTAGTAAGGCTAAGTATAAAGGTTGTAGTCCTAAGACGATAACACTTGTTAAAAAAAGGATAAGAAGTCATGATTCTCATATCAAAATATAAAAAATAAAAAATAAAAAATAAAAGAAGTCGTACATGTAAAACACTACACGTGAAACACGACTTCACTTCACTTTAAAAATATACATAAGTCGTGTATAGGAACTATAACTTCACTTTAAATATAATAAAAAAAAAAAAAAAATAAAGTAAGTTGTAGTTGAAAGTCACGACTTCCTTTAAAATTTTATATATATATATATAGTCATGGTTAAAAGATACGATTTATTATATAATACTTGTTCATTTTATACTATTTTAAAATTAAATACTTACACCTATTAGAAAAATTCAATTTCAAACTATAACTATGAGGTAAAAAAGACTAAAAAATTACATCAAACTTAAAATTAAATAAAGTTAAAATAAAAATCAATCAGAGATAAAATTTATCTGATAAATAAATATAAATGTAAAATAATAATAATAATAATAATAACTATAACTATTATTATTATTATTATTATTATTATTGAGTATTACTAGATTTAAAATCTTTAACTATTTAGTTAGATAGTTTTAAGGAAGTTAATAATTCGAATATCAAAAATCCAGTATTGTTTTATTCATATCCTTTTTTTTTTAATAAAATTCATATCTTTTTAATATATTTGTTATTTAGGGCTGCAATTTGTGATTTTTTTCCTAAAGAAGTTAATCTGGTATAAATATTATATATCTACTTACCAAAAGAAAAACCAAAGCTTTCCCTATATACTAGTCGTAGGACATGTATTAAATATTAATATTATTAAATAAATTGTAAATTAATATAATATTAATTAATAATGGTATTTCTTTTTGGTGAAATAATGATATTTTTTAAGGTAATCTCACACTCACACTAATCTCGTTTAGTATTGAGACTGTTTATTTTAATGTCAAGATAAATCATCAATCTCAATGATAATTTATAGTAAGATTAAGATTACAAATTGTCAATTAATTAAAGATTTTTATATTCAAACTAAATCATGCAGTTGTCATGAACAAAATCAAAATGTCGACTAAGCTTGATATACTATTAATATAAAAAATTTATATTAAAACCCATTTAGTATATAAGATAAGATAAAAAATGTCTATTTAAGAATTTCTTAATATAGTTGTCGTAGTTAAACTTTTTTAATGATTTGATAATATATAATATATTATTAAATAATATTTTTCTATAAAAAATTATTTTGAGAAACTTACATATTACAACTAATAAGTATTACTTGTAAAAAATTTTACTAGTTGAGTTAACTTACACTTTTATATAATTAGATAACATTATAAAGAAATTTTACTCTTGTTTATGTTAAAGAAAATTTATTCTAATAGTATATTAAAATTAAATCTTTTAATTATTACTATTTTATTAAAATTTATTCTAATGGTACATTAAAGAATTGATTGAAAATACCTATAAATCCGCTAATTAAGTAATAATTTTTTTGAAGAAAAGTCTTCTATCCTATCCTATTAATTGATTATTAATTTATTATAACAAAACCAGCCTCGCTTCAGCTTTAGTAGCACATCAATGCACGGGGCAGTCGAAAAAATTATTATAAAATGAGTTTATCTTTAAAATAATAAGTTAGAGTTTATTTATTTTTAAATTATTTAATAAATAAATATCTTTAAATACATAAATTAAATAATAAATAAATAAATCCTTTCTTATTAGTTGCTTTAAATATATATTCACTTTAAAAACCTTTTCATGGCAATCCGCATTTCACCAATTCAGCTTTATCAACATTAATTATTCTATTTTGTCCAATAACGTGTACGCCTCATACTTTATAATAGTTTTATATGTACATTGAATGCCAACGAAGATGAGATGTCAACCTCGTTAGAGTCATATTATATATTATCACTGTATATATCATAGGACGTCTCACGAAAAAAGATAAAGTAAAACCTTTTTTTTTTGTTACAAGTAAAAGCCTATTTTAATTTTAAAAATACATATGTTATTAATTTTGTCTTTTATATGATAGGTTTATTGAGTTAATCCCTTTAATTATAATGAAGATGAATGATATGTACTACTAAACTTGATGGAAGGACTAATATTAAAATTTAAACTTTAATGAATTAAATTGATAAATTTGAACTATACATAAGACAAGTTTTCATATATTTATTAATATATAAAATTTTAGATAATATTTTCTCACAAGCTCTTAAAATAATATAACATATAATAAATAGATATAGCTTTTGAGAAAATAATATCTCCATAAACTCATATTAATTATATCATAATCAAAATCCTAAACTATAAAATCCTAATTCATCGGGAGGAAGTTTGATGGATTAAATCCGTGATCGATCATTTCAACTTCTAAAAGATCTGATGAAATGATACAGACATATTATAGTTTTAATTATGATTTTTTATTATATTTTTTCATATCACTTTTTATATTATTTTTCATATTATTAATTATATCATTTTTTTATTATTTTATCTCACTTAATTATAATTATTTAAAAATAATGTAAAAAGTGATGTTTAGAAAAAAAATAATATAAGAACATCATAAATTTTTGTTATGGTTTATATAGGGTGAAAGGAATCGAATAATTTACCGTAAGACTACCAAAGTATTTTAAGAGCTAGTATCAGCATCTGAATCTTTATGGACTTGCTACAAATACGCCAAAAAGAACCCTCTTAAAATCTCAAGATTGCTACATCAACCAAGAAATAGAAGCAAGTATACCCCTCCACCTTAGGGATGAGGATCACCTGTCTTCATTCTCTGTCTCATTTTCTGTCTTTCCACTTAAATTTTGACAAGTGTTCTAAACTTAATTACATGTCTCATTCTCACTTAATTTATTTTACACTTGTCAAAATTTAAGTGAAAGAATAAGGAAGAGGATAGAAAATGGGGACAGGTGATCTCCATCCCCACCTTAGAACTCCTATAATGTTAATGATAATGTAGCTATCCTTTTAGGGGCGGTAGATGCGGTATGGCTGATGTTTAGAGGTTTTGGTTGTAATTTTTATGCAACTGCTTCAAGACCTTACCTTGTGTTTTCTTCTTCAATCATGGAGGCTTGGACATTAAGAGAGGCTATGATTCTAGCAGCAAAGCTTGGTTTTAGAAATGTCATCTTTGAAGGTGATTAGGAGTTGGTATGGCATGTTCTTTTGGGAGGTAACTTAGATTTGTCAGAGTTTGACGTTTTCATTTAAGGCATTTCATTGTTGAAATGTTATTTTCATCTGTATCTTTCTCATGTATTCATCATGACAGAGTAATGTTGTTGCTCATCACTTCTCACCTCTGATATTCTTTTTTTATGGCTTGTCTTATTGTTAATTAATGAATGATTATATTTTCCCAAAAAAATCTAACTAAAAAATGTGATCCATAAATATATTATGCATATACTATGATGGCCCACCATTGCTATGTCTCAAGCAAAAGTTTAGAATCATAAACCATGTTCAGCTGTTGACTTCTGAGTTTGTACGTATTAGACTAGTGAGGGAGGGCCACACAACTGGAACATCATTTGCTTCATCAACGCCACTTTATCGTGTATTTTTATGACGATGGTGGTGCCATGCCACTACTTCTGTTTTGTCACCAATCAAATTATTTGGGGACACGATCAAAGCAGAAGTGACTGGGTCAAACATGTTCATGATACATTATCTATGGCACCACTCTAGAAATCATGGGAAAAGGAATAATATGCAAAGGAAAAGACAATTTCAGATGTTATAAGGATATTCATAAGTGTTAATCGTTCATAATTACTATCGTGACTTGAACAAATGAACTCATGAATAGCTTCGCCTTATTTGCATTCATTTGCATCACTAGCACTGGACACATGCCTTATCATTTCTCGTTGGTTTGTAAGAGATTCGAATTAGAATATTAACCAATTTCACTTTATTTTTTTTTAAATATTCCATTTAAACAAGTCCAGCAGCACTTGAATAATGCGGAAAATGTCTTAAATTACTTAATATGTGCCAAGTAGCACGATTTATCATTTTCTGAATATTTGAATTTTAGAAATTTCCAACAAAGTGGAAAGTGTACCTTGTGAGCAAGTTTAATAAGCAAAATAAAAGGATTAAGTAAGTGATTATAGATGATAAATGTAAATTCAAGCTCACATGGCATGATAGGTGATTATGGAGGTTCATTTCATGTCTTGAATATTCAGATTTGTACTTTAGACCAACATATAAGGTTAATTTCTCTAAATACATCAAGCTGATGTAGAAAATGCGCCCTTAAAAGATCAATTGAAAAAATACTTAATTTCGGTTAACACAAAAATCCTTAATATAATAAACAACATGATAAATGTGTATATTTTGTACAAAATTTTCTTAAAAAAACAAGCTTGAAAGTCCTTTAATTATCATTGGTGTAAATTGTGACATGCTTACACCAAGACAGTAACTAAATAGTTAATTGACAGCGATGCAAAAGGTTTAGCTTATATAATAGGGTTGAAATTTGTACTCTCTATTTATCGATTACTGCTTTAGAGACATTTTGTAAAAATAATTAGAAGAACGAGGCACACACTTACGTCAACTTAGCACTTAACTTTATTTACGATTTTACTAACAAATACTTTAAGAATATTTGTTAAGCAATAAAAAAAAAAAAAATAATAAATAATACATTTAATATACTAAAAATTAAAAAATATATTTAAAATATTTTATTTTAATATCCTTAACAAATATTTTTAAAATATTTGTTAATAAAATCTTTTTATTTAATTTTTTTTCCTCTTAGGTCAACTTCGCACTTCCTCTGTATAGACATCCTAACAATATTATCATAGTGCAGCCGCAGACATTACAAGGAAAAGGACATTTTTTATGTGACAAGGAAAGAACATTTTTTGACAGCGTTTACTCAGAATTATTAATGCATAATTATATAAATTAATTGGAACAATTTTAGCTTTGACTTAAATTATTGTACTTTTTATGATGAATAAATTAAGATTTAATTTGAATGTAATATATATAAGAGTAAAAAATTTATAGTTTGTTATTTAATTATGTATTATTATGTCACAAAAAATATTTAATTTTTACAATAATTATCTTAAAAATTACACAATTTATTAATAGTATAAAAACCTTTAATATCAAAGTTAAACTCAAATTATTGTACTTTGCTATTGGAGGCTGAAGGTACATTTGGTGCTACTCATATATGTGGACAAAGCATGTTAAGATTCTATATCTTTTTTACTTTTTAATTTGTTTTCTGACTTTGAGCATTAAAGAAGGAAAACAGCACAAACAGACGAAATATTATCGTATACGATCTGCGACTATACAAGAAAAATTACAGACAAATAAACTACTTACAGCATATTCTTGGCGTTGGCATATTATGTCATCCTGTTTAGTCACCCATTAATTAAGAGGAGCTGTAACCTGAATGGTGTGATTTTGAAATGCATTTATCCAAATCGCGAGATCAATAACCTAGTTAAGAGAAATTCTTACATAAATTATAGGTATTTAATTAGATACATCAGATCAATTATGATTGAGTATTTTTATAGATAATTATATTACATAATTAATTTTATAAAAATTAATAAAAATACTAAGTTTTAATTAGATTAGTACACTCAATTATGATACTCATAATTTAGTTAAGAATTTCTCCCTAGTTAAAGAGGCTTATCATTCAATAATTTATTTTATACTATTATTATGGCAAAAAAACAAAAACAAAAAACCGAATGGTTCAACACATTACTACTGTATCTGTGACTCTGTTACGTAAAATTAAGCAGGTCAAAGATTCCGGGTTGCAATACTTGATTGTCATAATTTAAAGGATTATAATATTTCCAACCTTCACGTTCTCCACTTGCAAAGGCAACTAAGCTAGTACATGTGCTAACACTAAAAAAAAGTAAAAACAATATCATGTACATTATCATGTGGTTTTCTTTGTATAATAATATTTTGTAGGACGTATGGTTTACAACTTACAAAATTCAAGCCCGCGCTACCATATTTTTTTTTCAGATATATTAAAAACTTGTATTTGAAATTTTTTACTCAAATTTCTTGTTCAACTTCAAACAACAATGAAGGGTGTTTAAAGTCAGTTTGGATATTATTTAATTTGGGTTTAAGGCTTAAACAAAGGATAAAATTATATAAATGGAAGGCTGTAAATTATAGTGGGCTAATACTAATAGCCCAATCCCATGGAAGCCCGTAAATATGGCGATGCCATGAGCTTGCTTTGATTTGGATATAGGCACAGCCAATAGGAATAATAGCATATATAATTTAATTTGGATATAGGTGGTGTGGGTGTGGGAAGGTTAAGGTATCATTTGCATTGCAATGGCTATGGCCTCATCAACCTTAATGACAACAATGTTATCATGTTCTTTGGGTATGCGCATTTCCAGTTACAATCCCAATCCTTCACGAAGACTCGCTCTCTTTCAACTTGTCACTGGCAGTATTGGTAATCTCTAGAGTCTAGTCAATACCATTCATTACCTTGATAGAATTATTATTATAACTTGGTTCTATGCTTCTTTTGGTTATTTATTCAGCTGTCCCAGTCCCACAAACACAATCCCAGTTATTTGGTGCAAAAGGATCTGAGTTGTTTAAATTAGCAGAGGCCAATGCTCCAGGAAAGCTACCCCAACCAAACACTCTTCTCACACACCAAAATTTATTTGAGTGGGTCCAAAATGACAACCGAAGATTTCTCCATGTTGTATACCGTGTTGGGAACCTGGACAAGACTATAAAGTATGCTCTTTTGAATTAGCAAATGTGTGTGTGTATGTGTATATATATAAAATTTGATTTGATTACATTGTTGGAATGCAGGTTCTACACTGAATGCCTTGGCATGAAGCTATTGAGAAAGCGTGATATACCAGGAGACAGATATACAAATGCTTTTCTTGGATATGGGCCTGAAGATTCCAATTTTACAGCTGAACTTACTTACAGTGAGTTAAGACTTGAATGCTTGCTTACTAAATATAGTACACTGTCTTTTTCTAAAATGTAAAATCATTATGTATAGACTTACCAGTTACCACAAAATGGCTTCTCATCATACTTGCTATTTCATGGTGATCGCAGATTATGGAGTGGATCACTATGACATTGGAACTGGTTTTGGTCATTTTGGTATTGTGACTGAAGATGTAAGCTCTTATGAAAGCATTATTGTTGACAACTGCTACATCTGCAATCCATACCATACAAACAGTTTTCTCCATTAATCCATTTTGGGTTTTGTTTTCCTTGAATATGGAAGACCAACCAACTTATATCTGACTGTTGATTTTCAAATTTCCTTGTAGTTTATATTTTTTGTTGCACTGATACTGGATTGGGCAATAGGATAACCGAGTAAATTGTGAACCTGCAATTAAACATGCTCATGTTGAATGACTGCCAAGCATTTAGCTTCAATTAATGAAGTCTTTAATCAAGGCGTGTTGTTCAGCGACCAAAATGCTTTTGTTAATTGTTATCGTCACAGTATTAAATTCCCATAGGAATTTTAAAAGCCAAATGGCCTTTAAGAGTGTATTTTGATACAAAATCTGCATTTGTTGGTGCTCGGTGTTCATATATGCTGTATGAGTTTTCTGAGACAATTATGATTATTGTGGTTTTATATTGCAATTTTGTAGGTTGCCAAGACAGTGGATCTAATAAAGGCTAAAGGGGGAAAGGTTACCAGGGAACCAGGACCTGTCAAAGGTGGCAGTACAGTAATTGCTTTCATTGAAGACCCTGATGGTTATAAATTTGAGCTTTTGGAGAGAGGACCTACTCCTGAACCCCTATGCCAAGTGATGCTTCGAGTAGGTGATCTTGATCGTGCCATAGCCTTCTATCAAAAAGTTAGTGGTTTTTACTGCTCTTATTGTAAAGGTTCCTTCAGGAAGAGAATTTCTGCTTGCTTAGATGTAAACTCACAAGTAGCTTAATGGTTTTTCCTTGTCTTCGTTGATTTCAAAGGCTCTTGGCATGAAACTTCTCCGGAAGAGCGACAATCCTGAGTACAAGGTAACTTCTACTTACGGGTTGCGGCTATTAATAAGATGCATGCTATTTGTGTTCCTGACATAACTGTTTTGATTGATGTTTATAGTTTCTACATAACTAACCTTAAAGTGGGATATGCTGACTAAATATAGTTGTGCATTCCATTTGATTAGCCTGCCCTGCCTAAATCTTGAACATGGACATCTTCTCCACCAAGATAGTAGCTTAAATAGCTTTAAGATTAGTATGCACATACTTAAGAAGATCTGTTAAGTTAGCCACGTCGGGTGATCATTGAATGTATTTGGTTGGAGTTGTTGGAAGTCTCTATGTTTCCAATAGTAATATGGTTCCCTCATCTGTTGATAGGTTTCAAAACTATCTGCTATTATGAAAGGGTAGTTGTTAAAATGATTTCCATTCAAATGAAAATCGGGTGTTTGGTTTGTTTTCTGTTCAGTTGATATATTTCCATTAATAATTACAAAAATTTCACCTTGTTTTCATTTTGTTTCTTGTTTTCAAAGTATTGTGAAGGAAATGGTGAAACCTTGAGAAAACTTTGAGAACAGGAAACACAATGAAAACAAAATGACATTTTTATAAAAATTAATAAAAACATACTAATTGAAAATATAAATAGAAAACAAACCAAAGCACCACCTAATAAGTTTCAGAAATTTAATGCCTGTTCTGACAAATTTATGCTAATTTTATTTTTCAATTGTTGTGAAAAGTATGTTTTTTTGTGAAAACTCTTGATATGCTTTCCATGTTTATCTACAGCTGTTCTTTGTCATTGATTCTGATTGTTTTCCAGTATACAGTAGCCGTGATGGCCTATGGTCCTGAAGATAAGAATACTGTTCTAGAACTGACATATAATTATGGTGTCACTAATTATGATAAAGGAAATGGTTATATACAGGTAGATTCTATTCTTTACTATTTTCAAAAGAGGGGTTTTATGGTTTTTGTATGTCCTCCATGACTGTTTTCTGTATATCATTATAAGAATGCAACTCATTTTGTGTTTGAACAGATTGCAATAAGCACAAATGATGTCTATAAGACTGCAGAAGCAATCAAACTGTGTGGAGGGAAGATTATCCGTGAACCTGGGCCCTTGCCTGGTATCAACACCAAGATAGTAGTTTGCTTGGACCCCGATGGTTGGAAATTGGTATGACCATTTAATCTGTTTGCTTTTATGTGATTTATTATGTGCTTTTAGACTTTAACCTTTGTTGGATGGGTCCAACTAAGTAGGGCGCATGCTATAAAGTTAAAAAAATTAATAATAATTAGAATACCTTGTTTTTGTTGCTTTGTGGGCCGTGGGCAACAAGTCAATTTGGCTATTAAAAGCCAAGTCTCAGACGAGATTGAAATTGAGAGACAGGGTGTTGAACAGCGCCGTGTGTCATGGAGAGGAGAGAAAAAAGTTGTGTGCTCAGATTAGGTGGTCATTTGTGGTTTGATTTAGATTTTTTTCAGTATATTGTTTCTTGCATTGTGAGCTTCTACTTGTACGGCCAGAATCTTATTTCTCTATCTCTACTTATTGGGTTATTTGTACTCTTTTGTGGGTTTTGAGCTTTGTTGATTTCTACTTTGTTAGTAGTGAATAGGGGCCGTTGTGATATCCTTATTTATTGGGAGACACTTTGCTGTACTCATTGATTTTTATAGTGGAGATTTTTTTGAACTAGGTCCCGTGGTTTTTACTTCTTACATTGAGGAGGTTTTTCACGTTAAAATTATGTGTATTCTCTTTGTCTATTTATTTTTTGTGCATCCTTGGATATATCTTTTGGTGGATATTTTTGGTTGGCTGTATATTTTGCTCCTCACAAGTCCTTTCAAGCGAAAAAGATTTTATTGCCTATTTGTGTGTTGTTGCTTCCGCTATGTACACAAACCTTTTCTTTCCTAACAGCTGGTACCAGAGATATTTACTTGTTTGTTTGCTTGATTGAATGATGAAGCCTAATTACAGTAAAATGATTAGTTTGAATGACACAAATTACCACAAATAGAAAAGAAAGATGAAAGATTTATTATTTGTGAAAAAATTACATTTACCGGTGTTTGCTACTAAAAAGCCTGAGGCTAAATCTAATGAAGAATAGGCTTTTGAACATGAGATGGTTTGTGGCTTTATTCGACAATGGGTAGATGATAACGTTTTGAATCATTGCTAATGACTCACATGCCAGAACTTTGTGGGATAAACTTGAGACCTTGTATGCCTCTAAGTTTGGGAATAATAAATTGTTTTTGTTGAAGCAGGCTATGAACTTGAGTTACAAGGATAGTAGTTCTAACTTTGATCACTTGAGTAATTTTCAAGGATGCTTTGACCAGTTGTCCGGCATGGGTGTGAAATTTGAAGATGGGATTTTGGGATTTTGGTTGCTTAATACTCTACCTGATTCTTGGGAAAATCTCAGAGTCACTTTGACTAGTTCTGCTCCTAGAGGTGTTGTGACCATAGATTATGTAAAGACTGTTATTTTGAATGAAGAAGTCAGACGACGAACTCAGCAGGCATCCTCTTCACAGTCAGAGGTTTTGGTTACTGAAAACATAAGGAGAAGCAGTGAAAGGGATCAGGGACAAGGCAATAGAGGTAGAAGCAAGAGTAGAAGTAAATCAAGGTCTAAATACAAAAACCTTGAGTGTCAATATTGTGGTAAAAAGGGACATGTCCAAAAGTTTTACTACCAATGGAAAAAGGAGAACAAGGGTAACAAGGCCAATCAACAAAAGAAGGATAATGATAATGATGATCGTGTTGCCACTACTACTGGAGGAGATCTTGTGATTATCTGTAATGAGAATTTGATTAATGTTGCTTGTGATGAGACAGTTGGGTAGTTGACAGTGGTTCCTGTTTTCATGTGATATCTAGGAAGGATTTCTTCACATCTTATACTCTTGCTGATTATGGGGTTTTGAAGATGGGTAATGATGGTATGTCAAAGGTGATTGACATTGACAATGTTTGTTTGGAAACTAGTAATGGGACAAAGTTGATTTTGAAAAATGTCAGACATGTACCAGACATCTGTTTGCATCTGATTTCTGCTAGTGTTCTTGATGATGATGACTGTTTTAGTACCTTTGGTGGTGGACAGTGGAAACTCACTAAAGGTTCTTTGGTTGTGGCACATGAAAAAAAGTGTTTAGGTTTGTACTGGACCAAGGCTGTAGTTTCTGTTGATACTGCTAATATAGTTGAGTGTGATAACCAGTCAGAGTTATGGCACAAGAGACTTAGCCACATTAGTGAGAAGGGACTTGATACTTTGGCCACAAGGAATCTACTTTCAAGTTTGAAGGGTGTAAGATTGGAAAAGTGTGCTCATTGTTTGGCTGGGAAATAGAATAGAGTCTCTTTTAAAAGTCATCCTCCTTCTAAGAAATCAGAGGTGCTTGAGTTAGTACATTCAAATCTTTGTGGTCCAATGAGGACTAGAACATTTGGTGGTGCGCTTTACTTTGTGACTTTCATTGATGATCATTCAAAGAAACTATGAGTTTATGCCTTGAAGACTAAGGACCAGGTGCTTGGTGTCTTTAATCAGTTTTCAGGCTTCTGTTGAGAGAGAAACAAGGAAGAAACTGAAATGTGTTCGCACTGATAATGGTAATGAATATTGTGGACCATTTGATGAGTATTGCAGATAGCAATGTATTAACACCAGAAGATGCACCCTAAGACTCCTCAGCTTAATGGCTTGGAAGAAAGGATGAACAGGACATTGATGGAGAGTTAGATGTTTGCTTTTTGAAGCAAATTTACCTGAATTTTTTTTGAGTGAGGCTTTGTATACTGCTACGTATGTTATTAATTTATCTCCTACTGTTGCCTTAAAGGCTAATGTTCCTGACAGGGTGTGGTATGAAAAGGATGTTTCCTGTGACCACTTACGTGTCTTTGGGTGTAGAGCATTTGTACATATGCTCAAAGATGAGAGGTCCAAGTTGGATGTCAAGACTAGGCATTGCATCTTCATTGGTTATGGTCATGATGAGTTTGGCTATAGGTTGCATGATCAAGTTGAGAAGAAGCTTGTTAGTAGAGGTGGAAATAGGTCGTTTCTTCTCGTCAGGGCTATGGCTTTACTGCTTTACTGAGCTGGCTGGCTGACTGCCTAACTTTGTTTACTAAACAAGTTAGGCCAAGGCTTTTTTAAAAGCCTGTTTAACTAAAAAGATCAGGCCTCAGGCCATCTAATAAGCCTTTTAAGCTTAATAGGCGGCTTTGGCCTATTTAATTATATATAATATAATATATATTATTATAATAATTATAAATTATAATTATATTTATTAATTTATTATAATATATTAATATATTTTTTAATTAAATTTTAATAAAAGTCAATAATTAAAACTTAAGTTAGTAAGTTAAAATATAAAATAATATATTTATTAATATATTTAACGTAATATATTTATTAGAATGAAAATAATAAGTTAACACTTACTTCTTACTTTTATAGATGTTCACTACTTTCTTGCTCTGATTTTTGATCGATGTGGGACTTGAAAGACTAGAGTAAGAAAGTGTGCAACTTGGTATATCTCCAAGTCCCACATCGACCAAAAACTAGAGTAAGAAAGTAGATAACATTTATAACACTCACCCCTTACTTTTATAGATGCTCACTATTTTCTTACTTTAATCTTTGGTCGATGTGGGACTTGAAAGACTAGAGTAAGAAAGTGAGCAACTTGGTATATCTCCAAGTCCCACATCGACCAAAAACTATAGTAAGAAAGTAGTGAGCATCTATAAAATTAGAATGTGAGTGTTAAATTATAACAAAAACCTATTGGCTTTGAGTAGGTCCGTTGGCTTATTTCAAGGCTTAGGCCTGTTAGTTTATGTAAAGACATAATGACTTATTTAAAAGTAAGTCTGTTAGCCTATGTAAGACATGTTGACCTATTTAAAGGTAAGTCTGTTAATTTATGTAAGGGTCTGTTGGCCTATTTAAAGGTAGGCCTATTAGCCTTATTAAAGGCCTCATTGCAAAGTAAGCCTTTAAATAGGCTTTCAGGCCAGGCTAAGCTTTTAAAAAGGTTAGGTCAGGCCTTAAAAATGAGCCTATTACAGGCTCATAGGCCAGGCTCAGGCCTTATAATTGGGATACAGGTCAGGCCTGTTTAAGGCAGAGCCTGGCCTGACCTGGCCTGTTTCCACCCCTACTTGTTAGAAGCCGTGATGTTATTTTCACGGAGGATCAGACCATTGAAGATATTGACAAGGCAAAGAAGTCAGAATCTCCGAGTATTGATGGTTTGGTTGATATTGATCCAGTTCTTGAGTCTCATATGTCTGATGTAGCTAACTTTGGCAATCATGATGATATGCATAATCATATTCAGGGTGATAAGGTTGAGGATGTTGTTGATAATGTTGCTGATGAGGTAGATGCTCTTGCTCGTGAGGTTGTTGATGAACCTGTTGTTTTACTTAGGAGGTCTTCCAGACATCTTATTCCTTCTATCCGTTACTCATCTGATGAATATGTTCTCCTCACTGATGGGGGAGAACCTAAGTGTTATGAAGAGGCTATGGAGAATGAGCAGAAGGTAGAATGGGTTGCAACAATGAATGATGAAATGAGATCTTTGCTTGACAACCATACTTTTGAGTTGGTCAAGTTGCCTAAGGACAGGAAAACTTTGCAAAATCGGCGGGTTTACAATTTGAAGAATGATGAGAATACTTCCACTCCGAGATACAAAGCTAGATTAGTTGTCAAAGGCTACTGTCAAAAAAAGGGGGATTAATTGAGGAGATCTTCTCACCAGTTGTTAAAATGTCTTCCATCCGAGTTGTTCTTGGTTTGGCAGCCAGTCTTGATTTAGAGGTTGAGCAAATGAATGTGAAAATTGCTTTCCTTCATGGTGATTTGGAGGAGGAGATTTACATGGAGCAACCTAAGGGTTTTGTAGTGAAAGGTAAAGAAAATTATGTATACAAGTTGAAGAAAAGTTTGTATCGCTTGAAACAAGCCTCGAGGCAATGGTATAAGAAGTTTGAGTCTGTTATGATCCAACAGGGATTCAAGAAGACTACTTTTGATCATTGTGTATTTGTGCATAAATTTTTTGATAATAAATTCATCATTTTATTACTCTATGTTGATGATATGTTGATTATTAGTCATAATTCTTCTAGAAATGACAGGTTGAAAAAAAGCCTTAGTAAGTCTTTTGCAATGAAAGACTTAGGACCAGCAAGACATATTCTTGGCATACAGATTACTCGTGATAAAGTATCCAAGAAGTTGTGGTTATCTCAGGAGAAGTACATTGAGAAAGTGTTTCAGCAATTTCAGATGGATAAAGCTAAAGTTGTAAGCACACCTCTTACTTTACATTTTAGGCTTAGCACTTGACAAGCTCCTTCTAGTGATAAAGAGAAACAAGACATACAACGTGTTCCTTATGCATCTGCAGTAGGAAGTTTGATGTATGCAATGGTTTGCACAAGGCCTGATATATCTCACACAGTTCGTGTGGTTAGTCGTTTTCTTTCCAATCCTAGTAGAAAGCATTGGAAAGTTGTGAAGTGCATATTGAGATATCTCTGGGGCACTTCTAGTTTGAAGCTCTGTTTTGGAATTGGGAAACCTGCTCTTTATGGTTATACAGATTCAGACTTGGCAGGGGATGTTGACTCTAGAAAGTCTACTTCTGGTTATTTGATTACCTTTGTAAGGGAAGCTGTGGCTTGACAATCTAGGTTGCAAAAGTGTGTTGCATTGTCTACTACTGATGCTGAGTTCATTGCTATTACCGAGCCTTGTAAGGAGTTACTTTGGATGAAGAATTTTGTACATAAACTTGGTTTTACTCTGCAGAGGTATATTTTGTTTTGTGATAGTCAGAGTGCTATCCATCTTGGCAAGAATCCTACGTTCCATGGTAGATCTAAGCATATTGATATAAGGTATCATTGGATACGTGATGTTCCGGACTTTAAGTTGTTGGAGCTTAAGAAGATTCATATTGATGATAATGGTTCAGACATGTTGACAAAGATTCTACCGAGGGAAAAGTTTGAAGATTGTCGTTTGGTTGCCGGTTTAGCGTTTGCCTCCACTTGAGTTGGAGAGGGAGTTCGTTGGATGGGTCCAACTAAGTGGAGCCCATGCTATAAAGTTAAAAATAATAATAATAATTAGAATTCCTTGTTTTTGTTGCTTCGTGGGCCGTGGTCAACAAGTCAATTTGGCTATTAAAAGCCAAGTCTCAGACAAGATTGAAATTGAGAGACAGAGTGTTGAACAACGTCGCGTCGTCATAGAGAGGAGAGAAAAAAGTTGTGTGCTGATCTTGCGTGTTTAGATCAGGTAGTCATTTGTGGTCTGATTTGGATTTTTTTTCAGTATATTGTTCCTTGCATTGTGAGCTTCTACTTGTATGGTCAGAATCTTATTTCTCCATCTCTACTTGTTAGGTTGTTTGTACCCCTTTGTAGGTTTTGAGTTTTGTTGATTTCCACTTTGTTGGTAGTGAGTAGGGGCCGTTGTGATATCCTTATTTGTTGGGAGACACTTTGCTGTACTCATTGATTTTTATAGTGGATATTTTTCTGGACTAGGTCCTGTGGTTTTTACTTCTCACCTTGAGGGAGTTTTTCACGTTAAAATTGTGTGTGTTCTCTTTGTCTATTTATTTTTTGTGTATTCTTGAATATATCTTTTGGTGGATATTTTTGATTGGCTGTATATTTTGCTTCTCACAGGTCCTTTCAAGCGGAAAAGATTTTATTGTCCATTTGTGTCTTGTTGCTTCCGCTATGTACACACTCCTTTTCTTTCCCAACAACCTTGTCACTAACAGAACTGGCTTTTATGCACTGATAAAGTCATAAGCATTTAGTTGATGAATTGATGGATGGATTGTGTAATGTGTAAGCAGAGTGGAGAAAACAAATGAACATAATAGATGTTATTGTATAATTGTGAGAGGAATGACATGCGGATAAATTATTGATTTATGTAAAGCACCAAACTGGAAAGACATGGGGAAATTTTGAGTTTGATCTGTGCTTCAAATTTTCTGATATTGTTTTCTATAAAAAAAAAAAATGATATTGTTCCCGCGTTTTTCCATACCTGTCACGTTAGAGTTCTCCAATCATTTATCTTTTAGACTTTTTCTGTAGCATAATGCACTGATGGCAGCCTTCCAGTTATGTTAAAATTCGGAAGCCACACCTTAGTTTATTTTATAGTTTGACTTGTTTATTACTTCATGCAGGCATTTGTTGATAATGTTGATTTTCTGAAGGAATTAGAGTGAGAATAGCATGGTTCAAGATCCTACACATCTTCACTGAAGTTATGGTAGTCTAGCAATTTTGTCAGTGAAATCTTATAGCCATACTGTCAAATCTATATCTCTTAGCAACCCCTCCAGTCACTATGAGAGGGGAAAAGGAAAGAAAAGTAAAAGCATATTTACAGCAATCACAATGTTAACCCTTTTATATTTGATTATGTTACTTTGGCACGGCAATTCAACATATACTGGATCCCCTCAAGCCAGCACTGTTTGTCTCCTTTACTTCCACATTCAAATTCTATTATCCTGTCTGCTGTTTTTATTCCAAAATATGCCCTCTTTTCACTGATGTCTTCCTTCTCCCTTCCGGGCCAAGCTGGGATATCATTGCAGACTCCAGTGATTATATCTGCCATTTTAGGCCATACCTTAACATTGTTGACTGATAGTGGCAAGAATAAAATAAGTAAGTGCTGTGTACGAAACTTTGCTTACATTTCTTCTTTTTCGTGAATGTTCCTGCTATATGCTTGCTTTTCATTTTGGCTACAACCTGTTGTCATTTTGTGTTGAATAGATATTCCAAATAATTATTTAATGGAAATAGTAGCACAACCAATCATTATGCTTCTCTCTGATGAGTGTGATCTATGAAGTGATTTTCAAAGAGTTAATATTTGATACTCTGTCAATGTATGTAGAATTAGTTTACATTACACTATTGCCATTTTTTCACCAGGCTCCCACCATTGTGGGAATCTGGGGAGGGCTAGATGCACCTGCCTTACCCTGTGAGCGGAGAGGCTGTTTCCGCCCCATTTTTACAAAAATATTTCATTAAAAAATTACAAAACTTATATATAACATGCAATATGAGTATTTTAGACACATCTATACTCATACTTTGGTATAGAAATCTACAAAAGTCATTATTATTAGGAAAATATTGATCGATTGACACCTTGAATTTTATGAATACTATAGTTAAAATTTGCTAAGACTTGAAATATATGTACTGATATGACATTTAGAAAGATTGTCATACCTAGTTTCTTTATATTAATTCTAATTATAATTTTAAAGCAGCTAGTGTAATCATTTCTATACATTGACAATGTATCAAATATTAATCTTTTTCAAAATTTGTTAATTTTTCTAGACACCCCTGTATCTAACTTAGAAATTGTTGGAAGTCATGCCTATGATTCGTTAATGGATGTATGAAGTTTCTTCTAGGCTTCTAGCAATTACCTGCAAGTTTGAATTTATGTTGAAAGACACTTGCTTCCAGTGAAGAGCTCCTGTTATTGACATTTAAAATAGCAGGGATACTCAAGTTAGAAGAGTAAATTGCTTTATACATTTGTCATTCTTTTTTTATTCTTTTCAATTTCAATGAAGCCGTTATTGCAAACATGTTATTAAACATACCTTTTCTTGTACGTTTGAGAAGTTCTCCTCCTCCAAAGACGTAGTCCAGTGCTGTCAAGATGTTTGCTTCTTTGCCTTCATCACACTTTTCCTCAACTAGAGGAAATGTTGTGGCTCCGGGCCCCTTTTGCAGCCTTGCCTTTAGAGTAGCAGCTCCTCTCAAGGCTGCCAACAAAGCATTTACTTTATTAGATTTTCTGTTATTTCGTGTTAGTATTTGATAATATCTATGGGAATGAACTCACTGATTGTGGGTTTTAGCCCATCTTTTCTTACCATGATGTTGCTCAATAAGTATATTTCTTGTTCTTGTTCTTTTCATTTTTTTTCTTGAGCTTAGGTTAATTTATGGGGCCAGATGTGACTTGGTCAAAAATGCAGATTGAGAAATCTTCCTGAAGATTAAAGTTGGTTTGGTGTATGATTTTTACATGGAGTCTACTTGCATAAAAAATAAGTGAAGCTGTTTAAAAATATAGTTCATTTCATTCTGAGATTTGAGAAATGAACCTTTTAAGTTCTGATACCTGTGGCTGCTCCGGCTGTTAGAGTCATTATATCTCCATTGGTTTTTGCATTAATGGCAGAGTTGACTACTGTTATGATTTGGTCGTGTTCTGCTCCCATATCTTCTGCAATCTCAATGCAGTGAGAGGCTACTAAAGCTGCTGCAGATGCAATTACAGCAGAAGACATGGGAGGGTTCTTTTGGTTGGCATTAGGCATTTCAAGTGATGCTGTTGAAGCTGCAGCTGCTGCAACAGCGGCAGCTACACCTGCCACAGATACTGCAGCATGCAACTGAGCATTATGGGTCCTAATTTCCTGCTTTTTCCTCTCCTTTTGATCTTTCAACCATCTACCCATTGTCCTCCCTCTTAGCAAGCTCCTGTAAAGCTGGTGAGCAATAATTTGCACCAAGAATCAACAAATGCAAAAAAATAAAATAAAATTACTGAGTAATAATAGATTGAGCTGGTATGAGTATATAATTGATGAAAATAATCACGAAGTTGAATGTAAGATACCCCATTTCTGAGCAAGTTTTGACTGGAAAGGAATTCTGGATTGAGTGCTTGATGGAGTAAAAATAAATCCTGCACATGATGGATTACTATGTTATTAATTTCTACACACTAAAGACTAACTCGCTGGACAAAGCATGGTTTTGACTTTTGAGGATGTGGGTATTAGCAATTGATCACAAGAGGAAACCAAAACAACTTCACGTGATGAGTGACTTATCTGAATTCCCCATCGGTAAGTAGATGATCTTAAAGTGAAAAGTGAAGTTCATTTAGATGACAACAAAAAGCAGTTCCTCATGAAAGCATGCTCATGCCAAATGATAAAAGGGCCAAATTGTTTCGTGTACAGGCCATGAGAATTGGATCTTCCAGGTGTGTTTATAAGTTAAAACACTTCAATATATGGACGTTATGATTATCATTATATATAAGTTAACATGAAGTAGTAAAGTACCTTTGTTTCGTCACTGTCTTTTGGCGAAATTGGAGGGCAACCCCCATTAGGTAACTGCTCAAATAATTTGCATCAGAACCAATATTAGTATATAAAAGCAACAGGCACACACGACAATATTAGATGCCCCTTAATATGGAAGAATCCTAGGACCAGAAAAAAGGTACAGGTTTTTGTAAATTTTCTATAAATAAAAATGCTGAATCACACGAAGTCCTCTTCGTAAAACGACACTAGAACTGTGTGTGTGTGTTTTATATCACCTAACTGTGTTGGTTTTTTCCAGTTTGTTTTAGTTATAGAGGCTTGGGTGGGTGTGTGGCTGTTGCCACATCATTCGCGGGAGATTCACGAATATCTCTTCGTGTGATATAGCATCACTCGATTGCTAATTCCCTTCTTGGATGGAGGGCTTCAGTTGAATCTCTCCTTTTTCCTTTTTCTTTCCCCCCTCAGGTGTGTGTGTGTGTGTGTGTGACATAGAATCTGTTTTAAGAGAACTAACACAACTTTTGCATGCAACTTATAAAGGAAGTAGCTAAAAGTAGTGTTAGCGTTAATGGCCTAATTTAAATAACCCTTCTAAATTCTCAAACAGAATCAAAGCAAATGTTCTTACAGTATCCTTTGAAGCAGTGGAACCTTTGGTATATAATTCATTACCAACAGGACAGGAAAGTGGCATCGCGATACCAGCAGTGGAGGTTGTAATATTGGTGTTGTGCAGTGCTTTGGAGAGTTCCATGGCCGAAAGACTCCATGATCTAGCAAGGAACTCCATAGATTCAGTTGGAGTATCAGGTTGGGCACAAGATGATGCATGCCAATCTGCAGGAGCATTCTCATCTATGTTCTCCAGCTGATGAACTGAGCATCTAGAGGTGCTGGAGCTCACTGGCATTGAAAATAATCACACAAAAGGAGTTAAATGCTTTCATCAGGATGAAGCTTAATCATTAGAATTATAAGAAGCATGGATTCTTTTTTTGTCATATTCTGCTAAGTATATACTCTCATAACTCTTTAGTGCCTTGAAGAAGAAAATTCAGTAGAAAAAAAGTTTCTTCATTGTACCAACCAACCAATGTTACCACTCACTTGTAAAGAGTAATGCCCTCAGGCCTCAATCACTCAAGACTCAGGAGACGGGAGATCAAAAATCTCATGGTAAGAGTGTGAATTGAGAAAGCAAGAACAAGATGATGAGAGGACTGAGGAGCAATAGTGAGATATTTAACAAGAAAATTGTGATGCTGTTTCCAAGTGTTTTTAATTGAGGAAAATGAAAACAACGTAAAAGATTCAAAGTGCTGAACGAAAGGACCCAGTTTAAAGGTCATTCATTCATTCTTGTCTCCAACTTAAGTTGTTGCTTTTGATATCCACCTCTTAGTGCTTTATGCATAAAGAGTCAAAGACCTGTTTTTATGGCAGCGGATTTCATCATTACTGGGATTCTCCTTTGTCACCATTATCTCTTTCTAAAGTAGAGTTTGGGGACCCATTTGTAAGCTATTTCTTTTATTTTACAAAAATATATAACTTAACAAAACGTCTGTTTGGAAGGCTCTGCCAATTGGATCAAGCCATCCAGGTACAAGTTTATATACACGACTGTGTTTGCTGTTTTTACAGTTTCCATTGCCATGGACAATGTCATCATTCATTTGGTTACAGTGTTCCCGCTTGACTCGTTTCTTTTCGTCAATTAAAGCAAATGACAAAGGGTTCTTATCTTTCCTTCTTTACTCCTCCTTTTCTTTAATTTTGTTGCCGATTACTGAGGGAGATCATGCATATACAGTTATATTATACAGTTGTTAGATTACTGCAATTTGGCATTATGGCAGTCCACAGTTAGTTGGTCATCCTACAGTGAACTATTACATGATGAGAAATGATGAATAACACGAAATATTTTTTGTAAACCGCACACGAATAATTACTTTCTGTTATAAACCAGTGTCCTCCTTTTGTTTTACAAGTTAAAAAAGTGAAAGAAAAAAAACCATGTACCGTAGAACCGTTGCATTTCACGAATTCTACTTGGTGACAGATAGCAAATTAGCTATCCTCTTACATGATATCTGTTAACGAAAGGTGTAGATTTTGGCAATTTAAAGATGCAACCACCAGCAACAAGTATAAGAAACCTAAGTTAGCTCCCTCATTCCTTGACCGAAGTCTAATTACTCCTTATCATTTTTTATCAAAAATGGAAACACATGCACCAGCATTTGCATTGTCCAATACTAGCTGTTGAACTTCTTCTAAAGGTTTATTAGAACACTAGCCCAAGCCCAAATAGCAACGATGAATAGTCCAAGTTGGATTCTAACACCAAATGCAACAAAAACAAAATGGATCCGATTCGCTTCAATAAACTATGAATTGGAATGATTTGTGAACAATTCAGATGTCGGGAAAGGGGTACAACGTGATTATATTTGCATGGAAAAATATCATTATATACTCCTTTTAGGAATATATACACTATTGATACCCTTTTTAAGAGTGTTAGATTTAATAAAAAAAAAATAAATATAATAAATAATATTAAGAGAAATGTGAAAAAAAATATATACACCCTTAATGATAAGAATATCATAACTGTATTTGTATACTAATGATCCTAGCTGTACACAGGAAAAGACGTCCAAATTTTGTGTAATGAATGTTTCAAAGAAAAACAAAAGGTGATTAGTTAAAAGGATGCTCGCCCAGGCATGTTTGATTCATCATAGTTACAGAGAAAATGTAACCCTGCCAGATTTCCTCACATTTTAAGGTCCACAACCGATAACCCTGAGCCTCGAGTGGCATGACGCCAATCAACAGCCACCAGCATACCTCGTTCTTCAAATTTGTTCAACCTTGTTACTTTCCCTCTTTCCAACTCTTAAATGAGGGCATCTACTACCCCACTCAGCATGATGTGTACGCCAATACATTTAATAGGATGGGTCATGCAGGAAGTTCGTCATGGCATCTTGCTTGTCATAACAGTCTATTGTTCCTCTGATGAAGTGAGTGTCATGACTCGTGACATTTGCAACATTGAAAAAACAAGCTCTAAGTGACTCCTTCAAAATCCATGTCTGCCAAATATTCTACGTTTATGATATAGCATATGTGAGAGTCAAAAAACTGCACTCAATATCCAAGGAAATCCTAATAATAATATAACATAGAGTTCAACTTCATATTCAAGATAAGCGGTTTCCTTACCTACTATTTGGCTGAAGAAATTCGGCGTAGCGAAGGAATCCAACTGCTTGAAGCACGGGAATTATTCCCAAATACACGACCCAGGTTTAAGGTTCCTATGGGCCTTTCTGGTTTAGGGACATTTTCTGTGGAGGATATGGGCATGGCAGATGAAGTAGATGGACCATTGTTCACACGCTGCAAAAATTTATCTCAATCAAATGAATTACTTCAGCCAAATAAAAATTCAAATTAAAGATCAGTATAATTGAACTAACAACTCTAACATGCAGAGAGGAACAAGCCACCATATCTTAGAAAATATACGGAGGGAATATCCTTCTACTTTTTAAAGAGGGAATAGAGGCAAGAAAGCCAATGTTGGAAATTTCATTGAGGTGACTTACATGTTTCTCCGTCTGACTCTTGGCATTCGAATTCTGAACATTAGATGGCTTAGGCTGCACCTGTACACTTGGACGTTCAAGATTGGCTAACTGTTTTGTTACGGTAATTTGAGCTGAATCATGGACTCCTGAAAAGGGAATGTAAGGCATCAGGATATGATCTGTAGAAAGCATTGCTCACTACAATGCAATAGCCAAACAAAAATTCCATATCAAAATTGTGCCAAAAAACAAAAAATCTCCATATAAAAAAAACAAAAACAAAAACAGATAATTGGGAAACATCTGTCCATATTGATTACTATCTTAATTCTAAGCATATCAGAATCAGAAATTATGATGTTTTGTATTCAGATTCAGACGGCAAAGTTCCATGAAAAATAACCCACATAAAGTATAAGTCAGCAATTCTTTCCTTTTTTTTTTTTTATTGAGCATTTAAATGTCACTTTAAATTCCTAACTCATTCTACTGGGAAATACCAATATTAGCATGTAAATCACATAACTTAGTATCACAATACTTTTCTGGGAAAAATTTTCCTATAATAAAACAGAATTCCTTCAACCACATGATACAAGACTGAAATCTGAAGTTACCTTTATGCTTATCCACAAGTACTGGTTCTAGACTGCTAGGCACAGCAGCTGCAGGCTGCAAATTGTCATATACTACTCAAGTGAGAAAGAGAATAAAATCGGTAGAATTTAATATGTAAGCTATCAGAAAAGCCATATAACGTTGTGCATTCCAGTAAATGCAATCCAGACCAGCTTTGACGGAAACTTTCAATTACAAAAGGGGAGGGGGGAAGGACTGCATACAATTATAGCAGCAATTTGTTCAGAATGGAGAGTAAAAAAGGCCAACAAAGTACTAACAGATGATTGATTTTGTCTCTTTGTCTGTTGAGCCTGCTCATATTTTAGGATGGTCCAGTCAAATAAAGAGTCAGAATCATATCCTGCTCAAAAAATTCAGCCAAACAAGATTTTTATTACATCAAGGGAAAGATAAATATAACACACATGAGACCACCAGAAACATGATAAATGAAGCTTAAAACCCAAAGATTGGCAATGCACGATAATGTTGAAATTCTCCCAAACACTGACAAACGTTAAGAATTAAATGAAATAATTCATAAAATTTCCGATCTCCAACCTATAGCTTTATATTCTATGAAGAATAATTCTGTGCCAAAATAGAGATAATTTGGCACAAAATCTAGCATAGCATGAGGAAGAAAAGTTAAATAGTCAGTTGCATTCATTTAAAATATCATACTTCTACAGTTAACACCAATGTGGCTAAAGCAATCAACCAATATTCAAATTGTCATCTTTAACAAACAATGGACTACATTTCCAATTAGCAGAGAAATTAGTTAAAATGAAACATATGATGAAAAAAAAAAACAGCCAATACCTTCACTAGTGAACAAGTCACGAAACAGCCGCTTCAAGAATCCATAATCTGGGCGTTGATCAAATGTCAAAGAGTGGCAATAATGAAAGTAAGAAGCAAACTCCAGGGGATATGACTTGCAAAGCATCTAATGACAAGAAATATGGAGTCAGTAAACTTTTGAGTAACTAAAACTTCAATAAGAAAATCTCCCTGGGGAGGATGAACAAAAATTTGATTAATCCAATAATAGCATTCCTTAAAAGCTCTGAATTTAATTTTAGTCAAGGATTCAAGTATTCAAACTTAAGTTTGTGATTACAGTTGCTTCTTCCAGTTTTGCATAATTCTAATTGCCATTTCCTACTCTTGGCCTTGCCTCCCATTCTTATAAAATTGAAAACTGTACTTATTGGGGGGGGGGGGGGGGTTAATCATTTTACAAAATTGAGAAATGCACATACCTCAATGGGAGTTGATAACTTCTTCTCACAAATCTTGTCATATTTTTCCTTTTTGGTGACAGCTTTCAGACCCTGCCAAGGAAGGCTAAAATGCAAGAACCAGATAGTCAAGCCCTACATATTCCTGAAAAACCTGTGCAACTGACACTCACATGCACCATTTTAAAAAAAAACTCAAGTGCCTGGAAAATTACAGTGAGTAGGAAGAAACATACCTTCCTCTCAAAAAGTACATAAGAACATAGCCAAGAGACTCCAAATCATCCCGACGACTTTGCTCTGATGAAATAAAACCAAAATTGTGGGAAATTTGTAGGTTACAATCTGTAGACCGTAAAGAAGGAGAAGTTATTTCTACTCACCAATTCCTATGTGAGTATTGCAACTTGCATAACGTGCAGTCCCTGTTAAGTTTTTATTCTCTCTGGATGAGTTTATCAAGGTTATAAAACAAATATTAGGCAACGGTACCCTGGCTAATTAAATTTAAACTGGTAAAGCACAAGTCATACTCTGAGAATGAAACAATCAGAAGAAGAAACAAATTATTTGAAATTCCACAGATTACAAGTTGGAAGACTTCCCATTGATAAACAACAATGTACATTTACTTTTGAAAACAAAAAATACATTGCAGGGATGGGTATAAGAAAATGGTTCCATCAGTTACAAAAAAAGTCAAGATGATTACAAGATTTTAGCTATAGAAAACTTGAATAAGAATATTTTATAACATGGCGAGAAAGGACAGCGACTTTTCACTATCCAATAAAGAACACCCACTTTCAATATTATCTTGTTTTTTAGTATTTTACTACATATCAAGCCTACCATGACACTAAAACAATCTAAGTTCATTCAGTTGCACCTCCAGAACTTTTGTAAAGCATTAAAGTAATGAAGAAGCAAGAAAAAACTGTATCACTTAGCTAACATCTTATCATGAAAATGAGTATTTTTTTTTTTTGAGAGAATTATAATCTGCAACAGAAAAATTTCTCACCTCACCATTTTATTATTATAAAAATCAAAAGGAAAGCATCTTAGCAGATGGAAAAGTAATCAATCAGATTTGTGACACTAAAAAACCTTTTAACACACAGGCCAGACATGGGAAAACATGATCCATAACAAGAAGAGATCCAATGTAAATAATAAAACTAAACAGAACAAAATATACCTGTAAGGAATATGCTTGTTTGTGTTAGGGTCCCTGTATCTTTTTGCAAGTCCAAAATCAATAATATAAACCTGTGAATGTAACAAATTGCAGAAACATATGTAAGAAATTGGAAGCATAAAAGGGATTATCAGATAGGAAAATTATCCATATAAGTTAGCCCTTAAAGAGAACAAATTCTAATGATGTTACCTGACTTGCTTTCCTCCCAAGACCCATAAGGAAGTTATCTGGTTTGATATCTCTATGCAAAAATCCCTTGGAATGCAAGTATTCTATTCTTGTAAGCTGTAGTCAAGTAAATAAAACAGACTTAATTTTCTATTAATGTGCTTTCACTGAAAACTCACATAGATGAACCATTAACTAAAGAGAGGTAAACTTTAGAGACAACATTGCTACAGTAACTTGCAGGAAACATGGTAATATCCAGAAGCCATATTAAAAGTCAGTAAGGAACAAATGCTGCCTTCTTGAAAACCTAAGCAAGCAGTCCTGATATGAATCAGTGGTTACCATCTGATCAGCCAACATCAAAACTGTTTTTAATGAAAACTTCCTTCCACAATAAACAAAAAGGTCCTCGAGACTTGGTCCCAGAAGATCCATAACTAGCACATTATTGTCTCCATAAGTACCGCACCATTTCATACTTGGAATACCACCTAAAATCCAAAGAGTAAGAGGAATCAGAAACAATTAACATAACCCTTGGCAAATGTTGTGAGAGCATTTAAATTATTGAAGTGCTTCTGTTATAACTTACTTTCTCCTTGAAGAAAATTATATAACTTGGCCTCATACAGTAGTTGCGGATGTTTGGTCTTCTTGTTCTCCTACAAAATAGGAAATACGGCTGCTATAAATCAGTATTAGACCATATACATAGTTCTTGAATAATTGAATATGAAGGTAGCCAAAAGGGGGAAGGGGGTAAGTGCAAACTTCTAGCAAGTATAGTCTCTTTATTAGAATTTGACTAAGTTTTCATTTAAAACCATTTATGCACTATGCTTATTCAAACACTTGTGCATAGTTCCATGTAATCAACAGCATACATCCAACTGCAAAATGTTATTAGGAGAGAAATGAATCTTTTACTTAAATATGCATAAAAAACAGCTCAAATAGATGTACAAAAGAGAAAATAAAATCAAAAAGACCCCAACACAAATATTTCATGCTTAAATTACTGGAGCATCAACCCAAGCAATTTTGGTCTCCTTTGGTGGTACTTAACAAGTAATAGGTGGTTAACATTACATGGATGCAACCCTTGCACAACTCTCATGACAAAATGGAATTAATGAGTTATGACTGTAGAAGCTAAGGGAAACGGAAAGCCCCTGCCACCCCCAGAACGATGCATCTTCACAAATCAGCTAAACTTCTTGGGATAGCAATGATGGATAAATTTCTCATTTATAATATCAATTGTCAAACTTCATCGCCCAATTCCTTCTAGTCTTCTTTTTTTTTTTTAAAGATAATCCAACGGATGCATGTTATTATACAACATGGCATGCAGGAGGAACACACAAGAAAAATGAAAATGAGAAAGAAAAAAAATTCAACAGAAGCCAAATTTGAATGAAGACTGACCATCTTGACGGCGACAATCTCGGAGGTCTCGATATTTGAGGCTGCAAAAACCAACCAAATAATCAGCAGAAGCAACACATGCATCATCATGATAGAACAACAGTAAGTTTGAAAAGAAAACAAAAAGGAAACAGAGGTAAAGACATAAAAGGTTCCGTTACCAATATAAATTTCACCGAATGAACCGCTCCCGATTTTCCGACCAATCTTAAACTTTCCGCCGATGATCCTCTCCATATGTAATACCAGAAAACCAAACCGATATATGTATATATTGGTGTGCTTTTTGTTGTTGGTGCGTCGATGATTCCCAGGTATTGCCTGTGAAGTTGTGAGGAACAGGAAATGGATTTGCTGGAACCACCCAGAGACCACACAACACAATTGAATTTGATAGGAATGGATGAAGAAGAAGAAAAGACGAAGACGAAGAATAAGAGAAAACTAGAGAAAGATTACAAAAGTGAGGTTAATTTTGAAATATTAGGATTTTATTTGTAAAAGTTGGTTGATTACCTGTACAAGGCTCAAGCACCTAACCCATTCACCGTCCTTGTCTTCTAATGTTTCCAAATAATTCTCAATTGGATATGGTTAATTACAAACATTTAAATTATTATTTAATATATATATATATAAAAGATAATAAAGATTATTATAGAATTATATTAATTATTAATAATTTTTTATATTTATTAAATAATAATTTAAATATTTAAATAATAACGTGATACACCATTTTCACTTAAAAATTTATCTGTTTCCTAATCCTAATCCTAGTAGCTGTCTAGTATTTGTAGCCTCCATGTCCTTATGAAAAACACGTTTTGTGACTTTATTATTTTAACATGTGAAAATAAACAAAATAACCGACTGCTTCTTTGTTTCTTGTTAAGAAACATAAATTATTAGTTTTATTTTTCTACCTTTATTTGATTTGATATATATATATCTGATCTGAGTCAGCAGGATCTGATAATTCAACTAATGTGATCCAATCCAATCCCTCTCCTTCATAATTCTTCTATTGCTATTGCTAATTCCTTTGGTGAATAAATAATTAATGCACAAAATCCTTGATGCATTACGTGGTATTTGCAATGATATAGAATCCTCATTTGCCTTATGGATTGCTTATATAGATTATACAGCTATAAAAGTTTAGGTTTAGAAGGTTTCAATTGGATAAGGCTGTCAATGACTATATGCTCCCAACTTCACAGCAGATTACACATGCATGTTGAAAATCCCTTAACTTTTTTTTGGCTGAAAATATTGAATCCCTTAATATTTGATGATAAAAAAAAAGCTTTTTTTTAAAAACCGAAAAAGAACTTACTTTAAATACAGTGACATCAAGCTTCATGCTTATCAGAGACGTGAATAATTCATTAAATTTGTTGTTTTACTTTTATAAAGTTCTATATATCTTGGGTCAAATTCATGAATAGAGATAAAAAAAAATACGCCATATTTATACTATTTTACTTTTTCCATATAAAAGTTATTTTGATTATTTTGATCGCTAACTTATACATCAGGAGTATTTTATAATAATAATAATAATAACAATAATATTAATAACTTGTAAAGTCATGATACTTTACAAGATACTTCCAAGTTCCAACCTAATTAAGCGGATGAATTGATCAAATCTTTGGACAGCAGCGTATTATTTTAATTTTGAGTCTCACAAAGTAAACTACATTCAATACTCATTAGAATTTTTTTCTCTTTGAATGTGAATGTATGTCACACTTATTCTAATTAAATGTGAGGTAATAATAAATTGATAGTGCATAAAAAAATGTTCAGTCCCGTTATTTGCTCAATTTTTATATTTTATTTTTTTTTAATTTACTCACAAATTTATTTTATATCTCATAAAAATACTACAACCACATATAATTTAATTTGACATTTATCTCATACTAAAATATGATAAACATACATTTACTTTTTATGTGGGCAAAAAATATTTATAAAAAATGTTTACATATACCGACTGCACTTAAAGATAATGACACGCAAATATTTAAATATAATTTTTTTACAAATTACCAAACTCTATACCACATAAAATGAGTATAATATCAAATTTTAAATTAGAACTTTATTTTGAGATTTTATAAAAGTATAAAGTTGAATTATATCAAATTTTGTTTTTATGAACGCTTTTACATAGTGATGACTTATTGATAATTTCATAAAATATAGTTATTTGTATTCTATTTTTGTGTTAGACTAAATACTTAATCTTTATTTATAATGCATATTTAACGAGTTTTGAGCTTATATTTATTATATTCTGATTCTGATCTTTCGATATGTTATTAAGTAAATTGAACTTAAATTGTTATGATTAAGTAGATTTATATTTATTATTAATTTTTTTTGTGATAGGAAGGGTTACAAACACTTGTTGAATATTAATCCATTGCAAATAATTATATCTCCTACTTCAAAACAAGTTTATGGATTTGAGAAATTTTTAGATGAGACATTTCTCTTACTTTGAGTTATTCATTGTTATCTATATCAAGTTGTGTGGGCCTCCATTGTCTCCTATAATAAGTCATAGTTTGTTTATCACTCTATCTAGTTAAAGTATAATAAAATATTTAATACTAAAAAAATTTAGCTTTGGTGATGTAAGATGTTGATTCTTAGGTTGGGTTGTGTATTTCTGAGATTGAAGCCACAAAGGATGATAAGAGAATTAATGGAGATGTGTTGGGGAAGGGGGGAATATCACATTCCCCACTATCAATCTAGTTTGGAAAATGTCACATCCTCATCAATCTTATTAGGGTATATCATATCCTTTTCAATCTCTTTGTAGAATACAACATCCCTTTCTAGATAAATATGCATATAAATACTAGTAATTAGGAAAAACATCACACAAAAATCATGCATAATGTTTAACATGATTCGACCAACATGCTTACATCTACGGATGAGAAGAGTCAAATCTACTATCAAAAACAAATCTAACTTGCAGGCCTTATAAGACAATTTTTCTCAAACTCTCATTCTCACTTTCATAACCCTTATAATTCTCCAATACAAATATTCATAGCCTAACAAATCTTGCTTAAGAAGCAATCATTCTTAGTTTCCTATTATAAATAAATTTCTTTCAAATCTCTCACATATCTTTTACATATGTGTCATATATCTTTTAAATCTTTAACATATCTTTACATATCTTTCATATCTTCATAAATATTTCATATATTCACAAAATAGGAAACTATCGATAACAATTTTTAATAGAATTTGGGTTAAACCCAACAAATGGTGGCATTGTAGGATAGATTTTTAATGAAGGACAAAATGGTGACATTTGAAGGGGAGTAAGTGGGTGGGGTGTAACACCCCAAATTTAAATTTAAATATCTCTTAAACATAATTTTCATTAACAATTTTCTTGTTTAGTAATTTCTGATCTTTGTAAAATTATTTTGTTTATTAATCAGCGTATTTGATCGTTTTGAGTGATTCACTCCGTGTCGGAAAATAAAAATTTTCGGTAGGAAAACTTTACATAATTTAATTTTTACCGTTAGGTTTTAATTATTTTACGTGATCTGATTTGATATTTGTGTGTTTTCTAATATTTGTGATTTTTGTGGATGATTATGAACTTATTTACTGTTTGTGGGCCTAGGGGGTGTATGTGGGCCCAGGTGACCTTACGTGGGCCCAGGTGGGTCCCACAAAGTGAAAATTTTTCTACGCAT
Organism: Ormosia semicastrata; assembly: GCA_029884595.1. Lineage (NCBI taxonomy): Eukaryota > Viridiplantae > Streptophyta > Magnoliopsida > Fabales > Fabaceae > Ormosia > Ormosia semicastrata. The sequence continues at coordinate 15,934,159 of JAQQTO010000046.1, read as the reverse complement.
AGAAAAATTTGTCTTGTTTAGATAGACAGGGGATCTTACTAAACCTAATCCGAAAAAGTTTAAAATTTTCTTATTTTGTGTTTGTCATATTTAATTATCGGGCGATAAAAATACATATATTTTTTTCGTGAGATTTTTAGTAGATAAAAATAGAAATTATATTGCTTAAGTCAACATTGGTGGTTTAGATATCCACCATTGATTTATTTAACGGTGAAGACTTGATCTTGATTTAATTAACGGTTAAGAAATAAATTTAATAAAGAAGCATTGGATAATCACTATTGATTTAATCAATGGTGTGAGAATAAACTTAGTTAGGCAAGCTTCAATATCAACCGAAGATTTAATCAATGGTGTAAATTTGATTATATAAAATGATCATTTACAACCATTGGATTTGGAATTGATCAAGGGTGGAGATTTAGTCTTAAAAAGTGACAAAGACCATTTATGACCATTGGATGAAGAATTAATCAAAGATGGAGTTTTGGTCTTCTAAAAAGGCTATGACTAATTATAACCCTTGGATTTAAAGTTTGAAGGAGTGATCTTGACCCTTTATTTTGGAGACACATCTAATGACTAGAATTTAAAGGAAAAAGATCTAATGGCTAATTAAGTCTCCTAAAAATCAAAAGTCTACCTAAATCCTAACCATTGAATTAATCAATGGCTAAAAATGCTTCAAATAATGGCATGAAAAGATGACAACTTTGCATGCATTATGAAGAGGGAGGGATGGTTGGAGATGCTTGGAAAGGAGGAGACAAATTGGAGTAGCCTTTTTAGGCCAAGGAAAAAGATGACAAAGTGGAAGACTTTTGCATGCATGTGATAACCTTCAATTATCTTAAAGAAATTTCTATCTCTCCATTCTTTCATTCTCACGGCAGCCCACTCATTTTGAGCATGCATATTCATTTTTTTCTCTCACCCAAAAAGCCTCCATCTTATTCTCTCAAAATTCCAAGAACCAAGCAACTATTTTTCCTTCCATTTTCTCTCCATTGGTTCGGTCTCTATGATGCGTGAGGATATAGTGATTAAAATTACGATAAAAATCAGTTGTCAGGCCCACCAGAAAATAAAAACCTTATAACTAGTTGTAGTTAGTAAGGGTCGATCCACAGAGAACCAATTCAATTAACACTATTAAATAATTCCTAATTTAAACTCTCATTAACAATAAACAGTAAATAAGGGGGTTTTGGAATTTTGATGAATAATGAACAGTTTCAAAGACAATAACAATAAATAAATTGAAAACAAAAATATAGGAAAATTGGTTAAGAGATTGAATCCACCACTAGATTTATATGATGATGTAAATCCACATATCATTTTATTCCAACATGCTCAATTATGTTTTTATGCAATTGTGAGAGTAAATCTCTGTTTTCCTTACGTGTTGGCCAATTTAGCAACCGCTCAAATCAATTCCTAATCACTGATTAGTCATAAAGCAACCGCTCTTACAACTATCCAACAATTGCATTAAGATTTAGAAAACCAATTACACTAAGATCTAATCACACACCGGGATTAAATTACTTAGAACATATATTTCTCTAGATCTACTACATGCAATCGCATAAATAAACCCAGATCTACCACTTTTATAACGGCAAATAGCACAAAGATAATTATACCCACATGAACATCATACATCCCACTAGATCTACTACCGCAACCGCATAATAAACATAGATCTACCACTTTGAAAGTGGAAACAAGTATAAAAACCTTCATACCAACAATAGATTCAGAAATATATGAATAAAAACATAACTGTGTTGAAATAATCAAATATGCAAAGTTTACAACATCAATACTAGCGGTTTCATCACCCCCTTAACCAAGGGAGGTTTAGTTACACATAGCTAGAAGGAAATCACAAGAAAAACTGAGAGAATTGAAGCAGAGTCCCCCTCCAACATGATAACCAATGGTGCCCTTTTATAGAAGTCTAGGGTAACAAAATGACAAAGGTGAGTGGATGGATGAGTGGGTTAGTGGAGTGGAGTAGTTGAGTGGATTGGTTGAGTGGGTGAGTAGATGAGTGGGTTGGTTTGAGTGGAGTGGATTAAATATTGGTTGAGTGGGTTAGTTGAGTGGATGAGTGGATGAGTGGTTGAGTGGAATGATTTGGTTGAGTGGATGAGTGGAGTGGTTGAGTAGATGAGTGGAGTGATTTGGTTGAGTGGAGTGGTTGAGTGGATGAGTGGTTGAGTGCGAAAATTCCTTGGTCTGACTTGGAAGCCAAACACGACCGATTATAATTCAGATTCATGAAAAGTGCTCTTCATGAAAGTTGTAGATCTTTGTCTTGCCTATAACATGCATATCTGGATCGTCCAATTTGGCTTCCTACAGCCCAAGATATGACCCAAATACCATAGGTTACTCAAACCCAACTTCAGCACCTCTGTTCCGACTTGCAAGCCCAAACTGACCCATTAGACTTCATTATTTCAAAAGGTGTTCTTCATGAAAGTTGTTTATTTGGGTCTTGACTATCAACTATCCAAATTTCAGCCCATCGCCATTATTACATCTTGAGATATGATTTTATGAGTGCACACCGTTCGGATTCTAGTGACAGAACCCGTATTCTGACTTCCATGTAAACTTAGGTCCCTTAGACATCTGTTTAGGACTTTGAGCTCTTCATCAAAGTTGTAGAGCTTCCTCTTAGCTTTCCTACAAGATAAAATTCATGATTATCAGATATCAGGAACTCAAGTTATGACCAAAATACAGAAACAGTGTAAAATCTCAATAATGCTGAAAATATTCAATTAGGACCAATTTGAGCTCAAACTCACAAAATCATACTAAACTCAATCAATTAAGAATATGGAGAGTGTAAATGACTAAACATAAGGGTTTCTTAATGAATAAAATATGTGATTATCACTCTACACCCAAATACACCATCACTCACCTATAATTTTCACTCTCATCATTTCCTAAAGCTAAACAATATTCTAAACACTTTTCCTTTAGAAAGTTTTCCCAAAATCCCACTCTAAGTGCTTCAAAATCCCACTTTTAGCTTACTTCCTTGGAGGTAAACTTTGATTTCTATGGTTTAAATACATGTTTATGATTTTCTAAGCCATGTTTGTTCCATGGTTTGTTATTATTAAGCTTTATTTATGATTTTACTAATTGTTTTAGAATTGTTAAGAACTTCTCAAAATTCTATCATCTACAACCTTGTCCTTCAAGTTAAAAATCAAAAAGCTTATGTTTTCCTTCTTGTGAGGAATTCGGTCAACCACCCTAAGACCACCCTTCAAGTTTGTTTAATTTAATCCAACCATAGATCTTGAATCTACATGATATTCTAAGCAACTTTCATGTTGGAGATTTTCTCTAAATCATTCATCTTCATGGACTTTCTTCAAGATCAAAGTTATTGGATTTTTGAGGTGAAGTACAAGAAGACTTCATTTCTTCTCTTCTTTTTCATGTTCTAAACCATGTTTGATCCATGGTTCCTCTTAATCAAACTTAATATACTAATTTCTATGTATTTTGTTTTGTATTTGAGAAGCCTTTGATGGTGAAGGACTTGGAAAAGAAGCAAAACAAGGAGTTTGAGGATCTTCAAGAGGTAAGAGGGAGATCTATCTCACCAACCAAGTATGGTGGTGAGAGATGGTCTTAAATTTGATGGATGGTGAATCCATGTGAGGATTCCAATCCATGGTCATGTAATAATTTATGTGTGTTTTATGAGTTTTGATTTATTTGCTTATGCTTGATATGCTTTGTATGATTTTATGGTTTTGATAGTATGCTTATACTATGCATGATGATAATATGGCATGCTTTTGATATATATATATATATGATGTGTATGTATATGTATGCCATGATTTGGTGATGGAAAGAAAATTAATTTTGGTCCCAATGGCCAAGGAAGGATTACGGTTTTGATGCCCTTGATTAGGGTTCATTTTAAAAATTTTCAAGAACAAGGGAATTAATTTTTGGTCCCTAGAAACATGGTGAATATCGGTTAAGACACCTCAAAATAGGTGTTCATAAATGAATATTTTCATGAATGATGAAAATGGATGTTTAGAAAAACAAGGAAAATAAACAAAGAGTTTATTTTTCAAAGAGTACAAGAACACGATTCTTTTCAACGACTGGGAGATTGTCTTTGGGCTAAAGTGACAATTAACCGAGCATTCTTCTCGAAATTGTGAAAACCTCCATGGAGTTGTTTTTGATAAAATGAGTCTTTGTGCATATGCATAAATCGAGCATTTATATCATGTGATATATTAATTGAGGAATATTAGTTATTAGTTATGACAATTGTTTTGAATACTTGGATGATAATTGAATTGATAAATGATTGAATGATGATAGTTGATTAATGTTGATGGCATGATCATAATTGCGGTATGATCTATCTATGTATGATATTCTTGTTTGTGTTATCTACTCACATGTCTTTGCCATGTTGGTATTGGTGTAGGAGATCTCACCTCTTTGTTATATTATTTTGCTTTGTCTGTATCGTTAAAATTATGTAGTAGAAGGAATGAGTTGTCTTAGACATAACGAGTGGTAGATACTCAGAGATTGATGGAAACATTGAAAAGTGGTTGTCTCAAGTTCGAAGACGTCTTGGGTAGACAAGGAGTAAAGTTCGATGCATCAAGTTGATACTGAGAAGGAACAAGTATGTTAAGATTTAATGTTAGTGTTGTCTGTATTATTAAGTAGGACCGTCATGGGGTTTGCTACTGTTTCAAAAAAAAATAAGTCTGTTAATTTTATATTTCTCTTTAAATTGTGATATTAATTGGTGTCAATATTGCATAATAAATAGTTGAAATATGATTTTTAATATTACCTAATATTTTTAATAAATTCATGTTTCAGTAAAAAAAAAATTTTGAAACCCATCTTTTTTAACTTAAATTTTGTGCGAACTTCTTTTCAAATTATGAGTCAGGAGTCAGAAATGTAATGTCCTAAGGAGGGTGTTACATGGGGAGTGGATCAAAACGGTGCCAGATTGGGGGTCGCGGGTGAGGTTGATGGAGCTGAAGTTGTTGGGGGCATGGAGGGGAGGGGGGAAGGAGCAGAGGTCAAAACTAAGAGAAGAATTGGAGGAGGATGTTGGGGATGGGGGTAGTCGGGAGGTGGTGGGTGGTGAATGGGGAGGAAAGGAAGGAGTTTGGGACGGCGAGGAGGGAGATGGAGGAGCGATGGGATAGGACGATGGTGATGGTGATGGTGATGGGGATGGCGGAGGAGACGAGGGTTGTGAGTTAAGAGAAGTCAAGGAAGGTGGAGATGAGGGCGGTGATGTTGAGGGAAAGGGATGAGGTAAGAATATAAGGAGGAAATCGAGAAATGTTGTGAGGGTAATATGGGGAATAACGAGGGGGGGTCATATAGGCTTGGTAATGGAGTGAGTTAAGGCGATTTTTTGCTCAATCCAACCTCACCTCACACTCTTAGGTATTAAAACCCGTACCCATCTCACAAGAAAAATATCAAAACTCGCACTTAACTCATCCCACTTCACACCTATGAATATTTCAAATTAAGTTTATAAAATAATCAACCATTATCTCAAAACTAATTCATCATCTCATATATACTAAAAAATATGTTTAAGATAAATATTAAATTAATAAAATTAATTTTATTAATAAGTAAATTAATCATAATATTTATTTATATGTAAGGTGCGGTAGGAGCGGAGTAAATTGACCCTAAACTCAAACTTGCACCCACACTGTCAGCTGTGAGACGAGATTTAAACTTGTCCTATGCAGGTTGAAGTAGGGTAAGTACATGTGGGTAGGGTTTAAATTGTCAAGCATCATAATAAAATTTTATTATACTTTAAATAAATCATGATTTATTATAGAAGACAAAGAAGGCTCATAAAATTGATGTGAATAATAAAATAACAAAAATGTCTTATTTTAAGTGTATATAAGAATTTTTCGTACGCTTCACACAGTCAACATAAATGGTGGGAGCACCGGAGCAAGCTGAACCGACTGCGAGCAGTGCTATTTATCACAAATTGGTTTTGTAAAACCATTCATGAAAATACAAAAGTACTGTACAGTTAATATGTAATAAAGTATTAAAAAAAAAGCAAAATCACCTAATAAAACGACATGTATTTATATCTTATGTATTTCGTTCGCATGCATTTCACGAATTTACTTTCGTGACATTTAGCAATATTCGTTAAAAAACTATGAGTTATGCTATATGATTCGAATGGATTTTCACAAAACCCATTACTAACTATTGTGATTGTTTTTCAGCCAGCTGATTTTAATTAATAGAAAAAAGATTAAGTAATCTATTTAACAGAAATTAGCCACATCATTCATGAATAGCTTCGTTTCATAACAATTAGCATTTGTCAAAGTGTATACTTGCACTCGTTTTAATTCTAAATATTGCACAATTTTTATTTTAAATTAGATAAAATTGGAAAGAAATAATCTGTTTTTAACTTTAAAAAAAAATATGGTGAACTATCCGAAAAGAACGTGTTGAGTGGTCAAAGAAAGTAGCTGCCTGGTTTTGATTTGAGTGATTGAGTGGATTCCCTCAAATGTAATCGCCTGCCGGAATGGACCACGATTCACAAATGCGAAGCCTGGGTCAATTTTGTCAACACGTTACGTTGTGTTGGGTTGGGTTATTCATATTGGTCTTCACGCTGGGATCAAAATCACCTCTCTTGGATGCCTGTCTCGTCAATTAAAAGTTACACGTAATATTTCTATTCATAATATTTCTATTCATCTGATTAACTTGTAAATAACGTTATCAGCCTCTGCGCTCATCCCCTTATCTCTCTTTCTCTCTTTCTCTCTCTTTCCATTGGTGATGATGTCCATCATTGACGTTGGTTGCTAGGTTGTCTTCGCCATTTACTTCATTCTTTGCATTTTTAAAGAGTTACTACTAACCTTCAACTACTTTTTATGCTGCAATTGACAAATTTATTAGTTTTCTAAATTCTAAATAGAGCATGACCTAACATTTCTACTTTTTATGCTGCAACTGACAAATTTATTAGTTTTCTAAATTCTAAATAGAGCATGACCTAACATTTTGTTTTTAGTGTAATCACTCATACACGGTACACCCATGACAATGACAATGGGTAGTTCTCATCATGATAGTCCCACTCAAGTATCACTTCTATTTCCTAAACTAAATCCAATGTGTATGCTTTCATCAAGTATAGAAAAAATAAATAAATAAATAACAATCATTGCTTACTATCCTTGAAATCCATTGCTTAAATCACATAAACAGATACATCGCCTAGCTAATGCCTATTGCTTACAGATCCAGTATGGAATTTGAAAAACTAGTAAATTTGTCAATTACAGCATAAAAAGTAGTTGAAAGCTACCGGTAATGTTAGAAAATGCAAAGAATGAAGCAAATGGCGAATACAACACCTAGCAACTAGCTTTGATAATGGACACCATCACCAATGGAATGAGAGAGATAGAGAGTGCACAATATTTTTGAGACGGCAAGGTGAGAGAAAGAGATAGAAGGAGGTGAGCACAGAGTCTGATAACATCGTTAACGAGTTAATGAGATAGATGGAATGTTGTATTATTATTATTATTATTATTATTATTATTATTATTATTATAAAATATTTATTTTAAAGTCAAAGTTAGTTGTTGACCTTATTCTTTTGGTGGAGCACGTTAGAGCTTTTGTTCCTATCTGTTGGCAATTGCACATTGGTTTTGTGGTGGTTTTCTAAAATCATGCTCTGTTAGAGAACGTTGGACTCAACATCCTCTTTTTTCTATATCTTCTACATATACCAAACTTTGATTCTTTACGAGACACACAGAAAATCATTACTTCTTCTATTTATTCTTCACTTTGAGTTCTTGTAAGCAATCCTATGAGTTGTTCATGTGTCATTGTTATGTCATGTGTAGAGCTAGCAAGAAGTGCTTGTTATATCCTGAGGAGTACTAGTTATGAGACCATCTGCATCAAGTTGTTAATTTGTGATGGCGAAATATGCTTAAGCCCAGTGCATTTATAGGCCTCAACCAATATCTGATAACTTATTTATTTATATTATTTTAATTTTAGCTATCCATCTATTTTGTTTTCTATTATTTTACAACAATCTTAATAGTAGTTTCGTGATGGATATTGATACGATATAACTTATTTTAAATGTGGGGGTTTTATGAGGAAGGAAGATCCACATACAACGTAGGAACAGAGACGGTGGTGGAGCTCAGGCACAGTGGCTGGCGACGAGGAGCACTATCAGAGGCTCGTGTTGGCCGAATTCGGACAGTTCCAAGGTGCGCACGCGACAGATTTAGGCAGTGCGAGATTAAGATTCACGGTGGTTGGGTGCAACGTGGTGGTTCTGGCTTGCTATGTTGAGGACGATAGCAACGTGGTGGTGGGCGGAGGAGCTACTACTGTGCCTGGGTGTTGATGGGCAGCGGTTCTGGGTTGAAGCACAACACAAGGATGCGGTTGTTGGTGCCTCCAGTGGAGCGGTGAGTTATAGAAGGCGCGACTTATGTGGTGGCTTGCTCGTGGGCTGCTGGGGTCACGTGCGGTGCGATGTGTGCTGGCGTCGCAGGTCGTGAAGAACGGCGACAAGAACAGCAGGTCCACCGTGGTTGGGCTTGGGTATGTACGGTGGTCGTGTGGTTTTGGATGTAGGGGCAGAGGTGCGAACGACATTATGTGGTGGTTCATGCGCTGGCTTTGGGTGGTGTGTTATTGTACGAGAGTGACGAGTTTGCTGGGCAATGGCTCACGCGGTGGGTGCGCAATGGTTAATGCAGTTGTGATGGCTCGATTTGTGGTGGCTAGGAACAGTGGAGCGTGACACTGGTGTTGGTTGTTTGATGTGTGGGTGCTTACGTGGTGGTGATGGTGCTTTAGGTTGTAGTGAGGTGGTGGTTAAGTATATTGTTGTTATGGTACTTAGAGGTCATGGTTCTGTGAATGAGGCAAAGATTTTCTTTGGAGAATGCTTGACTTGAAGGAGTGACGTATATCTTTGCTGTTAAACTGGAACATAACTATTCTCGGACCAAGCTAGTCTAGAAAAGAGAGAGACCGAATCCTTTGTTCTAGGTTAGCTAAATTTGGATATCTGGTTACTGCCTTTAGTCTAATATAAGAGGAACAATTTGATCTCTTTCCTTTTCTATGAAACCATTTTAATGAAACTATTTTGTGAGTAGTTTTGCTTATGGTCTCATAGTGTGTTATGGATGTCAAAAGTCATTTAGTTGGAGAATTCATAGTTCTGTGCAATGTAAATTATGCTCACTAAATGTGCATTATTAATTAATGACAATTTTTGATGATGCTATTAATAGATGTTAAGTTGAGTGTAAACATGATAAGGAAAGTGCTACCATGTTTTAGGATAACCTATCAATTTAACAGTTCAATGTAAATGTGCCTCTACATGAAAGTTTAAAGTCATATAAATGCCTTATTTGAATGTGAATGTGTGTTAATATAGTTTCAATTACTTAAGTGATGTTGATTGACTCATTAATTTTTTTTCTTACATAGAGAAATTATGAATGCTATGCTAATAAGTGTTGGGCCTCCTCTGTATTTGTGGGGGGGGAAGCTATTCTTTCTATATGTTACATATGCTGTAAATTGATTGAGTAATACACACATAATTCTTATAATGATTTATGTAGAGTTTGAAAATTAAAATAATGCATTGAGTGCTTCATATAATGTCTTACATTGTATCACATATACCTTTGTTGTCTTTGAGTTACTATTAACTTGGTTATGTGTAATGTGTAATTATATATGTATAGAGTGTGATAACCATGCAAGATGTTTATGATTTTTATATGCCTATGAATGTTTTTTATCTAGATGTACATGATCAAGTATTTGATGATGCTTGCATGAATGAATTCCATGTCCCTATTGCACTATGAGATTAATTGAGATTGATGAGATTATGAACCAAGAGTCATGGTGTTGAATTTGAGACGTGGACATGATGATCATAATGCTAAATAAATCTTTGATTTTATTTTTTGCCTCAATGGCGGTGATGTCGCTTGGAAGTCATCCAAGCAGACTTGTATAGTCATATCTACAATAGAGGCCGAGTTTATTGCTATTAATTTGGTAGGATTTGAGGCTGAGTGACTAAGAAATCTCTTAGCAGATATTTTTTATGGAAGAAACCTGAAGACATAGATTCTTCCGAGTCTGTGATTATCAAAATGGAAAATAGTAAGAGCAAACAAAATGTGTATAATGAAAAATAGTGACATATATGTATACGTCACAATTTTGTGAAGCATATGCTAAAAGATGAAATTAAATCCATTAATTATGTGAAGTCATAAGGAAATTTGGCAAATCCTTTGACAAAATCTGTGTGTAGAAAATGAATGAATAAATCATTGACAGAAATGAAACTTAACCCAACCTTTGTGATTGGAGATCCCATGAATAAGGTTTATATGAGTAATAATAAGTCACTAGTTAATTTTGCTAGCACTATTATTTTTTGTCCATTCCAATGATGTCTCCAATGATGTGAGAAGTGCTAGACTGCATTGAATGAAAGGATAAGCTGAAAGTTTTTGATGAACTTCATATCCCTTATGGGTGATGTATTAAATACAGTATATACTTGATGAAATCACCTATATGGGTGTGGAGTGGGGCCGCTCCTATGAAATTGTGACATAATCTCTAGAGCACTTATGAATTACCAGGCACGTGCATGACCTATTAGCGCAAAACTGCGTTAAACAACTTTAAATGAGAAGTCAGTGTAAATGATAGGATCATTGATTCACAAGTGAAATGAGGTTCATAGAGGTACTAATCTCACCAGCATTCCTGTGAGTCATATCTTATTTACTCTATGTACTAGTTCATAGTCCAAAAGACACTAGTATTTATGCATTGAATTCTTAAACTCACGAGAACTTTCTTTCTTGACTTTGAAATATGTGAGGGATTGTTTATTATTATTATTATTATTAGAAAATATTTATTTCAGAGTCAAAGTTAGTTTTTGACATTATCCTTTTGCCGGTGCACATTGGAGCTTTTGTTCCTATCCATTAGCAATTGCACGTTGGTTTTGTGGTGGTTTCCTAAAATCATGCTCTGTTACAGAACGTTGGACTCAACATCCTCTTTATTCTATATCTTCTATAAATACTAACTTTGAATCTTTACGAGACACACAGAAAATCATTACTTATTCTATTTATTCTTTCACTTTGAGTTTCTCTAAGCAATCTTATGAGTTGTTCTTGTGCTATTGCTATGTCATGTGCAGAGCTAGTAAGAAGTGACTGTTATATCTTGGGGAGTACTAGCTATGAGACCATCTGCATCGAGTTGTTAACTTGTGGGGACGAAATACTCTTAAACTCATTGCATTTGCACGCCTCAACCAATATTTGATAAGTTATTTATTTATACTATTTTAATTTTAGCTATCCATCTATTTTATTTTCTATTATTTTATAACACAAAACGTGTGGCTTTTAATTTTGGAGAAAACTTGACTCCAACCCTAGTTGGTGGGAGTCCTTTAAACCTCCATCTAATCTGTTGTCACGTGTCCATTACTCATCTAATATATTGTCATGTATCGATTAACTTAATTAAATGAGATTAGAAGTAACATATGGCAACAGATTAGATGCGTAATGAAACGTAACAATAGATTAGATAGAGGTTGTAGTGACTCCCTCTAACCAAGGTTGGAGCCAAGTTCTGTCCTTTAATTTTAGCAACCATCCCGACCCAATCAATGTTCTTTCTTCCCGAGTCTCTCTCACCACTCCTCTAAGCACCTCAGCCTTCCTCGACATTCTACAATCTTCATTTACACAAGTCTCTCTCAGTTTCTCTGTTAGGAAAATGGATGGAATGGTGAAAGAGAAACCCCAACGCTAGATTCAGAACCTTGCCCCCCCGCCAATTGCAACTCCTTAACTTGCTTGCAAAGTGTTAACTTTGGGTTTTTATCTATATATATTATGTTATGTGGCCACTTCCTCCAAGTTTAGATTGGAACATCCCTTTGGCAACAAACGAGACATTTGAAAGAATGACGAGTTTTGTTAGGCTAATCCCAAACACGATTTTGTACTCGACAACATATTATGCCATGCAGACTGCCGGAGCCACCAATGTGTATGAGCTCCTTCTCTGGTCAGCAGCTATTCTCAGTGCTTTTATTGCTCATTCCTATGGGGGTGGGTCCATACCCTTTGAATATGATTGCTTTCAGATCCCTTGCCACCCTATTGTAGGTAAGCAGTAACTCTTTTTTTTTTTTTTCACTTTCTTTACTCCAAATTATAGATAGTATAGTTTGTGTTTAATTTCCGGCATGATGGCATGCCTTAGGGATGAGGATGTAGATTAGTGGATGTGGACGAACACAACTGCATACAAATTGATTTAGATATCACTTAACCAATATTAAAAAAAAATATAGTTTGTGTTTAATATCTAGAATAAAAGAAATTTAAATTCCTTGTAAATACTACTTCTTTTTTCCTTTTTAGGAAAAAAATTTGTGTAAGGAAGTTCTTCTTATTTAAGGTTTAGACAAACTATTAACTTGAATCTTAAATATGATATATATATATATATATATATATATATATATATATATATATATATATATATATATATATATATATATATATATATATATATATATATATATATATATATAAAATGAGATGAATAAATTTTGATTATTAGATATTACAAAAATGATCAATAATAAAATATAAATATATATAACTTTTTTAAGTGATCGTATAATCTTTAAGTAACTTTTAATCTTAATTATTTATATATAAATATATGATCAAAATTTATTTTCTCATTCTCTTATAAAAAAAAGTTTTCTCAATAAATATGTCCCAATATATATATAGAGAGATGACTCACAAGCTGGCTCAACTTGTTTGCAACACTAACTGGATTATAAGTAGGAAGTTCGTCTATAAGAAAGTCCATTTTTTAAAATCCGACTTCCTATTTTTATTTTTATTTTATTTTTTTGAAGAAATAGCGTTGAGATATCAGTTTTTTAGAAGTCAACTTCTTAACATTTAGAAGAAAAAAAGGAAAAGAAAATTGACGTTAAACTGCCTTTTCAACATTGAAGAAATTAGTGCATTTTGGGAATTAGTGCTTTAAGTTTGGTATAATGGAAAATAAAATAAAATAACATTATTAATATAAGAAAAAGCCTTAAGATATTTAGGGGGAAATCCTATAAAACATAAAGAGAAGGTATATTTTTTCATATTCTTACATGTGTCATTTTGGTATAAAATAATATGTTTAAAAATCTATCATATAATAAATATATAATTTCAATAACTTATATGTGACATTTCATATTATAATTTAAAAAAAATGTACATATGTCACCAAATTTAAATTAAATTTATTGTTCAAACATACAAATATAAAAATTTATAATCACATATTAATTATCTTAACATATATACTTTTGAATATTATTCATATTCAAAAAAATTATAATCTATTTTTAATTGATCACATTATTAATTGTTATAAGCACATATTAATTATCTTGATATATATACTTTTACATATTAATTTATATTAAAAAAATTTAAAAATTTCTCACCTAACTCTTAATAATAAGTTGATAAATTATCAAAATCATATAATTATATATAATATATAAAAAGAAATTACATGTCTTCATATTCTGACATGTGTCATTATGACATGAAACGACATGTTTAAAAATCTGTCATGTGACAAATACATGATCCCAATAACTGACATGAGACATCTCATATTGCAATTTAAAAGGAATGTGCACATGTATTGCCGAATCTAAATTAAATTTATTACTCATACATATAAATATAAAATTTATAATCGCATAGTAATTACCTTGACATATATACATTTGCATATTAATTCATATTCAAAAAAATTTAAAAAATTCTCACATTTCTTTAGTTGGCTACATTATTAATTGTTATAGACACATATTAATTACTTGACATATATACATTTGCTTATTAATTAATATTCAAAAAATTTTAAAAAATTATCACCTACGTTTAGTTTACCACGTTATTAATTGTTTTTATTAGAGATTGATATTAAAATCTCAAAATTTTCGTAGGTATCTAATATTATCTCTGTTATATATGTATTGTCACCCTAAATTAATTAATTATATTTTTAAATTATTATATTTATTCATATATAATTTATATTATTTACAAAACTTTAATATATGCATCACACAAGAGTGAAAATTTTGCATGAAAATATAATAAAGTTAATTAAATGTAATTTATTATAAAGAAACTAATAATTTATTAAGTGTTTTTTTAAATTAAGAAAATATAATAAATTTTTTTGTATAATCTTAATAATAAGTTGATAAAACATCTAAATAAATAAACTCATACAACTTAATATTAAAAGAGAAAAATTATAGAATCAAAAATTAAAATTATTTGAAACTATATAAACTAATTATTTTTTGAGAGGTTATATAAAAGAAATATTTATTGACTGGAGCTACATAGTTCAATTATCATAATACGGGAAGAGCTAGTTAATGAAAACAAAAAAAAAATTTTGAGTGAGTTTCACTGTAAATTTTACTAATTATAACTTAATTAAATTTATTTAAATTATTCAGAATGTTATATCTCTAAGTTAAATATTTTTTATTTATTGTAATATTTTTAATTTATCTCGTGCATTACACGAGTAAAAATACTAGTTCTATAAAATCTTTGAAGATTTTTTTTTTGGTACATTTGATGATGTTTGGTTTGTTGGAATGAGAATGAAAAGAATGTGAATGAATGAAGTAAAAGTATTAATAATCATATAAAAATGGTCATTTCGACATTTCCTATTTCAGAGTTATTGGAAAACAGGGTGATTCTAACGCTGCAACCATAATATAACTTAAATAGTAGAATTAGAATTGAAATATAAAATTTTAATTTTAATTTTAATTTTTTAAAATTAGAATTAGTTTAAAATTTTAAATTTTATATTTGAAGTTGTCAAAGAATTAAGATAAAAATTATAATTTTAAATTTAATTATAATTTTATTATTTTTAAATGTATGATCTAAAATATAAAAAAATTATTTACAAAAATTAAAATTAATAAAAATATTCATACAATAATACTTTTATAATATAATAATTATTTTTTTGATAAAGAAATTTTTCATAAATTTGTTTTAGAAAAAAATAGTTATTATAATAATTTTTATATAAATATAAAAATAACTTTTTATATAAATATAGAATTTCAATAAATATAATTATTCATAAATAAATATAAAGAGGGAGTGAGTTTAATTTTTAAATTATGAAATTGATAATTCTTAAGATATAGATTAAAAATTAAAAAAAGTTTAGTTTAGTTATTTTTTAATTTCATAAAAATTGATTTATAAAATTATAATTATAATTTTAAATAATATTTTAAATATAAAAATTAAAATTAAGATATCTAATTTTAATTTTAAATTTTAATTTTATATTCAATTTTAAAAGTCAATACGAACATTTAAAGTGAGAAGATATTCATCTAAAAGCTTTGTAACAAAGTGAACAATATATGACACGCTATAGAATCAATTTGCTTCAAAAAAGTTTGTATGAATGATTACTTCTTTATATATTCGTAGAATTAATTAATCTATACTTTGACAAAAAAATTAATTAAAAATAACTGTTAACTCTTTTTGGGCCTGAAGAAAGGAATACTTATGGATTAAGAAAACAACAACAGAGAAGATCTTTAAGCAAGAATACAGGCGGTGGAAAGGGAGTAATTTATTGTAGGAAATTACTATATAAGTAGAGTACTTAATGCAAAAAGGTAAGATTTGATGTTACACATGTATGATTCTTCAAGGAATTAAGAAACAGGTGGAGCCATTCTGTTTCTTGGCAGCTGAGTAGTCCCACTTATTGGGCCATATGATATTATGATATGACACTCACTCCTTCTGTGCCCTCTCTTCAGTCTTCACCACCACTCCACCTCTCGTCCTGTTGTGTCTCTGCAAATGGAGAATGTGATAGAAGAAGAGCCACTTCTGATTCTGAGCAAGCGGAACTCCAATGCCAAGGGTGGTTTCAGAACCTTACCTTTCATCATAGGTAATTAGGTCCCATTACCTTTCATGTGGTGATATTGATAATCAATCTGTTTCCCATTTGTTAAGCCTTAATTTGTATAAAAATGATGTCGTGGTTGTGGCAGCAAATGAGGCATTTGAGAAACTGGCGAGCCTTGGGCTAATGCCTAACATGATACTGTACTTGACCAGAGAGTATGGCATGCCCACTGCTGGAGCCACTAATTTACTCTTCCTCTGGTCTGCTGCCACCAATTTCACACCCCTCATTGGTGCTTTCCTTGCAGACTCCTATGTGGGTCGATATTCCATGATTGCTCTTGGATCTATTGCTAGCCTACTGGTAATTTTCTTTCTTTCTTTCTTTCTTTCTTTTCTCTTGACTCTGGTCATTGTTTGTCATTGTCAGTCACTGATCTACTTCCACTGTTTCAGCTCTTAAGTTCTTGTTTTGTTTTGGTTTAATTTTATGTGCCATAATCATGAATTTGGCAAGTGAATGATATGAAGTTCTATTATCAGTAATTACCGGCACTGCGATGAGTCAGAAATATATAAAATCAGTAAATTAAAATTGATTTTTGGCAATTTGTTTGTGTTGGGGTTGGACAGGGAATGGTTCTTTTATGGTTGACAACCATGATGCCGTTATCAAGGCCAATTTGTAACCAATTTACCAACAGCTGCAGTTCCCCTACAACAATGCAACTTTTGATCTTACATTCTTCTTTTGCCCTCATGTCCATTGGAGCTGGAGGCATTAGATCATCCTCCTTGGCCTTTGGTGTTGACCAGTTAAGTAAGAGGGACAAAGATGCAGGCATCAAAGAGAGTTACTTCAGCTGGTACTATGCTTCTACCGCAGTGTCATCACTGCTAGGTATTAGTGTTGTTGTCTATATTCAAGATAACATGGGGTGGACAGTTGGGTTTGGAGTTCCCGTTATCCTAATGTTCATAGCGACTCTCTCGTTTTTCTTAGCTTCTCCATTCTATGTCAAGCTGGAGATTAAAAGGAACATGCTAAGTGGGTTAGCTCAGGTCCTTGTAGCCTCTTACAGAAATAGACTTCTGCAGTTACCACAGGAGTACGGAAATGGTATCTATCACCATGACAAAGATTCCATTCTCCTAATGCCAAGTGAAGAATTAAGGTACGATTTGTTTACAACATGCTTTAGATATCATCATGAGATGTTCACTATTGTTGTAAACATATAATTACTAACTGCATCAAAATCAGGTATTTCTTTTGGTCGCTAAATGTTGAAACTTGAAACCCCTTTTGGACAAGAAGCACAGTTTTTTTATAACTGTTAATTTGTAGGTTTGAAAGGTCCATAATTTGGTACAAAAGTTGCTATAAGTTGGAATACTTTTCACTCTTTCAGAGGGTTTAGACTTTTGGTCTTTTGGTTCATGTGTGAACTTATTAAGTGGTTGTTAGCTATGAATATGTTAGCACCAAAATGAAATCTATTCATAGGCTATGTCCGAATTCTAGTTCACTTCAACTTAGATAATCCTGTAAAACATTTTTGTGTAATAAATAAGAGCAGAGGCTTAAGCAGTAATTTATTGACTAGGTTTCTCAACAAAGCATGCATAATTAGAAATCCGTTACAAGATCTAACACCGGATGGAAGAGCTATGAATCCATGGAATGTTTGCACAGTAGACCAAGTGGAAGAACTCAAGGCACTTCTCAAGATAGTGCCAATTTGGACAACAGGAATCATGATGACTGTGAACGTTAGTCAGGGTTCCTTTCTGGTACTAGAGGCATCCTCCATGGACCGCCACATTACTTCAAACTTCCAAATTCCTTCAGGCTCCTTTGGTACATTTATGGTTTTATCTATAATACTTTGGATTATACTCTATGACCGCATTTTTGTCCCTGTGGCATCAAGGATAATAGGAGGCCCTGCATGCATAGGAGCAAAACAAAAAATGGGAGTTGGTCTTTTTTCTTCTTGCATAGCAATTGCATCACTAGCAGTTGTAGAGAGTATTAGACGCAAAATTGCAATTGAGCAAGGCTATTCAGAACAACCACCTGCTGTGGTGAACATGTCTGCTCTGTGGCTCTTGCCACACCAAATCCTTAATGGATTGGCTGAGGCCTCAGGTGTAATTGGACAAAATGAGTTTTTTCTCACTGAGCTACCTCAATCTATGTCTAGCATAGCGTCTACTCTTGGTGGCCTTGGAATGTCGGTTGCTAATTTGGTAGCAAGTTCTATTCTGAGCGTTGTTAACAATGTTACAGGAGGCGGAGGAAATGAAAATTGGCTTTCAAGCAACATAAACAAGGGTCATTATGACTACTATTATACTTTTATTTGTGCCTTGAGCTTTGTAAATTTTGTATATTTTCTTTACTGCAGTAAAGCTTATGGTCCTTGTAAGGTTAGAGGAAAGTAAAATTTTAGATGGATGCAGATGATGATAGTAGGTTAAGTTGTCCATGAATTCTCCTAAATTCCTAATTGATACATGCCAGAATCTGCCAAGAAAGCAAGTAGTACCCGGATTAAGATTGATAGCCAGATTGCTCAGACTTACACCGGATACTATTGATACTAAGAAATGAATGTTTGTTTTTATGTATTAGTGATATTGTAAAATAACATATATCATCATTTTACTCTTGCTCGTTCTTAAGTTTGCCTGATGAATTAGTGTTTCTGTTATTTGGTCTGCAGCTATATCTAATTATATGCCGTGTCAAACAGGACCTTATGCTTAGTTGAACAAGTAAAAAGTAAATATATCGTTAACTATAATAAAATCTAAATGTAATTTGCTGTCCTAATAAAACTGAATAATCTTTTTCTGACTCCAGACCGTTATTTCGTTGTCTTTCAAATCCGCCAAGGTATTTCTTAGGCTTTACCCTTATACCTTGGGCTTGTGTTTTTTGTTTTTTTTAGAATATCTCTACTTAATAGGTGAAAAATTAATTTTTTGAATTATGTTTAAATGTTTAAGTAGATATTCTTCTTAAAGATATTATTTTTATGCACATAAATTTTGAAATCAAATTCAAAATTATATACTTAAAAAACTCGAAATCCGAACAAACATACATATACCTTGAGCTTTTTATATATATATATATATATATATATATATATATATATATATATATATATAGAGGAAGGATGAAGATCACAGTGTAAGTTTTTTTCTTACACTTATTTTCAACTGTTAGATCTACTTTCATCTAATGATTGAGATTATTTCAAAAAGAACCATGAAAGTAGATCTAATGGTTGAAAATGAGTAGAGAAAAAACTTAAATGGGATCCTCCTCCTTATATATATATATATATATCAAGGTTGAAGATCACAGGAAAAAGCGAAGAGCGGGATGAAAGAAAGTAGGAGAAGCGGATGGAACATAATATGTAATGCATGCGAGAAAAGTAAATAAAGAAAAGAAAAGAGAAAACCAGAGAAGCAGCAAGTCACTTTTTTGCTCCGGTGAGGGAGAAGAGATGAAAGAAAAGATTGATTTATTAACGATTGAAGAAAAGATTACAGAAGGAGATGGGAGAGTTTCTCACACTAACCTCTCTCTAAGAAAATACTAAAAATTTTTAAATGCCTAACATCATGGGCAGACACTCCTTAAATAGACTACAAAATTACTATTACAACAGTATACGTTACAGTGTACCGCTACAGTGAACAGTAGTAAACAGTAGATTTTTACAGGTTGATACAGTGATTTGAATAGTAACTTGACTATTCATCATCTTCAAGATTGATTTCGTAGCAGTCATCTTCATTCTGATCAGGAGATGACAGGGCTATAGACGGAGAAAGAGAGCCAGGAGCTTTAGAAGAGGAAGCCACGGGAACCACGTAAAGATTGAGAATGTCTTCCAAATTTTTTAAAAGACTTTCTTTACTGGTTAATGCAGCAATTGCAGCAGCTACATGAGCCTTTTGATTGAGGAATTGGCAGGACTTAGGTTCAACCACCTTAAGAAAATTGAGATTCTTCTGAAACCAAAGTTTGATGTTAGTTGCTCTGGAGGCATCAAACTCAGCCCACCATTTAGCATAGGCTTGTTTTTTCAGAGCAGGCAGTAGACTAGGAAAACCATCATAAGTCTTGTATTTGTACTGCCACGAGAATATCCAGGCAAGAGAAAGTTTTGAGAAGAAGTGCGATCTACTGGGAAAGGATCATCAGAAAGATCAAGTTTCTTTTGAAAATATTGAAATCCTTCCATGACCTCGGTCGGAAAGATCTGTTGGATTAGTCCAAAATAATGCCACCACTTGAGAAACCAATGAGGGAACTTGTATTGTACATTCTGTTTGAAGTATATGAGTCATGAGTGGCGATTGGATGAGTTCTGAAGCCAAAATGTGTTGCTCCAAGCTTGGATGTAGTCCCAATAGTTATAACCAATTAGGTCAAAATGCTAAGAAAATTTCTTCAATGAATTTGGAATTTTGCCAATTTTTTCCAGTGTCATGACCCTCAAAATCTGGATGGTTGAATGAGTTACATATGACTCATCTTTGGGGTCCCTGTAATGTTTAATAGAGACAGAGTTAGAGTCAACAAGTATAAACTCATAAAATTGTTGTATTTTGTTGGGGGATAATGGTTTGAAGTGAAAGTTGTTTGGGAAGATTTTAGGAGGAACTTTGTTTGGGTTAGAATCCCAGAATTCTGGTTCTATTTGGATCACATGTCAAAAGTTTTCTTTTGGTATGTAATGCGGTTTATGAGGATTTTTGGAAGAAATAGGTTGAGGTTGCATGACTATTTCCTTTTGTGGAGAGTTTATTACAATGGCTTTGCCTTTGAGGTTTTGAATCATTGTTTGGATGTCAACTTCTTCATTCATTTCTTTAGTGAAGATTTGTTTCCAGGATTTATTTGGGAGTTTAGTTAGGCTTTGATCTTGCAGGGCTAAAAGGGTTGTAATAGGCATGACATAGTCTGCTTTCGATTGTTTTCTATGAGTGGATGACTCAGCTTTAACTTGGGTGGATGACCTAGATGGAAGGGTAGAAGACCCAGTTTGTTTTTGTGATGATTCAGCTGGCTATGCCAAGATTTGATTAGTTTTTCCCTTTTCTCTAGAAGATGATGATTTTGTTGATCTGGGCATGCAGTTATTTTTCCTATAAATATTCACGGGTAAGGTAGTCAAATAAGGTGTTTGAGGTGCCTTTGATATATTCAATTTCAAAATAAAAAACACTTAAGATTGTTTGCCATCGAGCAAAAATATGTTTTGATGTAAGATTTTTTACATCCTTTTGTAAAATGTCTTTTGCAGATTTGTAATCAATTCTAACTGTTTTTTTTTATTTAATACCTCAAATTGAAATTTAGAAATACAAAGAATTCGATTGCTAAAATTTCTTTTTTCACAGTTGAAAAATTTTGTTGTGCAGGATTCCAATGTTTTAATGCATATGTAATGACATGCTCTTTGTCTGCGACACACTATTTAAGAATGCCACCATAACTAATGTTAGAAACATCAGTTTCAACTATTTTGAACGATTGAGGATTTGGAAGATAAAGGCATGGAAGATCCTTTATCTGAGATTTCACATGTTTGACAATGTTTGTATAAGTGTCTGACCAAGGAGGATGACACTTTTTTAGATGATTATGTAATGGTTTGATGAGATTACTTAGCTGAGGGAAGAAATCAGCAACATAATTTAAACAGCCAAGAAATCTTTGTAATTGATTTTTGTTAATAATTTGATTTGGAAATTTATCCGCAAATTTAATGACTCGATTAATAGGATTGATAGTTCATTGGTAAATGTTATGTCCAAGAATTCTAATCTTAGTTTGGAATAGATTAATCTTTGATTTGGAGACCGCAAGATCATTTCTTTTAATGACTCCAATGAAGATATTAATATGTTTGAAGTGTTGGTCTATGAATTGAGAAAAGACTAGCACATCATCAATATAGACAATGGTAAAACTTGAGTATGGGTTGAAGATTTCGTTCATGATCCTCTGGAATTCCGAAAGAGCATTTTTTAAACTAAAGGGCATTACATTCTATTTGTACTTCCCAAAAGATACAGTGAAAGTCGTCTTGTAGCGATCACTTTCTTTGATTTGGATCTGCCAAAATCCAAATTTCATATCAAATTTTAAAAATATTTTGGCTAAATGCAACCATTTGATATCCTTTTTATTTGGAATCGGATACCGAATCCACTGGAGTGCTTGATGGAGGGGATTGTAGTTTATGACCAATCGAGGAGTACCTTTTTTGATCTCAACTTGTTTATTGTCATAAAAGGCAGAACAAGACCAATGACTTTTGCTTTTCCTAATAAGTTCTTTTGCTAGGAGATATTTGATCTCTTGCTAACAGTATTGTATGAGTTCTTAGCTCATTTGAATTGGTCTAGCTTTTGTGGGGATTTATCTTTCATTGAAATTTTTTTCGTAAGGAAGATCCACCATATGTTTCTTCCTTTCCCAGAAAGCATTGGGAAGATCCGAACAAATTGAACATTGAATTTGTTCAAGAAGAGGTTAAGTCCTTTTCTAGATTTGAGGTTGGCTAAGATG
The DNA here is from genome assembly GCA_029884595.1 of Ormosia semicastrata. Lineage (NCBI taxonomy): Eukaryota > Viridiplantae > Streptophyta > Magnoliopsida > Fabales > Fabaceae > Ormosia > Ormosia semicastrata. Next base: position 15,911,353 of record JAQQTO010000046.1, on the reverse strand, counting down.
GAAATCAAAATTCTTAAAAGAAATTTCTTCTTTAAGATAATTAATTTGATTTTGTTTATATTGGATTAAATTGATGTTTCTTAGAATCGAAATCCTAAGAAATTTGAAAATAATTGTTTGTCCTAGATGTTGGGTGGTAATCCCTTCATTTGTAATTTGCAAAGGGAAGAGCGATCTGATGAACGGTGTTCTTAAGATCACTTCATTTTTTAGATTTTTGACTAATAAGAAGGAAGTTTAAACTTGAAAACCTTGATTTTCTATGATTGTTGAAGAAAGTTTGAATTTGATTTTTAGCTTTGAACCACTAGCTGTGCTAAGTTATTTAGAAGTTTTCTCAAAATATTTTGTTGGAATTAATCCTTTTAAGATGCAATTTGAATCTACCCCTATGTCAAATAATGCGATAGTATTAAGGACAAAATCATCAATTTTGATGTTTATGTTAATAAAGAATTTTTGGATTTTCATTTGATTGATTATTTGTGCAAAAAATTCTTCATCTTCTTGATTTTCTGTCTTCTGACTCTTTTGACTTTGTTTATCTAGAATTTATCCTTTTTAGGGTCTGAAAAATCAATTTGAATATCCTGAAGTTGGGATATTATGATTTGATGCAAGCTTTGTTGTTCTTTGAGTTGTTTAACTTCTATTTTAAGATTATTAATTTCATATTGGAGGTCTTGGATTGTTACAGTTTTCTTAGAAGCCTTCTTTTCATGTTTTCTAATTGTTTCTGTAAAATTATATTTATTTTGAATAATTGATTCTTTAAAAGGTTTAGAAAAACTTGCTTCCAGTAAAGATTATATTTTTTCTAAATAGATTTTCCTATCTTGAGGATCTTCAATTGAGTTAAGAACTTCGAACAAGAGATCTTACTCTTTTGTTAAAACATTGACTTCAGGAGAATCTGATTCTCCTTCGGATGATATATCATCATTCTGGATTTGGTTTAAGTCTTCAGAAAATTCCTTTTCATATTCTTCTTCAGATGATTCGACTAACAAATTATTAATATGTTCTTCGATAGATGGTTCAAGATTTAAAGATTTTATCTTCTTTTTTAACTTACAATATTTACTAATGTGACCAGGTTTACCATAATTATATCAAATTATAGGTTTCTTTGGGACTTTGATGTTATCAATCATAGGTTTGAACTTAAATTCTTGTTTAAGTTTTAAATTCTTGTTTAAGTCTCCTTAGTTTGGTGCTAGCTTTATGTTTATAATATTTGATTTTTTGGACTCGATCAGATCTTGGTTTTGGTTTTGTTTTCTTCCTAGCACAAGGAAGACCAAATTGATCGCAGAACGTTCTCAAGTCTGGTCTAGTTGAGCCTTTTCTCTAGCAAGTTGGGCTTGAATCTTGTCATCGTGATAGATTTTTAAGGTTACCTTTTGGATGAAGGCAATGAGTTCTCTATAACTCAATTGCTCGTATGAAATTTCTCCATTTGGGGATTGACTTCTGATTTTATCATGGACCTTATCTCCTAAGGATTTCAGAAGACTAACTAAAAATTTTTCTTTCCAAAAAGGTTGTTGACTATCCTCTCTGGTATAAACCCTAGTTAAGAAGGTGTCTCTATGCCACCTAAAATTAACTAAGGTTTTGCATTTTAAATTTGAAAGAAGTTCAGCAGACCTATCTTTCCATAAAGATGGATCTCCTATGAAGTGTTGTACGATTGTAAAGATTAGGGTGTTGACAGCATCAGGGATTGGCTTCCCATCTCTGAGAATTAAATTGCCATCAACATCAATTTTGATTGCTTCTGCAATCTCAATCTTTTGGTTAGCAGAAATATAATTATCCCACCAACCTTTAAGTTGGCCAGAAAATCTTGATACATGGATTCCGACAATGACTTCTTCTGGACAATCATAGGAAGTTTGATAAGCAGTTGACACTATGGTCATGTGTTGAAGAGTGTTGAGGATGACATATTCAGTCATACCATCTATATTCCACTCATAGATATTGTCTGCACTAAAGCTTCTAAAGTTTGGATTCCTTTCTTTAAGCAAAAGATCTGGAGTTGTCGCTATTTGATAATAAAGTTTTGATGGATTTTTTCAGTTAAGTGTTTGACTGATTACAGGATTTATCTTGATGACAAAACTTGTTTCAGTTTCAGTTTTTGGGCAATCAGAACCCGATTGTGAATTTGATTATTTAATTAGATTTATAATTAGATTTTTATCTTTGATTTTACTTGTTGTCTTTTATTCTTGGGTTTATGGTGTATCTGGTGCAACTAAGTTTAATCTTTCAATGAATTCATTAATAAGTTCATGGTTAGATGGTTTCAGATAGTTTAAAAGTTTTATGCTTTCTTTAAGCTGTTTACTTACTTTGAATGGTTTAAACAGATGTTTCTCTATTGATTTTGGAGGTTTTGATTCATCAGTTTCAGTTCCTGAAGTTGAAGGTTTATCTAAAGGTTTATTAATTAATTTCTCACCTAAAACTTGAAGGTATTTGTTTGTATAATTATTTTGTTCCATAAGACTTTTAATATCTTTAGAATTGACTGTTTCATCTTCTACTTTCGTCTTAAAAGGGGAGCTAAAACTAGATTGTTATCGTTGTCTTTTAAGTTTGGAATATAATACTGACTGGAGGAAGGTAACTTAGATTTGATTAACTCACCATCTTTACGATGCCAGACAGTAAGAACATTATCTGATTTATCTTCAATCAGACTAATGCTCCAAGGATATTCAATTTCATTCTTAATCATGTAAGCATGAAACCAATTGAAGAATGGAACATGTTGTTTGACTTTGTTGAGAAATTCATAGAACTTCTCTTGGATTTCTTTTCTGTTTGACCCTTTATAATTCTTGAAAAATCATTCCCTTTGCGGAGTCCATTCCGCATAATAAAAGTCTTTCACAATGGTTTCCTTATCAATGATGAACTCAGATAACATGGACATCATCATTAAGGAAGGAATATGTTGGAGATTGAATAGATTTTTGTTCATCTTAGTCTTCACGTTGGTACGTAGCTCTTGGGAGAGTTAACGACATATCTAGCCCTCAAAGATTAATTGTTGATGGAGTAGATTGAATGGTAGAGAAAGATCTTCTAGAAGTAGCAAATCTAAACTCTTCAGACCTGGAGGAACTAGTCTTAAAAGATCTAGAGGAACTAAAAGAATTTCTCCTGTTGAAGGTTAATTCCACTATACCTGATTGATGTTGTGTGATCTCTTGAATTTCAAGCGAATCTTTGGGTAAAGCTGATTTAGCTTCATCTATTATCCATTTTGCAGGGAGGACTACATCTTCCCAGAGGATTGGTTTGGGGACAACTACATTGACCTTAGTTATGTCTACAATGAATAACATAATTACTCCCTTATCTTTGGGTTTTAAAGCTTTGGAGTGAAAAGAATTCATTACCTTGTACTGAATCCTATAGATCAAGGCTAAAGGGATTGATCCGGGCTTCATGTCTAAGCCACATACTTTGATGTTTAAGAATAAAGTATCCAATATGTTTTTATCTTTTAAACTAGTTGTCCTGTTACGATAGCAGTTGAAGTAGATTGGACCATGACCTAAGCTGGTTTCTATAGTTCCGAGCAGAGAGTTGTGGAATTGATTGTGTCTTATGTCTTTTAGACAAAGAGGAACAAATGTGTTTAGTAATTCTTTGATTAAAGGTTTGACAGCTACCTGCACACATCTAATATGCAGATAACTGTATTTTTTGACTTGACCTTTTAAGGTCTTTTGACAAAGAAGATGGAATTCTTCGTCATCAACTTCGATTGTGATTTGTTTTTCTACAATTCTATTAATGTAATCAAAACTTTTGAAGAATCATCCTTCAGGTTTGTAGAGTTCATTGGTTGGGATTATGGGGATCTCCCAGTCATCCATTTCTTGATTTATGTCTTCAATACAAATTTCTTCATTAAAGATGTTTGTTGAAGATGAATTAATTTGTTGCTCAAAGAGCAACAATGAAGATGATTGAGAAGATTTAAAAGAAAGCTTGAAAGATAGAGAGCGCAACATATTTAAATAAACAAGAAAATTAAATAGAAAATAAACAGTAGATAACACTTATGATCTTAACCCCTGATATCATTACCCTCATCTGATTCCATAGACTTGTAAGGAAAATCTAAGTTGAATTTTATTTTTTGAATTAGATCTTAAAGTTATTCATTATGTATCGCACTTTTATCTATGTATGATTCAAGTTTTATCTTCTGAACTATATATTAAGATTTTATTATCATTATATCATATCTTAATCTTTAGCCACCGCGTTTATTTACCAGTTCTTAACCATAGTCACCACCATACCTTATCTTTCACTACTTGTGGTGACATCGTCAAATTAGACTTACTGCCTCCTTAGGACTTACTACTACAGCCCCACAAAATAAATTCAAAATCAAGCATTATGTACCTTCTAGTTAAGAAAAAGTAATATATAAATACGTAGTATCCAACTTCAGATATAATAGCAATATTAACACATTATTATACATTATTAACACATTATATATTAACAGCTCTGCTTTGATCTTTATCTGAATCATTTATTATCTTATTGAGTTGTATAATAATGTGTTAATATTGCTATTATATCTGAAGTTGGATATATATATATATATATATATATATATAGGAGGGATCCATTTCCACCTAGTGTAAGTAAAAAAATTTACACCTAATCTCTTATCATTAAATTCATTTTAATCTAGTGATTCTAAATTATCTAATTAAATGATGAGAGAAAATAATAAATACTCACATTAAAAAGAGAGAGAATAAAGAAATGTGATTTAAATCTAGAAATAAATTTTAGTTATTAAGTCTATTTATTAACTTAAAAAATGATATAATATTAAATATAATTTATAATATTTTTGTTTTTATTTAGTACAAGTTATTTTTATTTAGTATAAAAAGTTGATAGTTAATTTTTATTAACTTATTTTAAAATATAATAAATTAATACATTATATAAAAACAAAAATATAATAAATAGTTAATTATTTAATATAATTTATAATATTTTTGTTTTTATTTAGTTATAAGTTAATAAAGTATAACTAATTTTTAAAAATTATATTTTAAAATTTATATTTTAAGAATCTTTGAGTCGTTACCTTCTCATATTAATATGTCAAATAATTTTACAAGCATACGTATAAAACTCATCTATCACTTGCAGAACTCCGATATCACCAACAACAAATGGTTTGAATGCCTCTCTTTCTTAATTTGGTCATTTTTATATTTTGTTAATAAAAAATGTAAGAGACGTAATTTACTTTATTCTTAGGTATTAGTGAAAGATCTGAGTCGAACATAACATTTAGTAAAAATGTTAATTCTTTGTCATTTGTTCATGATCGAAGACTTAATATAAGAAGGCGACGACTCTAAAAATTCTTAAAATATAAATTTTAAAAATTAGTTATACTTTATTAACTTATAACTAAATAAAAAATATTATAAATTATATTAAATAATTAAATATTTATTATATTTTGTTTTTATATAATTTATTAATTTATTATATTTTAAAATAAGTTAATAAAAATTAACTATCAACTTTTTATACTAAATAAAAATAACTTATACTAAATAAAAACAAAAATATTATAAATTATATTTAATATTATATCATTTTTAAGTTAATAAATAGACTTAATAACTAAAATTTATTTCTTCATTAAAATCATATTTTTTATTCTCTTTTTTTTAATGTATATTTATTATTTTCTCTCATGTTTAATTAATGATTTAAATCTTAGATTAAAATAAATTTAATAAGAAGTTAGGTGTAAGTCTTTTTTACTTACACTTGGATAGATTCCCTATATATATATATATATATGTGGTTTCTGAAAAGTCAAAACTCAAAAGTTCTTAAAATGCACTTATTTGTATGCTATTATGTCAATATGTCACTACCAGCTATAAAATTCCAGATGGAAAATGCAAATGAAAACCAAAGAGGTGTTGAAAAAAGAAAACCAAAGAGGCCATTCAGCACCCAAGCCGCACTTGAATGTTGAACAAAACTAACAAGTCACCGGTAGATTTAATTACTGTCCCTCACAAATTCAATTTCCAAACACTGTCCGTTATCACGTCAAGAATAATATTATGGATTCTCTCTTGAATCCAGATAGTAGGCATGATATATCGTATATATAATCAAATTATTATTTATTATATGTAAAATTATGGGGACCACTATAAAAATGCACCGATATTTAAATATGTTTTTGCATATAGTAAATAATGATTTGAATACGTAATAAATGATGTAATAAATCATATTTATCTAAGAATTTCTCTAGTAAAAAAATAAGGAGATGGTTCTGTTGGAGAGAAAAAGACATAATTTGTTTGAAATAAAACTAGTGATCCTATAACTCAATATGGTGGATTCTCACGTAACAAAATTTGCATTTATCATTCTCTAAGATAATGGTTTTATAACTTGAGATGATACTTATCCAATATTATGTTCCATAAAAAATCCCTTAAAGGAAAACGATGTTGTTTAGTGATCATACCCAAAAAAAGAAACAAAAAAAACCCATAGCTAAAGCTAATAGTAAGAGCAAAAAAAAAAATTATTTTAACAGTGTTATAACATATTTAATAAAATTAATTTTAGTTTTTATACGAAATTCAATAATTATAAAGTTTTTTTTATAATACTAAAAATTGAAACTTATGATTTTATATTATAAATTATTTCTTACACTTTGATATGTAAATACCATTTTATCCTCAATCAAATAATTTTTTTAATCATTCTTTATCTATTTTAGTAATTTAATGCATAAAAATATTTTTTTTATACCGTCTAAACGAAACAGATTAACTTAAAATCACTTTTCGGCTAACATATCTAAACATAAAATTGATTCTATTATAATCGATTATAACAAAAAGTTTTATACAATAATTGATTATTAAAATAATTTAATTTTCACAACTATCCAAAATATACACTTAGTAAAAACATATGGAAAACGAGTATTACACGCACCTAAATTGATGGGTGCATGTGCATGCTTAGTTTTGCCTGAAGGCTAGAAATCTTGGGTGTTGAATCTGTCGATCAATGCAAGAGAGGTAAAGATGAAGAAGAAAGGGCATCAAATTTAGGAGAGGAAATCTTTAAATAGTACGAGAAATATTATTTGCACATTAAAATAATTACATCATTGTTTATATCTTACTTATTTGAAAAATAAAAATAAGGGTAGTATGTGTTAGAATATGTATTTTACTTATTTTATTATTTAAAAAAATAATGTAAGAATTATATAAGAAAAATGACATGTAAAAATTGTTACACTATTGCCTCATTCGTAGTGTCATTAATGCCGGTCGTGTCTGTTGTCTCTTATATTCAATACAACATGGGGTTTGGAGTTTCTGCTATCGTAACGTTCATAACGATTGTCTCATTGTCCTTAGCTTCTCCCTTCTATGTCAACCTCATGGTTCTAAAATGCAATTTGCATTACCTGATGCGACTGCAATATTGTGGTTGCGGCACATCAGGCCGCAATTGCGTTGTGAACTAAAATCACACGAATCGGCCGCAACGTAACGGTGTTGCGGCTGCAATGTAATAGTGTTGCGGCCGCAACGGTGCTCCATTCTATTTTTTTCTTTTAAATGAAAGATGTCAGAGACTCAAAAGAAAAAGAAGAAGAGAGAAAGAGGGGGTGGGGGGATTTTGCAAAGGGGGTGGGGGCGTAATTACTGCGCAGCCCAAACGAGAGAGAAGAGCGGGGTAGGGCGAGAGCGCTGTAGCGAAATAAAGAAGAAGAAGGGGGGGTGGGGCGTGATTCGTGGCAACAAAAGGAAAGATGGAGGAAGAGGGGTGTGGGATGGAGGTGATGGAGAGAGGCCGAGAGAGAAAGGAAATGGGAGAAAAATTGGGGAAAGTGAGATTTGGGGCTGGCAGGTGGCTGGTGGGTGAATGCATACTAGTGGGTATAGGGAAATTGAGCTTGAGAGAGATTTGGGGGTAGATGAAGAGGGGGAAATTTGGGGAAAATTTTGAAAAAGTTTGGGAAATTTTGAGAAAAGGAGTGGGAAAAATTGGGAAGAGGAAAATTGGATAAAAAATTAGAAAATTGAAAATTTTGATAATAGTATATGAAAATTGAGTTAAAAATAATTATAATTAATTAGTAGCCTATATTAAGGGAGTTAGATTCTTTTTTATCACTGTAAAAAAATATGACATATTTTTGTAAAATTTATTTAAAACTTATTTAAGTTTATATATTGAGTTTCTTACTCTCTTATACTTATATATGTCCAAATAAAACTTTAAAAGGTCTATTAATAATTATTATAATAATAATTATGTTATTTTGTTATGAATTTAATTTTAATTATTTTTTAAGAAGGTACAAAATCTTATCAACTGAGTAAAAACTTATAAAATATTATAGATAAGAATATACGAAGAGTTATAATAATTATATTTTTTTTTTACAATTTGTATAAACTTAAAAAAAATTTAAGCAATAACAACTACAATTCACATCGTAACAATTGTAATATTCATAATCACAGCAATCGCGACCACAACCGCAATTTCGAACCATGGTCAACCTTGAAGCTAAATCCAACTTGAACAGTTGGCTCGCTCAGGCTTAGGCTGTTTTATCCGATTACAAGACATTTCCTGTTACCACGGGTGGTCACAAATGATATCTGTTATGACAAAAAGGACTCCATGGCCATGCTCCCTACGCCTAGAAAAAAAAATTAAGGTAAGATATGTTTTTCAGTTTTTCCCCATCTTGCAATTTGGAATTCTTTAGGGATACACGGTTAAAAATAAAATCCATGCGTTATTCCCTGTCACTCTCTCTCTTCCTCTCTACTTGGTAACCATGCAATATATATCTGCGTTGAAAAGCAAATAGGACACGGATTTACCTGCTACTGTGTTTTGCACTGTTAATATGCAATAAAATCTTGAATGTCTATGACAGGCACAGCCACCACTGTTACAATCATGGCTTTTGAAACCATGGGATTGATACCAAGGGGTGTTGGCTTTATCAGCACAGTTCTGCTGCTTCTACTCTGTTTTTGGTTGGTTAAATGAATGAATCCTGATTTCGTCATAATACAAAATGAAAATCTCGGCTCGGCTCAATAATTTTACTGATGATATATGGAATAGAAATTAATGAAAACATATTACACCGAATGTTGACCAGCAAATGACGCCAAATAAAATTGCTTCAGGCAAGCAAACTAATCCAAGACACCAATAGGGTCACATGGTAGCATACAAACGAGAGTTTGGACTTCTTGTAGATAGATAGTTAACTACTCGATGTCTAACTAAGTTTGTGGCCATAGCTTAAAATTAAACACTCTACTTCTCAATTGTAATTGCCTTAGCTGCAGTAGACTACAGTCTTCAGCTATAGTTCGAGCAATGCATAATCCTTAGGTTTATCCATTTTTTAAGAGTATATTGATATTTATACATCACTTTTTTTTTGGTAAATATACATCACCTTTTTTTATGTGTTTATAACGTTATACTGTTTTAATATTTGCACAAAGATTGGTGCAATCTTTGCATAGGAGATCCATTTTGTGTATGGATTCCGAATAAAAACTAATCATTTAAGCAGAAAAATAATGTAAAAGAAAAGTGTGCAAGGATAATCATCTGTCTAATAATCTATTGTTCTTAAGTTTCTCGGCTCGAGTGGTTAGGGCATTCTCTAGATGTATCTGATTTCAATATTTGGCAAGATTAAAAATTTTCATGAAATAGATTAATTTAGTGAAATTTCATATACATGATATTACCATAACATTACATATTACACACCCAGCAAAAAGAAAAATTATAACATCACATATTACACAATTCAAAAAGGTAGATTGGTGAAATTTACATTTTACACACAAGTTATCTGTTACTTGGTTAGCGATGCATGGTGTGATTGGTGTATTAGATCCTCTCCAGTTTGAGAGAAACAGGTCCTGTTCATTAAATCTAAGCAAAGCATTTCTCTTTATTAATACTTCATCCAAAGTGCAGATAAAAAGCACGTCAACAAAACTCTTTCTTCCACATTGAAATCCCTCTCTACCTCTACGTTTGGCGGCACCACTGAACCAGACCAATGATTAATTAATTGATAAAATAAAAAACAAGGAGAATGAAATTTATTTGGTTGTTGTCTTGCTAAGTGATTCTCTGTTCATTTTTCCTCTTTTTGGTTAAACAAAATTATCGTTCAAATTCAAGGAAAAAGGGAAAACCTCAAAGGTTGAAGTGCATATAAGTTTTGTTTCAAATTGTCCCTCGTTAAAATAATTAGTGGGACAAGGTGGTTGTAAAGGCCAAAAACAGTGCGGCTTAGAGGAGTGGAATCGTATCAAAGGGAGGCAAGGTTGAGACTTTGGTTGGTAAGGAATTAAGTAGTTGGGGCAGGGGCTAAAGTATATGAACACAGTCGATGATGGTAGTGTCCAGAGGTGGAGAAGAAGAGAAGGGAACGGTGATTGAAGTGAATCTTAGGATTGTAATTTGAATGAAGTGGTGAAGAGTTTTAGAGATGAATGAGATGCGGCAGTGGCGTGATAATGGTGGAAGAGAAAAGATGAAGCAAGTGAGATGGGAGAATGAGGATCGAACTGATGACCTCTGCTTCCCCATTCCTTGTCTCTTTCTTTGTCTTTCTATTTAATTTTTGATAAGTATTTTAAATTTAATTATATGTCTTATTCTCATTTAATTTATTTTATGTTTGTATTTCTCCATCCTTTAATACAATTTTCTTATTCAAAATTATTTCTATAGTTGCAAAATGGTTACGGTAATTGGGTTGCCGTTAAAAATGGGTTGGAAGAAATTTTTAATGTGGGTTAGAAATTAATAAAAAAAAAAAAAAAATAGATAAGTTGATGGGTAAACCTGATTTCCACTAAAAAATAAAAAAAAATATAAAAAATCAATAAATACTATAAAAAATAATAAATAATAATGATAAAAAATTTCAAACCACATATCTAAAATATAATTTTTAAAATAATTAATTAAATATTCAAACATAAATTATATAATATCAAAAATTTTTCTTTATAATCAATTATTTAAAAAAAGAACAACCGTTAGTTTCTATGCCTGACCAAGCATTTGGCTTGTGATATGTGCATCTTGATTATTCTTATGATCTTTTTTTCTCCTTTTATAAGACATTGTTGAGAATATTAACACTCATTCCAAATTTTTTTTTTAAAACTTTTGGAGTATTGTGAGATCCTAATTTTTAATTATATCAAAATTTTTAGAATATCCCGTTTGTTGTTTGTATGTATCTATCTATATGTGTCATTGCAAAAAACAAAAAGGTAACTGTTTTAATTGATCAAATCATTTATCTGTATGGCTAAAAAAAAAGAATAATCAATTCAATTTGTTGTAGTTAGGAGTGGTAATGGGTATGTTTGATTTGGCCCGACCTTGGTCCAAAAATTCTATCAGGCCAGTTTTTGGAACTTAGACCCAATCTGATCGAGGCCTAATTAATGGTTGTGCTGAATCGGATTAATTAATTCAATGTTTAAATAAAATATAAATTTAAATATATATTTAATTAAATTTTAAAATTTTAAAAATAAAAAATTAAATTAAAAGGATATTTTACATATATATTTTAAAATAAAATATATCATTATAAAATATTATCATATTATGTAAATATAAATCAAGAAGTTTTTTAATTTATTATTAATTAAAAAATGTTTTAAAATATGATAATATTGCATGGTCAATCTAAAATATAACCCAAACATGATCTAAATAATACATTGGACTCATTTTCATAAACTCAACCTAATCTAATTAACTTTGAATCAAGCCGAGTTATCAGTCAAGGTAAATCATAAACACCTCTAATTATAGCCATTATTTTTAAAATTAAACCAGACTGATCTATCAAATCGATTTAATTATGATCCAATCCTTTCATCAGTTGAATCAACCCTCTATAACCGGATGTTTAGACATCAGTCTCGGAATCGAAAAATTAATAGTGAACAGGCTAAACTGTGCAGACGGCTCACGATTTGGCTGATTGAACCGGTTTAAGATTTTGCTTCAAAAATCAAAAATTCCGTCCCATAGTATTGAGCCTGAGCCCGCGTGATTAACGCTGAACCTGTCAACCTCGGATCCAACTCATCATCTTAACATATTTAGGCAATGTTGAGAATTCACTTTCGATGGGTTTTTATTAGAAAAGCCCGATTGTCATAATTTGTTTTTGGTTTCATATAAATTAAATTAATAAAATATTATATACATTATTATTTTTTATTTACACTTTGAGTTTTCATAAACAAATTTCATATACTTTTTATGTGTAAAAGTTAGCAAATAATATTCTATTAATTTAATTACTATTCATTGTTTTTTGTTTATGTCATTTTTTTAATAAAATTAGCATGATTACAAACATTAATAATAGTATAAAGTAAATATCAGCTCCAAAAAAAGTATGAAGTAAATATTTTTATTTTTCTGCATTTAATATTAATCATATTAATTAGTAATAGATATATCACTTTTTATTATTATCATATTTATAAAATAATTATAAAAAGTTGATTAGACCATAATTCGACCTTATTACACCCAAAGAATAAAGCGGTAATTGTAACATAATTTTAAAGTGTTGATTTTACAGAAGAACAAATTAAAAGAATAGATAAAAGAATAAAGAAACTAAAGAAAAAATATTAAATGATTAATAATAAATAAAGAATAATTTTAAATACAAATTAAAATGAAGCAAAATGACTAACAAAAAAAGTACTCAAATTTGATAAATAATAAAGCATAAAAAATTAGATGAAACAAATATGATATTTTAATTATTCTTAATTCATTGAATAACTCAATTAGAAACTCAATTTTCAAAAATTTCAATCAAAAAATATAAATTTATAAACTAAAGTTAAACCAAATATAATTATTTAAAAAATCATTCATCACTTTTAAAATAAGTAAATTATTATCCTTATTGAGAAAATTCAACAATGACAATATATTTAGGAAGTGATATTGCACCGGAGTAAATCAATATAGATAAACAATTGATCCAAACACAATCAAAGAACTAAATCATTCAGTAGAAAAAAAGCATGACTAAATCCATAAACAGAAGAAATTATACGATTATTTGGAGAAGAAAATATCAACAATGTATTGAGAATGATAAAACAAAAGAGTTCTAATAATTGAAAATTAAATACATAAATTAAAAATATCATCTAATGTGTAAGTTCATCCCTATCCTTACTTGAGTATATCTTACACAAAATATCCTTAATTAGTTCTCAAATAATAAAAATATATAAATTGGACTTAAGAAACTAAATTTAAGAAACTCAACCTCATTAATTGGTCTTCAAATAATAAAAAATATTAACTAAAATGAAATCAATTTTAAGAAGCTTAATTTTTTTATTGAAGGCTGCTGATTTTTATATTTTTTTCTCTTTATTTATTATAGAATCAAGTCTTAATTTCTTCTTTCAATTAAATTTGCTGTTAAATTACCATTATTTTGTCAAAATTTTTTTAACAAATTCCCTATGGCTATCATAATAATTAAATTAATAACTTCTTTAAATAAATAAATCAGTAATATTATAAAATCATTCAAATCAAATATAATGAAAAATAATAATACTTATTTTTATAAAAATAAATAAATAAAAATTAAACATTATCACGACCTCAATTGTACTTAAAAATATTAATCTTCTCTTTTCACTAATTCAATGAGTAATCCATTTCTGAAAACGTTAGTCGTAGCAGTTTATTTTCCGTGTATTAGCAGGAGGACCCTTCCCACCAGACAGCTAGGTGGCTCATTAACTAGTCAACTTCATTTGGACAACCAAATAAGTATTTTGCATGTTATTATTTAACAAATTTTTAGTGAACGTGTGAATTTAAAATAAAATAATTTGGACAAATAATCTCGATTAAAACATGCAATAACTGATAAATTAAGACACTGAAACAATAATTTTAAAAAATTAAAGACTGATATAAACACGAAATAAAATTTAAAAAATAGAAGAATAATTAAGCTTAAATATTTGAATAAACAAGGGGTTACCCTAGTTGTATTAAACGCGGATGGGTCCCATTGAGCGTGTAGTAGGAGAAACACCTTCCCTAGTTAGAACTTAGAAGAAAGAGGCCAGGCTTAGCCCTGCGGCTCGGTCGCGTTTGTTCTTGTTCTTGGACTCTTAAAATTAAACACTCTACTTTATTTAATATTTTGCACTCTACTTTAATTGGCACTATGCCTCCATTGGAGCTTCACCATTAATCTCAGCGTAATTGTGTACATTCAAGATAACCTGGGATGGAAAGTAGGGTTTGGAGTACCTGCAGTGCTTATGTTCGATCTTATGGGCTCTAATGTTCTTGGTAGGTTCACCATACTTTGTCAAAATGAAGGCAAGGAAAAGTTTAGAGAGTGTTAGGTTTGTATTTTAGTTTCAGTTGATATGTTTTTTATTATTATTACAAAAATGTCATTTTATTTCTTGCATATAAACTTTAGTGAAGAAACTATTATTTTCTCCATTTAAATCAACTTGATGCTTATTCTCAACAACCAACAGTGGAATTGTCTACATGTGCATCATGCGTGGAATGAGGAAAGACAATATTATATGGCCGTCCTCTTCGAGTGGTGTGACAAGAGCTTGATAAACTCAATGACCACCGTGACTGAGTTAGTGGCGGCGAGAGGTGAGAAAGTATCAGCCTCGTTGGACTGAGCGGAGCCGCCACCGGCCAAGTCGGAGAGAGCCCTAATAGCAATGAAGGGCACCCTTTGTTGCAGGCTTATAAGGGCCACCGATGCACTTTCCATGTCAACTGGGCTCACATGGAACTTATTGTAGATGAAGGTCCGGTATGCTGCATTGTCTAGGTAGAAGCTTGCACTTGTTCCTCTATTTACAAGCACCACCTTCGGTGTCGTGGACAAGCATGTGGTTGAGTTTAAGCACGCCTCTAGTTTCAAGTCCTGAACATATATTAGGAAGAGAAATGTTATTTGCTTATCAAATTAATTACATCATTGCTTATTTTACTTGTTTGAGAAATTAAAGTGAGAGAGGATATGTGTTTTATTTATTTTATTATCCAAAAATAATAATATAAAAATAAAGTAAAAAAATTAATATGCAAATATCGTTATTCTATTTAGAAAGGTTAACCACATTGTTTATATATACCATAAAAATATGCACCTACCTAATGCATGACTTCATATATATATTATTTTTTTCGGTGTACATAACAAAACTAGAACCCTTCAAAGACATCACGCCAAATTCATCTGCAAGTAGGTAGCTCCACTTTTCTGCGGACGCATTGCACCTCAAGTTAATCAATTATTTAATTAGCCATATATTTCGGAGAATATTATACTAAACTAAGTTTATTGGCTTTAGTCATCACAAAACATTTTTTAGTTTCTTCAACATCATAAGTAAGAGATTAATAATCTCAATCTCATCACAAATATTGTCTGAACTTGATGAGATTGTCATTTTCAAAATAAATAAAATACCCATTAAACGTAATGAGAGAGAAACAGATTGTATTGACTTCTAATCTCAACCTATCCACTTAGGGTGACTTACCTTGAGTTTTTTAGCAATTTGGTAGTACTTGGAATCAACAGGAACCCAAAGGGCATGTTGCCTTTGTTCCGGAGTGCCATCAACGGGAAAAATCTCTTCTGGTTGGTACCAGATATTGTTGAGCTGGTTGTCAAATGAACTGCCCGCACTTACGTTTGAGGTGAAATCTGCAAATTTTAAGTATCCTACATCTCTGGTGTAGTCTCCATTATCTTCTAAAGGTAATGTATCATCGGGCCCTTGCCCATACCTCTGCATAATATATATTATATTACACCCAAATCATTAATTAATCTTTCATGTGTTTATATAATTATTTAATGGGGTTTTTTTGGGTACAATGATAAAATGAGATTCGTTAACGAACAAAAATATAAAATATTAAATAAAAAGCAAAGTATTATTACATTAAAATATAAAAAAACATTAAATAATTTTTTCTTTAGGTAATTAACATTTAATAGGATGTATTAAATGCTCTTTAACTAGTATCTTTAATTATCAAAATCCTTCAATCATATTAATTAATTAATTTTATAGACTAAATTAATCAATAATTGATATATTATCACTTTAAATGTAAAATAATTATATAGTACAAAATTTATGTAATTATTTAATATAAAATAATAATGTAAACTATTCATTAATGATGTATTAATATTTTTTCTATTAATTAATAACATGAATTTCTTTCTGTTTATTTCACATCTCTCCTCCCTCCTTTTTTGATTTATATAACTTGAAAATTAGATAAAAAAAAATAAAAAAATTTGACTTGTCTAAAATTTATCTAGATTGAGGATTGACTGTTAAGTTTTAACAGCTTTCTTTTATTTATTATACCAAATAATTTTAAACCAAAATTTCACTGTCTCGTTTAATTATTTTGAGATTTTGTTAATGTGTCTTTTAAGTGTACATGTTAAAAATAAAAACATTATTTATTACTCTCCACCAATTATTTAAAGAAAAAAGTAATAATTTTTTTAATTTTCAAAATATTTAATGCTACAACTTTTTATTTAATGATTTCTATTTTTATTCATTAACATGTGCTGGATATATGACAAAACTATTAAGATCTTTCAAAGGTATACTCCATTCGTCTATTTTTATTTATTTGTTTATTTAAAATTTTAATTTATCAAATATTATCTGTTCATTTAAAAAATTAAATAATATTTATTAGTTTTTTATAATTTTACACTCATCTTTTATTATTTCTATTAAAATTAATAAATATATTTATTAATTAATTTTTACAATTTTAAAAAATCAACTACTTTAATCAATTTATGAAATATTGTCTTTTACTTAGTTAAGTAATTAAACTTCTTTAATTTAATTAAGTAAGAAAAAGATAATTTAATTATAGTAAATCATATTTTCTTATCATTAAGTATAATTAATAACTTTTTTAATTTGTGCATATTAATCTTAACAGATAAATAAAAATGTACAGAAAGAATATTATATATCATATTAATCTTTAATATATATGTTATATCAAATGGTCTTTTAGTAACAATTAATGCAGTTAATTTTGTCCTTTTAAGAATCAAATTAATAGTGCTTTACATATTTTATGGCAATAATTGATATTTTTTAATCTTTATGGCAATAATTGATATTGAATGACTATTTAATATATTTATAATTAAATAATTAACTTAATAATACTTTTTTTCTTAACTTAATAATACTTATATAATGACTTTATATTAAAAGTAGAGCAAATAATGACTATAGATTCGAATACTCTTTTTTTGTAATTTTACTTTATATAGTGACTGGTCTAATATCTGCACAAGAAACACATTGTGTATATATGTGAGTTTTGAGTGAATAATAATAATAATAATAATAATAAAAGATTGTGTAAGACGAGAAAAGAAGAAGACGACGACTTTGTTGTAATACCTGCCAGCTCCAAAGTGCTAAATGAGCCCAATGTTGAGGAATGGCTACATCTCCAATATTCAATGATGGGTTTGCATTTCCAGCAATGCCGTAATGCACCACTCCTTCTACGGAGAAAAAGCTTAACAGAAGCTGAGTAGTTATGGCTGCATTCATCTACATATTCCAGTAAGTATAAAAGAAATTCCAATTAATAACCCCCAACTGATAATGACCTACCACCCGAAAAAAAAAAAAAGATAAAATGAAAAATAAAAAGCAAATAAAACCAATTAAGACAGGAAAAAAAGAAACCATACCACGCTCAATCCTGTCATGACCAATATAACAGGCTTGTCGCCAATGGCTCCAAAGCGAAATCTCCTTCCTTCATTATTAGCCATAAAAAAAAAAAGGCAAAATAGGATGTATATATAAAAATTAATGACTAACTGTTTCACGCAAAATTTCATATACATAAGACCCTAGAAAATTTATGATTATGTTGGATAAATTTTTACCTGCAAAGTCTATGATGGTGTCACTAGGAGTGTAGCCTGGATTCTGAAGAAGAGGGTCCAGTTCAAAAGAATTCGGTATGATTAAACCTAGATAAGGTCCCTCTTGGTTGGCTTTAGCAATTTTGCTTTGCAATTCTGATGTCAAAGCACAACTTACAAATGCATGTTGGGCATTAACCCACATAGATGCCGCAAGAAACATGTATAAGACTCCCCTACCAGCTGCCATCTTTATCGGCCCAGACACACACTCAAAAGGGAGAGCAAAAGAAGAGTAGGACGAGAAATGAAAGACTAAGGGTTGGTTTTTATAGAAAAAAAAAGACCGGATATTAAACAATTTGCGCGTAAGACGAAGCACCGGCACGTAGCTAGCACGTATAAGCATAATTAAGGAGTGAACTATCACTTGAGATCTAAAGTATATATCAAGAAATAAAAAATAATGCAATAATTTTTGTTTAAGTGTTAAATCGTATTATATGAGATGAGATTAGTTCTTTAATTATTAGATAAAGATAATATAAAAAATAAAAAAATTTAAAAAATATATTATTTTTCTATCTTTATTTGATATATGACTCAGCAACACAATCTCATAATTCAACCACTTCGTGACCCAAATATTGGATTGTTGAATAAAAAATTGACACACAATAATTTATGTATTACTCGTTTTTCTCGTGGGTTGTCCTTGACGGATGTAAAGAAGGTTTTTTAAAAGAGTACTGTTATTTACTGTTGGCCATTGGGGGAATAAAAATGTACGAGAGATTTTTATTAATAATTTTGATATTTTTATATTTTTTAATATTATTTATCATATTTATTTTTTATTATTTTTTTATTTAATTACATTTATTCAAAATAAATATAAAAAGGAGTATAAAAAAAAATGATATATAAACATCATTTTCCTTTTATTAATGGATTAAATAAGACACTACACCATTGAATTTAATATTATATTTTGACTTCAAATTTTAAAATAATAAGATTTATAAGTCTTTTTACTTATATATATAATTTTGATATTCTTTTTACTTATATATATATATATATAAATATAAAAAGTATAAATTTATTCTTTATCATATTTGAATTTTTAACATTTTCTTTCTTGAATGTGGGTCTCAACATTAGTATGTTTTTTCCTAAGTGAAAGGATTCTGAGTATTTACGAGAATATCAACTAAAACTTCAATGTACTCCACAACATGAGTTAGGACTAAATTCAAGCACTAATTATCGTATTTAAATACTCGGCCCAAACAAATTATCAATTTTGATACTACTTATTAAGTTATTGGGAGAGCTTAAAAATAGAGGAGATCTCTATTAATAGGATAAGCAAAAAATTACAAGTAGGTTTGACGTCACATCTTGACCTAAAACCTTAAAACAATGAATCTATGAGTTTTCTTACTTATATTTTCTTCACTTAACTCATTATTTATCAACATAAGACTTTAACACTCACACTTAAATTTTCAACAGAAACCACTTAAGCCAACAAAAAAAAAGCAATACTAACTCATTCATAATTGGTTTCATAAAAGAGAAATGCTAGTAACACATTCTTTTAGACATTCTTTTTAATACTTATTTTACTATTTATTTAAAAGCAAATGTTATTAGTATCTCCCTCCTAACAATATTTTCAAGTTTATGAAATGAATTAATAATAAAGTAAATGTCAAAAAAAGTATCAAAAAAATGTGTTGCATGCTATCATTTCTCTTTGTAAAATGTAATTCGTTGCTCTTTAGTATTACTCTTTTTAAAATTTTTATAGTATACACCCTTTTAAAAAATATAAGTGATATTAATTTAAACTTTTTTAAAATAATTGATATCGATTTATTTTATCATCTATGAAAAATAAGGGTGTTCAAGATTCAACCCAATCAAATTAATTAAAATAGGTTTAAATTTCAGAAATTAAAGTCAGTATATTTTAAAATCAGATTTAAATTATATTTCAAATCATTTTAACTCAATTGAATATTTGAATTATTTAAAAATTTATACTTATTTTTTACAATTGATTATAAAGTTAATGCTATAATGTTAGTTATGATATGCACCTTTTACTTTATCGGCTATTTTAAGTCATGTGACTTATGACTTTTTTTTTAATCTAGACTTATGATTAATTTTGAATATTTTATTTAAAATCAATTTTATTGTTTCTTGATTAACTTTTCATTTATTACTTTTTTCCAATCTATTTTCGCAACTTCATTGCAAATCATTGCAGCGTTACATCTTGTCGAAAATCGAAACTCTAGTGAGTGGATTACATCTCCAACCGTCACATCTCAACCTCTAATGATCGGAAAAAAATATTATCATGACTAATAGCCATGGGACATCAACCATACAACCCCAAAATCATCTATTGTTTCTAGTGCCGATCAAACAACTTCTTGCATTCAAACAACTTCTTAAACACAAATTCCACTTCAATCATAGTGTTTTCATCACTTCCACAAGCTCATACAACATTTTGAGAATCATACCTCCAAAGAAAAATCACAATCAAATAGCCGAATGGCTAGAACAACAAACCCACCCCCTTCTTGGAACCCCAACACAAATACAAACTTTAGCAAAAACAAGCTAAAAAATATAGAACACCATGTCCTTGCCTCTGTCAAGCAAACCGCGAACTAGCCCAAATAGAGCCCCATAACCATTATTTTCAAACTCCAAACCACAACACATAGCAAGCCCAAATATCGTCCCCAAATCGGCACTCCATAAACCTAGAGACAGACCATTCAACCAACCACCACGTCCTTCGTCGTCTCTACCCCCAATCGCGCCACTGCCTTTGCTTATAGCCATGAATTCAGTAGTTCAATAGTTCCCCCTTGTTCAGCAAGGTCACCGTTGGCGGTGACAGTGGATGACATTTTGTCTCCGAGGGCGCCGCTAGAGAGGCGGCTGGTGGCAGCAGGGAATTTAAGCTTGAGGAAAGGGAAGGTGGCGCTAGAGAGGGAGGGGTTGAGGATAGGTTTCTGGGGATTTGATTGGAATGAAATTGTTTGGATTGAAGTGTGGCTATGCAACAAAGACCGCCTCACCAAGCAGCCAGTAAAGAATCACTACCATTGATGAAGTTTTTAAGCTAATCAATGACTAAAATTCATGGAGCATGGATACTTCTTAATGACAAAGGAGCATATTAGACAAATTGTTGGTTATAAATAATAAAATTTATTGATTTAAACTAATAATTTTTTTCATAATATGATAGTATATTTATATTGATATTATTTATTATGAAATATATATTGTAAAATGTACTTTAGTTTTATTTTTTTATTTTTATAATTTTATAATTTAATTATGCATAATATTTAAATTTATACATTATGTCTATATATTAGATTGACTCGATTTCAATCAGGTCATTATCGAATCATGATTAGGTTGACTTTGGGTTAAGCTAAACTCGTCTCATATACATCCCTAATAGAAAGTGATATTAAAATTGTTCTTTTGTATATATATTAGGAAATTGAAGAACTAATCAATTGTTAACTTTTTATAATTAAGAGACTAAACTAATTTCGTTTTCTATATTTTTAGAGTTAAATTGATATATACTCCTTTTTGGAGAATCAAATCAATGTCACTTTCTTTTATAAAAGAATTAATTTGATGTGAATTTTTTAAAATCAAATTAATTAATATCACTTGTAATTTTTGGGACAAATATAGGTGTTTAATCAAATTTTATATAAGATTTATAGAGTGAGAAACAAAATAGTTAAAAATTAACAATCTTCACTCATATATTCGGATTTCAGCTTTATCAATTTTAAGAGTTAAGCTATAACAAATTGCTTTTAAAACCCCTTAGTTTTTGCATAGATGTATGCATTTGACCAAGTGAAATGATCAAGACACATGCAAATAAAATCAAATACTAAATGTTCATAATATAAAAGAAGTGAAAGAGAAATGCTTAAAAATACAAAATGAATTTCGTGAAATGAATAATGGCTTATCTTTTTAAAATCATTCTTTTAATAATCATACATTTAATATAAAAACATAAATAAAAATTATTTATTATTTTTTTCATTTAATAATTAAGATTATTATAAAAATTAGTTAAAATATAAGATTATTCTTTTTAAGTACTTAAAAACTATTGGGTGCTTGCTAGGAAGGGATTTACTCATTGGCTTGTGGGGCATATAACCCCACACATAAATATCTTTTTGGATGCTGATATTTACACAAAAAGTTTGCCCCTCACAATCTTGCAAATTTTATCTCACGAGCTTCAGATATCGCGATCCCTGGTCACCCACCTTGGCTTCAAGAGAGCACAACTTTCTCTGACTGAAACTCCTTTTGAAGCAAGGGCATAGAACTATGGTATCCAATCCACCCACTTCTAACTTCTTTAAAATTAACTTTGACAGAGCTTTTGGACCGAATGGGAAGGAATGAAGGAGCTGGTATAGCGATCCGGGACTTAGAGGGCTGCATAATGGCCTTTGCAAATTGGTTCAATCCCCTTTAATCTAAGCCTAAGTTCTGCCCAAGCTTATGCAGCAATGTTAATGTTGGGCTTTGAAGTAATTAGAGTAAATATAAAAATTGGACCAAAACATTATATGTTATGTGTATTTGGTCTCTAAAATTTTTTGTTTATACAATTTAATTTCCAAATGTGAGAAAATGCAAACAAGTTCATCCTTCCGTCAATTAGGGTTGATGAGTACTAACAGAGATATTGATGTGTCATGTTAAGTGCACATGTATCTTATTAATCTTCTATTAGTGAAGCCTACATGGAATGTTAAATAATAAATACACAAATTGGTCCTTAAAAAATACATGTTGTGTGTATTCCCTAAAATTGTGTTTTTCCAACTTTCTAATCGTTCTCTTCTACTTCTCCACTTCTACTTTCAGCTTCTCTACTTTTGCTTTTTGCTTCTCCACTTTTGCTTTTTATGTCTAGACTTTTGTTTCTAGTGCAAGTTTTTCTTCATCTATTGGTAGAGTTGTTGAAAATAATTTATCAACCTATTCAAAATAGTCACATTCTAAGTTTTCTCTATGCAAAAACATATTATTATTCAAACATTCAATCATTGACGATTTCACCAACACAGAAGGATAAGCTTCAGGATCAGTATCAGGTTTTATTGTTCACATTCATCAGTATTGTCCTAGCCCTCAATTCCTCATAGTAGTCCCACAGTTGTTTGTACTAATCATTTTTAGTCCCTTCCACAATTGTCCTAGCCAGCCTCAATGCTTTGTATATGTAGAAATCATCCACATGAACATGCTTTTTATTCATGAGGTAATCAAAAGCCTCATCACAATTAAGATTAGGATGATCTCTTAGCACCTCAACTAGTTGTTTTGCCAAACACTTCTTATTAGATTGAACATTCATCCTTCCGTCAATTGGTGAATCGTTATTGATTGAATGTTTGAATGATAATGTGTTTTTGTGCATAGAGGACTTAGAATGCAGCTATTTTGAATAAGTTGATGAATCATCCTCAACCACTCTAACAATAGATGAAGAAAAACTTGCACTGGAAGTAAAAGTCTAAACACAAAAACTAGAAGTAGAGAAACAAAAAGTAGAAATGGAGAAGCAAAAAGTAGAAGTAGAGAAGCTGAAAGCTGAAGTGGAAAAGCAAAATAGAGTA